>OY756248.1:9756823-14598343 GCA_963576845.1 Megachile leachella
GGCAGCGTGCACCTTAATTTACAGAACGAACTTTGTAGTTATGGTTGAAGTCGGACTATCGATTTTCAAAACACGTGTCATGAAAAGATCCTCGAGTTTTATTGAAAATTTTACCGCGGTAAACGTTTGCGAATAAAATATTCTGTTTGAAGTATGAACGAATCAAGTTATACTCATTAAAGTAGTAAATAAAATAATGCACTTACCTGGCTCGCTTCTTATATACGAATAAAGTTTTCTTTAACCTGCAAAACTAAAGTCTATGGCGGTGCTAACTAAAAGCCCACAATGGATTCGCTAGCAGGATTGAATCTACATTTTTCCACGGTTTACTGCTTTAGTTCGCAAAGTTCGCGATTTCAGCCGATCTTTCCGGAAATTTCGAAGCGTCTGCTGCGAAAACTTTAATCCGATTAGCATCGAACTGTATAGATAAAGAAAATCTTTGAGAAATACGCGGAGAAAAATGTTACGATGAATTAACTTTGGATTAAATATTGGAAATTATAAAAGGTGTTGGATCATTATTATGGACGTCAGGATCTTGGAAAGTAATAAATTAACTAAATGTAATAATAATTTATTCTCGTTAAAATTTATAAACATAACAAAACTCTTAACACACTAAACATAACATAAGAAATTCTGGATCTATTCATCGACAGTGGCGTTTGTGACCATAATCGACTAGATGAGCTCTTACTCCAAGTATCACCAGTGTCGAAAGAATCGATCCGTGTCCATTAATTAAACGTTCGATGGAAAATCATCATTGCAGACATTATTTAAGAACAGATTTATACTAGTAGTAAAAGACCAAGGAACCATTATCTCTTTTTGCTCGGCTGGTTTGCACATTGAGCCCTAAAGTTTGCACTCCCATTACAATTCTTTAGTCTACACCCTCAACGTCATAATTGTATTTCGTTGAAACTCGAATTTTAACAATTTCCATTCTTCGTTACTATCGCCCTAAAGTTCTTTTGATATTTTTATTATATGAATTTGTTTTCATCGATTTCTTCTCCATTTTCATCCGGTCAACCTTGCTAACACGATTTGTCACTGAAGTACACTAACCGCGTCAGCATGGAGACAATGGAAGGGATTTGCTTTTTCCCATCCATGTACTCTTTCCCGGGTACGGGTACAAACGACTGATAGCCGATGGCGACGCGACGGACCACGCACGTCATTATCCTCAGTAGATCATGGCTGTGCCACTTCTCATTCAGCTCGTGGCAAAGAGCCTGTATGAACCAGGAACCGGTGTCGGGATTTCGCCATGACAAGAAGCCTGGAAAGACACATTGAATACTGTTTTTTCGATAGTAATGCCCTGTGGCTATCAGTTTGTTCGAGCATCGGAAGCGATTTTTTGTTTCGCTAGGCAAGCGAACCGTTTCTACGTTTGAAGAGCGAATGCGATGATCTCGTTAAAGCAAGTGACGGGAAAGCTGTGACAATTTTTGCGTGAATGGGATTTTCGGTTTAAACCGTTTGCGTGTGCATGTCATAGTCGACTTACAGATGTATGAATGTTGTTAGATTATTCCTTTAAAATCATGGACTGAAAGTCATGTATTTTGTTGCGTTGCGAAGCACTGCACTTTCAATTAGCGAAAGTAAAACCGATCGTGCGAAATTGATTCAAGAGGCTTTAACTCTTTTCGCTGGGATACTGAGTCATAAACACAGTACGTTAATTTTCGTTTCGTTAAGTGGACCTTTATAGAATTTGCGACCTCTTCTCTTCTTGTCTCTTGAATCGACTTTTCCTGAGACCCAATGAAAAACAGCTTTTAAAATCAGGACAAAGTTTAGTTTAATTTAGTGTATTTGTTTCCAATAGGGATTGTTAAAGTTTTTGAATAATTTCTTCGAAGTACCTGTACTTTCTGTACTAGTCTTTATGTGTGGAATTTTTCTAAAACAATAGTTGTGCGAGGTATTTTTTACTGGTGATGAATAATGTGTAGCGATGAAAAATTCGTGCCATTGTGACATTCATTTTCAGCGACGAAACATAACCCGGAGGGTTTAAATATGATGGCTGAGTTGCTGTCTCGTTTTATTGAACCGTTCACCACCGTGGAATGGATATTTGTCACTATGATTCTTATCGTTATAGTCAAAATTGTGAATTGTATTTCGTGTTGGCGAATTTTTTGACTTAACAATTCTGAGGGTTGAAAATTTGAAGATTGGGAAAAGTAGAGATTTGGAGATTGAAAGATTTAGAATAAAATAGAGATTGAAAATAGAGACCTCTTTTCGTCTACGATAAACCTAGAACCTCCCCAATTGTACACACAACGTAAATGAACACTAAAAGGAAGCAGTTACATCTACATTTGCGTTACGGTGACTTCACGCCCTATAGTATAAATTGACCCGCAAGAAATCAACGAAAACCTCAAACGAAGATGGCAAGATTAAACAGCTCTAAATGAGTTTATACGAACACCAGCACCGTTCCTGACGTTTGCGGTGGCTTGATTGTGTTTATAAAGACGCCGTATTCTCGCGTGATGGACGGTCCTTGATGAGGTCATTAGTTGCTTTCATGAACCACGTCCACGTAACTGGTAGCTAAAGATCAGCCTTAATGACTGGCTGGGCAGGTTTGCAGAAATAACTCGAACGTTGCTTAGATCGTAAAACTATACACACAATCGTACATTCTTCGACAATACCTTGGTTTTAAAAAAAATTCTGACGTGATTAATTGTACTTCGAAAACTATTTTCAACGTGAATTTGCTTTACTGTTTGCGTGAATTATTTCTTTGTTCGATAATCGATCTTTGATGGGTTAACGTTCACATAATGATTTCATAGACAATCGATTATAGTAGAATTATCTGGTTTGTGTAGGAAGAATTTATAGCACGGTTGCTTTAGATATTTTTATGCTGCGAATAAATACATATTTCTATGTAAGTATCCCTATTTTCATTTACATCATCATAAAAACGTACTCATCAGTAACAATTATTTTTACATTACCCAAAAAATGTTCCTCCGCAAAATAAAAAGCGTCAATTTCCAGAAACGAGGACTGAAAAGATTATAAAAAATTTACGAAAGCGTCGAAACTTATGATAGATCGGTACTCGGATGAAAATATATTTTCCAAGCACTCGAACCAACCCACGGAAATAATTGTGCTCGAACAATAGGCGGAGATTGAGACAAAGAAAAGGAACACGCTGCTATCAGAACGCTAATGTAGCGCGAAGAAGACGGATACATAGCACTGTCACTTTTCAGAACTTGGACACAATTGTCACGGTTGCTCCGTGACAAACGGTTTTTCATGAAGCCATTCGTATCTTCGGATGTCTGGTTGATGCATTTTTAGAACGCGACTGTCAAGAAACGGTATAAACCGATTCTTAATATTGCACGAGGAATAAAGCTGAAGAACATCTAAATACGTATGATTGCACAAATTGTAGTTGCATCGGTGTCATTAAAAAAATTGTAAGCGTACGATTATATAAATTGTATCTGCGTGATTGCATGAATTGGAATTGTATTTGGATGATTAATAATAAAAATTATTGTATGAAAGAAACGATATGTGTAGTTTTACATATGTTCTCTTCATAATAATTTGTCAGACACCGTTCATCCGAAGATGACCGAAGAGAAACGAAGTTATGCGATGCATAAGTCTCTTATGGAGATGTTACTACCCCTTTACACTTTGTCAGTCAGACATAACACGTTCATCCGAAAATGACCGAAGACAAACGAAGTTATCCGATGCATCACTAGTCCCTTATGGAGATCTTACTACCCCTTTACACTTTGTCAGTCAAACATAAAGCGTTCATCCGAAGATGACCGAAGAGGAACGAAGTTATTCGATATCACTAGCTGATCTCTCATGAAGATCTTACTACCCCTTTACACTTTGTAAGTCTATACATATTTATCTAGCTTATTTAATACTAGAACCAGTCAAAAATGACCAACGTCAGATATCACACTATGTACCCTAAAATTTTGTCGTACTACTGTTACCAAAATATATTTTGTTCAGATAAAACACAGTCGTAGTCAGTTCAATGTTTCAATGCTAATTTATCATTCCCCTTTATTTTTAATTTAAAACTAAGCATCGGTTAAACGAGCAATCCATCAAAAATTTTGTTGATCTCACGATTTAGAGAAAAAAATTGTACATCGCCGGCAGCGTGGAGCGAGATACAGCAGAAAATGCTGGTCTTTTTCTGTATCATTTCTACGATTGTCTGTGACTTTGCAGCGGCTGGATGTACGTTTTTTCCCGTCACCCCTCACGGCGTTTCTAGCAAGCAGACCGGGGTATACATCTCCGACAGCAGCGTTAAGAGAAGCCGGTGCTTCCGTCCTCGTCTATTGTGATCGATAACGAGGAATAAAGTGCCTCTCGGCGAGGCGGGAAACCCGCGCGAAAAGTGCCGCGAATATCGTCGAGTCGACAAACGTAAAAAAAGTTGCTAGCGAAACTACGGCTTTTAGGGAATGGTTTTCTTCCCGCCGGCTGAGTGGCAAAGAGACACGATTAGGCTTGTCGCTTCAATCTCTCTGCACGCCCAGAGGATTCCTGCAATCGTCCTCAATCAGTGTTACACGCCCCGGAAAAACTTATGGTACGATGCAATACTGATCTACTCACCTAATTGTTACCTACTAAACTGTTATACGAACAAATTTGCAATACTTGTTCTTAAATAATCTCATTCAGTGTATGTTGTGTTGTAATATTTGAGGACAACATAAGGGATTGTACTGGAAAATGTAGGATATAAACATTGCCATTTTGAACATTCAAAAATGTATAACATAACTTCTGTATATGTACATAACCTCTGTACTGAATATTTAAAGATGTACAACATAACCTCTGTCCTTGTATTCTACATTTAAAAATGTACAACGTAACCTTTGTCCACACAATCTACATTCAAGAATGTACAAGATAAACCTTTGTTCATGTAGCCTACATTCAAGAATGTACAACATAAATTGTCCATGTAATCTACACTGAAAAATGCACATATGACCTGCGACCTCTACAATTAAAGCTAAATATGAAGTTGATATCTCACAGCTAAAATCTTATTCCTAAAATTCTGCGATTTTGAAGACTTGAAAATAAAAAACACCTTCGTCATCCAAACTGAATATCCAATACATTTTCATCGGGAAGTGAATATTATTGCATCTAATAACGTTATCTCCCAGTTATCTCTTCGTCCAAAAGCAATCATAACAAAATATTTTCACGAAAACAAAATAATTTTTGTGGCTGTTTAAACTCTGAAAAATTCAAATGTTGAGGAATTGATTAAAACTTCATTAACGGACAAAGTTATAACTGTGTTTCGCATGCGTGGAGATTGAAACAATAATCAAAACGGGTGCTCGGAAATGCTTTTGTGAAAATGAGTGGCGTTATTCGAAGGGAAATCAGCGGCATTTAAACAGAGAGAACGAGAAAATAGAGAGACGAAGGGAGGGGAACAAATATCTTCAATGTTTGATCAGTACGCGTAGTTTCGTTTATACCGGGATCCGATGCAGCAGTTGTGTTTTCAGCTCGCAAACAAGATAATAGCCAATCGAACTGTTAACGAAATTATTTAATAACATCCCCAGGATTTGCCGTGACAAAGAACCATCGCCATTCGACACGCGTTGCACGAACATGTTCGCACGATCATTTTCAAATTTCGTATCGTATAACATCGTAAATATTTAACAAGATTAGAAGACGCGGTTTTTAAGTACCGTTTCAAAATTTTCACCAATTTCTTCTCGTTTCGTTCGATCATTTATTCTTCGGTAAAATCATGTTTATCTACCGTAGTTATTTGTCTTTATTTTCGAAATGGTCTCTAAAAAACGCGTTTGCGAAATAACTGAAAGCAACGTATAATCATAGCAAAAATTTACGATAATTTTTTTTTAACAGATGTATAGTTATTGCGTTACTTAATTTTTAGTGAGTCGTGCAAAAGGCATTTTATGTTACTAGTTGTTTACGAAGCAATTCAGATCATTAAGCCCAATAGATAATCAGCTAAAGTGGGCGATGATCGCGATGTTAATGCAATGATTGATATTGCTACCGTCACTGAATAATACCGGGTATTAGTGAAGACCTATAATTTCATAACTGTGCGTGAAATTACTGCTGAACTATCTTATTCACCGCGGTATCAAATCACGGATAACGTTTCGCGTATAATTAAGTCTCAATCATGATTGGATTTATGTACAAATCATAGAGAATTAGGTATTGCTTTGTAAGGTTTCGCTGTGATAAACCAGTTTAACAGTAATAGAACGTAGGCTTCATTTGAGTGAGACACACTTCGAATTTCTAAACTTTTACTTTCTAGGTTATCAAATTTCTGGAATTTTCAATTTTTCAATTCTTCAATTCTTCAATTTTTCAGATTTTCAGATTTTCAAATTCTCAAATTCTAAATTTCCCAAATTCCCAAATACCCAAATTCCCAGATCTTACAAATTCCAAATCTCCCAAATCCTAAATCTCCTAAATTCCACACGTCCCAAATTCCACACGTTCCAAATCCCACACGTCCCAAATTCCACACGTTCCAAATTCCACACGTCCCAAATTCCAATCCAATTCCAAATCTCAAATCTCCCGAATCCCAAATCTCCCAAATCCCAAATCTTTCAAATTCCAAATCTCTCAAATTCCAAATCTCCCAAATTCCAAATCTCTCAAATCCCAAATCTCCCAAATTCCAAATCTCCCAAATTCCAAATCTCCCAAATCCCAAATCTCCCGAATCCCAAATCTCGCAAATACCAAACCACACAAATCCCAAATTCCCCACATTTCCACACCGTAATATCTCTACATGACCAAGTTCCTACCTCAATGTTCATCTATTCCTTTCATTCGTGCCACACAATATCATTTCACTTAAAAATTCTTAAACCAATAAATATTAATGGTGTTTTAATTAATTTTGCTTATATTCATTCGTATTCGCTGCTATTTATTATACTAAGACTTCATGGTTACGTGGTATAAAACAATGGATCGATCAAGGCATCTCCCCCAAAAATCGAAGTGAATTCGCGAGTTTTGAACGGGGCTATTTTAACAGGGCTTTTCAATTACACGCCCCTGCGACGATAATTAGTCGACATTGTCGAACGTCGAGCCTTCAATTAATTTCCACGATACAAATTTCCTGGCTTAATTAAATTATGTTCGTAGCACGTAAGCCATCCCCGACTAGACGTCCACCCCTTTTTCCTAATAAATTACAAACCTCCATTGACTATTCTTTGCAAACCATCCTACCATTTCTATCGATCTAATGCATTCGATTTCGTCCCATTTGGAATTTCTTCGAGTAACTAAACTGTCTGCACGTATTATTCTCAAACATGTCAGTTAAGGGATGCAGTTTACTCTACCACATACAAAGACCAGTATTTACACGTCGCATCTGTGCACACATCATGGTTATACAAGGTGACCCACATAAGTTCCTGCAAGCTGTTTCTGCACAAACTGCCGGGGAAGATATTCTGTAACATCTGGATACGTCTAAACGCGACAAAATTCTGCCAGTTTTATCATACGTTAGATTAGTATGCGTCAAGTGACACTTTTCTAGCATAATTTTAACATGTCACTTTTCGGAAATAACTTTGGATAATTCGTCTAACACGAGGGTTTATTCCAGAAAAATAACGTTCGAATAACTAGTGAAGCACAAATTGTTTTATTTTATAGATGATGTGTTTTCAATTAATTTTATAAGTAATTATGTACCCTCATATGTTATAATTACCTATTGTCATTTATGTGCAGTGATGAAAAGCAAATGAAATGCAAATGATAAGCGAAATATTGTGACGAATGAACAAATAATGAAGATTTTCCATTGACACACATCAATTATAACAATTCAAATATTAATTACACCTCGCATTACAATGGCCTTAAAATTAATTTATCTTCCATCGTAACAACACAAAAATTAATCACACTATAACAATCCCAAAGTTAATTACATCGTAACAATTCCAAAATTAATTACATCTTTCATTCGAACACTCACAAAACTGTTCACAAATGAATTCATACGAGCATGTGCTTAGCGAGTAATTTTCTGCACAAAGTATGTAGTGCATTTTATTCCGCGGTGTGTTTTACGCGAGTTTTTCAGCCAAGCATGTAGCTCCAGCATTGTTGTACACCCCTAATCGTAAAATAAGAAGTTTTCTCGTGCACCAGAAAGCAGAAACATCCATGCAATGCGTATACGATGACACGTGTGCACATGCGGGCGATAGAGGAGCATAAAAGTGCGGATGCATGCATCTACTTACCATCATAAGTGGAGTACGCGATCATAATGTCGGCGTAGGAAGGAATTGTGTAGGCACTTACGCTGTCTGTCTCATGAAAAATTTTCATTGGATTGTCCAGTTTCGTCCCACGACATGCCTGTAAACCGAGGAGAAAAGGTTAGACAGGAAGCACTCAAATTTTCTCGTTGTAATCTTTTATATTCCATATTTTTGTTTCAGTGTGTTTTTCTTTACACGCGAATGCAAAATCAAATATTTTCAACAAATCTTAAAATTTATGATTTTGAAAACTTAGCGATTTTCAAAATTGGAAATTAAGGAACCTGAAAACTCAGTAATTTAAGAATTAAAAAGTTGGAAATTGAGGAACGTGAAAACTCAGCAATTTAAGAATTAAGAAATTGGAAACTGAGGAACTTGAAAACTCAGTAATTTACGAACTTGAAAATCGAAAAGAGAGCTTGAGAAATTAACGAATGCTGAAATTTGAAGTTATTCCCTCACTTGAACACATGAAAAAGAAGTTTAAAAATCTGAAAAGTCAGTTAATTTCTCCAAATGTAATTTTTCCACAAGTCATTTTGATCATCGGTTCGATATGCGATAAAAAATGCAAGTGATCTGATTTTTACTGCATCGACAACCGTGTCACATACCACTTGACTCCGCCAGCAGTACATGTATGTCCCACATATTTTATCACATTCGCAAGAAACATTTCGCTACTTAACGTCATGCGCGGTACGTCTCCAACATAGCACGTACTCAAGAGCTTGTTAAACGAGTTGAGAAGTAACCTCGTCAACTATAAAACTCTTTCATGTCCCTTTGAAACGCTGCACGGATAATTAACTATGTCGTCTTTTCCACTTCCGTTAGCGCTCCGCGTCTCCACTTTTCGCGAAGAACCGGAAAACCAACGCGTTAGTGGCTCTTTCAACTCGCGAGAATGAGCTTGTTCCCACTATTATCACTTGTACTTTATCGTTGAATTCTTTGCCTTGTATGGGTAAGGACTAATTTTCTCGAATTGAGCAAATTTCTTAGAGAAAAGAAGTTAATTATTCTATTCTTGTTAACTGTTATTGACACTGCGGTAAGTGGAACATCGCCTCGTGTTATATCGCCATGCGTTACTGAATGATACATCGCTGTATGTTGTTCTATTGCGTCATAGAAAGAATCGTCTTGAGTTTCAAAAATTTAAACTTCGGAATAATGTGGAGAGAGCTCGGGCCAGATCGGTAAAAGTCGGTAGAAGTCGACGCAGTGGAGTCTCATCATACGATTCTAATATTAAAAAGTTTTAAAAGTAATACTTCCAATTGAAAATTTATAAAGTTCTAGACTTAATAATTTAAAGCAAAGTAGATTTAAATTTAAAGTTTGTATCCCTCTAAATTTGAAGTCTAAAAAATTGAAAAATTGTTAACTTATGTATGTATAAATTTGAAACTGGCAAATTTGTAAATCTATCATCATGAAAATTTACTCCTGAACCCAATTCCCTCGATTTATTTTTTCATACGAGATACAATGTTTTGTTGATATTTTCACGTAGTTCATCGTATTTCATTTTTGTGCAAAATATGGCAAAAATACAATGCGATCGACATCATATTTATAGCCAGTGGGTAGATCGATTGTATGTATTTTTAAACGTTTTTAACAAATGTTTACGAACAATATTTTCACAACAATTGGAGTATATTTTTTCGCACAGTTTTATCAAATGAAACAACCGTATCAATATATTGCAACGGAGAAACATTGAAAAGAAGTGTATTTATTCGAAAATAATCTCCATGGAGCTGTATTTATGTTCGCGCAGACATGCACATCACTTAACGGTAACATATTTTTCCCCTCGACCATAAATTTTGCGCATTATGACATTCGTTTCATAGTTTCGCTCTGCTCATTATGGTGGAAATTAATCCTATTCGTTGCAAACATATTTCTCCCTTTCTTCTCTGTATTTCGTTTCCATCGCGCAACTTGAATGAACAATATTTAGAGATCTACTCGACAGCCAGCTCGCTCAATTTGTTTTGCGATTTTAATTTCCTCGAAAATTTGTTAGTTCGCGTGTTTGTATAAACGCTCCATCGCTGACGGCGAGTTGATAGGAAAACTGTTTCCTATTTTCAACAGTCAATACAGCCAGAGTTTTTCGATGTGTCAGTCCCATAATCGACCAGAATGTACAGAGGACGAAAAGCATGCCGGTAAATTAGTTTGCAAACTTGAACAATAAAACTTTTTTCCGTGTTTGGTCAAGCACGGTAACGCTACCAGTTGAATGAAGCCAATCGCACAAAAAGTGTAATCAAAAGTAATTTCTAAAAACGAAACGATTATTTCTGATTGAAAAATTATTAGTTGCGTTTGTGTTAAAATAAGTTGAATAAAAGTATCGTTCACTGCAAGTTGTGTATATAAAATGCGAATAAAAACGTTTTCAAAAGATATTGTTAACATTTGAAGCTTTTAAAGGTGCACATTTTCAGGTTGGAATGTTTGAGATGCTTACAAAATTAATTAAAATATTGGTGGTTAATAATTGTAACAAATTATATATTTTTTTCAACGTCTACGCAAATGGATATTCAATATGTACAGTAGACGTTCATCTGAGTATTGATTAGCTCAGCTTCATGAACATTCATTTCTTTATGTGTTTTGATATACTTTAGGGTATGTGGGCACTCAAATATATTAACGAGTGGCTTAAATACCAAATAATTCATGAAAGTATATTAGCAATAAAAATTAGTGCAATATTTAATGATTTATGATACAGCTTTCAATGTCAGATCAACACGTTGAAATAAGTAAAATACTATTCTGAATCAGGGTTTCTACTTCTAATAAATTCCTTGACATGATAATATACTACATTCAGATCATGACCTCTAATTAGACCACTTCCTCCACGAAAACGCAATTAGTAATTAATTAAAACGAATAGAGGTACAAGTTTTCCGTGTTTGTTATATTTTTTCGCAATTATCGTTTCGTTTTGTGCCCAGACCAAGGTAATCTTAATTACTACGCGATTTTCCCGCGAACAGTTCCATTATTCTGCAGGATATATGCACGTTTCACGGTCTGTGGAACTAAAAACACAACGCTCTCGCGATAATGCGCTTCGCGTCGCAAATCCTTGAGAGATCATCCTGAAGTTGATAAATGGAAAAAGAGCCGACCAGGATTACACCGTAAAGAAAATCAAGATTTATCGTCGTACAAAATATTTGTATTAACATGTTGTTATTGTGCTTTGTATTTCTAATCTTCTAAACGCTATCATCGTATAAATGCTGTTAATCAAATCGACCAGTCACAGAAAAAGATCTCTTAATTTTTTCGTTTATTTGAATTTTAACCCATTTTGTAATTACAACAGTTCAGCTTAAATGTAAGCAAAGCAAAGATCTCGAGTAACCGTAAATTTATTCATAATACAACTCAAGCTTCAATTTCGTGGTCCGTATTATTTTATCTTCAACTTGTTTTATCAAAATCAAAAGTTCCAAGACGAAGGTTTAACTATGTTAATTTCTATTACAAGAAAAAGTGGTTTCGTAAACAACTACGTTTCCTGCACAACTGATAACTACGAAGTAAACGAAATAACAAAATTTATTTGCAATTGCATTCGCGGAACGAGTGAAATTCGTTTTCATTCGCGAAGTTATTCTGCGAATTTCTGCGATTCCAGCAATTATCTTGATTGTAAAAGAATTGCAAATGTATGTACGTGATATTACAAAATCTCGCGGCGAACGAAACGATTCGTGTAATCCGATAAAAGTCTCTGAACAATATCGGTAAAATTTTTAGCATCGTACAGTGTCCCGTAAATCCAAAGGCTGCTCTCGTGACAGAAAATTGACCAACAGGGACCTTGGAGTTGCACATGCACGGTACGCGGCCACTGTACTCTTTCTATTAATAAAGCTTCCTCCACCTGTGCTTTTAACCGTGCATTCCCTTGGACCGCGAGCGAAATTAACGGCGCAGCTCGGACAGAAGAAAAACCGCGGTATAGAAAGCACCGTAAGGGATGAAAAACCGAAACACTCGTGATATAGGTATAATTGCATAAATAAGTCATAGATACCAATTACTGGCTATTCGTACGCTAGCTGCAGCTATTTTGATCTGGCTTTTTCTACGTTTAGCGCAAACTTTCTGCTAATTACATGAATAAAAATGAGCCAGGAGATTTTATTAACTTTTGTATAAAATGGTTTCTTGTTAAATTTATATTTTTGTAGAGACTTTTATCGTAGCGTAAGTGGATTTATTAAGAATGATGTTATATTACCACGCGCTATATTGCCACGCGTCGACTTACAACGTGTTATATCGCCACGCATTACACCACTACGCGTCAAATTACTACGTGTTATATCGCCACGCGTTATATCACCGCGCATAGAATTACTACTCGCGCTGTATCGCCGGTCGTCGAATTACTGCACGCGCTATATCGCCACGCGTTGAATTACTACGCGCGCCACATCGCCACGCGTTATATCGCCATGCGTTGAATTACTACGCGCGCTATATCGCCACGCGTCGAATTACCACGCGCGCCACATCGCCACGCGTTATATCGCCACGCGTCGAAAGACTACGCGCGCTATATCGCCACGCGTTGTATCGCCGTGCGTCGAATTACTACACGCGCTATATCGCCACGCGTCGAATTACTACGCGCGCCACATCGCCACGCGTTATATTGCCACGCGTCGAATTACTACGCGCGCTATATCGCCACGCGTTATATCGCCGTGCGTCGAATTACTACACGTGCTATATCGCCACGCTGCGAATTACTACGCGTGCTATATCGCCACGCGTTATATCGCCGTGCGTCAAATTACTACGCGTACTATATGGCCACGCGTCGAATTACTACGCGAGCTATCACCACGTCTTATATCGCCACGCGTTATACTGCCACTCGCGCTATATCACCACGCGTCGTATTACTACGCGCGTTATATTGCCAAGCATCAAATTACTACACAAGCTATCACCACGTGCTATATTGCCACGCGCGCTATATCACCGCGCGTGCTGTACCGCCATGCAATATCTTGCCACGTATTTGTATCACCACGCGTTGTATTACTACGCGTACTGCATCGCCACGCGTCGTATTAAAACGTACATTGTGACGTCATTCGTATTTCAACGAATCGTGTTCATATATTAATTCATTTAGCAAGTCTACAATACAATATTGAAGAGTCTGTTATGTCGAGTAAAAGAAGATGATACCAAATATATCGTTTCAGATATATAGCTACAATGAAATTGCTTGTTGCTTATAGAGACATTATTTATCTCCATTAACCAGAAACAGAACGATGCCTATGATAATTGTGCACGTATATCCGAACATCGATGAATAATTATCGATAAACGAATGCATTCTGTCGCCAATAGATGAACGCTACAGGCTAAAATGTTGCGCAAAGCAAATTCATTAGCACTGTATGAATTGCACATTAATTGATGAAGAATGGAAAGATAACGGTTTGATTATTTAATCAAACGGTTAATATCATTTGCATTTTATAATGATACGCCCTGTTATGGTTTTAAATATCTGTCGTTTATAAATATGTACATAACATTTATTATAGAGAAATAAACTTTCTGCCGTATGAAATAATTTCACACTTTTAAATGAATGATTTTGTGATTATAATAAATGTATTTGGAGAGTTGAAATGTGAGTCAATGTTTTCTAAAAGTACTAAAAGCTAAATGCTTAATTTTGAAAGAATCGTACACTCGTATATTGTCATATTCGAATAATATATTACTTTCCGATCTTCATTTAATTTTACTACGAAAATCGATAAAAATGTCAGTCACAAATTAATCTAAACATCAAACCAAATACCAACATTCTGTCATACGTTCACTAATTTTTTCTCTTCTCTGAAATTCGAGATCCAGAACGAATTGAAAAACGAGATAAAAACTAATCGTACTCTCATGTTACAGTTGGTATTAGGTTTCATCGCCGAACACGGTCGGCAAGGAGTTATAATAGTCTTCCGTTAAGCTGTTAATTCGATAACAAAACATATTACTTACCTGGATGAAGAAGAGTTTCGGTTTTCCGATCAAGGAGGGGCATTGTTCGCCAGTGAAAGAGTTCCACAGCATATCGACCGAATACTGATTTTCGTACGAATGTAGCGTATGCGTTTCCCCATGCGTCATGGCGACTACAACCAGACAGTCGGCATCCGTGTGGTCTTCCGCAGCGGCTTTAATGAAAGCATTAATTAATTCGATGCTGCCTCGTGATAACGGCCACGGACTGTTTGCCAAAGTAGCTGATCCGGGGAACAATATTGGGAAAGCTAAGTTCACCGCGCCATTTCGATGTTCGTACCTGAGAATCACGTACTAACCGCAAAGATATCTGTTTCTACATGTTTAAGCTAAACCGTCGTGTACATTTTGATATATCAACTTCAATTACGATTAACGTCGTAGGAATAGACAGAGAAATATGACTCTACAGGTGCTCGAATTTCATACGTGACGTTGTAAGTGGTCAATTCTGTTTTTGATATTTAACTCACCTTGGCTGCTTTTTAATGCTCAAATTTTTTAACAATTCATGTCTTCGGCATTTCTTCTTTACACTGATGTTAAAGTTTTATTATATTTCACTTTTTATTAAAAAGGAAAGTCGAATAATATTAGACGAAAAATGCGCGTGACTACTGTGCGATTGACGCGCAATGGCGGGCGGAAATGGATGCAAGTTGGCGGGAAGAAACGACGCGGATGCCGGGAATAAAGCGACGCGCGCAACACACTATGGCGGGAAAAATCGACGCGCGCAACACAGGATGGCGGGAAAAAATCGACGCAGGCGTCACATAATGCCGGGTCCTATAACTAGTAACGCATTATATTTACCCGCGAATTATAATTCATTTATATTTCATAATATTAATTTATTATATTTTATGTCAGTTATTAATAGTTTCAATGACGAGATCATACATTAGATTTTCATTAACTCTAACATTAAGGATTATACATATCGGAGATGATGAAGAAAAACAGTGTTTATTATTAATAAAACATCATGATCTTAATATGTTCATATACAGAAGTGGGCTTTGTTCTGATTATTCTATCTTTGAGACTTTATTATTCTAAAGTCATAAAGTTGGAAATTTCAAATCCTAAAATTCCAGAATTCCAAAGTTCGAAAATTCAAAAAATTCAAAAAATTCCAAAATTTCAAAATTCCAAAAATCCAAAATTCCAAAATTTCAAAATTTCAAAATTCCAAAATTCCAAAATTTCAAAATTCAAAAATTTGAAAATCCCAAAATTCCAAAATTTCAAAATTCCAAAGTATCAAAATTTCAAAATTCCAAAAATCCAAAATTCAAAAATTTCAAAATTTCAAAATTCCAAAAATTCAAAAATTTCAAAATTCCAAAATTCCAAAAATCCAAAATTTCAAAATTTCAAAATTCCAAAATTCCAAAATTTCAAAATTTCAAAATTCAAAAATTCAAAAATTTCAAAATTCTAAAATTCCAAAACCCCAACTTTCAAAATTCCAAAATCTCAACTTCCAAATCCCCAATCCCAAATTCCAAAATTCCAAGATCCCTAAGTCCCAAACTACACCGTCATCAAGAAGCGACTGCAAAATTGTACCAGCAGTTACTACGATACGAATGTTCGATTCGTAGGATTTGCTAGACTTCGTTTGTAGTATCATTTAATGAAAGCGATCGAATTGTTTGCAAAAGTGATTTTCAAGTCCGACAGTGTTTACTGCGGTAACACAACAGCGAAATTGGAAAGGGTGAGGGGTTAAACGAACAATACGTGCCGTAGTTAACCTCTTGATTTGCTTGCGTATGACCCATCACGGTAAACAGCTCGGTCACCACTATTGTCGACCACACTGAATTAATTAATCCTTCCATTAAATCTGGTACAGCTAGCCTGTACGCTGTTTCGAATCTATAAACCCATTCCTTCTGTTGAGTTCCTATCTTCGTGCGAGTTTAATGCGACAACTTTCAACGAAATAGTTTTAATTGTTCGCAGCACGCGTATTCCCATTTTACTGCGACAAAATTCGCAAAACTTTTACTTGCGACACGTATGCTACAACATACAATGTTTAATCTGAGTAATCTGTGTTACTCTTTGTTCTCAGTCTTTTAGTTTTTTAAATCGCTTGGAAATTTTGATTGATGCGATATTTAAAATCATTGAAAGCCATTTTTGTGAAATAAAAGAGAATGACGATAATTTTTACGAAGTCAGAATATTATTTCATTTTTCAGTAAATTTATTTTCGATATTTAATCTCTTCTTGCTTTGACCTGTTAATTAAATTTTTTCCTTGACCCACGATTAAACCTTGTTAAAAAATTGAAATTTTCGGGAGGGAAAATCTGGGATGAATTCGAAATCGTACGAAATGAAATTATGGAGAAAAGTAAAAAACACTTTATATAAATTATCACTTGTACAAGTTTCCTCTTTATATGAAGTTAAAAGTAGATTCATGTAGAAATTTTACACACTATTAAACCTGAATTTAATTGTCTTTTTAGCGGTTTATTCTCGTATGGGACGTAATTGTAGAATTTTCATTCACTTTACGTTTCATCTCGTGAATCGTTCATTTCCATTGTTCCCTTCGCGCATGATAATTCATTTATACTTTGTACACGAGATTAAAACAGTATGGGATACTCTTGATATGTTTTTGTTACGTGCGTACTGCGAGAAAGCGGGAAAGGTTTTACAGAAGTTTGAAATTACTTCGTGTGACTATTCTATTGTAAGAACAGTTCAGGATATGATTAATGCGCTTTGTGAAACGCAATGTCCGTTTCCTATACGAACTTTACTGTGCGAGCTTACGTTTATAAATTTCAGTAAATTAGCAATTGTGTTGAATTTTAATTATTTAATAATTCAGTAATTATGGATGAACAATTTAATTAAACATCTGCACACGCATCTTTAGTACAATTTCATTTGGTACAATTAAATGTTGGGATTGTCAACCTATTATACGAAAAGGTTAATTTTAATCATCTACAATAACGATCTCAATTCACTTCTTCATTCAAGTCCCAAGTTTCGAAATATCTTATCTTGAAGCACGAATCTCGAAAGAAAAACCTCACGACACCCCCATAAAGCAGAAACTTCGAACGTTTAAAAGGCGGGAAGTGTTCACTTCTGACCTCTTAACTTAAAACTTCCGAATCTAAATTGATATCTACATTACTTCGCTTCGAAGTTCAAACTTTACCCAATATTTAGATCTGTTGCGTGAAATTATAGAAGGATCAAAGTCGGCATCCGAAGAACGCGATTTGAGTCTGTTTTAACGAAACATTACCCGTGACAACACACCGTGTTTGTTTGCTTCAATGCAGTAGTTAATTCAAACAAATCAGCTCTGATGTAATTAATTGCGAAACAGAAACTCGACGAAGAACAATTACAGTGAACCGAGCGAAATGGGTTCGAGTAGACAAAGGATACTTAAACGTACAGAGTGTGTATCTCGTGGGTAATTTGCAACATTGTTAAATGCTAAACTGTCCCCTATAATTAATAACATGATAGCTATTGTTACATTCTTAACACGAGTGTTTCGTTGAAACGTACCGTCACATTTGAAGTTAGGGGATTCGGGAAAACACGTAATGGCCACTTGAGCGCCACTTATAAAATTATGAAAATAGTCATTACAAGTTACAAATTTCATCTATGTTAAAAGTTTATTATTTAAAAATAGTAATGTGATTTGACAGCAAAGATGTGTAGAATAATATTACGTTTATGGGTTATATTTACATCACTGCACAAAAATAAGCGTGTGTTTCAATAATTATTTTGATCTGATTTGATCTCTGTTACCACTCTACCCTCTAAAGCTTGATAAATAGAAATTTTAGAATAACGTCTATAGAAATATAAAGTAGTGTCACAATCAAAAAATAAATTCTTATAAAATGTAACAGTTAAAAAAAAAGAATGTTAACGAATTAATATAACTGTGAATTAATTCCGCGAACGTTTTAGATTCGGCGATTATACGTCCAGGAAACGGGTGAGCGAATCCGCTAGGTTTTTATAAATTCACCCGTAAATTTCTACCTGTGTATTACGAAAGATCCTGTACATGGTATACGCTCATGAAAGGTTCGTAGATTCGACGGTAAAAGCAGGGGTTGAAATGCAGCTTTTGGCGTGGGTGTACGAGAAGTCTCTCTGTGCACCACTCAGTGACCCGAGATGCACGAAAGTTCGAACTCGGAGAAGAAAATATAGCATGTCAGGAACACGGAAGAGGGAAGAGGACCGTGAATTATCGGAAAGAAATGCAAATAATTAAGCCGTGTGTCCCGGTCACGTTTATCTGCGTGAACAGTTTCCGTAATTTGCCGATGTTCGAGTCGATAAGCGTTTATACGTGACACGATTACGTCCATTTCTATTCGAGGTTTTTTCTTTTTAATTATATCCACGGAAGAGGTAAATCGTTCAAAACCGATTTTCTATAATTTCTCTCCTTTCATATGCATACGATGTGCAACATTGAAAAATTGCAGGGTTGATTTTTCTTCGTGAAATTTCTGGCAAAAGGGATTTATAAACTCGAGTTTCGAGAGAAATAGTGCTTTCTTTTTCTTGGCCATTTAGAGACCTTTTACGGATGTTAACAATACAATATTGCTATTATAATACATATAATACAATATTGATCATGAAATGGTAGCGCGTGAATCTAGATTTTAGCTTCTCAAATACCCTCTTATTTTTATAATATCAATACTCTCTTCGTTTTTAAAATAAGTAACATTAGATGGTAATCATATTGATCGCCCAGTTCTGAAAACTCGAACAAAATTCTTTTGCATTATTCCATGTTTTGACTTTCCAAAAATAAAATTATAAACCTAAATACAAAGCTGAAAAGAGTACCCAGAACCGAAACACGATGAAAATTTGCGGAACGCGAAACGAAATTAACACGCGTATGTAAACAGACTAGGAAGAAAATTCAGTATTAAATGAGCGAAACGGGAACAAAAGCACATTACAGCATAGAATGAAATTCGCGACAGTTTTCATACAATATCAAACGCTGAATGAACTTCAGGTTCACAATATTGCCGTTCCCTCAGAACTAAAAAAACGTATCGGTCCTCCGTTTTATGTTTACACGAAGTTGCAAAGTTTTCCAATGGAACAGAAAATTTTTGCCCGCGAAACTGTGCATGAATTATTCAATTTTTGCGAACGGAATCGAAGGGGTAGAAAAAAATGAATCGTACGGAATGTCGGAACGTTCGAAAATGAAAAATCTACTCGTTGAAAGTTCTCGGTGGTATGCTTTTTCAGATCATCAAACGAAAATCCGTCGGATGCACTAGATTTTTCATTTTCAGTCCTTCGGAAAGCGGCTCTACGCGTGGGAAAACTAGTACGAGTCGACTCGATTGAATTCGTGAAAAACAAAGAGATGGCACGTCGTGAGTGCAAAATTCGCCCGAAATCGACAGGCGGGTCACGTTAGATTTAAGACTCCTGACACCGATAAACGATTAAATCCCTCAACGTCCTTCTATCTGAACTCGCATTATATTACCAGACGTGTATCTTAAGATTTTCCTATGATCTCCCAAAAATCTTCTCACTTCTTTCGTTCATTTTTTAAAACGAGATTGTTTATAAAATAATTCTAGTGTAGATTTTTTATTTTTTTTTTGAAGAATCGAATTTGTATTTTAACTAGTCTGACTCGTGACTCACTTAAACCTCAGCAACAATTTTACTCGAATTAATACGCTAATTTGAAGTTCAATTATAATTTGCATAATCAACGATTCCATAATACCGGACTAATCATAGTGCGAGAGGTTGAAAATACATTTGTTGATACGTGTATAATTGTGGGTTCTGTTGTTCTAATAAATATTAGACGTACATAGAAACAAACTGTCACATAAATCGCCACCGACGTCGCATAAATCGCCGCTGACGTTATACACTAATACGATTTGTGCACACGACGCGGTGAATTGCAGTACACGATACACAAAATTATGTTTGAAAAACATGAAAACCGCAAATTAACAAGTATGATCAATATTGATTAAATATATCAGAAAACACAATAGCATAAAATCATATTTTTGAAAGGTAATTTCGTTTTGAATATCATCGTGATGGATCAGTACCGCAATGCACCGTATGCTGTACACACTCTGTATTAATATTTACAGTTATATATGATGTTACTTTACATGTGCTATCAATATTTACCGTGCATCTCGATTCCAGAATTACTTGTACATCTACCAACAATCATATTTATGGCACAATAACGAAATTACGTAAATGCTGCACTCTGAGAGTACTGCGGTAATTAAAGTGTTAAAATGTAATTTATTAATTATTTATAATTCAAACGAGACATCTCTATCCACGACACCTATAAAATAATGACAAATCGTTTTATCATTCATGTTGACCGAAACTTCAAAAAGCTTTCTCTCCAGAGTTACTTGGTACTTTTATGCGCGATTGTGAAATGAAATTACCCGAAACGTGGATCGCGAAAATTGCACCCCAAAAGGCAGAAATTATGAACGAGGAAGAAGCAAAACTGCTAAAGCTATATTTGCTTCGTGCTTCCGGCATTCGATACAGTTTTCAGAGCAAACGAACGAATCCTCTGTTTTCATAATACTTCTTCAAAATTAGAACATTTTTATTTAATCTATGCACTGCTAGAAATATTGTTCCGATTTTATTTTTGTCTTCAGATGATAATGTTTGAATTATTAACTTGAAAAGATCGGCTGAGTTCGTAGAACTTCGAACTATTTCGGTAAACGTTGTTCAAACTGTTATCCGCGTTTACATTGCGCACAATGAAGTTTCCATACAATTGTTAATCGATTATTTGGTCATGAATATTTCTTTGTTCATTTATATTGTTTGGAACATACAAAATGAACGACTTGGTCAAATATGTACAGGAGTATTTCAACGTGGTTTACAGTAAATGTTAGCAAGCATTAATTAGATTCATTGTTAAACGTGGAATGATTTTTATTTCTATCGGTCACTTCGGAAATTCAGAAGAAAATCTTGAAGATATAGAAATTTTGAAATTTATAAAAATGAAGATTTTTGATACAATTTCCTCGGGTTAAAAACAAGTGATCACTAGCAATATCTCATGTCTTGCTAAAGACAATTAAAAACCAAGTTTATTTTATGACTTTCTCAAGATCTTCTCCATTACTCGGTATAATTAAATTTCGCCTGAAACTCTTAACTCCTTAACTAAACTGGGGTAAAGATATCCCGTTTGATTTAAACATCGTTTGAACATACTGAACTGTGTCTATTAGTATACTATTAACTTAGCGAGACACTGGCTATTATTAACCATTTGCACTCTTTATATATATCTATTTATCAGATAATATACATTTTCATTTATTCAATACTTAAAATAAATAAAAAATATATTTGTCCCTCCGCACTGTTGCACTTAGCTCTCCCTTTTTTTGTGAGAACCCTTATTTCACAAATCAAAGAGTTGGTAAAAAAGATATGAAGGAGAGCAAAGGGTTAAAAAATAACGTATAAAACTTGATCCTCAAAAAAATCGGCTTACACGAGTCATGTAAAAATGAAATCGGTTTGATCTCTGTATGCGGAGTCTGCAACATATCCGTTTGGCAACAAGCCAGTGAACAAGTCTTAACACGTGCCGAATCATGAAACAACCAACTATCCGGCCGTGAACCGAATTATTAAATCGTGTCGTATCGTTATTCGAACCACGGATAATTGGCCCGAACGTTTTCACCCCGTTACCCTCATCGTGTATTTATCCTTTGCATGAATACAGCAGCGGCCACGTCGTTGAAAACGCTGCTTAGTTCTCGTTAGTTGCCCACCTACTTTTAATTACACCTCAGCCGTATTTTTTCTGTAAATTAAAAACCTGCCGGACAAATTGCGCCGTTCCAACGGGAATATTTAACTGTTTACCAGTCGCTCCCTGTTTTCACCCGTTTCAGTCGGCATTGTTCGATGAGAACCGACCAGAACACTGTTTGCTCTGCAAATAAACGTCGCGTATTCGCTTGTTTTTTTGCTTGCCGATATCGGATCCAGTGGCGACGATACGTTGCTTTCTACACCGACGGAAAACACGAGAAAAAAAGAAAAAATAGGGGAATAATGGTGTTTATTCGGATGAACGGGGATGGTAGATAGATCAAAAGAAGCGAAAGCTGCTGCCGAGGATCATCAACCCGGAAATATGGCGACGATAATGAACTCGCGCGATGATTCAAACGAAAAATAAAGTGCTCGATCGGGTGAACAAAACTTGTCGTAAGATTCGGAATCGTGTTCAAAACGTGGAGCGGTGCCAACCATTCGATGTCGTAGCATTAACGAACTTTTTTATTCGACTATTGTCAAGTTATGCAATTTCCACGGTTACGTGTTTCAAATAACTTTACGAACCTTTTGCGAGTCCACCTTTTTACAACCGCATATCTCGTCAATCTCCACTGCAGCCACTCGAGTATGTTTTACTTCAAGTTTCGACATTTTATATCAACGTATTTGTAAATTGCTGAGTTTCTTGTTTTCGAAATTTTTCCGTGCGTTTGGAAATAAGGAGGTTCATTTTTTAAATCTTTTTATGTAGTAAAAAATTTAGAAATTTCGTTTGGACACATTTAATGGTGGACGTATTAACTCCTCGATATTTGAGTCTAAAAAAGTGTCTAACATTGTGTAAAAAATGTCAGCAGAAAAGTACCGCGCGAAGTGTGGCAAATTTAAAGGGAGATGCAGTTCGTGTAGGAAACGTATGATAGAAAATATATTTCATGAGAACAAACTAAATTCTTTGCTCTGAAATCGCGAAATCGTGTAAGCTTCTTCTGTTAAGCGACTTGAAACGACTTTACGTCAGAGAAAAATTGCGCAGAAAAGGCACGACGAAAGATACGCTTTTGTTCGGTGAAACAATGAGGTAATAGAATGTTTGATTTTTGAAAGCAAAGGATTATAACGTTGATTTCTTCCCGGCTAGAAAATGTCAATAATCCTAGTTCCTTTCGACGCTGTTTCTTCTAATAATAAAAGTTCCGAGTAAATGGTCAATTAAACATTGAATAGAATTTAATTGAAGCGCACAACCGAGTCGCGATGTGACTCTTAATGAATCTTTGAGTAATTAAAATTTAATTAAAGTTCAATTACTTGCTTCGTGAAAGTTGTTCCATACACGTGCGGCAGATTTTAATATTTTATTGCTGTTCCATAAGGTTTATTAATGAAACATCCTCGTGATGAGAAAAGAAAGCTCGAGGTTATAATTGACGCTGAACGGTGGACATATTCGATTATCGTTTGATTAATTAAAAGTGAATATTTAATATTTCACGAGCGCATGAATTTTTTATGCAATTTTTTATGTAATTTCATTCGGTTCATTTACATTTATATTATACCATTTTAGACATTTTGGTATGCTCCCACATTTAATTATGATATAGTACAAAATTATAAAAATTATTTCTTGAAATATACGTACAATAGATTTCATGCAGTAAAATCTGGAATTGAAGAATTTAATTATTAAATTATTTAATGCAAATGAATGTATGTAGAATAATTTTATCCTGTTACGTTATGTTGGTGCGAAACGTACGTAAAGGGAAAACAGAGAACCTCGCTAGAAAATTAAATTATTCCACGAAAAATAATAAAAGGTTGGAAAATGTATATGTATAACAGAATCCTGCAGGAAGAAATTTAATATGTCAGAACGATATTAATACACTAGTAAAAAATTTAATTGGGTATATCATATTTACTAATTCAATAAATCAATGATGGTATATGTACCATGTCTATAATATAGCTTCAGGTTTTCAATTTTCATATAAATTTAACGTGTAATATTTAATGCGTAAATTTGTCAAAGTAAGTTCAAATAAGTATTAAAAGTCCGTAAAGTTTCCTTTTGATCAAAGTACGGTCATCGCTCCCCAAAGACCCGATAAGTTACAAGCCTCAATTAAACGCGATTTGATTGATTAAAATCGGAATTCTTTGTTAGTCGATTTTTTCTCGCTATCAGCTCCAATTATATCAAACACTATGGCGGAACGTTCGCGATAGCAAAGTGACTCGAACGGAATTTAATTGTTCATCCGTTGAAATCGAATCGACTGCAGGAGAGAGGCGTAAATAAAAAAGGAATCAGACGAGACAGGAACTCCGGCACGGATGAAAAAGGAAAAGGAGTGGAAGAGGAGGAAATAGTTATAAACTGGACGCGATATATCTTGACGTATTCCCGGCCAACGGAATATGAAAAGTTTTCTCGCTTATTATAAAGTTCTGTGATCATCCGACTTTCTGCTCTACCACGCCCTCACGTTCCTGTTTCGCATGATTGTCTCTGCTAGGCTATATCTTGCTGGAAACCAGTTACCATCCAAGGTAACAGGACGGTTAATGAGCTCGTTTCATTGTAAAATGTTTGTGTAACTTCTCGTGATGCTTATTCATCGACAGTATCATTATCCATGTCGGGACAATCGTGCTCAAGATATAGTCACTACGCTTTCTTCTTCGCGAAGCTTTCAATAAAGAGTACTCTAGAGGTTATTGACGAGCATCGAACAACATCCATGTTTTTATGCGAAATTTTATCGAACAACGGGGGTATATAAATGTCACCGATACTAACCCGATCTTTTATATTGCACGTAAGCAAAGAAAACGGTATGAGCGGAAATTTCTTGAATTTTTCATTGCAGTACACTTTATATCGCTACCATTTTATATCGCAGCGATTTACGAACACCGTCACAATATCAAAGGACATATTATTCACTTAAATTGCCAATTCGTGATGTGACATTTTTAATAAAAATATACTGTAACTGATTTTTCGATTTTAAACGAAATTTTGTTTCAACGAAAAAGATTGCAATTTATTGTTTATTTATAAATATTGTCTGCATTATCCATAATGAAACATTAGTTATATTATGAAAGATAATCAGGGATTTATATTGTGGAAAATAATCGAAGATTATCTATATTATCGAAGGTCGTGTTTATTATACTGTATAGGTATAATCTGTAATTTATGTACATGCACCTCTGTACCAATTTACATATGAATATTATTTATACCAATTTTTATAATAATATTTTATACCAATATTGTAAAGTTCATTATGGTTTTAATAAGTTCGTTATTATTATTAACAGAGTGAAAAACTTTCAAATTGTTTATTCTTATGGTATTCAATATTTATTTTGCCTGGAAGGATCTGACGTAGAGTGGTACGTGTATTTTTATCGATAGTTTAAAATAGAAATGGAATAATAAATAGGTAAGTTGTTGAAGCGGATGATTTAGAGAGGGAAAATTCAACGCGTTCGAGTGGAGAAGAAAATGGGTAACAGACGGAACTTTTGTAGAGATCGACTGGAATTCAAGGAGTAAAATTTTCGAACGATTCAATCCTCCAACACGATCTTTTAAAACGATTTGTGACGAGCAAAATATCTCCGAGAAAAATGTCATATTGTGAATTTCTAAATTATCGTACCTCTTTTTCCCTTCTAAAATCGCGAACAAATTTATCATTCGAGGCAAATAATTGTTTCGAAACAGAAATATGCAATATTTTGCAGCTACGTTTTGGTTAAATATTATTAACTCATACCAAATGGAAATATTTCATTACATCAATGTTGAACTGCCCATTATTGCGTTTCGTGATATTGTTAACGATATATTCGAACGCCAACATGGAGGAAATCTGAATCGCTCGTTCTACATTAAATTTGTATCGTCATCGATATTATTAACAGTATTGCTTTCTCCATCAACGATTTCCCATAACGCAAATTACTGAAAGTACCTGCAATATATTCTGAATTAGCATACTTTCAGCAATTCCCTCGAAAAAATCTCTTTAATGTTTTAGCAAAAGAGGAACCTCTATTTTCATCCATAGAATTGAATTACAGTACATAGAAGTTTAATTGAAATTCTGATTAATACAATATGACAAAACGTAATAACAGCAAATTGTTATCTTTTGATTCTATTATTAGACTCAATTAGTCACTCGGTATTAATTTTTCGCGCGATATTAAAATTTCAGAATTTCACAATTTGACAGTTTTTTTATGTTCTGAATATTTAATTTAATTTTTGTATTTAAAAATGTATAGAATATTATATTTGGGAATATGAGAGTTTGATATGGGAATTTAGGAACGTAATTTAGGACTACGAAAACTTAGATATAGGCCTGATATAGGAATTTGACAATAGAAGAGTTTAGAGAGATGGGAATTTCAGGATATCGAAATTTCAAGACTAGGGAATTTAGAGACACCGGAATTTGATTATATGAGAAATATTGCAGGTTGAAGATACGAGGGAGGGTGTAGGAATTTAGGGACCTGAGAATTTGCTGATATGAGAATTTGGGGATATAGGAATTTAGGAATATATTCGATGATATGAGTATTTGGGAAAATAGGAATTTGAAAATACAGAAGTTTGGGCAAGTAGAAAGTAGAGTGTATTGGAATTTAAAAATGTAGAAATGTAGCCATGTGAGTTTGGGGAGATGGAAATGTAGATATGTGGAATATTTGTAAAAACATGGGGTATACGACTATTCGTGAACGTGTACATGAATGTAAAACTAGAATTTTATGGATATGCGCTTGTAGATATAAGAATTAGGGAACATAAAAATTCGAATGTTTACAAATTTGCACGCTTCTAAATTTTCCAACTACAACAAAAATTTGTAAATTTACAAATTCTCTCGCCACCAAAAAATTTCTAATTCTACAAAGTCTAACTTTGTATAAACTGCATTCTCCATCGTGGCCTCCACCCAGTTAATGAATACAACCTCTATCACCTATCTCAAACTTTGCTCGTCTCTAAAGCTCGTATCTCTCAAATCGACCAAAATATTCCAAGCGAATGAACTCGTTGTTTATCGCCGTTGATGCACGAAAGGAATTAAGAGGTATCGCGGTGAAGCGGAGATGAAGTGACGCAACCAGAACGTTCATTGAAATTCATCATTCCGATAGCAGATACGAAGAGAGCTTTTTAAACGAAACCTTCCAGACTGTTACAATCTACATAGATAACTGTCGCACGATTTACGAGCTTCACGCTTCCACGACAACGTAAGAACATCTTTGTCCGACGGTAACAAAGGGTTTGATAAATGTATGTCGGACACAGTCGCGGTGACGGGCGACGCCTATTGTGTCAATATTTGAATAGATGAACAGTAAGCAAAGGGGAAAATCAAACGGTACGACGAATCTGTCGACTTTTCGCGAACGACCACGGTTTTCGTTTCTGTCCCCTTTCTCGAACGGTTTACTCACGATTTGTCGAGCTGTAAGGTTCCGAGGACCCTGCCACGTGAATTTTACGAGCGTTTTACGAGTCTCCGCACCCCGAGGGAATTTTAGGAACACTATTCACCGACCTACCGAATATGTCCCGAATGTACTCAGTGGAAAGGGTTTATCTTTCTGACGAATTGCACCCTGCCTCATGTACTCTGCGTTTATTATGTATTATTGGGGCAGTTAATTATGGACGAATCTCGTTGTGCTTCCCTCAATGCTACTAATGGCTCAAACAATTTTTACAGAACAGCTTAAAAATAGGGAAGAGAACAATGCATAAATGAAAAGTGGTTAATAGAAGTCAGTAAGTGAAGAAGAAAATTAATAAATGAGAATGACAGGACTGATAGAAATATTTCATTGTACTTCTTCATTGAATGAAATGTTACATTTTAAAATTATAGTCAGTCTGGTACTTGAACAAGCTAATTTTTACTAATATCAAACAGCAACCATTGCTAATAACAGTTGATAAAAAATTGCTAATTTTCAGTAATAAGATTAAAATTAGGATCAAATACAAAATTTAAAAAAAGTAACCTCAGGTTCAAACTGAATGATGACCTTTTGAGTGTAAAATCGTTAAAAAAATTCAATATAATTGACGCATCCGCGTAAGCTCCTATCCACTAATGTTAAGGCGAAAACATAACGCGAACTAAAGTGAAACGGTGTTAGTGAAATAATGGAAATGCGCCTCGTTATGGGAAGGCGACCGAAATGAATTATTTCGCGTATTTTCATTTCCGTCGGTTTTTACGAATTGCGCGTTGTTTAACGAGCAGCACAGAAAAATGATTAAAATCTGTTCCCGACTACGTATGAAACGTGTTCCATGTCCCAAATCGCGTTATCCGGTCCCACTCGAATTTCGCATAAACTGTTTCGAACCAGAATTTCCTGATAGATCCAATAAAATTTATTTTAATTAGGATATCGATGCTACTGTAAATCTCTATGATATTTTAGGACACGGTCCTTTCATGAATTCCGTTCAAATGGTAACGTTGGTTTGATGGATGATTAACGCCCGCAAAGGTATTCGTCATTTCAGAGATAATTAATTGCGCGACCATGGGTTCGAAATATTAACCACATTGACAGAAAGTGCCATTTAAACACTCTTGTTTGTAATGTGCACTTTTTGTTGGTGTTTGTTACGTCACGTATATTCCGAATCCTATCAAATGACATATAGTTATTTATCACGTTGACTGCATATCCCAAATAAAGGATTTTAAGCTTCATATTTGATTAGAATTAAGTTTGTGAATTTCTCTTTAGATTTAATTAGTGCAAAATTTGTGAAACGTTAAACTACAAATTTTGCAAATTTCAAATTTTCCAACTTTAATAGAATTGAATATTTACTTACTCTGGTCCAGTATCTCCATAATCTTCTTCAAGGTCGGATCATTGAAGATTCGAACGTCAAAATGGAGTTTGTCCAACGTAGCAGCGAGATCCATTGTGTCCTTCTCTGCGCCGGCTCTACTTTTCATTGATTTGAATTTTTTATGACTCAAGATTATCGCAACACCTCTTCGTTTGTGCTTCATGTCATATACTTCAGAATATGCATCTACGTTACTTCGAACGGATATTTCTTCCTTGACTTCTGCAATCCTATTACAGATTGAAAATGTTCACAATTATTTTATAGAACTTTGAAATAATTATTAACGTGTATCAATATTATATTATTATATTTAACATTATCGATATTATTATTAAAATATAATAAATTTTAAATTACATTCTAGGTTTCTTTTGTGTTTCAAGCTCAATCCCCAAATGCTTAAGACTCGAAATACGTACATTATCAATTATCAAATCATCCAATCCACAAATATATAAATTTTCAAATTCTCAAATTTGCAAATATCAAAAGCCCCAAATTCCCTAATCTCCAAATCTCCAAATTTCCAAATCCTCAAGTTCTCGAGTCCCTAAATCCCTAAATCCCCAAATTTCCAAATCCTCAAGTTTATAAATTTCCAAATCTTCAAATCCTCAAATTCGTATGCTCCCAACCCTCCAAATCTCCAAATTTCCAAATCCTCGAGTTCTCGAGTCCCCAAATCTCCAAATCTCCAAATCCCCAAATCCCCAAATCCCCAAATGACTAAACTTCAACACCAAAAAATTTCATCCCCGAAGAATCAACAAGTGATTTTGCTTAGAGAAACCTACCTACCTCCCCATTTTCGTCAAAATGGTACCACAAATTTACAAATAATAAAAGTTCCACCATCGCCCGTACAAGAAATTCTCTTTCGGACGAATTCTCTCGCGACCAAAAACAATATACCCTAACTAAACCCGGCAGTACCGAATGTTTACACCGGAGATTCATATACACGGCATGTATGCATTCGGTAGCCCAGTTTGTTCTTTCAACTGCATTCAGCTCGCCTAATATTGAACTTGTTACACGGCAAATTACACAGCTCTACGCGAACGCTCTTTTTCGTTGTTTTACGGTTACGGCAGAAGCGTGGCTTCGCAATAACTTGTTCCCGTATATTTTTGCCTGTCGCCAAATTTCGCCGCTTCCCGGACGCGGCCGATCGATATGAAACCGGACGAGAAAAAATGATACGTGTAGCCACCGTCGTTCGGTGTCGATGCGGCACGCTGACGGCTTTTATGTCGATCGTAAAATTTTGAATCGCAAAAGTGCCGCGCGTTGGCTGGAACAACGCCGCATGATGCGGACACCCGACAAATAACCTCCGCGACACGAAAATTAAAGACTATATTCGAGAAAAATTTCATCGTAGACTATTAATACCAACATTCTAATAATCAATGTACGCTTAGGAAATGTTCTTGTATTCAATTCTTTAATACTCATGTTTTTAAGTTTTTGAACGTTTTACCGAATGATGGAATTTTTAGATTTTTGAATCACCGTATTGTTCAATTTCCATGTTCGATTTAAGAGCTCCTGAATTTTCATGATCACAAATTCTGAATTCTTCAAAGTATATCCTTAAAAGTCCCTACAAACGAATGAGTCAGATACCTTTCCTTGTTGCCATAATTTCCGTAGGGAGAACTACCAAGAGTGTGTTTCATCTTCGAAAAATATGGGAGGACCCTTTACCTTTTCAGAAGCTTCACCACAATTTTGTTTCCATATAATAGGGACACCCACGTTCATACTGCGGTTGCATGCATTTTCCGACGAATGAATGTTGCATGCTGCGTAACAACTCTCGTAGCAATTTATTTATTCGATTCCGACCATTCCTCACTAAAAGCTTCCATTTTAATCATATCTTTTATTTCGTTACCGTGTAAAACTGTAACTGAACGTTCAACGGAATGAAAAGTTGTAACGACCATAAACCGCTGAAAGTTTGTTCGCGCGAAAAGAAGTTTAAAATAACGAGGGACATTAAGAAGTAATTTTTCACGCGCATCAAAATCCATAAATTTCCAATTGAACGCTCTTCAAGATTCCCTTTCTTCGCGCGACAGTTGCGAACTTCTCGAGTCTTCAATCTCTGTCACAAAGGAAGTTCTTAACTTCTGCCTATAATAGGCTAAACGAAACTCCGTTTGAGACGTTAATTTTTTAGCCCCGTGGCAGACTCGCGTTTCAGCCCCTGCACGTACGCCTTCTTAAAAGAGAGTGACAACCTATAATCCGTTGCGAAGGTTTCGCCCTCGCTCTTCAAAGTGCATTAAGCTGTTTCGTACTTTCTGCTCACGTACGTGTTCCACGCGAAAAGTGTTCGTCGAAGGCGCACAAGGAAAGGGAGTCTATGGGTTCTCAACGCGCACGTGAACACCGTCCACCGAATCATCCGGCGGTCAATTTAATTTTAAGTTAGATCGCAATCCGGCTCTAAAGAACTTCTCGTAATGGCTCGCTCGTTTTATCGTCTCGAGAACCACGTTGGCCTCGTACTTCTGCTATAAACGCGTACGTACCACGATCGAGCACGCCGGAAAATGGCGCTGAGCACGATTACCACCGTTTTCACGCGATGAAAACCAAACAAAATGCATTGATGCTTTCTTCAACTGAATAGTTGAGATTGCCTTCGAGATGTGCTGGATTAGTTCGTTAGGATATAAGTTTTTGGATGTTCAAATACGGTTTACAGATTTGTGGAACATCGAGTTGGATTTATCTCTTGGTCAAGTAACAAGATTGGCATGTTTCAATCAGAATTTTATATTTGTAGGTTATCGCATGTTAGAATGCTCCATTTCTAAATATTCGAATCTTTAGATTTCTGTATTTATAGATCAATTGGCAAGGTCCTCATTTTTTAGAAATCTGAATCCTCAGCTTCACGTATCTCCAAGTCATGAAGTTCCAAAATCCTCAGTTTGTCAAAAGTCGAATTCTCGGACCATCTCTGGGTCACCAACTAGGTCCTCAATTTCTAGGTATCCGAATCCTGAAATCACAGTATCTCGAGCTCTCCAAATGACAAAATGTTCCAGATGTCCAAATCCTCCCACATTTCTGGACTTCCACATCTGTAGGACCTCAAATGCCACAATTCTAAATTCTCAGATCCTTAAACTCCCATATCTCACCCGTCCTCTTCTTCCAGAAATCCGAATGCTTAAACACTCTACCTCATCCTCTATTTTTAGAAATCTGAGTCCTTAATTTATAGCCGAATCCTTCCATAAAAACTCTTTGAACGTATTAAAGCTCACTGACCACATCGACCACATTTCACGATAAAATACCCTCCAGAAAATTTCTAATGAATTCTCACGAGGCAAAAGTGAAGTTTGATAGTTCTAACTCTCTCATACGTTTCGTGATCAGGTGCTTCGTATTCAATGAAACGTTCTCGAACAAGGGGCAACTACCGTCGCATTTAACGATGATACACGTTCATGTTAGAGCACCGAGAGTTCTCTAAGAGTGGAGTGTGGTTGTTGTGTTTCGAAGTTAGGATTCTCGGAGTTGCAGTGAACATCGAGAAATACATGCTGTTGCATCGTGTGTACGTACGCGAATCTTCTTATGGTAAAACTGTATGGGAGTTCTAAGATACACTGGGAAATGTGCATACTGAATTGAGAGAACTGGTAGCTCGTGCTAATATTTTTCGAATAAATTGCTCTGTGGCGTTAACGCTCTGCACTCTCTGTTTATCTTGCAGAATATTGATGATACCAAGTATTGTTTCAGATAAAAGTTACATGATTTGAGGTTTCAAATTATATGAGGAAGGTATATTTTTTTTTATGTAGACCTGTAGGGAGGATACGAAGATCCTTTAACATTCGATACAGATTGTTGTCGTTTAAAATTGAGTACAAAAATAAGTTTGTTAAAATGTTTCCTTGTATCACAAATATTTTAATATATATTTGAGTTAATGTATAGTAAATGATATTTTCTGTACATTAAGTATACTCAATCTAAAGGATGTACATATTTATTTGAAAGAATTACTATTTTCGTTAAAATTGATACCGATATTATTCTGATTAAATTGTCCATGTTATACGTATCATACTTGGACATATCACAAGTAAAACGCCTAGCACAAAGAAGCAGACAGTAAAGGGGAAACCTCAGAGAACGAACAGAGGAGAAACATAAAACGCCAGGAGACAGTGGATCGCAGCTTTTTAACCGACTAAAGATACTCGACTCTCAGGGTTGAAAGACTTTCTCGCTGAATGCAAACACGCCAGCGAGGAACAAGTCGCAAAAATTTCTGCACACGAAACACGAGTCAGTTAACAAAGGGTTGCTTACAAACTGGTCATAAATGCACGAACCTGCCACCCATTACCGGACAAATGTTCATTGGTGGAGAAGTAAGTTACCAGATTCTGACTGTCGCGTTTTCTTTGAGGCTGAAAATATTTCGCAATCCTATAGTTACCACGAGACACTACGTCACAAATATAAATCCCTGGTTGCAGATTATAACGGTAAAGTCTGATTACGACAGTAAAAGTGGATGTTTGCGTAAAATTGCATTGTAAATGGAAACAGAAGCTTCGTTTTTTCTCCATTCAAACGTTTCTCTACTTCGCGCTTTTTAACCCGGAAATTGTTTAGGGAATTTTCGTTTAACCGCAGTTATCGACGCATAAAATGTTTTAAATTTCTCTTTAATTCTTGGTTACGTTGCTCGTGATTATTTGATACGACACGGGGATATGTTGAAAATTTTGTTGGTCGAGGTTTTTTATGTATTAGAGTTTGATATTGTTTTCTCAAAATTCTCAAAATTCTACAAATTTTACAGATTCTGAAAATTCTCTAAATCTTCCAAATTCCACTTTTCCCGAATTCCATTTTCCCCAAAACCCAAATTTCCCAAATTCCACTTTCTTCAAATTCTAAATCTCCCAAATTCCACTTTCCTCAAATCCCAAATTTCCCAAATTCCACTTTCTTCAAATCCCAAATCTTCCAAATTCCACTTTCCTCAAATCCCAAATTTCCCAAATTCCACTTTCTCCAAATTCCAAATCTCTCAAATTCCACTGTCTCTTAATTCCAACTTTCCCAAATTCCACTTTCTTCAAATCCTAAATCTCCCAAATTCCACTTTCCTCAAATCCTAAATTTCCCAAATTCCACTTTCTCCAAATCCCAAATCCTCCAAATTCCACTTTCCCCAAATCCCAAATCTCCCAAATTCCCAAATTCCAAAATTCGATAACTTCCAAATCTCGATCACCCACTAACAAATACGCTAAGATTACGATAACTGTTACGTTTATCAATTTATTGTCTCCAACATCGAAATCACCTAAAACTCGATATCTAATCGTTCCTCCCGGCCTTACATCGTATTCGATCGCTTTTTCCGCGAGTAAACAGAAGAAACATCGTTTCCTCCAACAACTGGTTATCTCTATTCGCCGTCCATTCAGCGTTATCGATATAGAATCCCGATTGGTTAGCTGATTTTGTGACGGTATAACAAAACATTACTCACTTGGGTTGCTTGTAGGACTTCGCGTCCACGTTGTCCGCCAAAACTATCTTCGCCGAGCAAGTTGCACAACATTGTTGCAGCTTTTCCTTCTGTACCGGCGGCTTTTGCAACCCCGGTTTCAGTACCGTGGTCGTTCTCTTTTGCAAACACTGTTTTTTTGTTTCAACAACCTTCTGCTTCTGCAAGGATAAGTTCTTCACCGTAGGCAAAATTTTCTTCTTCACAGGGCTTTTTGCGCACGGTGCGGGCAACGTTTTCTTCGCTGTCTGTTTCTCAGTTTGCTCAGGTTGCTTCAGTTTCTTCATCGCGTCGACCTTACTCACTGCGGGCTTGGTCACGATTTTGTTCACCACGGGCTTATTATTCACGATTTTGTTCACCACGAGCTTGTTATTTTCAGTTTTGTTCACCACAGTTTTACTATTCTCCGCTTTGGGCGTCGAGGGCTGATTTTCTTCTTTCTCGTCGCACGAGGATTGTTTTTCCGTTTTCGCCGCTTTCTTCATCTTCGTTCGCGCTTTTAAACGTATGGAAACGAGTGTTAACGTATATCTACGTACATGTAAAGATAACAGTTCGTTTTATACGATGTTATCTTATCGAAATTTGATAGAGGGTGCAAGTGTCGATAATGTGTCTATGTCTTTGTTGGATAGGTACTCGCGATGTGCGAGAGTATTTGTGCAGACACGAAACAAAGCAAAATGACTCAGTAATCGATATTATAGTACTGATCTTCTTTAAGGCGAATAAGTTCGAGCTTAGATACTTGACTATCACATTCCTGTGCGATGACACTGATTTCCTGTAGGAAATTGTATACTCTCGTGTTGTATCGACTGATGACTGCGACAAGTAATTCAAGGCCTACATTACAAATTTCTATTTCGAGCTACTTGATACATCTGGGATTTTTAAGTTTCTAATCTTACATATTTTTAAGTGTACAAGCTTCTGAACTTGCAGTTTCTGAATTATTTTAACTTTTCAGTTTTGGGATTTTTACATTTAAATGCTTCAAATTTTAAAGTTGTTAATTTCCATCTCATATTTCTAACTGTTGTCTTCTAAATTTTTGAGTTCTTCAAATTACAAATTTTCAAGTACGATGTTTGAAATTAAACAATTTTCAGACTGTTCAATCCATCATGAAATTTCGGGGATCTCTGATTAAAAAATTTAGAATTTCCGAATGTCACAAATTTAAATTTCTAAATTTTGACCACTGTCGTTTCACAAATTTGAAATTCCTATTTCAATTTTCTTATTCATACAAATTAATTTTTATCTTCTAGATTTTATAAAATTTAATTCTTTAATATTCGTAGAAGAGGAATTTTTAAAACGATGTTCAATAATGTAAATGTCGACGATAATTGCATAGCTGTAAACTGCTTCAATTTTCAATGTACATCAATGTTGATCTCTATCAGTACAAATTAATTACCAATATCAATTTCAAGAGTGATTTTGAAGTGCATTACTCTGGGTATACCATGAAGCTATAAATTAGCGTTCATGGAATTATATTCGGCTTCCTAATGATACTGTTATGGATTATCGATTCGCTTATCAGGTATCTAACATAGGATTCAATGTACAAGGCTAGTGATGACAAATACAGTGAATCACACGTCTAATCACGTAAGGTAGACATTGATTCTCATAGAATAATTGAATTTTATCGATAACACTGTGAATGTTTACCGAAATGCAGTAGCTCAATTAAATAGTCGCCATTTCAGTTGCAAAACAATGTCGACATGTTTGCAATTTATTCATAGAATTTTGCAAGAAGATACGTGAATCATGGAATGTGCAAGACAAAAATGATTCATTACACATTGTTATTTTCTACGTTTCACCATTCTTTATGACATTATAATTTTATTTAGTTGTGGAAAGACAAATGACAATATTCTGCATGCTCTTTATTTTGTCAGTTTATACATATTTTATATAAAAGTGTACAATTGGTATGACAGTGAAATGTATACAAGTAATAGGTTACTTCTGACTTAACCTACATTCTGCAACCTGCATTGCGAACATTTCAACGATATAAATAAATAATATTAAGTCAGAAATAATATAGACACTTCACATTTGTCAATATAAAATTTTATATGCACAATTATCAAGATTGTTAACATAACAATCATACTCATAGAATATTATTTCCAATTTCGAAATTACAGAAATTATTACATACACAACTAGAGTCTTACTATCATTAAATATTTACATATAATATTTCTTCAAATAACTTAGTAAAATCGCAGAATTTATCCCGTTCTATAAATTGATTCAACGATAAAATAAATAAAAAAACTTGTGTCACCAGATAATTGCGTTTCGAAGAAACGGAAGACAATTTCGTTTGAAGTGTTCCGTCGTTTCTTGCAAATCGTTTCTTTGGTATAACGACAGAAGAGAAACGATTGCAAAACATTTCCCCGGCATTTAATCGACTATGATAAGCGGATAGCGTGGTCACTATATGATAATGATGCAAGGTACAGTTTATGCGGTTTCTTGCTGCATTCTCAGCCCCGGAAACGTGAGCATTCCCCAACAACTGGATTGAAATGACGTCGCGTTATTATTCGGATCACTCGGTGCTCGAGTGGTGCGCACGGTTTTTGAATAATAAGAAGACCGTCGGAAGTCAGCAGTATTTTACGCAGGTCAGCCTCCAACGGATAATGCCGGCAAGATTTATGTACACCAGGCTTCCGGTCTCTCCATTCCGTCCCATTCCACCGCAATATTCCATTCCCTGGACGCGACAACCGAAGTAAGACCGATTATCATAATACACAATGCATCCGCGACAACGTACCGAGTAATTTATGAAAATTCCCCCGAGCGAAAGATTGCGTCGCTTTCGAAATATTTGCTCGTCACCGATAAGAATCCTGAACTCGATTTATCACGTGGGGAGAAACTACGCGGATAATGTCCATAGGAAACCATACGTGGCTGACTGAGTGCCTCCCAGGCTTTGGGATTTTAGGATCGTTCTGCAACCCTTCGACCTCTGGATATTCCAATCAAACTTTGGGATTTGCAAATTTTTACAGTTTTCAATTATTGAACATTGAAGCTTTCAAATTGAAAATTTGAAATTTTAAATATTGAAAACTTTGAATTTTTGGACATATTTTGGATACTTTGCAGTTTTGTGTTATCATTCAAAATTGATTTCTTAAAATGACAATTCAAAATGATTGACTTTGGATATTGGTATTTCAGAATAATTTCACAATTACTATTCTAATGAAATTCTTCTGAAAACATCACATACTCAAGAAACATCCTTCATTTCTAACCTCTTAACTTATGACGTTTATCAACATCAGTCAAAAATAATTAATCACTACCGTATTATTAAAATAAATAACAAAACTTGAAATGTCATATTTGAACCGCTGCGTCAGGAGATTTTTACCAAAATTGAGAAGTGTCCAAAAAGCAGAGAGAATGTGCGATAAAAATGTTTAAACGCATGATTAAAAATCAGTGAAATGAATGTTTTCTCTCGTTAGAAAGATTGCGAGTGTATCTGCGGGGAATTGCTGATGTGGCAAACTGATTAAACTGGTTCGTTCTCTTTCGTTCGTTTCCAGACTTACAACATGGACGCCCAAGTTGGAGAGTCTTCGGCATGTGCCACGGCGTTACTCTGCGGAGTTAAAGCCAATTACGAGACTGTTGGCCTGGACTCGTCTGCACGTTTCGAGAACTGTAGTTCCTCTTTTGATGCCCGTGTACCGTCCCTTATCAATTGGGCGCAGGAGCAGGGTAAGTAAATACGCGACGTTCGCGAGCGTCAACAATTAATGCGACAGGATTATCTGCAATCGATTTAACTCTGCCACGATAAATAGAAACTTAAATTAACGCCACTCAAATGTTAATTAATTCCTCTCATTACTTCTCTACATCCTTTCGTGTAATTTTTCTCGGATTTTTAAACGTTTCTATAAATAGCCGATACTGGCACGCGTTGATTGCCAGCGTGGCTCATATCGAACACTTTATCACGAAACAGTTAAGTCATGCGAAATAGTACTTACGGCATATCGGTGTTTAGACTAACAATTATTGCTGAAGTTTGAATACTCTAGATATAAAATAGCTTTCCAATTAGAACAATGACGTTTTAAAACGTGCGGAGATTGATGAAACTCATCAATTTAAAATTGTACGATAAAAACGTTTGGTGAAACGCTTTATCGATATTCTAAATATGATTGGTAGTCAATTAGAACGACAAAGCAATGATTTTGAAACGTGTCTCGATGACAAAAGTATTGCGAAGTACCACAATTTGAAGCTTCAATAAAAACGATTATCTGAACGTTTAACCAATGTTGCAACTGTAAAACGATTGCAAATCCAAATATTTTTTTTATTCAAAAATTAAAGCGTTTAAACTGTTTGTTCATTAAAATGAAATTTAAACTGTAACTAAAACTAATCGCTATATTTATATTCTTTTGCTACAATGATATCAGTATGAAAAAGTTTCATATCTGTAAATAACGTTAATCGCGGTTTTTTATTCAAATATTTTATCCGTAAATCGTTTTATCGTACCCTGTTTTGAATGCACTAAATTTAGCACACGTGTAGATCACATTTGACACATATTATATTTAATACATTAATAGGAGTTTTGAAGTTGAACGTTTCAGAGTTAAACTGCGATTTATCAAATAGAGAGGAATTATTACTTCTGATTGTTTACGGTATATAAACGTTAAAATATATTTTATTTGAGAAGGTATAATAAAATGCTTGGATTAAAGGTATACTTATACGTTAAATTGAGGTATGATTTAAAGCTTAAATCTAATGTTACAAGTGTGTACTGTTAAAATACAAAAGCACGAAAAGGATCATAAGCTGAGGTCCTCGAGAACGTGCAGCGAATAAGAAAAGATGTGTCGTGAGATGCACCCTGTTCGTAATTAAAGCTGTACGTTTACATCAACGAAGGATAGTTCCTTTACATCGATAAAGCAACAGTCGTAAAGTTAAACAGACGCTGTCAACGGATAACGTTATTGCGGAGCAACAACTGTCTGGTTTGGTTACACGACACGTAACACAGTAGGATAATAACGTAAACCGAGGTGATTGGCGATTCTCTGCTAAATCACGAAACGTTTTATCCCATGTTAATTTCAATAGCTATTCGAATCGAAATGATAAAAGCGTTCAGAGAATATAAGATGGCTACCGTGCACATAACCTAAGTTTACGCGCTACAAATTAAAGTAATTAATTTTAAACTGAGATTATAAATTTCGTTGAAGAAACGCTTCTGTTTTCTAAATTGGGGTAGTCTTTCGTTGCTATCGTCCTTTTTTAATGGCACTCGAAGATGAAGTGTGTGCGATGCAAATTGCTTTTCTACGCCGTGAAATTTCAAGGGGATACATATTTTCTCCGATAATTTTGTAGAAAATTGCTTGTTCCTTACAACGCTGTGCATATTTGCAGTTCTAAGGGCTCGTTTAATAAAGATATTTTGCGAGTACCTTGAAAATTTCAATAGAAAGCGATCATGTAAAAAGGATCGGTATGAATTTAATTTCACCGGAGTGGATGTTATTTTAACCTGACACGAAATTGGTATTCGCGAAAAATGTCGGATGAAAATAAGCTGTAGCAAAATTATCTCCGTTTTCGCAGTCTGTTTTCTTCGTAAACCGTTTTATTGGTAATTTTTTAAGTTTCAGTGAAATTTTTAGGGAAGATTAATTTTAAAGGTTTGGCTGTGAAATGTATTATTTGGTTGAAACTATAATTGTCGTTCGGTAAAAATAGTTGAAGAAAGGTTACATAAGTAGCTTCTAACTCTTTCATTTAAACACCATTGAAATATCAATATCAATATCAAATAGAAAATAAAAGTAAATAACTGATATCAATTTTAAACAATCTCTCAGTGTACATAATTGTAAAATACAGTTAATTACGTCTTTGCACGTAATCTCTACATTGTCCAACGCGTCTGCCTTTAATTACAAAGATACAATCTTCTGTCTATTGTCCGAATCACCAATAAAGTACAGAGCACGTTCGAAATAACCGAAACACATTTACAAAATCAACAGTAAAAACCAAACAAAACGAAAACGAAAACATTTTTATGTCACGAAATTTTTAAGCAGAAAACACCGGCTGATTTTCCTACGGGTATATTTCCGTACGATCTGCTGAGTCTTTTTTTAAATTACTACAATCGAGATTATTCTAATTTTCGGTGGCATGAAAATTGGAGCTTTTTCCATGAGAATTCTAATGCCCAGGAAAATTCTTCCAATTTGCAGAGATCGTTGCCAATGTTTCCAATATCGATATCATCGAGTATCAGCGAAACCCATCACTCCTACATACCGGTTTCATTAACACTCTATCGAGCAATTGCTGCATTGCTGCGAATATTAAAGGTCGGAAATATGACGCCATATTGCTCGGAATCACAGGGTTTCAGATTGAAAATTTCACTATTTCTAAAAGCTATTTATTTAGAAAGATATTTAGTATATTTGATGACTCACTTTAAATGAAGAATGCAGTAAGGGATGAAACGTAACCTAACCTATAAGAGTAGAATGCTATTGAGATTCTGTGCGATTTCCGATTACTAATATTTATCTCAACATACATTTTGATAAAAGGATCTTAATATTTTTCCTTCAAATTGTAACACATTTTATAAATCCACCCTTAATGCAAGAGACATTTCTCAACATAAAAGTATGCTGTCTAAAGACGTCAATCCACCTTATTTTTATTAAACAAAGTTTTCAATGTTTCCTCCGTAATGAACATCAATTATTCAATCAGTTAAGAAATTGAGTCAAAAAATTTTGTTTAAATTATTAGTCCACTAAAAATATTGTAACATACATGACTAGTATATGATTACTTAGTATAATATATGATTTAAATTGGCGAGAAGCACAAAATATTTGTTCGAGCATCACGCAAAGAAGACATAAAAGTTGCGTATCACTGGTGTAACATTTCTCATAAAACGAACACGCAAACGAGCCACTCGAAGCAGCTTCTTCGCTGCTAAATCAGCCACCGTGAAAGTAGTGCCTGGAGCAATATACACGCTATGTAGCAACATTGTATAGCCATGTACATCGAGACTAGTAATAAACACAGTAGCACATAGCCGAGTACGCGTGTATGTGCCTACGTTACTTGCATGAAAGCGCAAGCTGCCTTAACCTGATCATTAAGATGAATTGCCTGCTTGATTAATCGCACGCCGTTTGCCGTTGACGCGTTTCGCATCGCGAGCTACCGCGATCTCGCTTTCTATCTCCATTTAACGGCGCAATTTGTCAATTTACAATTATTGGCCACGTGTGCAATCGCGTGTCACGTGTACGTGTAATTAAAAGAAAATTCGAGCTTTCGGATGGGGATTTGCTTACTGCGGGATCGATACGGTGTTCAACTAATCTGTAAATGGTGGAATTTTGTGGTTGAAGAATTTTAATATTTAAAATTTAAATGTTGGAAATTTTTTAATTTTCGAAAAAAATTTGAAAATTGCAGAGATAAAATGTTGACACCGTGCTGATATTTAATTAATCTAAATTTAAATATCGTATTGTTGGCCGTAGGAAAATTGGAAAAGTTTGATCACAGAATTTTATCGATGTCGAAGAGCGACCCGGCAAATAATTAGTACGAAATTAATTGAATCAATTATGCATTCATTAAATTGAATATCGATTCTGGTCGGATTTTCGTTCATGACGCGGACAGATAACGAGCGAATTTTCAAGCAGAAGTTTGCCAACGTTCGAACTGATTTAACGTTCTTACGACGATGTGAAATTTGCAAATTCATCCGTTGAGTTTCCGGTGACAGCGGGGAGAACAGTCGTCGAATGAACTTTATCCAATGACAACTAACTCCTACGGTTTCGTCTGATCAATAATTCATTCGCATCATCGCAGTCACGTTGATCAGCACGAACCCACGAGGGCATTTGAATTTCGCTAAAAATCACTGCGAATTTCATCGGCGAGATTCGAGCTCGCAAAACTTAAGCATCTTCGATGTTTCTTTTCTAATTTCTCAACCGTCCGCAGTCTCGGGTTTCATGAGAGATTTCGTTCCGCCTTATCCTTTTTCTTCCCTTCCTGCAAGCTTTTCATCTTTCGACGAGTATCTTGCGACGTTATCTTCCGCGAAAAGGGTGTACTCCATCTGCGAAATTGATCTTTATGAAGCTGCGTGAAAGAAAAGCTTTCGAAAGGAGTACGTGAGGCGGCAAAAACATCGACGTAAGTAGCCTTAATGGAAAACCTAGATACATCATGTGATTCTAAATGAGATTATGGTATGAATCTCCAAAGGATAGTCAACACTTGTGCTTTATCGCTGTAATATTTTGCGACGTTCTAGACAAAATCATAATGGTGAACACTTCACAAATGTCTCTTCGCTTAAATTTATAACAAAATTGTTCATTAGCTTGAAACTTTATTATTTTTTACTTATTTATTTTTTACTATTTACTTATATTCAATGAATTATTTAGTCAATTACATTTGAGTATTTTAGCTATGTATATGTACATGTATACACATATGTATATGTATATGTATATGTATATGTATCATTATTAAACATGGCCAATTGTATTATTAAAACTGGTACGAACAATACAGACAAAATTGGTAAAAAATGTGATGTTACATGTGTGCTTGATGCGTAGTACATATGTTTACGTATAGTCGTTACTCTGCAATGTACTATCATACTCAAAGTAATTTTAATAACTTAGTAACAATATATTATTTAATATATTAAATGAATAACAATATAACAATATAACATTATAACTTAATACCAATATACCTCAGTAATTTAATGTTATTACATTTTTTTCTTCTTTTCTTCTCTTGCAGTTATATTCTGTTTTTCTCTTATTGTCAGTGACATCCCCAAGTTCGTATCCGTTCCATTATTTCGTTTAATTTAACAGGCGGTACACCTAGGTGTATCCAAAATAAAACACGGGAAGGAGTTCATTTCCGGAAGTCGAAGTATGTTAGATAAAAGCGCCTTCTCTCTTGTGTACTCTTCTGTTCCGCAGTAGCCGCCTCACGAATCTTCGAAATACGTATTATCTCGAATCCGAAACTGTGTCTGCACCGTGAAATTGTTTCTCTTCTGAGATTCACTATATTCTGTGTAACACCAAGATATTTTTGGTTAGTTACACGAAATACGAGTGTTAGCAAAATATAGTAAAATTTGATCTTCGTCTTTTTCAGTTTTTATTTTGCGTTTTTAGTTTTGTACATTTGTGGATTCATAGATTCTTAGATTTTTAGGTTCTTTATATTTTTCATATTACTGCAGTTGCAAATTTTTTATTTACAAGTCTAAAATGTTCAAACTTGCAAATTTACAAATCTTTAAATTACTAAAGTTCTGAAATTAAATATTAAAATCTTTCCCGTCCTGTTCTCCAACTCTCATGCTTTTTTCATTCTCTCTAAAGCGCAATTGTTATTTTCTTTTATGGAAGCAGTGCTTCACAAAAAGAAAACGACACTGGCATCGCTATCCCAATATTTTCCGTTCCTCTTCCAAGTATCTCTTGAAATTTTTCATATTTCATTTAAAATAGACAACATAAAAATTTATTAACGACTATTGCATTATACAAACTTGAAATTTATTAAAATTGCAGTATTCTGGAATCTGCTATCATAAATGATAAATAGTACTATACGCAAAATGAAATAAAAATGAATATTCAGACAAATAACTCTACTTCCGAAGCGTGAAACATTGTTGTGTAATTGTGTTGACAGCGTTAATTGTTAAAGCGACGGAGGTTAAGTTTACAAAGAAAGTTTCAGGATTTTTATTTCATTTACTCTTCCCTCATTCTCTCAGCAACTTGTTCTACGTAGGTTTTGCAGTAACTGAAAGAAGAAGGTACTGGAAATTGCTTAGGCGAGAGAAACGGAAAGGTAACGTTCAAATCGAAAAAAGATGAAAAATGTAAGCTTCTTCCGTCTTGGACAAATTAAATTGCTGACAGTCACTGGTCTGAAGCAATCTCCAACGTTAATATCCACTGCTCCATCGAACTTTCCTTCAATTCGAACAAAAAATCTAATTCTTTTTAGATTACCGCGTTTATTTCCTAATTACCTTCAAAAACGAATTACAAAATTTACCAATCCAGAAACTTAAGACTTCGAAAAGAAGATAGACCCGTTTTTCCGCCAAAAATTCACGAATAACGACAGTTCTGTGACACGGTGCGTTATCATGCAACTTCAACTTAGCTGAACCCAAAATTGTGCTTTGTTACGCGTCGGGTCAAATATTAGCTTTTTATAATTGTTGTCGAAGGTTGTAAATCTTCGATGACCCATGACGTTTCCACAACTTGTTACGGTAGTGGAATTATATGTAGAATGATTATTATAAAGTAGAATTTATAGAGTGGTTCAGAGTCCTCCACACTGGTGTGTCCAAGTCACTGAAGGATGTAGATCCCACTAGTTGTAATAATTGTTGAATGTCGTTATCGTTGTTAGAGACTATCGTTTGTAAAAGTGAGTATCTTTCACCAAAGTTAGTTTCAGACTGCCAGTCGCTTCTAAGCAGCCAGAAAAGAAAGCAAGGGAGGAAGTTCAAGATGTGAAGGCGTCACTAAAAGGGACCAATCAGGACAGATTGTTATTTGTAAAATATAGTGATTGGTGAGATGGGTCAGCGAATGAAATTGTAGGACTTTTAGCATTCACTCCGAAGTTGTAAAACGTTTCGTTAATAAGGTGACCTAAACAGTTAAGTGATTTGGGTCCTTCAAAAGAACTAAGTAACGGGAGCCGCTACAGGGGTACACAGTTTAGGACCATGAAAATAAACTTCTTTAAAGAAAGTTATATTGGCGTTATAAAAATGTGCTTTTCTGGCCTGTTAGAAAGCTATTGTCAATAGTTAGGTACGTCAAGCTGTGGAGACGCTCATATGGTCCAAAATACCCGTTTAAAACTGCAAGAATGAAACGCTCCTGGGCCCGACAGAACACCCATAAATATTGGACTAATAATATTCCGAGAAGATACTGTTTTAATACAGTTTTACATTCATCTTACTAAAATAATGCTGAGTACGTCAAGATACCGTCTTGTATCAGAAAGCACGTCACAGTGATATCCCATGTTAATAACCTTATTAGAATTCTCTCACGTGATGCTTGATACCTCTAAATCTCAATGGCTCAGCCGGCCGCCTGGAATATTTAATTAACTCGCCAAAGCGTTTGAAGTTGCCAATACGTCAAGCTCATCTGAGAAGTTCCTCATACGAAATTCAATTCCCCCGCAACCTTCTCGATTTGAAACTTATGGTCCCCAAGTAGTATATGTTAATCGAGGCGGTAGCCATGACACAGAATCGTTCGTCGTTGCAGTGTCCCTTCGTTATGCTAAATCATAATTGAAGACCTAGATGCCAGGATCAAAGGGTCAAGAGAGACTTTGATGAAGGGCCGTGTATCGACGCACTCGGCTCGATTAGCATCCCTGCCGCCCTAACGTCGGCCCACTTAACGTAATTACTAATCCCACGGGAACATAGAGGCCAGATCTCCGCGTGCCAACTTAATACGTTAACTCATCAGCAACGATAGGGACTTTCATCGACTGCCGCTAAGAAGGATCACGCGAACATTCGCTTAATTAAAATACGATGTCAAGCGGTTCGCGGGTTGGATGCCAACGACGTCGCCAGAATTCATTTGCAACTGCATTTCTCGGGATCGTCGACGATGAAAAAGTTGTTCGTACGACGTTTTCGATTCGTTCGCGCATTCCCTCCACATACTATTTCCTTTCATTTATCTTCCTCCGGATGGAAAACGCGTTTAATTGAAGATGTCAGAGAAGCTCCGTGAAATTCCGGATCAGAGAGGAATTTTCTTCTCGCCAAATTTTCTGTATTCAAATAATTTTCAACGTTTGACGGCTTCTTTTACTTTCTCACTCTGATATTCTAAAACACGAAGACTACAAAGTTTGCTTCTTCTTTCCAAATTTCCATACATTCGCAGGATCTCTAAAACGATGATATTTTTTTTCGTGTTGTAAGATCTTGATAATTCTTATGGAACTCACAGATTTCATTTAAACTGCACGATTGTTACCAGAAATAATTTTAGCAACTCTGCAAAATGCAAAAAATTTCTGCCAGAGTTGCTTTTGCAGAATTTCTAGAACAGTGGCACTATAATTTTTATTTATTTTTATGTTGAGATATTTGAATAGTTTCGTAGAAGGACTTCGTTGACTTTGAATCGTGAATTTGCCCTAATTTTGACAGATACCTTAAGATGTTTTAAACAGGGAGCTTAAAGCTCTTAACCCGTCACTGTTGACGCTATTGATCTTGATTGTGTATCCATCGATAACGGTAACCATCAAACACAATCAAAATCAGTCGTGGTAACTTAATCGATCCGACAGGCTTCGCCTATTCCAGATGGGATGCAAATGCATTGCACGCAATCAGTGCTGGATTAAGATCTCCAGCGACCTTGTACTCTTCATACAGATTATTATAATACACAATTTTTAATACTCTTCGACAAAATAATTTTTGTTGAGAACGTGAAAGCTCAAAAATTGTGACTGAGCATTTCTCAACACCTGCGATAAAATAAACGGACTTTTGGATCCTCGATGGTCCAAAACCATCAAAGATACAAAGTTTTCTGTCTTGAAATATTTCTACGCATCTTTGAAACGTTGCAAGCAATCAAGATAGAACGTTCATTTCTATCGGTGTTACTTTCCTTCGCGTCGAAGCAGTCTGCAGAGGCGACAAAGAACGATAACCAAACAATACTCGCGGCAAATGTCGGTGATAATGGATCGACTTTGCCGGCTCGGTTTCAAGACTATAGTTGAACAGAAACTTTAAAAGTAATATTCCTACTGCCGCGATTGTCGAGTTTGCGCTAACACCCGAGAGACACAAAATGGCGACTTCGTCACTTCAGTTGCAGTTAGATCAAGCGATAAGTCACTTTTTGCAGAGGATTGAAATAAAAATAGAAATTCTTCGAATTTTCATTAAGAATAAAAAGGTGTTTTAATTTTTCATGTCTCTTTTATGAGGTCAAATTTTGATCCGCAAATTGACATAAATTTACTCGAACAAAAAACATAAATTGCGAGAGGACAAAACATTTTTTGAATGATTTAAAACATTCACAGTTGAATGACTAAAATTGACTGAAACTAAAATTGAAAACAAAAGGCGGCAACTAACTTATGTAATATAATATAACCCAATATCGCAAAAGAGTAAAACTACCCTAATTAACGTAATATAAGAAGCTAGTGAAAATAATTCCTGCATCTCCGCGAACCACTTTTGTTTATTAGTTAATTCAGTAGTGGATGCAGTCGAACGAAGTGTAGTGAATAGAAACGTAACGTGGGGATGGTACCCGGGTGATTTACGAAACACGTGCGCCGGAAGCTGGTAGTCGGTAGATTTACCGCGGTGTCGATAATCCGACTTTTCTGTTCGCAGGTAAATCAACGGGCCTGGTCACGACCACGAGGGTGACACACGCGACACCAGCGGCTCTTTACGCCCACGCAGCCAACCGTTACTGGGAGGACGACGGCAAAATGCCACATATTGCAAGGACCTTTTGCAAGGATATCGCACGTCAGCTGTTGGAGGACGATCCCGGCCGTAACATCAACGTACGGGATTATATTTCAGCTTAACTGACCGTGTCGCAGATTCTGTGCTCCCTTTATGCCCGTTCCCGGACTCGGTTCTTGAGTCCTCTGAATGATCGGGCTGTCTCTTTCGGGTTTCTGCTCCGCTATCCTGATTCGACGCGATTCGATGATCCGCAGGGATGTAAAAGTTTGATTTCGTTCGCTTGAAGGTCTGCTTACCGGGGCGTTGTGTGCTTTCATGGGATCATCTGACGGTGGAGTATTCCTATCGTGAAAATTATTCTTGAGGGAGACTGCTTTTAGGACGAAATTGAAAAATTATGATTAATTGGAAATTAGGACTATTTTGAAAAACTTAATAATGTGACAAGGTGGCAATGTGACAATGTAACAATGTTACAATGTGACAATGTAATAATGTAACAATGTGATAACGTGACAATGTGACAACGTGACAATATGACAATGTGACAAGGTGGCAATGTGACAATGTGACAATGTTACAATGTTACAATGTTACAATGTTACAATGTTACAATGTTACAATGTTACAATGTTACAATGTGACAATGTTACAATGTTACAATGTTACAATGAGACAATGTAATAATGTGACAATGTGATAATGTGACAATGTGACAATGTGAGAATGTGACAATATGACAATTTGACAATTTAACAACTCGACAATTTCATAATGTGACAATGTGACAATATGACAATTTGACAATTTAACAACTCGACAATTTCACAATCTGACAATGTAACAATTTGACAATTTAACAACTCGACAATTTCACAATGTGACAATGTAACAATTTGACAATTTCACAATTACAAATCGCAGAAGAATCAGAAACTAGTGAACACAAAAATTTAAGAATCCAAATAATTTTCAAACTTGCAAATTCTTTCAAAGTTTATCAAACCATGTTAAAAAAAAGGATCTCCCTCGTTAATAAATATTTCCCTGTCGAAACGAAGATTTTATTCAGATTAAATCGCAGCTGCACGTTCGTTTCTATTGAATATATGAAAGTTGGTTTAAAAACGTGAATAATTTTTAGCAACTGCTATTCCATAGCAGCGGTTAAAAGTATATCAAGTATTAATCTTCTACGTTCATTTAACAGTATGTATACTGGTATCAAAGATAAAAAAGGAACACTGAAGTTTTAAACCGCAAATGTTTATTAAGCAAAATCAGAATGTTTCCAGAGGCAAAATTATACGAACCATCCGGTAACCCATTTCGATATTATCGAGATTGAAAATGAAAAAAATAAAATAACTGATAAATTGTCAGAATGGAAAAATTAATTTCTGTATAACAAAGTATTTTGTACATAAATTTTAACTAAAATAAATATTAGAAGATAAGTATGGTAAAAAGTATTGGAAAAAAGTAAACAACAGAAGTAAAAAGTTTATTTAATCAGTAAACTTTGATTACTTAAACGTTATTGTGGTAAGAAGTGAATTACAATTGAATCTTAAAATTTTCTGGTTATTTTCCGGAAATACTTGAACTCGGCATACTTTCTCAACTCGAAACTTTATCCAGATCAATGACTTCCGTTCCGCGATTGCTTTGAATCCGGCATCCCCTTTCAGACTTTCGGTAGTGACCCTCGTGTCGACCACTTCGAAACTTCCGGTACCTCGTTAAATCCAAGAACGAACTAAGATAAGCTTCTTCCCGTTTCTCTGTGTAATGGAATCCCTCAATTGTATCGGGAGGACTTTGTGACAATAATGCAAAGTCGGAACGAGTCTTCTCGCGGTATAGCCGTGAACCAATCGTGCGGGTTCAATCAATGGAGGTTCGATTTTTCGAAGGGTCAATTGGTCCAAGGGGAATTACGATGACATTTCTCCACGGACATAACTCAAGGAAAAGAGAGATCGTTCGACGAAACTGGCTGACTTTTTCTGGGAAACTATGCAAAAGTTTTTAATTGTTAAAGTCGGGTTAATCGAAATCCACCGTCTGGATTTTACGGTGAAAAGATTACTTTTGGATAAGAAAACGATTTACGGAATAAAAGGTGGAAATTATTGCTTTTGGGAAATTCTGAATTACGTACGGTTTTTAAAATTTTTCAAATTTAAAAATTTACAAATTTTTCGCTTAAATATTTACACATTATTTAAATTTAAATCTTTATCAAAACGTTTAACGTTTTCTCGATATAACTCAAATAACAATTATTGGAATAACAGTTTATTTTACCATATGTTATTTGAAATAATTATGCGCTTATTTTGACATGAAAATGATGTTCCTCTACGTTATTGTATTATGTCCAAACAAAGTAGAATAATTTGTTGCTTAATTTCTATGTGTTCAAACGTAAATATTGAAGCAAACGCGAATTTATGAAATCAATTAGTGAAATATGAATTGAGGTAAATGTTGACTATAAGCGAAAAATCGTCTGAACACGATATTATAGTAACTTAAATGCGATGAAGTTTCTGTTCGTTATACGAAGCATTTTTTAGGTAAATTCGTTCGCTTCAGAAAATTTCGTGTTTCATTACATCAACGTCGAAAGTCTTTCGCAAGTTTGTGCTTCGTAACTTTATCAGCATACATGTTTCTTAATTGCTCGCTTAGGAGAACGGGATGCTGATGATCTAGACTTATATCTTTCAGTTCCTTTGCAAAATATTTTGCCGCTTTAAAAATATTTTGTAAGAAAAATTTTAATCAATTTATAATTTTAAGAAATTAAAAATTTTAACAAATTTAAAGTCTTGGCAAAATTCGTTGAAGGTAAAACTTGAAAGATATAGCACACTTAATTAAGTAAAAGTACAGCGATGATATTCCACTTCTCAGGCTTCTCTTTCGTAGAAAATTTCGTATTACAGATTTTGATAAATTAGTACATTAAGTTACATCCTGATTGCAGAGAAAGAGATCTTTGTTCCGCCTTCCATTTTTCTTTCAAGAAAAATCTTAATATTTTCTAGAAACAGTTGCATTATTAATAGTATGTTTCAATATAGGACTTAATTAAACCATGAAAATTAAATTTGTATACATTTTATAACGTTTAATTTCGATTTAAAAACAAATATTCGAAAAGAGGGATTGAAATTTAAATATTTATATTAATCGTACGAAAATTGGGGTAAATCTGTGAAGTATCAAAAATGTAATAACGAACACGGTATTCCGGGATAATGAATGAACGAATTCGATTTTATTCTATAAAATGTTATTCTGAAAGCTGTTATCAAGTAGTCCGCGCGTGTTTTCCCCTGGCCACGTGAAAATATAAAAGCATGTAATGTAGGTTATGCGCTCACGATCGTGTTTCCATGCAACTTCTATTTCAGGCATCGAAAAAAACAAAAGCTGCAATCACCGAAATGGAAAATCTCACATTCAACGAAAAGAACATTTCTCTTCGGTTGACTTTGAAATTCTGCAAAATTGCTTCGGGGATCGTGTTTTCTGATGGAACGCAAACACATATGTCAGAAGAACGTTCGAAAATATCAGGAACGAAAATGAAAAGCGGCCAGAGTGGTTGGATCAAGTTAAATCCAATTTTACGATCTTGTGCGTACCGAACAACGCTAGTAATTATCGATAATTATCTCGCTAACGGGAGAACGATTCACTGGCTTTCATAACCTGGAAGAAATAGTGGTGACTACTTTGATCACTAAATTACACTGCTGAAATAAAGCTACTTTAACTTGAAACAATTTGTTCATTTGTTTCAAGTTTAAATACTTTTATTTTATCACGAATATATTGGGTGGCCAAGATGAAAGCTCTGGACGTGATTCCTCTCGAGCGTGCAATTTAAATATCACGTGCAGTAATATACAGAAAATTTATTATAAATATATTCCAAATTTCTAGAGGTTGACATGCACCTAGATTTGCTCTATTTAAATTTCCCGGTCGTACAACCAATTTTAAGGGATTTTTTCGAGAGATCAAACGTGTCGACAAAGAGTGTCGCCTTTGGTCTACTCTGTGGTACGACTTCGGCCCTTTTTTATCTTCGCCTATATATAGCTTTGTGAAAGAGTGTTAACGGACACAAAATAATTAGAAGCTGTATTTTCTACTGTATAATTTTATATAATTAAAACATTTTATCTGGGAAGTTTACACGTGTGGGAATTAATTATAAGCTTTCCTGAAATTGAATGTTGATATAACATTTTCATTTTAACGAAGATCGTGTTACGCTCAAATGAAATCAATTTATCGTGTTGCATTTTATGCAACTGTAATATTAAGATACTTACAGTGATACAGATAGCAGTTAATTAACGTAAATTCATTATAATCTTACAAACAGTCATTGTATAATCATGAAATCATATATAATCATTATTGAAATCGAAGAAGATATTTTAAATTTAATCTACTTATCAAACAAATCAATTTCTCGAAATTTTGTTTCTGTTGTATCGTATTTTCCGATTGAAAAAATTGGATGGAATTTAAGTAATAAAAATCAGCGACAAATGAAAGTCGTTTCATCGATCCGGTTTGATCTTTTACATTCGCCCTCGAAAAGATTGGGAGATTGATTTCCATGAACTTGTCCCGAAGCTCCGAATGCTCGATAAAATGTTCCGAGTTTATTACTCGGAATCCGGTTTGATCCGTCTTTCGATAAAATACTCGGCAATAAAAACACGATTTCTCATAGGTGGTGCTCGGAGGGGGCCGACGCCATTTCGTGCCGAAGGTGACCCCGGATCCGGAGGAGCCGGATAAAGACGGCAGACGATTGGACGGAAGAAATTTGATCGAGGAATGGTTAAGGAATCACCGGCTACGTAATGTGACCGCGGAATACGTCGCCAACAAGGAACAATTCGAGAACGTGGATCCGCGGAAAGTGAACCATCTGCTAGGTAACGGTCTGATATAATTTTCTTATCGTGACGATCGATATCGCTTGCAGTTGCAACGCTGGCTAGAGCGAACCTATAACTCTCGTAAAGTTCGATTACGATAGAAAAGTAGGATTAACATTCAAATTTTATAACCGGTAATCAGAAGATGTTTTACAAACTTCGACTCGTAAATATTTTTAAGTACGACAGTCGGAAACGTTAAGTACTATAGATATTTATAATGGAATGTTTATTGGACGCTTGAGAATAGAGAGATTGCCAAATGCATTTTGAACACTTCGGTAGTGTAGTTATTTGGAAATAGAGATTTACGAATTTTGTTGCCGATATTTATGAGTATAGAAAGTGGGAAATATGCAGTATGTAGGGATTCAACGCATATAGATTTATGACGCAGGGATTTAGAAGTGAAAGGTATACAGAAATTCGAGGATTTGCGATTATGAAAGTACATATATTTCAAAATTTAACTGCTTGAAAATTTAAAAAAAATGTATAGAAGCACTTGGAAAAACAAATACAAAAGCGAATAAACATACGTGTGTTATTTTTCTATGAATTTTGCATACATGAAATAAATTGTACAATATTTGTTATCCGAGTAAAAACGAATCAATACGTGAATACATAAGTGAAAGTTTATATACGCCACTAGTGAACAAGACACAAAGGTTATTGAAATGAACCTATAACCAATAGCGTTCCTTAATATCAACTCTCGCCGAGAATCAACAGCTTTGGCCGATATACCCGGTATAATCTCAAATTCAAACGTTATGCTTACCATAATTAGGGCGAACTATCTAACAGCCAGCCATATTAAAGGATTAATGCAATCATGCACGATCAATAACTATTCGACGTTATATAGCTCATAAGCTGTAATCGTTTAAGCCGTGTTATTCCTTTCGAATTCACGTCATTTCGCATCCTATAAACTAGCGAATAAAATCTGCGTAATAGAGGGCCGAATTTAACGCCCGCAACTATTCGCGTAGAACATGAGTATGTTTATGACAATTTCTCGGAATGAATTCGATGAATAACTTTGTAACCGGGAATTTAATATCATCGGACTTGGAATTTGTGTCTGCTAGAGAATGCCCGGACATATTTAAGGAAGTATACCGAAATTAAGCAGGATATTCTCGTAACTGTATGAAATGGATTACACGTTTTAATCATGCTTTGAGTCACTCGAAAGTCGGAAGGTTTATTACTTTAAAGAAATAACTTTAAATAAAGAAGGTATACGTTAATAAAGGGAGACATAACGAAGAGTTGTATACGATATAATTTATTTATAAATATTGAAAAATTTTTCTAAATTCGTCATAATTATTTTGTGTACCATCGTAAGATCAAAACAAATTGAACCACATTTTCTCGAAATCACATAAATATTTCTTCCATATCACGAAATATTCCTCCCAGTGCAATCTCAGGAAAGAAAACAGAATTCTATCACGAATAAAAACGATAAAAGTTAGTTTGTTGAAAGTTTCCTGATTCGCCATCCCATGGCATTCGATGATTTCAGGGCTGTTTTCCTATAACCACATGGACTTCAACGTCGATCGAAACACGAACGGAAGCGGCGACCCTTCGCTGGCCGAAATGACGATAAAGGCGCTTCGTGTACTGGCCAAGAATCCCGAGGGATATTTCCTCTTCGTAGAAGGTACGTAAAGACGAACAAACGGACTTGGTCCTCGCGAAATTGCATATGTAAGAAAACGTGGAGATGTATCTGCACGATAATTCCATATCTAACATTTTCCCCCATTTGTCTCAACTCTCTATACACAGAACGAAATTGAAATCTTCTCTTCATAAACAGTAAATTGTATAAAATACCAAGTTGTTCATGTACGAAAGCAACTACTTAAATTCAAGATGGCGTCACACTAACATCTTCCCCAATTTCTTCATCTTGCTACACATAGAACGAAATTGAAAATTGTTTTCATAATAATAAGTAAATTGTACAAGATACGAACGTGTGCATGTAAGAAAGCAACTATCGAAATTCAAGATAGCGTTAGACTGACATTTTCTCTGATTTATTCATCTTTCGCGCAAGCTCGTGAAAAGATTTATAATCACGAATGCCTCGCGTAGGCACGGAACTCGGATCTTTTGACTGGAATAAGATTGAGCTAATGCTCTAGAGAGTGCTCCTTCTGTGAATAGGGAAACACGAATTTCCTACGGGAAGATTGAGTCAGCGTTCCATACTTTATCGAGTTTATAGCTTTCCACCCCTTGATAACCGGTGTGTACATCTCACGTTCTTACATTGTCAGTAAAGGCGTTTCCTCCTTTGGTGCGATCATATTTTTCTTGTTTCGAAAACGCTGATTCGGGGATCCTTTTGATATGGATAGTTCACTGACTGGAGACGGAATAATAATTGTCTCGTTAAATTCAATAGGGATAACTGATCACTCGTTCGCATTTCATCCATATACTGGTATTAACCTAGTTTCTGCTGAAGATCATTTCACGGGATTAGTAGCAGCTGGGATTATCTACGTATCTACCTTATTTGTCATTGAGGAAATTTGTCCGGATAAAGTTATATATTATTTCACCAATATTTTTTATGCTTTTCATGTGAAAGTTTTCTAAATATTTGTTCTGAAACGTCCATATATATGAACAAGAAATACACCTTTGAAAAAAAAACTGCTATGTTTTCGGGAACGTAAAAAAATTGTAAAACCTGAAAATATTGTAAAAATCGTCAATGTATAAAAAATGACAGAAATTGTAAATCTAAAATCCTTTTCAAAATTGTAATCCTGCAAAAATACTACAAACTGAAAATCGAAAGAATGATAAAAATTGAAAACGTTAAAATTGCCATTTAACAAATTTTTCTCTGAAGTCAATAATATAGAGAACATTTGAGAACATGTTGAAAAATTATTGTTAATTAATATATTACGATATACGTATCAATGTCGTGAAAATATGTTAAAAAAGTATTGAAATACAATAAGAATATATTTACAATGAAACGTGAGAGCCAATAGGAAGCACAGGATTTGAAAAATCCAGACTTTCTTTCACGCGAACGAAATGGAAAAAATAATAAAGAGATGGCAAAGAGCATATAGTTGATAATCTTTTCAATCGATCCGTGTGATAATCGAAATTTATCGTAGAACGGAATCTACGTAGTGTTCACGTGTCGCTGATAAAACGTAGAAGAAATAAAGTTCGTGTAATAAACCGCTGAAAATGAAAATCTGTCCGTATTTCAGCTTGTTCACCCGATCTAATTCTGACTGCGCAAACGTGTAGTAACTTTTGTCTCTCATAAATCAGTCGACCTTTGTGCTACCGAACTTCTGATTAATTTCCTAGCGCGAAACCAATCGATTTCACTTCGCAAATTGTGTTCGGAATTCGTTGGGTTGTTCTTCAATTAATATTCGATATGTTTTGCGATTTACATCGTTTGTCAAAGACAATTAATCTTTGACACGTGCAACATAATTAAATTCTACATTTATTTCATGAAATTTTTGGTACTGAATGCATTTTCAGTAATACTCGAGTTTTAATTATTTTGAAGCGTAAATTTTCATTTAAGAATGTATTGCTTATAAAATCATGGAAAGTTATTCAAACTGCGCTTTTGTTGAAATGGCGCTCGCTTATTTCATCGTTTTCCTTTTGCACATTCATTTCTGTTTGTGCGATTGTTATATCAGAGACGTTGTTAATTAAAACCAAGTTTATTAGTATACTCTAGTTATTATTTGATTCATTATTTATAGCATTAAACTGAATTTTTAAACATAAATGTAAAATTAGCTACGTCTCATGTTCTATACCTTAAGTAATATTTTCAATATAATACTGAAGTAACATCTTTTGTTAAACTAAAAATATTTTTTACTAAAATAAAAGTAGACTAAGTACCAATTAAAAGTAACTGACAAGAAAATAAAAATATGTGATCACCAGATATAATAAAAAATTGTGCACATGTCTGCATTTTTAAATCTGCTTAATTTTAAATTTCTCCGTTAAATGAGAACTAATAAATCTTATTGCTGCGTAATGAAATGCGCTCTTGATAATTATTTCCAACAGTTTCATTATCAGAGACAAGTACAACATCGATTAATCGACTATACTTTGAACTTCTGCCCTGAAGAGTTGCGTTGTTTCGCTGTCGATTCTCATCTCCCAGTTTATAATAGACGTTGAAATCTAGATCCATCGAGTAAAGTTTCCTGGGGCGCGACAACTGTTGCTCTCGGTTGGCAGCTGGGAAACACACACCCTCTTTGACAAATTTTGGCACAATATGCTGCTCTCAGCGCCGATCGAACCCATCGAACCCATCGAGAACCCATCGCCCTTTCACCCCATTGTCGTGCGTACACCAAGATCCCAACAACCCCCGGTTTCGCTGTTGGAGTACTTCACTTGCACAACTTTAATCATGTTTCACGGAGTTCCGTCTTCTAACCCTACTTTCCGATAATCAATCGTCTCGAAACCGTTCAATGCTTTTCTCTAAGTTTCCTTCTACTTACTAGCAAGTTTAATTCCGAACAGGTAGATGAAGTATGACAAATTTGAAAATAGAAGTATCGCGTTTTTAAAATTTTCAACTTCTTCATTCGAATGTGTTCAAACTTCAGTTTATGCATTTTTAAATTCTTACAAATATTTATAAATTGAAACATACTAATAATCATGAAATTTTCAAATTTAGAGATTGGGTACTTAATTATTCATTACTGTCTGCGAATGTCACGTGTATGTCCATCAATATGAAACAGAATCCATTGAAAATTCAGAAGCACCTCAATTACTATGATTAATCGAACGCTTTAAGCGTTGTACAAATAACGCAAGATTGGGTTGAATTAATTTTTCGCTTTCTAAATTTAATAATTGACGATAGTTTCTAATTGTGTCGGACACAGTAATTTAGTTTTACAAAATTTGCACAAAAGACAAACTTCTTGAAGCATACGATAGAAATGCAAACTTAACCTATGCAATTCTAATTCCTAATTTACAAGCGTGTAAATTAAATACAATAATTGTTATTCAGTTCCAGAAACGTTCAGAATTCCCGTCAATATTTTACCAGCCAAAAAAAATTCGCAATAAAAATGTTTTCATCCTCTCTATCGCTTTTAATCATTTTACCAGTAACAACTTTTTGTGCATCGAACACGAAGGGCAGTTAAAAAAGTTTGTCGATACGATAAAAAAGTTATATTTTTGCTCGTCTGAAAGTTACTCTATTTTTACCGAAATAAGAGCAAGTATTTTTAACAAAATTGTGGCATCTGTCGCGGTGCTTAAAAAAAAGTTGGCTCAGGATGCTTCTTCCTTCGTCGTTGATTTTGCAACGTCTTATCATCTCTTGTGCCATGTCGAGAGGCTACTTCCGCCATCATGTTTAGAAGCACCAAGAGAGAAAAAAAGCTGCTAGATAAAAACCCAGAACTCGAGAATTAAAGGAGAACGATTGGAAAGAACGATTTCGCTTGCTTTTGATATTGCTAATCGGTTGGGCTTTAATTTTATTTGATATTTTTATGTTTGGATGCAGAAAATTTTGGTCTTTGGATTTTTAAATTAGCGAGCTTTTGAATTTTTAAATTGCAAAATTGTGAAATGGTGGAATGGTAAAATGGTGAAATCCAAAGTTTCAAAATTCCGAATTTCCGAAATTCCAAGCTTTTGAAATTCCAAGCTTCCGAAATTCCAAGCCTTCGAAATTCCAAACCTTCGAAATTCCAAACCTCCGAAATTCCAAGCTTTCGACATTCCAGGCCTCCGAAATACCAAGCCTCCGAAATTCCAAGCCTTCGAAATTCCAAGCTTTCAAATTCCAAGCCTCTGAAATTCCAAATTTCCGAAATTCCAAACTTTTAAAATTCCAAGCTTCCGAAATTCCAAGCCTTCGAAATTCCAAACCTTCGAAATTCCAAACCTCCGAAATTCCAAACTTTCGAAATTCCAAACCTCCGAAATTCCAAGCTTCCGAAGTTTCAAGCCTCCGAAATTCCAAGCCTCCGAAATTCCAAGCATCCGAAATTCCAAGCTTCCAAATTCCAAACTTTCGGAATTCCAAGCTTCCAAATTCCAAACTTCCAAAATTCCAAACTTGCTAACTTCCAAAATTTCAAACATCAACAGCACACCAAGATACATTATTAAAATTCTGTAAAACTATAAGAATCCTCAACCAACTATGAAGAAGTCATATTAAACCATCCACTTCCGACCATAACCCTATTTCCGTAAACTGGTCAACAGTCGCTAATAACCTGGGTAGTAAATGCGACTTTAAACCTCTATTTAAACAAAAAAATTCCAATCTTCCAAAATTCCAAAATTCTAAAATTTCCAACTTCTCAAACTCTAAAATAACCAAACTTAAATTTTCAAATCCTCAAATCCTCGACTCCCCATCCCCTAATTTATATTCATGTAGGCAATCGAATTCCTTCATTTGATATATTACTTCTATTAATTTTTTTCACGATTTAAACCTCTGCATTGCTCTCTATAGTCAAACCCCTTTTCGAATGAAATACCCATACAACAGCAATATACGCGTAAGATTTATTGAATCGAAGCATTCTCGCATTTCAAACAAAAGACCATCGTATCACATAGTACACATAGCATACCTATCGTTCGTATCACCCACACCACGCATATTTTCACACGTATTTATGATAGATCGTGTGATGTTTATTTATAACCCATTGAATCACGAGGTTATCAAGCTTTATCATTTTGTACCCGCCATTTTCCGCTTTTCATTTAATCTTATTTGACTTACTACATTTAACTTCTTTTGGTTACGTCAGTTTAAACTGTTTTTATAGGTTCTGTAATATTTTATCATTTTTTTCAAACTGTATTCTAAGTTTCAGAGTTAAATTTGTAAACTTTCAAATCTTAGAATCACTAAATTTTTATGTAACATTTATAAATTTGTAAATTTGAAATTTAAGAGGTTTTATGTGAATTTAAAAAATTCACTATTCTCGAAATTTTGAATTGCTCATTTTCTAAATTTCCGTATAATCATATTTCTGGTTTGAAAATTGTTGCATTCGAGAATTAGAAAATTTGTAGATTCAAAAGCTTGAAATATATGCATTTCAATTTTCTATCAATTTCAAGCTTTTTCCAATTTTATATTTTTATAATTTCTTGATTTCCAAATTCTCCATTTTTCCAACTCTGCAAATTAGCAGAAAGTGCATATTTCCATAACTTTTTAATTAATAAATCGTAAATTCCTGCAAGTGAACAACAAGAATATTTCTGTAATAGAAAATTATTCGACAGTTCTGTTTCCACAACCGCCACTCGCAGTTTGCACGTCGTTGCCCGTGAAATTCTTCGGTGGCCACTTGATGTGCCCGTCGCTAGGCCAGGCTGATCGTCCGTAAATAACTTGGAACTTTCAAGTTAGGGTCTCCGATAATCTATTGGAGCTGACGGCATTTGCTGGCTCGATAATTGAATTCGGGATTCTTGTGGGTCGTTCCGAATAATTAGCGTTAACTGTGATAGCCACGGTGCTTTCCTAAACGCGAATTCAATGGTAATGCTGATGACGCTCGTTCACGTGTTTCCTATTTGTAATTCTGAAGCGGTTGCCGCGTCTTCTTGGTTTCTTGATGACTCTATGCTGTATACGGTAGGGATGAGCTTAAACTTCTTCGAAATTAATCGAACTTGGTTGTATGCAGATTCAGACAGTAAAACTGTGTCGATGTTCTATGTTAATCATGTGCAAATTGTGTGCGATTTGGGGAAAATCGTTTATATAGTAATTATTTGTAAATTTATACAAATTTACAATTTAAATTTTTATACAAGTTTATGATTTATAATTTTGTACGATTTTGTACAATTTCATACAATTTTATACAAGTTTATACAATTTTATACAGTTCTATACAATTTTATACAATTTTATACAATTTTATACAGATTTATACAATTTTATACAATTTTATACAATTTTATACAATTTTATACAATTTTATACAATTTTATACAATTTCATACAGTTTTATACAATTTTATAGAATTTTATACAATTTCATACAGTTTTATACAATTTCATACAATTTTATAGAATTTTATACAATTTTATGCAATTTCATACAATTTCATACAATTTTATACAATTTTATACAATTTTATACAATTTTATACAACTTTGTACAATTTTATACAACTTTGTACAACTTTGTACAATTACATGGTTATACAGTTTGCAATCAATTACACACATATAAAATTACATATAAGTTATATACGAATTATACACACTGATATAGGAATCAGTAATATGCATTCTCATTAAAAAAATGAGGGTGAAAAATTCTGTGTCGTCCTAAAAGCACAGCCACTGAATCTCCTCTCCATTTTCAAACTACACGAAAAGTTTTGTATGTTTTAGCACGATGCTTTTATTCAAAAATGCACAACGATGCACTTTCCGTAATTGTGTTACCACTGAGATGACGTTAAAAATTGACAATAGCAAGTTTTAATGCAACGTTGCATTAGAATACCTTTTGATAATTTCTACTAATTACGTGCGAAAAGTTTTGCATGTAATGACCTGATTATTTTGAAATTCGAATGGATTTTGTATGTTCTGCCTTTTTAGACCTTGCTGAGGAGTTTGGCTCCTTCAGCAGTGATTTTACAGGAATTTTTAATATGCATCAATTTGGGGTTCAAGTCCAATTATTTGCATAATCAGTTAATACCAAATTGACATAACCTTCTGTCTGTTTCAATATTGTGACTAGTTCTAACGCACGTAACAAATAAATCATAGTGCAAGGGTTTAGTGTCAAACATCCTACATTCTATTTTGAATTAATTCACAAAGTCCCACATCCTATTTATGTTACTGTGTCACAATCAGATATCGGGTGTTTGCGTATTTAAATCGGTGTTTGCAAACATAAATCACGTAACCAACTCGATGTCAGAACCGACATGATTTATTCTGTAAGTTTGTAATTGATACGCAGTCCGGTGATAATGTTTGTACACAATCCGATGCATTATTTATGTGTATCCAGGTGGCAGAATCGATCACGCACATCATCATAACAACGCGTATCGAGCACTGGACGAGACGTTATCTCTAGAGGAAGCAGTAAGGGCCGTGATAAAGGAAGTCGACTTATCAGAAACACTCTTAGTAGTGACGGCAGATCATTCGCACGTACTTACGCTAGGTGGTCTCGGAACACGTCGTGGAAATCCTATATTCGGTAAGTGGATCTATAAGTCACTATCTGATACTACGTTTCATCATGGGACGATTAGAATGATCGATCGGACTGATACGCTCAGATACCATACATATTCACTTAGGATACGGTACTATTGAGTCACCCAAGAATTTAAACATTTTCTTTCTTCAAGCTTATGTAAGATTCGATTGAAAATATAGGGTGTAATTAGTGTGGGTCCATGAAATGGGGGGTAGCTGACGTGATTCTGAATAAGATTTCCCTTTGCAGAAATGGGGTTTGAAGCTTCGTTTTTGAATTATTAAGGAAAAACACCGGACCAATCAGAGCGCGAGGATTACGCTCACTCGGTCATTACGCTCGAAGGCGTCGCTCCGCGTCTGCGCACCGTAATCCTCGCGCTCTGATTGGTCCGGTGTTTTTCCATAATAATTCAAAAACGAAGCTTCAAATCCCATTTTTGCAAAGGGAAATTCTATTCAGAATCATGTCAGCTACTTCAAGGATCTACACTAATTGTGATACACCCTGTACGTGTATCATATGTTATTCTACATATTATATTACTTACCTCATAAAAGATCAGTCTACAGAGAATTCCTTGTAGATAACATCAACAATTTCTTTTTGCTGTAATATTCAGTTGTCTTAAGCAAAATATCGTATTTTCACGTCTTATTCATTCGTGCGCTCTCTGCAAGCAATGAAAGCTTGAAACTTGAACTGCAAAGCTTTGTTATCTACAGAAACGAAATATATTCTACTTCGGTATAAGATTGTATTCCAAAGCGTAAACAACTGAAATTCAACATGCAACCAGGAGGAAAGAACTTTTAATAAGAGCTTGTAATTCATTTTAGAGGACTTATTGAGGAATAGCACAGTAATGAAGAAAATAGTTAATAATAGACGTCAAAGGATATACGGAAGATCTCATTGAATTTAGAAGGCAAAATAGAACCTCGAATTTCGAACGGAAGAGAAAGACAATGATCAATTAAGAAAATCCACTGTAGTGAAATTAGCGTCAGAGGTTTATCATGAAAGTGGAATGAAAATCAGTATTAAAACTGTGTTTTATAATCTTCTATAATAATCTTCTTTATTAAACGCCTTATCGTGTCAACAGTTTATTTCTCGAGAACCACAAGTCGTAGGAAAAAACGGATCACAGATTTGGAATCAGCGTGATCGAATTAGCCTAAAATCAAATTTTTGTCAACCTGTAAAAATTTTTTTTTTAAGTGACAAAAATTTTTTTTTTAATTTAAAATTTAAACTAGCAACATTGTATTTAGTAAACTTTTGTAAATTTTACTAATTTCAAACCATGTAAATATGCGCTAAATATTAATATGTACTTTTTTAAGTCTTTATTATTAAATTTTATTAATCTATCATTAATATGTCGAATGTTTCGACAGGCTTATCTAGTGAGAAATAAAAAGCATCGAGTAACAAGTATAAAACCGAATTAATGAGAAGAAAAAAACTGTCTTTTCTCAAGAGAATTTGTTAAAGAGTCAAGATTAATGGGATGTTCTAATTTTTGGTTCACACAAAAGTGTATGGTAAAGAATAAATGTAGCTTTAAAGGGAATTTGAAAACGTTAGCTAGAAAATTAAAACGCGGAGTGGTTCGAAAAATGTTTGTAGAATATATTTGAGGAAATGAAAATTCAAGCTTAAAATTAAAATTGTAAAATTAAAATGTAGAATTAAAATTTAATTAATTCCACCGTCGACAAACTCTTGAGAACTGTAATTGCTGGAAATGAGCTTATGCAACAAACCACAGTTTTCAATTTTCGATTGTTTCAAATTTATACTCAAATAATGAATTTATGTTTCTACTTGTAAATTCAGCCGGCGAAACATATATTATGTAAAACAATTCTTGCATCCCTCAATTTAATTCTGATTACTGTTTAGCATAATGTCAATCTCAATTATCTAAATTATCTCAATATAACAGAACCGCAAATGATTGCATCCATTATTTCTGAACAACAGCGCGATAATTATATGCACAGAAACCGAGCCTGTCGAATTTAAATTATTCGTGCCTATCAGGAACAGGCCGGGCGTGCTTTATTTCATTGATTTCGCTTTACCGAACGAATTTCAAACGGAATAATAAAAACAAACATCGCTGTACCGAAAGTGCGAAGTTGTCAATGTAAATGACATTTTCCCCATATTAGCTGATGCCGTTTAGCGTTATCGACGAAAAACAGACAATAAAAATTCCTCTTGACGATATTAAATTCGCCAACGTTCGATAAAATTTCCCGGACATTATTCGCTATAATCCTCAATGCTAAAAAGTCATCTGGTTATATTAAAAATTGCCCGATAATATTTCACAACAGTTCGTTAGTCAAATTGACAGTCAGTTAATTGGACGGATTTCTCCGAACCTTTCAATTTTTCCAATTATCCAGATAAATGCAATACTTGTTGACTAGCGATTATTTACGTGAACACTCTATGAAAACTTAATGAATGCAGTTACATAAATTATCTTCATTTCTAACATGGTTTATCAACGACATTCTTTTACTCGGAAAATAATTCATTATTATTTCGAAATGACCGAGGATCTGAAGGAAAATTTAATCTGCAACTTGCATGATTCTCTAAGTATTTCATATATTTTACACGGTGCACTATTGTTCATGTATCGCAATTTCGTAAAATTAATTTCGATCAGAATTACAGCATAAATGGCGTCGCAATGTGTAATCAATGTCAATTAATTACGAACATTAAATCATATATCCATGATCATGATTGAACGATAAATAAAATCCGAAGTACCTTCAAATAATTCAATCTGTAATATCGCGATAATATCATAATTAAAAAGTAAGTTAATTTATTAGCTAATCCATTAATCTACAGCATGGTTATCATACGTGGACATTTTTCTATTTGTCAGATTACGTTAAAAATTTTTGCAGATAATTGCAAACCGAAAAAAGACAGCAGGTCATAAATCGTCTGATATCATCAGCGTTGCATATAAAAGCTGTTGATCGTCGGTTAGCACGAATGACGAGTAAAATTAAATTTCGCCGAAAAAGAATGTGGACCGGTGATGAAATTAAATCGCGAGAGAACTCGAAGCACATTCTTCCGGTTAAATCTCTTGCTCGACTGATCGTTTCCATTCACGGATTGACTTACGGCTCGTAATTGAAATAGGAAAAGAAGCTAATATCGATCATTCTGCTGACGAGTTAATTCTCTTTTTTTTTCATTTAATTCTCATTCTGTGACCCAGTTTCTTTCACTTCCGCTTATTGCTGTCCTTTTCTCTTTTCGCGTGATTTTATGTGGGCTGTATTTAAAATGGAACGAGAATCGCTGTTGTTAATCGTGGTATAAAACCATTGTAAAGAGTACAATCCTCTTACACGGTTTCAAGGTCGTTACCCTTTCTTTTGTGCAATTATACTTTTAAATATAGGTCTTTGAAACGTTTTGTGCGAAAGAATATCCCGGTTCGGTTCAAAGTATTGAGTTCAATTAAAAAATTAATTGTTCTTAAGACAATTATGTAACTAATATTTTTATACCCTAACTGTATTAACAGTTGAGGGTTAAAAGACATGCCATCCAAAACATGTCCACATCTGGAGATACTTGAAAATTGAAAATAAAATATTTCACAGAAAAAAGTACCACAAACAGGCAATTTTGTCAACTTTACAACTTTACAATGTCAACTTTACAAACTTTATAGTTTAACTTTACAAATTAAAACTACACAGTGGGTTCAACCTGCAGATATCACAACTAATGACAACAAGAAAGATATCCAATTCTCACAAAAATTAGAAATTAACTTCTGAAAAATTAGCTAAAAAAAATGTGGAACAAAATCTATAATACATAACCTAAATCGAAAGTCAAGAAAAATTCGTGTGTTTATTAAAAAAATAAATCTTGAAATGTTTATTAAAGAAGTCATTGTTTCATCCAATTACGCTCGTCCATTTATAACAGTTCTCTATATGTTCCTCCCTGATACACGTACCACTGAATTGTTCCTCCTTGTATACATATCCCCGTTCCGAAACACCGAAGTAATTCAATAGTGGAAAATGATTCCATACGTTGTTTTATAGCTTCCGGTCTTTCCGTTGTCGCATCCGTGCTTCTTCAATAACATGCAATCTCTCCTGGTTGCTCTCGTAATCCCGACTCGTTCGTTCAACCATGATTAAATTGCACCTACCGTTCACCGCGAAAAATCTTTTGGTTTCGAGATTCGAACCCGAGTCGAGGTAGTTCATCCAGAAAATGTTCGTCCGCGATGCGATCGTTCCGACGTTGAATTTGTTACTTATATCCCTGGAGATCGTACGTTACCAACCCTGTCTTTTCTGATCTGGAATTTTTTACACTCGATTGTATTAGGTAACGGAAAAAGTTCTTCCTGGTTCGATGATAAATTCAAATCGGATCTCGCGCTGAAGATTGTCAGGTTAGGTTCCCTTTTTTTTGGATTGGCCTTTTCAATGTCTGTTCTGGATTAAATTTTATTTTTTGAATAACTTCATAGAAAGTATTAAGGAAATTTAGATCGAGTGTGATGACTAAAATATTGATGTATATGGGTAGCTGTACTAATGAGTTTGCTTAGACATGTTTTATAGATTTATAACAGTAGGTATTGAGTTTCTGTTGACATTAAATTATCTTGTAAATTTTATAAAAATAATGATATACAGCATTATTAAGTTATAAATATTTACACAAATTAAATCACCATCAAGCTAATACAGAAAATTGGTCGATCTTTTTAATTTGAAAAACTAAAAATCTGAGAGATAATGAATGTACATAACAATATAATTATAGAAGTAGATAGAAGTAAATAGTCTGAGATTATTAAATTTCAAAGGCGATATTAATACCGAGCCGATTTGAACGTACAACGTTGGAATATCAATACCGAAGCAGAAACGAGCATGCAGATAAAAAAGAAAAAGGGAACAATCTCGTCCATCAGCGATACGACCCTCGATTGGGCTTTGTACCAGAATTTCAGGCTATAGTCGGTTCGGGAGCTTCGCTACAACGTGTGAAACAAGCGGCGTCGTCCATCAGTGTCCTTTTTGAATCTATACAAATTCGAAGACGATATTACAGGTATAATCCCGTCGACTGCAAAATCCGGCAATTCGAAAGCGATTCGCTCGATATTTCTGGGACGACGATTTCGAACAAAACGACATCGGAGTTGTCGATGAAAAAATTCTCGTCGATCAACGAGAACTATCGCGATCAAGCTTTTCGTTGTTGACCGTTTGAGAGTACCAGGCATACGAACCGGCCAAAACTCACGAAACTGCAGAAACTATCGTCCGTCAATGTCCCTCGGTGAATGCATAATAAACTCTGTGCAGATTTACAACGTTCCACGACGAACTCCATCCGCAAAACAGAAAAAAAAGGGGAGAACAGTTAACCGGTCGCAGCTGGTCGTTCGAGCGAACTAGAGTCCGTTCTGCACACAAACTATTGAAATGGTAAAGAAACACGTTCGATCGATAATTTATCGGTCTGTCGATCATGTTTGCTTCATCGAACCGGCTAGAAAAAGCTGAATGGCAATCCAATACCAGGTAAGTGATTCGGTACACCGTTTTATATACCCTACAGTCAGTTCTTCATTTTGGCCGGAAGAACGGAGGTAGTCCCTTCGATTCCAAGGTCTCGGATTCAATGAGATCCAATCTTCTCGGACAAGTCCATGCTCCCGAATCGAACGTTTGTCCAAGGTTAAATCGAATCGCGACAAAGAGAAATGCAAAGGATAGTTCTTTTTTGTGGGCTGTGCGTGAAACCGTTTGGCCCGTTTCGAGCCCTTCGATTTCATTTATTTCCTTTCCTGATATCGCTCGACCCCTCTATTGTCATCGAAATAATTCAATGCACGAGGGGTTGCTGTTGTTCTAAATAATAAAATGGTTCGACCTTTTTCTTCTACCTTCGATAAATAGATATGGGAATCCCTTCGTGTGGATTTATGATGTCTAACCATTACACTTGGAAGGTGATTCTTCTGGTTAATCTTATTACTCGAAATCAATTTTTAGTTAAATCTATACAGTTATTTATATGATGTACATATGATGTATGTGTGGATTTATGATGCTTAATCTTTTCATTTGGAAGGTGATACTCATTCTTCTGGTTAATCTTATAACTCGAAATCAATTTTTAGTTGAATCTATACAGTTATTTATATGATGTACATATGATGCATGTGTGGATTTATGATGCTTAACCCTTTCACTTGGAAGGTGATACTCATTCTTCTGGTCAATCTTATAACTCGAAATTAATTTTTAGTTAAATCTATACTGTTAACACATAATGTATCTACACAGTAAAACAGACAATAATGGTAAATAATACAGAAAGTTTTCAACTAGATTTCAGTTCGCTGTATGTCCATAACAAAAGTTTCTTCAAGTGGTTAAATAATTTATTTCTCAACATCATTTATTTCTTAACATCAAACAACTACATCAATTACTAGTTTTTAGTGATCCTTAACAAGAAAATAGCTGTGCATGAAAGTCCCATAAAATGCTATTTACGCTTATTTCACACGACCATCGTCAGAATTATTTCGTAATACCGTAGTTACGATTCATTAATAATTATAATTATTCTACCCAATGAATCGTACTCCGCTTCCACTGATATTGATTTCACAGTGGATTCAATAAATTGAATCGAAAGCCGTTCGAAGTCACGTTCGACGCAGAATAAATTGTTAGTATTATCTGAACAACGAAATACGCAATCATTAGGGCAGTTAATTCGCCTTCAGGAAGTACCGGATGTAATTGACAAATGAATCAAGACCACTGGAAACGGTCCAGACATTCTGGAGCTTTTCCAAGCACATACTGAGGACATATAGGCCGTCTACGTCGCATGCAGAGCTTAGAATAATTGAAACACTTGTTACGAATACGCGTTTGTTTTCTTCGCACGTTGAGTGCCAGTGAAAATAGCCTCATTTATTGCGGCGCATTACACGCGCAATTTCTCATTACTATTTTCAACTGCCTGTTTGCGAATTTAGGTATTTGAGGATTTACGGATTTGGCCGGTTTGCAGATGTGGAAATTCGAGGATTTGGGAATTTGGGAAATTGAGAATGTGGCGATTTAGGATTTTAGGAATTTGTAGATCGAGGAGTTTGGGGCTTGAAGGTGAGGAAATGCAAGGATTTGGGAATTTAAGAAATTGGGAATTTGACAAGTTAGGAATTTGGGGGTTTAGCAATTTGGGGTTTTGGGGATTTAAGGATTGGCGGTAAGGAAATGTGAGGATTTGGGAATTTAAGAAATTAGGAATTTAACAATTGAGGAATTTGAGGATTTAGGAGTTTGGGGTTTGTGGTTTGAGATTCGTGGTTTCGGGGATTTAAGAGTTTTTGGGGTATGTGAGAATTTGAAAACTTAACCGATTAAGAATTTGTCAATTTAGCAATTTAGGAATTTGGAGCCTCAGTTAAAAATGTAAAAAGTCCAGCAGTTAATTTATAGATTCCATAATACAAAGATTGAAAATTTAGAAACATAAATAATTCTAAGATTTTGTTACATTTTTGTATTTATATGAATTTTAGCTGTAGTCTGAACTCTTACCCCCCACACAACGTTTCAAAATTCAGTAATTTGAAAATTTACCCCTATAGCAGTTTGAAAATTGAAGTTATTTACAACCACAGCAATAATAAAGATGAAAACAGGCTATGCAACCAATTTGAAAAGTGCACCGTCGCTACATCTGGCAGCATGCGTGGCAAACGACATCTATAGTCCACTCCCCTGTGCAGTTCGTACATTCTAATAACTGGCACGCAATGAAACGTGCAAGAATTGTAACAAGTTATTTTCATACTTCCCCCGCGTGTAATTGGCAGTTAGTTAAATAGCCCTCTTTCTGCAACAGAGATCACGCCAATTCCACCTTCTTAACAAAGCGTCCTATTAATTATTAATGTCACGTACCTCGGTAGTTTGAACATCGTCGACAACGAGGATAAATCAAAACTCCGGAGAACGTATATCCGACTTAATGTAAAAATCAATGGAAATTCAGGCGGTCTAGGGTGCACGGAACGTGCAAGGAATGCGCGATAAACGTTCGCCAAGCGTGTGCCACGATTTTCCATTTAACAGTCACGGAAAGTAGGAGCATGTGGTTAAATAAAAGAAATGGGACTCGTCGCGTGTAAATTCGTGTAAACATTCGCCAGGATGGTTCCATATTTTACCGTGTCGGCCGTCTCGGGCTCTTATCAGCCGCTTCGAATCGTAATCGTACGCGACGATTTTGCGGGAAACGCGTAAAATTGCGGAGGGAGCTACGCTCGCCGGAGACATTGAAATTTCAGCAATTTCCTGGTTTCTCAGGTATAACGGGAATATCTCTGTTATAATTACTGTCAGTAGTTCGGAAAGTACCGTTACAATAAAGTGGGAAGACGATCGCTGTTTTAGGGTGGATTTATGAGTGATGGTTTTTGGGGGATAAATGTGTTAGAAAAAACGGGGAGGAAAAGAAAATAACAACAAAGAAAATAAAGAAAATGAAACTTGTCTCGTACATATACTTGAATAATGAAACTAAGGAATCTAATGCTTGCGTCGCGCTCTGTTAACGGTCTGATTCGATCTCAATCTCCTAATTTTCCTACCGTTTCCAACCTTTGTTTCTCTCTCTCACTCTTTCTCTCGTACTCATCGTTCATTCGCTCTTACCATTCGCGCGCTTTTACAAAACTTATAACAAATGGTAGGGTGTTTGAAACGGAATTTTAAATTTGGGGATTTTGGGGATTTGGGAGATTTAGGATTTGGAAGATTTGGGATTTGGTACGTGTGGGATTTGAGACGTGTGGAATTTGGTACATGTTGAATTTGGGACGTGTGGAATTTGGGACGTGTGGAATTTGGAACGTGTAGGATTTGGGACGTGTGGAATTTGGGACGTGTGGAATTTGGGACGTGTGGAATTTGGGACGTGTGGAATTTGGGACGTGTGGGATTTAGGAGATTTGGGATTTGGGAGATTTGGGATTTGAGAAATTTGGGATTTGGGGATTTGAAGATTTAAGAATTTGGGAATTTGAGAACTTGGGGATTTGAGGGTTTGGAGCTTTGGGAATTTGGGGATTTAACAAATAGGTAATTTGGCAATTTGGGATTTTAAGCATTTTTGGATTTGTAGATTTGGGAATTTGAACAATTTGAACAATTTGAGCAAACCGTGTAATTTGAGTTATTTAAGTCATTTGAGTCATTTGAGTCATTTGAGTCATTTGAACAGTTTGAACAATTTGAAAAATTTGAGAAATTTGAGAAATTTGAAAAATTTGATAAATTCGAAAAATTTGATAAATTTGAAAACTTTGAAAAATTTGATAAATTCGAACAATTGATCAATTTGAGTAATGTGAGTAATTTCAGCAAGTTGAGTAATTCGAGCTATTTATGTCATTAGAGTATTTTGACTAATTTGAGTAATTATTCTGACTTGCCTACATATAACAATGAAAATGTTCAAAATGGACAGAGCCTCTTTTGGTCACACGAGAACTCATGGTTTGACCTCTGTACATATCTTGCTATATAATACCCCTTCATTTCGAAACATGATTTTAACTATTACATTATGAATTAGTTTATCGAAATGGTTAAAACATAAATTCAAAATCACGATCAACATAAACATATAAACAGCCGTTATTAATATCTAATAGACGTAACCGAAGCAAAGCCACTGTTTCGTTTACGTTCCCACCCTATCCAATTCTCGATAAACCGAAACTCGCTCGGGGCACGTCAAAATCATTACACGGCTAATCGATAAAAGCGTACGATGAATATTAACGGTGCCTGGAATTGATCAAAAAATAATGCTCGGACAAGCTCCGCAGGTAGACTCTAGTAGACGAAGTTTAAAATTCTCGCTAAGTTTGAATGGTATCGTAGTGAAAATTTGTTATGCATTACGTGGATACTCGATAACCGCGATACGATGGATCACGAAATTTCGTAGAACGCGTTCAATCAGCGGAATTGCGTCTAAGTCGAAAGGTGTTTCTCTTTGATAAAATATTGATTTTGCGGTTCATCTGATGCAGTAAATTATGATACTGCTGCAATGTGGTTGATATTTATCGGTATCTTGTCTGTTTAAATTTCAACGTTCCTGGTTAAGTTTGATAACATTTCTGAAAATCGATATTAACGCCGTACGAAGAAAAATATACGATGTTCAAATATTCCTGATAGAACTTTAAATTCAATTTTAGAGATTTTTATTCGGGATCTAGGGATTAGGAGATCTAGGGAATTCGAGGGTCTATTGATTTGGAGATCTAGGAAATTCGGGAGTTTGCAGATTTGGAGATCTAGGGAATTCGGGAGTCTATGGATTTGGAGATCTAGGGATTTCGGGAGTCTATGGATTTGGAGGTCTAGGGAATTCGGGAGTTTGCAGATTTGGAGATCTAGGGAATTCGGGAGTCTATGGATTTGGAGATCTAGGAAATTCGAGGGTCTACAGATTTGGAGATCTAAGGAATTTAGGGAGTGTGGAATTTGAGGATCTATGGAATTTAGGAATCTAGAAAATTTGGGTATGTGAAATTTGGAAATGAAAGAATTCGAGGATATAGAAATTTGGAAACCTAGGTATTCGAAATCGTAGAAATTCGGAAATACAGTGATTTGGAAGTGTGAATATTCGGAACCGCAGAATTCGAAAGTGTAAAGATTCGAAATTGTAGAAATTCTAGAATCTAGGGATTCGGAAGTGTTGAGACGCTGGAATTTAGGATTTCTTACCAATTAAAGCCATAGCTCTTCTCAACTCATCGGAAGGTTGCCACTTCAATCTCAAGCGCCAACTCGTGACTTGACATTCATACATACATATGAACACCCATGCCAATATTCGTTATTCTATAAAATTATTTAACTCCCATTCTATTTGAAATTATTCACGTTCTATAAAACTTTACATAAAAATTGCATCAAAATGTATTTTATTACAAAGCTACACTAATTCGACGAATCGATTTTGATCGGCAGAAGCGCTCGGCAAAAACGAACTTTTATCCAAACATTTCAAACAACGAATAAACTCAATTAATTCGTGATAAGGGAATAACATCCAATTAATTCACTCGTTAGATCCGATAAATCTGTTTCATTCGTTCTCGGTAATAATATTATTCCGACATTGCTGCTATACGTGTACCATCACAAATCAAAGGCTATGGTACCGAAAAAAAACGTAAAAATGTAATCCGCTTTCATCGTGTTCTATTAAAAAATATTTCCAGAAATATTGGTGATGCCTGGTGTATTTTTCCGAGAATTCATTAGCCGGCGCACCTCGTTCATCGGTAAAATCAAACAGAAAAGACATTTAAATATCGCCATCGAGACAGAATCGCTTCGTCGTTTGTCATGTCACGGAGGCTTTATTAAAAAACCTGAAGATCCATTTACATCTAAATTCGCCGTTTCGCAACACTGAATCCATTACGCCGGTACTTTATCCCGGAAATGCATCAAGCGCTCGTTGCATTTTTTGCTGTGTTCCGTTTCTGCAAGCGTGTATCGATATGTAATAAAAAAGGGGGTATTTCATGGTTGAAACACTGTAAATCTTCAGATTGGAGGAAATTTTCGAGAACTTAGCGGAGATTTATTATTTATGTTTAAGGACTTTTTGAGGTGTTCAGTCGTGTTTGCATTTGAACGAAGAGCAAGATTTAATTAAGATGATCGTAGTGGTTCTACATCTCCAAATTTCGAAATTTATAATTTTCTAAATTTCCATAGTTTTAGATTTCCTACTCCTTAAATTAATGGATTCTCAAATTTCCAATCTTCCGAGTTCCAAATATTCTAATTCCAAGTATTCCAATTCCAAGGATCCCAATTCCAAGGATTCTAATTCCAAGGATTCCAATTCCACATTCCCCAATTCCAAATACTCCAAACCCAAATATCCCAAATTCCACGCACTCTAATTCCAAGGATCCTAATTTCACATTCTCCAATTCCAAATATCCTAAATTCCAAGCACCCCAATTTCAAGGCTCCCAATTCCACATCCCCCAATTCCAAATACCCCAAATTCCAAGAATGCCAATTCCAAATACTCCAAATCTAAATATCCCAAATTCCAAGCACCCCAATTCCAAGAATCCCAATTCCAAATATCCCAAATTCCAAATACCCCAATTTCAAGGCTCCCAATTCGACACCCCTCAATTCCAAATACCCCAAATTCCAAGAATGCCATTTCCAAATACTCCAAATCTAAATCTCCCAAATTCCATATACCCCAATTTCAAGGATCCCAAATCCACATTCTCCAATTACAAATATTCAAAATTCCAAATACCCCAATTTCAAGGCTCCCAATTCCACATCCCCAATTCCAAATACCCCAAATTCCAAGAATGCCACTTCCAAATACTCCAAATCTAAATATCCCAAATTCCATATACCCCAATTTCAAGGATCCCAAATCCACATTCTCCAATTACAAACATCCTAAATTCCAAATACCCCAATTTCAAGGCTCCCAATTTGACATCCCCCAATTCCAAATACCCCAATTTCCAAGAATGCCACTTCCAAATACTCCAAATCTAAATATCCCAAATTCCATATACCCCAATTTCAAGGATCCCAAATCCACATTCTCCAATTACAAACATCCTAAATTCCAAATACCCCAATTTCAAGGCTCCCAATTCGACATCCCCCAATTCCAAATACCCCAATTTCCAAGAATGCCACTTCCAAATACTCCAAATCTAAATACCCCAAATTCCACATACCCCAATTTCAAACACCCCAATTTCAAGGATTCCAAATCCATATTCTCCAATTACAAACATCCTAAATTCCAAATACCCCAATTTCAAGACTCCCAATTCCACATCCCCAATTCCAAATACACCCAAATTCCAAGAATGCCAATTCCAAATACACCCAAATTCCAAGAATGCCACTTCCAAATACTCCAAATCTAAATATCCCGAATTCCACATACCCCAATTTCAAACACCCCAATTTCAAGGATTTCAAATCCATATTCTCCAATTCCAAATATCCCAAATTCCAAACACCCTATTCTAAACACCCTAATTTCAAATACTCCAAATCCCACTAGACCAAATTCTCAACCAACAAAACCCCAATTCTCGACTTACCACTCTCATCCCTCCACACACTCCACCTCAAGTCCGACAACCACTTAGGATAAGGTTGCTTAAGTCGTACCGGTCTATATTTGAAGTGTCTACAGCTGTAATGGCGCCACATTAGGGTTAATTTATATGACAACACAAAGATTGTTCAGAGTTGTTCTAATAAATGAAAACAATATTTACACTAGAATCGAGTAGCAAATATAGTTTGTACTGTGGTATGTGCGCAGTGGTTTGTGTGGTGTGTGAGTACTCTGTAATTGTATGATTAGTATGGGTGCATATTATGAATGAAGCTTGCGTATGGTATGATTGAAGTTTGCATGTAACGAAGATTGCTAGAAGATTATCTTTTGGGTGTGATTGAATGTTTTGAGGAGCGAAGCAAAGAGTGCATTGCTTTGAGAGAAACGGTGAGATAAAGACGTACGAGATTTCGAGAGATTCCATTGGTGTTGCGTTTAATTAATTATAACTATTTAACTGTTAATAGATTTCATTAATCTTTTCAATTACTAAATATTATTCTACAGTACATATTTACAGGTGTTTTCTTAGGTACGACTTGAGCAATCTTATTACCCATCACTGTACCCATGTATTTCCCGCGTATTTCCCATTCCAAAGAAATGACGATAAACGTCGAAATAAACAGCAAAATAAAATATATCCTTACAACAAGAATCCATCCCTTTGCTAAACTCGTTTCCTCGTAAAATATCGGCACTTAACTTGTCAGTATGACCTGTCGGCTACATACAGAAAAAAATGGACCATCTACAAAAAATGGTGGATTTTCATTGACTATTGCGCCGTGTTTTTACGGAGGAGTTTCACAGCGACCGAAAGAAAGGGAGGGAAACGGTGTCACGCGATGCCCGTTCATAATAACGATAATGGATATATGCAGTTGGGTTTTTCAACGGGACACGTAGGATCAGATAAATCGGGGCAATATTTTCTCTCGTTCTGTCCGTTTTCCGTCTATCTGACTTGTATAGGCGCGATTGTATGAATATGGAGTCCCGCTGTTTGCACGGGATAACGACGGAAAATGACGTTAAAAGGGATACGCGTGGCGGAATCTCGTTAACGTTCGTCGCGACGTCAGGAAATACGAAACAGAGGGGAAAAATAAAAATCGACCGGTTCACCGGGACAAAACGAATGAGTTTTGAACGAGCTTCAGCCGGCTTCCGTGGCCGGCACGGAAATTATGGCGAACCATAAAACCGATACCGTCGACGATAATAATAGAACTGCCACGGGAACAACGGACGATTGATTGAACACTCGAGAGAAATTATTTACGGAGTCAACGAGGTTCCGTATAATGAAATGTCGTAACGTTTTATGAAATTCAAGCGGAATTGAGTCTCGATTGAACCTGTCCTTTCGTGGTACTACTTCTGGATAATTAACACCGAGTTGTTCACATTAGTGTTCAAGCAACTGTATTTCTGTATGAGAATGTTTCACATATCTTCTTACTTTAAATCATAAACCATTTGTTGAAGATTGAAAATATGGAAGCAATCTCTTTTCAACTATTTTCATTTGTAACACTTTTTAAATGTCAGTTGCATACTACTGTTTGAACGTTATATAAGTGAAGAATTCATGTATGTAAAATATTATATAGGAAAAGCTTCAATCTTAATGTTTTATTACGAAATTGTTTGCAAAGTGAACAAAACATCATTCTTCGAATTTTTGAATTCATTGATGCTTTTCTAATTTTTATTTACTCAAACTAGATTTTTAGAAACTAAGTTTCAGTAGTGTAACAAACGAAGTGGAAATTAACTTGTTCCCGATTTGCAATTCATCCCCCATTGCACGTGAAAATGACCTACTTTTCCGGACAAAAAGTGACACAGTTAACGCGTTAATAATAATACGAGTACACAGAGAAAAAAAGAGATATATCCGAGTATCATAAGCACTCGATAGGAAATCCTAAAAAGAGATGGTGGTCCAGCAGGAATTAGGTGGGCTTCTCGTTACTACCAACGTGATAACAACACGTACGAGCTCGTTTATTGGAATTTAACCCCAGAGCCCCGGGCGACGAGCCAAGCGTGCTTCGACCCCTTGAAATTCAATAGTAGAAAGGCGATACGACAGATACATAAGGGGGTTCGGTTAACCAGACCTGCACCAAAATGTTAGAATTGTTTGCGTTATGACGCAAGCTGATAATCCCTGCGAATCCCGTGTGAAACATTATCGACCTGAAATGCCGTTTCGCGTTGTAACGCGTTACGCTGATTTGTTAAAATAGTACTACTGTGCTCATTGTATTAAAGTTATAAATACTTTAGGTAACATTATGTTAAATAACGTCTGTTAGGATAGTAACTTATTTATTGCAATGTGCATATGTGAAAGTACATGATTGTCACCGTGTGCATGTCGCAACGGTTCCGCTGGGACACACTCGACGCTCTCTGAATATTATTGCGATTAGTAAAAAACATATGAACGTAGGGTCCTCGAGGTGTATACATCGCGCGTGATTTATGAATGTGGGGAGGCAAACTTCTATCGATGGCTTTTTAGCACATGTTTAATGCAAAATTGTTGGATTTAGTAACCCGCTCATTTGGTAATTGGAAAATTATTTAGTACTTGGATATTTTTAAATTTGAAAATTTGAAAAATTCAAAAGTTCAAAAATTGAAAAATTGGAAAATTGAAGAATTGAAAAATTGAAAAATTGGAAAATTGGAAAATTGAAAAATTGAAAAATTGAAAAATTGAAAAGTTGAAAAGTTGAACATTGAAAATTGAAAAACTGAAAACTGAAAATTGAAAAACTGAAAATTGAAAAATTGAAAAGTTGAAAAATTGAAAACTGAAAATTGAAAAATTGAAAAATTGAAAAATTGAAAAATTGGAAAATTGAAAAATTCCAAAATTAAATTAAATCTAAAAATGAAAAAAATTGTACTTGAATTTGAAACTTGAAAACTAGTATTCGAGTTTAAAATCAATTAGAAAAATTGCGTAATGTATAATTAAAAGAGTACATCCGCAGAAATTTTTGCATGTCAATACGTTTGAAAATGCGTCGACCGGAGAAACGAAACGGTAATTTAATTGTCGATTCTTCGTGTCAGTGTTTCGTTCTTTATTCGATTACTTTCCGCCGCGTCGAAAACAATCGTTACAACGTGCGTGGAATGTGAAAGCTAGTACCGTGAAATCTCTTTTCCCAACTTTCAACCAGCTCTTTCCGCCAATCATTTGATCTACTAACAGTTCAAGTTTTGCTTGTTTCGCCAAAACTATTTATGCTCGTGGCACGTTTTCGAACGAACGTTTCAGCAATCTCGGTTGAAAAGAAAAAGGAAGAATTATTTCCAACAGCGAGAATAGCAATGTTAGCTTTTTTCGTTGTCAACAAGAAACAGTGAAATGGATAGAAATTAAGGAGTCTTCGAGCTCGATGTTCGAAATAATCGTAAAATAGTTACGTGTGTTGTGATCGAATTTCTTGCAGAGAGAAGGAACTTTTTATCACTAGGACCCGCGTAAAAACCGTTATCCATTCTTTATAAGATTCGGAGGCTTCCCTGGAGTCCACGTGAAACTCCGTAAAAGGATTAGATGTCTGGCGCTACCCTTATAGCCCCAAGGGTATGCAGCTCGTCAGCAGGGATTCTACGTAATTGATCTCCCTTGACAGCACTATAAATTGACGATGTTCCAGCAACTGACGTCGTGACTCCCTTGGAGAAATTACAACTACGTAATCCGTGATTCGTGGAAATACGGACTCTTTGAATCACATTTATACCGATAAACGCAGGGTCGACGCTTTCTCCACAAATTCCCCTTCTTCAGATTTTTTGTCGACCTTTACTTCAAACATCTCCAAAGTCATTTTTAATAAATTTGAAACATTGTGCAAAATTATAAATTTCACAAAATTACTTTTAAATGTAAAACTTATCGAAGTTGCAGATCTAAAAGTGTGCACATTTCTGCAGAAATCTGCAACATCGCATACACATAACGATATTAAAGCGATATCTGTATAAAAATCCTAACTGGAATTCAAAGTGGAACGTATTCAAAGAAATGGAAAACAGTATGGTTCTTATCTCGGAAGATTCAAAGATTTTGCATGAATATCGTGTTGCTACGTCCGGAGACACCTTCCAGTTGCATAATATTGTTTCGTCGCGCAATGACTGGGTTGCGAGCGTAGAAGCTCGGTAACCTTAATAAACTTCTGAACACCGGGGAAGTTTCATCGGGTCCGTTGCAAAAGCTCCGACGAAACGTCTTAACGACGTCTTTCTCGTTCGTTATAATTGCATCGTCGATTCGCTGGCTCTTTCCGGGCGAGAGAAGAACGCGAGGAAAAAAGGATCCGCGTTCACGAGACCGGAATAACGAAATCGAGAGGCTATCGGAAAGGGTTGCAAAGGGCGAGTTCGCAAGGACAAAGCCCGAAATGTTTTTACTCGACCGTTCATTAAACCGGATTATTTTACAGCGCGCGAATGTGTTGGACGTGGCAATTAAACTGATCGTATACGAGATATAATTTATTTGCCGCAAATTACGTTAAATTACGGGTGTCGTTACACGGACATGGGAGCGCTACGGGAGACGAATAAAAGATGGCCGCGACGGGAAATGAAAGTCGGTGCCTGCTGCGAACCCTTGGACTTTATTTAAGGAATTTAATTGCAATTTACGGCACACTGATTCCTCGCCATCGATACCACCTAGATTAAAGCATATTTAATCGCTCGATTGAACTCCACCCGCGTCATTTAGCCATCTGCGCTGGCGGCTGCGAGTTAACAGAACTTAATCTCGCGACACGGTTCGCTGCATTTTTTAACAGTCGATTAATTATCTCTGTTCTTTACCGTCAAATATTTTATTACTCAATTTTTATACTTTGGGATTTTAATCGCACGTCCACTTAAATCCAAACCTATAATACTTTTAGCAAGCATGCACGCCGTCTTCAGATATCTGAGGATCTAAGAGTTTGGATTGCATTTAGTTTGAAACTTTATAACATCGATTATCGTAGTGTTTAATGTATTCGATATAGGTATCATTGCTTTTCATTTCATGTTATTAGAAACTCGATAATGATAACCATTTTGCATCTCATGATTATTTGATTAGTGCTATGATTATTTCATTAAACACGGAGCGTTAATGAGTTTCGATTAGCAATATACGTACGCTAATAAATTCCCATTTATATGACTCTGAACATACGATATAGCAGATATTGCTTTTTCCTGTTGCAGAAAAATATTTTACTTCTATCGTAAAAAAAATATTCCTATTTTTATTTCTTTATTATGTAAACACTATCAAAAGATGGTATCAAAAGAAAATCCTGCTTCTGCCAACGAAAACACTCTAAATGGTCTAACAGTGGATTTATGATGGGTTTATATAGCCTTCTTAACCCTAACTCGGCTCTAAGCTAGCCAGCGAGCAGAGCCATCGGATTAAGGCTAAGCTCCGAATCGTTACCTAAGCTAAATTCCCTGAGTAACTATTCATCGTTGCCGTGGAAAGGGCCTGACACACACCGAAGAAGAATGAAATAGTGGTAGAAAATTTTCCAGGACATAATCCTTGCTATTCTCGCGCCATTATTATTCCTGAATAAAACTGCGCTAATTACCGCCATTCATATCAAATGTTCCGTGCACGTCTGACGTTTTATTCTTTTTATAGAGATATATGCTGTTATTGTGCAAAACTAAATTCAGTTTATAAAAATAATACAGGTGTGTCATGTATGCATGCTTATGTATATGCATGTATGTATGCATGTGTGTATACATATGCCTATATGTATGTATATATGTATATATACATGTATGTATGTATATGTACATATATGTATGTATGTCTGTACGTATGTATGTCATGTGTGTATGCATACATGTATACTATATGTATGTAAGCATGCATGTATGTACATGTGTATATGTATAATTCATATTTGTGTATGTAGATATGTGGATAACATATGTACACGTCTACGTACATACGTGTCTAATCTGTATGTATGTATGTATGTATGCATACATATATGTACATATGTACGTAATTTATGTTTATATGTGTAGAGTATGTAGATATATAGATATGTGGATAATACGCATGCGTACATACATATGTGTCCAATGTATAGACACATGCGTAATACATGTGTCAGTACAAAATACATTTTCAAATAATGTACATTATACCTGCAAATAATAGTAAACGCACACGTACGTAATGTATGCCATATGTGCATTACGTGCGCACTTCATTAGCACGTGTTCATTATTTCATTTGCATGCAATTAAATTTCAAAGAACTTTCATGATAAAGTATGTTTTCCAACCACGTTAAGTAATCAGGTAAACCGTGAATTATATTATGGGAAAATTGAACGTTGATAAAAGTACAAGGGGAAAAAACAGAGCCGAAGCAGAGGTAACGAGAGAAAAAAGAATTCCAATTAGCGGGACGTTGGGGTCTTTAATACCCTTTCGCAACAAACTCGCGAACTGGTATTTCACCGTTCAAAAGCATCCTTTGCGTTCCACGATCGAATCGATTTTTCGTCTGTTTTGAAAGTGGTCACGAATTTCAATGAAACTAACATCCGTTCGTAGATCGGATCGGATACCCGCTGATCCGATCCGATTCACTGTGAGTTATATATAACTAGTTCATTTCCATGCCTTTGAATTTCTTTTCGTACTCGTTCTGTCACGCGACTCGCACTCGGCTTAATTTCAAAAGGGAATAATACTCTTTACATCCGAATTAACCGGATAATACGAGAAAAAAGGAACCGATACGACAAATACTAGGATTAGGAATAAGATATGGCATCTGTGTCACGATTCGTGTATTTTTCAGGCATTCTGCGTTATATTTGAGAGAATTTATGTTACTCGTATTTTTTTCTGCTGTGTCACTATGTATTCGTAAATTCGTTGTTGATCGATCGTTTGACGAAACGATGCTCTATAAGAATTGTGACACGTGTAACTGAACCGTGATAGAGCGAAATAAATTGATGCAATCGACTGGAGGATATATGGATTACGATATCCACAAAAAGTAAAACGTTCTTTATTTATATTTAAACATCATCACAGTCGTATGCAATCTTCCCCGTTCTTCAAACACTTTAAAATATGATTTATTTGAACACGAAAACCTTTCGTTGAATTATCGCGTCCATTATGAAATGATTTTATAGTGACAAGTAATAAATACAATTTAATAAATAGAATAACTCCTAAAGCAAATTTAATTTTTAACTTCATAAAATGCAAAGAAATGACATAGATTGTACTGCGTAGGTAAATCGTCAAATTTTCAGCAAAAATCAGAATCCGAAAGTAGAATAGCTTCATGTATATAGAGAAATCCTTGAGAATGGCTGACAGCGCGAAAAATATATCACACGGGTGTCAAAGATGTCGTATACGAAAGAGTCCGTCTGTGGGGGAGCATACGGGGCAATAAGTGTCAAACACGAACTTATTTCGCGGAAAGTTCGTGAATAAATCTGCCAGAGGAAAGTTCTCAGCCATCTTTTTTGCTACGAAAAAACGTGTCAACTCTCCTCAGTCGGATAGAAAATGTTTCTGTATCTTCTTAATTATGACACAACTTTGAAATTTTAATTTCTCTTAAAAATTCATTTCTCGTAATTTATTTCGCAAGTTACAGTGTAAAGTAATGATATTAAATACCATGTCTTTTTTAATATTTAAAATTACTGCAAATGTAATTACTGTATCAAAATTGTTGTAAATAAGTAGACAAAATTTGTTTCATGTTCACGAATAATATTCAAAATATGAAACGACAATTTATTATTATTCCAAATAAGTTTGTTTTAAAATTCAATATTAAATCTAGGAATTAATTCTGACTCGCCCTCAATTAAATAAAAATGAAATTCAGTTAGTGCTCTCAATGTAAACATTGAATATAGTAAAAAAATTATAAAGATAAATTTAATTGTACTTGTAAATTTATTAAAAAAATCTTGCACTAAAAATAATCTTAAAATTTTTCGAACGATTCAAAATATTATTTGAGGTGTTTCTATACGATTAATCATGTAAGCCGAGATCGAAAGAAACACATGCCACTCGTCAGAATTTGCTACGATATTCAGAGTTTCTCCAGTTTCTTAAGCTGGAAGAAAATTGTTATTCCTCGGCGTTGAGAGCCAGCTGACGCAGAAAGTCGATTCACGTAGGAAAAATATTTCAAGAAAAACAAAGAAAGTCCTGTACGACAAAGAATACACGATTCAGTGCTACGCAAGCGCTCCCTCGCATCCTATAATAACCGTGTGATAGAAAATATTATCCACTTGCATAGACACGATAAAAAAGAACTCCTAAACCACAAAGGAAATATTCAGAAAGTAAGCGGGAAACGAAATAACTTTAGCACGGAACCTCTTTTTTCTCGCGTGTCAAATATCTTTTGCAGTAGACAGCTCTTCAAGAGCAATAAGTCGTTGTGAAATTGCACCTTGGTATGCACACTTATTGAATTGCTGAAATTATAATTAATGTAGAGAGGTATGCAATGCATTTGTAAAAAGATAAATTTATAGTACGAATATTTTTTACTTCATTTTTAAGATTTAATACTTTGACGTATTATTTGTATTATTAGGATTATTTATGTATACTGTCTTACTTGTGGATTAAACTAATTGGAAATATTTGTATCAGCTATCTATGAATAATCAACGCAACAGAATATCGTGAAAATATTTGGTAAAATTTGTTAGAAATAAAAATACTATTTAATAGAATTTTCAACCTGTTAAATATATTTATTGCGACAGTCTTTTTTATTAAAAAAGGGTTTCACATTTAGTACCAGAGCAAAAAGTAGAAAAAGTTAATTCAGGTGATAGCAATCGCAAAACTGGAGGATGTCATCAGCGTCGTATCGATGCAACATTTTAGTCTCTAAGCTGACTTCTCTTTAGAGTATCTGCAAGGAACGGAAAATTTTCTGGGAACGTGGCAATCGTCGACCTTTCGAACAGACACTATTCCCATGGAAACGAAATTTAATCACGCATCGCCGATCCGAAAGGCAAGGAATGCGTTTCACTTAGTTCCTATCCGAATAGAACCCAAACGTTTGCACGTGTGTGTACATCGTAAATTTCGTACGTGAGTGTCGTACATGATCAATGGAAGCATGTAAATGGATCCAAAAGTAGGTTATTACTTTGTAGAAAATTATGTAACCAAGATCTAATATCTATTTACAAATTTAATATTTTGAAATTATAAAATTGGGATGATTTTTCGAGTTCAAACATGACATCAATCAAGATTAATTTTCACTCTTTCATGAATAGTCTTTGGCTATTTTTTTCTAATAAAAAAATAAGATATCCGAGACATTTTGTAATGACATTAATTTGTTGGAATAATTATTGACTTTACAGTTAAATACTGTTTCAAATTGAAAACCAAGTAGAAAAGTCAATGATATATGAAACAACACGATGGTTTCACGAGTCCTAAAGGTTTCAATGTGTATGTTATGTCTGTCAAGCAAGAATTTCTCAGATTTCCAGTATTCATCTAGTATTAGAGAATTAATAACCTAAACATGATCTTGGGCTCATTTAGTCTCGAGTTTGATGTAATAGTACATTGAGACTAATGATGTCAGAGCTGTTAGACGTGTTCTACAACAACGTGATCAATGTCAACTTCCACGTAGTTGCTTAGAAATTAATGTCGAAACTTGTGAATATATAAGATCATTAGTACTCTGATGCCTTCAGAGTTTCAACATTTAAACCCACTGGTAGAATCATTAATTGTAAAACTTTTCTACTGTGCTACGTTTGAAAGATACATATTTGAATGATTTATAAATTTAATAATACAGTAATTTAACAGTTTAGAAATCTCTTTAAAAATTCAGCGAATTATTAACAGCTTCAGTAATTGAATAATTTAAAGGATATTATAAGCTTAGCATTAAAAAAATTAACTATACATTATTACCTACAAGCCAGGACGTCCAGATGCAGCAACCAATTAATAATTTATCGGTTCAATATTTCATAGTGAGCAAGAAGCAAGATACATGCAAACTGAGCTTAAGGAGTAATCTACTTTACAACATCGTCATAAGTATCTACTTCAGTTTTCTCACCATAAGGCTAGCAACACGAAGTTTTAATTAATTTTCATATAAACCCTATCTGCCACTACACTCGACGTGTCAAGATCGGGAGAAAGCGTGTAACAACGATAACGAAGGCAAGAACTAGATTTGATTATGTTACTTGCATACCAAGAGACTTGTTCCTTTATTGCCGACAAGGTTTACTTGGGATACGAGTTGCTTTCTATTTCGGCTTTTGCATAAACCCTTTGAAAGCGTTGCTGAAACTGCGTTTGACGAAGGTTAAGATCGAAATAGTGCATGATATTAATGCGTTAATAATGGATTTACCCGTGATGAGGAAACGTCAAGGTATAGTTTTAACACTAAACTGACATACACTCAATTTTGAGACTAATAATAAATTTTTAGTATGCTTCAATTTGGAATTCAAGTTCGATTATTTGCTTAGTCATTGATACCAAATTGACATAACATTGTTACGCGTCGGGTCAAATATTAGCTTTTTATAATTGTTGTCGAAGGTTGTAAATCTTCGATGACCCATGGCGTTTCCACAACTTGTCACGGTAGTGGAATTGTATGTAGAATGATTATTATAAAGTAGAATTTGTAGAGTGGTTCCGAGTCCTCCACACTGGTGTGCCCAAGTCACTGAAGGATGTAGATCATCATCCCACTAGTTGCAATAATTGTTGAATGTCATTATCGTTGTTAGAGACTATCGTTTGTAAAAGTGAGTATCTTTCACCAAAGTTAGTTTCAGACTGCCAGTCGCTTCTAAGCAGCCAGAAAAGAAAGCAAGGGAGGAAGTTCAAGATGTGAAGGCGTCACTAAAAGGGACCAATCAGGACAGATTGTTATTTGTAAAATATAGTGATTGGTGAGATGGGTCAGCGAATGAAATTGTAGAACTTTTAGCATTCACTCCGAAGTTGTAAAACGTTTCGTTAATAAGGTGACCCAAACAGTTAAGTGATTTGGGTCCTTCAAAAGAACTAAGTAACGGGAGCCGCTACAGGGGTGCACAGTTTAGAACCATGGAAATAAACTTCTTTAAAGAAAGTTATATTGGCGTTATAAAAATGTGCTTTTCTGGCCTGTTAGAAAGCTATTGTTAATAGTTAGGTACGTCAAGCTGTGGAGACGCTCATATGGTCCAAAATATCCGTTTAAAATTGCAAGAATGAAACGCTCTTGGGTCCGACAGAATATCTATAAATATTGGACTAATAATATTCCGAGCAATTCGTAACAAACACTTCAACTTTGTTTTAATATTGTAGCTATGATTAGTTCTGACATCTCATTTTGAATAAGTGCTAATAACACTTATTACGTTCCTCGATTAAATGTCTTTCAAGAATTTTTTCCTCCAACGAAAGTTCAGTTTTAAACATCCTTTGTGTCGATAGACCGGGATTTTTGCTCATTTTCATTGAACGATCTATAGTGCGAGGCTGAATGGTCCGTCGTAAAAAATTGTAACAAAGTTCATTTCACAGCAGTATCCCGTTTATTTCGGTAGTATGTTAGTCTGAGGATAAAAAGATCTTTCACGTAATGCAGCTTTCAACGCGTTGCAGAAACTGAAAGCAGCATTTGCATGAGCGAATTTCAGCAAGTTTCAGGAACTGACGTAAAGGAAAGTTTAGCATTTTACAATGTAATTACAGCTAGCTGTGAAGTTATAAATCAGTGGTTACTGTGCGAAGATGTAATTTGATTACGACATTTAACGTAAAATTACATCAAAGCAGACGTATTACCTTGATTAACCGCGGCCTCATTGTTCGAACATTCTATTATTGAAATACCTCATTATTTGAACGTCGTGTGTTGCCTGCACGTACGATTAAATTTCTACTGATTAAACGTTTATTGATGAAAATTCGTTGCATTGTATCTACTCCCGCGTGAAATTTAGCCTTTATCTGGTTATTTACATGTACACGCAATCTTAGTTAGTAAGTTATTACATAATTTTAAATTTTATATTTTCAAGTTTAGAAATTTTTAATTTCTTCAATTTTATAGATTCTCAACATTGTAATCATCTAATTCAAAATTTATAAATCGTAGAAATTAACAAATTTTAATTTTAGAAAATTTTCAAATTCCCAGTTTTATGAATTTTCAAATCCCCAAAATCCTAGGTCAAATACTTAAATTTTAAAATTATCTTCGCAGATCCTCGTTTTATATTCTTTAATTTCTAAACTCAAATTCCTAAATTTTTATATCCCTAGATTTCCAAATTCTAATCTTTTCAAACACGTCTCCATATTCCTAAACTCTCAAATTCCCATATTTCATATCACAAAATTCCTAGATCTCCCCATTCGTAGGTCTCAAACTCCCAATCTCCCAAATATCTACGTCCCTTTCCTAAACCCTCAAATCTCTAGATCCCTAAATTCCTGCACATCCATATTCCTAAATCACAAAATTCCTAAACCTCCACACTCTCCAACTCCAGATTCACAGGTTAGGTCTCGAAACCCCAAAGTCTCCAAGCACCTATTTCCTCAAATCCTCAACCTATCCCCAAAAGTCCCTGTTCTCTCTGGTCTGTTCGATTACTACCTTTTCCCTAGAGAAGTCAGATTTGCTCCCGATCCGCACCCTCTCCATTATCGAGAAGCTCGACCAGTATTTCTGAAGCATATGTCGACACACACGTCCAAATACGGCTACCACAAAATTATTATACAACAAAATGATGATTTAACCCTTAAATGCATGATTTTCTAATGTTATCTGCAGAAATCAACTAACAAAATACCTTGAAAGCGCTTGATTTAAATTAAAACGAACAGATGACGCTATTGTGTATTTGATTGGTACGTGGCATATCTGCAAAACTACTCATTGCAGGTTTCCTACATTTTGTATATAATTTATAAAACTAAAACTGGTATGTTGCATTTATACAACTGTATGTATTTAAGGGTTAAACCTCCACCCCTGAATTACACATAAACTACAATATACTTTGATCAGAACAAAATCCCAGTGCAAAAGTGATCAATTTAGCGTAAAGTGACACTGTTAGTAACACACCTAGTATCACGTTACATTCTATTTGAAAAGTACACCAATTCCGTGGCTAATAACGACACCATCCCTGTGATACAACCATTTTACACTGAAAGAACTGAATCGCAAACGTTTGCGTTTCACCCGTCGCCAGAGCATCCGTCATTTACTTCGCGTTCCAATAATTCTCATCGCTGTTTGTTTCGATTTGTTGTCGACCAAAGCTTGCCAATATTTTTTGCTACAACGATAGGCAAATTGGCGATGCGCCGGAACAAATGAATTGAAAACAATTTTTGAGCGACAGCTGTCAAACGAATTGAGATACATGTTCGTTCAAGTAAAATGAAAATTAACAATCGGAGAAAACATTCTGATGAATTCGATGTGACGGCATTTTGACAATATTTTGACTAGCAAATAAATGGTTGATTTAAGCATCTTTGACTTTGTCTAGCTTTGCCGAAAATTATTCGTTGTGTGCTTAGAAATTAGTTTTTATACAAATATTGTTAGTTTGATCAAATTTGGGAAAAAGTGATTGGTTTTTTGTATGGTTTTTGGGTGAGGACATTATAAATGCAGACACGTTTGTGAATGGGCTCGTGTTTGTAGCGATTTTGCTTTACGTGTACAGATTAAACACAGAGAGGTATATTTATATAGGATTAATTTAGAGGATATATTATACAAGAATATTAGAATTAATATACATTTTGAGAATTAAAAAATTTGTGGATCTTAAAATTTTGAGGTGTGCAAGTTAGAGAGTTGGACATTTAGTAATTTAGTAGAGAATTGAGAATTAAAAAGTTCGGACCCAAAAAATGAGCAAGTGTACAAATTTGTGTGAATCCAAAGAAAGTCTACATTCCACCTAGGTACACAAACTTCTCCATAACACTTCAGTAAAAGAAACCCTTCACAAAAAGAGTTGTGAACAATCAGACAACATACACAACCCTTCGTAAGAAGACCTCACACGTGCCAGATATTCGCATCAAGATATCAAAATTACTCTTACATCGGCAAGGTTAACAACAGAAACCAGTTAGGAGTAAAATTCCTGAAATCGACCTCTTTCGGGAAACTCTCACCCTCCGTTATCCTATCATTGCATCGGAAAGTTCGTGAATGGCGGCCGTTCGTCTGGCCGGTGTCCGCCAGGGTAATAAACATGCCACCGTGACGTGGCAGGTTTATGATAGCAGGAAACATCGCTCTTTCTTTGTGTCCGCGCGACTTCCCGCGGTTGACAGTGTCAAACAACACCCTACGTGTGCCGCGATAGGCCGATTAAAGTTTCAGCAAAATCCACCAGCGGAATCGTTGATTCCTGTTCGTGCCAAGTGTCCCGCGGGAACAAATCGAAGGGATTCGGTTGTTTGACATCCGGCTACATGCGGATGAAAGTGAGGGCCGTTTCGTTCGAACCGAACCGAATCGAATCGATGGCCGGGCCAGAACTGGCACGATGCATCGTCGTTTCGTCGGCTTTGATGCCCACCTACAATTGGAACGAATCACCGAGTGTCCTGTCTCGTTGACGTTGGTGATTTTGAAGAGTGCGCTTGGTCAGGTGCTGTTTGAAGCGACTTTGTTTGCGCTGAATCGATACAAATCGCTTATGGTTAACTCGGTTCAATCATTAGCCATTCGTTTTGACGAGTCGATTTATATTTTCTCACAGGGTTCTCATTATTTTATGCATCGAGAACGTAGCCATTGTAACGTCACAATGACGGTGCAAGCGTTAATGCATACTCGGCTGAAATGAGTTCATATCCCCAAATCCAGGTACCAACTTGTCTACACTTTTAGACATCTAAATTTCAATGCACTTCCCAGTCTCCAAATTCCACCTACCTACATCCCTAAAGCCTACATCCTTAATAACCTCCGTAACATCACAGAGTCTCATCTCGACAGCGATCAGCCATAATGGCGTTACCTTTCTCGAAAGCATTCATCAAGCGACCCATTTTACGTCCGAATTCTCTGGAAAGTAACAAGATCCCATAAAGAGGCAACGTTAACGTCCTTTTGTGTTCGGAGAACGGGGCAAGACGAAAGGTGCTGGTGGATGGATTTCCAACGATTCAATTACTAGAACGCTTACCGCTCGGCAACTGTTACGAAAATAAGGAAGAAAACTGGAACGATGTGAAAGAATCCGTGTCCCGGCATAAAAGCGGATCCCCCACTATCCGGCGGTCGCATTCTCTAATTTAAGTTGTAAGAAGGGGAACAGATCCACTTTCGTGAGTCGCTGCCATCGCATAACTTTCAGGTCGGAGGGGATGCGCTTTCGTGATCTTATATAGCCGGCAGTTAATGGGCCTGACTGGAACGTGCATGCAACCAGGACGAGGCTGTTCGAACGGCACGTGATAGAGGGACGCATCCGAGAGAGCTGATTTATAAACGATCGTAGACCATGGGAGGTACGAAGGTTAACGTTGCCCAGAACTAGCTAGCCGCATTCCGAGAACTTCTGGCTTGCCCAATGAACTTCCGAGGCATCGCATTCCGCTTGGCCACACGAACACCAGACCCGCGAGAAGCTTATTGCTCGCTACCTCGCTACGTCCGACAGCAATTCTACTCGAAGATTAACGCTGATAGATTGTCCCTTCTTCCGATAAACGCTCTTAAACCGTTGCGATACGCTTTGGTATTTATTTATCGCTTCCAGCTCGTAACGATGGGGAACAGGTACGGAAGTCCGTTGTAATTGACGAGCAATTGGGTTGTCGGAATTGCGAGCTTTTACATATTCAAATTTTAATATTATGTGTGCATTTGTGAATTTGGGATTTGCAAAGTTGCCTTTTTTTTTAATTTGAAAATCTTTGAGCTTCTCTGTTTGGAATTACTGCAAATCTTGCAGAATTAATATATTTCGATGTGACGCGTCCAGCAGTATACAATGGTTCCTCGATTAAGTAGTATAAGTCAGTATATAGTCAGACAAGTATTCAATCGCAATGTACGCTGTATTTTATGTGCATAATATGAACGTATACGCATCTTTCCTCTAAGAAATCATTTTTACAATTTTTATATAGTCGCTACATTAATTTTATTTATGAAATACATATTTCATATTGAAGTTCATCTATGTAATATTGCTTATTAAGCGTAAACCTGATTCGTCCAAGGACGGCCCTTGATATTTCGCTGTTCGTCTTGAACTTTCTGATCACTTGGCCTCATTTCTCAGGAAAAGTGTTTTGGAGACGCTTTTTGCGGTCCGATTGTGCATAACACACCGTTCCAGGCTAAGCATGAAAGAAGAGGTTGAAAGTGAAGGACGTTTTTCTAAAACGATCGAAGGATATGGCAGAAATTTTAAGGAATGTTAATCTCGCACTCAAGATTATATTATATTTGTTGGAGCAATATATGCTTATTATATAAGAAAATCTTTGCATGTTATATAAAAATAATGTTTTTTACAAACTGCCTATTATTCAAATAATTTTTTAAATTTGTTGTTTTACCATTTTGGGTTTAATTATTTGTGTAATATCGTAATTATCAAGTGGTTATTTTATTTGAAATTTAGGTACCTATTTTTCTTCTTTTTATAATTTATGTGAAAATATTATTTCAAAGTTTCAGGTAATATTTCATAACACCTTTGAAATGATTAAGACAAAATTTAACATATTCTATCACACGAGAATTGTTCAGATGTCAATTAAAAAGTGACCAATCTTAAGTTTCATTGGTCTGAACTTTCGTTCCTGATTCGTTTGCAGAATCATGCAATTCCTACGACATAGGAGAGACGAAACGACTTCCTTTGTTGAGTGCACGGCAGCTGCGCTTCTATTATCGACCTGTATTTCACTTCACCCGCACAGTATATCTTTGTACACTCGGGTACAATCTAGACTTCCTTTCAAATTTCCAACCTTGTCAATTTCCGAATTCCTACGTTCTCCAATTTAGTAACTTCTACATTTGCAAGGCTTTTCTTATTCACAAAATTCCATGTCACCAAATTTCAAAATTATCCAAATTCTTCTACTTCTAAATTAATTTTGTGGTTTCAAATTTTATAGTTTGTAAAGTTTTAAGTTTCCAAGTTCTCAAATTTTCAAAATTCCAAGTTCTCAAAGTTCTTAATTCTCAAAATTCCAAATTCTCGAAATTCCAAATTCTCGAAATTCCAAATTCTCAAAATTCCAAATTCTCAAAATTCCAAATTTTCGAAATTCCAAATTCTCAAAATTCCAAATTCTCGAAATTCCAAATTCTCGAAATTCCAAATTCTCGAAATTCCAAATTCTCAAAATTCCAAATTCTCAAAGTTCCAAATTCTCAAAGTTCTAAATTCTCAAAGTTCCAACTTCTCAAAGTTCTAAATTCTCAAAGTTCCAAATTCTCAAAATTCCAAATTCTCAAAGTTCCAAATTCTCAAATTTCCAAATTCTCAAATTTCCAAATTCTCAAAGTTCCAAATTCTCTATGTTCCAAATTTTCTAAGTTGTAAATTCTCAAATTTCCAAATTCTCAAAATTCCCAAAATTCCCAAAATTCTCAATTTTCCAAAAATCCAGTACAATTCCTCTTCTACCTCTCTTATCCAAATTCTCGACACAACCGAAGTTTCCAATTTCCCCCGAAAATTCCCGAAAGTAAACAAATTACATTCCTCATCTTTGTCACGTAACTATTTCCCGCGAGAAAGTCAAATTTGTTCCCGACTGTACACATGCTCGTATGTTTAACTTCGCGTATTACTCCCAAGCTGCTGCTGACCTCACTTCTAATGCACGATGTTTCAACGTGGTAATTAATATTTAATGGCAGAATGCAGCCGCGTAATCGGCTGAACTGTGTTACATAAAGCATTATGGTATCGGTCAAGGGGTAGTCTACACTCTTCCTGTTCAAACCGCTGCTCGTTCGCCTAACGAAAACGATACCAGACGTTTCTTTAACGCGGAAAAAGCATATTCAACGAGAATACCGCGTTGTATCGACACCTTCTAAGAAGCTTTAGCTATTAATTCTCTGGCCATCGACATTTTTACGAGAGTCGACAGCTACTTAGGGGAAAGAGAATTGTTGCTTTGGTACCTTGACTGGACTATAAAATGTAATTATGAGTCGTATACTTGATTTATTTCAAATAAATTTCATTTTATGATCGTCTAGTAGACGAAATAAATTGATCACAAATTTTCTTTTTCTTTATTTTACTCTTCGCTGTACGTCGATGGTTTCGCCTTTAAAAATGAAGACAGTCGTTCGTGAATAACTTGTGGTTGCTGGTAATATTTGAATACGTATTTCGTTTTAAATGGTACTTAATAATTACCTAATTGTACAAGTGGAAATTGCATGATAAATTAAGGAAAAGTAACTTTCTGCGACGAAGACCTTAACTTTATTTCGACAGGATTGGAGTCAGAAAGGATCAAACAGAAATTGCTTTTAAGCACTGATGTGTTTAGATGGGACAGAGCCTGGAGGAGATCTTTATCTCTAAAGTTTCATCCAGCCCTAAGGGTGCAATTATAAAGCAGAACAGGAAACTATTCGTAAACTTTTCAATTAAAATTCAAATCGCTGCATCGTCTCTAAGGAGAATTACTACCTTGCTTTGCCGCGGAAACAATTAATATGCATTCTTAACAGTCACGATGAATCGGTAAACGCTGAATGACTGTTCTAAAGTTAATTGCTCGCTTACCACCATTTGTAGCAAGATCAGATTTAAGGAAATTAAAGGCAAAAATTAGGTACATTTAAGTAGCATAAAATGTTATAATGTAACATAAATACCCCTTTTTTCTATAATCAAATTTAATATAATCAAATGGAAAAACAATATAATCAAATGGAAATCGATCAAGTATCAAAGTAAAAATTCGCAGGGCGTAAAACGATTCTAAGAATAAGCAAAACGATGCAGTTCACGTTCGACAATATTTGCGAGCAAGTTGTATTTTCATTCGAATACACAAGGAGAAACGAGTCCAATCATCTAGAATAGGCTCTTCAATTTACAAGACGTCGACATTATGGAAGAAGATACTTCGGTACGCTCTCGCGTCGAGGAGGCATCGAGAATGGGCACAAAAGCCCTCAGCTTCGTCGACGAATCTTCGTCGTTTAATTTGGTCGATAAAAGACGATGTAGCTAGCTATTCACAGTAGATTACGAGCTATAAACGTTTTTACCTTATTCAGACTTTTCTGTTGAACGCGTGAAAAACGCAAAGGGACGTCTTGCTCAATAAGTCACTTGCTGAATATTTTATTTCGCTACAAACTCTCGTTATTTTATTTATTTTCGGAAGTTAGAGCAAAATGTATAAGTATGTATATGCATATGTTTGATAAGTGTGTGTATGTACACTAATATAATAAACGTAACCTAACATAACAACAACCTAACCATTAAATTAATTAATTATTTGATAAAACAAAAAGCATCGTGCAAATAAAATAAACGATAGTTTGAATATTTTATAAAATAGAGCAAAATAAAAAAATTGAATATAGAGAGGAGAATTATGTATTCGACAGAATGCGAAACATTCTCAACAATTTTTAAAGTAATAAAATTTATCGCGCATGAATATTCTGTTTCGTCGTGCGTTAACTCTTTGCAACATGGTGAACTTAAAAGTGTCCCACTTTTTTTTTAATACCTAAATATGCGAGATGAAATATTTTCCGTGCTATACTCGGGGAAACTCGAGTTACACGAAACGGCCAGGAATTGTATGTGTTTTTACACGGATCGATTCCCTCGCATTCCGCGTGCAAAAATATTACGGTGCAATGTCAAAAAAATGGACAACTTACCGAACATTTCAAACTTTTACATGAAAATATTTCATTTTTGAATTCGGAACATCTCGCCAATTGCGTTGTTTTGTACTACGCAGAAAATAGAGCAAAAATGTTTTTCCTGAAAGAAATGATGAAACCGAGGATTTTACACGTAATTATTGCGCTTATACATTGAATATAATCGTGTGAATGCAAGTCTTGTTGGTCTGTTTATTTCTTTTTTGTTATATATTTTTTTTTAATTTCTAATAACTGATAGCTGCTATAATTGTTTCGATACAGGGTAACTCATAATTAGTGTAGGACCCTGAAATGGGGGTCGCTGACGTGATTCTGAATAAGATTTCCCTTTGCAAAAATTGGGTTTGAAGCTTCGTTTTTGAATTATTAAGGAAAAACGCCGGACCAATAAGAGCACGAGAGTTACGCCCACTCGGCTATTACACTCGAAGGCGTCGCTCCCGCGTCTGCGCACCGTGCTCCTCGCGCTCTGATTGGTCCGTGTTTCTGATTGGACCTACACTAGTTGTGAGACACCCTGTACATCGTCGTATTTCTCGTTAATAATTCAAAAACGAAGCTTCAAACCCCATTTTTGCAAAGGGAAATTTTATTCAGAATTACATTAGCTATCCTCCATTTCAACGACCTACACTAATTGTAAGAGATACCCTATACCAGGGGTCGGCAACCTTTTGAGTCGGAAGAGTCAAAAATTACAATTTACAAAATTTCAAAGCTTTTAAAGAGCCACAAAATTTTGTCTTGCCAACAATAAATAGTACTCGCAAAAATAAAGTTTTTTGATAAAAAGAAATACTCTATTTTTACATATATGTATAAGTAGTGTTTTCACAACAAAGTAGATAATATATATATGGCAATGTTAGATAATGAGTTTTTTTTTGTTAAAATAAATAATATTTGCGTATGCAACTGAAGAGCGTGGTAATTCGATGCGTTGCGACTCCAGCGCTTGGTAATTCGATGCGCTGCGATTCCAGCGCTTGGTAATTCAATGCACTGTAATTCCAGCGCTTGGTAATTCAATGCATTGCAATTCCAGCGCGTGGTAATTCGATGCGTGGGAATTCCAGCGCTTGGTAATTCAATGCAGTGCAATTCCAGCGCTTGGTAATTCAATGCATTGCAATTCCAGCGCTTGGTAATTCAATGCATTGTAATTCCAGCGCTTGGTAATTCAATGCATTGCAATTCCAGCGCTTCGTAATTTAATGCATTGCAATTCCAGCGCGTGGTAATTCAATGCATTGCAATTCCAGCGCTTGGTAATTCAATGCATTGCAATTCCAGCGCGTGGTAATTCGATGCGTGGGAATTCCAGCGCTTGGTAATTCAATGCAGTGCAATTCCAGCGCTTGGTAATTCAATGCATTGCAATTCCAGCGCTTGGTAATTCAATGCATTGCAATTCCAGCGCGTGGTAATTCGATGCGTTGCAATTCCAGCACGTGGTAATTCGATGCGTTGGAATTCCAGCACGTGGTAATTCGATGCGTTGCAATTCCAGCGCGTGGTAATTCGATGCGTTGCGATTCCAGCGCTTGGTAATTCAATGCATTGCAATTCCAGCGCGTGGTAATTCAATGCATTGCAATTCCAGCGCGTGGTAATTCGATGCGTTGGAATTCCAGCGGGTGGTAATTCGATGCATTGCAATTCCAGCGCTTGGCAATATTAGATAATGAGTTTTTTTTGATAAAATAAATAATATTTGCGTATGGAACTGAAGAGCCGCAGCTTTACATCCGAAGAGCCGTTTGTGGCTCGCGAGCCGCAGGTTGCCGATCCCTGCCCTATACACAAAATAAACAATGTCCACATTACTTATGATTGAAAAGGAAAAAAGTAATCTGCAGAAGTTACAATGCACGATTTATCGTTGCACATGGTCGAAAGGGTTGGTCATTTTCAAAGTAGAGGACAATGGAGTCAATGGAACACGCGTCACCTCACGTCTATTTGTCTTTCGGTGACTGTTATTAATCGTCCTTTTAAATAACGTTCTCTTGCCGACCAATTGTTTCCGTGCAGCGCGGTTTGATATAAAGTATAGATCGTAGCAATTCACTGGAATCGACTGTTCGCAAAATTCTTCTTTACTCTGGCCGAATCGTTCGCGGTTATTTCAAACTGGTCGTTATTTAATTACGTTCAATTATTCAGCTTGGCCACGTGCTATTCAACGGGAATAAAATCGAATTTTAAACGTAGAAGCTACTTTTGAACGTTATATTCTTCTGTATGGTTCACTAAATCGGCCGTTTGTGCATTATTGAAAAACAATTACTCCACTTAACGTTGCGGTGTACCTCCATTCATGCACGCTATACCTTCACATATTTATATCCTCATATTTCTATATCTGCATACCTCTGATATTTCTATACTTTCGTTCTAATATTCCTGTAGGAAAATAATTAAAGATTAATTATTCGGCGATTTTATTCGAGTATCAAACTGAAAAGATAATGAGAGAAACAATTTCGTTTGCAACAAAATTTAACGTGTTCTCAATTCGTGCATCCATCACGTATTCTTATACATTGTATAGTATTCTATATTTCTATGTTCCATTGTCGTATCTCGACATCGCACGATACCGATACACTCAAAGATGCAGTGGTATATCTAGGTAGAGATCTGGGGTCGTAGAAATTTGATGATATAGGAGTTCAGGAAAATAGAAATCTAAGAATACAGAAATTTGGGGATGTAGGGATCTCAGACTTTAGAAATTTAAAAACAAGAAATCTAATAATGTAGAAGGAGAACTAGGAATCTGAAAATATTTGCAGATGTAGGGATCTGTAGATACATGACCCGAAACTGCGAGAACCTGGAGCCCTAAAAATAAAGAAATGTTCCAATACAGAGATCTACAGATATGCAATTCAAATGATCTGAAACTCTCAGAACCCAAGTGTCAATACATGTAACGCTTTTATTGTGCCGCCATAGAGACTCGAAAATTGTTAAAATATTTAGAATCTCCGTAGATCTTACTTCCCGGTAACATTCGCGAAAAATTTGAAATTCAAAAAGAGGCGAAACGGTGAAATGGCGAATCTGCATGCATTTATTAAAATTTCTTGTCTCATTTTCAGCGTTTCATCAAACGATTTTTGATGTTTCTCGGTTGCACACAATCGTCACGTCAGCGGGAGAGCGTAAAATCGAGATCTTCGCGAAGAACTTAACGCTCGCATTAAACATCGCGCTGCAAATAAACGGTTAAATTATACATTGTTAAACGACAGACAGCGGGAAACGTTCGTCGGTCTATTTTTGAAGGTTTCTGCTCTAAAGGAAAAGGACGCTCTTGAATAAAACATATTCACCGGCGGGCATGCCCTGGAGTCTATTCTTCCGGTTCTCTACGTTTTCTTCTCTCGACGTTCCGCTTTTTCTTCCCTCGCTTCTTTTTGTCTCAACGCTGAACAACCCGTTATTCGTGGAACACTGGCCTTCTTCGACAATTAAATGTTTCGTTGCACCCGACAATTTAAACACCGCTTAATTTATATCTGATCGCGCGATCCACGAAGGTATACCGTGGTACGTAGCGATTCGAGAAGAAATTTATCAAAGCATTTTGACGCTTGAATCGAGCGTGCTTGAGAGAATTCAGTCTCGAAAACTTCCGGAATGCTTTACAATCACGAAACTCACGTTCCTTCGTTTTCTTAGTCTCGAGCTTCTTCCGTTCTGTTTGGTACATCACGAAACATTTTCTGCTCTGCTTTTTGGATGTTTATACTTTTAGACAAAAAACTAATTTATTAGGGTGCACTCAGGAAATTTTTCATTTTGATTTAGCACCCTGAATATTTGTGAGGAATTTTATTTTTTAGTTGAAAACACTTTTTGTAGTCGGTTAACAATTTTTGTGGTATTTAGCTCTTTTGTGCAGGAGTTGATAAGATGCATGCTTTATTATTACATTTCTTGTTTATTATTATTTAATTCGCTTTATTAGTGTTATACATACTGGACATTCGACATTTTATATTACAATAAATAGTATGAACAAAGTGAATTTATGTTGGCTACTCTTAAATTGCAAATGTTCGCAACGTTAGTGAGGTTATGTTCGCCATTCTCAAATCACAAATTACCAACATCAAAGTCATTTCTGCTATAATTTTTATTTTTGTTATCATTGATAATCTTTAACGTAAAATGTTTTCCATTAATTTTGCCCACTAAATAAATGTCAATACTTATAAATATAATTTGACACCCTAAAGGGTGAGTTATGTCCACAGTACTCCAACTAGCAAGTACAAATCTTCGCACATTTAAAATGTTGAAGGTAATAATACTATAAGTAAAACATATTTATCATCATTTCAGAAATTTATGACTTTTAAGATTTAACCCCTACAAACCTCGTCCTCGTCTCATGCTCCATCAATCTGAAGAAGTAACAGAACATTTGCTCATATTCCACTGGGAAAATAGATGTAGAGGCTCCATTATATTCAAGAGTAGATTCAATATTTTCCGAACATCGAGGGGCGCAAATTTATGAGACGATCAAGTAGAATGATATTTTATGGCCTTCATCCCCCATATGTTTCAACAGATACCCCTCGTGAAACAACCGTTTGAACGGTGCTCGGGAACCACTTTAATCTGCCCTCTATTTACAACCCTCTTATCAATGATATCTCTCTGATTGATGAGCTAATCGCGTGCCATTTTTGTGCTCCAGGTTCTGACAGCCAGGTGTCGGATGTTGATGGACAACTGTATACAACGTTGTTGTATAGCAACGGTCCCGGGTACACGCAGCCGAGGAATATTTCACGAAAGTCCGCGAAGGATTCTATTCAGGTAAAGAAGCCTCATTTCCTCGACCACCATGATACCTATCTGTTTATTGGATCGGAAAATGTCCGATCGGAAATATCGGGGGCACGTTTAAAAATCCATCACGCACTGTCGACGATTCATTCGCGAAATATTCGATGGAACTCTCCGAACTTCATATATTCAACCCTCTTGTCCTCGTTCACCCTCTTCCTAGCTTTCATTTACTCGCTTTCGCCCGTTTCAAGATCGTACGACCACGACAATCGGTTCATCTTCCGACCTGATAACCACCGACTTATCCACAAAGCATCGATTGTTTCATTGTCTATGTAGCTCCAATCTTTTTTATTATCGAAACTTTCCGACGCGCAGAGATAATGTTTAAGAGTGCTTTTGAAGATTAAAAATATTTCTGGTAAAATTTTGTCAACATTACTTATTTATTATTATTGCCTTAAATCATATAAGATTTATATGGCAGTCATAAAGTACATTACAATTTTTTACAGTAGACATAAAAGTACATGTATTTTGTCAACATTATTCGATCTCGCTTGAATTTTGAACAAGTAATTTTGATTTCTAAGTTTCAGAATTTTCAACTCGAGCTAGAAGTGTATGAGAACGAGGTTTAAAGTTTGCTTGGATCGATAAACGCTGATTCGATCAAATTCTCAATCAGGTTTTATCTCTCCTCTCTTTCTATATTTCAGTTTCCTTCGTTTCGCCGTATTAAACGCAGGTTCGAGATTGCTTGAGATTCAAATTTCGCATATAAACTTCCCCGAAATTAGCCTGAAAAAAGTTCGAAAAGTAACAAATAGTGTGAACTAGCATAAAATTGTCAGTAAACATTGAAAGCAAAAATACACAGTCTGGTCTGCATAATTCTCAATTTCATGAAATTATAACAACCCCATTTGTGACAATACAAGAAAAGTGTGCCGCAGTGGAAAAAATATTTATAATTCGAAATTAAAATTGAAATAAGTAATTAAAAAAGTGTAGTAACTAAAAAAGGAATAAATAAATTTGTACCTTACATTCGTAATGAAATTTTGATCTCGATCGCGTTAACATTTGGCTGTCGCTGATTTCGGTCTAGGAGCACTCTCACGTTGCGATCGACCGATCAAACGTTTCAGGAAAAGAAATTTTGCCTCGGGTCAACCAATTATGCGTTAATTAATGTGTAAATGTTCGGTCTTTCAATGGCCACGGTTTCCTTTGCCAGTTTGAAGCCAACGCGTTGAAAGAGGAACGATCCAGTGCCGATAAAATCATCTGGTAACCCAGTTTCCGAAAAAAATGAGGCGTATGTTGAATCCACGTGCGAAAGGATTGGAGAAAAGGAAAAAATTGGAATGAAAAGGGAAGAATACTCGTGAAACAATGAGAGTTTCGCGTTCATTAAAGTGATCGTCCCCTTCGTAATGCATCTGATTGTTTCGCACGAAACGCTTTGAGCGCGTGAATATCACTCACGCACATTTTCACTGTTACTATTATTTTCTTTTAATTATACCATCGCGTCGTTGACACACTTCGAAAAATTCTGTAATTACAATTGTTGCTTTGAACCGTTCGTCGGGTTACTTTGCCAAAAATTCTGCGTTATTATTACTCTTTTTGGCACGATTGTTTTACTTTTTTGGAAGAGAATTGCAATAATAAGCAATACTAAGAATTGATGTAACTTTTTTTACTTGTGGCTAGAATTTGAGAATTTGTCGATTTGTAAGTGAAGTTATAAATTGGGAATTTTTATGTGGATTTTAAGTTGTCGATTTGTTAATTTTCTTGGTGGTAGAGTTAAGAGGTTGTCAATTTATGTAATAATGAATTTGTGAATGAAGGAGTTTGAAAGTTCGAAAATTTAAAAAATCCAAAATTTCAACATTTTCAACTTAATTTTGCAGAAAAATCTGCTTGCACAGTATACAAACGCATTTCGATCATTCTCTAAAAGACCTTATCTCCAGCTACTTCGCAATCGCTCCCTTTACGTCCATGTTTGTCCACAAAAGCATCCTCCAAAAAACAACCAAATCGAAATAGCAATAAAAGAAAGTTTTGCGTAGTCTCGCGTAAATCTTAATAGTTGACTTTTACGATTCTCCGAAGCTAACTAAGATAGGAGATTTACTTCTCGTGATTCGTTCGGAAATATAAAATGAGAAATCGACAGAGTAATTCAGCGTGAATTTTCCAAATTACTTTCACAATCGCTGTTTGATTGATCAATTTTATCGGGCTGTTGCACGGATAGATAACTCTGTTTACATTGCAAATAGGGGAATATCATTTCCGTAGATGTTGTATCGACATAGCTAAACGGTTCTATGGGAAGCAGTTCCGAAGGAAGGTTGAACACGAATAGCTAGATGATGGATGACAACTGCACCGCTCGGAGATATTTAACGTTCACTCTCGGACAATAATTCCTCGGAATATCCTACTATCCAGGCCATAGATTTTGGGGACAATTGTGGAACGATCGTAAGAGAGCTACCTCTCTTGGGATTACCATTTCTTCTTCCTCATTCGACGTTTTACGATGCCTCTTTAACTCTTTCTTTTGATGCCTCGATTTCGGTCAAAATGATTTTACCCTAAAAAATCATCCCTCTTCAAAATTATATGCGGTATAGCTTTAATTATTTTCTTCAAACAATTTAGATACAAATTTTACTTTTGTTACTCGTTTCAAAGTTATATTCTGACATTTTTTTCTTTTTAATATTTCACTGTAGTGGATTATTATAAGTCTACGATTTCGGAGATCTCATTTTTTTGTGCACTTTTGGAATCTTGCTATGTATTGATTTTCGCATTACACACTAACTTTATTTATGACTTGTAAAATTTTACAAAGAATTTATACATTTAAAAAATATGTAGTTTCATTACATAAGTTCCACTGTAAAATTTCAAAAGATACGTCCTTGTTTGAAGTAATTTATCAAGTTTAAAGTTTGAACTAATTTATCAAATTTAATGTTTGAAGTAATTTATTAAATTTAAAGTTTGAAGTAATTTATCAAGTTTAAAGTTTGAACTGATTTATCAAATTTAAAGTTTGAAGTAATTTATCAAACTTGAAGTTTCAACTAATTTATCAAATTTAAAGTTTGAAGTAATTTATCAAGTTTGAAGTTTGAACTAATTTATCAAATTTAATGTTTGAAGTAATTTATCAAGTTTGAAGTTTCAACTAATTTATAAAATTTAAAGTTTGAAGCAATTTATCAAGTTTTAAGATTAAACTAATTTGTGAAATTTAATGTTTGAACTAATTTATCAAATTTAAAGTTTGAACTAATTTATCAAGTTTGAAGTTTGAACTAATTTATAAAATTTAATGTTTGAACTAATTTATTAAATTTAAAGTATGAACTAATTTATAAAATTTCAAACGACACATCCTTGTTGTAAATTATCCCCATAGCTTAATTTTGATAAAATAATTAACCATACTCGAATTATATATAGTTTCATAAGTACATCCTTTCTACTAAAAATAAAATATCCGTAGTTAATTAAAAATATTTAAACAATGAAAAATGAATGGTTTGAAAAGATAACACACATTCAAAAAGCTTGTGTTCTTTTTCACATTTATTTCAATTGACTTAATTTGTTAATTAAATATAAAATAAATGAAACAGAATATTTTGAAGTTTTTACTGCACCGACGAGATTTCATAGAATTTAATAGATCAGAAATTAGGTACTTTCCTAGTTAAATATCAGAAAAAATTCGAATCATAAATTTCCCAGAAGTTCATTTTTAATTTCGTACGTTTCATCCTTGCAGAGGTCATATTAAATTTTCTTTTTTCAGAAACTCATCTATGGAATTTAATTACAGTTTTTATAAGTATGCGCACTGAGAACAACCCGACATGTTATTTATTACGGTAACCGGTAGAAATCAGTGAATTATACAGATTTTTGGAACGTAAAAAACGAAATAGGGAGAGAGGTAACTAGTTTCCGTGGTCCTATCATTTACGGGACGTGAGACAAACCAGAAGCTTCGGAAAAATCTTACGATACGAGCGTCCTGTGAGTTGCACGTATAACACTGGCCCTCTGGGCGTCGTGTCATAAATTATGTGAACTTTTCACGAGAGAACCTGCAAGAAAAAAGAGGTCCAGGACCACTTGAATAGTTGCAGGAAACTGCTGCTACCAATTTAGTACAACGACCTTGTACGACACCGTTCTTGAAAACTTAAAATCACCCCCGTTGCTTTTATACGACTTCGATCAATAAACGAAGTATCACAAATTTTGCCACTACCATTTTTCTAGATATTATAATATTTAACTATTATATTATAACATGAAAATTTCTAAACTCCTGCAGTCACAAATTTAAAAAGTTCTAAAGTCATCTCACTCAATAAACCCATTCTTCTTCAAGTCATTATTTCTAAATTCCTCAAGTTGTAGATGTACAAATATGAGAAAATGTACCTCCTTAAACTTGAGAAGTTTTTGCAAACCATTCTGAAGCTAATAGTTTCACGAGTGAAACCAACATGTGGAAAATAAACCTTCAAAATTTTTAGTGAAATTTCTATTTCAAGAGTATACCGTTGCTCTCGACGATTGGTAGACGTTCACAACGTGTCAATTCGAAGTATGTCTGAAGATTATCGAGTACATCTAAACTCGATAAAAGTTTCACGCGGATTTCTAAGGTATAGATAAAAACGCGTTGGCACGCTAACGCCATTGTGAGTTTCCTGCAAACAACGATTTCCAGCATGCGTCAACCCTCCTGCACTTCGGGATGTACCCTTTCATCTGATCGCGGAGTTGAACGTGCCAAAGGGGTTCGTAGAGCTTGAATCGTGACGGACGACAAAAGTACCCTTGTGAAGCACCTTTCTTTTTCCTTTTTCTTCTCTTGCGTTCTTCCCTCGCGGCAGAACTGGAAAACGAGAACGGAAACGAGCGGAACGAATCAAAGAAGCAACGCAGCCAGCGTCGAAAACATTGCTTTCCGAACAAAGTGACAAGCTGGTTACACCAGAACGCTAGAGCTGCTCGTGCATCATAATTACAAGGTCGAAATTGCAGGCTTGCGAAGCTTGGTCTCGGTAACGAGGCCGCCGGCTGGAATTTCGTTCACGCCAGGAAATCGTGGTAACCGGTTGGAAATTTATGGCATGATATATCGCCACTGTTCCGCGATTATTATCCTTTCGACACGAATTACGAAACCGTTCACCAAACTGTTTGATAAAGGAATAGTTCCGCTAGCATGGAGAAACTCATTCGTAAATCATGACTGTTTCGAAATCTTTCAGTTGCGCCATTATTCGACAAACTGACGTGCAAAATTCGATAGAGATCTGTATCTGAATTTCATGATTCATTCAAACTTTCAACCTTGAAAATGCAAATTTCATTTCGATGACAATCTCAAGTTGTGTAAAGTCCTTTACACAGAAATTGCAGTATAATGAAAAATATATCAATAGCATATGAATTATAGAACTTGTGTATGTCAGTGCAGATTAGAATTTAAACAGTGACGGTAATTTTTAATGTTTAAATAATCATCCGTCTGCCCTCAGAAGGCGGTACACGAACGTCCAGATGTAAGCTGTCAGAGTATCGTGAAGGAGTGAGCAACTTGGGAGTTGCGGAAATGTTAGTTGCAGGTATAAGCTAAGTAACCGACAATCAAATGTCTATTCCGTGTTCACAGAAAGCAGGAGTGCCACGAGTGTGGGCGACACACGGCGGCGAGGATGTGCCAGTGTTCGCGATCGGTCCTCTGGCGAGTGTCTTGTTCTCGGGCAGCATCGACCAAAGCTATATACCGCACGCCATCTCGTACGCCTCCTGTCTGGGTCACCATGCGAGCCGTTGCTCCCGAGATTCCGCATCCACCAACGACACAATGAGCGTCCCGATAAGCTGTCCCTCGGCGGAGCCGAACAGCGCCGCGATATCCAGCGACGTGATGAATGACCAGGCTAGAAATCCACCCACGAAATCCGCCGCGTCCCTCGAAGCGACCGGCTGCCATTCGCTGACCAGTGTTCTCTTGCTGCCCCTTATCCTCGCCATTCTGCCCTGCCACCTAGACGGAAGGAGTTAATGCCCGTTAGAGCCTCTTCCAGTGAATGCTTCTCCGTTACACGTTCGAAGTGAAACGTCCCGAAGAAGCTGTTCCCTCTAATCTGTCCTCCCCTGTTCTGACCTGTCTTGCCGGGACAACAGGTGATCCTAACGATCGCAAGGGATTAAACGCGTATCTCCGGAAATGTGAATCCAACTTTCAGCCGTGATTGGCCCAGATCGGATACGGGCGAACTCTATTAATTCTGCTCGATAGAACGGGCGGAGGTATCGACGGAAATCGAGTCTCGCCAGGAAATAAGTGGCTCTCCGAGAGGATTCGCGAGTCGAATTTCCTTACAGGGGACTGTAGATGAATGTTCGTGTCGTACCTCGAGCTGGATGAACGCTCGAGAGCTCGGCGGATTCGAGGATACAGGTTGGACACGGTTAACCTGCGTGACGTAGAGACTGTCCTCTATCCTGTAACGGCGCTACGTCACCTCGAAGGGAGCCAGGATTAATTCCGGTTACATCTAACTTCTTCCGGGAAACGGACTCGTGCTACTCGTGTCGACGGAGCTACCAGTTAATCAGTGCCCGGGTCAATGGACGATTCCTGGTGTCAGAGACGATTTGGAACTATTCGAATCGATTTGTGCAACAATTAGTTTAATTGAATTTTAAAGTGGCGCGAAAGTTGGACCATGGACGTATGTAGACGGAGTGTGAAGCGATAGCAAGATCTCGAGTAGCGATAACTCGGGTAACTTTATCTTCGGTGCCGTTCGTAATCATGCAGTCGAGATAAACTTCTATGATAAAAATACTTCTATGGTAACTCATAGTTACTTTTGATGATATAAACACTCATTTAACTCGATTTCATTTGATCTGGAAGACTATTCTCTTTATCTTGTCTCTGAAACGGTTTATATAAAATGGGACGGTGTCACTGACGTCCCTGAGGTATTTAGCCAATGCAAAGCGAGTACATCCAAATTTACCCGATTTACTACTACTGCCGTTTCTCTACTCAATCTTAAGAGTTCTTCCACTAAATCTGTGTAAGTCCATGCGTCGAACGTTTCGCGTAGAATTTAAAGGTGTATAGACTCGATCGAGTGACGATGATTTATAGCGTTTGTCTGCGATTTGACATTTTGCTCGTTTCAGAAACGGGACAATGGATATCCGGATAAGTTTTCAAAGAGTTTAAAGTCACAAAGTGAAGAATGGAAATTCGAAGCGGCTAAAGAGACAATCTACGACGGTAATGACTATCTCGAGGTTGCTCAATGAACTTTGACAACTTTCAAACTGCTCGTAGGATCTAAATGGGGTTTACAAGTGCTACGTGACGAGGATACTTCAATCGAACCGTGAAAAGAAGTTCCGATAAAGTCGATTCGGTTCGATTAAAGGGGCTGCTGAATGCGACGGGTCAGACATTAGGTGATCGTCGAAACAAAGTGTCGAAGAATTTCTTCGAGATTCGTGAAATAAAATCCAACGAAGCTACCAGTCACCGAAGTGTCATATCACGATCGATTTCGATTTTAAAACTCAAGTGAATTTAATTCTTGAAATACTCGAACTTATAAATACTTTTCCAAAGTGCGATCCATCTTATGGAAAATCAACTCATCGAATAAATTTACATTGTGCAAATCGATTCATTTTTTATCACTGCAACGATTCATGTACAGTAGACTCTCGTTATATTGGAAACATGTTTTCAAATCCATACATTCAAAATTGTTTAAGAAACTTGATACTTCTTAATGTTTTACTTTGAAAATTTTAAGTTTGAACTAATTTATTAAATTTAAAGTTTGAAGTAATTTATGAGGCTTAAAGCTTAAACTAATTTATTAAATTTAAATTTTGAAGTAATTTATGAAGCTTAAAGTTTGAAGTAATTTATCAAGTTTGAAGTTTGAACTAATTTATCAAATTTAACGTTTGAACTAATTTATCAAATTTAATGTTTGAACTAGTTTATAAAATTTAAACTTTGAAGTAATTTATGAAGCTTAAAGTTTGAACTAATTTATTAAATTTAAAGTTTGAAGTAATTTATCTAGTTTGAAGTTTGAACTAATTTATCAAATTTAACGTTTGAACTAATTTATAAAATTTAAAGTTTGAATTAATTTATAAAATTTAAAGTTTGAAGTAATTTATGAAGCTTAAAGTTTGAACTAATTTATCAAATTTAAAGTTTGAACTAATTTATTAAATTTAAACTTTGAAGTAATGTATCAAGTTTAAAGTTTGAACTAATTTATAAAATTTAAAGTTTGAGCTAATTTATCAAGTTTAAAGTTTGAACTAATTTATCAAGTTTAAAGTTTGAACTAATTTATAAAATTTAATGTTTGAACTAATTTATAAAATTGAAACTTTGAACTAATTTATAAAATTGAAACTTTGAACTAATTTATAAAATTGAAACTTTGAAGTAATTTATAAAATTGAAACTTTGAAACTTTAAATTTAAAGTTTGAAAACTTGCAACACTTGTAAAGCGCTGATACAACGAAAGTCTACTATAGTTGCTCATAGACATTATATTCATCTGGTTTGAAGCATAAATTGTGCATTGAACTCTAATCGCCGTAATCATCTGAATTTCATCTTAATTTGCAAAAAATATTGAACCTCCTTTAAAAAATTTCTGTAAGAAACTGCTGAATGTTACCAACTCGAAACTCTCCGAACGATCTACCATAAAAAAATTCGTTTATCTAAGCAGGATCAAATGCAAGTAATATCGGAATTATTGTAATTGTCTCCTCTACATTCGAACGGTAATATCGAGGTTGGAAAACGACCCTCTATGGGTAGGAAGAAAACCGCGTTTAATTCAAATTTATGATAATTCCGTTTTGCGAAGTCGAATTCAACAGCGATCCACTGTGTGGAATGTTAAAGAAAACGCACGTTTTTGGGGTCGATCAGAGCAGCGATTAAATCGGAGGTGTTGGGTTCGAAAGCGCTCAAAATGGCCAGGATTAAAGGGAAAACGATTCGAAACCGATTGGAAGTGACGCAAACGATAAGAATCGACCTCGCACTGTGAAATCAGATTCACCTTAACCCTGGATTACTATCTGAATTGAAAAGAGCATTTTTTAGAAACTGAAAGATACTTTGATTTCAGATGGAACTTCGAGACAATTACAGTTCTGTGAGCTTGAGTCAAGTGAAACATTGATGATGTTGAACGTTTAGGTATTTAACCTCACATTCTGGCGATTCTTGCAGTAAACTTTATTAACAATTTTTTTAAATTCATGTCGTGAAATAAAATTACTTCCTTTTATATTATTATGCTTTTTATGACCATCTGAGTTTGTCAATTGATGTTTTAATTTTTGATGGATTTCTTATTGTGTATAAACAATTCTCAAAGACTTGATTATAATCAAGTCTCCACACTGAGTCTCTGAGATAGTTTCTACATTGTTCTTTGGTACGTCTTTTGAAGTTTCAGATAGTGCTTTATAAATTATTTGACGATAAAGTGTTTCGACATAAATTAGCAGCCATTGACATTCTTTTGCGGATGAAGCATTCTGTTTGCGAAAATAATGAAGGATTTATTTGTTACAAAATAATGGAAGAAGTAATTATTTGCTTCCATATCTTCCACGAAATTTCACACGAGAATTTCTACTGCAGTTATCATCGTTGTCGGATATTAGTTTGCTTTTGCATTAGATGCAAGCCCAAAGTGTTCGTTGCATCGTTGCAAGGAGAACGTAAGTGCCGGTAAAATTCATTTCCGCGGAAAGCACGAAATTTCATGGAAATGAAACTCCTTTCGCTTAATTCGACATAAAAGGAATTTCTTGTTCGATGATGAAGTGTTGGTACGAGAAACTTCAAAGTAACGTAATTAAAGCGAATATTCAAATTGATACGCTCGTACGGTTTTTCTTCGGAGCCAAAGACAAAAACGAGACATTCAATCATAAAGTTTGTTGTAAAAATTATTCTTTCGGAGTTTGCTTTTTGATCAATCATGAATTTATTCAAAATCTCCCTTTTGAATCAGCGCAACATATCAATTTAACATGCAAATAAAAACAACAAACTTCGGAGGTAAAGGAATAAATTTTGTTCGTGAAGGAACTTCACGGTTTTGTAGAAGGAACTTTTGCAGAAGAACAAACTTCCAACGTAGATACGTTAAATAGAAAAATATTTAATTACGCGTATTTCAGTTTCAAACTCCGAAATCGTTCCACCCTTCAATTACTGTAACTACTCCGGACAATTTTCAAGCTTATCGTTTCGAAGTTATAGACTGTGGACAGAATTGTTCAACAAGTTTACGCCGAAAACGGACACGTGTAATAAGACATGTTGAAACTCTAATTGTTAATTAGTCAACACATTGACTGCCGCGGTGGAAATTGCCTTGTCAAATATCGAACAGCGACGTATAATTGCGTCCGTGATAAACTGCCAACTGAATTTTATCTAATTGGGTCACGTCGACTTGAATACCGCCTAGTCGAATTGTGACGAATTGAATCGTTCAGTCAAATAATTCATTGATTTCTACACTTCTCAACGTACAATTCACACATCCTAAAAATATTTTCGACCACCATTTCATTTTTACACTTCGCCGTTTAATTCTTTAATTTACATTTCGATTTTTATTTTTCAATTTACATTTCCAAGTTCAATTTTTGAATTTACGTTTCAAAGTTTTTTCAAATTCAAATTCAAAATTAAATTTAAATTCAAATTAAATTTTTGAATTTACATTTTGTTATTTAAATTTTGAATTTACATTTTGATATTTAATTTTTGAATTTTTATTTCCAAGTTAAATTTTTGAATTTACATTTTGTTATTTAAATTTTGAATTTACATTTTGACATTTAATTTTTGAATTTACATTTCAAAGTTAAATTTTTGAATTTACATTTTGACATTTAATTTTTGAATTTACATTTCCAAGTTAAATTTTTGAATTTGCATTTCCAAGTTAAATTTCTGAATTTACATTTTAATATTTAATTTTTGAATTTACATTTCCAAGTTAAATTTTTGAATTCACATTTTGACATTTAATTTTTGAATTTACATTTCAAAGTTAAATTTTTGAATTTACATTTTGCTATTTAATTTTTGAATTTACATTTTGCTGTTAAATTTTTCAAATTACATTTTGCTATTTAATTTTTGAATTTACATTTTGCTATTTAATTTTTGAATTTACATTTAGAAGATGCAATTTTCAATTTAGATTTTGGAGATACATTTTTCAATTTAGATTTTGCTATTCAATTTTTGAATTTACATTTTGCTGTTTAATTTTCGAATTTACATTTAGAAAATACAATTTTCAATTTAGATTTTGGAGATACATTTTTCAACTTAGATTTTGCTATACAATTTTTGAATTTACATTTTGCTAATCAATTTTTGAATTTACATTTAGAAGATACAATTTTCAATTTATATTTTGGAGATAGATTTTTTAATTTATATTTTGCAGTTCAATTTTTCAATTTCTTAAACAGCTTCTTCATTAAATTGAATTTTCATTTGAAGTAATCTCATTCGTCTTATAAGAAACGTTGAGCGCGAGAATTAAAATCATAATGAAATTTCAGCTAGCATACAGCGAATGTTGTAATCAAGATTCACAAGATTGATCGATATAATCTGGAAATGGTCTTGTTGGAGTGTAGCTGTATGAACGACGTTAATCGTATCTGCGATGTTTTCGCTTATTCGCATTGCATAGAGAACAGGATCGAGAATCGCAGAGGGAACCCTTTCATTTTCGGTTAGCAACCAGGGAATCACGATAGAGACTCGAGTGAACATCTCTCTGCCGTACGTGCACTCGACAGCAAATCTGACTTCCTCTGGGGAATTATTTGAAAAATTCAGAACTCTCTGAAATTGGGGGGAAGCTATTTCGGGACTTGGGAATTTGGGAATTTGGGAAATTAGCAATTTGAGAAATTGTGAATTTGGGGAGTTGGGAATTTTTTAAGGTTGGAATTCAGGGGGTTGCAAAACTTGGGACGTTGTGAATTTGAAGAATGCAGAAATTTGGGAATTTTGGGATTTAAGAAGTTAGAAATTTGAAAATTTGGGGTTTGAGAGATTGGAAATTTGAGAGATTGGAACTTTGAGAGGTTGGAAATTTGAGAAATTGGAAATTTGAGAGATTGGAACTTTGAGAGATTGGAAATTTGAGAGATTGGAAATTTGAGAGATTGGAAATTTGAGAGATTGGAACTTTGAGAGATTGAAAATTTGAGAAATTGGAAATTTGAGAGATTGAAAATTTGGGAGACTGGTAATTTGGGAGATTGGAACTTTGAGAGATTGGAAATTTGAGGGTTTGGAAGTTTGAGAGATTGGAAATTTGAGAGATTGCAAATTGGAGAGATTGGAAATTTGAGAGATTGGAACTTTGAGAGATTGCAAATTCGAGAAATTGGAAATTTGGGAGATTGGAACTTTGAGAGATTGGAAATTTGAGAAATTGGAAATTTGTGGGTTTGGAAGTTTGAGAGATTGCAAATTGGAGAGATTGGAAATTTGAGAAATTGGAAATTTGAGGGTTTGGAAGTTTGAGAGATTGGAAATTTGAGAGATTGCAAATTGGAAAGATTGGAAATTTGAGAGATTGGAAATTTGCAAAATTTGAAAAAAACAGCTAAACAGTCTAAGAAAAGTCAGATGACAGAATTTACGTACTTCTTTAACGAAGAAAATGAGAAGCGTAAAACAATACGCAGACATTCTCGACCAAACAAACTTAGCCGCGAACTTTCGTGGAAGGATTTCGCGAATCTGTGAACGAAACTTTGGAAGAAAAAAAACCATCTTTAACGGGGTTAACCATGAACTTTCGAAAATACGTTTACTTCGACTAGTTACGAAACTTTAACGAGAAACGCTCTTCTGTTGGTGCATATCGATTTTGTTTGTATTACCTTTTGAATCTTTGCTTTGTACCACTTTGTCTATGGTAAAGACTTTATCGATTGTTCAGAATTGAACATTTACGGTGTCTTTTGAGTGATATCGAGTAGTTGGAAATTTGGCAAGTTGAAAATTTGGGAAATTGGGAAATTGGAAATTTGAGAGGTTGAAACTTTGAGAGATTGGAACTTTGAGAGATTGGAAATTTGAGAGATTGGAAATTTGTGAGATTGGAAATTTGAGAGATTGGAAATTTGAGAGATTGAAAATTTGAGAGATTGGAGCTTTGAGAGGTTGGAACTTGGAGAGATTGGAAATTTGAGAGATTAGAACTTTGAGAGATTGGAACTTTGAGAGATTGGAAATTTGAGAGATTGGAACTTTCAAAGATTTGAAACTTGAGAGATTTGAAATTTGAGAGATTGGAACTTTGAAAGATTGGAAATTTGAGAGATTGGAACTTTGAGAAATTGGAAATTCGGGAGATTGGAACTTTGAGAGATTGGAAATTCGAGAGATTGGAAATTTAAGAGATTGGAAATTTGAAAATTTGGAAAAACTAAAAAATTCGAGACTCCGAAAAGTTATCAACTGAAAAAATAAGCGTAAGTACTAAAAAATGTTTAAATACTAAAACTGGAAAATTACAATCAATCGTACAATCCTAGTACCTTACATCGTTAATATCTTTTGTTTTAGGTTATGTTTCGTGATCATACACAACGAATATTTACAAAATTTATATTTGAAAATTTTAGAACTAAATCCGCGTTTCGTTAGTTATAAATCGGTGCTCGCCATAATATTTTCGTTCATCTTGAGGTTTTAGGAAGAGTTTCTTAACTGCAATTTATCTTCGGGTCTAACTTCTTTAACTCTTTGCGGTGGACTTAAAAGTGTCCTACTTTTTTACCTAAATGAGATATTTTTCATAGCAGCTTACAAAATGAAAATTACTCCAAAGTTTACATTATGTCACTCTTATTTACCGCGATGAGTAAGCGCGTCTTTTATAAATATCAAATTTCCAGCTCCTCTTCTGTGCTTCAAAAAATTGAGGTCTCTTGAGCATTGACACTTAATTATCGTTTTGAAGCTCAAAGTTTATTGAAAATGTCTGCAACATCTGACCGACATTTTGATTACAAGGTGTAAGGTTCGTATAAAATGGCGGACTTAAGGACTCGAAATGTCTGACTTAATTTAATGACACAAAATTATCGCAAACGTATATCAATTTTAATTTTCTCGTCAATTTTAATGTATCTTGATTTTTATTACAAAATGGCGGACTTAAGAACTCGAAAAGTCTGACTTAATTTAATAACACAAAATTATCGCAAACTATCAATTTTAATCCTCTCGTCAATTTTAATGTACCTTTGCAAGTTTGTATTATTTTTAATAAACGTGGACGTGTCTATGATATTTCTGCCGTCTACAAAGACGTACCGTAACAACTGGAGATCCCAGAACTAAGAATGTTCGAGTAAAAAGTAGAAAGGTAATGGAGAATCTCCCGAGCAACGAAATGAGCTCGAACTTCAGTGTAGTTCTCTGAATATTCCTTTTTTTTCTTCCGTGAAATTTGCATCTTGGTGCGCTCACATTTAGATGATCAATTTATATGATAAAAAGAAAGGAACATTAGGCTTACTCAGAAATATGGAATTCTGAAAAATTTTTCCTTGTTTCAACTTTTGCAGAAATGCTCGTTGATAATTATCATACAGTAACAAATTTATAATCACAAAATGTAATAAACATATTGATCTCAATATTTGCATTGATCTCAATATTTAAATATAAATATTGTACATTATTGTACTTTATAATAAAGAACATTCCGTACCATTCTACTTTATAATGAAGATCTAAAAGAATGTCTTCTAAAGTTAGTGTTTCGTCAAGATACATTTCAAAGAGATGGTAGAACATTTTCAACAGCCTCACCTTCGCAAACTTCCATTTCAAACTCATCCACTCCATCGTATTCATCAAACATGCGTTCAAGAGCCATCTTAAACAGCCTTAGCGAACTTTCAACTCTCTGACAGCACGAGTACTCGATCAACCTCCTCAGACAATGAACAAGAACGCATAAGTATAATCCACATAAATTGCGGACAGCGGCAACCGAATACACACACTGTGCTGAACTCCCATCTCGAGAAGCACTCTTTTAAACACTTTCTGTTTGTTGGTGTGGAAAGTGGAAATTGGGGGATTTGGTAATTTAGAAATTTGGGAATTTATGGTTTTGGTAATTTGAGGATTTGGAGTTTTGGAAGAGGAGGAATTTGGAGAGGTAGGAATTTGGGGAGATAGGAAGTTGCGAATTTAAGAATTTGGCAAGGTGGGAATTGGTGTGCGTAGAAATTTGGGACCTCAGAAATTTGGGGATGTAGACATTTCGGAACTCAGAAATTTAGGGACGTAAAAATTTGGGGGCGTAGAAAATTAGAAGTGTTGGAATTTGGGGGCGTAGGAAATTGAGGGCGTAAAGAATTCGGAGCGTTGGAATTTGGCAGCGTAAGAATTTGGAGGCTCAGGAATTTGGGGATGTAGAAATTTCGAGGCTCAAAAATTTAGGGACGTAGAAATTTGGGGGTATAGAAATTTAGAAGTGTTGGAATTTGGGGGCGTAAGAAATTGGGGGCGTTGGAATTTGGGGGCGTAGAGAATTAGGAAGCGTTGGAATTTGGTGATGTGAGAATTTGGGGACGTAGAAATTTTGGGGCTGAGAAATTTGGGGGCGTAAGAAATTAGGAGCGTTGGAATTTGGGGGTGTAGAGAATTAGAAGCGTTGGAATTTGGTGACGTGAGAATTTGGAGACGTGGGAATTTGGGGATGTAGAAATTTTAGGGCGTAAGAAATTGGGAGCGTTGGAATTTGGGGGCGTAGAGAATTAGGAGCGTTGGAATTTGGAAGCGTAGAGAATTAGGAGCGTTGGAACTTGGAGACGTAGAGAATTAGAACCGTTGGAATTTGGAAGCGTAGAGAATTAGGAGCGCTGGAACTTGGAGGCGTAGAGAATTAGGAGCGTTGGAATTTGGGGGCGTAGGAAATTGGGGATGAGAAGATTTGAGGATGTAGGAATTTGGGGACGTAGGAAATTGAAAATTTGAACATTTGGAAGAGTAGAAATTTGGGAATGTGGGAATTAGAAGACGTAGAAATTTAGAAATTTAGAAACTTGAAAATCTATGGATTTGAACATCTGTGATCGTGCAAACTTAACATTTCAAGCATTTAAAATTTCAAAAACAAGAAGACTTGACAATTTATCTTGAAAAGATCATTTCTACATTCTGAAATTTACTAATTTTAAAATATGATCCCTTCTTTATCAAACGATTACCATATCTCTCAAATCAAAACCTATTACACCAAAATCCTATAAGACTCTCATCTCAATACAATATCATCAAATATTATTAACACAGTTATTTTATCCTTGATACCCAACTTTTGAACCAGCCAGTACTTCCCTGACCTATCTATAAGCTCTCCGTTCGATGTCGTAGTTGAATCCACTGATGAAACTCATCTGTTTCCGCGTGGTATCAAGGGAATTACAAGCGAGGTCCTTTTTCCTATCGACCTTTGGTATCGTTCGTTATCCAAGTAAAGGACGGCATTTTCAGGACAGAGAAAAGTCTTACGTTGCATCAACGTATTAGATTTCTTACGGTCAGCCATGGATCGTTGACGAAAAAGGAACCTTCCAACCGAATATCCCGACGGTGATTCTCTATTTACCGTAACAAAAAGAAGAATAGTAAACTTGAATTTGGCTTCAATTTGCGACTTGAACATAGCTAGAAATCTCTGGACAACAGACCGGAAAACTGCAAGTGCAACTCTGTGTACTTTTTTCATTGACACCGATGCTGGACACGCTTCGTTTGCTAATCTTTCTATTGGCATTTTGTCTTTTTACGTCTTTTTTACGGAATTAGGAAGTTGGGAGGTGCGTTTTATACGTACTCGAGTTTCGTTGAGTTTTCTACGGTTCATTGGACGTTTAAGCATTTCACAGATGAATTATAAAAAAAAATATGAACTAATAATATGAACTTATAAAATAAAACAATATGAACTTACAAGCATTTCACAGGTGAATTTTTTAGAAAAGAAAAATATGAACTAATAATATGAACTTATAAAATAAAACAATATGAACTTACAAGCATTTCACAGGTGAATTTTTTAGAAAAGAAAAATATGAACTAATAATATGAACTGATAAAATAAAACAATATGAACTTATAAGCATTTCACAGGTTCATTTTGTAAAAATAAAAAGTATGAACGTATAATATGAAACTACCAATATGAACTTATAAAATGAAATTAACAATATGAATTGATAATATAAAACCAGCAATACGGACTAATAAACCAAAGTTAACTATGAACCAATAAACCATTCCCATGAAAAAGAAACATTCAATTAACAGCAAAAATGCGAACAGTTAATCAACAGTTTAATAAAAGTACACGAATGAAATAATAATTCGTACAATAATGAAAAATCGGAAAAACACGTATAAACGAAAAACATTTCACAAAAAGGAAAGCACAACGTACATAATAATTTGTCAGAATTAACAATAATATGATTGAAAGTTAAAAGAAATAAATTTGAATTTCCACGAAAAAAAGTTATGAAATGCATTCAACTGAACTTGGGTAGATTGCAGCAGTTACAAAAAATGATTCGTTTAAATTGCATTTTTGTTCAAAGGCATTGCATGAAATGATGAATAATAAAAAAAATGTATTCTGTTTTATATCTGACACAATGTTCGTCGTATAAATGGTAAAAGGGACCTTACACAAAATACATCTTGTGAATAGATCCAACTATCCGCTTCGAAAGGGCAAGGAATATCTTCTACATTTTTCGCGATCATTCGAACATGCAACACTCGGTAGGAATGCAAAACGCAGCAAGGATTGCCTTGTTTCTTTGTTACGACCTGTTTTATAGTCGCGTGTTCTTACGGACTGGTCATTGATCCAATAGGAAATGTTTCTGAATGCTAATAAAAACGTAATAAAAGCGTCGTGCATCTGGTTGTCGGTGAGGACGTCGTAAATATGTCGCAAGTTATCTTTGTAGATCGCAGACAGATGATCGCAGACAGAATATTCGTTCGAATATTACGCGTGAAAATTTAGGTTGTTAAATTCTTGCGTAAAGTTCCGGCGGATGATTAAATTGGGAGGTTTCGATTATTGAGAATAGAAGAGAGGGAAAGTGGAATACTTGAAAGAGTTGCAAAGGAGGGGATTTGGGAGTTTGGAAATTTTGGAGGGTGAAAGTTTGGTCTTTCGGGGATTTGAGAATTTGGAAATTTGGGAGATTGGAAGTTTGAGAGATTGGAAATTTGAGAAGTTGGAAATTTGAGAGATTGGAAATTTGAGAGATTGGAATCTTGAGAGATTGGAACTTTGAGAGATTGGAAATTTGAGAGATTGGAAATTTGAGAGATTGGAAATTTGAGAGATTGGAAATTTGGGAGATTTGAAATTTGAGAGATTGGAACTTTAAGAGATTGGAAATTTGAGAGATTGGAAATTTGGGAGATTGGAACTTTGAGAGATTGGAAATTTGAGGAATTTGAAATTTGAGAGATTGGAAATTTGAGAGATTGGAATCTTGAGAGATTAGAAATTTGAGTGATTGGAAATTTGAGAGATTGGAACTTTGAGAGATTGGAAATTTGAGAGATTGGAAATTTGGGAGATTGCAAATTTGAGAGATTGGAACTTTGAGAGATTGGAAATTTGAGAGATTGGAAATTCGAGAAATTGGAAATTTGAGAGATTTGAAATTTGAGAGATTGGAAATTTGTGAGATTGGAAATTTAAGAGATTGGAACTTTGAGAGATTGGAAATTTGAGAGATTGGAAATTTGGGAGATTGCAAATTTGAGAGATTGGAACTTTGAGAGATTGGAAATTTGAGAGATTGGAAATTCGAGAAATTGGAAATTTGAGAGATTTGAAATTTGAGAGATTGGAAATTTGTGAGATTGGAAATTTAAGAGATTGGAACTTTGAGAGATTGGAAATTTGAGAGATTGGAAATTTGGGAGATTGCAAATTTGAGAGATTGGAAATTTGAGAATTTGGAAATTTGAGAATTTGGAAATTTGAAAATTGGAAAATGAATTTGAATTTCCCACAGGATCAGTTGCCAAGAGTACCTCCTGCCTGAGTGCAGAGACTAATAAATGCCACCCATTGAAAAATATTAAAAATTCTTGAAATTGTTCAAATGTTTGCTTTATATAATCGAGATCCACGTGCAATTCAAAATAACTCAAACAATGTTCTCACATTTACCGTCTGCGTTGTACAATATATCTCTTATATTAAACGTCAGAGGTGGCAAAGCCCCATACACATAAACTACTGCTAAAAATAAACTTTCTGTAAACAATTTTTAATTTCCGAATTATCTCATGTAATACTCCGTTCTATATTTTACTTGTATCGTATAAGTTACAATGATGTACAGCGAAAACCCGGAAAACAGAGGAGGTTATAAATTGTGCCGTTTATTCTGAAAGTGGGGCAAAATTGTCTTCAGGAAAATAAATTGGCTGTTGATTAAAATCTCATGTTCGATAAAAGCAAATAATAATACGAAATCATATTCTCTTGTATTTCAATAATGTTGTTCTATTTTTTGGAACAAATAATTTATCACAAGAATTTAATTCCTGTCACATAAATTTAATTCCTTACACAAACATTGCTTGACATAAATTAACTCCTTACCCAAAGAATTAAAACTTCTTCTGTGAAAAGTAAAACGATTGTACTTTTAAAGTCGTGAGAAAGATTTCTACACTCTAAATTACACTGTACAACGAAGTTACAGGTCTAGTAAACTGCTAGGAATTTTTCTTTTTTCTCACTTTAGCCGCAGAGTAAATGAAAGGCGACACTCTCTGTCCTTTGTTCTCTCGAAAACGTCCCTTTAAATTGGTTATACAAACGAGCGGGAAATTTAAACCGAGTAAATCTTCATGTCAATCTCTAATAATTTGGAATATATTTGTAACAAATTTTCATAAATTTTTGTAACATCATTTCCATGCATTGAGGTCCATTTAACGAACACAAAGATATGTGATATAAGACTGCGGATGACGAGTATAAAATAAGAGTTACCAGTCTCAATAAAACGCAGAATACCCAAAATAATTTTAAATCTCTTTTATAAATCATTCGTACAATCCGCAGTCTATCAATGCTTTGAAACATGCATCTCAATACTTAGCATATGTTCATGTTTTGTCGACAAATAATCGTACATCCGAAAGGGTGTCTCGCAAGTAGTATAAGCCTCTGAACTGAGGGGTAGCTGACGTGATTCTAAATAAAATTTCCCTTTGCAAAAATTGGGTTTGAAGCTTCGTTTTTGAATTATTAAGGAAAAACACCGGACCAGTCAGAGCGCGAGGGTTACGCCCACTCCGTCCGATTGGTCCGTGTTTCTGATTGGACCTACACTAGTTGTGAGACACCCTGTACATCGTCGTGTTTTTCCTTAATAACTCAAAAACGAAGCTTCAGATCCCATTATTGCAAAGGGAAATTTTATTCAGAATTACATTAGCTACCCCTCATTTCAGGGACTTACACTAATTATGAAACACCGCGTAGAATCATAATAAAAACGAGCACCTTAGCGTGACAAGGTTCTGTATAAGGGAGACCAGGGGAAAGTGTTGTTCCGTGTTTCTTACGCATAGTTTTAGATCCCCGAAAAGAATTCTTACTTTCTTCGTTAGCATCGTACACTTTAACCGTATCGAATAAATTAGGGTACACCGAAACCATGGAACAACACGTCCCCGATAAAATAACGAGAAATTAATTCTCGGTGACAACGACACGAGATTTCTCGTACCACTTGGCACGATGTTCGTACTTTTGTTAGATAAAGAAGACGAAAAGTAACGGCTTTAGATGTTGATCACGTTTCTCGAAATCGTGTATATTATATACGTCGTGTTCACCCGGCGCAAATGCATGTGTGCACGTGTAAGTGTATGTGAGTATGTGTGTACACGCGTGTGTAAAGTTACGAGCCTAGTTTCCGTTCCCAACGGAACTGAATTTAATATTAAGATACAATTAACGTCAGGAGTCGATTGTAAACGCGATTAATCCGTGAGACCAAAATGCGAAATAGGAACACGAGCTCACCGATATATATGTAAAAAAATAAATATATTTCTGTAAATAATGTGAACACGAATTATTACAGATGGAATTTACTATAGATATCTGTACATTATTGTTTCATAAAAAACGAATTTCACGAAGTTATTATGGACTTATTCCTTTGATTTTCCTGCTGCATTTTGTATCTGATTTAAGGTAAGGAAGGTAGGGATTTGAGGAAGGAGAAATTTTGATGTTTGGGAAGGTAAGAATATGGGGCGTAGGAATTTGGGGGTGTCGATAATTTGGGAGAGTAAAATTGAAGGGTATAGTGAACTTCAGTAAAAATTTGTTGATATTATTTTATTACATGTATAAGAAAATATATCATGAAAATTTTTCATCGTTGCATAACTATAGCACCATGTGAATAAATGTCAAATCACTTTTTCAATATTTCAATAACTTGCCTCCTTGTTTTGTTATAAGTTCGAAAATTCTATCTGGCATGCTCTCGATGAGTTTCTGAAAAATTCGTTGGCTAATTGGATTACATGTTTTTACTTTGCATATTTTAGTTCTAAAATAATTTCATGCTATCGATTTTCGACGTAAACTTTTCGGACAATATTGGCCCTAATATTTTCTATCGGGTCTTTGTCTGGTGTACATGCTGGCCATTTAATAATATTAACTTTTTCTTTCCAACCATGATACTGTCTTCCGGCTGGTGTGTACAACAGGGTTGTCAAAAGATAACGTTTACAAAGGCAACAAATTATTTGATAAAATTATAGTATTTCTTGCTACCCATCTTTTTCCGAAAAGCCAATTACAACATGCCATCAATGCAAAGAGCACCCCAATTTGATTTCGTCCGCAAAATTTCTTTCTGAAAAGAAATTCTTTTCGGAAATCTCGCCAATAAGAATTATAGCCGTCTGGACCATCAAGATTAAACTTTTCTTCGTCCGAAAATATAACGTTATTATCAGTGATAGAAGTTTAAGTAAATTGGTGTAAAAAGATAATAAGTATGTAATTATTTTTCAGTGAATTTGTAGTTGAACTGGATTAAGTTAATTTAATGACATTGGTGCTATAGCTACGCAACAAGTTAAAATCACATTTTCGATTATATCGTTCCTAATAGAAGAGCAACTTCAATGAGACTTAATCTAAAATTTATTGCGACCCATTCCATTTCATCTCTTGGTAAGGTAAGTGAGATATACAAAATAAATAAATAAAGGTAGGTACATATTTCATCTTCCAGCCATACTAATAAATTTAATAAACTGAAACGATGTTCCCTGCAAACAAAATAACGTAGTTTAACAATTATACCACTTCGATTATTCGTTTAAATGCCAAGAAATTTGATTCAGAATCGCGAAGTTATTCGTTTGTTGTAAATAATAGAGTTTCAATACTGTGATCGCGTTAACAGATGTTCTTCCAAACTTGCGGTATCAAACCATCGATACAACAGTCCGCTATAAATATGAGCGTTCGATGGTCGTTCATCGCGTACCTTATTTGATACAATAATATTTGAACACATCGTGTTAAAATGAAATTTTCATTCGACACCAGCAGTTTCAAAGAGGATTATCGCTTCGGAGAATGCTGTATCTCTCCAAATTTCCAGGCATCACAGCCGCTAAATAGAAGCTTTTATATTCTATATCGTGCGAGCCTTCAACACCAACCGTTGTCGAGTTCAATGTAACAAAGTGCAACAGCGAAGGGTATGATTAGCTTAACGAGCAAACGTATTATAGGAGAACCTAAATACCAGTAAATTATATCGGGCGCGGTTCCATTATGAACCAACGTTACTCGTAGTCCCCATTCCCGAACGGTGCATAATTCATTCGTATCCCAATATTCGCTGTGCACTCGTACATCTTCCGTGGTTTTCCACTAATGTACATTAGGCTGTGTACGGCATCGCATGCTGATACCGATCTCTACGGTTCACAATAGGCTGCACAATTTCAAATAGTTCGTCTGTTCGAATCATCCACTTGAATTCGGTTTAGGATAGTATGCAATGTAGCGCGATGGTAATTCCACTCGTGGTAATATAACGCGAGGGAACGTCACGCGTGGTAATTCCATTCGTGGTAATATAACGCGTGGGAACTCCACGCGTGGCTATATAACGCGTGGGAACTCCACGCGTGGTAATTCCACTCGTGACTGTATAACGCGTGGGAACTCCACGCGTGGTAATTCCACTCGTGGTAATATAACGCGTGGGAACTCCACGCGTGGTAATTCCACTCGTGACTGTATAACGCGTGGGAACTCCACGCGTGGTAATTCCACGCGTGGGAACTCCACGCGTAGTAATTCCACTCGTGGCTCTGTAACGCGTGGGAACTCCACGCGTGGTAATTCCACTCATGGCTCTGTCACGCGTGGGAACTCCACGCGTAGTAATTCCACTCGTGGTAATATAACGCGTGGTAATTCCATTCGTGGCTATATAGCGCGTGGGAACTCCACGCGTGGTAATTCCACTCGTGGCTATATAACGCGTAGGAACTCCACGCGTGGTAATTCCACTCGTGGTAATATAACGCGTGGGAACTCCACGCGTGATAATTCCACGCGTGGGAACTCCACGCGTAGTAATTCCACTCGTGGCTCTGTAACGCGTGGGAACTCCACGCGTGGTAATATAACGCGTGGGAACTCCACGCGTAGTAATTCCACGTATGTTGATTCCACGTTCATTTTCTCGGGTCTTTCCAATCTTATCATCTGTACAATTTTAATCAGTTGTAATAATTGTGAATTACGGTACCATGAGATTCTGAAACGCACGATGCAACCCATAGAATCTCGAAGATAATTGCGCTCCTTATCGCTAACCACACTCGTGCAAATTAAATTCTGAATCTGTAATATCAAAGAGCACCAACAGAACCACTCGAAATGCTTCTATGTATATACCGTCTGCGTATGAATTAAGAAAGTTTCATTTGCACCAACTGGCGTCGTGTTACAATTAAGAAACTCAACGTTTCCTCGACTTTCGTCTTTAATTATGCGCACTATCGATTTTCTTCGAAAGATTGTCAATTAAATTGCGTGCAATGTAGACGATTCTGTGTTTTCTTTAACTAGTAAATCAATACTGGTATTAATTAGTAGATTTTACTTTGCTTGCAATGCGAGTCACAAAAGTTTTCACAGCGTTCATTTAACGTAGAAATAATCGGACTCAAGTTATCTTGGAAATGAAGCAAAAGTACTACACTATTATAACAAAATACAGCTTCTGTGGCCACAAATTTATAACATTTTCTTTGTCAAAGATGTTCAACGTCCCGTGTCATGCTTACATTATTTGTTACATGGTTCGTTACGCGAGAAGCTGTTACTTACGCAACCATTGGGTAATATACTTCTTTGGTTGTGTAACAGCACAGTGGCATTGACTTAAACGTTTGTTCGGTATTAAATCTACTACTCCTCTCTGCAACGAGACAGTAAAGAAGTGAAACTGAATCGTAAAGCTACAGTTTGTGAACTGTACAAAAAGAATACTATCATACCAGTTTTTCAAGTTTTACAAGTTCCATAAATTGGAAAATTAAAAATTTTGTTATTTGTAATTTTCGGAATTTGAAAAGCGGATTAATAAGCACAGAAATATAGGAGGATCAAGCTTTGAAATTTCCAGATTTCCGATACTTGAATCCTTTGAAATCAGTATTATCCAGTTTACAACATTTCATCATACAAAACAATACCGTGTAACGCACTCAAGCACGAATCTTTGACGTTTAATCCGAAATTTCCACCCACTAGAATTCCATTTATGTGAGCCAATTTATATTATCTACAGAATTGTTGGAACTCGAACAATAATAAGCCAACTAACTGTACACTATTACGCAGCAAACTTGAGATAATTTAAGTCAATCTGCTATTTAACGAAATACGTTATACCACAAGACGGAGGCAATATCAGTTGTGCGTATCTCGTTACACTCGTTTCAGGAAACAAACTTAAATCACATAGAATATATTACCTCCTACAAAATATCTCCCTTAATTAGATCCCACTGCATGAATGCGAAGAGGTTCCTATTCGCAATGCAATGACGTCGAATAACAGAGGTAATGCTATACTAAAGTTATAAATAGTCACCGGTACACCGGTACTTGTAATATGCTTCCATAAACTCCTGTAAACTGCTCATTTAAAAGTTTTCTGAATGATGATGGGAATGCGTTAGGTCACCACGCGTTATATTTCCACAAATGGAATTACCAAGCGTGGAGTTCCCTTACGTTATTTAGCCACGAGTGGAATTACCACGCGTTATATTACCACGCGTGGAGTTCCCTCGCGTTATATAGCCACGAGTGGAATTACCACGCGTGGAGTTCCCTCGCGTTATATAGCCACGAGTGGAATTACCACGCGTTATATTACCACGAGTGGAATTACCACGCGTGGAGTCCCCACGCGTTATATAGCCACGAGTGGAATTACCACGCGTTATATTACCACGAGTGGAATTACCACGCGTGGAGATCCCTCGCGTTATATAGCCACGAGTGGAATTACCACGCGTGGAGTTCCCTCGCGTTATATAGCCACGAGTGGAATTACCACGCGTGAAGTTTCCACGCGTTATATAGCCACGAATGGGACTACCACGCGTTGTATTACCACGAGTGAAATTACCACGCGTTATATTACCACAAGTGGAGTCACTACGGTTAGGTTAATAACACGTAGTAAATCCACGCGTTACATTGCCATGCGTGAAGTTATCACGCGTTATATAACCCTTGTTATATTGCCAACCTTGAATTGCCAAGCATTATATTACCACGCACAGTATCGTCACTCATTATACCTTCGACTATATTGCCACGCGCGATACTAAAAATTCCAACCCCAATTACACCACAAAACTTATTAAACCTCAAAAGAAATTAATAACATAAAATCCATCCTCAAAATTTCCGTAAAATTTTTCAAATTTCGGCATTAATTAATAATATATAATTGAACTGATAAAAATTACCGCTACACTTGCAAAAGTAGAGGGAAATTCGAGCGAAGTTCAGTACTTGCTTAACGGTGCAAATTGTCTATCGTTACGCGGAGTCCAGTTCTTGCTACCATCCGACAGTTTCAACCCGTGAAAACTCAATCAAAGTTTTAAAACAGGAACGAACTAATTCGTTCGACAGTTTCATCGCCGTGCGATCTAATACCAGCAGGAATATTGATAGCCGGGTAAGTCGACACTCGGCAATTTCCATGCTCCTGTCGAGACCGATAAAGATTAAATCTAGAAAATCGTAGATAGATTAACGTACTCAGGACTCCATCGAAGAACTGGAAACAGTTCCAGAAGTTCACGGATTATCCAGTCCTACAAAGTTTTCTCGGTTAAATGATCTGCCACTGTTCCATCCGGAGGAACAATTACACTGCAGGTTTCCGAACGAAATTACCTATGCGAACGATTTGAGATTTTAATCTAAGAATGCAGTTTGCTTTTTCATACATCGGCTTGGATCAAGATAAATTTTGGGGACTCATTCGAACGTTGAATGTTTAACGATTATCAACCCCTAACCTAAAACTTTCTAACCAGTTGCGTGCACCTAATCATTCTTACAATATCAAAGCGAGTAAAGAAAATTAAAAGTTAAATTTAATTTGTCTATAAACATGCAACCATTAAAGTGTTAATATTTAACGATTATTATTAATCCCTTTACCTAAAATTTGTTAACCAGTTGCGTCATACAAGAATACCTAATTATTTCTACAATATGAAAACTTATATAGACAATTAGAAGTTGGTAACATTTGGTAAACAATCCTTGCTTATGTGTCCAGTAGTTGGAATCGATCCTAAAATTCAATTACGTGAAAACACGAGTCGCATATGATCTCCAGCGTGTGTCCAAAGTTTGACACGATATTGCATGACACGGGGTTGAATCCAAGAGAGTTTGTCCACCGCAAACAAGAATGGCAGCTACATCGATGACAAGCAAGCAACGAAAACCCCGTAAGGTCAGCAACGATTAATCTGTCGACTATCGAGATGTCGGTCACGGTTTCGTAAGTTTGAACGGCATTCAGAGTGATCCACGATCTTAACCTGCATTGTCGCAGAACGAGTTTCAATAACCGGCAGCGCACGTAATCATGCCGAAACTGAATAAGCTTCTGGTAACGTCAATCATCGCGGATATCAGAGAATGTGTATGTGTCGCGAACGAGATATATTCTTGGGTCGGTGGTATCGAACATCTGTCATGGAAATTCCCTACGAAGATCGCGAGGGACATAAATGCCATGGAAATTGTGAAGGAGCACGAGGGAACCGCAGGGGAATTCTATATTCTTCTTCTGGAGCTGGCTTACGACAGGTTGCTTAGAGTCCTTTTTCGATGTCGTTGTACATTTGCATAAATTCGCTGAAAATTCGCGAAACAAAAACGTCTTACCGTGTGAAACGTTCAACTCGTTTCTACCACCTTTTCGTGCACGTGGGTCGAGGCGATTAACTCAAATGGATTAAACCTTTGCACTTTCTTTACCTAATGACTGTTTAATTTAAATAGATCGAGTAAGGGGTTCTCGATGAAATTACAACAGTGCAGACAAATATATTTTTCATTTATTTTGAGTAGTATAACAGAGGTCTCTCGAAAACTCTTTACTGAGATAAAATTGAAGAAACACATGAGAATTCTACATATATTTTCTTACATGTCACCAACCTTCCTCGAGTGTTTCCTTAGGGTTAAACTACCACATACCGAGTGTTAACATTTCATTTTGTGAACCATTGTCCAAAGGGAAAGAGGACTTTGTTGAGGAACTAATTTACAAATGCATTGCTTATTTTTAATTACTGCTCTTTCCGAAGTTAATTGAATAGCTCAGTTCCTATTTTAACAACGCTGTTTAATGAACTTTTCACGCGTCGTTTAATTTAAAAATGCAAAAATAATTTCTCGGTATTATACTTGAGTAAATTAAGGTTGTGAAATGATTGTATTGCAGAATACAATTCGTTCTACGTTTGATCGTAGAATTCATGGACAAGTATCCCTTCGTGGACGATTTTTTCAAGGAAGTAGCATACATTAATCGACCTAATCATATCTCGATGGCCAGTCTAATACGACTTGTCTGGGATCGATTGAAGACGGTGCCTGAATCGATATCTCGTCAGATGGTGAGTAAAACAAATCAAACGAAAAAAGAAAGTAACATTTTCAAAGTGAGAGAGAAGGGCAAAGTACAAATGAAAGAGAAATATAGGGCATAGAGAAAGTAAAGAACAAGATGAAAAAACAATAAGAAACTAGCCAAAGTCTCAAGAACAAAGATATCCAATTTTCGAACTGATAATCGTCAAAATGATCGATTTTAGTCCTCACTATAAATATTTTTACAAAACATACAAAATTACACACCAAAAGAAATCAAGAGTTCATCATCAATAATTTGGAATTTATTCACCATCATATTTATTTATAAAACTTCAGCATTCTATAAGTGACAAAACTCAAAGTTAAAAGATTTCTATACACATACTAAAATTAGTGAAATATAAATCTACGGCTGCACGTTTCGTAAAAATTTAATGATACTAAGGTCGATCACTTTTTTCCTCATCCGATCGGAGGATGCTCACGAAAAATATCAGCGCGTCAACAGGTGAAAAATAGCAAGAACGAGGAGCAAGAGTGCTTTACACCCAAAGTCTCTCGAAGTTGTCAAGCTGGCGGTAGCATGAACTATTGCGAAAGTTGCGGGATAGCAGGCGAAGCTGTTCTTCAAGTGATAAACACGATCGAGCACGTCTTCGTCACGAACAAATTAATTTCTGTCGCCGTTGCACAAAGGTATTGGCAATATCTGTCATGACACGGTAATCAACATTGTATAAGCTGACAATATTTTCACCTGCTATCTCTACCGTGTTATTACAAATAATTCAAACATTTGATACGTTTAGTGGTTAGAAATATTTTATCAGTGTCGTGACGATGATATATTAAAGTTTTATATAAAAAAGATATATGTATCTTCATATCAATAACTTCAATATTTATATCTTCTATTTAGTCAGTCATGTTTAGTTACAAACAAGATGTAAATACATAATAATGTCTTGTTTGTAAGTAGTTAGGGATACGAAGATTAACGACTTACAACTATACATGTTATTTAATTTTCTTGAGAAATTTCTGAGAATAAAAAGACAGAGAAAGATCAACTTTGTAAATGTTAACTCTCAAGTTCACATTGGTCTCAAAAAGAATAAAAAATAGTGGGTCTTTCGTTGTCCTTTCAAAACCTGAATGAAACATGTTGCATCCGAGCGTACGCAGAATTGCATTTATGATGTCAAAACAGAATATTTGATCAGTGATACAATATAAGTATTCATGAATTCTGCAGCACAGTTACGAAGTTCCATCAATAGCGGCCATTCTCGCGTTAACGTCAAATAAACATAAGATTCACCGTCGAACGAACATAGAAGACCTTTAAAATTTCTCAGCAACCATAAAAAATCAATTTCCAAGATGTTACGTCTCCCTCGACGCCATAAAATCTCGCTCAACCATCCTTTCCCGCAAGGATGGGAAAAAAGATTTCGCGAACAGATGTTGCTGTTCGTTCGTTTAAATTACGATTATTTCAGAAACGAGTGCAAAGACAACATTTACGAGAGGACGCAGTGGTCGGTGATGAAGAAGCTGACCGATGCCATCGGCGAAGACATCGAAACTGCGCTGAAGAAAATGGCGGACAAGGATTTGAGAATAGAGGCCATCGAGCGAGATCGCGAGAAGTCGATTCGAGAGTTACAGACGAATTTAACGACGCAAGAGAAACGGATGGACATTTTGCAGGCTAAAAACCACGAACTGGAGAACGCGTTAGAAAATGGCAGGTATTCCTTTCACGAATTGTCCATCACTTGGACGACAGCGTTTCGATTATCCTTCTTCACTTCTTTCTTCTCTGTTCTACTTTTCTATCGAACTTGTAGTTTCTTTGGCTGAGAAATTTTCCTGTCTAAGTTAAGTAGATTACTTATAAAATGGAGAACTTAGTGGAGGCGAATTATTGTTAGAATTATTAGACTTAGGTGAAACAATTAGAATCGTATTTATTTTGCTACAAACATTTTTTTGGTAGTAAATAATATTTTAGTTAAACTAGTAATATATTAGTTTAATAATAAGTAAAATGTATTAAGTAATATTTTTAATAGGTGATACAATATTCCTTTCACATTTTAAATATAAAGGTAATAACTACTGATTTTTATGAAAATTAATGTAGACTCTTTTTTAGCATAACGTAACACCTGTCTAATATTGGAATATTGTTACACAATTTCTGAAACAATTTTTAAGAGTCTACTTTACATGTACAGTAATCTATTTTGCAAATAATATCAGTTTTATCATCATCTGCGCCTACACACATTTTTTATCATCCCACACATTTTATCTCTCTAAGTATATCGCATCCGCCATCGTATCTACATCGCTCCATTCTCTCTTGTCGCTCCCACTAACAAAAATCCCTAACGCTATTCACGAATTACGAAATATTGATTCGCAGCGAAAGAAGAAGTCGAGTCGACGAAACAGAGTAACATAACTGTGAAACGCGAGAACGAGACACTGAAGAAAACACTGGAAGATTCGCGAAGACAGATATCGAACTTGAGTAAGTAAAAAGATACTGGCGAAACGCGAGACAATGTAGAACTGTTTCTTGTAAATTGAAACTGAAAGAGATAGAGTAGATGTAGCAATCACTGTTCCAAAATTATTGATGCACACGTACATAGAAAAGAAACGTATTAACAAACAAAAATGAAAACGTTATTCAGAAATCGTTATATTTCACGAAAGATGGGAGCGATAGTCAATGACATTAAAGTTCAAAGATTTTTGTAATTAAACGAATCTTTTTCGAGTCATAAAATTTCTAATGAAGTTTAACAAGGTTCTGATGAGTACGTCGATGGACGAAAATTTGACAAAGGTTGAGCGGGGCGGACGCACTAGGAAAGTTCTGACCAGAAGTGTTCTTATTTTGGAACGTTCATTGCAGCCGGTGGAAACAACATTTTGCAAAGTCAGGTGGCTACGTTGTCACAGGGCAAATTGGAGTTGGAGAAAACCGTGATCAGACTGAGGAAGGAAGTCATCGACACTCGCGATGCGTGCCTCGAGATAGAACGACGTTCCCAGGCACTTCTGGACGAATCGAGAAAGGAAAATGACTCGGTGAGTTCGTCTCGCTTTCTCCTTGTGCCAAATAAATTCTAATAAAGTGGATGGTTCATCTTTCACCCGTAATTAAATGATTCGGTATACCTTTGGACTTAAAGCTGAGTTGGATAGTGGAGGACAATTCGAAGACCTAGAATTTCTGAGGAATTATTGGCTGTATATTTAAGTTGCTAAATTAAAATATTTGCAAATTTATTAGATAATAAACTGCACTTGAAAATATTAACAGAAGAAAAATTTGGATGTCTGAAAGTTCAGGTGAGTTTGAAAATTTGTTTAACTCTTAAATCCCTCCATATTTCACTTCCAACATTTCCACATTTCTACATAAATTTAAATTTGAAAATACAAATACGTTTGAGTTACTAATAACTTTTATGTTATAATAACTTTTCTCTGTTAGAATAGTTACTGAACATTTTTAGACAAGCATTGCAAAACGAGGCAAACGTCATGTTATCACAGTTTTTACCACTGTTTACGTATTGATTAAATTTCCATTACGTGTAGAACTTCACAAACAAGCAATGAATCAGCGTGTCCGACAATTTACAGAAAATTTGATAGTAGCATAAATATTTAACTGAAATAGTTGGACGTCAATAGTTGAACTGTTCTTTAACGACTGGTGTTTTTGCGTTTAAATCATTGCCGATGTCGCTCGTAAACTGCACAGTGCTGACGTAAATTAATTTAATCGAGTAGCCAGTTAATTCACAGATACGCAATCACCTATACGAAGAGCTGATAGTAGCTTAAACAGTAGCTAATTTCTATCGTCTCTTGTACCGTTAACGCGCCGTGCAGAACAGCCAGTTAATACCGTTAATTAATCAACGAACAGCTGGTGCAAATAGGCGAAACTAATGCTTCGATGGACCTCGGAACAAATTAAGTTTCGTGCACCGGAAGTTACCTTCGCAATCACTTTAGAGGATCGAAACGCGTGTCGTTGAACCGAACGAAATTGCGCGAATAACTTTCCTCCGTTTCGATTGATTTTTATCAGTGTACGTTATACAAAAGGAACTTTAATGTATTTCGCATACCGACTCAAATAATTCCGTTCTGTTCCGATGGCGTGTTTAAGTCTGATACATAATTCTGATAATGGCGAACGTACTTAATGGAATATTTCGTTTGCGAATACGTGCGTCCGTTTCATACCTGAAATTTCTGTGTTTGTTCGGGCCGGCTCGTTCCACTGAATGCAAGACGGTAATCGCGAATTCTGCATTGAATTTTAATCGTTTTATGCTTAAAACATTATTTAACGTTCTTCAAACACAATCATTTCGATAAATTGTTGCAAAGAGAAAATTATCGAATAAGAGTTAAATACAAAATGTTTCCGGAGGTTATCGTTTACAAATTGGATCTAATTTTACGATATTTTAATCTCCGCAACAAAGTTTATGTCGCTGAGAAGATTGAGTCGTTCACTTTTATTATCGTAGTGTTCGATCGTCACAGAATTTGAAGGCTTTACAGTCGTTTAATTAGGAGGACTTTTATAGCTGGAATAACATAAATCGACTTATCTCGATGTTAGTTGCAATTTCAACACAGTAGCCTGCTTACCCTTCGAAACTTCCTTATTTACCCTGTGGCTTTGGAAGTTCGAAAGTTTATTGCCACGTTGACAAAAGCTCGATCGTATGGCTTAGACACCTTTCAACAATTCAGTCTATAAAGTTTACGATTAACTTCTCGGAAATTGTTCATCGTGATTTTCCAATGCAATAAACCTTCTTAGTCCTCCTTTTTATAGCATTTAAACTTTTAGCTGGTGGCGATAACTCAAGAAACGGATCTCTACTTTATATTTTAATGCAATAACGATTTTTTAACGAATCCTAGGAAGCATCGTATTTTTCTCTTGTGATTTTAATCCCTTGTGATTTTAAATAGCGTGAACATTTTTGTAATAAGAAATTCAAATGAAATTTTGTTATGTAGTTAAAGGAGAAACACAGAGAGGAGATGCAAAGATTGCAGGAAGAAATTGCATCGCTAAAATCGAGTTCGATCGAAACCAACGGAAGGATGGACACTGATTCTAAAGGACTTCGAAGAGAGGCGATATTAATGCCTAGGGACGATCCTGTGGCGGACATGACTCGACAACTGATCTCGAATCGCGAGAAGATCGAAGTGCTCTCGCGACAGAACGACCGGCTGTCGAAGACACTGCATCGGCTACGAGAGTATCGACTAACAGGCCAAATCACGACAAACGGCTGCAACAAATGACAGACCCTCGAAAGTCACAGATTCTCGCTTTCGGCACTGACATTCTCCAGATCTTGATAAATCGCGGGGACACATTTCCGTTCTTCTTTTCGCGCCGCGTATTAATCTTGAGAACAGTGTTCGCAACTTCCGGCAAACTTGCAGCGCACGGGGATAGTACCCGTCGATTGCGATCGAAAAACTGGCGAAACTATTGGTTTACTGATTGTGATGGAAGGTTATTTCTGAAATTGATTAAAAAGAGAACTTTAATGTAGCTTTGTTAAAGGCGAAACTCCAAAATTGAAAATTAAGACACCAAGCAACTTGTATGTTTAAAGTGATACTCGAAGGAAAATTTTAAATTTATAAGTAATCATAATTAAATAAAATTGTATTGCGATAACAATTTTAAGGTAACGTTAATATAAGGTAAATTTATGAAACTATATTCTTATTTTGCGATAGTTAATTGTTTCTGAAAAATTCTGTTTCATTCATGATTCATTTTTACTGGATTTAATGAGAAATATAATAAATGAAATCTTTATGGATTTTTAAAATATTTGAAGTTAATAATGCTGAAGTTAATTAAGCTAATGAAATCAATGGTAATTAAATGATTTTGAAAATGGAACGAGTGGCGCTATCTCTCTGGCGAACAGGGTGAACTACACACTTTTAAGACTGTAGTTTAATTAGTTTCCTTCTTCTATCGCTAGATGAGAAATATGTGGTGATCATCGGAGTCGTTGGTCAAGAAGAGTTCTGTTATCCAAGCTGTCGATCAAGAAGAGTTCTGTTATCAACACTGTCGATCAAGAAGAGTTCTGTTATATAAGTTGTCGGTGAAGAAAAATTCTGCTATCAAAGCCGTCGATCAAGAAGAGTTTTGTTGTCAAAGTTGTCGGTCAAGAAGAGTTCTGTTATCAAAACCGTCGGTCAAGAAGAGTTCTATTAGCATTTCTGAGCAAATGATTAATGTTAAAAGCCATCGTTCAATCAATTAATATTGATTTTACTGATTAATATATCCATTACACATAAATCTTGATTCTACGCTACTTGCAAAATACTCCGTGATTACGAAGATGTGTATTATGTGTTCGTAACAATTCGCACACTATACTGTACCTCGTCGATGATGTAGAAAATGGCAACAAATTTTCTTTGGAGTCAAAAACCATTCTCACAGATTTCTTTTATAAAAGAGCTTATTTGCAAAATTTGGTCCATATCGATTTTCCTAAGTTTTGCCATCATATTTAATAACAAAAGAAAATTACAAACTGACTTTATCTACAGTTGTAAAACAGAGATTACTTAGCTACGATCTTCTACGCGCGTAAAAATATAAATTTAAAAATCAGAGGTTTAAACGTTCTTCCGTTGCTGATCCTCGAATCCCGGTAAACACATGTCTAATTTATGGAACTACAAAACCGCAAACAATTGTGATATTTCCTGAAGAAAAAACTGAGTCCATGACTCTTCAGGTGACACGTTTAAAAGCAAATTTATAACAAATTTAAATTTCAAAGCAAGCTGAATATAATTGAATAAATAATATTGTATTGAATATGCAAGATCAAGTGTATTAGCAAGATGCCGAGAATATCTCGTAACGGAATTAGTGAAATATCCTATATAGAGATCCTTGCGTTCGATGCTCGTTACTATCGAAGAATCAAGCGTCCCAGCATCATCGAGCGATCCATCGACTCTCACCAGGTGCAGTTGTGGTTTCACCTTCGCAGTCAGCGGACGTTTTTGTCGCGTGCTATCTGAAAGTTTCTTCGTTTTTCGTCGATTAAGAGACTATCAGCCGCAAACAGTACGTACACGCACACGAGAGTTTAAACTCAGTTATCTGCAAGAACCATAAGTTCAAATCAAACAGTCTAATTAACGTTCTTTGACTCTCGGTAAATTTTACAAAATTACCTCTAAAAACTTTGAAACCGTTCATTTTTAACCGACTTCGAAAAAGGAGGAGGTTACTCAATTCGATCAGTATTTTTTTTTTTTTAATCGGAATGAAACCTTTTGCACCTGGTGGGTTCTGACTCCCCATTGGTACCATTATCAAAAAATTTTTCATTTTTCAATTGCAAAGTATTGTTATTGCAAAAAGACCGGCAACTTTTGAAATAAACTTTTCTCGATTTTAGTGCGCTTTTAATATCTTATCACGGACATGATTCTGAACAATTTTGTTCATATACAAATTTCACAAAAAGCTTCAGTTTACAAGATATTAGCGAAAAATTGTTATTAACTTTCGAAATCAACTTTGGACGATTTTAATGTCCTTTTAATATGTTGTCAGGGACATTGTTCTGGACAACCTTTTTCTCATGCATAATTGACGGAAAGCTTTACTTCTCGAGATATTAGCGAAAAAATTGTTATTAACTTTAAAAAGCAACTTTGGACGATTTTAATGTCCTTTAAATATGTTATCAGGGGAATGGTTCTGAACAACTCTTTCCTTATCCGCAATTAACGGGAAGCAATAGTTGTCGAGTTATTAGCGAAACACTGTTGTTACTAATATATTAAAATAACGAAACAATAAAAAAAAAAAATAGAAAAAAAAACCGAAGAACTGTCTCACAATATCTTACACAATTCTCAGCATTCCACTAAAAAGCGTGAAATAAAATAATTTTTAGAAAAAAAATACACCGACTTCGAAATGCACTAAAAAGTATAAAATAATTTCTATTTCCTAATGAAGTAATTTCAATCTCATTTAATCATACAATTACGTAACAGATACGAATGAAACCTATTTACTCATTAGGTAGTATATTAAATACATTTCAACCTTTTCGGAGGCGGCGCAAAATTAAAAATACCATAGTAAACGTTGTTCCCAATAGCTAGTTGATTGTGGTATCTAAAAACCTATAAACGGAGCCCACGACGAGGGAATTACCAAATTTGCGCCGCCTCCGAAAAGGTTGAAATGTATTTAATATACTACCTAATGAGTAAATAGGTTTCATTCGTATCTGTTACGTAATTGTATGATTGAATGAGATTGAAATTACTTCATTAGGAAATAGAAATTATTTTATACTTTTTAGTGCATTTCGAAGTCGGTGTATTTTTTTTCTAAAAATTATTTTATTAACGTACGACTTTTAACTGTTTTTTACTGGACTTTCGTGATCGTAAATCTGACCAATAGTAAATTTATTGGAGTCCGACTTTAAACCGATATATTATCGTTGCAGTAAAAATAAATCTTGAAGCGAATGGTCGATAAAAATTCCATAGATCGTTAACTGACGATGACTGAATTATTCATTCAGTTCTAATTACATCGATTAGCGGTTTTAATCAATTGCTTCGTAACTGGATCGATTAATATGACAACTTTGCACGTTTTTTATGTTACTTTGCTATCATGGTTTACAGAAAAAATTTTCGTGAAAGAGTAAAATTAGTTACTGAAATCAAGCATTTGAAATTTAACTCCTATTCCACAGAAATACTTTTTTCTGCGAAATGAATATTTACACGTTTATAATTAATGTTACGTTACATTGGTGATCATCTTTTACATTTGAATGGCCGCTAATTGCCATCGGTAATTGCAGAGTTTATTTCAATTCTGTTAAGAAAGGGACATAACTTTTGTTATTTTTACTATTACAGAAAATATTTAACCGATTTATGGATCGAAAGTTTTAATGATTGAAAAAGGTTATCACGGGACAATAAAATTATTTTGTTTTATCGATGTGTCAACAGGACTCTTAAAAGTTTTCGTTCGAGAAACGATGGATCGTAATCTGTTATGGCTGTTGCTGAGTTGTGTCTATCTGTTCGGACTCGTTACAAGCAACGAACCTGTCGTAAAAATAAAAAATGGAACATTGTCGGGCACGATCATGAAAAGCAGAAACGGCAGAGAATTCGCGGCGTTTCGGGGCATTCCTTACGCTTTGCCACCTCTTGGTGAGCTTCGATTCCAGGTAAGTTTATTTATTCCCACAGTTATATGAAATTTATCGCTGTACTTTTATATAAAAGACATTTCTTACTCATTTTTCTTCGTGTGCGTATTCTTACGTACACAAATAATTGCTCGTAGAAAATAATTACCGTCGTTAGAACAATTGCTATAAATTAATTCTTGTCGGTCATGTGATGACTTGAGATACTTGCAAAAGTAATTTTAAATTTTTCATGAGTTGCGTTTCTGCTCAAGCTCTACACATTGAATGTTGGTCGCTGATATTAATATTGTTGATGATACATGTTATTAATATTATATTGTTACTAACACATATTATTAATATTGTATTCTTACTGACATTATTGATGTTAATGATACATAATGATTTTGCTAATAATATTAACAAATTTCGTGAAAAAAAATTAATCGACTGAATATTCAATCTGGATATTTTTACGTATTACATTGGTCACATTTAACAAAAAAAATGAAAACAATAATATTTAAATAAGGTAATAAATATTGATTGATAATATCATAGCATGTAAAATTACAGAATACAATAGACTTCAGTATTGTTAACTATATGTAGATGCAGTGTTATCATACTAGTTTTATGAATAAAGAAGTAGAAAGACTGAATTGAAAATTTGCATATAAATATGTAACAAACATGTATTAGAACATTTACCATAATACAGTAAATTACTCTATTAATTTCCTCTGCTGAATGTACCTTATTTTATCGCAGTAAAATTTCCAGATTTTTCCCTTCATAGACCTGTCCAATAGATAGTTGCTTTCATCGTTAAATAACTTGTTTTCGTTAACGTATCCCATGACGTAATTTTACACTCTATTACGACAGTTATGCGAATATATTAAGCAACTCCGGCTACCTGTACATATCCAAATACTTGTAAAAAGGTTGTTTTTTATCTTATCATTCCATGGTTGGAATGAAGTTCGCTTACATAAACAGAAGATTACACGTGTCAATTTTTTTCTGAAAATTCTTTTATAAAAATGTTAATTATTAAATGTTAATTCAGTGTTAAATATCCTTCACATATCGGACAGATCCTACGAGCGAAGGAGACTGAACGTAAACAAACAGTGACTGGTAGAACACTCCTAATGCAAGAATAAAACTTTTTTATTTTTAAATTTTTTCCGTCATATTTGTAAGATTAAGCCAAATCCATTATATTTCTCTTTGAACCATGCCGAAGAAAATTGTGATACTTCGCACCCTAGAAACTTGTAACACTAATCACAAATGGACATTACAACTTCAAAATTATCATACTACACATTTTTCTTATAATCTCGTCACGATTGAGCCAACATTCGATGATCGAAGTATGTCGTCTTAATAAAACTTTCACCACCATAAGATAAGATCTATAATTGCAGCCACCAAAACCAGCAGCGGCATGGAATGGCGTACGATCAGCCAAGGAAGATGCTAATATATGCATTCAAAGAAACATCTACACTTATCAGGAGGAAATCGTAGGCGACGAAGATTGCCTTTATCTGAACGTTTACACGCCAAAATTGTCGAAGGACAAGGAGAACTCGAAGACAGCATACCCTGTGATGGTTTGGCTCCACGGTTGCGGTTGGGTCTGCGGTGCAGGTCATTCAGCATTCTATGATCCGAAATACCTGCTAGACCACGATATGGTACTGGTCACCATGAACTACAGGTGAGAAACTCCGAGTTTTGCATAAATTACGTAAAACCTTCTGTATTCCTTTTCTCATAACCTGGACAAATCTTAAAAACTAAGTTGAAATTTTTATGAAATGATCATTCGAATAAGGTTGAGTATACTGTTCTTAGTAGATAACTTCTCTAAATCAATTGTAATGAATTGTAAATTAATTGAGTAATCGTAAGGTATATTACTGTGGTGCTGCGGTACTATACCAGGTATTAAGCCAATTACGGTTACTCGTTATAGTGAGACATATCAGGGTTTAATAAGTATAAGAGTTTAGATCACAGATGTATTTTAATGACCAAAAAATTTCTCAGACTGGGACCAATAGGATTTTTGAGCACCGAGGACTTGGTGTGTCCAGGGAACAACGGGTTGAAGGACCAAGTGCAATCCATTCGATGGGTGCATGAAAACATTGCTGCTTTCGGAGGCGACCCTAACCGTGTGACTCTTTTCGGGGAAAGCGCGGGAGGAACCAGCGTACATTACCACATGATGAGTAATTTAACGAAAGGTCAAGGTTAGTGATGATTAGAACTGATTTATATATTGCGAAGATGACAATGTAACGAGCGTCTATTATTTCGTTCTAAAAACTGTGATTAATGCCACAAAAAAAATACACTACTACGACGATAAAACTCGTAATAGCGCTAACATTTCGCAACGAGGAAAAACGTCTGAGAACTCATAATTTTTAATGTATGCAACGCGCTGCTAGCCATGACAAACTTCATAAAAATCTTTGTTACACATCGCACAATTTTCCTTTGAGAACAATAGATTATGCAACGGGTATCGGGCGTTTAACTTTTAGAACTCAACAAGTTTGTGATATTTAAAATTGAAGCTGAATTAACAGTGTAGCTTTGCGACATTAAAATTGAACGTAAATCAATAGATCAGCTAGGTGACATTAAAAGTCGAACATAAATCAATAGAGCAGCTTTATGACACTTAAAATTGAATCTAAATCACTGTAATAGCATTGTGACACTAAAAATCGAACCTAAATCAACAGAAAAGCTTTATAATACTTAAAGTTGACACTGAATTAACAGAACAGCTCTGTGACATTAAAAATTGTACTTAAACCGACAGAATAGTTTGATGACATTAAAAATTGAACATAAATCAATAGAACAGCTTTATGACACTTAAAATTGAATCTAAATCACTGTAATAGCATTGCGACACTAAAAATCGAACCTAAATCAACAGAAAAGCTTTGTAATACTTAAAGTTGACACTGAATTAACAGAACAGCTCTGTGACATTAAAAATTGTACCTAAACCGACAGAATAGTTTGATGACATTAAAAATTGAACATAAATCAATAAAATAAGTTCGTGACACTAAACGAAGTTTTTTTCTATAAATTTTGTTTATGTGGTTCAATACAGGGCTTTTCCATCGTGCAATCTCACAAAGCGGTACCAGTCACTGTTCATGGACTTTGGCGAAACCGGGTACAGCACAAAAGAAGGCAGTGAAGGTGGGTGAACTTTTGGGTTGTCCTTCGACGGATTCGAAACAACTGATCGCGTGTCTGCGCACCAAAAGTGCTGCAGATCTCATCGCCACCGATCGTGCTTTTCAAGTAAGTTACAGTTATTAAACTTTAAGATACAATATAGAATTAGTAAAACAAATTTTGTGAGATCAAGTATTATTTCGTAAAAAATTGAAGTACAATTTGGTAGAAAATTAAGAACCCATAGATTTGAGAAAAATTAAGGAGAATGGATTTCATGGAAAAATTGAAGTACAATAAATTTGATAAAAATTGAAGCACAATAAATTTGATAAAAATTGAAGTACAATAAATTTGATAAAAATTGAAGTACAATAAATTTGATAAAAATTGAAGTACAATAAATTTGATAAAAATGAAAGAACAGTACATTTGATAAAAATGAAGGAAAAATAGATTTCACGAAAAATTGAAGTACAATTTTGATAAAAATTGAGGAACAATAAATATGATAAAATTAAAAGCACAATAAATTTGACAAAAACAAGAGAGCAATAAATCTAACAAAAATTCAAGAATAATAAATCTAAGAAAAATGAGAGAACAATAAATCTAACAAAAATGAAAGAATACGTTCATAAACACGACCCTGATATCTTCAAAAATACTTCCGTAAAAAGCACAGTATCCTTCAACATATTTTACCGTTTCTTTCTGTTAAAAAAAGATATTTATTAAGAAGAAAGAAAACCTTCGAAAGTTTCTCACAAGTTCGAAGGCAAACAGGTTTTTGTCAGCTCAAGATCATTTCACAAAAGTCACATTTAAAATTTAAAAGTTAAATTGTCCTGAACTTCGAAATTAAAATTGTAATTTCTATCAGAATTTATCGTGAATGTTTGTTGATGTCATAAACGATGTGGCAACCAATGTGATTGATTTATTATTACTCAAATTAATCTGACGACCACCTCGTAAATGATTGAATAATCAGTTTAATTATTGTTCTAAGATTCATCTATGATATTCATTCTCTGACTCAGATAAGATTAGTTAGAAATCTGTGCATTTACTGGCATGCAAATTAGATACACGCTTTTCTGATTTACCAAGGTTTATGCCTAGATAAACATACCAAACGATTCGGAAATAAAAAAATTTGTGAAACCACGCTGCCCTTGGACTGTTAAATATAAAATATAGCAATGATCTATTAATCTATCAATTTGCAAGCACGAATAGTTACGGGGAATTGGAGTAAACAAAATCTGCTTATTTGCATATTAGTACATGTTCCGCGAGAAAACTCGATCAGTTATGAAATTATTGGGCGACGTTGCGGAAACTTGGAGACAACTTGTATTTTAAGCCAAGCAATATTCTCATATTGTTCAATTTTTTAGTATAAATTTTGAATGATCTACGTTACTAAATGTGAAACTTTGTATCGGAGTGCCTTAAAATTTTAACTAGTTATGTAAACTTGGAAAAGTTTCCTGAAATTTTCTAGAATTCCAATATCTCAAAATCTCAATTTTCCAAAGTCCCAATACTAAAAAATTCTAACCTTCCCAAATCCTAATTTCTCAAAGTTCCAATATCTGAAAATCTCAATTTTTCAAAAATTTAATTTCTCAAAGTTCCAATTCTCCAAAGTCCCAATATCTAAAAATTTCAATTTCCCAAAGTGCCAATACTAAAAAATTCTAACTGTCCAAGATCCTAAATTACAAAATTGGAATTTTCCAAAGAGACCAAACAATTTTTCCAACAAGAAGAATGACTGAGTAATAGGAAGAGTGACAGAATAACAGAACAAATGAGTACAAGAAAAAATAATTAGAATAACAGAAAGAATAAAAAGGACTAATTATAATATGTTCAGCTTCGCTTAACCTCTCAACCTACGATTTTTTCAACAGTTACGTCAACTATAAACAATTAATCATTGTCCCCATAATAAGAAGCCTTAGTTGCAAGGAAAATCCGACTTATTTTTGTTACAATTGAACTGTGATGTGCGACATGTGAGTGACAATACTTTAACTGATTAAAAGTTAAAAGATTAACTATTCTATTGTAATTGGTACAAATAAGTGCTAAAAGATCAATGATGATATATGGGAAGAAAAACGTTATACGAAAATGTTAAACAATAAATGAAAATTCATTTATCGAAGTTAAATTCATTCAATGTTTGAAAGATTAATAATTGCGATAATTAAACGCATAATGTATTAAAATTGGAAACAAGAGTCACGCATTCATTTCTAGCTGGGAATACAGGAATATCATGGCGTTAATAGCGTAATTATAAGTTATGAAATCGTATAGTACTATTATTCTCACATCGTTCCTTGTATCAACGTAGTTATATAATGAAAATCAACTTACGCGACTGTCTTTCATTCGAAGCGATTTCAATGCCAAGGTATACCGTATTGTATAATTATCGAGGTGTACTTTGTATACTCTTGTTAACCGAGTTTCTGTCGCGATATGTGCGGTATTTTGATTTAATGGATCTAAGGAGAAATTGAACGGAAGTAAATTGTGTTAACACGTTTGTTTTATTAATTTGCAAGGTTTACAGGTTCTTCATCGCTGAAAATTTGGAAATTTGGAGGTTTGACAAATTTTTTATTTGGAATTTGGAAAGATGGTTATTTGATTTAGGGATTTCATGATTTGAGGACTTGAGGGTTTGATACTTTGGTAAAGAGAGAATTTGGGAATTTTGGAAAATTACAATTTTTAGGTGTTGAGACTTTGGAGAATTGGAACTTTGAGAAATTAAATATTTGAAAAATTGAGATTTTCAGATATTGGAACTTTGAGAAATTAGGATTTGGGAAGGTTAGAATTTTTTAGTATTGGGACTTTGGCAAATTGAAATTTTTAGATATTGGGACTTTGGAGAATTGGAATTTTGAGAAATTAAATTTTTGAAAAATTGAGATTTTCAGATATTGGAACTTTGAGAAATTAGGATTTGGGAAGGTTAGAATTTTTTAGTATTGGGACTTTGGAAAATTGAAATTTTTAGATATTGGGACTTTGGAGAATTGGAACTTTAAGAAATTAAATTTTTGAAAAATTGAAATTTTTAGATATTGGGAGTTGGGAGAATTGGAACTTTGAGAAATTAAATTTTTGAAAAATTGAGATTTTGAGATATAGGGATTTTGAAAAATTGGGATTTTAGTATTATTATTCTTTCTATTGTGCACGAGTAACGGTTTCAAACAAAGTACTTTTCGTAAAAAAATGGTGTACCTAATGCTCACATTAGGCATCTGGAAGACAAAAGACCATCAAGAGGTACTAAAACAAATATTTATAAGTCTTTTATTGTACAATTGTAGTAAACATTTGAAATTCAAAACGATTGCACAAACTGGTGTACACGTGTAGAATATTCAATGTAGAATACATAAAAGGAAATTTAAAGTTCGGGACGATTATTGACCGTAAAATGATAATCACATTCGTGACGAATATTTAATTTACTATACACAAAAGGAAAAACAGTTATGAAATGGTTAAAAACCATTTGAAATTCAAAACGACGCCACAAAATGAATCACATTCGTGATGAAAATTTAATTTGCTATACACAAAAGGAAAAACAGTTGCGAAAATGTTAAAAACAATTTGAAATTCAAAGGATACCACAAAATGAATCACATTCGTGACGAATATTTAATTTCGACTACGCAAAAGGAAAAACAGTTAAAAATCATGAAAAGCATTTGAAATTCAAAACGATTCCACAAAACCGCGGAAGGGAAAACCTGTTATCTGGAAAACTGTTCTTTCCCAGCTACGTGACGTGTACGTGCACGTCACACGACAGGTCTTCCCCGTGACAAGCACGCACACTGATATATTCGACGTGTTTAATACGAGAGTAAAAAAGTAATGAAAACTTGGGTTTATTAATGGGTTAAGCAACTTTCCAATCAGTGGTCGTTAAGATAAATAATTATCCGTTTGATCGCCGAGTGCAACCGGTTACGAAATTGTTTTTCCGACACGATTCGATCGAATTTCCAAACGGATCTTTCGTGGAATGACTTATGATTTCCCCGTTGGATAGAATACAGAAATTTACCTCGTCAAATTCCTCGTAGCTGTGACTAATAAATACACGGCGGTTCCAAGATCTTGGAAAACCAGTTTCGCGAATGTACACTCAGATGCGACGGAGACTTCCCTTGAATAAATATAATAATCTTGAAAATTTGTAACTTCTAGTAATGTTGTACTTCGAATTTCTGAATATTGGAGACTCTATTTAAGAATTTGTTCGTTTTCTGAATTTCTAAATAATTTACAAATTTCGTCAAGGATTGTGTCGTATAAATAAATATATACATTTACAAATTTCCATTTTGTTAAATTTTTTATGCAAAAGCCTCAAAATTGGATATTCAAAAATTCCAAATTTCCAGATTATCGAATCTCAAGTCTCATTTTTAAAAACAGCAATAGGTTTCCTAGTCTTCTAGGTTCCCATATTTCAAGATCCCCAAATTGCAAGGTCCTCAAATTTCCTAATATAAAAATTCCAAATTCGTCAAATCACTAGATCTCTACATTCGTATATTTTCAAATACAAAAAACTTCGAACGTGTCCAAATTTCTGAGCTTCCAAATCACTAGATCCTCAAAGTCCTATATGATAAAATTTCTAGATCCTACATGACGAAATCCTTAAATCGCTATATTCATATATGACAAAATCCTTAGATCGCTATATTCATGTATGACAAAACCTCCAAGTTCTCATTTCCCTAATTCTCAAACTTCAATCGTTCCCAAATTTCTAAATCCCCAAATCCCTAAACCTCGATATTCCTACGTGACGAAATCCTTAAATCCCCATATTTCTATATGATAAAATCTCTAACTTCCTATATCTCCAAATCTGAAACCCCAAGCTCCTCAAATTCTTAACCCATCCTCAAATTTCCTTAAATCCCTAAAAACCTACAAGTGGGAAACCTCTTCGCACACACGCGGTATTTTTTCACCCAAACAAGGTCAGGAGGAAAATACCGTAATGCGTACAGCGATCTCACGACAAGGAAGTATGTTATTCCGACTGGAAGTGAAAGCGTATATAAAACGAGGCGGTTAATCGGCTGCGTTTGTCCACCGTGACGTTTGTATAGCGTGCACGGTAATTTATCGAAAAATTCGAACGAAACTTTTCGATCTTCGCGATAATCAAGATATTGCGTCGTACGCCTGCGGCCGTTTTTTCTAGCATGAAAATGAAAGTTCGCTTGCAGAAAATTGACTGCACTTTTTTCAGATCCGAGCAATCCGAGACCTCACTTTATGGGAATGTGGTATAAAATACCCTTCTCTTTTATGTGAAAAAGTCAAATGATAGCATAGGATACTTATGTTTAAATAGCACGCAGCTATGTTTAGGTACATAAAGTACAAGATGTTGAAATATTTGCTGAGGCGATAAACTTTTATAAATTGATGGTGCAATTTGTGTTTCTTAGGTGTTCAGCTACTCTCCAATGATACCTTTTAAACCGGTAATCGAACCAGATCATCCTGGTGCATTCTTGACGGAGGATCCTGTAATCTTATCGAAGGACGGTCGTCTGGATGACATTCCATGGATGACAGGATTCACGTCCCAGGAAGGAGCTCTCAAAGCTCCAGGTACTTATACTTTAGCTAGTGGTTAATACTATAAGAGTAAGAAGACTGTAACAGTAATAAGACTGTAAGATTATAAGATTATAAAACTTTAAGAGAATGTGAATTTAAGAAGAAACTTCGTTAACGATAGACTTCGTTTTCTTTATGAATGCAACGACATTTTGCTATTTTAGAATTTTTATTGTTTCATTGACGGATTATTTGCTCGACGCATCTTACACAGTGGTTCAATTATAATCATTCTTCTGTATTCAAACTAATTGTTCATTATTTCTGCAATTAGGTTTATACGGGCGAAACAACGGAGAATTAATAAAGAAATTAAACGACGATTTCTTAAATATCGCGCCTGTGACGTTGCTCTATGAAGATACGTGCCCCAAAAGTCATCTGGGAAGCATGTCGGCCGAAATACGAAAATTCTACTTCGGCGACGAACAGATCGATAATTCCACGAAATTCCAAGTCGTCGACGTGAGTATTGTTTATTCATAATAACATTTTATCGATGCAGTGGATCAATGATTTTCATATTGTTGCAGATGTACAGCGACGCCTGGTTCACTTATGGAGTCCGAACTGCGGCGCTCGAATACCTGGAGAAGCAATCTTCTCCCGTGTATTATTATTACCTGGAATATCGAGGAAGTTCGTCGTACAGCACAATATTCGGTGATCCTTACAATGATTATGGAGTATCGCATGCCGATGACCTTCTGTATTTGTTCCCTGTTGGAGAAACGATGTTCCAAAAACCACCGAACGAAGATGACATCAAAATTATTGATCTTATTACGACTGCCTGGTATAACTTCGCTAGTACTGGGTGAGCAATCGATACTTCTGACATTCTTATGAAAGGATTTATTCAAAACAAGGGAAGATTATACAACGAGTCAGACTCGATCACAGTTCGATACCTTCTATACAAACTCATTTCATCTCACCAATTACTTTTTAGAAATGGAAATCAACGTGTGACTCAGTCTTTGTGAAATCTCATTTTGTTTACAATCAAAACTATTTTTTTTCGTATTCTAATCTCACCAATTTGAAGAGTGGGAATAAATATCGTTTTGCTTTTAGAAAACTGTGTTTTTATGAAAACTAGTAAATGTTAGAGAAAGTGTTACAGTGATGTATAATTTTTCTAATTGACAGTTTTCGATATTTTTTATATTTTTATCAGGAAGAAGTAATCTTTAAAGAAAAAGTTTTGACATATGCCTTATTTATTTCCACCCTTATTAATGGTAATCTTGCACTCATCGCTCTATTATTTTCAGCAACCCCTCTCCAAAAGTGACGAAGGAAGTCCCCGTAAAGTGGAAGCCCATTAGAACAAAGAGTCTCGAGCATCTTCACATAACGAAAGATAGCATTGAAATGTCTGTGGAAGAAAAGGAATTCCTTCTTTCGAAACGAATGACCTTCTGGGAAAGTTTGCTTGCACGTCCAAACGTGAAGTACAGCGGAGCGCAGCAAAAGATGAAGTACAAAAAACAGCAAAAAGTCGAACTGTAAAAAATACTTAAAAACCGTGTTCGCGACAAGCTACATCGTTGTTAAGAATCGTAAAACCATATAAATCGTATCTTCGTCCTTGGTTACGGTTTATTAATTTATCACTAACACTACCAAAACGTCCTTGTTTCATGTACAAAATTTTTACAATGACTTCTTTGAAATCTGATGAAGAATGTATATTAATTTATGCATTGTCGTTTATTTTTCTATTTCATTTCTCAAAGTGCTCGTAGACTTAGTGTTAAGCTCGAAGAAAATGAGTGAACATTCTGTTAACATTCGTACGGGAATTAAACACTTGTATATTATTTCATTTCTTCTGGGATTATGTACTTTTTTGAAGAAAATACTTTTTTTAACACACAAGTTTTTAAAAAGTCCTTTGAGCTTATTGCTATTGAAGGTATTGCTAACGAAGATATTGTTGAACAGAAATATCTTATGTGTCATTTGAAGATTCAGAGCGCCATTTCACGAAACCCTTTTGTAATATATCACGCAGGAGTTCATTCCTTTTAATTAGAATTTTCAGAAAAAGAATTTGATAAAAAATTGTCAAGTACATGATAGTGAAAATAGAATGTAGATATTGGACAATAATAAATAAAAATACCGGTGTTATTTTTTCTTCCTGGTCTTTTTGCTCGTCTTCGATTGTAGTTTGCGCACAGAGACGGACATTATCGATGGATGATATTGCAGAGGCAGCGTTATTTTCGCCGCCATACACGCGATCGAATAATTCTGAGGATAACACTCTTCGAAAATATGCAACTTGTGTTTTTCAGATCCAATATTTTCGTATGGTAATTCGTAGATCACCTCGAAATTTAATCTTCTAGCTGCGAACGTAAAACATTTGAAGTATTAAAGGTAATTAATCAGCATAATATAGAAAACAAATCAAACTTAATAAATTCTAAATTTTACTTAAAAGGATAACAAAGGATCAACGCAAACGTACCGACGTTTTGTGAAGCACCGGAAGTGAATTCTCCGACAAAAGCATTCGCAAAAGCACTCGCTCGAGTGAGGCAGGAGCGTAGCAACGCGGTACCAATGCCCCTTTTTTGGTGATCTACCCGCACACAAAAAGCGTCGATACGCACCAGGTTGTGTGAGTCCACAGTTTCATAGAACATTGCCTTCGCCATCACATAATTTCGCAACATCATTACTTGCCGTAGCCCTTCACCGGGAAGCTGTGAACCCAGAAATGATTTACTATGATAGAAGCATGTGGTTCAAGTATCCACGTCGTTCAATCCCTTGCCAATTTATTTGCCAGATGCGTCAAAACTAACTATTCATAGTTATAATATTAAAACAAAAAAAATTGAAACGACTAAATTACACTTGGATCTAAATTTCAAGTTGAAACAAAGAGTAGATATAACACGAGGCGACTTTAAACTAGGAAATCTACCTCTTAGAGAGAGACAGAGGACAATCAATTTAAATACCCAAATCAAATGAATTAATTAAATATTTTAACAGATCGTACCTTCAACGCAAATTCCCATTGCGTTTTATCGAATATCGAAGCAATAAGAACGCCTACGAGTTCGCTGGTGCCATCTTGAAGAGCGCAGAAACTCAAGTTCTCGCTCATCTTATCGAACAGCTTGTGTAGAAGGGATCTCATAGATACAGCATCATCGAACAGACCCACAGCTTTCGACAATGGTTCCATTTGAGTAGAGTTGGCCTGAAATGTTCATGAAGTTAAATACTTCCTGTAAAATCGTGTTTCTGCTTGGTGATGTCTCCTTACATAAGCGACAGATACACTATCGGTTTCATGGAATGTGCTTTTAAGTCCTGTAATTAAACACCGAGTGATAGTCGCTTTATGTAACGTATGCGTAAGCATACAATTAATCATCGGTAGAGATTTTAAATATTATACTTCGGTCAACGATGTACTAGAACAAATCGTATCGCTTGTATAAATTTGTCCAGCTGAAGGTCGATGATTCGATAACCAGTGGATATCCGTTCCCACACAATGGTCGCATCCGCACTTTTCAAATTCTGATAGAATCGTTGTCTTCTGATCTCCAATATACGTTGACTTAAACGGAATAAGTCATTTTCTTTGATGGAACTTATTTTGCGGAGCACTTTACCGTCCCTCATTTTTGGGTATTATTCAACACGTTTCGAACAGATATTTCACTATCAATTTACTCGTATTAGTATCTGTTATTAATTACTAATAATTTTGGAATCACTTTCCTGTTGAATTTGATAACCGAGTGAAGTTACGAGTTAGAGTAAGGTCGAAATGAAAGACACCTTCAGAGTGTACATTTTTATATTTTTGACACTGATCTTTTAATGTAAACTTTACAATTTTTAACTTTGTAGGTTTCTTCTATTATTAGATATTTATGCATATTTTCTTTTCTTGATTCTCCAGATCTCGTTTAACATCGCCACAGTACTTAAGGTAATTACCAAATATAAAATATAGAAATTTTGAATTTAACGTTTCCATATAACAGCATATGCAAAATATCTAAGCACCACAAATATCGACCGTGAAATAAAAAATGGATGACAAGGACGACGACGCGCTAGAATGGGAAGCTCGAATGTTGGCGCCTCTGGAATGGGACTCATCGGGCGTAAATTGCAAGATAATCGATCTAAGGGAGCCACTGTACAATGAAGTTTTGCGTTTGATCAAAGTTTAGCCACGCAACATACCTGTGCACAGCAGCCGCATGTTATCAGTAGCTCTATGATCTCGATGCTTGCACAACTCGACAAAGGGGATCGTAATTCGAGCCGATCGATATTGTTCTCAGCGTCATTTCTTCCGCGAGGAACCAATGTGTAAGGCGACCTCGTTCCTGCAGGACCAGCCATCCGTGAACGAATACTTGGAGCTCATAACCACCTGGATAAAGGACACTACGAGCCTGATCGCTACTAGTCTGACATCCGGTCGCGTGGTCGGTGTCGCGATCCTGAGGATCGACAACGAGGATGAAAAAACCAACACCTATAATCGCGTGCAGGTATTGATATGGATCGACTTTGAAAGGTCAAGCGAGAATTGCGAGAGAAAGTTACGTTTAATACTTTTCTGAGTACTTGTTTCAGTTTGTCTTTATATTTCGAAATCAACCCCTTGTACTATTATGACGCTCTTAACTATGATCAATTTTACTCGAATACATTTCAATTTCAAGTTAGATTGCATTATATTAAATTGACATAATATTTCAACTTTCTTTGACTGTTTTAATATTACAGCTGTGATTAGTCAGTTCTGACCTGACAAATCATAGTGTAAGAGTTCAATGTAGTTGTAGGTACTCCCACTGAATTACATAAGATATGTTTACAAAACCCAAGAAAAAGTCAAGTGAAACAGAATTATTATTATTAATATTTCTTTGTAAACGAATGTAAATGGTTAAGTTCTGTATTAACCCTCGTACTTCAGTAGAAACCCTTATTTCCCAGATCATAGAGGGCGAAACTCTAAAGAAGATCATGCACTTGAGGAACAGTTTGACTCTGCAAACAAAAGCACACGAAAAATTTGGTCACAACGAGTACGTTACTGTGTACATTTTATACGTGCACCCGTCTTATCAAGGGAAAGGAGTCGAAGTTGCACTTCTGAACGCTTGCGTGCAAGAAGCGATCACGTTAAAAATGCCAGCGATAGGAGGAATTTTCACTTGCGGCAAGAGTCAAGCGCAAGCAGAGCAAGTGGGTTTTGAAATTATATCGGAAATACGTTATAGTCAATGGATCATCGACGACAGAATCGTTTTCGATGATCCGGGAAGAGGCAATTACACAGCTGCTTACATGGGCAAAGTAATACAGCTCGAGGAAGACAAAGAAGATTAAATTTGTAAGTTGTACTTGAGTTTGTGGAGAAATAAATACTGTTTCTATTGTTGATATTATTTTGGATACACGAGAATTGTGCATTTTCTACAAGGAATAATAAATGGATAGCTAACATGTCAACTAAAAAATTTGTAAATTTAAATTAAAATGAAGCTAATTTCCTATAAAAAATACTGTTAAAACAAAAATTTCTATGAAGCTCGGAAAATATTTAAAAATTATTTTATATAATTAAACCAACTGATACACAAAATTGTATGAAATATACAAAAAGGAAAAGTGAATACATAAAAAATTTAAAAAAGCACGAAGAAGGTAAGGTTACCATTATACGGTTAAAGGAACTGCGTTACCAACACACGATGTCGGTTTTCAAGGAAGTTCCACAGAGTAGAGTTGTTAGATGACGCCAGCAACGAATCGAAGGTGGCGATACAATTTTCCAAGAATTTCCCGGGAGGTCTGTTCAAAGGGCTTTACTTCATTTGCTACCACCACCCCTCCATTGCTTTCGAATTCAGCGTGCGAGGGATCGAGGGTTCACCCCACGTGAAGGGTGCCTTCGCAGAATGGAGTTTCACCCTACAGCATGGGGGAAACCATAATGCCGCCCAGACCAAGTCGCGCCATTTTGTAAATCAAGAGACCAAAGTACCAGGAAAATTCTGCACTATTTTCATCGTAGGCTGCAACACTATGACATTATTTTCTATGGATTCCTTCATAAATTTTAATAAACATGATACACTTTACCGATGTCAAAATAAATCTTTTACAGCGTTTTATTCATTTATTCGTTTTAAACAAATTTAGGTAATTATAATGTACTATGAACTTCGATATAGTTGCTTGGAATGTGTATTTATATTTTCTTCTGAAATAACAAGTCAAATTTGATGTTAGAAATCGGACGCTATAGATTGGTGTTGTATGTTGTTTATTTTTCAATTGGAAGTTAACGAAGATTGAAAAATAAATTAATACACATAACTGTTCTTTACCTCGATGCAAATCAACGTACATATCAATAAAACTAATTATTCTTATAATTAAAATTAAATTTCGATGGGTTCGCTTGTCAACGAAGTTAAAGTAGTCGAAGAACAATTACGTTTGTTTCAGACTTCCTTTAATAATTAAACTAAAAATTTTTCTCTAAAAATTCAGTTCTTTTCTGCAATTTTTCAAGATACCATTTTGATTACAATTTTTTAAACAGAAACTTCCAATCGAGATGAATACTGAAATTTTTTACTTTGATTCGAATATTACCGAAAGAAAGAAATATCAGTGTTTTTCGAAGGATGTCATAAAGTTATGTTTAGAAAAGTAGTTATCACTTTTGTCCTCCTATTTTTCGAAGGAAAATATGTTTTAAAGAAGTAAGTATCATTGCAGAAGGAAAATAATATCGTTCAGAAAGCACGAAATATGCGATGTCGGTTTGTGACGAAATGTTTATCTTCCTATCTGCACACACTGTTATCTAACTATTCTTCAATACGAATATTTTTCGAAGCTGATCGCTTATATAATACGGCGCTTCGTTTCACTATTATCGCCCATTTTATGGTACTTCCTCATTGGCGTAGCTAGAATTTTTTTCCGAAGAGGTTTCCCTGGAAAACATGACACTTCATCCAGCAGCAGAGTGCCTTCTGAGAATTGAGAACTTGGAAATTTTGGAGCTTGAAAATTGGAGATTTGGGTATTTCAGAGTTTGGGAAATTGAGAACTTGAAGACTTAGAAATTTGGAAATTTGCAAAGTTGAGAATTTAGGAATTCGAACGGTTAGGGGGTTGAAAATTTCGGGATTTTGAACTTTGAGAATTTTCAGATTTGAGGAATTGGGGTTTTAGAAACTTGAATATTTGGAATATGAGAATTTAGGAAGTTGAAAATTTGGGGTTTGAAAATTTTTAGATTTGAAGAATTGGGGATTTGAGAATTTTGGGACTTGAAGAATTGGGGGTTTGAGAATTTCCAGATTTGACGAATTGGGGGTTTGAGAATTTTCAGATTTGAAAAATGATGAATTAATGAATTTTCAGATTTGAAGAATGGTGGATTTGAAAAATCTAAATTTGATGATTTCAATATCTGTACTTTTTAATTAAGAAATGACATGACCTGCGAGTTGAAGAGTAACTGAAATTTTTCCTATAAAAAATTCGTATCTAAATTTTAATACACCTAACCCTCAACTGATTACGCCAATGTACTTCCTTATCGTTAACGTTACAATCTCGCTTTATCTGAAATTAAATTAGTATCTGAATCTATCGAGTCAGTTTTTCGAGAAACTTTTCTTTCGCACGAATTCATTGCACAACAATCAATGGTCTGCAATTACAAAAATCACACAAAATGCACCAAATAATGTTTCCTAAAAAGGACAAACTTGAACATATTTAATAAATAAATAACTAATTTAGAGTTCTAATCTTCTGTTCGTACAGTGTCACGAAAATTTAGTGTTTCTCAATATTACAGCTTCAAAAATGAAATAAAATTAATAACAATATACGAGTATGGTTTATGTTAACGCAATTGTTAATAATTGTCGAAGAAATTTCATTGTAAATTGTATTTTTTTAATGTTTTCCCGACCCACCAGGTGGCGCCATCTATGGTTCGCAACTTTGCGATTCGTGGTTTCGTTACCGCCATTTTATTTCGCAACTTGAGTCATCTTCTTCGTGTACTTTTGCTAACGAATTACACGCAAACGATCTGAAATTTTTATTATAAATTACATAATTTACAATTATATTGTCAAAATTTATTTTTGCGATAACTCAAAACGTACTAAATTTAGAATTTTTTATGTATAAACGTTTTTCTACTGTTTTAATTCCTTCTGAAAAAATTCCGTTCGATTGCCGAAAGAATTATTGATCAAATTTTTATTCTCCTAGCTGTGAAAATTTGCAAATAAAAATAATTTATTGGTACATTAAAAGTTGGAGATAATTTTGTACGAGAATAAATGCTTGAATTTAAAAAATAATTACGTAGAAAATATTACGAATATTTGATTAAGTTTATTTTATCAAATTTTAGTTATAGCACGATGCACCAGAGATGGAAAATTAAATTAATCGCAGTAAATGAAAACAAATGAAGTTTGAACTATTGCGCAAACTTACGAAATACTTTGGAAGATAAAAGTGAAATTGTAAGCAACAACAAATACAAAATTATATAATTTATTGCTACAAAGTACAGTTTATTAATTTAAAAACGTGCTAAACAACAGGAAAAGTATTACAGCTTATGATATTAATTTAAAAAAACTGCGAGCTTACTTTATGACGAATATGAAAAACGAAACAATAAATCAGATACTTTTCGAGGCAAGAATGAATAAATCAAAATGGCTTCCAGGAATTGAACTCGTACAATTCCACAATGAAATATTCATTTATAAAACCTAACGTGATATTCGGTAAGAAAAAATTATTCAAAGTCTTTCTTCAACTTTGGAGGAAGTTCCAAGAAAGATCTCACACTCCTATTCGAAGAAATAACATGATTCCATCGACAATGAAGGTTAATTAAGAGCTCGCAGCCTTCAATTATTAAGACTGGTTCAAGCGTGCCGCTGAAACTGTGGTGAAACTTTCCCGATCATTTAAATATTCTTTGAAAAATATGGGAGTTCACTAGGTGAAATATGAAACAGAATTATACCTTCTGATGACTATTCTAACAGAGAGAAGCTGGTCAACAATTTTACTATCATATTAAAATTTTGTGTATACAAGCATGATTAAAAATTTATTTATAAAGATAGAATAATTAATTCAAACAAAATCTGTGCTGTATAGAATGCATTACAGACTAGTCTCGATGGAAGTTAAACTAAACTTTGTTAAAATGAAGCTTAAGGAAAAAAGAGAAATCCTTAATTTTAATACTAACATCTGTTAATTTGTAAAAATAAATTTGTACTAGCTAATAAAAAATTATCCACTCTTCCTTGGTTAAGAGCTTCTCCACTGTAAATGATTAATGTTAGCAAAGCTCTAATTAAAATTAAAATTAATGTTAATAATATCAGCAAAACCACGTTTAAGCGTTAGAATAGAATACTAACTAAAACTTCCTTACATCTAATTTTCATCGCATACTTCCTCAAATGTGAACAACATTAAATTACTAAAATAGTAAATTAATCTAGACTAATCGTATTAACCGATGTATCAGAAGGTTTTGTCCCGTGAATAAATAAATAAAGACACAACGAGCACAGTTTCCTTTCCAGACTTCGCAGCAGGGAAGATTCTTCCCCGGGTGAAAATTCGCTCTTATCGACAGGAGGGTTGTTCTTTCTCTTTAACTTCGTCCCGCAACGTCCACATTTTCATCCTTTTATTCTCAATCCGTTCTTCTTTCTTTAATGCTTTGAAGAAGCAAACGCGCAGGAGTTGGTCCGAAGCTACAGAGGCAACACGAGGCGTTGCCACTGGCAACCGATAAAATTGTAGAAGACCTTCTTGATCCCTTTTCGACGGAACTTTGGAGGAATTTTTCCCGATCGTACCAGTTATCCTTCCACGAGCTTATTAGAGGAAATCATGCTATTGAAACGCAACGGAAACGTGAAACGATGTCCTGCTGGGCGACCATGTTTCTCACTTCAGTGATCTTCCTTCGAATTAATATAATCAATAGTACTAGCATTCCAAAAATAATTTTCGATGGTTCTACGAAAATAATCTTCCGAGTAAAGTCGCAAGATTTTCAGAAAAATATTCATAATCAATTTTGTAATTTTATTTTAATCTTAAAGGCAAAGAGAATCGTGATTTTCATGATTCTGAGACAACGATATTATAAAGTTATTATTGTTCAATCTTTATTTGAGAAGAAATATTGTTGAAAAAGCTTGAAATAATTTAAAATTATTATTCAGAAGGACACCTGCCCTAATTGTAACCAACTTCTAACAAGTTTCGCATCCCTTAGCTCCGTAGCTCCACGTGGCTACCATGCGGTTACAAAATGTCCCCGCGTGTTTTTTCACAGAAGAGCAAAGAACTGTCATTGTTTCCAAAGTTTCCAGCGTATTTGAGATGCAGAAGACACTCGTCAGCAACGTAAACGTAGCAAAGTTTGCTGCGAAAGGAGATAGGAAAAAAAGAGGGAAAAGAAAAAGAGGTCGCAAACTGCAATGGAAATAAAATCCATTGTTCGAGGCCGCTTTTGAGAGACATGAGCCACGATTTCCGGGAGCGAAAAGAGGGGGGGGGCCAACGACCCCTCGCATTGGGTCGAGAAAATATAAGCGAGGTCGATATTGAGAACACGAGGAACGAGAAAAGAGGGGAACGACCCCCGAAAAGCCCTAATGTGTTCCATGAGTTTTCCATGGAGGCTCGACGCCATGGAAATCGAGAACGTCGATACCGCTGAAGAATTAAAAACTCAACGGATCAAACTTTACTTACAAAATAGAGAAAAATATTTTATTAAATCTTTTGTGAGAAAAAATGGAAATAGAAATTAATTTATGTCATGAGGGATTTTGCAGCATTTGTCAGCAGCATTGTTTCCATTTTAAATGTGTTGCAATGTGAAATCTTATTTCGTGGATCAGATTTGCAAATTCTTGAACAACTTATTTGAAAGTTGTTCATGTCTATTTTCATAATTTTCAAATTGCGTATTCTTAAATTCTTAGGTTGCTACAATCACAATGTATGATGTATGATGTATAAATGGAGTTAATATTGTAAGCTTGAGAGTTTCATAATTCAAGAAATGTCGAGATGTAGTTACATATTTTACATTAATTCCTGTAATTCTGCGTGCATATAAAATCACTCTGAACCTGTACTATTCCCACATGAAACTCATATACATGTAGCTAAATATTAGAGCTATGTACCAGCTTCGGCTGTAGAAAATCTTGCAATCATTAATGAACATAAGATGAAGGGTTTGTGAAGCGTTAGATTTCGATCCCTGAGTAATCAATGAATAAGGTGAAAGGGGAAGAAAATCCTACGAACGAATTGTACCGAAAAAAAAGTAAGAAGAAGAAAGTGACATCGATAAATAATTCATATCCCGTAAATAATTCACAATGATGTTCTCACGAGAGCGCGGTATCGGGCCATCACCGCTTTTCAATACTCTTTTTCTCACGGCATCCGAGAGAAGTTCCACGAAAGCCGAGCGAGTAGCTTCTATTGGTCTAGTCAAATGAATTTTCTCATCGATGCCGAATCAAAGCGCCCTTCGTGTGGTGACCCAAATCCGAAAGGGGGTAACGACCCCGAGAGCACAGGGAATCACCCCTTGGTCGAATCCGTTTGTTCGCCGTTTCATCTATCCCCCCTAAACTCTCTCTCTTTCTCTCTTCATTTTTTGTTTTCGATTGCAAATGGCGACGGCTCTTTGAATCTCGACTCTTTCTGTGAGTCTACGAGACCCGATAGAAACCGGGCCGTTGTCCTTGCGAAGCTGGGTACCAACCACTCCCGGTCAACGAAACACGTGCAACCTTCTGCGTTCCATGTTTCGGCGTGCTCTTTACCTGCGATACGTGTGTCTAAGTAAGTGTGTATCCAGGGCCGTACGCTAATTATACAAAGGGACTACAGCACCCTTTTCTCCTTTCCACGAATCCTATGCACGTGCACGATCCGCAGCCTGCTACGTGTTTTCATAGTTGACACTCCAGTTAACGCTTGCCTTGTTAAACTCCACGAATTCTACTCGTCTACTCGATAACGCTAGACAGCTTCTTTTACGAGAACTTTTCCAATTTTTATATCTTCGAATGTATAAAATTGAAATTCTTGTCTTCTGAATTTACTGTATTTTTACCATTTTTAAACCAGCAGATTTGTAGATATTTAAATTATTTACGAACTCGTAGATTCATAGATTTTTTGGATGCCATAGTAAGTATGAGAGTTCTGAAGGAAATAATAAAATTCCAAATTTCAAGAATGTGCGAAAGTGCAGAGTATAATTTTGAAACATCGAAAATTTCACCACAATTTCTAATTTTCATCAGTTGACAGTACCAAGATACCAAGGCCTAGAAAATTTTAGAATTTGCAAAATTCTCAAACTCCAGAATCACAAAGTCTCAAATCTTCAAGTATGGAAAATCCTAAAACTCCACGATTCAAAAATTGCAAAATTGCTACATCAGAAAATTTGATATGTAGAGATTTTTGCGAAGTTTCAAGATTATGAACCTCGCTTGTGAAAGCGAATTTTAAAAAGCAACGTTGATACGCTCCTGGATGGAGCAGAAGCCGTGTATTAGAGTGTTTCTATCGCAACAACGATGGCGTACACATGCAAGGAAATACCTAATGCCTATGAAACGAGAGAAGATCTCGTTAGCCATTCAGCTGGGCCTCACACGTCCATTCAACCCCCTTACCAATACCACAAGAAAGAAATTCTTCGACGAACACTACTTCCGGGTGGAAACTAACTTGTTGAAGCCTTTTGGCGGTAAATAACACTTGGACATTTTTGCACGTGTATATTTATAAATTTTACAATTGCGAAGTTTTCGAAGTTGCAAATAAATTTTTGAGTTTTCCAAGTTGTATATAAATTTTTCAATTTCTGAATGTTTACCCCAATTTCTCAGTATCCCTACAACCTCACGTTTTCATATTGCAAACTTCCAAATGCAAAATTTCTAAATTTGCAAATTCTACAATCGCCAAATTTTTACATTATCAAAACTTTACTTTACCAAAAAATTAAATTCGAATTCTGAAATTAAATTAAATTGTAAAATTCAAAAATTTCGGAATGATTAAATTTTCAAATCGCTAAATATCTATATGATTAAATTTCCAAATCCTGAAATTTCTAATTAATCAAATTTCTAAATCCCGAAATTTCTATTTGATCAAATTTCCAAATCTTGTAATTTCTAAATGTTTAAATTTCCAAATCCCGAAATTTCCAAACCCCGAAATTTCTAAATTAGCAAACTCTGCAATCGCCAAATTTCTAAATTACCAAAACTTCAATCTACCAAGCTCTGAAATTCCAAAATTCTCAAATTCTCAAATTCCTAAATCCTAAATCGACGAAACTGAAATTTCATACAAATATACATAATATTACCTATGTTTTCAAATAAAAAGGAGCATAGAACTAAAAGTAGAAAAAATGGTTAGTGTTTAGGTTGCAGTTTTCCTCTGTGACGCATCAGACCCTTGCAGGTATACCCGGAATGTCAGATCTAAGAATTTCCTGGCGCAAAGTAAACTTTAGTTAGAAAATTCCTGGTTGGGCTGCAAGAGGTTTAAAAATTCTATGCCAGGCCAACGTATATCTACGACACCACCCTAGAGTGCTGTTAGGTCAGATACGCAGCAGCGTCTATACACGCCCAATGAGCCCTGAACATGCCGGCTTCTAGGAACCCATGGGCGTAGGATCAGCTCGGATAGTTCAACTCGACTACATATTCTATGAGAATCTATTGGCGATCGAAACTTCTTCGATTAAGTTGCATTCGAAAGTGAACGATCGTGTTATCAAAAATTCAATGCAGGGTCAAATTATAACTCTGATATTAGTTCTCAAAATTAACAGATTTTGCAGACTTCTACATTGATGAAATTATAAAGTTTCTTTATAATTTCCAAGAAAAAATGTCCAAGTCTTCAGCATTCTGGAAAATATATTTTACATGCTGTCACTGAAAATTGAATGACTAAATTGTTTAATAATAATCGATGATTAATAATCATTATACGTTACAATTATGTTATCTGAATAATCTACATTGTCGAAATTATAATGGTTCTGAAAAAATTGACGAGTCTTCTGCATTCTGAAAAATATATTTTTCATGCTGTCACTGAAAATTGAATGATTAAATTGTTTAATAATAATCGATGATTAATAATCATTATACGTTACAATTATGTTATCTGAATAATCTACATTGTCGAAATTCCAAAGTATCTGAAAAAATGTCCAAGTCCTCAGCATTCTGAAAAATATATTTTTCATGCTGTCACTAAAAATTGAATGACTAAATTGTTTAATAATAATCGATCATTAATAATAATTATGTGTTACAATTACATTATCTAAATAATCTAATAACTTAATAATAGTCAATCTACAATAATTGTCTACAAAAATGAATCTAATCAATTTTGAAACTCGCACAAATAGTAATATTAGAAAAATAAAAATAACTAAACGTTTTCTATCTTGAAGCCCAATTCAAAAAAGAATTATATGATAAACTAAACTTGTCGTGTCTCTTTATAATATACATAATATAATACTATAAATATTAAAATACAAATACATATAATACCGTAGACAACACAATACCTAAGCATGGATGTGCTTCGTTTCAAATATGAATATTCATTATCACAATTTCAACGACTAAGTTTTCACATTCTTCTAAGAATGACAACGATCTAATTAACTGTGTTAATTAAGTTGCACAGGATGTGCGTGTTCTTGACAACGTTAAAATCATGTTCAAAAGGAGATCAAAACCTACAAACGCGGAACAAAGGTACTAAGGGTACCTTTGGCTTACTGTTCCTCATAAATATTTTCTTGATATATCAACGATTTATTCGGTATATCATGGAACGTGACATTCACTTCCTTCCTGTATCTCTTCGTACACTATTCATTACGAACGGGTTAAATCCATCATTTCGAGAACAGATCGTGACGTTTGACAAGAAGCACATTTATAATTCCCACCATAATTGTCATAGAAAATAATTTGAAAATTCTCGTACGCTCCTGAGAGCAAATTTAAATTTCATATATAGTTTCAGAGAAACCGTAATCTTGAAGACAGTAAGAATTTGTGTGAAGTATAGAATGCGCATGTAAGTAATAATAGAATGCGTCAGTATGTAATCCATAAAAAGTTAAAAAAGCAATATTGGCGCGAAAGGTGTCTGTAAGTTCTCGAGGCTCGTTAGATGCGCGCTGCGAATCATCATTTTCCGCCTTGAATATTCGTAGCGTAAAAAGAAAGGGAGAGAAATTGTAAGGGCGCAGAGGGATCGCCGCGGAGGGGAAAATTTTTTTTCGTGACGTAGCACGCGGAGCGGAGGAGAAACGAGGAAGGAAGGGAAAAAGGAGATATAAATAAAAGCATCCCTCCAGCGTAGCTCTCGCGACAGGGTGGTCAAAAGGGTCAGGTTTGCCGCGCTTTTTCGCCACGGGACTCGTCGCGAAATCTAATTGGTCAATCGGGAAACAGCCATCTTTCAAATGGGCGTAGCCGCTCGTTAATACAGGGTGACTCACCCTTGCCTGCTGCAAAGCCTATACCTTCCGACCACTAACCTTCTCCCTTAACTTCCCCTCCTTTCCCATCCTGTTTCTCCCTTTTCCTTTCCCTGCGATTCGATCTTCCCTCTCTCGCCGATTCGGTTTTTCTTCTTCACCCTCCCCGGCTCGCTGCTTTCCCTTTCCGTCACGTACTTTCTCCCCGTGCCTTTCACCCTTCTGTCCCTTCTTCCTCCCCTCGGTTACTGTCCTTCTCCGTTTGCAACCGGCTCTCCCTTTCTCTTCAGCCGTTTCCGCCTCTATCTTCATCCCTTTCTATTTTTACGCCCGCTCTCTTCAACGCTTTCCAAGTTCACCCCTCTGAAAGTTTCACGATGGCATCCCTCCCCGCGGCGAAACATCGACGAGCAACGGACCTGATCGCTCGCAAGGCCTACCAGCCAGATACCCGGAACAACTTTCCTTTTGCCGAATTTACGAGCAGCACCTCAACGTTTTACGTATAGCGAGCTGACAATGCCTTGACACGACGATTGTAAGGGACACACGAACAATGGAACATCTTACGATGCTTTTGCCAAATTTTTACCTATAGGTTTGCTTCGCTTCTTAGGTTGCTGATGAGTTCACAATACCGAATGGACTTATTCCATTTTATTTAGGATTTTAGCGTGCTACGTGAATGATTGAACTGTAGAAACGGTGTTCAAATGATATTATGAGGAAACATTTTCTTTCTTGGTAAGGTACTGAGGTCCTTGGATGTTGAAAAGATATCAAACCTTTTGCCTTTACAAAATATGAATGATACTAATGTCACTTCCTGACTGACGTTAGATTTCATATAAACGTTCTTCACATAAAATATTTTTTTCATATTTTTAAAAGATTTCCTGTCACTTGTATCTGCTGTACTCGACTGATCTTTTAATTTATTGATATCGAAATCATTCACTGCTGAAGTTTTGTATTCAAAATTCAACTCAATATTCATGTTCTCAAATTCCACAGAATTCACATTGAAAAATTTGTTAATTGGACAAGCTTAAATAAATGTGAATTCTAAATTGAATAGTTAATCGCAAAACGTATCAACTAATAACCAATGAGTGATAAGTATTTCCATTTCCTTGGGGAAGCCTACTTATTACCGTACATAATATAAATACGTATTATGTAAACATATGGTAGTGGCAGATTCATAATTAAAATGTGGGAATGGTTAGATACGTAGAAACACGTGTAGTCTCCAAGGACAATTATAATACTAATAATACCTAATCAATTAACTGACGAAATTTAGTTCTAAAAATTCCTTGTGGAATATGTAATTACAATTATTAAATCGATGAGGAATGAAATGAACATTGAATTAATTCTAAAATTAGCAATGACGCGTTGAACATAGGACGTATACTCCTATTATGAATTTCACGAAAAGGCAAGTAAAATGAGGAAGAATTATATTTTTATTCGATAGAATAAGCAAGTCATTAACGTCAACCACGTCGAAATGAAGTTTAAGTTTGATGAATGTGGACGTCGATCACAGAAAAAATACTCTTATTACGAATTTTACGAAAAATATCAAACAAAATGAGGAAGAATTATATTTTTATTCGATAGAATACAAAGCAAGTCATTAATGTCAACCATGTTGAAATAAAGTTTAGATTTGACGAGCCCAAACGTCGATCATAGAACAAATACTCTTATTATGAATTTTACAAAAAATGTCAAACAAAATGAAGGGGAATTGTATCTTTATTTGATAGAATGTTAACAAGTCGTGAACGTCGATCACGTCGAAATAAAGTTTAGGTTTGATGAGTCTAGATTATACCCCTATTATGAATTTTACAAAAAAATAAAATGGGGAAAAATATTTTTATTCAGTCAAATTGACAATTCGTTAACGTCAAGTATACAGAAATAAAATTTCGTAATGAAATAACAGAAATAAAATTTACACGTGTATACGATTATGAAGTACTATTATAATGTACTATTATAGAGTGTGTACGAGCCCAACAAGTTACGAACCCACAGTATAAATCATGTCGACAATGAGAACAACATAATTATATCAAAACATAAGTTGTATTAAAAGATTATGTATAATGTAGCGTACTGTAATGTTAATAAATGTAATGTAACGTAATGTAATGTTAATAAATGTAATGTAGCGTACTGTAATGTTAATAAATGTAATGTAACTTACTGTAATGTTAATAAATGTAATGTAATGTAATGTGATGTAAATAAATGTAATGTAACGTAATGTAACATAAAATAATGTAATGTAAACAAATGTAATGTAACGTAATGTAACATAAAATAATGTGAAGTAATGTAAATTTAATTTCGAAACAAGAAACAGTGTAAAAATTGAAGATGTGAAAAACACGTTACATTGGTGCATATTTGCGAAGAAATTGAGAACCACTGTCGCAAAGTGCAGCAACGATCGAAGGTGTTAGGAAATATAAGAAAAAGGTAAAAAGAAAGAAAAGGAATTGTGCGAGCAGGAAAAGCGGCGTAGAATATCCGGAAATACATCGCGTACCAATGTCCGTTGCACTTCTGCATCGGTTGGCAAAGTGCATTACCCCTCTGTCGGTGAAGACGGCGTGTGGTATCCCACCATCGTGCAGTTTCTCTCCCACACGCCGTCAAATATGTGTTGCACGATGCAAGACTTGGCGTGCGGCATGCGTAAATGTGCATTGCCATTGCCCCACCATCCAACGGATCCACCAATGGACGTGTGCTACGGATCCGTAATGAAGTCCGCGATCAAAAGCACGTTCCTTTTATCGGAGAACTGAAATATGTGCTCGTACTGTTAAATAAATTCCGCGGGAATCGATTGACATTTGTTTAGACGCGGAATTGAAATTTAATCTTCGATATTGAAGGGAAAAGTATTGAAACGTAAAGAAATTATGATTGCGAACTTCGTGATGTTTAGGAAATATTTATGAGATGTGTGTAAAATTTTACGTGGTGAAATAAATTGAAAAGCAAAATCTTATAATACATTTTGCTTTTCAAACAATTTATTTACAATATAATATTGTAATGTACATTATATAATATAATGTTTTAATAGACTACGTATACTAAAATAAAATAAAACACTTCTGTAGAATTTTTAAAGGTATTGAAACGAGTAAAATTTCTTTGTTAAATAAAATTGTTTTGTTACTATTTTTGTTTCATTTTTAATAGCATGAGTAACTACTTCCTTCGACATAATTTCTTCCTGAATCATAGTATGTTATTTCCTCTGGTATAATGACCGTATACATCAATTAATCTATATTTAGACCCCAGCTTATATTTAGACTTCTCTTGTAGCATTTTATTGACGTATACTGAAACTATCTTCTCACATATCGTGAAATGTGATTACGGGATATCTTCAGCTCTTCAGAGCTGTAACTTTCAGCACGAAACTTGCATTTTAATTAAAAATAAATAAATCAATCAGCCAGTTCCTTGAATATGACAGACAACAGCGATATAAAATGTGGAGTCTAAAAATAGTCACTGTGACTGGTTGGCAAATTTATCTTAACCCTTTGCACTCAATGACTCACCACTCCATTTAATATAACAATTTAAATCATTTAGAATTGAAGTACTGAAAGAACTGAATCGATAATTATAATGTGTTGTATGAATACAGTGTAAAAACAGCGGTAATTAAGTTGTAAAGAAATAATAGCATGAATTTTTTCAAGTGGAAGGTTATAGAGTTACCATCAGCAAAAATCCGAATGAGCTACTGCATTAAGAAGAACAAAAACAAGTTACTGAAACCGAAGGAAGTGAGTCGATAAAAATATACATGAGTTGTATGATCATACTGAAAAAACAACTGTAATTAATTTGCAAAAGAAATAATAACATCAAACTTTCCAACTGCAAGGTTTCACAGTTGCCATCAGCATCCACCATCAGCAAAAATCCGAATGAGCTACTGCATTAAGAAGAACAAAAACAAGTTACTGAAACTGAAGGAAGTGAGTCGATAAAAATATACATGAGTTGTATGATCATACTGAAAAAACAGCTGTAATTAATTTGCAAAAGAGATAATAACATCAAACTTTCCAACTGCAAGGTTTCACAGTTGCCATCAGCATCCACCATCAGCAAAAATCCGAACGTAAAGAGCTACTACATTAAGAAGAACAAAAACAAGTTACTGAAACTGAAGGAAGTGAGTCGATAAAAATATACATGAGTTGTATGATCATACTGAAAAAACAGCTGTAATTAATTTGCAAAAGAAATAATAACATGAAACTTTCCAACTGCAAGGTTTCACAGTTGCCATCAGCATCCACCATCAGCAAAAATCCGAACGCAAAGAATTATTACCTCAAGAAAAAACTTACTGAAACTTGATGTATAGTTACTACCTACGTATTAACATCGCAAATGTTATAAAACCACCTAACAAAAAGAACAAATATATTTTCCCTAAAATTGACTCGAAGAGAAAGGTCTCTGAAGGTAATGGCTGGTGAACAAAAATACCGTACGAATGTCGACGCGAGAGCTGCAGTTCTATAGTGTGCAAAGTGCATTACCCCCCACCTAAGTGCATCACCCCTCCACCTGGTGTACCCCCTCCAAACAGGGAATATTCTTGTTGGCTCCCCTCGTCACGGCGAGTTGCATACAATGCATCGACTCAACGATGCACACCGATGATTCCTGGTAAGGTAAGAGGAGGGATGGTGCAACTGCAAGCCATTTTCCCCCTCTTTGTGCAACCACTTTCGAATGAAAGTTTCGAAGATGGAGGGAGACGTAGATGTTCAACGGATACCGTACTAGTACTTTTACGCTGACTTTTGCGAATTTATTTTTCATGATAATTCGGAGTTTCGTGCTGTGTTTTGTAGTTGGATGCAGGTAAGAGGTAGGGGGGAATTTTTGGATTTTGGAATTTTGGGGTTGTGGAACTTTGGAACTTTTGAAGGGGGGGTTTGGGAATTTTTCAGAGGTATAAGACCTCAAGGTAGAATTTTGGGATGTTTGGACTTTGGAATGTTGAAATTTTTGAACTTGGGGACTTTTGAAGGTGGAGATTTGGAAATTTTTCAAGTTGAGGGGTTTGAAATCTCAGAGCGGTATTTTGAAATTTCGAAGGGTTGGAATTTTGGAACTTTGGAATTTGGGGACGTTAGTAATTCAGTACTTTAAAACTTGGAGATGTTAGAAATTTGGAACGTTGGAACTTGGGATGATAGAATTTTGGGACTTGTAGACTTCGAAATTTTGGAATTAGGGGACGTTGAAATTCTTGAACTTTGGAACTTGGAGACGTTGGAATTTTCAGCAATTTTAGAATCTTAACGCTTTAGAGTTTAGGGTCGTCGAAATTTTGCAGTTCTGGGAATTCAAGTTTTGCAGATTTGGAGTATTGGAATTTTAAGACTATGAGATTTTGTTTAGGAGCTGAGAAATTATAAAAATTTTGAAACAATTTTGCAAGTGTGAAGATTTGAGACTTTGAGCCCCTTGAAGTTTGGTACTTTAGAACTTTGAAATCGTTTAATTTTAGGACAAATTTTCTTCTATAAAAATATTGATACTTGTTTCCAAAAGTTCATAGAAATTTAGAGAGAGATTTTTCCATCTCTATGGCAAGATTAAACTATATTTTCAAGTACATCCCACTAACCATTGGGAAAACCGAAGTTTCTTGTTGAAGGGACAAGCTCAGGTCAGATTTCGGGTATGGTCCCGTTAGTAAACTGAATTTCTTAAATCCCATGAAAATTTGGGGTTTAAGTCCATCTGACGATGGCTAAAACTACCTGATATTGTTCCTTTCAATTCCTCAGTTAATAGCACTTGTGAAACTTCAGAAACTGCAACAAAGTGGTTACACGAAAGTCTTGTAATATTAACTCCAGTTTTGTTTCAAGTATTTGCTGGATACCGCTGGAATTTGTATATTAGTGGTACACTATGTATTTTAGTAAGCAAATTAATTTTTATTCAATAGCAAAATTAATTCTATTTGTATTTAATATAATAGCAATGTCCAATAATATTTAATATTATTTAATAGTTTTTATTTCAATGTTATCAAAGTTGTCGGTAATGAATGACTTTATGAACGAATGATTTTTTATGAACAATAAACTGCATCCTTCTTATTTTTTATTAACAGCTGTCAGTAAATTTGAAGATAAGAGTTTACTTTTCTAAATTTTATTTATACAAATGGTTTTGTTTGATCTTCATTCAGAATAACCTATTGCACATTTTGTATGATACATATTAACCTATAGCATTTTCTACAGTACATTTTATATTGTAAAATTCTTTTCTAAATCTCAGAATTATACATGTCCTCATAAGTTCATCTTTAATCTTTCTACCTTCCTAAATCTTTATTATACGCTTTAATTTTGCCAGTTTATGTTATTGTATATTAAAATGATCATGAAATTCTTTATTCGCTAATTCAAACTTGACGCTCTAAGTAATTGTGATCTTCTAATATTTTTATGTTCTCAAAATCATACTAAATTTTCTTTACATATCCGCTATTTAATAGATCAAACAACTCAGCCTTCAGTACCAATCTTTATTAACAACAGCTAACTAAAATAAATTTTGAAAATTGCAGAAAGATTTCTTCTATATTCCATCGAAAAATGAATGATAATTATATACGTAATTATTAGTTAAAACGTTTTAACTCTACACGAGGTTCGCGAGTTTGCGAATTTTCAGCCGCCATTTATACGCTGGGCCCTTTTGCGAAGATTGGTGCTCGAACCTGCCCCTTCAGCCACCATATGTGCACGTACGTGTACCTACAATAGGTACGCGTATAAATCAGCTACACGATCCTTGTGTTCGTGAAACACGCCATTTTCGATCTGCGGTCTATTTCTAACATAAATACTGCCTTTCATTTTTAAGAACAAAACAGTCAAATTTGAAATGAAAAAATTATCTTGTATTTGATAAACGAAGTATGCAATCTTTAACATTAGTCAGCAAATATTACATTTGGATAACTACAATAAAGGATTTGAATGTTTCAAATAATTTTTGGTAAAAATGGTAAATTATCACCATTCGTGAGATACAGATTATTTTAGTAAAAATCATGGATAAAATTGAAAAATTTTGACTCAGAAAGTTACACATCAAAACGTTGCACGTTAAATTACTTCTCGAGTTATATTCACAAGTCTTTTGCTAAAAAAGTACGTAGTGAAGTATGCTTTTGAGTGAAAAGTCTTTAGCAAATACAAAACACTTTTTATATCTACATATGGCTATTGTTTTGAAATACCGGATTGTAAAGAACATCAAAGGGTTCTATAAGTGATCCCCAAATTCCATATCGATGGTTTGCGTCGTTAAGATACCATAAACGTTGCGAACAGCAAATTGTAGAAAATTATAGATGCGAACCTTTCTTCTGTTCTATCGCGGTAAAAACGTCCTGGGAAAGGAGTAACATCTATTCTGTGACCGTTACAGTCCTAATTTCGACCCATCAAACGATTGTCCTATTTTAACGCGGCGTAACCGCAAGAGACATCGTTTCTATCCTATTCTCCATCTGCTCGCATGCTAATCTAAGGAGGCAACCGTTAGAAACGATACCGGCCGCAATAAGCTTGGTAAATGAATTATATTACGGTAATAAACACTTTCCCCGGCTAGTAGAGTAACGGTGAAAGGAAAAAAGTTAATAGGTTTCGGTACAAAATTTCTTTACCTGTGGTTTATGGTCGGAGAAAATGGCACCTTGTTAGTGTGTAAAATGTTTGTGAAGGGGTATTAACGCTTTAATGGCCGTTTATGTAGTCGAACCTCGTCAGGACCTAGCAATACTTTTTCAGAATTAATATAAAAAACACTATATGTAAATTTATGAGATAATTTAACTATACATAAAACAAATAAAAACAATGGCAATTAGGACGCATTTGATATAACAAATTTAATATTGTGATAATTATTGAAACAACCATCTATGTGCATGAAAAGAAAAATTCTGAAATCTACATGTCGCATATGTTAGCAGCCATTAAAGTTTAATAGTGTGGTTTCAAAAATTAGGAGGTTTTTGAAAATGAACTATGTATTTTGAAATGTATAATTTGATGGGAAGATTGTTTAACACTAAACCTACCGACATATAATGTACACTTACTTTGAAATTAAAAATAAAGTTAAAGAATAAATATACAAACAACGAAACATAAATTAGCACACACATTTGTTCTTTATCTTGATGAAAATCAATGCTGTTTTCAAGGAATGTACTTTAACAAAATGTGTACCTTATAATAAGAAACTTGTGGACCAGTCATTTGACCGGTTTGGTAGTTTTAGTGTTAAGTAGATTGTTTTTTATGAATTTGGATATTGAGTGAACGATCTGAAGGACCACATATGATGGACCACAAGTCTATGAAATTCTAAATGCATTTTCAAAATTTCAAAGACAAGTTGTAGAAAAAACCCAAAGTTGCAAACTTCTCTAGTCCAAAGTTAGATAGGTTCTTATAAAGAATCTAAAAAATCTGAGAATTCCGAAGAATCCTAAGAAAATTCCAAAAATCCTAAAGTTGTATGATGAACATAAAGTCTCACAGTTTTAAAATTCTAAAACTACAAAGTCTCAAAATAGTATGATTATCGCAAGATATAATGCTTTTATTTTATACTGGCATATAATAAAAGATATGTATATTTCTTAATGTCATTTTTTTTTTATATCCTTTCAAGCACCTTTACTTTATTCCATGTTATTCAATGATCAACTTTTTCTTTCCTACACCACCTTTAAACCGCTCATTTAGTAAAACAACAACCAAAAAGATAAAAAGAAGAATAAAATACCAAAAATGTTTGAAAATATGTATGAAGTAAGGAAAGTTTGAAAAGATTAAATGAAACGTAGAATTCGAGGAAATCTTGGTATATTGTCATCGCAGTTTTTATTCTATCTTCCTCGTCGCGATTTCACGCTGGGATAATGGATTCCCCGATCCTTTGGATGCGCTCGTTAACACGGTATTCGAAACGGTTGCAGCTGCCATACTGGAAACGGTGATAAACCAGCCTACCTAGCAGCCGACTAGAACCTAGCCCACTTCCAAAGCCAGGGAAATCGCTAAGAAAACAGAGATCGAAATGCGGTTTGAAAAGCGGAAATACAATAGATTCTTCGTATCTTTTTGAATAAATTTTCCTCGACTGTCAAACTTTGACGCTTACGTAGGAAAGAATCGGGAAATATTTTTGTAATGAGTTTATTTGTGAATTATGTGTAAAGTAGTGAGAAGCTTTTTTGAGTTATGTGAAAATTGTAGTTTATCTGTCGAACTCATTTTTTCTTAATTTTTAACTGTTTTGTGCCTTGAAGAGGGTTGTGCCTTGAAGAAACGTGATGTTGAAATAAATTGATGTTAAATTTTTAATCGAGACTCCACAACAAGATCGTTTAACTAATTTCTTAAGCTACTAAACAACTTCTCATCTTTTAAATATAATGTACATGTGTACGTACGTACGTATGAAGGATTTAAAAGTAAAAAAGTTTGGAAATCTGAAAAATCCATGAATGTTTAGGGTATGAAGATTCGAAACTGAGAAATTGAAAAAAGTGAGATTTTAAAATTAGAAAATGAAACTTGATAAAGATGAAACTTCGAATCTGAAACGATTGTCCCCATTCGAAAGAAGATATTGCACCCGAGTATTTTGCGAGGTTGCTGACTCATAGTGAAATTTTTCATAGCCAAGATGTCCTCGAAAATAGGCGCGATCGTTGGCCCCGCGACTAATCATTCGGTAGGAATTATACCGGGTCGGTCCTTTCCCCAATCTGGCGACCTTCGTATAAATCTTATTCCGCGGAACGCTCGTTTCTCGCCAGTCAGAAACGTAATTCCCAGTTCCCGCGGGCATAAAGCTGCTCCCGGGAAGAAAAGCGACTCGGATTCGAATTTTCTCGACGAGAAACGCGTATAATCGAGAGCCTCGACCGATTATTCGTACGCGAAGGGCCAAGGATTTATTGCTCGTGGAATAGTTTTTTCTAGGCCGACGTGCTAGGATAGAGAAATAGGGGAATGGTTTCGAAAAAGAGAGGGGAAAAGATGTGGAGGAGGGGAAGAGGGCATCCGCGGGCAATGCCAGCTGCGCTACCGTAACATAACGAAACCTAAACGCACAGGCGCCTTCTACCAATAGGAACCAACTGTTCATTAGACTGTTGGTACAGGCTGTTCCAAATTGTCTACGATCACGACCGAATGCGAGGGTGTAACGAACGACGAAAGATTAGATCTGAGTTCTTGATGCTTCTCGGAGATCTTCGACGATTTGATACTAAACGGCAGTGCAATTTAGAATCAAATAAAGTTGTAAAATAAATAGACTGAACTACGTGGTTTATGGTAAACCATATGTGTATATACACGTAAAATTATATGATAAAACCATACACGCGTTCATTCTTCATGTTGATGTAAATCAACGACTTCGGAAAAGCATCTTAGCATGTAACTCGAAAATTATAAACCAGTCATTTAACCATTTTGGTAGTTTTGGCGTTGATACTGGATGCACCTAAAATTTTTGCAAACTTCAAATGTGAAAGTTTCAGCTGCAAACTGGGTCTGTTCTTAACCCTTGGCACTAGAAAATATTCATGCTGTCGTCAGATATTAACGTTCACTGCCACCTATGAAATAACTCGTGTTCTTTCTTTAATTCGGGTAAATTTTATATCTGTATATGAATATTGTTATATTTTGTGAAGATGTGCTTTTCTTCAAATAAAATTTACAACACAAAATACTTTAAATTTAACTAACATTGAATAGGTTAATTTTAGTTAAAAAGCATGACAGATCTGAGTGTGGTTAATGTATTTACAAGGATGAACATGTAAATGAAAAATGCAAAGGAAAAACTATCATGCTGAGTTCTAAATAAAAAGACTTTAGAATCTCGAAATAGAATATTAGAATGTCTCTATAAATGTTAAATTGAGTTAATATGAGAATATTTATTATATACAGCATGATATTGATAAACAGGCAACACAGTAACAAAAATAAATATATTATTAATGAGTTTGCATTACTAAAAAATGTCTAAACTTAGACTTGACATTTGCATATTCACACAAAAACAAAAATAAAAATGAATTAAAAGCACCAACACTATCCTTTTTGCCTGTAAATAAATTCGTGTATTTGAAAATTTATTTTGGACAATCGAGGAAACAAAATGAGCGTCGAGGAGTACCGATCAATACACTTCACTTCGGCAGAAAATTCTTAATAATAGGCGGTTTCTCCTTGAAATCTAACAAATTAGATTAATAAAATAAATAGAAAAAAAATATTTGTTTCTATAAAATAGTTGTTAAATATGTCGGACAAGATTTATTAATAATCTTTCAACGCCGACAATGTAAATGTAACGCAAAGGAAAGGATTAATCGAAAAAATGCTTATAATTGTATTCGAATAAAAAGTGTTGTAACCGTAAGGAAACTAAAAGTATGCAAATTGGTGATGGTGCCAAAAAAGCCTCTAGCGACAGATGCGATGCCGAATTTCGTACTTTGGAAGCTGGTAAACAGAAAACGCAGCTGCTGTGCTGGCAAGTAAGAAATCTCCTAAACCCTAACTTATCGACTGCCATCACGTTGGTAATTTATTCTAACTCGTAAGAAACATCCTATTTATAATGCAAATGCAAAATACTTTGATCAATCGATCTTACGAGAGATACGTTTACTTGAAACTTTCTTCAACAGAAATTCGGACGCACGCTTTTATAAATATTTATTATACTCTTCTGTTATTTTGTAAACATTTTATGATTTATGACACAAGAAAAATGATTTGAAGTCAAATTAAATGCAGAGAATTCGCTTTTTGTTCAGATCTTAATAGTTCTAAGTTTCGTTATTGTTTATTTAAACCACGTTACCGATCGGTATTTCAATTTTCAAAGGACATAAAAATAGACACCTTATTTATATTGTTATAATGTTTAAAGCGTCTATTACAAATTCACGGAACATTAATATTTAATGTTTTAAATTTTGCAAAAATAGATCAACAAGTTCATAAAACATTTGGAGTACTTTTTGTTACGAAAATCAATTTTTTCTATTTCTTGCTAAAAAAAATTGCTAAGAAGAGTACCCAGTTCACATATGGACAGCCATTTTTTCACGAAGAAATATTTTATTTTCGTGGCATCGTATGAATCGTGGTTGCAGATCGCACTTCTGGTAAAACCAGAGTGAAATCCTATAATGTGTACAAAATCGCAGCAGCTGCGAATTCAGCGGACTGTATAGGCGCTTTCCAATTCATTTTCCGTTGGATTTTCCCTGGTCCCTTGCCCTATTCACAAGGGATCGGGACAGAGAACAAACTGCAGGAAGATCTATTGGCGGAAAATGTAGGCAGCAGTGACTAAAACGATAAATCAATACTCAAGAAACAAAAGCATAATTAATCCTTGTTCACAGTTTGAGCCAGCTTCATCCGTAATAAAAATCCAATACTCGACACGTTTTACATTATTTTTTTTTAAAAAAGTCTAAAATTTAAGCTACGAAAAATTCGTTAAAAAATTGTAACTTCGGTTGAAATACAGATTAAACATTAGCAACAGATTTTTAGTTCACAGTGTTTGTTACAGAATTAAATAATTATATTAATCACGTTACACATTAAATGACCATTTTGTATAAATGCATATTTTGTACAGATTTATATCTTAAAATGATATTTTGACGAATTAGAAATATTTGGTGAAAATACATTTTTCATTAATTAGTTTGTAAACAGTTGATTCTAAAAATACAGTTTAATACATCTGACAAAGTAAATACATCAAATTTCGAAAAACACTACCTACTGAATTTGTAATAATTTAAAAAAAAATTAAACGAAAGCTTGAATTTATGATATTATGTCAACAGTATCACAAAAAATATATGTCACTAAATATATGTCAGAAAAATAAAAATATATTAAAAATAAATATTCGCAAGTAGCTTCTAGTCGATGATAAGAACAGTGTAAAAATTGTCAGAGCGTATTTCATCGTTATCGTAAATTAATAAAGGGAAGCAATAAGTTTTAAGATCCAAGCATTTCCTGTAGATTCGACTGCTTTTGCACAGGCTAGAAGAGCCTTCGTAATATCCTGTGGCTAAGTTTCCTTTCCATACGTCTCTAAGGACGCCCCCATTAAACGGTGGACAGGGGTAATCGAATAGTTCTAAGCTACCGGAGGGTCAGAATAGGCGTTCTAAAATTGGGAGGGGTACATAGGGGAACACGAAAACCGGATGGCACGTTGAAATGTAGTCGACTACATTCTGAATATCCAATTCTCCATTTCTGAACATGATTTTTATTTCGGTCGTAATATCACTTCCCTCCTCGTTAAATTCCTAGAGCAACAAATTTAATATTTGCAAGGTGCGGAAATTTAATACTTCTCTAGAGGGAATATTTAATAACATACGCTATAGAACAAAATTGCTTATTAACAATATTAACAAGTAATTGTAACTAAAAAGAAATTTTAAGTATTTCTCGGAACTTGTTCAAAAATAATTTGTCATCTTTCGTCGTAGATTTTTAACAGTAATCAATTTATATACGAACAGAGATTGCAAATACGAACGCTATAAAGTAAAACTAAATATAAATCATTATAAAATTTATTTCAGTTCATGTTTAAATACGTCAAACAAATAAATCGAGAATATAAACTATGTTTTTAATTTCATAGGCAGCAAATTATGTATCCATTAATTATCTCGTTCAAGTTATGGCGTAAAACACCATTCGAAACAAGATGGTACCTTCGTCCAGCAGCGTAATTAAACATAATAAAGCCATTATTCTATTAATAAACCTGCAGTCGCTCTCTCCGACTGAGTGCCAATTATAAGTTATGTAATGTATTTCTAAGTAATTGATCGTTATTTATAAGTTGTATCCAACGATGCCGCTAAAGCTGGGCAGGTGAATAGAAGCAACATGGACGCAATTTCTTCTTTTTCCAACCTCTTACCTTGAGCACCCTGACCCTGGCCACATTGGCAGCTGTCTCACTCCACCCCTTTTGTAGGCATAGCACTGCTCTAACGTAAGAACGGATTTGTCTATCCCTGCACGGTTTGCAGTACCTTCTATCAAAAATTCATCTCATCTTTTTTTTCGATACTTCACATTCATTGCTTTCTATAATAGAATGTTACATATGGATTTTCTAATTAGGAAACATACACTTTGATATTTTTATTTGTCTCAAAACCCGTAAAGAAATTTTGTAACTATTAAATGAAGTCGTAAGCAATGAAACGTATAGAATAAAATTGAAATCTTGATTTTCTGTAATGTTTAAGATTTTGCTTTTCATACGACTATAAATAGAGAAAGTTTAATTTTCTTACAAGATGGAGTTTACCTTCATTGCAAACAGTTCTTATATTGGTTTCCAGAATATTAACAAATATTTGAATATCGTGAATTTATTTATGAAATCTAATACTCGTTTCTGAAGTTACATACTGATTTTGCTGATTATATATTTTTCGAAAGTAACCATGACTAATGCGCAAGTCGTTCGAACCTATGACCGTTTAATGCATCGTTGCATTCTCGTAGGTGTTCAAGGCTATCGCAACGCCCGAAATCGAAGAGTAATTCAACGTAAAAGGAAAGATAGTTTGTGAGTATATGAATGCAAATCGAAAAGATACGAATCTACGCGCAGCATCATTCCCATCGAGGCTGTTTGAAAGAAACAAGAAAGAAGGTCCGATAGATTGTCGCAAGAATCTCAATAAGCATGTGAACGCCGGTGTAAGTTAGAGGAGCAAGGAACTCGTTAACGGCGGTACGATACGTCGAAAACACCCGGTAGATTCCTGCAGGAACCGAACGCGCAACGGCGCAAGAAAGAGCGAGGAAAACGGTGCGGCGACGAAACGGTGGGAGAAAGAGAGTGCACACTCACACGCACGAGTGTAAGCACACGAGTTTCTTGGTCGACGTACACGCATGCTCGTGTGCGTCCTCGCGCGAGCACGCTGTGTGCACGCGAAAACGAGCGAGCGAGCGAACGAACGCGTACACGCAGACAAGCACGTTGCCGGCTGCGAAAACCGGCGTGCAAAAATCGTCCAATCGGGAATAGAGGCGTGAGTCGGTGGGGTGAGCCACGTGGTGTATCCCGGACGAATCAGGGGCGAGGCGGTCGCGAATTTCGAGTCGGTTTCCCGCTCGGCGCTCAGGACTTCTAGTCTGCTAGAGCAAGATGGACAGTTAGAGGGAAAAAAAGAGGGAGAAAGTGCAACAAGCGCCTAGCAAGGAGGTACGGGACGGTCGTATGCTTACTTAAAAAGGAGCGAGCAAGAGGGAAGTCAGGGTGGAAAAAAAGGGAGAAGAGGCGACGAGTTTGCATCGCGTTGCCCCCCAGGACACGCGAAAGAGGGAACGAGAGAGCGACGAAGGAGCAAACGGGGTAACGACGAAACGCGACGAGAAGGAGAAAGAGAAAGAAAAGGCCGAATGAGAGTGCCCCTCAGACGTTGTGTCGTGGTCTAGCCAAAGAGACAAGAGCCCGGTAGGAAGGTGCGTCGTGGTCGCAAACAGAGGAGAGAAGAGGAGAGAAAGAAAGAGAGGAGGAGTCGCTGGGCACACGGTGAATCGTCGAGAGAACGGTCAACTTCGCGTCCCTTAACCTTAAAAAAATCTCAAGAGTCGTTCCTGAAGAAGAGGCCAACGTAGTCGTGGAGTTCGTAGTCCGCCTGATCGGTCGTCGCACAACAGAGTCATCCTCGTCGGTCTGCAAAGATCGAACTTGGCTCCAGGGACATCCACTACAACCGGAAACGCACGCCAGGTTTGTGTACTACCGGTGCCGAGTCGACGTGACAGAGAGTCGTTGTACAATCTCGGAGCGAGCGGGAAATAGGCAGCCGTTCACGCAAAGGAAACGAAGAAAGGAGAAAACAAAAGATACTCGTATACAGGCAGGAACGCTTGGAAGATCCGTTCGAGATATTTACGAGAAAAGCCTCTTGTGTCCCGTTCGTTTTTGTTTTTTTTTCTGTTTGGGTGTGCCAGCGCGAAAATCACGCCGAGTATCGAGCGAGAAAGACGATCGTGTTCGCCAGGATATTCGGGGATCGAGTAAATCGGCCGTAGAAGGAAAGATCCTGACAAAAGCGCGCTCTCGTGTTCGTTCCCATCTGCGTGACAAACAGGAGTCGTCCAACGTCGTGACCGTGGTCGTGGTCGTGGTTATCCGCGTGATTCGTCGTCGAGAAACCAGGAGTAAACGTGCGGTGCTCGTGTCGTCCGCGTCATCGAGTTCGTTCGCGATCTCAGTCGGTGAGGTCTCCCTTTCGTCTCGTGATCTCCTGGTGCGAAATAACGCTCGGTTTTTCGCGTGCTCGTGATCGTCCCAGTTGCTGAAAATCATCGCCAGCGATCGTTCCGTTCCGTTACGAGTCTCGCGCCATCGAGAGCAACGAGTTTTCCGAGCCACGTGACCGAGACCGTTATCTCGAGGAAAACTGCCACCATAGCATCCAAGACCGAGCCAACCACCATGTCGAAGCTTTACGTGGGCAATTTGCCGTCGGACTGTAACGAGAGTGCCCTCAGACAACTGTTTCAGGATCATAATTTGTCGTGCACCACGATCCTGGTCAAACGAGGCGGCTACGCTTTCGTCGACTGCACCGATCAATCCGTAGCCGATCGTGCGATCGACAAGCTTAACGGTGAGTTCATGAATCAACGATCGATCAGATAACCGCTTGGATAGATCGCTTCGCTAAGCTTCTGTGTCACGTTTAGCCCGTATCGGCTGTTGCTACGCCGATATACCTTGTACAAAGATGCTTTTTACTAATGCTGATAATGTGTGCCCGCCGCTGCCGCTACTATTACGCCACAAGGCCTGCTGTCAGCGTTCCATCAACGAACGGAGGAGGAGAATCTTCGCGATGGGACACGCAATGGACCTAACGGACGCTTGATCGTTTAGCTAACGCTACGCTTTTACCGCTTTATGCAATATTGTACATTTCACTGCAATCATTCGTTGCAATCGGCACGCTCCAAAATTATCACGGCTGCAATACCGATCGAGAATCGTACGTGCCGATTGTAAACGCTTGTACATATATACCTACGCTTTCTTTCATTAGTTTGTAAGATACTGCAAGTAGAAATATAAAGTTTGGCACGCTTGTATATACGCTTTACCATTTGCTGCCTTACGTTTCTCTCTTCCTGTACCTAGATCGAAAGATCGATTTTCTGTGTATATATATCTGCACCCCGAAGCTAAAGTATGTTATTAAATCACCCTTCTGAACTTTAGACCTCCTTATCGTTCTTATGGTATTGTATTAAAAGTTGAACGATCTATTCGGAGTAAAGTAACTTCGGAAAGAATCTGTTACCGGAAATATTGAAAATGTCATATTTCTCATAACACCGGACTTACGGTCTCAGGGTTCAGATATATATACTTCGATTCTACGTATTTCCTCGATAACCTATATTTGTACAGTAAAAGGCAACTTCACGCTGTTATTCAATGAATCGATCGTCACTTATATTCCTCGAGGAAAGAACAATCGCGTTCTATCGTTGATCGTCCAATTTTCATGTGACCAGAGATGTCATGAGAATAAAAAAAAGTGGCCTATCGATTCATTGGAACTATCGTGTATAAATATGTATGTATATAACGGGAACAAAGGAACGTTTGTGAATGAAACGCCTTGAAACGAACAACCACTGGTCGTTGTCTATCGGTTTGAGAGTCCCTGGTCGCGACCTTGAAAATGCTTCCGCCGAAAAAGATTCATCTTTTCATTTTCATCGAATGACTTGCGCGGAAAGAATGTACCCTTCGATTGTTGACAACGTTTTAAATATTGCGGTATTTTCGTTCGGTTAGATAACCTCGTTAATCCGTAATCGTGCAAAATATTCGTACGAGAATGAAGAGAAAAAAAAAGAAAGGTTGTTTCAGAAATTCCTCTTAATAACGGCGGGAGAGACTATACTCGTGTCGTGTGGAAAACTTATCCACGTGGTGGAGAGGCGCACGCATCAGCAAGATGGCGGAGCCGGTTATACCGGCAAGGTCACGCGTGTGGGTTTCGTCTTTGAGATAAGTTTCTGATAATCGCCCGCGTCGCTTCCAACGAACTGTCGTCGATCGATACGATTACTCCAGTGCTCGTTCGTAATAATAGTCACTTTTCGTATTAAAAAGAGAGAACGAATAAATAGGAATTGCGATATCATCGTTTTACCGATAACGGCGTTGTTAATCGAATTGTTTGGAATTCGATTACGGCGAAGACTGTCGACATTTCGATAACGTGTACTGGAATATGCAGTCTTGTAATATACAGTTTAAATCGATTTCGGTTCCTTTGATCCTCGTTTTCGACGACCATGTAAATATGTGCATAAACGCTTTGACGAATTATTTTCGCGTTGTCTAATAATAACGATGTATTTGTAGAGTTAAACTTCTTTTGTAGGGAATAGTGATTGAGACAAATAACGGTCAGAAATGCTTCTAAATTTAAATAACAGAGTTTAGAGACCTTGGAGTTTCTTACCTCTGAAATTTAGAAAACTTGGAAAATTTCGAAATTTCAGACGTTCAAATTTTTCAGCTATTAAGCTTCACACGTGTATTCTAATTAGAAAATATAAATCACTGGAAATATACGATCTGATTACATAAATAATAAAGTGATCACTCATACATAAGAACTGAATAAATGTTTCAACCTATCACCTATACAAACTTGTCAACTTGTATCCAATGATTGACAGGAAACATATTTATTTTCTGTTTACTTTACACTTTGCTTACTTTTAACTCCTGTATATACGTTATATAATTTTACTTATTTACTCGACAATCAAAATGTACATATACCTATCGTTTGACTGTGATCGTTTCCTATTTTACATTTTCTAGCTAATTACCAACACCGTACAACGAATTAATATGCGTATAAGTAACCAAAATCGTTTTTAAACGTTTCAGAATCAATTTTCTTCTTTTTTACAATGGTACAGCTATTAAAAATAATATTGTTTCATTATAACCTTGAATGGTATTCAAAATGGTAGGAATAGTAGTGCATAGTCGATAACGCTTCCCAAAGAAAAATGGCGGTTTAGGGAGGTCCTAACATTCACATTTTTAAGAGTCGAGTAGGGAGATCAATTGAAATTACCTTGAGAGAAATTAATACAATTCTTAATTATTGAATGAAAACTAGCAAATTAATTTTAATTAAATTCTTTTGCAAAGTTTAATTGGATTTTAAAGATGGCATCAGTATATACACTTATTCTGTGAAAAATAGCATCTACATAAAAATCACAGTTAAAAATATTTAACCTTCTGCTCCAAGTAGTTTGCGACACCTCTTCAAAAATATTAAACCTCAAAAATCGAAATTTGGATTAATCATATTCCTCACTATCAAAGTAGCAGTTGTATTCGTTGTCAGTCATATTTACCGATGTCCCAACATTTGAATTAGATCTTCACGAAATTAATTTTGTACGTAAAACGCTATTACGCTAGGCAAATCCTGACCCTACGTACTGAATTTCATCCTCGCCCGGAGATGTTAGATCGATACCTCGGCCAGAGACGACCCATGCCAGCATGTTGGCGATTCTCCCGCCTAAAAAACGTGGTCAAGGTCGCGTCTGTACGCGTGACGTATGGTTTCCCACTGGCTCCATGTCGAGGTTAAAATTTACATCGTGAAATACCGTCGACTTCGTCTCGGCTTGGCCGTCGAAATTGGTTAGTCACACTCGTCATACGCGACACGGCCATATTAAATCGAGTAAATTCGGAACATAAATTTCTTTGATGACTTTGTAACTGCTGTACTTGTACTACGTAAGTTTATCGATGCGTGTTGATCTGAATTACAAGTGTCGTCTCGTTATATGGCCGTTTGGATGAGGCGGGAAAACAGTCGTGATGAAGGTTCTATACAGCGATTCGCAAGTTGGCAATTTCTAAATTTCCAGACTCGTAAAGTTTAAAATTTTTAAATTTGCAATTTTGCTGAATTTGTGAAGTTGACAATTTCTAAACTTCTAAATCTCTAAATTTAGTAATACCGAGTATGTAGACACCACAAGTGTCCCGAAGGGGAACACGACTATGTACAGAAAGAAGCCATATACCGAGACTGTATTATAGACATATCAATCGATACATTTACAATCCTAACACCATATCGTTTCATTAGATTGAACTTTAAAATACAGGATTCAAAATTATAATTATGAACTATAATTAACGTTTATGTGACTGAATAAAAAATTGTATTAGAAGTGGCTTCAACAATTGCTACATTCTACAAAATCTATTTTCGACGTCGATATTGTTTTGTGTAAATATTCATTCTCACGGGAAGTTATGTGGTAGAAAGATCAATAAGGGGAGGAAAAGAAATAGTTATTTTTCTATCCAAAGAGCCTCAATCTAGCTGACAGCAGCTAACAAGACTACTTAATGCATGTAATTGCAGAAGGATTCGTGTGGAAAGACCGCAGACTGTCGTTCGTGACGGTCCCTCCACCTGTCAGATGCCAATCGACTAGTAATTGACTATCAATTCACTTCCTGAATCTGTAAATTTCGAAAATCCACTACTACTTCTACTTGGTTTTCTTAAATTTAAAAATATACAATTCTCCTTAATTTAAAAATGAAATACATCTAACCTCGTGAACTTCTGAACATCTAAATCTACAAAATCTCCCAAACTAGAAAACTTGAAAATTAAAAATTAAATAAAATTAGAAAGATGAAAATAAAATTTGAAATTAGAAATGTTAAAGTCCGTATATTGGCAAATTAAGCAATAATGTAGCAAAGAATCGGAAGGTATGCGAGCAGTTAAAAAATGCGGACAGGCACGCAAAATGTAGCAAAAGAATGGGCAAAGAGAACGGTCGCGTCGGCTTGCTTAGAAGCCGGGTTGCAAGAAAGAGGAACGGCAGGAACATTGGAACGATTCATAGGGAATAGTCCTCTCCCTCTATTTCGTTAGCAATACAGAAGGCTCAGTCGTTGCTCCTGCAGCTCTGGTACATATGTATATGGGGCTGAACCTTGGATACAATGCCGTGTGCGGAGAACGTTACCGTCAAGTACAGAACTAGTTTGGTGGGTTGTGTTACGTTTTAGACCAAACTAAGGCTAGTCGCGGTTAAACTACATCCAACTACAAGCTCCGACATTAATTCACCGATTTATGTTTGCCCGCAAAAATCTTGCCTCGTATCTGTCCCCAAGAATATTTCAAATTAGATTTATTATTAAACCTTATTTATTATATAAACTTTTTAGAATTGTGTAAGTGTGCTTACATGATGTTTTTTGTCTTCTATATTGGCAGATATCAGGGGGGTTTTTAGGGACAGTTAGGACAGAAACAATTGATATGAACTAATTTTTGGTTAGGTATGAGTTTTTGAAAATTTAGAAATTTGGGAAGTTAGATTCTGAGATTTAGAAAAATAGCAAGAAATTCGAGATCTGCAAATTGAAAGAATTGAGACTTTAGAAATTGAAAGAATTGAGAAATCAGAAGTTTGGATATTTAATATAATAATTTATTAACATGTGAAGTACAGTGGATGCCTCCGAAATGTCGCTATAAGCGATAAATAAGTTTGACGATAAGTGAGCCAACCAGCCGAAAAGAAAAATGGCGAATAAAATGTTCCATTAACGCATCATCGGTCCTTAATTGGTTCGAAGGCATTCCAGGAACTGTTCGAATCAGCCTGGTATTTTTAATCGCGATTTCGCAGTTGTCCATGGCTCGGTCTGCTTGATTTGTCGCGTGCCTGCTACGAGACCACCACCTGCCCTCCGCAAAAAAAAGTTACCTGTTAACAGTGCACCGGTAACCGACACTCGTGGAACTTTACGATTCGGTTTCGCTTTAACCGCAACGGAACACTCTCTGGTCAACAACAATATCTAAATCGAAGAAAAAGTTATTCTCCATGTTCGATCTCATTACGATAACGAACGTTTCTCTAGATCGTGTGAAACGTTATTACTACTGTTATCCTCTTTGAAATCTTATCGATCTACATCGGGGAAGCGCCGCGGATGCGTACAGGGTATAACAAAAACGATTCCAGTTAATTACATCACGCGGGTACTTCGTGTAAAAATCGTTCGGATAACCTTTACGCATCACCCACGATCCGTGGCAAATCCATTTGCAGCTGGCTAAAGTATATTCGATTATTTGCAGTTTGCTTTCTTGTTGAAATGTATAGATTCGTACGTCTGAATATCTATAACCTTTCGAAACTTAAATCTTCCCACATTCGAAAAAGTTCGATTCGAATTTGAAAATTAACCCTCGGTGTTTACTCAAGTTTTCATGGCCACCCATTCAGGGAGGAAACTAAAAGATAAAACTTTGCCAGTGTTATCTAGTTCTACCGATTAAAAATTTGATACGAGTAAAACTTGTAGAACACACGATACCTAGATAATTAAAGATATAAAGATACAAAACTAAAAATACAGTATAGCAATTTAGGAAGATGTTAAAACACTAAAATTAGTGTTAACTACGCCCCCAGTGTTAACTAGGGCTTAAAATTGTTATCGACAAAGTCTATTCAAATTGGAGCATTTTCTGCAAAAGATAGGTTGCTGGACAGACATAAAAAGAGAAATAAATATACCGATCGAATTGAGTAACCTCCTTTTCGAAGTCTGCTCCTCTTGTAAGACTGCTTGCGCGGCTGCAAAGAGGTGGTGCTATCTTTAGAGCGACGAAAAGAGGGTGTGCGATGTCTCTTCTCGTTTTCTTTTTTCTCTAGCCGTTCGCTTTCATTAACTGAACGAGTCTTTCGGACCAGGAGCGAGAAATCCATTGTGAGACACCAACGTAGTCGTTACTACGAAATGAATGAAACGTTTCTCGTGCTCGTGTTACTCAATCGAATCTCCGGACATTTTAATTGCGTCTCGGTCAACGATAAAATCCTCTTGTTACGATGGTACGCTGGTAGTTTTTTTCCTTTCTTTCGCGTTTTAATCGGCAAATGAACACTTGTTCCCGTGTTTCAAGACATTTCTATACGGATCAACGAATTACTCTGGAATACTCGGATTAATCACGCGACTAGCGTACCGAAATTATGTAATCGAATTTTTTAAAATGTGCACGGGAATTTAGAAATTTCACATCTTTTCTCATTTTCAAATTTAATAATCTTTAAACGACATTTTTTCATTTTCAAATTCTTGGATGTAGAAACTTGGAACTTTGGGAATTTTTCGTTTAAATAATTTCTACATTTACAAATATTTTTTGTAAGGTGTTTGGTAATTTCAACTTTAATTTTTACATCTAGAAATTTACATATTTTTTAACTTGAAAATCAAGTTACTTTTAAATATAAATATTGCTTATAACATGTATCATAATAAATGCATTAACCACTAAGTTGGAAATGATTTTTCGAAAGCAAAAATTTTGTAAAATGAAGAAGGCTTCTACGTAGAATCCCCGTACGACGAATTGTGTCTATGTGTGCATAATGGTTATCAAAGTTAAAAAGAAGATGAAATCGAATCACGAGTAGAAGGCGTGTAATTCATTTTTAGAGCAAGATCGCAATCGTGAGAGTCACGTCATTCCGCACAAAAGGCGATAGAAATTAGTGGAAATCGAACGAAATCGAATCGTTTAAGAGAAGTGATAACGTCGCGATATGTAACCGCGTGAAATGATTCGAAAGAGCAGCTTCTATTTCGAGTGTTTCTATATTGGCTTCGTCAGCAATTCACTATTTCCTCCGTTGCTCTCCCACGCGGCGACCTTTTTTTTCTCTCTCTCTTTCTAATTTACATTGTCTTCGTCTTTCGTGGCCTCTGTTCAAGTCGAGGAACCTTTGAAGACACGTGTTTGTTTTAGATACACGGCCGTTGACTTCCCAGGCCAAGTAACCGTGTTATATACCGCTCTGCTACTTCTATATCCTCGACGCTACAGTTTCGGAGCGGAAATCTTTCCTGCCTCTACGAGCCGCGTTTTTTAACTAACCTTGCTCTCAAAATTAAATATCTACTGTAGAAACTTTTAACCGAGTAAACGTTCATTAGCGGAACAATATTTTAAACATTTACAAAGGAAATTGCACGCTTTTATCATTTCAAGGGTAACGTAAGACTGACAGAACATAAGACACCACTTGCAACCTTTATTCACTCGACTCACACTTCAAAGAATATCTACAATCATTAGCGTGTAAAACATTTTCTAGCAGTTGTCTCAGTAATGGAATCTTCTTCGTGAATGGTACACATGTTTCCAGTTGCTTAGCACGCGATATAACTTTCATTGAGCTCGTTATAACATACGATGTCAGAAATGTTCATATTAATCACCTTGATACCCCACAGTTTGTAATTTCTAACGGAAAGACTGATAAAAAGACGCGATAAAGTTTGACGTACTAATACACGAGGAGTTGCGATCTTTTAAACATGAACACAAAGTCGATTTAGGAATATTCGATATTAGTCTTGTAAACTGATTTACGTAAAAACACTTGATCAAGTGTTGTGTCAAAAAGAATTTTATGAAGAATTATATGTTCATGAAAAATAACTATGTTTAAACGATCGCTTTATTTGTGATACATGCATGTCAAAAACATACTGTACCTATAATATACTTCATATGTAATACTTTATAATAGTATATTAAAATATGCAGCAATATATGTACAGTAAAAATATATCGAAGTCACTTCGAAGCGCTTTTCACTCGTCTCGTATTTTTCTAATGGAAAAGTATCTGCGCTCTTCTTTATCGTATCCTATCGTTATCAACACCGTTTTTCTATGAGATAGTGTCTCCCTGATCCTCTCTTACGTAATTCCTATTTTTAACGGATAGCCCAGTGTGGCTGTGTCACGCGGGCGTATTGCTTCGTATCAACCAACTGTATATCCGCAACGAAGGGTTACTATTTCCGAGAAATTACCAGAAATAAGAGAAAATGATTAACTTATCGTTACTTTCCGTCCACGCAATGTCATTTAGACATCTGACACTTTGGACGATTTATTTTGTAGGAGAGACTTTCGGTAATCTGGCATCTTTGATTGATCGAATTATCAGGAGTATTTAAAAATAATATTAAATACATTTAGGTGTAGTATACGTATACTAAATATTGGTCTTGCAAACATATTAGACTTTCATAAAAAAAAGAGAATGGTGCTTTTTATCGAGATAGTGTCATTTAGACATCTAAGTGAGTCTGGTGATCAAAACATATCATAAACATCTACGAATCAATTTAATGTACGTGTAACATTAAAGTATTTAAATATGGTTACACCTCCATACAGGTGTTGGACCACCATAACCGTAGTTCCCCAAAATAACCGACGTTCCACAAGAGTAATATTCGCCAGAAAGTATCAGTCACTCGAAGATGTGCAGTAAATCTGGTTGCGAAGGCCCGAAAAAACGCATCTTGCGTCCGATAAATAACCGGTGAAACGATTTCTGTACTTTCCCTTCCCTCCTTATTATACCACAGCGGAGATCTTTATGACAGTACGGTGGAAAAAGAGAAAGAGACGAGCAACGTCCGCCAGTTGCGGCGGCAGCGAATCTGCTTGGCCCCACGTGCGCGTAATTGTCAGGTACGAAGAAAGAAACCCGAATCTTTCGACAGGTGTCAATGAACCGGACAACGACGTATCCATCGAAGGATAACCGAGAAAGACAGAAGGAAAGGAAGATCGATGAATAGAGAGAGATAAATAGAGGAGAAGCACGGACACCTCGTTCGCACCTGCCTCTATCATATACTAAACGGAGCTCACGGTGATTTTGCATTTCGTCAACGCTACTTTGCAAAACTGATTTTCTTCTGCGAACTCAGTTGTAGTCTTCGACAACCTTTGATGTTGATACGTTCTTAATGAAAATTATGGAATTGCAGCATCGTTACTTTGTTGATAGTTTCATGAAGAATGTGGACGTCAGGATGTAGACATGGTTAGAATGTGGACGTCAGGATATAGATGCAGTTAAAATGATAGTTGTTGATAGTGTAGTCAGATTGTGGACATAGAATGTGAACATAGATAGACATAGTCAGATTGTGGACATAATTAGAATGTGGACGTAGTCAGAATGTGGACATAGTCAGAATACAGACATAGTCAAAATATAGCTAGACATAGAATGTGGACAGAGTCAAAACATAGGTAGACATAGAATGAGACCATAGCTAGAGTGTAGACATAGTCAAAATATGAACCTAATCAGAACATGCAAAGACATAATGAGAACTCAGAAGAAGTCGGAACATAGACATAGTCAAAACATGGACATCAGACTGTAAATAAACATAGTCAAATTTCTGACCCATGCACAGGTATCCAAAGTTAATCATCGAGTTTATCACAGTTTCATAGAGATGAACAACACATGTTCAGAGAAGACCTAAATAATGAATTTTCTGTTCTCTAAACTTTTGAATAAATCTAAAGATTAGTAAACGTATCCTGAACGATATAAAGATTTTCCTGGAGCAATGGCGAACGTTCGAATACGCTTAGAGTTTCGATAGGCAAAAAAGAAACGCGCCAATGGAAACGAGGAGAAGAAGCATAAGGGAAGAGCGAAGTAACAGAAGGAATCCACCAGGGTCTCTCCGTTCGTTCGTAGATTAAATCACTCGGTCACTTTTCTTTCGAGGAGCCGACCGGGACAAAGGGCGGCGTTTCTCGGAACGAGACTCGCTCCGAGACTTGAGAATTAAAATAATATCCGCTCGTTCGGAGATTAATGGCGCCATGCCGATGCAATTTTTCTACGATAAGTTAACCCGTGCTTCCCTCTAATTCTCCGTTCGATGTTTCTCTTTGCAACTTTAATAATGCAACCGCGTATCTGCCTTCCATCATTTTCCACGAGATCGATCGATCCTTCATTTTTGCTCCGCCGAGAATGCATGACTCTCTGGGATACGTTGGACCCGACGATTTAAGTTTTTCTAATGAGGAACACGAGACGGGCGATGTATACTAATTTTGTTCACGTGTTACAAAAATGTTTGATGGATTTACTTTTTGAGAACGGTGGACGTTTGAAAGATGACAAGCTCCACGTCTTGTGGCTCTTCATACATTTTTTAAGATTCTGGAACTTCAAGATTGGGGTTGAAATCGAAAGTTTTATATTTTTGAATTTTTGAAATTAATGAACTGTGAGTTGTAATTTTTGTGAACACTGGAATTTTGAGAATTAGGAAATTTAAGTAGAATTGAATATCACGCTGTTTTATCGCGTATTCTATTAATTAATGAGCCCCGCGTTGAGATAACGGCACGATATTCGTGTGTATTAAACGCGACGCACTTGTAACGTTGTCGATGAAGCGGATAACACACGAAGCAACATACGCGTCCTCGAAAACTCGATTTACTATGTTAAGATAGAGTCGTCCGATGATACCGGCGTGTGTACGTGTTTTCATCTTATTAGCACGGGAATTCGTAAAACAGTCTGCTGGAACGTTATACAAACTCGAAACTCTGAACTTTGCTCGCTAATAGATAAAAGTTGTTATCGTGAATGGCGTGCTCCGACGTGTAATTTTATTAATCTACACTACAAATAACCGGGCGACGTCTACGAGCCGCGATGGCTTACGTGTTAACTTGTAAATACAAGACTATCGAAAACAAACCAATTAATCGTATAAATTACTCGTGGTTCAATACCTTGTAAATGCACGTATCGGTAATCCAATTAACAATCATCTAAGCAAGACATATTTCGCTTACGTGAAATGTAAGTTCATGTTTACTTGTAAATACAAGAATCCGGAACAATTTAATAACCGGAATAATAATCGTATTACAGATACGCTGGCAAGCTTGTAAAAATATTGAAAACATTGCAATTAATAATCGAATTAATTGAACATGATACACCTCGGATAAAACGTAAGGACGTTTAATTTTCTTTAACGCGTTGATAAAGTGCTATCGGTCTCTTACGATCTACTATGTGATGCAATCGTCGCTTCATTGATCGCTAAAATTGTAAGTTGAACCCGCTCGTACGAACCGTAACATTTTACATTTCGATAAGATATGGCGGCTGGGAGTACTACAGTACTCGACTGTAGGCTACCCCCAAGTTTTCTTTTTGAGTAGTAAATGATTTTAAGGTATAAAAACTGGAGGCTGCAAGAGTTTGAGAGTAAGGAGATAAAAATTTAGGAATCTAGGGACGTAAGAATATAGAGTTACAAGTATAGCGATATGGAAATATAGAAATATAGGAATGTGGAGATTTGGGGATATAAAGATTCAGTGGTGTAAAGATCGGTGAATATCTGGAATTACAGTGGTCCATAGATTTAGACTACAGTATGGTGCATATGCTGGTATAGATTTAAAAGCGTAGTTATCGGGGATGTAGGGATCTAACGGTCTAGAAGATATAAGAATCTAGGAATATAGGAAAAAGTATTGAGAATTATACAGAAATCTTGAGGTACACGAATTGTGATCTGAAGGTTTAGAAATCTGAAGATATAACGTGGAATAGAAATAGCAAAATGAGATGTAGAAGTACAGAGACCGAAGGTTGTGCAGATCTAGGTATAAATGGATCTACCAATGATGCAATATAAAAATTTAGGAATACACATGTCCGAATTTCGAAACGGAGTTTTGGCGATACAAGGATGATCAGCCTAAGAATTTCGAAATAAACGTCCTGAAATAGTAAATGTCTAGAGCGTAGAGTAAAATAACCGTTTAAGGCCGAGATTTTGGGTTTGCCGCGCTTTCTACGGATTCTCGAGTCAGGACCTATCTTAACGTGCGTGGGCCCATTCGCTTCATTCGGCAAACTAACCTACCCGTCTAAGTAATCCATTGTGCTTCTGGTGCTCTCTTTGTGTGGCCGGTCTCACGCTGAGAGCGCGGCACAAGGGTGTGCGACAAGGAGACGAGAAACGAGAGAGTTTGGCGGGAAAAAGAGCGACCGAGGAGGCGAACAGGATGAAGAAAGAGGGTGGAACCGAGGACGAACGAGAGAGAGAAAGAGAAAGAAATATGCCACAAGGCCAACCGAGTCTGAAGCAATTTTTGCTTTACTCTTTTGCCAGGCCGAAAACGAGCGTAGCTCCGACCGACTAACTGCTCCAATTTTATTTACCGCGTCGCGTTAAGCTCTGTCGATATCTCCACCGTATTTCCTCGCCACGTGCGACAATTTCCACACACGCACACGAGTCTTCTAATATATTTTTCAGCCTTTTTTATTTATCGCGAAAACGAGCGGTAAGTTGTGTCTTTAACCGACGTCTCTCTCGGTTTAGTAACGAGGAAATATCTGACGTGCTATTAATGGATACACGAGGTACGAATTGTCGCCCGTTTCTTCGGAAGAAATACCTCTCGGACCGTTTCGTCGTACGGCTTTCAGGCTTCCGCTTTCTTATACCGATACGAAATTGAGATTAATACGAGGCCATCGTGCATCGTACGCTTAATTATACTCCATTAGAAAGGGTAACCAGTCACGTATGGCAGATTATCTAACATCTATCTACGTCTTCATCAACGACGACAGAACCTTCTTTCTTTTTTCCTTCGCACGAGAGTATTACTTTTTAGTTAATGTGGCCTGTCATTTTTCTTAGCGTTTCTCAGAATATTTTCGAATACGCGCTCCACGGGAATCGAATCGAATTCGTCGAGGAGCCGAATTGATGATCTTAGAGATATACTCCGAGTTGTATTCGGATTTTAGTTATTATTAATAAAGCTTGTTGGTGCAAGCTAAGCAATCCCTGTACTACTAAGAAATATACTATACCGACTTCTACTCGAATTTTAATTATTATTAATAACTCTGCCTTTGGTGCAAGTCAAGTAATCTCAAATTTTCTAATTTCTATGGAGACCTTTAAACTTGTCAATTTTTAAATATTCTCAAGCTTAGAAATTTCAGAAGCTTTCATAAATTTTTTAAATGTAATATTAGAAATGTTGAAATTCACGAATTTATAAATTTTTAAATTTACAAATTTATTGAATGATATTGGAAGGAATGGTTCCAGGAAGCCATCTTTCCGAATAAGGTCAGGTTTACGATGTGATCGTTGGAGCTAACGCTGGTTACAGGAGCAAACAAGATAGCACGATCTTTCTCGCAATTGGGTACTAGGGTTAGCTATTCTACCGATGTAAACCTGCCCAAAGGTTAACTCTCCTAGCAAATGGTTCTTTGATCGACGATGAACGTTTATTATGAAAAACGTCTATTTATATTTTTAAACTACATTTAATACAATAATTTTAATTGTCCTCCGTTATAATTATTTTTTTTATGGATTGAAATCACGGAATCATATTTGTACAAATCAGACGTTCATCAAATGTGAACTTTATTAATTTGTTATAAATATAAATTAATTGAATTTGTATTCGTATTTATGTAACGACGATCAACTTGTATATGAAGATATAAAGTTGGTTAATGTAGAGAAAAGTGGCATTAAAAATATTCAAAACGTTCGAATGTTCTTATGAATCATCCCTCGTTCTCTTTTCTGTTATTATGAATTATATCTTTACGTTACGTGACAGGGATAAGATAGAAACTTTTACTGCAACTTAATTTGGGGAAGATTAAAGTTTGGTATAGGTTTATTCGAGTATCATTTGTAATGGCGGCACATGATAAGGAGTGGTCAATTTTATCTCAACTGTTTAATTTTGAAATGGAAGAGATTTCAGGTTCGAATATCATCGAATGTAGGAACTAGAAAAAAATTGTATTACTATTCCACAATTTGCGAATGGGTAAAATTTGATATAGGTACAGTATCGATCAGTAATGGCACATAAGGATGAAAGTAGGAAACTCAACTGTTTAATTTTGGAATATTGAATGTACTTGGAATATCATCGCAAATATCATCGAATGTACTAGAAAAAAATTGTATTGCAACTGTACAATTTGCGAATGGATAAAATTTGATATAAGTACACTATCGATCAGTACTGGTACATAAGAATGAAACTAGGAAACTCAACTGTTTAATTTTGGAATATTGAATGTACTTGGAATATCATCGCAAGTATCATCGAATGTAGTAAAAAAAAAAATTGTAGTACACTTTCATAATTTGGGAATGCAATCAATCAAGGTAATCAGGCAACCTAGATCGAATCGAGAAGTAAACGTTAGGATTCTAATCTCGCATAGAAGTTTGTCCCGTGGATACGTGCGATTTTGACCCGTGACACACGATTCAAAACGATTTCCGTGGGACTGAACTAGCGAGTTGTAACTCAATAGTAATTTATGTACCTAGCCGTGGCAACCGCCGTGTCCAAGGCATCGGTATTCAGCATTGGCCTGGAATGCGCAACAGGAACCTGTTCTCATTCCCATTCCCATTCCCGCTCAGCGCTACCCAAATATTTTATTACTTCCCCGTGGAGCCGGTGCTCTCTCCTTCTCTTTCTCTCCTTCGCTCTACCCCTCTTTATCTCTACCTATCTTCCCTCTTCTGCCCTCTCTCCCTTCCTGTTTCACAAGCGCAAGAAACTCTTCGCTGTTATGTCATCCTGTAAGGCTCGCCTTATCGTTGTAACAATATTTCTTAACATTACGGTTACATTTGTCCAGCTCTCGAAAACTCGTACGAAAATCCTCGTCCCCGTGATCCATGCGATTTCTGACGAACTTTTCGGCCGTTGCGATATAAAATACAGTGCCGTACACCAGCTATCGGGTCGTAAAAGAATTTTAAACTTTCATTCTGTGGAGCTCGACTTTACTCGCTTTAATCTTAAGTTGCATTTTTTTTTTTATATGTGAAAAATAGTTTTATGAACTACAGTAATCTGAGAGTAATGATGTTTTTTGATTAACAATTTATTTGTGGGAACTTGATGTCAACATTGTTGCTTCGATGTAACTGTATGAATATCGTTACAATGTTTATATTATGTGTTATTGTACAACATTGGAGGACAAAAAATTTTGATAATATTCATTTATGTTTGATAAAATACTTCTAATTTTGCATACTACAATTTTGAACATTTTAAACATTTTTTAAATTAAACATACATATAAATTTAAGGGTTTCATGAATCATGGATTACAAAAACCGCTCCTTATACAGGATATATGCAGGAGCTGATTAAAATCTGAGGACACTTCAGGTGATTTCCTCCTATGAAAATATATGATTACAATAAAAAATGAGACAAGTACATTTATTATATGAGTCATTCAAAAAGAAGATAGTTAATTTTCATGAACACCGATTCAATTAAAAGAAATATGTAAAAGTTACGAAATTTTCATGAAGGTTCCATGTAGGTTTAGGAAGGTAGACAAGAGGGTTACATAATCCTAAAAGAAAAAGTGCAATTGTTCTAGCACTTATGGTCGGTGGTACATGCACTACGTTGGCTAGTGCATCGAAGAACCGTTTCGGAGCACGTATCAAGTAGCGAGATAACGAAAAACGCTGCACCAGCGACTGGGATGTAAAGTTTACGTTACCTTGGTCGGTGAAGCTATCAGATATCGAAGTGGTGGGTCTTTTATTAATAACGCGTAACGTTATAAATAAACGTTGATAACTGATAGACTCTTTCAAGATTATTCTTATAATCCGAAATTGGGCTGGTAATTACGAAATTGCTGTAGCAATGTTAGTTACCTTCTTTTCTATATTTTAATTTTGTGAAAAAAATTGGAATACCTGTAAAATATGAATCTTAGTTTCATACTATTTTTATTACAACCTATAACACGATCATGTACTTCGATTAGTTAAATTTAAATTCTTGTCTTTAAACCTCATACGATAGTAAGAGTTTTATTTAAATTTATATAAAAAGTCTGCAGTGGACCAAGCCATAGTATTTATTACTATAATTTATGAGCACAGTTGAACTATATTAATTCAAGCGTGCATATCACAATCTGAATTCATAAAATTAATGCATTTGTGAACTTTTCTCATTAAATTTAAATTATAAAGAAATCGATAATTTTGCATATAAAATGAATGAATTAGATGAAGGATGAAGCAGATGTGAAAATTCCGCGATCTAAGAACGAACCGTGTCGAAAACCGTTCGACCGTTTCACCGTCAAGCAAAAATTGACGAGATTTTGAGTTAGGAACCGGTAAAACGTATCAAGAAAGAGGGACAAAGAGACGTAGCGGAATGAAAAGGGAAGGTATACGGGAGTTGGAGGAAGAGAGAGAAAGAGAATGAATATATATTAGGTGGGTTGCTGCGACGACCTCCGGATAGCTCTCCTAAGCTCGCTCTCTCGCTCGTCGAGGCTCACCTACCTGGCAGTTTTCGTTGTAGGTAACAGGAGGGTAGATGGTGGGACGTAAAGGGAGGAGGGAGGGAGGAGGTAGGAGCACTAAGGAGACCTTGAAGGCTTGCTAGCCGGGTGCCGGCTAGTACTGACCCACTATAAAGGCACTTGCCATCCTGCTCGTTCAACAGGACAATCTACTATTACCTTCTCCCTCGGGAGAGCCTGCTAACCTACTCTCTTGCCCACATACACCGACTCGATCCGCAAACCCGCTTCTTCTCTAGACCCTGCTGGCTATGCTTAGCTCAAACATCTTTCTTTCCTTGTCACGCTCGTTTCTGTCACTTTTCTACGTTCCCTTTTTATCTCTCTCGGTTTCCCTTTTCCATCTCGTTCGCTCTTTCTCTTTGTCGTCCCTCGTACGCTGTCTCATTTCCACTCCCTTCTTTTCTGCTCCCTTCTAATACCACCACTGCCACACCCCTCGTACTACCGCTATTTCACTTCCTCTCATTCACTCTATCCCCCCTTTTTTTTCTTCTAGTTGCTGCTTTCTCTCTCTTTCCCTTGGACCTACTCCCTCGTGCGCACGTTGCACCAACACGATGGCACACCGCGCGCAACACATAGACAACGAACCCCCAAAAATCTGTGTGTGACTGGGTAAAAACGCGCGTACCCTCTCGCGTGTACGTACACCAGTGGTTGTCGAGTGTGTCCGTCTCTGTTGTATGCATGAATTTCACCGGTGCTTAGAAAGAAGGAGAAGAGGCTCGAGCGTGTAACGTGTGCGTGTGTTTGTAGGGAGTACCACCTAGCATAGCAACTGCTGTTTCTGCATTTCTTAGCAGCGCGCCCCATGCGAGATGCCAGTATATTTTAGCCGTGTAACGGGTGTCCCGTTTTTACCGAACATGTAGCCAAGGATTTCTTGCTTTAACCCTACAACGATAACGCGGTATCGATAGCCAACGTTTAACTTATCGATAACCCGCCGTATCCGTACTACCGGATACACCACGAACCGCTTTATTTTCTCTCTACATCCTATAAACCTTACAAGAATTAAACTTCCTCCTGTATCTTAATCAGTAATAGATTATACAAGCAACCTGGTTGAAACTTGTATTTTTCTATACAATTTTTATCGAAATCTATGAGCAGATATATTTTAGTAATAACATAATTTGTCAGAGTTCAAGCCAGTTTCACGAAGAATTTTTACACCCCTATTACAGAACCGACAATATAAAAATAAGGCAACTAAAGAATGTTTGCGTACCCCTAATATTAATGTACCCAGATAGGATCGTTACTTTATTCATCGCTATAAAATGTATTAACTATTACAACCGAACCTGTCTACGTGAACTATGATTTTAATGGGCTCTTAAACACGTGAAATCGGGCATAAAGGTACACGTCGAATTTGACGCGGCATTAGAATCAAATTAAAAGCTCGTCAAGCTCAGCATCCCCTTCTCTCTCGTCGCGAATTGGCTTTCGCATGAAACCTGTTGGTACTTGTGTAGCTCGAGTACTCGTGCATAGAAACACTTACGAATATTATTGCTTATATACAGGGTAGATCGGAGGGGAGACTCGACACGGGACCATACTAAGTAGCCATTTACGCGCCACTTCCTCCTTTTTTATTTCCCTCGGCCATCTTCTCTTTTCTTTGGCTGTTTCAAGTGGCCAACACGGGAGATAACCATAAACGCCTGTCGTCTTACTCTCGCAAGTTTTGCGTTTAATACACGCATTTTTAATTCATTCGAATTCCCAAGCTAGTCCGCCAGGTAGGTTATATTATATACCCTCATTGTACCGAGCATTCTCTGCTGCATTTAATAGACTCCTCGCGAACAATTCCGCCACTCGCCACACGCCATTGTATGTACCTCGCAAGAGAGATCTACCCGGTTTTTCTGAACCAGGCTCCGCTCGTTCAGAGAAAAAAAAGTACCACTCTGCGTGTACGAAAACGCGAAGCGCCGAGATCATTATCAATACGTTCCTCGTGGATCATCGAAATGCCTGCTCGGTGTACTTCAATCGCTAACCGACTGTAACTAATTCATGTGAACGAGAGCCGCTCGAACGACTTCTAAACGTACTCAAAAATAAGTTTTCTATAACTGTCGGTTTGTACTAACAATATATTTATGTTAGAATAAAAAATTATTTATCTTCAACATTTTTTACTTGAAATTTTTAGTCGAAAATTATTCGAGTAGATAAACATTGCTAACCCATTGTAAACGCCGTGATGGATCCTCAAATAGTGAATCTAGAGTTACAATATTTGATTTGATCTCAAAAATAATTCTTTTTACATTTATAGGTATAAGCATGTTACATGCTTAGATAACTTCTCTACCATGAAACTTGTAATTATTCTTGTCTGAGTCACTTGCAACCAGTGATAATATTGTAAAGGGATTTCGATATAGCAATTCCCTTAATCTTGTTGTTGAACTTAGTATTTTATGAAGTTAAAGAACTCGAGAACCAGAGAACAGTCAATTACATGGTTATTCTATTTAAATAAAACCAGTAAGCGTTTTTCGCGGAGACGCTGATCGAACTGTGTTTACATTCTGCCATTGTCGAAGGATTCTCCCACCGTCAATATTTATAAGTTACCTATGCAAAAACGTTTCGTATGCATTACCCTGTCCATACCAAGGTATAATTTGAATGAACCAAAAGATATTTCCATGATCATGAACGTAAAACGGTCATTTCGTTAGCCCGACAAAGGATGGTTTCGTAGATTTTTTTTACAGGATTCTTATAGAGGAACTGGTTAGGGAAAATTAGATGGGTCTAACTGGCAGAAGACACCTGGCGCCTAGGAAAGGAAATGCTTGTGTAGAAGCGTATACCCATACATATAAGTACATACGTGTTCTGACCCTCGAACCATGTCGAAAAATTCGTCAGCCAACAGGACTATGACTACGAATACGTTCACATAACCTCTTGATCCTGATTAGAATACGAGGTGTGCGATAGTTCTAGATTAGTGCATCGATTTTTGCACCGTTAAACATCGCAACCCGGAAGCAACTGTCAGGTTCGTCTCAGGTTGAAACCGGTGTCCACGTACTTTTCCATGGGAAAATATCCCATCGGTTAGTCGGATCAGGGTCAAAGTTCAGATAAACCGCGTCAAACAGGTTGTCCGTGCTGACCCAATGAACTAATCTTTTTTACTGTCGTACTATGAGAATGTTCTAGCAATACAATCGACTTGATTGTATCTTCCATTAAGCTTCAATCCTTTTGATTTACCTTTCTTTGTTATGAACAAATTTCTGAGCAAGTGGTACAACGGTTGAGAGATATGTTCAAAAGGGTGAAGTTTTATTTTGATGAAAGAGCGGTGCAAATATATTTTCGTAAATGTTATGTACTCTGTATAGGTTCTAATTAAGGCATGTTTATACGTATTTTTGTTAGCAATTTCCTTGTGAGTATATTTCCTTCCTATCAAAAGTCGTTGGGTTAAGAACCTCTGGTTCGTGGAACTTCTCCCCTACATATCGTGCAATAATAATGAATCGTTTGTATCTACGTCCTGATATAAATAGTTTTGTTATTTTTGTTCCAGGATACACCTATCTCGAATCTACGCTCGTGGTAGAGCCATCGGTGGCCACCGGACCGAAGAAACGGTGAGTATTTAACGCTTCCTCGTTTTCTGGATCTCGTGTGATAAAGCTGTTGCAAATCAAACGTAATTACAGCTCGGCAAGACGTTTCGTCGCTCCATTGATCGTTCCCGGTCGAACACCTTTGCGATAAGGAACTTTGCTTTACGCATACATCGCTCCGCGAATTACCTTGTGTGCAAATATAAACGATCGTTAAATAAATTAATCGCAAACTGTCTCGTTGCCGGCATAATTAAATACTTGTCGGACGAAAATTGTTAACCGTCGTTCTTGAAACGATCGTAAATCTCGCGATCGTGCAGGAAACGTCCGTGCGTATCACGCGCGCGTTACGCGTGCATTACAAATTAAACATTTTCAAAAGTTATTCGGCTCATTACGTTCCGGTTACCGGCCGCGGAAAGCACCGAAACGAGTCTGTCCTTACGTGCTAATAGTCCATTTGTCTTCGAAAAAAATTTCGTGTAATCGCTTACACAAACTTCGCGAAGGGTTATTAACCCTGGAAGCAATTTCTCGATCGAAAGAGAGATCACGCGTAATACCGGCATAACGAGGTGCATAATTGGCCGCACGCGAGTAAATGCGCCGCGCGACCGAGTACGCGAGAGTTTCGAACTCGTGCCGAACGTGTCCAAGCAAAAATCCTCGAAGATTATCTTCAGTGGAACTCATTCGTTCCCGACAATTTTGTGCGTTTGATATCATCGACACGAAACTTATGGCTGCAAATTACTGGAATTCGGATTTGAAACTCGGATGATTTCTTCAAATTAAAATTTAACGTTCGAGGGATTTATGCTGCACATATTGTGTTACATTAAAATTACTTCTATGTCTCAATATTCTTAGATTCTCAGAGTTCCTACAGTAGTATATTATTATTTTTAAATTTTTGCATCTTGAATACATAGATCTCTGCCTCCACATACCTGCACCTCCAAGTACCTACATTCTTAGAGTAATTCATCAGCTACATATCCTTATATTCCATCCTTAAACCTCCACTTCTTCAAATCTATAAAATTTGGCTATTTAATTTTTTGCAAATTTTTATGTCCTACACCTATCCTACAGTCCTACATTCCTACACCCTCTAATTCCTATATCCTATTATATTTGCACAATCCAAGACATTTATATTATTGTATCTTCAGCTACCTATGACCTCAATTCGCATGATTCATATAATCCCAATATTTTGATCCACAAACATTCCTCCAACACGTATTTCTAGAGTCTTCCTTTAATTCTACCTTTCGTATTAATTCAGTATCCGAATTTGAAATTCGTATTCGAAGTTAGCCAAATTACTTGAATGTTTGAATCTTTACAGCTCTCATTAGATATGTACATATATACTTCGCTCGAAGTTCGCGAGATTCGAGGTGTTTCTTGAATAATTTACGATGCATACTTTTTTCTTTGCAATGGTAAACTAGTACCGTTTTTCCACTTCTACATTTATGCACGTTTGTAGAATACAAATTACATTTGCACTGTTTTTTCGCATGCTGCCATATACATCTCGCATACACGGATCGCTGGTACGTATTGTTGCATTTATATAAACATCGTGAAAATTAAGTGCACCCTTCAATCATACTTTAAATTATGAAGCTGATTTAACCATAGATTATGGAGATTATGTTTAAATCTGATATTTTTTGTGTTTCGTGCAATTTTTATAGTGATACAGAAGTGTAGTAAAGTGACACTTGTGCTATATCAGTTAGAGAAAGTTTGCTGAAAATTATCATATATGAAAATGTTTCTATCAAACTGTTGTTGAAGAATCATCACTGTTTTTCTATTTGATAAGTTTGTCATCTCCATTAAACTTCATACTTTAAACTTACATAAGTGTTACTTTATCATCCCTTGTCATCGAACCATGTCAGACTCGCTGTTTCAAAATTGTCTGCAACTTACTCAGTCTTACAATAAGAAAATCAACGAGTACATGAAACTTCAATTGTCATATATGTGACGCTACGAATAAAATAAAAATATTAATTCGTTACCATAATCCAATCAACAAATGTTTAGACATTCTTTTCGTTACAATACCTCGACGAACGATAAGAGAGTTAGATTTATTTGATCGCGGTGAATAAAACTTTCTGTCGGATATTAATTACCGTACGTTTCGGTCATCGTTCCTCTCTCTCCCTCCAGATAACTTTTCTCTTTTCGAGCACGATTACAGAAGCGTTTGGGAGCCTCTGCACACCGAGGCAGCCTCCTTCTCGGTGGTGAAGCAGGCGTTCGAGAAAAAAAAAATGTGGCACCTGCCTTCTCCTTACGAGCTCCGAGCTGTGCCCAGGCTGCTCGCTCGTGCCACAACTGCAATCTGTTATTTCACCATCCCCCAACCTCGCTCCTTTCTCTGTTTCTCTTCTCGTTTATACTCACACCACCGACTCCTCTTTGCCACAAGAAACCTTATCGACCGTACGAACGTGGCAATCGTATAAACTGAGGATTTGCTGCCGCTCGTAACGATACTCGACAACAGATAAGAGCAATTAAATGCAGCACACGGAAAGTGGACAGTATAACGAGCTATACTGGCCGCCACTTTTTAATTCAGTCGCTTTTGAACTGGCACCGTTAAAAACAGATAAAAAAATTACACGCCGACGAATATTACTTTTGGTATTAAATTGTCGAACAGAATTTTTGCTAACCGGTTCTTGAGGTTTCGTACAGATTTTATTAGGTTTGGAGCTTCATAGTCAATTTGAAGTTTCGAAATTTTTTTAAATTTCTGAACTTTTTTAATGTCCTAGTCATGCAATATCAAGTAAGGTGTCAAGTAAATATAGACAAGTAAGTCGAGTTGAGTTTGATACCAAGGAGGTATCAGAGGGTTGAATTAATGAATTGAAATGCCTAAGCTTGCAAATTAGGTTGCTGAAATATCTATACCCCAGTATTAATAATTAATACGGTGATTTGAAATTTAGAATTCTTGCATAAACGATCGGTCATACAATTCTCCCCTTTCCCCACTGTGTATTATAGACCTCCGTGGAATTTCGTTAAAATTGGATCACATGCTGAGGTTCTGCAGAGTTTCCTAGACACAGGCTCTCCAACAATTATTAACGCTTACAACCGAAGTGAATCTCATTTAGTGAAACCTGCTAGACTCGTGTTCCATTCAATTAGGGTGTCGAATATAACCGTTGTCATAATGAAATTTCTTTCACGATTGCAAGAAGATTGAGCGAAGGCATCGCGACAATAGACGGATTCAGAGGGACAGTCACTTCCGAGTTGTCTTTCTGCACCGCTCGTGGAACTCGCGTATCAGCTTCCAACAGCGAGGCATCGCCGTGCCGTTTTTTGATGTTTAAAGACCGATGCATGGCTAAACATTCATTTCCATATAAGCCGATATGTTTCAAATGTAAAGCGCCTCTTGTAAGATGGCTACAATCACGTGAAGTAGAAAGGGCGAGAATAGGTGGAGATGGAAGAAAAAGGAAGACCACCGAGAAACAAACTGGTACCAGCGGAAACTAGTTTAAAAGTCCGAGGGTCTCACCCCTCAAAAATCCTTACAATGATTCCATGGGATCCACCGCGTTTTTGATTCTATTTCCTTTAACTGGCTCTATCGGCCTCTTTGTATTAAGCCCGCCAATGTGTGACGTTACTCGTAGCCTCGTGACTGTGAGAACCGAACAGAAAATTCGTAACGAATGGTGACAATTATATCGTGCGCGTTTCTATTGATGTCATTTTAACGATATTTATTGTCACTTCTATGGACTTGGACTTCATTCTGTAAAGTGCACACTGACGAATTAATACTTGGACACGTGATACACAAATTCAGGTTCGGTTCCCTTCTTTTTCGGGAATAACATAAACTATCAATTTTTACATTTCTTTATTTCTGAATTCTTGTAGGATCTCTGACGTTAGGAAGTTGATCAAATTTTCTAATAAATTCTTGAATTTGTATATTTTTTAATTTCTCGATTGTCAAATTTTTCACGATCGCAACTTTCGAATTTATTTTTCTCTACATGTTTCAATTTTTTTAATTTCATCCTTGTTCCGTGCATTATCATTACAAATCTCGTTTGTGCCTCAAATAATATGTTTGAGATAATAAACCGCCCCTCGGTAATTTAATTTCGAATTGTACGTTCATATATTCCGATTTATCGTTTAATTAGGTTCGTTTAAAATGAAATCTGCGTTACAGTGTATTTCTTACTGGGTGATCGTTTACGCGATAAAGAGTAGGGAATTAGAGCCAAGAAAATTCCCGTATACGCTTACCACCATAAATGTAAATATGGGGTACGATGATGACTCATTGCAATTTACTTCCAAGTAATTTGCTCCGGGATAGTGGAAGCAGATTGAGAAGTCGCAATTGAGCATTTCCGTCGATGAACGGAATTAAATTGTTGCCCTGTCATGCCAGATAATTCGGTCGAACATTTAAAATCTACTACAAAATATTTCTGATTAATAACATTTCTATTAACATTTAGTTTTGATTAATGACATTTTTAATTTTAATAAAAAACCTCGTTTTCTACGTATTCTCTCTTTGACCAAGCAAACCCTGAAATCCACATTCAACGCCGCTTTATTTGCAGTTTTATAGATTCGTTGTCATTGAATGATTCATGACTCGAATACATCTTTCGTTACGTGGTTTCTTTCTGAAAACATTGAAAGTCATGCACATGGTTAATACGATGACCGCAAACGCTGCTTTGGAGCCGATGAAAGGAAGTCCACTTTGCGGTGCATCCACACAATGCAGGCACGTGCATTGTACATTATTCTGTTCCAGTGTACACGCTTCTGTTGCGGTAAACCAGCTTCGTGCAATTGAATTGGTGCAATTAACATTTTCCTTTCCACTGTTTCTTACGGAGTAATTACTGTATTTTTGTAAACCAAGGTTAAGCACTTAAAATAATAAAGTTACCCGTGGGCATCTGTTGCTTTGCAATTTAAAGTCTCGATTTTTGTGAAACGTGGAGCTACTATATTTTATATATTTTAACTTATAGATTATTACATTAAAACTATTATAGAATTGTTCGAAAAGTTTATTATAATTAATAATAATTTTCATCGAGGTTACTCTACGATGGTGCATAAAATTTCATATATTACCAGCACGCTAAATATAGATCAATATTTTGTAGCTTGCAATAAACAATTCTAATCAAAGTTAAAAGTGATTTTCGAGAAATTTATACACGTAGAAACCTTAAAAGTTTGTAAACATAAGAGTTGCATCCGGAAAGTGAATTAAAAAATTTACATATCCTAATCGGAAGGTTGCACCCGAGTAAACCACCGGACAAGACCGGACAATAATAGTAACCGTGACAAGTGCATTATCTCGTTGCGTGAATTGCACACGTGAATATCGTGTGCCTCTTTCCACTTGCACTTACAGAGAGTGCACTTTTCTCATTTGCATAACAAGACCGCTGCACCTCGTGGCGCGTATCAGGTCAGTCAGGTTGCACGATAGGAAGGGTGTACATGGGGGTAGGTTAGACCCCTGCAGCCGGTGGCTCGCTGCATTTTGTTTGCATTTCCTGCACTCCAAGGACCAGTCGTTTTTCTGTATCACTTGTCCCCTCCAATTCATAAATCGTAAACAAATACTTTGTACGAGGAAAACAATCTCTTCTGGTGATTTTCAAAACTTTCTCTTGTAAGTTTTATGCCGAGTCTGGCGTCTTTAATCGGTTCTTTTATTTGATTGGACGTTGCAATGATAGAGTTTGTTATCTAATTCTAATTTAATTTCAATCATTTACACATCGGTACGTATGTATTTTGATACATGTCATGTTGTAACGCATCATGTGTCATATTTTGTGTAATACATCGTGTCATGTTTTGTATGATAGATCGTTGTTTTGAAAGACATGTTCTATGAAATCCATACAGGTAATAAAAATATCAAAACTGTTGAAAATGTTTGTATTAATACATTCATTAGCAGAAGTAGACTGTTCTGTTCATAAACAGAAATGAATTATATCAAGTAGTGAAATAATTTTAATATCGTTTAACAAGTCGAAGAAAGTAAGCATTGTACCGCTAAATGGACGGTATAGTAAACGTTTTGGAAGTTGAAAGTCGATCTAAAAGGAGGCGCTAACTCATGGACCAGCACTTTGGGAAGTGTCTTTTGACGCTGAGATGGAGTAGTGCAATTTAAGTTGGAAACGGTTGATATCCCATCACCGAAATCTCTCCGTTCGCAATGCACTTTCTCTTTCTTCTCTTCCTTTATGTCGCGTTCCGCCTGCCTCTTCTCGTCTTTCCTTTCTCTCTCTCTTTTCTTGAAGTGAATCGTTGCACTCGGCGCGTGCCAACCTCGTGCCCTGGTCTGGTGGTGTGCCCCCTCCCTCGCCTTGCATTTAATTCTGCCTCTGCTCGTCCTCTACCCCTTTCGACTCCCCACTTTTCTCATACCACCCCACCCAACCCCGTTTACCCTTCTCCCTCGTAGCTCGTGGTGCATCCTGCATGCACTTGTTGCGTCAATGCACAGCCGGCTGCTTCGGCACGCAGGCGCAACTCGAATTTCTGGATATTGTGTTGATACGGTTTTTTTCCTCCTTTCTTTCTCCCTTTTTTTCGCCCGACGTTTCTGCGTTTTTTTATCGTTCGAAGGGACGGTGCGTGCGCGATGCATTTCAAGCGCGATGGGATTATTACGGGGGACAATTTTTGCCGATTAACGAGTGGGGAAACATCGGCCGGCGAAATAACACGTTTATCAAATTACGGAGCCACCGTCATGCGTGCGAACGGCTTTTCTTCTCGTTAAGTCGAACCCTTCAGACCGCAACGATTTTTAGGGAAGATTTAGGAAGCATTTTCATGCGGTTTCGAGTTACTAATTCGTGATCTTTCATTTTGGTTTAAAACCCCTCAAATTCTTTTGGAGGTACCAGAGAAATTAACTTGTTGGCTTCTGGAATCTTAGTAATTCTGTGGAAGATCGTAAAATCAGATGTGAAATATTTAATCTTGATGAAAGTAATTGCATCGAGTTCAAAGAGAAACATACGAATAAAAGAATTTTAAGGAAAAGGTTAATGCACTAACAAATTGAAAAATTTATTTACATATCGATACATATCTGATTATTAACATTTTTTCTTAATTAAATTATCTTTATGTACCCCTCGTTAACCTTTACATCAGATTAACATCATGTCCCACAAAAGATAAATTTCATGTACCTTGTTTCTTTCTTGTAATACCCAATTAATCTTTATTAATCTTCTTACATACACAGTTTTTTATAAATATGTCTCTCTCGAATTTCACTGCAGCGTAATTCTTTAGAGTCGCAAGTTTACGAAGGGGCCGATGATGTTCACTCTACACTTGTTGCATCCACATTGAATGCAAATGTCGCATCACGCAAGCGCACTTTGTCCAGACAAACTTTAGGGATCTTTATCTTCGCAATCAAAACCCACAGACATTAACACCTTCCCGATCGAAAGCTACGATAATATAAATTACTTTCGATTTTTACTTACCCTCGCCCATAATTCGAGTGTATATCCGTTTCATCTGCAATCGTTAAGTAAGATGTTGAATACCGTTGACTTTAATTTCATACATCTCCGTTAACGGTTGTACATTTTATGACTTTCGGAATTTTATACTCTGATGAATTTTTATTTTACTGTTTCACATAACTTACTCTGCAAAATCATAATTTTGAAAGAAGAGGTAAGAATACAGGGAAAAATAACATGTCTCTATTGTCATATTTGTAACACCTTCCATTTTGCGTATGAAATCATAATTTTTTCTGTGCACGTTTTAAAATGTACTTCATCGTACATTGTGGAAAATGATACAAGTATCATTTATAGATACAAACATTTAAAGGTGCATTAATTGTATAAAAAATGACGTGACATGATGAGTGACAAAAAGAAAATTGTTAAATTATTTTTAGAGGTCAAAGATATTTAAATAAGAGTATTTAGAGAGTACAGAATATTTATAGCTGTAAGGAATATTCCCGTTTCGCCTGCCAACATCACTTCACGTCTCACTCGCTTTACGCGTGTGACTTTGTACTAGGATTATCGAGTAATCCTTTATGTAACGATTCTTAGTGAATTGACGCGTCCAAAGAGTGGCTAGGTAAACATAAAACTGGATGGTTAGTTGTTGCTTTTCGTTCGCGCCTCTGCTTTTCTTCCCGACCTGATCTTTTTTCTAGAAGAAGCAGCCAACGGTGGCTACGGAAGAGTGAAAACAAAAAGCGACAGACTGGGACCCGTCCGATAGGATCACTTCTTCCGATGTTTGCTCAAAGTATCTTCCTACGAAGAGCCTCGAGGGACGATATCCTGATGAACAGGAGTCTCGATACTCGTCCTCGCGTGCAGCTGCGTTCACATAACCAACTTGCTTGGCCTTTCATGGGGTTACTGAAAATTCCATTGATCTGGCCGGTTATCGAACGCTTGCTTTTCGGTGCTATTCAAATACGACAAAGTGATTGTACTTTTTCACTATTATCTTGAAACTAGTTACTATGTGTGCACGTGTAAATCATATTCTAAGAGGGACTACCCTTGTCGGAACACTTCTCTTTAAACGTGTTAATAGGTTTGTGGACTAAGGTTAATAGGTTGTGAGAATATTAATGTTAATATAGTGATGTAATTGTGATGGTAATCATTAATAATGTGATGATAATTTTAATTGGATATTTCACGTTGGGATGACAGATAGTTTTCCTTTAATATATCTAAGTTTCTTAATTTTTTTAAATCTCCAAATTCCTAGATTTACAAGTTTCCAAGCTTTCTAAATTTGCTAATTCTTAAATTTCCTCACCAAGTCCTCAAATTTCGAATTATTAAAATATGCAAATTTTCTCAACCCAAAAAGTATTCAATCAGCCATTAATGTCTACGGTATTTAATTTATAAACTGCAAGCATGATACGCTCGATCGTACAAGCCTTTCGAGGCACGTAAGCGAAAGTGACTGACGCGAAGGAACCTTTCAATTAGTACCAAGGAGTTTCGATCGAAATACCGATCAGGTGGTACACGTTGTCGAATTAAGTAATTTGTACTGCAACGACAATGCGATTATCATCCAAACGCTTCTCGAGAATTCGTTAACGATCCAGTTGAATCTAATGACGTCGAGACGATCGTCGATTAATTTTCCTCCTAAATTGCAATGTTCTCGTGTTTCTCAAATTCCCCAAATTCCACGATCGCTAGATCCTCAAATTTTTAGACCCTGAAACCTCTAGAATCTCATATTTCTAAATTTCCAAATTCTTATTCCATCAAATCATTAGATCTCCATATTGGTAACAAACCCCAAAGTCTGAAAATTCCTCTGCCTCCAAATTCCCTCATCCTAGTTTTCAAATCCCGAAAAATCCCTTCTTGATTCTCAAATTTTCGTTAAAGAATTCAGGTTTGTTGAATGCAATTTGCATCAAGATACAGTGAATTTATTCGCGTAATAAAACAGCCGCATGGGCGTGATTAATATTCCGGTCGCCGCAAGAATCATAATGTCGCGATTAAAACAGCTTGCCTACAAGTAAATTATGTTTCCCCTTTTTTTGAGACGCGAAATCTTTCCGTGGTTTTTATGCCGGACCGCTTCCCTTGTTAATAGCTATTAATCATCCTTGAAGAAAAGGGCACGTAAGAACATTAAGTCAAGATGCGCAAAATGTTTCTCCGTGACGATAGCTGGCCTTTTTTTTCTAGCAAAAAGTGGAGGCGGTTAGGGTTGTTTCTGTTTAATTTTTCTTCCGTCTGGCTCCGTTGTTTTTTTTTCTCTCTTTCAACGCGCGATTCCTTATCACGCGTATACATCCACAGATGAGCAGAGATCGTCATGGTGAAAAAGAGAATTACACGGGTATGCGCGTGTACAGACTTGGCACAATCCGCAGGTGTAAAGGGCCTCGCTTAATTATCTCGAAATTGAGGTACGCTGACGTGCAATAATTGTTATATACCCTCCTCTTTCGCGTGTTACCCTCTTCTTTTTTTCCCTTTCAACGTTCCCCTGCTCTGAATGCACTCGCCTCGTAGAGATGGTGCATCAATGGTTCCGCTTTAAGACGATACAAGAATAGGCGATTGTCAGATGTTAAACCTTTGATGTTGCGGAAAATGCGACTTTTGAACATAACTGCGCGATCCTCAGACGCCTTAATTTCCAAATTATTTCCTTGAAACTCAGCGAACTTCTAAATGGAAATCGATTTCTGCTACTTATTTTCAATCTCTTACTGCCAAACATGAAACAAGTTATCGAAGGTTTGCACCAAACTCAAACATGCTGCATTTTCTATCATCCTCAATGAGTACATAAACAAATTACTTCCTCAAAAAAGAAATCTCAATTTTAATCTCAATGAATAAACGTTTCCATAGAGTGTCCAAAAAGAAAGCAAAGAACGAGAGCAAAAATCGGTATTAAAAGTTCGAGTTCCATGCAATGAACGTCGAGGACGGATGTTTATATGAGGGACGGTGAAAGTGAAGGTTTTGAAAAAATGGAAAAATCAAAACTTTCACCGTCGACAAATTAAAGATACGGTAGCTGGTAACGAAAGTAGCGTAAAGGTGATTTTAACGGCGATGCCTCTTAATTGGCGTGACCGAGGCAAAAGAACGACACCGTGAAAAAGAAACCCCCAAGAATATGCACGGATCACGGAAGACGCTGCACCTGGCCAACCGACCGGCCAGATCGGTATCACGGTGACGCGGTTATTATTAATTCTTTTTTCATCCTCTGTCAGATAGACCACAATTAATATGCATGTCGCGGCGGCCTCCAATTATCTGCGGTACGAACTTTTTTCTGCCCGTGAATGTCGAGCCCGGACTTTCGAACTTTGTAATTCTCTGTTCAGGCCAAAAATAATCGAACACAGGGGATCTTTTTTGCGAAAGTGCTCGATTAACCGGGGAAAAAGCAGATTTCTTTAGCGTGCAGAAAATCTCGAAACCGTTTCAACGCCATATAATATAAGATTATGCGACGAGAACATTTTTTTTCTATCCGGGAACTCTGGAATCTTTTTCAATATGTGTTGAGTAAAATACCGATCCTGAATACCTTATATTTACTGTCCTTATTCCTGTATCCTTTTATGTCCTACAACTTCCCGTTTCCTTGTTTCAGGGGTAGCGGCGACGCCCTACCAGAATCATCCCTTGGCCAAGTTGGCGGTGGCTGGAGGTGAGCCATTTTTCCTATCCTTTCTACTTTGCACGCTGATTTATAGCAGCACTGGGCAGATCAAGTGCCCGTTGAAAAGCTAACTGTGTACGCGATGACGGATATTCATGGAGATTTCGAATTAAAAAATTTAGGCGAAAATTTCGGAAAATTCTGAATTAACAAATCATTGAGAATTTACAAATTATCCATCTTTGTAACTTCAAGTTTATCTTAATATTTTCTTCAAATCGTATTTGTGCAAATAAAACAAAAGTAAGTTAATTTAATCCTCATTCGGATAGTTCATTTATGTAAAATATTAATTTATGAAACCCTTTGATTACATAAACTAGTGTGCAGTAAACTTTTGACTGCATAAGGATTAACTAAGTTTTATACTAATTCAGTGTAACATAACCTAACTTATTCTTTATAAATGTGTGTGATTACTAAGCTTTTACGTTTAAATTGACTATGTTTTAAATACAGCTATAAACTGTAGCAAACATTTTCAATTGTAATTTTTCATCTTATTCGAAGAAGTAGTAAATTGCTTATTACTACGTCTAACAGGAGCAAGATGGAGTAGTTGATCATAGTTTTGCTCTGTTCATAAAACAAATAATTCTTCATAAATTATTTTCGTATAAATATACATAATTATTCGCGTTAATTTAAGACAATAAATGTTTAACAAATTTTTGCTGACAAGCTCGTTTTTTTTTGGGCAGAACATCAATTAATAGTACGCTATCAATTTCCAAATACAGTGAGAATGTAGGTGTTTGACTCTTCTCAATCAACAAATACAATGTTTTTACATTTTATAAAGATTTCATGCTAAACCAGATTAAAACAATTTAATATGAAGTGAAACTTTTGCTTGAAGACTCCGATCATTATACAGTTTCTGTATGCGCAAAATCAACAGCAACTTGCGCGTTGCCATATTGCGAACAGTGTCTTTAAAATACGACAATAGATAACTCGTAATATTAATAGTAACAGTTTCTGATCAACTACCCCTCCCTCCACATAACCCTACGGAAAATACGTAACATATCTTACAGTTTCATAGTTTTCCGTTGGCCGTCGAAACGTAATGTTCCTTGCCGAAGTTAAACGATATCACTTGGTGAACTTTCTCGAAGAAACTACCATTGTTCCGATTTGATTTTCGTGACAGCGAACCAGGATCCGATAGCGGTAGAGAAAGCTTTCCCAGCTCGTCCTGAGACATCCGGGCTGCTGGTGCGAAAATTCTTCAAGGGTGCGTGGCCACTATTGATTCCAGGTCTCTGCCACCCTTACGCGCCCTCGCATTTCTCTTTCCCTCTCTCTTTCTCTCTCTGTCTCTCTTTCTCTCTTGTCCGCCGTTACCATTCCTGTCCCCATCTAAATTCTCCCTCTACCCCTGTACACCCGTCGTCTTCTATACTCCCTGTGGAGGACCCTTTCCTCCTGTCCCGAATTACGTCGCTCCTCCTTGCTTTCCTTCCACCGGCTGATCCACCCTGGAGGGGTAAAAGCCGCTCTCGTTCGTTCCCTCCGTTTCGGATCGTTCGTTTCCATAGCCGTCCCAGTTATTAAACTACCCACTCTTACGATTTTATGGAATCACGTGGATGACATTGCCATTGGAAATTGCGTTGACAACACTGACCAGGTAATTGCCTACAGGTATACCCCTGCTATACACGCGTTTTAAACGGAACATCGTAAACGCTTGTAAAGCGGATGTACTAGTTCCTTTGCATAATGGCACGTGTGAACTTGACAGCTCGTTCCTAAATTTTCAATTCCTATCCCTAAATTTCCCAACTCAAGTTTTCAGATTTCTAAATGTTCAAATTTTCCCAGACAAAGTAATGTTAGAGGTACTTGCAATTTTTTAACTTGAAAATCTATAGTTTGCGACAAAATCTAAGATGGAAAGATATTTTTTGCCTTTTGCGAACCTTGTGATGCAAGCAACTTCAGTATTTTTTATAGACAATCAAAGCCTTGAACAGGTTTTATAGAGTTCCACGAAATTGAAACAGCAGGAACATTTTTACTCGTCCGGAAACCATTTACCCCACGCCAAACTCTGGCCACGCTTCATTGATACCGATATTTACGAGCCGTGTAACTGTTAATTATCTTTAAACACTGGCACTAACCTATCCCAACGATTATCAAGAGGAACAACGGTCCCAGGTTCGCAGTAAATTCGGTGCTTTTGTTTTCATACAAATGCCGAAATTGATTCTGTTTGTTCCGAAGATTATTGAATTCCTAAAGTTAGTCAAACTAATCTATGTACAAATGAATACGAGAAACGCTGGAATACAATGTCTGTATGATTGATCAATTAACTCTACCGGAGTTTAATTTAAACTTTAACGAGAAGCTGTTTTGAAGAAAGTTGTTTCAATCACTTGTTAAGTTGCTTTGTGTAATAAAAATTCATGGTGCATCCACGCGACCAAACGACGCATTCAACATTCAAGTTCGACCTGGTATTATAACTGGCTGTCCACTTGTTTATAGTGGATCAACGTCTCTTCGGTTATGTGACCACTCCCCTCGCGGGGTTCCTTGCTTTTTTTATCCTCTAACCCCCTTTGCGTAATTCGGTGATTTGTAATCATCATTTGTTTTCTTCCGGGAGATCATAGCACAAGTTGCACAGGTGTACCATTCACAGGAGTAGAACTCGTCTTTAATATTACGCTTTCACGGATCATCGTTCGATATCTTTATTTTTTTGAAGGTTATCTCTGTACATGCTGCACCAATTTGTTTACTGTCTATTATTTATTATAAATTACTACTTCCTTTTTATACAAATTTTTATGCAATAACTTTCAGTTTTGTATCGTTGATACATCTTTTATGAAAGAACAATTGCAGTCAGAGTGTACTGCAGGTACTTAATTGAAGAACTTATTTCATTAAGTCATCGAATTAATATTTTAATATATTCAAAACTAAAATCTTTCCAATATAATTATAGTAATATTTAAAAATTATTAGAAATTATTACTGACATACTGAGTGACATTTCTCTTAAGTTTTGATTAAAAAAACTTTCTCTGACGATAATTGACTCGTTAAGGACATATCATGGATCTGTAAGTGGCAAAATCTACATTTGTCAACAAACGAAATACACAATTTACAAGGGTTAGTTCAACGAGAAAGGGCTTGCATCTGAAAGAAGGTTTTCGATTTTAGGACGGCTTAACGGAACACAATTACAGCAGGCGTTTGGACGGATCAGAAATTCAAGTGCTATACGACCACGATTCTGTGAATGATAAATCTAGTTCAAGGATAACACCCTCGTCATTGCCAAAGATAATGACGATGAAACGTGAGCGCAGAAAAGCCACGAATACCCGTGGCCGACCTGCACCCATATACCTGCAGGCATGCACAAAAGAAAGGCGAATCCTTCCTTTCTACCTGGCCGAACAAAGAGAGCTCCGTAACGGAATCAATCCTGCGCCTCCACGGACACCAGGGAATCCGTATTTTGTTGTTCAGTGATTTCGCTCCTTCTTTTTTTTACGCTTCCAAATTTTTAGTAAACCCTTTACACGAATTCGAACACGTACGAAAACATTGGAACTGCAAACTTCCTCGTTAACCCTTATTAATTTTCTGGTACCCTGTATCAACATTGCATTCATTGTTGCAAGCGTACAAATAAAATAAGAAATCAATATGAATACATTGTATGCAAAATTTCATAGACATAAAAATATTAATAACAAAGGTATAAATAAAATATGTAACGTCAGAAATATAGTCATATAAATTTTATTGGTACACGATTTCTCAGTAAGGGTAACTACAGATATACTTGAAATTATTACAGTTGTTTGAAATTTCGGGGATATACGAATCTGCCCTACATATGAAAAGTAACAATCAACCCCTGCTTTATAACTTGGGTGGTAATGAATCGTGAGCGAAATACACGCGGAATAACGTGCAGCGGTGTCCTTTTAGAAAAGTTCTGGTAGCTAAGTACTTTCATTCTCCCCTTTTGGGTTACAAGTTGATCAGAGAAGTGCTCTTGATGTCGACGAGCCTGGGACTGGAGCGTTACATTTCTTAGCTTGTCGACGATGCTAGTAATTACAACCACTGAAAAATTATAATTTTTCAGAAAATATCGACAGAAATTTGATGTCAAGTTAATAGAAGTGCAGAAAATATTGTAAGTGATTTATGAACACAGAAACATAAGTTCTGTGAATTTTGTTTTATTGGTCTTTAGCCTCGAAAGAAATGATTTTAACTTTTTTTCTTGCGTCTAATAAATCAATTTTTCGAGTTGTATCTGTGAGTTTTCATCGCTTATTAATTTATTGAAACTGAAGGGAAGACGTAGCATTAATATGTTACTACAGTAAATTGTTTAGCTCCTATGGATACTCCAAGGCTTCCACTTCAGTTAATTTAAGAAAGGTCCTGCATTTAGGGGTTGATAATATGTCGAATCGAAAACACATCATTATCTGTCCAATGTAATTCTCATATATGAATCTAACGTTCCTGAAGCTCAAGTTGAACGAATCCCAGTAACGGATGTCGGAAAATGGAAAAACAAGTTTTAGTGTTTGCCGGCGTCCATCAGATGGCGCCTCCTTACGCGACCAACGTGTGCACCGATCACGGCGTCCAACGAGAGATGCGCGTGATTCTTGAGGGATTGAAAAGGAATCCATAGGAAGAAATATCGGGTGATTTACTGGACGTTTAAACGCTTCCGATACGACAATCGGGGAAGAATAAAAAAAAGAAAACGCTCCGGCGGCATTCACGTGAAGAAAATATCATTCCGGCTTTGATATACCCACGCAGGATAGCGGAGAACCTTTTCCTATTCACCCTTCTCCCCGAGCGTTACACGCTACGTGTTTGGTGGGGACGAACGGTAAAGGCTTCCCCTTATGAGAAGGAGAGGGAGTGACAGTTTGTGGAGGGGAGTAAAGGTAGCAGAGGGTGGGGGTATATTGGGCGCGGCCTAGGACGGCCGCGCACCGCGTTGTTATAAAAATAATATCAGTGTTCCCAGCGCGCTTCTCGTTAGATATCCCGGCCAATATAACCGGCGTCAGTGTAGCACGCTGCTCCTCTAGCCGTGTGTGTTTTTTCTTTCTCTTCCGTAATCGACATCCGTGCGCGTACGCACTTCCGACTAAGTAGGTGTGCGTGAAACTTGGACGGAGAATCTCCCTCGTCTCGGAGCGTTTATTCCCCATTGATCGTCGCGCGTTCGTCGTGATCGCAAGCAGCGGTGATCGAAGGCGGCCCGGCCTGAGACGGTGAAAGGGGTACGGCACGAGGAAATAAAAGAACGAAGACGGAAGAGACAGAGGGAGAACAAGAGGGAAAGAGAAAGAGAGAGAAAGAGGAAGAGGCGATCGGAGCGAGAGAGGAAGAAAAAAATAGTAGCGGAGAACAGAGAGAGGGCGCACCCACGTATACGTCCGAAGAAAGGCCAGTGTCATTTACGAGCGTAGTATAAACGCGGAACGGAAGCCGGGTGTCGTGTCACTTCGTTATTCGGCCAAGCGATACCACGCGCACCAATATCTCGCGTCGAATTTAATCCACGTGGCTAGCCGAAACGTGAAAGCATCTCACGCGCGAACAGAGGACCAACGTAATTCTTGTGGAACGTATCTTTCCTCTTTTTTCCGTACCGGCTTTTCTAACCCGTTGTGTCATCGCGCGAAACGGTGTTCGTCATCGTCTCTCGAGAGCGACAGAGAGAGAAATAGAAGAGCGAGAGAGCGGTAGCGGGAACCGGATAACGCACGGTCCCAGAATCGTCCCGTGCAACCAATCACGTACGAGCTCTCGGCTGTCTCCTCCGTTTAGTTGGTAAAAGTGCTCGCGCGTCTTCGATACGTGGAGGGATTTCTTGGTCGGCTAGAAGAGAAAGAGCGATAGAAGGCAGTCGTGCGAGAAAGAAGGAGAAATCGGAGGGACACGGGTAAGGGAAGGCACGGTAGTAGAAAGCCGAGGAGCAGAGGCAAGGAGGAAAGCACGAAACTGCTCCACCCGCGCGAGCTTCCCTTCGACGCTCGTCGAGAGAACGAGACTCTATCCCGTAGGAAGTTGGAGAAACGGTGCCGGTGTGATCTGTTCGCCTAACCCGGTGTGTCACGCGTGATACCGTGTGTCATCGTGTAAAAGAGAATCGAAACGAGAGGGCCGAGTTAACGAGCGTGTACGACGAAAGTGACGAAGCGCGTGCGATTTACACGAGAGCGAAACGGAGGGAGGAGGAACACGCGCGAAGGAGTACGAAATTAAGGAAACGAGAGAGAGGACGCTACTGTACGGACAGCCCGAAAGAGTTTTCGTCTGGTACGTCGTTCGTGTTCGTGTCTTCATCGCGTATACGACGTCGTTGTGTCCTATTTTCATCTTTTTCTTACTCTCCTCTCTTTCATTCGTGTTCGTTCGGTCGCGCGAACAAGAAATCAGCCAGTGTTTAGTGCCAGTGTTTGTCTACCTCAGTCGATTAGCGGCAGCTAACGGTGAATAAAGCTGCGTTTAAAGATATTTAGAAGAAAAAAATAAATAATAAGAAGAATATATTATATATATAGTATAATATATATTATATTGAACAGTGCTGGAACGACGTCGAGTATTGTTGTAAATAGTCCATCGGTTCTTTTTTTTGTGTGAAATTTTCGACGAACGAAGAAAAAACAAAACATCATCATGTCCCTGGATAAGTTTGCGGAAGGTGGCATGTTATCGAAGGAAATGGAACGGCTAGACATCGAGGAGAAAAACGGGCGATGCTGCGAGGTAAATTAAGCCATTTTCTATTCCTCGATTCTCCATTTGTAATCGCGTTTCCGGTTTTGAGGTTAGAAATTCGCGGACACCGCTCGCCGATCACGCGCGCCTCGACGGTTTTCGCGCCTTTCTTGTCAATCGAACATTCCTACGTTTTTCCATTTCTACCGTACCTCTTCTCACGATCCATTTATTTTACCGTACAATATTTTATTTCGTTCGAATATGGTGTCAATTACTATACACGAGCGTACAAAAATAAAATGAACTTACGTTGTTCCACGTAAGTGAATAGTTGTCTCTATGTAGTATACTTATTAACCATTCTAATAACATTATGAAGATATATCTTTTGGTTGTGTTTTATGCGTCGTCTATACTTTACATTATTTTTTGCATTACATGACAAAATTTTTCGGACATCTCGAGACATTTAAAATAAAAATACATGTACTAAAAAATTGTCGCGACGATTTTAACAATTCTTAAAAAGTTGGTTTCTTACTGATCACGTGCATCTGAAATTGATAATTTTCGGTTTATTTTGAAGCGTTTATACGCATTTATCGTTTTTAATATTCGTATGCTATTTAAGTCGAATTGATCAGAAGTGATAATTTAGTGTTTAATTTCTTGATAAATTATTTGGTACGAAACCCGCATATAAATACATAAACGTAATGGAATAATTTTTAATGAGAATTAAAAATGTAAAATAACCTGTCAAATTTACAAATTGAAAAATATTTTCTAATATTTAAATTCTTAAATATCTAAAATTCCGCAAGGCCTGAAAAATGTTCAAGTCCCTAAAATTCGAAATTTTGAATTTGCGTAAATTCTGAATTTGAAAATTGTAACAACACGCGTCGTGCACAGAGTAAGGTTTTTGACGGGCACTCGTCTGCCCATAAATACGTGTTGATATTCCTGAATAATCGAAACTCACAAGACTTCTTACAAACCCGCTCGAACAGATTGATAATAACAAACATGAACGAATATTAGACATTGTCTAACGGTCCTTGGTGTCAATAGAAGACGTACAATGACGTGTACACACACACACACGAAGAGACGAAAGTGACTTTTGAAATACGACGAAATATTAACGGTTTCATATCGGTAACGTGGCTCGAGGCGAATTATTGTCTGGCGCGAGTTAATTTTCGTCTATTCGGTTCCTTCTCGTCGTTACATAAGATTTTAGAATCGTGTGTTTAATGGTTCACCAATTAAATTACGTAACCGTTGACTTTTTCGCATCCGTGTGATTCCAGTCCAAATAAGACCTAAAAATTATAATCTAAGCGGTTAATAATTCTCTCGTGGTATTCTGTGCATCGTAATCCAACCGACTAACTGAACTTAGAACATTGACTTCCGGTATACTTTTGCGCGCGTGCGTGACAGGTATGAAACGATTACACGTTAGTTATCTCTTCCGTAATTTCATTTTAACCCCTCGATTCAGACTTTTATTACGCTACTATCGATGGCACTTTCAATGTTAATTTTTTTTTTTTAAGAAAAACAAGTGTGGTATTTTTGATTTTGGGAGATCAGATGTGCAAATTGAAATATTTCTAAATTTGTTAAATTCAGAAATTCTTTTCTTCAAATTAAGTTGGAGAATTTTCTAAATTTATAAATTACTAAATTCAGAAAAATTTACTTCATAATTTTCTACATTCATAAATTACTAATTTGAAGAAAATATCAAATTCATAAATTTCTAGATTGAACATACCTTTAAATTGAAATGTACACTTGCAACTTTACCAGTTTACAAATTTGAAAATTTCAAAATTATAAAATCTTCCACCAACACGAATTGTTCCCCAAAGGAATTGAGTATCGGATTTCAATTTAAACTGTCTGTAATCTGTCAGTCTCTGTTGAAAAAACTACTGTTTTAAAAGGGAAATTTGTGACTGTGTTTCGTATTAATTCTCTTATCAAAGTTCGAACTTTCGTAATAGCTGATTCACTTGGTGAAATCTCTGAATATGTAGTAAAGTCGTCCATACCGTTAGAAGAGACCAGTTTACTTGTTTTTTTTACGACGCAACCTCGAACGATAAATATATATGTTATCTATTTTATTTTCACAGAAAATTTGAATTTTTTGTATATTTCGTCGTTTTCAACGATCTTTACATTTGTCGTCAAGAAGTTAATTCATATATGTTTGTCCTTATTTTTTATATTGTGGTCGAAGTTTGTAACTGCTATACGTTAAGATATTTTTAATGGAAGATGGCTTCATAAGATTTTCTTGTTAAAACCAAAATTTTGCAAGTAAGCAAAGTTTTTAGTAGTTTGTGTAAAAATTTTAATTTAGAATTTTTATTGTCATATGAAAGAGTAGGTGTATTTATAATTAGAATTTTTTGCAAGTACTACAAAATGGCCCCATCAGTATATCTATTATAACCTATTTCAATTTTCAAATTTAAAATTCTAAATTTTACAAGACTCCAAATAGTAAAAATTTAATTAGTAAAATTCGACAATAAAATATTACTCCCGCAATATAAATGACCAAAGAAATAAAAAATGATTGAAATCGATATACCACAATTCTGGAACTTTTCAGTAAACAAAGTGTTAAGAAACTTTTGTAAATGATTCGAGTCGCGTCGCAACACAAACAACGTTACTCTTTTCTCGTTAGACAACCTAGTCTCGTCGAATTATTATGCTTTGTGTTTTTCTTCGCTAAGCCGGACGTGGCCTTGATTATCGCACGTGGCGCAGCTTTGCGATCGTCCCTGAAATTCGGCTATATCGGTGTCAACAAGGCGGGAAATGAAAATTCAACGTTAACGCGTATTTAACTTGGCCGGAAAGTGTTGTTTCGGTGTCGATGATAATTAATTCAGTTGCCTGTGTGTAATACACGTGGCCCCGCTGTATGGCGAAACATTTGTCGTGCCGTAATAACGATTCGATTTATCGCAGCCTCGAAACATGCTACGAGTAAACTGCTTTCTATCATACGAGATTTTTTCTACATTTTTAATTGTTTTCTTCGAGTATAATTGTACTGATTGGATAACTTAATAATATTTACTGTGTGGAGGATTTTATAACAGCTTTATACTGTCTTATTTTACATTGAGCAAAACTTTTTTTACGTATTAAATTATTTTTCTTAATTTATGTACTTTTATACTGGATATATAAAATTTGGAGGAAGTTTGTGCAAAGTTTTATTATCTAGTAGCTCTAAATTATTTTCTGTCACATTTAAATATAAATAGTCTTTTTACATTTTAAATTATTTTTCTCAGTTTATGTAGTTTTATACTGGATGTGCAATTGAACAAAATTTGGAAAGACTCAATAGCTCTACAAATTCAAAACAGTTTCTCAATCCATTCAAACAGGAACAAAGTATTTTTTCTTTCCTTTTAAATTATTTTTTAGCTGTATGAAAAATAGTGTTAGAATTTGAACCAATTAATTATCTCTACACTTTGAATTATTTTATTGTTTCAATCTACAGTAAATTATCTTAATTGATGCTTGTGTAGAAGAAACTATTTTCAGCAATAACAGTTTATTCGAAGGAAACACAATGAAAGATGATGTAGCATGTCCATGCAAAGCACCTCGTCCATGCTATTGATTTTGTTAAACAGGAACAATGTTCTTTTTGTAGATGATATTAATTCAATTGACCGTCAACGTATTTCGTCCTGAGTGACCTTGTAGCTTACGTTGTAGTACGTCTTAACAAATAGCAGACAATAAAGTTGGTCACTCTATAAATGGTTCGATATAGAAGATAATGTCTGCAATATTATATTACATTGTTTTCATAGAAGTAAAAACGTTGTTTAGTCTCGAAGGAGGCAGGTATAATATACAGTACGTAAGTGTCGATTTGTGAAATTTTCTGTTACAAATATTCTTAGGAGAAACGTAGTTGTAGTCAGATTGAACGTCTGGATTCTTGTACCGCGAAAAAGCACTACTTCACATAATAATTTTACTTTCATATATGATTTAACTGTAAGTAATCTACCTATAAGATTTTACTTTTATATGTAAGATTTGAAGTCTATCATATGCAATATTTCAACTATTCTTTAGACTTGTATCTCTGAAAAACGACAAAACTTTTTGGCCAACTCACCAAATGTAAAATAGTAAAAGCAACAGAAAGCACAGTTAACGGAGAAAACGCACTGTTATGGACAATTATAGCTCTTACCGTTAAGTCATAAATAGGACGAATGGAGGATAGAGCTCTTCTACGGACAAAAGTTTCCTTTGGTTCCGTTTCCGTGACCATAACACTACGAGCGCGTTAGGGGCGCCTCGTTATGCGTGCATGCACGTCCAATGCAAATGATATAATACCTGATATGCTAGTAAAAGTGGGCTGTGCAACCGTGTAATCGTGATTCGTTCGATAAAACGAAATTAAGCTATATAAAAATGTTTTGAGAGGGAGATATTATACGGAGTTATATCCTGTGACAAAGTAAAAGTACAGTTTAACGGATTCACTGTGTTATGATACAAAGGGTGTGATTTGAAATAGAAAATATGTAGAGAATGATTGAAAGGAAAACGATTATTCACTGTACTGCTATTTAAAAATAGTGATTATAATTAATTTTGATTTGCGGCTCCTTGCACTATTTTCATGAGTGACTGTTTTGTGACGCACTGATACTTCATGATCAATTTTAATCGAATTCGCTGCGATTTTGAATTCAAGTCTAATTATTTCCATAGTTAACGATTGACCAAATAGACATATTTCAACTTTGTCTTTTTTAATATTGTAGCTGTATTCTGACTGACGCACCCTAAATCATAGAGCAAGGTTAAGTACATTTGCAGATCTCTGATTCCTAAGAAAACAATGTCAATCAAGGTGGAAGAGATCTCTTTAATTTTTAGATATTGGAGTATTTGAAAAAATGGAAGTATGTTGAAAATTTGCAAATATTTGGGAATTTATGAGTTTGGAAGCTTTGAGACTTTGAGGTCTAAGGATGCAGACATTTGAGGGTTTAGCAATATGGAGGCTTAAGAATTTAAGAGATATCGGAAACCTCGAAATTCGAGGACGTTTTTACTGATCTGGGAAGTGTCTTAGGTATTTGATGGTGATCTAAGAAATTGCTAACTTAGCTATTTGACAAACTTGAAGTACTTGAGTCTAGAAATGTAATCTAAGAATTTAAGAAAGAAAAAATTTGCAAATTCCTAAATTAAAATCTAATCCAACCATTTGTACATAATTTCTCAAAATAGTGAAGTATTACTGCAAAATATAATTATCCAACAAAAAGTTAGAATCCAACCGAATCTTCTTGAGCAAACTTTGCTATTTTATTTCGGAATTTTTCGATCACCTTAAGACCACCATACCGTATGCGAGACCTCAAAAGACACATGGAATCCGGCTATCGGATCTTACCTAAAACTTTCCACATATAGAGAGAGGGAGGTGCGTGCGTTTTCTCCACCTCCACGCCACTTCATAATATCGTCGTAGAATGACAGCCATCAGCTGCGTACGAATAAATTCGCCAATAAAGATCATTCGATTCGCCATTGATTCGAAACGATTCGATGAAAATTTCGAAAACGAGGAGGTACATTATTCATTCAAGGATACAGTGTGTCAATAAACGCCTTAAGAATTCAGGTAAACGACCGCTTTTATTTATTTCCGTGTTATCTCAGCAAAATACTCTTCTTGGCTGCTCGAATCTCTGCCATCGAGGTGCATTGATGTTCCGTGCAAATATTGGGTTGCATAAAATTTCGCATGTTTATTTTTCCGATGCATGAGAATTAAGATATTTAATCTTTTCTGCAACGAGAATATTTTGTAGAAATACTTTTAATAGACTTGTGATCTTTCAGTACAATTTTGATTAATCTAACACAGTCAACGTACATGCGAAAGAAGTATATTATTAATATATTATTTAACTCGATTAAGGATGAAGAGGATAGTTCGTTTTTATTTTTTCAGAATAAAAAGAATATTTGTCGAGTGTTTTCTAACTTTCAAAATCGAGAGCATTTAAGTATGAGTAGATAGGATTCACTCATTGAATGACGTATTAAACCACGCCATGTTACGAAACAATTTCCTCGAAACCTAAAAAAATTATCAACAAACGATTGTACAAATGCAATAAATATTTGTGTTAAAAAAAAGATACCGTGATAGAACAACAGAATAGTATGTGTAATGCATATCCGCATGAAACACGCGACCGTTGTGCGTGGCTCTATCTTTTGGTGAAAACGCGTATCAAGCTTTTCCCGCATCGGTAACGTAGGTGTCTGTATGTACCACATTTGAGCGGAAAATTTGAATCGCTTCGAATCAAACGTCTTTTCAACATTTGCTTGTATTCGATAAACGTAACGTATTACTTTTGAGAAACAAAACTCTCAATAATTCTAAAGAATTTCAATAATTTCGGATGTGTTAGAATTCAGAAATATTTCTCCAGATAATCATTTTTTATAGATATCACAAACTATAATCGAGTAGAGTCTTCGTTGTTTTCCTTATCATTGAAACGCACTGATCTCATTAAAATATCTAATTTCATAGACATAGCAACTTAATGTCTAACCTTCTTTGGGTCTCAGTAAATTCCACAAACTCAAAACTATTTATTTTCTCCTAGTTCGCAGTCAAAATGTGCGACTTCAGTGATTGTAAATCACACCGTTGTCTCGAATTTTCGACCATAAACCTAAGTCGCTCGTCTCAAACCGTATTCATTCGTTTTACAATAACCATCAAACGCACCGTATAAAATTTGAGACTTCTTCAAAGTACCTATTGTCAAGATTGACAAAGGAATTGTCGATTTTCGCGCGTTTCAGGTATCGAAACGATGGTCGACCAGGAAAATGGTTCAGGCCGGCTGTCCGTCGATCTCGTCAAAAGTTTTCATTTGTCCGCGTCAGAAATTTCAGTTCGGGAAATTACGAACAAAAGGTTTTCAGGTATATCTTGTCCGCATTGTGAGGGATACATCTGCGTCGGTTCGATTGTATTTCAAAAGACCTGGACCTTTTTCTAGGAAGGCTGGAATTAGTTTCTTAATACTTTCATCTACCTGAGTTTCAAGTCCTTGAATACGATCCACGACTCGGTGTATTTCATCCTTCGATTTGAGACGTTGCAACATCGATTATCCTGTGAGCAACGGTGTTCTCCGACTTACTCCAAGAATGCGCTCTTTTCTATGTTCTTTAGTTAGAATCTTCAAGAAGCTAATATGTTACGTCATTTATATGTTTTATTGATTGGTAACTTCACGATTCTTTTAGCCATTTTTCAGGAAAATTAGTCATTTTCAAGTTCACTGAAAAATAAATTAGATCTAGGAGCGTAGGTCTTTAACTTACTCATCTTCTAAATTAAAAAATTGGAATATTTTGTATTTCCATATTCTTGTTATTACAAATTCTTTAGCTTTCTTAACACATTAAAAATATGTGATATTTCATTTTACGAATCGTTATAAAAAATTATTATAAAAATGTTAAAGTTTATTAACGATAGAGTACAGTTACTATCTCCAACATGGCAGTGTTAATATTATCGCGACACTATGGTTGGTGGAAGGGTACAGAGAGCAAGAAATCGCAGCGTAGAAATGGCTGTCGCTTGCTGTAGGGTGGATGGCCGCCATTTGCAAACCAGCCTTCACCGGTACACGCGTTCATTAGCATACAAGTTGATACCAGTCGAACTACCGTAATATTATGACATCTTTCACGACGTGCAGTAACGTTTATTTTGCTCATCAACACATTTTAACATTAATTTTAACGTCCATCGATCCGTTACCGAAATCTTCGACTTATAAAAATCAGATGTCCATAATAACCATCCAGTTTTTAATAACCAATTGTACTTTATTGTATTTTCAATAACCAATTGCTTTTATTGTACTTTACATTCTAATACGTTTTGCGGTTAAATTGTAAAAGATAATAATTGTATTTTCAACATATACTTCATCTTTGCTTTTATTTATATCTTGCACTGTGGTTAAATTGTACAAATTAATAATTGCATTCTTAACAAAGTATTTACGTTATTATTTATCAGATAAATTTTGCAAGTGTTCAATAAAATTGTAACTGTGTGAAAATTCAGAAACTTGAGAGTTCATAGAGATATGGAAATTTGGAAGAGCTTGAAAATTTGAAACCTTGAGAATTTATGGAGATATGGAAACGAAGAGTTTGAAAATTCGAAAACTTGAGAATTTATAGAGATATGGAAACTTAGAAGAGCTTGAAAAATTTGAAACCTTGAGAATTCATTGAAATATGTAAATTTAGAAGAGCTTGAAAAGAAAGCAGAAATTAAAGAATGGAAGCTTGAAACCTCGAAGGGTGGACTATAAAGAAATTGTGAAGTTCACAAATAAGTTGAAAGGTTTAGAGATCGTACAAAATGTAATAATTGAAAATAATATGAATGGGACAGAAAATAATGCGCAACTTTCGTCATTTATTCCCGCGAAACGAAGATAAGGGGATCATTAACACCGCACCGGAAGAAACCGCTGACTACAGCGCTGAAGAGCATCTTTGCGGATTCGTTTGCTTTTCTGAGAACGAACGCGATGACGAAAGACGAAAGACTAGCCGAAGAGGCGAGCTACCGATTATCCTTCGTCTCTCGTTTGATTTTTTTCCACCGTTCCATGAGGTGTATACTCAGGACGTGCCCCCGACGAGAACGAGCAAAGTGCAAAGAACCCGAAGAACAAGCTGACCCGGGAGAATTCCATAATTATCACGGAGCTAACTCGCGTTACTCCGATTTGCGGTCAGCAGATGAAGAACACACGAGTCGTTATATCTTGCACGCTTCGAGATAATACAGGCTTAGACGTTCGACGTAGGCTTCCTTCGGATAAGGATTCCTATGGAAACTTCATCATTTTTATAATCCTACTTTCTTCAATTTTCAGATCCTTACATTTTTTCACTTTCTACTACATTTTCAAATTTCAAAATTTTTATTTAAAGCGAAATCAAGTTTTAGATTTTTTTATTTAAAAATTGCTGAAAGTAAAATTTGTCGAATATCAAAGTTTTATTTCGTTGAAATTGATATCAGATTTTACTAAATTTCTTTTTATTGTATTTAAACAATTCGATTTCTTTAACATAAGAAAAATTCTTAAAAAGATTATTTAACGAGTTATAAACTTTCACGGTGCAAATTATGCAAAGTTCAGTTTCCTGGGATTTTGAGACAAGTTTCTTTGAACTTTTTTAATATTCTGTGAAGTAGGTTCAATAACTTGATTTCCCTGGGGTGGCAGCTGACAGGTGTTACAAATTTAATATAAGTCTACGGATAGAAAGGATAAAACAATATTTTAAATACTTTTTATCGTTCAGAAATTATTATATTCATTTCTGTACGAAGGGCTCACTTAAAAAAATGTTGACATTTTGCCTTTTTGAACATCAAAATATTTTTTGATGCTTAAAACTTGTTATTTAATGAGCTGCAAGACACTTGTTTATTTCAATTTGCTCCAAGACAGTGTCCCATCAACATGGAGCCATTATCGAACGAATTAACGTGAATGAATTATGAAATTGTTCCCAAAATTAAAAGACATAATTTGTAATATTTGTAAGATATAATTTGTATCAAGTATAATTTGTCATACTCCTCAAAGTACAATTTTTTCACCAAACCCTGCGACAGCACGCAAGCTTCGATGTCGGTGAACCAACGGGTTTTCCACATTGTGATTGGTCTTTCTCTTTTCTCGTTTTCTTGACCATGAACGAAGGTCACGCGATCTTACGTAAAGAACCGTACATTTGACTCGCGAGAGCATCACTTATTCAACATGTCCATTCCAACATCGAGCTACCCATTCGTTTACGTGTTTTTCGAGACAATACGAAGAAAGAAGCAAGAGAGAGAAGAGAATGCAAACGACAAGAAAAACGGACGAGTTCGTGTTCTGTTCAGCTCGTTGCGTTTCCCTTGCTGATTCAAAATTAATGCTCGTCTGTTCAACGTAATTGGATTGCTCGTCGATAGCCTGTTCTTCGACCACGAAAATCAAGATGGCTAACATTTGTTAGGGCGTTAACATCTGGTTAATTCTTTGAACTCTTCAAGTTTTTATGTTCATTTTATACATATTCAAACTTAGGGAATATTTAGCTGGTTTCGGAAATTTGAGAATTTTTAAGTTTTTCAATGTTCAGATTTCTAAGATCTCTAGTTGACCAAACCTCTACGTTTCCAAATTGTTTCCAAATTCTGGAGTGTCCAAATTCATAAATTTACAAATCCTGGAGTGTCCAAACCCCTAAATTCCTACATTCTGGAGTGTCCAAACCCATAAATTCCCTAATCTCTAAATTTCCAAATCCTGGAGTGTTCAAATCCCTAAATTTCCACATCCTGGAGTGTCCAAACCCCTAAATTCCCTAATCTCTAAATTTCCAAATCTTGGAGTGTTCAAATCCCTAAATTCCCACATCCTAGAGTGTCCAAACTCCTAAATTCCTTAATCTCTAAATTTCCAAATCTTGGAGTGTTCAAATCCCTAAATTCCCATATCCTGGAGTGTCCAAACTCCTAAATTCCCTAATCTCTAAATTTCCAAATCCTGGAGTGTTCAAATCTCTAAATTTCCAAATTCTGGAATGTCCAAACCTCTAAATTCCCAAATCTCTAAATTTCCAAATTATAGAATACCCAAATCTCCACATCTCGAAATCCCCGAATTTCCAAATATCTAAATTTCCTAAATTCCTAATTAAGCAGCCGTCCCTATCCCCCCCGATAAATCTACCTATCCCACAGCCACCCCGTTACATGTACCTCTAAAAAATCCACCTCTCGCAGTCCATCGAAAAATCAGTTGGTCAAGGTGCGCATGTTTCTCGTTTCATCGGCAAATATTTATCTGTTGGAGCGAAAGGTTCGCGAGAGGAAATGACGAGATGAAATCGCAAAAACAAATCGAACTGACACCCGATGAAATAAGGGTTGACGGGTGCGAGAGGGATGGGACGAAGACGCGTAGGAAGCCAACGAGCCGGGACGGTCAGTTCGAGTCACGGTCCTGTACGAAATTTTAATTAAATTTCATAATCTCGAGACGGCGCTGTCCCGCGCATTGTACCGCGACAGGGACTTAAGCTTTTGTCGCGCGAACCAGACTCGTCGTCGTCGTCCTTCTCGCAGAGAATATGCCGTGTGATGATTGCAGTCGTCTCTTTCCCGTTTCGTTACGAAATGAACGTGTATACCGATGGGGTACGTTTAATTAATTCATGGCTGCCACCGGCGTCGAGATGCTTCCCCTACCACCCGTAAATAGCCGCGTTCCCTAAATTCGATTAAAACTATAATCAGTGTAATAACGCGGGATAAAAAAAGGAGAGGGACTGAGAGATCGGAACGAGAAAGGAGATTGAGATCCTGGAACAGGAAACAGTTCCCATTTATCCTACACTTTTTCAATGTTTATACCGTGCCAAATGTTCGTCCTTTTTTACCAATGTCGATCTCTCTCGCAGACTTTTTTTTACCGGAATTTTACGCTTTTAATGGATTTCTCGCGATTTTAACGGACTGTCGCGTTTTCGGGAAATTAATGCGTTAATCGAGTTTTATTTAACTTATATTTCAGTAAAGTTTGCGTAAACTTGCATTCTTTCGGTGTTTTCGGTTCGATCATTATTTTGGTTCTCTTTATATGCATATTTATCGAATGGTTAATGGCAGATTTTTCGTTTAATAATTTCACGATTTTTCTGTTGACAATTTGTAATTTTTTCATTTTTAAATTTTTGCATAAAACTAAAACTGTTTCATAATTTGATTGTCTATAAAAATTTTTGAATTTGTACTGGATCTAGAAATACAGAAATGTATGAATCTATAAATCTTTAATATACGTCATAAAACATTCGTTCTGCCTTTATAGTTTAAATATCTAACGAGTATAAAGAATTAATAAAGTGGTTATATAAAGGTTGATCGTCAAATTTAAGCATAGTGAACTAATAACCAGTCGTTGAAACTCAAAAATCGGTCAAATCAATCTTTTATATTTCCTTGCAATTTAATGATCAAATATCCACGCAAAACGTGTAGCATTTGTTCGCTCATGCCACATACCACTGAAGAAGCAGATGGTTTCGTAACCACGTGTTCGTGACATTTTCTACGTTCAAGAGCAATCTTAATTGCCCGAACAACTTTCCCCACGAACAATTAATTCCGATCAATTACCAATCTTTGGCCCTCCAAGCAACGAGCAAAAAACTTGTATGGTCGACCAAGAATTATTTTGACGAAATCGGGCGTATCTTAGGTAGTAATTCCCAGCAATGATCGGGGTGTAAGAATTTGTGTCGGATGACTTTCCTCGGGTTTGTCCGCTTATCGGAAACACTCGTCCATTGGTCCTCGGCTGTTCCTGGTACTTGGCGGTAGTTTCGCGTAAAATTTCTGCGAAAGTTGGATGATGCCGCGACCTACAGGCGTGTGCTTCGCCCACGCACCTTCCCAAAGTATTGATTACTTTCTGCCCGTGAGAAGGATGGGACGGGAACGAGGGGCGACAGGGAGGAAAAGGAAGAGGAAGCGGTAGAGGAGATGGAGAAGCTCGGAGGAGGGAGTAGAATCAGAGTAGAAGGGGTTCTATCTCTATCTCTCTCTATCTATCCATTCTTCTCTCTTCATCCTTATATCGCACACACCTATGCACGCTCGTTTACTCGCTCATACATTCTCGTTCATTCTCTCGTGCTCTACCTTTTCTCTGACTTTGTTCCTCCTTCTGGACACCACCCTCTCCTTTCCGCGAACGATTTATACGCATCTTCTCGCTCCCGCCTTCGACCATCCTTTCAGTTCGCCAGAAGCCACCATCCACGATCATCTACAGGGCCGTTCACGAGATGCCCAGAACGACCCTTGGGGCAGCGCGCGCTGCTCCGGAACGGTAACGGGCAGACGATGGCTACTCGTGTGCACCGATCACCTGGCACCCTATAAATTATTTCGAAACCCTCACCACTTCTAGACCCCCACATTATTAAATTCAAGGCAATATATCTACTGAAATTTGCAATTTTTCACGATTTGAAAATTTCAAATTTTCTACATATCCCATGTCATCCTACAAATTATTTAGAAACCCTGTGTGACCACTTGCAGACTCCAAACTCCTAGATTATCATGTCCAAGGTAATCCTGCATATCCAAATCCTGTATCTACTCTTGTATCTGAAATTTGCAATTTTTCACAATTTGAAAATTTCAAATTTTCTACATATCCCATGTCATCCTACAAATTATTTAGAAACCCTGTGTGACCACTTGTAAACTCCAAACTCCTAGATTATCATGTCCAAGGTAATCCTGCATATCCAAATCCTGTATCTACTTTTGTACCTAAAATTTGCAATTTTTCACGAAATTTTCCACATGTTTGAACCTTGAAATTTCGGAACTTACCATTTGCCTTAGGGGTCCAGGAATTTTCGAATTTGCAATTATTTGAAATTTTACACCAAAGTGTACCCTTGAGTTGCGAGATGGATTACTTTTTTCAGTTCGAAAAATACTGTGACACAAACTTGACGTCAAATGAAACTGGCGCGGATAATCGCGGTGCCATGCGATAGGTACTTTTTATACGAATTAATTGACACAGCTTGAATAATTAATCGTATCGAACGATGGTGAAAAATTATCGCATTAAAAATTACCGCGTTAACGATAGCGACGTTTGAAGGACGTGCTTCGATGGATCGAGCGCTTTATTGACTTTTCACTGTTGGCTGATTTGGGAATTGTTTTATGGAAAAATTTATCTCTCCGATAAATCCATCTGTTCGTTCGGAATGAGAGGTTTTTTTAAATGTAAGAAAATAATTAATAAAATAGGGAATATTTAACGGTGATAAAATGGAGGATGAAATGAATAATTGATGTTAGAGTTAATCGATTATTTCCGGTATATGTTTGTTGATATATTGTATCATTATTAAAATAATAGGCTAATTTTTATCTTGGTAGAAAAGAGGTGTTGAGGTCCACTGTGAAATTATACATAATATATTTAAAGGGTTGATCAATTTTGAATATTTCACCCTTGAATTCCTGTACCCCAAAATGTCAACTTCTCCAAATTCCTACATTCCTAAAAAATGTCCACTTTCCACATCTTCAAATTCCCAATAACTTACGCAAATATTCACCGAATCAAAGGTTTCGCAAGACTCTGACATTTGCAACCTATATTCTAACACGACCGTTATCCCTTAAGTCGAGCGAATAAAAAAACAGGCAGGTGTTCCATTGTACTGGAGGCTAGTCTATGATAGCTGACGGAACTTTTAGTTCGCGGTTCGAACGATTCGAGCAGGATGTAAGAAGAATCGATCGACCTACCGACCGACCGACCGAATCCAAGGACGTAAATCGGCGGCGTCGTCGGGGCCGGATCGGCGCTCCTTTTCAAACGGGGCGAAACTCTTTAATTTCGCATCGCCATAAATAATTTGACCGCAGACCCGAGGCTTTCCTGGAACCAGGCCTTCCTTGCTCTTCCCAGACGCCGACGCTACGTCTCGACCGCATAACTTGACATGTATCGTATAGTCAATACCGAATCTTCCCTAAGGAAAATATCCCAACCGATAGATCTTGTACTCCATGCATTTTTGGGGGACTTTCGGATCTTTGAGAACATGCGATTGGGTTTAGAATTTGGGGACGTGGTGATTTGGGGAGACATGGCGGAGATATTTTTGGAAATTTACGGATTTCGTGATTTAGGAATTAGATCTAGAAATTTGGTAGATTAGGGATTTGGCGATGTATTGCGGTACTTTCAGATTTGGGGATTTGTGAGAGCGAAAATTTGCGGATTTGAGAATTTGGGAGTTTGGGAATTTGGGGGCATGGTAATTTTAGGATTTGAGAATTTGGGAGTTTGGGACTTTGGGGGCATGGTAACTTTAGGATTTTAGAATTTGGGGGCATGGTAACTTTAGGATTTGAAAATTTTGGAGCGTGGTAACTTTAAAATTTGAGAATTTGAGGACACATGGTAACTTTAGGATTTGAGAATTTGGGAATTTAGAAATTTGAAGATTTAGAAACTTGCTAGTTTAGAGATCTGGTAATGTATTGCGCTACTTCCAGATTTGTGGGTTTATCATCAAAGATAGAAAGTATCCAAATTATTAAACATCAGTAATGCCAAATCTAAAAATGTCGAAATGTTTCTCAAATTTCCAAACTCGGAAAAGTGAACTACTGTTCTCTAATGAATTAAAAAGAGAGCTACTATGTAATTACGACCCCCTTTCACGTTTAGCGTTAATTTTAAAGCGAATCTTATTTAAGAAACACGACTGATATATCGAACACGGTTAAATCTGATCCTATTCGATTCGGTATCTATGTCACGAGACGTTTTCCATTATGTACAAGCGTCAGATTTGGTAAAGACAAAATTACGAACGTTAAAAATCATTGGACCCAGTTTCACCGAGATATGTTTAGCTATCTCTTACACTTTGGCAACAGCCTTTGCTAATGGGACACGTCGATTGACGTTCACTTTTGACCTACATTTCTACGGACGATTTACCAGCGAATCTGTTTAGATATTTCATCGTTAATATTCACTTGAAAATCTTGACACTCTAATAAGCATCTGGCTTGATGAGTCTTTCTAATTCTTGCATATTTACCCTTTATACTTGCCGAGGCATTAAAGTTGCAGCTGAGGTCTGAGTAGTTAGGACTGTAGGAACGTGGTGAATGGAGATTTTGGGGATTAGAACGTTCATCAGATAGAAATTTAGGGATTTAGAGAATCAGGAATTCAGATATTTAAAAGTTTAAAAGTTTATTTGGAAATTGGAGTATTTTGGAGTACATGAAGATGGATTCAAGTGTTTTATTACTTGAGGTTCTGGCAAGTCAGGAAGTTGTTAAGATAGTTAAGGATTCAGGAAATTAAGAAATCTAGGAATTCAAGTAATATTAAATTTTTGAAATATAAAAATGTACAAATTTCAAGTGTTTGAATTAGGGAACATGTAGAAACTTGAAGATCAATTTCAATCAAGATACGTAATGACATTTGCCGTTGAAGGGAACAAATATTTGGATGCATTCACATGGCATTCACGTGGCCGATCGAGAAAATTACGAGTCGGTCTTTTATTATCGATCAGGAGGAGGGAAGGTTCGAAAGGCTAGAGAAAATATTTTCACCGAGAGAAAGGAAGAAACGAAAGGCAGACAAACGCGCGGACTGGCACGAAATGACAGGCCCATCTTCGTTATCAGTATACACGCCGTCAATTTTCGTAGGCGCGAATCGGGCAGCCGTGTAATCACTTTAGGTAGTACTAACTTTCGTAGTCTCGCCGAATCGATCCGCGTTCGGTCGGTTTCAACGAACGGCCACCGGTAATCCGGCTTGGTACACCTCGCCTTCCTTCCACCATTTTCTATCTTAACACTTTATCACTTATTTCTTCGATAAATATTTCAACTGCATTTTCCCTCAAAAACCATGCGTTTCGATACGGTTTCAAATTTCAACCTTTTCATCCTTTTGATGAAAGATGAATTTTGTATGAAACATGTAACGCGTGACATGTAAATATGTTAAATGAATAACTTCCATTTTCTGTCAGAGACTGTGCAGATATCTTCAGATTCATTTTCTGTTATTAGACACCACTTATTTCTTTGATAAATGTTGCAAATCGGTTCTACTTAACGTTCCTCCGGAAACTATGTTGAGCAGCTAAAGTATTTTGAGTACCACTTTATGTCTTAACATTTGATCTCACATTCTTGGAACGTGTTTTGTAAATATGTTAAGCGGATACATGTTCTGCCAGAAACTGTAGAGTCTACTTCATCTTGTAGCATCTTTGAGAAATCTGTTATGTGGACAGACTTCCTTCAAGAAACAGTGACTGATAAAAATATTTTCAGACTATTCTTGTCCATCATTTTATACTTTAACTTGATCAGTTATTCAAGAAATATTTGGTAATAGCAAGATTAGAATTTAATCAGCAACGCAAATGAGCTTATCGTCTGACATGAGTTTACCAGTTTTAAGATCAATCCATAAATATTTAAAATATAATGTTGTTCATGTGATCATTTTAACAATTTACTAGTTGCTCGAATTTTTATAGTAATCTTTATAATATAATTTTTCAAAGCGAATAAATCGTGCTAACGATCTGGTTCTTTGTCTGTTTCAGGTAAGCATCGGATATTTTTGATCCTCGCTGAATTCGGGATAAATATATCGCGTGACTCGGTTCGATTAACCCATTGACAGATTCTCAGGAATTATCTGCAAATTTTCGAGTTTCACCGTGGAGGAAAGTTGTACGATAATTCCATACCGTCGACAGATTATAAGGCCGAAGGAACGGTGAAAATTGAATTTGTCGGTGGGTTAAACGACTCGTGGCAAAAAGCGAGGTTATACGGCGCCGATACACCTTAATTTCTAAGCAACAATTTCGGGGGATACAGCGGTGAGTGATGACCTCGCGTCCACCATATCTTTTATACCCTTCATTCGCTCGAAACAACACACGAGCCGACATTAATAGTCGATCGTAGGTAAGATTGCCAGCTGTAACGGGATTATTCCGGGAATAGGAAAAGAGAAACGGCTCGCGAATTTATTAATCGATCCACTGAGACACGGGGTACATTTTAGACCAGACAAAGTTTCTCCAAAACTGACCCTGGCCTCGCTTCCCATCTGTCGTACTATTTCGAATAGTTTCTTGAGCCTTGTCTTACCTACGTTTGCAATTTTCGTCTCTCGCACGTTTCTAGTCTACATATTTCGTTTATGCCAACGAACTAACATTCGGTACACTGTACATAAATTTCACAATTTTTCATTTACTTTCTTCACAAATTTTTATACTTTTAAATATCTTTAATTAGCAAGACTCTAAGTTTATAGATTTTATTTTACAAAGTAACATTTTTTGGTCATTTAATAATGTTTATATCTTTCTATGAAACTTAATGATCAGGCATCACAATAACTTTGAAAATGACCAGCTAACTCTAATACAGTAACCCACCTAAAGTACAGTGACTATAGAACTAGTAGGTGAAGACTGATATAAAGTTTCCATAATGACTAATTTAATGAAAATTCAAGTGTCCCTGTAATATCGCGAACGTTACAGGTGATCATAGATTTTAATCACGCGGATTACAGAGCGAATCATCTTGTTATTTCGATACATTATCACCATACATCTACGTGGCCATTTGACGAGTTAACAGGCACGGATGCACAACCGGTATTTGCGTGACTGTGACAGGATAAAACGGCGGCGAGAGAGGTATGGGGAAGAAGCATCAGGCGTGTCTTTCAAAATGAAGTCCTCTTTTATTATGGCAGAGCAAACAAATTCTTTCAATCGTGGCCTCTTCGCTATCATCTCCCTTTGAGATTAAATGTAGCCATCCACCGAGCCCTCCTCGTTCGATTCAGTTTTTTCGAGTATTTAAGTACAGTCCCGGGAAGAAGTTCCCGCGAAAACTTCTGCCGGTTGATTTTCGGAAATTAGTACACTCGGTGCAACGTCGACTTCGATTGCACGTACGACTTTTGGTTTATCGAATCTTTTCTCTGAAGACATCCTAGTTCTTCAATTTCTACATCTCTAAATTCCTGTGTCCATCCTTCCAACCCTGTTCAGTTTCTTAATCCCCAGCTTTCCGAATTCCTACACACCTAAATCCCTAAACACCCGAACCAACGATTCGAATTTCTGTAGCCCCAATTTCTAGACCACGGACCTCCAGAATTTCATATCTGCAGAACTTCCCGAATCTCCAAGTGTAAATACCCATAAATCCCTAAACTTCCATAGATTCATAAACCTGTGAATCGTCAAGTTCCTAAACTTCTGTCTCCAAATGTCCACATCTCTGGATTCCCAGGTTCCACAGTTCAATCACTGAGTCCATAAATCCCAAGTTGCGAATTTATATCCTTAAATCGTGTAATTTCTGGATTCTCATATTCTTTGTGTATCGTGTAATAAGCATAAATCTTATCAAGTCGCTTCATCATGATTGCACGTATTCGTCATTCTTCTTGGTGAAAAGGCTCCGATAATCATCGAACGCCGCACTTATCGATTGAGTCGCGCAAGCTCGAAAGGCATCTCAATATCCAGCAAGATTTCACCGGTTGAACAGCGGGAACAAGCCCCGTTCGTATCCGGTACAATCGCTATCGATAGCAAACAAGCTGGAGCAGGGCCGGCGCCAATTTTCTGCAATGTGTGGGCTACTTCGTTCTTGAGATCTTAAATAAAATTTTGTATTTCATTTGGAAAGGGTTTACCTACTTTCACAAATCCATAAATTTCCAAATTCTCAAACTTTTCAACTTTTTACCTTTGCAAATTAATAAACTTAATTCTTGTACTCTCAAATAGTTGAGGTACCAAGTTACAAAATCTACAAAGTACCAGTCTGCCAAGTTAAATGATATCAATGATATTTTCTAATTCTAAAATCCTCAAGTGCGAAAGTTATCAAATTCCAAAATTCTCTTTCTCCAACTCTGCAAACTACCGAATTATGAAATGTGAAAGTTTGAAATACCTAAGTAACCAAATTTTCGTATGCTGAAATTCCTGCGCTCCATCCAGGAGAAAAATTTGCTCCGCCGCCCCTGAGGCACGGAGTGTTGCTTTCCCGGGCTTGTACTCTGCCCTTGAAATTTCCCTCTCGGTTTCCCCTGGCTCGCCCCTCGTCGCGCTTCGTGGAAAATACGCGAGGATGGAGGTGGAAATATAAAAGCAAAAAAAAAAGAAGGAAAGAAAAGTTAGAAGAAGAAAAAGAATAAGAAGGTAGAAGCGAGAGACGAGATAGGGGGGTAGATAGGGGTGCGAGGGAGTTATCGAGGGAGAGGGTAGGTCTGGATGGCAATGCCCAGCAAACGGCGCGACCCTGCTCGCGATAAGTTTGCACAGAGAGCGAGAGTGCGTAGAAAGAGAAAGCAGGAATGATTTCGCTCGGAAAGGGAAAGAGAAAGGTTTGGAGGGTACGGTCGAAGGGTGAAGAAGAGGCGAAAGGGAGCTGGTGTATACAGAGGATAGAGGTTGGCGGGGGTGTGGGCGGGAGAAGAGGGAGAATCAGCGCGACGTCGGCTCCGACGAAATCGTCGTCGTCGTCGGCGTCGATGGTGGTGGTAGTGGGCGATGGTGGTGGTGGCGGAGGAGAAGAAGGAGATAGAGGGTGGTAGCGGCGTTGGACGAGTAAGAGGGTTGGAATGGAAGTCGTGAAAGTCCAGAATAGGGATGGTGGAGCGACGAAAGGGGCGCCACGTGCTCTACGGGAGAGGGTCGTTCATCCCCGGGTCAAGGTTACCCTCCTCGCGGACCTCACCCTCGCGACTGCCGGCACCGTGCCATTTACCCTCAGCATCGCGGTTGCAGCCACCATCGATCCTTATTTTGCTTTTTCTCTCTGGCGCCTTTGGGAAACTCTTCTGTGATTGTTTTCGCGGGTTTCTTGCTCCATCGAAACTTTCCTTCTTTGCTCTGTTGTACCGGGGTCAAGGTTATCCCTTTACGTACAATTGCCCGGTCACCGTTCATTCTTCGATCCTGTCGCCACCGATGCTTCTCTCGAAACGACTCTTACAAATTCTTACAGGTTTCGACCCCTCGTGCTTCTTCACCCTTTCACGAATCGGGGAAATTGATACTGGTGAAAGTAATTACCAACGACTATATTTTCACGAGCTGTTTATGGATATCTTGACATCAACTTTAAATCTATTTACACTCGACTTCGATGCAAAATATTTACGTAAAAGATACTTTATCGTTTAATCCCTAAATCGCAATCAGACTTAATATTTATACTTGAACTCAATCCTAAAAAAAAATAAAGAAACTAAAACTCCTTTTCTTAAGTCCATCTCTTAAGCAAGACTCCTTAATTATGTGTCACAAAATTATTGTAACAAATAGCAAGTTACGAATAGTACAGGTAGAATAGAATACTCCGCCTACGGCCCCCAATTCTGTGATGCCAAGAAGTGTGTGGTTCCTGAAAACTCTCTTGATGTTTTTCACGTAAGCTTTCCCCCGTCGAGAGCGGGGTCTCGTTAGGATGGCCGGGATTATTAAATTTGCGTGCACCGTGTCCGGCTGACTTTTATCAACAAATGCACATGACGTGCGTGAATGAACTTTGCGATTCATTAATCTGATGGAAGACCACTCGTGATCCTGAATGTACTCCCACTGGCCCTGGGCGTTTACCCCGGGCTTACCTCGGCTGCAACTCTTTTTATCGATCCTTGTGCACAGACTCGATACTTTCGCCGCCTTTCATCAGCCAATCAGGGCTACGCCTCTCACGCTTAAATGAAAATTATACCACTGTCACCTTCTTGTATTGATATCGATAATATTATTGATAAATTTCGATCATAATTTTATTAATGAATTTTATTTTTCTTGGATTTCTAAATCATATTGTTGGAATGTTAGATTTTTAGAATGCTAATCTTCTGGATTGCTGTAACAGTCTTCGTGGTTCCTATAATGGTTTCTTGGTTCCTATAATGGTTCCTTGGTTACAGAGTATACCACATCTTCAGATAGTATTACAACCCCATACCTGTACCCTCAGATTTCTTCCAAATTTCTATACTTCCAGATTCTTATAAGATGGTTACATCTCTAGGTACCTACATGTCCAGATTTCTATATCTCCAAATTCTCATATCACTCGGTACATACCTAGATCCCTATATTCCTAGATTCTTTTATTCGTCTCCTATATCCTCCCTAAGTTCTCAGACCCTTCTCTTGCACCCTTAGATCCCTATGTCACCATCGTATTACAAGATTCCTACATGTCCAAATCATACACCCCCAAATTCATACATTTCCAAACTATACTCCCAAATTCTTATCTCCCCACTTAGGAATGTTCGAATACAAGTTCCAATCCTATAAATATTCTCTACTAACTATTTCCCAGAATTTCTTGTACATTATGCAACAAAATAGTTACAAAAAGAATGATACTGCTATTGATCGCGAAATACGCTGTGTAACTTGATGGACGATCGTCTCGTAACTTTTATCCGGGGCAATCCATGAGTAATTCAGATGACTATACCCTTTTTTGTTTAAATATCTGGAGCACTTGATTAATTCCTACATTTTATCCCCGTTACATATGTTGACTGCTACAAACTAATTTTTTGAGACGATTTTAATCGAACACTTTATCAAATTAATTTTACACCGCGCTCGATTACTCGAATCGTTGTCACAATATTTGTACAGACGGGAAATGTATTTCGAGTCAGGTTGGCAGACCTCCCAACAACAACGGAGTAATGTCTGATAAGGCTACAAGCGGGATAAAATTTCTTGACGGAAACCATAAAACGCCGTTACCCTGAAAATCGTATCGTTGCCACCTCTGTTCCGTAACTGCACAATAAACTGAATTCTGGCAGCGGTACAGTCTCGTAGAAAAATTGCATTTTTCGTTCTGTGGTATTCGATACCTGTAATTTCGAACGAGATGTATCAGTTAGACAGAAATGTATCAATCAGACCTCTTTGTCATTAATGTCCGAGTTTCTTCATTTACTCCTTCATATTTGATCTTTTTATTCCGTCAGAATATTTTATTCAAATGAAGTCGAATAATGTATATTTATATACGAATATAATTTTTATTTATTCCGTATAATAAATTATGAATAACGAATGGATTTATTCATTATGTATATTATGTGTTCGAGGTAAAAATAAAGTAGTCACCTTTAAAAGGAGACAATTATTCAGAGATATAATTTGTTAATGTATTGTCCTTCCATTAAAGGAGAGGATAATTGCTCCAAATTATGAATTGTCACATTTTTATTTCAGTATTTGTACTCGTGTAAAGTTAGCACGAGTATATCGTGAACATGTACTTTGTATTGATACCATATAAAGTTGGTTGAGAACATGTGACAATAAGATGTTGAAACGGTAAGGGTTAACTTTGTCACTCGTTTAATCGAATTTCACCGTAAGAGAAAAAGCGTCGTGAAAAGATGGCGTTGCTCTTTTAATAACTTTCCATTGGCTTCGCATTTAATCGCTGTATATACACGAGGAGGAGAAGGATGGGCAGACGAACGCGAAATGCATTCTTAACTTATCCCCCTCCTCCTCTCCCGCCTCTCTTTCCACAATGGTAGGTTTGCCGAGCGGATGAGCGAAGGAATGGTACACACAGAGGGTGATAAATAAGAGAGAATGAGAGTTTATGGCGATCCTACCCTACGCCAGAGACTTCTTCCTTCCCCGGCATTCGCGAATTATGCGTCATGCCGAAGTGAATGCATTCAAATTGACATGATACCGGAAGGAAGACAGAATTGCGGCGACGAATCCCTAACGTCACGGAACAAGACAAATTTACGAAACCGGCACAATAGTATTCTTTTCCACGACTGCCTTGGATTTACCGAGCGATTATTATGCTTAGACAAAACCAGCCGTCTACGCTCGGTATAGCCCGATGCAAACGTTCGAGTAATCGTTTTCTGACGAGACGACATTCTTGCCTGCCTTGTTTCTCGCTATATCGCTGATTCAGGTATTCGAAATATCCGGATAAGTGCTACAATATGCTCCCCGCTATATGGCCCTAAGTGGGGTGGAAACAGAAATTGGAAAAGGGTCCTTAATGAGGGTCACGTTTGCACAGCACCTTAGTTTTCAAATTAAAAAACTTTTCAAATTAAAAAATTTGAAAACATTTATGAACTTTGAGGAATATCTATATCCTTATTGTGGTTTATATTCATACGTGGTACAGTGCATTATACTGACTGAAATGAGTGTGAAAAAATATTTACACAAATATCGAATCTCGAAGAGCAATATTACATAAATTATAAGTACCTATTATCTCAACATCGAAAAGTACGCAGAAATAATATCTCGCTTGATAATGAACAAAATTTATAAACTCATTACAGGCCGAAACATCGTGTATTTGTATTTATCGTAAAATAAAACATGTTCCGATAACTTTTTCGCGGCACTGTGCTTATCTGGAAGAAGGCTCCGTTGCATCGGAGTGTACGGTGTAATATCTTCCACGATATTACGGTATCAATTTCTGCGAGAAGTAGTCAGAAATTTAGGGAACGGAGGGTTAGTAGCACGTTTCAAGGGATTCTGGAGGATCGTGGTATGAGAACTTCCGAAAAAGCAACGGACAGTCCCCGTTCCAGTCTAACCCCCCTCCGAATATATGCACTTGGCATTTGTCTACCCACGCTTGATGCCTCCACGATATTTATGCGATTCACCGATGCAAAGGTACAGAAGGAAAAGGAAGAGAAGCATGGGGTGGAAGAATCGTGTCTCCCTTCTGAAATAATGTCGAATATACCGAGCGTAGGAACGTAAGCAAGGGAGTGCGCCCGCTTATTGCCTTAAATTGCTAATTGGGCTTAGGACCGATGCTGCCTTTCCACAGCACGCTCTTTTCTCTTTCTCTTTCCCTTTCCCGTTTGCCGCGAATCGACCTTTCTTCTTCTGCTCTTCTGGCATCGCCGTCCTCTTTCGTTCACCGCATAGATCCCGGGACTTCGACTTCCTCGATGCCTATTGTCGATGTCAGACCCTTTGCCTCCTCCCTCTCCCAGCAACCATTGGGAAAGAGCAAGAAAGAAAAAGTCTGGACGAAGGAGGCAGGGGTGCTGCTTACCAGAGAGAGATTAACGCACCCTGATTCTCTTCTCCCTTGTAGAAACAGCATTTACCCCCATTGTTTTCTCGTCTCTGAAAATTTAACAGGATCGACGCATGATGCCTTTTCAAATCTGCTCCTGGGACTCTTTTCCTCCTTGTCTTCCGACTTTCTTTCTCTCTTCGGTACCAATCAGAAAGAGTGTAAGAAGGATGGACTGAATTATGACACTCGAAGAAATTTATGAAAGGATACATTTAATCTCTCGAGTGTACACGATTCAGCGATATTGTGGAACTCGCTAATGAAGCGGTATAAATTGATTGGCAGACGAACCGCCCGAAATGCTCACGGGATGAAGGGTGGACGGCGTGTGCGGTAGGGTGCCGGACACGTGTACACTTTTCGACTTTAGAAATATGTTCAAACTTTCAAATTCAAATTTCATTTATTTTATTTAAAAATTGATGGACTTGGAAATTTAAAAGTCACGTATTCAAATCTTCAAATTTTCCAAATTCTCAAATTTCTTAATCCCGAATTCTATCTATGTGCTTCCATAAGATCTCCCTAAGTCCTCCAATGGTCCAAAGCAAATATTGTCACAAAATAAATCCCCCACCAATAATGCACCGATAAGAACATACTTTTAAACAGACCTACGACGTCTCTAGAGGTAAAAAATGAGCCAACATTTATCGTTTAAATACGAAGATGATCCGGTCGATAAGTCCCATGGTATCGATGCGGTTTCGTTATTTTCCTAAGCGTTACCCTGGAACGCATTGCAAGCCCAATGGAAGCGGGCCGTTGTGACAGGTAAAGAAAGCAAAAAATAATCGCATGGTTTCGCCAACCGATTCCTTCGAATCACCTGCCGGTTGGATAGCGCGATGGGCATACTCACGAACAGTTTCTTCCTTATCGTATTATCGTACAGGACGTGTATGTGTCCCGGCGTAGACTAATCTTGATACCCGTTTCGCTCGCTTCCGACATGCTTGGAACCTTTTTTTCTTCGTTTGCGAAATAAGCGAATTACCATTAATTAACGTAGCATCTAACGACGCGGCAATGATTGCTCCGCGGAAGACAAACGTAACAGGAGGATGAATTACATGGCTGTTCCGCGAGGAGCATTGAAATCTAATTATGTCGTATGGGTATCATGAATTTAACGATGCACAAGCAGGCTGCGCTTTCGGTTCCGTTTCACCGGTAAAATGGTCGATAATACATATGAAGTCCGTATCGATTGTAAACAGGACGGGAAAAAATTTCGAAACGATCCCGACAATCATAGGTGTCTGCTGGCCACGTGGCAGCTGCTTCAACAGCTGTTACCACCCCGATGCATCAGAAGGTGCGCCAGTTTTTTTTTCCTTGCTCTCTCCTTTTTGCTTTCTCTCTCTCCTGTTTTTTTTTGCTCTCTTCTTGGTGCTGATTTTTAATGTCGCGATATCACGCGCGGAACGCGGCGGTGCTCGCGTGCACGCCCCGCCACAAAAAGGAACACGTTGCCAGAAGCACCCAGCCTTCCGTACTAAATTATCTCCTGTTCATCTTCATTCACAGTTCTTGCGCCGATTGACAGCTACGAAAGACTCGCGCACCGAGATCTAACGAGAAACTTTCAAAATAAAAGAACGGTTCTATTTCTTTCTGTGAAACGTCGCGTCTAATTAATTTCTGTTTGCCGGATTAGAACTGGCATTCGAATGAGGTACATTCGATTTGAAAATTTTCGTGCTTCTCACTTTATAAATAGCTGAATTCCAAATGACAAAGTACCAAATTTTGAAAATATTTTAATTTGTATATTGAACAATTTTTATGTATCGACATCTAAGAATTTTGCTACTACTGCAACTCGACATGTAGGAATACAACAAGTATAAACAAGTATACCGTAAATTTCATCCCAAATTACATAAATATACCTCAAAAATTATGTACCGAAATATAACAATATTCAAAACAGTCGTAACTGTTTGTAGTAATAAAAAGCTCAAGCCTGTTGAATATTCAGTTACGTAGTTCAGTTATTCGCAATTCTATAGGTCTATTATGTTCACTTCCTGTCTTTATACGTGTGTATCGTAAAAAATTTGATACAATGGTAAAATCAATTGCACAAGAACATCTCCCCACAAGTCTGTAAAAGCCACGGGCGTTCGTTTTTAGGTACAAACAAAATTGTTCATTCGGCGGGTGTTTTTTTTATTTTCTGTCCACGTTTTCCTCCCTTTCTTCGCCGGGGAGCAGTACGCATGATCGATCCAGCACGAGTCCGGGATATTAATTAATTAAAAAAAAATTCATGTTGAATGGTGTGGCAACTTGTGAAATCAAAGAAACCGAGAGAAAAAAATACATAGGTGGATAGGGCGTATTCAAATGCGAGTGGTTTTTCGTCGAATTCATCGAATATTTACGTGCAGGACAGAATGAAACGAGTCTATCTCGACCCGTCCTTGCTCGTTTCGATATTTTTGGGTCTACTTGAACGTAATGGTCTTATCAATCGTCATGTATGAAAGTACATTCCCAAAACGTTCGTAAAATACGCCCGTCCCTCTATATAGCTTTTATATCACCCTTTGTACGAGTTCTTTACATGAACTCCTGTGACTGCTAGTAGCACTTTGAAGGATGACAAATTTTCAGATTTAAAAATTTACAATTTTTTGAATCTTTAAATATTAAATTTTACAAGTTACAAAATTTCAAATTTTTAAATATGGAAACTTGGAATTTTAAAAGTCTAATGAACGTAGGAAACTTGAAAGCTGGAAATGTAAAACTTTCAGCGACAAAATTTTCGCAGTTGAACACTGAATGTAAAAGCTTCCATTTACATAGCTTTTCCAGAACGTTGTTCGTACGCATTCAGGGCCATATAGCGGGACTCCACTCTATCGGTCGAATATTTTATCGCGCGAGCATCGTCGAGAACAAAATGGATACAACAATCGAATCGCGAAGGTTGTGAATTTTCTGGCGACGTTAGTTAAAATAATTTTTTAAAAATAGTTTTTCATTATATCCGACCGGGACCTGTGTAAATGGTGCAATTATTCTTCCGTTAACGACGCGTTTTCCATTCGCTCGTGCATTCTGTTGTTCCCAGTGGCACGTTTTCACAGGCTGCCGCTCGACTGACTCCCTGTCGTGATTTTACTTTCAAATTGGCGATTACGCCGCTGGTCCTCTTCAAGTTTCAATAACAACGAATTATCGATACAAATCGACGCGGAGATGTTCTTCGTTCGTCTACTGCGCGATTTAAACGTTCCGCTAAAAAAAATCACCATCATTATGTGCTCAAATTCCGCTTCCATGGAACTACTTGAAGCACATCAAGATTCTTGTAGAACGAACGTAAAAAGAGGAATTCTCGAGTGTCCATGAGGGTTTACGTTTTATTTCGACCGTTTATGTACAGGGTGTCTCATTCCTTTATTTTTTATCAAACTTCCATTTATTCCGTGTAACGTAAGGTTTTGTCAATAAATAATTTTAGTAGTTAAAAATATGTTACATATTTTTCCAAGATATTCTACTGAATCTTTTACCCCCGTGTATATATTTTCTTCTCACAACTGGTATATTTACAATCTATGCAATATACAGAAGTTTCAGGGTCTTAAATATCCTAAAACTTTCGTGCATCCAAAGCTGCAGTTATACTAAGCTATTGTAGATATTTCAAAAGTATCGAAAGATTTTTATCGAAGCAATAGTCGAGAAAGAATGAACGAAATTCAGCAGAATTTCCACGCGCCACGAATTCGCGTGTATCGTAATTTTTCGTGTTAACGCGATTCGTGCATTTCCGCGAATCTTCGTGCAAAATCGTTTTCGCGCTGATCGAGCGTGGCGCTAGAGTCGGCCGGCTCTCCTCGCGTTCGCAGTTCGCGGCGGGACGTGAGCCAGTCTGTGGTGGAAGAATTATTTTTGTTCGGTGTGTCGGTCGCGGATAAGCAACGTTTTGTGATTTTCGTCATCGTAGCGTTTCTTTGGCTTCTCGGCGTGGTACCGCGTCAACGGCATCTTTGTTCCGCGCGCGACAACGCGTCAAAAATATTTAACGCGGGGTTCGGTCTCGCCAAGCAATTCCAGAGCTTAGAAATATCTTCGTCATATCCCGGGCACGTGGTACCGCTAAAATCACGTATAGATTTAATACAAGGGGTGAGTTGGACTTGAGTTTACCTGTTTTCCAACTGTACGTGCGAAACCAACTATTTTTTACGTGGTCGATCGTGCCGATCAACGATAGAAATTTTTCCACGCGTGTTCGCTTCCACGTGTGTGCGTGTGTGTATATATGTGTGTGTAACTACCAAGAAGTGCGCGTAACGCCAAATATTTTTTCTACGTCATACAAGGATCAGTTTGCACATAACACTTCGTCGACGAATGATCCTCGTTCTGAGACGAAAGATCGTGTAACGATTGTCTCGAACCGTGGAATGTCCGTCAATTAATATCAACATCCGAACGATTCTTTTGGTATCGTTCGAGAAGTTGATAATTTTCGCGACAGCAACGCGATACCAGCACAAACACGCAGTTTCGCGTCGAAATTCTTTCGGCTGGACAAGAGTTGCTCGCGTGGCCGTCGCGGTTCTCCGTCGTTCGACGAAACTTTGTTGATACAATTCGAACAATTTCGAGGCGGGAACTCCGATAGCGTTTACGTTGTTGTTATATGCAAAGTGCTTCGATTTATCCCGTGCGTCGCGTCGAATTCCCGGCGTGTTATTCGTTACGCGGGACTCGTTCGAACGTTCTCCACCGTGGTCCCATCGGGACTTAACCTTGTCCATGGTGCCGTGTTGTGTGTTTTTATGTGAACCGTGTACGTTGACGACTTTGTGAGCGGAGTAAGGTTAAATGTTGACGGAACGAGCTACTGGAAAACAAAGGAGGAAGACTCGGTGTAGTTGTTTTTTGGTATGTTAGTGCCAACGGGTGCCGCCGTTGTTGCGTCGCTAACGAACGGGGACAATGCTATTGGCTGACTATCATAAGTCAACGACGAACCTACTCGCCATATCTGCAAATTCACAACGTCGTTGATCGCGTAAGTGATTAACTTGTTTACATCTGTTTTCGTTACGAGTCATTATGGCTTTATAACGTAGCCATGCAATACGTGATATATGGCCATAGCTTTGTAACATATCACGGTATTACGTTAACATGCAATTTATGATATGACAGTATATCGCAAGTATGGAATATATACACGCTAATATTATACTTTGGTAAAGAATTTCAAATCACTGACATATTAGAAAATACTTCTCAATATACTGTGATCTATGGATGTTCTTTCTGGACCCTTTTCAATTAACGCCAAAATTTTCGTTGCAAAAAATTTATCATAAAATGTATGTCATTATTACAAATTTACTGCGTACAAGTTAGCGTCCTGCGCGTTGAACTCTCCCGTAACGAAAGGGTTAATTTCATGCAGTATTAATGTTTTAACTGCTCTTTGTTTCCTTCAAGGTTAATTGTGCTTTTACTATTTTACTATTTCATGATTTCTCTACATTACTACCATATTATTTCACTAGTCACAGCAAATATGCTTTTGGATTTATAATATCTGTATGGTATTTGTTAGGCTAGGTCGAAGATGACGTATATGTAGGTTATGTTAGACTGGCGTATAGTTCGGTCAGTTATGTTAGGTTGCGACTGGGTTAGGTTATGTTGAGATTAACTGTCGATTAGGTTAAGTCAATATTAGATAATGTTCAATGATGTTAGGTTGAGTTAACATTATATTAAGAGTTACGTTAGGTTAGGAGTTTACATTGCATTAAGTTAGGTTGAATTAACGTTACATTAAGAGTTAGGTTGAGTTAATGTTACATTAAGAGTTAGGTTGAGTTAACATGACATTAAGAGTTAGATTAAGTTAACATGAAATTAAGAGTTAGGTTGAATTAACATGACATTAAGAGTTAGGTTGAGTTAAAATTATGTTAATAATGTCATTAACATGTATTATAATTAATTATCCTAACATTATGTTAGGATTAGCTTAAACAGACATTAGGTTAATTTAGGGTTAGGTTAGATCTGCGTTAAGGTTTCATTAGCACTGTCAAATTGAATTAGCGTAGGTCAAGATTGAATTACATAAGGTTAGACTAATTTCAGAATAAATTTTTTGATGGACGTAAAAATGATATCCATGATGGATGAGCTTCTGTTAAAACGTTATCCAGACGTAAGAAATTGTCTCGGTCGTTTGTCGAGTTACGTTGACTCGTTGTAACGTAATCGTGAATAATTCGATCGAACCGGACAATGAATCACTCGCCACGAAGCTAAGGAACGCATCAAGTAATTTCTCCTGGATGTTACAAAATATTTATGCATCGGCACGTACGTGCAGAACCGCCGGGACACTCGGGTGTAGTTACCTTTTGTAAACGCGCCCTTCGTCCAGCAACAAGTGTCCCTTAAAATCAATTGTCAATGGAAAAAAAGAGACTACTTACTGACGAATTCGTGTGGTTACGATGAAAATGTCTATCGTGTTTTGTACAAAGAAAAGGTAGTTGTCTATGCTTAATCTTTTGTCGAAACTCTGTTCTGGTATTTGCGTACACTTTCAAGATTTATGTAATGTATCTAGAAATTGTTTCAGTCGGTATGAAAAGTATTTTGAATTATAAGATGTTTATGACGTAAATGGAATTAGTTTGATCGCGTACCGTAACTGCTTTTACAACACTTTTGCACGGTATGCTTCAACAAAATGAATTGTTAAATTTTAATGTGAAACAACGAATGCAATGAAATGAGCTGGGGTTCAATTCTTTTTTATTAGAAAATGTAGATAAATTTTTAGGATTACAAATTCCTTAATTTATACACTATTGAAATTTCTAAATTTCTAAATACTGAATTTCAGAATTTAAATATTTTTAAGATTTCTAGTTTCCAGATCTCAAGATTTCTAAGTTGCCAAATTCCTAGATTTCCAAATTTCAAAACTTTCTATCGTCTAAATTCCTAGATGTTCAATTTTCAAGTCTCAAGACTTCCAAGTAGTCAAATTTTTAGATTTCCAAGTTACTACATTTCTAGATTACCAAATTCCCAAATTCTTGAGTTTCTAAATTCCCAACAGTGCTATTCACGTACATAGACTAATCACATCACTCAACGCACATCTTTACTAGGAACTGTACACATTTGTCAAATGAACAGTAACCTACAAGATACACACAATCTAATCTGCAAAAAGAACCCTTAGTTTGTCGCTCTCAAGCGATGCTTTAATCCCCAAGAGAAATCGGTCCGTGCGTTATTCGCGTGATCTAGGTAGTCAGATCCTCGAGTCAATTTTCTGCGAACACGAATTCAGCGTAACCAACAGGATCATTCTCCGACTCCTTATCTCTCGAATCTGCAAGCTCCATACGGTTCGTACGACCATTTTCCTCCTAACTTTCTCGTTTCTCTCTTGTTTCCTCGTTGCTTCACGCCGCCGCCATTTAACGTCTCTCCCGTCTGTGTCTTTCTTTCTTCCTCTCGTCCAAGCATCGTTCGTTTCGCATTTTCACGCTCGCACATCGAACTTGGCCGTTTCTCGCGCTCTCCCGACGGCTGCTACATGTAAGTCGCGGACCAACTTGCTAATTCGTCGCGCAGAAATATCTTGAGCCCGTCTGCGACCGCAGGGCCACGACTCCTCTCGGATCGTTATTGTGAATTTCGTAGTCCTAGAATAAACGCGACGCCACCCTGCTGTCTCTACGAGAAAAAACCCGACGCTGCGCTTTTTGTTTTTTCTGCCACACATTTTTTCGGTCTTTCAGGGCAAATATACAGTTAGGGTTCGGATATGGACTTTAAGAATTTTTGGATGATTTTTTTTTTATTTTATTTTTTAACTTCATGACGTATATTGACATTTCAGCAATTAACAAAATTTTATTAACTTCATGACACATATTAACATTTTAGCAATCAACAAAATTTTATTAACTTCATGACATATATTAACATTTTAGCAATCAACAAAATTTTATTAGCTTCATGACATATTTTAACATTTCATCAATCAACAAAATTTTATTAGCTTCATGATGTATATTAACATTTCATCAATCAACAAAATTTTATTAACTTCATGACATTGAGTATGTACCAAATATGACTATTAATTTTTGAGACAAATGTAGACTACGTGACAAATATATTATAAGTAGCAAGTAGATGAAGATATACATATTCAACTAATCTACTTATCTGAATTATTTATGAGGTCTCATAGTAATGCAATATCAAGTGCAACATAGGAGTGCAAGGGTAATATTGTAACATGACACTTGCAAGAAAAGTGCATTCTTTAGATAACAAAATATAACAGTCAACAAAAATATTTAATAGGAATATATTATTATGTGAAGAAATTACTTATCTGAATTATTTATTAGATCCAAGAGAAATGCAGTATTGAGTGCAACTGGTCATAGGGGTTAATATTGTAACATGAGACTTATAAGAAAAGTGGATTCTTCAGATAACAAAATGTAAAAGCCAGCAATAATATTTTATAGAATTATGTAAAGAAATATATTAGGGGTGTTTTGACAGGGTGAAAGAGCAAAAGTATGTTGAAACAAGCTATAATATTCTCCGTATTCTTGTCTAATGGCAGAGAATACTAACCTTACACCCCGCGTACGAATAAATAAATGAATAATGTTCGCCATCGCGAGTAATCGATAATCTCGATCGCGTAGGCGAGTCTACCGTGCTCCTTCCAAGAAAACGAAGACATTGACATATACGGTGAAGTCGGCGGATATGCAAAGAGGAAATTATCATTGGCTACCTGGAAATGGCGTATGTGGGAAATCCCCCTAAGAATCGTTATTCCTCCCTGTTCTTTTGCATTGCAGAAAAGCAGATTATTCGTCCCGGTAACGATAAAAGGGCCAATGGTGTCTTCGTGATGTGATTACGTCACTGGTCGCCGGTCTGCATAGCTCCATGGTGAAATTGACGATGATTCGACGCCGTTCTCGCGCGTTGACTCATCTCGACTTTCCTCCTCTTCTCGTCTTTTTTTTTCCTTCTGGCTTTACTTTCTTTTCCACGGCAGTTCTTTCACGTTCTTTCTTTTTTTTTTTTTATTATTGTCCTCTTCTTCTTGTTCCTCCGCTTCCACGAATCGACCGGAAATCGTTGTCGCGCGGTTGTCGACGCCGTTGAAAACGCCACGTGTGGCACGTTCGCTCGGTGAAAATAACCGACGTAATTGTATACGATTGTAATTGATGCTCGCGGATCGGGATGCTTCTCTGATAATTACTGTATATTCTTTTTTATAAAATGCGGTACATATCTGCTACGGATCGATGAGTATCGACTGGATTGTTAAGATACTTCATATGACTCAGAAGTGCATTACTGGTAAATCGTTACATTTTTACGTATTGCCATTTATGTACTACAGTTCTATGTTTCTTGGAACCATCCATATTAAAAGTTTCCTGATAACAATATTCCTCTTTCTCAGTTAGTTTCCTGGATGAAATTGAAATTATCAGTGTAGGGATTAATAGGTTCGAAAGGTTAAAAAATAGAAAACTCGGATTTTAACCAGAACAATACCACGTTATTCCGGTTCGAGTTCCACGCGGACGAAAACTCGGCATTAACGAATTCAAATAAACGCCTACTTTTGTTTCTCGTTGGTTAGTCAACTTGTAACGTTAGAAATAAAATGATCGTTTAGTAGTTTGTAGATGGTGGAATAATACCGACGTCGTGTGCCGGAATAGGGATTCCGACATTAACCGGGACAAAGTCAATTGAAATTCTGCTGCATAATACTGGAACAGTCGATTCGTTTTTGTTTAATTTCTGTACCGTTTCAATCGTTCCACTCTCTCGCGCGTGCTCGAGATTTCTGTGTCAGTTATGCAACGTCAAGGCAGATTTCTGCCGGAGAAATTTTTTCCTCGCGAATCAACTTTAATTCGTTATCTTATGAGTTTTATTGCTATTATTATTGACTGTTATATCACTATTATTGTTATTCTATATTAGTAGTAATTAGATGTTCATTGGGGGTAAGTGAGGATATTGGATAGATTTTTTAAATTTTATATTGATGGGTTTTCATTTTTTATATCTGCTAATTATTTGCAAGGTACGGAATTTTTAAAGGTTCAGATTTGCAAATTTTTTTAATTTTGAGAGGTAGCTCTTAATTTTTTAATTTTGGAATTTTTGGGATTACAAGTTTTCTGATTGATAAATTTCTAAATTTTCAAATTTTTAAGTTTCCATATCCCTCAATTTCCACATTCTTAGGTCTCCACCCTCTCAAATCCCCAAGTCCCTAAATTTCCACCTTCTCAGATCTCCACTCTCTCAAATTTCCAAATCCCTAAATTTCCACCCTCTCAAATCCCCAAATCCCTAAATTTCCACCTTCTCAGATTTCCACCCTCTCAAATTCCCAAATCTCTAAATTTCCACCCTCTCAAATTCCCAAATCTCTAAATTTCCACCTTCTCAGATTTCCACCCTCTCAAATCCCCAAATCTCTAAATTTCCACCTTCTCAGATCTCCACTCTCTCAAATTCCCAAATCCCTAAATTTCCACCTTCTCAGATTTCCACCCTCTCAAATTCCCAAATCCCTAAATTTCCACCCTCTCAAATCCCCAAATCCCTAAATTTCCACCTTCTCAGGGCTCCACTCTCTCAAATTCCCAAATCCCTAAATTTCCACCTTCTCAGATTTCCACCCTCTCAAATCCCCAAGTCCCTAAATTTCCACCTTCTCAGGTCTCCACTCTCTCAAATTCCCAAATCCCTAAATTTCCACCTTCTCAGGTCTCCACTCTCTCAAATTCCCAAATCCCTAAATTTCCACCTTCTCAGATTTCCACCCTCTCAAATTCCCAAATCCCTAAATTTCCACCTTCTCAGATCTCCACTCTCTCAAATTCCCAAATCTCTAAATATCCACCTTCTCAGATCTCCACCCTCTCAAATCCCCAAATCTCTAAATATCCACCTTCTCAGATCTCCACCCTCTCAAATTCCCAAATCTCTAAATTTCCACCTTCTCAGATCTCCACCCTCTCAAATCCCCAAATCTCTAAATATCCACCTTCTCAGATCTCCACCCTCTCAAATTCCCAAATCCCTAAATTTCCACCCTCTCAAATCCCTAAATTCCCACCTTCTTAAATCCCAAAACTTCCAAATGCCAAAATATCAAAACTCCCAAACCAAATTCCAAAGCTGCCAATACTGAATTCACCCAAGTACCAAAAAAGCAACAGGTACTTTTCCCATTCCCCTATCCCTAGGGAAACAGTATAAATCCGCACGTCAGCTTGCTATAGCCTTCCAGAAACGGAAAAACGTTTGATTAGGTAACTCCGACGACACAAAGCATGTTTATAGACCACGCGGTGTATTCTTACGAATCACGAGCAGACGTTACCACGTTCTACTTGGAAAACTAGATCGCGTACAGTGTACCTACAATGTTTCTCGCAATCTGCTTTATCGTATCATTTTGTAGCGGCTAAATGCTAGAGATTAGCGAGCTGGTTTAAGCCGAAGTTAGATTGCGAAGCATAGAAAAAGACTGTCGTAGTGCAAGGTATAGTTAGGCGAATTATGGAGGTATATCGACTTGTTCGTGTCGTTCTCAATGAACGTAAAGTACTCGTGCGACTCTCGGCTAGTTAATAACCTGAGAGAGCTGACTCATAATTTCCAATACGCCCACCATACGTCGACCATACTGCATTTCGAATTACGTTTGTTCAGCGACACCGCGGGATTCCTCTCCTTTTATTTTTACCGATAGTTTTCTACAAACTTGTGCGCACCACGTTGTTGGTTAAACATTCGTAAGCGTGACAGCTGTTAGACTCTCACGATGAACGGCCACCCTTTGCTCTGGATAGACGGGGTATCGCGTGTAACTTTTTAGCTATGCCGACTGCCAATACCTTGCGTTTCATACCTGATGATTTTATTGGGAAGTACTCTTTTGTTAGTTCAATTTATTCCGTTTGTTAACCTTTTCGAGGGGATTTTTATCGGCGGGTAACTCGTAATATTTCATCGGCTCTTTTCACTTTATTACTTTTCTATTATTGTCTGTTATCATTGTTATCTGTCACCGTGTCTTATAGATTTAGTTAAAAAATATTTATCTCATATTGTAGTGTTCATTCAGATTGTGAGTCACTTTTCAAAGGATTAATTCGTTGTCACGACAATCTTTGATTATTTCAAGCACTTCGTTTTTCCACATAGTTTCCTAAAGAAAATATGACAATCATAGAGATCATTTAAATTATGAAACTAAAATCTTAAGGATAAATATTTGAACGAGATTTATTTTCGAGTGTGTCATTGCCTTCTTGAACGAGTGATAATACGACACCCTGTATTTCACGGTGAAGCAAAGCAAGAGTATGGACGAGCCGATAAGAGTCCGGCTGCGGGTGTAACATGCTTAAATTCAGAAATATGCCGTTGCACGATTACCGTTTCCGGTTGATAAGTCGACTAGTTTTTATCAAACAGCTTTCCCATCGTTAAGGTGTTATCGTTTCTCGCGTAACCATGCTCTTTTTCCACGTATTTTTGTTGCTTCGATAATCACGGCTACGGTAGCCGTTCACTAACCATCAATCTGTAGAGATACCGATAAGCATTCGGTACGTTTTTATATCGTTTATCCAACAGAAATGTCGATTGTTTCACAGATCGTCAATTAACTGTACAATTTAGATATGCCTTATTTAGATTTGAAAATGACGAAAATATTTTTGGCAATTGTTTTTGAGTATGATATATGTAATTTATCTGTGCTTTAATGTATGACAATATGGCGATATAATTCGTGGTATGAGAATGGCGAATGGGATGTAGTAATGCAAGGTAGGGCGATTTAACGTGTGACGATCTTATATTTGATAATTCAATGCGTGGTGATTTAATTTGTGGTAATTCCATGCGTGGCGATATAACGTGTGGTAAGTCCACGCGTGGTAATTTAACGCGTAGTAATTTCATGCGTGGTGATGGAATGTTTTGCTATTTAACGCGTGGTAATTTCACGCGTGGTATTTCTACGCATGGTAATTCCACGCGTAGTAATTCGACGCGTGGTAATTTCACGCGTGGTAATTCCATGCGTAGTAATTTAATGCGTAGTAATTTAATGCGTGGTAATTTCACGCGTGGTAATTTCACGCGTGGTAATTTCACGCGTAGTAATTCCACGCGTGGTAATTCCATGCGTGGTAATTCCACGCGTAGTAATTTCACGCGTGGTAATTCCACGCGTGGTAATTTCACGCGTGGTAATTTAACGCGTGGTAATTTCACGCGTGGTAATTCCACGCGTAGTAATTTAATGCGTAGTAATTTCACGCGTGGTAATTTAACGCGTAGTAATTCCACGCGTGGTAATTTAACGCGTGGTAATTCCATGCGTGGTAATTCCACGCGTGGTAATTTCACGCGTAGTAATTTCACGCGTGGTAATTCCACGCGTGGCGGTGGAATATTTTGCTATTTACGCGTAGTAATTTCACGCGTGGCGATGGAAAATTTTGCTATTCACCGCATGGTAAATTCGCGCGTGACAATAGTCTTGCTATTTAACGTGTATCGATACAAAGCGTCATACTCCTACCCATACCACTGAAACGCACAACAAACGTTTATAAACTCCCACAACAAAATTACATAAACAAAAAAATGCTAATACCACAATCATAACTAATCAAAGAGATAAAGTTTGCCAGAAGGGCGAAAATTTCGAGAGGTCCAAACTTGATAGAAAAATAGGGTAACGTCAAAGTGATTCGTAACGATATTACTGGTTCATTGGTATCTGAAGGCGCCAGAACGGTGCGACGCGACACGACGCCGCTTTCTCGGCTAGTTAGCTTACACAATTGCACGCGGCGCGGCGTCGCAGCTTGCAATTTGCAGCCGGTTCACCATGCACTTTGGACGTCATTGACGCATCCCGTTGCGACTCTTAGCAATAGGTAATCGCACTATGCTCGTAGTATTCGCTGAAAATTGTTTATCTACTTATATTTAGTCGTGCATTTATGTAACAGGTTTCTGCTGTGTGTTCAGCGCGGTTCATTCTGACAACACTTTCATTATTTTCATCCTTCATGGTTCTTTACTTGCCTGTCAGAGTTTTAATTTTATTTTTGTTTGTTTTTGTTGTGGAACGTTGTACTACACTGTCGTTGTGTTTTATTCTGAATTTGTTCGTTTTTGCAATTTTTATATTCATTCATAAATTTTCAGAATTAGAAACAACAAATTTTTGGAGGGAAACTTTTCCATTTTTAAATTCTTAATTTTTTTAATTTTTAAGTTTCTAAATTTTCAAATGATCAAATTGATCAGTTAGCAAACTGGTAGCTTTTAAAATTATTTTTATTGACTTCTAAAATTTCTAAATTTCTTAAGCTTATAAATTCACAAATTTTCAGGCTCTTGAATTTAGAAATTATTTTGAAATTAGTCCTCATATACAAAGTAATATTATTATAATTAAAAAATTATCATTTCTGAAAGAATTATTGTAAAAGTGGAACCACTGACAAATTGTAAGCTTCAAACTGGAATACGAAAAATGTACCAGTAGGTTAAGGCGTTTTAATGTATCAACGTATGAAACGAGTGACGAAACAGCTCATCCGGTTAATACAGACGCCTGTCGCGTTTAATTACTATTCAATGGTGTAACAGCACGAAGAAAATTAAAGTGACATATCGATATATCAAAGAGTACATTTATTGGTACGTAATTTCCGTTTTGATAAGAGATTGTTACATTCAAGCGATAGTCCACGTGACTAGACAAAGTGGAAGGATAGATAACGGGAAATGGTTTATGGTAGTCAGAAATATATAGTTACCGTTAAAAATGAGTAGTGAGTTAGATATCGGTGGTATATATCTTACTAGGTTGAAACGTTAGAATCGTTACGTTCTCACGGTACTTGATGGTGTAATAAAGTGAAATGTCAGAAAATTATTTACAAATATTTTAGTATCTATCGATGGAATATTCGAATGCAATTTATTCATCTTAAATTTCTAAGTTGGAAAATTTTGTAAAATGGTCGTGAAAATAACAAATTTCTGAAGTTAATTTTTAAATCTGTGGGGTTGGAAGTACAAAATTTTTCAATTTGACAATTTTTAAATTTCTAGGGGTGGAAGTGAAAAATTTCTAAATTTGACAATTTTTAAATCTCTAGGGATGGAAGTGAAAAATTTCTAAATTTGATAATTTGTAACTCTCTATGGGTGGAAATGAAAAATATCTAAATTTGACAATTTGTAAATCCCTAGGGGTGGAAATGAAAAATTTCTAAATTTGATAATTTGTAAATCTCTAGGGGTGGAAGTGAAAAATTTCTAAATTTGATAATTTGTAAATCTCTAGGGTTGGAAATGAAAAATATCTAAATTTGACAATTTGTAACTCTCTATGGGTGGAAATGAAAAATATTTGAATTTGAAAAAACCTAATCTTGATCTCAGTAAATAAACATAGAACGTGATTTTGGATAAAAACAAGTCACAACGATAACGAAATCAATAGATAAATCCAGGAAATAAGATTTCGAGTAGGTAATCCCTTTAGAAGACGCAGAGGGAGAAAAAACATTTTACCGTACTGATCAGTCACAATATCGTACACGATTAGATTAGATTACACGTTGGCGTACAAATAGAAGTGTATCAATTTTCTTGATTTTTTTTCTATCTGTATTAGTGGATCGAAAAAAATGTTTCTTATCGTAGAATGTTTTCCTATAAACGTGAACAACTAGACGATGATAGCTATTATCGAAATGCTCGCGTCATCGTTCAATTTTTCCTGATGGACGAAAGCTATTTTCGAATATTGGAAACCGGAGGGAAAAAAAGAGTCTGTTTACGATCTGGATAGTTTCATTGATAGTGCAGTCGTATTGCAAAAGTCGAGTTCAAATTCCGATTCAATGTTTCATTCCGACGATAGACATATTATTGTTTATCCTACGTTCATCGAATTAATTAATTCCGCGAATGTGTTTACAAATGCATATCTTCTACTTTTGTTTGTAAAAGCTGCTTCGTTAATTAATCTTTTGTACTGGAAGTCATGATGTAACACGTCGTTATTGTTCAGTGAAATCTTTTTTATTTCTTATCAGTTTTCATTGCAGTTCACTTTGTGAATAAGTTATTGAATAAAATACTGGAGAACTGTAAGCAATTGTTGACACTGTAGACACTGTTTTTTAACCTTCAGCAATTCCGAAATTTGCAATCTTTCAATTTATAAATTCCCAAATTGTCAAGTTTTCGAATTTCTAAATTATTTCAAAACTTTGTTTCCGAATTCCAGAATTACAAAATGTTGAAATTCTCAGTAAATATCAGAGAAACTAATGAAGAAATTTACGTGAAAAACGGTGAAATGGCACGCTCTAAGTGATCACTTGATTCATTCATCGGACGAAGCAACGAGCAAATCGCTTCGATAAGAGGCAAAGAAGCGAGCCTCAAGTATTTAATATATGCTCGCTTTGCATACGACTTGGTTGCATACGCCGGGACATAAATACGAATTGCATCGTCCATTGACGATAGACAGAACTTGTAATAGTACATTGCTCCCTGAACTAATTGCAGCAATTTAAAAATACAATTGAAAATCGCTATCGCAACGACTTCCTCGGATATCTATGATTGAATACGAATTTTTCTATCGAATGCGATCGTTGCGTGCCACATTCGCATGTATCTCGCGAAATTGATGCTCGAGTTCGTACCAACCAACAATATTACTGATTGTATACCGATATTAAACGAGGGTAGAGTTATTATCGTACTTAACCCTTTGTGGAATGGAAGCAGATATTTGTCTCGTAAAAATTTTATTGCGAATTTCAAGATTTATACGTTTTTGTATACTTTACGAAGGGAAACCGTTTCACGGAATTTTCGCGGCGATCGATGTCATCGTATGACACGCAATTTTTCATGCCTGTGTTACGTGTCGCTGTGATGAGTTGTCGAGTTGCAATTCTGCTTTCCGTGATATTCAAAATTTTCAAACTTAGACTTTTTAATTTTTAGTTCAAATTTAGAGATTATAAGGTTACAAACTTAACAAGATGGGTATTTAGAAATACAGAAATTTCTTACGTTTGTATTGATAATTTTACCTAATACTAAACATGCGAGGACACGAGGGATAGGATAGAACAAGAAATTAATGTATCATCAATTTAAATGATATATAAATAAAAAATGTATGCTTACAAAGTTAAATGCATAGTAGTAAATTCAAGATAGAATACAAAATGATTCATTCTATATGAAAATTTCTTTAGTATGTTTCTCCACGTGTATGTCAAGAAAATGTTTCCACAACATTCACATCTTTCAAAATATTCGAAAATTGTCAACCGAGACAACCACAAAGTTTCATAAAAAAATATCGAACCTCGATTCAACTACTCATCTACATACTAAAAGTACATTTTTACATAATACACAGTACATTTACATTTTCAAAATGTAATTTTTATTCGTGTTTATTCGCGTTATTACTACGCGTGGAATTACTACGCGTGAAATTACCACGCATAGAATTGCCATGCGTGGAATTACCACGCGTTAAATTACTACGCGTGAAATTACCACGCATAGGATTTCCACGCGTGGAATTACCACGCGTTAAATTACCACGCGTGGAATTACTACGCGTGGAATTACTACGCGTGGAATTACTACGCGTGGAATTACTATGCGTGGAATTACTATGCGTGGAATTACTATGCTTGGAATTACTATGCTTGAAATTACTACCCGTGGAATTACTACGCGTTAAATTACTACGCGTGAAATTACCACGCATAGGATTTCCACGCGTGGAATTACCACGCGTTAAATTACCACGCGTGGAATTACTACGCGTGGAATTACTACGCGTGGAATTACTACGCGTGGAATTACTATGCGTGGAATTACTATGCGTGGAATTACTATGCTTGGAATTACTATGCTTGAAATTACTACCCGTGGAATTACTACGCGTGGAATTACTACGCGTGAAATTACCACGCATAGAATTGCCACGCGTTAAATTACCACGCGTTATAATTACTACGCGTGGAATTGCGACACGTAGTAAATAGAATTCGTATGACATCGTCCACAATATCCAAGGCGTTAATCTACATCAGAAGAACGTACTAAGCACCGCGAAAAATTCCGCGAAATCGTCATCATCTGGCGCCATTCAGGAGTCAAAGATGGGCCACACACGTGTATGTTATACACACGTATAAATAGGAGGGGGTTACACGTGGCACGCAGCCGTGCACCAGGTACACGCACCGAACTCGTTTCACCGAATCGAGACGAAGTTCCCTCCTAACGCTCACATATGAATGGGACAGAGGTACTCGTGGCCAGGAAAAAGAGGCATCAACCCTATGCGTGTACGCGAACGACGGTAACGCGTGTACGTGCACGCGCGTGTCGCGTTGTACGCGTCTGGGATCGCGTCTGTGTGCATACGCTGCAACCTTTATTCGGCGTGGCCGCAGTTTTACCTCCTACGCGTTTTTGTCGCAAATCGTGCGCATACTATATATGTAAAGCCACGCTGCTGGCACGTACATGCCACTTTCCCTTTTCAAAATCGATTTTGGCGCCGTGCGCCCCGCCGCCGCCGGCACAGTCAACGACGTCGACGCTACTTCGTCCAGGGCCGCGCATTGGCGTAACTCCGATTTTTCTTAGTGATAACCCGACTCTTTCACCTTATGAACTTCCGCATTTGAGAATTTACAACTTTCGGGATTTCGATGTTATAAATTCGGAAAATTCAAGTTTTGGGAATTTAGAAATTTTAGGAGTTCAAGAACTTTGCTGTTTTGAGGAATCCTGAGATTGACGAATGCTGAAATTTTCAGATTTAAAAAGTTTGAGAATTTTGAAGTCACCCAGTTTCACCACTAACGTTGGTTATTCAAACGAGTTTCACATCTTTCGAAGTCAACATTTTTTTTTTTATTTTAGTAAACTGTTGGAATTTGTTGGAATCTTGTACTATTTTGCATCAAGCAAAAATTGATGTCTTCGGTAACAAAGATCTAATTTTCAGTCGACTTCTTTTAAACTCCTGAGTATTTACAGTTACACATTTTCCTGCTCGTAAAAATTATTTCTGTACTATCAAATATAGTAATAACCCGATGAACTAGTTCCTCGTTCATGAATGTGTAACTATTTGACGTTTTCGTTATTGACGTATACGTTGCATTACATCAACAGTTCTCGTAATGTCGACGTAATTACTACTTTTACTACAACCCGCAATTATTGTATCTTCGAAAACAAAAAGAAAGAAAAACACATATTTTGTCGCAGTGACAGGTAACTGATATCACTCGTTAATTTTTAACGACCATTATCAAAACAATCTATGAAATATAATGCATGCGTTCGTGGTGATGAGAGAGTTAAAAAGTTTTGTATGACCTAAATATTCCACGTGAAAATCTGTTGAAGCGGTATCAGGAAAATATGAGAACAGCTTTAAAGCTCCCCGGTTCATTTCGTTTAATTAGGAATTTGTCGATGTAGGAATATAAAGAATGCAGAGATATATTTCTGGAAATATATGAAGATCTTAGAATATAGGGATTTGGAGATCTAAGAATTCTATGTTTTCCCTCCTAAAAAAGATCTGTCTTTTCACAACATTTAATTTTTTCTGAGGATTTGAAACAGCATCTTGCCTAATCCAGACAAACTTGAATTCGTCATACGATTCCAATTGGAAGTCAAAAATGCGAATTCTATAGGTCCAGCTGCCAACTCGCCAGATTACACTTCATAATCAAACCCCGCCGTTGTACGAGCAAACCTGTGAACAGTACCGCGTGTAACCAATAAATAAAACAAAAACAAAAAAAAAAACCGTAAATACACATAATGGGGCTATAAAATTCGCCAGGGATGATCACGCGGGCGTAATTCCCGGCGCATCGCCAAAAAAGAAAAAAAGCAGAAAAAAAATCGGTACACGCGCCGCACTAATTATCCAGCGCGCAAATGTGTTCCATTTTTACGCGAGCAGCGGCGCGTAACGAGTCCCAATTCCCTTCACAATTAACTGCACCGCATTACGACCCTCGAACTTTTCGTCAACTGCCCTTTCCCCGCTACCCTACTCCTGTAACGATCATCAACTTCCAGAAGTGGCTGTCCAGGTCCATTGGTTCGTTAAACCTCGAAAAAAAAAATCCACGACATACGAGAGAACGGAAAGAAAGAAGCAAGGTAGGAGAAAAAGAGAGTCCAGGGGGGAGAAAAAAAGGTGTCTTAGGCGAGATCAAAAGCACTTCCACGGGGGTGACCCGTGGTCCGCGGTGGTCGCGCGTCCATCCCTGTCGGTATGTGGCCTCAGAACTCGGAAAAGACCCGTGTTTCTCTTCGTCGTGTCTGGCTTTCCTCGTCGGTCTCGTGGTCGTACGAAAATACCGCCTTTCGTTAAAGGTGAACGGACGAAATCGCGAGTTACACGTGCGTGCAAGATCCGACGAGGGTGATGCGTCGGCGGGTGTGCAGGACGGGGGTGTGCAGAAGAGACAGGGCAGGCCGGTGGTCAGGAAGGGTGTACAGAGGGAAAGAGGCGCAAAAAGGGTTGAGAGGGTGGTGATGGTGGTGGTGTGCCGGTGGTGGGTTGGTTCGTTCGTTGAACGAGGAGCAACGAGGTGGGGATTTGTGTGCCGGTGGAGGAGACGGATCGCTAGCCAGACGAAACCGGCAATATCCAACGTTCCCTTGCGCACTCCTGCATACACCTCACACCACCGGGTGCCGCCGAAAATCCCCAAAAGCACACGAAACAAAGGCCTCCCTCTCTGTTTCACCCTTCGCCCTTCTCCTTCCACCTTCTCTCGCTGGAAGCCGAATACCAGCAAAACTGTACCCGATACACGCGTGCACACCAACCGCATCGTGTATACAAACAGAGACGTAACATCGACTTTTCTCGGTTCCACGTGTGCCGTGTGTGTAGGCGCGAGTATGCACGTCGAAGAGAGCCTCGTATGTAAGCTCGATAGAGAAAACTGCCACCGCAGGAACGCGTTCGTTGTTGCTCCATGGTAATTGTTTGACTAAGGTTTATTCGGCACCGGGGTTGGAATTAGTTCCGTCACGTGTCTCCTCCTCGCCTTTTGTTCGATGCACCCGCCTGAAACGATGTGTACGTCGTGCAAGATTTTACACCGGCTCCTGTGTGCGACCTTGCACAGGGATTCAGATTCGATCGACGTAGTACGAACGATTTGGGAATTGTTTTGGTAGACTCGTATATCGCGAGATATGGACGGCTATAGTACTGCCTTTCGATAAGAACCTTAAGGCCACCTTTTGTTTTTTGCTTTATTATAGGCTTAAAATAAGTCTGAAACTTATTTAAAAATTAAATTGGCTCATAGGGGTGACTACATATAAAATTCATAGGGCTAGTAACTAAAACTGTATCTTCAATACATTTATATAAAGATTGACAACCAATGTATTAATTGATTGGATTGAATTTTTGCGATTAATATTATCTTAGCGATAATAAACACCGATCGATTTGAAATAACATTACGTGCAAGAATTTTGTAATTATATAATGTGCAATATCTACAAATATGCATATGATTACATGAGAGAATAACATCGAAGACATAGTAGGGTCGTAGATTTGAGTGTTAGGTGGAGACATCTATCGATGTTGTCGAATGTCAACACACGTTGTTTGGTTAATTTGGGTAATTATCGTACCTTAGATCTCTGCGTTGCATTGTCACTCATCCTGTCGCCATGGATTATACTACCATTAGTAGTCACTTGTATCGTCAGATTGTCTCGCGTTATATCGCCGTACATAATAAAAAAGCGCTGTTCCGAAAACATAAGACAAAGATGAAAACAAAGCACGAAAACACAAAATCGAAGCAGAACATTCGCGAATGATAAAAATTTTCGGTTGCAATAAGTCGATCCATGGCGATATAACGCGAGTGAACTGTATCGGCGTCTTCAAATGACCTGTAATAATTGGTCGGGCACAAACTAGGTCGGTCGAGTACGTTTTCTTCAAGGTTAGTCGAAAGCCCCGACGCTGAGTGGGTCGGTGAGCTGAAAAATCGATACGTACGAAAGTGAGAGTCTCAGCCGCTCTTCACCCTCCTTTTTCTTCTTTGCGTTCCGCGTCCTCTTCTTACTTGCCATTTGGTTTCATTCATGTTGCGTCGTGCAGGGTCGTGGGTTCGTTTGATTTCGCGATGTTACGAGCGCCAACTAGCAGCCGCGCGTTTCAACGATCAATCGAAAAATATCCTCGACGTTCACGGAATTACGTATTCTTTGTCGGTCTTTGTTCGTGGCCCGTCTACGAGATACATACGGTGATTTTACGGTGAATTGTATTTAGAGGGAAAAAAAGGAGAAGCAGATTGCCGGCACATTTGGTATTTAGATGGAGGAAGGGAACGCTGGAGTTTGTTTTTGATCCGCGAATGCCTTTCATGTCGAGTTGTCCCCTCCACGAACAGAGAGGATAAATTCGACTGCGAGATGTTGGACGAAAGAAAGAAAGAAACAGAAAATGTCAACAAGGGCATCCGCACATGTGGGATCGCTTTCCTTATGTTGTTCGAGCGAAAACATTATCGAGAGTCGGGTGCATAATAGCTGCGAGCGTTAATATTCGAACCGAGATAATTACTATTTTCTTCAATTGAACAGTACGGTGTTGTAAGTACGGTTTATTCCGATTTTGAGGAAACCGGCTCTCATGAATTTTAATGATTCTCTGAAATTTCTTACGAGATCCAAGATAGTCGTGCAACAGCCGTTGAGTCGACAAAACGGTACTATTTGTTATTTTATTACTCTACTCGACCCGCTCGGAGGGTCAGAAACACCGTTCAGAATGCTTGTTTTTAACGTCAGAACCGTGCCATCATTCGAGACGAGTCTAGCTGAAATATTTAATTTTTTCAAATATCTAAAATTACTACATTCAAAAATTTAATGATTCAAGGATGTGCATTTAAGAAAATTTGTAAACTTCTGTATTTTTTAATTATCAAGTTAAACTTGAAAATTTTAAACCTCCCTGCTCACCGTTGTCGTAAAATTCTACTATATGATAATTAATATTTGTGTCTAATCGAGAATATGTATTTTTTGTTACAGCGGTGCTGGATCAAAGGTCCTCGTAAGCAATTTTCCAGCTCACGCCAGATTAGAGGATATCGAAATATTATTCTCGAGTTGCGGTCAGGTGCTCACCGTTGAGAAATTGTCCTCACGCGATCCTAACACACAAACCGTCCTCGTTAGCTATGAGACGCAAGAACAAGCACAGCAGTAAGTAAACGCCAAGTTTTCTTCAAGATACAATATTGCGTTGCATATTGATCAATTTCTTAGTTTCTAAAAATTTAAAAATTAACAAATTTTGGAGTATATTAAATTGCACCCTCGCGCACCGCAAGTTGAGAACCGCCGCAGTAGATAACCAGACAGAAATCACTGTGCGAACTAAATATCACAGATTGAAGGAATATTTTCGGCATCGAGGTGAAGTGTACGAAGTATTTTGAGTACGTTGCTCCGCAGGAAGTAGTTCATGCGATCTTTAAGCTCCTGCCTTACAATTTCTTTAGTAGTCAAACTTAGCTATGTTTGTCGTTCGAATGTCAAAAATAGAATATTGTAAATTATGTTCGGCTAACTCTTGCATTTGTAATTTACGATTATTATTCAACTGGTCGTTTTATCGCAAAATAACTGTATTCGTATTTAATTACCAGTCTTATTAACATAGACTAATATTGCGCAACAAACTGTTAACTTTTTACTCGGTTTAGTTGTGTCTTCTAGACATGTAAGTTACAGTTATAATTACAGCTAATATCTTATTTCATAGGAAAATGTAACTGTTCGTTGTATTTAAATTTGCAATAACTAGTGTCAGGAGTGTAATTTTATTTCAAGGTCATTGAAAGTCTGTCCTTGTCCACATTTCTGTAATTAACAAGTCAGATCTTCACCTTCAGGAAGAAGTGCTGAGTTCGTTATCCCATACATTTTATTAATTAATACATTCGGTGATTCGTAGGGCTGTGAACCAGTTTAATGGCCACGAATACGAGGGTAACCCGCTAAAAGTGGAAATGTCTACGGCGGAGAGCCGACGAAGAGGCCGCAGCCAACGCAGCGGCGTTACTTATTCCGGAGTCTCGGGTTCCGGTCGTCAAACAGATTTCCCGCTTCGTATTCTTGTACAATCGGACATGGTCGGAGCCATAATAGGCCGTCAGGGATCCACCATACGTCAAATCACTCAAATGACGCGGGCGCGGGTAGACGTCCATCGAAAGGACAATGTTGGTTCCTTGGAGAAAGCCATCACCATATACGGTAACCCGGAGAATTGCACGAATGCCTGTAAGAAGATCCTGGAGGTCATGCAGCAGGAAGCCAACAGTATAAACAAGGGGTAAGGAACGAAATCAAACAGTATTAAAGTTTTCAATCCTGTACTGACTTTTTATCAAATCTAATTTACTGCTGTACCAATCCATTTTATTGATAACACGAATATGTTGAAGCATGTGTTTGGTTATGGTTGATACATGTTCTGTTAACAGCGAGATCACACTGAAGATCCTCGCGCACAACAACTTGATTGGGCGAATAATCGGAAAAGGTGGTACCACGATCAAGAGAATCATGCAGGACACAGACACGAAGATCACTGTGAGCAGTATCAACGATATCAATAGCTTTAATCTTGAACGCATCATCACAGTCAAGGGCACCATCGAGAACATGAGCAAAGCTGAATCCATGATCTCCAGCAAATTACGCCAAAGCTACGAGAATGATTTGCAGGCGATGGCTGTGAGTAACGATAACTGCAAATTAAAACCCACTTTGTTCAAATAAGAGTGTATCTGAGAATACAGAGATTCCATATTTTTGAATTATCATTTAAGAAATTTGAAGATATAGAAAACCAGAAATATAAAAATTAAAAAATTAAGTTGAGTAGTCAACAAACTTGATAATAGTAAATTTAAAATTGTAAACTCTTGACTTGCAGCCACAAAGTATGATGTTCCCTGGCTTGCATCCAATGGCTATGATGTCCACCGCTGGTATGGGATACAGTTCACGTGGTCCTGGTTTGTACGGGTCAGGACCGGCACCGTATCCCTATCAAGCAAGTCTGCCGCCACAACAGGGTGTCCCTGCAACCGATACTCAAGAGACTGCCTTCCTTTACATTCCTAACAGCAGCGTGGGTGCCATTATCGGAACCAAGGGTTCTCACATCAGAAACATCATCAGATTCTCCGGCGCGAGTGTTAAGATCGCGCCGATCGAACAAGACAAACCAGCGGAACAACAAACTGAAAGGAAAGTGACTATCGTCGGATCGCCAGAATCTCAATGGAAGGTAAGTTTCATATGCATCAAGGTAAACCTCGTTGCTTAACGAGTTTTTCAACGTGCTCCAGTATTAGCTGTATCACTTCTCGATTATCGGTATACAGTATCTTTTCAAATTTTTACTATTTGAAGAATGTATAGAATCCGTATGTGTAGAAATATATAGTATGCAGAGAATGTATAGAATCATGAGAAATCTGAAATTTTGAAAGACCTTTACTGCTTTTGAGAATTAAATTCATCTTGAAGAAAATGTTAAAAAAGCATAGTCTTATTCCTAACAAGTCTGACCGATTATTGTTACGACACTTATCTATCTTTTACCATGTATCAAGTGATTAATACTTTAAGTGTTTAATACAATTGTCACGTAAGTCAGTATGTTCCTCTTCTAAATAACTGGTTCCCATATGGAAAAACTGTTGGTTGTAAAGCACAAGTTGAACGTGGCGTTGTATAATGATTGGAAAGCGTGAGCCACCTCGTGGCTAAGTAACTTGAACGCCGACTTTCAAACGGCAAGGTCCAGCGTTCAAATCTCCCTCCATCTTGATGAACTATTACTTATTGTTTTAATCGATCTATTTGTACACCAACGCGATATGCTCCTGCTCTAGTTTGGGATGGTGCCGTTTTTCAGAAGCATCGTCTTGAAAGAGCAGGGAAATTAACATAGAAGGGTTTACCCGTACCAATGACACGTTACCATTTGCGTGTACCAGTTGGTCCCGTTACTACCTTCTACAAAAATTTGTTTTATCAATATCAATCCATTAACTAACAAACGCTTTCTTAACGCTTCGTTACTTTTATTATGCAAAATATTAAACTGAGGGTGGCTAGACTTGTTATATAAGGGAATAGTCTTAGATTGTCCTGCGTTATACAAATTGTATAGCTAGCTCGCGTTGTATAATATCATTTTATATTGCCATAGAACGCGTTAAATTTCTTCGCATTAAATCGCCGTTGTATAATCACACGTTAGATTTGTTATGTCACTACGTGTTATATCACCATCCTATTCCTACTTACGTTAACGATTTCTGAATAATTAAACGGAAGAATTATTAATTGTTACATAAATGATAAGTAGTTGGTATTCCAACCATATATGGATGACACGTGGTATTCGATGTGTTACATATCAACAAATTATTCATGTACTGATACATTACGAATGAATTATTTTCTTGCTTCTAGGCACAGTACTTGATCTTTGAGAAAATGCGCGAAGAAGGATTTGTTGCTGGTACCGACGATGTACGATTGACAATCGAGATTCTTGTACCGAGTGCTCAAGTTGGCCGAATCATCGGCAAAGGCGGACAAAATGTTAGAGAATTGCAGCGTGTTACTGGGAGTATCATAAAGCTATCGGAACAACAATCAACATCTCCTTCCGCCGACGAAGAGGCCACCGTCCATATAATTGGTCCCTTCTTTTCTGTACAGGTACTTTACCCACTTACTTTCTACTCAATAAGATTAATATTTTTACCATTTACCGGAATAAGCATTTTGAATAACAAGAATTATAATTTACATTTATTATGTATAGTCAGAAGTTTCTGAAAATAACTAGGAGTTGAAATATAATAGGACAAGTACTTTGAATAGTCGTACTACATATGTATTGTAAGAAGACATCATCGAAACTAGGTCCTGAAAGTTCGTGTCGCAATTGTTTTTGTAAAGTCGCATTCCAGTCATTTCCTTCGTCGATAGTGTTGTTACGTGGACCATATGATATGGTGATTTCCATCGTTGTTTCATTTGTTGTACAGTCGGCACAGAGAAGAATTCGCTCTATGGTACTGCAGTCTGGTGCACCTGGAGCAGGTGGAGCTGGTTCTCGCGCTGGTCGTGGTAGCAGCCAAGAAGGTGGTTCTCGTAGCCGAAGAGACGGCAGTACCACGTCTCAACAGGGCGGCACAACAACGCAACACTCTTCTCAACAATCGAGCACTTCGCCATCAAGCCAGCAACAACCGCAAAATCAGTAACGTCACTGAAACTTACCTGACGCCGACCAACACCTCAAAGAATCCGTTTTATTCGCCGGGGTGGGCCTCGTCGCTTTGACATTCTCTCGCTAAGAAGCTACGTGCAACCTCCTTCTCGCGGAACATGTATCCTTCGAGACGAAGGATATACACGAAAGCTTTCTATCGATCAAATATTCTACGTGATACATGAATCAACAGTAACGACATTCTTCAGAAATCATTTTCGTTCCGTTCAAACTGAAATCGTTGAGAGGGGAGTATGGTCGATGGCACGTGTTTTTTGCTTCGTTTCTTCTCTGGTTTTCTTTTTTTTTTTAATTCGTGTACGTAGTTCAAAGTATTTTTCATGGGTTTTCGAGAACTTGGAAAATGTAGGTTTTTTTCTTTTATTTTTTTTTTAGATAGGTTTTTGTAGCGAAATGTTTGAAAAATTATCATTGTCGATTGAACGCCATCGATCGTGACTCTGCTCGCGATTTGAAATATTCAGGATAAACAGGAGAAAGGAATTGCATGAAACGTAACGCGGTACCACGCGAAAATAGATGGAAGTGCACGTTACTTAACGAAAACACGTCACGCGAGACGAGGTGAGACAAGAAAGGGTTCTTGACCGTTTCGGAACGGGTCAAATCAGAATTCGATTCTTCTTCGAAACGATACACATCGATCTCTCACCTCCTCTGCGCGCGTCGTTTCGTTGCGAGGTCGCTCGTGAATTTTTCTCCGGGTCGAAGCGACGGGTGACACTCGAACGAATCGTTAACGGAAACCACCTCGTCGATGAAATAGGATACGATGATTAAGAAACAAATAAGCATACACAACCTTATTACCTCATTCATTACGGTTAAAGATTTAATATGATAAAGGAAAGTGAAATGAGAAAAAGGTAAAACCAACTAATCTAAAAAAAAAAGAAGTCTACCTAATATTAAAGTTATAATAATATACAGAGAAGTTAAGTAACGATTACACAATTACGTTATACATGTTATTACTACTACTACTATTACTACTACTATTACTACTATTACTACTACTGCTATTAACTATTTACTTCTGCTAAGTACCCTATACAGGAAGGCGGTTTTGTTTCTTTTTTTTTTAAACGAAAAGAAAACTACTCTCGGTACAGTTTTTCTCTTTTTATATGTATATCACAACGCAGAGAGACATTAATTAACGAGACTTAATTATTGAAAACGCGAACGAAACGTGACACGTTCTGCGGTGGACGCAAGAGCCAGGCAAAAATGGTTTTGCAGCCAAGACGTTCCTCACACTCCCACCCGACCCCGCCGACCCCTCTCGCACCGTGTAATACCAAAGAAGCGATCATGAGTTTTTTCGTATTAGTGTGAAGTGAAATGCGTGACACACACATGTCGTGTACGCTCTACTCGCCTCAAGTTCCTTGCAAAGAGCCAAGAAGAGTGAGAGGGGTCAAGGGACATCGCGGTCACACGTATACGCGGTTTTCCGCGGGGTATCGACGAGTGGTGTTATCGACGTCAAGGAACAACAGAAGATGGAAGGAAACCGACAGAAACATCATCGTGTAGAGGATCACTTTAGCTGGAAGTGATCGATTTATAAATTAAAAGGAAAAAAAGACGTTTTAAGAGAGAAAAGAGTGCAGATACGCAACGGGAAACGGACGCTGTTTCGTGCTACGAGAAGGATGTTTCCAGAGAGAATGAAAAAGCGACCGTTGGTACATGTACGGGGATGCCAGCGAAAGAGATCGCTGGCAAAAAAAATGAAAAGAAGTGGTGACGGCAGAAGATGAAAGGAGAGAAGAATTTAAAGAGAAAAAAAATGATATGGGAGAAAGGAAAAGCTAAAACGAGCAGATAAGAAGAAAGCAAAAGCCACAAAACTTTTTCAGGGATTTTTACTTTACCATGGATGTAATAAGTGTGTGAGTGTGCGTGTGTTGAATAATACTATTAATTGATAAGTAATTAATTACCGATTAGGCATATTATTAACGGCAAGGAAAGCAAAAATAAGAAAAACGCCAGACATGGTAGAAGTTTAGGCTTATCGAGGGAAAAAACGCGAGAGATTCTACGGTTAAGTGCTGGAAGAAGAAAGCGAATATTAAATACGCGAAGGCATCGTAATTATTTTTACGATGCCTTCGTCGTTCTTCGCCTCGTGATGCGAGCGTGAATATCGCCAGCGAGTTCCTCGGGACGACGATTGAACGCTGATCCGTTTTCTTTTTGTTTCTCCTTTTTTTTCTATCATCGACGTCTATCGACGATCTTTGTAAATTTTGTAATTTTGCTTTTCCCCTCGCCTCTTCGTTTTTAATCGTAGGATGTAGCGTTAAAACGTTAGGGTAGTAAATGTTAGGAAGCGTTTCGAATTCGTTCGTAGAAACTCGCAGCGATATCACGGCTACGGCACAAAGGCGCGTACCATCGATCACGATGTTTCTGTCTATGATTCTTTCGGTCTGCATGTTACAAAAAAAAGAAAAATTGGGCATTGACGTTTTTCGAATGCCATTGAAAATGTTTCGACATGGTCCTTCGAAAGGTACCGCGCTCGTTTGGCTTCGAAACAAAAAACGTGAACGTAATCATAAGAATACGTTTACCTCGACAGAATTATTCGTGATCGATTTCGTGCGAGGAATACGATAGTTCGTACGGGCGGGAAGCGTTTTTTGAAAGATCGATCGCGTAAGAGAAATTTGATTTTTTTCTTAAAGAAAAAAAAGAGGAGAGTGAAGATGAGGAAAAGTGGAAAAACTTTTGGGACAAAAGTGGTGGAAGGTTTATACGCACGATTGATCGTATAGGACTTGAAGTTGAAACATACTTGATCGAACGAAGTTACGCTTTGTTCGATAAATCTATTTAATTGTGACCAAAAAAGAAACAATGAAAAATTAACGGACTGACGAGATGCACGATCACGTGCCACGAGATAACTTTGCTGAATCGATCGAACCATTCATCTCGATTTCGAGTAATTAATATCTAAAGAACTTCCGATATATTGTTAGACCGTTCAATCAATATCCACGAATTATCGAGTTAAAGTTCCTGAAGAATTATCGTGGCACGTTATCGATGCTCAACTCTAGTACTAATAACGTCGAATCCTGATATCAGGGTTCGCGTTTTAACGACGACGTCGACGATCGTTTCCGGTAGCACGGACTTAATCGGACCGGCGGTTCGTCGACCCGTCGAAATTCACCTCACGGCATTCGGTATGCGTTTAGTACAAAAATACACGAGTTTAATGTGGGTAGGAAAGCATGATCCAGTTTTGCGAGTGGAAACGCGTAGTAGAACCAGGCGGCAGAGATATATGGCGTGTTAGGATTTTTGTTTGTCGGGATGAAGAGCGAAAAAGAAAAAAAGGAAAAAAAATACGTGTAACGAGAAGAGCTGCTGGAGTGTGCGCACGAATATCATCATCCGTTGTGGGTTATGGAAAAGAATCGGCGGTGAAGGTATGCAGTGGAGAGCAAAGAGACAAACGGAAGCCGTCAATGCGACTGTGTTCCGTTTTCCTCTTTTTTTCGCTGCATCTCGAGGAAGAGTGCCGGAAAGACGAGAACGAAAAAAAAGGGAAAGCAAAGATGAGAGTTTCGCGTTCGGTACGCGAAATTGACCGAAGACAGGAAGGAAAAGTGAAGGAAAAAAACGGAAACGGAAAGGAATTACGCGAAGGAGAGAACAATGAAAAGACGAAAGAGAGAAAATGAATCTAAGAGTAATAAGTTTATTTTTGATACATTGTTGGGGAGATCTAAGTGAATCTTTCTTTTTCAATTTTTTTGTTAGATGTTTTTAATAACTTAATGAATTTTAACGATATTAAAATAAAGAGGAAAAAAAAGAGAAGCGAGGCGCGGACATTTTTTAAATAGAGATATAAGAGATATTAAGAGAAAGGTGGATGAGAAGGGAAGAAGCGAGGCGAAGTGTTTTTCGTGAGAGATTAATTAACTTAAAATAAAAAGAAAAAATTAAAAAAAAAAATGAAGAAGCGCGCGATAGAGAGAGGAAGTAAAATAAAAGTAATGAAAGAGAGAGAGAGAAAGAGGATGATGAGAGATTTAAGAAAAAAAAAAGAGCGCGGCGCGCAGCTTTTTGCGCTGTGCGCGTCTGTTGCTCGTCAGGGGGGAAAATAAAGGAGATTTTTTTAGTCGGATAAATTGTATAATATATTTAATATATTTGGAGAAAAACGGTAGCGACAGGGTGAATTTCGGCGAGGGCATCGTGTCACTTCGACGGCGAGCGACAAACGCGATCGGGCTCGCAGTTTTATGCGACGCGATTTTTTTTCACGTGGTTGTCGCTTCCTGGAAAGCCTTCCTCGCCCGCCCAGCCCTTCGCTCCCGTGCTTATTTATCAAGCGTAAATATTTAATGAAACAAAAAAGTGAATAACATTTTGTAAGAAAAGATAAAAAAGGAAGAAAGAAAAATAAATAAAAGGAAGCAAAGAAAAACGATGAAAGTGCCAAGGAACAAATTATATAGAAAGAAATAAAGAAACAGGACAACACACACCACGCATGCGCTGAAGACACCGTTTCATACAAGATGAATCATCCAGAAACCATAGAGTGTAAAATGAATACAAGCAAGGAACATGCATATCTCGTTTATTCTCAAAAAAAAAAAACAAGTAATTCACTTTGATAATCCAGAAGATCATTTACGCTACCTCGAGAATCACCTGATGCTCCTTTCTCCTGAAACGAGATGCACGCCAGATGCATCAGGATCAATTTCTTCGACAATTTTTCGGCCAATATCAATCAAAATTCAACGCACAGGGAAACACCGTAGAGAGAATGGAAGAAGTACAAAGAGAGAAAGCACGACGCGAGTATATACAGAGATACGATCGCTCTTTTCACAGAATTTCGTTGTTGTTGGAAAACCAAACAAAAAAACGACTACCTGAACCAACGACGAAAACCATCGCCCCCCCTTTTTGGAATATCTCTTTTTTGTAATAAAAGAAAAGAAAAAAAAGGATAAAAAAAAAAGTTCGTAATCTGCCCCGCACGTGAACTTTTACACCTTTCGCTCGTTCATCGATCTTTGATTCATTTTTTCGTTACGCAAACTTTCTGGGACGAAATTTCCAAGAGAAAGACGAAGAAGACGAGACTAATGAGATATTCGAAGACTCAGTAGCGTAGGAAGAAGATACACATACAAAGATAAAAGATGCTCGGAAGACACCCCTTTGACTTCGTAGCTCGCTCCATAGTTCTTGTAAATCCATCGCGAACAAAAAGGATCAAGGAACAACGAGAAATTCAACACGGGAACAAAATGAATGCACGCAACAACGGAAGAGCCAACAATCGTCAACAATTTGATCAGACCGAATGCGCGGTAAAGAAACTCAGGAAGCTGTATCGCGACAGGAAGAAGGTGAACGTTACTTATTTCGGCCGATTCCTCAGCACTTCGAACGCCACGAAGGAAGAAGATGGAGAAGACGAAGAGAAGAAGAAGAATAGAGAACAAGAGATTTTTGGGGAGAGAGAGAGAGAGACAAAAGCCCGCTCGCACGCTCGGGAGAATGTACAAATCAAACAAAGTAACAAAGAAAGAAGAATCTTTAATGAAAAAAAAAGGAAAAAAGGAAAAAAAACGTAAGAAATGAAAATGAAGATTGAATAGAAATTATTAATATAATGATAACTTAAAGAAGAGAAATGAAGATTTTTAACGTTATAAATTATTATGCGCGCGAATTAAGAGGCGAGGAGTAACTTAATCTACTGGTAAGGAATACCAACAAACAAATGTACAAAATCGATTTATCGCTAAATCTAAATGTTAGTATTCTAGAATATTTTACCGTGAGAAGAATCGTGGTTATCGATTTTTAGAATTGAGGAAATTTAAAAGTAAGCTCGTCGCTTAAGTTAAGATTTTCCATATTATCCAGCGGGACAAAGAACAAAATGGCGGAAACGGAAATATTCAATACGAAAGATCGTATCAAAGCATTTGGATTCAAATCAACATCCGTCGATGAAATTAACGAAAAAAAAAAACCACTGTTTTTTTTATCGAAGCGTGAAACGTGCGTAAATTCAACGATTATATATAAACAAACAAAAAGAAAAAAAAAAGGAAAAGAAACATAGAAAAAATGAAGCTTTCTTTTTGTACGGTACGTCCAATGTGTCGTCGATATGTCTCTGATGACTTTTATCAAGCTCGATCTATCTTTTATCACCTTCCTATCGACTGCTAACACACAACGAAACTTTTGTAATTTTTGCACTAAAAATTCACAGGAGAAACGATGAACGATGGACAAAGGACGTAAAACACTGTCGAACGTTACATCGTACTAGACGGAAAAAACCAGCGAACACAGAAAGGAAAATGCGTCTAACGCGTAACAGCTACGCGATTCGCGAACAAACTTTCGATAAAGACTAGAGAATAAAAATGAAAAATGGCTACGAAAAGAGGATGCCTTGAGACGAGGCGACAAAGACCAATCTTCCATTTTCCGTACACGTTCTAGGTAGAGCTTTCGATATAAACATCTCTCTTACAGTTCGATCTACCATAATTCAAGGTATCAGCATATCCGCTCGACGCGAACAAATCTTAAAGGATTAAAAACACTCGCGCATATACTCTCGAAAAGCACGACGAGAAATTTTCTAACGAAGGAAGTCCACTGAATTATTCTGAAATTCGATCATATCTTGTGATCTTCGGTCGATCTTCGAAAAGTCACATCTTTCCAGAATCACCTTTCATCGATAGCTTTACCGGTGGTTCCCAAATGTCTCTGAAGTCAAAATACTTTTCCAATTTAAAAATTCAGGAACGAAAGAATTTTTGAAATTGTCGGCTTTCAAGATGGTCCATCGTCGAATAAATCCTCGTGAAAATATTTTCTGGCGCCCTAAAGCGACAAATTTGGGAATCACTGGCCTTATGATTCACGGCAACGTGAATAATTCCGGAGAAGAAAAACACTCTCTGAAGAAGAAATGTGATGAAAAATTGGATGAATTCTAAAAGAAAAAAAATCTCGGTACAATCCTTCCAGTTTTACTTTTCGTCGATGTCTACGCAACAATGATCAATCATCGCACCAGCACCGCCGTACTCTAATTACTCGCAAACTCGAGGAACGATCTATTACAAACAGCAGCAAGAATATATCATTCTCTTAGCGGACGCTGCTCGACTGTCTTCGTTGCACACGCTATACGTCATTTACACGACGAATACTATGAAATATCATCAGGATGATTCACACCGATGTCAGCTATCACGCGTAACCGAAAACGATACGCAACAATCGCGCCTCGTCAAGCGCGATTTCGTTATCGATCTTACACGATCCCACAATACTATAAGCATATATCTATAAATATACATATAGATATTTATTATTTGATACGTGGACAATTCCGCGCAGGGTTTTACAATAAATGAACGGGATGGATTACAATACGAAAAGCGACATTGAGGGAAGAAGATGAGAAACGTACGATTCTTCGACTCCTTCGTCGCGGAACACTCGTCAGGTTAACAGCACTTCATATTTCTTTAATAATAATATTAATATAATAATAATAGTAATAATATAATAATAATAATAGTGATAAATGAATAGTAATATAGTGATAAGGGATATCGAATTATCGGAAACGACATCAATATTAATCCACGATTATTATTACTGTCGTTCGCGATGAAGACGAAAGATCGTGCGCGTATATGATAATAGAACCAACCGAGAAAAAAAGAACAGAAAAACAAACCGATTAACGAAAAAATTGATCAAATTATTTTGGGCTTTAGTATTAGTGTTTCGGGATAGACGAACTTTTAATAAGCGGCAGTTGGATCGTGTGAATTTTTAAGACCGCCAAGATTGACGGAGAAATTAAATGTTCTCGATTTAGTTCTGGGATACGACGTTTCGTTCTCGAGCAAAACCTTTCTCTTTCCGATCGATCGACTGGCATCGATCGATATCGTTTTCTTTCTATCGTTTGCTCGGTGAACGACACGACGTAACGTTCCGGCTAAATCGAATCAGCAAATCCATAATTAGCAGGGATGTGCGGGTTCTCTACATTTTCGAATTCAACCGAGTTTTTCCGACATCAAATTTGAAGGCCCCGGGGAGTTGACGTTAGTCGACGATATTGAACATCGCATTAAATTCCAGATCTGATTATCGTTCAATTTCACCGAAATATGGACATTCATATTTCAAGATTCTTACAATGTTTTTGGTATTTCAGTATTGTCGATGAATATCATTGGTATCTCTGAAATATTGATAATATCCGTTGCAGTTTTTTTTTAACAAAGTTCTGGAAGAAACCCGCACAAACTTGATAATTAGATTCCGTATCGAGAGGAAAAAAAGAACGGTTCTGTAACGAATACGCGGCGGTAAACGAGGGCCTTATTCTATACAGTTGGGCATTGTTGTTAATATGACAGATTCAAGTGATATCGCTAAACAGATAATATATATCGGGTAAGCTTTAGGCGTGGTACGTAATTGAAAATCGGTAAGGATGAGTGAGAGAGCGGCTGAGAGATAGGATGATAAGAGGTAAAAACAGAGATACATAATCTAATCGTAGAGTGATCTAATCAAGAGTTCTTTTTAGGAAATAGTGTTGAGAGAGAGAGAGAGAGGCAGAGAGACACAATTTTTTTCCATTTCTTTCTACTTTTTTTTTATCTTTTTCTTCAAGAGGTCTTAATATATTATCTATTATTATCCTATTGTTGCCAATAATGGGCATTATGAGAAAACCGCGCGGGTATGTAACTTATTCTCTACGCTGCATTTACACTCCCCGAGTTCCCTGAAAGCCCCTATCCCCGAGATGACCCTTGTATTATGCATATAGTAAAACACACGTATATACGCTATACACTTGTTGTACATAGATATATATTATATGTAAAGCTTAAAACTTATTAACGAGACAGATTTAATCGACTCGTACCGGATAGAAGGACTACGCAATCCGTTTGAACCGTTTGTCGCGTATGCGTGATAAGAGCGAATGAAGCTTGTTTTTCTTTTCAATTTTTTCCTCAAGATGAGCGTTGTTACACGAAGACATCCACGGTTCTTCGATAATCGACCGAGAATCAAGTTGATCGTGCCGCGTGTGGATAACGCACGAATGCGAAACATTCAACCACCATCGTCGCTCTCGTCTCGTACTTCGCCATACGATATCTTTAAACTGTCCAGAGATAATATCTCACGAGGAAAGTCAGCATATACAAGGAATTTTGTACGATAGTCACGGAAACATTGCAATACGTTCGATCGTTCTACGATAACATCGTGACAACCGAGTCAAGGATGTTAACGCGTACGAATCGATCGACGAATATTGTCTGTTCCTCGTTTAAAATGCTGGTTCTGTGATCAGCAGTAAATAACATACGTAGATAACGTTTTATCGCTCGAGGACTGTATTCACACTGCCAGCGAAACGAGATAGCGACACACCAGCAATATTTTCAATTATTTTTGAAGATATCCACGCGCCACGTTAACGAGAAATAGTGAACTACCGTTAAATAATATATCCGTGTGCCGTTTAGCGCTGTTTCTCCTGCGAAATCGCACGACGATCGAGGAAACAGCACCACCTGGAAGGATGACGAACGATCGATCGTCACGAATCGAGTACGAGATGAGTAATACTAAAACCCAAAATAGCCATTTTCGTGGATTTGGCTGATCGATGGAGATCGAGACGCAGAGAAAGAAGGCACGTTTTCACCGAGAAAGAGAAAAAGAAAATACGAAATAACGTCGAGATGGGAGTTTTGTTTTTTCGTTCATTCGCTACCTCATATGAGTTATATTACCGTGTTTCTTAATTATTATAGCGAGCGGAGAAATAGAAAAACAGAAGATGGAGAGAAATGGTGACCCTCGAGGCGCCACGGAAACATATGTTTCGTATATATGTATATACATATAGTTATACGCGTTTTCCTTTAATCATCGAATTATTTTATCAGCTGGAGATCGTTTGAGAATTGAACATTTATATCGAGTTTAACGATAACCCGTTAAAGGACACGAAGCATTGTTCGCGAATCCTGCGAGGAAAAGTTCAGTTTCTTTTTTCCCCCCTCTTTGTTGGCGCGATCCATTTTATATATTTCCGTTTCATTATACAAATGTTTATGCACGTTCTTCGTTTTCCTGTTCGGTTTACACGTTTGTTTCGCACGATTGCCATGTTCGCGAATATGTCGTTCTGTTAACCCTACGCCGATACAGTTTATGAACTTATTATACAGTTTCAGATTAATTATTCTCTGTTATATACATACGTACACGTACATACACGCACACATACACACACGAACACGAACACACTCTAGATCTCTCGACTTGTATCGAGGGAGAAATTGCAATAGACGCGGAACAGAATCGATGAGATATAGTGAGGTCGTGAACGATTAAAACGAATCGATTAACGATTCATTATTTCCACGGGAAAAAAACAGCAACGGACGCTTTTCAATATTTTTTTTTTTCCTTTGGGGTCAGGCCAACATTCGCAGCAAATGCTCGATACGCACGTTGTACATATACAGTTCTATGCATATAGTAATACTTTGTGTATAAAATACGTGTTGGATGCACGAGCCAAAGGAGTTTTTCGATGTACACGGATTTCGTGGTTTTCCTTTGGAATATTGCTTCCGGCGTCGGTGCTACTTGTTCAAACGAATCAACGTTGCGCAAAGTCAGACCACGGGACCACTTAACCAAGTCGCGAAAGGACTATCATTCTTTGCGTAGATACTTAGCGATATTGTTAGCACGCGCCGGAGATCGTTCGAAAACACAACAACTGCCTGGAAAAATTTCAGACGAAGAAAAAACTCTTTTGGTTCGAGGCGTTCTCGTTTCGAGAACGATAGATGTTAATTGGTAGAAAGTGAAACAGCAACGGACAACCGATCGTTCGTCGTAAACGAAAGGATATAGTGAAATCGAGACCACCGCGTCATCGAACTGGTAGAACAACTAGAAACAGCCCGCATCGTTAAGGAAATTGGAAAAGAAAGAAACAATAGACGCGAACACGGGTGTGCGTATCTTTTCGGGAAAGGGTTACACCGCACAGAGTGTCTGGTTGAAAAAAAAACACAGTGACGACAAGCGAGGATCATCGATCGATAGAAACAAGATATCAAAACGAGCAACGATCGTAACAGACGGGAATTGGGTACAAAAAATTTCAAAATACAGTAAAGACTTCGTTTTTGGAAAAAAGTATTCTTCATCAACTCTTATTCGTAGTTCTTCACTGTAATTGTCAAATTTTTCTGATCAAGGGGAGGCCAAACATGGTATAATTTCAGACATATTCACTTAATAGTAGCTTTCTATTAAATAAGTAAATGTGATCTGAAGTACATCATGTTTGAACTTATCTTAATCAGAAGAAAATCAGAAATATGTTTTGTTGAATCGGTACTAAAATTTGGATCAACTTCATCGAGCTTCAAGTGAGGAAAACTGAACAAACTTTGAAAAATTCGTCTCTTAAATTTTTGATAACTGTGCTGATCATGAAAGTGCTACTAAATTGTGTAGTGCGAGGTAAATTATTTTTGTGGAGTCTTTACTGTATATTCTCACGACGAGAAAACGGATCACGAAGCATTCCTTTCGATGCAGAACAGGCCGAATTCGTAGCCGGTGGACCACGTAAAAAATTAGACGGTGACAGTCTATCGTAGTTTCCCTGATTGTTTGGAAATAAGGTCAGTGATGGTCGATCAATCGCCGGCAATTCGGGAGACCATATTCGCCGGACTATCGAACAAAATGGCAGCTCACGAGTCTCGAACCTAATAACGGATCGCTGGCGATTGGTTGACGGTTCACGACGGGTCTAAAAATTAATGACATTGAAAACGGGCTGGAAAAAAGATAAAACACAGAGTCGAAAACAAAACGAATCATCATCAGTTCGACGGCAAAGAAAGGGGACAGCTTTCGTTTTATACGTGTATCATTATATATATATATTCTATATGTAGATCATAGGGAAAATGTGGACTGTAGTAAAATTAAAAAAAAAAATATAACGAAACGATACGAGGGAGAAGAAAATAAGTCGGTACGACCCTTAGCACGACGCTAGGGCGACCATGTGGACAAACCATGTGCTACTTCATCACCGAAATACAATGGAAGCCAAAATACGGAAACAGACGTATCTACTACGCATACCGCAACACACACACGCATACTGTATACATATACGTACATTATATATATATATGTGTATAAATATATGCAATAATATGTACATTATTATACGCACGCCGAGGATGGTACGTGGGATTGATCGAGGATAAAGCGCGAAAGGTACGAGTGAAAGTGAAAAGTGTCATTTAAGGAAAAAAAAATCAAGACATCCACGTATTTTTCGAACGACGATTGCCATGCATAAAAGAACTACTGCTTGATCGTAACTCTCGTAATAAATGGAAATAGAACGGCACGAGGCCGTTTTTTATTAAAAAAAAAAAAGAATCAACGGATCACGATCAAAACGATAGCATACGCTAAAAAAGATCGAGAGAAAACGATGATTTTAAAATGGAATAAAACTATTTATGAGATATGTATGGATACTAACGAGAAACAAGCGAAAAGAAAGTTGTTACTTGGAAGTTAACACGTGCTTGGAAAAAAAGAAAACCCTTAATTTTTCTTGATGGATTACAAATCAAATAATATAGAGGTTGCGCATTGCCGACGGAGACAACCTCCGCGCTTGCATTTTGCTATACGGTATGATGATAATCAATTTTTTTTTTTTTGTTTTAATTTTTGCGCTACCGAGGGGTTTGCCACAACGTCGCCACATCGACCCTTTCGATTTCGTGTTTTCATACCCGCTGTTCGGACGAAGAAACGTGGAAAAAAGAGAGAGCAAAAAAAATGGAGGGAAGGAGATCGATTTTGTGAAATTGACGCGTTGAAATCGATCGATTAGGCGTGACGACGGCAGACCCCGTGATTACGATAATTTCACCGTAATTAATTCATTTTTGTCTACTTTAGTTTACTTTAATTGCTACTATTCTACTATTAAAAAAAAAAACACTTCTACTATATAATCACCACTATCGAATACTTTACTACTATTACTACTACTACTATTATTACTACACTACTACTATTACTACTATCTACTACTACCGCCTATATATTTTTGTGTCTTCGGTGTTTTGATGATTTTTTTTTGCTATTTCGGTGAATTCCGTATAAAATTCCGTAAAGACGAAGAGAGAAAACTCGACCTTTTTTTCTTGGTCCGAGGAACTCGTTCCGGCGATGCCTACCAGAGAATGATTTCATACTTTTTGTTTTATTTTTTTCCTCCCTTTTCGTTACACGATACGGTCGATGCTCAGCGTGTAATTTTTTTTCCTTTTTTTTTTTAATTCGAAAATTACAAAGCGTACGCGTTAAATCTGATGGAAAGTTGAACGATCATTGGTAGAAATTGGTTTGGCTACGGACGAGAGAACAAGAGGAGAAACAACGAGGGAACGGATTAAGATATGGCGTATAATAATAATAACATTAATAATAATAATCGTGAATAATAATAATAGTAATAATAACGCTAATTCTAATCGTACTCGGTAAATATAAACATACCAAAACGACACAACGGTGGCACAATCGTGAGCTCGCGTTCCGATAAAGAAACTATTATTTCAATTTATAATTCAAATATCCGATTTTCCGCAACCATACATTCAAACATCGACAGAACTTCGATTCTTTTTCCTTGATATCTTTCATAATTGTTCCATGTTTTATTATTATTATTATTGTTGTTACTGTTACCGTTATTATTATCATTATTATTATCAGCATCGTCATCGTCATCCTCATCCTCATCATTATCTTATTATCCTCTACTTTTTTTTTTAAGCTTCTTTTTTCCCGAATTTCTTTGATTTCTTTTACTTATTATGGTCTTTCGTAGAAATCGATAAATTCTGTTTTTCTCTTTTTATGGTTTTTTTGTAATTTGTTGGAAATCGCGAATTCTTTCGGACTCACCCTCACACGAACACATATACACACGTACACGTGACACGCATACACACACATACATATACGTACACGGACACGATCACACGCATACGGAGCGTATAAAAAAGACTTTTCGACCTTTCGAAGGATTAAAAACAAAAAAATCTATGGTGTTTTTAGTGGATAATATTTAAAGTTTAACTACTACATACTATATGGATAATCATTAAGTACACGAAGCATAGAGATAAAATACATAGACATGTAAGGCAGGAAAAAAATATATATATATATTTATACAGCGGGCCGCTTCCCTCCAGATGCTAAATTTACTGATTTTCGGCCAGAAATGACCCTCGGACAAAGAGGACGAAAATTTTGCGTGTGTGTGAAGACCGACGCTTTTTTTACGGAACAATTTTCCACAGCGAAGAAAAGGAATTCAAGTTTCTCGATCTGGAAGTCCGCTTGGGGAGACTCTAAAAAGAAAAAAGAAAGAAAAAAAATAAATGGAAGAAATAATGAAGAAGCTGCGTTTCTCGTTTCTCTTCTGGAGGGAGAGTACCCGCTAGCGTGTTTGGTTTTAAAATTAGTAGGTGAACGTGAGGAATTGCCCTGTATCAACTCGAAGACGAGCAGACCGGAAGCAAATTCGATCGGGATGAACCGAGAACGAATGAAAAGATGGAGGAGAAGGGAAATGACTAACAGGAAAGGGAGAAACAATGATTGCGAGAGCGGTGAAAATTGGAAAGAGCCCGTGCGTGTAAACGGAATTAACGTTACATAACAAGTGATACGTTACTGTAAACAATTTTATCGCCATTCACATCGCGATTACACGAGGAAGTAAAAATACGACGCGTAACTTCATCATACATTGTTCTTTTTTCCAAACGAAAAAAAATCCGTCAACACCACCATTACACACTTGCATATGTTTTATACGATATATAGATAGATATATATACGTACACACACTCGTGACCCAGAGGATGTACAGTTATTATTAAATATACATATATACCCCGGATACGTAAACATACGCAGGAAACAATTACGAACGGAAAACGGGATAGACAAGGAAACGACGTAAGAAGAAAGCAAAGAGACCGATTCTCTCCGCATGTAATAAGTGTTCAAGAGTTTATTAACGAACCAGATTTACCATAGAAAAAAAAGCTATATTATATATATACACACACATATATCGATATATATAGATTATTATATATATCTACACCGTAATACGTCATATATATTTTGTCAATTTTTTTTTTTGTTTCTTCGTTCTTTTTTTTTATTTCCTAGAGTATCACACAGAAGAGAAGAAGAAAGAGAGAGATAAATAGAATTAAGCGAGAAAAAGAGAGGTAGATCGCGGTTAACGAGCGAACACGATGAACGGAGTAGATAGATTAAGAGAGAAACAAGAGGAAAATAGCTAATAGTAATTACAGAAACCGGATGGCATTTAATGGTACCTATTAATAATATATATATAAATATATATATATAAATACGATAGTAAGATTTTTAAACGATCAAGAGGAGTTTCCAAGCAACCAAGAGTCTTTCTCCGATCTTTTTCTCCTTGATTTCGAATATTTTCTTTTCTTTTTTTTGTGTGCTTTAAAAGAACAACGCCGCTGTTGAATGAATTTAACACAACTACTCGTTCGTACATTCGACACGTGTGCCGCGTCGACGAAGCGTGACATTGATACAAATCATAAGTGCAATAGTTGTTACAATAGACACGAGACATGGGATTTTTTAAAGGCGTCGGCCGCGACGATCTGCTCCGAGGTCGTCGGCGTCGAAAAACACCGATCGGGCGTCTCGTACGCCATCTTGGTCCCGCGTCGAAACACGATTCGATAAGTGTTTCGTACAGTTTTGTACTTAGTTCCAATTTGTTTGGAACGACGCGAGGATCGTACACGAGCCTTATCAGCGACGCTGAAACTCGACGCACGATTTCCGGAAAGGACGTCGCGACGCGCCCCAACACAAGACTACCTCGCAAATTTTTCAGAGCTACATGCAGATATATACCGTACCTCGATTATCTTACACGCATATTATACGATAGAGCGCAGAGAATCTAACCAGCGACAAGAGAAATAAATTTACAGAAAGAAAAAATAATAATAATATTGCTAATTAATTAATAGTGAAATAACTGAGCGATGAAGAGATTTGATGGAAATGAATTTAGAGAGCCACGTTTCTGTTGCCGAAATATTTCATTCTTGTTTTTTTTTTTTTTTATTTTTATTTCGGGGTTATCGAAGCTGTTTTTTGTTTGTTGCAAGACACACGAGTTACGAGCTAAGAATCTTCTTTCTTCTGAAATCAGAATCTATGTGGTGGGCAGCTGACGACTGGACAACTCCAAAAATTCCGATATTAGAAATTTATGGATTTAAAATTTTTGCATTAACGGTTTGGCACGAATAAAAATTTGAAATATCTGGAGCAAGATCTCTGTTCCATTACTATATCGTAACGATTGCCCGCGAGTTGTCCGACGGCCGGCAGATTTGCCCGTCACTGTTCAACACGACGAGATCTCGACAACTTTTTCTCGCATCGTGTCGTTGACGTTTGGATACGCGCACGGAATTTTTGCTCGATCGAAATCGACGAGGACGTTCGGAAATTCTGTCATGTTAAAAAACCCTAAACATCGTGTCCTCGTCGATCTCGTGTCGGTCGATCGATGGATCACTGTTCTACGATTTTTGTTCGGTCCGTTTCCTTTCTTTCATCCGTTTCGGACGAGACGTGGACAAGTTCGAAAGCGTTGGATTAAACACGGTGGTACAGTTGATGAATGAAAGAATTTAAAAAAATAAAATGTAAATCGCGTGAGAGGAACACATCGCAGACAGTAAATCCAAGCAGAGTCCCTCCTACCAGCCCCCATCCCCGATCCACGCATACATCCCTCGTTTCCCCCCCTTTCATACAATAGGAAATAGTTAAACGTGAAATAGTGATGATAAAACAATTATGAAATAGAATTATTGTGTTCGCGAGCTCTGTCGAGGCGAGGGCGTCCGGGTCGTAGTAAACGGACGAGCTCCATTTTTTATTTTTCGCGATTCTCGATCGTTGCTCTTCACCGGATGCCCTCACTTCTGGATGTATATAGTATGAAGTAGCTGGAATTCCGAATTTCTCGACGATCTTTTTCACTTTGTTTTCCGAGTCTACGAATCTCGTTGCAAACTCGTTTCTATACAAAACTACGACTTAGGCTACCTTCAGAGGGAGATTCAGCTCTACAAAATCCGCCATTTGCCGAAATTTACCACCGTAACAAGCGTAATGGTTAAGTCTTTCTTCCCTTAAGGGAAGCCTATTGTTGCGAGCGATTGTATGTTTTTTACAACATTGTAACATTTGCGTTCAGATACTGTTATAAAGATTCTGTAATCGTGTCTCGAGGAACCTTGCGATTGAAACGTATTTTGTAGATGCGAAATCTGTTGTTTTTCGAACGGATTAATATTAGTAAGGATGCTCCATCTCGATTAAATAAACGAAATTTTTTATAAGAGTTAATGCGTTGATTGCCACGTGGATGATGTTTGAATGTAGCCTTGTAAAAGATTCTTTATATTTATCTAATTAGGAATATATTAGTACCTTGGTTTATACGTACTTATATTATTTTTATTCGTGCGTCAAATACCTGTTTGTTATCTTTTTGTAGGTGGTTTATGCAGCATTACAGGGAAGTGCAAGTTTTTTATTATATTTAAATTTTTTTTTCATTTTTAAGCTTTCTAAATTGCCAACTTTTCATTGTCAGATATTTAAATTTTCAAATCTTTAAATCGTCGAATACATTTTCAAATTGTGACATTTCTAAATTCACGTGTTTTCTAAATTCGCATAGGATGTATGAATTTTTGAATCTATATGATTAAAAAATATTTAAGTTACTTAAATAATTACAAATTAACTGTTTGCATATTTAAAAATTTCAAAACCACCAAATTGAAAAATTTCCAAATAAAATAAATTGCCGAATCACTAAACTTGCTAATATATTCGTATTAGGTGCTTGAAGTTCCGGAAGAAAAAATGTGAAATAGTTGATGTGCCATGTAATAGAAGCGTCATCGATGTGTCAGTCAGCGCGTTGAAAATTTGTAAAATCCGAAAAATTATAACAGAATAGCGAGCGAACAACGAGATCGAAAACTCGAACGAACAACCTTCGAGTTGTTCTCTTTTTCTTTCTTTGTTAAGTCCTTTATGGAACGAAGGAGATCGGCGAGAAATGAGGAACGATAGTCGTCAGAGCCGACAACCTGTTATATTTCGTCGCGTCGAATCGTCCGAAAGTGTATCGAGATCGATTTAAAAAATCGAACCCCGGAAACTGCCAAAAAAAAAAGGTAAAAATGTGAGGAGGAAAAAAGATCCTCGGTGCTCGTTTCGGGTGGCTCGACGAACGACGATTTGTTATTATGCCGAAATCTGTTAGTTTTTTGTCCTACATATTAGCGTTAAAATAGAATGGGAATAGTAGAAATGCCGTTGTGTTGTTTTTTTGTCTCTTTTCTTTTCTTTTTCTTTTTCTTTTTGTATTCAAACGATGAAGAAAATGTTCGAACGTAACGAATTCCATTCACGGATTATAACGCCAGAAGAGAAAAAAAAGAAAAAAAACACAAAAGGAAGAATTAAACGAAAGGAAACATTATTGTTAAGAATGATAACGATTCGATTAACGAACTCTGTTGGAAAGATACAGGAAAAATCGGGCGAGACGCCGACGCACCGAGCGTCCTTTTCATTTTGTAACGCTCACGCGTCAGCCCAGCATCGCTTTCCATTTTTGTATTTTTCTTTTCTTTCCAGTTGAACGCGCGATCAAGCGTTCCTTTTGTTCTTGCACTCGAAACGAAGAGGAGAACGCGGAAAAGAAAAAAAAACAGCTACCGGTTTGACGCGTGAAAAATCGCTTACGTTCTTGCACTTCTCCGGATGAGGAAAAACCGAAATTTTCTTCCCTTCGTCCCTCGATAAAATTCAATTGCTTTTTGATTATATTACTATTATTATTATTATCGCTATCATTAATTATTAATCATTTATTATTCTTAACGTGTTGCTAATTAAACGGGGAACGAAGAGTTTCGAGAAAGCGATGCGAAAGCGAGCGCGCGGGCGATCATCAGCGAGCGGCAACACGCTCGACGAGAACAATTCCTCACAAAATAAAATAAAAGAAAAGAAAAGCGTAAATTTAAATAAATAAAGGCTAAAAAAAGTAAAGTAATAATTATAAATGAGATAGCGAGAATGCGAGAGAGAGAGAGAATTTATGTTTGCGTGCGCGAATGTTTGTACGAGAGAGAGAGAGAGAAAGGGAGGAAACAAGCGAACGATAAACGCAGCAGCGAGACCGATTAATTAATCGCAAATTTTATTAACTGTATAACTTCTAAATAAAAGTCTATTTGAATGTAAGCGCGTTAAACAAGAAAAAAAACAAACAAACTATTAAGGAGAACGGTATAAGAATATATTACTATTATATTTAGAGAAAAAAAACAAAAACAAAAAACGAGTGCGCTGAACACAAAGAGCGATTTACACACATTTCGCGAGTAGATTACAAGGAGACAAGATCTTTTCTTCATTCGTTTTTTTCTTTCTTTTTTCTTTTTTTTTTGTAATTTCGTTCGTAAAGGTATACTTGTACGCGTTTAGATGTTAAATATAATGGACGAGAGAAGAAGGAGTAGGAAATACGCAGAAATATGTTCCTCGAGTGCAAGGAAAGCAAATTAAATATGGTTTCTTTTTTTTTGAGAAGGTTAAGGGGACGGAAAAAAAGCGAAGAGTAGCCGGTGTAATTTCGAAGCCTAAATTGGCGGAATCGACCGTTCGGATACAGAATTGCTTGAGGAAAAGACAGAAACTAACATTTTGGATTTTCACGTTTTTGCTCCTGAAACGGTTCCTATGGTCCGAGAATACGTCTATATTTAACCCTTATTTGGATAAATTCAGTTATATTATTACACTTTTGAATGAATAAAATTTCTTAATTTTTAAGTTTTCATATTAGCGAGTTTCTGTGTTTACGATTCTTTCAATTTTCGTGTTCCTCAAATTCGTATTTTCAATTTCCTGTACTTCCACGTATCTGCATTATCTTCCATTCCCAAATTACCAGATATTATCAATTTTTTAATACATTTTTAGTTCACTAAATTTTCCAGTTCATCAAATTTATCTCTCGAAATTTTCAGTTCAAATTTATAAATTTCCAAGTAATTCAATTTGAAGATTTGGTATTCTTGTCTCACTAAATTTTCTATATTTTTAAATTTCCAGTATTTCTTGAGTTCCATGCTTTCTAATTCCAAGTTTCTACATTTTTAAATTTAGAAGTTCAATATTTATTTCTGCACTTATACAGGGTATCTCACAATTAGTGTAGGTCCTTGAAATGGGGGGTAGCTGACGCGATTCTGAATAAGATTTCCCTTTGCAAAAATTGGGTTTGAAGCTTTGTTTTTGAATTATTATGGAAAAACACGGACCAATCAGAGCGCGAGAATTATGCATGCGCAGACACGAGAGCGACAGCTTCAAGCCTAGTGCGAACGTGATCAAGCGCTCTAATTGGTCCGTGTTTTTTTTAATATTATAATTCAAAAACGAAGCTTCAATCCCATTTTTGCAGAGGGAAATCTTATTCAGAATTATGTCAGCTACTCCCATTTCGACCTACACTAGTTGTGAGATACCCTGTATAGACATTGCAACACGATTAAAAATTTTCCAGAGCCACATAATCCGAATAAGGGTTAAAGAAACAGAGAGTGAACATTTACACTCCCATTTTTTCTACATTTCTACATCCTAAAGTCATCACTCTCTAAATCGTAAAATCCACCCTTCAGTTTCACTTTCCCTCATTTTCCCTTGACTCTTCCACCCTGCTCTCTGTCTTTCTCTTGGTCCACGTATAACGAAGACCTCGTGAAGAACAAAAACCGGGAAACGAAATGTAAACGGAAAATTCGCACTCAGAGCTATTTTTTCCCCCTTGGTGAAGATCGTAACAGGTTTTATATGTTCGGGACAGTGAAAGCAAGAGAACAGTTGTCTCTTTCGAATTGAACATTCATATTTCACACACAAGCAGACTACACGAGGACAAGGAAATAATTAAGAAATCAATTTATAATGAATTTTGTGTAACATTCAATTGAGGATTGTATGTATTGTATGAGTACAATGCAGTCCATGAGTTAAGATACATTCTCCTTTTTCTACCATGAAAAAATAAATTATTCTAGTTAATAAAAAAAAAAATTGTGTGCGTTACTGTTTCTACTTTTTTTTTCTTTATTTCTTCTATAATGCCAATTCCCTGATATCCAACACAGAGGCTCGACCTCCGCAAACGCCATTGCATTGTGTACACGAATTCTATTGTTGTGATGTGAAATAAACGTTTCAGAAATTGAAAGAGTCTTGCTAAAATAAATCGTGAATATGCCTGTAGTGTTCTTTTTTTTTTGCTTAAAAATACATTTTGTTTATCGAACAAAGTTATCGGCAAAATTTGCTCTTGGACAAAATGGCCGATTTACTTAAGAGAATTCTGCAATTTCTGTAGAAATTTATAAATTGGTAAATTAAGGAATTGGGAATTAGGAAATATGTAAAGTTAGTAGTGTAGAAATTTGGGAATGTAGAAAATTTTGGAATTTGAAGTTTACAAGTATCATAAATTGGAAGTAGTTCACAGTTCTGTGGATGAATGAAAATTCGATCAATGCCATCTAGCGTTTGATGTACTGCGATTGCTCCTGGTAGCTAGAGAACATGAAACTGCAAGAGGTATGCTGCACCTGTGCGACAAAGAGAACATGTAACAAGGAACGGTACAGTTACATCACAATGGCGACAATCATGTATTGACAGGTAATTATTAAATTAATTAATCTTCTTCCTTGTATAATTTCAATATTTTTCTGATCGATTATTTCGACACATTTAACATTTTCTTGTAATTTTTGAAGCCAAATAATCTTTATAGCTATCGCAATTATCTGTTAGTGAGTCAAGAAGTTGTCCAGTTGGATTTAATAAATAATTGTAAGATGGTTATATCAATAAACCACGATACAAAGGATTTTTATATTCTTGGTACTTGGTAGAAATAAAAGTGAATCTTTTTATCATAATGTACGATTTTATTATCACTAATGGAATTAGTACACGAGTAATTAACGATCAGTAATTTTAATTTCACCTTTGTAACATGAATTTAATACATTCATTTTTCTTCAAATAAAGCTTCGATTTAAATTAAATTATTTGTACAAATTAATTCGTGAATTTGTAGATTTAAAAAGTTCGTACATTTAAAATTGCTACCATACAAATTTCACCTCAAAAATTGAGGTCAAAATTTTTAAGGTGAAATTTGAGCTGAAAAAATGAGATCCATATCTAATAACAAAAAACAAGATATGACTAGAAGAAATTGTACTTCCTGAGGATTTGTAAAACACTGATATTGAACGGGTTAATACTTGGACATTTGCGTCGAGGTTCGACCTTTACAAGGAATCTTCTTTACCGACACTAAAGTAATCGATATATGCAACTTTATAAAACGAATGCGGGATGATCCGCGATAACTATGTAGAATTATTCGTTGAAAACCGAATTTGAATTATGGGTGATTAAACTGTAACCACAGACGATGTATACGAGACTTTTCATATTGGTATCTTATGGATTTTTGGGTCTCGCTGCCATACCGACCTTGAGATTTGAACATTCTCAGGTAATAAATAGTTAGTTTTATTATTTTGTTCTTCAACCATGGACAGACTCTGAATTTGACCCAATGAAAAATCTTAAGAAATCAATAATGTGACGTGAAATTCAAATGTCCACAAGGTATAAAACTTCAAAGCTATTTTAACATTGACTGTTATTTTTGTCTATGGAATATTTGTCAATGAATCATATAAGAAAAGTCTAATACCTTTCTCGCTGAACAATATAGTCAAGATTGTAGTCTCGTAAATTCGAGAGAATCCAAAAATTGAGGACAGAAAAATACAGATGTATACCTCGTCTGTGCTGTAGTTTGTCTTATTTGGAAACGCGATATCGACCGAGTAGGATTTCGTTATGTCGGTCTGAGAGCGCTAACCATGTCTCCTAGTAACCGTTCCACGCTAACATCCCCTACTGTTGGTTTGAATAACAGTTCTTGCAGGGTTGATCGACAGAGTGCGCGAGCCGGGGGTAACAGCAATAAAAGTCTTCCAACCCTTCGTGCATCCCTTTCGCAGAACACAGCTACCGTTTGTTCTTGCAACGCTGTTACTCTTCCTGGTTCGCAGAGTCCTCGTGCTTCTGATTAAAAAATATTTTTATCAAAGTTAAACTATCAAATAGTTTATTTAGAAAAATGAAATTTAATAATGAAGATTTGCAGTTAGTAATTTTGATAGACAGATCTGCTATATTTTTGTAAACGAAAGTAATCGTACCTCCTTTAAAGAGAACAATGGCTTTCAAACAAGCGTACTCGGAATGATCGACTCTGAGGAGCGCACATTTCCCTAACAGTTCCCGCAGCCTCCTCACTTCGTCGACTAGCACTTCTTTCCTTTCTGATAACAAATCGTTAGGTACTAGAGTTGCCTCTTCGACTGGGAAGTTCCATTGAGCGGCTGTCAGGACGAAGAGTTCGCTCCAAGATTCCTCCAGGAGGATAGTTTGGTCTCTATAGGGCAACTAAAAAGAAGAGCGTACAATTAAGAGTAAACTCCATATATCTTTCTATGTATCCTTGCATTCGTGTTTAAGCTAGCAAAATTGCTTACTTGTAAGAACGAGTGAATACTTCTCGCCCATCTGACAGCAAAGAAGAGCAATTTTGCCGCGAATTCGTAAATATTCTCCGTAGGTAGAATGGAAAAATTAGTCATATATTCTGAGGACGCAGAGTTGATGATTGGTGGTGCTAACCGGCTACTCGTTAATTCCTCTGTAAAATCATTAGACAATATCTATAATACTGATACTAAGATATTGGACAAGTTTCTGTTTCAGAGTCTTCACCTTTTGGTTCAGTTCTTGTGTCGATGGTACCAGCTTCTTCGGAACTCGTCACTTCGTCTTCCTTTGCTGTTGTCACTGTCAACGATTCTGTTGGCGATCGTGGCAGAAAGTGTGCTGAAATATCGTAATCAAGATGGAAATTATATATAAATATTACTGAATAATACTTGTTAAATTTTAATATTGTACTTACCGACTGATGGTGTGAAGGCTGACACTGTCGGCTTAAAAGGGAACAACGCAGGATATAACAAGGGATGATAAGGGTTGCTCGCGGCATGGTAAACGTGTGGAATTCCTGGATACAGTCCTGAAGGACCTCTCCTTGTTGCCGTCACCAAAGATGACGTGTTCCGTGGGGCTCTTTCGTGTTGAACCGCTATATTATAAAATATTAATTATTCAAAATTCAATTATGTTTACATCAATATTATAATGTTATATTCTCCAAATTTCACAAGTTTCCATCTTTCTACATCTCCAAACCACCAAATTAATTTTTCCAAAATTCTCAAAGTCCATAATTCACATCTCATACATAAAATTAACACTTTATGTATTTGCTAGCTTCGCACAAACCTAGTGAAGCTAGCAAAAATCCCAAAGTACATAGAAAATCCTAGTTACGCTCAAAGTACAATAGGAGCTATAGAAGTGGTCGGACCTATAATAGCACCTTTCGTTCCGTCCCTCGCTAATTGATATCCCCGCGCAATCAAGTGTTTGGATTATCGGGCCTGGCTAGAAGTGTTTACAAAAGCTGTGAACGTCAGGCTGCTCGTGACACCGCTGTCCCACTCGTGGCAAGGCTAACTTTCCGGATTCTGGCGTGAGCAAGCACGAATATAGAATTTCATGTGGGCGCAACCACCCCTTTTTTATCGTTCCATCCCTTCGAATCGTTTCTCTGCTTTTTTTTCCTCTACCGTCTACGCGCATTGTAATATCCTCAGGGTTGGTTACACTTCGAACTCGACGCGTGTTTGCCAGCCAAAAACGAGAGAGATATCGGTTCCTGTCATTCGCAACGCTTCTGACAGATGGGATGTCGTTGAACCTTCGAACTTAACTTCTAGATAAATTTAACACTGGATTTATAAAACCCAGCAAAATCACGGATTTCAGATTCCTTATATTAAAAAATTTTTTTTTTAAATTATTTATAAAAATGTCTGTTAACTTTCGTCAAGATGAAGAATTGTATCAGATGCTTTGCCCGTAATTTATTTATTTTTCCTCTTTCGTTTTGATTTGAAAATAAGTGGCCATGTAAATCCAGTGTTAATTTGAAAATTGGAAAAGCTTGAACATTTTGAGAGGTAACATAAAAATTCATGAATTTATTTAAATTAAAATCAGTCAGTTTTATTCTTGTTGCTAAAGAAGAATTTTGTTTAAATAAAATTTGAACAGAAGAGCTATGACATTGTGAAAAGAGTGAGAGATTTGTGAGAATAATGAAATAATATAGAAAGGATAAAATTGATAAATGTCCATGTCAAAAATTTTATGAAGTTAGAAGCACGGTATCGATATCTTTGATAGGATGTACTATTGTTAATAGAAAGAAGCTTAATCACCGTTAAAACGAAGCGTACCATCTCGTTTCATGTTGACCTGAAGGCACTTGGTAAAACGACATGCCTGGCACTGATTGCGACGTGAAACGTCCACGATGCAACGGCCATTTTCCTTGCAAACGTAGTCTAGATTCCTGAACAAAGCGTTCAAACTAATATTTATTCCACGTATTTTGAAAACAAACTAATTATAATGTTCAGTATTCAATAATATTAAAAGCTACAATCAAACTAGTCATTAACGTATATGCAAAGACAGACCGAACATAAATACATTATTCAATGGTAGATGTTGAGGAATATAAATCTAGGTTCCTTGTAATTGAAATATAATTTGTCTGGGCAGTACAATTAGCCACAGTAATGTGACAATGTTTATTTCGCAAATTACATAAAAATAGTTACCTTGCATACCTGCGGATCGACCGCTTGAAGAAACCACGACATCCATCGCAGCTTGGTACTCCATAATGCTTGCCCGATGCTTTATCGCCACACACTTTGCATAAACTTTCTCCCCGGCTGCTGTCCTCCATTTTCTCCTCGTGTCTATTCATCAAACTGCAATTAGATAGAAAAATAATCAGAGAATGTGATTTTAGATTGTTTAAAACTTTCGCTGTAATTTCAAATTTTTAAAACTTGTCTCATCAATCTCGAATCTCTATAACTTTTGAAATTTTGAAATTTCTAATCTTCCTTTGAAACCTCGAGATATTCAAGCATTTATAAATGTTATAGATTTTAAATTTAGAGTTTCGTAGAATTTTGGAGCTCTACAATGGAGTTTCAACAACGCTACAATAAAGTTTAGATTCGTACATTTGTACCATCTGTTCACCGTCGTAACGGTTGAACGTTGTTTATCCATAAATAGTTTCACTCCACATAATAATCATTCGTTGACTGCCGTGAAACGACAATAACAGTTTCGCCTTTCCTCAGACCATGTTACTACAACATGAATTATGTGTCAGTTTCAGCGATGCAGCGGACACGGTTCTCGTGACTAACGTGCAGTCAGTGGAGGAACTTATAGTCACCGAACATCGGGTCTTTGCATATTGCAGTACATAATGAGAAGTTCGATGATTGTTAAACCGACATCATGCCTTGATATCTTCGATGCTTACGACTTACTGACTTCTCGCTCGTATGCTAGAGCAATCTGGATGCCATTAAAGATCGTAAGTAGCTTATGACGTTTAATGTTTCAATCGATTCTTTAGATTAGATTTAATGCATAGATTAATCCTTGAATACGTGGGTTATTATATTTATTACCTAATGTTTCCTTTACCTCATTGAAAAAAATGCGTTTGTTTAAATTTTTCGATATTTTGCAACAAATTGAGAGGACTAGAAAAAATATATTAAAATAGTTCAATCTTTCGTGAATAAAACAAAAAAGAATTTAGGTAAATTGGTTAAGTAGTTTGTGAGAAAAAAATTCGTAAGTGAAGACTACTTTTGCAAAAATAGGCAAAAATTATGAACTTTGAAGACTTGTTATTTTTTAACAAATTCGAAACCGACAAAATGATGACTTAAACCCCCCCTAATTTCACGTGAACTATAACATACTTTGATTAGAACAAAATCGCAGATGGTGACGTCAAAAAGCGACCAATTTAACGTGGAACAACCCATGAGAGTTAAAACTATTAAAAATGTGAAATGACTTGTTTAGTCTCTTAAATTTAATTTATCGATAAAGTGAATCAGTGACCGTGTATCAAAACTTTCGCTGAGTATACTTTGAAATCGCATGTTTCCATCAAGAAATTATTTATCGGTTACGTGCACGTTCTCACGAACCGTCAATGAATAGAACGAGCAAGAAAAAGATCAAAGGAACATTTATCTCTTCGTTCATGAAGAAAACGTTTATTGTAAGATAGACGAACGGAAGTCAGAACGTCAAGGTAACCGACGGTTAAAGCACCCTCTTGTACATTTCCGTATAACAGTGATAAACAGTCAGTTCTGACTGACTAAATACAGCTACAATATTAAACTAGATAGAGAATGTTAAAATATTATGTCATTTTGGTATTACACAATCATTATCTATCCAAATTACATTTGGTTTTGAACTCCAAATTGACACGTGTTAAAAATTCGAACAGATGATCACAGCTGACATATGAGTGCGTCAGACTCGTCAAAATAGGGGTTAAAATACAGCATTATGTACCAAATTTTCCCAACGTGATTCCTCTGAAAAATGGCGGCCAATCAAGATACCATGTCTCTGATTAAGGGGGGAGACCAGTATGACGCAACTTAAAACGGCCCTATCTTTAAAAGGTCGTCAGAGTTTTGTTGCTTAAGAAAAATCAAATCTTTTGATGAATTTGGTTAAAATGGACATTTATTTAAATATTAAAAAAAAAAATTAGTACAAAATAAGGACGGTATAGTTAAAAACAAAAAAAGATGGATGATCTACACTTCGGCGCACTTTCTCACTATAACCAGGGTACAGATCAAACGAGGCATCCGAAATGCATAAAATAAAATTATAAGTAAAGGAAATCGATGCTATTTTCGGCCTAACCTCCGATCTGATTTAATTATTCAACCCAATGGCATATAATAATTATGAAAGTGGCAAAACCCATAATTACGCAAATTTTTCTAACATTTTATTTTTTTTCTCCAAAATTAGACTTGTTTTCTGGGATGTTTTAGGTTAGGCCGATAGCCACTGATTAGAAATACTACCACAAAAAATTTCAAGGTGATCTGAACCTCCGTTTAGGCTGTAGGCTGGTTGCAACGTCCAAAAATGATGTTCCGAGAAAAACGAGGTTAAAGTTTTATGTCCATACGCGGGATAGTGTTATGCGGGATACGAAAACACGTCTAGCGACGGAAATTTTTCGCATTTTTAGGTCCGGTTTTCGGCATTATACGCAGAAAAGACGAAAGAATTTTTTGAAATGGTAAAAAAAAAATCGATTTTTTAAAGGTGTCATACTGGTCTCCCCCCTTAAAGAGTCTCTACTAACTTTTACATCACTTGTGGTGATGTTAACTTTTAAACCCTTACTCGTGGTTACTTTATCGAACATATTGTTTCAACAAGAAAACCCTTTATATCAGAATTTTCTAGAACCATAACACCACGGTGCCGGAGGTCAAGCTAAAAAACACCCTCTTGCACACTTCCGTTGACTTTTGCGAACCCTTACCGATACAATTCACGGTTCTCCACCTCTCGGTTCTCCGTGTCCTTTCTCCCCGTGAAAGCTCCCTCTTTGTCGAGGCCCTTGGGGCGACTCCGCCACGGTCTTCCACGGTCTAATAGGAGGACGTGGAGTCACCTGTAAAGTTCCCAGGCTCAATAATGCATCGGTGGTAAACCACCGAGAGTCCTGGTGGATGATGCCACGCTTCACCGCACCCTTCGTCCCGAGACCAGTTTCACCGACACTGTCATTACCACTGCCAACGACCAAGAGATCTTGACTGGACGACTGACTCCAGTGCTGGATTTATCGATAAATGTGCGATTGCTTGGGACTAGGGATTCATAGAAATTTTCTGATCTTTCTAATATTTTGAGTTTGAATTCTTAAATATTCAGATTCTAAAATTACGAAAGTTGGGAAATTTAGAAACTTCAGAATTTTGATATTTTGGGATTTTGGAATTGGGGATTTTTGGAATTGGGGGATTTGGGAATTGGGGGATTTGGAAATTGGGGGATTTGGGAATTGGAGGGTTATGGAATTGGGGGATTTGGAAATTGGAGGGTTTGAGAATTGGAGGTTATGGAATTGGGGGATTTGGGAATTGGGGGTTTGAGAATTGGGGGATTTGGGAATTGGAAGGTTATGGAATTGGGGGATTTGAGAATTGGGGGATTTGGGAATTGGCGAATTTGGGAATGGGGGATTTGGGAATTGGGGGATTTGGGAATTGGGGGATTTGAGAATTGGGGAATTATGGAATTGGGGATTATGGAATTGGGGATTATGGAATTGGGGATTATGGAATTGGGGAATTATGGAATTGGGGAATTAAGGAATTGGGAATTATGGAATTGGGAATTATGGAATTGGAGAATCTTGGAATTGGAGAATCATGGAATTGGGAATTATGGAATTGGAGAATCTTGGAATTGGAGAATTTGGGAATTTGGGAATTTTGGAATTGGAGAATTTTGGAATTTGGGAATTTTGGAATTGGAAAATTTTGGAATTTGGGAATTTGGGAATTTTGGAATTGAGGAATTCCTAATTCCTCACTATCCCACTACCAAAATTCCTTTTCCAAGCTTACAAATTTCCAAACTCAAAAACTCACAAATTCACAAATTCACAAATTCTCAAACTTCCCATAAACAGACCTCAAAACATTTAAAGTACCGGGGTCTCTAAGAATCCTTAACCCGACCGTGACTCTTTGATAAGAACATACAGCCACAAAGCCACATAAAAAAGCTGTTCTTTGCATGCAAGGGTTAACCTGTCATATTTTTATAATGCCAATTGTCTTCGTGGGGTTGCTCCACAGATGAAAGCAGAATGTATCCCTTTCTTACGGTATAGTATTTATTATTTACTCCTTCGTATGGAGGTTTGATTTTATTCTTGATTCATCCGTGTTACTATATGGCTTATAATGTTATAAAAATATCCTACACAGCGATCTCGAGAGTAATTAAATATTTATGATTCGCAAAAAGTCGAACGGTTGGTTGGGTCTTTTCGATGTGCAGTTACAGATGGGGCGGATTATTTAAACCTGTTTGCACGAACACCCACGCCGTTTACGCACGCACGTAACATATGTCGCGAATTATACGAACACGAGTTGTATGATGTCACATTCTACCCTGCTTTTTCCTGTCAAGATGTCGAATGCACTTATTTTTATACCTACTAGAATTACAGTACCAACGGAAACATAAAAATATACAAATTCGTTAAATAAATTAAATAAATTCATTAAAACATGCAAATTCGTTAAATAAATTAAAAACTTGCTGATTAAAATCTTCAATAGTCAAAAAGTAGATAAAAATGTTAGAACCGGACAGTTTACAAAAATACATTTATGTGAAATATATATTTTTTGAAATTTTGTTTAAATATATTTTTTGAAACGCAAGAGAAGGTCAAATAAAATGAAGACTGAATTTTTAGATAGAAGGAAAAAGGATATTTTTCGAGTAATTTAATGCAAACCCATCGATCATAGAAACTTTGATACAAGTTCACATCTGCAGCTTAATGTAGGTCCAATGACTTTTCGATAGTTCAACTTGATGCAACGCGACGAAAGTTCGTTGTGGTCCACGAGTGAATCTCGATTGAAAATTCGAACGGGTCCTATGTAAATTTTTTTCCTCGTCACGTCATGTGCGTTGTTTCGCATAAAAAACGTTGATGGATCGTTCAAGGCAATATAACGTCATTATTTGATACTTGGGTAAGAAGCTTAAAAAGTCATAAACACTGAAGATAGGCTGAGATGGCCATTTTAAATGTAACTTTTTAATTTTATATGCAAGATAATATTTTACCAATACAATATTGGATGTAGTGAAAGAAATGGATTATAAATTGTAGTTCATCTTTAAGGAAGTCGTTTTTGAAATGTTTTCATATGTAAATGTATTTAAATCAAAGACTTCTTCAATGTTAATACATTTGCAATAGGTCGTAGTGTTTGGATTTTCATTAACATATTTTATTCTTAATGTTCGTATTCTTTCTTCTAGCTTTTGTACTTCGTTTGTACTACAGTCACAAATATTTTCAGTATTAACTTTATATTATTTTATGTTAATACAGTATAGAATTTTAGTATGATTAGAACAGAACAGTTCTCCAAACCAAAATGGCGTAGTTCTCAATCGCGACGGGAAATCATTTTCTAATACTTCCCAATATTTCATCGATAAATGACTTAAAAATTATCAAACATTATTCATCTAGGTTTGAAAAAAATAGAGTAAAGATAATGTCGCAATATTTTCAATATTCAGTAATCAACAGAATTCTCGAATTATTCTGATGAACCCTATAATGTACCTAAAGGAAGTTTCACTTTTTATCGATCATCGATCAAAAGCTACTTGCGTATTCGAGGATCATCCCATGTTTTTCGTCCACGTTCTTTCTCTAATTTAATCATGGTGTCGTTCATTGTTCGAGCACAATGGACTCTTCGCAAGGGGGTTCATTGAGAAAAAAGGCACGTGGCAATAAACATCCTTTTCACGCTGCTACCAAGCATGTCACACCTTGCTGAGTAATATTCACCTGGATCTTTTCCGTTCCGACGTTAAATCATCGATTCACCAAATGTTCTCCCCTACTTCTACAAAACTTGAACAACTCGTGTCTTTTAATTAATAACAATTAATTAACCTTGTCGTTACCATGAAATAGACATTTAATTACAAATGAACAAGAAGAGGATTCGGTCTAACGAGTCTCCCTCCTTCTAGCGCGTTTTTTCATACATTTTTAAATAGTTCCAGGTAAACATGGTCGTTAGCTTACGCTACCCCTGACGTGACTTTTGCCATCGAGGAGGGTTGACTGCAATTAGAAACTCTTCAATAATAAATAACGTTGTGCTACGCTTGTAAGAACCGCGTCTACGTAACATCCGTTTGTCTGTGTGCTTAGCTGCTATTTTATACGCTTTGTTAGCTTGTTTCTGTAAACGTGACCTAGGAATGTTGGGACGCAGGGATGTCAGGGCGTAGGGATATCGAGACGCAGGGATATCAGGACGCACAGATTTTGGGATATGGGGATATGGAGACGTAGGGATATCGGGATGTGTGGTTATCGGAACATAAGAATATCGGGACGTGGAGATATTGGGATGCAAGGATACTGGGACGCAGCGAAATTGGAACGCGAGAGTATTGGGGCGTAGGGATATCGGGACAGATATCAGGACGTAGGGATATCACGACGCAGAGATTTCGGGACATAGGGATATGGAGACGTAGGGATATCGGGACGTGTTGTTATTGGAACATGAGAATATCGGGACGTGGAGATATTGGGATGCAAGGATACTGGGACGCAGCGGAATTGAAACATAAGAATATTGGAGCGTAGAGATATTGGAACGCAGAGATACCAGGACCTACAGTCATCTACACGTAGGGGTATTAGGACGTAGAGGTATCAGAACAAGAAGATATCGTTGATATATTGGGACATAGGTACATTAGAACGTATGAATCTCAGAATGTACAGATATTGAACATAAGGATATTTGACTGCAGACAGATCTGGACATAGATATTTCACAACAGCGATATCGAAACAGTGGTACATAATTGTAGTGCTATAAAAACCTACGAATTCTATAAAGATATCTAGAAGTACTAATGTAAAAATGTATATAGAATAAATATGCCCAAGAATGTCGATAGATATAACTTTCCTAAATGTCACTTAAAAGCACCTTATACTGACACTATTATACAATTTTAAGAGTCCTTAGATCATATAATAACGACGTCTCGATTAGTGTCCACCGTGCATGTATTTACATATCTATTGCATCTTGTCAGGTTTCACTCCTTCAGTCGAGTTAAAAGTAACAGAAGTCAAACTTGATTTCCAAGCCGATTTTAATTGCACAGCGTGTGTGATTAGCTTCGGTCGCGCACGTGCACCATTCACACGATTGGCAGTGATTGCATGGTTCGAAGTTGTCGTGCATGACACTCCTACACCATGCACGTGAAAACCCCAAAACACCCGTGATTTCACGTAACAGATACTTTACTGGCTTTCGTAATGCTACCAACTGCTGCACGATCATTGACTATCGATCGTTTTCGAGTTCTTTTTTTACCACAAGATATTTTAGGTGCTTGTATCGATTATTGGCGTTACTCTAATTTTTCTTTGATGTGGGAATAGTATTTTAAGTTTACTTCGTGTTGACATAGTTTTTCATAATTTTTAAGGACTTTTCGAGTTTGATAAGAGTGGGACGTGTAATTTTGTGAATTTTGAAAAGCGCAATTTTTTAATTCTTCAATCTTCAAATTTTCTCAAATTCTCTAAAATTCTCCCAGTTTTCTATTTTTCACAACTTGCAAATTCTAGTTTGGAAACAGTAAATATAAGAAAAGATCTTACCTGTATTCTTTAAGTTATCAATGTAAGAAGATCTTGAAAATTCTGCTTTGCGATAAATATATTCGATCGGATAATTTATCCTTGAGTATTCTGTAGATTTTCAAGGGTGAAGCGTCTCTTGCATTGCTTTCAAAAGTCCCAATTCAGATGCGGCAGCCATCTTGGTACGTTCAACAGAAAACGAGACATCTCGACTGTTACTCGCTGTTATCGTTCGTTCGGTTTAGTTTTTAGATTTACTTAACATTGTTTTAACTAACTGTTCTGTAATAGTTAAAATATCTTCATGAACGGATTAATATAAATGGACAAAATTTGTTATATCACCGTTTCAATCACAACACTTTGGTCAAAAACGTCAGTCACTAAATACCAATATCTAGAAACCGCCATTTAACTCTCCTATTTTGTTCGAGTCATATTCAACGATATTTACAATTTGACTGTCTCTTCAGAAAGTCGTTCTTCAATTTGTATTCAAAATTGATTCATTGAAATTTTTCAATTTGTTCAAGTTATTTGTAACTCTTTAAACAAATATTGTGCTAAGTACGAAGTCAAATCTTTAAGAAAATTATTTAAAAATACATCTCGGACCAACAATAATTTCAGCAATATTTTTTTTAATGGTCTCCGCACAGCAAATTGAATAAATCATCGAAATCCATTGAAGCGTCACACGTCAATTTGCTGATCTATACAAGTTTGCTAACCCGATCAAAATTGTTATGAAAATTTCCCTTGACACATCGTCGCCAATAAATAATCGCTACCATTTACAACAGGAGAGTTAAATGTACCTCTAAGAATAAAATCTTCTCTAAAATCACGGGGGATCACTCGAGCCTCTTCCTGTCGGCGTTCCAGCGTTAAAAAAAAAGTAATTTAAATGTGTCGCGTGAAACCGGAGGTCCTTTATCGCGAGGACTACGTGGAGCACAGGGTGTACAGGGTATACGCGTGATCTATGGCTCGTAATTCTTGGTCTCTGTTCGCGGCTGCAGGGGTGGTCAGGATGCGTCGCCGTTGATCGCCCTCTGCGAGCACGCCCAATCGCGAAATCGCGCACAACGGGGTGGCTGAAGTCCGTAGATGATTGGCCGACAGGCGGAGCAACTTCCTCGGAGCTTATGATGGTTGCAGAGGGTGGTATGAGAGCAACCCCTTGGAAACTCTGCCGTCGAAAGCGCGAAAGTCAACTCGCAAGGTTTCCCCTCTAATCGAACAGTGCTCGAAAGAGATCCGCCATCAGACACCTTGTTCGACGATTTTATGACACTGCTAATGTGTGCTGGTCGTACCTGAGGAAATGGCTTTAGTTTTTTACAATACAATAAATCTTTGTAATGGACAGGAATTTCTGATAACTATGGTAGTGTAGACACTTTGTTTTTGAGATTCAAAGGATGTTGTAAAGGAAAATAATATGTGGAAAGATGGTTGTCTTCTCCTTGTCTTCTCGTTGTCTTGGCTGCCACCTTCTCAGCTCCGACAGTGCAAAGGACTGACAATCTTATGACACAATTTTATGATAGTACTGTGTACAGAGGACTGGTAATACGATCATGAATAACCAGCACGAGGAACAATTTTATAATTGTTTTATAATTGTATACACTGTATTGTATGTGTGATTAGTGTGATTAATGTATTAAAAGGACTGATAGAACAACACAAAGTATGGAAATGCATGTTGATTATGAAGATTTAGAAAATGCAGGTAAATCAAGATTTTTCAATTGTAATTTCCGAAATCATCAAGTATGAAAATTCGAAGAGTTATGAATTTTAGAATTTATAAATTTATTAAACATGCGCAGCAAACAATTAACAATTTCGAACCATAAATCTAACCCAGCTTAACAACATATATTGACACTTCGTGTATCTCAATTTGTAGATCGAAGTTTGCTAAAAATCCCGAGTTATCGAATAATCGGAACAGTTTTTAGAGACAGCCATGAAACGTTAGTGAACACCTGTAACTTTCACACGATGTAGACTACAGTATCACGATTGCGAGAGATGGTCGTAATAAACGGCACCCGTCGTTGAATATTTTATTTATTATTGCCTGAAAATCGATGATTGTCATCTTTCGGCCACGTGTTGTCCACTGATCCCTAGTTTGCATAATTAGACTGTTTCATAGTTTTCCGAGTTTCTGAACACGTATGAGCGTAATAAAAAATTCATGAAAATTGCTGCATCGACAGAGATCAAAGAACAACTTCCACGTAATAGTACATTAGTTATTAATTTTTATTACAAAGTTATTTTATAACAATAACATTTTAGAAAATATTTCTTATCTGCGTTCTAATATCACTTTCTATGTACAAATATTACATAAGATATTTACTCTTTCCCTTTTAAATAAAATATTAATGATATCACGTCGATTTAAACTCATATTCAATTTTCAATTAATCAATTTAATAATAATTTTTCTAGATTATAAGTATAATTTCTCCAACGTGACATTTCACAAATTTTGATTACTAAAAGACTTACATTTTGTGACACGTATTCTCTTGGATCATTGCAAGTTATTTTCGCGAACATGTAAATAATCCACTATGCTCGATATACAGTAAATAAAGTGTTTAATGTATAGTAAATGTACAGCGTGTAATAAACAGTAAAAAATGAGAATATAATATCGCGATAGGAACGAAAGTAGGTGTGAAAACTTAATTTCAACCGCATCGGTTCTGTCAGGGAAAAGCAGGCGGTCTGCACATGATAGGTCGAAGGATCCGTGGATTCTGAAGCACCTTCTCGACGTGGCAGGAGCAGAAAATCGCGTTGAAGTGGCAACGGTCGGGCTAATGGCTCAGAGACGATATTTTGTTAAACAAGGAAACCTTTTATCCCTCGTACCATTTTCTCGGGCGAACGCTCGGGGACAGGGATGGCTCCGTTTCAAAAGAACTCTGCTTATGTTCACTCTCATCGGTTCCTGTGTACGTACAGTCAACGCCAAATCTGCCTTCCCTAAGGAAATTTAATCAAAGAAACATCGTTCACTAATCGCTCTTAGCTATTTTTGACGATTTGACAATTTTGGGGTGGATTAAGAATTTGGAGACTTTTAGTTTGAGATTTGGGGATTTGAGGCTTGGGATTTGGGAAGTTTGAGATTAGGGGACTTACAGATGGGGATGTAGGTATTTGGACACGTAGGTTTTTGGAAATTTTAGGATTTGTAAATCTTAGTATTTACAGAATTTTAGAATTTAGAAAATTTAGGAATTATAATATAAAGTTTGCTTCATGGTGTATCTTATGGGATCCAAGTTCTATCAATATAAGATTGAAAAGTAACCATTGTTACATTATTTGAATCACACATAGAAACTAATTGAGTTGAAACATATAAATATCGACGTGTTTGTTGAATATAGCAATGGAAAAGTGTTTCAAAGAGCGTTGATCTCTATTTGTATCGCGTGGCAAATGGAACGATTGCAAAGATGCTCCTGATAAAAGCAGCCCTGAACCGTCACTTTGGTTTTCTTGTCACCAGAAGAGAACGAGCTGGAAGTGTGAACCGTCGACCACTACGACAAGATACCATCTGCCTTTTCTCATGGTTCACCCACGCATATACTGCCATTCTCGCGAAATTCCTTCGATCCCTCCCGCTCTCAATCACTTCTCACTTTCAGCCCTTCTAAGATGCGAATCGATGTGGCTCACCTACCCGACAACTCTCCGGAGTTTTGTTCGTGGTAAGCTTCGACTGACAAGTTAATTCACTCTGTTTCGGAGGAACGAGGTGATGTATAGGATCTTGATATAACTTTAGCTCGATTAACCAATAAGCAAAATACTGCTTAGAGTGTCGGGGAGTATTACAGAAATTTTATTTTATTTTAAAGCGTTACAGTGCTATGAAATTTTAAAGACGTTCTGTCATTTAAAAATGTGGAAAGAATACCGGAAGTGTCATTCTGAAGTTCTAACATTTTAAGATTTCAAAGTTAAAAAATTTTTAAGACCTCAAAATGTATCCACAATTATTTTTGCCTAAAATATGTCTGTTCCTCTAAAGAATAATTAGTCGAAGTAGAAATAGTGGTTTATTAAAATTAACTAAAATTACTTTGGAATAAAATAACTCTGTAAAGAGTGATTTCGAAAAAAAAAAAAATGGTTCCGGCCGGGATCGAACTGGCGACCTTCTGCGTGTAAAGCAGACGTGATAACCGCTACACCACGGAACCCGATGTCTTGACTTTCCTTTCTATACGATATAAGGGGAACTCATTGCACTATATTAATTATAAAAGAATGAACTGAATATAAAGTTACAGCACATAACATTGATTCTTAATTATAAATAAAATTCTTCCTGTTATCTACTTGTACATGACCTCAACGCACGGTGAAGATAAAGTAAATCCAAAATAAAGCAGTATTACATAACAAAATCTTACAAAGATAAGAATATTATCTCCTTAAAAATATCTGCTTAAAAATTAAGATAGGGCTAGGAATTAATAGAAATCATGTTTATTATTGCACTTTAATTATAAACATATGAACAAATCAGCTTGTACCGTATAGTATGCTAATGGCAGTGAAATTATTATGATACTAATATTCATGTTCTGTATAAATAGGAATATTTACGTTACATTGCACTTCTTACAATCTATTAAGTTTCGAGTGGCACTTCATTTCTTCGTGTAAAATAAAAAAAGGATACATCAATGTTTGACATAAGTACATGACAAAATTTCACATTATCACTACTGTGTACCTTAATACGTACAAATAAATTTAATCAATTAATAAATTATCTGTATTTGCTGCTGCAAAAAAAATGGAAGAAATGACGGAAGACAGTGATACAGCGTTTCAGTCTTGCCAATAGAAATTTGATAATCAATGTTATTTAAAACAAATTGGTCCAACCGTAAAACCAAATGCCTGTTGTGGTAATCCATAATCGACCGGATAGAAATCCACCAACGGTAATTGTTGTAATTTTTTACTTTCGATCAAAAACACCGTTTCTCCTTTACTTTTACGCGTTTTGCAGTTATCCACTGTAATTTGCGGCTGGATACCCGCGTACGAAAATTCGTCCTCATTCGCACCGAGCAATCGCAAAGAAAAATTGTAGTCCGAATTCAAAGTATTGTACCAACCAATGCTGTTCATACAGGTGTATGTAAAGTTTTGATAAGCTTCTTGACTCAATAGACGCAGGAAATTTAATTGCACCACTCCAATCGTTTCGTATGTAATCTGTAAAGTTAAACGATTTCGATAGAACCGTAGGTATCTAATTCGAAACATATATAAGTTTTATTTTTGGGCTTTGCAATTTTAGCAGGATGGAATTTAGGGACTGTAGAATTTCGGAGCAGTGGAATTTGGGGACTGTAGAATTTCGGAGCAGTGGAATTTGGGGACTGTAGAATTTCGGAGCAATGGAATTTAGGGACTGTAGAATTTCGGAGCAATGGAATTTAGGAGCTATGGAATTTTGGAACAGTGGAATTTAGGGGCTGTAGAATTTCGGAGCAATGGAATTTGGGGGTTGTAGAATTTCAGAGCAATGGAATTTAGGGACTGTAGAATTTCGTAGCAATGGAATTTAAAGACTGTAGAATTTCAGAGCAGTGGAATTTAGGAGCTATAGAATTTCGGAGCAATGGAATTTAGGGACTGTCGTATTTCAGAGCAATGGAATTTAGGGGCTCTAGAATTTCAGAACAATGGAATTTAGGAGCTATAGAATTTCGGAGCAACGAAATTTAGAAACTGTAGAATTTCGAAGCTATGGAATTTAGGAGCTATAGAATTTCGGAGCAATGGAATTTAGGAACTATAGAATTACGAAGCAATGTAATTTAGGGACTTCACAGATTTTAAACTTTAAAACTTCTAAATTTTTGAAGAACTTTCGAATTTCGGAAACTCTGGAAGAAAGAAACTCTCTGTTCAGAGACTCTGGAACTCCAAGATAAGACTCTAGAATTTTGACAATTTTAGAAGTCATAATTTTTCCAAGTTCGAAGCCTTGAAAGATATAATTGCACGACAAAGCCTGCAGTAGAAATAAATCTAACATCCTTGCGATACCTATAACTTACTTTAAATCCGCCCCGCAGGTTCGAATACCAATCCGTCTTATTATTTTCCTTTTTCCATGGTATATTCGGCATCTGACTCGTGTGGATATCAGGATGCACACAGGTTTCACCCGCATTCGTCATGTTGCAGTAAACATACACAGCATCATCGGCCATTCCCAAATTTGGATCGATCCAATACCAACCTATCATACTTTCTCGATTAGACCAATAAATTTTCCAACAAAGAACACGCATACTAACCATCGGTAAAATGTGGATGCCCATAAAACAGGTCCTTGCAAGTTCTTACAGGGTTTTCTCTACTCCCAATCGGTTTACGTATTCGATCCAGTTCTTGTCGCATGGCATAGATCGAGCTGTACATGTCCAAAAATTTAGGTCCAATTTCGTCCTCTTCATTTTTGTCTGAACTTTCAGCTTCCTCTTTCTCGTTTCTGAAATGTCTACCATCACGATCATGTCGATTTACAATGTTCGCATATTTTCTTACGTTTTTGCATCTCGTTTCTTCCTCAAAATCTGTTCTCTAGTGAACAACAATTCTGGAGGAATCATCGGTTGTTCCGCCGGTGGTCCAGGAGGTCCTGGAGGTCCAGGAAGACCGGCTTCTCCTTTCGGTCCATCATTTCCAGCAGTACCTTTAGGTCCCGGAGGTCCCTCCATTCCAGGAAGACCTGGAGGGCCCTCGTTGCCTTTCATCCCCGTTAAACCTACGGGTCCTTGATTACCCTTGGGTCCTTCGGGTCCTGTAGCGCCTCGTGGTCCTTGTTCTCCTTTTTCGCCTTGTTCTCCTTTAAGTCCTATGTGGCCCAATTCGCCTCGATGTCCTTTGATACCTCTTTTACCCCTGTCTCCTTTTTGACCTTTGGGTCCGACGGGTCCCGCTTTTCCAGGAACGCCGACAGCTCCTGTCATTCCGGGCGGGCCATTTTCTCCTGCGAGTCCTGGAAGTCCTCTCAGACCCGGTAGACCTGCTGGTCCTGGCAAACCTTGGTCTCCTATGCGACCTTGTGGTCCCGGTGCTCCTGGCAGACCTGTGTCTCCCTTTTCTCCAGGCATTCCAGGACTCCCCTGCAACCCTGCTGGACCCTCTGTTCCCTAAACGACGTATTAATTCCTATCATTAGTTCACGATTTTACACGTCCTTTTGGAAGACATTATAGCGTTTATTGAAGTAACTGTATTAACTCTATACCTGTTTTCCAGGTGGGCCAGGGAGACCTTCCTTTCCTGGAGGACCAATTTCGCCTGGTAGCCCAGGATCTCCAGGTTTACCGTCTTCGCCATCTTTGCCGGGGTCTCCTTTCAAGCCTGGTAACCCAGGTTCTCCGGGAGGTCCAGGAAAACCAGGAGGTCCTGCGTTACCCTTGGGTCCTTCTGGACCGATTATTCCGCGGCTACCGGGTGGGCCAGGAGGTCCACTCTTTCCTTCCTCACCTTTCGGACCTGGAGGACCTCTTTCACCCTATAATATTTCAACGTGAAGTCTTTAACTTTGTTTAGTCGGTAAGCAGAAAACTATTTTACCGATTTTCCTTCGGGACCACTTGGACCAGGCAGTCCTGGTGTTCCAGCATCTCCTTTTTTTCCTTGACGACCTTCCGGTCCTGGAGGACCTTGTAAACCTTCGGATCCCTTAGGTCCTCTCGGTCCTTGCTCCCCTGGAGATCCTGCTGGACCCATAGGACCAACTGTACCGGTATCTCCAACTTCTCCTTTTAATCCAGCTGGTCCTGGCAGTCCTTGCGGCCCTATAGGACCGGGAGGACCCGACGCACCAACGGGACCATCTTCTCCTTTTGATCCTTGTCTTCCGATTTCTCCGGGCGGTCCTTTTTCACCGGGTAAACCGATAGCGCCAGGTTCTCCTCGAATTCCTTGTAACCCAGGCGGACCGGGAGGACCCTGAAAATAGTGTAATAATATAAAAGCGTGTTATTCGATTTAAATTATCTTTACCATTTCTCCTTGCGATCCTTTAAATCCTTTCTCGCCAGGTGGACCAATATCTCCTTTATCGCCGTCCTCCCCTGGAACTCCTACAGGACCAGGAGAGCCCGGTAATCCACGTTGTCCTGGTAAACCATCTCGTCCAGTAGGACCTGGTAGACCGGGTTCACCCTAGTAATTAAAAACATTTTTTTCATTTGTTCACACTAATACGATTTGTTTGCGAACTGTTACCCTATCGCCTTTTAAACCAAGCGGTCCTGGTGGTCCTTTCGGTCCCTGACTTCCTTGAGGTCCTGTCTCTCCATCCTTTCCAGGTTCTCCCTGCGCACCTTTATCACCTGGCGGACCAGGAGCACCAGTCAATCCAATTTCTCCTTTCGAACCTGGCATTCCCTTTATCAAAAGAAACTCTGATTTGTAAATGTTCGATTTCGTAAATGTGTAATTGTTAGGAACAGAACTAACCGGTAAACCACTCAATCCTCGTTCACCAGGAAATCCTGGCAAGCCACTCGGACCAGGCGGACCGTCCTTCCCTGGTAGACCAAGCGGTCCTGGTGGTCCTTCTTTCCCCTGTTCACCGGGAGGTCCTGTCTCTCCAGGAATGCCTGGGTTTCCTGGGTTTCCAGGTTCTCCCGGTTGACCAGGCTCGCCAGCTGGACCTTGTGGTCCAATAACGCCGGGAGCACCCGGTGGTCCTGGAGATCCTGAATCACCTGCTGGTCCGCGTTCTCCGGGTGGACCGGCAATTCCATCTTTCCCATCGAGACCTGCTTGACCTGGAGGTCCCACGAATCCGCGTGGACCTTCCACTCCTGGTGGACCTGGCTCTCCTTGCGATCCAGGAGGACCCGGTTGTCCTGTGTCTCCCTTTGGTCCGGGCAGTCCTTCGGCACCTCGTCTTCCACGAGCTCCTCTGAAACCCTTTTCAACAAATTTAATTATATTTATGATCGTATCGACTTGGGCGAAAAGTTGTATCGTTTTTATTAGTCAACTTTCGTTCAAGCTATGTGTCAACATTTTGTTCTTCAATAAATGCATGATCTTTAAACATACACTTCATGACCAATCCAATATTTCCAATTATTTTAATTATTTGATGTATTTCTTTACGTACTCTAGGTCCTGGCTCACCACGTTCCCCTGGTGCACCGTTGTTTCCCTAAAATAAAAAAATCATAAATTACAATGATGTCAAATACGTATTTAATTTTTATAGTGAACTTCATCTTACCCGTTCTCCTTTGTCTCCAGCAAAACCTTCTCTTCCTGGCTGACCCTTGTCACCTTTCTCGCCAATATTTCCAGGGTATCCAACAAAACCTGGAGGACCTGTTTTACCTTTCTCGCCAGGTGGACCAGTCGCGCCACGTTCTCCTCGAGGTCCTTCGAAGCCCTTCGGTCCTTCTAAACCTTCTAATCCAGGAATTCCTTGAGGACCCGGCGAACCGGGTTCACCCTTGGCTCCAGTGTCACCCTTTTCTCCTTCTGCACCTCTCTCGCCCTTATCACCTCGTTCACCAGGTGATCCACGTTTGCCTTCATCACCTTTTACGCCGCGAACTCCTGGAAAGCCTATCGGACCCTGGGGACCCTGCAGTCCTTGCTCTCCTTTTATTCCAGGAGCTCCGGGATTCCCCGGATGACCAGGTGGTCCGTCGGCTCCTGGGAGACCAGGAATACCAGGTTTTCCTTGAGGTCCCTAAAAATTATCCCTGCAAATATTGTTCGGAGAAACATTGCGAAGCTCGAAAACTTACGACTAAACCGGTTGGTCCTAGAACTCCTTGGGGTCCAGGTGGACCCGCGGGTCCTGCTGGACCTGGTGGACCTGGTGAACCCGAAGATCCTGGAGGACCAGTATTACCTTTCGCTCCCGGTGGGCCTTCACTTCCAGGGATACCAGGATTTCCTGGTAATCCAGGAAAACCTCGAGGTCCTATGAATCCTCTAGGTCCCTAAAATAATCTCAAAATGAAACCTCACTGTTCAAAACACGATTCATTTTACCAATAACCTTTCATTGGTAATTTGTATTTTTTCAACGCTAATTATATTACCATTTCACCAGGTAAACCTGGCAGACCCGGAGGACCATCGTCGCCCTGCATTCCCTCGTGACCAGGTAAACCTGGCTCTCCGGTTGCGCCTGGAGGTCCTCTTTCACCTTTATCACCCGGTAAGCCAGGTAATCCAGGTACGCCTTGTTCGCCTTTCATTCCAGGTGGTCCGCTCGAACCTCGTTCACCATCTCTTCCAGGTCGTCCTCGTCGACCTTCTCTACCAGTGTTGCCAGGAATTCCTACAACGAAGTTGTAAAATTATTTTGGTCGATCACCACAAACATATACACATTACTATTGAAATGAAATGGTACCTCTTTCGCCACGAGGTCCAGGTTCACCCACTTCCCCAGGTTCTCCTTTCTGACCTTGTGGCCCCGGTGGTCCCTCAGGTCCTGAAATACCTGTCATACCCATAGGACCTTCGGCACCCCTCATGGCCATCATGTGCTGCGAAAGCATTTGCCTCAAAGCTTCCACCTGAGAATCTGGTCCCTTCTCGTTCCCTTGCTGATTCAACGTTGGTATCACGAAAACGTTACCTGGTGGACCAGGTATGCCCTGCAATCCTCCCAGTCCATCCCTTCCTGGTTCTCCTTTCTTACCCGGTGGTCCAGGTACACCGGGAGGCCCCGGAAATCCTCGTGGCCCTGGTGGACCTCGGATACTGTAATACATAGAGTTATAATAGGACTCTTCGGGAGAACCCGTGGGTTTAAGAGTTTCTTGAGCTCCAATTAGGTTTTCGGAACTGTCAGGTGTTTCTGGCGTCGTTGGATACTCGACGGTGTAAATATTTGTCGCGACTTGTAGAATTGGTCTGGATGTCGTATTCACAAATCCATATGTTAAATTGTATCGTTCATTATCCTCCACTGATGTGTCCACGCTTTCTTCTTCACTTTCCTCTTCGTAGTCTTCCGTCACCCTTCTCAAATCATTCGTTTGTTCAGTGTAAGGCACAGTGAATCCAGGTACTCTAGAAGATATTCTATCGTAGCTTCTAGAGTAATTTATGTGGTTATAACTTGTCGGATAAAGCGATCTATTCAATGAGGCTTCTGCACCAGAAAATCTGGAATGTTGGTACGGTTGAGTAATACCAATTGTCGAAGTGTCGTAATACGTGGACGAGGTTGTACGCGTTACAGGACTGTAATTTCGCAGCTGATTTTGATAACCGCTCAACCGTGACCTGTACCTCGATTGATTTCTACAATCTGGAGCGAAGATCGTGCACATCTCGTAAGCTGCGTCTGGAATTGGAGCTATCTTCAGCATTTCTAAGCTTCCCTACAAACCATTTCAATCGCATTGTAGAACGTGTTTAAAAATAGTAAATACGGTGAAGTCTTGCTATATGGCTCTCTAGGAGCAGTTAGACGAGATCTAAGAATCTAATATTTTATATTAATCCTGACGTTACTGGAAAATAAATTTATGTGGCTAGTCTCATAATTCCTCTCGCTCCAGTCGATTGCCATATATCAAGATTGTCCTATTTTCTACTAACCAAATACATATTCCCATCGACAAGCTGTTGGCCAATTATTATAATGCCATCAACGCTGATGGTTTCGTCGAGATTTCTCCGTAGCTCTTTAGAAATATGTCTGGTGCAATCGACGATAAGCGTGACCGTATCTCCCTTAATACTGACACCTAAACGATGCCATTTTCCATCGGAGATGTCAACCCCGAATGAAATAGACTGATCGTCGTCGTCTGGTGTGGTACTATAGTAAAGAGTTACATCATTGCCCAATGATAGCACCAACTGTTCCTCACCGCTGTCACTGTAGATCGCAAACACCGTGGCAACCGGATATCCTAATTTCGATGACACAATAAATATCGTGTTCCAAAGCGTCTTAATATCGCAAAAAATTCGAACTGACCGTATCTTGGCCTGGCTACGACTAAAATGGAGAAATCTCGCGATATGCCGGTAGGAAATAAAGTATTCGTATTGATCGTCAATAGAGCACTTTCAGCGATGTCGTAAGCGACACTGTCATTTCTGTGGCAACGATTTTGGACTATCGTTACTCCGACAGGCTCCTGTCGCATCCCTGTACCTTCTATCAGGTCCACGATGTTCTTTTCTGCAATTGATCAGAAATTGACGATGATGAAAGTTCGTGATTTTGCAAGAAACGCGAGGAGTAATTAAATAACCACGGTGACGGCAAGATGAACAACTGGAAACCTAATAACCCCTGAACCCGACTGACATAACTCATTGTGTTACGGCGAACGGTTAAAACAGTTCTATTAACAAGTCCTCTTTTCCAGAGTAGAACACGCGGTTTTGCATGCTACGGGCAGCGGCTCAATTAATGTAATAGGGATCACTTAAAAAGACATCCAATAGTAAATGGACTTTTATTACATAGTCCATAAGTATGATTTCAACGAGTAGAGGCTGGAGTAAAATTGGGCATAACTCTGATATAGTTCTGCAAACACTATGTATTTCAATATTGAGTGCATGTATAGAACTACTCAAGAAATATTGGACTAGGTATTAATACAGAATTACACCCGGTTATATCCTTTATATTTGTCTGTTGGATAGAAACATATTCTATGGACATTATCTATTATATTTATATATACATACATGGTATACGTACATACCATGATATATCATTTTTTATATTTACTCATTGGAGTGTTTTTTTGTACTTGTTTGCATATCATTATATACAGTGTCTTCCAGTGTGTGATCAGACATCTTTGAAAATATTGATAGTACAAAAAACTGTTTTATGTAAAAGGTACATGAATGTAATAAATCATCAGGTGTAGCTTTCTTCCTCTACGTAAAGCAGATATGAGGATCAAGTTTTTATGATTGGAATTAAATATGTTCATATATGCTATTCTATACAACTTGTTACTATCCATATTATCATTTTTATAGAACAATTCTTTATTATAAATATTTTCGAAGATATTTAAGCAGGATTTGAATGGGACACGCGATATATGTAAACGTATATGTATTTCGTTTAAATGAATCAAATATTACTCATGTTTGTAATTGCTAATGTTAATGTTACTATAAATTTTCTTCAAGATAATAGATATGTTAATTGTTTAAATCGCAACAAAATTACCCATATCTTTGAGAGTGATATCGGCCAATACCGGATACAACCCCAGTGCCAGGAGAGAGCAGAGCACCCAAGAAACGGAGCCGATAGTAATTCTTCTCCATTGTTGCTTCACGTGGTCCCGCCGCATGCTACTCTTTCCTCGTCAAATCATGATTTTTCCAGCGAACTTCTTTAAATTATGTGCACCATGGAGAAAAAAAAGGAAGACGCACTGACAATGAACTCGCAGAGAACCGATGTGAATGAAGAAGCCCCGAAGAACGCTGCGAAACTTATCCGAATGTAATAGTCGTTTAGATGCAGTCACCATCCCCACGCGTTTCCTCCTTTTCTGCTTCAATCCCTCCTTTCTAATGTCATGTCTCCCCATCTTTCTTTCCTTGTAAACGCCGATGCAATATACACGCATTCCACACATGTGTCCTTTTAATGACAATCCCGTGTCTCCTCTATTGACACTGATTCGGATAACACGTGGCGCTCGATTCACGAACAGGGTTGGGATTCAGATGCATTTTGGCAGAAGTCGAAATATCAGTCATTTCTGTTACCAAGTCTGGAAGCACCAAAATTCTCAAGTTTCAAGATCTAACATATCAAAACTCTGACATTCCAAACTCTAGAAGTCCCAAAATTCCAAAATATGCCCAAAGCTCTGAGTTCTGAAATTTCAATATCCTGAAATCCCGAAATCACTGAATTCTCAAATCACAAAATTCCAATTTTCCAAAATGGTAAAAGCCATTACCAAGTCTTGAAGAATGAAACAACTTAGAAGTGCAGCATAAAATATGATTTGCTAATAAATTCTGGATTATTATTTTGCATTGTCCCTCGAGTAAATATCATCATCATTTAACTGCGCAGGTTTTAATTAACTACTTCCTCGATACTTTTGATTAATTACTTCCCGACTTAATTTATTTCGCAGTTCTCCGTTCGCTATGAATGCAACTTAACATCCATGTAACGATTAAAATGTATTCTGTCGATGTCAAAAATTCGAAACATTCTTTATTACTTTTTCTATGTGAAAAATTGATATTATATTTTATAATACAAAATTAAAATTTTACATTTTTGATTACAATTAGTAACTTCCACGCTTTTCTTGAATGAATGAAATATATTACAATATCGGTACAATAATATCATTGTAATCTGCCAAAAATGTATTAAATTTCAAAGACCACAAAACACTAGTCATTCAAATATAGGAAGCGGAAATTAATGGAAGTAAATTTAAAATCTTACCCTAAAAATATACACTGAATTACCGATCGAGTAGAAAAAACATTACTGTAAAAGAAAATGTTGAAAATGAAATTATAACGTGGATGTCGGTATGACAGAGATTTACTCGATAACTAACAAGCCACCATTACAGTTTGCTCATTTATCGAGATGTGGTCAACGTTAACAAGTTTTACTCCAGTAATAATATTTACAGTGAACTTATATCGAGCACATGCACAATATAAATAAAAAATACACGCATTTTGAGTTTTAAGATTGTAATTATCTAAAACAGATTTATTAAGCAAGAGCGAGCATTAACATAACCTCAAAAGATATTAAAAGAGTTGTCAACATAACCTCAAAAATATTTTCAATTCAACGTGTTTAAAGCGAAAATAATACATAATGTCTAAGAAAAGGAAGGTAAAAGTGTACAGGGCAAAGAAGAAACAGCTACCGGAATCAAAAATAATCGCAGAATTACAGTTGAAATATGACAGTGTATGGTTTTTTACTTTTCTTTCATAAATGTTTAGGTTTAATTCTTTCTCATGTGAATTATATATTTACAGATTGATGAAACTAAAATTAAAAAATTTACGGATCTTCCATTATCACAGAAAACACAAAAAGGTTTGGCAGAAAATAATTATGTTGATATGACAGATATTCAAAGGCAAAGCATCGGACTTGCATTACGTGGGAATGATATTTTAGGAGCTGCCAAAACTGGCAGTGGGAAAACCTTAGCTTTTCTTATTCCAGTAAAGAACATTACTAAATATATTTAATGTGATATGTAGATGTTTTAATGTAGTAATATAATTTTATATTTAAGGTTATAGAAATTTTATATTGTAAACAATGGACAAGATTAGATGGACTTGGTGCACTCATTATTACGCCAACTAGAGAACTTGCATATCAAATATATGAAACATTACGAAAAGTTGGACAATTTCATGATTTTTCTGCTGGACTTATTATTGGTGGGAAAGATTTGAAATTTGAAAAGAAACGTGTAGATCAATGCAATATCATCATTTGTACTCCTGGTCGTTTGTTACAACATATGGATGAAAATCCATTATTTGATTGTGTAAATATGCAGGTACATAAATATACAATATGTATATAAATTATTCACAATGCTAAAAAGGTAGTAATATATTTGTTTGTTTTTAAAATTATAGGTATTAGTATTAGATGAAGCTGATCGATGTTTAGATATGGGTTTTCAACAAACCATGAATTCTATCATTGAAAATTTACCTGCAAAGAGACAAACTCTTTTATTTTCTGCAACACAAACTAGGTATATATTATTGAAAATTGTATAACTTCTAATTTTGCACATAATTTATAGTCTCAGTTTTTTAGATCAGTGAAAGACTTGGCTAGATTGAGTTTGAAAGATCCCATGTATGTATCTGTACATGAACATGCCACACATACCACTCCTGAAGCTCTTCAACAAAGTTATATCATTTGTCCTTTAGAAGATAAATTATCAATGTTATGGTCATTCATTCGAAATCATTTGAAACAAAAAATCATTGTATTCTTCTCTAGTTGTAAACAGGTACAGTAGTTTTTAACATATTTCAATTTTATTTGCTAAGAAAAGTGTCGATGTTACGTGTTGTTTTAGGTAAAATATATGTATGAAGTGTTTTGTCGACTTAGACCCGGTGTAAGTTTATTGGCTCTGTATGGCACTTTACATCAACTTAGAAGAATGGAAATATACGAAACATTTTGTAAAAAACAATTTGCAGTTTTATTTGCTACAGATATTGCTGCTCGAGGATTAGGTAGAAAAATAGTAACTGTTTATATATTGAGAAAACTTGTGCTTCGTAATTAACAAAAATGAATTTTAGATTTTCCTGCTGTAAATTGGGTTGTACAAATGGATTGTCCTGAAGATGTAAATGCATATATACATCGTGCTGGTAGAACAGCCAGATTTCAAAGCGGTGGTGAATCGCTACTAGTATTACTTTCGTCTGAAGTAAAAATGGTTGAAAAACTGAAAGAACGTAAAATTCCAATATCCATGATAAAGTAAGGAGCATTATTTTTTATGTAATATGAATTGTTTAATAATTTATTTAATGTATACATTGATTTAGGATTAATCCAAATAAATTGCAATCGCCACAACGTAAAATAGAAGCATTGTTAGCACGAGATGTGGCATTAAAAGAAAGTGCACAGAGAGCATTTATTGCTTATGTAAAATCAGTGTTTCTAATGAAAGATAAAGAAATTTTTAATGTTCGTGCATTAAATACTGATTCGTTTGCAAGGTAGGGCATATACAACATATACATGTATATAGATAATAATAGTATAATAATAAGTCATTTTTCGATTGGTGTATGCTTAGATCTTTAGGTTTAGCTATACCGCCAAGAATTAGATTTCTACAAAGAATGGAACAGAAACAACAATCATCTACCAAAAAAATTATAAGTGATCAGAATGTTGAAAATAGTGAAGATGATAGCAAGAAACAGGTGAATTCTGATGATAGTGATGATAATGACTACGAAGAGAGAAAGGAAGTCACATCAGAACGAAATGCAAATAAATTTACGTTTGGTATAAAGATACATGTTAACAAATATGAAAGTATGTACTTCTAATGTTCAATTACATTCCTAATATATTATTTTTATACATAGATGACAGTGACAACGACGATATACTTACTATAAAAAGAAAGAATATAGACATTGATGATATAGTGGTTACTGATAAGGATAATGAAGATGAATATTCAAATAAAAAGAAAGTGGTTACAAAAGCAGCAGTTGCTAAAAAAATCTTAAGGAAGAAAATAATACCTAATAAGAAAACTACTTTTGATGATGAAGGAAAGGTTCGTTTATATTATATACATAAAAATTTGACATAATATGTTATATAATATAACACTAAAACATAATTATACTACTTTATCTTTCAGGAACTATTAGATCCTACTAAAGTTAAGGTTTCTGAATTAGCTAAACAGTATGAAAATGAAGTAGATTCCGGCATTAACATAGAAATAGCTAAACAAATATTGCGTGAAGAAGACCGAATCGATAAGCAACGTTTCAAAGAGAAAGTGAAAGAAAAGCATAGAGAAGAGAAACGGAAGTTAAAGGCCAGTAAAAAGAAAATAGAAAATAAAAATAGCGACGAGGATAAAGTGCAGGAAAGTGCAAACGATGATAACGATAGTGATAGCGAATACAGTGCACCAGATTTATCATGGTTACCAGACCCAGACAAAATTTATGGTAAACAACAAGACGAGGAAACAAATTCTGATATTGCAGATTCAGAGGAAAGTGAAAAGGAAACTAAGATACATAGGTATGTATTGTAATCATAAATATTAAACGCGTCACGTCTAAAAAAAATATACTTGTTTTATTTTTAATATCATTTTTGTCTTTGGTAATCACATACTTATCGTTTACAGGCCTCCTAAAAGGAAACTTATGACACAGAAGGAACACAAGAAAAAGAAACAAAAAGTATCTCACGAAATCGAAAACACAAATTTAAAAACTGATGAGGAACTAGCATTACAACTTTTACAAAACTGAATCACTTGTTACAGAATAAAATTTTAATCCCTTTTTTTATATACTTTACAATGTTGTTAATAATATTTAACATTGGATACTTAAATTGTTCGTGTATATCAACTGTTTCATGTCCAAAATTAGAGGATTTAATAATAAAATACATTAAATTCATTACTAAATTTTAGCATAATCAAATTTGTCATCAAGTTTGATGAATCCCTATAGTTACAGAGTTTTAATAAATATATTTAAATATAAATATGTATATAGTACAAGAAAATGTTTTTAACGAGATGTAAGTTAAATAGTACTTTACACCTCAAATTCGTCCCATAAGTTTGTTATAATACTTCATCAGCTATCTACATCAAGTTTGATGCTTACAATGTATATTTTATAGAAGTTAAATTTTAATAATCCAATATACAATGTTGTTCTACTAAATAAAATGTTAACATATTACTGAAATCAAATTTGTCATTTTAGTTCAGAACTATTCAATACAATTTTGTGCGGTTCATGCAATTTTAGAGAATTTCTTTAAATTGAAAAATATAATTACAATTAAAAATTATAATGATGTAATACTTTAATAAACAACTAAATATTTTTTCTAGAAAGTAAAGTTCTATAATATACATATGTGCATGAGTATGTAGATGTTTCTACAGAAATTACACAACAAAATTCATCAGTCTTACATTGATGCTGTTTTAATGTGTTTCATGATAGTATTAACAACTTCTCTGCTTGTAGCTTGTCCACCAAGATCACGGGTGTGTACACCTTGATTGATAGTTTTATTAATTGCATCTTGAATTACAGTAGCATGTTGTTTGTGTCCAAGATGACGTAACATGTCAACAGCAGCATTTAACATTGCAATAGGATTGGCAATATTTTTTCCAGCAATAGCTGTACCAGTATTACGAGTACCTGGTTCAAATACTGTATAATGATCACCAAAGTTTTTACCTGATAATAATCCAGCACCTCCTAACAAACCACATACTACATTTGACACAATTGCTCCATACAAATTAGTTGTTAAGACAATATCAAATTGATGTGGATTCGAAACCAATTGCATACAGGTATTATCAATAATCATATTATTGTGTTCAATGTCTGGATAATCCTTTGCAACTTTCTTAGATATTTCTAAAAATAGTCCATCAGAAAGTTTCATTATATTTGCTTTATGAACTGTGGTAATCTTTTTTCGTCCATGCCTTTTAGCATATTCAAATGCATATCTTGCAAGTCGTTCAGAATTTGCACTTGTAATAACTTTCATGCTTTCTACAACACCTTTTACACTTTCGTGTTCTAACATGGCATATTCTCCTTCTGTATTTTGTCTTATAATAACAATATCAATATTCTTGTGACGTGAATTTACTCCTGGATATGATACACAATGTAAAACATTAACATAAAGATCCAACTGATTTCGAAGTGCTACGTTCCTAGAAAGCACACCAGCTTCTGTGCTACGAGTTTCTATGTTCCCTTTTAATGCTACACCATTTCGACGTATCGATGTGATAGCATAATCCAAATCTTCATTATCATCTGCGTTTGGATCAATATCCACATCTTCAAAGTCAACTGGTACACCTGCATAACTAAAAACCTATAATAAACATATAAAATATTATGTAAGTTGTTTAAATGTAACAGTTTGAAGGTTGACCAATAACATACATGAAGGTCATTTTTTTATTATTTGTCTTTATACCTCTTTTACATAGGTCATTAATTCTGGACCAATTCCAGCACCAGGTAACATAGTAACTGTATGTCGTCCGCCGTAATGGGCTTTTGGGATCGGCATCACTTTTTTAATAGTTGGGGTTTTATGTTGTATTTCAAACGCAGATAACGTTGCGCATCTGTGTATTTGCGTTATAACAGGTTTTGCACGTAAATATTTAACAACCGATCGGGCAGCCATTTCGAATATTAATCTATAAAATTATACACGAAGTATAGTTAAATTCTAATATTACATCATTTAGTATGGATAAATTAACATATAAATTTTCATACATACTTCTGTTTTATAAATTCTATTTTAACAATACCTTGAAAGTCCTTGGCAACTCCGAATTTTCAGCGCCGTTTAAACTATGATCTTTATAGGATGGAAAATCAACGTTAGAATTTTAAACAATAACGCCACCTATAATAATACTATTTTAAATTATGACATATTTATTCCTTCAACGTAAGATCGTACGTATCACTTAACGGCTTTTTATATGTCCTGCGCATGTCAGGCATGATTGGTTGGAATATGATTCGTAACCAAGAGCAACACACATGCGTTCTTACGAGATTGTGTTATCAAATGCATATATCCGGTGATATTTTGTTTTGTATACTTCTTATGTTATCTCTTCTTACGGGAGGCAAGAATTTATACATAGATATTAAATATATAAAGATGCAACATATTTTAAAGCATATTCAAATGTTCGAGTTTGATTTATTGTCGCAAAAATTGAAATGAAAAATTTAAGACTTTTTTATACATTTGATAAATGAGATTGGTATCAACTATTATGGACCTCTTTTGCAGTAACTTTGCTCTTCTTGCTTATAATCTAAACTTATCCCAAAAAGCAGAATACTTCTTGTTTACAAGTCACACATTTTCTTCTATGTCGATACCTCTTTTCTCTATTTGTATATTTTGTCCATCTTGTATATGACCGACAGGTGGAAAGCGTGATACCACTAGTTGGTGGGGAGTCTACTGAAGTTGGCCATGTTGCGCGAATCGAGAATGATTTTCCGTTATAACAATAATGATTTTATATAAATTTGTCTATATAATCTTAATAATTAAATATTATTATGTATTAAATATAATTTTTTATGTCATATTTCAATATGATTTTTAACGCTGTAATTTTAAGTATATTATGAGACATGATTTTATTTTAAAACATCTATTGTTCATAGAATAAATGATTTTTAAAAACGCTTGTTTTATATATTCATTATTGAAATTTCATTTATCAATATATTTATAGTTTTTAGATAAAGTAGTGGATAAAATAATAATAAACAAGTTATAATTTTTAAAAAGAATGTAACGTACACAAACATTTTGAATTGATAAGTCATGATGTTAAGAAAAAAAAAAATGATATTCGTAATAAGTACATATTGTCTTCAAACATCATTTTTAGTGATGGAAATATACAAACAATAATTAAGTAGTATTTTTATAAATATATAAGTAATTTTACTTATTTTTAGGGTCAGAAATTTATTGCTATTAGAAAATAATAAACCTGTATATAGAATTTATTTCAAACTAAATGTTGGCCACACTGCTACTTTTCGCGGTAATGCTATAACAAGACGCCAAATCGTCAGAAAGCCCGCCGCGTCGTTCTTATGTACATGTCGTGTAACTCGCAGTTATCTCCTAAGTAAACGTATAACCGTAAGTATAATTACCATTAGGCATTTACAAATAGAATTATAATAAGAATTAATATTAATTGATATTATTTCCTGCAAAATATCAATTTAAGTTCAATAAATGAAGTCTAAGCTTTTTCCGGCTGGAATACCGCCATTTTGCATCATGTTCATTTCTTTTAATATCTTTAAAGTTTTATATTTCTTTTAACTATTATATTTACAGTTATTTTATACTAAAATAATTTTACTTTATAAACCTTCTGTTTACTGAGTGCATTGCTAAAATTTGACCAATCACTATGTTAAGTGAATAAATTTTTACTTGTAATGAATTTGTTTTTTTGTTTATGCTATAATTCTCATTTTAACTTTTCTCCATTGTATGACAGAATATATTTGCAGTATTACTTGAAACAAAATGAGCAAAGGAAAGGAATCATCCCCTGCTGAAACTGAAGCAGAAGAATTCAGTGTTGAAAAGGTTTTAGACAGAAGGGTGGTTAAAGGAAAAGTATGTAATTTAAACAATTTTTATTAATATATATATTAATACAATTATTTAGTGATATCTGTTAGTATTAACAAATGTTGTGTTATTCAGGTTGAATATTTTTTGAAATGGAAAGGATATTCTAACAATGAAAATACTTGGGAACCAGAAGAAAATCTAGATTGTCCAGATTTAATTGCACAGTTTGAAGAGCAGCGTAAAAAGAAAGAAGCAGCTGCAGCTAAACGACATGAAGATAAAGAACAAAAGAAGCGAAAAAGTTCAAGTACTCCCACTCCTACCCAGGCTAAGAAAAAAGCAACAGAAGAAAAACTAGAGGGTAATTTTTATTGTTTGGATTTTAATTCTATACAATTATATTTAATAGTTCCTTAATTAATACATTTTATTTTATATAGGCTTTGACAGAAATTTGGAACCTGAACGAATTATTGGTGCAACGGACTCAAGTGGAGAATTGATGTTTTTGATGAAGTGGAAAGGAACAGACGATGCAGATTTAGTACCTGCTCGAATTGCCAATGAAAAGTGTCCACAGATTGTAATAAAGTTTTATGAAGAACGATTAACATGGCATAGTCCTACTCATGATGAGGAAGGTTCAACAAAAGCTGATGCAGAATAGCGTCCAGCCTTCAAATATATTTACGCAGCATGCTTTAGAATTTCTCACATATAACAAAAGAGTAGCGTGTACAGAATGCAAGATTTAAAAGTTTATTGGTTATTGCACAACGGTGATAGCATAGAGTTAATGTTTTTTTTACAACCCCATGGCACACATTTGAACAAATATGCAAAATTTATTTTATACTTTTCTGTACTATTAAGTAAAAAAGAGCTACTTATGATGTACTTTTTGTGAAACTTATACTCACATGTTCTTTTACAGTTGTTACTTCTGATATAAGAATTAGTAAAAGAATGTTTCTATTGAATTTAATATACAATATAAATTTAAAAGCTGAATCTTCATGTGTCTCTTCAGCATATAATATACAGTTTGTATGGTAGATGTAACTTATTTCTTAATATAATTTTATTTACTTTATTGTATCAATTACTTAATTAAATTTACAACTGTTCTTTCAGTATTTGACTTTGACTATGCTTTGTTTCAGTTGCTAAAAAAGTTGTAAAAGTATTTTGTTAACGTCTATGTACAAGTGTACTACGTACATGAATGAATGAAAAAAAACATTAACTAATTTTAAATCTATGAAAATATCTTTGATAATAAAATTGATAAGTTGACAAATTTTAGAAATATTAAGTAGTCTAACAGCAACTGAAATTCTTTTCTCTTGCAGCATTCAATATCAGTATAATATTTGTTTATGTCATAAATTAATCTTTCAAATAACAGTTAAAGTGACTACCTAAAATCAATTGTTTTAGTGTCTAAGAATTCTCAGCTAAGTGTATAATTCATGTTCATTACTTTGTATGAAGTATCAATTAAAGGACTATTTCTTTTTTATAATGTATGAAATTCTTTTATTGATTTATATACAATCAAATTTTTTAAAATTGTTTAAACAATTACATTTCACAATTACTTTTTGCTTCTTTTTACATTTTTCCTGATCATTTTCGGACCTTTTCGTTTCTTCCGATCGTATAAGCCTTTAAGTTTATGATGCCGTTTCGTTTCCCATTCTATCTGCTTATTGCTAGCACCATCCGCAGTATTAAATACATCTGTACCACCATGTTTTTTATTGTTCTTGCTGTGTTCTTCAAGCATTTCCGCAAATTTCTCCGCCGAGACAAATATATTACTATCAATTCCTTTAGATTTTTTACTCTTATTCTTTCCCTGATATTTTTTATTTGCAGGTTTCTTCATGTTATCATTTAACATGTCATCGTCGTCATCACCAAAGTCGATATCACTTACATCCTCATCATCTATATCTAAGTCACTGCCACTTGCATCTTGTAAATCATAATTATCATCTTCATCCAATTCTTCTTCGTCCAAATTTATATCGTCCGAATTATTACTTGCCTCGCTTCCGGCACTATCATCTTCCAAACCATCTTCATCTCCAATATCTATACACAAGCATGATGATAAAGATTATTGAAATAATACCCATGTTAAAAAGAAATATGTATTAACATACCTTTATTTTTGGTTTTCCTAGTTTGAATGTCACCTATAATATCTAAGTCTTCCACCTCTTTACCATCTGTTAATGTATCTAACATATCATTAAATTCTTCGCTATTGACACTTTCTACATCATCGTCTATGTCTTTAGATGGTCGCTTATATTCCTTTCGTTTCCTTAAATATCGATATAAATATAATTCATCGACTGGAATACGTTCTTCCCTTTCATTAAGATATGAAACACTATCAATTGGGATACACCTAATTCCTTTAGGTGTATATCCAGCACGCTGTGCTAATGGATCATTCTTTTTTTGCACTTTTTTGCTATCCAATTTTTTTGGATTTTTAAAAACATAACGATCCAGAAAACGCATTAATGATAAATCTTCCAATGGGTCGCCCGTATAAACAATTGGTTTTCCTACAAATAATACATTCAATATTTTCAATAAAACATTTAATAAAATAATACCCAAAATATTTATAAAATATAAACATTGTACCTTCTATAATAGTATTTGCAAATAAAACCACGCTTGGATGATAATGCTTCGATAATGCTATTAGTTCAGTGTTCAAACCTTTAGCTATTCCAGCATAAAGAGGATTACGGCAAAATGGATCATATTCTTTTTCTTTATCGAATTCGATTTTTACGTCTTTTCCCATTTTATTTTCAGATTTAGTACTTTCATTTGTATCAACTCCAGTTGTAACATTTGTTAATAGAATAGATTCTTCTAATATTTCAACCTTAGAATCATCAGATACAACATTATTTTCTGAATTCGATACTTTATCTTCAATTTCAGTTTTAATATAAGTTTGTGGATTTAACAACAAACTTTTCAATTCCTTTTTTCCATGTAAAATTTTTGATATTATATACAAAATCGCGCATAACATATTTGCAGGAAAATATAATGCGACTTGTAAACTTCTTTTAATAAATGCATACAAACGTTGTATATTATTATCATTTTGAAGAACTCTATAGAATAAGTTAAGAAATAGTGCACGTTTATTTGCTACCCCTATTTGTGGATCTAGTAATTTTCTGTAAAAAGTTGAATAAAATCTACTTGATTGGGTTTCATCTTTTCCTGTAATCTGCACAAATAACATAAAAATATAATTAATTTAAAAATATTTTATTGAAAACATATTATACTATTCAAATACCTACCTGGTATAATAAGTTAAGAGCATTTAAAGAAACATTAAAAGTTCCAATATGTACAACTTTGTACACAGAATCTATGTGATTATGTAATACATTTGAATCCATTTTTGCAAATGGAAATGCTCTGTTTACACCAGTTAAAATTGCTGCCATCATTCTACTATCTGGTTCTCCTTTTTTCAAGCAAGCTTTGAAAAATGCAAAATAAACTTCAATGAGAGTAGAAGCAATTTTTTCATCATCTTTACTTAAAATAAATTGTGTCAATAAACAAATTGCATAGTATTGTGCACGTTGTGCCACATTTTTTCGAAACAATATTTTTTCAACTTCAACTAATACGACAGGTTTCATGTTTGGATGTTCATGTAATAACTTGTTTAAACAGAATATAACTTTGGACCCTACTTTACTGCTTGGATCTCCTATTTTATTAACAATCAACTCCAATAGTTTATGTTCTTGTTCAGCATTTCCTATTAATAAATCTGTCATTACCGATATTGCTATCTCACGATTTGCATCAACCGTATCTGATGCAATGGTACCCAAAGCTGTAACAAAGCGCTCATAGTGTTCACGTAATTGGTCTTCAAAATACCAGTGAGCCATTAATTTTTTTTTCAATGCATCTGTTTTGATTATTGTGTCTTCAAAGTTGGTCTCAGTTAACTTATTTAAGTCTTGTTCTTCAAATTTAAGTAATTTAAATTCAGGATGAAGCAAATCTGATAAAAACAAATCTCTTAAAGATGTTATTATCATATTGCACTGATTATGTTTTGCTATTCGTACTTGATTTATAAGCATCGTAAGTCTACTTAAATTGTATTTTGGGTTGTCTTGTACTAATACAATAGCAGCTGCTATTTTGTCTGATGTTGTTCCCTGCGATAATGCTGTTTTTAACCATGTTGTTTCTGAATTAGATGATTTTGCTTCTTTTAATTGAAAAATAGAAGTTTCTCCATCTAAATATCTTTTCGCTGTAGCTTTCAATTCAGATATTTCTGCTTCAGACTTAGAGTGTTTACATGGCTCTTCGGTTTTAGAATATTCTTCATACCATTTCAAAGTTTGATTGGCCACTTTTTTAAACTGTTTCTCCATTTCATTGAAAGTTCTAAGGTTGCTGTCAAAATTTAAAGATTATTTGAAAACTATACTCTGGCAAAAAATATATGTATCTTTACCTCGTGGTTAACCTACATGCTACACATAAATACTGTTAACAGCGCCAACTAACAATAAACCGCCGAACTATGATGAACACGTATAAAGTACCGGCCGGATTCTGTCGGTAATTAATTGATTACATTGCAACAGTAATATACCATCAGCAAAGTTTCTACTGTAGCTTCGCATATCACTGATAGATGACGCTGTGTCGAACCAGCATAAGGGGACGTTCAGATTAGGCTACTACATGTCAAAATAACCTCCGGGGAGGTCTTACGCCTACCTCTGCAGAGCCGCCACAGGGGTATTGGCCTCCTGGACGGGGGCCCAGGATGCACAGCACACTGCCCCAAGGAGGACGGCAGTGCTTCTCCTGGACGGCGATGACAGACGTGGCGTGGGGTCCCCAATCGTGTTCTTTAAGAATTCCTGGGTGCCCCCACCTCATGCACCAGGAAAGAACCACCATAGGGGTTTTAGTGCGTAAAAATCCCACATAACCCCGCGCCAGCCACCAAGGGTGCCGGGTATCTTTGGAAGATTTTCCGCATGTAAAAAAAAGGGCGCTCCACGGATAAGTACTCAAATGATTTAACAATAAGTTTAATTAAGTTATGCGCTGTATAAAAAGTGGTTAAAATAAATAAAAATTTATTGACAATCATTGTGTATTTATTGTTACCTAACACACCCAACCGAAAAAAAATTTACATATTCGAAAAAGAGAAGTCGTATCACGAGAACATGAGAATTCCAGGAATTTGACGTCATAAAAATTCCAAGAAGTAGCATGATAGATACCTCCTCATAACTTATGTTCTCCTGATACAAATTTTCAAAATTCGTCGGTGGAATTTTAAAAATCCCGCCCGGAGAATTCTTGGAATTTGACGTCACTAAAATTCCAAGAAGTGGCACGAATACCTCCTCATAACTTATGTTCTCCTGATACAAATTTTCAAAATTGGTTAGTGGAATTTTAAAAATCCCGCCTCGGGAATTTTTGGAATTTGACGTCACGAAAATTCCAAGAAGTGGCACGAATACCTCCTCATAACTTATGTTCTCCTGATACAAATTTTCAAAATCGGTCGGAGGAATTTTAAAAATCCCGCCCGGAGAATTCTTGGAATTTGACGTCACGAAAATTCCAAGAAGTGGCACGAATACCTCCTCGCAACTTATGTTCTCCTGATACAAATTTTCAAAAATCGCGCTCTGAGAATTCTTGAAATGACATTATGAAAGCTCCATGAAGCACAAAGAATACCTCCTCATAATGCATGTTCTCCTGGTCCATATTTTGTATCTTATTTTTTAAAATTTGGGACAATTTCTGGGGATCGGAATGACGGGATTTATAAATAAGTAAATACGCAAATACATGTCTTTGTTCATATTTATTTTCAAACACTTTTGTACATCAAATAACTTAATATATTTTATTAATACATAGATACATTATTAACACTTAATTCTAGGACGCAATTATCATAATAATATGTACATATTAGTGTGCGCTGTAGTACAGGATCCTAATGTGATGTATACATAAATCGGACGATTACTTCCTTGCGCTGTATTAAATGTCGTTCACATTAGGCTATTTTGACAGGTATTTGCCTAATCTGAATGCTCCCTTAGACAGGTTCGATGCAGCGCCATCTGGTAGTGACACGCGGAACTACAATAGAAACATCACTGATGGTATATTACCGTTGAAATGTAATCAATTAATTACCGACAGAATCCTGTCGGTACTTTACACGGCTTCATCATAGTTCAACAGTTTCTCGTTAGATGGCGCTGTCAACAGCATCTGTGGCGGCTTTTTTTAATTGATTGTTTCCTTTTTTTCTTGATATGTCCATATACGCATGATTTTCAATAATTCCTATACTTTACGGTTTAGGACTGCGGAAGGGGTCGAGGTTAACTGATTACTTCTACAAGCATAGCATGGGGCGTTCCATTAGTTTCAAATAAAACCAAAGTTCACTCATTCTATGAAGAAATACAATGTACATGTATTTTTACTTATATCTATAGACATGCTTACTTATTTATTACAGTTCATTAGATGGTGTATTTTCATAAGATTTTTCTTTTTCTACTTCATTTTTTTTAAAGCAATATTTCTGAGAAAAATCTTGATGTGCTAGAAGTGCCACATTTCTTCCACTTATTGCACTCATTTCCATTGCACTAGCAACCCATTCAATAGCATTCACATGATAAAGTGCATTATGTAATTTAAATTTTGCTTCTTGGATTTTTGTTGAATATTCTGGATATGCCTTCCAATTGACTTGTTTTACTTCTTTGACCTTAAATAATGTATTAATTTTTCATGATATTTAATACAACTACATATTAATACTTTGTATGAATGTTACTAACTAATCTTACATTTGAAAACATTTCATTTATAATTTGTGTTTTCAGTGGTTGATTGCTGAATATTTTCCATATTTGGCTATTTTTTAATGTACCTTCCACAGAATTTAATCTTCCTACAGAGCTAATTATTGTTTTATTTGGATCACAACTTAAAATAGCATCTAACTCTTCCTGTAGACCAAAGTAATATGGTTTTAAATTTGCTTTAACAAAAGTTGCTATAGTTTCATGATACTGTCCTGTACTATAAAAATCATTATTTGGAAATCCTTCAAAAGTTATAGGAAATTTCTGATCATGAGTAAGTGGAGTTGCAATAATTACAATATCGTACATTGATTTCATTATCACTGTACTATCTGAAATAAATTCCCCAAATCATTTTATATATTATTAGCTAGTATATTACTTTTCTTACCTGCATTGCAGTATTGCACTTCATATAGATTTTTAGTATCATTTGTTAATATATTAACAATTTTCATGACACGTGATGGCACAACATTTACATTTTTATTTCTGTATATTAAATGCTCTGGTACCTAAGATATGTAAATAGTGTTAATTCTTGTACAAAAATATATGTTTTCATAAAATTTAAAAAAAATACCTTTTTGTTTCCACCTTTGACAGACCAAAAGTTGGAACCTCCTGATCCAGCTAAGGAAACGAAGCCAACAAAACTATGAACATTTATGTCTTGCCCAAAATTTACTACTAACGTAGTCTGAACAATTTCATCAATTAATTTTTCTGAGTATCCCAAATTTAAAAGTTCAGTTTTAATAGATACTTGTAAGTATTTTGGAAATTCTGCATTCATAGCCGATAATAGACTAGTGATGTTCATGAAGGTAAATCCAGCATCTTGTAGATCGTATATTTTTTCAAAGTTATTTAATATAGAATTTATATATCTGTTTAAAATTGATAAAATTATTATTGTGACATGTGATAAATATAAATTTACAATTATAATCACACTTTAAAAAGTAAATCGTGCAATATTTTAAGAAATACATAATATACCTGTTAAGACTAAGTAGCTGAATACCGTATTTATAAATTAATTTAACCAAAGTTATCGTTTCCCATTTACTTTCTTCAAATACTATTTCATTACCATTCCAAATGCTTGTTCTTTGATCACTATTTGATCTATGTTCTAAACCTAAGGAAAGGAATATTTTAATCACAGCAAACATTTATAAAACATAAACATTTGTAATATTCTATTAATAGGATACCAAGCAATTTAATAAATTCTTGCATATATTTATTTTGAGAATGTATAATTGAACCGCCAGCTTCAAATTCGTTATCGTCAATTTTGACAGTAGCTAAACGTCCCCCAATAGTGTTTACTTCATATAAGTCTATGTTAACATCATTTTTAAATAATTCTGTAAGAAAATGTGAACTTGCTGCACCACCAATACCGCCACCAATGATCGCTAAAAAATTAAAGGAAATAAAAAACATTCACATCAAATTAACCTGTATTAGCCATATAAATGTTCATCGTATATTTTAATAAGTACACCCTTTTACTTGCCTACATTAGGTTTACAATTTTCAAAACCAACTCCTTGTTTAAAAATAAACATAAATAACAAAAGCAAGGTTTGATACATATTTTCGGACTAGTATGTACAATATTTTACATATATAAATACAATAGCATACACAATATTATTTTTAAAAAAATATATAACCTGTTCGACTGTGCTATGGATATAATTGGTTCGAGCATGCTGGTAACCAAGAGCAATGGACATGCGCATTTGCAACGTTCACGAAACTAAGCACATATATCCGGTGATCTTTTATTTTATATACTGTCTATTTTATCAGTTCTCTTCCGTATTCATCTGTTTTTGTCCACCACGTATATTATCGTAAGTAGTATGATAATATAATATTATATTCTGAAGATGAGGTTCGGATATCTTCATGGAAGTTTTTAGAAAGGTTTTTATAAACGGTGGAAAGGTAGACGAACATTTTAAAAACAAATTTATTATTAAATGTACATCTTTATCTGATAACGGAGTATACGCGAATTACTCGCTTAAATACTACCTGTACAAAAACACGAAAACTCATCTCTGTTCGTGGACGATAACGTTTGAATCTCATAAGCGTTTCGTTACATAATCATACACTGTGTACAAGTAAAAAGTATAAAAATCTTCGCTGTTAATTTTTCATGATATACGCGTTAATGTCCGCATTTATACATGACAAACACGCAGTTAAAAAAAATGAGAGTAAATAAATTAAGCAAAGAGAGGAAGACAATTCGCGATAACGTTAAATAGAATACAATGAATGAAATGTCTTTAACAAATAAATAACGATCCGCTTTTACGAACGTCTAACGACAGGCACGTTCTCATTCGTCCGTGAAACCTATCACAATTAGAACGTGTTCCAGAAAATCCAATTAAAACAAACTCTCGACGATCCTCGAAAGCGAGCATCGATTCTGGCGTCTCGGTTAATCGACAATTAACGCGAATACAAGTTTTAAGCCGCAACGATTTCGAGTATGACATTGCCGGTTGTCGGTTTAGGCGTGCTACTCCTTATAACTGATGTCGAACTGGCTAGAACTGACCGGCAACACATTTCACTCGTTAGTTCGTCGTTGGTGACCACGAATCGTCGCGATCGAGTATTTCGTGTTTTAACGGCTCCGTTTCGAGCGTATTCAGCGGCAATGAACCAAAGGGGCTGTTTCTCTTTTATCTACAAAAGCGCGAAACGCGACCAGGTGCAAGCGTGCTGCCCACGAGCAACTGCACCCCCCGCCACGATCGCTGTACGATCGAGCCTGCTAAAGCGTTCGTGAATTGTGAGTCTGCGAGTAAGTCGTTTAAATGTATTTCTCCACTCGTGATAAAGAAAACGGAGGCACCATGAATAAACGTACAACTATGCATATGTGCTGATGTATATGTGTATTAGCGGACAACGATGTTTGTCGCGTCCGAGGGTTAAGTACCTTTACACGATCAAACTTCTATGACTTTCGAGAAAGTTACGTATAAAAGGAGGAGGGACATTGATTCGATGTTCACGTTCGTCAATCAATCACTCGTATATTTCGGCACGACGATCGTATGTTGATATTGGAGATGGAACTTAAATATATGCAAGTACGTTCGAATTGAGCTAAACAGTTTCGAACTGTTTATCAGTACTTTGAGAGAGAAGAATGAATATCGGCAATCGTGTTAATGCTGCACCAGGCAGCATTGATTGATGATGGATATGAAATATATTTTCAGTCAGGCAGCTAAAAGTGTGCTTTCCCAACTTATATCGGTTCACTAACGTTTTTACGAAATTATTTTTGTAAAATATTTTGAATTTCATAAAGTGAAACTTTTGTATCGCAATTGATTTGTTTTTAATACGGCAGACTCTCGTCATACTACTTTCGCTGCGCTAGTGACGCTCTGTACCATCGTAGAATAATATTAGAGAAGAAACCTTGTTGACCAACCTAATATGTTACCAGCTATATCAATCCTTGCTAACCGATCGATGACAACATCGTATATTGAACTCACTTCCATCTCCAATAACCGCAAACACGAGTGAATCTCAATGAGCGAGGTTTACGCGTTGAAATTTCGCGGTGAGCAAATAAATAGTGAATGGAATCGTTAATTCGATCTAGAAAAAAATAAAAAAGAAAAACAAAAAACGACGCAACCTGGCGTGCGTGTTTCGTAAGGGTGAATGGAAATACCGAATGGAACGCTTTTTACTGCCAGAGCTACGTCGGGAATCTCTTTGACACCTCTCCCGTCTTCCTTGACACTAATCTCTACGAATATAACTTTTTTTTCTGCTTTCTTTCTTCCCTTCCACGCGTTACGCAACAACTATACGTTTCCTTGTCTTTCTCGCGGTTGTTTCTCCTTATTCTAATTACTGCACTCGAAAAGCCGACAAGGATAAGAACGAAAGCAACATGCACCAATTACGGGCACGAATTTTCTCCCTAACTAAGGCCACTTTAGGAACCTGGATTCGATCCCGTTAAGCGAAGTGTTTCAGCGTCGGTCTAGCTCGAGGAGCAGCCACGATCATCTGAATCGAACGGATCGAGTTTCCTTAAACAGCGTTTCTCTAATGATCACCGATCGATCGTCTCACGGTGAAAGGTCTTCGCTGCATATTGTCTCGCAGATTCCACCGCACGTTATAATCTTCGTATTTTACCCCAACACTCCCGCGTTAATGTCTCGTTAAAATGTAACGACTATTTCTACATTATTTACAGAGTTACAAATATTAGTAACATTTGCGCGTACCTACATAATTTATACGGATGCCTTACGCTCTGCGAATGATCGAAATCGCCAGATTAAACAAGTTTGATGGACACGAGTTAGAGACGTAAAGCATCCGGGACTTAATAAATATCGACTGCCAACGTACTTTTGCAGAGATGACAAGATGGCTAGCGGGACAAGGACAAGGGCACAAGCGCGGAGAACATTTGGGCAAATAACGAAAATGCATGAGTATCTCTAGGATTGAGTTAGAGAAGGGGAGTCTACGGCCATATAATCAATCTCACTTGTATTTCTTCTGCTAGATCAGTAATGGGCATGTGAGCTCGTGAGCGTTCAGTCAGAACATTTGTAGACATAAATACACAATTTCAAGATTTGAAAACTCGACAATTTTTCATTTCTGAACCTCTACATTTCAAAATTTAAAAATTAGAAAGTTAAAAAATTTGGAAACTTAGAAGTTGAAGAACTTGATCTGCCCATCACTGCGCTAGCCAACAAGTCATCTCTGCATAGTAAAGTCGTATTCGTCGTTCGGGAACGATCGTTATCACGGCACCAAGAACTCTATATCGATTATGTCTGATTAAAAAGAATCACTCGTGCTACTGTCCGTTGTCTGTGCACCTCGTTCTCGAGGACCACAACTCTTCAGCTGTTGGTGTTATATTTCTCTCGCTGAGAAACGCTTTTCGACGAACGACCCGACGAAAGGAAGAAATTACGAAATGATTTCGCTACAGCATACCGTGACTACTTTACAGGAATACGCTAATAATATTGTGTATGCTTTGGACCGCCTCGATTTCGACCGTTTTCAAGATCAGTGAAACGAGTCCAGCGATAGCGAAGGTGGTGTTATCGGCGGTAGATGGTCTCCGCATCTTGGGAAATTGGGTGGTATTGGTGGAAGATCGGCGTGTGTTCCAACGTGCAGTATCAGGTTCATTCCGATCAGTATGTGGAACAGGAAGTGACAATGGAATAACCAGTATCCTGAAAAAAGTAGAAAATGATAATTATATTGATTGACGGTCATTGAGTAAAGTAGACTAATGTTATATACCCATCGGCAATGTTCGAACGTTAACTTAAGCACTTCAGAACTGTCATACAATGAATAAATAATAAGTTGTATTTTTTATAGAGCTGTGTACTCAATGTTGCATCGTTCATTCGCTTACCAGGATTATCCGCACGGAACCGGAAGATGACATAGCCATTGTTGGGAACAGCAATGGTGTCCTTGGCAGGTGGAAGATTGAACTGTCGATTGAGGAGACCTCTCTTGTCGAGATCTAACGCATGTTTCAAATTAATCTTCTTCACATTCTTGTCTGGTGAACGGCCGATACCGATCACGTTGAACGCATAACCGTGCAAGTGGAACGGATGCGAAAGATTCGGTTGTTGAACTGTAAAAGAGGTCACCCAAATATGATGTGTTAAAACAGACTGTAACATCAAAACTGTTTACTTTCATGTCCGTACAAGAAAATTGTGCCACATTGTAGTAACGCTATGAAATCAATTAGAAATTTGGTAATAAGTTTGAACAATTTGAAAATATATTAACTTGTACATTTGAAAATTGACTAACGTGAGAATGATGGAAAAAGCTAACTTAGCTGACTCTTATAATTTCTAGTACCTACACTTATTATATGTGATGTGAACATACATAAAAAATTTGCTACTTAATACCTCTATTAATTATGCAGAATTTGTTCTTTATAATAACTAGCGTACCTTCATCGACGAGAACCACTTCGACAACGGCGTTATGCGGGATATCAACCTGGTGGGTGCACATACAGTTAGCGCCGCAGTCCGCAGGTCTATTATCCCCGTTGCAAAATTGTTCGGGCGGGATGTCGTCGATTTGCGAAAGCGGAGGTGCCGGCGGAAACGTGAACGAGATTTCATCCACAAGAGAGATTACATGATCTCCGGTCGGTGCGACTGCAAACATACACAGCATCGAAATGACAGACGCCTGAATTCCGATATTAAATAGATTCAATGATAATAAACGACGCATTGCGACACGTCGTGCCGGGAAAAAGAAGCTATCCTCCGAAAGAAATGAATCGATCATGATCGAAGATTTTGAAATCGCTGTCTCTTACCTAAGAATCGATTATACGTTTGCGGTTGGAAGACTTCTTCTGGCCTGTAGAAGAGGAAACGGAATGGCAAGAATATTTTCACGTCCGGCCGCTGTTGGAGAATTCCTTGATCGATTTGACGAGCGTTCTTCAATTGGTTCACGCAGATTGCGTCTTCGCGTTCGCGATTACAAATTGCGTCCAGCGGATTCAGTACCTAAAGAAACGTCAATTAGTAACATGAAATACTGTGGAATTTCACATACAGTGATATAAGTTGCTAATGTTAATTATCGAGAAATGGAACGGAAACAGTTCGTAACCAAAACCGTCTCATCAACCATGTATATCCGTTACGTTACATTTCTTCGGAGTATTGATCTAGCAAAAACCAACCAAACAAGAGCAGCTTTCGAAAATGGTTTACAATGTTGTATTACGTATTCCGTTGGGAACTTCGAACGCTAAGTTGATAAATGGATAGAAATGTTGTAACTCTACTTACTACTCCTTGCGGAAGTCCAAAATCGTAAGTTGGTGCCGTAGTCGTCGGTTGGTAAGGGCCACGGGCATAGCGCAATATGCCCAGCTGTTGGGCACGCGAAATACCGCACTCTCCAAGGGACCGAACTTGGATCCAATACGCACCGACCGGTTGATCCGCGTTTATAACGAAATCATATCGTTCACCTGTAAATCATTGAAACGGTATTTCACTTTTACGACGAGTAATTAAAACAGCTTTCCCTCGGTGTTATAACGGTACTAGGTGGAAAGGAATACTCGGTTGGAAAGAACATTTTTACCCGAGAACGAGATAATGGTATCCACGCTGACCGGTTGCACAGCTTCTCCATCGGTCGCGATGATGGTCAGCGAGTGACCTTCGAACGTGATCTGGGATGGACACACTGACCCGAACGAGTTGATTAACCGGAAACGATAACGCCGTCCCGGAGTTATGGTAAATACTTCCAACGGTGTGTTCGTCATGAAACCGGTGTTGGGATCCTGTAGGCAAAATTACGATCCTATAATGATACGATCTTTGATGTCTGCAATACTTGAAAATTAAATGGTCCATGACTCTATTACTTCGAGGCTGATCAAGAAGGCTGTTATGCTCTTTATTGATATGCACCATGCTATGTTTACCGCTTCATATCGTACCGTTCATGGTGGCTTTTTCTAAGGACTGTCAGGACTAGTACATACTAATAGCAAGTTAATAGGCATGATTTATACTTGTACATAATGAAGTTACCATATGACGTAGTATACAAACATGAATATTGAGTATCATAGCATGTTAGTAGCACATACTATGTTAGTGTCACATTTGTATCATGTCTTGCAATCCTAGTATCACGTTCATATCATATCATGCTTTGTTGGCATCATGTATGTACCATGTTAGATCATGTTAGTGTCATGTATACATGTCGCTCTAGTATCTTGTTCGTATCATGTCCTGTCATGTTATCGTGCATCATATTAAGTGATATCGATGTACGTATCCTCGTGTCATGCATGTTACTTTGTTTCTAATAGACTACACGATTACAAGTTTGATATTATAAATAAACATCCACAGTACTGATATGTAAATGATATGTAACCGAGGTTGAAAGTCCTTTTTCTTTGAGAGAGAGAAATCACCGAAAAAACTCGACCGAGTTTCAGTCGTACCCTAAATTGTCCTTTTCCGTTGATCAGCACACTTTCAGGTGCTTGACCCGTGTTAACTGCGAGACGTCCAGGGAAGCGTTCGGCCGCGTTTTCATGGAACCAATCGCTAAGAAGTACAACGTGGGTAGTCAAGTCATAATCATAAAGATGACTGTTAGGATCTTTGCTCGGTGGTTGACGCACAACGATGCTACCATAAAGACCGTCTATTTTTTGTAGACCGGTGTGAGCGTGCCAGAAATGTGTTCCTTCGTTTCCTGCCAACCATTGGTATCTACAAACAAGCATCATTACAATTTACAAGAAACGAATGCTAAATAATATTACATACTAAAGATGAATACAAAGTAGAACCTAATAATATCAAATACTATTGAACTGTAATACCATAATAAATGACTAGTACCTGAAGGTGCTACCCTCTTGAATGGGACACTGTGTCACAAACGGTACACCGTCATAGTATTGAGATCCTCTCTGCCATACACCGTGCCAGTGAATGGTAACTTCCATACCTTCGATATGATTTTCCACATCAATCACCACCTTGTCACCTTGACATACTTGGATACTGGGTCCAGGTACCATTCTGTTCGCCGTTAGAATTCCTCTTTCAACACCATCCGCAAGAACACATTGACAGTCGCTCCACACGACGTTAGTAGCGTTAGGGGTGCAGATTTGACAAGCGCTGAAAACATGACAAATTAATATTCAACTTCAATATAACATATTCAATATAACATATTCTTGGGACTTTGAGATTTGGAGGTTGTGGAGTTTCAAGGCTATGAGAGTTTGGCACTTTACAATTTTGGGATAATGAAATTTGGGAAACTAGAGATCTCGCGTTCTTGAAATTTCGAAATTTTGCAATTTTAGAACTTTGAGATTTTCGAACTATACGACTTCGGAATTTGGGACTTTGGGAAGAGTGGGACTTCGAGAGTATGGGATTTTGGGAGTATGGGACTTTGGGAGTGTGGGACTTTGGGAGTATGGGACTTCGAGAGTATGGGACTTCGAGAGTATGGGACTTCGAGAGTATGGGACTTCGAGAGTATGAGACTTTGGGAGTGTGGGACTTTGGGAGTATGGGATTTTGAGAGAGTGGAACTTGGAGAGTATGGAATTTTGGGAGTGTGGGACTTCGGGAGTATGGGATTTCGAGAGAGTGGAACTTGGAGAGTATGGAACTTTGGGAGTGTGGGACTTCGAGAGTATGGAACCTTGGGAGCGTGGGATTTCCAGAGTATGGAATTTCGAGAATATGGAACTTCGGGAGTATGGGACTTCAGAACTATCGGACTTCGCAACTTTAAAATTTCGCAACCATCCAATTTTAAGACTCTAAAGACTCTTTGAGACTCTAAAACTTCAAAGTTTTCTTTGACTTCACAAACTTTCTCCAGATAATCAAAAGTTAACAATTTTTGACCAACACTCACGCTCCAAGGACCATATAATATTCGAGGGTGAAGTGATAATAGCATATCCTGGGCGGTTCATTTTCTCGGCAAGCTCTTGCGCACTCGTCAGGGGACGATAATGCTGGGTTTCGTCGCAGTTCAGCGGTAGCTCGTTCACTGTAGTCAAGTGGTCTCGTTCTTGGTGGTCGAACAGTTACCCCTCGACTACCCAAGTTGTCGATACCACCGAATCCACTTCGGAACACATTTCCGGTCGGGTGAGTTTGGACCAGACCATGTCCGGTGGGGAAGAAGTTTGCGGCTTCGTCGAAGATGTTGCTTGTTTTGATAGTGGGAGTCCAGAAGGAAGATGCGGCTGTCTGATCAGTGGCTAAATCTGCAAACAAAGAAGCCGTCCGTCATTTCTACCATTTCTATTAATGTTAAATTCATAGGGTATATCAAATAAAATTTCTGTTGATTGACACGAGTCTGTACGCATGTAATGTTTATTGCAAGATATTAATCAGGGCGTAAAAATGTACATGTTCAATTTTGCCAGTATGCTTCAGTACTTCATATTATACTAATTACAATTTACAAAATGAATTTACACGAATCGTGAAATAAATCATTCAATCATAATTTTATTAGTAATTTGTTGTTAGGTGTAAAAAGGAATGTATATTTAGAAATATGAAATCATTAGAGTGTAAACAATGATTCTATATGCGTAACCGGTTAATGCGCCAGAAAATTTATAGTCTAAGCTAGAATAATCGTTGGTGGCCTAAAACGTTAGTTCTTTAATTACTGTAATAATATGAAAGATATATTTGTTTACATCCTTGATAATTCAAGCAAAAATATCGTGGGGAATATTGTAACGCTGATTGTATTAAATTCAGTGAACTACTTGAAAATGATCGATTCCCCGCTTTGTACATCGCAGAATACTGTTCGCGCTATCTTATAGACGCAAATTACTTAAATAACACGTTTCGCGGTAACAGAGTGTAATTTCAAATTAACATTATTTCAGCGTTTACTTTGCGAGGCGAGATGGAACGGAAATGGCCGAGGAAAGCTATACGCGTGGTAAAACATTTGAGAAGTTTTCACCGTTTCTCCCGACCTGCATGAAAACTATACTCAACGTGCGGATACATGGCTCTGGGAAAAAATGACCGCGATCGAAACGCGTTTCAGAGTCTTAATATGCATTCATAGATGCAAAAAATGACTATTTATCTCGGTCGAGATAGTTTCTGAATAAAAGTCAACCAGGGAACTCGATCCAACCGCAGAAACTGAAGAAACTCGGTGACTGAACACAAAGCAATCTTCGGGTTTCGAATGATTTCCTATCTCGTATTGTATTGGCGATATTTTAAAATCTGTACTTTTGTCACTTTTCAAATTTTTCATTTTTCTATACTCTTGAATTTTCAAATATTTTATTTTTTTACATTCTTGAATTTTTTAATTTTTTACCTTTTCACATTCTTGAATTTTCAAATTTTTTATTCTTTAACACTCTTGAATTTTCAATTTTTTTTTTAGAGTCTTGAATTTTTAAATTTTTAATTTTTTTACACTTTTGAATTTTCAAATTTTTAAGATCACCAAGTTCCTAATTTTCTAAATGCTTCATCCAAATTTTACGTTAACGAATGATCAAGTTTTCAAATTTAAAAGCTACAAATTTTTTAAAATATCAAATTGCGAGGTGGCTACAAATTCAAGTTCTTAATATTTGTTTAAATCGTCAGGTTTCCAAATTTTCAAATATGGAATGTAAAAATTTGTCGATCTTGAAACATTCGTCTTCTCATCTTCAAACTTTCAATTTTTCATTTCCACACGTTCCACGTCTCAAGCATTCTCGCGTTTCTAAATTTTCAAATGTCGTAACCCGGTAATTTTCGAATTCATACAGCGAAAATTTACTTGCGAAATTGACGAATTTTTTAATTCCCGTAAGTTCGTAGACGTTTTAAGAAAGGCGTGGATGAAGTCCGAGGAACAGAACCATACACGGAAAGAACGTTGCCTCCTATCAATATTCCGCTTGGTCGATGGTTTCTCAATTAGAACGCCACGCAATTCGAAATTCCTGACCTACGTCTAGATTTTTTCAACCGTCTCGAGCGAACGTGAATTTTTCCGCAAGCCGGAGAACCTGTTCTTAAAGCGTTCAACCGTAAGCAGAAAATTGTCAGACTTTTGCTCGTTTATTCGCGCGAGTGACAATGGAAATAATTTTTAACGTAGGATCACTTTCACGAGATTTACGAGGATGTAATTCTGCAATGGCGTCGCGAAACGTTTCACCTAATTTCTTGTAACAGTCTTTGAAGAATACTTAGAATCAAAGATACTTTTTGAAGAATAATAATAAATTTTCTTTGTTGAGAGAAAATTGAAGATTCTCTATTTTAGAGAAAATAACAAAAGTTGTTGAAATGTCTGACATATTATTGAGATAAATAATTGTACATATCAGTTAATTACTATTTATCTTTCCACCGTATTTTCAATTTTAAAGTGAGCATTTAACATCAATAGTTCTATCATTAATAATCTGAGTACAATAACGATATTGTCTCGAAGAGGTTCCCATTAGATAATATAGGAGATAGAGATATTATTTTAAAGTTAAGATGGTGTACAGACAATATGGATGCTTCGATCAAGAATGAAAATTATTGCTCTTCAAAAAATACAAAAGAATTTTACATATGGCACGTGTCAAGCAATATGGCCGCTTCGATCAAGAATAAAAATCATTGCTTCTCAAAAAATATAAAAGAATTTTACATGTAGCACGTGTCAAGTAAGATGGCCGCTTCGATCAAGAATAAAAATTATTGCTTTTCAAAAAATATAAAAGAATTTTGCACGTTGTACATGTCAAGCAATATGGGTGCTTCGATCAAGAATAAAAATTATTGCTTCTCAAAAAATATAAAAGAATATTACACATTGCAACTGTCAAGTTTGAAGCTTTAATTGGATCAAAAATGGAGGAACGTCGAAACGAAGTTGCGATACGAATTAGTTTTATAATTGTATATTCGCGGCTGGTGGAATTAACGCGTTGTGAAAACAGCGTGTTATTCAGTAGAGCATCGCGTTAATTAAGGGGAAAATACCGAGCAGAGAAATGTGAAAAGCTGTAACGCGACCGTCAAATTGATAGTATTTTGTTCGCGTAGTTCTCATTCTTAACCATGTTTACAATTGTAATCCCATAGCCGTCATAATTAATGAGTTAATCGCTCTTTGTGCTACCAGCAATTATTCTATTGAGTAATGACACGGTCGCAGCTCAATTTCAAGCACAATTGTTCCTTCCTTTTCTCTCCTTCAGAGAGAACTCAAAGTAATTCTTCCAACAATTGTTCGGAGACGGGATTGTTGTCTATTTTCTGAGGATTCTGAAGACACTTTCGAGTCTCTGGATAATTTACTTTTTTTTAGTTAATTGCTGAAAATTTGGGATTTCACTCTTGAAGCTGAGATTTAGTTCGTTAATGTCATATAATAACATTATGAGATTTTTATCTTCAAATCTAAAATTGAACAAATTTTTTTTAATTTTTTTCAAAACTTGAAAGTTTCTTAAATTTAAAAATTATTTAAATTCCAGAGCTTCAAAGTTACAATTGAAAATTTTAGTTTATAAACTAGGAGCATCACTTAAATAAATATTAGAAGTATTTACATGTGATATTTTGTATTGTAAATTTGATATTCTATTATGTATATTTATTAAAAAATTGTAAAGTTGGTCAGTCTATTTTGCAAACCTTTATGTTACCCTTTGTTTCTCGCGGTATGCGTAATAGTTGACGAAACGAGGCGTTAAATAAGTATCACTTCACTACTTTAACCACCATGTACAACCACGAATTACTTAAAGGGTTATAGTATTGTAGTTCACCATTCTATTCGCACGCCACGCTACGTCTGCGAGTAGCATAGGTGTGTATTATTTACGACCCAGCATCGAAGCAACATAACAGAAAAGTTCTTCACGGATGAATTACATCTGCTTGGTCTGCGAATATTTTTTACCGATCAGTTCGTTCGAACACCTATAAAGCTTTCAAACGACGTTGAAAGCTCCTATTTGTCAGGAGCGTGTCGTGACATTTGTAACAAATGTAGCGGGACTATATTCATAAGCTAACTGAAGAATGAAATTTCTTATGTTAGTGGATAAACGAATGTTATACTTAAATTTTTCTGATATCATTTTTGAACACATTTATAGATTTACATTTCTAAATTTCGTCATTCTAAAATTCCTAATTTTCTAAATTTCATAATCCTAAAATTTCTAATTCCTAATTTTTGAAAATCCTGTTTCTGGATTCCTGTAATTTTCTATTCCACAACTGTTAAAATATTATGTTTCACAAACTGATTTCTAAATAGCAGTTTCTAAATTTCAATTTCCACATCTTTCAGTTCCCACACTCATAAAGTTTCAAATTCCTAAATTTTCAATTTGAAAATTGTCCAATTCTCAAGTCCTCATCTATCAAAATTTCCACACTTCCTACATTTCTAAATTCTAAGTCAACGATATTCAATAACTGCAAGAAACAAACTGTGTCGACATTCTGAAAGGTATTTTAATAATTTGTATATAAAACCAATAGCGGTCGAATTAAACGGATACGGTGTAAAGTTGGTAAAGTTGGTTTTCCCTAGTGGCAATTTCATAAACCCGATTACCTAACCAGCTCGCAAGAAAGGGATGCGGATTACAGTTTATTGTGGTCAGAGATATTCGCTAATTTCTAAAACTCACTTCTATTCGCCACAGACAACTTTGTACCAGTCTGTCGATACTGCAATTCAGCACAGACTTTACTTCCTTTACTAAGTATTGTTGCGTAGCTAGGAAGTCATTAGCAAACGAGATAATTGCGTATCGTAAATCCATACTTGGCAGACGCGAGGAAAAAGAATCATGCAAACTGTAACACATTAACAGCCCTCGTTCTACACCGGACGTAATAACGCGGAGTTTGGCAAAGGTTTGTAACAATTTCGCGAAAGAACGCTGCGTATGCTAACGTAAAAGTAGATCGTTCGATTGTTCTGTATCCCAAAAGGCGACGCAAGAATCATAGAAGTAGATATACGAGGACATTTACGAGGGGTACAAGTAGAAAGCGTGAATAAATTCGTGCGGTCAGAAAGACGTTCCAAAAACAAAGTTGCAATCGAATGGAAAGTGATCTTTGTCTCGCGATTTCTTTTCAAATTACTTTTGGAAGCGTTGTCGTAAACTGTCAAATATTTCAGTTTCGTCTGTTGCGGGTGAGTCATAAAATTATGTACCTTCTTTTAAATGCTTGCTATTAAATAATTTCGTTATTGAACACACATGAGAGTATTTAAAAATAATAATATTCATCCAGATTTCAATATTTACATAGATAAAATTAGAACGACTTTTGTTAAGCTGTCAAAGCCAATGATTTAAAACCCTATATGAGAGGTGACAATAAGGTGTGACGATAAAACGTTGAATAATAAGATAGCAAAGTGAGATATGTCCTATGTCGATACTGTTCGTTTAAATCGACCTGTAAGACAATCGGTATATAATTGTATTTAAAATACGGCTCAGTAAATAATCGGAAACAAATCTCCCCTAACGAGAGTAGGTGTTTCGAGAATTGCGTGCTGCTCGAAAAAATAATCAATCCAATAAAAAGTTACGTAAAAGAACATTAAGTACTTAAGAACCAGAGTACTCAACTGAAATATTGACAAATGTGTGCGACAATACAACTCCTGCGTGACTTATCATATGTCAAATCTTACAGCACAGTTATCTCCAGTAATGCATCACAGGTATGCAAAGTTTGTGGTTCAGAACAGGAAGCGAAGTAATCAATGTTTATCCGCTACAGCAGTTTGTAGAACAAGAGGTGCTTTACATTGTGGGTTAAAGAAACGTCGATATGCATCACGCAAAGATGGCTGTTTAATGAAGTGCAGTTAGAAACGGTCGAACGACTTGTCACAACAGTCTAACGTTGTTCCGTCGTGACTTTCACTGTATTTCACGCGTTACTCTAACGATGGACCTCCAGTCGATGTGTCATCATCCAACGTCCCGTGCATCGCGTTTCATTACATAATTTTCATAGTTTTACGTAAGGAGAGCGCGCGAGGAAAGGCGGTTTACATAATCTACGAGTCCGAACCACGCGGACCTACGGCTAGAGAGTCCACCTACGTTGACGTCGCCGGTTGGAAACGCCGCTGGAGCGCCGTCACGCGGATGCTTTTTACGATGACAGTGCGATGAAGTAATGTTGTCGGGAGTGCAAACAATGCGGCTGTGCAATAAGCCGGGCAATTTCTTCGTCCTGGCCAGAGAAACGTCACCTTCGCCGCTTGGTTCGCGTAAAAATACGTCTTGCACAACCGAAGACGGATGATCGCGGGAAAACGGAACCGTGTCGGATGAATGATGACGTCCTGCGAATTCGGGATAACTCACGGCAATTTACGTGTTACACGGGGCACAGATTGCCGCCGGGATAAATGGTTGTTAAGTTCAAGAGACGGTGTATAATTGCACGGGATATTGCACGGCACAGCGCGGGATTTATGAAACGGACAGTCCTTCAGAATTTTAAGTGGGTCCTGGAAGATGTAACACGTCTCTTTCTTCCAGATAATTGAACCGTGGAACTTGAGAAAATGTACGAATTTTTTTCGAGAATTCACATGGTTAATGTGAATCGTACTACTTAATGCTAGTACAAGAGAATTAATTTTTTTGTGATTTGTAGTTGATATATTGGTCGTGTCTTTAATGGATCCAGTTGTATTTATTATGACCGATGTTCCATTAAAATCGCATTAAATTTTCTTCGCAAAGAGCATCGATCATATTTCGTTGGAATAAATGTAAGATTATTAATTTCTTTAAATTGTACTGGTACATTATTTGTTGAGATTTTTAACATATTTTAGACGACGCAATTATAAGATCCCAAGAGAAGTTTAAGGTTATCCCAGAGAAATTGTATGGTAGATATAGAATGATCCTAGAGTGATTTCATGAAGAAACTAAAGGAGTATCTTCATCTTAGGATCAACTGGAAAAAGAGACAAAATCGGAAAGTATTAAATGTATAAACGAAAATATTCCACGTGGATGTACCAAGGCGGCGAGCGAAAAAGAAAGCGTAATTGCAGAAATGGTAAATTTCGATGGAAGCATAAAACCGTCAGAATGAAAAGAACGAGTTACACGTGTTTTCGTGAAGCTCTCACTTTCGTGTCAGATCGATAGCGTGCGTAATAATGTATGTTTTGCGAAGTGTTCCGCGTTATGAAGTCTTCGTCACGGAACATGAGGAGAGCCGAAATCATCAGTGTCCGCATTAACACTTTATACTTGCGGCACTTTTGACAGTTCGCAAAGGCGTGTCAAGTCGATTTACAGCAACAATTTCATACGAGAGAGTTTTTCGTATGCATTCAATTTGGGCGAGGCACGACGCCGAAAGTCTCACGTGTCAATTGATCTTTCGCCGTGAGTTCAGCACGATGGCAACGCGTAATTTGTTCGGGCTCTTTGTTCTTACTCTGATGGAGCCTTTTCACACGCCGAATAAAGAAGAGGGAAACGTAACGGGATCGTTGAAGACGTTAAATGTCAAACTTTCGATGTTCGTCCCATCATGAGAAGAGAAGTCTGTCCTTTTGCAACGGAATGCGATTGAACTTTTATATCCATACGTAGATAGCAACTGTTCTTGTGTTCAACCTTTTAATTGCCTCTAAGGAGAAGCTGGGAATACGTTAACTTCTTTAACCTGCAGAATATATACGTTCCATCCTGGTAAAACACGAGGCATTGAGATTCTATCTTATATAATCGCCCTAAGGTTTACCGTGAAGGAATGTTAAACATAAAAATAATAACCTTAATATTATCTAAGAGTTGTAAGATCATATTGATAACTAGAAAAGAAAAAGTTAAATATAAACGCATGTATTATTTACGCAAGGTAGTAAGTGAAAATGGAACGATCATATCTTGAGTAACTATAGCGTGTGTTGTTGTATAAACTTATTTTCATTACCGTATCTAGGACATTTACTAACATGAATTCTCTATGACGAATCTTATATTATGTACAATTCTTGTACAAATCTTGTATTTAATTATTACATTAAAAATGTAATGCAACTCGTACACGTGTAAATGCGTAATAGCAACTTTGTTCGGTTCGATTGAAATCGCAAATGAAATAACGACAATCAATATGCTCGTGTTGCGATGATATCTATTTACTTTTGCGAAGGTGCATGAATGATGTTCCCGATTAACGCATAAGGTGGCCGGTTATCTAACATCAACAATTTATCTACATCGTTCTCAATTTATTCAGAACGTCTTGTAACGAGCGTATAAAACAGACATCGCAACATATAACAGCCAATCAACAATTTATTGTTGTATGTATAAATAGATTCGCGAGTGTGCAAGGAAGTGAGAGTGGAATCCAAGCTGTTGCGTGATGATGTTACGGTTTCGTTTTGTGTGTTACGTATCGACAACGATCTCATAAAATTATTTCCCGCACAATTAAACGATTGAATTATTGATATTATTACGCAATACATCGCTCCGTAAATTAAGCGTACACAGAAGAAAAGAAACAAAATTTCTTCATTCGGTTGCAAAGTCGATGAAAATTGAGTTAACCGACCTCGAACTCTTTCATTAAGCAGATCGAAAACGAGGAATAATATCTCCACCGTGGGAGTCACGAGACTACGCTTTAAAGTTCAAACGAAAGGTAAAGTTCAAATAAAAGTGAGATCGTAACGGGACGGTATCGACTGCAGGCACGTCTGATGTGCCTTGATCGTGGATTCGCGACCTCGTTCTTCCTGTCTAACCAGGAATCAAAATGTCAGCCTGGGAAGACGTTTTATTCTCGACAAACAATATTTCTTCCTAGCAATTAGCGATAAAAGTGGTCAAACGATCATTACAGTAATTGTCCATTTTTCTCAGGTGAAATATTGAAGTTCGTCTGATAAAAGATACAAAATTATCAACCGTGATCACACGAATGAGCACGTTATCCACTTTTTAATCTTTTAATTCTCCTTAAGGAAACATGGACAACTATAATATTTCTTGAGAACGCAATTAGTATTACCAGGCTGTAACTACATTTTCGCGTCGTGGCCGTGTTTATACATGTTTACGTACGTGATGAAGTGTGCACAAAGCTGGACGTAGCAACTGGTGGACAGTGGCGGAAAGCGTGAAATCTCAGCCAAGAGGATAATGAAGGCTGATAAAAGCGGGTTTCGAAGAAAGGAACCTGATACGTCAGCAACAAAAGCACGCGAACGGGTGATAAATGAATGGGTTCGCTTTTATTTCGTGCCGTAAGAAGCGAGGCAACTCAATGAACAAGGGTGAAAAATGGCGTCATTTATTAAACCAACTGCGCGACGCTAAAAATAAACGCCGGTATATAAATCATGCTAATGGTAGGTTCGACGCGAGCGAGAAGAAAGCTTGAGCCAGAATCGCGCTGAAATCACGGCGACTTGTACGAGCGCGAAAAATGTTTTGAAACGTAATCGTACGACTAGAAAGCTCGCGTTCGTGTGGACCGTTATTACGTTCATTAGCGCAATCGAAACGGTGTTTACGGTGGCTACGAGGATCACGATGCAACACTCACGCCTTCCCTTCACCTTCCATCGACGCTTTCCTCGCTGTTTGCACAATACCTTGCTTTTGCACAAGCGAGAAACACTCGAGCGTTCCGTAAGATGAGACGAGGACAAGGACAAGGCCAAGTTCATTCGCGGATCATCGCACTTTCTATCTTCTGCGTTCTCAGCATCCTTATTTCTCTGCTCTTCTCTTCAAGATATATCGCTCTAAATGTAGTGTTTTACTAGACAAATTTATTTAGTGCACGTTTATGATCCGGACATGATTAATGTTTATTGCACTATTGACTTGTCGTTTGGAACAAAATCTTTGGATCTACAAGAAGGATGAAACGTCAGCTCCTCTTCAACCCGAAAGCTAACTGCGGATATCGCTTCTTTTACGGAAAGAGACGTTATTGAAATTGTTGAACATATTGAATAAATAAAATTATAAATAATTTAAATAAATTGGTTAAATATTTTTTTTATTCATTACTGTATTATGTTGATGAAAAATATATTTCTTATAAACTTTGCATTGTAACATATTTCATTGAGGTTCTTCTTCATCCATTTTGTAAGTTGATTAACTAGTTGGTAAGAGTTTAATCCTCGGCTCGCACATTTCGAACGTGACAAGCCTACCTCGTACTTGTACAAGGATCGAAAGTCATTACCGATAATTTGTACAACTAAAGATCGCTAAATGCAGAGTACGTCTACCGCAACTTTCTAACTTGTCCTAACATTACGGTAATGGTACTAATAAAAAGTGATAGGTTAAGGGGTTAAGGAATGTACAGATTAACTCCAAATTCTGTATTAATCGCACTCGTTACTTTATAAACGCAATAAAAACGTTTGCAACCGGTAGTGGAACGTGTTAAACGCTAATGATACATCGATTGCCAGTAAATTGATCGGAGATCGCGTTCCAGTACAGCTGGAATCACTTATTTCAACATAAATATCCCATTTCCGTGTATTTATTAACGAGGTGCAAGCGAACAGGCGGCACGCGTTCAAACCGGCCATGGATCCCAAAATAAATCTTCGATGCAAACGAGGTAGGTGATTGTAAGCAGCTTAAATTAATGACACGCTCAAGCTGATACAAGTGAAAGGATTATCTTGCTCGATATGATAGCGGAAATGCAGAAATACACACACGTATCCATAAAATTTCACGGTCGATTCCATCGTTAAAATCGTCCTACTAACTGAGACCACGCTTCCTTTGCTTCTCCACGGGTTTTATGCTCCGCCGAGCAATTCTCAGGATCGTAGGGGGAAATACTTTCGTTAGCAATCGTTCCATGAAATTACAATTCCACCTACGTGCTCGAATACCTGTCCGGTTTTATATTTTTTCGTTTTCACCCGCGATATCGACTCAAAACGAATAAAAAGAACGATCAGCTTTCTAGCTCTGAAAATCGCTAAAAACAGCCGAGTGCTTTTATTGCCACTTAACTGCTTAATAATTCGATTATTAATCACGGCCTTTCCTTTCGAGTTCGAACTAGTTTTTGCCAGGAACGTATAAAATCTTTCACCAATATCCGTTTACCGTTATCATGATTTTTGAGATGTACTGTTGCCACCTTGTGAGCAAAAATTAGCATCTGTGTTGCATCTGATACAAACTTGCACGCTAATCTCTCTGAATTAATTCAGTCGATTCGTTTCTGTCATCAGTATCACTTTCTCGATTAAGGATAACAAGTAGCAATATTGATCGATCCTAGAATCGTAAAAATGTCAATTACATATGGACATGGCCGATCGGATATCGGCCGAATATCAACAACCGGTTGTTTTTGATTTTTATTTACCGGAGTTCCGTATCGATGTTGTGCTAGAAATCGGCCTTAATTATTCTTGTATAAATGAGTTTTATGCTGCTTCCAATTGGTTGTAGCCATTTTTGAAATCGTAGACGCTTTCGATATAATGATTTATACTGCCTGCTTAGCATATTGAGAGCGGTAAACGTTTATAAGAGTGTTCGATACACTTTCTGACTTTCTTAAGTAGAAATTTAGATGTCGAGACGTGAAATTTCGAGGATTGGTTGTTTGGGAGTGTTGTGACTGTGGAAATTTTGGTCTTGAATTTTTAGGGATTTAGAGTTGGAGAGTTAGGATTTGAGAAATTTAGAGATTTACTGATTTTGAGATGGAGATTCAGGGATTTTAAGCATTCATTAGATTTAAGGAAGTTGGGAAATTTTACAATTTGAGGATCTTTTGTTGAATTTTTATTTCAACAAAATTAGCAAAAATAAATGTATGTATTAAGAAGTCGAACATATTCAACCTACCAAGAAATAAAGTAAGTTCTAAAGAACATGCAAAGAGAGAACCCGTCAGAACGATTACGATTACAAATTCAAACAAAACGAAATAAAGTGTGCTAACCGAAGCTTTCTACCGTTTCAATTTTTATTCAAATCATATCTTTACGAAACTAACAGCCGCTAAATGACTTGCAGTTCATTTTCGAGGACTCGAGCCGTAGAAACTCGCGAATCACGATGGTCGTGACTGCGAAATAGGTGTACCAGATCCTCTACAATGTCATTCATCCTCTTCGAATGATCATCGTTGTGGACTATCATTGATCTGTGATCGTTATGCAAAGGTTTGAGAAACTCGTGATTCCAAAGGTTACGTTGTTCCGTCTGATTATTTAATAGAAGGCTCTTTAAATACCATGTTTTGAAACAATAAACGTCTCTCCGGTGAGCTTCGAGATAACCAACAGTAATTTATCCAAGTAAATGTCCTTTCGAGTGTACGGGTAATGATAGTTGTAGAATAGAAGTGTACCGTTGTGAGATCTTACTTAATGAAAATTACGTGAAACTCGTATAGAAAAGAGTAGATTCGTGATTACGTGTCGAGGATGTGCAGAGAATTATGTTGTGTAATATGTAAGGCGATTCTGGTCGAAACGATAGCCTTGCACTTGATACAGAAACACCGTTTGCTGCGATTATGTAGTTTTAGAAATACTTCGAATACAATTCAATTTTAATGTTCTTATAAGTTATAGTTTGATTTGATGATCAATTTTCAGGTTTATGAATGTTAAAGTTTGGATTTTGGGTCGAGGGATTTTCGGGTTTGGCAATCGGAGTGTGCAAAATTTGGGAATTTGCTGATTTAGGTATGTAGGGATTTGAAGGTTGAGAAATTTAGGAATTTGTGGATTTAGGAATATAGGGATTTGGGAATTTAGTAATTTAGAGATTTAGAAATTATGGATATAGGATTTGGACGATTTGAAAACTTGGGAACATAGAAATCTGCGAACGTCAAGATTTAGGTATAGTAATTTAAAAATTTAGAAAATTTGAAAATTTAAATTCAACTAGAAATTATAATTTCAGCATTCGAAAATGTGTGTATTTCCAGAATCTGTAAACATAAGTCCTTAACTGATCTCCGCCATACCGCCATTTTGCATTCTCGCACCATACAGAAAAGCGACAAACATACCAGTAAGAGTACAACTTATAAATAGAAATTTGTAAAAGAAAAATTGAACGATAAACACGGTATTTATAAACATTCTGACGCAATTTTCTCGCTCGATATTAATTTAATTCTACGCGAATCACTTCCGACAAATCTACAATATACAATCTCCGCTAATTAAGCGAATTACAAGCAATTGCAACGGCATGATAAGAACAAACTGGTTTGAAGGTATCCTATAATTTTCTCTGTACCTGTCGAATACCAAGTTAAGATGTTGTCTTGTCAAAAAACAACAATGTTACATCTCGCGGCAAGTCAGCGGTGCGTGCAAGAATGGTTGCATTTTCTTTTCGCGCAATTTCAATTTCTACAGCCCTGGCGGGTCAGCTTAGAAAGTTAAGAATCCTGAAAGTTGCGCCGATACGATGCAATTACCTATCGAGATAAGCGAAAAAATCCGGATAAATTTACGAAATGACATTTAAACAGCGGTCGGTATCGGGTGAAAAAGCGGCCTACGAGCGGACAAAGCTTTCTCGCCAATTAGAATCCGGTTTCCGTTTAGCAGCGATTTCTCACGTTCCGGACCTTGATAACGGAAGGAAGAAAACTATGAAAAAAAATCAAAGTACACATCGTTTTACGAGCGTTTGTTAAAGGCGAAACCGCGGACGCTAAAAGAAAGACGTTGCGTCACCAGAACTGTTACTTTTTATTAACTTTCAATTTACCGTTGGAAATTGAGTACCACTTGCACAACGCCGACGCGTACAGAGACGCGAGAAGAAATGGGTACCGCGATTTGCACCGTTCACTCGATTTCGATGAATCGATCGGATTAAGGTCGTAGGATCGAGGACCAGATGAAACGTGGTAGAAAGGCTGTCGTCGAAATCAGGAAGGAACAGCAATTTTTGGGTCACGAGAAATCGATCTTCCTCCGTGCAACGATCCCGTTCATAACGAGATACTTCTCTTTTTACGTTTCTCTTCATTTCGTGGAAGAAGCGATACGTATCGTTTCGAGCGACGTTCAATTGTTCGATTAAGATCCTCCTGTCACGAACTCTGAGCGAGTCTTGACGAGGTACGAATGAATATGCCAGATCAGATTCAATTGTTGGATTAACTCCGTTGTACATATTACGAAATATGCATACGACATTGATGAAACGGCAAGGAAAAAGAATTGTACATGATCAGAAGATTACGTAGTTAATGCACAAGTGAAACTTTTGTTCGGAGAAAAAAGGAGAAGCATTTCTAAATTGCAGTCATCGATGAATGATTGATGAGGGAGTTGCATCAACTGGTTCCTTTGTAACAGATACGACAAATTACCCTTGACTGGTTTCTAGCAGATTTCGATCGAGCTGGACAAAAGCGGAAGACAGGTACCGTTGTTACCAGTTGCACGAGCTACGTTTCGTTCCCGTTCGATCGATTGCGTGCTGGACAAGTAGTGATGCAGAAAGCGTGACACAGTTTTAGACCACCGACCGCTTCGGAAATAGAGAGTGATCTGACTTGTCGGAGATCGTGATAGATCCGATCTATATGCGTTTATCATGAATGTCACAAAAAGTATCGCGTATCGTGGCACAGTTAACACGTTCGTTACCGCCATTTAAGGAAATTCTCTCTGCAAGGAATCTCATAAATTTTCTAGATACGTATCACCAAAATATCCACTATGTTTTAACCTCAACTGTGCTTCGAGTCTCACTTGCAGCTTAAATGACCTTACTTAAATTTTGAATACTCAACTTGAAATTTGGGTCCAACTATAAATTACATTATCAAGGATCCCTGAATGTAAAATAGTTCGATTTCAATTTTTTTTGTTCGTTTTATAGCCCTGAAGTCTTGACTGATCTGACAAACAAATGGCAGAGAAAGGGGTTAATGACTCGTGTATCGAACATGTTGGCTCACGAGTATCTTTTAACATGTCATTCGGTAGCGGAAGTCGGATATCTCTACAAAAATTTCCACTCTCTATTTTCACGTACCCGTTGCAATCGATCTTAGAAATTTCACAGGATCGGTAGTCGAAAATTTCCGTCTCGCATTACCGTTAACGAGTTATTTCAGCCACGAATACGATCCGCTAGAGCGTTTCTGAGTTTGCGGGTCGAATTCGGTTTCGTGTAGAGGTATAGTGTTTAATCATGGATATTATGTTACGAGCAGCCTCGGTCTTCGACATTGACCTTGGCCAGCGACACTCGCTCGATAAAAGATGGTATTCGACAGTCAACGACCGGTATGAAAGCGGTCGAACTAGTTTCGTGCGTGCACGAATACTGGCTTACTGGTTTCACCAATGTCAAGTGCACGGCAGTTTGGTCGAAGAGCAGGTCCCCTCTTGCTTAATACTCGATGCTACCACGATTCGCGACGGTGTCGTTCGCCTTCGAATTTCACAACCGGTGCAAGAACCTCAAGAAAGCGTCCACGATTTCCTGCGGAAGACAGCAGGGATACATCGTGGGTGTTGAACAATTTAATAAATTAATGACGGGTCGTCGTTCTTTGCACGGGTACGTCCTTGTACGGTGTATCCTTCTGTGGCGGCAATTAACTTAATTAAACAACTCGTACGGCAAATGAAGCACCGAGAGTTAATTAAAGTCCGCTTTGGTAGCTCGAGGCTGCGTTTGAACTTCGCACCGCTACGACTCTAATCCGATAATTGAGTGTATATTTGCGGCTAATACTTGATTTCGAGAATTTCGGTAGATTCGCAAAGGATTCGTGTAATTAACATCCACTTGGGTATTGCCGGTCATGAATTATTTACGTGGCCGATGTTCCGTTCGATGATCTCCGTCGCTGGAAATCGGACAAACTAATCAATGTTCAATCGATGAATCGGTAATTCGCGTCAGAGAAAAATTGGAATTCCTTGTTTCTTGCGCGTGCTTGCTGATTTCTCAATGATTGACCAATTCGAGAACTTTTATGGAAACGATGTCGGAAATAGAGTCGGTTAGAAAACCAATCTTTCTTAATGATTCTGCGATAATTTTAGATTTTTGCAGTAATTGAGAAACGTTGGGCTCAACTTGTATTGTGGAGCTGATTCTGAGACTGTTCTTTACCAGAACTGGAGCCATAAATTTTCATTAATCTTTGCTAATACGATCATATTTGGATCAATGCGTTATATTATTTTTAATGAGTTTTCAAAAGCAATTTCTTAAAAGACGCCTTATGAGAGGAACATTCCATTCGACTAAGTTTTACACAAAGAATTATCTTATATCTTTATTGTATCAACTTGCTGGCCTGTATAATCATCCGAGACAATTTATTTCTGTGCAATCATTTGAGATGATTTTTCTGAAGACGTACATTAAAGCAACCTACACTCACATGACTTTTTGAAATACGATGCACAACGAAGTAGTAAATAATTCGCTTTCACATGTGCGGTGTGTTACAAACGAACAAGATAAAGTATGTAATTGTACGCGCAGGCGGAAGAAAGGAGCCCTTTGATCTTCGAAACGTGTTTTCGCTGGGTGCTCTTCCGTGCTGTCGAAAATCGAGGTCACGTGAAAGGTCTTTCGTTAGCTTTTTAAGGACAGTTCACGACATGCACTCTGGCTACACGTTTAAACCCCCACGTTTATTAAGATTTAACTTCTGTAATTGTACCATAAAGGTTATGGTCCATTTACAGGATCACGTCATGACCTTTAACGGTACCTTTATTGCTAATAAACGCAGAAAATCCTGCGATTAGTATCGGACTTATTTGCACGAACGTACCCTCGAGCGTAATGCTTCTCTCAATTGCAGACATCCGAATCAATTTGCCGTGTTTTGCTCGACTCTTGCTGTCGTTTCTAGGACAGGATTGAAGTTCAATTCGCGATTGAACCTAATCGAACGTGCAGACGGAAAGCGAGATCTTGTTGAGTATCGGATAAGCTTGTTAGATATACGATTTAACGCGTTCCGGTAGAAACGGCCATCTTCAGCATCGTTAATCCGCATCCTCGATCATGAAAGATATCGAAGATTAAGTTCCTGTATCCATTTGTCAAGAAGATAATTTTCATGATACTCTTATTTCTATTCGACCAATAAATCGGGAATGATTAAATTAAATTTATAGAACCGATGGTAGCTCTAATGGCGATTGATGGCCGTTAAGTCTCCGATTATAGTGTCCCGCATGCAGCGCAGAAAAACGCTGCACAAAATGGCGTCAGCTTTCGATGCTTAACTGCCGCATATTTCAACCACTGCTCGAACGTGGATGCTAAGAGCCGTGGGTTGCTCCTTCGATTCTCATTTGCTCCGAACCAAGCAGAACATAATCGGGCTACCGTTACGTGTTTTTAATTCGTAAACTTCCATGCCAATCATGTGCTCCGTCGCGTTTCACCGAACAAGAACGTCCTAGATGTTCTACTGCCTTCCATGTTCGTCTTGCTTTTCTATTACGAGCACGTGCTGTTGCAGAATTCATCGTGTTTTTGCTTTACGAACCGGCGATAATTGAACCCCGCTCTGTGGCGTTTCGCGGATCGCATGCTCGTACGCGTGCGAATGAATCTCGGGAAAAACTGAGATGGTGTGCTGTTCACAGAATACTCCGGCTCTCACGTTTTTGAAACCTCTTTATACCCCGAAACCCGGTAATTTTTAAATCCCTTATTAAGCCTCTTATTAAGCTCACATATACCTCACATATCCCTTTATCTCCCATATCCTCATATTTACTAACATATCACTTCCTTCTTGACATTAACAAATAATATGGAAAATATCTTTGTACAGATATACGTTTGATAAGATTTTCCGTTTTGATCATTACGTTTTATTTGCCCGAGCTCGGTCAGTGACTCGTCGATTTCACGCGAAGTATCCAACGACCTTGGCAGCATTGCATGAAACTTAATCGATAATATGTATGAGCCGCGATTTAAAACCACAACCGGCTCGATGAATCTTTCTGACGTTTCGAGAAATCGTGCGCGGTTAGAAGAATGCTATCGACCAACAGATTCAGCGGTGAAACTTTTATAGCTCGAAAGCGTTCATCCAGTAGTTCCGCGGTGTCCGTCGTTTATTTTCTGTTTTTCCGACGATATCGCATTCCGCGGGTTTAACGGATGAGGATGTGGCACGCGAACGTGGGTGGAATCGAGTGGAAACCGTTCATCCGCGTAAAGAAATGGAGCAGGAGAAACGACGGATAATAATTCTACGTTGAAGAGACAGGAATGAACAGCTCCGGGATATCGTTGGCATCGCATCGTTTCTCAAATTCCTCGTCATTTCTTGTTCCATGATTTCTTTTCTTGAGATGTAGTGTCGGGATCGTTAGTCAGAAGTTATTGGACGATCAACAATTTTTAACATGTAGTGAAATATGTGGGCTTTGTGGATGTATGTTCTTGAATTTGCGGTTGCTTATGTTGATAGATTTTTAATATGTTTATTTTGCTAGTTTTTGATCTTTCAAAATCTTTATAATTTTTTGGATGTTCATGTTATACCTACAAAATACACGTATATGTAGATTGTACACATATGTGGATCGTACATATGTGTGCATATGTGGATCACTACATACCTAAATGTAATGCAAAATATCTATGAACATAGACTCACTATCTAACCATATCTAAGCTAACCTAACCGATACCCCTATATCTTCATATGTACTATTCCTTCCTCACACTTCACCTATGAATTCCAGCACCTTGAAAGTTTCCATATCTCCAGATTCCTACATCACCAGTATGCAGCGGTTCTAAGGTAACATTATCATTTCGAAGCCATGATACAACATCGAATTCCGTGAATAATAAGAGCAAACAGCTTGCGCAATCATCGGTTTATTATCTTTTTGCAAAACCTATCCTTCGATTTCGCGGTTTAATAGACGGAAAAATTCACCGTTTTATCGCCTATAAAGAGCACGCTTACTTTCCAAGTGCGCGTACAGCGAATATTTATGACACAAAGAGAGTTTGACCGTCGGTGATAAAACGTCGATTTTCGCAAAGGTAAATAGAGAAAACGCAAAGCTATGACAGATGATAGAAACGATCGCGCCCACTAATATGACGACTTTCGCCGAAGCTTTTCACTTTCCGCATGTGAGGTGTCGAGTGACGCTCCTCGAACGAAATGTCTGACCAACGGACACCGGATACACAGCGTGTGATTATTAGTTGTGTAGCGGTCGGCTAGATATGATACCTCGTTTCAATATTAATTACTTTGTACGGTAATTGAGTTGACTTCGCGGAAGAAATCGTGTGAATTTTGCTGGCTTGGTAAAATCTAATCAAAGACTTTTACATTAAAACGTTAAGTTCAAATGTTAAGTGTTTATTTTATTAGAAAGATTGTAGTGAAATCTTCAATCTTTATAATACAAATTTTCCTATGTCCGTAACTGAAAACGAATTAAGAAAATAGAATACTTTGTTGCAGATGCTACAATGACTGGCGGGAAATTCAAATGGATTCACAATGTACGAAACTAAGTTGCTTTACCCGTAAAGTCATTTCAAAATCACCCAATGGAATTATGTTATTTTGTAGAACAATAATTACAGCGATCCACTTTTACCATTACATTCAACATATTAAAGAGTATTAACACCGAAACGAAAAACATTTATTAGTTTCGCCAATTACGAAGAAAATCTATGTCCTTCATTTCAACCGAAACCCTAAAAAGAAGAATGTATGACTCTCTAATTCGAAGATAACTATCGTTTACAAGTTCACCAAAGAGGGAAAAAAACTACTTTTCTACTAATCCTCATTTATAGCACGCGCCAGCCATCGATCATTGTCAATAAGTATAGCGCGTATTAACCACACAACCATTATCCTAATTATTTTTTGTCCCTCGATATTTCTCTGGTAGCTAATAGCATTCGTCTACCTGATCGACGTTAAATTGAATAATCTCGTGAGGCAAAAACGATTGACAGCAATTCACGCCACTGACAGAGATGTGTATACATTCTTGAATCGAATCGTTTAGTGTCATGCAAATCGGTTGCGTGAGCGAGACAGTATTTTTTCATCTTATTTTTACTTATTTTTGGAACGGTGATTGAACGGAGATATTGCAACGGTTAGGTTATAAATATGAGGTGAAAATACTTTTAAGATTGGAGGAGAGGTACAGGTTCCGATTCACGTGATCCGAATAGCACTGAAGAGAAACGGTGTATCACTACTCGTTCATCTACTGCGAATTTTATTATTTTACTGACTTTACTGAATTTATCGTGGCAATAAAACACGTTCTAACTGGAACTATAAAAATTTTACTGTTCGAATTTAATTTATTGCCCAAATTCCAACATCTGAGGACCTCCATAAGAATGTCCATAATTTGTAACGTTAAGTGCTATCCAGTACTATCCGTACTTATAAGCCCGATAAACATTAGGTGAACATACACGTAAACGTAATCCCATAGTAGCATTAGAGAAACTTTCTACCCACACCACCTCACATCAAATACCACAAGTACATTAAATATTTCATATTAAAGATAAATGTTAAGAATCGTAAATGATTTTTTGAAGCGTAATTTATAAGACTAAGTGAATGTATAATATACGTATCATGTTCACTTGATAAATAAGATATGATTCCAGAATACAGATACAATACTATTGCTGGGCATCCAGCCGCGAATACAAGATATACGAACGTAATACAAGATGCGGAGAAACCGAGCCGCTGATTTTCTAACGGCTACTCTTATTATCCGAAGTAGATTTGCGGAAGAGATCGAAGGAATCAAGAACATTTGCAACGCCTGTACTGTTAGACAAAAGGAAGCTGTCAACGTGAGTTAGGTAGCCATGACCTACGGCTAGCTCGAGTATTGCGATCCAACGGTGAAATTGAAACTTTGAACGGTGGCTAGGACCTTTCAGGTTGCCATCATGTTACTTTGGTTGTTCTGTTCAACATCATCATTTTATCGTATTTTGTTTCTAAGCGAGTTCAAGGGAGGGTCTCGTTTATGTTCTATTATCTTTTTTCAAGCTTGTGCTTCTATTGAAGGAATAGTTAAATCTATTTCTGTTATGACTTAAATTAAATTTGAAAGTAATGAAATTAAATTTGAGACGTTGTATTAAACATAGCACCACAGTATACATATCCTTTTGCTTCATTCACGGGAACATTTCAAATAATTTTTTGTCGCCTTCCACTTTTTATGATTCCGTTATACCCAGGTTAACGTCAGTCGTAAATTAGCGGCCAAACTCCTTTTTATGTATAATTAAAATAGTGTGCTCGATATTCTTACGACTGTACCAAATTTTTTCAGTCCCTTTTCTAAAACGCTCCACATATCAACAAAGTTTCTTTACATATAAAAAACCGTCTAACAAGCCGCTTTGTAGCATGCTCTTTTCATCGAAACCACTCCATGCATAATCGTCATGCTGTTGCCCAAGATGATCATTGCCATAATTATGATTTCATTGATATCGTTAGAATAATTGTAACGAGTTACACAAAGCTGACGATACACGGTTCGAGAGTCCACGTGTCGCAACTGGCGAGGATGATTATATTGAGAGTAAAATCGTGTGAAAGAAGCAGCACGTGACGACGAGGTTCTCACGTGTAGCACAGCAGTCAAAACATCGTATCTGAGCAAACGTAGAACGAACAATGAACCAATCGTCTCATCTGATTACGTTAAAAATAATACCAGGAATTTAAGTTATTAATCCCTTGATTGATCATCAGAGTTTTAACTGCACTATTACATTCTTTGGGTGAAAGCAAACATGGATCTGTTCATATCGAAGATTTTATACAATGCATTATTTCCTGTAATAAGTGTATGACAGAATTTTATATTATTTACAGCTATTTTATTGCGGAATAGATTGCAATTTATAATAGTACTTCAAATTAATTATTTATATAGAAAGTTCCATCATGAAAATAAATACAGTAACAAACTAAAGTCATTATCTAATCAACTATTGCATTAGTCACTTCCCATTATACTTATTTGTCATACATTATACTAAGTCCATCACATTTCACAACAGATTGAACAATGAAATTGAAAGTACTTGTCTGACCACAAGCGTCTGTATCTACTGTGGCGATCAACGGACAATGCAAGCCTATACCTGATACTTCTCACAATAAGATCCAATGCACATGAGCGACATTTTTCATATTATACTTCTTTGTTTCTCAGTGATAACCAGATGACGAGTGTGCATTGGTTTGAAACTGTTATTTGTTAATTCATTCTGGGAAGCCTGTTCGCGATCAGGACGCAAGAATAATGGAACAGCGATTAAGGTTAGCTAGCACTTTGACATATCGAGCAAGGAACGTTTCGACGAGTGGAGGGTGTGGTGGAAGGCCGGATAAATCGCGTAAGAATCGAGGACGGTGGGTCGCCACTTTCCCGACCTCGTCTCTGCTTTTTGTACGTTCTCGTACGTTGATCATAACCACATAAGCCTTCCCATTCCACGACGTGGGTGCCACTCCGCGGACAATAGGTTCAGCTGGCTGCCACGATTTCGTCCTTTTTCCGTGGTTTCCGTTCCGTATAAGTGGCAGAAATGGTACAGGATGTGTCGAAAGCCGTGCGAATCGACGCCACCGCCTTTGTCGCAATTTGTCAAATGCCTGCGTTTAATTAGCTGCCGATTTCACTCCTCCTCTGTTTTCGTCAGGAGCTGTGATCCATGAGACGTTTCGGTATCATATGATTCGACTGGAATGCTCGGAAAGCAGGAAACGCGAAAAAGTTTGCACAATGATATCTCGAGCGTCTTTATTTACTGCGAACATGCATATCTCTTAAGGAATGCACGCTTTTTCTAACGAGACAATTGTTTCGACTATACCAATGAAACAGTGGTTGCAGGGATTGTTATGCAAGTTTGATGTGATGTAACACTAGAGTGACCATTTGGACCGAATTTTCAATTTTATGAATTATAGACAATGTCTTACAACTTTAGAATTTTGCAAACGTAAAAACTTAGAGATCCAAGATTTTGGAACCTTGGAATTTAGACTTCAACAATGTAGAACTTTAGAAATTTGCTACACTGTGAATGTAGGACCTTGGAAATGACCTTGGAATTATGAAAGTAGCTGACAGCGAAAAGTTACTTAACTACGTGCCACATGTAATTAACTATGTTTATTATCGAAAGATTCCAATTAAAGAAAGCAATCCGATATCGCAAAATTTCTCCTTTGATGTTTTTATCATCATCTAACGTATCTTCCTTTCACTCATCACGAGAGTGGCAGAACACGTGGTATAATCAGTGAAACAGAACGGTAGGTAAAATTCGCCTACCTTAATCAGCGACTTCCAAGAAGAAAATATCGACCACTGAATAATAGCATAAATCTCCGTTCACGTGTAGTGGGCGGTCGTTTTTCACATTCCAGAACGCGCGGTTTTCTATCCGCGGTGTCTCGAATGCCTCACATTCGGTTTTGCTTATTAAAATGTCGTCCATGCGTATCGATCTAACCGGCCAATCGAGTTCCTGACCGCGGAACGCGTTTATGTAAGAATAACGAGATAGTGGGAGAGCCGCGAAACGTGAAATTGCACGTCTCACTTTGTCCAGGGCTTGTCTTTGTTAGCCGGTAATTAGTCAGAACACCGGTGTTTTTGTCAACCGTTATCTAATGTCGTCGCGTGAAACGGCCGAGAAATGGTGCAATATTTTGTCGTCGCGTGAAACGAAACGGACTCAGCGATTTTCGTTCTAATTTTAGCTACGTTTTTCTTCTTCTTTTTTAACACACAATACCATAAAGCGCTTATGTTTTACAAATCTCAACGGACATCATTTAGTGATAAAATCAATCGTATTGATATTTGGTCGTCCACTATTCAATACGGGAAATAAACGATTTGAAGAATGTTGGACAGATCGCCTTGAACGGTAAGACCTTGAATGTCCTTCAAAGACATATTGTACTTCGTTTCAGAATAGGCTATGTATCCAAACGAAAAGACATGAAATATTAAACACGTTACACTTGAAAGAACAAAGCTTGAAACGAAGGAAGGTTCATTCGTTTTTCTTTGAAATACTCCTATGGATAGTGCAGGAAATAATAGTATAGTTTGCTTTAAATGGATCCTGAAGTGTTTATACGACTTTTGCGTCCATCAAATTCTTTCGTACACTTATCTAGCCTCCGCAAAATCTGCGCATGCGCACATCGATCTGCGCAGGTCAAGTGTTGCGAATACGCACATCTGAGCAGGTTCTAAGTCTTCCATCCCATTAATTTATACTTATAACATCTTTGCGTTAGACAAAGATTTAACAGCATGAAAACAATATTATCTTTCCCATTTTCTACGGTAGCATCAGAAGTATTGTAAAATTGTAAGATTACTTCGATAAACTTCGCTCGAACCTTGAAGCGTTCGATCGTCCTTGTTGAATTTTAAAGTTTTCAAAGGGAAACGTCTGAAAGGTCAGAAATGTTTCTAACAGGTCTAAGGACACGCGTGAGTCAATTCGAGGAAGCGATCGCTAAAATGGGCGTCCAGCTCGTCGATTGAATTGCCTACTGGTAGTCTGCTTACCGGTTTACGATAAAACGATCCTAGTATTTCCGTGATGGTCGCGTGGGGTCTGTAGTAAAATGACGTAATCGGGTCTGGCTGGGATGTAGGTTGGTTCATAAGTGAAATAAAGGCATGTGGCGACGCGTGACCCAGTGCACTGCAATAGTATATACCTCGAACACGCACGAATCGCATGGTTATTTTATATTGTGGCTTAGGAGCTAGCAACTGACAACCGGTATCCCATTAAATGCAGGAAGTGAAGCAAGTACTCAGTCTTATAGCAACGGATCATAGTATTCCCAGAGTTTTACCGTCAGTTTGCCTGACTGCTAATTAACAACCGGACGGAATACCAACGATATCCAGTCGATCCAGACAAACCGCCTCAGGCTAGATGTATGACAATAATGACATAACTAATCGATTCTAATCGATTGAATGTACGATCGAATCGTCTAAATTTTTCATGCAATTAACAAGATATTTCTTCGTTGCTGTATTTTGTTTCATGGTACTTTCTTACGCCGTTCATGATTTATGTCGGAGCTGGCGATTTATGTCCAATTATAAATTTCTTTACGAATGTTTTGCGTCGGATCTCTTTAACGACTGCCACTGATTATACTTGCAATTTTGGCAAGTATAAGAACCGACGTAAAAAGGATAATAGTATTCTGTTTATCACTGAACTTCCAAGTTTTTCTTCTTTCAAGTTCTTCGAGACAACTCGTTAGATTCTTGCTGCATCGCATTTTATGCTCCACACGCTGTATCGTATTGTATAATACAGTTTATGATTTGCAGGCCAAGTTCTGTAGCCCATACACTGTATGTCCAGAGTGTCGTACAGTTAACGCAACCCGTAGTCAACGTATTACATTGTTTGCTAAATGATATAGCACATAAGTCATACTCGGTAACTTTGAATGATCGTGATAAAGCAGGTGCGTTGACCTGCATTTCTCTTGAATGAAACTCTATCTCCAATGTTGGGAGACAGAAGTCCATAATACGCTTCACGAATCGTGTCATCTACCGTCTGCTCTTCTCATAACGATTACGTTTATTTGCAACGATGATACAGCAGTTTATCGTTCAATGGTTGCGATATCGAAGTGTGAACGTCATTAAGCAACTTCCGACAAAGTCTGTTCTCTATTGAACAAGGGAACTCCTCTTAATGACTGAACGTGAAAGAATTACGCGCTGAGAATAAATCGAAGGAATTAGTATTCAACACTTTCGACACACCATTACGTCGTTCCGTATAAGTCAAGCGGCGGTGAACAGTCGACGTTGAGTGATGCCAAATATGACGTTCGCGGGTAAAGAAGGAAATTAACGACAGAGAAAAAGGCGGACTGCGAATTGAACAGCACAATGAACTTAAGCATGAGACGCTGATACAACAAAAATTTCGTATTATGTGCCGAGCAATTACTATAATTTTTGCTTATTATCGCGCGTTATCCGCGGTGATGTGGCGTGTCGTGATGTAACGCGTGGTGAATAGAATGCGTGGCGAATTCAGCGTGTTACGAATTTAATGCGTGGTGAATAGAACGCGTGGCGAATTTAATGCGTGGCGAATTCGATGCGTTACAAATTTAATGCGTGACGAATACAACGTGTATTGAATTCAACGCGTCACTAATTTATTGCGTGACGAATACAACGCAGACGAAATTTGACGTGTGGCGAATCCCACGCGTGGCAAATACAGCGCGCAGTGAATTCCACGCGTGGTCAATTCAATACGCGACGTATTCCACGCGTGGTGAATTCGATATGTGACGTATTCCACACGTGATGAATTCGATACGTGACATATTCCACGCGTGGTGAATTCGATACGTGACATATTCCACGCGTGGTGAATTCAATACGTGACATATTCCACGCGTGGTGAATTCAATACGTGATGTATTCCACGCGTGGTGAATTCAATACGTGATATATTCCACGCGTGGTGAATTCGATACATGACGTATTCCACGCGTGGTGAATTCGATACATGACGCATTCCACGCGTGGAGAATTCGATATGTGACGTATTCCACGCGTGGTGAATTCGATACATGACGTATTCCACGTATGGGGAATTCGATACGCGACGTATTCCACGCGTGGTGAATTTGATATGTGACGTATTCCACGCGTGGAGAATTCGATATGTGACGTATTCTACGCGTGGCGAATTCAATACGTGATGCATTTTACGCATGGCAAATACAACGCGTAGTGAATTCCACGCGTGGTGAATACAACGCGTCACAAATTTAATATGTGATGAATACAACGCATATTGGATTCGACGCGTGGTCAATTCACAATACATGATGTATTCCACGCGTGGTAAATACAACGCGCAGCGAATTCAACGCGTGGAGAATACAATATATATCAAGTACAAATCGTGAAGATCGCGTGGGAAATATAATACGTAGTAAGTACAATACATAGTAAAAGCAGCGCGTGGCGAATCAACAATTGTGGAATACGTATGGTAAATACAGAATGTGATAAGGTTATTCCGAATGCAAAACGTAGCAAAGTATCTAGAGGATATTTACTGGAACAATACCGAGAGTTATCTGTCCCTCAGTGGTAGGTTAAATCATAAATCAGTCATGATCCTTGCAACGGTTCAATGAAACAGCGTCACTTGTTCTCACGCTGAAGTCAATGGACGAACTTTTGTTTGCTTACGAAGTACTCTTGCTTCTATCGCGAACAATGCCTTTCGCTTCGCAGCGAGTAGCTCCGAATCGAGGTGGAGGACAAGGCGATCTTCCATGGCTGTTGGCAATGGGTCAGTCGCGTTTAATTCGATGCACAAGTATCACAGGAATCCTATGTCAAGTATCACAGGAATCTTATGTCGAATATCGAAACAACGCGATCCGTAGAACGCGCAAGACAACCATATCCAGAAACGTCGATCGATGATAAAGTGCGAGCCAATGTGCCATTTACCGTGTAAAAAATAAGTTGGCTTTCCCATATGGAGACTGACGTGAAGTAAGATTTGTAGTAATTTAATTCAACTTATTTACACCATCATCCACGGTGCCGTGTTGCAAATTGTATTGCAACTTTCTTTTTATGTGATACGTGAACATAGCTATCGGGGACGTTTATGACTCCATTGAATTTAGAGTTAGTGTAAACATTATTATAGATGTAAGAGAGTTTCGGGATATCATAGCAGCAATAAAAGAAGAAGAAACTATTACTTGTCCATTTTTACACTGGTTTGCAAATTGAGTCCGAGGTTGTAGCTGTACTTTTTCAGTTCCATGTAGTTTGAAAAGTCGAGGCGATCCTTGGTTTATTACTGTTACGGTAATTTGTAGGTCGAGTGCCGGATGGGTCACCGTCCAACGGTTTGGACCGGATGACCACCGGCAGGGGAAAGTGAGAATTCCCAATTTGGGGAAAGTCACCCCCTTTCCCTCTCCTCGTTTTTCCCTTCCCAGTGTATCGGGAAGACGTATATTTGCACGCAAGTCAAGACATGCTGTCTTGCTATACTCGCGAAAGAAATAAAGTCGCTCTAGTCATTTGTTATTCGTTAAAATCATTGTTCGGTCTTAATTTTGTCACACTCCCATCCCGATCCCAATTTACTCTACATACATTTTCGCGGTGAAAATTGCTGTGTCTCTGAAGGTTGATATGTTCGTACAAATATTTACGACATATTCATCGAAGTAGTCGTGAGATTTAGATAAATCAATTTAGATCGATCGGGGATTTGACGTTTGTTAACGCGTCATCGAACAGTTTTGTCGATGGCCGAACACAAGGAAACTTTGATCACAATTGATTTTATTGTCATGGAAATTAGATTATCCATGGAAATGTTCCAAACGGATGGAAATAGTGTTTTAAACTGATGAACATCTGGGTTTCAGGTTAATTTAGCTTTGACCGTGAATCAAGTTGGCTCTCCATAACGAGGATGCATGGATTTAATTTAATTTTGTACACCATAACTTCTATGATACTATCACAAATTTTATTGCAACTTTCTTCTCTTTTTCTGAGAAACGTCGATTCTAGATTATTCAACATTTTCAACGAACATGGAAATGCTGGTTTAATTTGATGAACATCCACGTCTGGTTTAATTAAACTTCGACCGTAATTCAAGTTTGACATTTCATAACGAGTCATCAATTTAATTTAACTTTGTACACCATGACCTCCATGATAGTTTGTTGCAAAAGTGCAAGTGGAAATGCTATTTTAATCTGACGAAGATCTTTCAGTTTAATTAAGCTCTGATCGTAACTCAAGTTTGACACTTCATCGTGTAACCTAGCCGCCATGTAAACTCCATGTAACGCATCTGTTCTCAACGATGAAAGTCGAGTTTCTGAAGAAACCGTGTGACAATCTTCCAAAAGAAGAAATTTCATGAGAAAGTGGATAATGTTTATGGTTCAGTAGCGCCTCGATTGGCCCAGATTTTTTCTCCTCTGGCCGAATTTGATAGACTTTCATGTTATGAACAGAGTAACGGAAAATTATTAGAATCGATTATACACGTGTGTTCTCATATACCATGATGGTGAGAGGACTCAGATCGCGTGAAAGTATAAAGACGGTGATACGAGACTTAATAATTAACTTCCAAAATAAAATTAAACGAAATCTATTGTTATCGATAACGTTTTTTAATAATGGCTATCGGCAGAATTTTTGTCGGATGAAAACTCTGATTGGAGATAAATTTCTTTCAGATGTTCGTTACAGCTGTCAGTATTTAGAGCGTCAGTCACTTCTTAAACGAGCGAAGTTTTTCACCGATAAAAACATCCACGGGAAAGTAGAATGCTTCTCAGAAGAAAACAATTGTGCAGAAACACGTTTTAATGCAATATCAAGTACGGTTTTATTAGACGCCTCTAAAAAGGCGGTCTTTAAAAGCTATCATCAGAAGAAATGACACGAATATCATAGGTGAAATCTCACCTGTACGAAAGTTGTTTGACTTTGAAAGCCGTCGTGCAAGCTCCGTAGCAAATAATACTGAAGTGGACCGTTTATTCTGAAAGTGGTTCACTTGCATACACATACATTTTAGTTAAATCACCTAAAACAAATTTGTATAATCAAAGTACTGATCGATCAGTAAAAAAATTGCTGAATTGTCAGTCTTGATATAATTAACCTTTTTTATGTGCTAACCTGTAATTTTCTTTGAATTTTTTTAACAGAAAGTGAATATAAAATACAGGTAATTTTCTGTTATAAATAGACAGGAAATATGAAAGGTTTTCATTAATCGAAAGATCAAAGGTTTCTCGGTACGCGTTACTTCATCGATTTACTTTCATCTTCCTATCACAATTAATATTTCTGAAGGCCTATCCGTTAATGTTTTGATGCCAGTAATTATCGACTGAAAATCGGTGACGCAACGAGCGTTAACTATTTGCTCCTTACACAATCGAAACATCAACATTTAATCACGCTAAAAGCAATTTAATAACATGATTTATTCTCTTGACTTTTTCTTTACTTTGTCCAATCATGAAACCATTAAAATGTCATCGACGAAATGTCGAACTACACTAAACTCGTGCAACGAAAATCAACAATCGAAGTCATAATATTATCGCGAAGATACAAATGCTTTGAAATCTTGTGAGTTCTCTAAAACCTCTGAAACAGTTTGGATTTTTCGTCGTCTGTTTCATAAACGGTTCTAACTGCACAATACGCTACAGCGATCGAGTGCAAACTTTGAGGCTCTAGTTAAAAACGTCGCTAATAGACACGAGGTGAAACACTTGCCAGACCGGATGTGTGCACATAACCGAGCTCCTTTATTACCGTTGCATCGATTCAGACGGGAAACGTTTTTTTCCCGCGTCTTTCCTCGAGCGTTACAGCTCACGTTAATGGCATTCAATACCGGTTACGAATCCACGTCGAAGAACTCGACGAACAACCTGTAACAACCGCGCAATTACCTAGCTCGTTTCCTCTGTTTTATTTTACTTTAATCGCGTTAATGGAGCTGATCGTCGACACGATCATTCAGCCTCAGACTTCGATAAATCTGTGAAAAAAGATGTTGATAAGCATCAATTGAAATCGTAGTACAAGTACTATTTTATTGACGGAATGATTGAAGGAGAAAAGTTGGCAAATTACTGATAAAAAGCATTACTGGACGGTTTTACTGTATTATAATTACTACAGTGTAAATGAAGTGGTAGATTAACCCTTTGCACTCGAGGGGCGCCTCTCCGGTGCCATTCGATTTAATACAATAATTTGAAATAAGCATTATTTAATTAATTCTATAATAGTGCTCATGTAATATATAAACATAGTGAAATAGACAATAGTAGAAATTATTATTAGAGGAATAATAACCTCAAAAGAACACATTTAATATTTTAATTAATATTTTAAAGTAGCTGTTTGCAAACAGTAAAATTACCTTTGAGTGCAAAGGGTTAAAATTTGTAATGCCCATTATGTCGATTTATTATCACTTTGATAATGTTTGTACTGCAACAGGAATCTCTAGGCTGTTAATAGAGTAAAGTTAATAAATTGAAATATTGCAGAATATTTCAAATTCTTTATAAATAAGAATCGATGAATTTATAAACTTCATAAAAAGTTTGAGGCTGCCAATCGATAAAAGCACGATATTTTTCAGTGAAAATAGAATATCGTACACTGTTAATAAATACAAAACATTGAATTTATTAACTTCAGCAGGGACTTAGAAAGTGTTAGAATGTTAGTGGATGAAACTTACAAAACCAGGATATATTTCAATATATCCTCTTGAGCTTAGAAAGTTTTAGAATGTCACTGAACGAATCTCAGCACACTCAGCTTCTAATAAAATGTTTTAAATTGTCAGAAAAATAATAAATTCATAGTCTTCATGACCTTAGAAACTTTACAAACTATGTAACTTTACAAACTTCATTTTTCAGTGATACATTTTGAGTAACCATCAAATAAAAAAAATCATTAAAAATTAAAAAATTTCTCCGCAATTTCTTGACAGATAAAACTTCATAAATCAACGAATTCACAAAAGTAAAAATATTCGCAACTCAATAAATATAAAAACCTTCTTCTCAATGATAAGATCGTTTAATTGCCGTACAGATAAGATCTATCAGACTTGCAAATTCTTTAACACAATGAAAAGTTTCGAGCTGCCATAAAAGCGTTGCAGCTTTCACATCTTTCTCGTCATAAAATTCTTCTGCATATGTTCAACCGACCACAGGTAAAAGTTTTTATATTCTTCGTTAAGTGTCTTGATACTGATTGCAAATAAACGCGTGGTGACGAATCGCCGGAAAAGAAAGTGAAAAAAAAAAATGGAACGCAACTTTATCGTTGTTGCACGACGGAAACAAGTGGGATGGTTCACCATCATCGAACGTTTCACCATTTTCCAAGAAAGTGCGTGGTGGTTACGCCCTGTTTATCGCCGTAACTTTGTCAGTCTCTGGGAAATAATGTTTAGAGCATAGTTACATCTTCGTGTTTATTCATATTCGGTATTTTACTGTTTAATGTTTGCGGTGGATGTTGGACTTAAACTTGGACTTACTTGTGTATGTTAAAATCTGTTGCTAGGGTTGTATTTTATTTTGCACAGTTGGTAGTATTATTTTGATAAGGTATAGTGTTACTATTTTATTTTATTTTTATTCATTTTTTGTGTATTTTGACAATTTGTATATTTACTGATAAATTCATGGAATTGATGAATAAAAATTAGTGGTTAAAATAACTCAGTATTTATTGATTGTATCAGGATATGTTTAAACATAAATAAATTGCATGTTGCATTTAAAGAAGATTTATAAGATAAGTGCAACGTGGTTCTTTTTTATATTTGATACATTTTTATATGACAAGTTTGTATTTTTTCAAAGTCAACATCCTTAATTTATTGCTACCATAAAATCAGACAAAGTATTCACTTTCTGCATTTAATTTTTTAAGTACAATGTTTAGAAATGAAAAAAAAAATCGCTGTATCAATACGAATTTCAAGTCTCATCTCAATTAACAAGAAGTCGTTTCACGAGTGATTAGCTAATACCAGTAAACAAGAAAAGGGACGACTATTGATAAAAGCAGTAATTAGAGATAATGGAAAGTTGCTTCGTTCAGCGGAAAATGGACTGTCCCCAGCGTCTAATTGATACGAGTAATTAAACCGACGAGGAACTAGTAATCGCGTCGATTCTGCCATGCGAGCGAGTATGGAGGTCGTCGAGCGTTTCTTGAATGGGGTGAAAACAACCACTGACGCGAGACACTGATCTCAGTGACGCTCCGTTGTGTAAGAAATTTCAGAGACGTCGGTCGAAACAGACGTCGATCAAACTTTCTCCCAAAAACCGTTACCTTACTCTTTCGTCGTACACCTGCGGCTAAATAAGGTTCCATTTCTTCCCTGAACTAGCGGTATAATTCTACTTCTTTTTCGCTTTCTTCGCTTTCACGATCACGGAGCCAACGCGAATCGAAAGGAGCAGGAGCAAAGAAATCTTGGTTTCGACCAGTAATTAGCTAAATCGGCTACAGGGTTGATATATAGACCTATATAGACTTATTTATATATATTTATATAAATGGAACATAAAATGACTTTGAAAAAATTAAAACAGAGCAGATTCCCTGCAGAGGGGATGTTCAGTAGTGGATGGTCGAGCTTCGGACGCACTCGGTTCGCGACAGCTTCCGATGACGTAATTTTTCCGTAAAACTTTATTAGTGAAGGGGTGAAAGATCTTTCAAACTACGAATTTTAGGGTTTTGAAAGACTGAACTCTTTTAATGCTCTATAAGAAGCAGGTGACCAAAAAGGAAATCTGAGCGTCCACTTATAGAAAAGAGAAACTTGCATTTATTACCATGGTCTTTGGTAACAGTCTCAGGCCCTTTGACCTAATGGTGTCAGTTCAGTTTTCTAATGCAAACAATAGACAGTGTTACACATCGTTTTGCTAATAATCCAACAGGCAAGTTGAAGTAACATTTTTTAGAAGCGTTTACTCGATCGAGATCGTTGATCGAGATCGATGCCTTGCGGTTTGTAACTTCCTGATCGATTTATGGGAGCTTGCTCGACCGGACTCCGACAATTTTGCGGTGGACTCGATGAACTTAAGGATTGCGTGTGAATCACCGTGAAACAGTTATCGGGTTTGATTCGCCCTCGGGCCTAACAGGTTTACTGTTACTGTTCGATATGAAGTTTCGGTGATCGACCCGTGCAAGGTCGTAAACATTTCGAGAGAAAGAATGACAGTGAGAGAGATGTGTAAGATATTCATTTTTGCAAATTGTAAGATTTTCAAATTTCAAAATTCTGGATTCCAAATTTTCGAATTCCAAAATTTCCAAATTCCAAATTTCCGAATTCTAAATTTCCAAATTCCAAATTTCCGAATTCTAAATTTCCGAATTCCAAATTTCCGAATTCCAAATTTCCGAATTCTAAATTTCCGAATTCCAAATTTCCGAATTCCAAAATTCCGAATTTCAAAATTTCCAAATTCCAAAATTTCCGAATTCCAAATTTCCGAATTCCAAATTTTCCGAATTCCAAAATTTCCAAATTCCAAATTTCCGAATTCCAAAATTTCCGAATTCCAAAATTTCCAAATCCCAAATTTTCTAAATACCAAAATTTCCGAATTCCAAATCTTCGAATCCCAAATTTTCCAAATTCCGAAATTCTCAAATTCTCAACCCCCCGAATTCCCATTTTCCCAAATTCCGAACCCCTCAAATTCTCAACCACTCGAGTTCCAATTTCTCAAATCCCCACATTCCTATACTTCCCTCATTCTCTCACCACAACCGTAAGTCAATAAATTAAAGATCTACATTAGAAAGTGAAACAATTACAAGGTAAATAATTGTCGTTATGTCGTGCATGGCCATATTTGTTCGTTACCACTTATCGCGTTAAAAAGGTACAAGATCGTGAAACAGGAAGCTGTTTGGATTGAATTCTGTTCGATATCGATTGCTAATGGCAATGTTAACAATGGAAACTTGGAGAGTAAACGATTTTAACGAGAACCCGAGAGTAACCTCTGGTTTCGTGCAAAGAATCTAACCAGAGAAACGAATGGATCCCTAAGGGAATCGTTAAAACAAAGTGTGCCGAAGTGAATTTACTCTTGGATGAACGACCCATTGTCCTGTTGCGTTGCTGGCGATCGTTCTTCAAACCCAACAACTTTTATTCATTTTTGATACTTTCGGTTTGTTAACCAACCAGCGATGCTAATCGAATCGCACTGTTATCCGTGCACGCGTAGGTGTTTTCAGTAGATTTCAGAATATTGAAAGGTCAGATTGCATCGATCTTGATTTCTAAAGAAACACGTGGATTTACCCTGTGAAAGTGAAAAACAGCTCCTCGTGTGTGTTAATTAGTAACTATATTTAACCACTAATTAGGAGATCTGAATCTGTACTCTGTCTTTTTTCCGAAACTTTCGACCGAGAGTCTGAACACCCAGATGTCTGGGTTAAAAACGGTGGATAGAAATCTCGGCTAGGTCGACCGAACGAGCATTGTCGTTTCGTTTCGATCCTTTTCGATACAGAACAGATTATCTAGGTTAAACCGAGCGATTCATTGCGGTGTTCGTGACGTGTATGTCCAGGGATCGCAATCACGGTGAAACCACGTCACGCGTGCATTTCCGCACGATCCCCGTTAAGAAAATTGATTCTAATGGATTTGAAATTGCCTTCGCCCCTCGCCACTTCTATCATTCCGTTTCGACGATCGATCGCTTTTACGGTAAAGCGTTCGGTGCCGGACAGGATAATACGCGGTGGATGTTTGTTTCTTTGGTCGGCAGCAAAATCAAACGTTCACGTGCTCCTCGCGTTTCTATTCTTCCTGCTAATCGACAATGATTCACCGATGACCAGCGACGCATTAATTTTACCGATTTCATGCCACTTGCGAAATTAACATTAGAAAACGATCATCGCCTACGTGCGTTTGTTAGCGCGGTGTTGGTAGGCGTCCGTGAAAGGACGCGTGAAATTACAAATAAAAGAGAAGTCGATGTTACGGAGTGCTAGATTATGGGGTTGCAAATTTAAGAAGTTTGCAACTATTTTTATTTTATAAGCTGACATGTTGACTCTACGTAGAAAATCTGGGAACTTGTATGGAGATTTTTGTATTTATGGATTTTGGGATCTAGGGATATTGGAATCTATTGGGTTGGCAAGAAAGTAATTTCGGTTTGCGCCAGTAGATAGCATTATGTTTGTAAGACAAACGTCTTTCTTGCCAACCCAATAGATATATTGGGATTTAGGGGTAGTGAGGTCTAGGGATCCTTGGGATCTAGGGATCCTTGGGATCTAGAGATCTTTGGCATCTAGGGACCCTTGGGATTTAGGAATTCTTGGAATCTAGGGATTCTTGGAATTTAGGAGTCCTTGGGATCTAGGGACCCTTGGGATTTAGGAATTCTTGGAATTTAGGGATTCTTGGAATCTAGGAGTCCTTGGAATCTAGGGATTCTTGGAATCTAGAGACCCTTGGGATCTAGGCATCCTTGGGATCTAGAGACTCTTGGAATCTAGGAATCCTTGGAATCTAGAGACCCTTGGGATCTAGAGACTCTTGGAATCTAGGGATTCTTGGAACCTAGAGATCCTTGGGATCTATGTATTTTTCGATCTACGGATTCTTGAACCTAGAAATTTTGGGATCCAAAGATCTGAAAACCTAGAAATTTTGGGTCTGTGCAAGTGGTCTTCTAAGGATTCGAGAACCTAGAAATCTGATGATTGCATTAATGAAAACTGCAAATGTGTGTCCATGTATACTTGTAAATCTAAGAATGGAAAGATTAAAAAATTTTAGAATTTGTGAATTTAGACAATCTCTTTGCAATATAAATTTAAGAGCTTGAATTTGCAAATTTGTATACCTGAGAAATCAAAACCGCAATTGGAAACAAAGACATAAAAATCTGAACAAGACATCAGAATTAGAGGTTGATAGGTTTACACGTCCGTTCATGTTTGAGGAATTCTACTTCGTACAGTAGTATTATCCACGTCCAAAGGAGTACTTTCGAACCAGTCTTGTGGCACCAGATAATTATCTTCATTACTTAAAAAAAAAAAAAATTAACGATCCGCTACAGGTTCCGAGGTCATTGATTCGTTTTTGGGACTTTCAGTTCACTTACGGCTGTGGTGATCGTCTTGTTCAATTATTTCCTGCACCTTCTGTGTACCTGGAATGCGGTTGCACGTGGAAAGTGGTTTGTACGGTACCGAGATCGGTTTCCAGGTTTCGAGATTCGGGATTGAAGGTTGCAGGCATGAGTCAGTGTATGATTCAGTGAATTGGATAGTATGAATTTTTATTTTTAATTATTCATTTGTGAGAAATTGAAGGTTTCAACCTTAAGCATTTACATATTGTCCGAGTATAAATCTCCGATTACGATAGACGTGTATTTATGTCCGAACAAAACCATTATCGCAATGCGCAATTTCTTGTACGTATTAAAGTATAAGCTAGTTAAAGCTTATGTACTTTCAAGACGGATAAAAGCTGTATAATCATAACTTGTAATAATCATTAATATATAATGTGAATTCTTAATAATACTTATTTTATTTTAAATCAAAAGTATTCGTATATAGTTTAGAAATGTTTCATAATTGCTATTTTATGTCAAGAAAAATGTTTCGTAAATATTGCTTATCATAAATTTATTATTACAACTGTCACCATGAGGTAATCATAAAAATTTCATACGTAATTTCAGAATAACAATTTTTAATTTCGAACAGCTTGTACCAACATATTGTAATCTTGTACCACAATTTAAAATTCTTCTTACGTCCATAATTTCGATCATGTCCCCCTGACGCAATAAAGCAATTATCGATTACTTAAGCCCAAAAAATCTCTCAAAAGAGAAATAACATGAGTCATCCTCGTGCCATCACCACACAGCCTCGAAAATTGAGACATCACCCATTTCAACGCTTTCATTCGTTTTTCACTAAAAAATCACACCGATCGGATGCATTCATTAAATCGGCACACAATGAACAACGTGCCTCTGGTGTATTCCCGCTGTTCCAATTTTTCAACGCCAAAGAAGTCAAAGACCGTGCATCATTCACGAGCACGTTTTCTCGCTGAACCGTTAAGGACACACCACACTGCAGCTGGACGGAAACCGAGCTGCATGAAAAGACAAGAAGAAGACAAAGATGGAGAAAGGAAGACTGGTGGGCCAAGAACCGGAGACAATCGCCATGTCACATCTTGGCAAATTACTGACAAAACGAACGACCATTGCTAGAATTTCAACGAGAAATTCTCTTTCAAATCAATGTTGCATCGAAGTTGCTCTAACTGTTGCTTTGAAGTTGTCTTTTGTCCAACTGCTGTATTCAAGTTCTGATTGTTGTATTGAAGTTCTAACCTACTGTTCAAGTTGTCTTTTAACCCCGTCTTGCATAAGTCGTTTCTACAGGACTCAGAGATAAATTTCACAGCTCACGTTCAAGGATTAGTTTGCTACCATTACAAATTAGGGAGAAAGTTTACATAAATTGTAAGTGAGAATAAATCATAAAGCAAAGGATTAATATTGTACTGAAAATCTCTTTTAACCTAGTACATGTCATTCATGTATACATTTTCGTGGGGTGCAATTGCAGAGAGAAATCTTATATACATGAGTGAAGATCATTTTGTTCGTTCGTCACTGACTAATTTTACTGTCTGAACCTCTTTAAGGATCTTTAATTTAGATATACTTAAATCTGTAATGTGATATAGTTTGTTTCGATATTATACTGCAACTTACAAAAGAAAAGTAACAGCAACAAGAGCAGTGAAAAATAAAGCGAATCAAAAGCAATTTAATTTGAAGGCAGCAGATATAAAAGGGGGCATAAGTAGTGCAAACGAATTCGGGAGACTTAAACTGTAAATTCGATGAACGATAAGCAATATTCCTAAAAAAAGAAACGAAACCGGCACGAGCTCGGAAGAGCAGCGAGCTTTGTATGTAGGTGAGCAAGTTGTTCGACCAGTCGGCGATAAACTGTTATATGCGCTGGCGCTACGCCATCCGTTGGAAGCCTATATCCAGTGACAATGCCAATGACTGGCGTGTCTGGGCAGGAAGATCGAGGAAGAACCGGTAGTGAGTTCAAAGAACCTAGACAAGGAACCTATTTGCCAGTTCCTCTGATTTACTCGATTCGCGAGAAGGAGAACTGATGAACTGTTAGAGAAAAACAGTCGGTTTCTCGATTACTGAAAAGTAGTTCGATTCTTGTCCATTCACGGACGAATAAGGGCATAACCAGTTTCGCGGCGAATGTCTCCTGATTTTTAGCTGGAAGAGTTACGATCGCGCGGGTGCTTCCGAGAGAAAATCCCGTCAGCTTTTAATTCGATGCCGAACAATCGGTCGTTGTATGCAAATATCGGTTTTGCTCGTACGATGAAAACGAGTCTCGACGCGATCCGTAAAATTGCGTGGAAACGAATCGAATTGCACGTGGCCGGTTGCGCAACCGCATTTGAATTTCCATGGTTCGATCGCGTTTAGTTACGTGAACGCCGATCTAATTGTTGGGAATCGAAACGCTGAGAGATTCTGAGACGGTAAACGGTGAGGGATTAAAATCGAGCGAAGCTTAGCCAGCCGAGAAGAAGGAGCGAGAACGTCGCGTTTTCGCGCGAGCAAATACCCATCTAGGTTAAAACACTTTCATCGCTTGACTCTGAACCAGTCAGCGGGGACTTATGATTGATGCGTAGTCACGTTTCCATGAATGTTTCATAGAATCCATGCCGGGCATAGGTTAGCTCCTAATTAACGACTTTCCGTTTCGCGGTTGCCCAACAATGTCGTTACGCCTTTAGGATCGAACGATACTCGGAAACGATTCACGGTTTCGGTAAAGTGACACTAATTGAGCAGCGTGCCGACCGAATCGAACGTCATCAGGTGATCTCGGCAAAATAATTGCTACGCGTATTAATTTACATCTACGGTATAACAATCGGCAATTATACCTGTACACGGTAGTCGTGCACGATTTATGGCGCTTATGACGTTTGAGCGATTTTACGAACGTCAAACTGACAACAGGGTCAAAGGGAAACTAGAAGGAACGCGTCGGATATGGAAGAGACGAGAAATACCGTAAAAGCGGGTGTTCGATCGAATCTGACTTTAAGGCGGGATTTCCAACACGTGTCAGGTCTCGTGCCTTAGCGAGTTGTACAAATAGCCCGAGGAAATTAGATCCAAATACATCATTCCCAGCACGCGGAGTTTTTCTCTAAACCTCTATTTTGTCGTTCTGAAGTGTATCGAAAGTCGTGCACTTTGTGGAGGGTTTAGCATAAAAAAGTTCTTCGCGATTATCGAGTTATCTGTCTACGACAAAAATTGTTATTATGAAATGAGTTCTTGTGGAGTATTTTAGAGCCGATCTGCTATCATACAAATCTAATTATTTAGTCGAAAATAGATGAAGATGTAAATCCTGCCAGTATCTTATATAGTCACGTTGCTCGAAGACATATAAATTATCAATATCGACCCAACTGAAGAGGATGAAAAGTAGTATGAAAACCAGTACATTGTTTCTAGCTGTCAGCACGAAGATTGAGAACTTGTCAGCTATCAGATTGCAGTTTGATAGATTTATGATATATTATGACTTATTTCATGCTGTTTGATTGACGTATGATTAAAATCTACAAACTAAACGAAAGATTCTATAAACTGCGATCCGCGTACCGATTTATTTACCTCGATACGTTGCAAATGCATTAACATCCATTCACGAAAACGGTTAGTCCTATGACAGCTCATATAACTGTTATTCTATGGCATAGAACTAATAAATAATTTCCTCAGCTACAAATTTCATAATAACCACTTTTTTCGTAAAATTGACGCATAACGATATTCACGAATAACTATATTTTACCTTCGGATTTCTAGCAGGAGTCACATAATTGCGGACTTTCGACATACTGTTTGAAATAAATGTCCATACAAGAATGCAGCTCGCTAGGAATTATTCCGTAGAGAAATCCTGTTCTCCCTGGACTGACCTGCTACTGTCACCATTCTTATCCTGTCGCTCCCTCAGATGCATACACGAGATTCCACGTTTACTCGGCACGCCGTTCGCGGTTCAGTTCGTAACAGCAGAAATTCACGTGGTGCGCGCACGTCTCTCTTTCCCGCCAAAAGATCCTGCGATCCTCGTTCATCCTTCGTAAAGTTTTCGCGCGGCTGCGCGGCTCTGTCACTCGCAACGTGTTCCAAGATACAAGGCTGGCGCTATGATTCCTAGGACGTGGGAAAAGGAACGTCCACGTGAAACGCACCAGCGGCTTCGTAACGCGTGTACGGCCACCAGCCCGAAGAATCAGACGTTCGAACGTCACTTTGTTCGTTCGAGACACGAAGCACCAGTTGCAGCACGGCACACTTAGGTAGCGAGTGAAATCGATTCGAGGGACAATAACCTAGTCTGACATTTACTCTGACATTTATCAAAGCGATTTGTTTTATCAAGTTTGAAAACCAGCGGGAGAGACTCCGTGGGAAAAACGTGATCGTCCTTGCTGCTGTTCGGTACAACCTCGTCACTGTTAGATCCACGGGACCACGCTTCGTGACACATCACCGTGTTTCACTGCCATGTCGGTTCGCACAGTTCGAGATAAACACAAGATCACTCGCGACCAAGTCTGTCGCGTGGAGCGAGCAGACGGAAATCGTGGAAAAACGGGTTGAGCGCGTAGCAGGAGAATCAGGAAGAGAGTGGAAGCACCGGTCGAGAACGAGGAAGAAGAAAAAGAAGAAGAAGCGAGGGAAGGTCGAAGACCGTGAATCGAGAGGAAGGATAATAGCGGTGCAAGCGCGTGCAGGAAATGGAACGAGGCAAGAGGAGCAACGAGGAAGGTAGACGAAGCAAGCGATGGTAGGCGAAAGAAGAGCAGAGTAGAAGAGCAGAAGAAGAGAAGATGACTCACCGCTCTTCCTGCCTGAGGTTTGCGTGACGCGTACAGCGGCCGAGATCCTGGTAAATGCGAGGATCGCCACTAGGACGATTATCGATCGATCACCGAACATGACGGGGAAGTTCTCTTCGAGGCTGCCTCGAAACTAGATCTCCAACTTGGCGAGACTTGCTGAGGCAATGGCTCAGCGCCGACTGAGACGTTCTTTGTGCTCGCCGCTCTATCTCGACTGTCACTTCTCTCTCGTCGAGTTTCACACCGTCGTCGTCGTCCTGTATCCCCAGGGAGCGAGAAACTACTACCACCACGCCGACGGACGATGACGGACCGCGCGAGGTCACTTGGACGATATACCCCGAAATCCGGCGGTGGCACGCGTTCCCTTCGTATATCGCTTCTTATCCGACTAAGTGGTGATCCGGCATGTGCTCTTGTACACCTATTTAAAACCTCGAGCTCCACCTCGAGCTGGTTACTATTGGCTCCTGCCCCAATTCCTTGTCCAATGGTGCACTGTGCCGCGCGTTCACCTCCTTTTCGGAACCGAGAACCCACGAAGCCGATCTGGAGTGGTGGCAGAAAGTGTCGGCTAGTAGGTGGTAGGTGGTAGCAACATCGGGTAGGTGGTATAATATCTCCGGATGTTTGGGGAAGGCGCCGCGGCTAATAATGAGCCACCGACGACTGGAAAAGTGACGTTCAAGTTCCCCCTTCGCTTTGGATCGCGTTCCGACTACGCTCGATGAAGGTGAAGGGGGTTTTAGGTGGGGTACAAGATCGCTCGGCTAGGCTTTGGCTTTCCTTGCGCCCTTCTACCGGTGCTCGCTTCACCGTCTATCGGACCGTCTGACTCCGTTCGTGGAGGGGTACCTGGTCGTCTACGCTTCTGGGCTACCCGACGTTCTACGATCTTTCAGAAGCTTCCTTGGAACCGACACATGCTCCACGGTCCGCTTCGTGGCATTTCGTGCCTTTTTCCGTCGGCTAGGTACCTTGACAATGAGCTATGATCCTTTGGCCTCTCTTCCTCTTTTTCATTCGGCCGCTCCAGCCTGTGGAAACTTTATCGATTCCAGTTCGACGGATATGTAACCAGCGGATATATCTGCAGATCTAACTATAAATATCTGCGGACAGGTACCATTTATTGCTCGCTGAAAAATCGTTGAATCGGCGAACGTGAACGGCTTACTATGAGCTACGTAGGTTTCGAAAGTGGCCGAATAACGCGCGACCGTAGGCAAGATTTATTCAAGTGGTACGCATATTTACCAGGGCTTATGGATCGGCTACGAAATATTCGCTCCGCCGCTCGATCATGTCTTCGATTTCTCCTTTCCACTTTTTCCTCCGGACGAAAAATACATCTCGGTCCGTTTTAACGATCGAACTCGGTTTTAGGTACAAACGAGCGGAACAACATCGATCGCCGTTCAATGTATCAGTCTCCAGCGGTGTGAAGTATTTTTATTGAGTTGTCAAACGCGAGAAACATGGAATGCCGAATTCGTTACGCCGCCAGCGTTTTCTACCACTAATCAGCCGGACCTCCAAAGTCGCCAACAGAAGCATCTCGAATCCTTTCGACGCTTCCTTATGGTTTACCATTCGTTAAACTCACCGGAATGGCAACTCTCGGAAACGTGACGCGTCGCAATTGATCGACGAAATTAATCACCGTCGTTCCGGGAATTGAAACGTTAACGGGAGTCTAACATTAACGGGGATTTTTGAAACACCCGCCGGTTGACGTAACAGTTCGTTTATCGATCTTAAATCGACGAGATTGTATAGCGGCAGATCTGAAGTATCGATTTACGTGTGGATCGACGTCACGAACTTGATTGGGTGATTACAGAAGTTTCACTTTGTTCTTCCTATCTGGAGGTATTATTACACTTTATGCATTTGCAGAAGATTTAAACACTACGGATGTTTTATGCATTCATGATATATCGAAGTCTGCGAAGTGTAAATAAATCAAGCAATCTACGGAATTTACAACCTACAGATTAAATGATTTATGTTTATTTTTCAGACTTTGATAAATGCAGAAACATCCGCGGCGTAATTATTCCTGCAACCAGCTGGCGTAAAAGTGTATGAAATCTAGAACTAGAGAAGTGAGCAATCTAAGTAAAAAATCTTGTTCCGAAGCTGATATAATGGTCGTAAACATTTAGATTTCCTATGAATCTACGATTATAATTTTGTAGAATACTTGTAAGATGATATGCTAGAATTTTAATAAAAGTTTCAACGAGATAGGTCGAAGAAATCTGAGTTTTAATAAAGATTGTCGCGATAAAATAGTGATACGGTTAAAAATAGCACCGCGACGTGTCTGACCGCACACGGCCATTTTCACTTGGCAGTCAACGCGTTAATTGTTTCCTGTCTGTTTACTTTTGACATAGCGAAACGAGACACCTGTTGCAGGACGATCGAAGCGGAAATTTAGCGAGCAGTGGCCAGCAGTTTCGAATGTGTCGAAAGGATCCGTTACTTTAATGCAACCTCAATGGAGTGCATTCATGGAGTGCACACTCGCTCAGCGGGTGATTAAAAAGAAAGCTCGAAAATACAGTAGTAGGGTCTCGTTATATTGCCAGCAGCAAATTTGCAAACCTTTTAAAATCAAGACATTAATTCGACTCAAAAATGGAGACATTAATTTTCTGTTTTAATATCTCACTGTCTCTGTCTATGTATGCACAACAATAGAAAAGTGAAGTGTACGGAAGTTCGTGAGAAAATGGCGATATAACGAGAACCCACTGTACATTATAAGATAACGAGAAGATACCAGATCAAAGAAGTGATACTTTGTGTCACTTGATAAATTTTAATTGGGTTTTATCTCGAACACATTACGGACTTCTCATCTATAAATAGAGCTGCATTGCAAAAATGGCTGTTTTTAATATTACAGTCGGACGTTTTCTACGCTGGAATGTATGACATACATATTACAGGGAACGTTTTTGCTCATTCCACAGTATGTTCAAGTTTCTGTACCGTGGTACAATAAAAAACTGACAGATTAGCAGCTTTATACAGTCGACCTCCTGCAAAGTTTGCCGGGTATTCAGAATTCTGGAATGTGAGAAAGGTCGTCCAAGTCAATTAATTACGGGTAGCTTAATGTACTCATTTATCTCCGGTGACCACTTCTTGATACGTGAAAATACTATGTATTTAGTATGTTTTATGTGTATTTACAAATTTAGGTAAGGTGTAATAACTGTAATTTAGACAAATGTGGAGATGGGGAAATATGGAAACAGAAAAGTATCGTAATGGAGAAATATGGAGATGGGGATGTTAAATAATCTAAAGAAACTAATAATATACTTTTGAACACAAACAAATTATTCAATAAAGAATACAAACAACTAACATTATAACTTAAAGATTAATCATTTAAACAAGAATTACTGTTTCTTCATAACAAAACTATCACGAACGCTTATATTATATAACGAACAAGAGGGAAGTACAATATTCAATTATTTTGTTTCTAATATTCAATTATTGTGTTCCTAATATCGTACATCATTTCTAATACTGTATTTCTAATGCTGTAATTTCTAATACTGTATTCAGCTATAAGCTAAATTTATTAATAATTTAACAGGGGAAATATCGAAGTGGGGGAATGTTGGAATGGGATAATATCGAAATGGGGAGATATTGAAATGGGGAAATATCGAAATATGGAAGTGGAGAAATATGGAATTGGATAAATATCGAAATAGGGAAATATGGAAATGGGGAAATATCGAAATGGAGAAATATGGATATGGGGAAATATCGAAATGAGGAAATATGGAAGTGGAGAAATATCGAAATGGGGAAATATGGAAGTGGAGAAATATGGAATTGGGTAAATATCGAAATAGGGAAATATCGAAATGGAGAAATATGGATATGGGGAAATATCGAAATGAGGAAATATGGAATTGGGTAAATATCGAAATAGGAAAATATGGAAGTGGGGAAATATCGAAATGGAGAAATATGGAATTGGGTAAATATCAAAATGAGGAAATATGGAAGTGGAGAAATATGGAATTGAGTAAATATCGAAATAGGGAAATATGGAAGTGGGGAAATATCAAAATGAAGAAATATGGAAGTGGGGAAATATCGAAATAGAAAAATATGGAAGTGGATAAATATCGAAATGGGAAAATATGAAAGTGAATAAATATCGAAACGAGAAAATATGGAAATCTAGAAATATACAAATGGAGAAAAACAAAAATCTGGAAATATAAAAATATAGAAACACGGAAACATTCTCAGTAACATTCTCTCTCCACAAAGCAGAATTTCAACAGTTTCGAACACGGAGTATATCAAGTGCCAATTGGCATCGATCACCGCCACTCGTGAATTCCCTTTCGATTTCCATGGAAATCGATCGAACACGACCGAGTCGGGCCGTTAATAAAACCTTCGGATTTTCTGCCCATACAGTCGTTGAGATGCCGCACGTGTCCGATCTAAATCACTTTTCACTGGCACGCTTCGTACGCTCAACGCAACGTGCTTTCCTTCGCAGCTTTCCTTTTCAGAGAGAAAAGCGCTCTGGATTCACCAGTAAACGCATTCGCGAGTTTCCTCGCTTCCGGCGTTATTTCGCTTTACTAATTATCCTGTTTCATCGTTTTGCTTTTGTTGCGATCGTTGTTTTGCGCGTCGCCTTACGCGCGTGTCTCGCACGTATTATCGTCATAAGAGAACGTTTCATTATTTTATACCAGAATTTTCTTCGACGACGAAATACTTGCTCACATTTTTCTTCTTTTTTGGATATCTCGCGTGAAAGTTTTGTGATGTAGAAAGTTAATTGTAACATCTTAGAAATTTCAGATTTCTAAATTATTAAATTTTCAAGTTTTCAAGGTTCCAAATTTCCAAGGTTCCCAATTTCCAAGGTTCCAAATTTCCAAGGTTCCAAATTTTCAAGGTTCCCAATTTCCAAGGTTCAAAACTTCCAAGGTTCTCAATTTCCAAGGTTCCCAATTTCCAAAGTTCCCAATTTCCAAGGTTCCAAATTCCCAAGGTTCCCAATTGCCAAGGATCCAAATTCTCAAAGTTCCAAATTCTCAAGGTTCGAAATTCTCAAGGTTCCAGATTCTCACGATTCCAAATTCCCAAGGTTCCAAACTCCCAAGCTACCAAACTCCCAAGCTGTCAAACTCCCAAAGTTCCAAATTCCCAAGATTCTAAATTTCTAAATCCCCAAATTCCCAAGTTCCTATATCCCTAAATTCTCAAACCTCTATAACCCCAAATACTCACCATCTCAAAATATCCAAATACCCAAATTCCCCAATTCCTATCTCCCCAGACGACCTTACAAACCGTCACCCTTCCCTCCTTCCATACCTTAAAATTCCATAACCTCCAAATACCACAATCTCACAAAACATCATCTTACAACCCTGTAAAAACACTACCAACATTTTTCAACCTCGACCAAAGTACATCACTCGGATCATTTTTTATCCCTCCAGTGTTTATGGTCCTCGTTCCCCTTGTTTAAGGACCTCGTTCGGTCGCATCGCGCAAATTCCACGTTTCTCTCGCAACAACGATTCAGGTCTTCATCGCGATTGTCACGCTAATTTAACAATTAACCAATTCCCTGAGCAACGAACAAAAAAAACGGAACATTATTTCATAATAAGCCAGACTTTCACGAGGTGGCAAAAACTAGCTGGCCGTTGATAAACCAGGTAACCAGACGATTCTTGCTTTTTCGCTAAATTCACAACGGAGAAAGTGCAAATTAAACCAGAATTCAATGACGCAGGACCAATTATATTCGTATTTTGTGTCGTGTCAAAAATGTCTTAGTCTAGGACATATTTGTGCGCTAGATGGTGATATCAAATGTTGGGACAACTTTCTGCGCCGGTTTAACGCACACGGTCTTTGGATCGAAAGAAAATGAACAAGTTTGCCGGCAACTGGCCGATAACCTTAGCCAATTGCACTTTCTGTTATAATTAACGCATTAGAGTGCTATTTTTTTCTCCGAGATATTAAGTAGAACGGCGGTACTTTTTTATAATGCAAGTTGGAAGCAATCGTAACTTCGATATTTTAATGTTTGGAGCAGGTTTCAGTTTTTCGAGAGACAACTTTTATGACGGTTGCGCTGTGCTGTGCAGTTATTTATGATACTGCATTCGAGTGGTCGAATCGAACTGGTGATTTCGGTTGGTTTTCTGGTTTAGATTTTGTTTAAAAATTTCTGGATGATCAAAATTTTAGGTTTTGGAGAGTTGGGTTTGGGTGATTGGGGATATCAAATCCCCATCAAGGTTTGGGGATTTTAGGACTTGGTAATGTGGAAATTTGGGAATTTTTTAAATTTGGGGATTTTGTAATTTGGGAAATGGGAAAACTGGGAAACTGGAATTTGAAAATTTAGGAATTTTTGGAACTAGGGAACTTGAAAATTTGAGAACTAAGGAGTTTGGGAACTAGGAAGTTTGGGAACTAGAGAGATTGGAAACTAGGGAATTTGAGAACTAGGGAGATTGGAAACTAGGGAGTTTGGGAACTAGGGAGATTGGGAACTAGGGAATTTGAAAACTAGAGAGTTTGGGAACTAGGGAGATTGGAAACTAGGGAATTTGGAAACTAGGGAGATTGGAAACTAGGGAGATTGGGAACTAGGAAGATTGGGAACTAGGGAGATTAGAAACTAGGGAGTTTGGGAACTAGGGAATTTGGAACCTAGGGAGATTCGGAACTAGGGAGATTCGGAACTAGAGAGATTGGTAACTAGAGAATTTTGGAACTAGTGAACTTGGAAATTTGGGTGCTTGCAGAATTTTATATTCAAAAATATAAAAAGAAATTGACCGTAATCTCCAAAACCAGAAAACATTCCAGTCCTTCAAAGAAATCCTTTTGTTTGTCCCACACATTCAAATAACCAATCCGATCGCGGTCAAATGTTTCCATCGAGCTCAAAACCGTAAAATATCTGTTTACCTTGCGGAAAGGTTTCTTGCCCCTGGTAACAACGAAGTACGTTCAATTATTCTCTGTCGAACCGTATACCTCGGTAACAAGAAACAAGCGACAATCATTAATGTTGTAATTTTCCATGAACAGCTGATTGACAGCCGTGTCCGCGAAAATATGTATCATTTTCCATCACGGTGCATGCGACCGCGCTCGTTTCATCATAGAATTGCTCCACGTTTAACGAACTTCTTGCCACGATTTCCTTTGCAATTATTCAGCAATCCGACTGTAGTTTTCGATCGAAGGTAAATGTACCGTGTAACTCGGTGCGGGACTCGTTACAACTTCCACGCGTTGTCTTTAACGTATCGCGGTTAATTAATAACAAGGGCCAATACGATGCAGACACTGACGTTAATTATCGGACATTTCATGCCGATATTGCCACATGACAATTGTTGACAAGTAGCCTGCCACACCCGCCGGTATTAACTCTTTGGAAAACGAATAGTTAGTTATAGTGGGACTAATTTTTTTCATCGTTTTGATGGATTAGGTAATTGCGCTCACATGTTTCCTGATAGTAATATTACGTAATACTGTAATGTTAGTATATACATTTTTATGACGGCGATATAAGGTGGGGTTGTTTCTTGAAGGCGATAGGTGTAGGTGGTACCATGAGTGGAGTGTATAGTGTAATGGTAATGTAGATGGTGGTCATACAACGCGAGGGTTAGTCACTCCATGGGCTATAAAACAAGTTGAGTATGCGACGCACTGACTATACAACGCGAGAACTTCAGAACGGTGGAGTATTCTATGTGTGAGGTTTATAACGCGGCGACTATACGACACGTTGACTATGTAACGCGTCGATTATATGGCGCGTGGACCATTCAACGCGTCGACTATACAACGCGTGCACGACTCAATGCGTCGACTATACAACGCGTGGACTACTCAATGCGTCGACTATGCGGCGCATGGACTACTCAATGCGTCGACTATGCGACGCATGGACTACTCAATGCGTCGACTATACGGCGCATGGTCTACTCAATGCGTCGACTATAAAACGCGTGGACTACTCAATGCGTTGACTATACGGCGCGTGGACTACTCAATGCGCCGACTATACGGTGCATGGACTACTCAATGCGTCGACTATACAGCGCGTGGACTATTCAACGCATCGACTATACAACGCGTGGACTACTCAATGGGTCGACTATACAACGCGTGGACTACTCAATGGGTCGACTATACAACGCGTGGACTACTCAATGCGTCGATTATATAACGCGTGGACTACTCAACGCATCGACTATACAACGCGTGGACTACTCAATGCGTCGACTATACAACGCGTGGACTACTCAATGCGTCGACTATACAACGCGTGGACTACTCAATGCGTCGACTATATAACGCGTGGACCACTCAACGCGTCGACTATACAACGCGTGAACCACTCAACGCGTCGACTATACAACGCGTGAACCACTCAATGTGTCGACTATACAACGCGTGGACTACTCAATGCGTCGACTATACGGCGCATGGACTATTCAATGCGTTGACTATATAACGCGTGGACTACTCAATGCGTTTACTATACGCCGCGTAAACCACTCAATGCGTCGACCATACAACGCGTTCATTGTACAACGTGTGGACTATACAACACATAAAATACATAACACAACGAATACAGATGTTCTCAAACTTTTCAAACATGTAATTCCCGAATTACCTAAATCCTTAAATTCTTACATTCTTAAATTTCAAAGCTAGGCTTCCAATATCCCAAATTTCCGCCCTCAAGCTTCCTTCAAAATTTCCCCCAGATCTCCCAATTTCCCAAACCTCCAAATTTCTCCAAAATCTCCTCCAATATTTAGAGACTTAACATCTATGACTTTCGAATGCATGAATTTGCAAGTTTCCTGTCTATCGTCAATTAAGCTAAGAGTAATAAGGTGAGCGCAAAAAAACGCGAGTCGGAAGGACATAACTTGGTTGCATTAGATAACACGTGGGAATACGTAGGGATTTTAGGTGCGTTTTCAGTGTTACGGGTTGTTGGTTTCCAAGTAAAAGCGTTCGAAAGCCACGCGCACGGCCGATCTGTTCCTGGTGTACCGTATTGTGAATGTAACTCGTGACTGTAACGCTATCGATACCAGGATCGTGGCTGGATAGAAGGTGCACGGACAATGACGTAACACACGAACGATTGCAGAATAACGAGACCAGATTCTCGATCGAATATAGCGCAACCGGATGAATGTTCTCAACCGGTCGTTTCTTCCGACTGCGAGCCGCGAACAAAAAAGCAAACTCGCGAACGCCATTTTCCGCATACGATCCGTCGGTTTCATTGAATCGTTTTCGATCGATAATGCATTCTTGATCCGCGTAACCGAATTCTTCGTTGCTGTACACAAATGTATCGGTGTTTGTTCATTAATAGTTTGCGGTTTATTTCATCGGCGCATTGAATCATATCCGTTCTTATGCAATCCGCTCGCGGATATCGAGCGACAAATTTATTCCATTTTCTTTATTATATACAGGTCTATTTGCACTCTGTGAGCAGTGATCTTTTTTGTTACTGTCACACTTTATCGTGTGACTAATTGAACTCGGCCGGAGGGTGTTATGTCGCTTTATTCGACAGAAGGTTTAAAGATCGCGACTTGTGGGACAAAGGAGGAACCACGTATTTACCGACATTGAATTTTATAAATAAAAATTAATTTTTTCGAAATTGCAAATTTCGAAATACAATTCGATTCTGTCACAAAATAAATGTCTGTTCCAAGTAGAAAATTAAAATATTTAAAATCGTTGCGCTTTCGTTACCTAAAACGAAAACTTACCTAATGGCAGGAGACACAGCGCAAACTGTTAATTATGTTTTTCAGGAAAAAGATAAGTAAAATTTCTTTGTAATTCTTTGCATTTCTTTCTTCCTGCTTGAACTTACGAAAATACAAAAAACCGCCGATCTAGTTCGTCATTCTCGCGATCGATCAAGGGAAACGACGTTCCATTCTCGTGGTGGCGTGTTCTCTAAAACGGGTAAAGGTCTCCGCGAAGAACCAGTTCGTCAACGAGGAAAGATCTAAACGATCGAAAGCCAAATAAATCCAATTACCGTCCCATTGGCCGAGATCAATCGCGAGTCATGCTGGGATTATGTAAATCACCGGAAGATGAAGAACGGCAACAGAACCAGTTACGTTTCCGGTAGCACATAACATACCGAACGTCTAGGGACCACAGTCGATTGTGCAACGATAATAAGGAATTAACGACGTTAATTACGGTAAATCAAATTAGCGCAACAACCCGCTTCTGGATTCGGAGAAAATAACAGAGAATTCTGTTAGTGATTATCAGAGTGGCTATTACAATGTACACAGGCGCGAAAAACGCTTTGCTTGCGAATCTAATTGCGACTCGCTTCGCCGATTTTTAATTGAGCCTACGCATGCGTAGGGAAAAGTTGTTCGTACATGTAGACATTATTATATATTTAAGAAAGTTTCGGGATATTGAACGTTTAGCAGCAATAAAAGAAGAAGAAACTATTACTTGTCCATTTTTACACTGGTTTGCAAATTGAGTCCGAGGTTGTAGCTGTATTTTTTCGGTTCCATGTAGTTTGAAAAGTCGAGGCGATCCTTGGTTTATTACTGTTACGGTAATTTGTAGGTCGAGTGCCGGATGGGTCACCGTCCAACGGTTTGGACCGGATGACCACTCGCAGGGGAAAGTGAGAATTCCCAATTTGGGGAAAGTCACCCCCTTTCCCTCTCCTCGTTTTTCCCTTCCCAGTGTATCGGGATGTATATTTGCACGCAAGTCAAGACGCGCTGTCTTGCTATACTCGCGAAAGAAATAAAGTCGCTCTAGTCATTTGTTATTCGTTAAAATCATTGTTCGGTCTTAATTTTGTCACACTCCCATCCCGATCCCAATTTACTCTACATACATTTTCGCGGTGAAAATTGCTGTGTCTCTGAAGGTTGATGCGTTCGTACAAATATTTACGACATATTCATCAAAGTAGTCGTGAGATTTAGATAAATCAATTTAAATTGATCGGGGATTTGACGTTTGTTAACGCGTCATCGAACAGTTTTGTCGACAGCCGAACACAAGGAAACTTCGATTACAGTGACAGATCCATTTCTCGTGAGTCGAGTAGCCTTCGGTTTACAATAGATATTCTTCGAGTCATCGTTGGAATAATAAATCAATGATCTATACTTTGCCGATACGGTGCTGATCGGTACGGGACGTAGGATCTTGTTGAACAGATTTCCTGTCGTCGACAATGTAATTCGAGGACAGACTAGGTTATAGGTCAGTAGAATCGTTGCACAATTTCGTAACTCTATTCGCAGTCACACGCCTTTTTCTTGAAATGTCGAATGTCACATCGGGTGTGATTTTGACAGTTTTTCATTAATATTCAAATCATAGACTAAATGGTTACTCAATCTCAAATTAAAAATGAATGCAAGTACATATTTCTTCAGTCATATATTAAAATTTTGTCACATATATAATTGCTTTTACGAACATATAAATAACATCCCAATTTTGCTAAAACTTAAATAACGAATAACATTTTACAGATAAAACGTGTCTTCTACGTGAAAGACGAAGGAGAAAATTGCAACGAATCGTCAGCATTTTTCCGCAACTCGTTATTTTAAATGATCGACAATAAAACTTAAACTGCTCGTGGAACGGTAAACAGTAGGTGTTACACCTCCTCTGGATTGCTGGTCATAATAGGAACTACGTCTACAATTGCGAAATGGTAATTACAATTAAACGAATTGTGCGAGGATAATTGATCGCCGTTGTATCTTGTGGAACACGGAATAGAATTAAACGAGTGACGAGTGTTTCCTGTACCGTTCACACGGTACTTCGCGTTGGAATCACTTCTTGAACGCTGTGGAACGAGATCCTTCAGGTTTTTATACAGCTTGCAGTTTATATTGTGCGAAGGTAGGGTGCTGTGAGAATTGTCATCTTCTGGTTAATTCTTGTGTTGGATGCGGTTTGAGGTTTAGAGAGATTGGATGAGTTGAACACCACATGATTCATGATAGGATATACAGGATGTCTCACAAATATAGGTCTCTGGTTCAAACCTTAACCAATGTCATGGTTGACGTTTTACCTTAAATAATTGATATGTTTTCCCACTTGTTTATATTAAAAAAAAATTCTCTGCAACTTGGTTTTCGCTTCCTTGAAGATCGAAGATGTAAATCTTCGTGATACGATACGGAAAAATTGATACAAAGAAAACAAGTTTAATCGTACTAAATTATACCCAATTAAATCGTATCGAAGTGAAGCCTCGAAAGTTTCGAATACCATCCAAGGATCTATTTTTGAAAGCGTTTTACAAAAATATCGTCTAGACAGTTATATCGCGAAGCGTTAACGAGCCGTTTTAAATGTAAATTCCGTTATCTTTTTATCAAAATCGGGCACGAGCGAATCGCGTATCATTCCACCGACTTCAGGAAGATTATTTATACTATTATATAAGATTATCACGGATCGCTGCTTAATTAGAACGAAAACTGGAATGACCAGCAGCTATCGAGATGTCGCATCATTAAGGTCGCAAGAAATGATATCGCAACTTCCGCGTCTGACGAGCTACCTCGTTACGCTTTGCCTCGAAAATTTTAATTGAATATCTAGGGGACATCTCATTAATCACGTTGCATTTGGTGGTATCGAATCTAACGTTCTCGGCGACAACATCTGTTCGAGAGTTTCACAAGATCGATAATGTACGGTCTATTGGGGCTCAATAAGAAATAATACTTTCTAGGAGAACACGGCTACTGGTTCGGCTTGATCGGTAACAATCTCCAATTACCTAGTAATTGATAATTAATAACGTTAATTAACGAGGAGAGGTTCGATAGAATATCGATGTACCACATTGACTGCGAAACGATGCAATTAGTATGGAACGCTGGAGGGAAGAAGTATTGAAGCTGAAGAATGTGTTGATGAAGTCTTTAAACTTCTAGAGATACTTAGATAACCTAACAGATATTTATGGTCGTGATAAGCAATTTTTACCCTGTTTGACATGCTGCCTATCTCGAACAAGTCTAATTTCGAAAAACGAGGATGACGATGATAGAGAGAATGTGTTTCTTAACAAAGTTAACAAAGATTAACATAAAATGTTAAATCAAGTAAACATTCGTTAGTTGACTTTTTCCAACCCTTTACGTTCGAAGATTTTAAAAGAACATACACTCAGAGGAACACTTGAATACAAAGGGGGTTGATATATGACATGTTTCGTACAATTTACATGTGACATATTGTACACGATATTATGTTACGTCGAATTTCATCGTTTGATGTAAACTCTAATTGTACGTGATCAGATGGCACAAAAACTGTAACGAATATCGCGGATGTTCTAGATAGCACAATGGCGGTCTATTTTTCCAAGTTTCTCCAATTTAGCAGCATCGATCAATTAATTATTCGCGTGGCGAAGAAAGGTCTAGCATCGAACGACAGTTAAAAGCGTTGATCCACGACGGAATTTCTCACGAGCGTGCAAAGCGAAAGAAACACGGCCGAAGCGGAAAAGAAAAGTTTATATCGTGCAAAATGTATGCCGCCGTTTGAAACATTCCAGCAGTTATGGCGGCCTTTTTTTTCGTGGATTTCTCTTCTCGAGTCTAGGTAGCCGTTCTGCGTTGCGATTCAAATGGATTCCAGACGTAACGATCCAGCAGTCGTTCGAAGGCATATTCAGACGTATTATTCGATTATTAGCCGCGCAATCAAAAACGAACAGAAATTTTCTGATCCGACAACTGGCACGATATTTCCTGTTACGTGAGACGAATTCGGTATTTTCACCTGTCCCTGGTGAGTCGATATCGACATTTGGTTCCGCGTCGATCGCATACGTCGCGATTGATTTCCCATGGGATCGACGGTGCAATCGGGAGAAGAAAGATACCGCGAAAACCAGATATAATAGCGACGAAATTTCAGTTCGCACATATTCGATCGTATCATGTGGGTCGTTCCAGTTACGCACGCCAGACGCGGTGAGAAAATATTGGAATTTCTTCGTGAATCTATCGCGTACGCAGCTGCGATTCCAACTAAGTACATTGAAAAAAGTGAAAGGCGTTGGTAAAAATCTACTCCTCTAGAATTGGAGCGCGTGAAAATCATCGAACAAATTTTTGTACCAACATCATCCTTTTATCCGTTCAACTTATTTCTTCATTCTGTTATAATTTCATTTAACACGTGTTTTATATTTTATATTTTGGAAGACACTGTACAAATTTAAATATATATTAATAATAAAATATGAATCACGTTAAGTTCGTAAGGATCGCACCTGTCGATCCGTGTCGAGATCATCCGAACATCTCCGGACGTTGTCGACTTGTTCCGAAGCGATGCACTCCGCAACATAATTGTTGTTGTATGCATATGTACTTCGTATTTATTTTATTTTACCCTTCCATATACTCATCACTTTAAGCTAACCCCAAATTACCCTAAATGAAGAAACCGTAAGGAAAGCACTCCTTAACTCCCCGTTGAAAGGTCCCACCCTGGAGCCCCTACAACAGGAGATTATCGACCGCTTTAACTCTTATACCGCAGCTTCAAAGCTTCAAAAGCGCAACACGAAGCGGTCTTTTCGTGGGTGGTGAATCGAATAAAAAGAAACGGGACAATAGGGAAAATGCCTCGTTGAATAATTCATCGTTCTTTCTTCCGTTGGCGGCGTAAGCGGAGTGGAAGAAAATGTTCGTGTAAAATTTGCAATGTAGTAACAGTCACGTGAATTTGATATAAGAAATCGTAAGTTATTTAATACTTTCGTTTTCAGTCGATCTGCGTGCAAACAGAACTGTAAATAGGTAAAGGCAAACGTGTCTGTGTAATTGCGATCAGACTGGTTTAATTAAAAATCGCTGCTATACGTTTAACACGCATCGATGATCGCGTGGGATATCGAAAGCTGCTTTTTCGTCGATCGGCAACTGCTTAACGGTGTTTATCGATTGACATTTCATGCGATCTTTCGCAATTGACAACAAAGCACGAACCGAATAGGTGGAACCGAAGTGACGGCAATTCGAACACGATATCTGCTCTTTTTTTCACCCGCCATCGCTTTTTGCTGAATATTTCTTCAACTTTTGGTTAATGACGTTTCTCGATAAATATTCAACATATGTGTGCAATAAGTTCTACGAGTTCTTGCTAATTTTCTTGATCCCGAGAGAAATACTGCAATTCATCGATCGACACGTTTATGGTGCACTCGACGTTTAGATACCGCGATACGAACGTTAAAAAAATAATTAACGGTCAAATAAATAGTGTTTATCTTATCCTGTATTAAACGAAACGGCAAACTGCTTGATAGCAGTTTTCATTACATACTTAAGTAATCAGATATTTAAATCGAGTAAATTTTTGTTAAATACTCAGGTATTTAGAAGTTGAGTTATATATGCCCAGATTCTCAAATCCCTGGATTCTCAAATTTCTAAATCAAGTATTTAATTCCTTAAAATGGTCCTCAAATTAAATAACCGAAGTCTTCACCCACCGTTCAAGTATTTCAGCTCAATAAGACATTGACAAATCAATCCTTTAATCATAAATAATTTCCATTCTCTTATAACTTGCAACGGAGCCTGATTAATCATTATATAAATATTAATTACCACAAGATTGTTAGCCGGATATATATTTTTCTATCATCCCACCATGTCATTAGCAAATTAGTAAGCGACCACAACATTTGCATTCAATGTTCAAACGTTTAAACGCTCCAGTAAACTGATCTCGAGAAATCAATTTTAAGTGCCAGATATAGTTTTTTCTTTTGTGTTGCTTACAAGTGGAAGCAGTAATGGGACGTAATTAATTGTCTATCATTTTCAATGAATATGCAACGGTCAAATACTGGAGCACAGTCGCTGGTACGTCAAGATTCAATTAGTTAAATACAACTTTTACTTGTGCATATACGCTAAAGACAAATGAACAGTTTCTAAATTAGATTCATGTAAGGCTTTTCATAAAATCTTAGACTGTTACTAAATTTTTTTTAGATTTCTCTATAGTTCATAAGATTGTTTTAGAATTTTTGTAGATACATTGCAGGATTCTGATAATATTTCAGATCTCAAGGTTTCTTTAAGATATTCTTAGAATTTTTATTAGATTTCTGTTAGATTTAGGGTTCTCATAGAGTCTCTAGAATATTTCTAGGTTCTCTGGATTTTTAGGTTGTGGGATCTACCGATAAGAAATACAGAAATTTCCTATAAATCTGCTGAAATCAGATTTACATTTTCTAAGTTAACCTTAGAAATTTGTTAAGGATCCACCAATGCCTTTTAAACCCCAAAAAATCTTTCAGTTCCCCTCGAAACTTCTTAAAAATCTTCAACTCCCCTAAAAATCTTCTACAACCCCCAAGATGAAAAACGAACGATGACAGATCCTATACCTATTTTTACCCACACAAAGTCTGTGTTATATCCAAGTCTACGTCTAATCGATTGCATCACATCTACCCGCTCGGTTATGGTTGCATATACGTATGCAAATGATTTTGCACAATATGAAAATTATTTCCATATTGAGTAACCGAAATACTTAGAATTATTCCGTCGGTAGATGGAAACGAGGCAGATACCTGAAATAAACGAACAAAATTTCACGGGCCCTTTCGTTAACGATGCTCGAAAAAAACCGGCTAATGAAGTTTTCTGTTCGTTCATTTTTTTTTTCTCTTTTTACTTTGATTGACGGGTTCACGCGCATGACGCTTTACGAGATGTTCGCCGACGTTTTTCGATGAAAACTTTCGAGAGCAAGTCGACTGATTTGGGCAACGAACCGCCTCTAATTATGGATAATACACGCCGCAAGTAAAGGCACAGCAAGGTAAGACTCGTATAAACGAATCGCGCCCTGGTTCCCTTCACCCTGTTCTCAAGCATTCTGTAGCTTTTTATCGGAGAAAGTTGCTAACCAAATGACGTTTTAAATGCAATTTTATTTCACAAAATTAAGTTATATTTTCACTTGTCCCTCACTTGTCTGTCGGTCTGACAATTTTGACGGATCCTCTAATTAGTTATTGTTATATCACCACCCTTCAATTGCATGTCATTTCAAATCTTTTTAATTTTGTGTAATTGTTTTCAAATCATTTCAATTCTTTTCGATTTTCCGATTCTGTTTAATTTCTTTCAATTTTTTTAATTCTACTCAATCCCTTTCAATTATTTTCAATTCAATTCAATTATTTTCAATCCTATTCAATTCTTGTCAATTCCTTTCAATTTGCCAATTCTTTTCACATTGTTTCATTTATTTTCATTTACTTGGATTGAATTTAATATAATTGAAATTAATTTATCAGTGAATGTAACACTTCGAAGAATGAAAGAAGGTTGAAAAGAAAGTAGAAAGCAACCTTGCATGCAGAAGACAAGGTATATTACGGAAAGTGTCATTATAAATGGTGTGTAGTCGAACATCGTAGACGGACATGTAGTGTAACGATAACGTCATGTTAGAGGATGTGATCTGTCAACCTGAGTAATGTCGCTACTGTGACACTTACCACTACATATTCGGATATAAATGATTCTTATTATCTATAAGGTAAAGAGAACAATTTGGTGAATCGGTAAATTTGGAAATTTGAAAAATTGCGAATCTGGAAATGTGGAAATTTGGAAAATTGCAAATCTGGAAATATGGAAATTTGGAAAAATTGCGAATTTGGAAAATTGCAAATCTGGAAATTTAGAAATTTGGAAAATTGCGAATCTGGAAATTTAGAAATTTGGAAAATTTCGAATTTGGAAATGTGGAAATTTGGAAAATTGCAAATTTGGAAATGTGGAAATTTGGAAATATGCAAATATGGAAAATTGCAAATCTGGAAATTTGAAAATTTGCAAAATTGCTTATCTAAAAATAATGAAATTTGGAATCCGGTGATTCCACTATTTTCACCATCGTATAGAAGCCTTAAATACAACATACTCCATTCACCTACCCATAAAAATTGTTCGAATCAATTAAATGTTATTCAGGTTCAGAATTTTCACTCGTCTTACTATTGAACATCTGTTGAAGAAACGTTCATTCAATTTGAACTCTCGTGTTCATTACCATGACCCAGTTAATTCCTCCATGCATCCAGGTTATCATTCCCGAGAGGGTTTCTCGTTTCTCCGACGTTTTAATTAGATGCTCCTCGACGTTGCTGCTTCGTTACGGTTAAAGTGTTCCGACTGGAATTCCTCCTGGCTTCGATGAACGAGTAGTCGGTAGTAAATAACATGTATCGTCATTCAGAGACATATTGCGAAACGCTGTCAAGATAGAAAAGTTGTCGTTCTACCGAATGCGTTCAGTCGGTGCAATAAACTCGTTGTACCACGCGATATACGAACAGATTTTCCTGTTCGATTGCTCGAAAGGTGCTTTGCTAGAAAAAATCTACGTCGTTTCTCGTTTCTACTTCATGTTTATCAACCTTATAGTGACGGAGAATTATATTGTGAAATTTTTTTGTTGGAGGAAATCTTTAAATTCTACAAATTGAAGTATTTAGTTTCTGAGCTGTTCCAGTTTTTAAACTTTCAAATTTTTTCAATTTATTGTCTTGTTAAATTTTTCTACTAAATAATTCCTGGATTAAATTTCAAACCAAATTTCTAAATTTCAAATTTACTAATATCACATTGTGTATACGCGTTCTCAACGCCACGCTAATTTGCTACAATTTTATCAGAATCCATAAATCTCCGTCTGGTGTATACCGTGAAAATTACAACGCCATAACGTTTTATACTCGCATGCATAGAAAAAATTAATTACAAAACCGAAAACGCAACTTCGCCTTTCCGCTTCTCTAAAAATTAAAATAACGAGGAAAACTGTTGCGTGATAATTTTCAGCGGGGTATCACGAACGTTTTTTTCGAACTTTCATATTACAGCAGATTGAAAAATAATTATTCGAGAAGAGTCGCTTTCATTCTCACGTTGCATTCCATTTGCAAACGAAGCATACCGGATCGTTTCTTATCCCGAGTTTAACGAACTTCTTCCCAATCTATACCGAGATAATTAATTTCTCTCGTAGCGGTGAGCGTATCAGAAGAGCAGTCTAACGAATGTGAACGGAAGCGGTGGAACTTCCGGTAGCTCTAAGCGTGAATTAAGAACGTTTTGGGCCGAGAAAGAATGAAATTGGAGAATATCTTCCGAATAATCGTAGCAGTTTATCTTTACAAGATTATACTTCAATTAACGGTGGAACGGGCTTAAGCGTGCGTTACGAGAGCGATTTGAAAGAGGATAAAGTGCAAAAACGGGTATTTTACGGAGTAAAGTAGTGAATTATTGATCCTTTTAACACGATATCATCGGTGGATAAGATATCCTGCGAGAACCCATATTTTACTGATTAGGATAATTTACCTTTGTCATTAGGATATCTCCTAACTTAATCTGACTCAAATCCATATTTTATTTGTTAGATACATGTATTTCTGCTATTAGGAAATCTCTTAAATTAATCTGATCCATATTTTATCATTAGAAATCCAACCTATTCTAATCCAACGTCAACCAAACTCATATTTTACCTATTAAATAAATCTATTTCTGCTATTGGAAAATCTCTTAAATTAATCTGATCCATATTTTATATTATTTTACCTATTAAATTTTATTTTTGCCATTAGGAAATTTCTTAACCTAACCTAACGTAATCTAACCAATCTAATCCAACGTCAACCAAACCCATATTTTACCTATTAAATAAATTTATTTTTATCATTAGGAAGTTTCTTAACCGAACCTAAATTAACCGAACGTAATCTGACCCAAACGTAATCTGATCTAACCCAACGTTAACCAAACGCATATTTTACCTATTAAATAAATTAATTTTTATCATTAGCAAGGAACGAAATTCTGAAAAGGAAATATGATACACAGGTAGTTTATCTAATTCCTTGACTAATAACATGTCTTTATGAAATATTGTGTACAATGTTTTATAACGATGAACTTAAATAATGCAAATGCATTCTCATTTCATTTAAGTGAAACTGGATATTACATTCTACATATCTTAATGTAAATTATTCGTATATAGCGAGAGCTTTTACCGTATACATTAATAAATGAATAAATATCCATTTGTTGAATCGTTCGAGCATGCTTTGAAATTGAAACTGAAGTAGGAAAATAAAGAAATAGAACGTAATTGAATATACACGTTAATTGTTTACCTACATAGAAATTATGGACTTTAAGAGAGGCAATAAGTTTTATAATTTAGAATAAGGAACGTGTGAACATTTATAAAGTAATTGATAATAAAATTATAAAACACTTCATAGGAAAATTATTGCTTCTTTGTAACTCTAATACGATTTTATATAAAAAGTTATGTAAAAATATGTTTTAGGTGCAAAGTCACTTAAAAACATTGTAATAACTAAATTATATAATGTTACTTAAAATTACATAAAGAATGCTAAACAGTCATTTATTAAAGCTAGCAAGATAACAGTACCACGTAAACCTCGTACTAAGCAACTTTTGCTTTCAAAATATTAGTCTAGCTCCAGGCATTATAAATAAAAAGAGTATAATTTCTCCAACTAACGTAAGAAACCCAGTGAATATATCAAAATTAATTAGCGAAATATCTCGTCAGCCAAACTAACTACCGGTGAATAACTTTAGATGGAAATACGTACCGCAGAAGTAAAGACCCATGAAATCTACGATCTCGTATTCCGGTAATATTTCGTATTGTTCATTTTTCGCTGCGAACCAAAAACTGCCGAATCAATTTAACCGTTCCAAAATTTTCTTTCTTAAATTACGAGATTTGTCAACCCCTTGTTCTTTGGCGATACCCACGCACTCGCAGCTCAAATGTGGCAAACCTCACTCAAATTGTTAATATTCCCCACCTGGAAATTTAGGTCCACCCATAATTTGTATAGACAAGGATCGCTGAATATAAAATACATTTTAATTTTCCTTGTTTGTTTGATATTAGAGCTTTGGCAGTTTGGCTAGCTAATGAAAGGACTAGGAAAAATGAAGGAGAGGGAGAGAGTTTCGTCCGCCTGCTAGCGGACTTTTGTCTCAGACGCGGGATGTATAGAAGGGATACGCAGGAACTATTTGTACGAATAGGAAGTTGAGTACTAGCGAGAAAGTCAAGTCTTATGCGCCGTCTAGTGGCGATGAGCGAAACCACATAGCTATGAATAGTTTTGACTGATATAAATTATGCAAGGTGCTTCTCAAGGGCGATTTTACACAAATAGTAAAAATAAAAAACCTATAAGAATGTATTTTCGATATATTCCATTATAAAGTTATCAATCTTGAATTACACGCACATTACACATCAGGAAAGTGTAACATTAACACGTAAACAAACTCGTTCCACGCGTTATCGATTGAATCGAGTCTCGTTACGCGAGTGCTCGTAACAAGACAATTACGTATAAATAATAAGCGCGCGTGTCAAACTGGTTTGCAATACGAGACTGAGATTCTCAAAGAGTTACGCCGGCGATGCGTTCGAGCCGTGCATTAATCACAAAACCAAAAAGCGAAATTTCGCGCAAGATGAAAGTGCGAGTTGGCATGCGATCGTGCGGTTCGGATCTTTAATTGGCGCTCGTTCGAATACGAATCGCCGAACAATAATCGAACCCGTGGCCGGCGGCGAAATTGCGAGGGACAAAAAGTCCCTCGTTTTCTAATTGCAGGAACGTAGCTTGCGTTCGTTCGTGTCTACGCGTCATTAATTTAATTGCTTTTAACCGGGAGGCGGTAAAATCGAAGCGAAAAAATGCGTGAAATTGTTCGTTCGTTGTGCGATCAGGATTCCAATCGGGGATAATTAGCTTGGCTTATCGCGGAATTAATAGGACGAGCAATCTTCGATGAGCAGCTAATTTCTTTTCGTCTAAAATCGAGAAACAAATCTTTGGAGAATTGGGTGCGAGTCTTGGAATTGTCTTTCGTAATCTTAGTAGGGGGTTACTTTTTGTAGTCTTTTATTGGAGGAGTTAGTTTTGGAGGTTTGGTGCTTTAGGATTTTGCGATTTTTCAACTTTGGAGTGCAGGAATTTTAGGATTTGGAGAATTTGGAAGTTTGACACTTCTGAGACTTGGGTGCTTTGAGAATTTGAAACTTGGGGAGCTTTATAATTTGAGAACTTTGCAATCTTGTAATTTTGTACTCTTGTGATCTTGAAATCTTGACATCCCGAAATTTTGAAATCCTGCAATCTTAAGATCTTGACATCTTGAAATCCTGCAATCTTAAAATCTTGACATCTTGAAATCCTGAAATCCTGAAATCTTGAAATCTTGAAATCTTGAAATCCTGATATCCTGAAATCTTGAAATCTTGAAATCTAGAAACCTGACAACTTGACATTATGAAACCTTGACATCTTGAAATTTTGAAATCCTGTAATCCACAAACCATGCAATCTTCACTTTCAGCTTCCAAAAACTTAGAGTTACTGAATTTTCGAACTTTCGAAAATAAATCAATAGAAACAATCTGAAAAATGAACGTTTTCGAAAGTATTGGTTACAAGTATTTAGGAAGCCCTACTTCACTCACCGATGGTTATCTGAAATTCTGTGAGCGTTACATGCAAGTTATATTATATAAAAATTTTACTTCAATCTCGTTAAATTTTGCAACAAATTTTCGAATATTCCAATGCAGCATAGACAGATATATTACCCAATTACATTTCTCTTTCTACTTTTATTTTCTACTTAAATAATACTACAGACCTCACCGCCTCAATATAACCATAAAAACACATTAACAGCCTTTGAATATTAATAAGTCGACCTACTATGCCTCCTACACAATTCATCAAAAAAATTAAATTATTCTCTAATTAATTACGTAAAACGTTTCATAACAGATGATGTATTAAAAATGTGCAAAATTCTGTTTCTCGCTTTCACAGCCTCTTACATCAAGTACATCTTCCTCGTGAAAAGGAAACAATGTGTTACAGCGGCATTTCAAAAAAGCGTAAAACGATTTTTTAATTCGATCATCAATTTTTACGTCTGACATTTGAAACGGTATTACGAAAAAGATCGCGACTTTTTTGTTCGACATTACTGAAGATTTCGCGATGTTACATTAGCCGCAATAAAGCGAATAACTAATCGATATTTGTCATTAAACAGCCTACTAGTCGACGTAACATCATAAGAACGCCATAAAATTCATGGAGTACAGCAAGTTTCATGAATATTTATATAACGTAACAATCGTAAACGAGAACCGACGTTTTATTAAACCATGACGATCGCACACGATGTGCGGCGAAAAAATTTACATTAACGAGAATCAAAAAAGAAACGCTTTGTTGCAAAGTGGCTTTGCGTAATCGTTTTAGACGTGTCATTTAAGATGAGCATGCTTTCACTGCAATTAACAATTTTAATGGAATTACGATAGTCAATGACGCCGCCATCTTGCGCCGCCATTAATCTGGACGTTCAGAGCTGTAGCGTCTAATTTATACTTCACGCATCATATTGGTGTCTTCTATGATATACGACACGTTCTTTTATATTAGAATGTAATGTAGGGTTAATCTTCGTCGGTATGTCGTTCATCAATTCGCTATGATGGATGAGAGAGATGTTTCTTTCTAATGGAATAGATTGTTTTGTGATTTGGAGTGAGGCTTTAGTATTGATTTTGGGGCTTTGAGGTAGGAATATTGAATTTCTGAATTTTTGTATTTTTGAAGGTTTCAATTTTTGAATTTTTTACTGTAGCAATTTTTGAAATGTTGAGATGTAGGAATTTGGGGTTGTAGAAATTTGGGAATGTTGGAATTTGGGAATATAGAAATTTAGTGGTGTAGGAATTTGGGGATGTGGAAATTGGGGAATTTTGGAATTTGAGGTTGTGGGAATTGGGTAATTTGGAATTTAGGGATGTGGAAATTGGGGAATTTTGGAATTTGAGGTTGTGGGAATTAGGTAATTTGGAATTTAGGGATGTGGAAGCTTGAGGACGTGGTAATGTGGAGATGTACAAATTAGGGAATTTTGGAACTTCGAAACGTGGTAATGTGGAGATGTGAGAATTTGAGAATTTTGGAACTTCGAAACGTGGTAATGTGGAGATGTGAGAATTTGGGAATTTTGGAACTTGGGCACGTGGTAATGTGGAGATGTGAGAACTTGGGAATTTTGGAACTTGGGCACGTGGTAATGTGGAGATATGAGAATTTGGGAATATAGGAATTTGATGATGCCGGAATTCGGGAATGTAGGAATTTGGGGATGTGGGAATTTGGGGATGTGAAAATTTGGGGATGTGGGAATTTGGGGACGTGGAAATTTGGGGATGTGGGAATTTGGGTATGTGGGAATTTGGGGATGTGAAAATTTGGGGATGTGGGAATTTGGGGACGTGGAAATTTAGGGATGTGGGAATTTGGGAATGTAGGAATTTGGGGATGTGAAAATTTGGAATTGTAGGTATTTGGTATCATAAAAATTTGAAATCACACTAATTTCGAATCTTCAGAATTGATCGTAAGAACCTTGAAAACCCTCCACATCATTTGCACTATCCTTGCCTCAATGATATCTATTTCCAATCCAGCTACCACATTTACTTTCATCCCCACATCCGAAGTTATCAAACAAGGTATCAAATACAAAATCAAGGTAGAATGTATATTTACCTTGTAACGACACTGTCAATAGTAAATCATTAGCATGTCCTGAACAATAGATTTGCAATTGAAATGAGCAGGTAACAGGTGCCCAGAGTATCGGAGCAAATCGCAGAATTGCGCTGTCGATTAAGCGTATCAAATGCACACCGTAGCAAATGAATTATATGACCAATCGTAACTCAGCTACCGATAAAAACAATTCGTATCTTTTTTGTGAGCCGGTCGCGTCGAAATTAGTGCGTCAGAAAGCGAACAGGCTAGTAGACAGGCGTTACGTGGAATAGGAAACAGTTTAAAAAAAAATGTACGGCTTAAGAAGCAATTAACCCGATCGCTGATAAACGTAGAAAGCGAACGTTATGCTCTGATCAGTTCGTACATAGACGGAGTGTACAGTTAGGGTAATCAAAGTTGCCGTATGGGGACGAGTAGTGATACATCGGGTGACTCCGTTTCTCTTCGGTGGCATTCGGATCACGTGATATGTTTAACACCATAGACTATATACTGTCATAGACTTCCAAAAAAATATGAAAATACAGTTTGTTACAAAAAGACAAAAAGACTCGAAAAACTTCACTTTAAGAAAAAAATACATGTTAAAAATTCTGTACAACGCGTAGATTAATGTACTTAACAAGGTGCAATGATTTTGCAAAATTTTATGCACTTCTCAAAAAATATTCTCTTCAACTCACTTCTGATACAGTTTTTGCAAAAGGACATATTTAACGGATATAAACCGGATGCATCCAAAGATAACCGATCTACTATTAAACTTCTACTGTTTCCTCTACCATTTGAAGCGCTTTTTTGCTCAAATTGCTACCTTGTGTTCCGTCTGTTTAAGTCTGTGATTCAGTTTTTACAACTTCCTACCGAAGTGTCTCAACATTGGTGAAAGTTAAATATATTGCATTTCGATAACTATTTTGTCTATGGTGTAATGTCCGTGTTGCTCGCATTTTCGAGTGAATAACGAGCCGATCTCGTAAATCATGTTCTGGTTCCGTTTTTTCCATGTTTCGTAAATCAACTGTGAAAAGCGAACAGTGAGGAAATCACTAAAACAAGATGTTTCCTAAAGGAAGTTTCGACTTTCGTGTGAAGTTTGGTTAGGTTAGACTTTGCAATTTTTTATTTTTATTATGGAAATTGTGACTGTAATTTTTGAGCTGTGATATTCTTGAAAATTTCTGGGCAAATTATGAATTTTTCTGATTTTAAAATTTCCAAATTTCGAAACTTCAATACTGTAGTTTTTGAACTCTAAGTATTTGTACCTCCGAGAGTTGTGATCAGGAAACTTCAGAACCACTTCTACGTACCTACCGAAAAACCAAGGAAAAGTCGAGACAAGATGCTTTTGGAAGAAAACCTTAAAAACAAGAACTCTGATCAATTCGTGAACGAAATCGTTTCAGTTACCCAGTGAAATTTCTCAGGGAACGATCATTAATTACGATTTACGATCCTGCGAGATGGCAACGGGCACAAGACCGCGACTTATAAAGCATTTTCGGCCTCAATTTTCAATCTGCGTTCGCTCGGACGAAACTACATACTTAGATGGATGTCGATCAAGAAACGGCCCGCGGCCGTCTTCGAATTGGCAATGTAAGTGTAATAAACTTTCCTCGAATCACTTCGTTTCCTTTCGTGATTGTGATAAATCTACCATTTTCTCCAATTCTACGCCAGCTGAATTAACTTTATCGAGTCGAAATTGAATTCACTATGAGCGACAGTAGTCTGTCGGTAAAAAGATCTAAATAATGTGCTTGAACAACGTTCAAATGATATCTTACTAGTCCATTTAAGCAAACAGTATCCGTTTGTGTTTAACTGCTTATTACTCGGTTACACACCTAACCTAACACTTATTACTATGATATTACTGCTGTTATATCACCACGTGTTATGTCGTCATGTAGGCTTATGTAGGTATAGCGAAGTGTTGCATACAGAAGTGTTGTAACAGGGTACATTGATGTGCTGTAGTAATAGTGTTATAATACGTTCTGATATTGATGCGTTGTACTATCTACGTTGCAATTACGTTGTAATAGTTATGCGTTGTAATTACAGTGCGTTGAGACATTGACGCGCTGTAGTAGCGGTGCGTTGTAATAATAGCGTGTTGTACATCGACGCATTTTAATTATAAGGCACCGTAGTAACAGTGTATTGTAAATCGACATATTGCAATAGTAACGCGCTGTAATAGTAATGTGTTGTAATTCCAACCCATCGTGGTACCAGTGCGCTGTAAGTCAACGCATTGTAATAGCAGCGCTCTGTAGTAATAACGCGTTGTAATTCCAACGCATCGTGATACCAGCGCGCTGTAAGTCAATGCATTGTAATAACAGCGCTCTGTAATAGTAATGCGTTGTAATTCCAAAGTATCGTGATACCAGCACACTGTAAGTCAACGCATTGTAGTAGCAGCGCTCTGTAATAGTAATGCGTTGTAATTCCAAAGTATCGTGATACCAGCGCGCTGTAAGTCAACGCATTGTAATAGCAAGGCTCTGTAATAGTAACGCGTTGTAATTCCAACGCATAGTGGTACCAGCGCTCTGTAATAGTAACGCGTTGTAATTCCAACGCATTGTAATAGCAGAGCTCTATAATAATAATGCGTTGTAATTCCAACGCATTGTAATAGCAGCGCTCTGCAACAGTAACGCGTTGTAACTCCAACGCATCGTGGTACCAGCGCGCTGTAAGTCAACGCATTGTAATAGCGGCGCTCCATAATAGTAATACATTGTAATTTCAACGCACCGTAGTATAAGCCCTGTAAATCAATACCTTGCAATACCTATACCTTATAATATTGACACACTATATCAACGAAACATTCTATGTCCATTGTACCATCAATTTATAATTTCACCGCGACATAAAATATACCCAAGAAATCGAGGACCACATATAAAAAGTTGCATCAATATACAAAGATGAAAGAACCTCCCATAGTTGAATAAGAAATCGTGTAGATTTTTCTTAGTAGGCATCTACTAGAGAAACAATAAACATGATCCAGGTTAATTGCAGCAATATAGCAGGATCAAACAATACCGTCTACGGCTCGAGATTTCAATGAGCTTTTAATTAATTTCCCTCGATCCGTTGAGGTGTGTTACACCGGCGTCACATTCTACGCCTCCTCAATTGGTGTAACTTCTCCGCACAACACAATGTGTAACCAGAAGCATCAGTCGAATCCTTTTGACTTCCCAGAATTCTATGCATAACATCTGAACAGTGGGAAAAAGACGTGAAACCGACGGTTTCCGTAAAAGCGTGTCGATTTGCAACAGCGTCATCCGTATACCCATCCAAGGAATAATCAGCTGCACAGTGTATATCTCGTCAAATAGAATCGTTTTTTTTGTTACACATTTACGGAAACGACAAGTCCAACTAAGTCTTGCTTTGGTAATCGGTCGAAATCTTTCTCGTTAATTGTTAATCTGATTCCGATTGAAACGGCGTTGCGGGAGGATTCTCACGGGTTAACGCAACCTATCGAATTTTATCCTTCAGACATCTCCAGATTATTGCTAATTGTGGGCACCGTTGCACGGTGGGATGCTCTATTGGTGTTTCGTCACTTCGTTTGTTTCACTGACAATTAATATCTTCTTCAATTTCTTAATCTAGCTTCATTCGGTTTGGCTTCATTCAGTATTTTATTTATTACAACTTCATTAATGGACCTTGTCTCAAACGATCTTTAATGCGAGAAGAAGGCGTTCTTAAAGAAAATACCTCACAAGTTATTGATATCTTGGATACCCTCAATCTCCTTTTATACATATAGAATGTTCCATATGCATCAGTTCGTAGAAGAAGAATATTTAAAAATGTTCATAGGAAATGTTCACCTTCGCAGAATATTTCAGGATCAAATCGATGACGGTACAGTATCTTAAACTTAATTTCACGTAACTTTTGTTTGAAACATTTTTTCGTGTCATTCGTTGTGATTGTCTTTAAATAAACCAGACATTTTAGATATTTATTAAGTTCCACCTAATATCAATTATTTTAAAAACAATCATTGGTAATGCAATTTAATATAATATTTAATGATAAGTACAATAATAGAGCATTATTAAAAAATCTTTAGCCATCGTTTTAAATAATGTAATCACTAACTGAGGAGTCTTAAACATCTTCTATCATCTTTATGAAGTATGGTGCACATTTTATGTGTTAACTTTAAAATAGATACATACATAGATTTTAAATATAGCTACATTAATGTATTAAGTATAAAATGATGCTTTAAGTGTCTTACATTTAAACGTGGTCTATCATCTTCTTGTGCAGGCGTTGAAATCACCAAGAGCGATCAGACACGTTAGGCATTCGAGCGATGACGGAATGAAACGCACGGAAGACATTTATTGGAACGAGTGATATATTTTCATGGGTATCGATTAGGGTCCTTAGAGTAGAAAAAGAACTCGATTACTCCGTCATTGCGACTCATGGAGTAACCGTTATCGTGATTGCCCTAGTCGATGATGTAACGCAAATAAGACCTGTCGATCGGTTTTTTAGCACTGCCAAGCTAATTTGTAAGCGTCCAATTATGATTCAAACCTTTACTTTCACCCTCTGCTGCGTTCTAACCTTTTCATTTATCTTCCCGTGCCGGTGGTTCCGCTCTATATGTGTGCAGGTGCAAGAAAAATCTGCATCGCTCAAACGGCCCCACGAGCCATTTCGCTCCCTCGTTCACTCAAACAAAACGTACATTCCATGTTTTCAATTCTCGAACGGTCATATTCGATTATTTCAACATATTATGCCGGACAAATGAGCTTTTTCTTGCTACATGTAATTCGTTATTTCAACACATTCTGCCGACGCATACTTCTGTCAATCGTTTTGAATAATGCTAGATAGACACTTTTTGCAATAACATACTAAGGGAGTTTGTATTCGTTTAGGCTTCGAAACATTATGAATTTTTGTAAATAAAATACTGTGTCATTCTTGAGAAAACCTTTGACCCAATAAATAATTTTAGAATTCTTACAAATACTTAAAATTAAAATTACTCTCGTTATACATAATATGACACAAATTTATATGAATTTAAATTTATCAATTTCAGTAAATTAATTTGATTGAACGTAACTTGACTTTCATTGCGTTAAGAAAGTTGTTCTCGTAACGAGCATGTAATTCTTTAAGTCAATTGCGATGTCAAATCGATGCCTCTTATCTCGTTAACAATCAATTAATTCCATGCAAACGAAATCGATAAATCTAATCGATCGAATACCGTTCTTAAATGCCACATATTTCGAATGTTGAAAAACAACTGTAGATATGCAGATTTTACGCTTTTTCCGAGAAATCGTATCAACGTGACTTGGAACCAAAGCCTACAAAGTTGCACAACAAAGTTTTTATCGTTCATGGCAGTTTTTATGCATGGATGAACAGATTAAAGGTAAATGGAGAACGGAACTTGTTCTACGTCATTTTCCTTCGGCTTATGAAAAGTAACTAAAAGGAACCACTTTTGAAGGTATAAATCATGATTTGTTCGCCTGACATTTAGTGTGCGCGTGGTTGGTATGGGGTACGAAATACTCTAAGTCGATCATTGATTGAGAAGAGAGAAAAATAGAAATACATTTTCAAACTTCCAAATTCAATTTCAAAAAAATCAAATCTTCAAGTCCTCTAAATTCTTAAGTTTTAAAATCTCCATATGTCAAAGTCCTCAAATTCCTAAATCATCAAACCGTCAAGTCCTAAAGGCTACAAGTCTTCAGCAGCTGTCAGTACATCTGCCAGTTGTCAAATTTCCAAAATTTACCAAATTCCACGATTTCCACAAATCCCATAGCATCTACAAGTTCTACAACACCTGCAAATTCTACCAGCTCTATAAATTCCAACAGAGACAATGATTTCACTGATATTCTTATCGTTGCATCTCACAAGAGTAAAACTGTGTAAGAAATGAAACTCGTAAGAAATACAGCGATAAATGGATAGAATGGGCAGTGATAATCGGTCACCGAACCAAATGTTAGATTGGGAGCCCGTTCGATGCGTGACCGCTCGAGGTCGAGTCGATTGTAGGCAATAAAATCGAAAGGAGAGCCGGTTTCCCTTTCCTCGTTAGTTCACCGTTATTATCACAGATGACCTGCGAAAATGCGAGAACCGGTAGAGAACACGATCACTGGTCGCACATTCTCTGGTGGCACACGTACCGGGCAGCCCCGTACGTTCTCCGCGAGCGTTGCAATTCGTCTCGCACGAGCGCCTGCACGATTTTCGAGTCTCTCCCTCGAGAGAGAGAGAGGGACACAGGAGAGTCGAGAGCGGACTCTGGTCGTGTGCCAGACCGGATACGTTAGTCCTGTGGTTGCCCTTTTTTCAAATGGCTGTATACGAGTTAGAGTATTAAATAATCCCATGTATCCGGACCGATCGGGAACTTTCACTGTTCGTGAGACACCGGGACACGAATTCAACGGCCAATTTAGTCGATCGATGCTGTGGAAACTCGAAAATACAATTTTGCATTTGATTAGGAGCTACGAACGTTGAAGATAGATTGCCGCACGAATTTATGAGCTCGTTTCATTTTTAGATAGCGAGCTGTTGCCATTTAGTTTCCATCTTGGAAGAATGGCAAAAGGTTTCGTAATTTTTACGAGGAAATCGGAAGGATCTTTTTATGGAAACTTTCATTTTGTGTTTGAACAAAATTATGGGCACATAAGAATTTAGTAAGTAAGTAACTATAATGGAATATGTTATATTGTTCTTATAATGTTATTAATGTTCTTTATGATATTGCGTGTACGTTCTTAATGGCTCTATTACGATTAACTGTAGTTTCCATACTCGTAGAATTTCCAATTAAATTTTTGCTATAATTTTTTTGAAATTTTAAGATCGTTATCCTAAACAGTTATAACAGTAAACGAATTAAAAATTAAAGTTATAATCTTGTTGCATCCACATTAGGGTATAATTGATATAACTTTAAAGCAAAAGTGCGACTATTAGTACTTCAACGGACGCTAATATGTTATTAAGTCTTGAAAGGTAGTAATCGGGTTAATCGTTACCCAGATCAACGAGACGTGTGCAATGATGCATCAATTAAAATTAGAAACTCAAATTTCTATACGAAAGAGATCATACGATCTCGTGTTCTAGTCAAATAGGAAAATAATAAAGCAGTAAAAGAAATAAGTATAGAAGTAATAAGGATAAGTTTGTAATTATTATAAAAACAGATTTGTTATTAACAGTAATCGTACTCACGTTGTATACCCTAGATTTTAACCCAAGTTTCTAAAGACGTAAAAAATGTCTAAAATGTCTGAAGGAACGTTCTAAAGTACAACGGTAAATTGTGCCGTGAATAATGTCAAGGCTAATTTTTGCGGGGCAATTTGTAAAAAAGCGTGGCATGATCGTACAAAATGTCGAATAGTTTCGCGTAGAAACGGCAATCGATTTCTGAGTGTCTGGTTGCGACACTTCCTCCGTCGGCATGCCTCATCGGAGGTGAAGTTAATTCCACCCCACGAATACATTTACCCGTGTAATTAAGATATTGTACCATACATGACGTAACAATAGGAAACAATATCCCATCGATCTATACGACACTAATTTTCGATCGAACAATCGAACCTCACCCTCTGTCAGCCATTTTTCTTTCTCCCGTCGTTTCCTCGTGCCAAATACAAGAACGAAACCTCGTGCATAATTATGCATCCCATGATCGATCAAAGTTACGCAATCTTATGGTCTCGTTAGCATAGTCAAATGTTCTCTGGCCGTTAATTTTCTTTCGTATTAATGAATTCGACGTAACTTTCCCTGTCGATCGGAACAATAAACGATTGGTACGATTTAGCTCGAGGTTTAATAATTAATCGGTTAACGGAGAACCGATTGGAATGTCACGTTCCATTGCGGACGTCCTTTCGATTCGAATCGTCCCACGGTAGGCCTTTAAACCGGCCATCTTAGCTCGCTGCTTTTGTTTCGATCTTTAATTTATCCATGCCGCCGCTCGTGCAAACATGTTGCCCATTGTATGTCCTTGTCGCAACGATTTATCGTGCACCTTGCACGTTGACTCTGGCGAAATACTTCTCGGTCAGTACGATGCCGTCCTTACTCTCCTGCCGATCCGGTATGGCACCGACTCTAAGACAATTCCCTTTTTCTCGGCTACGCTTATGTAACGTGAGAATATCGTAGATCCGTGAGCGATCGTAGATGGTCGATGGTTCTATCGATAATCGCTTAGGTATGCGCAGTGATTCGGAAATTGTACTTTCAAAAAATTGAGAAATTTCGAAAGTTCGAAATCTTGCAAAGAAAGCGAGAAATTTAATCTGAGGATATAGAAATTTGATCATTTTGGAATTTTACAAGTTTTGAGGGTTCAAAAACTCGAGAGCTTAGAATACTTTTACATTCTCAGTCATTTTTTCATTGTTACTACATACAACTCTCTCATTGAGACTATTGTACCTAATACAATTAACCCCTAAAATTTCCTACAATTTACCATAAATATTAGTAACAGAAATTTTGTACAATTTTGAATAAGAAACGCAAACTTTAAAAGCCGTTAATATATTTCTAATTATGTAAAGTCATGACGTAATATACGACATGAACGTTTCTGCAAGAAATCACATGAGAATTCGTCACGATACTTCATCTATCATTAAGTGAAAACATTAACATCCAAGAGAGACATAAAAGTTTCTTCCCGTAGGTGTAGATTATATATTGTTACGTCTAATAAGTTTAAAAAGAATTTGAATAGTGTAGGAATAAAAGAACCGATACATACTTCAATCAAACATTTTTCTGCATATATGAAAACAATCCTGCCTACGAAACTTTCTCTATCGTTTAATTGATTGCTGAGGTATAAACGGTAAGCACTCTAAAATATACCATGACATTATTCGGATTGAATAAATGCAAAAGTCATGGCGCACAGGCTTATAATTCATTCTATATATATTCAAATTGTACCGGAACACTTAGAAAAAAGAACCGTATAATTTCCTACTTCCTGAACCGTAAACGTTCCCTGTGAAAGTCCACGACGTGTCAAACGCTTGTCACGTAAATCCACAGACATTTCTTTTCAGGGCATCAAACTTTGTTCGAATGTTCCATATATTTTACTTTATAATTTTGCGGATTATAACGTAACAGGATTGAAATAGGGGGTTGATTTATATGTTTTAACTAAATTTATGTAGTTTCAAACTTGGAAATGTTCAATTTATACATTTTTAAAGTTGGGAACATCAAATTCAGATATCCTTCGTTTATATATTTTTAAGTGTAGCAAATTTAGAAAGCAGAAAAGTTTGACATATTTTTAAGGTAGAATACTGATTTACTAATGTACAAACTTAGAAATGTTAAATTTGTATATTTTCAAGTTTAATTTGCAAAAGTTACCTAAAATTATTTGAATACCGAGTGGATGTAGCGCGAACCTCGAATGCACCCGACTTCACCCGACCCGACCCGAGCTGCAACGGCGGGTAACCCGATTACTCTAAAACAACTTCCTAGTTTTCAGAGCATGTAAATTTTATATTAAAATCATATTTAAATGTAGCTTGCAGTTTATCAACTTCTAATGTATTTGAACTACTTGAAAGACAATTGTAAAGTATAAAATATGATTAAATACGAAATACGATTGTCAAATATAAAATACAATTAAATACGAAATATGACTAAATACAAAATACGATCGTCAAATATAAAACATGATGAAATACGAAATTATTTACCAAAATAAACGGCAAAATTAAATAAAGAATACCGAAAGAGGAACTAAAGAACACCTGCCCTTTATCAAGATCGTGAATCCCTGTAAGAGTTTGGTTAAAGTCAGATGGTTTGTACAAAGAAAGAAGTCCTGGTAGCCGGAAGACAAACGGCGACACGGTACGCGGAGAAAAGGATGTCGAAAAGAAAGAAAAAGAAGTCGAAGACGCGTCGTGTCGGTGAATACGCGTTGCTCTATATAGATATCTAGAGAAGTAGACCACGCCATGTATCATTTCGCTGCACTTTCACCGAAAATCTCGCTCCCCGTTGTCCTGAACATGACGTACACGTGTCCGATCCAGGACTCACACGGACGTCTTTTGTTCTTACGGTTCGTAGAGCTTGCGTTCTCGACACACCTGTCCATCGAACCGTTCCGCGAAATGGAAGCACCGATCCAGCCGATAGCTGCTTCGCATCGTTGACGTGGATGCTGATTGTCGGCGTCGTTCCTTTGAATTTCTCTAGGAAGCGATGCCTGATCGAAAAGAATGGAGGAATTCGTTTCTGACGAGATTTCTAGACGGTTATCGTTCGATGCACCGCTGCATGCAACTTCTAAACAGGATTAGTGCGTGTTTCGAACGTGGTATTTATTAATCTGTGCGAGCATGTGAAACGTTTTAAGCAATTTGCTATTTCGAGTGAAATCTGTTTCAAATACTAAAATGGTATGGGTACTAGTTGGTGAAGATGAGATTAACATTTTTTGAATTTGTGTGGTTTATTAGGATTGTGTTTAATTAGGTCGGCAGTCTTGATAGGTGGGCCTTAGGTGGGCCTGTAGGAAAGGTACAATTGTAGAATGGGTCTGTGTACAATTTGTTCAGTATTGGGTTTGATTGTATAAACTTTGTGCGCTTTAAATACTTAAATTCTCAAATTTAATATGGTGAGATTTAATCATTTTTAATGACGAGATTTGTAAATTTAGAAATTGGACAACTTAGCAGTTTGATAATTTGACCACCTGACAACTTGGCAGTGTGAAAATTTGGCACTTTAGTCGTTCAATAATTTGGCAATTTGGTAACTTGACAACTTGGCAACTTTGCAATTTAGTAATTGGACAGTTTGACCATTTGACAATTTGATCATTTGACCAGTTGACCATTTGACAATTTGCTCATTTACCAATGAAAAAATGAGGATTCCATCTCATCTACATCTCGAATCGAAATTGAAATCGAAAGAATTGTCACATGCACTAAAAGAGAATAACATACTGCTTCCAAGTAGCATTACCAATCTTGTCTAAACGTTTCTGTACATATACGGTGCAGGTAAATTGTTCAATTTCTTCTAGCAAGCACGTCAGGTTCGAGTAAATGTTACCGGTTAATTGTTATAATTAACTGGTTCATTAATATTCTATAACTGACACATTGCTACTCGGAATTCAATTCCTGCGTAGAATCATTAATGAGGAACACATGTGAACCTATCTGTTTCATTTCTTCTCAATCTTGGTGGTTTCTGAAGCAATTAAAAAAGGACGCCATTTCTGGCACTGATTTTTATGTCTCTGTTAAACTTGTTCCTTCTAATGCATGCCCTTTCGTGACACTGCACCAATCTCAATTACCTGCTGTTACTAAACTGAGGTGAAATTAATTGATATCATGTTACATTCTAATAGTTAATCCTGTATGCAAATTTTACGAATAATGATGTGCATTAACATATTTTTTTTTACTAAATATGTATAAATTATTTTATCACGGAAATGATATTTTTTCTGTACAAAGTTTACATTTCAATTAAACCTTGCAAATTTTCGTGAACCAGTTCGAAGCAACGAAATCTTTCGGTGAAAGTTGTTTCGTGGAAAACGCACAAAAGGAAAGGGATGTACTCGACAACTCTCCCCGATGTGGGTTTCAGCATGTTTCGAGAAGAAAGCGCATTTTAATCGGCAATAAAAGGTGGTCCAAAATTGCTGTAAATGTCAGCATCGAGTCGAGATTAAATGACCGGAACGGGATAATGCACCGGATATTCGATCAATTATGTCAACTTCGTTATTGATTATAACTGAGAGTCAACTTGTCGTTTCGAGTTTAAATTATCGCAAAAAAGAGTCACATCGTGACGAGGAAAAATGTCATTTTCATGGCGGTGGTTCTCAAACTTTATGTACTTCTGGATGAGAAAGATGGAAGGGGGGTGTAGGGATTTTGGAAGTTTGCAATTTTGGTATTTGGAAATTTTGAAGTTTTGGGATTTTGGAACTTTGGGAGTTTGGAACTTTAGAATTTTGGAATTTTAGGGGTTTGTTACGTTGGAAGTTTGGGACTTTAGGGTTTTGGGATTTTAGGGGTTGGGAAGTCTGGAAGTTTGGGACTTTAGGATTTTGGGATTTTAGGGGTTGGGAAGTCTGGAAGTTTAGGACTTTAGAATTTTGAGATTTTAAGGGTTTGAAAATTTGGAAGTTTGGAACTGTAGGACTTTGTGATTTTACAACTTCAAATCTTTGGAAGTTTGGGACTTTAGGATTTTGGGAATTTAGGGTTTTGGAAATTTGGAAGTTTAGGACTTTAGAATTTTGGGATTTTAAGGGTTTGAAAATTTGGAAGTTTGGAACTGTAGGATTTTATAATTTTACAGCTTCAAATCTTTGGAAGTTTGGTACCTTAGATTTTTGGGATTTTAAGATTAAAAAATGTTAAGAATATCAAATTTCTGTAGAAAACAAATACCTTCACTTTCTACGCATAAATTCTTGACAAAGAATAAAGTTGCAATATGTGTATTCTTTTCCTCCAGCGAAGTAGGTGTGAAAACATGAATCGTCTGTCTAATGAGAAACAACGTCTGCGAGAATAACGTAACACTTCGTTCTCACAGATTTAGGACAATCGTAATTTCACACGTAAAACTATCTTATATTAAAAGGGAAAAAGGGAAAAAGGAGAGGCTGATCGTTATCGAGGTAATGGACTTGTAACATGCCACGGGATATTTTTCTTTTACCTCCGCAACATTGCCACGCGATTTGGTTATTATGAATTTTCTCATCCTGGTACGTGCATTGTTGTTTTTGTTCAACTTACAATTACATATATTTTCGAGTTACTGGAACAATATAACTTTTATAACTAATATATTGTTTTCAATAAAAATAAATAACAAACACCCTGTATATGTTTATATTCATTATTAAGTTCATTGATGTTAGTTAGATTTCATCTATTTTGAGGTTGTTCTTTAAGGAAACTTAATGGTATTACTAGGAAGCTGGTATGAAAATGGCAATATAATGAGTGCCTATTGAAACATCAATTTCTGACTCAAGGATCACTATGTAATAAATTTTTTAATTTTTAAAATTTACAGTTCGTTAATTTTTTGTAAGCTATTTATCTAGCTAATCTAGCTTATCTAATCAACGTTCTCATCTTGTATCAAATAATGGTACAGCAGACCCTCGTTATATCGCCATCATTATACACATCCTCACACGTATTAGAAAAATTGTAGTCCACTACTACTAGTCTGACTACTTGTAACAATATAAAAATTTAATAAGACTTTTATTTAAAGTGACTATAATTTAAAGAATAATTTATTCTTAAAAGTGTGATCGAAATTTAAGAGCTAATAGCTAATATTAGACCCAATATTTAAAAATTTTTATACGAATATTTCTAAACGACTCTCTAATTATAATTTCGATATACGCTCGACCTATTTCACCGCAAGTATAATCGCCAGATTGGAACGCATTAAGTACGAATAACAGGCGGTTGTAAGAAAGCACAGAATATATGTTCGGTAACGATATGCATATGAAATTGCTATAATAACGTATCTTTGTACACCGTAAGCTATTTAGCGTTACGACGCACTTGTATCTTATAGGCTGTAAGTATAATGTTGTAACATACTATCATCAACAAAGTTCAACATAATTACTACTTGAAATACGCTTCTTTTCGAGTACGGTTATTATTAATTAACAGTACATGACTGCTGTTTATACGTTTTATTCATTTAACATGGATCTATCGGGCTGATTGAAAACATTTTTGTCAGCTTGTTGCGAAATGAGCTTTGAAAATTGGGGGATTTGAGAATTTTGGAATTTTGGGATTTGAGAATTTGGAGATCTGAAAATTCGGGATTCTGAGAATTTGGGGATCTGAGAATTCGGGGTCTTGAGAATTTGGAGATCTGAGAATTTTGGGGATTTGAGAATTCGGGGTTCCGAGAGTTCGGATTCCTGAGAATTTGGAGACTTGAGAATTTGGAGATCTGAGAATTCGAGGTTCTGAGAATTTGGGGACCTGAGAATTCGGAGTTCTGAGAATTTGGAGGATTTGAGAATTTGGGGACTTGAGAATTTGGAGATCTGAGAATTCGGAGTACTGAGAATTTTGGGGATTTGAGAATTCGGGGTTCTGAGAATTCGGATTTCTGAGAATTTGGGGACTTGAGAATTTGGAGATCTGAGAATTCGAGGTTCTGAGAATTTGGGGACCTGAGAATTCGGAGTTCTGACGAATTTGGAGACTTGCGAATTTGGAGATCTGAGAGTTCGAGGTTCTGAGAACTTAGCGACCTGAGAGTTCAGGGTTCTGAGAACATGGAGACATGAAAATTTGGCGATCTGATAGTTTCGAATTTGAGAATTGACAAATTCGGAAATTTATACTTCGAGAATTGAGAATTCAACAATTTGAAGATTTCAAAATTTAAGAACCTAGGCATTCGGAGATTAGAGGCTCTGTGAATTCTGATACTGTTTAAAAAATTGATTAAAAAAGAAAATAATAAAACGAAAGTTTGAAAGCATTTGGCATCATAAGTACAAGTTTATAAAAGTACAAATATCTTCGTATACCGCCTACTTTTTGCATTTTCAGCATTTGCTCAGTTAATTATAAAACATACACGCGAACGCGTTAAAAGGAAGAATTCGAACGAAATCATGAAATTCCAACTTGAAATGAATTTCAGCGATCGCATCATAATTATAGTTCAACTTGCCGTTGATCGCGATTAAACGTAACGCGAGATTTAACACCTGATGATATCGTTCTTTATCGATGCATTTAATTCATAAATCACTGATACACGTGTACTCGAAGAAGGAGGTACGCAAATCGATTCCGAGTTGAATGAAAAACTACGAAAGCTCATACCAGGTGTGCAAGAAGAGCGTGCAACTTTTCATCGGTATATTTCTTTTCCACTCTCTTAAACGTTCCTACTATACTACTTAGTAGACCGTGAATTTGTTTTCTATCGAGGCGGTAGCTGCATGACAAGTTTATAAATCGTTACGAAACGTGATCGCAAAGGAAAAGGGAGCATTTCAGTGAAAATGTCGCTTTACGGTCAAAGAAAATCGACCGATGTAGGTGGTTAGATAATTCAGCGGGACATTTTGAAAAATCTTTAGAAATAGGAATGTATCAATCTACGTCTTCGACACAAATGTTGTTATTAACTATGAATCGCGAAAGCGCGTTCTCTGCAGATAGGAAATCAAGCATCGTTCGTTTTTTATTATCCTGATGAATCGTAAATTCTATTCGCTCTACGAGTTTGCGCCTTAGAGGCTAATTAAAGTGAAATATCGTTATGAATATCATTATTTCCTCGTTTGTAATTGAGGTACAGTATACTCTCGTTATATTGCCGTATAGAGAACTGTACAACTCGGTTTTGGCAATATTTTATCCAAGGAAACTTCTATTTTATGCACAGCAATATTGTACGATGTATGATGATATGGTCAAAGGCAATATAGTTTATGGTAATATAAGAGGCAATATAACGCGTGGAAGTATAGATGATGTATAGCAACATAACACGTAGTGATACAGTAGATAATGACATGACTCGAGGTAATATAATGTGTGGCGATATAGTGCGATGCAATATAATGCAAAGTAACATGTCTAGTTACGGTCACACTTTGATACAGCATGTAATAATATAACACACTGATGCGGCGCGTGGTGATGTGTTGCGTGACAATATAGAACGTGGCGATATAGTGCGATGCAATATAGTGCACGATGATATAATGTGTGACGTGACGATCGCATTGCAATGCAACGCTTAATAACACAACTTACAATATTATAGCTTGCGGTAATATAAAACGTGGCGATATAGTGCGATGCAATATAGCGCACGGTGATATAATGTGTGACGTGACGATCGCATTGCAATGCAACGCTTAATAATACAACTTACAATATTATAGCTTGTGGTAATATAAAACGTGGCGATATAGTGCGATGCAATATAGCGAGCAGCGATATAACGCATGATGCAACTGTCGCACGCATAGTAAAACAAAACGTACCAATATAAAAAGTTGTAATATTGTCTCACTGTAGCGCGTGCCACATAGCAGAAAGCAGCATAACACGACGCAACATCGCGGATGGTAATTGGTTACGAGATAACATACAGCGTAGCAATACAATTCTTGCGAACGTTCATGTAATAATATAACGCATAGAAATATACACCGTGGCAATATAATAAGAATTGACCGCACATTCAACGTTACCCAATTCACGAATAACGAATGGACACTTTACACGTCAACTTCGTTTTTCTTCCAACAAAAAAATTGATTAGAATATCCGTAATTATATCGTTGCGTAATAAAGTGTTTATGGAAAATTCTTCTCGTTACTCATTTCACTTCACGATTTTTACGACGTATCCTACGGTGTACAACTGAGGACTAGAAATGGTAATTTGTACATTAATACGAGAACTTTGCATGGACATTTCCTATCCACGCTTTTTCCGCCGTTTTATTGAAAGCGGTTAGTTCGCGATTAATGTGCATACTTTTTCTAAATTTTGAGAAAAAAGATTAATAATTCTTGGTTATTCGTGGAAACGGATGACTAATGGTCGGCAATTTAATGGTAATAGCTCTCAAACGTTCAATTACGGAACAAGTGGAAGCCTACGCGTCGAGATGAGGAAAGAGAGGCGGACGCGAATATTAGATTGTTAGCATTCCTAAAAGTGAAACGAAAACTAATTTCACCGACGTCTGTCGTGTAACATTTTACATCTGACATTCTTGCACCATAAGTTAACCGAACATTTCTGAAATAAACACTTGTTCAAGACATTTCTTCGTCGTTTCTTTTTAATGATACATTAATAACGTTTCATTGACTGGAAGCTAATCTGAACGCGTGACTACTCATTCTTAACACATTCCCTGTTATTTTCCACGCGAGTATAATAATTTACATTTCAAACTGCCCGTGAAGCGTTATTACGAATGTCTTAAGAACTTCAAATCGTTATAATTGATGTCATTGTACGAGACGGACATTTATTCCCAAGCTTCATTGTATCGGTAGAGCGATTGAAGTAAAGGAAGTTACGTTTCAAAATTGCTAGAATAGTAAGTAAAAATTACCGTAGACATAGCAATTATTTATTAGAAACCGTTCAGATACCATCAGTTTGATTGAAATAAAATTTGATAATATATAGTTCGATAATAGACAGTTTTGCAACGAAAGAGCGAACGTAACACGAAGGGGTTTAGCACGACACGACAAATCTGGTGTGTTCAAAAGTTACAGAAAAACGATACTTTTTCGTGAACGCAAAAACATTGTGGAAAGTTAATGTGTCAGCACGAGTGTTGCCGATTATCATAAAACTAATTCCGAGAGAACCGTCGTGTTGCTTGCACATAAATTTCTTCGTCTGACTGAAAAACCACCTGGAACAGAAGCTATCGTGAAAGTCGATGTAATTAGCGGTGCGTGCCTATTATTTATGATATCTCTGGTTAACATATGAAAGTCGATTTTTTGTCACTGTCGCCAGGGAACATCGATCTAACGTTTTCATGCGTGTCGCGACAACGTGTCCCAGGAATACGGTAGTAGAAACGTTCTCGTGGTTGTGCGTTTCAAACGTACGTGTTCCAGTATCTCGAGTAGGTATTGCAATTTAATATGTGTGACGCCTCAACCTTTAATTTCACGAAGAATCGACCACGCGTTCGTGACAATGCAGATTTCGCGAGACCTTCGAACACTCGTACGCGGAGAACATGCACCTCGTTCAGTCGAGAGGGAAACTAAACGATTATCGCCGCTGCAATTAGCAAGCTATTTGTCACGAGTGTCATGATTCATATTTACACGCTAGCATCGTGGCTTTTATTATGGTTAAATGTCACTCGGAGAAAAGATGTCATTGGCACTTATTTTTTTGGTTAGCATTAGCATTCAAAGTTAGTTGGAAGTATGTAGAAATTTGGAGGTCTGAGGACTTTAGGGATGTGGGGATTCAGGGATTTGGAGATTTGGTGATTTGAGGACGTGGGAATTTGGGGATGTGGGAATTTGGGGATGTGGGAATTTGGGGATGTGAGAATTTGGGGACGTGAGAATTTGGGGACGTGAGAATTTGGGGACGTGAGAATTTGGGGATGTGGGAATTTGGGGTTGTGAGAATTTGGGAATTTGGAATTTGAGAATTTTTGAATTTGGAGATGTGGGAATTTGGAAATCTTTAAATTTGGGAATTTGGAATTTAGGGCTTCAGAGGTTTGAAGATTAAGAAATTAAGAAATTTGGGGATCCAGAGATTTGAGGACCCTGAAACTTGTGATTTATGATATTTATGAATCGTGAAAATTTTGAGACTTGAGAACCCAAAAAGCCTCTTAACTTCACAAATATAAAAACCTCCACACATCTGAAACTTTCATCGTCTACGATAATCACTCAATCCCCTTAAACGAATCATTTAACCAATTACAGCAATCAGAATTCACGTTTCATTATTAGCAAGTTCTTGCCACAATTGAAACTTTCGAATCCGATCTAATTCATACAGGAAATCGAAGAACCGAACATTTTTGTCGATCGAACGTATGCTTCGAAAACAATTAAGCAACATGCCATAGAATAAGCCCGTAATTTCCTATGCTGTTTAATATTTCGAACAGTATTACGGAGGCTGAGAAACGGTCATGCGATATAATTATTGGTAAATTTCTCAGGGGAAAGAAAGGGAAAGTGGTGCACTGCCGAATAAAAAGCGGCGATCAAGTCGGTGTCCTGCTTTATAGCCGTTCGATTTCAGTCTCCTACGATTTTATTAGCACTATTGGCCACGTCGAACGTTCGATTTTACGCAGGGTTTGTTTTACTTTTACGTGGAACACACGGTTTTATAGGAACGCCATCCTGTACCTTCTTTTTCCATTTCTGATCGAATATCTGAAATACCGCCAGTAACGAGCAATTCGTTTTTGTTAAACGATATAGAAATATTCGTTAACTTTTTCTTGGAACACGCACGACACGCGTTAGAATCTAACGTAGACATTTCTATTAACTTCGGTAATTGTGAGAACAGCAAAAGCACGCTGAACCTGATTAAATATGTGTCAGTATGATTTTAAATCGATTGCTTATCAAATTTTTTCATTGGAGGATTTTTTGGTTACTGATTTTTCAAATTTGCATTTTTTTTATTTTTAATCTTTTTCGAGAATTTTAAATTTTGGACTTTTCGGAAATTCAAAAATTTTTGAAATCTCAGGACTCACAAACCCCTAGATTCCACGAATCCCTAGATTCCACGAATTCCTAGATTCCACGAATCCCTAGATTCCACGAATCCCTAGATTCCATGAATCACTAGATCCCAAGAATCCATAGGTTTCAAGAATCCCTAGATTCCAAGAATCCCTAGATCCCAAGATTCCCTAGATCCGAAGAATCCCTAGATGCCAAGAATCACTAGATCCCAAGAATCCCTAGATTCCAAGAATTCCTAGGTTTCAAGAATCCCTAGATCCCAAGAATCCCTAAGTCCCTAAATCTCTAGATCTCCAAATTCCCAAATCCCAAAATGCCTAGGTCCCCAAATCTCTAGATTCCCAAAATCCCTAGGTCCCCAAATCCCCAAATCCCAAAATCCCATAATCCCTAGTTCCCCAAATTCCTCGATCCCTAAATCCCTAGATGCCTACATCTAAAAATCTCTAGATCCTCAATTCCTCAGATCCCAAAATCCCTAGATTCCTACAGACAGAAACTTACACATAAAATAAATACCACCCTGCCGATACCAAATCAGGTACGCTTGTACGTCTAGCGTATAATAATTTAACAAACCACAGTAATTTATCTTTATATGGTTTCCTCGCGAAGAACAAGAGTTTTCCGGAAAAATCACAAACGTTTACCCTTGTCTCCCCGTGTAACAAACACTGTAGACAGTTCAGTCTCGATCGTCGTGCAGTCATGTTCCTGTTACTTTCTATATCGGTAGATTTATTAGAATGTTTCTTCCAGGGCATCTATGGGTAATTTTGATCATTTACCTGGCCGATATTGATTCCTTTTATAATGGTGCTGTCTTCGTGGAAAGGGTGCGGCCACATTAAATCGAAATAGGAAATGTATCTCGGTATGGTGTAGCTCCATTTCATGCAACGTACCGCGCGGCTTGCATACTGGGAATGGGTATTAGTGAAAGTCGTTGAATAGAACGAAAAATCTGCTGATCTATTTACATTTTATTGGTCCCTGTGTACAAATACGCATAACATTACGTAACCAATAACAAGCTATGCTAATGTGACTATCTAAACGGTATCTGTGGGCTGAGTCGCCGCGATAGTTCGCGGAGTCCGCGGTAAAGGCCGAGATTATTGGAAATTTGTGTTATAGCATCAAATCTTCAACTTCTGATTTATTATAAGAGAATTACATATCTCTTGCTACAATATGGTAACCGAAGCAAATTTTGGTTATTTTACTAATTGACAAAACGTATTTTGCTTTTTTCGAATTGTTTGACCTAAGCTTCAATATTCTTTGATCCCATTATTCTTATGCATCAAGTGTACATCTTCAACACGTTTGAATATCCATACATTCCAGTATTCCTACAATCTAGTATCTCTAGATCCAAATTTCAGCAGATCTTTAAATGTGCGAGATTAAATGTGCATGACGAGATATTACCAGATCTCAGCATACATGGTACCTAATCGCTGATGGCAGGAAAAATTGCCCTTCCGTTCAGCGCTACACGTAATGCTACGCTTGAGTTGATACAGTCATGAAGATTGAATATAACTTACGTAAAATGTTGTATTAATATGCAATAATGTCAGTTCAATTTATATAGGATAAAGCCACAAAGAGAACTGGTACCGAATTCCTCGAAAGTTTCGGAAGTTTAAACATTCTTTTGCCGTTTTGCGGAAGATTAATTTTTATTGCTGCAGCCGTTGCTGTTGCAATTCCGAATGGATAACATGCAAATTACGAGAATGTTCAAAATTTTCATATAAATCGAGAATATTTATCCCTGCGAGAAGAATGATTTTCCTATAAATTTCATCGAAGCTTTACACGTCGATGCACAATTTGTTGCTATCTGCCATGATCGAAATCCACTAATTAATTTCCTTCCAGTTGCTGCACGAAGAAACGCAATGTTACATTTTCACGATCTCTTAAACGTGCATTTGAAACATTCACGATACATTCAACTTTGTACACGAGCCGTTCGCGTGTCTCGAGTTAGCATGCGTCCGGAAGATCTCAGCAACATAAATCACGTAGGAAAGAAACTATGTTGCAGCGGTCGAACAAACCGGACAGAACGAAAGTTTCTTATTCAGAAAAAACAAAAAAATAATAACGAGTGTAGAACTCCATAAACTATAACGCTAGAGACTCACGTCGCCAGTTTTTCAAAGAGAACGCCGGGAAAAAGTGTCGTTCGTTCTTTCAACGGGCTATATCCATAACTCGTTCGTTTTTACAACTTCTATCATTTCGAACATCTCGCGATCTTCGAACTGTTACACGCTCGTTGCCTGCGGACACGGTTTTTTGCCAAACTATTTGAACACGTGTACGCGTAAATATGTATCTTTGATGACATCCCATTACGTTGACCAGTTTGGTCGGTTTTCTCTGTTCGACGTTTAACCTCCTCTGCTTGTAACAGTTTTATCCACTGTCTACGTATCCTGTTTGAGCGACTTCCGTGTATGACAACGACTGTTCGCGGTCTATTGTCTGCCTCGAGTCGAGGTCTTTCTATTTTTCTACGCCGACCGAAACGGTGCGAGCCGCGAGAAAAATATGTTTTATCGTGATTAATCGCTTAATCGTAACGAAATATGTAATGGGTGCTGGAAATTGCGATTTGAAAGTGTTTGCGGCGGAGATCGCAGATTTCATCCGGTGCGATGTATTTTGTGCGGAATTTCACTTTCGTGGAAGTTAATGAGATATTTTGTGGGGGACTTTGGGGGATTTCGGAATGATTTGTTTCGGAAAATGGGAAATTGGGAAATGGGACATTGGGAAATTAAGGAATAAGGAATTGGGAAATTGGGAATTAGGAATTAGGAAATTGGGAATTTAGGAAATTGGAAATTTGGGAGATTGGAAATTTGTGAGATTGGAAATTTGGGAGATTGGAAATTTGAGAGATTGGAAATTTGAGAGATTGGAAATTTGAGAGATTGGAAATTTGTGAGATTGGAAATTTGTGAGATTGGATATTTGAGAGATTGGAAATTTGAGAGATTGGAAATTTGGGAAATTGGGAATTTGGGAAATTGGAATTTTGAGAGATTGGAAATTTGGGAGATTGGAAATTTATGAAATTGGGAAATTAGGGAATGAGGGAATTTGGAAAATTGAAAATTTGGGAGATTGGGAATTTGGGAAATTGGAATTTTGAGAGATTGGAAATTTGGGAGATTGGAAATTTGTGAAATTGGAAATTTGCAAATTTGAAAAATTTGAAAATTGAGAATTTAAAAATTTGGGAAATTGGAAAATTGAGAATTTAGAAATTTGGGAAATTGGAAAATTGAAAATTTAGGAACTTGGAAACTTGGAAACTTGAGAAATTAGAAAATTAAAAAATTTTCAAAATTCAGAATTTGCTAATTTGTAAACAGCAAAAATGTAAAGATCCTAAACTTCATATCCCAAAATCACAAAACACAGAAATTGGGTATCTCACTAGTTGAATCCCATAAGAATTCAGCCTCCACATTTTCTCTCTAAACTTCACTTTCGACGTACTTTACGTGCACGTTGTCAATGTCACTCTCTGTTCCTTATGCAAAGGTATGCGTTATAAAATGAATAGTTGGTGCAGCATGTTTCTTCAGCAGATGTTTCCTGCCGGTTCTATGAGACCGGAATGATTGTATATTCTGATCTGATTGTTGTCCGCCAACCACTCCCTGTTCTTAATTCAAAGCGGAAAGGAAAGTGCAGCGTTCGCGTCTCGTCTGTTGTAGGATTCAACGCACACGGTGTGATTATTCGAGTCACTAATTTCCACTTTTCATCATATTACAGCTATGACTCTTTTACACTGATGTTTTTACTGAATCTAATACATTATTTTATTCTAGCATTTTACCTTCTGTTTTTCCACTTCTTTACGCCGCTATACATATATTTTTTTCGTACTATAATATTTTATTATATTGTGATATTATCGTTATATTTTATTGTACAGATACTTTAGCGGTTACAGGGAACTATATTATACTGTCTTGTAATTAAACAATATTTACAATATTACTAATATTTATACATTATTATATATTTTCAGATTTTTCTGTATTACTGAAATGACTGTGAAATTAAATAAATACTAATATTTTTACTATTACACAATTCTCCAAATTATTATACTTTAAATTCTACCATACAGACATCACAATAACTATATTCCTATAAAACTTCCATTTTCTATTCCACAGCGTCATTAGTGCACTATTTCATTCGCAGCATCTCGATAATCGATCCATCTAAATGACCGTCTTTGGTATTACCTACAATACTGTGTCAAGGGCTAACAAAGACCCAATTAATCCAAAATTGTAACCTCGAAGCTAATTGCTAAGTGATCATCATTTTTCCAGCTGTGGAGGCAGGGTCGCAACGATTACTCCGTCGATTTATAATCGTTGCCATTAAATCACTCATTAAAAGGTTAATCATCGCGCATTCAAGGTAAGGTGCCACACGAACGTATCCTTTCTCCGTCGTCTGGAGAATTTGAAGTGTCAAATCCCCGGGGAGACAGACAAAAAATTTGGCACGTCTGAAATCAATCCATATAAAATAACACGAGCAACGGATCAAGCACTTTCCATTCTCGGTCCGAAACGAAAGCGTGCAAAAACGGTATCGACCCTGTTACACAGCTCGGTGTACATTCCCTGTGAAACGGCGACTTCTTTAATGGCAATTAGCTAAACTAACTTATCAATTTTTCCCTTTTTAATGTTTTTAAGTTAAAAAAAAAGTCGAAATTTTTAGAGACTCTTGGAGATATTAGAATATTGAAATATTTGGGATTTTGGATTATATTGAAATCTGAGGTTATTGAGCTGTGAATATATTTGGTATTTGAGATGTGCAAATTATGGGATATTTGGGATGTTGGGTGCTAAGAATATGTGGGATCAAATGATGTTAAAATTTAGAGATGTTTGTCATGAAACTATGTTGAGTCCTAGGAGTATTTAGGATGTAGAAATATTACAACCTAAATGTATACAAAAATTTGAAGGCAGTATTGGAAATATTGGGACCTATAGAGGGAGCTCAGTAGGTTTGACTCTAAGGATGTTGGAATCCAGATATATTTGAGATATAGAAATAATAAGATCTAGGGACAGATCTAGAACCTACAGCTCAACTGTCCCAGGGTCAAAAGGACGTAGATGCATAGAGATCAAATCCTCTCGCTAAATATCAAACCCCTCTAGATCCCTAAGAGCTCTCAAAACGATCAAATGTCTGTACTTGAAATATTCTTCGAAAGTGATTGATCGAAGTCTGCTTTCCCTGACATGCTTCCTGAAGAGAGGCTGATGTTGCAACAAGCACAATCATAAGAAACGACATCTGCATTTCCATTCTTACTTTTTCGATGCATTCCCTTTCTTGTGGTTCCTCGAAATCCGAACGCTTTCCCCTCGCGTGACAACTGAAATCGAGACCGAACTCTTTGTCGACGAGAACAAAGAGAAAGCCAGGCGTATTAATTATCCTTGTATGAAGGGATTCATTAAGACGCGTTCTAGCGATCCTCATTACCGCGATCATTTCGAATTCTAACGTTATCAGCATCTGCCGCGAACCGTCGGTTGATTCATGGCCGAAGAAATTCGTCTTCTCTCGGAATGTCGCCGGGAGATTCACTGAGATAGATAAGAAATAACGAAACGGCACTGTTTTTTATTTTCAAAGAAGAATAGATCCTCGCGGAGAAAGTACAAAGCGACCGTGGTCTAAATAAGAAACACATTTGAACCTGTATCAACATAGAAACGAGATTCAACTTTGATCTAACGGATTTTGCTCTTTTTGGGAAACTTCCGACATCTTGCTGATACTTGTCTTTCATTTTCATACTTGGACTGACAAGGTCATACTTGATTCTGTGCTAGCATATATTGTACACCAGCAGTTTATTTTATTATTAACAAAATAAATACACCTTCTATCCTCGTAAATATTTTAGAGTCCACATTCGGTGGACATACCACCTGCAGTCAAAATACGTGTGTTATTCCTAGACACCTGTGGTTATTATAGATAATGAAAGTGGGTCAGGACTCGGGTCACACAGATGACGTCCGTTAAGGAGCTAGCAACGAGATCCTTTGTGTAAGTGATCGACGGAAAGCCTGTGCCGTTCTCCACCCAACTAGAAGAAATGGCTCCCAGACGAATTTCGTTTATCCTAGTGACCTCGAAAAGTCTAACAACATGATCAATATCGAAGAGTCTAGACACTTCGATACCGCTCGTCGCATTTTACTGAACGTGCCGTAATCTTACACCACATCTTACGGCAACTTGCCATTGAAATAACGCGAGTACACGGGGTCAAATCCGGCTTCGGGGAACGAACAGTCATTAATCAGGTCTTTGAAGTTTAATATAGGTCGATTGCGGTTTTGATTACGTAGTTTTTATCGTTTGAACAATTTTGTAATTGTGAAGCTTGGGTGAAGGTGGTCGATTGTTGACCTAACTTGTGTAAGAGTTTCATAGAGTTTGATATATTCGAATATTAAATGGACTTACTTTAACATTTTGCAAATAGGTGAAATATAAAAATAAAATAAACGACGTAGTAATTTAAAGTTCGTGTGCAAGTTTTAGATAATTGACATTTAACTGACAGATCAATTAAAATAGTGTTTCATTTTTGTTTGCGAATATCAAAATTGTGACATTTGAGTTACGTGACACGTGTCCTCAATACTTCACAGATTACGTTTGCGTAGTTCATGCATCTTGTCTAAATTGACACAGCGATATTAATGGAGCATACGGAATGTAATTATCCGCTTAATCCGGTTATAATGATACGAATTAGTGTAGTGATTCAGTTCATTACAAGGATAAGTTATATCCGACTCTTTCGTACAATGGCGATATATTGCCACGGATGACTCAACTTTTTCGTGCAATAATGAGTCATGATCAGTGCCTCAAAATCCTGATTGGACGTCTAGGAGACTGGAGCACAGTTATTGAAAACCAATCATGCTGATACAACACATTCAAATCTAGAAATTTAATTGTCTCTCAAACATCTATATTTTCAAATCTCCAAATCTATAAGTTTCTCAAATGTTAAAATCTTCAAATCTAAAAACTAAAAGATTTCTGAAATGATCAAATTTTCAAAGTGTGACATGAATAGAAAAACTTCGTCAATGTTAAAAATTCCAAAATTGCAAACTTTCAAGTGTTGCACAAATCTAAATTTCCAATATTTTCCTGTCTTCTTATTGTCAATTTAAAAAGTTGTTCGAACCTATTGTCCCATCCGAGGCAATATAGTGAGACTTAGTTCATGAAGCACATCAGATGACCACGAGTACATTACCTTTTAAACAGTAATAGTGCACGGTCCAGAAATATCCATGGTGTACAGGTTAAGGTTGAATTCTAAAGATAATGCTAAATACCCATTCAAGACTAGTCAGCAGAAATGGTTGACATTTAACTAATTTACTGAAACTAGACTCAATGTCGAATTAATTGTACATTTAGTAAAAAATAGGACTTTTAGTCCTACCAGGGGTATTTCTTCGTTGGCTTTGAAAGAAAATGGACGTTCAGCTAATTGCTCTGGACAGATCGCAATGCCAATGCGGCTGTGGATTAGAATGAAAGTTTTCCACGAAGGGATCAAGTCCAATATGAAAATGTCCTAATCTGGTACAGTTACGATTAAGGAGAGGCCTTTACGCGTTCCAGTAAACTACACCATACCAGTTTTTTTCTCCTACCACTGTCTCTTTACGAAACGCTCCTAATGATCCAGTGAGTTAATTGCCGACAAAACAACAATGAGCTAATATTTACAGTCAACGGTGTATAATGCTTTTGTGCCGCGATTGAAATATTAGTTCGTTCGTATCGTGATGTCAGTTTAAATGAACTAAGTATCAGTTTATTTCTAGTCTAGTTGCGATGTCGGAAAAAGGATTTACGTAACGGAAGAACAAGCATAAACGCGAAACTCGTTGAATAAAACAAGCAACAAGCATCGAGATATCTTCGCGAGGAAAATGTGCAATTAAGATTTTAACCTTTCCGATGACATCGGCGATATTCTACACGGAGAACGAAGTCCAATTACGTACATACCGGTGCAATGAAGTTTACCTTTATTTAGACGAGGTGTAGAGTTGTCTAGTTTTACCAGACACTACTTAGACACCACGTAGACTTCAAATGACTGTTTTTAGAGTTTTTATAGACTTTTGTCACCATGTGACAAATCGACGACAGCAAGTTTGGTAATACTGGGATTTGGACGTTTGAAAATTTGGAAATGTGGCAATTTGAAGAGTGGGATATCTGGGAACTTGGGGATTTTGGGAGATATTATTTTGGAAATTTTAGAGTTTGGAAGATTGGGAAATTGGGTGTTTAGGGATTTGAGAATTCGGGGATTTAGGAATCTAAGGATTTGGGAGTCTAGGGATGTGAGAGTCTAGGGATGTGAGAGTCTAGGGACATGGGAATTTTTAGATCTAGGGATTCTTGGAATCTAGAGGTTTTTGGGATATAGGGACCCTTGGGATCTAGGGACCCTTGGAATCTAGGAACCGTTGGAATTTAGAAACCCTTGGGATCTAGGGACTCTTGGGATCTAGAAATCCTTGGGATCTAAGGATCCTTGGGATCTAGGAACCGTTGGAATCTAGGAACCGTTGGAATCTAGGAACCCTTGGGATCTAGGGACTCTTGGGATCTAAGGATCCTTGGGATCTAGAAACCCTTGGAATCTAGGGACCCTTGAGATCTAAGGATTTTTATAATTTAAAGATGTGGGAATCTAGAGTTTTGGAAGTCCAGAGACCTGAAAATCTAATAATTCCCGAGTTTGATAATTTAGGAATATCAAGTTTTCGGAATACAAAAATTGACTACTATTCTTTGACGAAAAGAACGATTATTAAATACAATATTTATCTCCAAATAGTAGATCTTACGGAAGAGAAGCTTGCATACCGAACAGTGTACAAAAGAACGATAATTAAAATCCTTCTAAGAAACATTGTCGATAAATTATGCAATCTCAGCGTCGACCGTTGTTTTGCAGTATCATAGTCGATAGAATGTCTGACTTGTTTCACTGTTCGATCGCGATATGCATCGCGAAAAATGTTCCGTCCACAATCGATCTCGATCGCAAACAAACTGCAGTCGTATGTAGGTACAATACTTGAAATTTTCTGTACGTGTTAGACCTTTCGCTTTGTATTGCGTGCTCGAACGACCTCGCGAGGTTTTAATGGATTTTTTTTGACGATACGATCTAAATACCTCTTGCGAGTACCTTAATTGTAGGTTTAACCAAAATCGATTGCGAATAATGACGATTTTTTTTTACTAACCTACTAAACTATGATAAATTACCTCGGTTGCAGTCGAATGCCGTTCCCACGCATCGCCATTATAGGCTGAGTCAAATAGCTTCGAGAGTGGATAATTAACGACGGTAATTACGTTCGATGAAGGTGTTGAAAAATTTCGTGGACCGAAATTGTGACGGACTGCGTAATAGCAGGATTTGGTAACCGTAGGAAGACGGTAATTTAGGAACATTTTCGGGACAAAGGATTACCGTTACGCTAGGAAAGTGTCAGTAATTAGATAATAATTTTGTTGATTGTCTTAATTGAATAAATAAGGCTGCGGATGCAGGTACTTTGTTTCGCACAGTTATAGTCCGTATCTACCAGTATCCCTGTCATTGAAAACCATAAACGTTTCGATTGTTATCTTCGTGCTTTATAGAGTGGAACAGTGCGAGATCCTGTATGCATTGTATCTATCTGGTTGATAGCTTGACGAAAGCACTGTGGCACGACAGAAGTGCCTTCAAGCATATATCTATTAAAATAAGTATACTTATTTTATCAACATAATAACGTAATCTGATTATTTCAACACCTATAGCGGTGAAATAATATTTCAACACCTTGTTTCTTCTGTTGATGAAATATCTTTCTACTGGGTGGTAAAGAGGTCCTGGACATCACGCGACCCCAATCGAGCGCGCAATTTAAATATAACGTACAGGGTGACTCTTAGCCGTCCTCTATTATATTTAAACGGGGACAAATTTTAATAAAAACTCCATGTAACAAAATGTTTTATGGAATTCAAAATACAATACGAATGAAGACCTTCGCTGAATATCAGACGAACAAAGGTTCTATGTGATTCAAAGATTTACAATGGACTTCTACGTGGAGTTCTAGAAAGCAATGTTCTACGTGCCTGAGAGCACAATAGAAATCGAATTTCTAGTGAAATTTAATTCTGTGTAAATCAAAGTTCTAAGAGAATTATAATTTTATGCGAATGTCCTCTATAGATTACATGGGAAACTTGTACGATCTGAATCCTTAACCCAATTTACCTTCTACGTCAAGCAAAGTCCTGCATGATTAAAAATTATACATTATAGTTCAGTATGAATGAAAATCCAGTGTGGATCATAGTCTCATGTAAATCGAAGATCAATAAAAAATATGAACCGTGATTTACATCTCTAATCCAATCTACCTCTGACGTAAAATAAATTGCAACGTGATTGGAAATGTTGGTGACAGTTCAGTCTGAATGAAAATTCTATGCGGATTATAGTCTCGCGCGAATCGTCAAATAGAAAACTGGAACTCGTATTATTTAAATCTGCAAGCAAATCTATCTCCTACATGAAACAAATTCCAACGTGATTGAAAATGATAATTATAGTTCAGTGTAGATGAAAATCCAATGTGGATTATAGTCTCATGCAAATCGAGAAACCACTTAAAACCCAATTCCTACGCGAAACAAAGTGATTGAAAATCCTACGTTAATTACAGTTCGAATCGAAATCTCACGCGAACAAAGAAAATCCTACGCGGTGTTCGAATCGTAAGAAAATCCCTCGCAGTTCGTAAATCAAACCACGCGGAGTTATATGGGAAAGGCATAGTTTCTTCACCTTCCATTTCACTTGTATCTTTCGTGTCTCAGAGCCATTATTTTGCATCGTTTCGACCTCGCGGTGCTCGGCAATACCGTGTGCGACCGTTCACCGCATTCAAATAACTTCGCGGTGATAATAACGATCAGGGTAATTGGCCGCGTGTTGCACGTAATGGCCGCGAGGCAGTCACTTCAATAAAAGTGGTGACAGGGGAACTATATCGCACGAGTTTCCACGACTCTAGGGATTTAATGGCTCCTGCCTTACGCGGATTTGTCATTAGCGCCGATTCAGTTGGATATCGCGACTAATTAACATTTCCTACTTTCCCGCTTTCAGGTATTGTCATTTTCATTCTACTCTGATTAACATATCGAAAGTACTTTCCTCCTACCATCTTTTATTTTATTGTCTTGGATATTCTAATTTAGTTAACACTGATATAAATATTTTTTTTTTTTATATAAAATATTCATTTTTATTTGCACTGATTTTTGGAATATTTTATTTCAATTAACTTGTTGATATGGTGGAAATATTCCTATCCATGATACAGTGAAAGAACTGTACCTTTTATTCGTTAAAAAAAAATTTCTTTGTTCACGTACTTTATTAAGTTTTGTATTTTAGTTCTTATATGTCGTTCAACGACCGTGAATTATTAAAAACTATTATCTAAAATGTTACCAGTTAATCTTTAGTTGAGTTGAATCATAAGAGACAAAATAATGCACCTAAAAATATCTACAAAAAATGAACGAATAATACCAAATATTCCACTATACGTTTTTATGCAATCACTCCTTAACTCTCACCCTATGAATCACTAAAACTAAATAAAAAAGTAATTGTTCTTTCCTCACTCGTAAAACCAACTCCCCACGATTCTCCTATTATAGCCAATTTTAAAACTAATCAGAGTGATCAGTTTGATCCAGAGCCGTTTAAGTCTTCCGGAAACAATTGATTAGGGGGTCAAAAAGTTAACTAGATTTCGTAGTAGATTATCCTGCGGAACGGTCACACGTCTGAAGGAATATAATCAAGCGGCGCGAAACACCATACAATTCAACTGGCAAAATGATAGTAATGATGTCATTACCACTTTTCCTCTCACCGAAGGGGGCCGACTTCTGCCGAGACCTTGCCACGGACAACGCCCAGATCTCTTGGTTGTTCGTATAAGTTCACGTAGTAGATTGCTCTTGAGCTATCTCAGGGTAAATTGCACCGAATTAGTAACTTAGAAGATATTCAACGACGATTCAAGGCCAGGTGAAACTGAACTCTCGGGGGATCATTATCTCGGTGAGAGATGGTGGTACGAGATGAAGAAAGAACCTTTAGGTCGAGACTTAACGAGGAGTATGTAGTTTTAGTAAAATATGCTCTCGATGAAACGTGTAATTTCCTAGCTTTACCTTCGTTCTATGATTTATCGGTGTAAGAATTTCAAACTTATTTTAGCTACCACTCGAGTTTGTACCTTAAACCCTCCATTAAACAGCAATTTTATTTTTGATGAGTTTAAAACGTTCTAATGTATAGTTATGTTACAGCATAATTTGCTTAAGGAAAATCTGAACATCGCTGATATGATAATGGAAGGTCGGAGTTTACAGAAGGTATGTTCTAACAATTATTCAATTTAACCTAAATGTTTTTGGCATGCAATAGTGTTAGGATATCTAGTTCTCTCGTTCTATCTCAAACATGTTTTCAAATCAATACGTGTTTACGAAATAATTACAAACTATGCACCCTGAAGTCCTAACACATGTAATTTCGGCGATAAATCATAGAGGGTGACAAATCCTATGAATTATGGTGATTTAGGAAAAAATGAAACTTCGGCATAAAATTATCCAGCATTACAGTGTGCATGTTAATGAATCGTGATATGTAATTGGCAAAAGTGAGCGTTTCTATCTTTGGAGCGGATGGTCGCTTTACATGGCAACAAGTGCCAGCTGGCAAACATGGATAAGCGTGTTTAATATCTGTCTAAATATCATTCGGACCGAGTCACATTCTTGACATTAATCAATTTACATAAATCGACCGGACGGTTTGCGTAAAATGTTTACAAAATTGTCGAGTGAAAGACTTGAATTCGAACGTGTTTACTTTTTCTGTAACTTGCTTGTGCAATGATCAAAAGAATATTTTAATGTTCTTGAAACTGTTTTTACAGTATCTCAATAACAGCTCAATTCTTGCATTATTCATGTTCAAGTACCTTTATGAATTATTGTGTATCGTACTGTCTTTTTAGCGTCACGATGAGAGTTACATTTTTATATTGTACATGTTTGAATAATTTCATAAATTACTGTAATGCAGTACTGTTCTTATAGTACTTCAATAAGTGTTACATTTTAACATTGCACATGTTTGAAAACGGTTATGAATTACTGTAATGCAGTATCGTTCTAGTGCATCGATAAGTGTTACATCTTAACATTGCACAAATTTGAAAACTGTCATGAATTACTGTAATGCAGTACCGTTCTTATAACGCCTCGATAAGTGTTACATTTTAACATCGTACGTGTTTGAAAACTGTTATGAATTACTGTATTGCAGTACCGTTTTAGTGTCTCGATAAGATTTACATACTTTCATTGTACAATTTACATACTTTCGTGAATTACTGCAAGCAACACTATTGCTGTACTATCTCGATGTATCACTTGCATTTCCCTTATACTTCAGTCTCAATTTTCTGCGAAAACTTTCTCGATCAAATTATTGGTAATTTGTAGACCGATATTGTACCGTTTGCGCCATATCTTGGAAAAGGAACAAACCGACTTCCGTTTTCTTCATTGTGTGCAGCATAGAATGCGGGAAACGTAAAATTAACTGAAACTTGATATCACAATCTGATACTCCGCGAGCTGTTCGCAAATTGCGGCGAATTTAAAATACAGAGTTGGAAACTCGATCTGTAGGATTTTTACCAAAACGGCGTTCACAAATCTGGCACAAAGTCTATTAGATTGTCATCGTTTGTAACAGCGGACCAAAGGTAGACACGCGTCAATCGTACACAAAATGTTTAATTGCTCACGTTTCATCGAAGCATGTTCAATCACCCGAGGAACTCGTTTTCTGAACAATTATCCGTTTTCAAGTATTTAATACTGTGCTTTGAATTATACAACTGTTAATCGAACAATTTCTATCTCCTAATGCAGCGCCGTTACTTTTCTTTCGAGCCTTGTTTTCTATGAATGGTAACAATTTTGTGCGAACGATTGTACGAGTTTGTATCAGTAACGAAGCAATAAATACCGCGCGGACAAGTCGATGTTAATTCCATGAATTGGATAATTGAAATGCGTGCAACTTTGTGTTCTACATTTTCACGAATTTTCATCGATTGTGTGTAACGAAGTAAATTAGTATTACATCGATTGGAGAATAAGATCTGTTTCGTCATTTTGCATACAAAAATATTACGATCATTGTATTATTAAATTTATAATTTGCAAAATATTTCGAGTTTATGAATAGTTCGAGACATAGAGATCTGAGGATATAGACAGTAAGGTACTTTTAGGGGATTTTTTCACCCTAGGAGTCGGTATGAGCATAGTAGACGTCTTTCCGCATGCACACATATGCTCTGCATATAGTAGACGTCTTTACGCATAGGCTCTGTGATGTATAGTAGATTTTGCGCATGTGCTCATTCTCAATAAGAAGTATTCCATATCGATACATCAAAGGATATATTTAGGGACTTTCAGACATAGAAATATGAGGAAATAGGCATCTAAAATGATAGAAATTTAATAAGAAAATTTGAACAATGTTGTGCAGATGAAGGAATGCTTAGAAGCATGTTTCACCGAGAAAGTTAAAATACTTCAGGAACTATTAATATAGTTTACAACCGTATAGCTGTAACTTTTAAATGCAGCGTGATCTAAGAAATGTACATTATAATTACATTAAATTTCATGAAACTCCTTGTATACTAAACAGAAAAAGCAACAAAAGAACTTCCCATATAAAAATTGAAAAATTTAGAAGTGTAAACATTGGAAAGCTGGAAAACATAAATTAGAAAACGTGAAAGTTTGTAGATTAGAAAATATCATATCAAACTGATCTTATCAGTGTTAAGATTAAGAATTGAAAAACGAAGAAGTTTGATTAATGATCCTCGAACATATGAAGATAAATACTATTTCATGCTGACTGATCATCAAAATATAAACAAAATATGCATATCATAGTAACATAAAGTCTATATATATCTCCAACTGAGACACCATCACATTACTACTATCGATAAGATATCGAAGCAAATCGTCAACGTTAAACGCATGCTGTGTTTCAAAATAAGACAAGAGCCATCATCCGAATCGTTCAAGCAGTGTTCGGAAAGTGCTCTCACGAGATTGCGACTCTCACGATAACCAACGATAATATCTTCACTGCAGAACATGACTAAAATTCTGCTTAGATCATGCGTGACGACAGTCTTGGTTGCTCCGGTGAAAATCTTTGATCAGACACGCATCCGATCCCACGTTGCTCCGTTAGACGACAGATACAAGCGTTTCGCTGCAAGTGGTTTGTAAACTATTTGCAACGCACAATACTCTGGTCTAATGAAACATCAGCGCGTGAGCATTTTGATGATCGTCAAACTTCATGTGATGTGAGGTTTCAGATTCTCAAATTTTCAGACTCTTCAATTCTTCGATTTCCAGATTTTATTTGCAGGAACTCACAACTCTCCAAATTCCCAAATCTCTAGGTCCATAAATTCCTAGATTTCCAAAATTCCTGGATTTCCAAGTGCCTAGATTCCCAAATCCCTATATTTAAAAGTCTCTAGATACCAAATCTCTCGATTCGAAAATCCCTAGATTCCCAAATACCGATATCCCTAAATCCCCAAATCCCTAGATCCCCAAATCCCTAAATTCTTATATCCCTAAATCTCAAAATCCCTAAAATCCCTAAATCTCAAAATCCCCAAAATCCCTAAATCCCAAAATGCCGAGATCCCCAAACCCCTAAAATCTTAAATCCTTAAATAAAAAAAATAAAAAAACCCAAGCATGATGTTCATTTCTGCGAGTGTTACGCGGGGGCGGTATTAAAACGGCCTTTTAATCGCGAGAAGTAATAATACACATTACGGAACAACGCAAGTAGCGTCGTTTACGTAATTACGTTGTATGGGAACCACAAACGATTTATTTTAACGGAATACACGGATCGATCGTGAAAGTTTGATAAAAAAGAGCACCGTGTACGAAGAGTTGAGAAAGATGCGTTTGATCATCTTTTGAACGATTGCTGAAGATTCCCAGCATTATCGATACATCATCAATCGATGGTTCGTTGTGTGGTAAAGGAATTGTACAATTCATTTTGAAATTTTATAGAAATTTCACAGTGATAATTCAAAGATGGTATATTAGTGTATATATTAATTGTATATTATCAGCTTAACTAGTTGCTGTTTAATAAATTTATTAGAATGAAACACGTAACCATAAAATACCAAAGAGACCATCGTAGAAAGAAATAAAACCAGATTGAAAAATGAAATATACTCGCACATAAAAATAAAGCAAACTCTAACTAAATCAACTTATCACCTTGACAGGTAATATTATGTACCCCTGAATTAAAAATATGTATCTTTAGATAACCTCTCATTGTATTTAGATTTAATACATACATCTACTTTGAAAGTGCTGCTAGCACAGCAAACATTAAATAACATTAAAATTGCATCAGTAATACAAAGCAGGAGGTAATTTCCGATATTCTCAATAATTCATATTCCATGCCCTTGTGTGATTTACACACATCTACCTACTATGCTCATTAATTCGTTTCCCACGTAACGCGTTTATTGCATCGTTCGAAATCTGAACTGCTTTGATCGCCTCTCAATAACGTTTACCTCGCATAATGTTTCTTTGTTCATCAAACAATTCTATGAACATTCAACGAACAATTTTACGAGCATTCAACAAATAATTCCTAAGTTTTGTTATGTAGCACATTTCGTTGTATATAGCAAGGGTAGAGAGTGTAACTGAAGAGACAGAGGGTTGAAACTCTAAGCGTCGACTTTCCGGAAGTCTCAAACTACATTACATTTCGTAGACGTATAAAACTTATCTAACCGCAGCAGTCGAAACATCTGGTTCTATTGAATCGCACGTTAAACCTCTATCCGCGATGATCTCTCCTCTCACTCGTTAATCTCGTTAATTAGCATTTAGCTGCGGCTTAACTTTGCTCTCCATCAAGGTGCAAACAAATCGTACACCGATTTGCAGAATAACGTTATGGTTTTTCGTTGATACGATCGTTCGCACGGTGTCCTCTGAAAGTATGTAACTAAATACGCAATATGCTACTGGTAAATCGTTCGTTGGTGAGAATCTAGATGATTCTAGAAAACTGAAGCAATCTAGGACAAGGTATTTACATGCGACGTAAATATTAACTCGATATGAGCACTTTATATAGCTTGAAACGATGCACAACAGGTCGTATAAGAAGGAAATTTTCCCATTTCGCAAACTTTTCAGAAAGTAAATATCAAACGTTTTAAATTTTCACATTTGTAAGATTGTAAAGGACTAAACTTGTTTTTTAAGTACTAAAAGAGTCAAATTTCTGGAGTTACTTCTTAAGTTATGAAATTTTGAAATGTTTTAAATCTTCATATTTGTAGATCGTAATGACACTACATGACCATACCCATAGATACTATAAGTATTGGTATATAACTTACTACTTGACCTTAGAATCTTACTATTTGTCCCTACACTCAAATACTTCTGGATTTCGATAGTCCTAGATCCTAATATCCCTATATACCATTATCTCAACGCACTAGTATTACTGCATATTCCTGTGAATTGATATCCCTACGCACTGATATACTTATCTGGTACTTCTACGCCCCGATATCCCTAGATATTAATATTTTTACGCAGCGGTATTCCTATACGTCGATATTCTTGTGCGCTGATATTCATACGCGTTGATGTCCCTACGTACCGGTATCTCTATGCTCCGATATTCCTACACATTAGTATCTCTACGCACCGATATCCCTATGGGCCGACATTACTACGCGTCGATATCTCTATATATTAATATCTCTACGCACCGGTATTCCTATGCGTCGATATTCTTACGCGCTGATATTCCTACGCGTTGATGTCCCTACGTACCGGTATCTCTACGCACCGATATTCCTACACATTAGTATCTCTACGCACCGATATCCCTATGCGCCGATATTCCTACGCGTTGATGTCCCTACGTACCGGTATCTCTACGCCCCGATATCTCCACACATTAATATCTCTACGCACCGATATCCCTATGCGCCGATACTCCTATGCGTTGATGTCCCTACATATCGGTATCTCTACGCACCGATATCCCTACGCACCGATATCCCTATGCGTCGATATTCCTACGCGTTGATGTCCCTACGTACCGGTATCTCTACGCACCGATATTCCTATGCGCCAATATTCTTGCGCCCTGATATTTCTATGCGCAGTAAGCTTCCCAAATCGCTAAAATTCCCAAATTTCCAAATCTCCAAACTACCAAACTTCCAAACTGCCAAAATATCAAATTCGACTAATTCTCCTAAATGTTCCCTATTCGACCCAATCGATTTCGCTTCGAAAATCGCTTATGATCCATGTCCAGCATGTAAAACGTTCCTCCGTTAGATTTCTTTGACATTCTCGAGACACATTGAATTTCGCGGGTGTGGGTACGTGTGTGTCGTAGCGAAACGATCGGTGTTCACGGAATACATGACGAGGTGGAGTGGTGCCACACCCACCCTGAGGCAGGCCTGGTACGAGAGACACTTCAATGCCAAGAATGCGACGTAAAAGTGGTTCCGTTTCGTTCCGATCGAGCCCGAGGTTTCGAGCGGAGCCGTTCAACAAGCACGCGACTCGCTCCGACTGACCGCTCCGGCCGTTTTCTCTGCTCGCTTTACGATTGGTCGAATCTAACTGACGTTAAAGGTTAGATAATATCCGTGATCGTGTGTGCCACCGTTTCGTAGCTGCCCTTTTCCTGATCCTTGCTCGAGAGACACGTACATTGGCCATTTCTAACGTTGGAGAACGGGCAGGAGTAAACGGTCAACTGGACGCGTTCAGCACGTACCAGGTGGTCGATTTTAATACTCTATATGCTTTATTTATTGTGTAATTCGCAGTCTTTTATTAGCAGTATAATTGCAATTTTAGTACCGAATGGGGAGTTTATTATCGAATTAGTTTAAACTTCGAGTCACGTGCTGTTCGTTGTCACATTTTACCTGATGAACGTGAATCGCATTTCAACAGAAAATGGAGTTCAATGTCGACTGTAATTTAAACAATTTATCATCTAACATTTGAACATTCTTTTATTTATCTTAACTTTAAATTAGCTCTGACTGGAAATTAAAGAGAAAGTAGATTAAGGGATTGTGTAGATTTACATAAATTTTACATATGAAGACTTGTTCGTTACGCACATCCACGATATTTTATACCGATAAGTATGTGAAATGTATAATAGTTCTGATGAGTCAGAAAGTGTTAGCGTTACCACAGTCCATTTCCCCACACGTATTACATAGAATATGCGACATACCAAATGCTAAACACGAATCATGATTCGCGGTGAACATTTCTCCATAACAGCCGGTGCGAAGGTATTAATTTTCGTCGTTCTAGTTTTTTAGTAAGCACGAGAAATGCCGGCCTACCCTGCCCAAGTAATTATTACAAATACCGATGATGTAACGATACACAACTTTTTATGGGAATTAACGAAAAACTAACCGCGGACTAACGACAGTTTAATGAATTTGCGTAGGTTTTACTCCGACGTTTTTCACATACTTCAAGGAAATGACTTTTCAATTTAGCTCGAAAGATTTCTCTCGTAAGGAAATCCTTAATTGATTTGCATCGTCGCCGGCGACAAGTTGCGATAAAGACTGGAAGGCATCCAGAGGATTCCCTTGAAACTCAAGTTCACGGCGCGTCTTTCTCGTGGTCTAGGTTAATAAAACTTGCATCATCGTCCGGCGAGCAAACGGTGAGACGGTCGAGGATCGTTCAGACGAGTCGATTACGTCATTGAAGATCGTTGCACCGTGTTGCTCGTCCTCGATCGTGCAAGATCACGGATCGTCCTCGAGCGGAGAAATCAGCCTCCACTCTTCTTTAGAGTCTCGATTCAATATTTCCCCTGAGTCATCCGTTTTATGAACACGTAACGCTTACGACAATTCTGAGCGTGAAATCAAAAGAAATCGACGCAGACGGAACTTAATGCCATGGGAGAAGAAACTTTGGGATCGAAGAGGAAGCGGAAGTAGTGGTACATCGGGTAGCCTCGGACGAGTTCGGCTCGCGTGGGCTAAACATTGTCGGCGTCAGAAATTAGTGACGCAATTGTATTAGATGAAAATTAAAGATATTTTTAACGAAATTTAACGAAATCGAGATCTTTCTAACTATAATTAGTCAAATTATAACTATGGTTACCTACACCCGTATCGCGTGACCCGAGCGGCGCCGAAGCGAGACGGAGCTACTCGATGTTCCATTTTTATCACGAATCTCACCCCGCTGATACACACTATTGATATGCATCTTTGAAAATCTCACCATGATAATAACGATCGTAATTCACCGTGAAATTTAAAAAAGAAATTAAAATAAATTAATATTCTACGAGCTCGATCCTTGATCATACATGAATAATGGACACGTTTAATCATACGAAAGTAGTTATAGGAACAGCGTAGCACGGTGTGTGATAATAGAAAGCTTTAATCACTTGAATCGATTAAGATGCTAAAAAAATGTTTCTCAATTTATTCCTTCTTCCTACTTGCATACAAAGGCATTCGCACAATATATCTTAGGGAAGTATGGCTGACTTTAATGGTCAATATTTCAATCAATGCCCTATGTTTCGCAGGGAAAGCGATAAACTGAATAGTAGAAAACAAACCACAATGAAGCATTATAATTAAGGCAGTTATTTTTTGCTCGTTTACCTTTCTCATAGCACTCCTATAAATTATCGACAAGTATGTCTGTTAGGTTTGTACACTTTTTTCTTACAGTGTTTTCATTTTACGATGATTTTTAATAAATCCGTCCGAAAGTAAACATCTCTCTGAACTATTTTTAACAATTTATTTGAACTATCGTAGAAATAGTTTCCACGATGATTTAGTGCAGTTACATGAAGGTGCATTATGCCATATAACTTGGGTTATGATGTAAAAGTAACAAGAATTTATATCGATAATAAATTTGTGTACTGATTTAGTTCTTTATGGAACTCAGATATGTATTTATGGTCTACCTTCTTTTATGTCTTACCACGCAACATGATATATATCAATGAATCTTTGCATAGAAAAATTGAACACCATGCAAAAATATCGTATTCCATAAATAAATCAATTCACAGTTTACGTAATGGTTACTCTAATTTTCAATGTACTCTAACACGTATGTCGGACCACATGTCTATCAATGGGTATAAATCAATTTCTCTTTCATCTAAAATCCCTTCTTAAAATATTCCACAACGTAAAGTTATTCCTCAAAATGTTAAAGCTCGAGAAAACTAAAAGCGAAGGAAATAGCAACGGACATTTGTCGGTACTTTAGCTCCGTTCCGGCGTAACAAATGGCCAGCGAAGAAACGCGACAGCTAATTAGAACGAAAGAAGGAAATAATGGGTTTTCGTTAAGCATCAGGGTACACGGGATTATGAAATATCTGGCGATTAAACGTGGCTGCACCTGTGAGCTCCATTTTTTTACGATAGTATTGCGACACCTCATCCTAACACCTCGATCGTTAGTCCGCCACAGGTGATTCCGATTTATCGAGATAACCGAGACAACTGCTCGACGTTGGTTCATAAAGGTACCAATCGCGATTCTAGCTGTTGCTAAATTGTAAAAGTAATCGTGCGTAGAATGATATCAAATGACAGGCATCAGTAGTGTTTGATTAGATCTGCCGTTGGTGAAACGAACTAACTGCGATCGATTTGATTAACGGTTATTTAACGCAATACGCAGCGTAGAAAGGAACCGGAGACGAGAAAGGGTGTTGGTTTTTCAAAATGAAATTAGAGGACTTATATTATAGTACATCGATATCTGGTGAATGGTATTACATGAAATAGATTTTTACGAAGAAAATTTGAAAATTTGTCAATTCCTAAATTTCTAGATTCCAAGATTTTTAAGTTCCTAAAATCTTAGGTTCTTAGATTTCTAGATTCCACGATTCCCAGATATCTAAATTCCTATATTGCTAGATTCTTAAATTTCTAGATTTCTAGACTCCCAGACACCTAGATTCCTAGATTTCTAGATTCCTAGACTTCTAGATTCTTACATTCCTAGATTCCTAGATTTCTAAATTTCTACATTCTAAGATTTCCAGATCACTGAAACACTAAATCCCTAAATTCCTAAGTTCCAGCATCCCTAAATTCCTAGGTTCCAAAATCAAAAATTTCTGTTTATGAAAAATGAATATTCTAACCAAGAAAATTTAAGTCCTCGACTAACACAAACTGGAGCTCGTGGAGAAGGTATACAGAAAGATTGCTTCTAAAATTGGTCGAGAAGAATTATAGCCGTTCCGTGATTGCAATTAGGCGTTGAAAGGTAGATAACTATTACCAGATGGTGACGTACATCTAATTGCATGAATTTAAATGATCCCTATATAGCCACACTAATAGGAGCTTGATAGCCGGTGATACAAATTGAAGAACCCACGGGTAACTAAGTAGATTAATTAATTATGATAGCTATTTACGAAACAGTGGGTTTCAATTACAGACTTGCCCCTGTAATCACATCGACCGCTTTCTTCTCCTTATAATTTTCATCAAACCTGTATCTTCGGGTTTCGTTTTATTACTCGCTATGTAGGCTGTGCCGTCTAATTAAGACCAATTAACTTAGATTCTAATTATCCTTGGTTAGAATACTAATTTAACTACTTCACGATATAATGTTTGGCACTTCGACAGATTTCTGCAAGTATTTATATAATGTTATCATTAACGATATTTACATTATGGTTAACTCTAGTTAACCCTTAAGTTATTACTTATTCTTTGTTAATGTGAGCTATTAATAAAAACAGAAAATTTCCAATGCAGACCTTGTTCTATTTTTATATATTTTCCCTGTATTTTTAATATTTCTGTGACTTCAAAAATTTATGTCACAAACACATAGATCACTATGGTAAAAATACATACATACCTAGTACACAAGATAAAGCAAATTATTGAAATATATTTAAAAACATTTTTTAATACAAAACTGCAGTTTGCTATTTTAGGTGCAAATGTAATTTCTAAAGTAATTTAGTATTACAGAAATATAATACAGAATAATATATATAATAATACATACACAATAATATACATATATGTATAATAGTACATACACAATAATATACATATATAATAGTACATACATAATAATATATACAAATAGAGAATTTGTAATATGATAATAGCTTCATTTCCTAAATCTCTTAAATCAGATTAAGTGCGTTAATTCGAGATTGTTCTAATAGGATGTTTCGCCGTCAAATTATTAGAGGATGGTACCTAAAATGGGTAAGAAACTGAAAGATAAAGATGTAAGTTAGATCGATAAAACGTATTCCCACCGGTTAATATGATTCCAATTAATTAAGTGGACCGCGCGCGGTGTCAGGTTGCAATCGGGTAAGGGAATATCCCGAGGCTGGTTGCGTTTTAATTATGCATCGACTCGTGGGACGAATCGCGCGTGACGCAAGGAGAGAAACTAACGATAAGGCGACGGGATTTTTCCACCCATGCACCAGGTGAACAACATCCGCCTTCTTCTTCGTCGAAATCACTATACGCCCGGCACGGACATTGCGAAACGGACGCGATGTTTCGCGCGCGAATCATCAAACGTAATGTAACATCGGTATGTAACGCGTTTATAAACTCGTGAAAGTTGATGACGTCCCGTTCAATGCTACTTATATACGAATTCGCGTTCGCGTGCGCTAATGATCGGCAATAAATGTAACATACAATTCGCTCGTTACGCAATAGCGCGGCTAGATTTAACGTGGAAACAAGCGGCTTATCGTTACTCTTACGTTAACGTCTATGATCACGCCGATCTGCGATAATATCTATGATCGCGGTTTACGCGGGAAAAGAGCGACGTGGAGGGTCGTCAGTCAGAAGTTGAAATTTCAGAGTTACAGCTGGGGAGATTTCCGGACTTGGAGTGCTGGGGAGCTGGAACTTGGGAGACTTAGAAATTTGAGAATTAAAAGTATTGAAGATTTTGAAATGTAGGAAATTGAGAATTTAAAAATTTGGTGACCTGGGTAGCTAGAACTTGGGAGACTTAGAAATGTAGAAAATTAGAATTTAAAAATTTGGTGACCTGGAAAGCTGGAACTTGGGAGTTCAATTTAACAATTTAGTAATTTAGGAATTTGTGAATGCAAGGATTCCAGTACTTGTAACTTTGAAAATTCAACCACTTCACAATATGATAATTCAGGGATTTAAACATTTACAAATTTAAGAATTTGAAAATAAAAAAGATTAACAAATTTGAAAACTACATTTGAAATTTGTGAGGTGAATTATTTAGGAATTTACAAATTCAAAACGTTTACAATGTTGTTCTCACCATTTGGAAAGTTAGAAATTTGGAAATCTAGTATACGCGCAAACAATTATGAAAACACGCAATATGTATATTTTTAAAAGAAGTTTTGTAATATCGCTACCTTACACAATGCATTACATTTCTAAATGTAGACAAATTTCACGACAGAGTAATGGTAAAGTTTCAATGAAACTAATCGAGTCTTTCTCAAGTGAACATTAAGTATGTTCCAACTGAAGGACTTCCTCAATTGCCCGAATTGATGCTTACGCGAATTTAATCGTTTTAGGTTGGATTATACCTTCAATTAAATAGTAAGTCTGTTAAAGAACGCATCGTGTTGGACAAGAATCCCACAAGAATTTCTATGGAGGTATTATTCTAAACCAGTAGCAATATTATTATTTTCAGAATCAATAATTAAAAGAGGAAAATTAATAATATAATAAAATGTGTAATAAAATTTGCGGTGTTACTTACCTCGAGTACCGCCGTTGTTCTCCGCTGTCATTCGGATCACGTGATATGTCCAACGACGCCATAGATTGTTCTAGATTGTTCCATAGCCAAAATGTAATCGAAACTATAATCGAAAAAAATGATACACGTTATTATAAGAAAGACATACCTATATAAATAGATGAGATGTAAATAATTAACATAAATAATTTGATAACAATGAAAAAAGAAAAGGACTCGAAAAACTTCTACTCTTTACGAAAAGGATATACGTCAAAAATTCTGTGCATCGCGTAGTTTATGTAATATATTTAACAAAGCGAATAACATACCTTTCTTTCAATAACTTCGTGCTTGTAGTTATTTACGTTGATGGCTGTAGTTTGGAAGAATCACTAAGCACTTAATTTCACTAAACTACCACTTTCTTCTCAAAAAATATCCTCTTTAATTTGACACTGACATTACACGAAAAGGACACTGCGTCACTCTGATGTCGATCGCGCAACTGAAATTGGGTAACCCGAACGCATCCGAAGTTAACCGATCCATCCGAAGTTTTCCGAAGTTCAACCTTTTTCCCTGTAATTTTAAGGGTTGCTTTTAAAGTGGTAGCGTGTGTTCTTGCTGCAAAAGTGTAATATACTGAATTGTAATAAGATAGGCAATGAACAGGTGTAAATTTTCATTTTGTTATCTTGTGAAATATTAAAAATGTAATCAGAACAGTATCGCGGACTCATTCCTTTTTAAATACAAGCATTTCGTAATTTTCGCGATCGTGCTCCGCGCAGGAATATTACTCGCGATATGAACATGGCGTACCGTGTGTGAACCGATAACACTGTAACAGAATGATAAATCGTTTTTTCCTTCGTTGACAGCGTTAAACGTCGGTGAAAGTAAATAATAAAAGAGACATGTGAAAAAAGTGACGATTAATCGCAACACGTTGTGAATTTATTTCGATGGCTCCCGGTTACTCGATATCAAATTGCAGCGCAGTTTGACATGCTGTTTATCACGTATTAAAAGCACGAGATTGCAAGGACCTGGTGATCTACTTATGGTTCGTACCGTTTTAATTTTTAAATGTTGTCTTTATTCCACTTTTATTTTTGTTTTGCTTTCAAACATTATGCATATATTTACATATTAAATACTGTTACCATTATCAAGTATTATGCGTCCATAATAAGGATCATTCGAGAACCGTAAATGCGGAAATTCGAACGAAAGCTCGCAGCAAGGTATTGAAAAACGAGGATTAAAACTATTAAGCGCCTAAAATATCGTCTATTCATTACTCCGTTTGCATAAAAAAGGGAGAACTCATTTGTTTAAAATTCTTGAGTTACGAAATGGTGAACACCAAGAGAAATCGTGGTACCATGGTATTGTGCATACAGTTTCCGCCATTACAACGCTACAGGAAACGAATTCTTCCATCAAGTGAACCATAACGATCGACGTAATTCCTCCGTCACTTATAAATCGATTTACTTTGAAATATTGCAAACGGACTAATGATTCGCTTTATTAACCGCGAATAAACTGCACTTTAACGTCTATTTCGAGCGAGATTTACCAGTTAATAACCTGTTACACAAACTTAACAGTTCGCGGTGTTCATCCGTTGTCCAATGGCCGTTGATAGCGAGCAGATTAGAGTTTCTAGTGTCAACGGATAACCTGTTCGAGTATCCCGGAGAAAGTGGTTTGTGACCGACGAACCGTGATATGGTAGTTACATTAAAACCATAAAAATCAAGCAAATGTTTTAACGCCTCTGCAAGAAATTTTGCGAGCCACTTGTTGCATAATTTCCGAAGAACAAGTTAGACTGACACGAATTACCTGAATTCGAATGAACGTCTCTATAATTCATGCGTGAAATCTGCATGCATTAGAAATTCTTCTAATATCTCTACGTTCCTTTATTAACCTTCGGTACCGATTATTATAGGTTTATACCACGTACAGATTTTTATTTCGCTTTGTTAACACGGCCACTGTCATGTTACGTCCGAGAAGTATTCCACTTACTCTGGTAATCTTAAACTGCTGTTTCTGTTGTGTTTGTGGATTTATATTATATAGTGTGGGCAATTATTAGCATAATCGTTTAATAACTCACCGGTAGCCTTCCGTTGAAAGTCAAATATTCAATTTCAGGTTTAGTTTAATTTCAATAATTGTAGAGTACCAAGCAATAATAGTACTGGAGTAGTAATATTATACCAGAATAGTTACTATTTTGTTATTTTATAATGTAACAATTTATTTGTACTGTACTAAGTTAACAAAAGCTGTAAATGTAAGTAATCGATCAAATCTGTCAATGCACATCAAAAAATTCAGTAATTGTTTCTAATTCCAAAGATTCCGGCATCCACGCAAACGCACGCGAGTTTTCACGTGCATCCTTTTACATCCGATTTCGCTTTCGAGAAAGCGACATTTTATCAGATCGATTCGCCGAAAGAAAATTTCTCTTTCAATCTGAAAATTCCGCGTTCGTTCCATGCGATGCGGAAAGATTGTTCTCTGCAATGAAACAGCGATTCTTTAAATACAATGATCCCGCATCAGACGCTCCTCCTTTTTCTTTTAAATCGTATTATTATAGCTTGATTATTATCCAGATGTTTCGTTAAACGTTGCACGCTCGCTGGATATTCAAAGCACCTTTTCCTTCCGTTAAACACGAGAGGGTAATTAATTTCTCCGCAGAAAAATTGCTTCGGCACCTTAGCGATAATTATGCGGATAGAGATCGTTGCATGCACGGGATGCTTGGCGCCGTATTTGAAACTCCGTGCAACGCGAGAAAATAACTTTCGGATGGTTAAGATAGCTTTCGAGGATTTTGGAAATTTGGGAAATTGAGGGTTTAGGAATTTAAGAGATATAGAAATTTGATTAGAAATTTTATATGTTGGTAGTTAAAAAATTTGAAAACTCACAAACTAAAAATTATTAACGAACATTTACAGTCGTGAGACCTATTTTGCGAGATTTCAAAATGAAACTGTTACACTTCATCCCTCTCCAAAAGTACCTTTTAATTAACTCATAAATTTTATCAACCATCTGCAATTTCTCTTCGGAGTACAAAAAAAGTCAAGTTCAGAACAATAAATTTCTATAACACCTAATCACGAAATGCTAATTTGGCAGTTAAATAATGTTAGTTTAGTTAAGATCGGCTTAGAACGTTCTTCGTCGATAAATCTTGTTAAAATCGTAATCACGCAATTTTTCCATAAGTCTTCCATCAGAACACGGATATCCTTGTAACAATAATTACACCAATTTCCATCCCGGCGTATCTTAATCAAATCGGCTAAAATTCATGCACGTACGTTACAGTCCCGTACGTTTCGTTCGGTTGCTTCTATCTTACACGGTTGTTTCGCGATCGTTCCGACACTAATAGTACTCGTAATCGACGCGAATGGAAATGAATTTAGGATTAGTTTTCCATATCGCGGACTACAGAAGACTTAACGCTAATTAAACTCGTACGAAGTATGTTCAGAAAAGAATAACGACGTGATGGTACGAGCCGACAATACGGCACGTTTAGTTCGTGGAATTTGTTCGAATGAAAAAAGAACTCTACCAACTGGTTTTTAAACGAGCCTGCACACGTGTGTACGGTTAACGTGTCAACCTGTTGTCCAAACTGCGATATATCTTTCCGACGTCCTTCCATGGATTTCAACTCATTCACCAACTGTCAGCTTCATTCATCTTCCCACGTAGACACGCTGCAAATTATTTCTTTCGATAAGCTTCGTAAATAATTTATCGAGTCACTCATCAGGTGGAGTGAGCTTTCTGATGTGACGATAATTGCTAATTTTAGTCTCATTCGATATGGATTATAGTGAATTATGGATGCGTGAATATAAATTTCTTTTGGTGAATTGATTGTGATCAGGTCTTTGAACTTTGGCTAAAGGGATGAAGTTAGATAAAGGATGAAGTTAATCTTTTGGATTGTGCATAATAATGTTGTAAGTGTATTGCAAGTTCTAAGGACTGAAAACCTGGGAACATCAAGGATATGATGATTGTAGAGTTTCAAAGACGTCGAGATGTAGAAATCTGGGGATGTATTAATTTAGAGGTGTAATGACCTCGGTATGTAGCAATTTAGGGATATAGTCATCCCTTGTGATTTAGACATGTAGTAATCTGGGAGTATATTGATCTAGAGATGTAGCGAACTAGGCATGTACCGAACTGGGTAGGTAGCGATCTAGGGATGTAACGAACTAAAAATGTAGTGATCTGGAGACGTAGCGAACTAGGAATGTAGCGGACTAAGAAGGTAGCAATTTGGGGATGTAGCGAACTAAGGATGTAGAGAACTGCGGAAGTAGCGAACTAGGGATGCAGTAATCCGGGGATGTAGCGAACTAAGAATGTAGCAATGTGTGGATGTAGGGAACTAAGAATGTAGCAAACTAGGAATGCAGCGAACTAAGTATATCGCGACCCAGGGATGTACCGATGTAAGGATATAGTAATCCAAGTACACTACAATCTAGTCATATATCAATTTAGCGACGTATCAAACCAGCGTCCTAAGAATAGCAGACTTCAGCTATATAAAGACCTATAAAAAAAGCCCACAGAAAAGGAAATATAGCGGCAGTCACACGCAATTAATCCTCACCATAATTAGATAAGGCCACGCTTAATCAGCTTTCGCCGACACATGCATCGCGGACGTCATATCGTATTGCGGAAGCGATGTCACCTCGATATTGAAGGTGCAAAAATCCCTGAAACATCGTATCGACTACGTCGTCACCGTTTTTACGTTCACCGAATCCCTTTCATTTTTCACGGTGAAAAGCGTTTTAATTGCCGTCACAGCTGGCACTCGCTCCAAAAAGAACGAACGACCGCGTTCGATATTTGTCACGCTCGTTTAATCGGAAATATCCGTCCCGTTCGAGATTCCTTTGACTATCGGCGGCGAGTAACGGGCACGCGATTTACGAGCATCATTATCTGCTACGAAACTACTCGAACGTTACAACAATGGCTGCGTGCCGCAATAATTGGACGGAATACAAGATTCGAATGTGCCGATACGTGGAAGGCTGGAAAACGGGGAGGAAAACGCAGGTTACTCGTTAACAGTGTCATAGTTCTTGTTACTGGCGGTCGTACAATGAACAATGATGTCATTGTTCTGTGCAAACATTTATCGTGGATTTTGATGAAGATGTATGGTGTCTTGACTGTAAGCGTTCACTTTATTTTTGTGATGTATTAGGTCTTTGTTCTGAACAAATATTTATTGTGAAGTTTAGATGAAGATGTAAAGCATACTGTCTTAACTGATTTACGAGGAGTTGAATATATATTTTATTTCAATCATTTGCTGTAGGATTATATTAAATAAATTGTGTATTTGTAAACACTCATATTTCAGGTTTAAAGTTGTCCAACGTAACAAATTTATTATTTGATATATAAATGTCATGTGGTAAAATTAGCCTTTGATACTTACTTTGTTTTCTAGAACAAGATACCTATTTTATCAAGAATTTAAAAAAATAATGATAGTTATTTCTCAATGTACATATCAATGTACAGAATAAAAAAATATCACTGGTAGACTCAGTTCAAAATTTTATACCACCTCCTTCTTATCTGACTAATCCACATCTGTAACAATCCTTCAGCTTCCTCCGCATCTCCTTTCAATGACTTTTCAACGAAATTGCAAAACCGCCGTTTACATAACACTGACTCTACCGTCGAGTACAAGAAACATCGAAGTTCAATTACAAAATTGAAATCCTAGATGCACATAAAGACGTTGAATATCGTGGATAGGTTTTCACGGTAGAAATAAACGAAGAACGATGTTCATGGCGTGACTGACAAACAAATCGATAGGAAAAGTAAGAGGAATTTCGTTATCGTGGAACGATGAAGATTTATCCTCGCGATTCACCGATTCCCACAAGAGAATCAAAATTCTAGCAATTATCGAGCAGCGTAACGCGGTAATAAATAGGTTTGCTTTCCCGTTACGAGCAATACATATCTGACTTATCCGCTCGTTTATGTAACCATTTGAAACAGGGTCGCTTCGAACGCTCATTTCCTTGACTTCGTATCGTTGAACACGGTAATACACACCATAGAGTACCGCCATATTCACGTGCAACCGAGAAGAAGGACGTTAGAACGTTGCTGTTCTATGCCTCTTACGTCAGATTGTCGCGAGTTTTGCATAACAAACACGTTGTTCCAGCGTTTCATTAAAACGGTTATCAAACCGTGAGATACGATCGGGTACCCCTTGTCACATTAACGCTCATGGTTTATTTCACTTGTATTTTTATTGTCGATGAATCTTTTCAAGCCTTTTCACAGTATTTTCTTGTGTTTATTATTGGTGGTACGAGCGTTCTCAGTTGGGTAAATTATAGTAGGATTTTTATTTTTAGCAAATCTTACCAAATATTTTTACAGTACTTTGTTGTAATTATTACCCATAATTCCAAGTAGTTAATATAAATGCTTTCAATTAGATAGTTTTTAACAAAATTCTTAATGATACACCAGTATTTTTATTTTCAGCAAATCTCATCAAATATTTTCAACTTGTTCCAACATCTTATAATTTATTATATTTGCTACCCATGTCATCAAGCAGTCAACAGAAGTATTTTCAGTTCCTCAAATAAAAAAAAGAATAAAGATAACTTGATAATACAAATGATAGATTCGCATGGAGATTTAAGCTTCATATGTGAATGTTCACATATGCGTTTTATACAGTGATATAAACGCGAAAAGGAAACGCACGCGAATCGTTTCACGGCGTACTAACAGCAATAACAGATTGTCACGCATGCACCATTAATTTCTGAAAAATTTACGTTTCTACCTTTTAATATTTCTTTCGTTAACAACACGATAATATCGCGGTATTCCTTCGTTTCTCCCTCATGAATTCCTACTGTTTCGTCTTTCGAAATTGCACAGATTTTTTTACCGGCTCATTAATTAACGTACACTGCAGTCGTTTGTTTGCGGGATATATGCACCTGCTTTGTTCTTGATACCATCTGATTTGCTTTGTATTTACAGGGGTTGCCAAGTGATCTTTCAGTTTGCTTAAAAACGGGCATTTTATGCAAGTATATGTTGCTTTATTGTAAGAAATAATTATGAAAATGAGGGAAAGTTTAAATGTTATTTACGATTGATTTTTATCTATTGCTGATGATAGTGAGTCTAAAAATACACTGTTATAGACAGACATAAAAAAGTATGTTTAAAAATTAATTAATGATTGGCGACTATTAGTTGTTAATAATTAGGACAATGTCTAAAGATGCGACATTAAAATCAAATAAAAAAGAAGTGTGTTCAAAAGTAATTAATGAGTAACAACTATCAATTGCTGACAATAATAGCAATGTCTAAAAGTGCAACATTGCAGTCAAACAAAAAAGAAGTATCTTTAAAAGTGATTAATGAGTAATAAGCATCAATTGGTGACAATAATAGCAGTGTCTAAAAGTGCATCATTGCAGTCAAACAAAAAAGAAGTATGTTCAAAAGTGATTAATGAGTAACAACCATTAACTGCTGACAATAACAGCAATGTCTAAAAATGCACCATTGTAGTCAAACAAGAAAAAGTGATTAATGATTAACAATTATTAATTCATGATGATAATAGGAAGTCTAAAAATATACCACTATAGTCTACCAAAACAAAGTATTTTAAAAATTGATTAATAATTAACAACTACTGTTCACAATAATAGCAACTCTAAAAGTACCCCATTCAGACACGTGTAAATTAAATCTGTAATTAATTGTTCACAATAATAACTGTAAAAGTACCCCATTCAGACGCTAGTAAATTGAATCAGTAATATAATTAATTTAGACTTGTTAGGAAATAGCCTTAAAATCATACCCTAAAAAACTGATTACGCTATTATCTGAATTTCTTCATTTTGCATACGATGTTATGTACCAGACAGCCAGCAAAAAGTTAAACTTTTCTCGTTTTTAGTCCCATACCGAGCAACATCACGGAAATCGTACAGCGATACTAACGTTTTATATAATGATAATCGAATAAGGATCGAATGAAAACACAGTGTAGATTTTGTTTTTCGACTGATCGAGAGCAACGATTAGGGATCGTTTACATACGCAACTGCGCCGAGGAAAGAGAAATAGAATTTCGCTGATTAAAATGCACGCGAGTGAGAGTGTCACAGTTTTTGTATCAATCTCTCTGAACGTACGATACGATCTTTCGTTTGAGCGAAATTTGCATGGACATTTCTTAATTTACTTCTCAAGATCGAAATCGATGGTTGTACAAGCGTCAGAAGTGATTTAATCCACGTGTCTGTTAAAATAGAAGAAGCTGACATTTGGAATCGGACCAGATCTAACATAAAATCGCGATGTATCCAATATAGAATCGAGTTGGATCCAAAATTGTTTTGGAGACCGTCCATGTATCGTTATATGTGATGGTAAAAAAAAACTTCAAATACAGTCTCGTCTACAAGTTTTGGGACACTTAGTATCCTTATACAGGGTGTCCAAGTGGCCAAGTTAGGCCCGGAGTCATAGACTGTGTGATATTTAAATTGAACGCTGGAGAGTGGTCACGTGACATCCAGATCCTCTTGGTCATCCAACGGTGTCACCTATTTAATTTCGTATGATCTTAATAATATTAAATACTTCTAAAATTAGATACGTGTATTTTTTAAAACTCTCAAGTTTGACATACAAATTGTCAGATAAATTACTGCGAATATCAACAATATTCCAAAATTTAAAAACCTAGAATTTTTGCAATTGGGAAAAGAGAGCGTGTGAACGTGTTGATTGATACATTTGGTAAGTACAGTGTTAGATAACCGAAGTAATTTCTGTGTAAAGGAAGTGAAGTAAACAAGTTATCGATCGATTTTGTTGTACAGTATTCCGCGTTCTCGTTGCCTATTGTCCATAAATTTTTCCAGTCAACATGGCTGTTAATTGCACGATTAATTAGACGTTTCGCGACGCGGAGAAGTGGCGAGTTCGGAATTTCTCCTGGAAACCGACTCGATTTATCCTCGAACTCCCTTCTGTACACTCGGATGCAACGCAAACTTCCTTTGGACAAAGATATAATGCATCTATAAAATTCATGAATTACTAAATTCATAGAACTCTATATTTCTTAATCATTAAATTTCTTGTGTTCAAATATTAAAGTCACAAAATTCCTGCGTTCATAAATTCCTACCCTTATTACCGCCCTCGGGTATTTAGATATTTAAGCTCTTATGCTAGCAAATCTCTAAATCTTTAAATTCTATGACTTCAAAACTCTAAATCCCTAAATTATCGTGTTTCAAAACTTTTAAACTAACAAATTCCTACATTAGCAAATTTCTACATCCCCAAATTCCTTGTTCCCAAATTCTCACATCCCCAAATTCCCACATCCCTAAATTCCCACAACCCCAAATTCCCATATCCCCAAATTCCCACATCCCCAATTTCCCACGTCCCCAAATTCTCACATCCCCAAATTCTCACATCCCCAAATTCCCACATCCCCAAATTCTCACATCCCCAAATTCCCACATCCCCAAATTTCCACATCCCCAAATTCTCACGTCCCCAAATTCCCACGTCCCCAAATCCCCAAATCCCAGAATTCCCAAATTCCCAAATTCCCAAACCCTCAAATTTCCAAACCCTCTAAATCTCCAAACCCCAAATCCCAAGTCCCCAAATCCCTAAATCCCCCAAATTATTGTATTTCTAAATTTCTAATCTCCCAAATACCCAATTCCCCGAATACTAAAACCCCCAAATCTCTGCATCCCCAAAAGTTCACCTCTTTGCAAAATTATTGGGATCTTAAAAGTCCCAAACCGAGTACTCCTCATCAAGTATCCACTTACTCTTCAATCACATGTCCACATCCATGGATATCCTTTGCAAAGTAGACATATTTGCCGTTGACTGTACACTGAACGGTTGGTCGCGTGTATATCTGCCTCGGACGTTTTAGCTCGTACATCAATTAACTTGCCGTTACTCACTGCTCGTTATACGTACTCGCAGCCTTCGTTTCCCTTCCTGGACACCGATCACGATACGGAATCTCAACGAATCAACTCGTCTACACGACCCCTCGCTACCTATATTATACGCATGTTTCGCTCGTACTCTTTATGTTTCGAATTTCCCTCTCGTTACATTTCGAGCGTGTAAACACACAGCAAGAAATTGCCGACGCTTTCACTTTTGCATATTCTCGTTCGATTCTAATTGACCAGATCAAATGATAAACGCTCGAAATTATTGTGTCGATATCTATATCTGCGAATCTGACCTTCGGCAAGATATTTGGGTTAGCTTTTTCTTTTTGGGATTCTTTGGTTAACGAGATTTTCAAGTTTCACATTTTTTTATTTTTCGAGGTTCAAATTTTTCATTTACAAAATTTTAGGATTTCGTGATTAGAAAATTTCTGAAATTTTTAAATTGAGTTTGAAGTGTATGCAATTGTTGTACTTCGAGGCTTTGAAAATTTGAAACTAAAAAATTTGCAGATTCGAGGACGTGAAATCTTACTGTCATATTAATCTTGTTAACTGCATTCTACTCGTCATTCCAATCCCATAATTGATTTTCTAACAAAGTTCCTCCATTACCCAACTAATATTTCATAATCCCTGCGTTTAACACAGAACAAAGTCCTACACGCATTTCTATTAGTAACTAATAATTAATTAAATAAACTACTATTATTTGTAACAGCGTGTTATTTACGCCCATAAAAACGATACCGATCTGAGGTTAAATTAGATTCTGCACAAGCTGCAGTTCATTATTTCCGCCGCTACATCTCGAACAGGTATCGCGTATTGAAAAACAATAACTTTTTGTTGGAACGAGAAACATGCTAGCCGTAACTGCGCTGTCAGCGGAACGAAATATTTTACGGAGCATCGCGTTTCGTCTAATTAGGATTTGGTTTCAGCGTGTACATTCGAATTCATGCAGGATAAACGCGCAGTTAATTATACTCTCTAAGGCGTGGACGGTTGTGATAAAAGAAATGTGCGTGACGTTACACGAGTTTCCTTGCATCGAACAAGTTACGAGTTTGAAGGTTCATAGACTATAATCTCTCTTGTGCAAGAGATTTGTTATCGTAGTCCTTCGGATAAAGTTCATTATTCAATCGTTCTCAGCGGGATAACTCTGTAATATTGCATTGTAATACAAGAAATTATGAATGAAATGAGGTGGGTGTTAAAACATAATCGAATACATATTAATTTTACAGTTTAATTTTTTTTATTATCTGTATAAAATTTAATAGAGGACTTCAAGAAAAGCTTTTTAACAAATGTTGTAATTTAAAATAAATTAAGTTGTGTTTACAAGCTGTGTAATTTCAAGTAAATTTGCAAGGTGTGGAATTTCAAATAAATTTACAAGCTGCATAATTTCAAACAAATTGACAAGTTCTATAATTTAATATAAATTTGCAAGCGGTATAATCTCACTGCTGCAAATTTGTAAGTTTGTAAATTCACAAACTATATCATTTGAAATAAACGTGTGAACATGTGAATAGTGTTCAAAAATTAATTCCAATAATATCTAAAAAATGACTGTTTCCTTGTGCCCATAGTCTAACACGTTTCAGTATAAAAATACATTGTATACAAAAGTATAAAAGATTGCAGCAACAAAAATTATATAATGTTACTTGAAATTACGTAAAGAATAAACACTTGAGTTATTTATTCAACATAGTATAACAGTAGGAAGATAAACTTCGTGCTAATCAACTTTTGCTTTCAAAATATTTGTCTACCTCTAGCCTTTATAAATAAAAAGAATATAACTTACCCAGCTAACGCAAGAACTCCAGTGAATGTATCAAAATTAATTAGCGAGATATCTCTTTGGTAAAACTAATTTGTACTGAATAATTTTAGATAGAATAGAGGAATAAAGCTCAATAAAATCTACGATCTCGTGTTCCGTTTAATTCATTTTTCCATGTGTTTCATTTTAAAACCGGTTTTTTACCTCTGCAAGTTTCCTTTTTTAAAATACGGGATTTGTCAAGATGCTTTCACTAAAATTCGCGTTGATCGAGATAAAGAATTAATGTATGCCTTATTTGCTTATTAACCGTTATGGTTAGTGTTAATATCAGGAACGTGATAAACATACCTATGTGTTTACGAAATAGAATCGTAAAAAAAGGAAACTTTTTGAATTTCTTGTGCGCTAACACCATAACGAAATTAACTGGATGAGGAAATAAAATGTGTACATACTTTGTTATATAATTTGGTGAGTAATTAGGTTAGGTTCATCCTAAAATTATTGATGTTCAACGGCTGAATCACTGACGCACTCACAGCTCAAATGTGACAAACCTCACTCAAATTGTTAATACTCCCCACTTGGAAATTTAGGTCCACCCATAATTTGTATAGACAAGGATCGCTGAATATAAAATACATTTTAATTTTTCTTATTTGTTTGATATTAGAGCTTTGGCAATTTGGCTAGCTAATGAAAGGGCTAGGAAAAATGAAGAAGAGGGAGAGAGCTTCGTCCGACTGCTAGTGGACTCTTGTCTCAGACGCGGGGATGTATAGAAGGGATACACAGGAACTATTTGTACGAATAGGAAGTTGAGTACTAGCGAGAAAGTCAAGTCTTATGCGCCGTCTAGTGGCGATGAGCGAAACCACATAGCTATGAATAGTTTTGACGGATATAAATTGTGCAGTGAGGTGCTTCTCAAGGGTGATTTTACACAAATAGTAAAAATAAAAAACCTATCAGAATCCATGTATTTTCGATATATTCCAGTCTCGAATTCGGATAAAAATCATTCAACCTCAGAATTTTAATATAAACTGTAATATAGAACATTGTCGATCAACGAAGCGAATCGTCTAAAAATTATTTCTAAAGCAATTCGTATTTTCAATAATGATGTTCGTATCGCGTGTCGGCGATAAAGATCGCAAAATATATTCGTGTCATAAATTTTCTTCGTTAGGATACTTTTATTCGTTGAAAAACTGGCGGTGAATTAATTTGAAGATCATCAATCAAAATTTGAAGTTCGTCAATTAGATTTGCACTAAAAAGTAATGTAACGAGTAACATTAGAAAATGGACAACTTGTTGCTGTCTATTGGAACATGCTACGATGCGTTGAAAGATCGAATCAGATATATGGACTATTGAAACATACATGGTTTTCTTAATAGCAACACTTAACACATGTTTTATGTATACAACTTTCATCGATATATTTAATATCCTTACGGGTGTCAGTCGTTTAGTAGCTTGGATAGTTTATAGTACTAGAATTATATGGTCAAATATGAAAGATTTTTTCTTCGAAGCTTACTATTGTTCACAGTTTTGACACTTCAATGTTTAATTTTCTACTGTCTCAGTATTTATACATTTAAAAACTTCATAATTTTTTAATTTCAACATTTGTGCATTTAAATATTTCAGAATCTTAGAATTTTAAAGTAAGGAAATCTCAAAGTCCAAAAATTCCAAATTTCCAAGATTGAGAGTTCCAAAGCTACAAAATTGTAAAATTAGAGTTCCAAATTCGCAAAATCCTAGCTCAGTCAAAAATTCCAAAAATGTAAAAATTCTAAAATTCCAAAGTGCCAAGAATTGAAACTTCCAAAATCCCAAATTTCCAGAATCCTAAAATTCCAACCCCAATAATTCCATTAGCTTCAAAATCCAAAAGTGTCGATCTACTTCAGACCTACTTCGAAATTGTCCATTTGGAATTTGAAATTTCCCACCTAATACGAGTTGGCGAAAGAGAAATTGCAAACGAGAGCTTTACACATTGTGTGATGCAATAAAAACAAGGAATTACTCGTGCGAAGTTCGTAGTAGCTGAAAGTAGAGTAACGAGAAAGGAACGCGCACATATTTTTACGAAATTGTTTCCATAATAGAATCGCGTAAAATTTGCTGGTAATCCGGAGAAAACGAAAAACGTCGCCTTGAAAGTGAACAGTTGAAGCGTAACACGACATCACGACGAGAAAAAATGTTTAACGAACGATTGTAAATTCCTAGCTCTGTTATTTAAACGCATTACGAGTTTTGCAAAACGATGAAAAACGGAATAGAAAAAATAAATGTCTTGATCAAGGTTTCACTTCTCGATAATCTCTCGAACGCCATTTTCTTTATCGATTAAAGAATTGAAGTAAATTAACTTATCTTTAATACTTATAATGATATACATTTCATATTACGGTAGATTTACTGTTATGTCGTCACTGTTTTAATCAGATAATTTAAAGAAAGTCTGATAATGTTTCAATAATGGGAGGTGTCAAGATTAGAAAACTTTGATTGAAAAGTTTAATAATTGTGTTCGTAATAAATGCTTGTTATGTGTTCTGCTCGAGCAACTCTGCTAAATAACGTAAATTAGTATTAATAATTACGGATCATGTACGGCTTCTAACCGATAATGTAAATTTGCTTTCAAAGTTAATTATGTATTACTTTCATCTCGTAAGGTATAGGGAATTAATTTAAACACTTTTCTCTGTAGTTTTAGGGAGGTACTTATAGGATTTAGACTGGAAAAAATATGGAAGCATATCAAAGATTTATTAAGAATTATAATTGAGAGAATTAACGTGACTCACAATCTCACGCTGTGATACATGAAACTCTGAACTAATTCTTTTCGTAACTGTCGCAATTATACGAAACTGTATTTGTATCTTGTTAGATCGAAATAGGTCAAGGTTTACAATTCGAACAGTTCCTGTGCTTAACATGACTTGATCACTCAAGGCTTTATCTTCAATTCGTTGATTGCCATAATGAAAACTAACGTTTGAGATCAAATACCCTGTAACAAATTTAAAAACAAGACTACTATAGATTATTGATTTTTCAATTTCATCCTTTGAACACAGGTTTAAATATAAAATAAATATTTTTCCATAAATAATGTATTTCTTTGATAATCATATTTTAACAGAAATCATATATGTATCCTTCATATAATACCTTCATATGTAATACTATATGCAATGCTTTTCGTATGCTGTATATTAAAAATAAGTTCGCAGACAAATTGTGAGACATGTGGAGCGAAACTATTTAGGTGCTAGTAGTTTATAAGCTTTTCCAAAAAAAACCTACATCCGGCCATTTGCACTTACAAGTATATTTCTTTATCTTTTTGAATCTTCCAATTAACCAATTCGAATCGGTACATTCCAGAGCAAATACCTACAATTACCTAAAAAACATAAAACATGAGATTAGAAACGGTATTCAGACTTCGGTTTTCCATAAATTCATTCGATGTAGCGAGAAATCCAGAGCAGACAGTAATAACATTAATTGAAATCACAAAATCAAGATTTCATGGTATTAAACATGTAACCTAACGAATTTGCAATAATAGCGCGAGATATCGGTTCGACGAAAGTTCGCTCGAAAATGGTGGAGAACTCTACAGAGTTGGTCTACTTCACGGGTGTTTCGAGCAAATCGATCCGTTAGGTAAATCGTGCAGTTGAATGGTATCGCGTTTCTAATCTGCGAACTAATCGAGGCGCGGCACCGTCGCCCCAAAGACAAGCACAGGGACATGTTTTAAATAATGCGTCGAGTTTCGATTGTGCAACAGTTTCGAGTTGCAGCTGCTTTCGAGCACGATCCATTCCCGATGATCGTGAAACGTTCGAACATGCTTGACAATGGCGGAACTCTTAGAATATGTTAAATAATATGTCCTTTTAATAATTTTTTTTTTATAGAAACGGTTAGGTAATTTTAATTACAAATTGTTGAAGTATATTTATTTCTACCTTTCTGTAACTTGTCAATTTTGTAGCATTTTTTCTTTATTAGATGAGGGAGTTTTCAGGAAGTTTTCAGGGAGGCTTCGTTAACTTGCGAATATGTTCCTTCAGTATTTTTTTTTTTATAGAAATGGTTTAATAAAACCTTCTGAAGTATACGCTTTACTGTGCATTCTTGCAAGTAAACAAAATTTGTCAGGTTGCGATATACGAGTCCAATGAAGATTTACGATGGCGGTTCTTGACAGTTCATTCATCGACGTTATTTATCGACGTGCAACCATAACACCTACTGCGTTCACCTGCCTCTATGAAAGTTCTTTCAGTTTCCTCACTAAATCTATCTGACTAAATATAATACAAAATTAAACACAATATATTTGCTCAAGAAAAAATTGCATTTCAGTAAAAAAATTTCGAAACTGTTTATACTAGTACTACTTGCAATAATGATAATTTAAATGAATAATATTATTGAACATATAGATTCATTCAGAGAGGACTGTATTTATGAACCAGGTTATCTTGCAATTTATGTTTCCCGTATTTTATAAAGTATATTCAAAGTTTGAAAAGGTGCTATCAAGTTCAAGTTTCCTTAAAAAAATGTTCTGAAAAAGAAGCAAAATTTGCAAATTAACTAAGGCTCCTCCCTAATAAAGAAAAAATGCTCGGAAGTTGAGGAGTTGTAGAAACACGTGTCGCACGAAGAACTGCATTCCGACGATTTTCAATTTCCTGTCACCACTTAGTCGAGCCATTGGTATCGGTTTCGTAATATCCGTTCGGTTGCAACGAACGAGCAAAAATACGTGTTTATTCGTTTAGCCTGAAGACAATTTCGCCGGCGGAACCTGTGCGGAGGGTGAAAGTTGCGAACAATCGACGCTCGTTTAGGCGATCTATGAAAAAAAGCGGTCGATTATTGATTGATCGACCTCCTACCATGAATCTAATGGAGATCGATTTTCTTTTCGTACGTTCTGCACAGATGTGGTTCGTCATTGTGGAATAAGTAGATCAAGACGACGATGAGTATTCCTTTTACGGATAACAAGAGTTATTGTAGGGCAAAGATGGGAGAATTTTGGGAGAAGTTTGAGGTGTGGGGAATTGAGTACTTGTGGATTAGAGATATTGGGAATTTGAGGATTTAAAAATTTTGGATTGCTGACGTTTTTAAGAATTTGAGAATTTAGGGTTTCAAAATTTGGGGGTTTTAGGATTTGGGGACTTGGAAATTTGGGTATTTAAGTATTGAGGAAGTTGAGATCTTAGGATCTGAGAATTCGAGGATTTGGTAATTTCAGTATTTAAGAATTGAGGAAGTTGAGATCTTTGTCTGAATATTTGATCATTTAGGAATTTTAGAATTCGGTATTTAATAGCAATTGAGGACTTCAATTTTGTAATTTACAATCTGCAAATTTCTAAATTGGAGGGTTCGAAAGCCAATAAATTCTTGCAATGTCACTTGACCTAGAACGTTAGAAAGTTATTAATATCCGAATATCAATACTCGCATTATCAACACAAACGTTTCAGTCTAATCCCATGAGTCGGCACAAGTGCACCACACCCTCGCAAATGCGGTTGTCCATCACAGTTAGAAAAGTGGAATGGGCGTACCCAGCAAAACGATGCGGACGGCTAATAGACGGGTTTTCTATAATTTATAAGGAAAAACAAGATGCACGACGTTCGTATAACGGAATCAGAAATTATCTCTGAACACCTGGCGAGCATACTCTGTATGTTCTCTCTACGCACTCGTTAAATCATGTAACGATTCTCGGTTTGTCTTTCTCTTTTTCGTGGGAGGCCCCCTCGAGAGGCATTGCTCAAGGTGTCGAATTAGAAAGGAAATTCGCGTGTTATCTGCTGTGTAGCCGGTCACTTATAATAATACAACCGTTCGTGAAAGTGCAGACAACCAGGGCGGAGTAGCCTTGTTCGCACGATTCAGTCAGGGAATCACAAAAGTGATCAACAAAGTCGCTTTCGAACTCGATGACTCGTCAGACGTCGCGTTCGTGTAACGGGTTAGGTTTCGACGTGACGTATCGCGAATACAAACGTGTCCTTCGCTAGCTACGGAGGTGGCTCAACCCTTTCTCGGCTGATCTCAGCGGTCGGGCGTTTGGAGGTTACCTTTCGTAACGGTCTCGATGGTCTTTGGTGTTTGATAGATTACCTTAATGAAACTATGATCTTGATTCTAATAGAGAAACTAGTGAGCCGTTTAACGGGAATTACTCGGAGAGTGAAGTTCCAGCTGGAAAACAGTTAATTGGGTCCATGGGGTTGTGCTGATCTAGGTCAGCGGTTGCCAAATATTTTCATCCAACTTTCGAATGTTAGATTTCATTGGAAACTTTTTGAGAGATTTGTGATTTAGGATTTTAGAAATTTAGGAATTTGGGAATTTGTCGATCTAAGGATGTCGGTCTAGTGAGTCTAAAGATTTATGAACCTAATCATTTGGAATTTCAAATTCTAGAGAAACAAGAATTATTGTCCGGTATCCCTTAAAAGTTCTAACTGTAACCCAGATATTATTTAATTAGCCACATTCTTATACAACAACCAGTGTACCGATTTATTAACGACAAAGAAACCGCTGTATAAAAACGCGAGATACTTATACACGGATGATAAATGAACATCATTAAGAAAGTTTTAAGATAATTGCCGTTGATACTTATCAAATGACATACATTACGTGCCCGTATAAAACATCCTTCTTTCGACCAAGGAACACCGAATAATCGCTCTTAATTTTAACGATCAAACGAAGCGCCTCCTCAACCGGATACAAAAAAAGGGACACTATAAATCGAGTCGCCGAATTTCACAAAAGAACATTGTGACCGTTCGAGTGACAAACAATCGCTTGGAACGTAATTCGCGCATACCTTCGCTAAAGGTACACTCGGCGAGGGCGTTGAAAGGCTACAAACCCGTGCAACTCCTTTCACCGTGTTCGAGCAACGGGGCATGTTACAGCGAGGGATCGATGCGTCGTCGAATCGGTCGAGTAACTCTCGAATGTGATTCCATGGATGTAATTCCGAGGATAGGAATTCCACGAGAACCTGTGCGGAAGATAATATCTTCGGATACTACTAGAGTTACGCGGAACTGTTATCTCTGGAATCGGTACATATTTCAAGTTATCTGTAATGAGTGATTTTTTACTCTGAGAAAATATATACTGTTCGACTTCTCTGTAATTTGCAGTAAAAGGTAGTTTACGATGTTCGGTGATGATCTTGAGGATAAGAGTATCCGATAGGAATGCATCCGAAGCTGACCGATTTACTACTACTCATCTACCACGTCGGTTCTCCTTTAAGGGGTTGCTTTTTCTAAAATACCTTATGTTTCATCTGTATAATTCTAAGAAAATATATTCTCTTCAACTTTTCTCTAATGTGGTTTACAGTAAAAGGCATTTTACGATGTTCGCTGATGACACTAAGGGTAAGGGTATCCGATAGGAACGCATCCGAAACTGATCGATCTACCACTACTCAACTACCATGTTCGTTCTTCTTCAATTTTAAGATGTTGTTTCTAAAATACCTTATGTTTCGTCCGTATAAGTGTATGTACACAGAGATAGTCTCAATTAAGCTTCAGAATTTATCATAATATCGTCACAAGTAGAAATATCTTCCTTTACTTGTGCCATAAAGAATTGCAAATATGTTGACGCTTACTATTTACTGAATAATATTCCTCAATATTCAGAAATCTCAACGCAGTCTATTTTTACATTTTTTGTACTACAAGGTGAAAATTTGAATTGTTCAGAACAGGTTACTCTGAAATGAACGATGTCTTAAAAACCATCATTTGGGTACATGAAACACTATAATCCGAAACGCAATTTCCAATGAACCGAAAGTAAGAATTATTTATCGTTCGTTTAATGCGATCTTATTCCCGATAACTTTTACTTTCGTGAACCAGGTTCGCTTGTCGTTGCACGCTAATTCTCGCGTCATGCAACAACCCTAAGCAAAAACGCACGCCAATCGGATCTTATCTTGCTCATTAGAGGTACACGAAGGGAAAAAATTCGACTAGCTTTCGTAATTCTTGCTTAAATAATATGCGTGTAAGTAGCGAAACACGGATCTGAATTATTCTAACGCTTTCTAATTATCGATCGATCGAATGCCTTTCATTTTACGATTCGATAGAAAGGAGTGATGGTCAAGGCAAAGTTCACGGAACGTTGTAAATTTCTTCCGAACGATCACTCGATGATATTATGTCTGTTGAACGAAGACGTATAAATATAGCTTTGCTATTCAATTTATACGTTTATGATCTAGAGTAAGATTATACACCTGCAGATTCAGTGAATCTGATGCGTTGTACAAATTAATTAAGTATACTGGTCAAAGTGAAAATGTTCATTTGAAATAAGATGTATCAATTAATTTTGACTTTTACTTCGTTCGTATCTACGCGCTATTTCTTTCTCGAGAAGAGAATTGCAGTCGTAAGAATTATTGATAATCGTTTTCTAACCATAGCGAAATTGCCACTTAAATTCTATCTTTCAATAGCTCTAACAACAGAGATAAATTATTACAGCGATAACTGCTCCTACCAAAAGATCTCTTTTATTATAGAAATCATTTTTTATTTCATTCATACTTCCTCCACCTCCTCAATTAAAAACATAAAGGTTAAGAGAGGTTTGATTGCGGTAATTATAAGGACGCAATTTACACCTAACTGTTTAATTGCATCGGTAAACGTGCCTAGAAAGTTGATCTAAACAGCCCTAATTGATTTCGTCGCTTCCGTTTTCGGTCACGGGAAAACGGAATCTAAGACTGTCACGCGGCTGCCGAAGGATAACATGGCGCCTTACTCGCTTTGATATTTGTGATGAAGAAATTAATCTTCTGAGATACTCAATTTACTTTTTAGGTGTTAAGTTAACTAACGGAGGGGTTGTTTATCGATTTTCAGCCGTTTTAAAAAATTTTTCGGTTTTACAAAAATTAAATAAACATGTTTCATTAAATTTACTTTATTTTGGATAATATTGTACAAGGTTATTGACTAATATTTATATCTAGTATTTCTTGACTTTGTAAAACATTCTCTGTAAATAATTAATTTCACTGCATTTGCAGCACCGGTCACGCACGACCGTGACGGTCAACGCGTTAATAAACTAGGTATACATTTTTGTAATTATTCTATGTTACGTGTTTTATATTCCCACGTTTGTCAGTGATCGAAATGGACAGTTGATCGATCCAAGGTTACGTCGGAACTTGTGAACTTTCATGTGACTCATAAACTGGGAGGTGCTTAATCATCAATATAACGCGTTTTCTCGTAAGTATCACGTTTTAAATTCCCAGTTTCCTGTATTTTATGGATTTTTAATTTAATGGGGACATTGAATTACATTTTTAACATCATACATTTTAAAATTCACGTTGAATATTTTATATGAATTATGAGTTATAAATTTATTTTATGATTATCTTATATCAGTTATAAGTTATGAATTCACCTAATAAATATTTTATATCAATCACATTTTATGAAATTACTTTATAGCTATTTTATGTAATTTACAAATTATAAATTTACTTTATGTATATTTTATATCAGTTACAAGTTATGAATTTATTCTATAAACTTTTTACATCAATTACAGGTGATGAACTTACTTTATAATTATTTCATATAATTTACGAATTATAAATTCCTTTCATATATATCTTATAGCAGTAACAAGTTATGAATTTACTTTATAAATATTTCATATCAATCTCAGATTATGAGTTTCTTTAATAATCATATAATATCAGTTACAGTTTATGAATTTCTTTTATAAATTTTTCCTATCAATTACAAATAATAAGCTTACTTTATAAACATATTATATCATTTACAAATAACAAATTCATTTCACATATCTTATCATCTACAAACTCCAAACAAGGAGTTGGTTGCAAACAAGGCGTGCAAACACTTCAAATCAAAACAAAAGAAAATTATCGTGATTCGATGAAAGAAAAACCATCAGCGAATATTCACCATGACAGTAAACACATTAATCATTCTTACAAAGCGAAATCGTTAGATCCATACCGCACAATAATCAAACAAAATGTGTACCACCGTGTACAACACGGTTCTCACTGTAACAATCGACGCTTTAGCACGGTGTTCGCACGTGAAACTAAAAGAATGTTCCCTTCACGTCCCTTGAACGAACTATCGGAGCACCTGTTAGGAATGCGTTCAACTGCCTCAGAAAATACTGAATTAACAAACAGTTTCGTGACATCATACACGACGTATTTGCATGAAGTTGCGTCTACTCACGGAGCAGGTAGTTATCGGGTTACACAATATATCGGTAATAGACGTATCTGCTATAAACTTGGCTGCATTCCACTATCGTTACGGCCTTGATCGCATTTCTTCGCGGAATTTCATCTGTTTTTAAACACCGTTCTTTCCCAACTGAAAAAAAGTAAAATAACTTTTACTCCGGAAGAAATCGGTGATATGTCGCCATTTTATCGCGACGGAAACGGTATCCGATAAAGATAGCTCTGGGCATATTACCGAGATACGAAATTATATAGAACGACGGGAAAATGTTGAAGGTCTACCTATGATTTCAGAATTATCGATACGATCAATTCCTCTGCTGCTGAAAGCGATTGTTCCTTGAGAAATGATCACCGGATTATGCAACGCTTTCGAGCCATGTTTATTTAATTCCTAGTGGTCAAGAAAGGTACAGAAAAGTCCGCAAAATCGTTCAAATAAAGTGTTGATCTTATAGCGTCTCGAGACTGTGACAAGATTGTAAGCTAAAATCTAGTAAGATGAAAAGCAGAGCGAAAGACTTAATTTACGAAGCGAAAGAATGTAAAAAAAGTATCTCGTAGGATCTTGAGGCTCTTTCGTCTTCACTGTAAAAATCGTTGTATCAATTAACGTACACACACTAATACACTCAATTAGGCATTGATCGAGCATCTTTGAAACGGTAACACTTTCTCGTCCGGCGATTTGCTTCGTTAGCAAAGTGTAACGCTTAGAAGATTGCGTGTAATTGTAGCAAATCGTTCGTTCTAGCCTTCACCCACTTTCTCTCTCGTAGAATGACTTCAGGTCAACTATCGGAAACGAACGTGTTGACCGTTTACGAATTCGAGTAAACGAATTTAACGACAGGATTGTGAACAATATGCAGTTTAAAAAGTACAACTAGGGAATGTTAAGTTTGCACAATTATATTGATGGAAGTTGACATTTATTTCAGAGTTGATATAATTTCTTTTACCTACCAACTTCTTAGTGGGGCCACACTGGATATAAGAGTGTAAATAATTTCTGTAATTTAAAATAAGGGATGTGCGTTATAACATTATAGTGTAATATATAAACATAGAAATATTTAATTAATAGTGTAACAATAGTGTCAAAAAACATTCATCGAATTTTTCAAATAACCTCAAAGGTCAGTCAGGTTAGGTTAAATTGACATTCACAGCAATGGACGCTTCCTGAATCATTGCACTTCACAATCTTAAGAAATTTTCTATAATCTTGAAAGTCAAATGTCAAGTGTATAATCTTGAACACAAGTGTCTCCATTAGTGTCAGACTAATATTGAAACTAATCCCACACCTATAACTGCAAACGACACTAATTATTTATACACAGTGACACAATTATTGCCGAAGCATATGCAGTTACCGGTAAATTATCTTCTCGGTATTTCCGATTCGCGTTTATATTTTATTGCGATCTTATGACCCTACAAGGCTACGCAAATGAAGGTAGAACGTATTTCGTTTACGAGTATTACTTCACTTCCTTAAGAAGACTGGATTCGATCTTTGACATCTGTTTTCCTGTTCGAGCATTAGAGAAAGTATCAATGATTTTCAAACTGGCCAATAACATATACGAAACGAGATTAATAATCATATTTTCTGCTAAATCGATAAATTTACGGTTAGTACTTATTCCTGCTTTCGGTAGTTTTATATTGCCTCGTAAAATTATTATATTTTTATCTGCTTGAAAATCTTGTTATCTGCAGAGTGAATGTTATTCCGGTTAAACCACCCTTCCTGCCGTTCTATTTTACTCGTAAAATTATTTAATCGATTGATTTAACGTAGAAATCTATGCAACGTGTTTCTCGGAAGAAATTTCACCGGAGGGAAATCATGAATTTGATCAACTGCTTCTTTTGTACATTTCAGAGGCGTAATTATAACACAGTGAATCGATCCGTAGATGAATTATCTAATTCGGAATCTGCCACGAAAGAAAATTTATCAGTACGAGATCAAACCGGTTATAAATCTTGTTTTATCAGATGATAACGATGAGAGACTTTTTATTGCTTTATTAATTAAGCGTTTTATCGCAACGGCACCGCGGATTTCGTTCTTTTCCCATAAAACGTAATTCCTCTCGACACTTCCTTGACTATCTCGTTCAGTTTTGTTATCGTTCAGATGGAGAATTTGATCAACTTAATTGCTAAGATATTTATTATTAATACTTACATGTTGTAATTAGCGCGAGTGTAGGCAATAATGACACGCTCCAATTATTTATAGTTGTACAAAATGGTCGTTCTCTACAATTATATTTTTTGTTTACTACTAGAATATGTTTACGTTCGAAAAATTTTATGTGGAACTTGAATTGACGACATAATTAGAGTTTACCGTTCGATTATATGGTACTGATAATTTTTACAGCACGTCAGTTATTTAACTGTTAATTAGTCAACGCGTTAGTTAATTCAGAGAATGTCACACTTTCAGAATTATTAGTTATGCAATGCTTTGACAGATCAAATTTTTAGGAAGAACAGATGGCGATATAATTAAAGTCCACATATTGCATGAAATTCGTGATTCTTCTAATATTCGCAACATGTTAGTTACTTAATTATTACTTAATTAACGTGTTAATTATTTTACACAATTTTACTTTCAATATTATCACTTACGTAATACATTGACAGTTAACGATTTTAAACAGCCGGAAAATTTGGTAAGAATGTAGGAGTAAAGCAGTTTACTTAATTCAATTTATCGTGTCAAACGGGTTATTCGTTCGATACAAATTACGCCACGACCTGTTCCGTTTGGTGATTGTAACTTTAATTACATTCCAACGTAACCGAGAATTAAGTAAGCCGTAATGAAAGTGTCACCCGTTATCGACAAGTTCCGATAACGCAAACAAAATCAACAATATACTTCCAAACTTTTACTATTATCAACTAATCGATCAATCCCATGTAAACGTCACGTACGTCCATAAAAATGATGAACACAAAAACTTATCACCTTATTGGTAGATCGTAAGACTAGTCATCGATTAATTAATGCTTCCGTATCAACTGACCATTTTTGCACCGATTCGCAACGCGGATCTATTTCTAATTAACTCTCGATTTCCAGCTAACGAACCCTAACGGAAGTCGCTTAAAACCTTATTACTTCCTCGACTCGTAAACACAACGTATAATTCGAGTATGATTAAAATTTAATATCCGCGATTTTTCTTGACCGCTCCTGTAATTTATAATTGACAGGTAATTAATAATTGTCGACTTATACTTCACATCGTTGGCTAAGCTATTTATGATCTTGCGTGGGTGGAACTTTTAACAATGACGAAACGTTTGAAGGGGAGATGTTGAATGTAGGGAATTTGGGGTGGAGGGATATTGGGACGTGGAGATATCGGGACGTAGGGATATCGGAGCGTAGAGATATCGGGACGTAGGGATATCGGAGCGTGGAGATAGCGGGACGTAGAGATATCGGAGCGTGGAGATATCGGGACGTGGAGATATGGGGATGTGGAGATATCGGAACGTGGAGATATGAGGACGTAGAAATATAGGGGTGTAGAGATATCGGAGCATGGAGATATCGGGACGTAGGGATATCGGAGCGTGGAGGTATCGGGACGTAGGGATATCGGAGCGTGGAGATATCGGGACGTAGAGATATCGGAGCGTGGAGATATCGGAACATAGGGATATCGGAGCGTGGAGATATCGGGACGTAGAGATATCGGAGCGTGGAGATATCGGGACGTGGAGATATGGGGACGTAGGGATATTGGGATGTGGAGATATGGGGACGTAGAGATATAGGGGTGCAGGGATATCGGAGCGTGGAGATATCGGGGTGTAGAGATATCGAAACGTAGAGATATTGGAACATGGAAACATCGCAGTTATAATATCAGCCTGCAGAAGTACCAAAACATACAGACATAGAAACGTACAAATTTCGGAAAATATCATCACCTGATATATTCCAGCATAGATATATCAGAACACAGAAATATCAGGACGTAGCACCAGAACATAGAGACATAGCTACATAATATCCACATATCCCTGCAAGTTTCCAAATATATGAATCTAGAGATACGAAATACAGGAATCTGAAAGTACAAATCTACATACAATATAGAAACGTGTATCTAGTAATTATATAGAAATCTAAGAATCTGAGTCTACGTCTCTAATCCACATACGTACATAATTTTATGAATAGATAATGAGTGTCCCCGTGCATGAACTTTACGTTCTACAATGTAAATTTTAACATGCACGTAGCAGTTGAATTGCAGGTTAGCCAAGCTTGACCAGTGAAAGGCGACTTTATTTCGTTTAAAATATCAAGAATCTTGTATTCGTTATCGGAACGGCCGCGATAAACGGGTTCGCCGATACGAACGCTTGTAAAATAACATTTTAATGCCATTTCAAGCTTCGTATACTATAGCTTAAATTTTCCCGCGGAAAACCAGAGACTAGCATTCGTTACCAATTATTTATGACATTGTTCTTACTGTCCGAACGTTGTAATCGAATCAGATTTTCCTTCGCTCGTTTCCGATAATTATATCACATAATTGTACTGCAGTCGAATATATTTCCTTATGCAACTCCCTCTATCGCTGCGAGCACCAAGAATTAGAAAACCGGATACGATTTTAAGAAGTGAACCTGATTTACGAGAGACCACCCTGCGCTACCGTTTCGAAATTCATCTCGGTGGATAATAATTTCGCCGGCGAACAATTTGAAACGGTTAGGCTTGAATATAGAACAGACGCTGTTGACCGTTTTTACTCCGTACCGATTACCTCGGGAAACGTGGGAGTCGCCGGGATAATGACATCTTTGTTTCAGATACTCGATTTGGTATGACTTCTGTCCGCAACGAGTCCCGTTCACCGACAACTGGCAATTGCCCTTTTCAATCTCCGACAGGAAATTCCATGTTAAAGTCTCCGATCAAACAGAATTCCATAATGTCTAGCTAGAGAACGAAGATTAACACTTAACGGACGGCTCAAGTTTACCAATCGTAGATTTACGTTTTTACTGCTATTTTTATTAGGCCAGTTTTTTACGCACTCACAGTATGCGAAGAACAATGCGTTACATTCGAATAAAGTTTTTGATGATTAAATTTTTCTGAAAGATATGACACATTAACTTTGATAATTTACTTTTTTAAAATTCACAAAGTATGTCATTTTCAAATGTTTCCAATGTATTAGAGGTGCATGGTGTTTTGTTAATACATGAAAACGATCATTCTATTGAAACGGTGAGCGAGTGAGCCATTACATTGGCGCCATGTAATCTACAACATCTCCAAAACCACTGTAGTGACGTGTCTTGACTAAAAGGTTACATACATTCTAATAATACATTACATGTTTGAAACATTTTTTAGTTAATTTTTAACTAATTATAGTAGAAATACATGGAACGCTTTGAGACGATAAAGTTAAAAGATGAAATGCAGAGCATCTTTAATGTCTCCAGAAACGTGCTCGTGAATCAGCAGATCTACAGATCGATGGCCGTAAATCTACCGATAATAAATTATGGACGAACATTCAGTGAATATCGCGGTACGTGTCGTTTAAATGTCAGCAGTCGATTCCATCTCTGCGTGGGTCCAAAAATTAATTCCCGTTTGGCAGCGGCGCGATATTTGGCCGAGCTCGATATTTACATCGAGCTCACAGAACATTAACTTTGTAATAAACTTGTTCGAAGACAAACCGAGCGAAACATCGGTACATCGCGAAACACCTACCAACATCTCTTCCCGCGTTTCTATTTCTATTTCGTTTCTATTTCGCGTGGAAAAAAATGCTCATTGCACTGGATTTCGTATTTTCAGCGGTGATCGCGGTGGCCGCGATCGGTGTAAACACGCGGATTTATATAAGATCGAATTTTGACACCGACGGACATTTATCAGCCTGCGGAACACGTGCACGTTTTTCGTGACGGTGAACGGAAAATTAAACTTGCACTTGTAGACATTGCCGAAACGCCCGTTTGCCAAGAATACTGGTATCCGTTAATCTCCAACACCCGGAACACACTGCGTTTTCTTAATTATCGTCTGTTGCTGAATTTATAATCATTAGTTTCGTTTACGGCGTAAATAAAACTCGGTATATTAATTTATTGCCAATATGGCGACGGTGAAAGGATATGGCTTTTAACGGCACAGGGAATTAGTTATCGTGGATAATTTGTGCAACAATTTTATTACTGTTTAAGTACATTTTCATTGTTCGACAACGATCGTTCTTTCGAAACGAGGATATCCGTGCTCGAAGAAATTAGAAAATTGCATCGTTTAATTACTTTGTTATTCCGTTTATATATGCTTCAGGAAATTGGAAAACTAATTTTATGCATATTGTTTTCAATTAGTTATTTTGTATGAGTAATGCAGTTTTGTGTTTAATAATTCATGAACGAAACTTCAAACTCCATTTCTGCAAAGAGGAATCTTGCTTAGAATCACGTCAGCTACCCCCTGTTTCAGAGACCTACACTAATTGTGAAACACTCTGTATATCGATGTGTCGAGTCGTCATACGTTGTATTTCTACGCATAAGATTTCGTTGTATGAGAGATGCGTTGTATCTCACAGCGGTTGTATTTCTATCACCACATGTATCTCAAAATATTAAATCATCACGCGTTTCGACATATTAAATCACCAGACGTACTCCAACCCATGAAGCTGTATTACCACAGATACCACATCGTCAAATCTCCCACGCCGTATTGCCACGCGTTATATCACCCACGTGTCCTATCAATCTGACGTTACATCACCCCCGCATTATATAACCACCCCTACATTGCCTCTATACCCAACTTGTTAGTATTTTCTTCGGCGTACCCCACAGAGAGCACTCACAGCACATCCTGCGCGCGCACGCGATTGCAGTCGTTCAGGCGTTCAAGAGTGGATCCTCGATTAAAAGATCGACAAACTAATACATAATCTTACGGTAAGCTTATGCGAACTATACTCTGGAATAATTCGTTTAAATCCAAAGGGATTGTTAAGTTTGAAATCTTTATTGAATCACATTTGCATCTCCTGCGCATTAAAGACAAAGTGTCGCCGACGTTATCGTCGATCAACGTTAAAGATTTGACCCGGTGTCCGCTGTTGAACCGACGATCGAAGAAATTCGAACAGGTTGGCAAGCGTTGTCGTGTTTAATCGTGGCCGCTGTCAGTTACGATTATCCAGCGTGCAATTTAGTCGTCACCGCCAGTCATGACTTCCATGAACTCTGCAACACAGAAATCGGAGGCATGAAAACACGTCGTTTATCGAAGGCATTCGAAAATCGTGAAAAAATGTGCAATTACGGCTGCTTAAGTTAACAGATAGATTAGTTTCGTTGGGAGTTTAATTAATCGCCCCCGGGGAGAAATAACACGTTATCAGTGATTCGTGTGCGGCGAATGTTAGCCCGGAGCTCGGCACACGAACCGAGTTAATTAATTAACGAGAGAGTGATAAATTATTAGCAAGCAACTGTTACACCTTCCCTGTAATTTCCGACGTGCAGTACCACTTTCAATCGACCACGGTGGACGTGTCGTAATTCTGTTGCACTAGCGATCCGATTGATTGACGTGATATGGAAATTCAACGAGGTCCGAGCTTACCGTCGAAGTCGAGCGTTCCTGAGCCGTCAGCGTCGATCTCCTCGATCATCATGTCTAACTCCTGTGGTGTCAGTTTGTCGTCCAACTCGTGGAGAATGTCACGAAACACAGCCGTGGTTATGTAACCGTTACCCTCTTTGTCGTACAATCGGAATGCTTCGCGTAATTCCTGCTGCATCGCTTCGGAATCTTCCTCCACCAAGAATCTTGCGGCCAGCGTGCAGAACTCCTCGAATTCCAGTTGACCAGAACCTGTTAACATCCGACTGCCGTGTAGTCCGTGTTTGTTTACTTTTCGTAACGAGTATTTGTTCGATTTTCATGCAGTAAACAGATTGAAGTTTATGGAGTATGCATTTCAAGGTTTTTGTAAAGGTTTATACCAGATTTAAATTGTATATACGATGCTACTGAATGTTAAATCAAAATCGAACTCAGATTGTATCCAAGTAAAGTTCAAATTAATCGTAATCCAAATCGTATTCAAATCAAACTAAAATTATGCCCAAATAAAATTCAAATGTGATCCAAATTATTTTCAGCTCATCTCAGATCTAAATTTAATGCATATTAAACTCTAATAATTCGAATTGAATCTCAGTGATCCAAAACCAAACCAAATCCAACTTTAAAATTATTAAATTGTCTGCTATGCAAGAGGTATTTCATGTTACATTTATAAACGCGATTTCAGTATTAAGATGAATGTTTAATCAGATAATCCAACAACAAACATGCGTCTAAGTTATGTGAGTGACAACTGGGGCCGAATCTGCCAGATTCAGGTCAACCCTGAGGAGCTATACTGCACTGTTTACGAAACGTTGACAAGACAACCAAAACATTAACACGAATATGTGAAATGTCATAATAACTAATGCAAACGTGTAGTTTTAAATATGCTATTAAGATTCAACGTGATATATCTTTACTATTGCTGTAGAAGAATGCACAAAGCTCAAAATTCAAAACAGAAGATTGTGCAAATGGTCAAGAACAAATTATAGTTGTGTTGGATGAAATTCTGCTGATTATTATTTTTGATTTTTGAGTTTTCTTAAATTTGTGAGTTTAAAATTTCGTACCATCTTCGTCAACTTCCTGAATGATTTCCTTCAGAGTTTTTTCGCTGAGTTCGTAACCCAACATGGTCAATATTGTGCCCACCATGTCAGTGCCGATGCTACCCTTCTTTGTTGCGTCGAAGGCGTCGAAGGCCTTCTTCAACACTGCGATAAAATCATTATAATTACTAACAAGCCATAGATGAATAATCAATTGCGAGGGAAACTTTAATGAGTTACTCACGGGCAATTTGATCTTTGGTCAGGTCATCCTGCAAAGGTCAAACACAAAATTATTCTTTGATACACTATGGAGACATTGCACAATTCAAACATTTTCATTGGTTACTTTACTTTTTACAAAAATTTATTCTCTTTTGCTATTGACACAATTTATATTCCACTTTGATTAATATTTTTTTTTTATCATTTCTCGAACTGTCAGAGGTGCTGAACTATTTCATAAATGAAACAGTATAACATTGACCCAGCTCCATTTTTTTTTGTTAATCACACTAAGTCACCAGTAGAAAATTGATTCAAAATATTTCCACATAAACATCGACTTTAGTTTTATCAGTTATTCCTTCGGGTCAAAGGTGAAGCAGACGTGTATCAACTAAAAATACCGACAATAAAAAATGAAAAACAAAATTTCCCAAAATGTATATGCCAAAAGATATACACATACAAATTTCCAAAGAAAAGACTTGTTTTGAAAATATCCACAGAAATAGTATAACTTTCTCAAAATGTGAACATACTTTAAAGACTTCAAATCATACATCCAGAAAATATTAAAATTTAAAAAAGATTATTTTGTTTATTATTTACCACTATATTACAACAAAAATTGACAACGTTTACATGGAAATGTTTCTTCCTTTTCAACCACCTACCATGTTAAAAGGGTGGTTAGATGTGCACTTAAGGAACTGGTGTTAACACACGACAACGTCGACGACTTATCCGGGTATGCACCAGATTCTGGCTGTGATCTTCTGTTTTATGTGGACATTACGATGATCTTCTGGCACGTGATTGACCGGGTAATACCTACGTAGATACTCTAGCGGTTTTCAAATTCATCGAGGACGCTCCCCACTCGGTTTTCGCGGAAGAGGGGCTTTCAATTGTGCGAAATCCGAGGCAACGTACCCGTTTTTGAGATTTACTCGGATTTCCTCGTCCCGTCTCTCTCGGGCCATTCATCTATATCGTCCGATGAAACCTTCCTTTTCACTGAAAACAACTGTAACAAGGAAGAAATTCCAACAACGAAACGTGTCTCTCGGTTTCGAAACGAGAGGCAATTGTACGAAAAGATGATTGTGGACTTATCAGCTACTTCACGATGGAGTCTCGCTATATGGCCCTGGACCTACAGAAGCGACAAATATGGCAAAAGGGACATAGGCAAGGAACCCTATTACAACTTGATCAAACAAATACTGTTTATGAGTTGTTAGCAAACTCATTTGTTAGCAAAATTTGTAGACTTGTAAATTTATTTTTGCACCGAAGGGTTTTTGGATAGATTGGTAAATCTGTAGAACCCTAGATCCCTGGACTTCTATGTCTAATTCGTAGATCTTTAATTTTATAAATACTTAGAATAGTAGATGCATATAGTTGTAAAGTTATAGATCCGAAAATTTATAAACTTGTAACTATTTAACTTTTCAATTTTTTGCTATCACCATATAAAATCGTAACATATACTCGAATATATTATTTAACGAAGCGTTTGGTAATAAAAAGCGAACGGTAATTTAATCAGACCCTCGTGACAAATTGTAATTAAACGGAGCGTAATCAACGATCGTTTAGATGCAAATGGAATTAACGAGTACGTAAATTGCGTCGCGTCAGTTTCAGTCTCTTTTCCGATTGCAAGGAAAATTGTTGGCGATATTGACGCAACTTTCCCTATTGATTAACTTGAATCACGATATAGTTTCATAGATATATCGAGGGTAACATTTCGATCATTTGTAAGTCAATCGACGAGAGGTTACATCATTCGGTGTCGTGCTATTGCGAGCGCAATACCTCGCCTCGAGGAAATTTCTTTATTTTACAAAAGCTCCGTTTCGCAAGGATCTGTCGATCGATCGTTGCTAATACTTCCGTGCCGCAATATCCGAACGGTGTCTTAACGCAACATCCTAACGAATTAATGCGGTGAAGAAGAAAAATGCGGCGACAATAGACGAAGTTGGCTCTCAGCCGGCCATGACGGACTGTCTCGAGACAATTCGGCGTAATAACCACATCTGAGGTATTCTTAGGATGCTAATTATAAGCTCATAAAAGCTACCGGCTATTATGTTAGCACTGATCCTGGCGCATTCTTCGTTTCCATTATTACAACCTTATCATAAATTTCAACTATAAAAGACTACAACAGAATTCCTCAGCGAATCTTCGTAAGCTTGTTCTCGTAAATCAATGTTTCTCCGCTATATTTCTAGCCGTTGAGGTTTTAAGGCTTTACGATTTCACAAAATATTGTGCATTATTAATGAAATATTTCGTTAAAAATAACACCACGAATGCAGCCACTTCGACTGTTCTTTTATATCACGCCATTTTGTTATTCTTAGACCTGCACTCTTGATACTGCATATTTTCATATTTTTATGAAAGTACACGAAGTAATTTATATTTCTTTAAAAACAAAGCGGAAGAAAATCATTTTGGAGTCTTTTTCTGAAAAGTTGAAAGTTTCAAATTAATTTTAATACTCAGCGAGTTAATGATTGAATTTTTTAATTTTATTAAAAATGATTACACAATGCAAACACCAACGGAAAGATTACAGAAATAAGAGACACGAATTACATTTGGTACGCTGTTTATTTCTTCATTTATTTACTTTGGCCGATACCGATTTAAGTATTTATAGCAGGGTTTGTGCAATCGGCGTGAATGTCAATGACACCGATTCAATGACACAGGAGCGAACCGTAGGACAAATTAAACTCACAAAATTATCTTTGCTATTTTTTTGCGTTTTTATTATTCTTCTCGTATTTTTACGTTGTCTTACATAGGTACAGTTTATTAATCACATAATCGTTGCTTACACATTGATTGTATGTATCGTGGGCAAAGTGTAAAGTTTACACTTGGTATATCACCGAACTTCGATCTTTCAGTCTCTTTTTAATCCTCGCCTGCAAGGTCATTTACACTTAGGAGTGATTATATTTTGTTGCGTTATATATATTTTATTATGGTTGATTTTATAGTTTATTTTACTTGATATATTGTTTTATGGGCAGATAAGGTTTTTGGCGAACGAATTTTAAATTTGGGAAGTTGGTAGTTTGCGACTTTGGGGATTTGGGGATTTGAGAATTTGGAGAGTTGGAGAGTTGGGGATTTGGAGGTTTGGAAATTTGAGCATTTGGGAATTTGAGAGTTTGGTGATTTGAGGATCTGGAGATTTGGAGATTTAGGGATTTGAAGATTTGGAGATTTGGCAAGTGGAGGTTTTGGGGTTTTGGAGTTTAGTGGATTTGTGAATTTGTGGGTGTGTGGATTTATGAATTTATGGATTGCGGATTTGGGTTTCTGAGGATTTGGTCATTTGGTCATTGGGTGATTTGGTCATTCGATCATCTGGTCACCTGGCTATTTAGTCACGTGGTCATTTGGAAATTCAAGTCTTTAGAAATCTAGGAACTTAATAAGCTGGGAATTGGATAGCTTGGTAAGTTAGTAAATAACAAACTTATAATTTCAAGTTAATAACTTGCAATTTCATAATATGCATTTCTTATTTTCAAATTTTAAGAATTTGATAATTATTAATTAGAGAACTTGAAACATTAAAAATAAATTTGACAACACGAAAGTTTAGAGTTACCCAAACCCTCAATCGTCAAATTTCCCAATTTACCCTAACCCATCAGAGTCTATACAGTTGTCACTTCACTCCGAACGAAATGTCAAGGTGACCTTGAACTGCAATGCCAAACTACTCGAGGAATAAAACAATTGCCTTCAACGAACCAAACAGGAAGGATAAGATGAAAACATGAATTTATATCCGCCGATATAAACCAGTTTCTTATGTACGACCCCGAGTCGGTCGGTTAATTCCGGCATAGATAGAAATACATTTCAGCCGATTGTGACTCCGAAAGCGAGGTGCAGGGCAGAAATACTTTCTCAGCTATACCGTGTGCATGTTCCTCCTCGTTCGTCTTAACGAACATCACCTACGAACCTTTAACTTCATACTTTGCCAACGGTGTGCATACATCCTCGAGTAAATTGCAGTTTTCGCGTGCAAGTCTCGGTCGTTTGCGCTTGCCGCATCGTGCCAAGGTGATAATTTAGCCTGTCATGACCTCCATGAATTCTGAAACGCGAAACGCGTCATGTTCGATGTATTACGAGCTGACTTTTTCGCCTGTAATTTGAGGAGACGACGATACTCACCTTCGAAATCAACCGTGCCAGATCCGTCGGCGTCCACTTCGTCTATGATCATGTCAAGCTCCTCGGGCGACAGTGCATCGTCCAGTTCGTGAAGAATGTCTCTGAACACGTCGGTGGTGATGTAACCGTTTCCTTCTTTGTCGTACAAACGGAACGCTTCTCGTAACTCCTGTTGCATCGCCTCGGTGTCTGTGTCCTCCTCCATGAATCTGGATGCTAGGCCGCAGAAGTCTTGGAAACTCAATTCTCCCGATCCTGTGTGAATTAAAGTTTATAAGGGATGAATTCAAATTATACGACACGGTTGGATATTAGGATTCTATTAGGTTATGATAACCTCAATTAAGGATTTGGCTTCTAATTTAGAAATTATATTATGTTATAACCTAAATATATTAGGTTGGGTTTAATACTTTTAAGGTACATTATAAAGTAAACGTAAATTATTAGGTTCCTAATTTATAGGTTATATCGTATTATAACCTAAATATATTAAGTTAGGTTTAATCTCTAATTTATAGGTTATAATATAACGTTAAGCCACTGTGTGATGTCGCGACTGGAAGTGTTAAGAAACAAGAAACTTGGCCAATAAAAGTTGTCAAGTTTATATTCACATGATCACCCTGATGTACCATTACCCTAATTTACGTTCCTGTTTGAAAGAGTTTTAATAAACCTTGCTCACTCACCAAATGGATCAAATTCAGCGATGACACTATTCAATTGTTCGGATGGGATCTTCATTCCCATCATCCCTAGAATTGTACCGACCGTGTCGCTGGTGATGATACCTTTCTTATCAGGGTCGAAAGCGTCGAAACCCATTTTCAACTCTGTTTAAAAATTTTGTTTAAGTAAAATGTGTATTAGGTGATGGAACTGATTGAATACTTACGTGCAATTTGATCCTTGCTAAGTTGGATATCATCCTATGAGAACAGAACAAATTTTCAATTACACTTTCTTTGTATAAAAAAAGTGATATCGTATAATACATTAAATTTGATATTAATAGGTCTCTCATTTGACTATCCTTGTAATGGAATAATTTACAAAAGAAGAGAAAAAAGATGTTGAAGACATATATCATTTTTCATATGAAATATTCTTCGTTTTGTATACTAATTACAATTTAAACCCCACTGACATAGAAATTGTTAAATTTTATCTCTGTTTACTGTATCAGACTTTGATTGTTACTTAGAAATTTAGAGACTGTAATTTAGAATTTTAGGAATTGTAATGACCAATGCAAGAACATTTAAACTTCGTCCCTGATTTCTATATCATACACTAAAAATTTCTTTCTAAAAAGAAATATAAAATATGCAAATCATCCACGGATTTTATAAAACATACGAACGTTAAATTGTAGATACGTAGAGTTTTATATCCTACATATGCATTGACACTTTAATACCTTATCACTGATACGTCACACGCGAAGATATGAAACGATATTAAAATTTTCCCTCGTGTCAGAAAACTCTAAATTTAGCCGCGTTTGGTCAGATTGTTGATAATTACCATTGTGTTGGTGGAATCGATACACTAAGGAGAAAACGATCGTTCGTACAAATCACGTTATCACAGAAAGTAACGAATTATTTGCCCTGTGTGCTTCAGAACAACTTACTGTACCGATGGAAATGTCACACTGAGGCTTAGTAAACTAATTAGTAGAGCTGCACCGATGCAATCACGCATTCTTATTAACGTCGGCAGGTAATCACCAATCATCTGTCGTGTCGAAGGCACTATAAAAAGATTCTTAATCGGGACCCTTTTCATGGTACACACTTTGCGAAACGTACGTTCCATTGACGCAATCATTGAATGACAAACCACGCTGGCTGCTAAATCGATTGAAGTCTCTGTATAATTGTTTACATCCTATTAGGTCATATTTTCAGGTACACTTATCGGACTCGATATTCGTTCTCGTTTACTAAAATTTCATTTTACAACTTGATTCAACCTGACTGGAATTTTCACTTAACCTAAAACTAGTCTAACCTTCTAACAGTATATGCTACGTAACTGAAATTGATTTGGAGATAACCTGTTGTATTGTGAGCAAATTTTATTGAATTTTCATTTAACACAATATATTATGTAAGGTATTAATAAATTTGGTTAGATCAATATGTGTAGATTTAATTTAATTATGATCTAACCTGTTCTACCATGAGTAGATCAAACTTATGTTTGATCTAACTTAGCCTACTATGAGTAGATCAAACTTAAGTTTCATTTAACCTAACTTAGTATGAGTGGATCAAATTTGACTTTGATCTAACTTAACCTATTATGAGTAAATCAAACTTAAGCTTCATTTAACCTAACTTACTATGAGTGGATCAAATTTGACTTTGATCTAATTTAACCTATTATGAGTAAATCAAACTTAAGTTTCATTTAACCTAACTTATTATGAGTGGATCAAATTTGACTTTGGCCTAACTTAACCTATTATGAGTAAATCAAACTTAAGCTTCATTTAACCTAACTTACTATGAGTGGATCAAATTTGACTTTGATCTAACTTAACCTACTCTGAGCAGACCAAACTTAACTTTAATGTAACTTAACCTAAAATGAATAGACTAAACTTAATTTTGATCTAGCCCAGCCTACTGTAAGTAGATCAAACTTAACTCTAACTAAGCAAACCCTAATACATGACCTAGTATCTCTAAATAAAGTCATACACCATTTCTAACCATAAATTTGAAATATTACAAAATGGTTAAGCACAGCAAAATAAATTTATCCCACCCCTGAGACTGGGAACCTAAACCAAATTTACTTGCTTAGTTTAACAAAATATGAACGAAAAGACGATCTCTAAAAATTTATCAGAGTCAGATGTCAGCCATAAAATCGTTGCACCGACACCAAAACGATTGGATCAATCATAATCGTAAATACGAGCAGAACGAAAGGCGTTGCACCTTTCGCGACAATTTGATCGTGATTCATCGAGCGTGATCGAAAAGCAACGGGTTGCCACGAAGCAGGAAAGGGAACGAGTTACGTTGTGGTTACATCATTTGGCAATGTCAAGCTCACGCAAATCCGGAACTGCGATTGGCAGTAGCCGTAGAAAGCCGGTCGTTTCCACGACGCGACACGACGCGCTTTGTGGGCGAGCACGCAAACGATTATACTGATTGCACCGGATCCAAACGCAGTACAGCGGTTTGATATTGGCATTGCGTCCTTTTAGAGGATTGCAGTGGATTGCCAGAAGCTCGGTGCTGCAAAAAAGCTCACCTGGCAGACACTCCTAGGAACGTGCATCGGGCCTGAGTGACCTCTTTAGCCAATCAGATAGACCGTCGACGTTGCGACGAACTACTGACCTAATGATTATAAATAAACGATGCGACTGGCCAATCATAATAATCAACATTATTGTTTAGTTTGGAATTTTTTTCATTTACCAATTTATTCGAAGAATTTCAAGATATTTTTTTAATTTAGTATCACTTTCTTTTTTTCATTTTTGCTATATTATTGTATTATTTTTTTAAGATAATATTCTGTATAGGATAATATTCTCTTTTTAACATTCAATCTTGATCATGAGACAATTGTATAGGTACAGTTTCACTATTCTTTTCTATTTATTTTCAAGTTATTATAGTGTGTATTTTGTTCAATATTTTATTAAATTTTTATTTTGTTATTTATAAATAATTACGAGTTACACAATAAAACTTGATGATATTCCTCTCAATATTAAAATCATCTTTATGTTACTTTTTTATGTGTTTTAATATGTCTATCAATTTTTTACTGATTTTCTATCAATGTATCAATAATTTGTACGAACTTGTTAGATAATCTGTACGATCGTACCGTTTACAAAATGTTCGCCTTGTTATACAAAATGCCAACGGTGTTCGTTAATTTTTGAAATAAACAAGTAACTGCGTGAACAGAAGCTCGTTAAACTACATTTCCTGAACGAAGACAGGTTTATTTTTGATTACGTACTTTCACCCAGAACGATGGCTTTCGGAACGAGGCTCGATCGTTGAAATTGACATTGACACAGGTGTAGTTGGGCTGTGAGCCAGATTTAATGGGATTCGAAACGATGAGACAAGAATTATTTATTTTCCCTTTTGCAAAACGTACAATGTGTCTTTGACGCGTGCAGAACGAATTTCGAAATGTTCCTTCAATTATTTTAGATTAACGTGCGACAGTGATCGTTCACTTTTATCCACCGTCTTACAGAAATACTTGTGTAATTTTAATTAAGAATGTATTTCTATATTTACTGGATGTTTTGAAAATAAAAAATAACTTTAATTCATAAGTTACAGTATTTTTTGCATGGATTCAAATCAGTCATAATAATATTTCAATGTTTTAATTAATTACAAAGGATGTAAGTTAAATGGTACATAAAAAGCGAAATATATAAAAATTAAATAACTAAAATTAGATATATAAAAAGTAAATAACGCAAAAAATAGAAGTGACAACATAACGTTTTGTCGTAGGAAGCTACGCTTTTCAAGAAAATGAATTTGAAATTCAATCGAGTACACCAGCACGTGACTGACGGTTGGCGTTACTGATTTCACTACAAACCACAACTGTTTCTGGGCACGATACAATGTCACAGCTTATTTACTATCTGGATTACCATACCTACTACCGGTATTAGGTATTGGTTTCGTAGAAACAGTGAGAGTAGCGGTTTATAGTGAAATCAGTATCGTCAGATATCAATTAGATGCATGGGTAGTCAAATGATTTTCGAATCCATTTCCTTGCAAACTGCTTCACCAATGGACAATGATTCATTTGTATAAGATGTATAATAAACTTTGCAACATATAGCACAAAGAAATAGTATGACTAGTTCAAAAATAGTGGTACAAATAAATAGTAGTAGTAATATAAAAATAACAGTATAGTAAATAGTATGAATAATATAAAAACAACAGTATAAAATGATACAAGTGGTACAAAAATAATTAAACAGTAAAAAAAAATAATAGTGTCGTATCTCTAATTGTTTCAATTTTATAAGTTCCAAACGAAACTTAAGTCTACTAAATGTTTCACCAAAGTACAATAACAAAAGTCGTTCTTTTGACGAGCATTGAATTTTACTCCAAGTCTTGTACATATAAAATAAAGTCACCTACTCATAATAATTAAATAGTGGACAAATAGTACGATTCATTCGGTTCCACCGTCAAAGACAAAGACGACACAGCATTCTTCCTCTGCGGTGGCAATGGCGGACACTTCCGTTTCTCTATTTCGCTGTTCAACCGCGTCAGCCTCCAAGAATCCAGTTGCGTGTCGGTCGGTTCGATCTGCGACACGTAACTGTGCCCGTCGCTCTGCACGCTGATTCTGGACACCCTAGATCTCCTAGGACCCGGAACCGGTACAGGAGGCAGTGGCGTAATGTACCCATCCTCCTGAGACTTTTGATCAACACTCGACTTCTCTTCGCTCATATCAACTCCTTTAGGAAGAACAATAACATCCAAGTTCCTGTGTTTCACCAGCATCACTCGTTTGCTGCCTCGAAGAAGAGTCGGGTGTCTTCTGACCATCAGAAACGCGGCGACAGCTCCCACAAGAAATAGCAAGATCAGCAAAAGAACCAAGATTCCGTAAACCCAGCCCTTGTCCGTGTTCTTCAACCAGGCTATACATTCGCCTACTGGACCTGCGGCCAGGCAGTTCAGCGGGGATGTGGTGTTATCGACTAGCAAACAGATCGTGTACGTGGCCCATGGATCGATACTCTGCACGAGATAAGACTGCTTCACGTTCGCGCAGCTCAGCGAGCCTTCGACGTCCTGGTTGTCGAACCACAGCAACGTGACTCCTTCATCAAGATTCGGGAGGTTCGCCACGATACCTCCATCCAGGTTCCTGTAAACGTAGAAACGAGGAAACCGTGCAGGAATCTGGAGGAAATCGCCCGACATCAGTTTCCGTGAACCTGTGTGCAGGAAGGTAGCGTTACAGGTTAGATTAATGTTGGCTGGATCAGTGGGCCGAGTCGTGGTCGGACTCCAGTCGTGCTTGGTTGATTCCGTGGACCCGCTCGTGACGGCTGGACTGGTAGAGTTTGATTGATAACAAAAGTTCGCTTTCGTGAACGATTTGCCAGCGTTTATCTCCGGTGTCCTGCAAGTCGGGATGCCGACTATTATACTGGACTCGTGTCCGACGTGATCCAGCATCCATTTCAAGCTGCAGTTGCAGTGCCACGGGTTATCTTTCGCTGTCATACGAAACGATCTTTTGGAATTGATTACGGGGTCGAAGAAACCCTCCGGCAACGTAGTAATATTGTTGCCGTTCAGAAACACCTGCAATATGGAGCTGGCCATCGGTTCCAGGGTGTCTCTCGCAACTTTCTCGACTTTCGAGTTGTCCAGGTAGAGCGACTGTACTGACGGCACGGCCGAAAACAGCTGACGATCGATCATACGCATAGAGTTCTCTCTTATCGACAGAATTTGAAGTCTCGACAAGGGCACGCTGCCTCCGGTGATGTTTCGCAGTGTTTCTCGATTATTTATAGCGGCAGATAGGTCCAGAATGGTCAAGGAATCCGCCACGTCCGCCAGTAAATCGAATTCGGCTAACTCGATGGTGTTATTTTGAATCGTGAGGTCGCTCAATGCCTTCAAATGACGAAACGTTGATCTGCGCAGAGAGTCGAGCCGGTTGCTGACCATAATGATACTCTTGGTGCTCTCGTAAATGGATTCGGAGAAAATATCGTCCTCGATTTCGCTCAGGGAGCAACTTCTGAACGTCAGCGCGTCTATCGACACGTTGGTACGCAGCCAGTTCCTTCGCAGTTTGTTCTCGGGAAATTTGCAGTCGTTGAACGACAGCTTTATGATTGCAGCGTTCTTGCAGTCGATCTGGGCAAAATATTTCTCAATAGAATAACGCGTGGGCGAAATAGAACGAGCGATATGTTGTTTCAACTGGCGCTTTAGAAATACCTTGAAGACGCTGTCGATGAAGTTGGACGCCACGGTTCCAGGATCGAGATGCTCAGGAATCGACGAGCAAATAATCTGACCGCAATCTGGAATTTGACAGTAACCGGTAGCGATTCTCTTCCGAATGAAGATTCCTTCAACTCCGTTCGAATTCGTCCGCAAATTTTGCTTCCATCGGATGTCCATCGTTTCTAATCGCAAAAACAGCTGGTGACGTATCCACACCAAGAATAGAGCGAAACCCAGTATCGAAACAGCCGCTGGAAGTTTTCGCCATGCAGAACTGTATTCATTAACGATTAAAGCCTTTCAGAATATAGTTGCGCTTTGATTTGGTTCGATGTTATATAAGTTAGACTGTTTGGGTTCAATACCACTGTAGAATTTGGAGGAGAGCCAAAGACAACTTTTACCGATTTTAACTTATCGAGAAAGTATTTTTGACGATGAAAATATTTGTGAAATACCTTGGCTGCTTCTTTGATCCTTGGTCCAAGGAGGTCCTTAATTTTGTATTCAACATCTTCTTGGTGTTCCGTATCGAAACGATAGCTGCGACCATCTGGCGGATCCAGAAATGTAATATAATTGCATTCAAACACATGGCGTATCTATGATTCACTGATTAATTTTATCGTGCATATGCATTTGATAGATCGATTAGCCTCGCCATTTTCTGATGAAACGAGTTTACTATAAACTTTTGAAGGGGGTTTCAAATGATGAAACAACTCAGTATTATAAATCAGTACGAATTTATTTCATTCTTATAGTCCTAATAAAATTACCATATAAAACTTCGTAACTTATCGTCCAATTAACACTTAGTTACCAAATTTAGAATGTGACCCATATTCATATCATAACGTGTTACATTAACAGCGGGACCACATTCTTCAACGGTAACTATGTACAATATTAATAAAACACGTGGGAAGCACATTTAAACTGACCTTATTCGTCATTTCGAAAAATTTGGCAGTGATTGTCAAATACAACATTCTTAAAACAGTGTGTCTGAACAAAGTGTAGACACAAAAAAATGTGAACACATTGTACTTATGTTAACACATAAAAATGTGGACCCATACAAATGTAGTTACATAAAATTGTGACCAATTATACAAATGACAGGATAACGTTAAAAATGACAGTAAAAATGTTATTTGAAATCGATGGAGATCATTTCGATTATCTATAACTTAACCTCTATTTAACTTATACTGTACGATAAAATAATGCGTGTACACATGTAGTTATGACATTCAGTATGAATTTCTGTAAAAAGTGTAGAAAAATATGGTATCATATTGGAGCTGTCGAGGATGGAAATTATCTCATCTAAATTTCCAGCAGTTGGTCAGCGACACATTGTCCCGTCCTTCCGCGACTTCCTCGTCGAGCGTGTTAGCCAACGGTCTGCCTCGTGTTTCCGGCAATATCGCACACAACAGTCCTGCCAACAATGCTAAACCACCGCAAAGAGTGGTTGGACCCCACCACGCCACAGCGCCCAATAAATCAGCCACGTAAGGTGAAGCCACGCTTCCGACATGGGACATCGCGGAATTCGTTCCGACCGCCGAGTTCCTGCAAACCTGTTCCAAAGGAGATTGTGGACATTGTAAAAAGTAATTGGAATGCTTAATTGAAACGGGTGTGCTGAGTTACGAGGGCTAAGTCACGTTCGCGCGAGATTCGTGAAATTTACCGTAGGAAAAAGTTCGGAGCTGTGCAAGATGGCGATGCCATAACCAGCTGTCGCGCTGAATCTTCCAATCAAAGAGATGATCATAATCGTGTCGGCGTCCGTTGTTGGTATGGTGAGAATACATAACAAACAGAAGGACGCAATGATGTATAATAGTGAACTTCCAGTTCGACGCCCAATTACCATTAAAATCGGTGTTGGTATTAAATAAGCTGGTATTTCTGTCAGACCCATCATCAACACGTAAATGTATCGATTTGCTGAGAAGTTGTTCAGGTTCAGAGCTGCAAGCATTATGAACATTGGACACCCATACAATATAATTATATTTGATGATATTTGATTATGTTTGATTTATATTTGACTATGTATGATTTTATTTGATGTAAATGATTGATTATTTGATTGTACTTGATATAACTAATTTGGTTATTTGATTATACCTGATATAAATGATTGAATATTTGTGTGTATTTGATATACGTGATTTGATCTGATTGCATCTGATACTAATGATTGATTATATGACTATATTTAATTAACTGATTTATTCGACTATACTTGACATAATCAGTAAGGAATACCTAAAGCATAATAGCAAAGTGAGGCAACCATCCAACTGAAATTCGTAATAAGAATTCTCTTCCTCAGCTCGCTATTAGTGATCAGAACTTTGAATCCTTTGATGTTTTTACGTAATTCTTCTTTAACGGAGTTCACCGCGTTTTTCACCTTTCGAGCATTCGAGACGTTCAGTTCTTGACCTCGATCGACGAATGCAGTTGTTGACGATGGCGCTTCAATGGCAGTTCCCTTGCACGCTTTGTCGATTATGACCTTTGCTTCTTTCCGTCGATTCTGAGATATTAACCATCGTGGAGACTCTGGCATAAACCTGTAAACGTATAAATTCCTTCGTAAGTCTATGGTGATAGACGGTGAAGTTTAATTAAACGCTTGTTATATTGCCATAATAGTGGAAGCTTGCATTGATAATACAGAAGTGTAATCATGCACCCGCTGAAGCGACACATGGAAAGAAACTTATCAAATAAAGTAGTTTAAAATATACAAATTAGAGAATTTATTTTTACAATTGTTTAGAAAGATTAATGACCACCACAGACGTCCATAAATTAAATGAACATTGTTCAAGAAAATATTTACCTTCAGCAAGCATCTAAAGCATTTCGGATCTAATCAGTGATCATAAATCACTAAACTTACAATTATCTAATTCCACGTGCAGCGGTGAGATCAAACAATACAAGATAAGAAGGTTATTGATACCCGATCGAATGTACAAGGTGAATGCAGTAACGATTAACGTACCACATGTGTATCACCAATAGCAGAGCTGGTAGGGATATCGCTAGTTGAATGTGTCTCCATTCGTGCAACAAATAAGCTATTCCAGGCACAATTACTATTCCTGATGCATAGCCAATGTTGTAGGCGATTGCCATCCACTGTCTGTGCTTCTCATCTGCCACCTCCGTCACTGCAACATTCCGAAGTCGATATTGAAAGAATGTCTTCACTTTATTTTATTCTCAGATTATTCGTTCCAATACAATAAAATGCATTGGAACAGTGCGTTCCAATTTTTCATCTATCATAAGTAGATCTATCATAAGTTCAATTTCATCTATCATAAGTATCATCTATCATAAATGAAAATATAGATCTTTATAGACCTTTTCTACGACCTAACTTACATATGGTAAAAGAAGAATACTGTATCGCTGCGTGACTGGCGCCATTAACTAATCTGGTGACCATGAAGCCCCAGTACCATGGAAGAACCGCACCAAGCGGACCAGAAGTCATCAACAATATTATACCAATGACGTAACTAGTTTTTCGGCCATATTTGTCCGCCAAAAATCCAAAGAAACCGCTGCCTAATAATTTTCCGAGCGACAGAGCCATATGAGTGCTCGAACGAGCCGCGGTCTTGTCGCAAACCAAATCCCACTGAAATAATTTCAAACCCGATTAACAGGTTTTCTTTAATTATTTGCCAGCGTGACGGGTGTTGCGGTCATTAATGATCGATATTAGAATGTGACAATTGCAAAATAAATTGGACAGGTAGTTGTGGACCAAATTTCATGGACAGCTGTACGACGTGTACGTGTTTATCGATGGTTCGACCTGTCGTTTTGCGTGTTTGAATTGGAAATTTAGGAATTTGGTGAATTTTACGTTCGAGTGTTTGAGGATTTGAGATTTTGGAGAATTGGGAATTTTTGAATTTAGAAAATTTGGGGGTTTGGGAATTTGGGAGCTTGAGAATATGGGAGCTTGAGAATTAGGGAGCTTGAGAATTTGGTAGCTTGAGAATTTGGGAGCTTGAGAATATGGGAGCTTGAGAATTTGGGAGCTTGAGAATTTGGGAGCTTGAGAATTTGGGAGCTTGAGAATTTGGAAGCTTGAGAATTTCGGAGCTTGAGAATTTGAGAGCTTGAGAATTTGCGAGCTTGAGAATTTGGGAGCTTGAGAATATGGGAGCTTGAGAATTTGGGAGCTTGAGAATTTGGGAGCTTGAGAATTTGGAAGATAGAGAATTTGGAAGCTTGAGAATTTGAAGATTTGAAAATTTGAGAGCTTGAGAATTTGGGAGCTTGAGAAATGGGGTGCTTGAGAAGTGGGGAGTTTGAGAATTTGGGGACTTGAGATTTTGGGGGTTTGAGAATTTGGAAATTTGAGATTTTGGAGGTCTGAAAATTTGAGAATTTGGGTGTTTAGAAGATTTGATGTTTGAAAATTAGGGAATTTAGAAAGTTTGCAGTTTGTGAATTTAGGAGTTCGACAAAGATATTTGAGAATTTGATGAATTGGGAATATGATATATGAGAATTTGGAGGTCTGAGAATCTAAAGAATTGGAAATTTGATACATGTCAATTTCATATGTCAAAAATCCAAAAATCCACAAATCCATAAATCCTCAAGTTACACAAAATCCAAATAAACCTAACTTTCAAGGACTTACATCTTGAACTAAAGAGGTTCCATCCGCGCTCTCCTCAAAGGTCCTCGCCCCGCACTCCACCGAATTAGGAATAGTATGCGTAATTTTGTACTCCAAAGCTTGCTCGAATCCAATATGCGCAAAATACTCGTAGTCGTAATTATACATGGTACAAGAACCAGACGAGGATACATTTCTTATTTGTTGGTCGGTCCAATTAGCGGCTGTTAAAACCGGTATCGAGCACCAATGATCCGGGATCTATGTTCAAATAGTTATAAATTGTTGACGATAGCAACGTCATTACATCCTTTGAAGACATACAAAATTTCTATTGTTCATCTCACGTCGGCGATAAAGATGTAGGACAGGGAATGCATTCCGTTGAATATCGGCGGTGTCAACGTGAAAATAAATATCATCCAGAGAAAATTTGATCCAGTGCCGAGCTTGTCCATCGCCTGGAGAAGGGGATCGTTGAGCGATTTTCCATTTTCGGGCATTGTTTCACCTGAAAATTCCAATTATTATAATTTGTATCTGTTTGTTTGGTAATTTAATTTGAGATAAGCAAATTTTATACAAAAATTGAAATAAGATGTCTTAATAAAATTCTATTATTTTATGTTTATTTATTTAGGAAATTTTGTAACTTTATGGAGAAAGTATTTGGACATTCATTTTATATTTTCATTTTATTTATATTGCATTTTGGTAGAGGATTCATTGTTATGTTTATTTATTTAGGAAATTTATTAACTTTATGGAAAAACTATCTGGATATTCATTTTATATTTTCATTTAATTTATATTGCATTTTGGGAGAAGCTGTTTAAAATACAGCAGAATTGTTTGAAAAACAGTTGATGTCATTATTAATTGCTGAACAGTAAAATGTTGCTATTATTAAAATTTTGAAGTACAATGCTCTGTCACAAATTACCTGTGCTGTTAAATGTTTGACTATAAATCAAGAAGACTTCAAATATCAATCAGCTATTTTCTTTTATATAAATGTTCGGTTACATGAAAATCTGTCAAATTATCGCACCCTTAGGTTTTAATACAAGACTCCAAAAACTCAACCATTTTCACTAAATTAAATCTACCTAAATAATCACCCTAAATAAATAAAACTACATTTCATGAATTGTAAAAATATACAAATAAAGAGTTACCGTTTATTACACTCCAGTCGATTAAACTTGAAAATAAGCAGTCCAAACAATCGACGTATCTCTTATCTTTCTAAACAGGCGACAATCTTTCGCATCTATGCGTGAAATCCCGTGATTACATCCATGATATTTCTCGCAGAAATTACATTTAATTTTATTACCACATCACAGTCACTATAATCGCTTGGCAAACATATCGCCACGATTCGATCGTTTGGATCTTGATCGATTGCAACCACTACGTCTATGTTCACCGATGTTGTAATCAATTTATCACGGATGCAATTGTGCTACATAGTTTCCTTGGTTCGTGTTAAACTTCACTTTGTAGCGTGGTGTAACTGACAGTCCACATTCTTTCACTATACGTATCTAGATAAGCAACGGTTCGATCAGCTAAGCAGTTGGAAAGCAACAGGCTACGATTCAGATGATCATGATATGATAATGATAACGTCCGCTGATTCACTCTACTTGCACTCCATCTTCTGGCCGAGGAGAAATATTGATTATTTCATTACTCTTCGTGAATGTTGGCGGTTTGCACTCACGTGATTTGTGGTAGTTGTAGTTAAGGGGTGTTTGAAGTAGCGGGGCGGAAATTTGATTAGGATTTAAATTGAAGGATGGTGGAATTTTTGTGGAGGCTTATTTTTATGTGAGAGAATTTGGGAATTTGCGATTGGAAATTTTGGGATGTGGAAATTTGGGAATTTGGGAATTTGGGAATTTGGGAATTTGGGATTTGGGAATTACGAAATTTGAGAATTATGGAATTAGGAAGATTGAGAATTTGGAGATTTGGGAATTTGGGGATTTGAAAAATTGAGGGTTTGAGAATTTGGAGAATTGGAAATTTGATATATGAGAATTTGGGGGCTTGAGAGTTTGGGGGTTCGAAAATTTGAAAAGATTGAAATTTGATATTTGAAAATTTGGGGGCTTGAGAATTTGGAGAGATGGAAATTTGATATTTGAGGATTTGGAGGCTTGAGAATTTGGGAGTTCGAGAATTTGGAAAGATGGAAATTTGACATATGAGAATTTGGGGGTTTGAGAATTTGGGAGCTTGAGAATTTCGAGGTTCGAGAATTTGGAGAGATGGAAATTTGATATACGAAAATTTGGGGATTTGAAACTTCAAAGATTTGTATATTAAGCACCTTAGTAAATTCGATATTTGCATTTACAAATTTTAGAATTTGAACAAAATGAATTTAAAAAGATTTAGAAACTAGTATATTTCAAAACTTTCAAACTTTAAAAATCTCCTCATAATACCAAAATCCCAACAATTCAAAATTTGATAATGCACTTCCAAGTTTTCAAATCCATAAATCTGAAAATATGACCAACAATTTTAATACCTGATGTATTCGTCCAACTTTACCAGCACTGACAGTAACACATTGTTAAAGTAATTCTACTGCGAACTTAAAAACGTTATTTGCAACTCATTAAATTCTTATCAGTAAAGTTTGCAATCGACTGAAAGTAGCGAACAGTGTTACTCTACCGATATCTCGAAATCGTTCTTCAACGCACGCGTACAGTTACACCCGATTGTAACTTATTAGCAGATGCTCTCTAATTCTGCATTTATTTGAAAATTTAATAAGAGTATTTCAGTGCACACACGGTATAAGGTTATTCGAGTTGCAGAATAAAGTTTGTTCGCGGTTGCGCACTAGGTTGCATAAAATGGTGGTACGTTACTGACACGACTATTAAATCTACCGGATGCATTTACTTACAGCTTATCAAACGAAGGAGCTTATTAAGACGATACCAGCTGTATCAGATTTTCTCGTCTTGCAATTTCTACCTTACTTTGCGAAGAAATCTCTTAATCTTGAGATACGAAGCAGTTTTTTAAATCTGTGCTTTTTGAAGGTTATAACAGTTAGAACTTCTTGATTGACGTTGTGTATTGAAGTTGTATTATGCCAATATTAATGAATGATTATTTTTCTACAAATTTATAGCCAATGATAAAAATGATTAATTTTGTACAAGTTAATAGTCAATAATAAAAATGATTAATTTTGTACAAGTTAATAATCAATAATAAAAATGATTAATTTTGTACAAGTTAATAATCAATAATAAAAATGATTAATTTTGTACAAGTTAATAATCAATAGTAAAAATGATTAATTTTGTTCAAGTTAGTAATCAATAATAAAAATGATTAATTTTTTACAAGTTAATAATCAATAATAAAAATGATTAATTTTGTACAAGTTAATAATCAATGCTAAAAATGATTAATTTTGTTCAAATCAATAATGAACGCTAAAAATGATCAGTTGCATACAAATTTATAATTACTGCTAAAAATTATTAATTTTGTACAAATAAATAATCCACGACATAATGATTTTCACCCAAATTAATATTTAACTCAATCTTTTTATCTTTACAAATACCCTATGAATATTGATATACATGAACCCATTAAACCCCTATAAAAAGTGTATATAAATAATCATCGCTAACTATATCAACCCATAATCATGCAATAAATAATGAAAAAAAAAAATTGCTAGAATTATTTTTATCCACGTATGTTGTCGACACAGCGACATTTTCATATCAAAGTTCATTCTATCAGAAATTATGTGTCCGATAAGAATATTCTTTATCGAAGCGTGAAATTACCGAAACCGTGTGGTTATCAATGTTTTGTAAATTTTATTCCAGCAGAGATCGAAAGTCGTGATCGAGTAATCGAAAAAGGCTGTTGACCATTTATCTTCATCACACATTCGTGTTTAACGTCTTTCTATGCTTGTCAAGTTCAACGTCTTCGAGATTAATTTCGTTGTAAGGTTTTTTTAAAATTTATTAGAACAGGAAAAAACGATTTCAGTGTATTATTAGTCGTACGATATGTTATGTCTGTTTTGACGCGCTCGAGTTGACATACTTACGACCGCGATGTCTTTGACTAATATAATTAATATTATTGATTAATGGCGCGTAATTAATGGCGATAGCTTGATGAGAATTTATTTTTACGTCTTTGGAATACAGGGAAGTGGAACATTTTTTCGTGTTAAGAATATGTTTTAGATTTTTGTAAATTCATCTGGGTACCAAATATATTTTCATACAAATAAATATATCTTCTAGTTTACATTACAATTCTTATTTGCGTCCAAGTAAAATTTTTTTGTTGGTAAAAAGTGCTTAACACTTTTCCGAATTTTGACTTCTCATAAAATTTTGTTTTAGTCAATTTTTTAGATTTAGAAATTTGATACTTGGAGAGATTGGAAATTTCTGCAATTTTGAAAATTTCACTTTCCAAATTTTTTGTAATCATAAATTATTCACTTCTCAAATTCTTTGTGACCTTAAATTTTTCACTTTTCAAATCTCTTGTACTTCTAAATTTTTTACTTTCCCAATTTCTAAATTTCGAAACTTCTAAGTATCTAAACTTCTAATGTCTTAAATTTGATTTAGAATTTGTTTACATTCTCTATTTTCAATTTCTTCACAAACTTGCTCTAAAATTCTAAATAAATAGCATCTTCCTAAATTATAAATATACAAAACCTGCTACAACACAATTCGCATTAAATTCACTAGCTGCAAGCACACTCATAAAATTTCTATATTCACTAAACATAGTTTCCACATAAACAATCTCTCTAAACCATAAACACACAAGTCTTCAGTGAATCATTAACAATGAAATAAAATTGTTATCACTTTATCACTAAACACATGTTCAAACGAGATAAGGAACTAAATACTCTTTAAGGTAAAAACTAAATACCTAGTTTTAAAGTGTATTCCAGAAAACCTGGGATTAATTCAACGATACAGATGCAATTGACATTATTTATTAACCTGCACCCTCCGCACCATAGGAACGTTATAAACTAGGTAAAAAAATGCATTTGCTATGTGATTGAAGGACCTCAACCATGCGTCGACTTTGTAGTTAATTTCTTTTCGTACTGACAGGGGTTCTCTTTGTTCGTCAAGGTCGCTTGTCCTGAAAATTATACATAAACAATATTATTAATATATCAAGGTCCAATATTTACGTGATCAATAAAGGGGAGTAACACATGTTACTTTATGCAATTTAAATGTTAGGTGTATATTATACAGGTTGTCTCACAAATGAGACTCTCAGACAGGGACTGCAGCTGATTTTTCAGATTCAATAAATGAATTGGAACAAATTTTTCCTTTGTGAAAAAGGGATTTGAAGATTCGTTTTTGAATCACTACCATGGTATTGGTTTTTGGATTACCAGTTGTGAAACACCCTGTATACTTGTTCTAACATGCAATTTTGAAACTTCATTTAATCAATTTTCAAATATATTTCTCAGTAAATATGTACACATATCACAAAACGTAGAATGTTACTTAACAATTTCCCTGTTATTTAACCTTGTTATTTAATCTTGTTATTTAGCCTTGTTATTTAATCTTGTTATATAACCTTGTTATTTAAAATTGTTATTTAATTTTTTTATTTAGCCTTGTTATTTAATTTTGTTATTTAAACTTGTTATTTAACTTTGTTATTTAACATTGTTATTTAATCTTGTTATTTAATTTTGTTATTTAACTTTGTTATTTAACCTTGTTATTTAAACTTGTTATTTAACTTTGTTATTTAACCTTGTTATTTAAACTTCTTATTTAAACTTGTTATTTAACCCTGTTATTTAACCCTGTTATTTAAACTTGTTATTTAACTTTGTTATTTAACCTTGTTATTTAACCTTGTTATTCAATTTTGTCATTTATCTTTCTTATTTAACCTTGTTATTTAAACTTGTTATTTAATTTTGTTGTGTAGCCTTGTTATTTAACCTTGTTATTTAATTTTGTTATTTAGCCTTGTTATTTGACCTTGTTATTTAATCTTGTTATTTAATCTTGTTATTTAATCTTGCTATATAACCTTGCTATTTATCAGAGAACTGTGCATATTTCTTCGTAAGACCTCTTGAAGAAAATACATAAATACCTGTCTGATTCCGATTTCTGTTTGTTTCGATTAGTATAGGTGTACATATAACATGCTGGATAAGTGCTGATTGTTTCTATTTTGTGAAATTGCCCCGTTTTTATGGGTATCGAAGATCCTTTAGAAACGATCACACCCTTTCCTTTATTCTCGTCGCTGTATTTCACTTCTCCTTCTAGTACAGTTAATGAGACGTTGGTGAAGTTTTTGGAGATGTAATTGTCCAAATGCATTCCTGGGAAATCGGCTACGAAGAGCACGTCTGTATCGTTCGACCAGGTGTAAACGTCTTGCTGGATTTCTTCTAGTTTATACCTATATACAAAATGCAACTTGTTAATTGTGCGAGGCTGTATAATAATCTAATTTGTTATTAAATTAAATTTGTTAATTTTCCACAATTTCTGAAATAATAAATATTTTTCCCATGTAAAGATTGCAATGTGAAGCCTACTGTAACTGCACGTGGATTTATTTGTTCGGTGATAAACTTTAGTAGGGAACGGCTGGATTTGTAGTAGATTACTTTGTTCGTACCTGTACGAATTATATTGCGACAATAGGGGCATTAAAAACGAGATGGGCTTAAACGGGTGCCAATCTACTGTCAACAAGTCGACATTCGGATTAAACATTCTTTGTTGGAATCTTCCGTTCAGCGAACACCACACGTCGATGTAGATACTTAAATTAGTTGACAGTGGTGTCCATTTTGTTTTTCCGTCGCGTTCGCTTTCTTGCTCGATCAAATTATCCTGCAAACGTGAATGAGCATATTGTTCATTTATTACATTTTTATATTTAGGAATAATTCAATAATAATTGAAAATTGAAATACTGAATAATAACTGAACAATGAATTATTGAATAACAACTGAAAATTGAATTATTCAATAATAGTTGAAAATTGAATAATACTTTAATTTACATATTGAGTAGTATCATTAATAAAATTAACATACTTTTAAACAAAAAGCGTATTGTCTAGCCATATCGCCATGTTTCTCCCATCTATCAGTTTGCACCCAGGCCTTAGGATCAAGATAACGATCTTCATTGCTCACATTATCATGAACTTTAATAACAACCAATATAGTATCCCAAACGTGAACCATCATGTCCCAGGAGTATCCATACATCCCCGGCACCCAGTTATTGTAACCCTAAACAAAATCCTACTAATCACACCACAAACCAACCATACACATCTTCTCTAAATTACCTTCGTAATAAAGTGGGAGTACGGCAAGAAAAATTGCAAAAATACATGAAATAACAACAGAGCCACAACGAACTTCTGTCTCTTTGTCACCTTCGTTGGCTTCGCACAGTCTTTCAAATTTTTACGAATCATCTCACGATTCCTCAAATCTGTATCTTTTCTATGTTTGTCGTTCATCGATTTACCGTTTGTTTCATCTCGTATCTTGCCACTAGATATCACGCTATTTCTTTGGTTTACTGTCTCTGACGTTATATTAGCATTTAGTTGTTTCACAGAATTTCGTTTGAGTCGGAGATTTTGTGTTAGGAAAGAAATATTGTGCTTGAAGAAAGATACGAGTCTTCGGGGCCAGTCGGTGCTGCAGAAGAGTGGCATTGTTGCGAGACACACGTATGGAAACATTCCTGGAACAAAAATAATGAAGTTCTTCTTCACTGTTATAATTTGGGTTTATTCACACAAGCTAACTTAACTTGATGTTCATAATTAAGCAAATAAATTGTCTCGAATAAATTTGTGTCAATAATTTGCTTAGACTTCAAGTTAACCAGCGACTATTATAAAAAATAATAGTGAACTACTGTTTTGATGTTGAGAGTCTGTACTATAGACAGTCCGTACTATTAAATTACTATTAAAAACTATTAAATAATAAAGTGAAATTTCATCTTGAAGACTGAATATTTTTTTCATTAATCACAACGAAACCAAACTTCGGCACTAAAGTTGTTTACATTCTTATTCAAAAGATATCCGTTCCAAAATTGTCATAAAAATGAGTATTCACCGATACTGAACAGCCTAGAGTTCATCAGATGAAAGGCGGTGCAGAAGATCATTGCAGGGACACGTGTTTTATCAAACAACATCCAAAATCCAACGGTGAGGTCAAAGATAAATCCGAACCAGTGGACTATGAAAAAATCTGTTTGTTCGGTGGTCAAAAATAATCTGGAACGTTACGTGAATTTTATTATTCTAGTTTTATTAATCGTGGATTTCGAAATCGACGTACTTGAACGGGCTGAAGACCCAGTGCGTGGACAAATTCGTCATGGCGTACCCTGACAGCCATTCTGCGCTCGATTTCTTTAATCCCGCCAGAAAATATAGCGCAAAGAATTGAAATCTCAAGATGAAGTAATTCCATAGTGGCACGGTGGCTCCTCTCGTTTTCAACGTGTCCAGAGCACTGTAAGATGAGGATTCGGTGATTCTTAATTCTACTGAACGTTCTTCGGAGTTTGATACCTGAAGTTCAAATATACTTTTATGTCTAATTCTATTTTTATGCTCAATGGATTGCAAGTTTAAAGTAAAAGTAAGAAGTTAGAAGTACAACTGTGCCAAAGTTTTTAGAGAAGCTTGAAAAATTAAACTTAGGTAAATTTCGTGACAGACAATGCATCAAAAATTTAACTTGATTAGATTATTGTGGAGATCCTCAGGATCTAAATTATAAAAACGTAGAAAATAATCGACATCTTTTCTTAAAATATTGAATCTCTCTTCCAAGGTGTAGATCTGATTGAAATTGTATTTAAAGCAATCTTACAATGTCGACTTTTGAATAACGTTGATTCTCGATTGAAGTTAAATAAATTGATAATGTCAGCTTTCGAACAATTTTCCGCTCGGATGGGACTATTTCGTTTCAAACTCACAAGTACTTATTAGCCTCCGTACCCCAGAGGAGAGTCGCGACGATTCCATAGAGATACGTGTGGTTGTTCCAGTAGCTCTTATCCAGTAGGAAGATGTACCAATAAGGAATGACGAAACAGGCGCAGGCGACTTTGAAGCGAAAGCCCAGCATGATACCGAAGGCACCCATCCACATTACGGTGAAAATCAGTATCATCCATGGCAGTGGTGGGGCCTTCATTCCATGAATCAATGGGAAGTGACACTCCGTTGGATCTCCCCATTTTATGTCCACGTCTGACAGTCCTCTTTCTTCTACCACGTCTAACACCATGCACAACCCTGCAAATGTTCCATGCAAACTTTAATTTAAGTTCTTCAAATAGTTCTTTGTACTAATTTCATTTCGCAACCAAATGATAAATGGTTAACCTTTCTTCCACGTCTAACACATTGCATAACCCTGCAAATGTTCCATGCAAACTATAATTTAATTTCTTCAAATAGTTCTTTGCAATAATAATAGTTCTTATTTCATATTGCAACCAAATGATAAGTGCACCAAAATTATTAATACGAGAATGCTATGAATCGTGTAGATCATTATTTAAAGTATTGATCTCAATGAACATTTAACTTCGTGACTTACCAAAGAGAGCTCTGACGACTCCCAAACTAGCACCATCAGTAGGTCGGTACAAAAGTGCGGTGAATTTTTGGAAAGATGACAAATCGCTCAACTTGAATCCGCATAGTCTCTCGAACCTGCCGGAACACCGTGCTGCAAGGTTCTGTTCATCCTGTAACTTGGAATTGGCGAGCAGTCTGCTTTTTCTCCACATAACTGAACCATTGAACTGCAAATTTAGATACGTAGATGATAATACAAATTCAACGAAGAATAGCACCATGTGTCAGAATCGAAGGTACGGAGATAGTTAAGTTTTACAATGATTACTTATAATATATAAACTCTGTAACTATGTCGTAAATGTACAATTATCTTAAAAGTCAGCAACTGCAAAATTCTACGAAAACTTTTGAAAGTCTGTAACTTTACAAATCTACAACTGTGTTGAACGTCTCTAATTACGTAAATCTATCAGTTACCTTTGAAGTCTGCGAACTTAAAAAATTGCAACTAGCTAAAATTCTGGGACTCTGGTGAAAGTCCACAACTAACTCAAAACATTGCAACTAGCTTAAATATCTCTGTTTTCTCGAAAGTTGACGACGAACTTAAAAATCTGTAACTGTTTTAAAAGTCTGTGTTCTTTCGAAAGTCTACGACGAACTTCAATCTTTTATCTTAAATTTTAATCTTAATTTTATCTTAATTTTATCTTAAAAGCGTGCAATTATTCCTCAAGTCTATGACTGCATCGAAAGTCAGAGACCGTCAAGTAGAGTAAGAAAGAAGGCGTGAGACCGTCGGAGAAATCAGTAGAAGAGGTTCGATCGAAAGTGAGACTTACCTAGGAGGCTAGGGGCGACGTATATCAGCCAGAAGATATGAAACCGGTCCGATGAGGATGTAATGAAGGTTGCTGGAGTTCTGCGCGTTGCAGCTGCAGGACTAGTCGCAGAAGAAGAAATCCCGGAGGCTGAGAGAGAGCAGGAGCACCGTCGCCAGGCAACGTGCTCGATTATTGACCCGCGCCCGCGCAATAATAATATTATCGGGCATTCTTCTGCACTGCGCTCAGGTTCATCGATGCACACTATCGGATCACTCTCAAAAAACATAGCTTCGACTTTATCCAGCATCATTTTTGTTTTCGATACCTCCTGCTTTCTCACTGGTGTTTCTTTGAGCAAACTCGGTTTGAAAGTCCGCCTTTTTGTTGTATTTTACTTGCGCTCTATTTTACTTGTGAAAGTGTGATTAGGTTAGGTTAGAAATCTCTTCGTGTAACTGACTTCGAAATTTGTATCTTTTCTATTAAACTAAAATTCTCAGAGAGTATTATTGCTCGTGTTCTTATTTCTAGAAATTCGACTGGAAACTCCAGTTCCAGCTTGATAGGAAACTCAATCCGAAAGTTCATACTTCTGCAAAAAAATTTCAATACTTTCACTTTAGATGAAAAGCATTTATTTCACGTTTTGGGTAATTGACTACAGTTATTCAGAAAATTGTTTTCTTCTTCTTCTGTTCAGAAACGATTAAATTTTTTGAAACCTTGGACACGTTGAAAATCTATCTAGAAAGTTTTTTGCATAAACTTGATTTTATAATAAAATTCAACTTGAATCCTAACCTCAGCATCCACCATCTTTCTCAACAATATTACAGACTACAAAATAATTTTCACGTGCTATCTCCCTCGTAACAATAATTGAAAGTTCGACCACAAGTGTCGCGCGATTCCGTTTAAAAATAAATTATCGTGCGCTTATCTCGACCATTACCAGTACAATATGTTCGATTATATAACAGTGTTCGGCGACGTTACGAACGTTTATAAATGAAACCGAATTTACAACCGAAAGAGTTATTGCAAGATGTAGTTTTGGAGCGGCGATTTATCTTGATCGATAGGGGCAATTGGAATCTCAAAGGACAGTTCATTATGCTGGATCTTTACTTTTCATCGGGAAGGTCCTGAGGGACGAGGTACGGAAACATTAATTCCAATCAATTCCGCTACAATGCATCGTTTAACCCCTTTCTTTCCGTTGATGACCCGTCAACGCACTTCTTTTATCTCAACTATCTCAACGGATTATTTTAAGATTTGCACTATTTCGAGTGTGATGTACTTTGTGATCAATTTTATTCGAACTTGGAGTTCAATTATTTGCACAGTCAACGATTGATACTAAGGATAACATTTCAACTTGTAATATTATTGAGAAAGATGGTGGATCAGTCAATTCGGATTGAGGTTAGGGTAAGCTACATTGTTTCTAGATGATACGGATTTTAGAATCGAGTTCTGTGACAGTGTAGAAATAGATTTTGACAAATAATTTGCAAAATGTAAAAAATGTGTGGTTTGTAGTTGAAGTTAAAGTACTAGATTTCAACTGTATTTTAAAGATGTGGATCTTCGTCTTCATATTGTAGCTAAAACTAGTTGTGACGCACCTGAGAATAAATCATAGAACAAGGTTAATTGCTAACATCTGAAATTTGCTAGTACGAGGTCTACCGAGAGAGAACAACTTTTCATTTCATTATAAACAATTTTTATCTTCCACCTTTATCACCTTCACTTTCAGTATTAATAATCAAGCACATGAAATTGTATCAATGTTTTCTTATTTTTAAGAAAGCGAAGTAATATAAGAAGTGTTATTTTAAACGTGTCAAATGCAGCCTTCGGATTATCTACGCTCCATTAATTCCACGATGTACAACGTTTAACATAGTTTAACGCGCACGTTCTTGAAATAGCGAGTTTCGCATGAAAATAAATTTCTTCCCGCCCGAAGACATAGACCGTTCTAACGGTATAATTCGTATCACGGCCATTACGTAGTTTTTGAATGAGCCACGAAGCCTTTTCGGTCTCGCAGCTGGGGTGTTTTAATGAATGGACGTAACTTCGCGTTCGAAATCCCCAACGGCCGTTTTAGAGCCGTAAAACAAAGGACTGATTTATTTCAGCACGCCCCTCAATCTGTCTCCGTGGACCACTTTTGATTAGTGCTGCCTCTTCAAGGTTCAAGCCTCTAAAATTGCCATCGCGTAATGGATCTTTGCTGACGCTCTTTCATACGCATCTTGAAAAGAAGTTTACTAGTTCAAAATCTAACGAAGTAACGTACTTATAATTTTATAAAAATATGTAGGAATATTTCTTGCAATATTATTATCTTGTGTATATACTGCATATGCAATATACATCTATATACTGTATGTACAATATACATATAAATACTGTGTGTGCGATTTATATCTATATACTGTGTGTGCAATATACTTCTATATACTGTATGTACAATATACATATATATACTGTATGTACAACGTATATATATTCTGTTTTATGCAGATATTCTTGTGTATCAATATTTAGATAAATACTAATTGTTCAAATTTATAAATCTATGTATGAAACCTCAAAAACAAAGATCTAATATGCAAATATATATATAGAATTTATAGATTACTTTAAATTTTACACATCCTTTAATTTAATTCAAACATCTTTTTATTAGATGTGTAGTTTAATGAATACTAGCTTACGAATTTAAAAAATTAATGGTAAAGACTTTCAAGAAAGTTCATAAAATTCTTTAACCAGTAAGTTATAGGTCAAATAAAAATGCTTTGAATAAAGAGCAAAATTAGAAGAAAAATTTCCCTTAAAACTTGAATCCTCTTAAAATGTAAATATTGCACAAAGTGCAAAGAGCCAAGAGTTGAAATACAAGTGTCATCTCGAAAGAGCCGAATTATTTGTCAAAACAAAATACCTTCGAGTAAAGGGTAAAGTTAGAAGAAAAATTCCCTTAAAAATTTGAATCCCCTCAAAAATTTGGATCGCTTTAAAAATTTGAATCCTCCTAAAACGCCAATGTTGCGCAAAGTTCAAAGAGTAGAAATACGAGTGTCATCTCGAAGGAGTATTTTCAGGATCCGCCATTGAACGAAACTGAGAGCACACGAGGAAATTAACGCCGTTATTTGCCGACCCCATCAACCCCCGCGCGATATTTGCCGAACGTATTTGTTCAGGAATATGAATCAGTCCACCTGGAAGCAACCAAGGAGAGAGTTTCATGGAGAAAGAGAGAGGAGAGCAGAAACGGGAGAAAGGAGATCCATGATTGTCGTACGTATTTGCCCGGCTATTTATCACGGTTTATTATTTCCTATTGTCGATGGAGTCACGCATTGTTGGCGTACGAGAAGGGCCGAGGCGAATTTCTAAAACCGTGTCCGATCGAATTTGCATATTTCAGAGGACGCGTGTTGGGTGTTCGATTACAGGCTCTATTAATTGCGGTTCTCTTTGTTCTGTTCGATGCAACGGGGGTCGATACTTAGTTTAGTATAGGTCGATACTTCTTTTTTCGATTCGCTTTTCCAGCTTGCTTTCAAAAGTTCGGGGGTGATTATGAAAATTAACACTGCTACGAAAGGTGAAGCTCTTTCGGTTGTGTATTATTAAATTACTATGTGACGAAATGTCAGGTTGTCAAGCACTCTTTTATGATTCGAGATTTTATCTAGTAGTATTCATTTTCAGTCATATTGCTGTTATTGATTTAGTTTCACATTTATGAATCTATGCATCATATTTATGAATTTATGAATTTGGAATTTTGACAATTTTCACGTTGAATAAATTAATGAATAATAAACTTGTGAAGTTATGAGTAATAAGATAAATAGTCGTTGCTGATGTATATTTATCTTAACACTTTAATGGCTGCAGTCAAACGTCAGGGGCTGACAATATTTTTGAAGAATTAATTTAAAAAGCTTTATGTAAATTCACGTGTGCGAACATACTCACAAAACACAAAAACAAATACAATTACGACAAATTATTTTCCTCTGTGTGATAATTATTGATACAACCACCTCGTCAATCGTCACACACACATGTTGTTGTACATGTTCATATGTAACAGTATACGAGACTTCAATACGTTATTCACGAAAGTGTAACCCCAGCTGCATTAGATGGATGCATATTCATGTGAAAAGCTGAAGAATCAAAGGATGTTGCGGAAAGCTCTTTATACATAAAAGAACAATGGGGTGAATGTGGCACATGCCTGATACAACATAATTCCCGTTCACCGTATTCAAAACTTCCTCTGTATTCACAAATTTCAACAAACTGTTATTATAATTGTATTATTCTAAACTATAGACTACATTATTCCAAAATCTGCAATATTGTATGCAAAATATAATGTTTATACATTTTCTTCAAAGTATACAAATTTATGAAGTGGCCATTTCAAAATTTTCATTGTGTATCTAATACATGAAGGCTGGTTATAATTTAACTTCTAAACATTTTTATGTAAATCAACATAAAAAACCTAAAAACTCTGGGAACATTTTAACAAGAAACAATTTTATTTCGAATAAAGTTTTCAATAATATTTCTACAAGTGTCAGCCCCTTAACGCAACCAAAAAATAAAAATCTAGACTCGATTAAACAAAAAAGATTCCAGCAGTAACGTTAGCACCAAGCGCAAACACTGCAAGGGGTGATAGAGTGTCGAAAAAAAATCCGGCATAAAATTAACAGTATACAGCTTGCAGAATGCAGTTTGTTGCTAGCCGGCAATATTTCACGATGGTCTCTGGCACGAAGAGAGAGAGGGTTCGTTGTCGAGGGGGGTGTGCAACAATGGAACCCTTTACCCAGCCCCTAGCGCCCAGCCAACATCCATACATCATCATTCATACTAAAAAAAAAACCTGGGGGCACCTATATGGCAGTCTACGCTGGAGGGGCCTTCGAAATTTCAAAGTACCGAGTACGCATCAAGTACTTTCTAATGCTGCCCTGAATTTTTCCTTCCTCTTCTTTGGACGTTGCACCTTCGATCGCAACAAGTATTTGCATAAAAATTTTATTAGGTAAATTTATATTGACAGGTAAATTTATATTACCTGTCATAATATAGTCTGAATAATTTGTTTAATATGGCAAAGGTTTATTTATCTTTTATAATTGATATAGCTTCATAATAGATTTATAGATTTACTACCCTTAAGTAGATGCAATTTTAATTGAGTTCACATTTTTTAATCTTTTCATGTATGCTAATGTAGAATTCTTTAGTAGTCACATAGTTCATCCAGTCAGTTCATTCAATAAAGTTGATCTATTTTAATCTTCTAACTTGTTATATTTTAGCCTTCTAAGTAAATATATTTTAATCTCTAAGATGTATTTTAATCATCCATCAAAAAAAATGTTAATCCTCCAAGTTCACATATTTTGATCATGTAAGTTGATGTATTTTGATCTTCCAAGTTAACGCATTTTAATTTTTTCAAGTCGAGGTACCCCAAGCTTTTATGTTAACATATTCTCATATATAAAATATATTTTAACCGTCCAAAATACTGCATTTTAATCCTCTAAGTTTACATATTTTGATCATGCAAGTTGATGTGTTCTAAGCTTCCAAGCTGACGTATTTTAATGTACTTCAATCTTCTAAGTTAATATATGTTCATACATGAGATGTACTTTAATCCTATATGTTTACATATTTTGTTCATCCCAGTACGTTCTGATCTTCCGAATTGATGCATTTTAATTGTCTAAAGTTGACTTTAAAATTCTACCAAAAAGTAAACAGAGCCTTCAACCCCATCATATTTAGTCTTCCGTATACAAAGAACAAGGACATAAATCTCTCAGGACAAAAGAAAGAAACATTCGAAATAAAACCGTGAGACTGTGGTCATTTGATTCCGGAAAACCGGCTGACACCCTTTGAAAAAATCACCACGCCCTGGATCGCCGAAAGGGGTTGAGCCGCAGTAAACAGTGACGCGCGAAACTGTCGTTGAGGGTTGGAAAAAAAATGAAGAGTCGGAAAAAGCGTGTAACCATTCTGCAGTTTATTGATCCTAAAAACGAACCGCGAAAAAAAAATAAAAAAAAATAGTGTCATAATTTTACAAAATTATAAATAAGATATTTTGGAGGGTACATCAAAACGAGTCTTAGACTTTTTATTTTAAATTACAGAATTTAGGATAGATGTTGAAATGTGTGGTAATTTTTATAAAAGAAAAAATGTGAGTAAGTGTATAAATTAATTTGTTCATATCAATATTTTCAAATCCACTTCCTTCATCCCCTTAAACAGCTAGAATACAATTTTTCCTCGTACAAAAAATCTATATGCACATAAAAGTTACAGTAATTCGTTAAAAATAAAGTATGTCTCATCCCTTATACTCGACACAAGAGAGTCCTAATTTTTCCCCGTGTGGAATGGCGATCGATGAGTCGTTCCAGGTCGAAAGCCATCGATCAGCAACAATTCTGGAACGTCGATTCGCTGCAACGAGAAGCGCGAAAGAAAAGAGAAAGAATGCAGAATGAGAAACGTAATCCGCTTTTGTTAAAAGAGGCAACCCCTTCTGGACGTCGGTCGTGTCACAGCACGGGTGACTGATTGTAAAACCATGGAGTAACCCGCAAAGGGTTGCTGAAGCGAGGCGAGAGGGATACGGACAGTTTAAAATTGAGCCTCGTAATCGACGTGTAATCCTCTAAAGCCGTGACAGGCCGAAGATAATGGAGCACCGATCGACGATGGGTGGCCAGTTTGTTTTTCATGGAGACTGGATGAGTTATCTCGGGTTTAGATACTCGATGTCTGAGTGATTTTGGAATTTGAGAATTTAGGAATTTGGAGACGTGAGAATTTTGGAATTTGGGAATGTGAGAATTTGGGCTTGTAGGAATTTGGGGACGTGAGAATTTGGGAATTTTGGAATTTGGAAATGTGAGAATTTGGGGGCGTGAGAATTTGGGAATTTTGGAATTTGGACTCGTGGAAATTTGAGGACGTGAGAATTTTGGAATTTTGGAATTTGGAAATGTGAGAATTTGGGGACGTGAGAATTTTGGAATTTTGGAATTTAGACTTGTGAGAATTTGGGAATTTTAGAATTTAGAAATTTTGGAATTTGGACTTGTGGGAATTTGGGGACGTGAGAATTTGGGAATTTTGGAATTTGGAAATTTTGGAATTTGGGGACGTGAGAATTTGGGAATGTGAGAATTTTGAAATTTTGGAATTTGGACTTGTGAGAATTTGGGGATGTGGGAATTCGAGGTTGTGGAAATTTGAGATTGTGGGAATTTGGGGACGTAGGAATTTGGGGTTGTTGGAATTAGCCACGTGAGAATTTAGAAATTTGCATTTTCAACTTGCAAATTCACACAATTATCTAAAAAAACCTTAAAATCCTGCAATAAAATATTGCATGAAACGTACCATGCACAAAACCAGTCTTCCAAAGAAATTCACCCCAATACACTTTTTCATTTCCCAAAAAACAGTATCCCATATTGTCCCGAGAACTCCCCTGTGTATATATTTTCACACCTAACAGCTCCTCCCCGAAAATCTCTCTTTTGTTACAGATTTTCCCCCAGAAACCCCGTTGTATCGCCTAAGATGTTGCGCACGAGGTTGAACGAAAGGTTTTTTAAGTTCGTGTTGGGGATCGAGTATGGAATTAAAACTATTAGAAGCTGATTAGCATTTCTCGTTCCGCTAGTTCATGATCCTCGGAAGGGGATGAACTGACGTTCGCATGATCACGTGCGAGCGATTTTCATTTTGTCTAAGCGTTCATCCGGAAAGATGATTTTAGGGTGACAAACGCAGGGGTTACAGGTACCGGTGCGTATTTGAGCCTCTATGTTGTCACTCGCGTGATTCATTTTCTTTTTTGATACTAGATTTACGAAGGTGAATGAAAATTTCAGAATTTGGGAAGGAGGAAAATTTGGGATACAGTTTTGCAGTTTTGAGTTTGGTTTTTATGTACTGTTTCATCTTGATGACTATAAAAATTATTTTTACTGGTCCGTTACATCAGAAACGCATTTCTATCGATCAGATCGGCGAGTCACCCGTTTCTAGGGAATACCCTGCTGAGAGATTCTTTTGTTCGCGTAGTTGGCAAGGATACGTTCTTTGTCCCAAGGGAATCTTCGCGTATTATATTCTAGCTTTCCCTCCTAGGAACGATCATTATCTCTTTAGAAACCCTGCGTTCTGATGCTCGCCAAATAATCTAACCTTATCGGTTTTATTAATGGAAAAAGGATCAATGGATTGTTCGGAAAGTTTGCTAATATTCCGTATACACATCATCTATTAATAACACATCATTTATTAATAACTTTACCTCATCATATAACACATAATCATTCTCGTAAAGAAAATGTCAGACTTGAAATAAAAGTTTGATCACGCGAAGTTATGTCAAAATGGCGTCCATGACGCTATGAACTTCACACTTCCAGTTTTATGTAGGAAATTATTGCATGATTTCGTTGATGATTTTAATACAAAATGGCTCGTTGATATTTTCAGCAGTGAACAATTTTAAAACATACACAATATCATTAATTTTGACGAATAATAAAAATCATTCATTTTGATGAATAATCAAGTATCACTAATTTTGATGAATAATAAAAATCATTAAGTTTGATGAATAATCAAGTATCACGAATTTTTATGAATAATAAAAATCATTAATTTTGACGGACAATCAAAATCACAAATTTTGACCAAAATCTACATAACATACATTAACATAACCTGTAACATCAAATTTATCGTTACACATACAATTGCATAAATTTATACATGAACAAACAAATGACAGCAACTCTTTTAACGAATCATCTCCCCCAAAAAATAATGTCTGTCTGTTTATTTGTGTACTTAGTCCCGACAGGCTTGCCACCCTCTACTTCAGTCGTGCCTCGTTTTGATGTAACGTTCATAGAAGGTCAATGGCGCGTGCAGCCTTTTTTACTCTCCTCGATATTATTTTACCACGAATGGCAACTGTACTTTCGTTCAGCCACCGGGTCGAGCCGGTCCACTTCGTTTTTAAGTGGGCAACATTGCTAGCCAGACATCTGCGATCATCTTCGCGTATCGACCGTTCTACGTGGAATTATTTTGCTGCGATTCACAATCCTTTCATTCAAACGTTACAGTTTTTCGAGTAGAAAAATACTTACACTCTTTTTATTATTTTATTTTTTGTTTTTTGACGTTTCTGAATTGTTGTAGTTATTTGGGACTTATGTAATAGTGATGGATTAATTGGATAATAGTAACTGTAATAGTAAATAAATAGTGAAGCAAGGTTGTGTAAAGAAACCTTTATATGTACTCAGACATGACAAATTAATTTTCAGTTTGTTTTGAGTTAATAATTTTTTTAACAAACTAAAATTCTCAGGTTGAGGAATTTAGAAATTTTCTAATTCTTCAAGCTACCAGCAGAAGTGTCTTTATTAACAATTTTAGAACTTTTCAAAAACATTAGCAAAAATCATTGAATGTTCCAATTTAGAAATCCTCCAAAGTTCAAACTGAGAATTGTTCAAGTTCTCAAATCTTTCACTTAAGTCCAGGAATTTATTTTAATAATATGCCCGTATTAAGTACGAAGAACTCATAACTGAAATTTATGATGTCTCATACGAATTGTAGATGATGATCATAAAGTTTTAAGCTTCCTGGTAGCAACGAAGAGACACAATGGCGCACAACGCATGTTTCAAGTGTATTGAACTCAGGGTTGACAAATCCGTTGCCACGAAGCAATCAGGCCGATGTTCCATTAGATAACTGAGACAATAGAGTGATAGTTGGAGTGCAAACATAATGGTAATGGGCCAGGGTAACCAGGAACACGGATGGGAGATTAAGATCTGCCATTGTAAGTCGACTGCGTTTTATGCCGCTCGAAACACACAAGAGGCATGGCGTTAACGTCAAAAAGCGTTAGTCGCTCGAATAAGCTCACCTGGTACTACCCAGAAAGGTATCTGATTATTCGGACAGGACGAGATTCGAAGCAGTTTCTAATGTGCCCTTTTTGTTTCTCTTTCGATCCACTTCGACGCACCCTTTCGATCCTTCGAATGGCGGTTAACAGATTTTTCTATTGAAGGGCTCGTTCTTTTTATTTCTAATTTTATATGTATAATTAGGATTTTGTTAGAGGATTTTTTATGTTTTATTATAGAATTTCGTGTGTATAATTACATGTATGATTATATGTATAATTATCATATATTCTGCGAAAGCTTTCTTTATGAATATACGCTGAAAATATTTATGAAATATTACAATAATATATTTATAAAATAGTTAATCTATGTGTCAGTCAAACTTATTCTGTCATTTTTAAATTTCTTTTACTTTTATAAAAAATTGAACAATGCTATTACTACACGTGTGAAATTATTAATGAATTTATTTTTTTGTTATTCAGTTATTCTGCAATTATTTGCATCTTATTATAGTTTGATTTAAAACAGCAAGACAGTAAAATAATAAAAATTGTAAATGTCAATATTTTTCAAAGTCTGTGACTTTCTTTTTGAAGAAATAAGAAGCCTCAAAAAAGGTGTAAAGAAGTCTAAGCACGTATCATCAAAGAACGAAATAAACCACATCAAAGAAAGAAATAACGCATAAATGTTCTTAGATGAGTGTAGAATTATACATGAAGTGGAGTATCTGGGGATATTGCGTTATCGATCGCCACCCTTGATCGCATTCTTTCTTTTGATGTTGCTAGGGTGCACCGAGTGGACTGGATCCAAGATAATACGGTTTATTGTCGGTCGAAGGGTACGATTTCGTTTGTGAGAACATGCGACAGATCCGTTATCTCGATTGCGTTTAAGTGCGATTTGGTACATGTGCTATAGTCGTGAATTTGAATTTATAAGTTGCAACATGATCAGATTTTCTGATATTTCAAGTCGTAAATTTTTATACTTTTATATTTCCAAATTTCTAAATGTTCACATTTCTATATTCTTTACTTTCAAACTTCCAAAATGCCAAATTTCAAATATCTCAATTTCCAAAACTCAATTTTTACAATTCCTCCAATTTCTTAATTTCCACATTTTTCATGTTCCACATTTTCTAAGGTCCTAACTTTCCAAATTTTTTTGGAAACCTATATTAATATATGGTATCGAGTAATCAGAGCATTTATAATCAGTTCTCCCCCGCTCCGGAAGAGTACGAATTAGAACGGTGTGTAATGACCGCCACGTGTTGGTTTTAACCCAGCACGTGTACAGGAAGACCGAGGCGCGACTAAACGCCTGCGCCACGTGTCTTTATCACAGGATAGTTCGTTTTGAGAAATTGATAGCTGGAAACTTCACACCGAGGTGCACGTGTCCACTCACCAGCGTGTAAAAGTGAGTGTAATTGAGATATCATAGCTGGTTTCCCACTGACAAGAGAAAACCGACCGATTTGATAGGATTAGTGGCGGTATCCTATTAACGCTCGCCTTCGATTATCTACAGAGAGTTTCAAAGGACACATCTTTCATATGAATTACTTTTTATTTTTTATTAAATTTTGCGTTATTTATTTATTGTATATTTTTGTGGACGATGATGTATATTAATTTTTGCGGTGATTATATTATTTTTGCAGCATAGTGTAACGCACACAATATGAATCCACATATTAATACATACACATGTTAATTCATATATATGTATACACATTGCACATATTAATTTTTGCAGAAATTATTTTATTTTTGCAGCGTTCATTAAAACAGAGAATAAATAAATATAATTTGACATCAACGAACATTTTGTAAGATGATTTGTATAAAAGAAAGATCATACTTGCGTGAATATTAAATCGTGTGCTGACAAATCGATGGTAACTGGATGACGGCACGTGTCACTGGAACTGCGTGAAAAATAAGCCTAATTGAGATATAAAAGGCGGTTTTCGGTCGAGCAAAGATTCCTAGCTAATTCGAATGTTTGCACCCTGCTACGACACGTGTCTTCTACGCGTGCGAAACTTCCTATCATATGTGTTACACCGCAACCATTTGCAAATCCGTTCGATACATCAAACTTTGCTGTGTAATACATCATGCAGGATTTATACAAAATTATCATAATATCAACTATTAGAAACGTATGATTATTAACAATTTTAGTGTACGTCCATATTTTTTTTATTTAGAGAACAATTTTTGTGTAACGTTATTTTTAATCAATATTTTATATCGTCATTTTTGTTGAATATTTTGTAGCATTATTTTTATTGAATATTTTGTAACAACATTTTTATTCAATATTCTGTATCATTATTTTTATTCAGTATTTTTTATTGTTATGTTTATTCAATATTTTGTGTCATTACTTTTATTCAATATTTTGTATCATCATTTTTATTCGATATTTTGTAACATCATTTATATGCAATATTATGTAACATTATTTTTACTCAATATTTAGTAACATTGTTTTTATTCAATATTATGTAACATTATTTTTAACCAATGTTTAGTAACATTATTTTTATTGAATATTTTGTAACAACATTTTTATTCAATATTCTGTATCATTATATTTATTCAGTATTTTTTATCATCATGTTTATTCAATATTTTGTGTCATTACTTTTATTCAATATTTGTATCATCATTCTTATTCGATATTTTGCAACATCATTTATATGCAATATTATGTAACATTATTTTTATTCAATATTCAGTAACATTGTTTTTATTCAATATTATGTAACATTATTTTTAACCAATGTTTAGTAACATTATTTTTAATCAATATTAGTAACATTGTTCTTATTCAATATTTAACGTCATTTTTTCTGTTCATTTTCAGAGCCCTTATTATCGACGCCCCCCAACATGGAGCACCCTTATACCATAGTTGCTCAGTGCGTTTCATTGGCCCTGTGAGCAATGATGATGAGCACTACGATGACATTACCGAGAACAGGAGCGTAGAGTATGAAAGGAGAGTAAAAGAGCCGCCTGAGGATATTTAACCTGGCTTGCACGTCGGTAAACGTTCCAACCACGTGGAGCGCCGTTGGCGGTTTGCAGAGTATTTTCAATTAAGACGCGTACATTCATGGAATAAAGTTATTCGACCGTCAATGAAACGAGCAAACATTGTGTCAATGTACATACGTTGCCGAGATCACAGGGGTGCATTGTACCTTTCAAATTTCGAACACTATTTTAAAATTATTTCAGTACATTTATTTCTTTGAAAACGATACCGAAAGTTTTTTGAATAAATGTAAAAAAATTGAGATCAATAATATTTAATATTTTAATATTAGTTAATACTATAATAAAATTTGAAATACAAATAAGCATTGGCAGATGTTACATTCTCCTTTGGAGGCAACATTATCCCCCAGAGTAGAAGTTGCACAAAAACCAAACAGATCTGCAGCAACTGGTTCACAGCCACGCTTTTTTAAGTCTCTCAAGAAGCACTCCGTGGCACGCGACACTTTACCCGCAACCGACAGACTCGTCGATCCTGTTCTTGTTGTTCTTTGGCTTCTTTTAGCGAGGCGTTATCTGTGAGTAATACCTACTTGAATTAACAGCAACCTGAACATGCGAAACACGCACGTGGCGATTAGGGATGCAGTTAGGTCGCGTGGCCGACACGTGGCGATACCTCGAAACGCTAAAAGTGTGGATAAGGTTGATTGCCTGGAAAGGATCGTTGGGGTTGTATCACATGTGATAATTTTATTGTTGGTTTCATCGGGTGAACTTGTAATTTTGGGCGTGGGTGTTAGGTGTCATTTGTATAATTTTAGTTTTAGAAGGAACATAGTAGAGTCGGTAGAGTTATATCAAATGTAAAGGTTTGACCACATTTGACCGCATGTGGACACATATGACTACATACTGTATATTACACTAAAAGTAATACTGTAAGTATACATTAGTACCTGGACAATTTGTGTGCTTTTTTCATGACAAAATTTCAGATCTATCAATTTTTCTTATCGTTAATAGTACACATGTATGTCTTCATATGTATAGATATCTTCATATGTACTCTTTCTAAAAATTGTCTTAATTTTATTCCTATTATTTGGACATTTTTGTAATATATGTGATACTCGTGTAAAATAAAAATCTTCAACTTTGAGGACCTTGGAATTGTCAAAAATTTGATCATGTTTATCTTAACAACATTTTGTAAAGTCATCGTAATAGAGTGTACGATAAAAACTTATTCTGCATGTTTAACCAAAATCTTCGACAATCGATGAATTAATAAACTACAATATATTATACATTTATAAATAACGATATATTATACATTTATTAACAACGATATATTATACATTTATAAACAACAACATATTATACATTTATAAAGAACGATACATTGTACACTCATAAACTACGATACATTGTACATTTCATAATTCTGTACGACGATTGATCTGTCTTACTTCGGGGGTTGTTAACTTCTTCATCGACCTATATTTAGTTCACACTCGCCAATAATCCACGATCGATGTGTCGTTCCACGAAGGGAAAATCGGGGGTGCCTGCCTCGTTAGAACGTATAAATACCTTGAAATTACACAACCGGTGGTCCACAAAGGTAGCACGCACCCCCGAAGTCACGTTCTACGATGCATTAAAATCGATTCGTCATGGTATTCGCGACTAGCCACGCTGTTTGATTTTTCCCTCGCTCCTTAATGCTTCTCGAAAATCGATCGCCGGCATCGATTAGAAAGTTGTTTTATGCGTGATTTCTTTCTTAACAGACGGAAGTAGACTTTCAAAAAAATCTCACGACTTATTAAATGCGTCGTTTCCGGATCAGCAAAAACTGCCAGGTGCTCTCGTTTTTTACCTTGCACTTCCTTCTTTCGAAATCCGGATATGCGCATTTGTTTTCTTAATTTTAACTTGAAATTATGCCAATTTATAAATTGGTAATTTTAATAGGTTAATATAGTCAAATTGTTATTAACAAATAATTGTAACTTGTACAAATTTTATATACTTTTATAATTTTATTGAATAATTATTTCAATAATGATAATTCGGTAATAAATGTCAATCTGTGAGAACTATTAATTCACAAACTGTACCTTAAATCATTAAGAACGTATTATTAAAAGTGTACCTATTTTATAATAAAAGAATATACTAACGTCCATTATTACAATTTTAAATTACAAAAATAAAAAAATAGAAAATATTGTATTACTGTATGTAAAAATTAAAAATGTCGTATTTTAAGATATTTAATTACAAATTTCAACTATCCGAAATTTTGAGATTTAATAGATGTGTCCTTATATCAGTTAAATTCGAGATCGATACAAGAAGTAATGCGTTAAAAATGGACCTTAATATTCTCATCACGGTTTTCACACGCGCCTCGAATTTCTCACGTGCCGCTTCTGACCGTTTAATACGCCTTTACGAAAATTTTCCAGGACCACCCCCGTACCGGCGGGCCACCCTGCAATCCTGGTGAAGCGTGCGCCCATTTCACGGTCGTTTCTTGCTACGAGAAACCCGGTCGGCCCCTTTGAAATTCACCACTTCTCGGCAAAGATCAGAGGGAAACCGCGAACGAAGGATTTTCGCGCTTTTGACCCTTCAAGAGAATGTTACTCCGATATTTTCACTTTTTCGTTTTTCCAACGAAATCGGCGAAATTTTAACCGACCTTTGATCAACAGAATATTCTATCCATCGACAGATTCATACTGAGCGTGAGATTTTTCGAGGATGAACTTCCTAGTTTCACAATGAATTATTTCTTTAACGAGTTCCACGCTTGCATCCGGATAACGGAGCTTCGATTCAATGGGGAATACAAGGGAAACAGGAAGTAGACGTCGAGATTTATAGGACTACCGTTACGTTCTCGTTAGCGGAAAAGGGTTGGATAAAATCTGACACCTTTACCTGTTTCTCGGTTTTCGAAGGGTGACGATACACGTAAGCGGCTGTAAATTGTGATTATTTATGGAAAGCGATACGTTGAGAAGATACGAATTTTCTCACAGTCCGTTTTTTGAAAATTATGTTAGGCTTTAACTGCGGTAAATCTGATAAAATTCAAACAGCTATGATGAAGTATATTAGACATATAAAACGACGTTGTAATTATTGATTGAATGTTTTAATTTTTAAAATGATGCATTGTTTAAAAGCTTATATGAACTGTAAGGACATTAACACATGCAAATACTCTTTATTTTATTTCTTCTTTTTAAATTCACTGATCATATGTTTGATAGTATTTTTCTTTAATAAGAAATTCTTGCAAAAAGTGAATATAGTGAATGATACAACAAATACTGGTAAATAATCTTGTATCAGAAATATTGTAAAGTGCAAAAAATGTGTAATGTCGAAGTCAAATCGCGATTTAACTCGAGCCAGCGGTTTCTCCGACGAACCGTGACGTGCGGGACGTAACATTTATCGGCCTACGATGCGATTGTTATGAAATAGTAATGTAGTACAGGGCCGTAGTCAGGGCAGGGTGGCCAAAGGAAAAAGGGGTGAGTGTGGTGGGGTCGGTAGGTTCACAATCAAAGCAGAAGCCGGTGTACTTGCTGGTGGGACACGTCACTTCTGTATTTCCGGTGGTGCTCAATGTCCGTTTGTTAAGTGGTGAAAAATTAATTATACATATACTTTTAATTTTTAAAATTTTTTAAATCATTTATTGCTTTGAACGTTGCTTATGGTAACTCTGGTATAAACTATAATCCAACACAACTTAATGAAACTGTAACCAAATTATTAATAATCTCATAACCTTATCGATACTATATGACTACTGTTATGCACTGTCATATAATACACTTAATATACTTTTCTTATGTTTGAATAAATATAAAAGATATTCGAAAATGTGAAAGAAATTGTAAAAATTTGTACAAGTATGAAAACTACATATTTGATGCAAAAATAAGAATTTTTCACGTACTACAAATATGCAATTTTTTACATGTTCTTACAAGTAACAGATGAGTAACATAAAGATATAAAAAGTTATGTTAGTGGAGATGTACCCTATTTTATCTTGTGACATGTTTGTAACTTCTGGGAGGTTTAACGAGCCAGGATCAAATAATTTCAATAGGAAACAATAATTGACGCAAGAAATTCCCTCGATCGTTCGACACCACTCAGCCTCGTTATCGCATCTCTAAAGGGATCGCTCGAGGACATCGTTTGATACGTGAAATCTCGTTTTCTTACCCTTCTCTCGGTAGTGAAAGATTCGAACCATCAACGATCAAATCAAGTCACGATAGATCTAACATTATCTATCAATACTGTATTTAGAACACTGTTACAACTTGTTCCTACCAGAATTATTCTTAAAAACGATGTAGAGATTGTTGCATGACAACGATGTATTGTTTTAACATCAAACAGACTCGAACTCCATCACTCTTCGATATGCAGCGATATGAACTCCCGCTTCGAGTGCATCAAAGTAAGAACCACTGCGATTCGTTTGTCGAGACAGATGGCTCGTTGGATCTTTCTGGTGATGGTGAACACGTCGATGAACGTACTTGTGCTAGTCGTTGTGCCACCTATCACGTAAACGTACAGGGTGTAACAGGAGTCTATGACCACTGCGAATTACGGGTGCAAAATGAGAAAACGTCACACCATCATTTTCAAGTTTTTCGTTACTTGCGTAGCAAATAACTGTTATAGGATTTTTATGAAATTTTTTGTCTTGTTACTTTACGAGTATCAGGTCTGCAACTCACTTGGGCATATTTAATGTATTTAATGTATTTAATGTAGTTCGGTGGCAAAGTGTTAAATGATTCACTAGGTTATGATAGACAAAACCAGTCAATCACGCATTAAATACGGGGAGCATCACGAACTAACCTAAACACAAAATCTTAAATATTCAGTCACAAAGCCTTAAGTAACGAGTCCACCTCAAAATCTCAAATCTCTCAGTTGATTAAAGTCTTAAATAACCAGTCACTCACGAAAGCCTTAGATGACCAGTCGATCATTAATTACTTGAATTAACAAGTTGAGCAAAAAGTTATCAATAACCAAAGATACAATCCTATACCTTGATAATTTCAGGAAAAATAAATTACAGAAAATTCCACACAACAATTTTGTAATTCCCAAACTTATGACAATTACAAATTTACCTGAAAATTCTCTAAATTTATTTACTTTGCCTACCTGTTTTTACGCCATACCGTGACAGTGAAAAATGGCGAAACTTGCATCTACACCCTGTACATTGGTGAAACGTCGTACACACGAGTCTAGATCGTTCCCCTTGTGGGTGATGACGCACACACGCGAGCTAAACAATAGTTAAATCAGGATGAGGGGTGGCCAAAGGGTGCTGTGGGTGTTTAATGAGCTGCCAGCCAGTGACTGAAGGGGGGCAACGAATGAGTGGGGTACGTAGGAAGGGAGTATGGCGAAGGGATTTTTCGGGGTGCGAGCAGGACGGCGAAATCTATGGGGCACGAGCTACGGCATCACTTGACTGTTTATGGGACCGGCACCGTGTAAAGTGTAGAAATAACATTGCATACGTTTAAATGGACTTCGGCTGGTGTTTAGAGAATGTCATCGTAAAGACTACAAAATTTTACGAATCTTTTTTAACAATTTTTCTCTTTACGTTACAAAAACAATTCATACATTTCAAATTTTTATTCAGCTTCTTTTACAGCTTCATTTAATAAATGTATCGATTAATATTTTTGTTGAGTAAATCATCGATGTGCTTTAAATTAAGCAAAATTTTACAAAATGTTTAAATAAAAATTCACAAGTAAAGTCTTGTAAGAAACACTATGTATGTATCTTTACACTTATTTATGAGTTTAATTTAAATTTTATAAACTTCTTTCGACAGTACCAAAAATAAAGTTCGCATAAAATTGTACAATACTATACAATTCAGTTGAGTTTATACAGTTTCTTTATTTGATACATGAAGTGAACAGACAATATTTATTATTGTATTATTCAAGGAACGTGGGTGAAGGTTTGGAGGGGTCGTCAAGGGTTTCTCGACCCTGGTTGACCGCTGACCTACGACCACCTCGGACACCTGAGCATTCACGAAAGCAACGCTTCCGTGAAATTAGCCTGTTCTCCTATTGAAACACCTTGAGAAACCACCATTCATCATATTAAGTTACTATTTGTCGGCGATCCGAAGGGTGCTCCAATTGCGATATTGAGTTACTATTTGCAGACGATTTAGAGAATTAGGGAAACCGTTTATCCGACGAATTCATGAAATCGACCAATTCGACCGCGAAATATGAAATTCTATATCCACCACCGTTACTTTTACTGTTGCACAAAGTGATCGGTAATTGCCTTACAAATTTTGATGTTTTTGAAAGGAGAAATTTTTGTTACATTGTGTGTGTTCGTAAGAGAATTTCTTTAGAGATGATTCATATATGTATAATTATATATATACATGTATAATATAGAGAAATAAATACATGAACAAATATGTATATATGTGTACATATAAATATATAATATTAAAGCACTAAATATACATTAAAAAATTTTCAAATTAAAATTTATGAAATTTATCTACAGATTATTCAAAGTCATTTGTAATATAATATTAAGAAATAAATAGTTCTGTTTTGTTAACGAATGCAGTTTTTCAAAAGCATTTGAATCGGATCGTACGAGAAGTGGCTCGAATTCGAATAAAGCGCACACAACTGTAAGATCTGTAGATCAAATATGTTTTCAGCGCGCATGTAATCCTGCCTAAGCTCACCCTACAAGCCCAAATAAAACGTGCGTCGATACGAATGCTTCACAATGACGTTAAATCAATGATTTGTCCAACGAGTCTTCCGGATTTAATCCCGGTTTTACATGTGATTAAAGAGTGGCTTAAGATCAATTGATATTATTAATGAATAATGTGAATTCAGAGTGCATCAAATACCATGAAAAATTGAAGTAATTTCTTCTTTTATGCTGTACTTCTCAAGTACATAAAAGATTGTTATATTCATATTTAAAATTGAGAATTGTAAAATTTTTCCAATTCTTTCACTTCACGTTGCAAGAAATATTTATAAAATATTGCATTTTACATTCCCAGCGTGTCATATGTTTCTAAACTATTTATTCTCAATTTGTTCACAGTTTTTACAGTTAATTATAATAATTATTATAACTATATATTATCAGCTGATATGAATGAAAATATTGCATCGATCAACAGGGTGAAAATAAAGTCCAGCGATAAAATTCAGGATCGTTAACATTATCGTTGATCGTCGGGGATTCGATGATTCCCGATCGACTTTCGAGGACTCGTTGCTCCCTGGACCAGTAATCCACGTCATTCCGGGATGAATGCCTGGCTGGCTCGGGCATTCTTCAAGTAAATTATAGTCTTGAATGGCAGCACAGTGGGGGGTTGGTTGGCACGCGTACATTGGGGTACACCTGCCCCCCGTAGACATCTGTCCCCTATACTTCGATCGCGAGAGTCAAACCATGGTGTGCAGATTCTCGGCAGTTGTCAAGTTCTTATTAACGACTTCGAATTTCGTCAGACTTTTCATTCCCAAAAATACTCATCAATAATCACAATAACCATATACTTTCTTAAATACACGACGACTTGTGATTTTATAGATAAAAATTATAGACAGAAATTTTGTAGTAATTTTATAGGTAGAAATAAATTCTGACTCCGCTGAAGGTGAGATTATGTTAATGTAGAAATATTGTAAAGTTAGTAAGTGGTCACAAACAGCAGTGGGTAATTGGTACATTAAAAACAAAAAATTATTTATTTAACTTATGTAAGGAATATTATGTTATATCATGCATACAATACTATACGTTTTATAGCAAAAGAATACTACACGTTTTATCACAAATATTTTACATATTCAAAGTGGACAACATTTTCAAAGTAAACAAGACTACATTCATATTTCCATTATTTTTTTTTTCATAATTCTTTTTTAAGATTCAGTGTTATAATTCAATGAAGGCCATCTTCGCAGAAAGCTCAATAATCAACATCCGAGTCTCGTTAATTCAATTTGTTTTACGAAGGGACCACAAGCTCAAACAAGGCTTTCCATAATTTAGCGAGGCATCGTAGAGAGGAATAGACATCTATGGTGTTCGCGGGGTGTGTCCCATGACGTAGCGGTCTAACCGGTATTGTTCGTGGTTTACCACAAAGGCCTGCAAATGCCAAGTTGCAATGAAAAGCCCGTGCTACCCCACGCGTCGCGTCTAAACAGATGCCGAAATACGATGCCGAAAGATGCTTGTCTGAATCTTCTTTTTGCACCCTCTGTCGACGGTCTTTTCGGGTAAACACCGGGGTAGTCTTCTTTAATCGAGGTCACCTTTGTTCCTTCGTGATTCTAATTTCCTATCAAACGGTTCTGCTATCTGATACCTCGAAAATCAGTAGAAGCTGGAGCAAGATTGCTGCTTTGCACAAAATCATTATTTTTTTTTTTGTTAGGTATTTTTATTTTACAGGTACTGGTAAGTGAATGCACCTTAAATTTTTGTGTAGTTATATTGAAAGATTATGTAGAAGATTGCAGAGTTAACCCCGGTATCCTCAAGATTCCTACATCCCCAGTTTTTCCTACATATTTCTACATCCGCAGAAATCGATTGTTCACTTTTTACATCGACTGTTTACTCTCGAGACTTTTATTGAATTACGAGATTTTTTGTTGCAGGACCGGTCGAGCAATTATTCCATCAGGAGGGTAGTTTCCGCGTCGCAGAGAATCACCGCCATTAATCTTCGATTAAGCGTTCACCGATCGGTCAAGGTAATTTCACGAATTTTCATGAATTAGGAAAACTCGTCTCCCCCTTTTTCGTCGACGTTACCCTCGGCAATGGTTTCACCCGTGCTCTCCACGGGGGAGCACCTCTGTCAGCCACCAGTATGTCACCATACAGACCAGCGCCCCGGTACAATGAGGGCCGTGAACGCGATCGATATGTGCACTCGACGGAAACGACCCAACGAAAGGTCGATCAAAGCGAAATCACTGCGCTTCGAAATGCAGCTCGATGTTTATGGTCTGTAAAAAATTTCTTGTTCGATCTTTGTTTAAATCGAGACGTGTCTGGTTTACTGGCATTGTTCCTCGATTTATTGTTCGGAAAGCCATTTTCTTTACAGTCTAATATCTTTTTATTTTTGTTCACGATTACTTTTTTGAGCTTAGTAGATTGTATTTGAGCGGAGAGTAAAAATTTGATGTGTGATGTATGTAAAATTTTGAGATGTCTGCAGTGAGATTTGCTGCAAGATTTAATTAAATATTATAGTCTGGAAAGTTGTTAATAATTGTTGCTGACAATGAAAGGTGACAATATAACAAGTAAAAGAATAAAATAGTATGAAACATGATAATGATGTAAAAAATATAAAGGAGTACGAAATTTGTTGAGAAGCAAAAGACTGTTGTGTAGTTGATTTATGTAATACGTGAATTTTGTCATTCCTTGTTATACATTTGCCATCATCACATCGTTTAATAGTTTATTGTAATATTGTTTTAATAAATATTAATTGGCTTAACATCCAATAGTCGTAAATTGCTGTGCATAATTCTAACAAAATTAAATATTTTAAACATAAATGTGATTTATCGAATCAGTCAGAGTTTTGCAATATGAAAGCAAAAATGAAGTGGGTTATGTTTAAGCAAATTAAGCATAAAATACTTGAGTATGCAAATTATAATTGAGCATAAAGTTTGAAGCATATCAGTAAACATCTGAGGAAATAAATCAAGCGAGTTTTCCAATTTCTTGTTTCCGCAGCCCTAAAGCAGTTACTGCAAAAACTGATTGAATCCCCCCAAAATCCAACACCTTTACGGATACTGGCCGTCTGTCGTTACTGTGCACACAGTTATATATCGCCGACATAATGGTTCTATTGAAGCATTACCATTATTGGCGAGATTTGGGGAAACGATCGAGCGTGCTAACGGATTCGTCGCAGCTTGCAGCTTGTTTGCAAATAGGCCTTGTATACGAAATTATTGATCAACCGGTTGAAGGTCTTTTTGAAGCAAGAACATCTTACTTACTACGTTCCAAATTAGGAATTGTATGTATTTCCAAAAAATTGTTATTCGATATTTCTTTACATAATTGTTTGAGACATTAATTGATGGAGACATCGATTGTATAATATTAGTTATATTATTGTATAATACATATGTGTAATAGTGTACATATACACTTAAAATTAACGTAAATTTCAAATATAAATTTAATGTAAATTTCGTATAAAAGTATCTTAACTTTTGTAATTTAAATTGAGAAGCTTGTGAAGCAGTTAAATGATCTTTTGCTCATAAATTTTCTCGACTTAATTTTCAACACTACATAGCTTTGTCAAAACCTATGAAACGTACGACTGTTCTAAAATATACAATATTTAATAAATTATGTACAATCACGTACTCCTGTTACTTTATTATTCCTCTTCATAAAGTAGTGAAATAACTACCTACATCGACTAATTTCATGACAATTTGCAAGAACGCTAATAGAATCTTAACAAGCTACCCGAACGATCATAGATAAGCCACGTTTCCGATCGGTAACAAAGTCGTTGAAAGAGGGTAAACGAATACGCAAACACGTCGTCCAACGATCAGACAGTTACTATTTCACGATGGAGCATGCTCGAGCCACTTTGCAGGAATGGAGTCCTGTTCAAGAATGAACGAACACGTGCCAGGACACGTGTCCTTTGTAGAAATCACCGCGGGGCAGATGTATCGGTAAATCGCGTTGAAATTACGCCTACCCGCCTAATCCGAAGGATTACGCAAGGAACGTGACTCTGGAACTGTAAATCGATTCTAAAATCCAGATTTTCTTCACATAAAAGGACATGTGCGAAATAGAAAATACTTATATTTACAAATCTTCGGATCTGTATATTCTGACATTTTTATTAATTTTTAAAGTTTTTAAAGTTTCAAATCATCTGTAAAACAAGTAATAAATTTAAAAAATTGACTGAACGTCAACGTAATCTACTTTTATATATTTTCGATTATTATTCGTGGTCGATGAAAAGTTTAGATGATTCAACAAACGTGTATGGCGATCGATCGATCACCAAGTAACACCATGCACTGTAATTTCCATAACAAGAACAAGTGGGTGTTCCATTCAAGTGACACTGTAGGTAAGTGTTAGAAAAATAAATAGGTGAACAGTACCGTTCGATCAATCGAAGGAGTGAACGGGGCGGGAGCTATCAAAATATCAGAGCTTTGAATTCAGAATCGAAAAATAATATTTTCCTGTCGATCCTGTCGTTGAAATATACGTGTTGTGTATTTTATCCTTTCACTGTTACACGAAAATTGCATGATTTTTTTATTCGATTTCGTGATGGAAATTCTATTTTTCGAACTGGATTTGGTGGATCAAGCTTTTTATATTTGATGATTTTGAAGATTTGAAGATTTTGAAGATTTTGAAGATTTTAAAGATTTTGAAGATTTTGAAGATTTTGAAGATTTGAGGATTTTTAAGACTTGAAGATCTTCGAAATTGGAGAATTTTCAAGATTTAAAGATTTGAAGATTAACAAATTTGAAAATTTTGTACATTTGCAAGTTCAATAACTTCTCCCATAAAAAACTGAAATACCGAAAAATTGATAACACAGAAAATGTTGATAATCCACAAATCGTATACCAAGGGTTAAAACGTTGTAAATAAAAATAAATAACAGGCACATAATTAGGTAAAATATGCTTTATTGATAAGGTATAAATTCTGTACAATATATAAATCCCTGAATCGGTGATTCCACGATCCGTTAAGAGCACTGACGGAGAGGTAAGCTTAAATAATAAAATATTCTAGAAACAAAGGGTGAGATCAAGCGTTCGAGATCAACTTATCGATGACTAGAAAAAAAAGGAACGCGACTTTCTTTAATTGTATAAAATCGTGACTCCTCAGCAAATCTGACTTGTAAAGAAATGAGACCGTGAAAATTCAAATGAAAACCCTAGCCGATCTAACATTAACCTTAATCCTAGTAATTCGTTGCAAATAGAATGCTCTCTTACAAAGTAAATAACGATCATTTCGTATGTTACCCTAAATCTTTGTACAATTATGCGAATTACACACGAATCGATACATTTCGATTCTTCATTTTTCTACGAGAGTTTGTGATCCAGACACAATTTACACATTTAACTCGTAGCAAATAGTACGTTCTTTGACATGGTAAGGGTGCGTTAGAGAAAGATCAATATACTGTGGACTCGATCATGCGATAGACGGTGGATGTTCAGACAAATACATATTTTCATAAAATAATTTCTTTTCGATTAATTTTGTAAATATTTCTTTTCTCTTCGTTTTTAAATCGAAAAAACAATAAATTGTTTCGTTCTAAATATTTTCTATATACCTTATATGTCACATATAAGTATAGTTTACGTATCCAACATCCACAGTCTAAAGTGGTAAAATAACAGGTAAATTCTTTGGTTTCTGATCACTAAATAAGTTATGATAACTATGGAATTCGAAGTTTCGGTATACCATCAGCAGCTAAAACTGATTGCTTCTCTAAAATACTTCTCGGCAAAAATATATGTCAAAATCTTAAGTTATAGAGATCATATCCTATATCACTGTTTAATTACATATGCATGTATCAATATTTCTACACGCGATCATATCAAAATCATCGCGAAATTTCGACAAGTCTGGAATACCGAGCCTCGTTAGAACGATACAATGGCGGCGATGACTCATAGCGCAGTGTTACCATACATATTTCACGAGAATTTTCATCCCTCACGAAACTTCGAAATCTGCAAATCTATCCACAAGATTCTTTTATAGTACACATCCTTTCTGTTATTCTCGTGTTTCTTACCGAAGTTTGTACTGTCTTCTCGCTCTTCGTTATTGTATTATTGTTATGTTCAGGTGGTCGTCGCAGGATTCAACATATATGGAGACTTGGTGCAAGCTTATTCAGATTTTCACGTTTTTAGATATTTTCAGATTTTAAGGTATTCTGTTTGCAAATTTGGGATTTTTAGATTCTAGAATTTTAAGTGTGAGGATGGGAACTGTGGAATTTAGAAAATTTAGGATTTGGGGGATTGCAAAATTGGGAATTTGGGGATTTGGGGATTTGGAATACGGGAAATTTGGAAATTCGGAACCTTGGAAATTTGGATTCTTGGAAATTTGGACCCTTGGAAATTTGGACCCTTGGAAATTTGAACCCTTGGAAATTTGGACCCTTGGAAATTTGGAACCTTGTGAATTTGGAACCTTGGAAATTTGGAACCTTGAAAATTTGGACCCTTGTGAATTTGGAACCTTGGAAATTTGGAACCTTGGAAATTTGGACCCTTGGAAATTTAAACCCTTGGAAATTTGGAACCTTGTGAATTTCGACCCTTGGAAATTTGGACACTTGGAAATTTAAACCCTTGGAAATTTGGAACCTTGGAAATTTGGACTCTTGGAAATTTGGACCCTTGAAAATTTGAACCCTTGGAAATTTGGACCTTTGGAAATTTGAACTCTTGGAAATTTTTACCCTTGGAAATTTGGAACCTTGGAAATTTGAACCCTTTAAAATTTGAAATCTTAGGAATTTGGACCCTTAAAAATTTGGAACCTTGGAAACTTGCAATCATCCGCTAAAAGTGCCATACACCGTCTCCCCACAGCTCCACCTACGACCACAACCGAACCCTACAAAATTCACCCATCACATCGTCCACAATTCACGTCCTCTAAAGACACTGGTACATATTATTGGGTCCCATATGATGCGGCGGAATCTGATGCTGCGCGTGATACATCCTCTGATCGAAACACGGTTGATACTGCATCGGAGGGCTGACACTTTGATCGCTATAGCAATCGTACTCCTGCCATTCGGGTACGAATCGTTCTTGAGGATAGGGAAAGTTCGCGTGCGTCGGTCCTAGTCGTTTCTGTGCCGCCACCGCACAACTTCCGGTCGAAGAGGTGATCATATTTCCGTTCTCGCTGATGCTCACCGTCACGTTGCCCACGTTCACGGTGATCTCGCCCGCTTCGGAGTTTCCCAGAGTCTGAGACAACGCCCAGATGTAGTTGTGGGCGAAACGGAGGGTCTCGATTTTCGTCAGTTTCGTGTCCTCCGGAAATGTGGGCAATGCCATCCGAAGACGTTCCAGTGCGTCGTTCAGGGTATGCATCCTGTGCCGCTCGCGATCGTTCGCCTTTATTCGACGGGTCCTTTTCAGCCTCAGCACCTGCGGATCAATCGAGTCTGGATTTCAAGCTTTCTTATTTTTTTTATATTTTTTTATGGGAGAAAGGGGACACAGAAGGGGAGACGCTTCCTTTAGAAGATATAGCATCTCATATTTTGGATCGAGTAATTATTGAATGGTTTAATAGTGGTTTTGAAGTGTATTAAATGAGGTGGTTGTGTTGGAGTGAATTTTATTTTTTATTTTGAGAATGATTTTATTTTATGGAGAATTTGGGGGTTTGATGTGGGGTGATGTGTTTTTAACAGTTTGTAGATCTATATGTTTTTTAATAACTATAATAATATTTATGTGTCTTTAAATAATTTTAACAATTTCTACACATTGGAATACATATTTTGAAATATACATAATGTCGTGGTTGTACTGGAATGGATATTAATAATGATTTTTTTGTGAACAATTAAATTGGAGGATTTAATGTGGGGTGCTATGCTTTTAACAATTTTTATAATGTCTATGTGTATTGTTAATAGTTATAACAATATCTATATCTTTGATATATTGATGTGTTGTCTTATATTATGAATATTAAGATGTAGATGTGGCGTTTGATATCATGGATTTTAAGGAACTTTGTGGTGGAATCGAAGTGTGTAAGTTACCTGTGTAGGACTTTTGCACCTCGTATTTCGAGGTTTCTTGCGTTTCTCTTCTTTCATCGGTGGAAATAGATTATCCGATGGGATTTCGTGTTTAGGTGACTCGAAACTGACGTCGAAACCGGAATCGGAAGAGCTCGAGAGCTCGTCAAAACCCCCTTCGCCACAGAAAGAATATTCCGAGGACATGCTGAACACTTCCTGAAAAGAAACGCAAGACTAAGGTTATAAATCCCAAATCGTATACTAAGTCTATTTCTCAATTCCATGAATAATCACCCTCCACTCTAAATACAGATACATTCTAAATTCGGTACAAATTATTCCAAATTTTAACATCAAACAATTTTTATACAAATCTAAAACCGAAACCGTAAAATGTGAAAACTGAAACCACTAAATGTGGAAGATCCTTCGTTTATATTAAAAAAATTATAGAAACCATCAAAGAAGTGCAAATACCTCCCCTAATATTTTTTTCAAAATTTAACAAAGTTCAAGCTTTGAACATCTAAGTCTTTTCAATAAGAAATCTTCTTCAACAAAATCTTACCTAATGACTGATTCGATTGAAAACGAAATTAATCCTCGTTGAAACACTTCACTCGAATTATGACTTCGATTATGGAAAAATCGTGTCACGACATAACTGATCGGCAGCGAGTAAAAACGAAATAAGAAACGACGACCATTCGACGACGGGGTACAATTTGGTACTGCGAAAGTGGCATGGGGCTCTTAGAGAATATATACCGTCCCGGGGGTATTTTGCCCCCTCCATAAGGGCGGACCGCCTTCTATGGGGCACCGTACCAACAGTTCACCCCATAATCACGACACACAGGGGCACCTAAACTTCTCCCCACCATTCTCTGTGTATGCACTAGAAACGCGTGCCGTGGCGATGTAGTCGTCTAGTTTAGCAGATTAGAGGTTTTTAGGGCGATTACACCTCTTTATGGAGCTCGTACGGGAGAACGAGCAGGATATTTTGCGGTGTGTTATTAAAATCGGTGGTAGGGTTTCTCGGTACGTTGATAATTAATTTTTGTACTTTCTGAGTGATAGAGTGTATTTCCTGGGATTATGTCGTGTGGATTAGTGTTTTTGTAAAAGGATAGAAATGGAAGGAATGAAAATGAAGGGTTTTACTGTATTTTATAGTGGATGTATGTGAAATTCTTTTAATCTTTGAAAGACTGAAAGTTTTAGGTCTTCGAAGTTGACCCCACAAATTTTTAAATTCTCAAATTCCCAGTTTTTCAAGTTTCTAAATTCTCAAATTCCTAGTTTTTCAAGTTTCTAAATTCTATAATTCTTGAATTTCCAAATATCAAAATTCCCAAATTCTCAAATTTCCTAAATACCATGTGTCCGATTCTAAAATTCCAAATTCCCCAAATTTCCATTATAAATTTTTCTAAATCTCACTACTAATATTGACACTGTTAATACGATTAAAATATTTTATCTATTCCAAATAAAAATCCTAGTTATGTATTTTAATGTTTCTTACGCCTTGTGACGAGAACCATATTCACTGCAGTGTCATGCGGGACATCATTCTATAGGCTGCCCCTTCATTGTTACTTTCCCAAATACACTATTATCTTTTCTATTTTATTTTTCATATTATATTAAATATTTTATGTTTCCTTAATTTCTATATTAAGAAAAAATATGTACAATAAATTTTTACAATTTAAAAATGAAGAAATATGACAACTTTTTATAGATATGTATTAATACATACATGTGTGGAAGAATATATTGTACATACGTTTTTATTTAAATAAAATAGCGAAACAATAGTTTCTTACCTCACTCATCACACTGAAAGTGTTGTAGATCTCTAAAGAATCACTCTTTTCACTTTTGAAGAAATTTTCAGTCTCGAATCGTCGCTCAACAGTGTCACGGATTGTGTGGTAGAAAATAAGTGGACGATAATCTAATAAAACCACGACCATCTGTTACATTCGCTAATCAGCTGATAATACTCGGACATTGCTATAGAAACCAACAGGAAGATCAGCTTGGAAAGGTATTACGATTAATCGATTGCTGACCCCTTTTTCTTGTTTCATATTTCCAAATGCTAATAATTGGAACATGTTATTCAGTATCTACATTTCATATTTTTAGAAATAAATATTTTTACTTTATAATTGTATTGCTATTATGTTTACGCTTGTGTGAAAATATTCAGTGAAAATCTATCGCTACACAATTTATACAAAGAGTATAAATTTATACATAAGTATAAATTGAAATTTACACAAAAATATATCTTGAAATCTCCAGATACAAATTAGAATTCAAACTAAAGTAAAATAAAATTATTCAAAAGTACACATTGAAATCTTCATAAAAGTATAAACTGAAATAAAAACCAAAAATTAAAATTATTCAAAACTCCAGTAGTATAAATTAAGACACCAAAGAATCAACGAGTATAAAATTTATGGAGTGGGTTTCAAATTTGAAAGACATCGAACTGTATAATGATGAACGATATCAATGCAAATGAGATTCATAGAAGGCAATATTACACAGAGCCTTCGTTTCGTCGATTCGATAGAGTCGATCAAATCGTAAACCGTGACATGCAAATCAGGTAGCATCATGATGATTCGCACTCGAATTCGATCAACCTGGAACGATTGCTTTCGTTTCTTTTCTCACCCTTTGCAAACACCACATTATAAGTATAATCTATTTTTAAAAAATACATTTAAAAATATGTGATATACTCAAGTGGAATTAAAATAGTGACAATTCAAGTAAAGTAAGTCGATTGATTAATTTAACTGAAGAGTACTTTGACACACATATGTGACACATATGACGCTTAAACTTGCATACGAATCATCTGTATTAAATTTTACTCACATATTGAACATTACTTGTTCCAACCACAAATTCGTATTAACTATTTAAAATTCAGAATAGTAAGTATAACTGAGGAGTACTTTGATACACATATGTGACACATATGACACTTAAACTTGCATACGAATCATCTGTATTAAATTTTGCTCACATATTGAACATTACTTGTTCCAATCACAAATTCGTATTAACTATTTAAAATTCTGAATAGTAAATATAACTAAGGAGTAGTTTGCACACATATGTGACACATATGACGCTTAAACTTGCATACGAATCATCTGTATTAAATTTTGCTCACATATTGAACATTACTTGTTCCAATCACAAATTCGTATTAACTATTTAAAATTCTGAATAGTAAATATAACTGAGGAGTAGTTTGACACACACATGTGACACATATGACACTTAAACTTGCATACGAATCATCTGTATTAAATTTTACCCACACATTGAACATTACTTGTTCCAATCACAAATTCGTATTAACTATTTAAAATTCTGAATAGTAAATATAACTGAGGAGTAGTTTGACACACACATGTGACACATATGACACTTAAACTTGCATACGAATCGTCTGTATTAAATTTTGCCCACACATTGAACATTACTTGTTCCAACCACAAATTCGTATTAACTGTTTAAAATTCTGAATAGTAAATATAACACAATATTGTGGAAATAAGATTTACTAAAAAAATACTTTTCAACTTCCTCAGTCAACGAGTTAAATAATTTTAAAGGTAATCGATGCACGTTAATATCAGTAGATGTCACTGATTATTACTCTTATCACAGTGATCCCTTTGCATATTGATATTGCGTGGGAAACTGCGAACAGTCTCTGTTACTTTAGAATATGAAATCCAGAATTATCGATTCGTGATTGAACACAGTAGCCATAATCGAAGCTCAAGGTCTGCCTGTGAAAAAGACACATGTTCCTCACAAAAAGAGGTTGAGCTATTTAACTGTTCAAAGAATCTCCCCTAACCTTCTAAATAGATAAACTTGTACCAAACAAAAAAATAAAATAAATATAACTGTTATTTAAATCTAGTTTATTGTTCCGTTTACTATTTATTTTCTTTATTAAATACGATTAAGTACTGCCCTCTCATTCATTCATTAAATTGCTGCACTTAGACCTGTTATCTATTCATAAATTACATCATTTTCATTTGCATGTGAATAATAATTAAACCTCGCCATAGTATCATTTCCTCAGAAATGTATCGAATTTGCTTGTTCAACGATTCGTGTAAAACTTACGGCTGAGAAAGCCACGAGAATCTCGATAGATCGGAAAGAACGCAGACACGCGAAAGTTAGATTTCAATAAACATTCGCGGTGCAGTTTATACCGGGAAAAACAGGCTAACCATGAAATTCCCATTTTAGCTACGCGTTTCGAGAATTCCGATATAACGTTCTCCTTTTTATTGCATCAGGGACTTTTAAATACCGTGCGACTTCTTTTCGATACTTTCTATTTAATGTTGCTGAGGAAAACATTATTTGTGTCGAATATTTAGATTTCCAGTTATTCGCGATTACGTTCCTTCGAGAAAATTTCTTGTGACCTTCTGTCGCATCGTAGAATGCTTTCGCATTTGACATTCTTCAGAATGTATTTATTGAGCTCAAGTAAAGTTGGTTAACTCGATATGTAAAATATTTTTGACATGGTTGATTAGTTAATATTTTATTAGATATAATTTTGTGTCGCTTTATTGTTATTTTAAAAATATTTTATTTCTTAGCGACTGTCAAGGTTTAATAAATATGTAGAAATAGAGTATGTGATTAGGGAGAGACATAAGAACAAAAATTTGTTTGCTTGCTTTTCCTTTTTGTGATATATTCAGTACGGTCGCCGTAACTGCGAGCGATCAGTAACCGTGAGCGGTAGTTGACTTAAAAAGCCAACTATACCCTTGCATACACTACATAATTGTAATTTCAGTCACAAATCATCCTATACTATATCCCTGACTATTTTCATTTTCTTGACAAAGTGCACAAGTCTTAATTACTCATCTAAAAACTCAATCCCCGAACATCCCTCCAACATAACATCATTCAAGAAATAACAGCCGATTTTGTGAATTAATATAATTCAACGTTCACGACACAGTTTGATTTTTTACACACGTTGCGTGTTCCGAAGTGGTTACCCTCCCAAAAAAGAAGCATCAAGATCCAACCCTTTTCACACTCTGAAAATTGCTGTCGTTTCGTCGATAAAAGGACGCCGTGAAATCGACACCGTTTCAGACACATGTTCGATCGGGCCGCGGAAATATTGGGAATTACACGAGAGATTTGCTACCCGGTGCGTGCAGAATCGAAAATCAAATAAAAAGAAAAAAGGGGCGTGCTGGCACGCGGTGCTCCATGCTGTCGAATGCAAGAAAGGGTTCGAACGAGGCCTCCACAACGATTCGCTCTAATTGGATAATTTATCGGTCGTGTCAATAAATAATGTTTCTCCTGTTACCGTACGTTCATCCTGTTACGGATCGTTCTGGTCGTTTAATTTTATTCTTACTTTTTGGACGGTTTGCGAGGATTTTATTGGATGCTGATTAATTTTTTACGACAGATGCATTTGCAATAATGATTTTTTTCATGAATTTTAATAATGATTTTAATAAAAGTATCTTGAAATAATGTAACTTAATATTGATTACAAATAATGTAACTCAGCTTCATTATTAAATAATGCAACTTAACTTCAATATAAGATAATGTAACTCAACTTCAATATACAACAACGAAACTTAATCTCAATTCAAGATTATGTATCTCAACTTCAATGTAGAATAATGTTTTTTAATGTTCAGTGCAAAATAATGTAACTTAATATTGATTAAAAATAATGTAACTCAGCTTCATTATTAAATAATGCAACTTAACTTCAATATAAGATAATGTAACTCAACTTCAATATACAACAACGAAACTTAATATCAATTCAAGATTATGTATCTCAACTTCAATGTAGAATAATGTTTTTTAATATTCAATGCAAAATAATGTAACTTAATATTGATTAAAAATAATGTAACTGAGCTTCATTATTAAATAATGCAACTTAACTTCAATATAAGATAATGTAACTCAACTTCAATATACAACAACGAAACTTAATATCAATTCAAGATTATGTATCTCAACTTCAATGTAGAATAATGTTTTTTAATATTCAATGCAAAATAATGTAACTTAATATTGATTAAAAATAATGTAACTGAGCTTCATTATTAAATAATGTAACTTAACTTCACTATAAAATAATGTAACTTAACCTTAATACAAGATAATGTAACTCAATTTCAATATGGAGTAATGTAACATAACCTCAACACAAGATTATGTAGCTCAACTTCAACCCAACATAATGTTGTTCTACTTCGATAAAAGTAATGTAACTTAATTGTAATATAAAATAATGTACCCAAACTTAAATTGAAAATAATGTAGGTTAACTTGAATATAAAATAAAGTGGCTTAACTTGAATGTGAAACAAAATAGCTTAACTTGAATGCAATATAATATTATTCTAAATGCATCATAATGAAATTAATCAATAAAAAGTAACGTAACTGAATTTTAATATAAAATGGTATACCTCAGCTTGAACAGAAAATAATGTAGGTCAACTTGAGTATGAAATAAAGTGGCTTAACTTGAATGTGAAACAAAATAGCTTAACTTGAATGCACGATAACGTAGCTCAACTTGAATGCAATATAATATTATTCTAAATGCATCATAATGAAATTAATCAATAAAAAGTAACGTAACTGAATTTTAATATAAAATGGTATACCTCAGCTTGAACAGAAAATAATGTAGGTCGACTCGAATATGAAATAAAATATCTTAACTAGAATACAGTATAACTTAACTTCGAACAGTATAGCTTAACTTCGAAGCAAAATATTTCAATTTAAATTGCAAAATAATACAGCCAACCTTCAATAAAAAAATCCCCTAAATTTCATTAGAAAATAATTTCCAATCAATAAAGTATTCCCTTGAGTAACCACGACCGTAGAGAGTTTCTCTTCAAATGGCAATGTTGACTATTTTCGAAAAAAGTCCAGAGTAAAGTTTACATTAGCCAGTGTAGGCTTGGTATGGCATCGCAGCAATGTAACTGATCGCCATAAAAGGTTTCGCCTGCAAAAGGTGCGCGTCGTGAGAAGTGGGTTAACTAACTGGCAGCTAGTGGTGTTTTCATATAGTTCACGAGAGTTTTCCCAGACCTCCCGTAACAAGCACCGTGCAAAACCATGCTAGAAGCAGAAAAGAGAGGTTGATCTTTGTGCAACAGACGTTTTATCCCACGACTTTCTTTTTCTTGCTCCGTAACCACGCGAACCTCTATCAGCGTACAATTGGATGTCATTGTACTGCACGTGACACCGTATGCCATTACGACACAGGACGAGGATAAAGTAACGTTAGAAGGTGTCTTCTAGTGCATTGGCGTGTAAGCTGCTATCAAGTGCTGATGGAATTTTTATTTATTGTGAATGACAGAAGATGTTTAACCAAACTGTTTATAAAAATTGTATAAACTTATTTTACGCTGAAAATGTTCAATGTCAAAAATTAACTGAAGAAAAGAAAATTTATTATATTCATAAGGAACCTTCAGATTTTACGTTGAAAATGTTGAAAGTCAAAGATTAATTGAAGGAATGAAAATTTATTATATTCAGAAGAAACCTTCATATTTATATGTAACCTTCATATATGTACCTACATATTTTGTCAAGAGGAAGATTTTGGGTTACAAACATCACATATGTTGTTAAGATATAAAAGATATTTTATTGCACTACATGGGAAGGCTATATGAAAATGTTCAACGTGAAATACAGTTTTGCTTAAAAATTAAAAATTTGTGCATCCATGAAAAATCACAAGTACATTCACATTTTATCTACAACTCACATGAGCAACCTCACATTCATATCTTGTCTACAACCAACACATGCATATTTTATCTACAAAATATTGCCAAAACTTGAAAATCCTGATCAGCAAAGCTTGGTCAACAAAATTGATCAGCAAAAAAAATCAGAGTTGCAAAACTTTAATAAAACAAGTATCCACAACAATATCTATTGTAATCTACGATTGCTACACTGATAATCGTTGCACTCCACCCACGTCTCTTCAAAAGCTCTAAACTGACATTTACGGACGTAAAAAAGATTGTTGGTAAAAGTAACTTGCTGAGAATGTTCTGACCTTCGATGCTGATGCCAGACGTTCGCTAATCGAGGATCACTTCGAACTCCTGCCAACGGTAACGATGGAGGATAAGAACGTTTAACGATGCATTCTTCATTTTCCAGGAAAATTGTGGTGGTTGTGGTTAGAGTCGATTTTGATGAACTTGGAGGAAGATACTGTACAGTCGCGATATATGGTTTGATGATAGGTGATCTTTTATATGGTTTGATGAACGTACTTCACATGTAGAGTGTACTTTTACGCATAGGGGTGGGTTTGTAGTGTTCAGTATTCTTTGTAGAATTCAGAGAAATTCCACGTTCGTAAATTTTTAAATATGGGAATTTAGAAATTCAGAAATGTAGAAATGGGAGAGTGTAGGAACTGCAAAATTTACAAATTTTAAATTCTAACATTTTCAAACGACTAAATTACCAAATTATCGAATTACAAAATTATTCAGTTAGCAAGGTTCCAAATTTCCAAAGTTCCCAATTTCCAAGGTTCCAAATTTCCAAGGTTCTAAATTTTACAAGGTTCCCAATTTCCAAGATTCCAAATTCCCAAGGTTCTAAATTCCAAAGGTTCCAAATTTTGCAAGGTTTCAAATTTCCAAGGTTCCAAGTTTCCAAGGTTCCAAATTTCCAAAACTCGAAATTCCCAAGGGTCCGAATTCTAAAGGTTCCAAATTTCCAAAGCTCCAAATTTCCAAGGTTCCAAATCCCCAAAGCTCCAAATTTCTAAGGTTCTAAACTTTCCAAGGTTCCCAATTTCCAAGGTTCCCAATTTCCAAGGTTCCAAATTTCCAAGGTTCCAAATTCCAAAGCTCCAAATTCCCAAGGTTCCAAATTTTGGAAGGTTTCAAATTTCCAAGGCTCCAAATTTTGCAAGATTCCAAATTTCCAAGGCTCCAAATTTTGCAAGGTTCCAAACTTCCAAGATTCCAAGTTACCAAATCATCAAATTGTCAAATTCCCAGGAATGCATAACTTTAGAAATTCCAAAAGTTTCAAAGTCTAAAATTTAGAAATTCCAAATCTACAACTTGTCGAATTCTATAACTCAGATCTTTCAATTTCCTCAAATTTCTTCAATTTTGACCTCTGAAATCCTCTCCTTCTCAAATTCCCCAAATCCCAATTTCACCTTCAAAAACTTGCAACTTCCCAACTAAAAAAATTCCAAGTCCCCAACTCCCCAAATAAAAAATTTCACCTTCAAACTCCAAATAATTTCCAACATTACCTGCATTATCCATCGCAGTGAAAGAACATTCTCATCCATCAAATGCAAACAGAATCGTTCTAGTAAAGGGGAAACCGATGTTCGAGTTTTGAGAGTCGGCTAAGACATCGTCTGAAGGTGGAGTTGCTTTGCTTCGGCCATTGGTAACTGTACACGTCCCCTTCTCGTCTTTCCAACAACGTCCTTCTCCGATCATTTCGTTCTCCTTTTCCCTCATTCAACGTCCTCCTTCTCTGATATCCTACTTACACGACCTTTCCACCAGTTGCGGATCCTTGTGTTCTCCATTGTACGATCATTGACGTGTGCGAAGGATCGTGCAACTACAAGGATCAAGGTGGAAAGCTGTTTTCATGCTTCGATGTTACGTACCAGTTCTTGTATTATTACACTCGAGATATAATTTGGATGGTTGTTCCTCGTTGTTATGGCGTGGGTGATCTTACTTTCACTTCGCTTTTTAATGACAGATGAATAAATTGAGGAAGTGCTCTGGGTAATTGTTTCGTTTCCGTGTGTTTGGAGAGAGAAGGAGTTTGGAGAAGGGTGGAAGTTCATGGATACTGGAATTTTTGGGGTTTAAATATTTAGAAGTTGAAATTTAAAGTTTTGGCAGTTTGTGAATTTATGGGGGTTCCAGTTTGGAAATTATTCATTTTCAAGGTTTAGAATTTCCAAGCTTCCAAATTTCCAAGGTTCCCAATTCCCAAGGTACCAAATTTGCAAGCTTCCAAATTCTCAAGGTTCCAGATTTCCTAGCTTCCAAATTTCCAAGCTTTTAAATGTCCACGCTTCCAAATTTCCAAGCTTTCAAATTTCCAAGCTTCCAAATTTCCGAGGGTTTAAATTTCCAAGCTTTCAAATGTCCACGCTTCCAAATTTCCGAGGGTTCAAATTTCCAAGCTTTCAAATGTCCACGCTTCCAAATTTCCAAGCTTTCAAATTTCCAAGCTTCCAAATTTCCGAGGGTCCAAATTTTGCAAGCTTTCAAATTTCCAAGCTTCCAAATTTCCGAGAGGCCAAATTTCCAAGCTTCCAAATTTCCTAGCTTCCAAATTCCCAAGGTTCCAAATTTCCAAGCTTCCAAATTTTCAAGGTTCCAAATTTGCAAGTTTCCAAATTTCTAAGGTTCCAAATACCTCAAGGTTTCAAATTACCAAGGCTCCAAATACTCCAAGGTCCCAAATACCCCAAGGTTCCAAATTCTCAAGGTTCCAAATACCTCAAGGTTTCAAATTACCAAGGTTCCAAATTGCTAATGCTCCAAATACCTCAAAGTTTCAAATTTCCAAGGTTCCAAATACCTCAAGGTTTCAAATTACCAAGGTTCCAAATTTCCAAGGCTCCAAATACCTCAAAGTTCCAAATTCCCAAGGTTCCAAATTTCTAAGGCTCCAAATACCCCAGGTTCCCAATTTCCAAGATTTAAAATTCGCAAGGTTCCAAATTTTCAAATTTCCAAATCCCAATATTTAAAAATTTCCAAATCCACAAATTTACAGATTCCTAAATACATAGATACCCTTTGCAAATTTGCAAGCTTGCAGATCCTAAATTTATAGATACCCAAATTTACAAGTTTGCAAAACTCCATCTTCCAAACTTGCAGTATCCCAAATTCACTTAACTTACCAAATTATAATTATAACTTGTCACAACTTGTCTGCGAACAAACTTGCTTCTAACCATATTGCACAAATTATTTCCGTTACCTAAATTGCCCTGCTCTGATTTTGTTAAATCAATTTGTTAATAAATATTGTTCTGTATCCATTTTGATTTTCCCTATGAAAAGTAGTAAGGAAATGTATGACCTAGCGACATTTGACCACAGCAGGCCAGCACATTGCGTGCTCGTTTCGCATTCAGGACGAAACCTTTCGCACGGACAAGAAATCCGCGAGGAACTTGCCGTGAACATGCTTGAAGCAGCTCACAGTCACGCTTGATGTGCTCGCACGTGTACGCTCGGTATTACACCTTTAGTTCCTTGTTTTCTAACGCAACAATGATGTAAACAACCAGATAGGAACGTAAGTAAACGCATTTTGAATTCGGAGAGAGCGTGGGAGGTTCGCGAACATCCATTGCACTCGTTGATTATTGTTGCTGTAACTACAAAATTAATCTTTGTAACTTGGAAACTTTTATGTCGTATTTTGAGCTGTATATTTTGTAATCTTTTTCCTTTTTGTTTTGCGGAATTTTTTGTTGTTTTTGACTTTGTATTTTATTGCTTTGTTCTTGATTTTATGAAGTTCTGCTATTTTGTTCTTTTTGGTTTTATGAAGTTTTATTAGTTTGTTCTTTTTGGTTTTTATGTAGATTTATAATTTTCTTAGATTCAGTTTAATCTTCGTTCTCTTCTCATTACAGTTTGTTTCACAAATAATTAGCTTCATTTAATTTGACTTGTATTACTATAATTCAAGAACCTAAAACAGCTACCAAAATACATATCTGTAACAATTACAAGACATATACTCTCAAGTAATATTTGACTGACATCAAGACTGATAATACTTACTAAAATTGAATAATTACTTCAATTATAAAGAAATTGGTTCAGCAAGCATATGCAATATACATTGACTCGCACGTTCGTATTTTACCGCACTTGAAAGACCAGCCTCCGCTTCGGTGTGAAAAGTGACTCACCGTCAGTTCTGTTTAACCCTTTAACCCATAATTTCCTAAGCAATTGCGTCACTCTCGACTAATTATAACTGCAATGTTGAGACAAATAAACAAACTTGATATGTTAGACACGTTTGATTGCATCGATCATTAATACATAAAAATTCAATGACGACAAAAACACCAGTTTGAGTTGCATTTGTACTATAGTTTGCAAGTGTGGTACAAAGTTACAAGGTTGAAGATCAACCCTTTGAAATTAATAGTGTTGTACCTAAGCAAAGAAGATCAAACTTGAAAGTTAAATAAAGTAGACAGATTAAATAAGCTACGTTAAATAAACTAGTTAAACTAACAAAATTTAGTAGGGTTTGAAAAAGAAATTGTAAGAAGAATTTACAAAATTCAGAAAGGAATGTATTATAGAATAGAGGGAGAAAAAAAGTATTAAGGATAATTTATAAAATTCAGAGAAGAACATATTACAAAAGAAATTGAGAATAAAAAGTATTAAGAATAATTTGCAAAATTCAAAGAAGAAAGGTAGAGTGCGCAAGAGTAAACGATAAATCTTCCGAAAGTAAAAGATGAATGCTCCATGCATTCCCAGTTTACTTATCACCGCGAAAGACGTTCACAAAAGAGCCATTAGCTCTTTCCAAGAATTCCGTTATCACTGAAGTACATCAAAAAACCTCGCCATTCGCCAAACAACGACAGCATCGTCGTTCGAAGGAAGATGCGAGGAAGCTGTTGGCGTGCACACGTTGCGAGGCTTCCGTAAGTCGCGTCGTTCGCCACTTCCGGCAGGATGTCTCGGTGTTTTCAAACTGCGTGGCGTGCAACTCGGCAAACTTGTTCCGCAAAACGGGTCTCGACGATAAATTACGCACAAATTAGACGCAAAACGACACGCAAGTGCTTGCGGAACACGGAGTATGTATAGAGTGGACTGTAATTCCGAATGATACGTGCTCATTTGCCTTCTGGTGTTCTTCTTTCGACGGCAAACGTACCGATGGGAACGGATCTGCGATAGCATTAAGAGCAAATCTTGTTGAAATACGTCTGAGACGATTACTGTGTAACGATTGCTAAAGCGCGTTTCTTCTTTCCGTAGCGTGAACTTTCTAATCAGGTGCTGCTATTATGAAGAAGTTCTTGTGGATATTTTATTTGCTAGATAGATATGTAAGTTGAGAGGTGAATTTTATGAAAAAAACAGGGATATGAGTTTTACATATAAGTATCACATAGACAATTTTTGTATGTACTTGAGCTGTGCAAAAATTGGAGATAAAATACTACTTGCTTGTTCTGATATGTTACTAATTTAATGTACTATGTTACTAACCTTCAATTTTATTATTTTACTACTGTGCGATTTTTATTGATTACCTATTTTACCTTTTTGCATAAGGTACCACTGTTACTGTACTTTTACTGTACTATTATATTATCATATTATTATAACATTATATTATAGTATAATTATATTGTCGTACTGTTATAATATACTATGAGGCTATCGTACCATCACATCATCACAACACCATCATATTATCATACTATCGCCTACCTTTATACTATCATACTATAATGTCATTGTATCATTATCGCATTATCACACTGCCATGATATTATACTACTACATTAATACAATATTATACTGCTATAAGTACTCAAAATAAACTCCCTTGAAATTCAAGCAGGATTCTACTGCATTTGTTGTGCCAATAGTATGTCATGTGGAAACCAGCCTTCCTTACAAATTTTTATGAAATTAATGTGCAATACGACACAAATGTTCCAGGATATACAAGCTGTACACGATATTTATTATGTTTTGATATTAATTCATGCTGCATTGTGTATATGTATAAGACGTAGGTGTTTAATTACACATACAATATATGTCATAAATAAATCAAGACCCAACACGATGTAATTCATACTGACTCAGTAAATGTACGACTCACACGAAGTTAATACACCCTCAACGAAAATCGGGATTGCTTATAAGCACAGCTAAAAATAAAATGGATCCATAATTTCGACCAGTGTGGACAGATATTATGTCATCAATGAAAATTCCAATATAATTCTACATTCTCTCACGGGAAGTTAATTCAGCATAAATCAAGGATAAGATTGCCCTTAACCATAATCGAAATAATTCTGACAAGAATAAACAAATCGCCGGTAAAATTCCGATGAACCATGGCGCAACCTGAACGCACGATCTCAGCCATGATGGAACCACGAAAGACTCACCTGGCACGTCGAGGTACAAAAGAATCAAAAAGGTTCGCCCCCCTTTCGCTCGGCAGTTACCGGGCACGGACTGTAGCCTCTCCTTCGGCGAGTCGTGTTTCTCTTTCTCTTTCTATCTGGCTCCGTTCCTTCCACTCCCATAGCAGAGGCCGCATACCTCCTTAGGATGCAGTGTAGACCTGTCCATTGGCTGGCAGACATCGGCTCTTTTTCGAAACGGCGACTCATGAAACCGAGAGGATAAAGTCGGAAAGTTGCTGTGGCTCGTGTACGTGCGTCATGAGGTTCAGTGGATACGTGAACGTTCTTTGAACCGGCTGATCGAAAGAAATTGTATACACGTGGTGTGACGATGAGTTGATACCGTGATCGCGAAGGATACTGGACCGACTTTATGAGGTGAGTTCTTAGAGACCCTTCCGTGGTAACCAACAGGATATTTCGTTTGACAAATTTTTAACTTTCTCACCGGATCTTGTCTGTCAAAACCGGTTCGTTTGGTATTTTTAAGATTTTTGCTCAGATGTTTTTGGGGTGATTAACGTGTATGCTAATTTAGGTTTCGTTTAGTTTGAACTTGGAACTGGTTTATTCGTAGAAGTGACGGATTTTAAATTGTTTTCAATTGTGGAAATTAAGATTTTGTTCATTTCTGTGGAGGTAGTTTTGGTTTCAACTTAAATGTAGGTGGTCATTGTAAGTCTGCTATAACATCGAATTAACCCTTGAGAAATGACTCACGCTTTTAACGATAATCTGATATATAATAGATACTCTTAACTGATAGTGATACACATGTGAAACAATAGTGGCAATAAATAATTGCAAAATAAGCATGCTATTTATTGCAAAATATACCTGAAGAACTATGGAGCTGAAGACCTGAAGAAGAATTAGGAAAACCTGCCATAATTCACCCATGTACTATTGTCGGATAATCCTCTGAACCTTTCACATCAATAGCACAAAGAAAACAGCATAGACCTACCATAGACCAAAGTAAATAAAATTAGAATTCTAACTACTAGCAATAAAATAAAATAGCAAAGTCCAAATTACAAAATAAAGTAATAACAAATCGTGACATCACATTCGTTTTCACTGCGGCGGATTCTTCGTTTCTTTCATTTGACGCATCGTTTCATTGGCATTCAGTAATCAATTTCCTGTGTTTTCATTCTAAACCACGTGCCACGATGAATCTTAAATTCGTGTAGACTCAATCTCGTTGACTACTGTGTTCATTATGAATCTAAATGTGTAGCATGAAGTAGAAGCCAATTGCGTAAAGAAATTCTATACGAGACTGGATCTCGCTAACATTTCCTTGACCTTTATTCCTCGCTATATTTAAAAGGATACTTAATCCAGATTGATGATTTTGAAAAGTCACGAGCCGGTATTCGGTGAAAAAGGCAGAAATTTTTGTAAGATACAAATTGTCGATAAATAATTCATAACGAGGTTGAGACAGTGTGTTAAAATACGCGGACCTTGCCGAACTTCCATCGTCCGTTTTGCCAGTTCGAGGGAAACCAGTCTGACCGGAGTGTGCGTTAATCGAAGTCTCGATTTCAAGGAACCGGTGTCAAGTTCGTGATACAGGAAAAGCTTGAGCTAACATTTGTAACGACTACGGTGATTAGTTGGTTAATTTCCATGCAAAGAGGTCTCTAAACATTCAACTTTCGCGATGGAACTTTCCTTAATAAGTCGAAAAAGGACGGATACTTTTTTCGATACTTCGAACTTCTTATGTCGTTTTCTAAGTCTGCTTTCTTCTTCTCGATGAGGAAAAGGAGCAAATTTTTGCAAGTAGCTGGAATGTATGGCTGTATATTTTAGTACCACCACGCGTCAGAATTGCCACGCGTTAGAATTACCACGCGTTAGAATCACCACACGTTAGAATTACCACGCGTTAGAATTTCCACGCGTTAGAATTACCACGCGTTAGAATTACCACGTGTTAGAATCACCACGCGTTAGAATTACCACGTGTTAGAATTACCACGCATTAGAATCACCACGCGTTAGAATTACCATGCGTTAGAATTACCACGCGTTAGAATTACCACGAATTAGAATCACCACGCGTTAGAATTACCACGCGTTAGAATCACCACGTGTTAGAATTACCACACGTTAGAATCGCCATGCGTTAAAATCGCCACGCGTTAGAATCACCACGCGTTAGAATCACCACGCGTTAGAATCACCACACGTTAGAATCGCCATGCGTTAAAATCGCCACGCGTTAGAATCACCACGCGTTAGAATCACCACGCGTTAGAATCACCACGCGTTAGAATTAGCATGCATTAGAATTACCACGCGTTAGAATTACCACGCATTAGAATCACCACGCGTTAGAATTGCCACGTGTTATATCAGCACGCGTTTGAGTCACCACGCGTTAGAATCAGCACGCGTTAGAATTACCACGCGTTATATCACCACGCATTAGAATTGCCACGTGTTATATCACCACGCGTTTGAGTCACCACGCATTAGAATCAGCACGCGTTTGAGTCACCACGCGTTATATCACCACGCATTAGAATTGCCACGCGTTATATCACCACGCGTTAGAATCACCACACGTTAGAATCGCCATGCATTAGAATCGCCACGCGCTAGAATCATCACGCGTTAGAATTGCCACACGTTAAAGTTACCAGGCGTCATACTACCAAAGAATACATCGCCATGCGTTACATCACCACGCGTCAGAATTCCCACGTGGTATATCACCATGCATTACCATGCGTTGTATCAGCATTACAGACCCCACACACTACAGTCCACATAGTACAGTCGTTCTGTATTGTCACGCGTTATATTACTACCCATGAAACTACCATGTAAATCTTTTATTTCTACTCCTCATCTTGGACATCACCAGACATCTTGGACATCTCCTCATCTTGGACATCATCATTTTCCTACATAACCTAACAACTCTCAAATGTTAATAAAAGATCCCTACGACCACGTGATATATGAACTGACTGAGGTTCCTATTGCTGAATCACCAAACAAAAATGAACAAATCTTGGGGCAAACATGATTGGCGAATCCCGGAACAAAAATGAACGAATCTCAGAACAAAAGTGACGAACTCAGCTCGTGACAGGATGCTACTTTTCTTAGTCATTCATCCTGGCATCACCTGGTCACACAGTGTCAGGATTCCAGGCGCGTAGCGTAATGGTGGTACCGGTGGAGGGGCTCCGTAACGGTTTTTTTTTCTTCCCCACACCTCGTCCTCGTCGGTGGTTTTCTAGCCTCTCTCCTCGTTCCGCCGCCTTTCTCGCCGATTAACGAGTCTAGGACGTCGAGGCTGTTGATCGTACGATCAACGCGGAACAGTTAACCGCGCGTACTCGTTCGCTTTTCGCGTGCTCCAACAGAAAATCAACGGATGCGGGCTCGAATTCTTAGTCTTCTCGTTGGATGATTATAATCGTTGCATGTAGTCTTCTGTACGATGACTCGAGTTGTCGCAAAAGATGAGATTCAGCAGTTTGGTAAAAACGTTGGACCTCTCTGGAGTCATCGTACAAAACAGTACAGTCTTCTGTCTCCTTTTATAGTACGGATTTGAGTACGTACTTGAGAGGTTATCGTGGACGCAGTGCGAAATTTCATGAAGAGTTTCGGAATCGACGGGTTTTGAGAGCCGGCTGACCGCTTCGTATATGGGGTCTAAGACATGTGGGACATGGGATTAACCAACGCTGATTTAGTGACTAGTTCCTTTCGCAGTTACTTCAGGTATGTGAATATGAACAATGCTGTAATGCTCAATTATAATTAATTGTAATAGTATATTGACTCTATACTCCACATGCTAATTATAGCTTAATCTGTATATTAATTATAGCTCAATTATAAATAACAACCTCTAGTGTGTACAGGAGGTGCATTGTTCATATTGAGATATTAACCTATCAGTTCATATATGGTGTATCATATGTGGAGTCTATGTTAGAGTACTTTATTTGGAAAATTTTGGTAAACTCCTTTTTGGGTTGAATAGAACTGTATTGATGGTAGCTGAGATATTTTGTGATATTTGATAAAGTGAAGGCGTGTTTCAATGTTTTTATATCAAGGTCACTTCTGAAGGTTTTGAAATGATACGTGATTTTGTACTTCCTACAATCTCTCTACAGTTTTTTTGGAACTTTCTAATGATCTCCAGAGTCTTGGGAACGTCCTTTCAATTTTCTCTGAATCTTCCTAGAATATCTTTACAATCTCCAGAATTTTTGTAGAACGTTCTAATTTCCTTGCATATCTGTAGAATCTTCCTAGAACCTCTGAAAAATTTCACTAAAATTATCCCAGAAAGTCCTTACTCCCCACACTGCAACCAAAGGTATAATGCAACTGCAGCTTTCTCGTGTAACGATTTGAGCCATCATTCAATTTGATAGCATCATTTGGTGCCTGATTGATAGTAACTACCACTTCTATTTAAAGATAAGAACGTTGAAAGTAACGTTGACCCGTTATTTCGGTATCTTCAGTGAAATAACTTTGACCTGGATACTCTAATTGTGTTAGTTGCATTTTAATAGCTTGTCAAGCGGTGATTCATATAAGATAAAGATAGTTAATTAAGATTTATGGAACAAAATGTCGTTCCATGTCGTTCAAGGATGTTTAGAAATGAATACGGTGCTTCTCTTGCACCTCCAACAGAGATCAATTTTGTCGTTTCGAATTGATTGAAAGTAACGACCACTTTTGTCTAAAGAATGAATGGAACTTTACCGTGTCCCATATACTAAAATATAACCGGATCTGATTTAAACAGCAAATTGCATTTAGTATAGTTGGTCAATGGTTTATAAGAGACGTGAGACGTGGTTATAACAATTTCTTTCATATACTAACAATAAGTTGGTAGTTTGTACTATAGTATTGTTGATGAGTATATGAGGATGTTATTTAGGGACTTGAAACCCCAAATGGAATATATGGGCATAATTTCTTTATAATTTTGTATAATTATATTTGAATAGATTTTATACATTATATTGAAAGTTCTCTTCGATTTGCCAACTGGTACCTTGTTCTTCGTTATGCATGCCATGGTATACAATGGATTCGCGGTGCGTCATCGACTTCTAATCTATGAATTTCTTCCTGATGATGGTAAAATCTGCCGCTTAATCATACTGCTAGCTTCTTTTATATACGTGTGAGCATCCGCACTGTGGAAGTACACCGTTCGTCACGGATTTTAACGCTTCATGCTTTTCCGCGTTGCACACCATGCAATAGAAATCACGAACCACTATGTTATTGCGAGTACTATTTCGTGCAGCTCGCGAAATCTTTAGTTTTTTTATTTACTTCATTTATCGATGTACGAAGTTTCGTTACATTATCTGAACGTTGCACAAGTTACATTAGTTAATTTCTTTCTCTTTATTTTTTTAGATTAATTAATCTTATAATTGACAGTTCAGTGTTGAACAATTACACTTTATGTACTGTTAATAAGTATTTTATAACTGATGAGGATGTTAATAAATGTTTAACAATCCCTATGTATATGAATTTAGTATCCATTGTACAGGGTGTCTCACAATTAGTGTAACTCCATGAAACGGAGTGTAGCTGTCGCGGAAAACGCGGACCAATCAGAGCTCGAGTCTAATGGCTGCGGGGACGTAATCCCTGCACTCTCATTGGTCCGCGTTTTTTCTTAATAATTCAAAAACAAAGCTTTGTACCCTATTTCTGCAAAGGGAAATTTTATTCAGAATCGCGTCAGCTACCCCCAATTTTAGTCACCTATGCTTATGAGACACCCTGTAGAGTACCTTTGATTCTGAATAAAGCTCGAGGGAGAGTTACGACGCAAAGAGAATAGCGTGAAACCCGTGGCACGTTTATTTCAGCCGATGATGTTGTGCAAGACTTTTGTTCGGAATCTGTCTGGTGGCTCTACTAGAAAGTTACCACCTAACATCGTAACAGATTTGTGTAACACCAACATTCGCGACTCGGTGGCCCGTGAAACTTCTACAGCTTGATCTTGAAATTACTCAGAAATTTTCTATTTTCTTTTTTATCTCCACTAGGAAGAAAAACTGGTTTACGTTTCAAGATTTTATCGGATATCGCGTGTTCCAGTACATGGATATGCTCTAATTTTTCACTTACCCGAACTATGCGTTCTAAATAGAAATTCCTATCACGCATGTTGATCTTCCGATATGTTTCTTTTCTTGTTCATTTATCATATTACTAACTCCACGTTAAGATTTGCGGCTATGAGGTTTATGAATTATTTTAAGGAATGAGGGTTTTTTAACGGGTTATCAATTTTTATGGGACGTGTCAGTAAAGTTTACTTTGCATTAAATTTATTTTCAGTTGTGCTTCAAGTTGACTACTTCTTTTAGGTACTTTTATGTCATCAGTTTGTGTCAGACTTCTTAAAAGTCGAATATTAACCTCTACAGTCAACTAGTTTACATTTCATCCTCTTTAATGGGGATAGTAATTATTGTTACAAATTACTTTCTCATTGTTACAAAGCATTTTCATGTTATCATACATAATCTCATATAAAATCAAGTGACGTCGCAATTAAAATTACGGCACTAAGCCAAACTTAACCCAACAGACTTTCGAGCGCAGTATACTTATGCGTCCAAGGGTGGTTTACTAGTATAAACAGTAGACAAGTAACAGGACAATTCAATTGACAGATCACAGGTCGAGAGTTCCGCGTACTCCTGAAATGGAATCTGATTTCTAACGGCTTTTCACTGACCACACTTACCCGCTAGAAGTCATTCAGACACCGTACACGGTGGCTGCGCTGTTGGTTCCCCTCGAGGTATTTTTCTTCGGTATCGAGAAAGAACGCGGACTCGGTAGAGAGTTGTTTTATATGGGTGGAAACCGGTGGCTTCCAAGGATCGTTGCATCCTCCGCACGGTTTAGCTATTTCCTACGTGCCCACTCGTCTGCGGTCTGCGTTCGTCGCGTTTTTTCGCCGTCAGCGAGCCTTCATACCTCGACGTGCCTCTTGAACGCTCGTTTTAAACGCCTCTTCGACTCGCCTATCGTTCACTTTCCTTTTTTGCTTACCTGATCTCTGGTGACCGCCGCTGGTCAGATAAGTCGCCTAGTACGGAGCTTGGGGGCAACGGTGGGCATGTGGGCAACGGTGGCTGAGGACCCGTTTGCGGACTTCTAGTTTTACGGTTTTTGAATTAAGCGATGTGGAGGGGAATTTTAGAATTTGGGGGTGGAGGGTTGGGAGTCTATGAAGTTGATTTGGGGATTTGGAGATTTGGGGATTTGGGGATTTGGGGATTTGGGGATTTGGGGATTTGGGGATTTGGGGATTAGAGAGAATTTGGGAGTTTTGGAATTTGGGGATTTGGTACTTTGGAAACTAGGGAATTCGAGATTTTGCGAATTTGGGAGCTTGGGAATTTAGAAGCTTGAGGATTTGGGAGCTTGGAAATTTGGGGATTTGGTAATTTGGGAGCTTGGAAATTTGGAAGCTTGGGAATTTGAGAGCTTGGGAATTTGGGGATTTGGTAATTTGGAAGTTTGGAAATTTGGGAGTTTGGGAATTTAGAAGCTTGGGAATTTGGGAGCTTGAGGATTTGGGAGCTTGGGAATTTGGAAGCTTGGGAATTTGGGGATTTGGCAATTTGGGAGCTTGGAAATTTGCGGATTTGGTAATTTGGGAGCTTGGAAATTTGGAAGCTTGGGAATTTGAAAGCTTGGGAATTTGGAAGCTTGGGAATTTGAAAGCTTGGGAATTTGGGGATTTGGTAATTTGGAAGCTTGGGAATTTGGAAGCTTGGAAATTTGGGAGCTTGAGAATTTGGGAATTTGGAAACTTGGGATTTTGGAAATTTGTAAACGAGGGAATTTCAGTGCTTGGAAGCTCAGAACTTGTCAATTTAGTAATTCGGAAGCTAGGAAATTAGAAATTTTTGAAATTTGGAAACTAAAGTATTTGGAAGCTTGGGACCTTGAGAAAATTTGATTTGCAAAATCTTAATTTTCAAATTCTGCAAATTTGGAAATTTTTAATTTCAAAAATTTACAAACCTAAAATTTACGAATTAAAAAACTGTTAAATTCAGATTTGAAGACCCGAAGCATCAGTAAAATTGTTAAGTGATTCATTGTTAAAGTTACAGTCTTTTTATGGCCGGAAGTGAATGGAATCGTGACGAGCTATGATATAGGAAGTGTTTTCTGGTCACGCAACAGAGATCGTCGTTTTTATCCGTAGAACCTTTTCTTAAGTGTTTTTATCGCTGTTTACTCAAATGAAAGTTTCTGTGAATATTTTACAGCGAAACTAATTATTACTTTTATTTTATTGCTTGTAAAATGAATACAACTTAAGACTGTTCAATTTATTACTGTGTTAATTACGTTTGTAATTCGATGAGAAAATAATGTTGAACACGGTCATTATAACGTAATAGTATTTTTAATAGTATAATTATTATAATTTTTAGTAGTTTTGGGAATTTGGAAATTTTTGGGAATTCTAGGAATTCTGGGAATTTTCAGGATTTAGACACTTTGGAAAGTTTGGGAATTTAGGCATTTTGGGAAGTTTGTGAATTTTGTGAATTTAGAAATTTGTGGAATTTTGGGAATTCTGAGAATTTTAGGAATTTAGACATTTTGTGAAATTTGGGAATTTTGGGAATTCTGAGAATTTGGGGAATTTTGGGAGTTCTGAGAATTTTGGGAATTTAGGCATTTTGTGAAATTTGGGAATTTGGGGAATTTGGGGAATTCTGAGAATTTTGGGAATTTAGGCATTTTGTGAAGTTTGGGAATTTAAGCATTTTGTGAAGTTTGGAAATTTTGGGAATTTTGGGAATTTTGGGAATTTTGTCAATTTCATGAATTTTACGAATTTATAAATTTACAAATTTAGTAATTTTATAATTTGATAACTGAACAATTGAGGGTCTTGTACCTAATCAATATTACCCTTACTATACCTAGCCCTACATCTACAAAAGCAACTACTATCTACATACTTGTATCATTATTAAAAATCCTACTTTATAACTTTCAAAAATCTTATTTATCATTTTGATAAATAACAGGTGACGATGTGGACGATTTTGCTGCTCGCACTCTCCACGTGGTCTTCGTCATGGGGTCAAGTGATAAACCGAGCACCGCATTTCGTGCAAGGTGGCGATATGGCCAGATTGGCCGTGTCAGAAGGCACGCCACCAGGAGCACCTGTCTACACTCTCCAAGGAGAGGATCCCGAAGGATCTAAATTGCATTATTCCATCAGCGGAGAATACTTCACCGTGAACCGAGACACTGGTGTCGTGGTGCTGAGAAAGGCGCTAGACAGGGAGACACAGGACTTGATCGAAGTGATCATCAGCATAACGGGTAACTAAGTATACTAACAGCTTTTATTGGTATCCCGTTACGCTACCACCATGGAATATCGATGAATATTCAACGATATGTAGGTCACTAGTGACATGATACGTCTATGGAATTGTGACGAGTCAGTTATGTCATTATCATTCTGATCGAGTTTCTTACGTGTATTATTACCGTTTTATTTCATGTACATCTTTGACACGTTATTAACACTTTACAAATGGTTAGGGTAATTTGGACGTATTAATATATTAATAGTTGGACGTGTTTGATAGACATCTTTATTAAATGTCTGTTAGAGACATTCGTTACAGTGTCAATTGAATAAGAAATACACAGGTTCGTGTTCTCAAGCTTTCATGTACCTGAAGTTTATTTATGACCACAGCACAAGTTATACTAATTTATAAACCCGTATAACAATTCCCAAACTTGTATAATAATCCACAAACTTGCATAATAATTTACAAATTTTTATTACGTATAAAAATTGCAAAGTGAATTTTTCTGAGCTATGTACGAATTTTGTAGAAAAAGGACATAGGAAATTATGAATAATTTCATTGACGAAGAGGACATGAATTTATTAGCGGAAGTTATACTAATGTATGAATGATTTGAATAGAAGGATATAGGAATACATGAATGATTAGAACAGAAGGATATATGAATACATGAATGATTTAGAGGATATAGGAATACATGAATGATTTTGTAGACGAAGGAGTCGCAGGATCAGAGCCTAACACGGTGTCCCTTCGACGGGAAGTAGCAGTGTTGGATGAGAACGATAATCCGCCGGTGTATCATGGCAGACCATACGCGGCTAGGGTCCCTGAAAGTGCAGTCGTGGGTGGTCTACTGATTCCTCCTGGTACGATCACGATCACGGATCGTGATGGCGGCGTGAACGCGGATGTTCATGTACAATGCGTTCCTGCATCCCGAGACGACGATGTCTGTGAAGTTTTCAATATTTCTACGGAAAAGGTATCTTCATATATTTTCAATTCTAATTATAAGGTTAATTAGTAAAATGTATAATAGAGAATGGGTATTTGATTAGTTTATAATGTATTTATACATAGAGGGTTATATACATGCATAGAGATACAGACATATGTAGAAGGTTAGACACTTATATGTGTTACACACATGGCTTGGATACACATGTAATATGTCTAGATACATAGAAAGTTAGATGCACACATAACATGTCTAAACATATAGTATGTTAGATATGTACATAACATATCTAGACATATAGACTGTTAGACACATACGTGACATATGTGAACACATAAGCTGTTATACATATACATACATACATATCATATAGAATGTTAGATGCACAGAATTACATATCTAGACACGTAATATATAAGATACATACATAACATATCTAGACACATAGACTGTTAAACACATATGTGACATATGTGGACACATAGTCTGTTATACATATACATACATACATATCTATATATATACTATGTTAAATACTCTGAATAACTCTGTACTTAATCAAAGTACCCTAAAATGTATTATATCACTCATAAATATGATCATAAGCAACATTATCATAAAAACATTCAGTCTTGATTGAACTTTTCTAACATTACAATGAACTCATTACAACATATGTAACGAAGCATCTTTAATAAAAGATTCTTTAATAAAAGATTCTTTAGTAAAAGATTCCTTAAATGCAATGTGTATCGATTGCATTTTCGTTCCACTATCAACCAGCGAATAATTCGTCCAGTCACTGCATACACATATGTTTCCACATATCATCTTTTCAATATCAAATTCCTTCGACTGAAACGCTCTCTCCGCCCATTCATTTCCCATTGCAGTTCCACGTTTATCGTCTTCCAACCGTACAAATTCTACGATTTCTTCATGTACCTCGATCCGGTCAATGCAACTCACATGTGTTTCATGTGTCTATCGTTTGTCTAGTTAGCAGAGGGCAACTACTCCGTGCAAATCGTTCTGATGAAACCTTTGGACTACGAAAGGAGAAATTCATACCTGATCAATCTGTTAGCTGTGGACGGTGCTAGTAACGCGTCAAAGAGGTTACAAGCTAGAGCAACAGTAGCCGTAGACGTTCTCGATGTCCAGGTAAGTGGGTCTCGACCGTAACCGCGGTATAACTGTACATCCAGTCTGAACATCCTGCATTGATGAACAAAATCGTTTCAAAACCAGGAAGACGGTTACCTACTGACTTGGTTTCGAAATTATGGATGTACCTGCAATTGATTTACGAGATAACTTTCACTAAATCAAGAATATTCTATCAAATTGACGTTAAGGCATAATTAGCGGAACCTGGTCTGTGGTTATTTCTTTCAAGTGAAACGCGAAATAGTTAGATGGAGCAAAGTAATTAGAAAGGAGGATGTGAGCAATAATGTACTGAGGTTGGGGATGTAGGATGTGGACGGTGTTTCTAAATTTCTAGGTCTCCAAATTCCAGCGCCTCCAAATTTCTAGATTCTTAAAAACCAGCGCCCCCAAATCCCAAGGTTCTCAAATTCCAAGGTTCCCAAATCCTAAGGTGCCAAAATTCCAGCGCCTCCAAATCTCAAGGTCCCCAAATCCTAAGGTTCCCAAATTCCAGCGCCCTCAAATACCAAGGTCTCCAAATCCCAAGGTCCCCAAATCCCAAGGTGCCAAAATTCCAGCGCCTCCAAATCCCAAGGTCCCCAAATTCCAGCGCCTCCAAATCCCAAGGTCCCCAAATTCCAGCGCCTCCAAATCCCAAGGTCCCCAAATTCTAGCGCCTCCAAATCCCAAGGTTCCCAAATCTCAGCGTTCCCAAATTCCAGCCCCCCCCCAAATCCCAATGTGCCCAAATTCCAGCGCCCCCAAATCCCAAGGTCTCCAAATTCCAGCGCCCCCAAATCCCAAGATCGCCAAATCTCAGCGTTCCCAAATTTCCAGATCCCGAAATCCCATCATCCCCAAATTTCTAAATCTCCAAATTCCAGCGCCTCCAAATTGCTAGGTCCTCCGATTCCATCGTCTCCAAATTTCTAGGCCTCCAAATCCCATCGTCTCCGAGTTGCCAGCTCCTCACTGCCTTCAAGTAAATGGAAAACGATAAAGCACAGTTATCATTGCTACTACTTTCATTTTCGGGAGCACGAAGTCCTCAGAAAATGAATTCAGTTATAAACTAAATCGTTTTCAGGATCAGCCACCCGTGTTTCTCAACGCGCCGTACAACGCCGCGCTTCCAGAAAACACGCCAGCTAGTCACACGATTCTGACAGTCCGAGCACGCGACGGTGATACGGGAGAACCTAGAAATTTGTTGCTGACGTTGGAGGAGGAAGAGTCAGGACACTTTGAGTTGGAACAGACGCGAGAAGGTGACGTTACTATTGGCAAACTTGTCACCACCAATGTGTCGCTCGATAGAGAGGATCCTAGGATACTGCAGAATGGTGGGATTTATACGTTTCAAGTGAAAGCGACTGAGTTGATTAATAACGAGATACCGGCTGATACTGCAACGTCTATTGTGACGATCATTGTTACTGATGTGGATGATCTTGTACCTGTCTTCAATGAGGACTATTTTAATATATCGATTTCGGAAGATATTGGAAAAGAGACACCGTTGCCAGGTGAGTAGATGTTAGGACTGTTCATGGTGATTAGATTTGATATGTGATAGGTTGATACAGATGTACCATTTGATAGATTGATTCAAAGCTAACATTAGGTAGATTGATCTAGATCTAACATTTGATAAGGTGATCCAGATCTGACATTTGATGGATTGAGCCAGATCTAACATCTGATAGGGTGATTCATATGTAACATTTGATAGGTTGATCCAGATCTAACAATCTGATAGGTAGACCCACATGTAACATCTGACAAATTGATCCAGATATAACATTTGACAGGTAGATCCACATGTAACATCTGACAGAATCATCCAAATGTAAGATTCAATAGTTTCATCCAAATCTAACATTTGGTAGGTAGACCCACATGTTACATCTGACAAATTGATCCAGGTATAACATTTGACAGGTAGATCCACATGTAACATCTGACAGGATTGTCCAAATGTAACATTTAATAGTTTCATCCAAATCTAACATCTGATAGGTAGACCCACATGTAACATCTAATAGATTGATCCACATGCAACATCTGACAGGTTGATCCAAATGTAATATTTAATAGATTCATTCAGATCTAACATCAGACAGATTCATCCAGATTTATTGATATTTGGCAGGTCTAAACATGATCGTAAGCGACGGAGACGTCGGTGATAACGCAAAGTTTACTCTAACCTTGAGGGATGTACCCGAATACCCTGGCATTAGCAAAGCCTTCACAGTGAATCCTGAAAATGCTCAAGGTCGAGTACCAGTGGTTATAAAGGCTAAGGATGTCAACGTGTTGGACTACGACGTGCCTGATCCTGCTAAGAGACAGCTGGAGTTTGAAGTTGCTGCACTTGTTGCTGATGAAGTGGTATGAATTCTTTTTTAATTTAAACATCGTACGTACTTAATTTATGAAAGTAAGGCATAAGATGGTGCTATAGGAATGCTAATAAGGGTGCTATGAGAATGCTAATGAGAGTACTGTAAGAACACTAATGTTTCTAATATGGTACGCCGTATTTAGGTAGCCACGAGCAGAGTTCACATAAACCTCATGGACGCAAACGACCACAGCCCCGAATTCTCTCAATCGATCTACAAACTCTCCGTGCCAGAAGACGCTGAGATAGGAACCCGTTTCGCCGACGTCTACGCGAAAGATTACGACAGTGGATCCTATGGCGAGTTGACGTACGTTCTGCGAGGTTTCGGTTCGGACAAATTCGTCACCGACTTCAAAACCGGTGGAATCATCGTGGCGAAGGCGTTGGACTACGAGACCCAGAGGTCGTACTCGTTGACGATGGAGGCGATAGACGGCGGTGGAAGGGTGTCCACTGTGAATATCTTGATAGAACTGGAGGATGTTAACGATAATAAACCCATGTTTGAGCAGAATGAATATTCGAGGACGATTCGAGAAGGAGCTACGAGCTTTGACCCTCAGGTGTTCGTTAGGGCGACAGATGTGGATGGCCCGATGCAAGGGAATGGGAAAGTGACGTACTCTATCAGTTCACATAACAGCATGACGAATGACGTCTTCAAGGTAGGTGATAGAATGTTACACTATTATATGTTATAGACATGTTACACCATCTCATGTGATTAAACAAATTTTCTTATGATTGAAATAAACAAGTTTTTTAATAACACGTGACTTAGTGTTACAAGGTAGTTCTACAGTATACAAAGTACTCAACTACTAATATTCAATTTAAAAAAATAATATTTAAAGTTAGAGATTCACAGATACAGTTACTCGTAAGTTTAATAATAATTTCGTTTGTAGATGAACGCCGAAACTGGAGAAGTGACTATAGCGAAACCAGTGCGATCCGATGACACAGAGAGGGGAATATATGAACTGGTGATTCGAGCTACAGACGCTGGAGCACCTCCGTTATATACCGACGCAAAACTTTCGGTCAGGGTGGGAGTCCCAGGAAACCAGAAACCCATTTTCCGGGGAAATTACAAATCCAATTTGCCTGGACCTAGCACCTACCGGGCTAGGCTGCTGGAGAACGCCTCACCTGGCACGGAAGTCATCAGAGTCGTAGCGAACGATCCTGACGGAAGAGACAATTTATTGCAGTATCATATTGCTTCTGGTGCTAAGGATAATTTTGTCATAGACTCCAGGTAATTCTTAAACTTGAAGATATTTTTATTATAAATTATTCTGAATTATTTGTAACTTATCTCCAAAAGTACATGACTTCAAACTTTCTCCAAGAGCCTTCAGCAAATTATTAAACTGACCTATCGTTTTAAAGTTTTAGACTAATCTTTCATGTTGCAATGGCATAGTTTCAAAGTTCACAATGATTACTATGGTTTAATTTTTAACTGAAGTTTAATAGTTCATCGTCCTTTCAGTTCTGGCGTCATCACAGTCTCCCCAGACGCCCGTCTGGATCTGGAATCAGGCGGTGACAAATACGAAGTGATAGTTTACGCCATCGATTCTGGAACACCCGTCAGGGAAACCGCCACCACAACCGTCACCGTGAACATGATAGACGTGAACAATAAACCACCGATGTTCAACGAGTCAACGTACCTCGTTTACGTATCGGAAAGAGCAGCCATTGGTATATATCAAACTTTTACAAAATTCCTTTCCACTGACTTTATTCTAATTATTATTGCCTTATACAATTGCTATAAAATTGTGGAGATTATTCTTCTAACTTACATGTAACATGCACCTTTCCACACAACAATCACATCAACAACAAATAATAATTTATTTTCAGGTGAACCAGTTCTCAAAGTAACCGCAACAGATCCAGATTCCGACGCCTACTTAGAATACTCGTTAGTAGAACCAATAAAAGCCGTCGACAAAACAGGAGTTGCCCTGAAGAACACTGCATCGTACGACTATAAATCAGCGTTTCGCATAAACTCGACGACAGGTCTCATAACAGTGAATCGTATGTTGGATTATCAAGTGGCGGCCGTGATCAGACTGACAGTTCAAGTGGAGGACTTGAATGCCGTCGTTGATAAAGAAAAGCAAGTTACAAGGGTTGAAGTGACGGTTTACATTCAGGCGTATAGCGATGACAATCCGACCTTCACGAATCCTGGATGGTCGCCTAACAATCCTACTATCAGGATATCTGTGCCGGAAGAGCAACCACTTGGAACTACTTTGCTGATGTTGTCGGCGAAGGAACCTACCACTGGTTATGCTGTTCAGAGGTTCGAGCTGGTGCGGGAAGACGATGACGAAGGATACGTGAATGTGGGGGTGCAGAGCGGGAACGTTGTTTTGAGCAGAAGATTGGATTACGAAATTCTTAATCAAAAGGTAGTTCTTTTTTTAGGGAAAATTCTTGAGAGTTCATTAATGTTTTGTGTAAGAAGGAAAGGTGGCGTTTGTTGGAAATTTTAGTAAAATGAAACTTAATCATTTGTAAAAATATAGTCAGAAATTCTAAAATATTTGTAGAGATATAGGCTGAAATTGTAAGATATAGACATTGCAAGATATTAAAAATATAGACTGAGATTTTAGGATAATTATTTATGCACATATAGCTCAAAGTTAGTCATCAGAAATTTTTATCTCTTGCAGTTCATCCGATTCAAAGTACGAGCTCTCGCAAGGGACTACGAGATAACAAGAAAAATGTCCGAAGCCAACATAATCGTGGAGGTTCAAGACACAAACGACAATAGTCCTGTCTTCACTCAGAAAGACTACAAGATCTCTGTATTGGAATCTGCGAAACCTTCGAAAATCGTGTTAAACGTTAAAGCCACGGATATGGACAGCTCCAATACAGAACAGGAAGTCAGACGAGGGTACGGTGAAGTTAGATACTCTCTGATAGGAGAGAATGCTAACTTGTTCGAGGTGGATCCCATAACTGGGAACATTCAGGTACGCAACTACTACAATTCTTCTTTTCAACAATAGTTAGAATCGTCAATCAACAAGAATTTTAATTCTTAATATTTTAATTTGCAGATCGCTGCCAACACAACGCTCGACAGAGAAAGACAGTCAGTCCTCCGTTTTTACGTAGTAGCCTCGGACATGCCTCAGGGTGGCGCAGAACAGAGGAGCACCAGAGCTTTGGTAACCGTGGACGTTTTAGATGTTAACGATAATGCTCCAGTCTTCGATCAAGAATTGTACACAGCCGTGATACCCGAAAACGCGGCATCCGGTGTCAGTGTGGTGAACATCACCGCTACTGACCCAGACGAAGGCAAGGGTGGTGTGATCAGTTACGAAATCATTGACGAAGGCGAAGCTAATGGTACTTTTACTACGTTACAGTCTTAAATACTTTATTTTACAAATTCATCCATATGTATAATAACTGCAATTGTATGTAAATTTATAGGATTGTTTAAAATAAACCAAACAACGGGAGAGATCTATTCCGCCCGAGCGCTGACAGGCAAAGGCAGGACCGAGCCGTACATGATGAGAATCAGAGCCCAAGATGGCGGAGAGCCAGAATTATACTCAGACGTGATACTGACACTTTACATAGGCGACGTGGTGAGCAACGACGGCGTGCCTCTGTTCATCAGACCCACCCTCGAAGAAGTAGCTCACATAGCAGAAAATTCCACGATTGGTAGCCCGGTGTTCCAAGTGGTCGCTTCCGATCCTGACGACCCTAACTTACCAGATGGGAAGATCACCTTCAAGTTCCTGGAAGACGGTGATTTCGGCAAGGACGCCAGTGCGTTCAGAATAAACAGCGAGACAGGTCTGATCACTACCAGAAAGTTGTTGGATCGAGAAGCGAAGGACAGCTACACGTTGATACTGGTAGCTCAAGATTTAGGGAGTCCTCCTCAGCAGGCGACCAGGGTGCTCCAAGTGGTCGTGAACGACATCGACGACCATAAGCCTCATTTTAAAAGAAACCTCGACAGTCCACCTATAGAGTTATCCATCACTGAGGAGGAACCTGTGGGTACCAAAGTCGGAGTGATCGACGCGATCGACGAGGACATCGGTGAAAACGGGATGATCGATTATGCGATCGTCTACGGTAACGAGGCCAGTCTGTTCGTGGTAGAGAGACTGAGCAATAACTCAGCAGTGATTAAGTCGAATGGTCGTCTGGATCGGGAGTCTTCTGATCGTCATTTGCTCACCGTGAAATGTTTCCCGTACTCCACTAAGAAGTCGGACGTGGTTCCAAAGCCGTACAATCGGCAAGATCCTTCTGAACGACAGGTTCTCATCAGAGTCCTCGACATCGACGATAACAGGCCCATGTTCAAGAAGCAGAACATTACCCTGGGTGTCCGTCTGAATGTTCCCATCGATACTAGTCTGATCACGTTGGAGGCCTTCGATGCGGACTCCGACGCTCTGCCTATAAATTACAGCATGGGCAAAGCGTCCTTCATGTCCCTGGTCGACCCGTCCATGTCCAAACGGGAGATTCCCTCGCATCTGACGCTGAATCCGCAGACGGGTGAACTGAGGACGACTGGGTCAATGTCGTCCTACGCCGACGGTTACATGGAGATCGTCGTCTCCGCGAACAATTCTGTAGTACCTGGCAGGGAGACGAATATCACCCTGAGGATATTCCTTCTTCGCGACAGGGACATGCTGAAGTTCGTGTTCTCTAAGCCGCCGGTGGAAGTCAGGAAGACGTTAGAAGACTTCGAGAGAGCCGTGCAACAGGCATTGTCTCTCCCCATCAGCGTCAACGTCTACGATACTCAGTTTTATTCCAAGGATGACAATTCGCTGGACTTCTCGTCGACCAGCTCGTGCTTCCAAATGGTGGGGAAGGAGGCGTATGACCTGGACGAGATGAAGGCGCTGCTGACGGACCCGAAGAACGAGGAGTTGAAGAGGGTTTACAGGGCTTACAATGTGGAGAAGGTGCAACACTGCGCGGCTCTGGTGGCTAGGGCTGACGCCTCCATGACGCAGATGTGGGTGCTGGCTATCGCTGCTCTTGTGGGCATTGCCACTATAGTCTCCAGTTGCACACTATGTTGTATGCATGCTAAGTACGTGTCTAATCTCTATTTTATCACATAGTCTTTTACGAACAATAACCTGGCTATGAAAGTTTTTAGTTTCTTACTTAGTGTGGTTAACTTGATCAATTTTCAAAAGCAGAATTATAGAGTTGCTTTTTCTTTCAGGTACAAACGACAAGTGAAACACGCACGATTGCGCGACCAGCCACGTCCACCACTGAGTTACGTCTCTTCCGGTCCAGGAATGGTCAGCGCCACATCGCATACGACACTGGGCCCAGGTACTATGGTCTCCTTGGGACCACATGAGGGACCATACGAGTGGGGAGCTGATACAACGCTGTATCATCCGAGCACCCTCGGATCCAGGACCTAAAACGTAAACTGTTACGTTCGGGTCTGAATTAGGAAGTTAGGATATTTGTTACCAATGTGACACTTGTATTGGAAGACTGTTTGACCTGCATTGAATGTGATATGAGATTAAATTCGTTTCAAGTGCCAATAGGGAAATGTTCTTCGAAGGATAGAAAAATTCCAAAACTGAAATGGATTATGAACGTCAATCAAAGATAGAGTACAACTAATTTTTTAATTGCGACTTGCTCATTCCTTTCGAGGCTAAGTAGCTTCGCATCAGGCAGTGGAATTTAAATCAAAAGGATTTCGTGGAAATCTGATGGATAAGGGACTATATGTGTGTCGAAGTTACGTGCACTTTGAAAGTATCGATTGCAGGCTCACCAAGGAACTGGATAAAATTGTGCAATGAAGTCGACGAATGGTGCTATAAAGTAAGATCGAATAACTCGTGCCAAACGCCGGTACACTTGTGAAGTACGACGATATTTTTTTAGGATAAGAAAAATTAACTCGCGTGAATTGTATATTTCTTCAATCGTACACGAATCTTACTTACTATGTTTGCGACGCTGGTGTACGACATTCGCGAGGTCTATTGTAATATATCGTAATAGTTTCTGGATGAAATAAACTTGTACATTTGAGTTATGTTTATAAAAAGAGAGGGAGAATTCTTTTGCATGAACCTTATAATCATATTGTACAGTGGTTTCAGTGCATTTTAATTTTGACGCATTATAGTTTCGACGCGTTGTAATTTCAATGTGTGGTGATTTCAACGTACGGTGATTTTAACGCATCGTAATTTCAACGTGCGTTGATTTCGATGCACTGTAATTACAACGCTGAGAATTTAATACGCTGCAATTTCAACGCACCGTAATTTCAACGTGCGGTGATTTTAACGCACCGTAATTTTAACGCGCGTTGATTTCGACGCATTGTAATTTCAACACGCTGAAATTTCTATGCGCGGCAATATCAACGCGCTGCAATTTCAACCCACCGTAATTTCAACGCACTGCAATTTCAACGCACCGTAATTTCAACGTGCGTTGATTTCGACGCACTGTAATTTCAACACGCTGAAATTTCTATACGCGGCAATATCAACGCGCTGCAATTTCAACGCACTGTAATTTCACCGCACCGCGATTTCAACGCACCGTAATTTCAACGTGCGGTGATTTCAACGCACCGCAACTTCAACGTGCGTTAATTTCAACGCACTGAAATTTTGACACCTAGAAACTAAAATTTCAAAAATCTGTGGATGATGGAAAATTTTAATTTAATTTCGAATTTCTTAACTTTTATAAACATTTAATGAACTCTTACTTTTTCTGCTTTTCTTCTGCTACTCATTTTGTCTCCATACATAAATTTACGTTGCACCTACAATACAAATTTAATTAAGTATCTCGCTAATTTAATTTACTTGAATCTACTAATGTTCGTTCATGGCGAAATGGTGCAACAATTTGGAAACGTAAGTTCAGCTAAACATTCTCTGCTGTTCTGTGTGCACATTAACGTGTACCAATTTAGTAGTTAGTGGCCTATTAAGCAATCGCCGATCAACGAATATCTTACGATTGTACGAGTGAAGCTGGTGGAAGATTTTTCTGCGTCCTCGGTGAAAATGTCAAGGCAAGGTGGAGCTCGTGAGATAATTCGATCTGGCGGAACATTCAACACGAAACTCAGCACAAGTAACATAAAAAATTGATAAGCAAACGATAAAATATAATCGAATATATTAATTTTTTTGCCTCCATAGAAGGCCATATAACTTTTAAGACAAAATTTTACAGCTTTTTATTTAAAACAGAGAACATTTAGGTCAGTCGTTAAGTTGAGAAACACGAAAAAATTTGAAGAGCATTTATGTGATTCAAGCAAGATTTCAGAAATTGAAATTAATTTAAAGAATTACTGTTTTTCTTGAAAAATGTACTTGATAAAGCAAAAGGAGAAAATGAGAGACACACTAACAGACTTTATTATTTCTTTTGAACAAAACCTAAATATTTCAGAGTTTCAAAAATGTCTCCACAATAAAACCTTGCATCAAATCATAAGGTAAGGTCTTAAAAATTGAAATTAATTCATCCAAACATTCGACCGCTATTTACATCTATTAACATACATGTATTTATCAACATATAATTCATCTTATCTACAACAGATTCATCTCAATTCGTTTCTAAGATGCTGTCGCTAAATCGTTTGAATCCCTCAATGGTGTCGACGTCTTTCGAAATTTCATCATTCTTCGAGTCATTAGTAGTCGTCTCTTCTAAAGTGACAGTAGTATCGCAATCTTCGCACTGGTTTTCTGTAGTCGTCGCCACGATCTTTTGAGCCTCGAACTCGTACTTGTCCGCGTTAGCGTAATCCTCTTCAAGAATAGGTTTATGATTAAATGGAACCGAATCGTTTAGATTAGAAGAGTCACTTGTCTGCTCAAACTTTCTTGTCTCGTTTTCTGCGTCGAGAATCGTTTCCTGATACCGATTGGATGCTAAACTATCTTCCATTTCGTTATTCGCTAATTTTGATCTCTCAACAGCTATATGTTTCGCGATTGTTTCTAATGGTGACCAAACTTTGTTAACGAACTGTTGCTGCTCTGCGGGCTCCATGGACTCTGATCTGTGAATTATGTCGTGTCTGAAAGTGAAAGTTACACCTTTAGTACTCTTTCTTGCTTTATTATTTAGATATTTGTTGGATATGATGAATGTGGGAATAGATTATGATATTGGAGGGAATATTTTTGTTAAATAGTCAGAATTATGGAAAATACAAAAACTATTAATACACTTTTTAACACAAACAAATTATTTAATAATTAGCACAAACAACAAACATTTTAACTTAAAGACCATTTAAACAGGGATTACTTTTTCTTCAAATCAAACATATCACCAACGCTCACATTTTCTAACGACAAGACGAAAGTACAATATTCAATTATTTTGTTTCTAACATCGTACATTTCTAATACTGTAAGATGTCGCTATAAGCTACATTTATTAATAATTCAACAATTTTGTATATGGAATTTGAAACTTTTTGTTATAACGGATTAATTTGGTGTTTTAAACCAAATGTGAGAAGGTGAGAAGTTATGATTGAAATTGTAGAATGGCTGTTGGTGTATTGCCATTGAGGTCAATTTGGAGATTTGGGAATTTAAGAATTTCAAGAACTAAAAATTTCGAAATTTGAGAATTTTAAAATGTGGGGAATTGGAAACTTGAGATTTTGAAATTTGCGTTTTGAGAAGTAGGTAATTTGAAGATTTAGAAATTTGGAAATTGGGGAATTTGTTATGTGGAAAATTGGGAATCTAGGGAATTTAGTAACTAAGGAATTTAGGATCTAGGGAATTTGATAACTAAGGAATTTGGGGCTTTGGGATCTAGAGAATTAAGGAATTTGGGAACTAGGGAATTTCAGAAATTGGAAATTTGAGACCTTGGAATCTAGGGAATTTTCTTGTAAGGAAACTAGGAAATTAAGGATCTAGAGAATTTAGTAACTAGGGAATTTGGTAATTAGGAAATTTGGTCACTAGGAAATTTGGGATTTAGGGAATTTGGTAACTAAGGAATTTTGGGACTTTTGGATCTAGGGAATTAAAGAATGTGGGAACTAGCGAATTTCAGAACTTGGGAATTTGAGATCTTGAAATCTAGGGAATTTGGTACCTGGGGACCTAGGAAATTTGGTAACTAGGGAATTTGAGAGCTTAGGAATTTCAGAACTTGGGAATTTGGAATATTAGAAATTTAGCAATTTTGTAGATTTACCATTTGAAGTCTTCCATAATTTAACAATTTGTAAATTTAGCAATTTAAAAATTTTGTAATTTGATAAATCTCCAATTTCTTCATTCAACCATCTAAAAGTTTCACTTCAAAAAATTGTAAAAATTTGGAAATTGAAAATCTCTCATTTGAAAGCCACAGAAATATATAAACTTAACATCTGTAAATCTCGAAGTCCCTACCTCCCCATCGTCATTATGTAAATTTCTGCAATATATCAACCCACATGAAGTAATTAGACAGATACAAAATACGTTCAACCGCACTCGTCAATTTTCGCCCCGACCATCTCATCGTACCGATCATCTCATTAATAAATTATGCAATCATCGACCAATTAACCGCACCATATACATCACGTTTATTACGATCTCCATATAAGTCACGTAAAAATTGAACGAGAGCGGTTGTTACTTTTACGGTTACATGCCATAAAGCAAGTCGTTATACGTTCACCGATGCTATCACGCAGAGGATGACCGAAGTTTGAACGAATTTACGACGGGTTATTTTCGAGAGGATCAAGCGTTTGTGTTTCAAATTCGCTCGGTGACATTTCACGGGGCCATCTTTAACGAGCCACCGAGAGCGGTCTCGTTCGATTTTTTATGAAATCGACGCCACCTGCGCGCACGTTCGGTGAAAGTTCTCTTATATGGCGATGCAAAACCGTTCTCGGCGATTTTGCGGGTAAATCTAGCCATCGAACGATGCCACAAACGCTATTGTAACGATTCCGCGATCCACGATCGATATGCAACCATCTTTCTTCTTATGTAATGAAAACATGGCGTGGGTGAATTTTTTTTTTACTTGAAATGCTATTACTTCTTCAATGCGGAATATCTTTGTTTTTTCAGGAAGCTCGTTTTTTTGCAAGCTCATTTTTGGAAAATGTAGTTTTGTTTTCAAGTACAGATGTAATTTGTAATTTGTAATTTAATAATGAAATGAAGAATTTATAAGTTTTTTTATTGTGAAATTTGTTATGGGGCATTTCTTGAGATAAGAGACGATTTCTATAATTTATGTGTATGTAGAAGTAGTGTGTTAATTTAAGAACTAGGGAACTTGAGAACTTGGAAATTTAGGAGATTTTAATTTGCCAACTAGGAAATTTCAGAACTTGGAAATTTTGGACCTCGAAAACTAGAAAATTTAGTAACTAGGGAATTTGGTAACTAAGGAATTTGGTAACTAGAGAAATTGGTAACAAGGATATTTGGGATCTAGGAAATTTGGTAACTGGAGAATATGAGATCTATGGAATTTGGGACCTTGGGATCTTGGGAACTAGGGAACTTCAGAATTTGGAAATTTTGGACCTTGAGAACTAGGGAATTTGGTAACTGAGAAATTTGGTAACTAGGAAATTTGTGATCTATGGAATTTGGTAACTAGGAAATTTGGGATTTAGGGAATTTGGTAAGTAGGAAATTTGAAAACTAGAGAGTTTCAGTACTTGGAAATTTGGGACTTTGGAAACTGGGGAACTTCAGAATTTGGAAATTTTGGACCTTGAGAACTAGGGAATTTGGTAACTAGGAAATTTGTGATGTATGGAATTTGGTAATTAGGAAATTTGGGATCTAGGGAATTTGGTAACTAGGAAATTTGGAAAGTAGAGAATTTCAGCATTTGGAAATTTGGGACCTTGAAAACTAGGGAATTTCAGAATTTGGAAATTTCGAACCTTGAGAACTAAGGAACTTGGTAACTAGGAAATTTCGAAACCAGAAAATTTCAGCACTTGAAAATTTAGAACCTTGAGAACTAATGAATTTGGCAACTGCACCAAGTCTACCTGTCATAAAAGTGCTAATTAATAATTAACCCTCTACCAACTGAATCTCACCTGCTCAATTTATTCTTCTTCCTAGGATACAAATTCAAATGAAATATCATTTGCTGTCTCTCTTCCTCATCCGTCAGTGCTTGATTCGACAAACCTGTCATAGGCTGAGGAGGCGAAGCATAGAATTTCGGTCCTCTATTAAATTGAATCGGTCTTCTTAGATCATAATCTTCCATAGGGACCTGTTTGGGCCTCGTTACTTTCTTATTTTGCTCCATGACGTCCGTAATCGGATAAATATCCAGCATAACGCTGAACGGCTTTGGTTTTCTTCGTTTAGAATAACTGTTAGTGTAGGAACCCGAATTTTCCAGTTGAGCATCGAGTACTGGTTGTTTGTTGTAATTCAGTGGACGTCCATGTGCATCATAGTTGTATCTGTAGAGTCCTGTTGGCGAGAACCTAGAAATTAATCGATTTTATATTCATTCTATTTTTATTTCTTCAGTTACGAATTTCTGTCATGTTTCTAAAACACATTTCAAGTGTTACGAGATTCTTTTCTTTATCAACACTACAAATTTTTTACTATATATTTACTATAAATTTTCTGCAAATTATTGTCGCCTTCATTGTGTGATTTACTTTATTCACTAATATTTGATAAGCTGGAAAAATTATATGATGTACTATTTTATGTCGGTAATTTTTAAGTTGCAATGTCAAAAATCACTATATCTAAACAAATTGCAAACCTGAAGTTTGACGTAGCCAACAGGTTCACGTCAGCAGGATGTTTCGGTTTGTACTGATAAAACGGATCATCATTCATGGGATAAGAACCGTCGTCCTCTTCCGACCTATCGTTAGACATCATTCCTCCAAGATCCGACATCATGTCGTACTTCTTCGGATTCACGTAAACCCCAGTGAACTTGATACCTCGATTCGGTGTTTCAGCATCACTCGTCAAGTATTTAATGATGTCTTGAATATTTCTGGAGGCGTGAGGATACCTGTACTGAGACAACTGAGGGTATCTCGGCCTCTTGAAAGCTGTAGGTTGAGGTGTTTTCAATTCCCAATGAAAAGGTACTGGTCGACTCTCTTCTGAACTTTCGACTTCTTCGCTCGAATCAGGATACTTGTGCCTGGTTAATTCATTAATATTTGGAGGTAGATATGTGAAAGATACATTTGAAGACAGATAAGTAGAAATGACATGTGGAGGAAGATATGTGGAAGATACATTTGGAAGTACATATGTAGAAATGACATGTGGAGGGAGACATGGAGAAGAAACAGTTGAAGGTAGACATATAGAAATTACTTGTGGAGGGTGATGTTTACAAGATACATTTGAAGGTAGATATGTAGAAGTTGCATTTGGAGGTAGATATGTGAAAGATACATTTGAAGACAGATAAGTAGAAATGACATGTGGAGGAAGATATGTGGAAGATACATTTGGAAGTACATATGTAGAAATGACATGTGGAGGGAGACATGAAGAAGAAACAGTTGAAGGTAGACATATAGAAATTACTTGTGGAGAGTGATGTTTACAAGATACATTTTAAGGTAGATATGTAGGAGTTACATTTGAAGATGCATATGTAGAAGTTGCATATGAAGGAACATATGTAGATGGTACATTTACAGGTGCATATGTAGAAGGGACATTTGAAGGTGCATATGCAGAAGTTGCATATGAAGGAACATATGTAGATGGTACATTTACAGGTGCATATGTAGAAGGGACATTTGAAGATGCATATGCAGAAGTTGCATATGAAGGAACATGTAGATGGTGCATTTACAGGTAGAGATGTGAAGTTACATTTGAAGGTGCATATGTAGTAATTGTATTTGAAGATACATATGTAGATCATACATTTGCAGGTAGACATGTGAAGTTACATTTGAAGATGCATATGTAGATAAACAGTTGAAGTTGCATTTGAAGATACATATGTAGATTAACATGTGAAGTTACATTTGAAGATACATATATAGATTAACATGTGAGGTTACATTTGAAGATACATATGTAGATCATACATTTGCAGGTATGTATATGAGGTTACATTTGAAAGTGCATATGTAGAAGTTACATTTGAAGATACATATGTAGATATTACATTTGCAGATAGACATGTGAAGTTACATTTGAAGCTACATATGTAAAAGTCACATATGAAGACACGTAATAGGAGTTACATGTGAAGACAGAGATGTAGACATATTGTGTCTTACCTATGTCTCACACGATAAACAAGCGCATGATTGTCGAACAACTGTTTACCCTCCGCTTCCTCGTTGTTTTCAACCGATTTCAGCACTCTTTTACGCAATTTAAAATTATTCAAGTTCTGCGATCTGATCTCAGCATCGGCCGCTTTATACTCGTCAGTCTCATCGTACAAGAAAGGATTCCCAGGATTTTCATTGTCCGAGCGGCTCTCGATGCGAATGTTTGTGCTATTCACTTCGGGCGAAACGGTGGAACTGGAGAACTTTTTTGTCACGTTCGGAGGTTTCTTCAGAGCATTCTGCAGGATGTAGATGTGCTTTGTTTCCTGATTCAGCTTGCTGTTCACCGACGTGGCGGATGTGAAGTCGTATAAGAATATCGCAACCTGAAATGGAACGGAATAAAACTGTTTAGGTCAGTAATACTTGTTATTCCACCTTCACTTTGCGAAATATCTTCTTTCCCTTGGAAGTGACAGAAGGATTCTACGCCCACGTTTTCTCGAAACGTCTAATGAATTGCGATATTCTATACCAAGCGATTCTAATGCTAATCAGTTAAGAAATAGCTAATTATAGTGTACTAGAAAATTTTTGTATACTTGTTAATACACTGATGGACAGGTTAAATGTTTCTCATAAAATGATTTTGTCATACGTACTAACTTAAGTGTACATATATTTGTGTGACACTCAAATTGAAAATATAGAAAGAGTTCCTTTTATGCTGCATTTAAAAGGATACTATTTTATAAATTCACAAAATTGAATATATAGAAAGAGTTCCTTTTATGCTGCATTTAAAAGGATACTATTTTATAAATTCACAAAATTGAATATATAGAAAGATTTCATATTATGCTGCATTTAAAAGGCTGCAATTTTATAAATTTATAAAATTGAATATATAGAAAGAGTTCATATTATGCTGCATTTAAAAGGCTGCAATTTTATAAATTTATAAAATTGAAAACATAGAAAGAGTTCATATTATGTTGCATTTAAAAGACTGCAATTTTATAAATTCACAAAATTGAATATATAGAAAGAGTTCATATTATGCCGCATTTAAAAGGCTGCAATTTTATAAATTTACAAAATTGAAAATATAGGAAGAGTTCCTATTGTGTTCCATTTAAAAGGCTACTATTTTATAAATTCACAAAATTGAAGATATAGAAAGAGTTCATATTATGCTGCATTTAAAAGGCTGCAATTTTATAAATTTACAAACTAGCAACATTATTATGTTCATGACATATTCAGTTAATGATATATGTAATTTCAATATGATGACATTGTTTCAACATCATAATACAAGAAGTCGAAACATAACCTATAACTTTTTTACCACTTGCACCAGGTAAGACTGACTAATTGAAATACTTAATAAAAGTACATTTTATAATAAAACAATACGGAAATAATTAGTAGAAATTGATACATGAAATACATTTTATAGTTATGGATGCTGCAAATCATATGAAAAATGCCACAACTTGTGACAAACGAAAACGAAATTGTTAATCTAAATAATGAATACGCTAAACAAGTTCGCTTTTTAGAGAATAATGTTTGTGTGGAGGAAACATTAGAAAGTGTGTTATTAGTGGTGAAGAGTGAAATGCAAACGAGATACGCTGCAACCTTCGCGATGTGCCACTTGTCCATTTTGGTGGATTCGAGCTCGAACGAAACCCGTTCCTACGCGAGTTAATTCGTGTCAAAACACAGTTAACGCCCTATATGTGAAGTACGCCAGAAATCTCTTTTGACGCTTGGCTCGCCATGCATGCGAACGGGATACACCGAGATTCACGGTGAAATTCTGACTTTTAACGCGGCTACCGTACTTGTTACATTAATCATGGGAGAAAATTCGCCAGATGTAATTGCGTCTATTGTTCTCCACAATAGACCCTCGTTAGAGAACAACGCGATAAATGCTTTAGTTTTAATCGAACCGTTTACCTTTGCTTGATAAATCTTCCGGTCGATCGAGATTAGAAATCTTTATAACGGATTATTGCTCGTGACGCAACTATTCGTCGTTTAACTTTCGCTGTGGTAGTAAAATAACTAGTGGAACGGATAATAAAGCTTAGGAATAATAAGGGATAATATAACGAAGCGATTAAACGATGTAATAGTAAAGTAAAATGGCGGAAGTGCAGAAACTCGTAAAATGATTTATCTCGGATATCAATCTTTGAATTGAAATTTCTTTTCAAACTTAATACCTGAGTATTAAGTAGAAACTACAATGTTACTACGAAAAATTAACTATGAATTCTCGATTTCTTTGCAATTAAATTTCGAGATTTCCACGTCAAGATGAAAGTCAACTTTCCAGTACTTATCTATTTGATCGAACTTGCAGAATCGTATTTCAGACGATTGTTCATTGCGCCAGTAACAACATCCGCATAGCGCGAGTCGAAAGTTTACCGACCTCGAACGATTAGTTACCTCGGCATAATGTTCGAATAAAACGCAGGCTGGATTGTTAATGATCGATACGTAACGAACCTCGATCACGCAAGCTGTGCCATTGAACCTGACAAACTGCGGGAAGGCAGATGAGCGGTATTTGTAACGAGGTTGCGTAAAAACAGAAACTAGTCCTCGCTAAGGTAGTCATCGCGTTATGTAGGTAAGTGGTGTGCAAATATTAGCATAACGAACCAGCGTGCTGCCGATGATTTGTTAAAATGTTTATCCCTCGAAGATTTCACTAATCATCGGTGCTGACATTCTTCACGAAACGCGATCGAAATTATTCGCTTCAAGATTCAGTGCTGCGATGACATTTTGAATGAATTATGAAATTATACAGTTATTTTTGGCTAATTTTTATTTGGACATGATGAATGTGAATTGCATTCTAGATTTCATAAGGTTGTTGTATATAATGCATTTATCAGATTAATAGTTAAATTCGTAATATTATTGCAATGTGTCATTCGAACTATTGTGCGAAGATGAAGTTGAAACTTTCGGTCAAAAATGTATCAATTTTCTGAATTTTTAAGATCTCAAAGTATCAAGTTATTCATCAATATTTCGCAAATTCGTCAATTCATCAATATTTCGTCAGTTTAGCAATTTATCAATATTTAATCAATTTAGCAATTTATCAATATTTCCTCAATTTATCCATTTACCAATATTTCGTCCATTTATAAATTTATCAATATTTCATCAATTTAGTAATTTACCAATATTTCATCAACTTAGCAATTTACCAATATTTCATCAATTTAGTAATTTACCAATATTTCATAAATTCAGCAATTTATCAATATTTAATCAATTTATCAATTTAGCAATTTTTCAATATTTCATCAATTTAGCAATTTCCCAATATTTCGTCAATTTATCAATTTATCAATATTTCATCAATTTATCAATTTATCAATATTTCCTCAATTTATCCATTTACCAATATTTCATCAATTTAGCAATTTAGCAATATTTTATCAATTTAGCAATTTATCAATACTTCATCAATTTAGTAATTTACCAATATTTCATCAATTTATTAATTTATCAATATTTCGTCAATTTAGCAATTTATCAATATTTTATCAATTTAGCAATTTATCAATACTTCATCAATTTAGTAATTTACCAATATTTCATCAATTTATCAATTTATCAATATTTCATCAATTCATGAATTCATCAGTTCATCAGTTCGTCAGTTCATCAGTCAAATGATACAGAAAAAGCTTCTAAATAAATAAATATTGAAAGCATAAAATAATCTCACATGAATAATTAATAAATTAAATATTTAATGAATGGAATATTTAATAAAACTTTGGTAATGAGATTTTCACCATGAAATTACTTGTAGGAGTACTCGAATACTCACGAACAGCACCACGACCACTACCATAACTCCAATGGCAAATTTCCTGGTGACAGAGCTACTCCGATTTCTGTTGTATCGATCACTGCGATCGAAATAAAGTCCGAGCTGAGACGTACTGATCGCACTCCTTCGTCCTGCCTCAAGCATGTCCTTCTGTGATATCTGTCGACTCGTATTCTTTACAATTATTCACAAACGCAGCATTGTGCTTTCGATCAGCTTACCCTTATTTCACTCGCAACAAGTACTTGTAAGACACGACTTCCTTCGTAATCATTAAACGATCGATAAAGAAATAGCTTAAAAATAGGTAAAAGAGAAAAGAAGAAAATTTGAAACGATATTCAACAGTCAGTATCGATTATCACGGTCACGATAATTAGTTTCTCAGGAACTGAATCCTTGATCAATTGTCTTCGATCTTTAATGAATGAAACAGGCGTGTCGCAAGATCGTGGGACAATATTCTTTCGAAGTTCTATATGCAACTAACGAGAACTGGTTTCTCGCTACGGAGTTTTCACTGTTCGGATTCTAACATGAACGCAGAAAATTTCTTTGTACGTGGGGGAGGCTCGTTATAGTAGTAGGAGGCCGGTTATGGGCTACTTACGCCATTCAAGTCGAATATTATTGCACGATATCTCAGGAGAATGTCAATGTCATTACGTCACGGTATCTGACTTGATAAATGAATTATTATCCCTCCATTGTTTTGCGCGAGAACATCACCGCAATTACAATCAATCCTTAGATCGATGAAGCTTAAACGTTAATTCGATAATAATTGCGAGCCTCGATTGCGAAAGCGAAATATTTGCCACGCGTTTTGTTTGTCCAGAAGCAGCGATATTTGGGATTCTTTGTACAAAAGAGTATTTCGTAATGGTTAATATTCATGAGGAGAGGTGTTGTAGGCGGAAAGGTGACTCTTGAAGACCCTCTGGCAAATCAGGTGTTTGCTCGGTTCCCATTCACGGTCATTCGAACTTCTTTGAAGAGCGGCTTGGAAAGATGGAGGCATAATAAGAATATAATTTCATTTTATTTCGTAATTTATAATTGTCTTGTTCATTATAAAGCAGTTTAGTTGTGACCTAAAATGTCGGTGAGCTCCTCAAGTGTAAGATAAATTAAGGACGCTGAAGTGAAGGGTTAAAGTACCATACACACATTTCAAATTTTCAGATGTCCAACTTAGAAAATTTGGGAACGTGGTAATTGGGAATGTGGAAATTAGAGAATGTGGGAGTTGGGGAAGGTGGAAGTTGGAGTATGTGGGAGTTGGAGAATATGGGAATTGGAGAATGTGAGAATTGTGGAATGTGGAAATTGGAGAATGTTGGAGTTGGGGAATGTGGAAATTGGGGAATGTAAAAATTGGAGAATGTAAGAATTGGTGAATGTGGAATTTGGGAAATGTAGGAAATGGGGAATGTGGAAATTGGAGAATGCGGGAATTACTGAATATGGAATATGGGAAATGTGGAAATTGGAGAATGTAAGAATTGGTGAATGTGGAAAATGGGAAATGTGGAAATTGGAGAATGTTGGAATTGGTGAATGTGGAATTTTGGAAATATGGGAATTGGGAAATATGGAAATTGAAGAATGTGGGAATTAGAGAATGTAAGAATTGGGAAATGTGGAAATTGGATAATGTGGAAGTTGGATAATGCGGGAATTAGGGAATGTAGGAATTTAGAAATTTAGAAATTTAGAAATTTGGAAATTTGGAAATTTGAAAATTTGAAAATTTCGAAATTTACCTCAAAATCCCAGAAACCAGATCCACAAATCTCAAAATTTCGAAGTTTCAAAACAACGAAATTCAATAAAACACCACAAGTATTTTATACAAATTTTTATTCTAATGTATGCGTGCGTAACATATACAAAAGAAGTAGAACTCTTTTTACATTTCGTACATTCTGTGTTCGTTTCCTCTCGTATAAACTGTACATCATTTAACACAGCGTTAATCTCACAACAGAGGTTCCACATCAAGTTGACGTGCCATTCCAGTAACAAACCTACATTAACATCTCACGAAAAATGTCGATACTTCGCATTTTTTTGTATTTATTACAACGATCTTTGCATATACACGCATAAGTAACTGACAAGAATCCAGTCACGTTATCTCCTACATTACGCCAATTCCTTCGTCAAAAGATTTAGAACCATCTTCTATTATAGCAATACATAAATAGCTCTTAAACTATATATATAAAAATTACAAAAAAAGGAGAAGAGAAGCAGTTTGCGACTGTCAGTTCATCTAGAAAAGATCACTCGTTCTCCTTTTCATCGAAGGAAAGGCGGTAGTTCAAATGGGTTCTCTGGCACCGGGTAGAAGTAGCCAGTAGGCCTGTTCGTAGTCGGCGGCAAAGTGGGTGGTGGAGCTGGCCGACCGGTTGGTGGCGGTGTGTAAATAGTCGACGTTGGTACAATGGTGTAAATAGGCGTGGGTGGCGGAGGTGGTGACACCGTAACACGCGGCGACGACGGTGTAGAAGGAGGTAGGTACGGTGGAGGTCGAGTACCTGGTACAGTGCCTGTTGGGTGATACGGAGTCTGCGTAGAAATGGAAGGAGTTACAGGAGGTCTTGTCGGATATCCGGGGGTGGAATACGTAGGAGTTACAGGAGGTCTTGTCGGATATCCAGGGGTGGAATACGTAGGAGTTACAGGAGGTCTTGTCGGATATCCAGGGGTAGAATACGTAGGAGGAAGGGTAGGCTTCGAACGATCTGGCGGCAAATAAGTGTTGGGCTGCGTCACTGGAGGTTTAGGAGGAGGTGAGGGATATCCAGGAGTTGGTCTCGGCGTGGAGAATGGTGGTGGTGTAGGATATCCAGGAGTAGGTCTCGGAGTCGAGACTGATGGTGGTGTGTGATATCCAGGAGTAGGTCTCGGAGTCGAGACTGATGGTGGTGTGTGATATCCAGGAGTAGGTCTTGGTGTAGAGAATGGTGGTGGTGTGTGATATCCAGGAGTAGGTCTTGGTGTAGAGAATGGTGGTGGTGTAGGATATCCAGGAGTAGGTCTTGGTGTAGAGAACGGTGGTGGTGTAGGTCTTGGTGTTGACCGATCTGGTGGTAGATAAGTATTAGGCTGTGTTGGCCTTGGGGGTGTGACTGGAGGTCGAGGAGGAGTTGGTTGTGGTGGGATGTATGGTCGAGGAGGTTGCGGTGGTTGCGGAGGTCGAGGAGGTTGCGGTGGTTGTGGTGGTCGAGGAGGTTGTGGGGGTGGTGGAGGAGGAACGTACGGTGGCCTAGTAGGAGGACTTGGAGGTATATACGGTCGTGGTGGAGATGGTGGTTGAGGCGGTGGTGATGGTGGACCATATGGCCGCGGAGTTTGAGGTGGTTGTGGAGGAGATGGTGGAACATATGGCCGCGGCGTTGGTGGTTGTGGAGGAGATGGTGGAACATATGGCCGTGGAGTTGGTGGTTGTGGAGGAGATGGCGGCAAGTACGGTCCTGGAGTTGGCGGTGCTGGAGGTCTCGGAGTCTGCGGTGGTTGAGGTGGTCTCGGTGGAGAAGGTGGTCGTGGAGTATGAGGTGGTTGCGGTGAAGGTGGTAAGTATGGTCTACTTGGTGTTCCATAAGGTGGCTGCGTTGGAGGTGGTGGAGGTCTTGGAGTCTGCGGTGGTTGAGGTGGCCTTGGTGGAGAAGGTGGTCGTGGAGTTTGAGGTGGCTGAGGTGGAGGTCCATATGATGGTCTGGGAGGACTTGGAGGTGTATACGGTGGTACCGGTGGAGGTTGGTACGGTCCCGGAGTAGGTCTTGGAGGAGAAGGAGGTAGATACGCTGTAGGAGTAGGTGGTCGTGGTGGACGAGGAGTTTGCGGTGGAGAGGGTGGTCGTGGGGGTTGTGGTGGCTGAGGTGGTCCATACGTTGGTGGTGGAGGAGGTCTGGGTGTTTGTGGTGGTTGAGGAGGTCCATATGGTATTGGAGGTCGGGGTGTTTGCGGTGGTTGAGGAGGCCCGTATGGTGGAGGTGTTGGCGGTCGCGGTGGTGGTGGTGGCGGTCTAGTTGGCTGTGGAGGTACTGGATAACTGTATCCCGGCGATGGCGGGGGATAAGGTCTGGGCGTTTGCGGAGGAGGAGTAGGTCTTGGAGGTTGCGGTGGAGAAGGTGGCACATACGGTGGTGGGGTTGGAGGTCTTGGAGGATGTGGTGGAGAGGGTGGCACGTACGGTGGCGGTGTTGGAGGACGTGGAGGTCTTGGTGGTTGTGGTGGTTGAGGAGGCCCGTATGGCGACGGTGTTGGAGGGCGTGGTGGTGGTGGTGGAGGTGGTCTAGTCGGTTGTGGGGGTACTGGATAACTATAACCCGTCGATGGCGGGGGATAAGGTCTCGGCGTTTGTGGAGGAGGAGGAGTTCTTGGAGGTTGCGGTGGAGAAGGTGGCACGTACGGTGGTGGGGTTGGAGGTCTTGGTGGCTGTGGTGGAGGTGGCACATAAGGTGGTGGGGTTGGTCTTGGCGGTTGTGGTGGAGAAGGTGGTACATACGGTGGTGGGGTTGGAGGTTTTGGTGGTTGTGGAGGTCTTGGTGGTTGTGGTGGTTGAGGAGGCCCGTATGGTGACGGTGTTGGAGGACGTGGTGGTGGTGGTGGAGGTGGTCTAGTCGGTTGTGGGGGTACTGGATAACTATAACCCGTCGATGGTGGAGGGTAAGGTCTCGGCGTTTGTGGAGGAGGAGGAGTTCTTGGAGGTTGTGGTGGGGAAGGTGGTACGTACGGTGGTGGAGTTGGAGGTCTTGGTGGCTGTGGTGGAGGTGGCACATAAGGTGGTGGGGTTGGTCTTGGCGGCTGTGGTGGAGAAGGTGGTACATACGGTGGTGGGGTTGGAGGTCTTGGTGGTTGTGGTGGAGACGGTGGTACGTATGGTGGCGGCGTTGGAGGACGAGGTTGTGGAGGTCGTGTTGGCGGGGGTTGAGGAGGAGAAGGAGGTACATACGGTGGCGAAGGTGTTCTTGGTGGTTGTGGTTGAGGAGGTCTAGTTGCAGGTGGGAATGGTTTTGGAGGCACTGGATAATTGTAACCTGGTGGTGGTTGCGGCTGAGGTGGTGGAGGTCTGTATGTTGGTGGCGCAGGTGGTTGAGGAGTAGGAGGTCTATACGTTGGTGGTGCAGGCGGTTGAGGTGGTCTATATGTTGGAGTATTTGGTTGAGGAGGAGGTCTGTATGTTGGCGGCGCTGGTGGTTGTGGAGATGGTGGTCTGTAGGTTGGTGGCGCCGGTGGTTGAGGCGGTGATGGTCTGTAGGTTGGTGGTGCCGGTGGTTGTGGCGATGGCGGCCTATATGTTGGAGGCGCTGGTGGTTGCGGCGGTGGTGGCTTATATGGTGGTAATGTAGGCTGTATTGGCGCTGGATAAGTATAACCAGTAGGTTGTGGTGGCCCAGGTGGCCTAGTTGGTGGCCCAGGTGGCCTGGTTGGTGGTCCAGGGGGCCTGGTTGGTGGACCTGGCGTTGGGTACGATGGTGTCACCGGTGGCGGTGTTCTACATGAACCATCATTTTTAAGAATATAATTCACATACTGATATCAGTAATGCTTGTAAATAATTTTATTTTTTACCGCGGCGGTAGCGTGAATATAACATTTGGCGGTTCATAGTTGTAGCCCCCACTCGTCGCTATCGCCCTTTTGCTCTTCTCACTAGATGCTGACGCATATGTGGAGAGCACTGCCACTATTGTGGCAATCCACAAGATTCGCTGTAACAGAAAGTACCACTAATTAACGGATACTGAATCATAAATAAATCATCAAGTTGTGCATGGTACGTTCATAACACGAACGTCAATTTTATTCATAACGCGGAGATAACGATCTCATTTATTGGGAGCGATTGATTCGAAATACATATATCAGGTCGTGAAATGTTGTATAATCGATTACAATAAATCAAAGATGCTCTTCGTGGGATTATCTCACGCCTCTTCCAACAGAACCTTACATAACTTGTCTCGACCACGAAGCACCTTGTATGATGAATCACTGATCGTGCAAGTTCATTCTTATGATACTCTCATTGATTCTCAACTACTCCATAACAAAAAACAATCTCAGATGATTCGAATCTTCCAAGTATATTAATTACCCGAGCGTGATAATTTTTCTTCCTGCCGTCAATTGATTACGGCACAAAAACATTTGTATTTACCGTGTTCGTTGAAGAAAATCGAACTCGCAAAGAAAATTCATCTTCAATGAATATTTACCGCAGAATATTTATCGCGACAACCTGCGTGCAGTTATTTCTCTATCGAGCCTCGGCACTTCGCACTAAACGGAGTGTAATAATCCAACGATCGAACGCAATTATCTTTCGCAGGCTGGACGAGCTCCATAAATCAGCGAAGCTGAAGGGGAAGGCCTCGTTGTCCAGAAATTAAAACCGTCTTATCCGTTTGCGACATCGTGAACGCGCCACGAATGATGGTTCTGGCCCGAAGAAACGTCCAGTGACCTTTAGGTGTATAATTTATATAGGAGGATCGTAAGGCTGCGGGGGAGAGATGTTATTCTCCTACAGTGTCTTTCGCCAGTATGTGAAAGGCTACTGATGTATATAGGCGGTGTCAGGATGGTTAAGACGTGGATCACGCGATACAGATCACAAGGTTACAGTTTCTTGAGAATTTTCCAGATCTCACGCTTTCGTTGAAATAGGCGATAACGCGTAGAGGGTGGTATTATGCGTAGGGTGGAGTAGGGTGGAGCTATAATGATGTAGTGATATGAAATATAGTCACGATGTAATAGTGATGTAATATGGAATTGTTCTGGTTCTATGAATAGAATAGATGTATTGTAGGTTTGAGAGTAAGGTTGATCTGATGTCGATCTGATGTTTATCTACATATTAACAAATTTTTATGTTGCTGCTTTACTGAACTTTTAGAGTTACAAGTTTTCAAATGGATAGGTTTATGAGGTTATACAGTTTCAAATTCTTATGGTGTCTATAGTACATGAAGCTCCAGACCTTAAAGTCCAAGAATGTACTTTTCAAATTACCAAATCCTCATCTCTGATGTTTATAAATCTTCAAATTATCAAATTGCTAAGTCTCAAAGTTTTTAAACCTTCATATCCTCAAATCTCTGAATACCCTGATTTTCAAATCTCTAAATCCTTAAATGCTCAGAGCCTTACATCCTCAAATCCCTAAATACTTAAATCCTTACATCCCCAAATTTTTGCATCCTCAAATTCTTACATCTTCAAATCCACAAATCCTCAAATCATGAAATTCCTGAATCTCCAAATTTCCAAATTTCCAAATCCTCAAAACCTCAAAACCTCAAAACCTCAAAACCTCAAAACCTCAAAACCTCAAAATCTCAAAAATCCCCAAAATCCCCCAAAATCCCAAAATCCTAAAAAATCCCCAAAACTCTAAAATCCCCAAAATCCCCAACACCTCAAAACCCTAAAATTCCCAAAATCCCTAAAATCCCCAAAATCCCCAAAACTCTAAAATCCCCAAAATTCCCAAAACCCTAAAATCCCCAAAACCCTAAAATCCCCAAAACCCTAAAATCCCCAAAATTCCCAAAACTCTAAAATTGTCAAAATCCCCAAATTCCCCAAAATCCCCAAAATTCCCAAAATCTCAAAAATCCCCAAAATCCTCAAAATAACAAACTTAAAAATAATTACCCTACAAGTCTCCATATACAGAAACAAAATTCCTAAATCCCAAAGCTCAACAAAACCTGTTTATTAATGCTTGAAAAAAGGTACCCGTTTGATGAGAGCCGCCGTGGTTCAAGTTGCGAAACAGTCCCCTCCTTCAGGTATCCGTGACCGAAGAAAGCTTGCGAAAGAGTAGGACAGCAAATAGGAAGACTCTAGTTACGACTCGTGTCTATGTTACTATAAGGTTACCATGTCACCCGTGACAGACAGTGCCACCATAAGAAACCGTCCAAACAGTATCAACGTTCGAATCGTGGATGATCTCATTAATGTTTTCACGCTTTAACGCGACGATAATAGAATTCAAAATGTTGCAGTCATAATTGAATAGATGAGATCGTGATCAGCCGATGAGTCTCGTTAGGCACCTTGAGCAATTTAGCTCGTCATCTTGAATATATAATCGCAACTCAGTAGAAATCTCGGGATTTATTAGAACGAAGTTTTAGCAAGGATTCGTGCGAATGGAGCTAACAATTATGCATATCTTGGTGGAATCGACTTTATTTACACCTAGAGAAAGTTGCAAACCCGTGTAATGAGAATTTAGAATGGGTCAGCAATTCGCGGGTTTCGAGGTGCAAAATTGTGTCGCAAGAGCGGTTCTAGAATTCGTCATCACGTTGCAGAACGAATCGAGTAAAAATACATTTTTTCGTCCATTCAAGACGAACAACACCGTAACCGATCGATGTTATCTGCCCGGTTGGACAGAAAATTAATTCCGAAGTTTTCTCGATGATTTCTTTTATCGCACGATCGGCTCGGGTCAGTTTTAAACGCTTTGACGGGTCTCGTTTAATGGCTCGTCGGTTAGGTCAGCAATGACAGGCGCAAAAGTAATATCTTGCATAATGGAGAGACGCAGGTTGCGTGTTTGGTACTAATAAAGTGCGAGCAACGTCTTCGGCTTTCTAATTATCTCTCCTCGAGATGCCACTAATGCGAATGCTTATTAAACGAAGAAAGAAGAGGGTGTTTGTCGCAACTCGCGTGTTAAAAGAGACGAAAACCGAGAGACTGGTAAAAGGAAAATCATTTTCACCCAGGTGAGAAAAAAGAAACATTTGCAAGTGGAACGCGAGAATATAAATTAATTTTAATTAAGACGCGATTATCATCTAGACTGTACGATAAGGATAGATGCAACATTGTTTTCTTTAATATTACTTGGCAATTATCGCGTTGACTGTCGCGACGGGGTACCGCTGACTCAGAGTACATAGTTTAACTTAATAATTATGTGTACATGTACTTCTATTTATATCGGTGATCAGGATAGTCAGCGAATCGTATTTGGAAGCTTTTGTCGTGATTGACTTTTGTGTAATTTAGGTTCTACTTGGTAGCTACATTTTTGTGGAGAGAGGAGTAGTATGGTAGATGGTCGAAATACTAAAATTCCGAATTTTAAAACTTTGAAATACCAAAATTCCGACTTCTAGGGCTTGGAATTCCAAAATTCCGACTTTCAAAGCTTGGAATTCCAAAGCTCCGATTTCCAAAGCTTGGAATTCCAAAATCCCGAATTCCAGAGCTTGGAATTCCAAAATTCCGATTTCCAGAGCTTGGAATTCCAAAATACCGACTTCCAGAGCTTGGAATTCCAAAATTCCAAATTCCAGAGCTTGGAATTCTAAAACTCCGACTTCCAGAGCTTGGAATTCCAAAATTCCGACTTCTAGAGCTTGGAATTTCAAAATTCCGAATTCCAGAGCTTGGAATTCCAAAATTCCGATTTCCAGAGCTTGGAACTCCAAAATTTCGACTTCCAGAGCTTGGAACTCCAAAATTCCGACTTTCAAAGCTTGGAATTCCAAAATTCCGACTTTCAGGGCTTGGAATTTCAAAATTTCGACTTCCGGAGCTTGGAATTCCAAAATTCCAAAATTCTAAAATTCCCAAAATTCCCAAAATTCCCAAAATTCCCAAAATTCCCAAAATTCCTAAAATTCCAAATTTCTGAAATCTCTAAGTTTTAAACTCCACTCAACTAAATACCAAATAAATCATACTGAATTTAATACAACTTGAAAACTGAGATATGTTGAAATTTACACATACGGTTTTCTGCTACTGAATGTCACAATTAACGTGCAATGTTGTTATTTACATTACTACAGCCAGTTTTACACAACTTCTAGTTGTCGAGCAATTATAAAGTACCAAAGAATGTTAATTGCGTGTCGTGTATGACAAATAGAAGAATTTAAAGCATGAGAGTCTGTTGTGTTATTAAAGCAAAAAATTGTTACTTATTACGATGACTTTGATTTACGATCATATGGGTTGGCGGGACAATTTTTATTTGCAAAATGTTAAAGAATTCAGTTATTATCGGAAACATTTAAAAGTGCTGTTGAAGTGAGAAGGTGACGAGAAACTACTCAGGTAACACTAAAGTCTCGCTATATGGCTCTTGGTGGTTCTGTAATAAGAATTTATAGAATGAACTGTATGTGTAAGTGGATTTAGCGTACTAATTCTGTTATGAATTTCTCATTTCAAGAACTTGTAAGTTTCTCAACAATGCACATTTATAAAATCTGTGAATTAAACAATTCAATACTTAATAAATTTATCAATATGAAAACATCTAAATATCTATATTTTGAAAATTAAAAAAGTTTCTGAATAGCAATATTAAAATATATAAAAGTGTCTAAATTTGAAAATTTGAAGATTTAGATATGTATGTTAATGTATGTTAATTTAAATTAAAATAATATTCGAGTATTGTATGCAAAACATTATTTGACCACATCATAACGTTTATCACCCACGTAACTATTCTCAAAATTTATGAACAACTGTCTAAAGAAAAGAAATATAGAAGAGCAAGTATTAATAAATAAAGTTTCACGACGTAACAAAATTATGAAATCAACTTCGTGCTGCTTCGTGATGATCGTTTCCTTGTTAGGTATCTGTTACGATCCGATATTTAACCTCTGTCGAGTGGAACAAAACTGAAATATTATAGAACAAGCTCGTGCCCGTTTCCTCGAGAGTCTTAGAAGCCATTGTAAATTTCTCGTGCTTCGTGTCGATGAATTAAACAGGCTCCCGTGACACATCGCGACGCGGGAAAGAAGCACTCTGGAGAAAGTTTTCACGTTGTGAACGTACACTCTGCTGCAATGTAGCCTTAAGTTGTTATAATCGTACGTATTTAAAAATTGAGTGATGACAAATTTTTAACTCGACAAATTTTGGTGATTGTGAATTCACTGAGTAAGAAGAAGCTAGATAATGTGCTAGATCTCCAAATTCCTAGATCTTCAAATACGCTGCTTCGTAAATTGTAGGATTTTCAAATATCTGTGACATATTGTAGCTTTAGTGAATTCTTAAATTTTCAGAGTCTTAAGTTCTCAAGTTCTTAGTTCGACTTTCTATGTAACTAAATTTGTGGAACAGCAAGTTTTTAAATTTTCATACTAGTGAATTTGTGAATCTCAAAGTTCGTAGCCCAAGTTTGATAAATAATTGTGATCCTATATTTTTAAAGCAAATTTTTATATTTCTGTACTCGTAGATCTCCAAATTCCATCGTCTTTAAATTTCTAGGGCTCCAAATCCCAGCGCCTCCAAATTCCAAGGTCCCCAAATTCCAGCGCCTCCAAAATCTTAAAGTTCCCAAAATCCAGCGCCCCCAAAATCTCAAGGTCTCCAAATTCCAGCGCCTCCAAAATCTTAAAGTTCCCAAAATCCAGCGCCCCCAAAATCTCAAGGTCTCCAAATTCCAGCGCCTCCAAATTCCAGCGCCTCCAAATTCCAAGGTCCCCAAATTCCAGCGCCTCCAAAATCTCAAAGTTCCCAAAATCCAGCGCCCCCAAAATCTCAAGGTCTCCAAATTCCAGCGCCCCAAAATCTCAAGGTCTCCAAATTCCAACGCCTCCAAATTCCAAGGTCCCCAAATTCCAGCGCCTCCAAAATCTCAAGGTTCCCAAATTCCAGCGCCTCCAAATCTCAAGGTCCTCAAATTCCAGCGCCCCCAAAATTTCAAGGTTTCCAAATTCCAGCGCCCCCAAAGTCTCAAGGTTCTCAAATTTCAGCGCCCCCAAATCCCAAGGTTCTCAAATTCCAGCGCTCCCAAATCCCAAGGTCCCCAAATTCCAGCGCCTCCAAATTTCTATATCTCCAAATACCAATGTACCCAAATCCCAAGATCCTCAAATCCCATTATCCCCAAATTGCTAAGCTCTCAAATCCCAAAATTCTTATACGAATAAATCCTCAAATCCCAGAACATCCAAATTGATATGTCACCAAAGGGTATAGCCGGATAAAGTGGTCAAATGTGCCCTTGAGTCGAATTGAGTTGAAAAAATTCTATAATATGCGCTATGTGAACCACAATGTTTTAGAATTTTTTCAGAATTTTTGTACGAAATTAAATAGGCAAAAAGGGCCAAAAACCGGAATTTGGTTTTTTCTCTTTTACTACCCCCATGAATGAGATAGGGAGTTGAAACTTTGTGTGAGATGTTTTTTTTGGATATGCTATCGACTGACGAATTGGGTTTCTAATTCGAGTCAAGGGCACATTTGACCACCTTATCCGGCTATACCCTTTCAGCACTCCCTTATCAATCCACCCTAAATTTTCAAGTATCTCCAAATCCCTAAAAATCTTCATAAAGAGCTCTTTGCCATACTTTCTCCAACGAACTTAGATTTGCTCCCGACTGTACATGGCGATTATCTCGAGCTCGTCACCCACGTAACAACGCGTAACCAACTTGAAACGAAGACGGAATGCAGCGAAAAAAGAGAAGCATCGTTCCTCAGCGACAATAGTACTCTTCACTAATTATCATAACAACGATCGATTCTGTTCTATCGGAACGCAGGTAAAACTATCGAACCTTTGTGCCGTGGCTAACGTTTACGAGAATGCAAATGACATTCCACGACAGGTGATGTAGCGAAAGCGTGCACCCGAGGAAATCTGTGAAAATGAAGTATCTACATGAAACGTCGCCGGTTTTGTTAACTTTGCAGTTAGCTAACGTTCTTTCTGTGAAATGTTAGTAATCGAGTGTTTAACACTTCCATTGTGCGGATTGAGAAATGCTTAGAAACTCTTGGGGACTGTTTATTTAATCCACTTTTTGACTTGCAGTAATATTTATATATGATTCGAAGTTGGTGGTTTTGTAATTTGGAAACAAGGTTTATAAACTTTCGTTCGAAAAAATAAATTGTGCTTCGTTTTTAAATATTTTATGTTACAACATTTTGTAGAAAGATATTTGGAATAATTTTCAGCTGCGATTTGAAAATTTAAGAAGAAGGTTGTAATATTATAAGGTTGCAATTTTTATTTCAATAAAATATTATCCTAAAATTGTCACTATCGTATTACAAAATAGTAAATATTAATTATTTTTCAAAAATGGAAAATTTACTACTTTTATAGAATAATCGACTGTTCATTGCTTTGTGATGTTAATCCTGAAGCATCGAATGTGTTACAAAATATCAGTCACGATCTGTGACTCAAAGTTCTTTGATTAATTAGTAAGCAAACAGAAGTATCTGAGGTTTCTGATCACAGTGATGAGGCTTGAACTATCAAGGAAACGTCGAGATACTTATCCCTCTAGAATTCGATAAGAATCTTCACGGAATTTCATTTGAAATATCAAAGTGTCTCTGTACATTTCGAAACGCGTTAAGAATTGACGAGGGTGAAGTTGTCGAATACTCTGATTTCAGATATGATATATTTAGTTGATGTTGTGAGAAGTATCAGTCGTAGAGAATTTGTAGATTTAAGAATTTTTAAGATCGTCTGGAAGTTTGTTTAGAAGATTAAGTTGGAATATTTGAGAATTTGAAAACCTAATTTGGGAAGTTTGAAAATTCACATCTGAAAATTCAGGGATTCACAAATTTGAAAAAATAGAAATCAGAAGTTCAACTTAAAGGAACTTTGAAACCGAACAAATTAAAATTATTTACAAACTAAAGAATATTATGCACTAATGTCCCAAAGCATTCTGCCTTCCCATAGCGGTCACAATTTCCCCAGTAGCCTCATTTTCTCCAGCTCCGCACATAAATCATCGAGTTACGTACTCGGCAGCTATACATCACCGAACTCACGAAATCATTATTCTAATTAAAATACCGTGACGCAATAACACGAATCTGAATATGTATGTCCCATCTCGGTTACAAATTAGTGAGGATCCTTTTTGGGAAAAGGTTGAAGGTCGCAAGAAAGAGTATCACAACAATTACGTAATGGTTGTAACAAGATGGGCCTGGATGTCGGGCGTCGATAAGGAAAAATTCCGACAGGTGAAAGAAGAAGAGGATCGAGTATTTATCATGTTCCAAAGGGCATCATCCAGAAATTTATTGGTCAATTTTTCCCAGCCATGGTCAATTTCGCAATCGAAGCGCCGTAACAAGCGGCGGACGTTCAATTGATCGAAGACGATCCTTGAAGATCCTTTTCGTTGCTGTGTCATCGACACGAAATTATTGCTACCCGTTACGTAAATACTTCTGGGTACCGGTACTTTTCTGATATTTCGAGGACGAGCGAAAAAATTTATCGACAAAGAAAAGGTTAATTGCTTAAAATGTGATACTCGAACATTAAATACGAATTAAACACCAGTGTACTGAGTATGAGCTAACGTGCGGTAATAACGCGATGTTATTTTGATTTATGCTTTTGTTGCCTCTTTTGCGCTCGCGTTGCAAAACCCTGTTATGCGGCGATTACGTGGCGGTTTAAGATGTAACCGAGGTTAACTTTCAGCGGTGCAACACAGATATCGAAAGTATGTTACAGAATTGCTGGCGCATCGGGTATTGATTATTGTCGAATCATTTCATTGACTCACTGCAGGTGAATTTTTATACGGTTGATGAGATACGTAGACGGGATGTAAGGTTCCATTTTAGGCAGAGAAACTTTTCAGATTGCAAACTACACCAAGTACAGAATTTTCAGCATACATTCCACATACATAATCTCTATTATACCTTTTAAGTGCAATTTCAAATTTCGGTGACAGAGGTCTATTTTGAAAAGCGAGTCACGTGGTTCGAATAGCACCGAAGAGAAGCGGAGCTACCCGACGTACCTTTATCATGAACTCTATTACTCTGACTTTACATCCTATGTATTCACACATCCTATCTATACATCCTATGCATCTACACATCCTGTGTACCTTCACATCCTATGTATCTAAACATACTATGCACCTTTCCTATATACATTTATGATACAAGCTAATTAATGTTCTCCATCACCGATTATATCGAGCGAAACAAGCGAGGCCTCTAATTGAAATCTCTAAGATGATGCTCGATGGAAAGAACGCACGGAATTCAAGCATCATATACTCATCTTTCCGATCAAGGCTGTGTTACAGCATTAGATGTGGTACAGGTGTGTGTACGATGGCACTAAACCTCAAAGAGACGCTGTCGAGCATAAACGAGGGAAGAGGACAGTAGCCAACTTCAGCTAGAAGATATTGAAAGTTGTTTGCTGTCGATGTCAATTGCCCCATCGATGATGAACTATCATTGACCTTCGTCCTGCCTTTTCTCTACTACCAACGTGACTGAATCTTTCTTTCCATAGTAATGAACAAGATTGAACCGATGAAATGATTCCAACAGAAAATTATTACCTATTCATATATTCGTGTAGAGCATAGGGTAATTGATTTATCTGAATGTTATTGCGAAATTATTACGAGTCGGAGGAAAATGCAACCCTCTTGCATTTTCAATCTTGCATTTGGTATAATAAGCAAATTATTAGTGCGTTGTGAAATATTGTTGTGTGAAGTGGGATTTCGAGTGGAAAGGCGATTTTGGAAGTTTGGGAGTTTCGGTATGTGTATTTTTGGGTTTTTTAAATTTTTGAATAGTGGGATTTTGAAACTTTGGGAAGGAGATTTGGAAGGTTGGAATCTTTGAAATTTGTTAATTTTGGGGCTTTGGAATTTTGGAACTTTAAAGTTTTAGAATTTTACTAATTACTATGTGCCTGTATCCACATATGAAGAATTCTAGATTCCTAGTGCTACGTCTTCGAGATTCCTCGACTTTTAGGTTACTACATTTCTAAAATCCTAGATTCTTGCATACGAATTTGTATTTCTAATTATCCTAGTTCCTTAGTTCTCTATGTCTCTATGTCTCTAGGTCTCTAGGTCTCTAGGTCTCTAAGTTTTCACATCATTAATCCGTTCAACCCCTATATTTTTATACCCCTAACTTCCTATATTCCTACTTTTCTACATCTCCAGATGTACCCACAGCTCTTCATCAATGGATCCCTACACCCACAACTTCTCACATCACCAAATCCCTATATGCGTAATCATATGTAACAATGTGAATAACAATTGTCCAAGGTATTATTAATTACCCAAGTATCATTGACTCACTTTTGCTCCCCAAGAAATTCTCATTCCGATTGCACGATACTTTCGACACGAAATGATTGGACAATCGATGCTGATTGTAGAAAAGTAGGGTGAATCTCAGAAGAAAACTAGATTGGGGTTATTATTCTTCTTGCCGGTTGAAACGAGGTTGAGAAAAGAACGATTCGAAACAATGAAGAAAAGTACTCGTCCTGAGATCGGTCTCTTGCAAAACCTTCAGATGTTTATTGTCGAGAAGAAGAAATCGAAACAATTAACATGTAAACCGAATTTCCGTATACAACTGGCTTCCCTGTTGAAAAGACAGCAGTTACGAGAAGGCGACTGAACCGAGAATCGAGTACGCTGTTAACCCCTTGCCTTCAGCTTCTCTTAAACATTTAGGTATTATTCGAAACTCACATAAACTTCATAAACTATAGATTCGGTCAAAAATATTTATTACAAATTTTTATATCAAACTGAATGAGTCACCTTCCGAGTGTATACATCCTACGTACAATACTATAGATCCAGTTAAAAATATTTATTACAAATTGTATTGAACTGAACGGTAAGAGTCCACCTTTCGTTAATGTCTATTAACCCCTTGCACTATGATTTATTTGTCAGGTCAGAACTAATCACAGAAATATTAAAACAAAGAAAGTTGAAACGTTATGTCAATTTGGTATCGTTCGTTGACTATGCAAATAACTGGACTCGAACTCCAAATTACGTATCCAAAATTGGAGTAAAATTGATCACGAAGTACGAGTGCGTCAGACTCTTCAAAACAGTGCAAGGGGTTTACGATTATTCCGACGTTAATCGCCATAAATTCCGTGGAATTCGCGACAACTTCGACGTTACTTATCGTAATCCATTGTTCATCCGAGAAGGTATACGCGAATTAGGCAGTGGCGTAAAACGTTTCTTAGGCAAAAACGTTGATGAAATTTTCACGAAATTTGGATGTCAAGGCGTTGCTCGTATGAGCACCGTTGACTATCCCGAAACTGCTGCACCGTGTCTCTTTTATGACGTATTGCATTCATATAACCCAGGGTAACAATGGCTATTAGTGTTAAACAGTGCAAGGGGTTGAAAAAGTAAAAATTCGCTCTCCTATTAAAATCAGTGTGTTCCTGCAGGAGAGAATGTCAGTCCTACGAAAGATCACTCTTGCTAGCCGAACATTGTTCGTCATAGCTTATAAATGTCAGCTTCGACAGATTATCCGGCGATAAATCGTGCTGGGAACGCGATCGTGTTGGTCCGGCGATAAAAAATCGGAAAAATGGAAAATATAAACGAGTTGCTTTCTAAATCATTCACGCTACCGATCAATCGACGCTGCGCGATTAATTCATCATCGCAGCGTCGATCGATCGACAAGAAACGTTGGCGAAACCACTCGGGGAGAGAGAGGCTCAAAATTTCGTAATCGAACGTCGCGACGCTTTTTGCGTCTTTATAATGATGCAAAGATTTTCGAAGGATCGATGGCTGAATACACGACGGAAAAATCGCTGATTGTTGAACACGTTCCGCCGATTTTACTACGATTCTTTCGAAACAACCGATGAACCGTAAAAGTCGCGGTCGAAAGTGAACGTTAACAGGAATTTGCGAAGAGCCGGTTGCGTGAGCAGAATCCAGAGTTTAAAACTGCATTCCGATACATCATGCATTTTACTATTTTATTGGCTCATTAACGTTTCCGTGCTCATTATGCGGCGGGAAGGTACGAATTTCAAAGTCTGTCACAGTAAGCTTTCTATACTAGTTTTTACAAGTTGCATGTTTTAGATAACTACATCCAAAATTTGATAACTATATCCAATATGTTGCTAGAGTCTTGTGAACAATTTTGACGTTTTGTGAACAATTTTAAGAACGGTTTGTATCATTTTTTTAATTGAGATTAAGTCAAATAATTTAGAGAAAAGTTGCATTCATTTTTGGAAAAATTTACAGAAACAGATATAATGATGTACAACCATATTATTGTTATGAGTTATTCAAATAAATATTTTTTAAATATATTATTTTTACATTATATTATATTGCACTGATGGATGTACATTTTAAAAATGGGACAAATTTAGAAAATATGGAACGTATGAAAAATTAAAAAATTTGACAAATTAGGGAAATTGAAAAAATGTGGAAAAATTTAGAAAAATGAAAATGTAGAAATTCAGAAATGTAGAAATTTAGGGATCCAGAAATTAAAAAATTTTTTAATTCAGAAACCTAGGAACCTCGAAAATTTAGAAAACCTAAAAATTTATCAATGTGGAAATTTGGTAATAAGAAAATTTGCCAATTTCAAATATAAAAATTAGAAAATTTGAAAATTGTCAACTCCGAAACTCAAGATCTGGAAAAATATGTGAAGTTAAAAATAAGCCCAATTATAAAACATAAAAAATTTCTTCCAACAAATAGGCTAATTAGGTAACTTGCGATATAATCAGGTGTGAAGAACAAGCGTGCGTTAATCTCCCACCCGATTAAATCGATCAAGATCCTCTTAAGTTGTACCATGACACCAAGGTAGTAATCACCGTTTCATTAGACGAGTGAATTTCAATTAATTGACAGCGTCAATTACCTCGGTATAATTAACCCACACCATTTCGAAATCTCGGTACCAAACGGATATCGATATTAATATTCACTGACCCACCATTTTGGAACGCAAATTCGTTGGGCAATTGTACAAGTCTCTGAGAATCCTTCAGATGCAACAGTAATGAAATCGGAAAACGGTGCTACATCTTTGTTCTTCTTTTTTATTTCGTATTAAGTATCTCACCTACGATCTGTAGTTCCCACAATGTAGTAACATCGAATTGCGTCACATTAATCGTGAGAAGATTGTACGCACGTGCAAGCAAAAGGAAAGTAAACTAACTGCTATAGTTATTAGTTAATTACGTGTATGAATTAGTGGAGGATTTTTATTCGATAGAATGATTCTTTAGATTCGTCTGACACGGTTGATGAGTTACATCATCGTTGAGAGGTATCTAATGATACACGAATCGAATATTTCGACGGCTCGTTATTTTTACGAAACAATTACGACAGTTTGACCTTTCGGACGAAAATTTCTATGTTACGTGATCGTGAAGGCACTTTTCACCAAACGCACGACGAACAAGAGATTACGATCGAAATCAATTTAGATAATCGTACCCTCCGGGACGAAGTTTATCGATCGAATAGAACCTTGTTAAATATGCGGCTGAATAGGTCTATGTCGCAAATTATGCGTTTCTAGAATTTATGCTTGGTGTGAATGGCTGGCGTGACACTATGGGTATTTCACAAATTTTTATGATAATGACGCTGTTGAATATAATTTTACGATGATAAATTTAATTTTTGATACGTGATGAACATAGAGTTTTAGGGTGAATTGTATAAATTTTGGTATGATATGGATTTCTTGTTTAAATGAGGGATATTCAAAATGGGGGATGTGCAAGTATAGTTATATTGCAAGTCCTTCAAATATTTAACTTCAGAATAATATATTATTTAGTAAAAAATTAATACTCGATACTGCAAATATAACTTATTCTACACTTGAAAAATTAATTTTCAACTTACTAATTCAAAAATGTCTACCTTCCAAATTATCAAATTTACATATTTCTAAATTTCTGTAGTGAGTAAACCACAAAATACTTTTAAACTTTCATACTTCTAAATTCAAACTTTAATACTTAAAAACTGAAGCTTTCCACCCCTTAACACCCTTTAACTCGTAACCCTTTAACACCCTTTAACTCGTAACCCCTCAACACCCCAAAAAATAATAAAAATTGAAGAAGCAACAGTACAATAATTCTCTCTCCATCGTCAGATGCTTTCATCGCCATACTGCGATTACAACACGTCTATTTCAAGAACTTCACTCGGAACATTTTCTACAGGCGATCGAATTCTCTCTGTGAGCTACTTTCGGAGGGTAATTTTTCTCTCTACTTGACGTTATCGTCAACGTCGAACGGTGGAAAGCAAAGGCCAGAAAACGGAGGCTCCAGAAAGGCGGATTTCAGGTTAAGGAACAATGATAACCTTTGATATTTCGCGCGCTAACAGCTGGCTGACGCTTGCATCTCGCTATTAATTTCTGCGAGGCAGTACAGCGTCTCGTACGTGTAAATACCAAGCGTTGAGCTCGCCGGTAGAAACGTTGTTCTGCAGGGACGAAAGTGATTGCGGCACACGAACTCGAAAATCACATGTACCAACCTTAAAACACGATTTTTATGTCTATCTTTAGAACTAACTCTTTACATTCATCTGTGAAACACATTCAACATTCAGACTCTACTTTTATATTTATTTTCGAAACTCTATTTTCATATTTAGATTCAACATATTCAAAGCTATATGTTTGTATTTGTTAAAATTCTAGTTTCACTTCTAGCTTCAAAATTTCACTCTACCTTTATTTTTATCTTCAAGCTTCATTTTTATATTTCTTTTCAAAATCTTTGCATTTATATTCAAAATTAATTGGCTACATTTAACTTCAAAATTCTGGCTTCACATTTAACTTGAAAATTTGACTCTACCTTTATTTTTATCTTCAAGCTTCATTTTTATATTTATTTTCAAAACCTTTACGATTATGTGTTTACATTTATTTGAAAAATTCTAGCTTCAAAATTTAGCTCTACTTTTATTTTTATCTTTAAACATCATTTATATATTTATCTTTAAAACTCTATGTGTAAATTTGTCTTAAAAATTGTATCTTTACATTTATATATAAAACTGTAGCTTTACATTCATCATCAAAACTTCACCCTTAAATTTGACTTCAAAACTGTATCTTTACATTTGTCATTAAAACTTCATCTTTAAATTTGTCTTGAAAAATCTACGTTTACATGCATCTTCAAAACTGCATCTATAAACTCATCTCTAAAATGCTATACTTAGATGTGTCTTAAAAAATCAACTTCTATATTCATCTCCGAAACTCCATTTTTACATTCATCTTCAAAAACTAGTAATCGCAGGAGCACAAAAATATCGAAGACACCCTTTCGCACCACCAGTCCTGAACATCGACACTTTCACGACAGATATTCCACAAACGGTGACGAAAATTTGAGGAGAACCCCCGAGCAACCCCCACGGCAGTTCACACGTTACACTTGATCCTCGGTCGCACTTTACTTACCATGTTTCGTATCGCGATCTAGTTTGCCGGTTTTCAAACCGAACACTGGTCACCGTATAACAGGACACGATCAAGACGGACGCATGTTCTCGCGGGTGCTTGGTGTCCCGGGAGAGGTGACTTCTTCGTCTCGAGGTAACGTGGAGAGCATTTATAGGATTCACCCGATTCGCTGGTGGGGGCAAAAGCAACGTTCGGTCCATGCGATTATTGCGAACCGACGTCCACGAGAGGATGCTGTAACTCTTCGAGAACGGACGAGGAAAAAGTGAGAGAAAGAGAGAGATGAGGATGGACGGGGAAATGATAGAGGGAGGAGAGAAAAAGAGACAGAGAAGGAGAAAGTGAGAGTGGATCGATCGCGAGAAGGACGAGACGATGTAGGAGGTCTGAAAAGGTCCAACTTCGACACCCGTGGATGATACCGAAGGACTTAAAGGATGATCGTCCTTAACCCTTTCGATCACTTACGTAACGGCTACTGATTCAAATGTTGGTGCTAAAATTCGAGAGATCTTAAAAGAAACTTCTCATCTAATAGATATTATCTAATGGATGGATAAAACTTGAGCAACTCTTTTTTAATTAATTCAAATTCGAATTTTATGGTTGCTGGGTCTGGAGATGAGTGAAGATAGTAGGACTCAACCTTGTTGATGTATGTATAGTAGCTATATTGTAATATCTGTAGTAGGTGTTTGATAATAATCAAGCCTGAAAATGTTTAGGCTACAAACTTTTAAATACACAAATTTATAAATGTATAAATTCCCAAGTCCTCTTCAGCTCGTGTTTTTATTTTGAAATCTCTAAATCTTCGCATTGGTACAATCATATATTATCAAGTTTCCAAATCCTCTGCCACAAAAATGTTAAACTCTGCAAGTTACCAAATTCTCAGAACTTTAAACTTCCACATTATAAAATTTATAAATCACCAAATTCTCAAAGTCCAAATTCAAAAATAGCAAAATCTGAGAAACCTAAAGTCTTTAAACCAAAAATTTAAAAATGTGAAAATCTTAGAATCCCAAGATCCTCAAACTCTAAATTCGAGAATGACAAAATCTCAGAATACTAAAATCCGTAAATGCCCAAATATGCAAGTCCTTAAATTTCAGAATCCCAAAATCTTTAAAGTCCAAAAATCACTAGATCCCTAAATCGACAAATGACCGTATCTTCAAATTCCTAAATCGCATATCCCCATATCTCCACATCGACACCTCATTCCGCCAAATAATTTGTCACCCAATTACCGACACCGATCCCCAGCAACATCACGCAACAATTTTCACAATTTTCTATAATTAAGTCACTAACAAGTTGGAAGACGCTTCTGCACAGAGGGAAGCGACGTAATTACCCGGTCATAAATCGACAAGCCGTACCTTGCTTCATCCCTTGCAACAGGCTTAATTCATGGTGGTGTCCAAATGACCATAAATAACTGTAGTATTAACTTGATGGCTAAAACGTGAAAGCTTTTTACCAGGTTGCTAAATGCTTCACATGCATTGTAATTGCGAGTAATATAGCGTGAGAAAAATGTAAATATCCTTGGGATAATGAATCTCCGGAGAACTCTGATGACAGTTATTTGAGGTTTCAGAGCGAGGGGTGATCAGAATTGATAAATTATCTGAATCTTATGCAATGGTCGTTCAAGGTTTCACGAAATCAGGAAAGATTTCAAAATTGAAGGAAGAAGATTAATTCAGTGATTTGCATAGTTGCTCGTCTAGTATTATTATGCGTTGTATCGTCATGTATTGCATTCCTATTTGGATCTCAATATATTGTTTAATCACGATTTGAATCAATATATTATGGATTACCATGCACTGTAACGCCGTGTATTGTAATCGATACGCGTTATATTGCCATGCGTTTAATATCCACGAGTTATTATATTACCACGCGTTGTATCACCACGCGTAGAATATCCATGCGTTGTATCACCACGCGTTGTATCACCACGCGTTGAATATCCACGCGATGGATATCCATGCGTTGAATATCCACGCGTTGTATCACCACGCGTTGGATATCCATGCGTTGAATATCCACGCGTTGAATATCCACGCGTTGTATCACCACGCGTTGTATCACCACGCGTTGGATATCTACGCGTTGAATATCCATGCGTTGTATCACCACGCGTTGAATATCCACGCGTTGTATCACCACGCGTTGGATATCCACGCTTTGAATATCTACGCGTTGTATCACCACGCGTTGAATATCCACGCGATGGATATCCACGCGTTGAATATCCACGCGATGGATATCCATGCGTTGAATATCCACGCGTTGTATCTCCACGCGTTGGATATCCATGCGTTGAATATCCACGCGTTGAATATCCACGCGTTGTATCACCACGCGTTGGATATCTACGCGTTGAATATCTACGCGTTGTATCACCACGCGTTGGATATCCACGCGTTAAATATCCACGCGTTGGATATCCATGCGTTGAATATCCACGCGTTGGATATCCACGCGTTGAATATCTATGCGTTATATTGCAATGAGTTGTATCGCCATGCATTGAAGATCTACGCGTTATATTGCCACGCGTTGTATCGCCACACGTGATATCACAACGCGTTATATAATCATGCGTCGTATCGTCACGAGTTGAATTTCCACACGTTGCAGTCCCACGCGTTGCATCCCCACGTATCATATTGCCACAGATATAAAAAATTGTCCACAGCTACAAACCTGTACAATATAACAAGAATGTACTATATTAACTAACTAAAATTAAACCAAAAAGACTATGATGCAATAACACATCTTAAAAGTTATCACACTTCATCTCAAGTGTTTGAATAGTTCAATAAAACACTCCTTTTTCTAAGAACTAAAGAAAAGAAGGCAATTCGTTCCGGTCAACAGGTTATTACATAAAAATAATATTGAAACGAAAAAAAATATAATTGTAAGATGTTGCGCAAAGTATCGTTGACGTCAGCGTCATCGAGATTCGCGAAGATTCTCATTCGAGGTGAAGAACCTTCGGCAGAATGATCGGTCGTAATCATCGCAAACGTAAGTTCACTGTTCTACACCGATCTGTGTGCTCACATATTTGCACCTGCATCGTTCATTGATGCCATCATTCTGTGTTACCGTAACAAAGACGTTCGCTGGTGAAATAACTGAACGAGCAGCGGTGACTAATTGAGCTTAACTACTCCATTGTTCAAAAGTACGGGACCACTTATGTACGCTAAAGTATGTATCAGGAAGTGATTTCCTTTTTGCTTTTTAGTGAATCGAACAAGAATTTATCTCGTTTTTGTTAGTTTTTGTTAGTAGGTGTTTATTCAATTTATGGGTTTTTTTATTTCTTTGGTAAGACACCATTCAGGGTGCCTAGTTGAAAATATGACTTTTAGGGTACTTTATTGTAATTTTTTTTACAACTTACTTTTTAAGATACTTTATTAAGAATACAGTTTACACTTTGAGGTACCTTATTGTCCATACAGCTTACACTTTATACCGTGTTAAAAGTACAGCTTGAAGTTTAGGATACTTTATTAAAAATACAGAATACAGTTTGGGGTACTTTATTAAAAATACAGCTTGCACTTTAGGGTGTCTTAATAAGAGGAACAATGTCACGCATAATCGAGTTCTTCAGTTAATACAAAAAGATAGAAGGAAAAAATACAAATACTGATTTTTATAGTATTACAGTATATGTACGTACATATGAGTACACATATGAGTATACATGTAAGTACATGCACGTACAATGAGCTTTACAGCAAATTACAAGTGTCAGAGCCTTGATCCACAAAGTTTTATCGAAATCGTTTCAAAAATATTCAAAGTTAAATAAATGTTTAAACAAAATGATTCGACACTTTTGTCGAGCAGTGTATATCTATTAGCTTTATTTCGCTGTACACATGTTTGATTATCGAATGTTAATCGGCTTCATTGGCACTGTCTACTTTCGAAATGTCCGTAACATTTATGAAGAGTGACGCAAAGCTCAGAAGTAACACGAGAAACGAATTATTATTGTTAATTGCAAGAGGTACTTGAATTTGACCACCTCGTTTCTCTTAAGCAATCGCTCGTTGAACGTCTCTCTCTCTTTATTGCTCGATCGTTGTACGTGAAAGACTCTTTTCGATAAAGCCTTGAGAGAATCTGCGAATACATGCAAAGTGAGACGTTTAGATCGCACTTGAATAATCGATCTAATACGAGAGTGTGGGTCGAAGGTCGTGCGAAACATGATTTCGACCTTTTTACACTTGTATTCAGTGATACTACAAACCGCTGTTACATGTTTACAAAAGTAGTAGAATTGTGTGAGGATTCAATTGTGTTAGATAATAGTAGCTTCGAATGATTGAATCAAAATAATATTTTTACAATATTTTAGGATTCCTGGATTTCTAGGGTTTTAGATTTTTAGATTCTCAGATTGCTGGATCACTAAATCACTAGATTACTGGATTACTGGATTACTGGATTACTGGATTACTGGATCAATGGATCACTAGATCAATGGATGACTAGATCAATGGATCACTAGATCAATGGATCACTCAATCAATGGATCAATAGATCCCTAGATTACTAGATCAATGGATCACTAGATCGATGGATCACTAGATCGATGGATCACTAGATCGATGGATCACTAGATCGATGGATCACTGGATCGATGGATCACTGGATCGATGGATCACTGGATCGATGGATCACTGGATCGATGGATCACTGGATCGATGGATCACTGGATCGAGGGATCACTGGATCGATGGATCACTAGATCGATGGATCACTAGATCGAAGGATCACTAGATCGATGGATCACTAGATCGATGGATCACTAGATCGATGGATCACTAGATCGATGGATCACTAGATCGATGGATCACTAGATCGATGGATCACTAGATCGATGGATCACTAGATCGATGGATCACTAGATCGATGGATCACTAGATCGATGGATCACTAGATCGATGGATCACTAGATCGATGGATCACTAGATCGATGGATCACTAGATCGATGGATCACTAGATCAATGAATCACTAGATCCCTAGATCACTAGATCCCTAGACTACTAAATCACCAGATCACCAGATCACTACATCCCTAGATCACTATATCCCTAGATCACTAGATCCCTAGATCCCTAGATCACTAGATCACTAGATCCCCAGATCCCCAGTCAACTTCAAAATTAAACACTTAGTGCATTTTTCAATTTTTCAAATTATGCAACTCTCTCCTACTTGACATATTTATAAAATATTCAGAAATACACATGAATTACTTGTATCCCAAAAATGAATTAAAGAAATACAAATTTTGTAAAATATGTAAAATTAATTTGTAAATAAACATTTTCTATGCAAGTACTATCAGAGCACATGTAAAGACAGTCCTACGAAAATTCACGTGTAACGATATTAATATGCATGCGTCATTAATCATCGTTGCACCATACATTCTGTAAACTGTAATTACTCAAGACAAGTGATTAACCTATTGTTTATGGATGTTATAGCAACGATGTAGGTCTCCTCTCTAGGAACTAATTAAAACAGAATGGTCATAACGGAGCAATTTCAGCGCACGTTGGCTCAAACCCGATTTGCACTACTTACGACCCATCCCCATCACTTAGCGTTCCGACAGTTGATTTCCATAATCGTGGGAACACGATCGTCACCACACTACACCGACAATATGAACATGTAGTTAATAATCGTGAAAAGGTTCACCGACGAATGAATCATGTCAGTAATTTAACGTAAAGTTCAGGCTGCGATTTTTAACGCGAGAAGGTTCGGTTCGCTGCTTGAAATACGTAAACTAGTTGTTGCTTACTATCATAACTGGTACAAAATTTTGAAGTTTCGTTCGAAATGATAAGATATTTAGAGAAGTGAGAAATGTAAGTGGCATAAGAAGTGTAAGAATGTAAGGATATAGGATATGTGTGGATTTAAGGATATAGGAATTTAGGAAGATAGGATCCATTTCAATATGAAGTTGAGATATGCTATTTAAAGGTGTAGGATCTATATATCCAATTTGTGTAGTATCCAATTTAGGGATACAGTAATCAAACGATCTGGTAACCTAAAAAACTAGTTTAACACTTAAACACTTTTTTCGAATAAAGGATATGAAATACCAAAATATCCAAAAGAAGATGACAATTGTTCCTCTGTTTACCAACGACAACATCGACTCCTTGTTTCCATGTATGAATGAAGTTCCTATTTCCATGTATTTAACCTTTCTCTTAGTATTTAGTTTTCAACTGAATGAAGGGGCTACGACGACCGTAGAAAAGGTCGTAATCACGACAGCGTTCGTTCGACCTTCGATATTTTCCTTGCATCGATTAACATCGTTTTCAACAACCAGACAGATGTTATTCGAACAAGTTTCGGCTCTTTTCGTCCACCGCGAAGGCCACGGTTCGGGTGGAAATAAATCTCATCACCGATCTAACTTTCGTTTCTCAACATTGTGCCACGCTGATTTACAAGCTACCTTTCTCTAATCTTCAAGAGTCTAACAGGATTTACAACGTGTTGGGTTATGAATGGCGGTAAGGGAACGTAGGGGGAGGTGATTATTTCTTTCGAAATATTTTTTTCTTTCTTAATACATTTGCATAGATTTCGAGTTTTAATGTGGGAATTATAGAAAAAATTTGTGTATGATAACGTGTAAAAGTCTGGAAACACAGAATTTTATGATGTTACAAGGTATAATAGCTTTTAAAAAGCAAATAGTGTTTAACAATTCTATTATGTCCGAACATTTAATAGTATTTAATAATGGAATAGCATTAAACAGTGCAGAAACGTCTAATAATTCAATCATTACAAAACTTCAATGTCATCTAACAATTTAATAATGTCCAAACATTTAATGGTATTTAATAATCCAATAACGTTAAAAACTGCAGAAAGATCTAACAATTCAATAATTATAAAATTCCAACATCATCTAACAATTCAATACTGTTCAAACATTTAATGGTATTTAATAATCCAATAACGTTAAAAACTGCAGAAAGATCTAACAATTCAATAATTACAAAATTCTAACATCATTTGACAATTCAATAATGTCCAAACATTTAATGGTACTTAATAATCCAATAACATTAAAAACTGCAGAAAGATCTAACAATTCAATAATTATAGAATTCCAAAATCATCTAATAATTCAATAATGTCCAAACATTTAATGGTACTTAATAATCCAATAACATTAAAAACTGCAGTAACATCTAACAATTTAATAATTACAAAACTCAAATATCATCTAACAATTCAATCAAATCTGGAAACCCAATAACATTAAAAATTTCAATATTGTAAATAAATTGAATAATGTTTAGAAGTGCAATAACATACAAAGATCTAAGAATATCTTCAAATCTAAAAATTCAAAAATCCACAAACTTCAAGGAATTCATAAACTTACAAAAATTGAAGAGTTCAAATGTTCGAAATACTATAATTCCGAAATCTCAAAGATAAAAGTCTTCAAATCCCAAAATGAACAAAATTAAAATTTAAGGATTTTTAAATTCAAAAGTGCAGAAATCCAGGAGTCCAAAAATCCAATGATTCAAAAATTCCAAAATCCAAAAATCTAAAATTCCACAATCTCAAAGTTCCCAAGTCCCAAAATTTAAAAATTCTAAAAATCTAAAACTGCATAAATGTAATCTCCTAAAATCCAAAAATCTAAAAATCCCAAAAATCTAAAAATTCTAAAATGTAAAATCTCAAAATCTAAAAATCCCAAAAATCTAAAAATCCCATAATCTAAATATTCCAAAATTTAAAAATCCCTAAATCTAAAAATCCAAAAATCTAAAAATCCCAAAATCTAAAAATTCCAAAATCTAAAAATCCCAAAATCTAAAAATCCCTAAATCTAAAAATTCCAAAAATCCCAAAATCTAAAAATCCCAAAAATCTAAAAGTCCCAAAATTTGAAAATCCCAGTCTCCCACAATTTTAAATATTAAACTACGTCAAAAGTTAAAAAATGTAAAAACTTCAGAACCGCAGTTGTTCATAACTCGACACCGAATAAAGCATTCCTATTCAAAAGAGTCAAATATATTCAGGATTTCTTCAAGATTTATCCTCAAATGATTTACACCAAACGCAAGTCTAGATAATAAAAATTCGCTTGTGTATTTTTTCGTCTGTGGCCACTCTTATAAGACGACCTTGGAATTTTAATTGCAGCAATTCGATGTATCATTAGTGAATCCGTCTGGTATCATCAAGGTAAACGTGAAGTGTCGTAAATGATCGCAGATGCTTTCACAATATTTATATAATATACGTGTTAACTCGTCTAAATGTAATATTGTGTAACTTTTTCATTAGATTTTACTCGAAAACACAGGTCAAAGTTTCGTAAACAAACATTTCCATAAAATCGCCGTCGTCCCTTCATTTATTTTTCTACCTTCCTCTCGTTTAATTTAAACTCGTCAATTTCAGTCCTTTGACATTTGGAACATATTAAAAGACCGTCACCTTTAATCCATGTTTTTAATAGCCGTTGCATTCGTGGAATCACGGGTCTCAGAAAAATTAAAATTCACGTCAATTTTATTTATAATTTAGACGGGTTGGCGTTTTTTAAAAGCGTTAACCTTTACCCATATACGGTCTTTTAGAGATATTCTACTATTTCTGGTTCATGCTGAAAAAATTCGTTTAGGAATACGTGGACGATTTTATATGATGTGATTTTGTATAATTTGATAGAATGTCATACAAACTTTTTAATGTAATTTGGTTAATTTTTATCTGCAATATAACACACTCATCAGTTACAGCGAGTAGTTATTCAACATCAACATCAACTATCTGTATACAACGTCTTAGGTTTCAGATTTTAATGAAATATAAAAAGAGGCAATAACAAATAAAAATTTCAAAAATTCCAGTCAGTAAAAATTGATAAATTTGAAAACCCCAATCAGTAAACACCGATAAATTTACAAAATCCAATCAGTAAAAATTTGATAAATCTAAAAATTCCAATCAGTAAAAATTACTAAATTTACAAAATCTAATCAGTAAAAATTGATAAATTTAAAAAATTCAATCAGTGAAAATTCATAAATTTAGAAAATCCAATCAGTAAAAATTTGATAAATCTAAAAATTGCAATCAGTAAAAGTTCATAAATTTACAAAATCCAATCAGTAAAAATTGCTAAATCTAAAAAATCCACTCAGTAAAAATTGCTAAATCTAAAAAATCCACTCAGTAAAAATTGTTAAATCTAAAAAATCCACTCAGTAAAAATTGCTAAATTTAAAAATTCCACTCATTAAAAATTGCAAAAATTAAAAAATCCAATCAGGTAAAACTTGAAAGAGCCCTCTTGAATTCCCTTACTACAAAGTATAGATTAAAATCGAAAGTGTGATAACTTTACACCATTCCTTTAATGTTTGTTTAAAAAGCAGGAAGAGTGAAACGTGTTACATCGATGGTTAAAGTTGCGATTATGGTCGATTGCGGTTGACTCGCAGCAAAGTAAAAGTCCGAACGACCCGAAGAGCTGCGGATGACCCCTGCACCTGCACATACGGATCACCGCAGATGCATTCTCTCTTAATCGCGACGCGGTTGCCCAATTAAACAGAAAATGCTCGTAGAAACAGGATTTTAGCAATGCTTGCTGATTTTACCGTCGTTCTCCTGTTACGTCGTTCAACATCGTAATTAAAGGAGTTCGTGAAGGAGTACTGGAGATTCTTTCTTGGATAAGGTTGATTGAATTGTGTCACTTATAACCAGCATAACTTTTGCATAATTCGCGGAACGAATTACGAAACGGTTGCGGTGGTGTTCTATTGAAGAAAATCAGGTTCATACGCTTTAACGCGGCCGCCATTACGGTCGCTGAAGATCTCATCAAGTCATTTTTATTTTTTAAATATGAAATTTATTACCTTTATGGTATTTTAGTATTTTTGTTGCGTACTATTTTTATTCTTAATATATATTTTTTAATATTTTTGTTAGGTACATGTCATTTTAGGAAATTAATATTATTGTTTGGTATTAGGTCCGTAAGAGGTTAGGTTGCTGTTGAATCATTTATTAAAAGTCACTGAATAAGCATTAGGTGAACCACTGTAATATTTGTAATATGGCAATTTTTAAATTCGAAAAATTTGTAGTAAAGTGAAGACTCTTGTTATGACTTTCATATACGAAATTTAGTAGAAGTAATATAAAGAGTATTAAATATAAATTCCTTGTAACGGAAAAGCAAAAATAATGACAAACCCGAAAAGAATTCTAACTGACATAATGCTACAAAAAAGTGAAACATCTTTTCAATATTTGTTTAAAATACTTCACTGCAAAAACATGATTTACATGACATGTTTTTTTAAACGAAAATGAAAAAACGTGTGAGCGATGGTATCTAAACGCAGATTAACAAAAAGACGAGATAAATTTCGTAACAGGTCTCCGTTAAATACCACTTGACTTTTCGAGCGAACAATGAAAATTGATAGTAACAATTTCTTGGTAATAAACGAAGACAGAACGATGACCCATAATAATTAAGTAGTGATGGCACATGCTGGACTTATATGGTTAGAGTTGTGCGATGAGGTAACAATGACTCAGTTTCTGCGAAATTCGAGTCGAACCAACAGCTACACTATGATTTTCGACAAGCATAATTTCCTAATTACAAGTCTTGTGACCTGTAACGATTAGATTCTATTACCGCGGACTCCAAATCGCGTGAGTCGTGAGCAGTCGATTCTCGATTGCAGGCTTCGGTAATGGTTAATTTCAAATTCTATGATTGTATGATATCTGAACAGCAGTGTCCTTAACTTCGGATACGTTATGTCGATGGCCTTTGAGGTCTGTATTCTAACAGTAGCGACCTCCAACTTGTGGTATACGGCACTAACAACCCTAAATTACAAGATGCGTGACGTAATGGGAGTCGGTATGTGGACTGCCACTTGTAGGTCGGTATAACCACGGTTTGTCGGTATTACAAGACTATAATTAAAAATTTTCTACTTTAAATTTATAAAAAAGTACGTGAAAGCAAATTTTCATTAAAATGAAAATAATTGTATAAATACCGTACGTAGTAACATAACAAAAGTTTACTACATTGATAATTGCAAAAGTTGTTTGATATTGTAATCCTATATGCAATATAAAGAAAGTCAACTGCTTTATTAATTTGATGAGTTGCCTGGTAGTATATCTCCATCTGAGACAATATAACAAAGGTTTATTGTATTTTCAATTCTTAAAATCATTTGATACTATACTCCCATTTTTGGCAATATAACGAGAGCTCACTATTTTAGTGATCGAAATTCTGTGGTTCTATAATCTCATCTGTGGCAATATAACAAGAGTTTACTGTATTACCATTTACAAAAATCGTCTGATTTTATAATATTATCTGTGACAATATAATAAGAGTTTACTGTATTGTCACTTTATAGAATCATTTGATACTACAATCCCATTTGTTGCAATATAACAAGAGTTTACTGTATTACCATTTACAAAAATCGTCTGATTCTATAATATCATCTGTGGCAATATAACGAGAGACGACTGTATTAACAATTTCAGAAATCGTCTAATACTACAACTGTAACTATTGCAATATAACAAGAATCTATTGTTAATTTCAAAAATTGTCTAATACTATAACCACATCTGTGGCAATATAACGAGAGTCTACTGTATCAATTTTAAAAATCGTCCAATACTACGACTCTAATTATTGCAATATAAGAAGAGTCTTACCAATTTAAAAAATTTTCTAATACTATAACCCCATCCATAGGCAATATAACGAGAGTCTACCGTATAACAGAGTTCCTGTATTAACTTTCGAAATGCGGAATAGCTGAGATGCTTCGCTTTCCTAAATTAATCAATTTAATATCTTGTTGCTTCTCGAGACGTGATTATTAATCATTGATCGTTGTTTTGTATTTTAAACTTTCACAGCAAATATAGACGCAAATTTTTGCATCATTCGTCACGTAACAAACATTGAATTTCGTATCCATTCGATAACAACATTGTGACAAATTGTGAAAGAATTGACCAAAATTATAAATATTTTGAACATGAAAACCAACTGGTAAGAAGGAATTTGAATATTTTTATATTTTAACATTCATTATACGATTCAGGATTTCTAAATATTATACATTTGTTTTTTACATGACAGTGTTTGCGAATTTTGTGCAAACCTTGGGAAGATTAATAAATAAGATCTTATGTTTTTTTCGATCGTTAACGTTGTATTTCTTCAAGATCTACGATGGAAATAATCACTTATTTTATGAGTGCTATAAAAACAGGTGTAAATTTAATATTCATTATGACACATGTTTATTTTCGAGATTTACTTTCGAGTTCGGGGAATAACAAAAATTTACTGTTTCTTGAAATTAATAACTACTGTAATAGTTCTGTAATTAAGATTAATCTATTTGTATAACCAGGTCCACAATGAGATTTACAAAAACGAATAAATACTTCAACAACTCAGCAATGAAAGACATAACTAATAAATTCGTCGTCCGAAAATGAGTCACATCTGGCACGACAATAAGACACTACAAACACGATGTTTTGATAAAAATCTACGTTTTATTCATTCGACTTGCACAATCTTGGACGGTGAGAATATAAAGTTTAATCGAGTACAATCTAAACCGTTCACTTTATAAATGTCTGCATCGTTGTTTTTTTTCCAACTACTACGATTTGCATGGATAAACAGAGAAGACAGGATAAATGCTGTTTGCGATAAGGACGAAGATACGTTTGCTTTCGGCTAACGAAAACGCGAACGCATTTCAGTTTCGATTGTCGTCAAGAAAGGTTACGATAGCATAAAATCGGTATCGAAAGATCGTCTCTCGACGGTTTCCCCTTTGCGAATCGTGGAATCCATAATGTCATCTTTTCGATTAGTGAAAGCCGAAGTGACCGAATCCGTGACCATAACCGTAGTGCGGGTAGCCTAAAGGAAAAGCAAATTATCATGACAGAGTAACGTCGATGAATGTTTTGTCTACTCTGCGTGTCTGCAACGTCTATGAATATTTTGTTTTCCTCACAACCAAATAGATTCAAAATCAACAAAAATTTCAAGAAAAAAAGATTCAAAATTGTGCAAGTGTGGAGATGGTTGTTTAATCGAATGAGAAGAATACAAAAGATTCATTGACGTTGAGTCAGCCCGTTCTACTTTTGATCATGCAATTTTTCTTACCATAGTATCCGAAACCGTGTCCATATCCGTAAAATGGGTATCGGAAGCCATATCCAAAGGGGTATCCGTAACCGTATCCGTAGCCACCTAGGTATCCTGGTCTTGCAGAAACGATACCGATAATGACAGCCAACAGCAGGACTGTGTACTGTGTAAATAAAGACATTATGACATACTTTGCTATTTATAGTTATGAAGACTTCTTTACGTTTTTTGGAACTTGGTGATGGCGTTCATGTTAGCTCAGTTTGCATGGAACTATGTTACGGAAATTTGGAAATGTGGAGATTGGGGATATGGAGTGTGGACTCCCGTGCTGGGATGTGACTCGGAGTGTAGACATTTGGAACATAAATAGTTGGAATATAGGTGACTGGGACATAGATAGATGGGACATAGGTAGTTGGGACATAGACAGTTGGGGCATAGGTAGTTGGGACATAGGTAGTTGGGTCATAGGTAGATGGAACATAGACATTTGGAATATGGGTATTGGGGTTATAGCGATGTGAGATATAAGGACTTAGAATATAGCGACTCCATACATGATAACTCAGAGTCTAAGGTCTCAGGACGCAGAGACTCAGGACATAAAGACTTGGGATATCAGCAATGGCCATATATGAATTTTGAATACAGGGATAGCCCTGTTCGTATATAGATACGAACTCGAAATATAGAGTCTGAAGACATAGAGTTTGAAGATACAAGAATTCTAGATATAAAGACTTGAGATACAGTAACTCAGTATATTAAGATCCGGAATATAGGATTTCTAGCATATATATTTTTTAACACAAAAATATGTTCCACAAGAATTTAAGGATACAGAAATTCAGAGGTCCAACATCACAGATTACCGGTTAAATATCAATTGACTCACAATTTTCAGGCAAGCCATTCTCCGTCAGCTGACGTTAGCCAGTTAACTCGTCGAATAATTGCACTAATTTTTTTCCGCGTATCTGTCAGTAGTTCACCACTGTCCGTCTAACGTTGTCCACAGGTTCTTTTATAAGAAAGGCGGATCCCGCCACGGCCCCCGACAGCAATTTTCTCAGCTTCGTATTGGCTTCTCTCTGTTAACACTAATAGCAAAGGCTACCATTGTTACCCTGGGATTATGCGAATGCAATACGTCATTATGAAAGAGACACGGTGCAGCAACGCGTTTCGGGATAGTCAACGGTGCACGCCCATACGAACAACGCCTTGACATCCAAATTTCGCGAAAATTTCATCAACGTTTTACGCCGTTGCCTAATTCACGTATACCTTCTCGGATGAACAATGGATTACGATAAGTAACGTCGAAGTTGTCGCGAATTACACGGAATTTATGGCGATTAACGTCGGAATAATCGTTAACCCCTTGCACTGTTTTTCAGAGTCTGACGCACTCGTACTTCGTGATCAATTTTACTCGAATTTTGGATACGCAATTTGGAGTTCGAGTCCAGTTATTTGCATAGTCAACGAACGATACCAAATTGACATAACGTTTCAACTTTCTTTGTTTTAATATTGTAGCTATGATTAGTTCTGACCTGACAAATAAATCATAGCGCAAGGGGTTAATAGGCATTAACGAAAGGTGGACTCTTACCGTTCAGTTCAGTACAATTTGTAATAAATATTTTTAACTGGATCTATAGTATTGTACGTAGGATGTATACACTCGAAAGGTGACTCATTCAGTTTGATATAAAAATTTGTAATAAATATTTTTGACCAAATCTATAGTATTATACATATAATAAGCTGAAGTAGATATTGGTAATTAGTAATAGAGAAATAATAATCTTAAGTGAATTCAACAACAAACTTTTCAACTGAGTAGTTTATCTGACAACAGCAAAAATATCTTCGAGTGCTAATGGTTAATTACCATGTACGAACGTCAAAGACGTAACGAACTGGATTACGAAATTATATGAGTTTCATCAAACTGGGAGCGTGAATTGCAAGAGACATCATACATTATTCATAAATTAATTATCCACATTTCGAGTTCATAAGTAATAATTCAAGATTTACATACAATTGTCAAGCAACTACTCGGTGTCCTTTGATCTCTTCTCGATTCCTAGCGAACCGTGCCCCGTGAACGTGAAGATTAAATGATAAGAGGTCGTTGAATCATCGATACAATGATATTCCATCATTTCATTCGGCGTTGAAAATTTTTTATTTCTTTCCATCTCAAATATTAAATTTCTGAATTTTTGGATTTTCAAGTCTTACGGTTTTCCAATTCCTAAGTACTAAACATTGCAACTTCAACTTGCAAATATTTCTAATATTCCAAATATTTCAACTTCCAAATTCCTAATTTATTCAAATTTCTAATTCCGAGCTTCTAGCTTCTCAAGTCTTCAAATCTCCACTCCTTCAGATTTTCAAATTTCCCAAATTTCCATCTCCTTAGTTATCAAACTTCTGAACTACAAAATTTTAGAATTTTTAACTTCCAAAATTTCAGCGTTTCTAAATTTCTAAATCGCAGAATTTCCAAATTCCTCAGTTTTGCGTCACTAACCTAATTACCTCCAGCCCATTTAAAAATCCTAATTACCCGTTGCTCAAAGTCACTTACGTCAAAAGCATCCATGTTCTCACATCCAATCATCAGATAAATATACATTTACACTCTATCTAACCGGTTAATTATAAGCATAGGAAGTTCAATGCGTGGGTGAACGCGAAAGATTCGCAGAGACATGACGCCATTACGCGTGTCGTGATCAAAGGAGAAAGAAGAAAAGTCTGAGATTACATAACAGGAGCATACAGGAGGTTACGTTACAAAATGATGAAATTACACGGTGCAGAACGAAATTGTGAAAAAAAATCATGGTTGCGACACGCTTCGAACCGGAGGATGCGTTCGTCGTTAATTGCAGTTAATGCGTATGTAACATCAATTACGATATTGCTCAACGAATCGCCATTGAACCGAAAACATTTGGGGGATTAATTTGTTGCATTCCGTTATACAATGAACGCTCTCGAGCCGCAGTGAAACACGTTGCTCCGGTAACGCAGGCATGAATGAGGTCGATACAAGAACTTTCTTAAAACTTGACAATGTTCGGTGAAAATACACGGTACAGATTCCACAGTATAACCATATGGTTTATCGTTGTGCATGCTGCGAATAATCATTTCGTTTCAGCAGAAAAAGGGATCGCGTGACTACGTGATTCGTTGATTGTCTGTTGCACGTCACTTCGAAACAACTGTCTCGTTTGTCGAGTAATTACGTCATTTCTTTACGTGTGGTTTTCACGTGCAGCCATTCTGGATAGAAATTACGATGATGACTATATTTCTGATTATTTGGGTGAGTTCGTATGCAAATGGCTGATGATATATTTGAGTATGTAAATATTTGAATACATTATTTATTCGCAATTCGTGTGTTATTAATGTTAGGAATTTGAATACACAATTACTTAGAATTTTTGTCGAAGACATAAATCTATAAAGTATATTATACTTTAACTGGATAATTAGTTTATTCAATTTGTGGAGTTTAAATTTCAAATATTCAGAAAGTTTCGAGAACGGAGATATTTATGTACTGGAGTAAAGTATGAATTTTTTATTAAAAATTTTAATGTGCAGAATATAACAGTAACAGTAATAATTTAGTTACATAACAATATAATAAAATATTCGATGAAAGCATTCAAAACGCCATGACTTTCAACAAATCGCCCATTAAAAATCGCACAATGCAAATAAAAGCTTAAATCATTTAAAACCTTCCGTGTCCCATTCTTGAACGCTTCAGCCACGAACAAATCCTAAGACTCATCAATCAAAGCATTGAATCCGCAATCCCCGGTCGTCAACCCGTTACGAGTACATCAATCACGACAAAAAACGCTGCTCAAATTATCAACAAACAACAGCGTCCTCCTTTATTGCATAAATATTGCTTTCGTTGCAAAACGATTCCGACAAACATAAATATCAGACATGAATCAGCGTCGCCATAATCAACGGAACGTTTCGTAGTCCGATTCTGTCTGTTACGTGATCATTTTTTTTTCTTATCCCGTAGACTATTTCCCCAGAACTCACCAGTAAATGGTGGCATGAATATCGAAGGACTTTCCGCGTATTACGTATCGCGATTCACCTTGAATAACCGCGGATAAATCGATTTTGTACGTTACCGATCTCGAGAATAGCTCATTTCGTGTCGACACTATGCGAATCTTATGCGTTGCACTCTGTCTACGGTCTCGTAACAATCGTCTTTGAGTCATCTTCGCCGATTAATCCCGTTGATACGTGACACGCATATGCAAAATCCCTGGCCGCGGAGGCCACGAAAATTATTAGACCGTAGTTGGCATGCGTGGTGGGCACGGCATATAATTGCGGCATAAGGCCGACCAGAGCTATGGGAACTTTTTTGTGTATCATAAGTATGGGAACGTTTCGCAGACCAATGCCAAGTTACAGCACGTGTCGTACAACAACGCTTTACTAATTGTTAGTACTAATTAAACGTTTCCGCCGCGGATCGATGGATCTGGAGTTTAGTCGCAATAGTCGATATTTGAGAATCTCTGAGGAATCTTTAGAACTCCAGGGTATTTCATTTCATTTTCTAATTTATAATTGTCTTATTACAAAGCAGTTTGTGACCTAAAATGGCGATGAACTCAAGTCTCAGAGAAATTAACCCCTTGCACTATAACTTATTTGTCAGGTGCGTCAGTCAGAACTAATTACAGCTACAATGTTAAAACAGACGAAAAAATTGAAATGTTATGTCAATATATTAATATTCAATTGTTGACTATGCAAATTATAATTGGACTTGAACTCCAAATTGGAGTGTATTCAAAGTTTGAGTGAAATTGATCAGGGCCGAGGTAAGAGTTCGTCGCGAGCCAGACTCGACAAATTAGTGCAAGGGGTTAAGGACGCTGGAGTGAAGGGTTACAGTATCATATACATTTCAAATTTTCAGATTTCCAACATAGAAAATTTAGAAATTTGGGAATTGGCGAATGTGGAAATTGGGAAATGTGAGAATTGGGAAATGTGAGAATTGAGAAATGTGGGAATTGGAGAATGGGGAAATTGAGGAATGTGAAGTTGGAGAAGGTGGGAATTGGGGAATGTGGAAATTGGAGAACGTGAGAATTGGGGAATGTGGAAATTGGGAAATGTGGGAATTGGGGAATGTGGAAATTGGGAAATGTGGGAATTGGGGAATGTGGAATTTGGGGAATGTGGAATTGGGGACATGTGGAATTGGAGAATGTGGGAATTGGGGACTTGAGAATTTGGGAATATGGAATTCGAGAATGTGAAATTTGGGCAATGTTCATTTAGGAAAATATGGAATTTGAGAATGTGGAAATTGGAGACTTGAGAATTTGGGAATATGGAATTCGATAATGTGAAATTTGGGCAATGTAAAATTTGGAAAATATAGAATTTGAGAATGTGGATATTAGATAACGTGAGAATTAGGGAATGTGGGAATTGGGGAATGTGGAATTAGAAGAATGTGAAATTGAGGACATATGGAATTCGAGAATATGGAAATTGGGGACTTGAGAATTTGGAAATATGGAATTCGAAAATATGAAATTTGGGCAATGTACAATTAGGAAAATATGGAATTTGAGAATGTGGAAATTGGAGACTCGAAAATTAAAAAATTTCGAATTCGGAGAATTGAGACCATAGAACCGTGAATAATTTTAAATCTCAAAAGTTCCAGCACTCAAAAATTCACCGACTTCGGAACATGGGTATCAGAACATTCCAGAAAGTTTATAAATTTCCATTTGCAAATCCCTCATGTTTTAATATAATTTTTATTCCTCATTTTCCAAATCTCCCACAATAAATACAAAAACTAACACAAGTCCCTAATTTTATTCATGTCGGTATATTAAGACGTTTCCTCTAGTTGAACTCGATCAGATATCTTCTTAATGTCTTTCCCGAAAGGCCAAGACGAAGCAGACTTCTCGTACCGAACAATATCGGCTTTGCTCTCGGATATCATTTCCGCCTGATCGTTCGTAGGTGGCGATTCAGCATTGTCAGTCATCTTCACATCCTGCATAGGTTTGTCCGCCATCATATGCCCCCGGCCATTAAAATGAGGACGAAAGTACGGAGCAAAGTACGGATACGAATGAAACAGAGGAAAGTAAGGCCCAGGTTTAAAATACGGAAGGAAATTGTGGAAGCCATGATGGAAATGATAGGGATAACCGTGGAACGTCAGAGGATATTTTGGCAGATAAAAGTCCCCATAGAAAGGACCATATGGTACAAATCCGTAGGGAGGACGATGTCCCAGGGTCCCATTCGCATCAGCCTGTCCATTCTCCGCAGACACACTCTGCTCTCCATTCTCCGCATTATCTGGAGGATTTTGTGGATCAGCGGGTCTTCTGTGTCCGTTGAAATACGGCGGGAACGTCGAATGATAAGGAAAATATGGATTAAATTTGTAATCGGGAAAAATTGGCGGACCGTACGGTACAAAACCCGTGGCATTACCTCCTGGATGTTCACCGTTTCCGTGATCGAAGGAAGCGTTGCGGTGGTCGAACGGAAAGGCAGGGAAGCCATGATAGAAACCACCATAGTAAGGTGGCTTGTAGTGGAAGTGTGGACTGTAGTCGTATCCTCCTAACGCCGTCTGGCCTTGATTCTGGTCGTCGATCAGCCTAGATGGGTTACTTTCATCCTGTCCACTGGCTGATGGTGAAGGTTGACCGTTCCCTTCGATCGGTCTCCCATACGGATAGAATCCTGGGTCTCTGTCGAACGCGTGTTGAGGATGAAAATAAGCGTGGTAATTCAGATTGAACGGTCTTCGAGTTATTCTAGCTGCTTGAGCGTTCCCCTCCACGCTCGTAGAGCCTTCGATGCTCTGAGGCGTCGAATGATAACGAGGTTGAAACGCGGGATGTCCGTAAGGGTTCGAATTCACAGGATTCGTGATTCTGAGTCTAGGAGAATGCTCGTGGCGATCGGAATAATAAACGGAAGCTGCGTTGATGTCGGCGTCGATGGAATTTCCTTTGGTGTCCACATTAACGTTCTTCGCCGATTTCCCCTCGTTCGAAATCCTCGCACCGGGATTCACCGAGTACTCGTACGACTCCGCATTATAATATTTCGAGTGTCCTGACGGGTGCGGCGTTACATAACCGTCTTGGAATGCCCCTCTTACTTCCTTTGATGAACGCGCGTGCCGCAGCTGGCGAGATTTCGATGATTCCGAACTGGGATCGTCGATGCTCTCGGCGTTGAGCAAGGACGGGTCATCCTGGATCTTTTTCAGGAGAGTCGACGATAATTGGTTCGCAGATTGGTCCTGATACTCGCCCAACAAGGTCGTTGATAGGATCGATGCCACGTTCTTCGCGAACGACGTCAGCACCTCAGCGTCTGTTATGCAAACGAGCAGGCAATTTAGAAATTGAATAAACTGTTTTAGATATTTTTTAAATCTACCCTTTGCTCCTCAATTTTTCAATTTTATTTACGAAAGTATATTAAATTGAATTATTTGATTTTTGATTTGAGAACATCAGAATTTTTAGAAAGCTTAGAAGCTTGCAACAGCTGTGTTGATACAATGTAAAATGATTTGTTTCTATTCAAATATTAGTGTCACGAGATAATACCTTCTTTTACAGTCTTAATTTATATAACCATTGTTTTCTTTCATACTGAATGCACAGCTAAAATAAATACATTCTTGAGGTACAAATCATTCTATCATATTTGTTAAAAGCATACATTATTTATTTATGCTATTCAGTCATCAGATTTTGAAACTTATTTATTAATTTAACAAAATTTATGCATTTCGAAAAAAGATGAATTCCAACAGATTCAGTTCGAAATCGATTTAACGTTTTTGTTGTAATCAATTTAACACGATAAAATATCGTAAAATGAAACCGTTGTAGATTGTTTGTTCAAGGTTGCCGATGCTAAAAACCCCTTAGAATATTAAAATGTGTTAATGAAATAAATCCGTTATGTAAAAAAGGATGTTCTCTCTGCTTTTTGTGTTACATAAGATTCGAAGTTAAAAAAATTCATTTTCTTGTTTCGATGAAAAAGAAGTATTTATGTTACGGGACAAATATCTCGCGGTTACGAAAGTATCCTTTTTTCTTCTTGTCAGCAGGAATCCTATTAGTGTCCACGGATTCACGTGTAACAGGTAATGTATTGTGCGTGCAACTCGTGATGGGGACTGTCATGCATCATATTGGATGTCGTTTATACTTTCTCCCTTTAAACGTTTCTGCCCTCGTTCTATTAACATTAGAATTGAAATTTTACAATTCCATATTTTTCATTCATTGTCTTTGTCGAATGTCCAGTTCCTTATTGACTCGTCAGAAATTTATGACCCTTGCAAATTTACGTTCTTTTTTCATATCAATAAGGAAATCATTAACACTCGAATGACGAGCGCAGGGTCACTTCTGAATAACAATTTAAAAAATTGAAAATTCTGGGTTTTTCATACCACAATGTCATAAATTCAAGCCCAACAATCAAATAGCTAATTTACATATAAGATCATCTATATATAAAATTTGCAATAAACAGCGTCATAAGTTCCTGAAAATGTGCGTTCATCAAGGTGTTGAAAGTAGAACGTGTAGTCGATGCATCAATCTAAAAACGAGCATCATTGTTTCGTAAGCAGTTCATGGGCGACTATTATCGAGAGTTCCCAGAAAGAAATGATAATGGTCTTACTGAATCCGGTTTTTGCAGCATACGCGTCATCCCGAAGGATCCAGAGCGTCGTGAAAAGCACCGTTATCTGCGGCAGAAAAATAACGAGTCAGATTGTCACCATACACTTACGTAAGAAAATCATAAGATACAACTTTAAACCTCTAAGATTACAGGAGAAGCGACAGAACGGAAAATCGGTCAGTTCCGGATTCGGTTCGTGTCGACTACATTCTCTTTCGCTTATATTTTTAATATTTTACAACAAAATGAAAATTCGCACCTGTTCATTATCGCAGACTTTTGTAGACGGAACATAAACTTTCACTTTGAAAGAAATTCTTAAAATTGGAGGGAAAACAGTAGATTGATTTTATGTGGACCTCTGTTATGATCATTGGTCCAGAAAACAGTAGTTCAATAATAGTTAATTGGTTAGCAGATGCATTCGTTACATAAATACAGATATGTGATCGACGTCACAAATCAGTGACATTTTTACGTAAATTGTATCAGAGGCAAGTTCAAATATTTGTGTATGATGACTGTCAGAGATGTGTGATTATTCAAATAGCACCGAGAAGTAACGAAGTCACGCGATGTACAACTTAACCCTTTAACGTGACTTCGTCGACTTGAAACTTCGTCGATATACGATAGGCATTTTTTCGTGTTTCCTTCGTATCAGGAAAATCCTGGCTCCTCTTTGGACTGCGTAACGTAGCCCCGTGTAATGAGCCACCTGCGCTCGCGTGCCCGGTAATTTTCTATAATACGATGTGTTTTATTTGTCATTGCGCAATGAAAGAAACTTACCGTTTCGTACGTGACACACTTGCTTTCCACATGGCGGTGCAATGGATTGTGAAAATTTTTGTTCGCGAACAGAGTTTCTACGTTTCAAAATTCTTGCATGCTGCTTTAGAAAATTATTCGAAATACATTTTCAAATTTTTATTTGAAAGTTGTCTGTGAGATTAAGAACAAAAGTCATTGAATGAAGAACAAAACCGTACCTAAACCTCAGAACCATACATAAACAGGAAGAATACTAAAGAAACGAACATGAGAACAATGTAGTGATTTACAGACATAGCGTGAAAAACGGTAAATAAATCATCGAAGAGGTGTACGGAAGAACGACAAATATTTCTTCCTTTTTCTCCTCGTAATTGAGTACAACATTTTTGTTACGTGTTCCTCGTTCTATTCTGACAAATCGCATCATCCGTGAGATCTTGACAAATCAATCGAACGTGTTGCTTCCTGAACGCCGTATAATTCTAAGAATAAAACGGTACTATTGAGAAAATTGATTCCGGTTATATAATTGCGTTGCTAAATATTGGTGAACGCATCGAGGAAAGCAGGGAAATGGAGTGCAATTATTGTGTCGCTAATAGCGGTTCATAGAAGAAAATTACATCGATGAATTACTACTTGTTCGTTATATTGTAAATGATAGAATCGTACAATTGCATATCAATCTAAATGTTAATTTGTAAGGAAGAAATTTTACTTTTTTATGTTTTTCCTGATTTATTAATATCTGGTCACGTAACGTCACGTGACTTTATGGGAGTTAGGTTGGAGGTGTAAGTATAATGTGAGGATTTAGAATTATAGTGATATTAAGAAGTTACAAAATATTGTTATGAGGAAGAAAATAGAGATGTATACGAATATGTAAATTTGGGGGTATAGGAATGTAGGGACATAGAGGGCTATGGATATTGAAGTCAAGGGCTATAGGGATTTGGGGTTATAGAGATCTGCGAATGTAGGAATCTGGGGATATGTAATTTACCAATATATAATAGAAAATTGGAGATCTAGAAAACTAGAGATCGAGTGATCTAGGAATTAATGGATATAGGGAGCTGGAGATTCAGGGATCTGCGAACCTAGAAATTTAGAAATTTAGAGATCCAGAGATATAGAGATCTATTAATCTAGGAGTGTAGTAATTTAGAAATCTAGAAATCTAGGGATCCTTGGGATCTAGGGATACTTGGGACCTAGGGATCCTTAGGATCCAGGGATCCTTGAAACCTAGGGGTCCTTGGAATCTAGGGGTCCTTGGAATCTAGGGGTCCTTGGGATCTAGGGATCCTTGAGATCTAGAGATGCTTGGGATCTAGGGATCCTTGGAACCTAGGGATCCTTGGGACCTAGGGATCCTTGGGACCTAGGAATCCTTGGGATCTAGAGATCTAGAAATCTAGAAATCTAAAAATCTAGAAATCTAAAAATTCAAGAATTCAGAAATTCTAAGATTCTGAAATATACAAATCTAGGGACACAGAATACCATAATAAACCCAATTAAACCTACTTCGTTTTGAAAAATAACTTCCATAAAAATGTTAGTATCCCAACCTACGACGATCAGCAATAAATAAAGTCAGAAAAAGAGCAGAAACGAATTATATCGTTCCATTCATGGTTTATTCATTCACGAAGGTTAATTTCTACGAGCTGCACCACGCTCGTAATAAAACACACGTGGCGTTCTCATGAATGACCACTATCTCGATCTAAAATAAAGTACCGAGTGAAACTCCTGCTGAATCGTAAGAAACGAATAAATGAATGACTTCAATGAATTTCTCTTGAAGAAGAGAAATTTGTACACACGATGTAAATATCTGGATGCTAATTTAATAAACTATCGTTTATTTCTTTTTTAACCAACTACGTTTCTTAAACGATCGTGTGAATGTGTTCGGCAATTAGAAGTCAGGGTGAGCTTATGGAATTTATGCTTCAGACAGATATTTATTAGCGATTAATTGGACGGACCTCGAGTGGAACAAGTTCTCAGACAAATATTCAAACACCTATACTTGTATTGTTTTACACAGGTTGCAATTAACACAATTATGTAACGTTTAATCTTTTGTTCATGCAAGGACGTGTATCAAATATACGGATTTCGTGATGGATAGATGAACGATTCATTAAGAGTTTATCTGACAGGTATAAATCACGTTGTAAATCAAAATGGTAATAAACGAGCGCAATTGCGAAATTTCTTGCACCGCCGAATTCATGTCACGATGGAAATTATTAAATGTAAAATTGTTCTTCCTTTAAAATTAATTTGATGCATTTAATAACAGTGTAAAACATGTCTGCTAAATTTTCAATAATTAACAGGAATTAATTGGATCGTAATTAATTTTAGTTTGTTACTTTTATTGATGTGTAATATTTTAATTACTGTAATTAAATTTTCTTGTAATCTAAAAAAAATATATATACACCATGCAATAACAAGTGAATCACGCTAATAAATGTTTATGAACTGTTTATTTAATTTTATGAATGTTATGAAAATTAAAATAAAGAAATTGAAAGTCTTAATTTTATTTTTGTCCCTCTCAACCCATAAAGTACAACTTTACTCAAAAACTCACAAACTATAATTATTAACATATCCAACTATAAAAATAAATTATGTTCCAACATACTATCGTTTCAATTTTCATCACTAAAAAATATCTTTCACTTCTCTATTAAATCAAACAGAAAATATCCCACAAAATTCTACATTTTAAAACTAGTATACAAAAGTAAACGAAAGTCGTGCAAAGTGAACTCTGTATCCTACAAATGTTTATCCACCGTCTCAAAGATGTCACAGGTAAAATTGAAGAGTAATTTATGCAAACGAAACTGACGTATTATGCAAGAGACAGTTGCAACAGAGGCACAGTTAGATTCGAAGAAGACGAAAATCAATTTTCTCGATTGGTGTTCGGAAAGTGACCCTGTTACCACATGGTGCATCGATGCAGGAATATCATCCTCGCGATTGGGAAATAGTCGGCTCTTTATTTTTCTATTTGTCAACGAGGATTGTATTAGCGTCAATATACTCACGTGTAGAGGGTAATGCATCGTGCGTGCGACTCGTGATGACTAACAGTCATACACCGTGCCCGATGTCATTTATACTTTCTCTCCATAAACGCTTTTACCCTAATTCTATTGCTATAATACCGATCAATTTTGCGTATTTCGTTCGTGTATCCCATTCTATCTATTTTCATACTTTCATTATTTTTAGCATCACGAGGATTGTTTCTTTTTTTCCCTTTTTATTTACTATTTTCTCATTTTTATTTACTATATTCCTGTTTTTTTTTTTATTTGTATTTATTTAGTATTTTCTTGTATTTTTTTTCTTTTATGTCTATTTACTATTTTTTTGTTTTAACCTCTACTCTTCTTGTCTTCTTTTCTTATTTCTATTTACTGTTTTCTTGTTTCGGTTTGTTACCTCTGTTTACTATCTTCGTGTTTCTGTTTCACCATTTCTATTTATTGTCTACTTGTTTCTGTTTCATAACTTCTATTTACAGATAAATCCTAAACTAAATATCCATCAAATTACAAACTACTAAGAACTAAAATTAAACACCTAATCGCAAAAATATCTAATGAACTAAAAATAATCCATCTCCGGAAAGTGCCTGAAACTTCATAATTGCATTCCTCAGGTTGTAACTCATCTGTTGAGTGTCTAAATTTTGCGCTACGAGCCTCGTTAACATCCGCAATCAAAATGTTTTTTGTTAACGGAGAAAGATCAATCATCAAATGATTCATTACTTGTCAAAGTATCCCTGTAATTTTCCTCATTTTTTCGTTTAACGATTCAGTAAACGATAATAGAAACGATACCGTCACAACATGGAATTTTAATTAACGTTTTTTGTCAACTTCATTAAATTTGCATTGTATTTCTTATTCATACTTCTGGTTTATTAAACATTTGACATTCAGATTTTTCATAGCTTTATTTCTTGATAAAATCAAAATTCACATATACAGATATTTTATTAAATTTTTGGAACATCCAAAATATTCAAGTATTATACTTTTAAGTATTATATGGTACTTTTGCTACTTTCAATTATTACACAATTTAAATATTTTAATCATAAAATAATTTCACATCATAAAACAGTGATGTAAATTCATAAAATAATAATGATGTAAAATAAATAACTCTACAATGTTTTTTCTAGCTTTAATGACGCTAATGAATTTTCTAAACGCATACACATACATACATACTGCGACAATAGACGAAATGAAATGGAAACTTGTCGTACATAAACTTCACTGAAATTTTTGTACTTTGATTTTAATGCCTTAATATCCGGTGACTAATTACGTTCAATATCGTATTTGTCCGAGAGAGCCAACTACACTTGGAACATTGTAAATTTGCACGGTTTGCGGTTGTACTCCCACTAATCTCGCGGATCCGAAATTAGGGTTGCCAGCGAGTGGTTGGACGCCTCTGAAAGCGTTCAGTTGTCGAGCTTGAATTTGTTGCCTCATAAATCCTGGGTACTTTGCTACCATGCCGGTCACACTTCCGTATGGAATACCACCTGAAATTAGAAGTGTAATTAGAGGAGAAATGTTGCAAAATTAAATGGAAAAAAATGGGGTTTTGAGGATTGGAAGTTTGGGACTTTACGATTTTGGATGTTTGGAAGGTTGGAAAGTTGGAAATTGGGGATTTGGGTTGATGAAGATTTAGAAATTTGAAAGTTTGATGGAGGAATTTGGGAAGTTGGAAATGTAGGAATTTGAGAACGTGGGTATTAGGGGACGTGAGGAATTGGGGATGTGGGAAATTGGATATGTGGAAATTTGAGGATTTGGGAAATTAGGGAGTTGAGAATTTGGTGATTTGAGAAATTAGGGGTTTGAGAATTTGGGAGTGTGAGAATTTTAGGAATGTGAGAATTTTGGGATGTGGGAATTTGGGGATGTGGGGATTTCGAAATGTGGGAGTTTGGGAATGTGAGAATTTGAAAATTTAGAGAATTAAGAATTTAGGAATTTGAGAACGTATAAATTAGAAGCGTGGAACTGTGGATATGTGGGAAATTGGGGATGTGGGAAATTGTGGATGTGGGAAATTAGGGATGTGAGAATTTGAAGATGTGGAAAATTCAGAATATAAGAATTTAAGAATATAGAAATTTGTCAACTTGAAAATTTATCAATTTAAAAACTTTCACAATTCATAAACTTGATGCAATAAAACATTTGGAAAATTCAAAATCGAGTTAAGTAATCTGATACATAATAGTGTCGTCCTCTGTGTTAACTCGTTCAAGTATGAAATATCAATACATCTTTCTGTATCAATTTCCTTCTAAATTTTATTGAAGATCATATACAAATAATAATCAAATAGAGATATACTTCTGTCTTACAAAGATAGTAACTAAAGATTTATGCATAAATCATGTACTACAAGAGCAATGTAAGAAACCTAACTTACCATACGCCAATCCGTTCACCATTTCCACGATCCCTGCACTGTCTGGAGCGACTGTCGGTAACTTGATCAAACCAAGCACAGTAATCAGCAAAACAGGCTGTAAATAATTAATTATTAATACCGGAACTGTTACTAATTCACATTCTTTCACAACTCTCCTACATTTGTGCAGATTCATGTAAATTATGCATCATAGTAAATCACACTAAGATTATCATACTTCACACATGGAATTACCATATATCATAACCAATTAGTAACATTATGTAGTATTGTTTATTAATTAACATCTATGCAAGTGACTTTCGTGCAAATTCAAACAGCACACAATATTATATACAAGTAATTACAACAAATTGAAAATCGTTATTAGAAAGTGAGTCGTTATTTGCATACATTGGCGTAACTATCTAGCTACGGTTCCAATGTGGACCTCGTTAGAATGCACACGAGCCTCATTATTGAATGTGGCGATATAACGAGTGATGATATAACAAATGACGATTAAACCGTGCGAAAGTGGTTCGTGGAGAAATATAACTCGTGACGATACAACGCGTGGAGAATTATGTCTCACGGCGATACAGTGCGTGGCGATATAATACGTGGAAATATGGCGCGTAGAGAAATCTAATGTATGGCGATTTAACGCGTGGTAATATAATGCGTAGCGATTCTAACATGTGGCAATTCTAACGCCTGGTGATGTAACGCGTGGTAATATAACGCGTAGCGATTATAACGTGCGGCAATTCTAATGCGTAGTGATTCTAACGTGTGGTGATACAATAATGCATAACGGTTCTAACGCGTGGTGATACAACGCACAGCGATTCTAACGCATGGTGATTCTAACGCGTGGTGATACAACGCACAGCGATTCTAACGCGTGGTGATTCTAACGCATGGTGATTCTAACGCATGGTGATTCTAACGCGTGGTGATACAACACACAGCGATTCTAACGCGTGGTGATACAACGCGTAGCGATTCTAACACGTGGTGATTCTAACGCGTCGTAATTCTAACGCTTGGCGATTCTAACGCGTGGTGATTCTAACGCGTGGTGATACAACGCACAGCGATTCTAACGCGTGGTGATTCTAACGCGTGGTGATACAACGCACAGCGATTCTAACGCGTGGTGATTCTAACGCGTGATGATACAACGCACAGCGATTCTAACGCGTGGTAATTCTAGCGCGTGGAAGTTCTCACGCGTGGTGATTCTAACGCGTGGAAGTTCTCACGCGTGGTGGTTCTAACGCGTGGTAATTCTAGCGCGTGGAAGTTCTCACGCGTGGTGATTCTAGCGCGTGGTAATTCTAACGCATGGTGATTTTAATGCGTAGCGATTCTAACGCATAGAAATTCCAACGCGTGGTGATTCTAACGCGTAGTAATTCTAACGCGTGGCGATTCTAACGCGTGGTGATTCTAATGCGTGGTAATTCTAGCGCGTGGTGATTCTAATGCGTGGTAATTCTAACGCATGGCGATTTTAATGCGTAGCGATTCTAACGCGTAAAAATTCCAACGCGTGGCGATATAAGGCGTAGCGATTCCATCGCGTGGCAATTCTAAGCATGACAATATATCGCGTGTTGATATAACGCAAGGAAATCTAATGCGACAGATTCGCATGGACAGTGATTTAACACGCGATGATTCATCTCATGGTGATCTAACCCACAGTGACCTAACGCATGACTGTGCAACGCATGGAAATCCAATACGAAAAATCTCAGCGTAACATATGACAAAAAGTAAGTCTCCTCAAAGAAAAATCCTAGTTACGCCAATGTCTACGCGCAAGTATTTGCCTCATTTCGCACAGTCCATACATAAATTTTATGAAATGTTAGATAAACTTGTTCGAAACGTTATCTATTACTCGTTAAGTGCCCTCACTTTCTCCAATATTCTATTTCCACCTCGCTAGAGGGACTAGATCCGAGTGACCACAACACTTTCATCTGAATGCACAGCGAAAATGCTCTTATTTTGATATAATAAGTATGCAAGTTCGTTGCTCAAGAAATACCTACAAGTGAAACTCGAGTACGAAATCGAAGATCAAATGATACAGGAGCATAAGGTTACTCTTAGGCAATCCAAGGCTATTTTCATCATCGTCGTTATTCGCTGGTTAGTTCAGAAAATATGATTACAAGTTGAAAATTCGAACGTTCCTTCCATCTTAGGAGTGGAGGAATTTCAATACGCGATAACGCGAGAGAACGATTACGAGTTTGCAGAACCGAGGCGGTAATTTCTGCGTACCCTCGGTGATTTTATTCAAGGAGAACGTAATTCTCAACATTCGATCAGGAAAGTTCATTGAACATGTTTCCAATGTTCTTAGAGCTGTGAAACATATGGACCTTCGAGGACGCAATCGCCTCTCACGGTGTTATTCACGTGATTCGTATTACGTTCGTGTCTTGACTATTTTCACTTTTTGTTCTGGCTATTCGTTTTATGAAATCCAAATTCTCACCTCAGGGACAAGATACAACATATGTTATTTTAATCGCTGCTATTAAAATAGTTTAAAATTATTAAATGAGGTCAATTTGAGGTTGCAAATTTTCTTCTCACGTGTAATCAACTTTCATTTAATAACTTTCGTTTATATTAGAAATTGTTTTTGTTCATATTTAAATGTATTGTGCAAGATTCACTCTTTGTCATAAGATATGTGTTTAGGTTATGGTACTTTTTAGTTATTAATATTTGATAAATATTTTATGAAGTTTGTCAACATAAGGATGTATATATGAATATCTGTCTTACATTAATATTCATTAAAAAAATAAAATTCGAGTACCTCCTCCAACAAATTTAATCAACATTTCTATTGAATTTACTTACACAATATCATTTTATTATATTTTCTATGAAATTCAATATAAATGTTAAATTAAAGAAATCTTTTTAACAAACCAATTTAAATATTCGTTTCCTTACACTTTTCAATACTTCATTGTGATCATTCGATTACATAATTGAACTTTAAATTAAATTTCATACAAATTCACTTAATGTGACATTTTGACAAAATGGACTTTAATCGTTCATATTTTATAAAACTCAAAAAGTTCAGCATCAATTGCGTAGATAAAGAACGGAACATGATTTAACCCGATTAAGCAATACTCATAAAAACACTTGGTTAAGTAACTTTTACGTTACAACAACATAATTCGATTTCACTTCACTGGATAAATAATACATGTTTCCTCGATTACGGTTCACCTTGACAGTAAAGAACATAGCACACCGTTTACTTTTACGATACGGTTTTGTACTTCTAAAATCACTACTGATTATAATTAATTTTGACTCGAAACGAGCACAAGTAACGTAAACGTACCTTTAAAGGAAGCATATTGACCTTTTCGCAGCCGCGACGCGAGACCAGAAGGAAACTAAAGCATTAAACTAAAGATCGAATTATATACGGGGCTCGGCCTCGTGGTTGACCAATCGAGGCTTAGTATTCCCTTTCAGTATCGAGTGTTATTCATCGATACAGGATTTTATTAGAATGCAGTGCGTACCTAAACGCGGTATCGTCCACCTTAACCTTGGCGAACGCTAAGCTACCGTTCACATCGAATAAATGGGGTATCTGTAATGGAGGTTTTTGGATTTGAAAAATTAGGAGTTTTTGGAATTTCGGGTGTAGGAGTTTGGGGAGGTGAGATATCGATGTTTAGGAATTTTGGAAGTTGGGGATTTGGGGATTTGGGAGGAGAGGATTTGGAATTTGGAGGGTTGAGAATTTGGGAATTTGGAATTTGGAGGGTTGAGAATTTGGGAATGTGGAAATTGGGGACTTAAGAATTTAGAAGTTTGAGAATCTGGGAATGTAGAAATTGGGGACCTGAGAATTTGGGAATTTGGAATTTGGGGGGTTGAGAATTTGGGAATTTGGAATTTGGAGGGTTGAGAATTTGGAAATATGGAAATTGGGGACTTGAGAATTTAGGAGTTTGAGAATCTGGGAATGTAGAAATTGGGGACTTGAGAATTTGGGAATTTGGAATTTGGGGGGTTGAGAATTTGGGAATTTGGAATTTGGAGGGTTGAGAATTTGGGAATGTGGAATTTGGTGATGTGGAATTTGAGAATGTGGAACTCGGGAACGTAGAATTGGGGGAATGTGGAATTAAGAAAATGTGGAATTGGGGGAATGTGGAATTTGGGAAATGTGGAATTCGAGAATGTGGAATTGGGGGAATGTGGAATTGAGAGAATGTGGAATTTGGGAATGTGGAATTGGGGGAATGTGGAATTTAGGAATGTGGAAATGGGCAAATGTGGAATTTGGGAATGTGGAATTTGGGAATGCGGAATTGAGGGAATGTGGAATTGAGGGAATGTGGAATTTAGGAATGTGGAAATGGGCAAATGTGGAATTTGGGAATGTGGAATTGGGGGAATGTGGAAATGGGCAAATGTGGAATTTGGGAATGTGGAATTGAGGGAATGTGGAATTTAGGAATGTGGAAATGGGCAAATGTGGAATTTGGGAATGTGGAATTGAGGGAATGTGGAATTTAGGAATGTGGAATTGAGGGAATGTGGAATTTGGGAAATGTGGAGTTCGAGAATGTGGAATTGGGGGAATGTGGAATTGGACAAATGTGGAATTTGGAAATGTGGAAATTGGGGACTTGAGAAGTTGAGAATTTGGAAAATTGAAAATAAGTCAATAATAACATCTATTTAAAATTCACCGAAGCATCCCTAAAGCAAAATTACCACCAATTAAAATTAAAATTACCAACAAAAATCCTTAAAATGCAAAACTTCAGTAACAATCCCTAACAAGCAACATTATAATAAATTACAGAGTAAAAGTTAGTAAATAACTATAAAGTAGATATTCACAAATGAATATTCAGTAACTTAATATCAATTAATATCCATGCACTCAATTACCCTATTTCACAACTCTGATCATCAAGCTCAGCCTGATGATTAATTAATTTTATCTATATAATTTTCTAACCGCGATGGTATTCAGACCATGAACCACGTAAGTGCATGTAGCTAAATAAAAACAATTATTCCTTAACTATGGGGTAATTGGTATAACAGTACTGTAATATCACGCATCATTATCCCTTGACGACATAATACGACGTTAGTTATAAGTGTATCTAAAGAGAGAAATAATCGATGATCGGTTCGCAATGACAAAATAATCATTCACAAACTACTGGCTAGCTGAATGCAACGGGGATATTGTGACACACAACTGGGTTTAAATTGGATCAAGGATATCCAGCTGACGAACGCCATTGAGCAACAATAGTAATTTAGAGGCTTTATAGATATTGATTGGGTTGAGAGGCGAGATTTAGAGATGGAGAGAGATGGGGATTTTGGGAGATGGGATTTAGGGATTTGCGATTTTGGGATTGGAGATTTAGGGATTCTGAAAACAAGGAATTAGGAATATAGGGATTCGAGGATATAGGGATCTGGAGACGTAGGGATTTGGGGCGTGGGAATTTGGGGACGTAGAGATTTGGGAGTGTAGGGATTTGGAGCGTGGAATTTTGGGGACGTAGGGATTTAGGAGCGTAGGGATTTGGGGACGTAGAGATTTGAGAGTGTAGGGATTTGGAGCGTGGAATTTTGGGGACGTAGGGATTTGGGAGCGTAGAGATTTGGGAGCGTAGAAATTTGGGAACGTAGGGATTTGGAGCGTGGAGATTTAGGGACATAGGAATTTGGAAATTAGGGATTTGGAGCGTGGAAATTTAGAGACGTAGGGATTTGGGAGCGTAAGTATTTGATGCGTGGAAATTTGAAGACGTAGGAATTTGATGCGTGGAAATTTGGGGACGTAGGGATTTGAGAGCGTAGGAATTTGGTGCGTGGAAATTTGGGGACGTAAGGATTTGGGAGCATAGGGATTTGGTGCGTGGAAATTTGGGGACGTAGGAACTTGGAGCGTGGAAATTTAGGAATGTAGGGATTTGGGAGCGTAGGGACTTGATGCATGGAAATTTGGGGACGTAGGAATTTGGAAGCGTAGGAATTCGGAGCGTGGAAATTTGGGAACGTAGGAATTTGGGAGCGTAGAAATTTGGAGCGTGGAAATTTGAGAACTTAGGGATTCGGAACGTGCAAATTTAAGAGTCCACAAATTTGAAATATTGGAATTTCAAAATCACAATTTTAAAAATCCTCTATTTGTAACAAAACAAAAAACCAAATATGATGACCTATTTATCTTTATTGAAAATAATTCACTGTATATACAACAAATAATAGATAAACCATAACAAGTATATAATGTTACGCACCTAAACATCTGTGAAACATTTTAATGATAAAATAATAGTCAATAATAAAACAGTAAAGTAACAAAATAGTCAAATAAAATAATTTAACAGTAAATCAGTAAATCTATCGGAAATTCGAAATTAGGCTAAATTGAAAGATCCAGAAAAAGGCGATTTGTACAAACACCCGGTTAAAGTACTCCATAAAATTTGTACTTTAACCAACTTTCCCTTTCCTCTCAATTTTCGATCATCATGCAATACGATAAAAGTAAAAGAACTCATCATTAGAAATTGTAGTTCTCCGATATCCAGGAAACGGAAGAGACGACTTCTCTGGATTCTTGTTCAGATAATTGTACCGCTCTGTTCGGTGCGATACCTGCATCTATTTTCAAAGCACTTTCAAATTCCTCGTCCGAAATATCCTCCGATTTATCGAAATCACTCAACAGCTCTATTCTGTCATCCTTAAAATCGAATCTCTTATCATCGTCCTCCGAAGAAACCTTGTGATCCAATTTACTAATTTCGTCAACGGTCTTCGAATCCTTATCAGATTTTTTATTCTCTAAATTACTCTCCTCGTTCTTTTTATCAAAATTTTCCGATTTTTGTCGAACTTTGTCCGAATTTTCCGACACCTCTGCTCCTCTGGTTTCGTCCTTCGTCTGATCGGGTATTTCGTTCATTGGACTCTTTCCGCCATTTTGTCCGCTCTCCACGTTAGATCGATGCGTGCTCTTCGAAACCTCCGTTGCATTGCTGACACCATTATTCGACTGATTCACGGTTCTACCGGCAATTCTCTTCGAATCCTTGACTGATTTCTGATTTCTCCTTCGAGCCACCCTGGACGCTGAAGTCGTGCTCGCCGTAGAAGCGGAGGTGATCGTAGAAGGCGTAGTTGACCCAGATTTCTGTCTCCGACGAGTTCGATTAGAATCGTCACCGGATCTTATTACGGTCTCTGCGTTAGAAATCGAGTTCTTCGCTGGTCTTCGTCTTTTCTTGTTCGAACGCTCCGTAGAATTCCTGCTTTCTCCTACGCTCTTCAGCACCGTTATTTCAGAATCCTTCGAATTCTTTATCGATTCGCTGGAATTTCTGCCTTCGACATCGGTAGAATTTCTCACCTTCTTCCTGTTCCTTGCAATGGGTTCCAAAGTGACGTCCTCAGGAACGATTCCTCTGGAGGTACCTTCATAAAAATCGCTCTCAGTGGAATCTTCTAAAGACTTTTCGATGGACCTCTTTATTTCTTCCAAACGTTTCGACTTCAAGTTCTTCAATTTTTTAATCGGCAGCTTAGTACTCTTCGCGTTATATTTACTGCTATATTTCCGAACCGGTCGATATTCGCTGCTGCTTCCCAACGCATCGGAAATATCCTCTTCAGAAGCGTCTTTGCGGCTCCAGAAACGGTATTTTCCTCGAGGATAGATTCTACGCTGATGCAGAGACGTGTCTTCGACATCTTCATCGAAGCTCCTCAATCCTTTCCGCTTCTTCCTCTCCTCACGTGCCAAACGTTCCCTCCTCTCCCAAGGATACTCGTATTCGCCGATCCTCCCGCGATTTCGCCTCTTCCTCCGTTCGTTCTCCTTGTCCCTGTACCACGGGAACACGTACTCTTTCTCTTCGCTCTCGTCAGCTTCCTCCGAGCTTCCTTTCGATATCCTGGAAAAAGAGAAAGGAGGATGAAAGAATGCCGGTTTGTTCACTCGAGGCCCGAGTTCCGCGTACTTCTCGTCTTCGTAATTCTCCGGCGGCGAAGAGGGCCTGGATTCGTACTTGAAGAACGAACTCTGCTCCTCTGACCCGCTCTCCTTCGAATCGCTTTCCTCTGAAGACTCCGTACTCGTTTGAACATTCGTGTCTAGCTTCTCCGGGGACGCCTCGTTAGAATTGTACTCGAAAGAAGCGTTTTCTTCTTCTTCAAGTTTCTTATCACCCTCCTTCACGTTCGTGGATTCGAATTTGAAATGATGAGAGTTGTTCGGGAATAATACTTTCTTCAGCTCTTCTGAATTGTCCGTGAATCCTGGAGAGTCGGTATCCAAGAAGGATTTCAAGTTGAACTCTGAAGAAGTCTCAGTGTGAGGTTTCTGCGTGGTTTCTTCACCTTCGTTCACGTTTTCGTAAACCGCGTATCCTTTGCTATTGTTAAACAACTTCGAACTCTGATCTTGTTCCTCCAGTTTCGTGGACGTGTTTAGGCTTTCGCTGATTTCTTCGACAGGGAGTTTGTGCAAATCTGTAGTAGGTTCCTTATCGATTTGCTCGATGTACTCGGTCGGTAATGTCGCGGTAGAAATACTTGACTCTGTCCAGGTAATTTCAGCTTCCGTCGTGGAAGGACGATTCGAAAGTTTTCTTCTTTTGATGTAATTGTATGTGGGCTCTCCTCTTCGTTTGTCCTCCCGCACTTCAGTCTCATTAAATTTCCCGAATCTCCCTTCTGCTTTAGGTTTCGAATACCTGATTCTGTCTTTGATCGTGTAGACAACCTTCTGTGGCTTCTCTTTCTTCTGTTCTTCATTTGCAGAAGTTGAAACACTCTTCGGTACCTTGGACTTTCTCTTGATGTCACTGGTTTTAGAAGTTGTTGAATTTCTCCTACCGAGATCATCGTCTGTGTCATTTTTAACAACCGACGTAGTTCCGTTTAAATAATCAACCTCTTCATTGTCTTCAATATCTGGAAACATTTTCTTCTCCAAGGAACTCGCGCCCTCATCTTCCTTGTCTCTCAAGTCTCGTTTGTAAACGCGAATTTTCTGCGGTCGATTTCCTCTCAATCCATTCGGTTTCCTCAAGTGCTGCACCCTGGTTCGATTCTTCTGTGGAGTTCTCATTCTCTGATACCCATTCTGAGGTCGATATTTCGGGGGCACCATGCCTTCTATATTCGTATCCGTTTTGTGGGGACGTTTTATATCCCCCGCCTCATCTTTCTTACCATATCTGCTGGACACATTCACATTTTCATCGACTTCATCAACGGTGACCTCGTCCGAGGTCGGTAAAGTAGTTACTTCGTAAACTTGATAAGAGTTCGCCATGTTTCTTATGGTGCCCATCACGTCTTCGTAAACTTGACTTTGGAAAGGCAAATACATGGACCACACGTCGCTCGCAGAAGTCACGGGTCGTTTAACAACCTTCTGCGGTCTTCTGGAACCACTCGGGTACTTCACTCGAACTCCCTGCACCCTGTAGACTCGAGGTCTCTTTCCTCTTCCCGTTCCAGGGTACGTTCTATAAACAACGCGCCTCGGTTTCTGAGATCTAATCGCGTTGGAACTCTGTTTGCGGGGTCGTCGATAGTTCTCCGGCTTCCTGGAGGACTTCTGAACAACATAATCATCGCTTTGCTTCGGGAACATCATGATTCTCGAAGCGAACCGTTTGGTGTCCAGCTCCGCGGGAGGGCTGGGATCTTCGACTTCTTTCTCCAGGAACAGTGGGTTGTCGAAAGGGTCGCTGTCAAAGTACTTTGCCTTGAAGCAATCCAATTTATCTCCTAAACCACGGAGACGAGGGAGATTCTCTTCTGGACCTCTCTCTGGAACTGGTTCCTCTTTCTCTGGCACCACCTTCAAAGCGGGCTCAACCTCTTCACAGTGCTTGTACGCGTCCCTCGATCCGTAAAACTCCATTCCACCGTACGTCTTCCTGGGTAATCTTCCGGGGTCAATGGCGTACTTCAACGCAGATGGTGTCGGTATCTTCTCACTGTTATAAAAAGGGTACTTCTGCAGATCCACATTACCTTCAACGCTGGATTCAGTTTCGTCAGGTTGATTCTCCTCAATTAGTTCCTCCACATAATCGAAATCTGGCACTTCGACTTCTACCTCACCCTCCGTATCTTCCTCTTCTTTCTTGTCATTAAACCTAGCGTCGATTTCCTTCTGTATAACGTCATTCGTCAAACGTGGCGCTTCGTTCAGAAGCTCCTCGTGGCTCTTTGATCCAGCGTTCGATTCGTTTTCGTTATACTTGAAGGATTCTAAATCGCCCTCAGCACGGATTTCTCTTTCGTCGACACGCCCCTCTCGTAACTTTCTTCCCTGGACCGATTTCTTCTCACCGATTCGTTTTTCCGCCGACGTATCCGGAACGAGTGCTACTTGCAGACCGCTGTTTGCTTTCAGCAGCGAATTTCTCTCGACCGACGAATTTTTAACTGCCTGTTCTATTTCGCCGCGATTCGTCGCGTCATTGTTTGCCGGACGCGAGCCTTTCACGTCCTCTCCGACTCCTTCGTTCGCCGATCTTCTTTCGCGCCTTTTTGCGCGGATTCCAGCGATCGACTCCATCGAGCCGGCCCGCCGGTACGGTCTCACAAGGTTTCTGGCTTGGTTAGACCCGTTTCCGGTTAGATAATCGATTGTTTCTTTCGCCCTGGCGAAGTCATCGATCAAAAACGGTGATGGAGGAAGCAGATCGAAAGCGGGCAACAGATTCCTGTTACGTGACGGTGGTCTTTGAACGATCTCTGGATGCGACTGACGCGGACGATTCTTGCGAACCTGACGTGGTCTCTGATTGACAAATTTGTCTCTCGATCCGTGCGGTAAATAATTGTAATAATTATTCATACTCTGCAAAGGTCTCCTCCTCGGATCGTCATTGAAATTCGGTGGTGGATAACTTGGCTGCAGACTGTTTGGATGACGATGGTGCGCTTTCTCGTTCTTCAAGTGCATCAGAACTTTCATATAGTTCTCATGCACGGGAATACTCCTGGTCGTGCTTTCTATTCGTGTTTCTTTCAACGGTTTCTTGTTAAAATGTTCACTAGTCTTCTTTGGCTTTTGTCTGACGGCAATCTTGTAACGTGGTTTGCGATTCATCACTAAATTCATTGACGGAGTGAATAGAGAACCGTCATTGGACTCCTTGCTGTCTAGATTCTTCACGAAATTCGAAAACGGAGCTTGGTCCAACATCTCGTCGTACGTTCCCAGGTATTGCGTGTCCGTTGTCGGTTCATTGGAAGTAGGCTGCCACAATTCACTAATGTCAGCGTTCTTTGAATGAGACAATTGATTCTGATCGTTCTTTAATTCTGGGTCACCCAAAAATTCATTCTTTGCGTCGAAAGCCGAGTCTATGGTCGGAAACAATGTCGTGGCTTCTTCTCCATAAAAAGTATACGGCGCAGGTGTGTTTCCCAAAGTCGAAGCCTGTATATAATTTGGATTCACAGTCGTCGAATCTATCGGGGTCGAAGATTCACTCGTTGGTTCACTCTGCTTCTTCTTGAAGTAATCCCAGAAGATTTGGCTGTAACTGACGGTCGTTGGATACTCTTCAGCCTTTTGAACATCCACAACCGGCGAATTTTCGTGGGTTTCGTATTTATACGAATCAAAGTTTAGAGTCGTAGCTTCGATCGGCACCGTCGTAGCTTCCACACTTTCTCCGATCTTCGATTTCTTCGACGGCCTCTTTCGTTTTCTAACTTTCCCGCCATTTTCCTTCGAATCTCCGTCCTCATCCAGTTTATCTATCTCGAATCTTTTCTCCGTCTCTTCAGCCTCTCTCTCCAAATCATCCTGCAGCTGCTCTATTCCCTCTTCAACCACCGCTTTCGGGTACACTTTCTCGTTCCTCCCGTTCACAATATTGCTAGCAGTTTTGTGATCCTCGTAATCTTCGTAGTCCTCCGGATCAGTCTTACTCTCTTCGCCATCGTCTCCGACCTTCTTCCTGTCCTTCAAACGCTCCCGAACTTTCCGAGCGTATTCCTCTTCAAAATCTGCATCCCTGACGTGTCCGCCGTGATCGTAAGCGGAGTCTTCATAACCCTCTTCGGTGTAGACGGTGTTCACCTTCGAGTTTCTCACCACTTCTCTCAGCCTCGCCGCGTTTTCCTTTTCCTCTTCAGACTCCGCGTACTCCAACGCTTTCCTTCGAGGCAGCCTCCTCACCGTGTGCGTCTTCCTCACCTGCGCATACAATTTCGTGGGTACAAAGTCTAGAGGAACGTCACTGTCCTTCGGCGGTTTGGCCCATTCGCCCGGACCGACGTACTTGGGCTTCGTCGACACGTTTCCCGGCTCTTCGTGCTCGGAGTACGGGATTACGTGGTCGGGAGGACCTTCCGGATCCTCTTCAGACTCCTCATCCTCCATAGACCTCTGAACTTTATTGTGGAACACAGTTTCAGAGGAGTCGGGGTCTTCCTGCCTCGAAATCGATTCTGGTCCCTCGACGACCGACTCATCCTTCGTGAAGTTGAACGGTGTTCTTTCTTCGTTTAGTTTGCCGGTTCCTGAATACGGTGGATCCAGTATCAACTTCCCTTGGGATTCGAGAACCACCAGCAACAGGAGAAACAATGTTCGATTCATGTCGTCACTGTGATCTTGCCATCGCACTGTTAAGTCAAATCGCGAGATTCTTCACTGACGAACTAGTCACAGTCATCGTTATTGGCGTCTTCCGGACCGACCATTTCGCGAACACGTTCGGACACTTTGCTAATATCGTACTTTCACGGGACACGTTCCGCGATTTGTTCGCTGGCGCGGCAACGGTTACGTGAACCCTCAAAAAACCGACAATTGTTCTTTCATCGATCACGACGCGGGATTAGGGGTTTCTATCGCGGACGGTTTTTCAATGAGAACGCGTTACTAGATTTCTAATCATTTTCGATCGAAGACTCGCATTGAACTGCTCGCGGCACGGTCCGTTTAGCCTAATTTATATTTTCCAGCGATCCGAAAGGAAGCCAGAGTAGGGTCTCAAACGACTCGAAGCGGCGTTGTTCACGGACCGTGCAGACCTGAACGTTCAACGGTTCTGTCACTCTCGATTGAGCCTAATCGACGGCTCGTTTCACTGGAAAGGGAATAAAAAAATCAGCCGATCGCACGGACCATTTTTTCTGCGCCACTTTCCGTGGATTTGGCAATTTTACCTGCGTTTTCACCATCTTTGAGATATGCTTTTAAATATATTTGGGAGCAATAGGTGTGCATAGTTGATGAGTGAAAATTCAAAAAGAAGTATTTTATAAAATAACTTTTTACTGAAGAACTCTTTTTGTGAACATGAAGAGAAGCTATTTCTTGAAATACCTCTTTGCTCAACAACTTTTTATCATGCATTGTCAAATTCGAGATGACCATTTTATTTTTGTGTAATGAATTGTGAAAATGAAGAGAAGCTATTTCTTGAAATACCTCTTTGCTCAACAACTTTTTATCATTCATTGTCAAATTCGAGATGACCATTTTATTTTTGTGTAATGAATTGTGAAAATGAAGAGAAGCTATTTCTTGAAATACCTCCTTGTTCAAGAACTTTCTATTGTCCATTGTCAAATTCGAGATTTATTTTATTTTTGTGTAATGAATTCTGGTGGTTGGACAGGCAATGTTCACTGATGCATTTGTGTGACGAAATAATAGAACAAAAAATATGTTCAGCAACTCACTTCGCCTGGTATTCCCGTTACTTTGTTAATCGTAATGACTGTAATTTGAAGGCGGCGGACCTAGCAGCGCTATTATCCTGCAACCGCCATTTTTATGAAGCTATTTAACCTTCAAAAAATGTATTCAATGTCGACCTACTTGTGGAAACCTTCACACTCGTTTACTTATAATAATATTGAATAATATGAAAATTGGTATAAATAGATGTTAGGATGAGTTTAATTTTATACAAAATGGCTTCTTCCACAAAATTATTGAAACAAATATTTTTCTCCTGAGGATGATCCTCGTTGAAGGAATTATCCTGAGCTCATTCTCATGTTAATAAAAGGAAATATTATAAAATATCTAATATTCTTAATCTACCTACATATTCTGCTTCAAAAGAATTCGATTACCCCAACGACTGAAATTTCCTAATCGGATAATGACAATCAATATGCACCACTGAGGTGTTTCGATAACCAGTCTCCCAGCGAACGATACAACTAAAGCAGTAATTACAGTAATAAAGTAATGAATTTAAAACACCTGCAAGTTCAACCTCAGCTAATTATCGAACATTACACGTCTCCATAAAATAGTAATTTTATTTCTTGAGAAATATAACGTTTCCTCAAGAAACTCAATTCTTTCAAATCTGCGAATTTTCTCCAAGAGTGTTTTGAGATTAACTTTAGGTAAAAATTGCGGAAAAGCGAGTGGATCGAGATCGAATCACTGATGAACCACGAGGCTGCCATGAAAAAAACCAGGAATTCGATCGATCGTTTCGTTTCTAGAATTGGAAGTTCAGTAACGTTTTATCCGAAGCCAGCGGAGCGAGGAAAACTGTGGCTCGGGCGACACGCTTCGCGGATCGACGCGGAAAGGCTCGGTGCAATCGCCTTCATAGAAACTTAGCGAGCGAAACAAACGATTTACAGGTGGCTGAGTTGCTCGTTGCTCTTGACTGTGAAGAGTAGAGCTTCTCTGAAGATCTTTTGATGCAACTTCAAACGCTGGACGCTGTGAAGTTCATTGTGATCATGAATACCTGCGAAGCGAGCCAATATTTCATGGCTGTTGCAAAACTTCTGGTGCAGCTGAAAATGATGAAAGAAATTCGTACTTCAATATTGCTAAGATTTGGCCTTGAACTTGGAATGGAATGTCATGGACAATTGTGTTTAATTCTTGTATAATATTTTTTTATTGAATTTCTCTCTGTTGCAGAATTTCATTTTAGAACTGTTGATTAGACAGCATTTAAGTATATTTAAGTAATATGAGCAATTTGAAACTTGTTTAGATACATTAATTTTTATCAATTTTTATAAAGGGAGAATTCACTGTATTTTCATTTAATTACAGTTTTTGTTTAAGTAGAAATTGATGAAACGTTTATGCACAAAAACCCATCAACACATTGCTATTCATATCAACCTAAACTTTACGATATCATAAAGTGACAAAGAACTTGTGCATAATTTAATTACAACAATAAAATCTTGACTCACTATGTTGTCAAGTAAAATGCCACTATACTGGCAAAATATGCTAACTGAAAATTGAACATAATTAATTGAATTCATTAATATTCATTTAATATTAAGTGAAATTATAATAGTAAAGAAAATTGTTTAAAAAAAAGTCATGAGAACTGTAGTACACTAACAAATGAACGTCAGATAAAACAGTAGAGTTGAGTAATATTCAGAGATTATGAAACATCATACAAGAAAGGATCATTTATTTCGTCCCTGTAAATGGTAACTAGAGAAAAGGTATGTAAAAACAGGAAAGACTACGCTCGAGTCGTTGCCGTATCGTTTATTCAATAATTCGTGTGACACGAATATTCAAATAATCGTTGACAATTCATAAATTAATAAACGTTAGAAGTAATAAATATATTAATACAAAATTCACGCAGTATTACATAACTATAGCGAAGTGATTGCACCTGCCCAATGTGGTCGTAATACTTCTACAGTTAGAACGTTCGCTATCGTTACACTGAGCATTGCATTAGTACTCTTTGATCGGAGATAAAACTTGGAGCAAAATTGCAAGTGTGATAATTTATGGAAATATTAGGTTTGATGGCGTTCGTTAACTCGTATTCAGTCAGTGTGAGTTTATTGAACGCTGAATTATTTATTGAGTGTTGAGTGTGACGTGCATTTTGGTATGAGTAGTGAATTAGGAAATTTTCAAATTTTCAAGATTTCAAGTATTCAAGTTTAAAAATTTTTAAGTTTTCGAGTTTTCAAGTTTTCTACTTTTCTAGTTTTTAAGTTTTTAAGTTTTCAAGTTTTCGAGTTTTCGAGTTTTTGAGTTTTCAAGTTTTTAAATTTTCAAGCTTTCGAGTTTTCAAGTTTTCAAGTTTTCAAGTTTCCAAGTTTTCAAGTTTTCAAGTTTTCAAGTTTTCAATCTTGCACGTCTTCAATTCTTTAATTCTTCAATTCTTCGGTTATAAAAATTTCCAAATCATCAAATTTCCAAATAACCAAGTTCTATGTTTCAAAATTTCTATGCTTCTCAGTTATCACATAATCAAATACTTTATGCTTATTGCTTATGTTCTACATTTACGAATTTGTATCTGAAATCTACATTTAAGAATCTTAAATGAAAATATTTGTCAATTTCCAAATTTACATTACCAAGCAATGCAAGTCATTACTCGTGTTTTTCTACAAACGTTATATCTACCCACTAGCCTAATATTTTTTTGGATTTTCAGAATAGTCAGTCATCACGAACAAGAAGTACTAATGAAGCCGAAAAAAATACCAGCGAACACAAGTATCTATACATAGATATAAAAAAGTAAACATGTATAAAATCTAACAATTCATAATACTTTCGTTCCTCAACGATCGATTAACGTTACAGAATGAAAGAAACGATCAGGTACTCCGAAAAAGGTGAAATGTCAATTAAGATGATATCATCGGTTTCCACGAGTTCGAATCATTCTGATCCGAGGCCGATTGAGTTTCTGCCGATTGCAACATAGATGCTTCCGGTCGAAAAAAGTCGATAATCGGATGGTAATTGTAATTGATTCGCCTCTGTGGTTCGTGGTACTCGTCATCGAAACCGCCATTTTGTAACCGCGACGTGGCGTCCATTTCCAGGTCGTATGGTTGACTGTACCTGAATAATTAAATCGTTAAATGAATTAAGATCGTGCTGTGCAAGGACTGTGTTATGTAAAGTAATTGTTAGGTAAGATTGAAAGTGGGTTAAGATATTATGGATTATTGCTATTGATTTAAGAAGCTTACATTTTTCAAGATTCTATATTTTCATATTTTGATTTTCACTAAATTTTTAGTTTGAAAATTTTAGGATTGATGGTTTTCCGAATTGTCACATTTTACATTTTTGAACATAGAGATTTCGAAATTTTCAAATTTTTAGTTTGGGAATTTTGGACTTGTTGGATTTGTGAATTTTCAAATTCTATGCCTTGAAATTTTTAAATTGTATTTCCAAATACTCTAATTTCACTTATAGCAATTTTCAGATTGTCAATTCAGATTTATCGAATTCCAATATTCCTAAATTTCTAAATATACGAAAAGTAAAAATGAAAAGTGTTTACCTATTTAATATTGTACTGTTATTTAAACTTTCAGTTTCTTCAACATAAGACGTGGATTCCCTTCTGTATGGCGGTCTACCCGGTCTACTTGGTCGCGAACCCTTCAGTAATGGACCAGTGTACCCAGGTGCTCTTGTATTTGGAGCATGCTGCTGAGGCAATTTATCGAATGGTCGTGAACTCAAAGAGGAAGGCTGTTTTTTAGGCCTCGTTCTGACAGGAAGCGTAAAAGTTGGTCTACTTGGAGTAGCTTCCATTAAAGGCTTCTTATTGCTTGAACCTATAAAATTAGAAAAATATTACAATTACCTTTCAAACTTCATCTAATTATTAAATCTAACTCTATCAAACCTAATTATTCAGTAAAATCAAATGTTCTATTGAAGACAAGCGTCAATTTTATTCATAAATTCTTAACCACCAGTTGAAACTGTTACGTTAAAAATTTGTTAAAGTAAACACATGTTACTTGAGTATACAAGAATTTAATTTGTAAATTGTATGAAATTTTACTTACGTGTAAAATGTTGTCTAATTGTATAAAACTGTATAAAATTCTATTTATGAATCAAATAAAGAGTAAAGTTGTACCTAGGGCAGAATCAAATCCAGCGACGAACTTGCTCAAATAGTTCAACTTGGAATCTTCGAAGTCATCTTTTTGTTCGTTGTTTGTGGCAAAATCGGATCCAGGAAAAGACTCCTTGATCCTCGAAGGTGGATCATTCTGATGGGGTGGAAAAATCTCAGCGTAGCCGTGAACGTGGCAGCTGCAGCAGGTTGGTACTTTGAAGATGTCCATGTGAAGTCCTAATTTACTATCCCACGTTAAAAGTCTGTGGTAGTTGTACACCTGAACGCAGGATGATCGATAGTTCTCCGAAATGAAGGAACAGCTCGATTGGGGGTTTCTGAAATGATCGCAGTTTGAAGTAAACGAAGAGAAATATTGTCGGATATAAAATTTAATTTAGAACAAGTTAGCTAAATTAGACATTTGACTATGAAATTGTAATATTTGTGTATTTATACCACTTTAAGTAAACGTATATGTATCTGTAAAAAATATAAATGACAATTTTCTATGAACCAGTCAGATAAGTTAACTGAATAAAGAAATAATAAAAATCTTAAACCTGTGTTTTTGTGGTCATAAACCTTAAACTTCGCGCTACACGAAACTTAATAATTGTGCGGTATCAAGCTACAATCCAAAGAACCCTTTCGTTTTTTAAACAGATTCTCGTTATGACGAGCGAAAGCGAAACACGATGTCAACTGTGAAAAATACTGTATCAATTCACCACAAGCAGCTGCGAACAAAGTGGTCATTTTGCTCATCGATACGTGACGAAGCGCAAAATTTCAATTTCTACGAAGTTGCGTTGAAGATGTTCTGTCAAACGTTTCTGGGAAATCGGTTTACAGAAAAAATTCAACCGAATCACTTTCTTTCAACTTGGGAAAGCATTGAAACGGAAGAGTGGTAGATAAAATTGATTTTGAAAAACAGATAAAAAGTTGGACTCGCCATTTTGAGGAGATACGAAAGTTACTTACGAACATTTTTCCAGTCGCAAAGTTTGTGTGTGTTCTCCAGTGTTTATGATGTACTTCCAGATACCGGAAGCGGCTCTAGCCAGTTGTGGACGAGCGTACTTCACTACTGATGGACATGTGAAGCCTTCTTCAACGTTGTCGAATGAAGTTGTGTCGGATCTCCTGAAATTTATAATATTTGCAACGTTAAGCTCTTTAGTTTGTGGCTTCATAGAAATATAAAGACTTCATTGGACGCTAATATCAAGATATTTAAAAGTTCTGAATTAGGTTGAGAAATTTCTGATATTGAACTTTATGGTTGTTTTGTTTAGGAAGAAGGTTTGGTAGATTTATTTTAAGGTTTACTCATTTAGCTCATCTAGTTCGCATAACTAGATTACTTCATTTACATCATCTAATTTACCTAGTTCATCTAGTTTAATTAGATCATATATTTCATCAGGTTCATGTAATTCACCTAGTTCACCTAGTCCATCTAGTTTAGTTAGTCCATCCACTTCATCTAACTCATCTAACTCATTTTATTCTTATACTTCATTTACTTCATCAACTTCATCAACTTCAACTTTGTCTACTTCATATACTTACTTCAAGATTAGTTAATGAACTAAAGAACACATAATACAAGTCAGTAAAGTAGTGACACGATTTGCACTGCTGCATGTCGAGTTGCCATTCAACAGGGGCACCCTTCAAAAGCAACCACCTGCATATGTACTCTAATTGCAACTCAATTGTTCTATGCAATACCACTTTGTATTCTTACCTTCTAATTTCATTGCTCTCGTATCGATTCTCGTATCGGCCATCGTACTTGTTCTCGAATTTATTCTCAAGAGGCAACGCTATAGGCACATCCCCGGATTCGTCAAAATCTTGAGACTTGTAATCCGTCAGCAAAGCAGCGACCATCTCTTTGTTGCTCCTCAAACTTCTGGTGATTGTTTCGCTAAACAATTGTATAATTAAACTCAAAAATTGGTGAACAATTTTATAAGCAATCTTTTTAATAATTGCACATAGATGCAGTTAATCTTAGAGTTAATCTCAAATCCATCTTATAAAATTGTGAGTTTATAATAATTTAAAAGATTAAAAAATCAGAATTGTTCTTCATGATGTTAATATATATGCTAATGTACGGTAATGTATAATATATAATATATAACATATATGCTAATTTAACCAAATGTATGATAAGTATGCAAGTAACATCAAGACTAATAATAACATCAAAACCAATAACAATTTTACACATATTAGTAATTACATGTACTGATCTATAATTAGATTATAGAAACAATCCATCAATTACTGAATCAACCAAAAATTTTTTTAACAAATATTTTAACAAATTTTCAGACGTAATTCCAAAACAATCTTCATATGAAAAACTTTGATCATATATGTCCAACTAATTTTTTCAAGCAGAATCGGTCATATCATAAGTTGCATCACACCCTATAATTTCGTTCACAAGACATTCGTCCGAATTCGTTTCACGATTCGCCACGGAAAGGAAAAGGAAATGAAAGTCATTGCTTTCGCCGGTGTTTCCACAACTTCCGTCCTGCCGCCCGTAATTCCTAATTAAAAACTCAAGAACGGTTATGAGAAGAACCGTATTGCGCAATTGGCATAGAAACCAGTAGAATAACACGAGAACTTTCTTTCGTTTTAACGAGCCCACGAATTACGCCGTTACCATTGTAAAATTGCCATCACACATTCACCCAATTATCGCAAGAATTCCCTTAAATTAGTTGTCCAGCGGAGAAAGCGCATTGAAATGCCTCGTGAAACGCGTTGTGCAATGGTTGCAACCCTGAATGGAAACAATCGAGGAAAAAAGTGAAGAAGTTGCCGAGGTACTTACTGCGGATAATCGGCTGCTTCCAGGCAGACTGTCTTCGTGAAGAAAGTACACTCTTTCTCCGTTGGATCCCTCTTCGCTTCCGTTGGACGTCTTGGTGGTCTCGTCAATGGCGTTTTCGACAGATCTGTGGATAATTGGTTACACGCTGTAATTCATTTCCTTCAGTCTTTGCTTCAATGTTTTTATATAGAAGACAACTTGGCTTTTTATACAGAACACGAGAATGTATCAATTTTCACAATGCAATTTAAAAAATATCGGGTAGCATTCTGTAGCATTGTACGTGCAAGAATGAAATGAATATGTAGAATAAATTTTTTACACGCGAGACTCGGTTGTTTGACAAAATTGAATTCGTAAATCCATTAAACATTTTGCTCATAGAAAAATATCAACTTCAATGGATTACAGTATTTATTTTCGTATTAACCTGAATAAACGTTCCTCCGATTAGGTGGTACTGGTCTCCTTGGAGGAGACGGACGATAAGTAGGTCGCTTCCTCAAAGGTCTAACAATTTTCAGTTCCTGTGGCTGCAACAAAAAACGTTAATCTGAAAAATTGCAAGATTTAAATTGCAAAAATAGAAGAACTTGTGTAACAAAGTGGAATAAGGTGAAAAAAGAAAACAGTTAATGGTTGAAAGATCCTCAGCTCTCAGACACATTTAATTCTTTAGAATTAAATTTCACACCACCGTGGTGGCTTCTTTGTTTCATAATGCATAAATAAACACGCTCATCCTCTCAAGCGAATTTTATCTTTCCTGTTGCATTAATTATACTTGAATCTCAATTTCCACAGCTTCTATCTGAAAATCTTAATCGCAACAATGTGCGCGTGTCTGGGTACATTTTGAGCCGTCGGTGTACGTTAATTAATGTCCCGAATTACGTCCTCTATGCGCGGCATCGTTTCGAAGATCTCCACGATTCTCCCTGGGAATTTTGACGAGTAACGAGATAAATATGAACGTCGATTATGGTCGTGAAAGTACTTGCCCAAGAAAATAATCGCAGAAAGTGTCTCGCCAAGAAATTCCTAGATCACGATCACCGTATAATTTCTGCATTCAGCTTTGATGGGAGATAAAGTTTACGAACGAAAATAGCAGTCCTGACCAAAAACGTGAAATTTCACTTGAACGAGATTCCAACTGCGCGACTTTTAGAAACTAGGGATACGATAATAAGATGCGGTACAGAACAGAAAGCTACAAAGCAGTGAGTAGATAAGTATAGGGCTTAGTATTCATACGCGACAAGTATATACAATTTTACTATGATTTACGACCTGAAGAACTTCTAAACTCGACTTTCTAAAGATCTTTTTTGTCGGAAGATAGATGGACGTTAATGTTTCGTCATGGTGAACTGTAGCAATATTGGTTCGGAAATCTGGATTTTCTGATGCAGAAATTCTAAGGTTTTTCGACGGCAGTTTCGAACTGTCGATAGACTGAAATAAATGGAAACGAAGGCTTCACAATGAAAATTAATATTTGTACTGTGACATATAGTTAGGAATTATTCAATTATTATAGGTATTACCTCTGGCAGGTCTTCAGGAGTTTCTTCATCACCGTTACCGTCGTCGGATATGACTTTAGAGATGTCCGAACTTTTCGGCAACGCAAGGTCTCTGCTGCCATTTTGTCGACTGGCAAATAGGGATCGAAGCCTCTCCAGTTGCTGAAACATCATTAAATTATTTTCATATGAAAACGACCACTTATATCAACTGTAACATATCAACACATATCAGTAAAAAGTATAGAATTATAATTTAATTTTGTGCAAATAACAACACTAGGTTCACGTCTGATGTACAGCTATGTTTGGATTAAAAATAGAGTATAACGATAAAGGGATGAAACATTAAACAATTACATCTCTACGAAAGGTAAAATATCGACAAAAAATCTAAATAATTTCTAGAATTTAAAGTAAGAAAGCGTCACTCCGTTTCATGAACTTCGTAACCAAAATGGCTCGATAATGCTGAATACAAGATGGCGGTCCACACACCCCAATACTCTCCTTTCACTAAAACTCGTCACAACAAAAGCACACATAAATCGACAATGCTAATTACAAATGTAACCGAATTAATTTTCACTAAACGTAATACGATTTCTGTATATATACATTTATTCGTCTTCTAATATCAGATGGCGTGTATATCAACGGTAACACGATAACAGCAAGTTTAGTCGGTTAAATTAGCCGTGGTTAATTCAGCGAACAGGACAGCTGGACGTTATTTATGCAAATAGAAATTTCTTTCGCTCACAGTCTCTCGTGTTTTGTCCGTCTTGTTCTTGGACCCTTCCCCGGTGATCTTGATGGACGTGACTGTTGTCCCGTTGTTTTCTTTACGGTCGTTGAGGTCCCCGTCGTCTTTGAGATCCTCCTCGGCGCAGACATTAATCGAGGATAGTAGCACGACTGCCTAAACAGTGAAACGAACAATCGTGTAAACTTATCCGTGAAAAATCATATTTTAGGTCAGGGAGATCGCTTGTGTAATTATTTGAGTTAACGTTATTTCGACAATCGTACAATTCTCAACATCGAGACTTTAATGTATTCATATTTCCGTTAACGCCTAATGAATATTAATCATAAAACCAAACTCGCAAAAATATTACTATTGTAATACCAGAATCTCAACTGCAATTTTGTAGAGCAGTTAAACTAATCAGTCTCGTTAATAATCTGTGCTAACAGAAAGTATAATGTAGCAATGACTAATTAATATGATACAATACAATTAAAACGGCCAATAAACCTTTACTCGTTATACTGTGATTAACTTTTTTATGTTGAACGCATAATTTATGAGCTGTAATAAAAAAGGAGAAGTCAGAATGCTTCATATTAAGTGCTGTGGGGGTCAGTGAACACCGATACCATAATTTACATATAGCGAATAATTAAACAGATGTTTATAAAAGTTCGGAGAATGGTATTGATATTATAATTAGCTTCGTGAGTAAGTGGAGAGTTTAATGTGGGAAAAGTTCTGAAGTAAGGTTTCGAGTAGCAGTAATTCTAGTACTAAGCTATGAAATTCTGAATTTTAGTATTATAAATTGTAAAATTCCAGAATTTCAGAATTCCAAAATTCTGAATTCTAAAATACTGAATTCCAAAATTTTGAAATTCCAAGATTGGGAATTTCAAGATCTCGAATTCCAAAATTAGGAATTCCAAGATTCCGAATTCCAAATTCCAAGATCCCGAATTCTAAAATTCGAAATTCCAAGGTCCTGAATTCCAAAATTCCAAATTCCAAGGTCCCGAATTCCAAAATTCCAAATTCTAAGAATTCCGAATTCCAAAATTCCAAATTCCAAGGTCCCGAATTCCAAGATTCCAAATTCTAAGAATTCCGAATTCCAAAATTCCAAATTTCAAGATGCCGAATTCCAAAATTCCAAATTCCAAGTTCCTGAATTCCAAAATTCCAAATTCCATGGTCCCGAATTCCAAAATTCCAAATTCCAAGGTCTCGAATTCCAAAATTCCAAATTTCAAGGTCCCGAATTTCAAAAATTCATATTCCAAGGTCCCGAATTCCAAAATTCCAAATTGCAAGTGCCCGAATTCCAAAATTTCAAATTCCAAATTCCAAGATCCCGAATTCCAAAATTTCAAATTCCAAATTCCAAGATCCCGAATTTCAAAATTCCAAATTCCAAGATCCCGAATTCCAAAATTTGAAATACCAAAATTCCGTATTCCAAAATTCCAAAATCCGAAATTCCAGGTTCTAAAATTCCAAATTTCAAATTCCAAAATTTCCAAACTTCTCAACCTCCAAATTCGAAACAGACTAACAGTACCTACCGCCCATATTTTCCCAATTCTATACGTAAACCTCACGACATGTTACCGTGAGTGAACTATCGATAATTGGAGGCCGATTTCGCTCTCATAATCGTAACGCTCGAATAACAGAATTTCCCGAAACAAACAATAGCACAATTCCCCTATTATGTTCGCGGGAATCGAAGGCTAGGAAACGTTGCTTCTGGTTATATCAGTTATCGCGGAAGAAATCTCGAACACGAACGGCTGCGATAATTTCGTCGCTGTTTTTCAACGGAAGTGTCGGTGTAACGCGCAAATCGACGTGCAATCTCTTAGAGTAAAAACTCTTCTCGAAGAGATTGGACCGCATTCGACTCGCATCAGTCCGGTGAAATCGTATGATTTTCCTTGGAAGGACACGCAGAAGAAAATCTGAAGAAGAAAATATACGAGCACAGGTGAAAGTCATGTACGTGAAACATTAAATGCTAGAACATAGTGCGTTTGCATAGTTTTTTGTTTTATTTAAAAAACAAATTGTTGTCGCGTCGATTAATTGATGCTGATGGATCCTCGTTAATCGGACTCGACTAGTTTCTCTGCTTTGAATTTGACTTTCACGTTGATACGATGACAACGGGACTTTCTAAAATATGAAATTTTCTCACGATATTGACGGAGAACCTTCTCGCTATTTTACGTTAAACGATTCTGTGACCGCTTAATGAGAATGAACTCGTAATTCGTAATTACTCATAAGCTCGTAATTTGAATATGTGTTTACTGCACAAATATGTTCACTTTCATATTCATATTCATGTGTTCGGTTTTTTTAAAAAAAAGTACTGATGACACTTTGTATTGATTATATCATTTTTTATTGTATTGTGTATTCAACTCCAATTTCGTTAATTGCAGATCATTAAATTACCATTAGTTTCATTTTAAATACATATGTTAACAGAATAATTTCTAAAACATATGTTCAATGAATAAAAATATTTTTTTGGCTAAGGAACATAGAATATTTGTACAGTAAGTCAATTTCAGAAATATTTGAGAAATTTTTACAATTAATTAACTATATTTGAGCAACTTTAAATGTACTGCAATATTTTTCATCACAATGAAATTAGTTTAGGTGTCGTTGTATAATATCTGTTACATAGTAGCTTTGTTTCATAATTTCTCTTGATTCTATTTTGGTCTGATCGCAATCATGATAATTCTGTGCAAATAGTTCTTAATTAGAAATGTAACAATTTGTACCGGGGTAGACAGCGTAAACTGCAAGCGTGATAAATCATTTGAGATATCGATCTTTGCAAGTTTGATTGAATTAATATTTTCTTCCTATTTGACTAGATTCAGTATACTTTTGTAAAGAGTTCTGAATTCATTGTAACTGAAGTTGTGACAATTATAGAAATTTGAATAGCACAGTATCTACATTATACCATTTTCCTGTTATTTGAATATAGAATGTCTAATTAATACAAATTAATTAGTACATTCAATGCTAAATTCAATATAATTCGACCACGTAAACCCAAAACCTCAATCCATGAGTTTTGCTACTTGGTAAAGTAACCTTAATTCACATAGCCCCTGGGTGGTCTCGCAAGTACAAAAAACATGTTCCCGTACTCTGTGACATATCCAATTTGATATTGTCAATCAAGACGTCGCTCGAGGCACCACTATTAGTTCCAATGTATCACAACTATCACCTACCACTCTATTCCTGTTAATAAATCAAACCGAGTTCTCAGTTATGCTTACACCTAGTCGAACCTGTTTCTTTCGTGTTATTACAAATCGTACAATGATCAGCTTCCAAAGAACATTCTGTTTAACACGTGTCACCGAATTGTATACAGGAAATGCCACTGTAGCATTGCATGAGGTGCTTTTGGAATTGCACGATTTTTAAAATTGTGAAATTCCAAAGTTCCAAGTTCCATAATTGTGAAATTCCAAAGTTCCGAATACTAAAATTGTGAAATTCCAAAATCCCCAATTCCACGATTCCCACTTCCAAAATTCCCAATTCCAAAATTGTGAAATTCCAAAATTGTGAAATTCCAAAGTTTAGAATTCCAAATTTTGAAATTCCAACGTTCCGAATACCAAAATTCCCAATTCCAAAATTTTGAAATTCCAAAGTTCCGAATTCCAAACTTCTGAAATTCCAAAATTCCCAATTCCAAAATTGTGAAATTCCAAAGTTCCGAATTGCAAAATTGTGAAATTCCAAAGTTCCGAATTCCAAATTCTCCAATTCAAAAATTTTGAAATTCCAAAATTCCGAATTCCAAACTTCTGAAATTCCAAAATTCCCAATTCCAAAATAGTGAAATTCCAAAGTTCCGAATTGCAAAATTGTGAAATTCCAAATTCTCCAATTCCAAAATTCCGTATTCCAAACTTCTGAAATTCCAAAATTGTGAAATTCCAATGTTCCAAATTCCAAAACTCTGAAATTATAAAATTACCAATCCCAAAATTCCAAATTCCCAAAATGTCGAATTCCAAAAGTTCAAGAAATTCCAAAATTCTGTTTCCCTCGTATTATTACCAATCACACAATGATCAGCTCCCAAAGAACAATTCTTCCTCTCTCTAACTGTTAGAGTCTAACGCGTGCCTCCAAATTACATACACGAAATACCAGGGCACAATTGCACGAGACGCTAAACGTTGACACAGGATATGGTGTATGTAACACAACGCTTTAAGTACTTCAACACGTTATCTGTCACGTGAAATAACCATAAACGTGAAAATTCCAACATATCCTCCTCTGTTTGCAATCAGCGTTGACCCAGTAACCATGATGCTCAGTAGAAGGAAGAGAGCTACGATTTCACTGAGTGATCTTTTTCTTTCATATCGCGGCTCGTCATCGCTTCTTGGCCAATAGCGTACGATTTTCAGGATATTTTGTAAGTCGTGGCTGCTTTTTATGATTATTTGCTCGAAACGGTTGCAACGTTTCCTTTGCTCTTGCCGGCTCAAGCATTAAATATCGCTCGGAAACTTTTCATCTACTATACTTCTTTTAAAGTATCTTCAAAGTTAGAAAATATAATATAATTATATTCTACTTATTTTAAATTAATGTTCATATGTAAAATTTGGATAAGATGAAAAAATGTGTATCAATATGTCACGTGTGTCATATGTGATGTCTACATGTGTGCATGAATTCATACGTGAACCGTGAAAACTTATTGACTTCAAAATGATGTTCATAAAATTTACACATACATACAACCATATATGTAACACATACATGGAAAAAATACTTATATAAAAGAAGATGATGTCCACATGTGTGCATGAATCCATATGTGAACAGTGAAGATTTATTGAGTACAAAATAATGACTTCAAAATGATATTCATAAAAATTGTACAAATACATGAAAAAGACATATGTATATAAAGAAGATGATGTCCACATGCATGTATGGATTCATATGTGATATTAATTCAAAATATATAGGCGATATAAATACTTAAATAGGTTACAAACAACGCATACCAAAAATAATTAGTATATTTTCTATTTCTTGCAAAACGATGTAGCAAATAATGCATAGTGAAAGGTTCTGATTATCTCTGACGTATAACAAGAAAAAACAGCAAAACTATCGATTATAAATGACTTCATCCAGACAACACTTTCATCAAGATAAGATTTGCATGCATAATATATTTCAATAAAATAAGAAACCTCAAATATTTCACACACAAAATGTGTAAATAAAATTTGCATAACATATTAATAACGTACAATGCAATGACTCATCTCAGTTTTCAAAATACTGATGAAATCTGTTTACAGACAATTTTCGAAGACAAACGTTTCCCATACACGAAGCACACAATGGTTCGCAAACCTTGAAAAGGAGGACCCGGTTGACTACAGTTGAAGTGTTAATACACCTTTCATGAATGAAAGAGTACAAAGATAAAGAACTTAGAACGCGTTCATTTGTCAGCGATTCTCCGTAATATTTTCATGTTACTATTTTTTACCGCATTGTCACCGAATGAAATTCTGCTGGCGACTAGATTATCACCAAGGTGGACTTTCACCGAGCTTATCGAACTAAGAAGATAAATGTTTGCGGTAAATTATAAATCCTAACCGTCGACTTTATGTTGTTATATCGGTTAAAATCTGCAGTGAAATTTAAAAGAAAATTATAACTTTCAGTTACGTTCGACAAAGAGAGAGATCGTATATAAATCCCGCAATAATTCAAGCTTATTGCTATTTGGTCTCTTAATATATCATTTTAATCCTTCGGTGATAAATGCTTTTGATAAATGCACCGATGGGTGTGTGCAACATTCTGCTGCACATTGTTGATTTTTATGGTACAGTAAACTTTCGATTTATTGCAGTGAACAGAGATGTATGGTGATATGGCGGTAATATATTAGTTCATGATGTATGGTGATATAACCTGTGGGAATGGGTTGAAAGTACAAAGGGAATGAAACGTAGTGATGTGGTTCGGGATGTAAGGCTTTTGAGATGTAATGTAATGTAATGTGAAATTAGGTGGTTAAGATGTGATTGAGGTAGAGCACAATTAGAAGATGACTCGAATGAGATGTGTGTATTGAGTACAATGCGATGAAGGTACGACGATATTGAGAAGGCGATCTAACATATAACATGACATAGAGATGTAACATGGTTGGAAAGTAATATGATCTAGATACAACGCGATGGAAAAATTAGATGGTCAAGATACAACGCGTACCGAATACTAGATGTGACGAATGCTACACATACCAGATACTGCACGTACCGAATACTACACGTACAAAATGCTGCACGTACCAGATACTACACGTTCCGAATACTACACGTACCAGATACTACACGTACCGAATACTACACATACCAGATACTACACGTACCGAATACTACACGTACCGAATACCACACGCATTGAATACTACACGTACCGAATACTACACGTACCGAATACCACACGTACAGAATACTACATGTACCGAATACCACACATACCGAATATTATACGTACCGAATACCACACACACCGAATACTACACGTACCGAATACCACACGCACCGAATATTACACGTACCGAATACCACACGCACCGAATACTACACGCACCGAATACTACACGTACCAAATACAACGCGTACCAAACACAATACCATGGAGATCCAACACGTTAGAAATTTGACGCGAACGAAGTACAACGCGATCCAATTCCAGCATGAATTAAATGCAACGCGATCGAGTTACAGCGCACGTTGGATACGAGATCGAGTTACAACGCGTATCAAATATAATGCGATCAAAATACAGCGTGGATTAAGTACAAGCGATCGGGTTACAGCGCATATTGGATGCAACGGGATCGAATTACAACGTGTATCAAATTACACGCGATCAAATTACAACGTGGATTAAATACAAGCGATCGAGTTACAGCGCATATTGGATACAACGGGATCGAATTACAACGTGTATAAAATTACACGCGATCAAATTACAGCGTATTTCGAATATAACGTATTGGAGATACCACGTTTACAAAATACGTTGCATGAGTATACAATGTATTTATGATACAATACGCTTCATATACACATTCTTTAGATATATACATGGAAATACACACGTGGTAATACTGCATACGATTATACATACACATGTGTAATATATACACATGTATGTGATAATACTATTTGAGAATACTGTTTAAGAAAAAGATCACAAATGCTGCCAACAACGATATTATTCTACTAATAATTTAATATCTTGTACTAATAATTTTGATATTTTGTTTTTTCCTTAAATTTCAGCCTCTCTGTAACGGATAAAAAAATTGTTTGATCAGTTTCTTTCGACGTTAAAGTATCTATCCTTTACGATCGACGGATCATTCTCACACGATCGTTTAGAAAAAGTGATCGTACAATGTTAATGAGATAACAGATGAAATGACTAATGCAGTAATTGCGTTATACAGTAATTTCACAGAAATCGTGCCAGCGATAAGGTACATATCAAAATCTGTTTCCCAGCAGCTTTCAGAACTCGGAAAGAATAGGCGATCGATAACCTGCAGACGATGACGATAAAGATAATGCGATCGTTGCAATATTATGGAGTGAAATAGTACAGTCGAACAAATAGTACAGTACGATCGTGTTTATATCGTTAATAAATCTTTCACGGCTATCACGCGAGAGGGAAGTTGGCATTCCACGGCAATTAAGGAGAATCTATTTACTTTTCCTGGTTCCGGCAGGTTACTGGATCAAGGCCATGTAAAGGTTGTTCCACTTTAGCCGAGAACAGGTAACAGATGTTACGAGCAGAGCAGTCGGTCACCTTTTTCCGATGGACATTTTGATACCATCGGAATTCATCTCGAAAATGTGGCAATGTCGAAAAGTGTTAGAAATGTGGTACAGGATGTTTTGACGGTAGCGAACATGTGTACATGTGTGAGAAATTTTATCAAGTTGAAAATACTATTATCAAGTACATAACGTGTCACGGCTTTATTAATTATATTACTTACATTTTGAGCGAGATAAAAATTAATGTGCAATCCCATGACTGTTTGAACATGAAACAATATAAATTTCTCAAGTTTCTCAAATTTCTCAAATTTCTCAAATTTCCCAAATTCTCTAAATTTCTTAAATTTATAAATTTCCAATATTCCAAAATTTTCCCAAATTTCAGAATCTCTAAATTCTCATCTTCTCCAAATATTCAAATGTCCAAATTCCCTAATTTCGAACTGCCAAATTTCTAAGTCCAAAAATTCCAAACTCTAGGATCCTCAATGAAACTCAAAGAAACACATAATATAATAATAACAGTAAAATAATATTCTCCACTTCCCTGTCATCCCTATTAACTCATCCTCCACTACACACGGTTCAATGACTCCACAGATTTACTCCTCCAATGTCTATAATCGTGAATCGCATCCACGAAAGTTTCTCGTGATTATGGATACACAAGATGTACCGGTTTAATCGATTCTTGAAAAATCGGTGAAAGTAGATTCTGCCTCTTCATAGATGAAGAGTGAAAGAAGCGTGTGATTCCCACGAGACAATCTTCGACGATATAACATGAAAAATATCTATTCTTCCTCGTATAATATTCTTCAATTTCTTACCACCGTAATCAGAAGTAACCCTCGCGCCATTCTTCCTGTGATCTCTCATCAACTTCCTTATTCCCGTTCCACAAAATCACTATCACTGTCACCATCAATCTTCCACGAAATTACTGATTCATTTAAGAAGCAAAATACTGACAAGAAAAATTAACTTAAGACCACCAAATATTAATTTATAGCCGAATTAGTTAGCTGCGTTTTTTCACAAGTTTCTAATAAAAAATGGTTGTTCAGAGCTGTTGACGTTTATCCGTTTCGGATAAGGAAGATGAGGTTTGCACGTTGGTTCGATGACTTCCGCGCTGGTGGAGGCGTAGACCGACTTGTTGTTCGAGCGGTCGCGTAGTGCGTACGGACCTCGTCGGGTGGAAGGAGACGCTGAAGAAGAAGAATCGAGGCTCTCACGTGGGGATAAAATGTAGGAACGAGCGTGGTTCGTCCTGCGTGTTCCCCCTTCGTATAGCCCGTGACCGAGATAACCGGACGGTGGATAAGCGTGTCGTGTTCGAGATGAACAAGAAGTCGGCCACTCGACCTCCTCTTTCCTTCTCGGGCACATCTCTGCTCGGGGAGCAAATCGACCGATCGTGTCACCCTTCATTGGACAGCGCGTTACGTTCTCTCTGCTTCCTTATTCTTCCTTAATTGTTCTTGTAACGGGATCTTATGTATTAAGCAATTTTTGGAATTTACTAATTTTAATGACTTATTATAGTATATAATTATGTTATTTTTTAGTCGATGCAATGTCTGGTGAGATAAGTTTATCATGCAGTAATGTGATTTATGGCAAAGTAGTGCTGATGGATGATATATTGATAAGATTTCTGTGAGATATTATTCAGTTACTAGATTGCTAAAAACATGTATTTCCAAATCATTACTTTCTTAGATTCTTTTATACTGATCTTATTTGTATGTTTCTTTACTTCTATATATTTCTGTTTCTATTTCCATATTTTGTATTATACATTATACACTATGCAATATTGTCACACATGTAATACAATCTGTTACATGCATTATACAGTAAATATGTACTCTATTATCTTTACCTATTTTTATTGTATATCTCTATATTTCTATCCTTATATCTCTATATTTTTATATTTGCATACCTTGTGTCCCTCTACCTCTACACACCTATAATATTATATACTCCCATATACTTAAACCTCCATATCCCAATCTTCCACATCCCCACATCCCTGTATCTGTACATCCTTACCTTCCTACAACCCTACATCACTACATCGTTAAATTGAATCGCAAAGAGCCTCCTGTTCACTAGTTTTACTCCATAACTTTCCCCCGTGGTCACACGCGAAGTGTCCGTGGACCGAGATTCAAGGCATCGTTTCCACTGTCGAGTTCAGGAAATCTGCATTCCAAAGGGATCGCACCGCATAAAGATCGTAAGAAGGCGCCGTAAGGTGTTTCCTTGAATGGTTCAACGATAGTCCCGTGTCGTAGGGCAGCCATTCGGATGTTTAAGCGAACCGAGGAAATAGAAACGAATAATCGATGAATCGTTCGGCGGGTCAGTTACGACGATAAAAGGAATGGTTATGGCCTCCGCGTGAACGGTGTTACAAGTTCAACTGACGCTGCGCTCGAAAGCACTGGAATCGGTAAGTGCATCGACAGGAAAGAAGAAAAATACTGATAACACTGATTTTTAATAGGGTTGATTTTTAAATCGTAAATTTACTTCAATTTTTTGAGAATCAAAATTTCTTTAAACATCAAAATATTTAGGTACGTATTTTTTAATATGTCCTTAAAGGAATTTTGAAAGAAGAAAATTAGAATCTTGCGATTATTATTAAGGTCTTATTCTGCAAAAGTGACAAAAGATTTAAATATTTCATAAGATAAGAGAAGGTACAAGTTGAAAATGTTACAAGTGATGATTTTAATATTTCGTTGAATTTATTTAAAAAAATAAGAATGTGAAAAATATGGTGTTTACGTTCCGAGAAATGTACTATGCACATTGCAATTTGCGTTGTTATAGTTCGCTCGAAAACGCATTATCTAACGCTCGTAGGTCAAACAATTATCACCGGCGTACGGCTTGATAGTAAATAAAAATTGGAAAGCAAAGTGAAACGCGCTCGTTTCGAGGAATATTTGGGTCACCAACTCGTTAATGTTCCTATCGAAAAAAATAACGTTGTTCAACGAAAGGCAGAATTTTCAGCCGGCTACGAACGAAAGTGGAACGCGTCGCGGCGATCTTACTTTTAATTGCGCGATCATTCCTCGGATTGAAGAGGATTTTCTCGTCACATTTTTAGACTCGCGTTTCTAGATTCAACAGTCATCATAATTTACACTGGGAGATCCGTTTATCGAGATATTTCTTCAATTTACTTCTAAATAAAAATCTGATGTCATAAAATTGCAGTCATAAAATACCAGAAAAATGATCGATTTTATAACAATAAAAGTCACACATGTTCATCATAATCTAATAATTCTTGTCGTGGTGAATATAAAGAATTACCGTAAAGCTGTGGCATGAGTTACTGTCGAATACCTAGACGTTAATTGATCGAAACAAGATGTTCTCGCTATCGCGTCAGACAGCCACTAAATAACCCGTGGAAATTAAAAAACGATTACAGGAGAAAGTCCCCGTTTTCTTCAGCCACCTACAATTTCTATTTACATCTTGAAATACCATGTGCTAAATATTTCAAGGTCCGCTTCACATAAACAAAAAGAGAAACACAAATCGTCGCTGCATGTCTGGTTTTCCACGATACGACATTAGTTAAGTCCAATCGGAAACGTTTTACGTTTACTAGTTTTACACCTTTTCCATTTCAATGTTACTCTCACATCGTTACCTGCATATCGTCAGATTTCTAAGCGAAAGTCTTTCTATAGATAGTAACCGCGACCTAGACGCCGGGGTTCTTGCAGGATGTTCCTGCACGATTATACCCCAGTGACCTTCGTGAGATCGCCAGCTACGGTAATTAGCTCGTTAAAGTAATCGACGACTTTCCACTGGTGCCTTGAATGAATACCTGTGTGTTGAATGACCGTCAATATCGAATGGCTAAACGTGTAATAAGCGATATCTCCATGTTAAGAGATATTTTTAAAAAAATTATTGTTCATTAGAATTGTAATGCGTTGAAATTACCGTATATTAGAATTGACACGCGTTCAAATTGCTATGGATTATATTGCCATGCTTTGGAAATTCTGCGCGTTCGAATTGTCACGCATTATATTGCCATGCATTGGAAATTCTACGCGTTATATTGCCATGCGTTGGAAATTCTACGCATTCAAATTGCCACGCATTATATTGCCACGCGTTGGAAATTCTACGCGTTCAAATTACCATGCGTTGGAAATTCTACGCGTTTAAATTGCCACGCATTATATTGCCACGCGTTGGAAATTCTACGCGTTCAAATTGCTACGCATTATATTGCCATGCGTTGGAAATTCTACGCGTTCAAATTGCCACGCATTATATTACCACGCGTTGAAAATTCTACACGTTCGAATTGCCACGCATTATATTACCATGCGTTGGAAATTCTACGCATTCAAATTGCCACGTATTATATTACCATGCGTTGGAAATTCTACGCGTTCAAATTGCCACGCATTATATTGCCATGCGTTGGAAACTCCACGCGTTCGAATTGCCACGCATTATATCACTACGCGCTAAAATCCTCATGTATTAAAATCGCCATGCGTTATATCGCTACGCATTAGAATTCCCACGCGTTATATCACCACATATTCAAATTACCACACATTAGAATCGATATGTGTTCGATTTTTCACGCATTGTATTGGTATACCTTGCAATTGCCACGCGTTATATCGCCTTGCATTGAAATCGCTACACGTTGAAATCGACACCTCATATCACCACATGTTAAAATTGACTCGTGTTCGAACTATAACGCGTTATATTTCCACTTATTCGAGTTATCACCCTTTCAAAATTTTCACGTGTTAAATCACCTTGCATTAAATCAACGAATGTTCATCACGAACAGTATAGTTGAACGCAATAATAAAATGTTTGTTTAAAAGTCTCCTGAGTACAAAATACCCTACAAACATTTACTTATCAATTTTTCACAAAATTTCTATACTATGTTTTCTTGACTTGTAAAATAATTCCAACAAAATCTAATTCCCAAACAAACACAAATCTAAAAATCGAGAAAATGGCTGTTCAACGAATCGTCTTTACATGGGTATGTTCTCTTTTTTCTTCCATTCTGACGTCTGCCATGTTTCGATCGTGAAAATACATATACCTAAGTAACTATAAACGTGGCCAGACGTTTTACGGCTGTTTCAGGATTTCTGGAATGCGATCCAATTTACAATAACGATCCTTATCCTCGCTGCATGCTGCGACTCTGTGAAGACAAGTGCAGAGAACGTTCGTATGGAACCCAAACGATTGCTACTGACAGTTGTCGGATGATTGGGAGACGCTGAAATAATTCGTTTTTTGAACAGTTTCCAATTGGTTCTGCAACGTCGTCTGACGATTTCGTTTACTTCGAAGGCTAACATTAATTGGATGAAATGGTTGTCGAATGTTTTCACTTAAATTTAACTATAAATTCTGATTTTATCGATATGCTAGTACCGTTTGGTACTAACATGTTCGTGTACAGGTCGTTTTGGCCATTTTGTTAGATTCGCATGATTAAACTGCAATTTACTTGCGGAGAAAGTGATTATTTTTGTAGTTTGTGTTATGAGCTACTTGTGATAGCTGTAGAAATCATGTTAATATGTTATTTTTATTGTCTTGAAGAAAATTAGTTTAATTTCAGACGTTAATTATAAACATTGGAATTTTTCGAATAATTTTATCGTAGCTTTCAATATTTATGAAGATAATTTTTTGTAGATTGATTAGACTGCTTGTCGATGAACTGTACAAAAATAGTAACATTTGATACATTATTTATTATTAATTCCAACAAGCTGAAGTAATATGTATATTTCACTTTAAATTTTATTTTAGAAATTTATTAAATAAATTCATTTTAATAATGACTATACAATTAAATTACAAATAACAGTGTCTTTAAAGGTAAATATATTTCACAGTTCATGTTGCAGATTAATTAAATTATTTACCAATAAACTGTACAAAAATTGCTACATTAAATATTTTTATCATTTAACACTAACTACCATACTGACTTAAAATGTACATTTTAGAAATTTATAACCGCATTCCTTTAGATTCGAATTAAATTACACCTTTATTTGAAAGTGATTATTTTTATGTACCCAGAAAGTATTTCGTGTGAACAAAATAAATGGCTCGAAAGTTTCACATGTTTCAAATACCACGATAAGTGAAAAAAAGTTCCAATCGAAATTCCAGTAAAATTACATTATTTGTCGATGTCTTTTGACCGTACTAATGACAACATTTATACTTTTTCTTCTCTTCTGCGGCTTTTTCCTTCTGATCCACCGAATTTGGAACTCTGATAGGTTGAGTCCAGCTGGTACCGTCATTTTGAACCTTTAGCCCTTATCTCGTTCGTTGGTCAGCTATAAATTCTTCTGTCACGGTAAACGAGATTCTATTAATCGAACTCTGTTGCACAATCTCGGGAGGAAGGATAATTTATCTCGAACCAAACTCCCAGATTGTTTGATATACTAGGTTACTGATCACTGTAACACTCTTCTGTGATAGTTGAATGAAGCATGAACGGTTTCATTGTAATTTTATATCAATTTGTGTAATCACAGGAGAGATACATTATATTAGATATATATTAGAGAGTTTGGAAAATATATTTTGTCGCATGAGGGCTGGAATGTATGTATTTAAAGTATATCGAATGTAAGAGGGTTAAAAGAGGTGTATAAAGGAAGAGTGCACATGCACTTGGGCAAAGTTTGAAATTCTGAAATTTGCATATTTGGAAAATTGGCACTACGGAAATTTTGGAATTTGTAAATGTATAAATGCAGATATTTAGAAATATGGATACTTGGAAATATAGAAACTTGGAAATGCAAAAATTTAAACATATAGAAATTTGGAAATGTTGAAACTGGATGTGTAGAAACTTGGATGTGTGGAAATTTGGAAATGTAGAAATTTAAAAATGTAGGAATTTGGATGCGTAGAAATTTGGAAATGTAGAAACTTGGATGTGTAGAAATTTGGAAATGTAGAAACTTGAATTTGTAGAAATTTGGAAATGTAGAAACTTGGATGTGTAGAAATTTGGAAGTGTAGAAATTTAGAAATGTAGGAATTTGGACGTGTAGAAACTTGGAAATGCAGAAATTTGGAAATGTAGAAATTTGAAAATGTAGGAATTTGGATGCGTAGAAATTTGGAAATGTAGAAATTTGGAAGTGTGGAAATTTAGAAGTGTAGGAATTTGGACGTGTAGAAATTTGGAAATATAAAAACTTGGAAATGTAGAAATTTAAAAATCTAGAAATTCAGAAATTTAAAAATCAAAAATTGAATAAAATAAAACCCATATCACATTCAACATCCTACATTAACTTCCTCCTAATTTCCTCAACACCCATTTACAATTTCCCAATTCCCTCAAGACTTCAATAATAAAACTCATACAAGTATTTTCCAAGATATATTTTGCAAGAAACGTTACACCGAAAATCGTGGACGAATCGAAACAAAATTTGCGACAACGTTTACTGACAAAAAGAGCAACTCCTTACAGTACTCGAGTTTACATACAATAATTCTTGTCATTTTTTTGGGGGGCGGGTAAAAAGAGGATAAAAATTGTATATATCGAATTGTAAAAACTATACGCAGAATAACGTCGAATATCGATAGCATCGCTTCTCTTCGATAATACGGAAGCGAGGTCGGAGATTCTCGAAGAGAACTACATAATAAATCGACGTGTGTTAACTTACAAATATCTAAATAAAATAAAACAACCGACAATGGTGGGGCTTCAATCGGCTCTGAGGGAGCTCTCGTTATATCATACATTACAAAAAGAGTGAGAAAGAAGAATGAGTACGCAGATATCACAATCCAGAATAAATTTACGCGCGATTTTGTGCTTAATATAGACCAATCGCCACCCCAGACGCATCGAGAGAGACTAGAATGATTAAAGATAAGACGATCGAAATCTTATTGTTAGAGCTGTCTTCAAAATTCGAATATTCGATTTATTTTAATGTGCGAATATTTGAATTGTATTCGAATTTTGTATTTACTCGAATGCACGAATATTTGAATTATACTCGAATTTTTAATTTATGAATCATTCGCAGGATTTTAGTGTTTGAAGCTCGTCAATTTTGAATAATGGGTTCTTAATTATTATTTGAATATTTTACTAGGTTTCAACTATTCTTAAATATTTGAATATTCAATCAGTGTCTAGTATTCGTAGCAAAATTATAAATAGTGAAATTTGCAATATTTAGTTATTGAAATTTTATAAAATTCGATGTATTTGAATTTCAAGTAACAAAATCCTATACAATATAATTCAAACATTCGACTACTAACATTTCAAAATACAATTTTATCAGAGAACTCCTACCTAAATATCGAATATACAATTTTTTTTTTAAATTCGCAGTGCTTTCGAATAGCACCATATTTCTCAATTACCCTAAATATTTAAATATTCGAGTTCAATAATAAAAAAACAGGTCCAAAATTGTACAGCTCTATGTTATACGTACGAGTTTGATAACGATCCATTAATGATATGAAAATAATTATAGCAATAATAACCTTCGATGCAATTGCGATGACAAGGTTGATGAAGATTATTGTTCTTTTTTTTTCTTTTTTCTTTTTGATTGATACAACGCATCGACAATGCGTTCTTTTTATGTACAATGCTCAGAAGCGAGAAATTATCACGCTAAAAGGCACACAAGGCAATTACAAAGTAATTTATCAATACATTCCTTTCCAAACTTTCTACAAATTTCAATAAATAACAATTTAATTTATTCATCTCCCGAATAAATAAACGTTTTTCAGACTGATGAACTTTTACAAATAAATTTTTATTTGTTCAGTTTCGATGTGGAACGTATTGATCGCTCGAATATGAAAGTTTCTTAATTTTACAAAAAATGAAGAATTATTAACATGAATGTCAACTTTTCAAAGTTACAAATTTTTTAAGAAATTTGAATTTGATAACGGTTTCAATTTAATGCCGATGTAAACGAGCTCGTAACGATTGGCGTTAATTGAAAACACTAGATGCGCGATAATAATACTAAAAACAATACTTCACTTTTTTAAACATTTTCGCGATTAGCGAACAATAAAGAACATTTGTTATCCTTAACTGTACAGACCGCAGATTACTCTGTGCTTTATTTGCATTGTTAAATTATTCCCTCCGCGTCCTGTGATTTCCGCCGCATTTTAACGTCTAATCCATTCACACGCACACCGATCAACTTTTGTCTTCCCCATAAGCTATCAATCACATAACAATCCTTTATTTTCTCACGATCGTCGCTAACACTTTCACGGAATTCTGAAGCACCTGAATTGAGAAAGAAATGTTTCTAACAGGCACGAACGCAGAAGAGTACCAATAAATAATTAATTTTATAATTAGTTATGGGGTATGGAGAATAAATCATTTGACGTTCTGTACACTTGCTGTGTAAAGGTGAACATTTATAAATTTACAATTTTCAAGTGATTGTAATTTTGGAGGTTTAAAATTTGGAAATTTCTGAGTTCTCAAATTTTCATATTTTACAGATTCCTGTTGTCATAAATTTTTATATTCCAGAATTGTCACATCCCCAAATTCCCACGTCCCCTAATCATCAAATCCCCAAATTCAAAAATTCCCAAATTCTCACATCCCCAAATTCTCACATCCCCAAATTCTGAAACCTCCAAATTGTCACATCCCCAAATTCTCACATCCCCAAATTCCCACATCCCCGAATTCTCACTTTCCTAATTTCTCAAATTCCCAAATTCTCACATCCCTAATTTCTCAAATCCCGAAATCCTCAAATCCCCAAATTCTCACATCCCTAATTTCTCAAATCCCCAAATTCTCAAACCCCCAAACTATCAACTCACCAAATTCCCCAAATTCTCAAACCCCCAAACTATCAACTCACCAAATTCCCCAAATTCTGAATTCTCCAAACCATCAAACCTCCAAATTCCCAAATCTCCACACCCCCAAATCCAAATCCTCAAATTTACATCCCCTCTGCGTCCAACCCTGTTTCAAAATGATAAACTATTTCAAATCAACTATCTGCACAAAATATATGAATCATCAATTCATTTATTCTTCACAATAGTCACATAAATCAATACAAAAATTCGCAATGACAACTGACGAAGAAATTCAATGTAAATGGACGGACTCTGATATCATTTAAATCAGCATCTTATTGTTACGTTTTCGATATAACAAACTCGATTCTGTAATCGAAACTTTCATTTTCCATCGCCACAGAACAATTCATATTTCCAGCATCAATTTCTCATCCATCATTCGTTGCAATCTATCGATAAATCCTCTCCGTAAAACCACACGCATTGGTACAAAGAAGACTCGCACGCTACTCGCAGCGAAGAGCTTTCCATTAATTTCACCAAATCGGAAAAGTCCAAATCGAGATGGTGAATCTTCACGAAACGATCCTCCTCGAGGATCAAAATGACAAGGAAAGGTCCACTTTAATCATTCTCTCAGTCGGTACATTCCGAGGCGAAACTCTCGAGATCAACGTAATGTCCATTCATGTTGTCCTCGAGTAACTGCGCCAGATCCCTTCTAAGCGTCTGGAATTCTGGCCTACGGTCTGGATCAGCGTGCCAACATCGGGATATCACCCTGAAGAGCTCGCTTCGACAGTGCGAAGGCCTCTCCAATCGGTAACCGTTCTGCACGTTCCGCATGACTTCTCGGGCCGTCATGTCCGGATACGGTGTTGAACCTGGGGACAAGCCATTTTTGTCGTGTCAAATGCATCTATGATTTTATATTAGATGAAAGATCAAAAGGTACGTTAATTAAAACTAGATCAAATTTTGTGCAGTTAAATTTTGTACAGTAGGATGATTAGGGATGCAGCTCTCATGTTTCAGGTCCAGGTAGGTTTAATAGATACATCTGGTATGTTCAATACATATATACATTTAAATGTTACTAATCTTATTAAATCTTGTGGATAAGCTTTTGTCCTGTCAACGATAATCTGGATCAATGATAATTATTTTGTGTTGGATGAGAATGAAGATTGAAAGGTGTACTTCAAGTTTTGTGGCTCGATTAGAATGATCAGATGTGTCTCTTATTAAAAGTGGACTGCAGTTTGAGTCTCTAGATGTGGCTCTTATCTGGTCCAGGTGTATTCAATAGGTTTATATACCTGACTGAGGTTGTGTTCAATAGATATATGCATTTAAATGTTGTTAATCTTATTAAATCTTGTAGACAAGCAATTTTTGTCCGGCCAACAATAGTCTGGATCAATGATAATTATTTTGTGTTGGATGAGAATGAAGATTGAAAGGTGGATTTCAAGTTTTGTGGCTCGATTAGAATGATCAGATGTGTCTCTTATTAAAAGTGGACTGCAGTTTGAGTCTCTAGATGTGATTTTCATCTCGACCAGGTATGTTCAATAGGTTTATACACATGCCTGAGACTATGTTCAAAAGATGTACACATTTAAATGACGTTGACCACCCAAAATCATGTGCTACCCATAAGCTGGACTGATGTTCATACTCATTTCATGTTATATGAAGATAAAGATTGAAAAATGTACTTCAATTTTCATAATCATCCAAAGTATCATTTAAGTAATATTCAACAAAATCATCATATATGAAAGATATTTAAACGAAATTAAAAAGAGTGTAAAAAATACGTACCAAGTGTGACAATCTCCCACATCAAGATACCGAAGCTCCACACATCCGTCTTGGTGGTGAACAGTGAGTAAATTAAAGACTCCGGAGCCATCCATCTGATGGGTAGGGCGTTTCTCCCGTGTCTCGTTTCGATCACCTCTCCGTCCTCGTTTGCGAACCTGGACATGCCAAAGTCAGCGATCTTGCACAGCTTGTTGTGGTCCACCAACACGTTCCTCGCAGCGAGATCACGGTGAATGATCTGTGAAACCGAGAGCACAGGTCGATCAATGCTTTCCCATAACCGCAGGTTGTCGTCCTGTTACGCAACCGCACGTTGTCGCGTGAGAGGACGCGCGAAATTGTATCCTCCGCGTTGGTTCCGCTCATGAATAACAGTCTCGATCATCGTGCCTACTCTTCGACGACCATAATGCAACCGGTCGATTTTACGAGATGCGAAAACCATTGCTTCGTAACGCAACGGTAGCTATGCACCCTTTATTGCTTGTTATTATTTATTAGGCGCATGATTTATCGCGTATTCGTCACAAGCCTGTTGTTAGTCAACGCAGAAGCTAAACTTGATTTATTTTACGTTCGCGAACGGACAAGCTGTAGGAGAGCTACTCGAGCAGAAATTGTCCAGCGTGACGATAAATATGAAATTTAATTACTGCTAGGAATTGTTGGCATCATCGGAATGCTAAAATACTTGATCCCGTTCTGATATCACTTTTTTCTTAAGCGTATTATCGAACTGTTATTAATCAAACGGTGTTAGCATAAATGTTCAGCTGCTAGTTCATTATTAAAGCTAGTTCGTTATTAAAATATAGTTGCTATTGATATAGGAGATTTGCGTTATACTGTCACTGATGAAGATCTATGAGTGAAATTCTTGGAAGTATTATGGTGTAAGTTGCAGTGCAATAACATGCGTGAAAATACGCGTAGCATAGGCAGTGGCGATATGTGATATGTTGCAATGTGACGTGTAATGGTGCTACAAGTGGCGATAATGTGCGTTGGAATACCGCATGTGGTAATATTTAGCGCGTTGGTATATCATGCGTGGTTATATTTATAGCGTTGGAATAGCGCGCGTGGATATACGAGGCGTGGGAATATCACGCGTGGATATATGATGTGTGGGAATGCTACGCATAGGAACTATCATACGTAGAAATACCATGCGTTGAAATACTGTACGAATTAGTACGCCAAGGAATACCACGTGTGACTATACTACGCGTAGGAATACCATGCGTGGGAGTACTACTCGTAGGTATTACCAAGCGTAGAAATACCACGCGTAGGAATACCATGCGTGGGAGTACTACCGTAGGAATTACCAAGCGTAGAAATACCACGCGTAGGAGTACCACGCGTGGAAATACCACGTGTGACTACCCTACGCGTAGGGATTACCAAGCGTAGAAATACCACGCGTAGGAGTACCACGCGTGGAAATACCACGTGTGACTACACTACGCGTAGAAGTACCACGCGTGGAAATACCACGTGTGACTACCCTACGCGTAGGGATTACCAAGCGTAGGAATACCACGCGTGGGAGTACTACTCGTAGGGATTACCAAGCGTAGAAATACCACGCGTAGAAATGCCACGCGTGGTAGTACTACTCGTAGGAATTACAAAGCGTAGAAATACCACGCGTAGGAGTACCACGCGTGGAAATATCACGTGTGATTATACTATGCATAGGAATACCACGCGTGGGAGCACTACTCATAGGAATTAACAAGCGTAGAAATACTACGCGTAGAAATACCACGCGTAGGAGTACCACGCGTGGGAATACCATATGTAGAAATACCACGTGTGATTTTTACCACGCGTAAGAATACCATACGTGGGAGTACCAAGCGTGGAAATACCACATGTGACTATACCACACATATGAGTACCAGGCGTGGAAGTACAACATATGAAAATACCATGCATAGAAATATCACGCGACACAATACCACGCATGACGATATGAAGTGTGCCGATATCCCACATAACGGAACGTGTTATCTTACTACACATGCAATGCACAAGTACCATAACACAAAGTTAAACTACAATAACCATATCAAGTGTCCCTCTTTTAAATTAAACCAATGCTCCACCAAATTCTCACCATATGAATTTTACATATTGAAAAGTATGCTAATAACGATGAGAAAGATGTATCGCCATAAAAAGTCGATTATCGGAGAAATGTTACATGACAGTTTTATCTCCTTTATATGTTCATTGCCCCCTGTCACCAGTATCCCAAACTCCTCGGTTCCCAAAATTAATTAAAAATACCAGCGTGCCAGCTGGAATTTATCGTACTTTCTACCGGTAACACCGTTATCATGGAACCTGTTCTAAAACGATTCATAAAAAAGTATCGATTCGATGCGAAAGATTGGAAAATCTCACGAACTGGTCGTTTCAACATGGCGAATGCTAATGAACCTTTGCCGTTCAATGTCAAGAGCAACCGGATGTATACGTTTTATTATACGTTTCAGATTTATTACGTGACCTCTCGATCGTCTCGAGGAAAAAGATCGAATCTGAATCAATTTAGAAACGAGATATCGGGTTTTTACGTCTTAGCGATTTAATCGGGAAAAATATATTTTTACAGTTGCATTCGGTTGCTTTTCTACTTGTTCAAAGAACAGGTGAATCACTTTTTAAGAGAACAACAATGGTCGATAGTCTGAACGTTGTTTCTTCGATAAATATTTTGGACAAGTGTTCGATCGGTTATAAATAAAACTACCGTAAGTAGATGTCTTTATTTCTGATGGATTGTTATCGTTATTCAGTCGGGGTGATGTTTGCATTATCTGATAAGCAACATTTGTTTATCTGTCGAAGGAGATTCTCTTTTGTTAAGGTTTCCGAAGAAAGTCGAAAATGAATAATTCGTTGGAACTTCCAGATGTTTCTACAGAATTTTGTGTCTCAGTTTCAGGTCAGACTGCTGTTAATTTTATGATAAAATGTGAACGAACGAAAGGACAAAATAATATTAACAATATTGTCAAAGAACAGTCATACAGAATTTAGTGACTGATAAAATACCACCAAAATTTCAGTCATTTTTATTTTTGATGTTAAAAGTACTGAATGAACTATGTTCAAGAAGATGTCACCTGGCTTTAGTATCTATGTTACGTACGTCATTAAGTTTGTTTTTAGATACGTTTGCTATTATGAAGATCTCAAATGTTGTAAATAGATTCAAATATTGTATATAAATAAAATGCATGTTTCACACATTATTTAACGATAACGTTTGAATTCAGACAAAACACTTAACCTCAAACTCCTAACTTATTATTCTAACCTTTATAATGAAACTCTTGCAATTACAAAACTTTTCCAAAACTCCCAAGTTTCAAAATTCCCAAGTTTCGAAATTCTCAAATTCCAAATCTCTCAAATTCCAAATTTCTCAAATTCCAAATCTCTCAAATTCCAAAACTCTCAAATTCCAAAATTCTCAAGTTCCAAAACTCCCAAATGCCAAGATTCTCAAATTCCAAAACTCTCAAGTTCCAAAATTCTCAAATTCCAAATCTCTCAAATTCCAAATCTCTCAAATTCCAAATTTCTCAAATTCCAAATTTCTCAAATTCCAAATTTCTCAAATTCCAAATCTCTCAAATTCCAAAACTCTCAAATTCCAAAATTCTCAAATTCCAAAATTCTCAAGTTCCAAAATTCTCAAGTTCCAAAACTCCCAAATTCCAAAACTCCCAAATCCCAAAACTCCCAAGTTCCAAAATTCTCAAATTCCAAAACTCTCAAGTTCCAAAATGTTCAAATTCCAAAACTTTTGCAAAACGATACAATCAGTAACTATACGATCACAAAATAAAAACAGATGTCTCGATATATCAAAAACAAAGACAGTAAATTATAAATTATGAAATAATACAACATCTGCATAAAATCAAATATCTTACAATGAAGTTCAATACATTTAGACTCCTGAACATTTGATAATTGAAATAATAATTTTGTGAGATTGTAAGAAACGTATCGAAGCAGTAACATCGTTTAAGAACCACTGGTATCGGAAGTATAACTTTTACATACAAGTCAATAAACTACAATTTAAATCGTCTCATCTTTCCTCGTTACTCGCAGCTTCCATTTTCAATTAAGCGTCGCATGTGTATCGGCCTTGAGAAGAATTTCTGCGAAGTCGTATACAATCTTTGATTGAAATCGACATCCTGACTCGGTCGTTCTTAAGTCGTCCTTCCAACGACGGGCACAGGATACTGATTCCAATCGTTCCTGTTGCCTCGAGCGTTTCGAACGTATGTATCTTCTTAGGAATCATAACCGGTCGAAGATGATGCTCGACTATTTCCCATTTTTCTACTCAATAATCGACCATGATTCGCTACTGAAAACCAGTCATTATTGCTCTTTAACGAAGAAGCTCTTTGCGTTTCAATTCATACGGAGGAGAATCGAAAACGTTAATGAAATTTGATTATAGATTTTAAGATCGATAGAGGATTAACTGATCTTTTTCGGTATTAGAGAGTTTAGTCTATCATTCGATGGTCGCAAGGGTTAATTAATGAGGGATGAAATGGTGGTGGGAAATGGGATTTGGAAGTTTGATGGGAAGTTTCCAAAATTCTCAAATTCCAAAATTCTCAAATTCCAAAACTCCCAAGTTCCAAAATTCTCAAATTCCAAATCTCTCAAGTTCCAAAATTCTCAAATTCCAAATCTCCCAAGTTCCAAAATTCTCAAATCCCAAAATTCTCAAATTCCAAAATTCTCAAATTCTCCAAATTCTCTAAATTCCCCAAATTTCTCAAATTTCCCACATCTCCCAAATCTCCTAAATCTCCTAAATCTCCCAAATCTTCCAAATCTCCCAAAATCTCCCAAATCTCCCAAATCTCCCAAATCTCCCGCATCTCCCAAATTTCCCACAAAAATCAATATCCGCGAATTGGTATTACTTTATTTCAAAAAGCACACAAAAACGAGCCTAAGAGTTAACATAGATAATTTTCCAACGCTTCGGAGACATTTATCGTGGTCGTTCGAGTGAAAAAGAACCTTGATGTTCTTCAAGCCGGAATGCACACCACGTTTTCCTTCCGATGAGTAATTACTGTCCACTAACTTCAGAAAATTAGCTTTCGCGTAGCAATTCTTTGAAAGGATTACGGGGACGTCGGCAATTTGACATTCGAAGGATACAATTACGAATAGTTCGTTCGATTACCTGTCCTTGCGAAAACTCTATGGAATTCTTCCCATTTAAAAGATTCCCTGTTATAAAATAACAATTTTACCGTAGATAAAAATTTGTCTTGCTGAAGAAGTTATTTCAAGAATATTTTTGTGGTGTGTTTGGAATTTTGAAATTTCTCAGAAAAGTCTTTACTGAGATTTACTTTGGGTGTGGGTATGTAATTTATTTGGTAAACAGTGAGTTCATTTGGAAGATGACGTTTGGGCGGAAAAAATTGTTTCCGGTTGAAATATCTGTCTTTTTAATTTTTACTATTTGACTAACTTAGTATTTTACTTTTTTTTGTTTTACTGTTTTACTAGTTCACTACTTTGCTATAATACAATTTTACTATTATATTGTTTTATTCTTTAACTTCTTTAATTCTTTCTTCGTACAGTAAAGATTTGACATAAATGAAAATGTTCCATGCATTTTTACATAACTTTAAAACAAGAGTGTCTTAAATTTGTTATTGAAATAAAATTAAAACTCTTTTGAAGACCAACTATTATACAATATAGACGGTAATCATATTTCAGACAAAATTTGTTTACAAATCAGTTAAAAGGAGAGTTCATTCGAGTGCAATAAATGATCGATTCATTCACCTCAAAACAAAATTAGGAACGTGTCCCGAGAAAATAAAACTGCTAATTTTTTAAAAGGGAGAAAGGATCCGTGTCAAAATCCTGTTCGAATCGCGTGCAGTGGCAATTCAAGCTTTAATTGGTACAAACGTCTTCGCGTGTCCCTGCTAATGTACGTTTATTGCTTGACAATCGGCCGCGGGGTGGCCATAACGGAATTCGTTGCTTTCGAACGCACCACGACCCTCGTTTTTGCCCACTGACACAGATTCACACACTCTGTACCAAGGTGAAATAATATTTGAGGTACAAACACCGTTCGTTCGCAACCTGTTTGTCGAACCGTTGCTTCTTCGCTCGCGACCTTCGAAAATAATATCTTCAGACTTAACCAATGATTTATTGAATTTTGTTATTGGAGATTCTTTTGATATATACATCTTGGTATAATGGAGATTGTTTTTGGAGAGAGACTTTTTTAGCTGCACTTTACAGTTTTGACAGATGTGTGAGATCGAAGAATCTTTAATATTTGGATTCAAGGAAAATCTGACTTGAAGAAAAATTCGAATTTTAGTTTCTTAAGTCTTCTAAGCTCTAGAGTTCAAATGATTTAATTAGCAGAGATTTTAAGTGAATTAAGAACAAACGTGACATGAAGTAACAACATCAGAGGTAATTTTTCGATACGGTGTTGCTGCAAGTGGGCGATCTCCGTCTCGTTTTTTCATTCGAACGCTAAAACCATTCAGGCACGCGAGCACACAAAATCATAATAAATTCTCAAGCAACACCAAGAGGTCCCGTAAAAGTAATGGAAGTACCAATAAGGCAAGGCAATAACTCAGGACGCTTTTTAATATTTCATTGAAACTCGTGCAAGATACGTTTACAAGAAATTAAGGAGACTAACGACCGATTATAACGTACGGTTAGAAACATCAAATGAAATTCTTTCCTTATATCAATCTCCTTAATGTGCAATTAAATTTACTTTATGGGGTATTTGTAGACAGACTATTATTATGTTGTATTATTTCATATTTTATCGTTGTAACATTATAGAGTCTGTTAAAAAATAGTTGTTTAACACTGAAGCTACTGAGGTCTTATTGTTAAGTCACAAATTAAGATGTTTTTCTTATATTTATGTTATGTATTCAATTATATTTGTTTCTTTAATTTTCAACTGCATCTTCAATTTTAAAAAAAGTTATTAGACACCAGTAGGTTTAATGTTAAAATTAAATGTTACAATTAAATATTGAAATTAAATGTTAAAATTAAATGTTACAATTAAATGTTACAATTAAATGTTAAAATTAAATGTTACAATTAAATGTTAAAATTAAATGTTACAATTAAATGTTAAAATTAAATGTTACAATTAAATGTTACAATTAAATGTTAAAATTAAATGTTAAAATTAAATGTTACAATTAAATGTTAAAATTAAATGTTAAAATTAAATGTTAAAATTAAATGTGAAAATTAAATGTTAAAATTGAATGTTAAAATTAAATGTTACAATTAACTGTTAAAATGAAATGTTAAAATTTAATGTCAAAATTAAATGTTAAAATTAAATGTTACAATTAAATGTTAAAATTGAATGTTAAAATTAAATGTTACAATTAACTGTTAAAATGAAATGTTAAAATTAAATGTTACAACTACATGTTAAAATTAAATGTTAAAATTAAATATTAAAATTAAATTTTTAAATAAAGTTCAATGTTATAAGTCTTGATCTTTGGTGGTTAAAATAAAAATAGATGACTGACCTTTTTAGAAGCAAGATACTCCATCCCCCTAGCCACACAGTATCCAAAAACCGTGAGGTCCCTGGACGTGAGCGCAGCCGAATCCTCGCTGAAATTGTAGAAATCCTGCCTGGTACGATGATCGCGAAGATACGCCAGCAATTTCCCGTACATCACGTACTCGAGTATGAGATAATGAGGCTCTGCAAACAACCGCGGTTACATAATTAATTTCCAGCGGGGCTTTAAAGTTTCATGAAATTACAGTTTGATCAAACGCGAACGTCCGGGTATGGAGCGTGCAGAGGATTAGAGGGACCCCCATGGCGAGCGTACGATGGCTCGAGGTATATGGGAAGGCCCTTAAAGTAATTTAACCGGAGCACTTTCGGGCCCCCGTGGGTAGTATCCGGCTGATTGTAACTTATGGCACCGCTTTTGCTGCCTCCACCAGCTCGTAACTCTCATATTAGGCTAGCATTACAGCCCTCTAATAACTTCGGTTTGTTAACCGGGCGTATTCTTTCTGTCGGTCGTTCGCCCGACGATTCACAACGCGTCACAATATTTGTACTCGAAGAGATACGCGGATCTAATTATTCAAACCGGTCGTGTTGCATTCTGATCTTGTTTCACTTGCATGCAGTTAGAATTAATCATATATTATTCTTTTTTATATTGTTTCTATTTAATGATAAAGTTAGATGTGAAGTTCACTTCATGCTACAATTTGACTACCCATCAACGAAGTAACGAAACATTTTCCACTTCTGAATTTATTTATCCACTTTTTAGATTCTTCAGGAATTTTGGACGTTTAAATTGAAATATTTTTTTATTTTTCTACTTTTGAATTTATTTATCCATTTTTTCCATTCTTCAGGAATTTTGGATGTTTAAATTGAAATATTTTTTTATTTTTCTACTTTTGAATTTATTTATCCATTTTTTAGATTCTTCAGAAATTTTGGATGTTTAAATTGAAATATTTTTTTATTTTTTTATTTATGAATTTATTTATCCATTTTTTTTATTCTTCAGGAATTTTGGATGTTTAAATTGAAATATTTTTTTATTTTTCTACTTTTTAATTTATTTATCCAATTTTTCCTATCTTCAGGAATTTTGGACGTTTAAATTGAAATACTTCAAGTGAAGTGTCTGGACAGTTAAAAGTTTGAAAAATTGGGAGTTGTGAAATTAAAGGTGTGAAGATGTAGAGATTTATAAACGTAGGATCCAATGATGAATACTCGATAGTGAATCTAATGATTGCATCACGTATAATTTCGAATCTTTTGAGATTTAGACCTTGGACCCAAGATGATCCGCGTCAGACCCTATAAGCCAAATTTGTCCAGGTCAAATTCTATAACTCTAAGCCCTCGACTAACCTTAATCATTCGAATCGGATCTCGTAACCTTGAAGCGACGTGGGAGTCTATTGATCATAAGACAGTGTAAATCATGTCCCACGACCCTGGGGTCATCCCATTTAATCCTTTGTACTCGAAAGAGGTTTCGCCATTCGGTTTGATACAGTTTTCTATTTAAACCCATAGCGATCACACTAAGATAGACAATAGCAGAAATTTTAAGATAAATAATAATTTAAAAAAAAATAATTTCCAGTAAAAATTTTAGAATTGCTATTTACCAAAATATCTTAAAAAAAAATTAAATTTCTAAGTTAATTTCAAACAATTTTTTAATTCGACTATTACTTAATTATAGCTAACAATTTGTTATTCCTCGATAATAGATGTACAGTACTGAAATACTGAGGTAATTGAAATCTCAGAGTGATACTCTTGAACGAAGTAAACATTGCTAATTCGAAATAATTGCGTCGAATATCGAGTGTCCATTATTCGCATCCTTAACACGGAGGAAACGAAGCTTCCTGCAATTCGCCGAGATTCCATTTACATAATTAGGGGATAATTACTGTCAGATACTGTGACACGGAAAAATTAGTACCCGGTGCTCGGCTAACTGGACGCACGTGGGTGTTTAAACGCTGCCGTTTAACTTCGAATAAAGATGCAGATATGTAAATTGGCCAACTTTTTCTTTCGCTAAAAATGTTCGAATATTTCGCGTAGCTTATATCGCTGAAATAAATTCTCTCGATTCAAAATATAACGAAAATTGACGTTTTATAAACCCATTAATTAACAGTCGATTAATTCAGCATTCGATTAAAAATTTCACACCTGATTGAGGAAAATAACTGAATAATTTACGTCGACAAAAATGAATCGCAGAATATTGAAAGTTGAAACAAACATATCATAGATGATTTAGAAATCCATTAGTCCGTAACAAAGAATTAAAAATTCGTATTCTGCACTTGACTAGGGAGAAAGTGAAACGACAAACAGTCTGTCAAGAAATATGAATGCGATACGTTTCAACGAACGATATATACACTTGGACGTAAAAGCGGATCGGTAGAATTTGTCATCGATAACCGGTGGCTGCCATATAACGATCGCGGTGCACGATAGTTTATAGCGGGCAAAGATATCGCGGAGCTGTCACGAGATCAGAATATACAGCACTGAAACTTGGCCCCTTAATACTGCTCTTAATTCATATATAGCGTCGAGAAACATTGTTGCTCGCGAATAAACTAGTCGGATTTCGATTGAAAAGAGAAACTTAATTATGATTTACAGAGTTTCTAACTACCAGCTTTCCAAGATGTTAAATTTCCGAACTTTCATGTGTTCAATTTGTGAAATTCATGAGATTTGTAATTTTTAAGTTTACAAGTTGTTAATTCGAGTATTCAGTCATTTGCATCTATAGGATTTTAAGATTCAATTCTTCGATTATTCGATTATTCGATTTTTCAATTTTTTAATTTTTCAATTTTTCAATTTTTCCATTTTTCCATTTTTCAATTTTTCAATTTTTCAATTTTTCAATTTTTCAATTTTTCAACTCTTCAATTTTTCAACTCTTCAATTTTTCAACTCTTCAATTTTTCAACTCTTCAATTTTTCAACTCTTCAATTCTTCAACTCTTCAATTCTTCAACTCTTCAATTCTTCAACTCTTCAACTCTTCAATTCTTCAATTCTTCAATTCTTCAATTCTTCAATTCTTCAATTCTTCAACTCTTCAACTCTTCAACTCTTCAACTCTGCAACTCTTCAATTCTTCAATTCTTCAATTCTTCAATTCTTCAATTCTTCAATTCTTCAATTCTTCAATTCTTCAATTCTTCAACTCATCAATTCTTCAATTTCTCAATTTCTTAATTTCTTCGTTTCTCAATTTCTCAACTCCTCAATTTCTCAATTTCTCAATTTCTCAATTTCTCAATTTCTCAATTTCTCAATTTCTCAATTTCTCAATTTCTCAATTTCTCAATTTCTCAATTTCTCAATTTCTCAATTTCTTCGTTTCTCAATTTTTCAATTCTTCAGTTGTTCTGTTGTTCAATTGTTCAATTATTCAATCATCTAACTTCTCAAATATACAAATATTCAAGTATTCAAAGTATTCAAAATATTCAAGTCCTTAAAACATTCAAGTATTCCAGTATTCAATTGTGTTTAAGTATTCAAATATTCAATTACGTTTTAAGTATTCAAGTATTCAATTGTGTTTAAGTATTCAAGTATTCAATTGTGTTTAAGTATTCAAATATTCAATTACGTTTTAAGTATTCAAGTATTCAATTGTGTTTAAGTATTCAAGTCTTCAATTATGTTTAAGTATTCAAGTATTCAATTATGTTAAAATAATCAAACATTCAAATCATCAAACATGAAATTACAAAGTAAAAATCAGAAACTAGATACTCTCCACACTCCTCATACAACTCTTCATCACAAACTCACCCCATAATAATGAAAAAAATTACGGCTATCTAAAAGTGTATAATAGCAAAGTGGAGGATATTATAAACATTCCACCATAATGAAAGACGCCATGAAAATTTAGTTCGCCCTTCGACAAGGTTAAAAGCGTCGAGTTATTATCGAAAATAGTTGATAGGTGCTTTTGACGAGAGCCGGTCGTCAAAGGACGAAAACGTCGCTCGCGAGGAATCCGAGAACGCGCCCACCAGCGCCGAAACGATAAACGCGAGAAAGGGGTTGGGGCCAAGAAATTTAGAAGCCGTAAATCTTGCGTGGAGGTCCACGAGGGCGTGTTTTTTCTTCTACGTCGAGAACAGAGTCGAGAAAGGTCCTCCGTGAAGACGCGCCCCAAAGAGAACACGCTTTCGGCCTCAATAGACCTTGATGATCGTAGACGATCATCGAGACCATTCCTTTCATCCTCGTCCTTTTTGTTCGCGCCCCTTCTAAGTGTAGATGTTAACAAAAAATATCGTGCAAACCGTTTCGAATCTTTTGTTGCATTTAGTAATCCTTTTTACAGCTTTGGATTCTTAAGGGTTCTTTTTTTTAGTAATGTGATTTGAGGAATATATTGTGGTGTTATTTAATTTTTTAATCGTGAAGTAGTCGGCTATTGTGTTTAATTTTCTAATTTCCTACATTCTTACATTTCTTCCTTCGCCGTTAATCTCTAAACTTCCTGCTTTAATAATTTTGAAATTTCAGAAGCTCCGAATTCCGATACAAACTTTGCAGTTTCCATCGCCCTAATTTTCCACGTCCCAAAATTCCAAGCTTCCCAATTTCCATCGCTCTAATTTTCTACATTCCAAAATTCTAACCTTCCCAATTTCCATCGCTCTAATTTTCCACAACTCAAAATTCCCAACCTTCCCAATTTCTATCGCTCTAATTTCCCACATTCCAAAATTCCAACCTTCCCAATTTCCATTGCTTTAATTCCCCACAACTCAAAATTCCAACCTTCCCAATTTCCATCGTTCTAATTTCCCACATCCCAAAATTCCAAGCTTCCCAATTTCCATTGCTCTAATTTTCCACGTCCCAAAATTCCAAGCTTCCCAATTTCCATCGCTCTAATTTCCCACAACTCAAAATTCCAACCTTCCCAATTTCCATCGCTCTAATTTCCCACATCCCAAAATTCCAAGCTTCCCAATTTCCATTGCTCTAATTTTCCACATCCTAAAATTCCAATCTTCCCAATTTCCATCGCTCTAATTTCCCACATCCCAAAATACCAAGCTTCCCAATTTCCATCGCTCTAATTTCCCACAACTCAAAATTCCAACCTTCCCAATTTCCATCGCTCTAATTTTTCACGTCCCAGAATTCTAACCTTCCCAATTTCCATCCTCCTAATTTCCCACATCCCTAAATTTCCAACATTCTTCCTAAACTCAACCTACTAAGTCTTCAAACTTCCCATTTCCCTAATTCCAAAATTTCAGAACCCCCTTTCGATCCTGTAGGAATCTCTGCGTCCTCTATATTCAGAATAAGTAATTATATATAAATAGATAATATCATGTATTGTTAGAGGGCGCGTATGTTTGTACTCCTTTGTCCGTTAAAATTACTCTGTCTTCTTCTTCCGTACGTTGTGCGAGGACCACGCTTTGCTATCAGTGCTCCGCTTTGTAATCTTTTATGTAATTCTATCTTTATGTTTAAATATATTCGTGGATTATTTCGTGTGCAAGTTCAACCAAGACTTATTACTGCCCACTAAACCCAACAGATCCAAACCTCCCTAAACCAAAACCGATTTCTCCCAAAACAGAATATCAACATCTGATACATTTTCACAGAAACTCCCATCTAAAAATGATCCCCAACATTTCTAACGATACCAGGAAACGGTTCGACTAGGGGCGTAATTTGAAAACAACTAGAAGAACATCGATTAGCATACAATCGCAAAAAAAAAGCTAGCGCATAAGTATTAGGGGACCGGTACGTCAAATCCAGATCGACGTCCGATCGTATCGATCGTCCTGTATCCTCTTCAGGCTGAACCTCATACGAACGATCATTTCGCCGACTTAATAGACGTATTGTGCCACGAAGATCGTCGCCGTGGGGACGCGTATGGAAATTTATACGATCAGACCGACGATACCGAGCAGACTCCAACGAAACGAGTATAATGGCCATCCCTCCTCGAACTGCTGCACGACTAAAACTTCACGATTGTCTCGTCCAACTTTTTGATGTCTCAAGCTCATACCTTTGTCGTTAAAGGTATGAGCTACTGTATACGTATGTCGTGAAGGAGTCCTTTGTGTCTTTTATCAACGTGTGCGATTACTATGTTCTTTGCTTAGGAGATGTATTTAGCTTTGTTTTTATAGTAATTTATGTATGAGGGCAAATGGATTTGATGTAGTGGATTTGATAGATTTGATTTATGTAGTTGTATAGTAGATAGGTGTAATTCTGTCAGGTTGCTAGGAGTGATTTGGATAGGTTTGAATAAATGTAGGTATTTTGAAATTTCCGTGTTGGAAGTATGGAATTTTCGAAATTGGGCTGGGCAGTCTTCAAGTATTGATGTTCTTAAGATTTCCAAGTTTGCAAATTTCTTAAATTCTCATGTTTTCGAATTTTTTAATTTTTCAAATTTGCGAATCTCCAAATCCTTACATTTTTAAATTCCAACATCTCCGAATCTTTAGATCTCCAAATTCCCAAGATCCCCAAATTCCAAGATCCCCAAAATACCACGATCTCTAAATCCCTAGACCCCAAAATCCTAAGATTTCCAAATTCCAAGATCTCCAAATTCCAAGATCCCCAAATTCCAAGATCCCCAAAATACCACGATCTCCAAATCCCTAGACCCCAAAATCCCAAGATTCCCAAATTCCAAGATCTCCAAATTCCAAGATCCCCAAATTCCAAGATCCCCAAATTCCAAGATCCCCAAAATACCACGATCTCCAAATCCCTAGACCCCAAAATCCCAAGATTCCCAAATTCCAAGATCTCCAAATTCCAAGATCCCCAAATTCCAAGATCCCCGAATCCCAAAATTCCCAAATTCCAAGATACTCAAATCCCAAGATGCCCAAATTCCTAGACCTAAAAATCCCAAGATCCCCATATCCCTAGACCCCCAAATCCCTAAACCCTCAAAATCCCTAAACCCTCAAAATCCCTAAATCCCCCAAATCCCTAAGCCCCAAAATCCCTAAACCCCAAAATCCCTAAACCCCAAAATTCCTAAACCCCCAAATCCCTGAACCCTCAAAATCCCTAAACCTCCAAATCCCTAAACCCCAAAATCCCTAAACCCCCAAATCTCAAAAATCTAAAATGTCAAAATTTGAAAAAATAAAAAATCTGAAAACCTATCCTGAAAATCTTGAAAATTGAAATGAAGTTTGAAGAGCATCGATACAACATTTATCAGCAGTTAAATTGAAGATTGAAATAATTGTATCGTAAGTAATTGCAATTACAGCATACCGTGACACATACGTCGTTTTTTATTCTCCGCAGTTAACGTGTTAATTACGAACCGTGATTAGAATAGGATACGGAATTATTTAACTACCTTGTTTCTATGTAATAGTCAATCAATTATACCGTCTTCAACCGGACGGTAATTACTGACACATACGTAAACAGTTTTGTAATCTCCATGATGTATTATTGTTTGAAATTCGTAGCGTCATCGTAAAACTGAGTCGTTTTTTATTTTACGCCTTAAATTTCAATACGTGACACCAGCAAATTGGTATGTGATGAGCTCTGCAAAAATACACTTCGTTCTGGTGTTCTGATGAGTTCGTGCCAGGATACATCAAATATGAATAAACACATTGCATAAGTATTGCGAAAATATTTCAATTGCAAAACTTTGTGAATATACAATTCACAACTGCACCGTTTTAATTAAAATTTCTTTCCAAGTCTCTCATAAATTCTCTTTTTCTCATAAAATGTTAAGGAAAGCTTAATATACAAAAATTGAATCTTGAAAGTTTCACAGAACTTCCTCTATGAGAAATTTAATCCAAGTTCTTAATAATTAATTATAATAAGCGCAATACAAATACGTCTCGTTTACAATAAAGAAAAACCAACAGTTTTCGCAATTATTCAACTGCGTAGATCCTCGTGTCCCTCGTTCGAAGAGGCTGTTCACGACAGTATTACTCAATTACCGGCAGGATGATGGCGTACAGCATCGTCGCGAGAACGAGTAATCGATCTTCCTTTTATTTGCAAAACAATAGCGCACGTGTAAACAATCACGCGGTAGTCAAATGAAAAAAAGAGAAAAAAATACATATCGTTGGTGACTCAATAACGAAGAATGCTTACCTCGCGATTCCCTAACGATGTCGATACGCATTGCGATATGATCGAACGATCATCCTCGAAACGTGGAATTGTAAATTAATGGAGGACGCGTTGCTTGACCGAGAAATGTCCACGGACTCGAAACCAGTTATTACGTTTTACAAACTTCACGAACATCGTATAATGAGTTCCAGGGAAAATGCGGGAGGTCAATTCCTGTTAATATTGCCGATCGAAGGTGTTAAAAGTAGCGAAAGGTCTTCGAGATTGATACGCGTTGATTCTATGATAATAGAGATAAATTACTAGATACCGTATTTAATTACAGTGGGTGTCTAATGAAGCCTGTTGTGGAGGAAGCTGAGTGGTTAACCTTTTGTAATTCAAGCTTTTTGAGTTGGGGAGGGGGAAGTGTACTTGAGGACAATTATTTATTTCAAAATTCTAAAATTACGAATTCTGAAATTCCGAAATTCATTAAGCACGGATTCCAAAACTGTAAATTCCAGAACTGTGAATTCCGAAATTCTAAATTTCAAATTTTGCAAATTCCAAAATTCCAAATTCCAAGATCCCGAAATCCAAAATTTTGGAATCCCAAAATTCCAAATTCCAAGATCGCCAATTCCAAAATCTTGAAATTCCAAAATTCCAAATTCCAAGATCCCCAATTCCAAAATTTTGGAATTCCAAAATTCCAAATTCCAAGATCCCGAATTCCAAAATTTTGGAAATCCAAGATCTTGAATTCCAAAATTCCAAATTCCAAGACTCTGAATTCCAAAATTCCAAATTCCAAAATTTTGGGATTCCGAAATTCCAAATTCCAAGACCCCGAATTCCAAATTTTTGAAATTCCAAAATTCCAAATTCCAAGACCCCGAATGCCAAAATTTTGGAATTCCAAAATTCCAAATTCCAAGACTCCGAATTCCAAATTTTTGAAATTCCAAAATTCCAAATTCCAAGGCCTCGAATCCCAAATTTTTGAAATTCCAAAATTCCAAATACCAAGATCCCGAATTCCAAATTTGTGAAATTCAAAAATTCCAAATTCCAAGGTCTCGAATTCCAAAATTCCAAATTTCAAGATCTCGAATTTCAAAATTCCGAATTCGAAAATTTTGATATTCCAAATTTCAAAATTCCGAATCCTAAAATCCCGAAATTCCAAAACTCAAATTTCTAAAATATCAAAATTCCAAATACCCGCAGACCCCACCCCCCAGGAAACTTCAACCCAATTATAATTTCAATACCCATGAAATTGCACGCCAAAAAATTGCATAATCACGAACCTAAATTTCCATAACCTAACCTTAAATTTGTAACTCACCTTGTTCAGTACAGCAACCCAAAAGTGTGACGACATTCGGATGACTGCCAAGTTGCTGCATAATTTCGAGTTCTCTAACCAGATCCTCTTTTTCTCTGTCGGAAGCACCTTCTTTCACGGTCTTGACTGCCACTAACCGAGTAGTCCCCTGATGTCCGGTCAAATCATCGGCTTCGGCCTTCCACACCTAAACAACAAACCATTGACTTTACTTGAAAACTTTCTAACAACGTTTTAATTACAAGCTTCGTCTTTTACGTAAAACCAGTACGAAACGTTCTATGTGTCATCCCTTACACGCGAGTTTACGTAACGAATTAGCATTACCTAACAAAAGTTTCCGAAGGATAATACATTTTTTCCTGTCAATTAAAACAGCATTAAGATCGATGATATCGATTATTGTGCATCGATTTTTGTTCTCCATATTATGTGACAGTGGAAAGATTATGGTTTCGTTGGTATTCCAAGAATGATGTGTTTGTAAAGTAGAAATCATGGAGGATAATCGATCATTTCAGTGTTTGGTACCTGGAAGATTCGTTGGGAAACCTTGAACGCTGATAAGCACAAAAAATTCGTGCGTTTGCCTGACGAACACTCGAAAACACAATGTGTCATTGCGGTTTCTGTGAAACGATAAATAATGATTTATCATTAAGAAAAATGGCGGTGTTGAGATCAGCACGCGAACTATAAAATTTTCCATCGAATGGTTGGTGATTATGGAGGTTGATGTGAGAGAACTAAGACCTTTTCACGGACACAAATTTTCAAGTTTATATGTAGATTTTAGAACTTTAAGATTTTTTTAAATTCTTGAATTTTTGGGGACTTAAATTAGTGAACTTCTAATATTTTAAATTCTTATGTTTTACGGTACCTAAATTCTAAATTTGTACTTTTTAAAATTGTGCATTCTCAATTTTGTATATTTTCGCATTCTTAAATTTTGTACCTTACCAAGTTGTTACATTTCGAAACTGGTACATCTCTAAATTGGTACGTTCCTAAATTGTTACATTTTCGAATTCTCACATCCTCAAATTCTCACATTCCCAAATTCTGACATCCCTAACTTGTCACATTTGCAAATTTTCACGTCCCCAAATTCTCACAACCCTAATATCCACGTCCCCAAATCACCAAATCCCCAAATTCTCACGTCCCTAAATCACCAAATCCTTAAAATTCTCACAACCCTAAATTCCCACGTCCCCGAATCACCAAATCCCCAAATTCCCTCGTCCCCTAATCACGAAATCCCCAAATTCAAAAATTTCCAAATTCTCACATCCCCAAATTCTCAAACCTCCAAATTGTCACATCCCCAAATTCCCGCGTCGCCTAATCACCAAATCCCCAAATTCAAAAATTCTCAAATTCTCACACCCTTAATATTCTTAAACCTCCAAATTCTCACATCCCCAAATTCTCACGCCTCCAAATTCTCAAACCTCCAAATTCTCACATCTCCCTATTCTCACATCCCCAAATTACCAAATCCCCAATTTCTCAAACCCCCAAATTCTCACATCCCAAAAAACCAAAACGAGTGACTGTTTTCTGAAGAATTTCGGTCTGTTTCAGACTGAAACCCGCGAACGTCCAACGATTTATTATCACGCGACGGGCCACGAAATTTTTGTTGCTCTCAGTTTGTTCGAAGCAGAAAATAGCGGCTTACCTGGCCGAAGTTTCCTTGGCCGAGGACCGTTTGTAACCTAAGCTTATCTCTAGGAAACTCCCATCTCGATTCTTGTGGCGGTGGAGGTGGTGGTTTCTCTGCTTCGTGACACTGAACAGAAAGAGAAGGCTGTATTGAATCGCGAACTGTAATTATTTAAAAATGCCTGACGAATAAATCTGCGGAGGGGTTTCTTCGATGGCTCGTACCGCGAATTATTATTTACACTAGGTAAAAAGGGATACCTTAAATTGTAAGTAGTGTTTCAAAGCTTAAAACATCTGCTGAACCGATTTGTTAAAAATGAATTAATTTATCGCTGACTCATTGCTCACCAGATGCTGTATCCTCGGCAACTTCGTGATGGCCTTTTCGATAGACGTTTTGAAGTCGCCATTTTCTAGATTTAGCGCGTCCTTCCGGCAACTGATTTCCGACGACGTGTCTGACTCTTCGAGCACCTGTACAAAATCAACACCATCGTGATTCATTTGTTGAATATATTACAACAGTGGACTTTGATGGCACGAATATTATTAGCTGATTGGAGAATCTCTTTGAATCTTTGAAGACGAAATAGTATTCTAACCTTTCTTTTTCTAAAAGTGATCAGTGACTGGCTTATAAATATTCAATGATGCTTTGTCTTAAATATTGGATGTAATATTAAAATGATAAATTTTACAGTATTTATTAGACACAAATAAAATATGTATTAAATTAGATTTCTTATTTTTAATTGTAGTATTTAAAGAAATATGTATAGAGTATGTATTTAATTAGAATTTAAATTACAAGTGTAGAATAATTTGTATATAATCCATTTTACTAATTCATGTTATTATGTAGCATGAATAGAATAATTTATTAAATATATTAAACTACTACAAAGTAATTATACTATACTATACAGAGTATACTAAAATACTAATAAGTATATAGAGCACAAACTACACAACAAAAAAATAAATAATACAATCTACAGAACAAAAATTTTGTTAAATTTTGCATTTATCTCGACAGTCCACTGTCCAAGAATTAAATTAAATTTCCATCTGCTTGAAACTGTATAGAAATTGCTTGAAATTTATATAACTCATGTTCTCTGACGTGAAATATCGAACAATTAATACTCGCACATTATCATGTTTATTTGTTTATGAAATTCAGTACGTGACCAGTTATCCCGTCGAGGAGAAACTATTTACACGCGTTAACACGTCGTACATGACTTTCTCGAATTACGCCGCGAATAAGGAACTTGAAAACGCGTAGAACGTTGGCTAAGATAAAAAAATGACTTTGACGTAAATGCAAGAGAAAATACGTGACTGACTGCTTTTTTTCCCGTTCGAGACTGACACGTGGAACGAATGGTATTGAACTGTTAATATGTACCGTGAACGATATACTTGTGCTGCCTTTAAAAGGACTATGCATTCATTGACACTGAAATAATTGATTAAACTTCGTTTCAATTAACCATCATTTAGTTGTGACGCGAATCAAGTAGCTGGTTATCTTACATAATACAGTAATATACGTTATACCTTTTTTTAACAATTGTTTTGACGTTAGAATGAATTAGAAGGAAAAATTGAATGACATTAAAATTGAAAAACGTTGAATTGGATTTAATTTGAAAATAGATAGATAGATAGAACAAATAGAATTCAAGATATTAAACATTCTGTATCCATGAATTATTGAGTCCAAAAGTTTTGTGAGTTGTAAAATTCTAAATTTCTGATTTTGGAAATTTTAGAGCTTCAAAGTTAATGAAACCAAGAATTTACAATTTTTAAGAATTTAGAATTTTTTCAAGTTGTAAAGATGAAAATAATGGCTCTGATAATTTCAAGATCTGTTTCCATAGATCTTGATTCCAAATGCTAGCAATTGCAATTTAAAAAATGATCAAACTCCTCAATTAGAAATTTTCAAAATTTCTCAGCTTGAAAGTGAACGTCACAAAAGTTAAAAGTTATATTTTATTGCAGATTACGTGTAATTATAACTAATTCGAAATAGTCCAAACATAATATTTCTTCCATTCTCAATTTCTAGGTTATGTTCACTCACCCCCGAAATTCGATGGACTACGAAATTAATATTCGATTATATCTGAAGTCAAAATAAAAGCAATTTGCATAAAGAGTTGCATAAGTTCTTTATTTTCTCGTTAAACCGAGAAATTACAGTGACCGTTAAATCAAAGGACGCAATGTTTTCAGTGGAAAGAAAACACCTGGCAGTCGTTTTCATACAATGAACCCGATGATCCGTAATCGTCGATCGACCGATCATTACAGATCTGATGAATCATTCGAACCTTCGCGAACCTTAAAAATTCACCGACGACCGAGTTGCTGTGCCCATTCGTGGCGAGTTCAGGGTCAACTTGGAAAAAATTTGAAGAAAAAGGTAATACGTTCCATTATTACGATTGACCAATTAGGTTTCAAGAGACACTTAAGTTCTCCAAAGAAAAACAATATCTTTTTTTCTTGAAACAATTAAAACAATAATTCCTCAATTTCTTTCCTTAAATGACAAATTATTTTTATCGTTTTTCAGAATGACTAATTCTGCAAAATTTAAATAATGGTTTTTAATGTGTGTAATAAAGTGATAAACTGTAATAAAAAAGTTCTTGTTAAATTAGCGATAAGAGATAACGTAATTTATGCTGAATTGTTGCCGTTTTATGTTTCATTGTTTCTGAGGTTGTCAAAATTTAAATAACAAAAGACTGTTTTTAAAAAGAAATGTATTCAGTAACACAAGTTTTTGTAGATCTATGTTTCCTCGAAACTTTCATTTTCTCTGTTTTGAACATTTTAGAAACTCGAATAACAAAAGATTTTACGCTTTCAAAATATTATAGAAACATTATTTCCAGAAGACGTTTCGCATAAAAGCATTTTATGCGGTTTCGTTTTGTTTTATCGTTTCTCTAATATTTCAACTTGAATGGGTTTTATTGCTTAAACAGGATAAAAGCACTTGTCAGAAGTAGACATTTTTTGTTGAAAATCGAAGTATTTCCTTCGAACGCTTTGTTCTAGGTTTACGGATTTAAATAAGAAAAGATGTCATCAGTAAATGAAAAAGAAGAGAACAAGAACACATGTTGGAGAGAAGACATTTTTGATGAAATCGTATTTGATTTGCGGAACCCCTTTGATAAAGGGAAGAAGATTGCTTTAATTAGACTGTTTTATTATCACGACCTAGAAACGCTCGACGAACTCACGGAACACCGTCATTAATAAAACTTCAAAGCACTTCCTTGTACAGCCATTTTCATCCCAGGAAGAAACGATTTTTCATTACGTTTCATTCAGACTGCTCTAAAGACTCGATGATACTCGGAACGCACGCGAACTCGAACTTAAACCTGTCATTAACACGTTCGCCGCCATGACGCTCACCGGTCACTTCTTTCAATATACAATATCGTATACTAATTTCAATATGTATAGCAATTTTAATATGTTTATTAATTTTAATAATGTTTTATTAATTAACATAAACATATTAATATTAATAATATATTTAATATTAATAAACATATTAATTTTAATTAATTTTAATAAACATATTAATTGGTAACTCTTTGAGAATTTGAAAATTTAAGAAATTCAATAATTTGGAAATTTTTAAGAATTTTAGAAATTTGGAATTTGTAGATTGCAATTTGAATAATTTGAATATGGCAGTTGGGAATTCAGGAGTTGAAAATTTAGAAATTTGGAAATGGGAGAATTGGGAGTTGGAAAATTAGAATTTTGGAAGTTCCAAAATTTAAAGAATTGGAACAGCGGAAATTTGGAAATTGAAATGTGTGAAATTTGGAATGCAGGAATTTGAAAATTGTGAAATTTGGAATGTGAGAGATTTGAAATATGTAAAATTTGGAATGTGAGAGATTTGAAATATGTGAAATTTGTAATGTGAGAGATTTGAAATGTGTGAAATTTGGAATGTGAGAGATTTGAAATACGTGAAATTTGAAATGTGAGAGATTTGAAATATGTAAAATTTGGAATGTGAGAGATTTGAAATATGTGAAATTTGGAATGTGAGAGATTTGAAATACGTGAAATTTGAAATGTGAGAGATTTGAAATACGTGAAATTTGAAATGTGAGAGATTTGAAATATATGAAATTTGGAATGTGAGAAGTTTGAAATTTGTGAAATTGTGAAGTTGAGAACTTGAGAAATTGCGAAACTGGAATTTGAAAATTTCAGAAACCACCAAAATAAATAAAAAACAATATTTCATAATTATCTCCACAATCAACTCCATAAATTTGATCAACTCATAAAACCTCAAGGTTCCGCACCGAAATTACCGAGATGTAATAAATGATTACCCTCCAATCAGAAAGTCCTCCATTAACATTTCACTTACTCTGGAAGTTCTGATAATTTATCCTCAAAGAAATTTTAATAGTGCAAGTTCTTCTGACAGAAACCATTTGATCTCGAAAAACGCTTCCTGTTGCCCGTATTCGAGGTAATTATCGAATTGTCGAAGGCAATGCTCAGAAAGACCATCTCATATCCAGAAGATATCGAAAGTCCCGGTTAATGGCCGAATGATAAATGCTCGTACGCTTTGATAATCCGCGGGCCTCGTAACGGTACATAAGTGGCAACTACCATGCGATTCGTGTTTCGATTTAGCGATCATCGGTCGGATACGCTTTACGGTACACAATCGTAAATCAATGTTTTTTGCTAGCGATAATGTTGCCGACGAACAGGCTCGAAAGGAAATTACACCCGCCGGACAGGAATCACAGGGATAAAACTGAAACGTGCACTGGTTTCGCGTACCATTTCATGTATTCCGATTGAAATTATTTCGTTAGAGCAAGGTAAATATTGCTTAAAGATCGAATTTCTTCACCGAAGAAATCTGCTGGGTGATACTTGAAATAAATCAGGGAAAAAACACGATACGGGACGCTAATATTTTCATCGTCGCGTGGAAGGCATTAAAACTCTCGTCGAACAGTATTTTTATCTTTCACGAATCTTGTCCGGTTCATTTCGTTATTTCTCTTATTTATGATCTCCACTTAGTAGTTTGTTAAGTAAACACGAAATCCATATGGAAATTCAAATGTCATTCCTCGATGAGTGACGTGACTATCAACGTGTTAATTAGCTGACACAGTTCGATGTTTAAATACCTAGACATTTCCATATAGTGTTTTCAATGATTCTGATAAAAAACGTCTCATTATTCTACTTAAACAAATAATTCTTGACTGTGCATATTTTTTAAAAAATATTTCATTGCTCAATTTCAAAACTTGTACCAATTGCACCATTTCACTGTTTTGTAAATTGTTGTGACCGTATAACTAAAATTAATGTCAATGGCTGACAGTGCATTTTAAACATCGACAGAAGTATCAACATGATTGAGCAACACGATATATCGTTTGATTAGGGATAATGGTAGGTGATTATAGTTATCCTTAGTAATGGCCTTTTCTATTACTAAAGATAGCTATAATTACAAGTCATTAGATTGCCACTGCGCACTAAAAAATTCCAAATATTTTGCAATGATCTTTTCAATGTAAAAAGTGCTAACTTTTTAAAATTGTTAAATTTCGTTTCGAATAAATTCCAAATTATTTTTGGATATGAACCCCAACAACATATTCAATATGTCAATAATTAACGTCATTTAAAATCAATTATATCGTCGCTTAAAAATTTTCCATAGCCAAACTTCAATTTTGTACAACATTTTATACATGAATATAAAAAGAGGTGAATTATTAAAATGACTCTGTCAACAGAATTTTAAAAAACGCGACAACGGTACATTTTGCCAAGACTCTTTTTCTGGGTCACAATGTAACACGACTCAGATTGCCCCGATGACCCAGCCCAGAGGAGTTTCGATCTCGATTCGATCTGTCTGACCTAGAATCCGAATCCGACGCGTCTCAAGTAAAACTGGTACAAAGGATACGTGTCACGATCACGGCACATTCACAGTAAATCTCGCAGTAAATTCAGAAAACCCTAGCGATACAGAAAGAAAGGAGTGCACCAGTTACAAGGTAGAAAAATAACCAGGTCACTGACACCAACCTCGTTCCTACACCTCCACAAACTTTCACGCGAAAAGGAGTCTGGACAGCGGACCAGCGTCAAATGTCACAAGACCACTTTCATTCGATGACCTATATTACATATGCGTACACGGTACAGATGCTTTCTAATCCGTTCGGTCCACGGAGGAGTAGTCTCGGACGAGCCGAAATCACCACTCACCTTACGATTCCTAAGTATCAGTCTTCTTAGAATGAGACCAACGCCGACGGCGATCGGGAAGACGACCAGCGTCGCCAGGATGTAGCTGACCACGGCGACGGTCTCCTGCGACGCGATGGCGTCGCCGTCGTGTCTCTTCGATATCACTTCACTGATATTCACCGACTCCCGTGGACTAACCGATATCAGTCCGGTATCGAAGAACGTCCTGTTCAGTTCGCCGTTGCTGTACACGGAAGTGTTGTATTCCGGCAGGATCGTGTGATGGTAAACTGGCCTGTGTCTCGTCCTGTTGTTGCCGTTTCCATTCATGGATCCTCTACCCGGACCCGTCGGTGGTACCTGAGAGGAGGTTTCGCGGGCATCGTCGTGTTTGTCCTTCCTGGTGGAGTCGGACACGGGAACACGAGCGGACACGTCGTTCGCTACGCTCTTAGAGGTCACGGTGTCGTTGGCTTTCTCGCTCGTTCTCGAAAGCTCGGGTCGCTTCGGGTCCACCGGAAGCTCCGTTCGTCGTTCCGTGCCGCGCGAGAACGAGTTCATGGGCCCACTGCCGTTGAATATGTCCGACGTGTTGTACAGATGCATTATAGGTAACACGTCGTCTTTGTCTTTCGACTCGTCGGACAGATTTCGTGGCCTGACTTCCGGCGACCTCTCGCTGGACACCCTCTTCGGCTCCGCGATCGAAGGACCGGTCGACGTTTCGGGTTTCGGCTGGCTCGACTCGGAAGCGGTGCTTTGGTCTTGCGGTACCGTGGCAATTTCTATCTGCACGGTGGTCATCGTCGTGGTCGGCACTTCCGTCGTACTCGTCGCAGTTGCGGTCGCGTCTTCGAACTTGGATCCCGTCTTCTCTGAGGGATCCAGGTTAGCCGCTTCGGGCGGCTCGGTCGTTCCGACGTCCGTCACCTGGCTCGGGGACTCGGTCGGCTTCGAGGTGAAAGTCTCCTTCTCGACCGGCGCTCGATCCACTTCCGTAATTATTCTGGGTGTAACTGGAAAAACTGGCGCCGGTATCGGCGCGATAGTCGACACAGTCTCTTTGAGCACGGTCGTTTCGTCGACTGTCGCGGTCACTGTCACGGTCGGCGAACCGCTTCCGCTCTCGGTACCATTAACAGTACCGCCGCTGCCGTTCCCGTGGGACAAACTACTACCGACACTGTCGTTATCGCTTCGAAACACCGTATTCTTGTCTTTGGCATCGAACTCCGCGTACCTGTTCATCGGAGTCACCGTCTCCGTCAGATTACTTCGATCCTCTTCCGTGGAGTTGTCGGACACCCGCAGGGTAGTCGAATCGATCGTTTCCTCCCCGGAAGGAGAGGACGTCGTGACGGCGATTCTCTGCTGCATCGTGACGTTTTCCACCGTCTCGTTTATAGCGACGTTTTTCTCGCTCGTTCGATTCACATCAGCGGACGCGAGCTCTCGGAAGCCTCGACCCTCCACCGCATCCTCTGTCTTCTTCTCGGCACCGAAATTTTTCTTATCACCGACTGAACCATTCGACGCGCTAAAACTCTCGTCCACGATCTTGCTAGAACCTTTCACCCTCCTGGACGAACCGATCTGGCCATTTGTCGGCCTCCGTCTTTTCCCGATCACTGGAGTGTCCTCGTCGCCGCTCGCTCCGATTCGCTGATTAAGCACCGCGCTCGCCGATTTCCTGAGGAACCTCCTGTCTCCGAAACCCTCGAGGTCCGTGTTTCTGGTTTTAGTATGGTTCCATCGAACCGCTCCTCGGGCAGCGGTGTTGCTCGGTTCCGTCGGCTTGGCCGACCACGGGCCGCTCTTGTTTACGCTGGTCAGCTGCACCGTCGTCGTCGTTCCGTTGACCGCGCGTTGCTGCGACTGCGGCGCGACTGCGACCACCTTCCTCGGTCGTTCCCCCACCAGGTGTGCCACGGACTCTCCACCGACTGGCTCGACGGTTGTGCCGGCACTGAGTTCCACCGGCGCTCTGGCCGCCTCTATACCACTACCGGCACGAGGAAGCAGAAGAAGAGACGGCGGCGGTGGCTGACGCCGCTGCAGCGATCCGGTCGTTATCTCGGTCGTACCGGTGCTCCGTTCTGGCCCTCCTTCTTCCTCTCTGCTTAACCCAGGTCCGGTGTAGTTGCGCAATAGCCGCGTCACGTTCGTTATCGTGTAAGCGTACACGTGCTGCTGCTGTTGTTCCTGATGTCGATGCTGCTGCCGATCCTGATTCTCCTCACGATCTACCTTATTCCCTTCCGTGCGCTGCCGTTGCTGTTGCTGTTGCTGCTTCTGTTCCCGTAGTCGACCCTTCGGCCGTGCTAGCGCCGCCTCGATCGCGGACACGCTGCTCGATCCGCTCGTCGTTGCCTCGAACGTTGTCGTCGTCGTCGTACTCGAACGAGCCTTCGTGGTGGGAACATCGCCGGAAGCGACGCTACGAACTCGTTCCTCCGTGGAATCGACCGGTTTAACGGTATATTTCTCCGCGGAGTCCGCGCCGATCGCGAAACCCTGCTCCAGACTTCCCTCGGTTACGATGATCCTCAGGGTGGACGTCTCGGGAGACGTCCACGAGATCCGAAACGGCTCCGTGCTTGCTCGACCGATCTTGTCCCTGGACGTCGACGTCTCGATGTTGTTGTTCTCGCGCGAGCTGGAGCCTCGAGGTTGGTCCGTTTTATCGGATTTTCTACTGAAATCCGTTTCGTAGTCGATCCTCCTGATCTTCTTCTCCGTTTGATCACCGAACATATCCATCTCCGTCGAGGAATTCTTGTCCTCGATCGCGCTGTCACTCTTATCTCTCATCGGGGAAGTATCCTCGACGGTAGAGCTCTTCGAGGCAGCTCTGGATTGCTCCACTCCGTTCGACATCGCGTTGGGCTCGCTCGAGGAGTCCGTAGGACGATCGCGGGAAACGGTCTCACTTTCCGTCTCGGTCGGTTCGTACGTGTTCGCGGAAACGGGCTGCTGGTACGGTATCTGGGTCGAGTTGGTCGCATTCCTCGTTTCAGCGACCACGTGGGTAGCAGCACTTCCTCTCTCGTGCCGCAGCTGGCCCGGCGTGTCGGCGTGAGCGGACGGGTTGTCCTCGTGAAACCCGCCGCCACCCGACTTCGTATCCGTGGTGTTACCAGCCATGATAACGTTCGAAGCGATCGTCGGCTCGGTCGGTCTGCTTTTCCTGTAGTAGACGCCATTTTCCGGGCTCCTGAAGGCGTTCTTGATCTTCGACATCTTGTTCTTCTCGACGGTGCGACGCTCCACCGCGATGTTCATCTCCTCGTTTATTATCTCCTCTAGCCGTGGGATCGGCATCGACACCGGCGTCGTCGTGGTGTACCTCTTCATGGAGTACCGTCTTCGAGAACTGGGCGCGGTTGGCGCCGTTGGCGTCGACTCCACGGAATTGTTCCCCGTATTGTTCTGAGCCTCCGGCTGAATCTTCTGACCGAAATACAGAAACTGAGACATGTCCTCTACCGGGATGTTACTCTCCACCGGCCTGAAGTAGTTGTACAACGACTCCGGCATCGAGACGATATTCTTCTTCCGAATATCCGTGTCCGAAGACTTCTGACCGGTTGTAGAAGACAAATTCTTTTGACTCGTCGAAGTTTCCGTTTTGGAGTCAGGCTTATCGACACTCGAGAGAGTTTCGTTGGATCTTTTCGAACTCTCCATCGGCCGTTTGCTCTCCAATTCTTTCGAGACGAATTCGATGTCCACATCTTTGCTCGCTAATTCTTCGTCGATCGAGTGCTCCAATTTCCCGTTCGCCGATGCCGTCACGTACATCCCATGTTTCGTTTCTTGAGCTTCCAGAACGTCGGACGTTTCTTTAGCTTCTGTGGGTCTTGCACGATTTTGATTTCTAGATTCGATTGGTCGTTGACCCAAGATCTGTCGTCTTCTCGCAGCCAGGATGCTGCGGAGAGCTTGCTCCCTCTTCGCTTTCGACGATGGCAGCTCAGCCTGAAGGGACATTCGACCCTGACGATGATCACCGATCGAGGAGTCTGTAAGCAAACATTCAGATGCGTGTTAATAGGCTACTGTCGAAAATATATACAATTTTTTAATAAAAGAGTATATGACATTTAACTTTGTTTTGACTATTAACATAATTGTTAGAATTACAAATAAGGGATCTTTTTCATATGAATTTTTTTCTGGAGCCAAATTTCCTCCGAACATACACATAAGTGGTCGCAATGTCAGCTGTCAGAAATTTCGATGCAAATAATATTCGACTGCGGTGGGGCGCCATAATATAATCACGACACGCGATTCCGTCTCGTTCCGGCACCATTCGTGGAGGGAAAGTTCGGCCAATGTAAACGGATCCGCGTAACAATGCAGGGAGGTAATGGAACAGGTAATTGTGTTACACGAACTCCGACTCACGATCAACAATTTTTCGTTGCGCGACGAGAAAAAATCAACCGCACTCGTAATCGATAAATCAACGAGAGTATAAACTTACCGAGTGTCCCTTTTCAACGATGCACGTTGCTGATTAAAGAAACACGCGTTAATGCGGCGATCTTGAAAAATGCTAGGTTAATTAATTATTGGGGTGTTTACAAAATCTTCAATGTATCGTTACAGTTATATATACGGGGTGAAATTTTAATTTTATTTCAGAAGTCAGAGTTTATATTTGGGTACAGTATTGTTGGGTAGTAGGGTGGTTTTTGATATAGGAAATATAAAGGTTTATATTATATTAAATTTCAGGAAGTAGGTAATAATTATTTATTGCGTTTTATGTGGTTTGGTATGATTGAATTTAAATGTGAAACAGCCAGTATACTATTAGAAAAATTTCTGAAATTTCTTTTATATTATACAGAAGGTTGTTCAATTACATATTAAATTTGGATTTTATGTTTCTATGGCTATTTTATAAATTTTGTGTTTTACATGTTCAGGACTATTTTACAAACTTATATAAGCACTCATATAAGCAATTAAAAATTTGCTCGTATCACAAGAACAATTTACGTACATTTTCCTACGTGACATTTCAGAGTATCTGATCGTAAAATCCAGCGGCAATACGAAAATCCATGGAACTAGTAATTGCTTTCTCTCACGAATTCTCTATCAAAACTAGGTTCCTATCGTTCTCTCGAATCGTCTGTTTGGGGACTAATTATCGAGCAACGTATCGTCGACACAATTTACACCGCATTCCATTTAAATTACGGGTCTCGCTGTACGGCCGAAAGAGGCGTAAACGGGACGTGAACGAGAAAGAACCCACGAGAGGCAACGTTGGAAAGAACGGAGCGTATGGAGGGATCGCGAATGGCCGAGTTGTCTTGTTATTCTTTCTTCTTTTTTTTTCCTTTGCGGGGTTCCAGAATCCCTGTACCGTTACTTCACGGTTCCGTACGCGACGAACTTCGTTTCGGTCCCATTGGGCCTTTCAAATTCTTAGCGATTCGATTGAAGTTGAATTCGAGTTTAGAGGATTAGTCCGTTAGACGTGACTCCATTTTTATTTTTTTAACTTGAAAACGAATTTGATCGAAATTGATGGCACAACTTTGTTGGTCAAATAACTCTTTGAAAAGAAACGAAGTATATTTTATAATTTATTCTATTATTCTGTTGATAAACAATAAATATGCTGTTGGAAAAATTTCATTTTCACATCAGTAATGCATTATTTCAACAACACATGTATAAGTTGTTACCTTTGGACGTCATTTGACACAGTTGCAAAATTAATTACATAAACTATACAAAGTGTTCAGCATCCTTCAATCTTACTTTACAAAATAGAAATATACAGCAGCAAATTTACTGAAGAATTAACAAATTAATAGTACAACATATTTAAACTATACAGAGAGTTAAAAGTTTAAATAACTAATCATCGTTAAAAAAAATATTTTTTGCTCTAAATATAAATCAAAGGTAATAAACATAATAATTGTAGACGCATGTTTTTGAATCATTTTTAAAAATGCAAATATTTAATCGTTCTTAAAAATGTTTTGTACTCGTACAATGACGTTTTTACGAGGGTCAAAGTGATTGATCCGCCGTGTCAAATGCGAGGATGAACAACTCGAGTTGAAAGGCATGGTAGCATGCGAGAAAAAGTTCGATTTATTAAGTATCGAGGTCCGAGGTCGAGTCACTTCGTGCATGTGGACAGCTAGAAGGCTTTCATCGTGATTGCGGATATGAGGCTGCAGGAGAAGGATAAAAGGATCTGATAGTACCGTTAGCAGCATCGAAGCACAGGATCCATTTATCATGCTTGAACTTCCGATCGAACATTAAGGAAGAGCATCGCCGAGAAATTAGAACATTATCTGATTATATACGGCTTAATTTCAATGAACGAATTTTCTATCTCGATTATTTCCTCGCTTCTATTCGCTATTACGATTATCAACGATAATTGTACTAACATCTCGATCTTATAATAATTATGGTGATTCAATGTCTGCATATTTTTTACATTAGTCTCTTACATTATTATGACTGTTTTTTTATTCTTGGTCAAAATTTTTAATGCAGTTGTTCGAGACTGAGGTCCGTTAATTTTGAAATTCCAAAATTAATATATTTCATAATTGCAAAATTTTGCAAATTTCAGCTACTTCAACGAATAACAAACAGAACATAGAAAATACCTTAAGAATTATAATGAAAAACTTCAGAAAAAAAACGGTTTGGAGGCTTCATCTGGAGAAAGAAAGCACGCGGTCGAAGTCAAGTATCAAGGTCTCAGGTCAAACCACTTTATAAAGACGAGAGAAGATCGCAATCTCAATTCAAGATACGACAAAGAGAACAGACAGAAAGGTGTGATAACACCATAGCGGTATTTCATGGTAATTACACGGTACCGGTTCCCCCGCAAGAATCCAGAAACAAAGAAAAGACACTCTGTTCATCGATCGAAAGCAGTACTATTATTCCACTAACCTCAGTGTTACTCGAAACACGTCTGTAAACGTATCATTTGTGATCGTTATTTCGTTTTATTGCTCGTATTTGTACATTATTATCGACATCGAAAACACCATGAAAATATGGAAAGACTAGAAGACGAGGAACCTGTCAGAACAGGTGGAAAAAACGTCGGTGAAACTTGTATAAAGTTTACGTTCGCGAAGGAAACAACGAGACAACTATGTTAACCGTGCACAGAGGCGTCTCTTTTTCCCTTCGACGATGATTTACGAAGGATGTGGTTCCACGTATGTATTTAAGGCTGCTTTCCACGTGTCGTAGACGTGTAACGTATGCGCGCGTGTACAGGACAGTACAGTCGGGTGCAACGCTTTCCCAAGATTTCATTCGGAAGTTATGAATTTGGACAGCTGGGAATTTTGGTAATTGGAGAGTTGATTAGGAATTTAGGAGTTTAAGTGTCTTGAGATATGGGAAGGTTGGGATATGGGAATTTTGGGATATGGGGATTTGGAGATATGGGGATTTTGAGATATGGGGATTTTGAGATATGGGAATTTTGGGATATGGGAATTTTGGGATATGGGGATTTTGGGATATGGGGATTTTGGGAATTTGCAGTTATGAAAATTTAGAGAATTTGTGGATTCAAGGTTTCGTAAATTTGAGAGTTTGAAAGAAAAGAAAATGAAAATTGAAAAATTTGGAAATTTGACAGATTAGAAATTTGATAACCTCACCCAGAAGAAGAATATAACCTTGAAGAAGAATATGCTAACACAGAAGAAGAATATAACCTAAAAGAAGAATATGCTAACATAGAAGAATATGAGAACCTAGCTGTTAGGTTCTACCTCTGGTAGAATATAAGAACCTAACCTAAAAGAAAAATATGAGAACCTATAAGAAGAATATAAAAAATGCCTAACCTAGAAAGAGAATAAAAGAATCTAACCTAGACATTTGTTGTCCCCGCCAGAAAATGTGCGTTGTACCTGAGTGTACCTGACGCGGTGATTCTGAACTGTGAAACAGAGTCGTGATTACGGATAAAATTTTGCTGTTCCTCGCGTAGGCAAGCGTAAATTATCGCGAGGCGTTGGAAGAACTCGCGTTACGAATGCAACACTGCAAACCACGTGCCGGAAGAACCGGTAAATCGAGTGATTTATTGCTTACGTTTAATTGAGAAATTGTTACTGATTCGCAACACTTTGTAAATCAATTTAATATCTATATACCTCTCTTCAACTTTCTTACGCGGACTACCTTCAATCTTTTCAACGGCGATCTCGCCTCGGGCGGATAAATGTGTCCGGTGCAAACAACCTGTCATTTGCTGTATAGAATATTCATACGACACTTTTGAGGTTGCCGACTCATCAGACGGTAAAAATCAAAGAGATTATTAATTTTACGAGACAGGAAGTCTTTGGATATTTACACCTTGTTGTGAGCGGGAGAGAAACATGAGACTTGTAATGAAGGATTATTGTGAAGTTGTGTTTGTTATGTGTTATGTATGTATATTATGTTATATTGTTGCATTTTTATAAAAAGTTGGGTTTTGTCAGGAAGTTTTTGAGATTGATAAGTGTAACTGGTCTTCAAATTTAATAATTGAAAATGTTATTATATACAATTGTTTAACATCACATTATATAAAATTTTTTAATAATATTATGCAGTAGTATGAATTAGTAGTAATAATAAATTATACAGTAGCTCAGACATATTCTATAACAACCAAAAGTATTAAAATGTTGTAAAATACTGAAGTGCCATGAAAGAAGTAGTAAAATACCATAGCAATCGAGTAACGTCAGAAGGATCTACGAGACAAAGTAACTACTAATAGCACAATAGCATTTTCAACGCAAAAGAATTTTGCAACGCTTCCTTATTGTTCAGATAGCAGTATGTCCAGCAGACGACAAAGAGTTGTCGATAAAACCGTTTATCGAGGACAAACGTGATTGACGGCCCACCTACCTCGAAAACGATCGCATACACATACGCAAACATGCATATATAAACATGTATACATGCAAAGTAGCTACAAGAGCTTAAACTTCAAGATACAGTATTCTACAAACGAATTGCAGATTAAAGTAATTTATTTGAAGAACTTCATTAACATACCACCATGTGTATTGAAGAAATATATTATTGCACGAAGTACGAAGAAACCATATGTTATTGTACGAAGTGCGTTATGGAAATAAAATAAACATTAATCAATGAAGACATAAGAAAATATCGGAGGTCGTTGGGTACATTAAAAGTCGTTAATCATCATTAAATTGTTAAGAGAAACTGATATTTTATTTGATCTTGAAAGTAATACGTTCCCCGGCAACTTTCGTGTTTCTTTCGATGCCAATAACAGAAATAACAAGACACGTTAAGCTGCATGGCAAAGAAGGCTCGAGGGGTTTTCTCAGTGGTTTTCTCGCACGCGATGCTGCACCGAGAATTTCAACCCTATCGTGCGGTTAATAGGTGATACTCTTTTTCTTTCTTCTCGAAAAATGACTCCCGCATTTGTGCAAATAAGTTCGTGGACTCCGGGCATCGACCCTTGACTGCGCTATTTTCGAGTCGAATTTCTCTTGCAAGGAGTACTGCAGAATATTACGTTCTCATTTTCATGTTTTCAAGAATTTTTACTTTTTTATTTTCGTACTAATAATTTTGTTTAATTCTGTTATCTACTTCACATAATTTTTATTATAGTTTCATTGCGTTCTTATATGACATAGCAATTCAAAAAATAATTCACGTTCTTGTAATTTTATATGTCTCAAAGAATAATTTTGCAAAATATTTCAAAAAATAATTTCGTCAAAATATTTTACACTCTAATTTTACCCAGTCCTTGCAAAAATAAATAATCTTACACCTCAACAAAAACAATTTCATATTTGAGAGCCCATGTTATATAAAATACTTGGAGAATTTACATAATAGAGTACAATTTTAAAATTATCGCAACACTTGCATGTGCTTCTTAAACTGTTATTGATTCGACACTGAAAATTCAGGGAACGCCTGGTAGTTTCGATCGACAAGCAACTGATTCCTCATAAAATTTACAGATCGTTCAGAGGACGCAAGGTAGTTATTTTTATAATCGGTATACTTAAATCACAAAGTTGAGGTTCGTGCAACCGCCGCTAACAGCAAAAACAAGATCTTCGAATCTCGTTCACCGATCTTAAGTAACGATTGCCACACAGTTTACCATGCAAGAATACTGGTCGTAACTTTTAGGATTCGGCAGGAAAATAAATTTTAACCGCTACTTCAATTGCAACAAATTAGATTTACAACGCCATCAAAGTTTTGCTTGTTTGTTTCTTGAGTGTCATGAAACTGCCTCAGTAATTCGTACTCGCAGTTTGTAAAACATGGAGATACTTGTAAATTATAATAAAAATTGAGAAAATTTATACTAAAGTAATTGTATATTACTGTCGTATTAAGTGTAGAACACAAGTGTTTGGAGATTAAAAGGTACGTGTTAAGATCAAGTATGTGTAAGAAGTTACACATATGTTCATATGTATGAAGGTTTTAAAATGGACAGCTGTAAGAGCAGCCTCCATTTTTTTTAAGGAATTACTATTACTATTTTACAGTATCATGTTTGAGTTAAAACCAACAACTGAAACACATGTATACATGTATTTGTACGTATACATGCTCGTATGTATGCATGTACTCTCTCATATGATGTACGTACATGTATGTACATATGTATTCTCTCGTATAATGTACGTACATGTGTGTATACATGTATTCTCTCATATGATGTACGTACATACATATATGTACATATGTATTTTCTCATATGATGTACGTACATGTATGTACACATGTATTCTCTCATATGATGTACGTACATGTATGTACACATGTATTCTCTCATATGATGTACGTACATGTATGTACACATGTATTTTCTCATATGATGTACGTACATGTATGTACACATGTATTCTCTCATATGATGTACGTATATGTATGTACACATGTATTTTCTCATATCATGTACGTCCATGTATGTACATATGATGATATCAGTGTAAATTGAAATTTCTCAGTCCGTAATAAAATATCCTCCATGCGGCCATATTTGAACACTCAGTTTAGTCCAATTTTGAATGAACATGAATAAGAAATAGTTGCACAATCCAAGGATCGAATCGATAGGGATGAATTTTTGTAGAGGACTAGAGAGACCCAGCGAGGAAACGTGAGGCTGTTCGGGTCCTGCATCCTGAGGTCCTGAATAATGCAGACCACCTATTATCCCTTCCGGAATCGCGAGTCATCATCTGACCTTCCGCGGCCGTTCGCAAGAATCCACGTTGCACGGAATCCTAGCGAGTGTGCCGTGGGTGTCCTATCCCGCGAAACCGGAGGAACGATGGCGAAAAAACCGGGATAATAATAAAAGCCGATGGTGGGGAGTTTATGGGGGTGCAGAGGGAGAGAACCGAGTCCCGTCGCGTCGCGCAGAAGAAGGCACGAGAAGTCGTGGGTTATCGCCGCGAACGTGACCGCATAAAAGATCGTAATGTTTTATGTGAACACGTGTATAAGGAAGGTCAGTTCTGTTCCCTCCGTCCTTGTTCCCTTGATTTCTCGTCGGGTGTTCTGGATAGAACAGCCATTGTTCTGCGTCCAGGAAAAAACACTTGTCGTCGTCCGATGTAGCGATTACTGTTTCTTCATCGATCACGAGTGCAACCCCTGATTCTCCATCATGCGAGAAGTAACATTTTCGAACCTGCAGGGCATTGTTGTTGATAACTGTACTATTTTAAACGGTGCAAGCTAATCTTTATATACTGGCTGGCAAAGATAAGAGGCACTTAGTTAATTGAGTACCAGTATGTTCATAATATAGCCGTGTATTTATACATTTTTACAGTCCTTGTTAAAAGCCCTTATTAGTTCTGCAGTCCTTGTAGAAGTGGCTGAGTTAATGGAGTACCAGTATGTTCATAATATAGCCACCTTGCATTTGTACATTTTTACAGACCTTATAAAAAGAACTTATTAATAGTACAGTCCTTGTAGAGCTGACTTACTTAATGGAGTACCAGTATGTTCATAATACAACACACCTGCATCAATACTGTGCCAACATTTATAAACCCCTAAATTTATGAACCCAAAAATGTGTACATGTGTAAACTTCAACTTTTAACAATTTATTACTGCAAAAACATGAATCCTTAAAAATTTGGAGACCTCAAAATCTGACAGTTTAAAAGATTGTAATCCGCAAATTTATGAACTTGAACACTTGAAACTTCGAAAAAATATAAATGTAAAAGCTTGAAATTTTTACCTACTCTAAAACTTGAATTTGCACACTCGAAACTTCAAAACCCCAAAAATATAAATAAAATAAATATGCAAATTCATCTATTTAATAATTAGAATCCCAGAAAAATCTCCCACTAGATATTGTGCAAATGTCAATATAAATATTGTCAATATGGTCTCAGCAGAATATCTGAAAATCTATTAACTGAAATGTGTGCTTCAAGAAACAGAGAACCTGAAATAAATGCAAATTTATTTAAATACCGGAGTAGCGATTAAAACGATTTCAGTAACTCGAACACCCGAGCGGCCATCGCGAATGAGGACACTGATGAGATGTAATAGAGTACATCGAAATTCCTCGAAAGGTAGGAACACGTTCGAACACAATTGCAATAACTTGAACGTAATCGGTGTTGCAGCGAGGGAAGAAGACAGGGAAGGTCGCGAGGTGACAAAGTGGCTGGGATTAAACGGTCGAGGAATACCGGCCACGTTTCTTCGTATTTAGTCGTCCGGTTTCGGGCTGAATTTACGAGGCGGAGTCTCGCGGACGCGAGCAAAGTTATCGCGGTGGGTAATGAACACTTGTTCGTTTTAAGTAGCCGTCCGGCAATTTGTACGTCAGTCGGAGCCGCGCGACAACGCCGACTTCTATCTGGCGCGAATCTTGCGCGCACGCTCCTCGCGATCCTTTTGTGGCGCGTGCACGCGCGCCAACGCTTGCGGGCACCCGAATCCATCGTGAGGGAACCATTCGACTACCTATCATAATTTCATGAATTATAGTCATTTCTGATATACTTCGTCAATTGGAGTGCAATTGCAAAACTGATATACTTAAATTGCCAAATACGTGTTACTAATCTGCCTGTAATAGCTTTAAGATTTCTGGAGTACTGAACTTCTATGTTCCTAGAGTTTTTAGTTCCTCAATTTATAAATCCTCAACATGCACTTTAGTGATAGCTGGATCCTCAAATTACACGATACTAAGATTACACGAAAGTTTATACATTCCTTAATTTCACAATGATTGGAAGTTTAAATTACGTTCACTAATTGTGCTCTTAAGATATAATTAACTGACCAGACTCACAAAAAGGAACGAAACAAATATGCATTTTTTTTAACATCCGATCGATATCGTTAATTAACGAAGAATATTTCGCCCAGCGACTTTTAAGCGCCATCGAGAGACTACCTGAACACTTCAAGTTCGACGTTGCAAAACGGTATTCTTGAACGGCGAAAATTTTGTAAAATGTTTACGATCCGCTATCAAAGGCGCGAAGCTCTCGCGTTAATTGGAACGGTAATCATAAATATTGTCGACGTGTAATTAAGCGGAGAGCTGGACGGTCATAACGTTTTAAGTAACAATCGCTGCTGAAGAGGCCTCGAACATCCGCGAGCATTACGAGCAATTTGCTGGCTTTGTTTCGAAGCAGCCTGAATCATAATCGCGTTGCAGTATCGTCCAAGCGTTCGTGCGGAAGATAGCGAGGCTGCCTCGTATCTGACACTGCTATCTCGGTATTTATGTCGAAACCGTGACCCCTGTGACAACGTGGACGTCACGAACATCCCCTTTTCAGAGACCAAAGGGGAGATTAGTGGTCGATGTAGTGGAACATGTATATTACGTACCAACAGGTGGAACGTTTGCTAAGATAAACGAAGACTTTTATTGCAAGAAGAAAAATATGAGCAGAAATATTCGTGATCGTACATTTACAAGTTTAAATAACTTCTGGACAATGACAATTGGCTATCTATAAATGTGATGTTACACATAGTAGGGCCATATAGCGAGACTCAATTGGATTCTCTAAAAACTTTTCTCCTTTAATATTATACTAGCATACCTAACCTATCTAACCTACCCAACCCACTTAACCCAACTAACCTACCTAACCTACCTAACCTAACATACCTAACACATCAATCTTACATAACCAACCTAATTGACCTAACTTAACCTACCTAACTTACCTAACCTAACGAAATATGACTTTTGTATTTATAGAGTGCAGTAGATTAGGACATTGAGAAGCAGAGATATTGGAGTCAGTTGATATAGAAATGCAAGTAGGTATCATGTAATCTGAGAACTCAGTTCAAAGCGCCATTATTAAAATTCGATATCAAAGGGGCAATATAACGAGAGTCCACGTTACAATAAATTACATTGAATCGTAGAATCTGTTACAAGATGAACCGCAAATTTCTGTCCATCTACACCATAATAAATAAAATAAAAAAATTGAAGTGCAGAATAAGATTACTAGCAAAATTTCATATTGCTAATTGATCTTGTACTACGAGTAAAAAGAACGTAATTGAAGTATTCTTGTACCGAGTATGCTTCCGATTGAATCAATCTTTAGCTCCGTGAAGATACTGGTACAAGGTCATAGACTCGATCGAGGGTGATTCAGTAAATTTGAATGCAAATAAGTGTGAGGTATGTTAGCAGAACCATTGTGAGTTCAATAAACAGTTCATTATACGCTCCGTCAAGATTACAAAGCGGTGATTCGTCAAGAAAAAAATTTTTTTTTGCGTTTAATTAACTTTGCTATGTGAGTTACTTGCTCGTTAAGTACGCGCCTAATTGATTTTATAAAAAAAGCCGCAGTGAATTACGTTGCACCTTTTTGTCCAGCCGTTAATTCGAAAATTGAAAAGGAAGAGTTAAACGTTTGCATAAAAAGAAGATAATATAGACGTGGACATTTGTCGAGAGTTTGAATAATTTTTTTCTAACGGGATTCGCGAATGTTTTAATAAATAAAGATGTAAAAAGTCTGGGAACCAATCTGTTTTTCTGAGTAATTAATCTTCATCTTTCAAGAGTATTACGTAAAATCATTAAGAGACCTTGATTACGTCAAACCACTAGGACGAGGCTCTCATCACTTACACGAGGTATAGGAGTATTTAAAAAATAATTCTTGGTTCATTAAATTAATTACGACGGAAGGAAGTCTTTCAAATTGCTCTTTGTGTGGTTGCCGGTTCGTTTTCTTTTCGTTGGGAACAATATTCTGGCAATTATTACTGTAATTGGTTCGGTACTTTTGTGCAGGAATTTTCACACTTTGTAAATTTAAATTTCCTAAAGTATAGAATTGAGGAATTGAAGAATTGAAGAGTTGAAAAATTGAAGAGTTAAAAAATTAAAGAGTTGAAAAATTGAAGAGTAGAAAAATTGAAAAATTGAAAAATTGAAAAATTGAAAAATTGAAAAATTGAAAAATTGAAAAATTGAAAAATTGAAAAATTGAAAAATTGAAAAATTGAAGAGTTGAAAAATTGAAGAGTTGAAAAATTGAAAAATTGAAGAGATGAAGAGTTGAAAAATTGAAGAATTGAAGAATTGAAGAATTGAAAAATTGAAAAATTGAAAAATTGAAGAGTTGAAGAGTTGAAGAGTTGAAGAGTTGAAAAATTGAAAAATTGAAGAGATGAAGAGTTGAAAAATTGAAGAATTGAAGAATTGAAGAATTGAAAAATTGAAAAATTGAAAAATTGAAAATTTAAAAAAAAATTCTAAATATATATTTCTAACACAAAATACAAGTAGTAAGCGTCGATAGAAATATTTCAAACATTCGCAATTATATCGTAACACGTACGTTTTCACATTGCGTTGAACGTGTTAATTATAATCCCCGAACAACAAATTAACCTTTCGAGCTACTAAATCACGCTCAACCAAGGAAGTTTTCTCGATCTCCGATGATCTTGTTCGTGGGAATCGTTTTTCCTACGGTCGTAAACATAGAACAATCCGCCGGTCTAAAGAGCTAGTCGCAGGTTACAGAACACGGTAATAAACATTTGGACACAGTTGAACGTGTTCGAAGAGCGTGTAACCTGTTGCGTCGTCGTTCGTCGGATATCGACAGAAAGCTCGCGAACAACAAAGGGAATATGTCCGGCAGGTGGTTGGACCTGTTCAACATGTGTGCATCACATGTGCATTGAATGCGTTCGTACGTCAGCTGAAGAAGACACGACACAATTGTGCGAACAGTCTTAAATCGTCGAGTTTCAATTGAAATTCTCACCTGCGTCTTTGAACGCAGGTGTCTAGAATGTTCCTCTTCTATAATTTATGTTAACAACCGTGTAATAATTACTGCAACCTTCGTCACATCTGTTAGGTCATATCAACAGACGTATTATTAAATGCAAATTCATTTTATACATTTTTTATATTTAGACTCTTGAATCGCGTCGGAAGAAATGAATCAGAGAATAATATTGCGTAATCCTGAATGCACTAGTTATTTATTTATGCAAGTTTTGGAGATAAACGATTAGAGAGTCATTGAGCGTTGCAACAAGAGACGCAAGGTGAATCGCTATGAAAATTGCTGTCCATTGAATTCCAAAATAATGGTGTTTCGTCGATCGTCGTACGACCGATTCATTACATAATTATCAATGAATTATGCGTATTCAGTGACCGGAGTGTCCTCCGCGAATCATCCCGCCGGAAGCGGATACACGCTTCATGAAAGACGACTACAAGTGAAGCGAGCCGTGTGCGTGCAGACACGACGCAGCGGTTGCGTCCGTGTTCGTCAGACGTGAAATACATTCTGCGACCGATAAAATTAACTACGAATATGCTCGATATTTTTTGCAAATTTTTGCTGCATTACTTTATTTCGAAACCTGCAATTTGCAAACCTGTTCATTCTCATTTCTTACATGTTTCAATGAACATTAATAAATCGATTGATGGTATCGAGTAATTATCGGTACTAGATCGGTAAATCAATTCATTAACTATTAATTGAAGTTGTAAATTTAATTTATAAATTAGGTTACTGTTCTCAGTAGTTTTAAATAAAAAATATCTTTGAATGATTAAGTATTAGTAACACAAGCAAATTGTAATTGGATAGAATTATAGGAATTAAAATTTTAGTTTCTGCTCGAAGCGAGTTACGAACATTCGAGAATTAAACCTGCAGTAGTGGATCATGATTACGTGTTGAAGATTGCATCGTCCGGCTTCTAGTTGTATAATGGACCCGTGATCTTCCATCAAATCATACACGAACCGAAAGGAAACTCCGAGCGCATTTTCAGATTGCACGGTGTCGAAACGTTCGTGAAAGTATCGTTAATCTAACGTCTAACTATCGAGGCATTTTTCATTCGTGAAAATTTCCGTCAATGAAAGTTGCTATTAATTGTAGAGTAAGTGGTTGATTATGGGAATTTTCTGAAATAAAAATTTGGAAATCGAGTAAATAATTTGGGAAGTTAGAAAGTTATGCCATTAAGAAATTGTGAAAGTGGAAATTAAGAGATTAGTAAATTACAACTTTGGTAAATTGGGAAATTAAGAAATTAAGACATTGGAACTTTGAGGAGTTCGAAAATTGAAGAATTAGTAAATCAAAAAATTTGTTAATTGGAAAATGAAAAAAAATATAAACCAGAAACTTTTCAAATATAAAAATTCGAAAGCTTAAAAATTTGACGACTTTCGAAATCCTCAATCACCCAGGGTACAATTTGCGCAACATCTAACGCAGAAGTAAGCTAATGACTCCGTCAGAGCGAGTGGTGCAGACGTAATCGGCACTGTGTCTTAAGGTTGTTTTACAAGAAACCAGTACAGCACCTCAGCATCCGATTAAGGGTCTTCCGGTGGCATCGATAAAGTTACGCATGCGATTACGTGTCGAAGATGGTATCACCTTGAACGTGGTTACATAAGGTCTCCAGGGACGCACAATAGGGCCCCGATGTTCCATTAAATCGTATGCAAATACTTGGAGAACAATGGAACGCGGACGGTCGCGGATCGACGTTGGCGAAAAGTCAGCGGCTGGCTGCCGGAACGTTTCCTGGATGTGCCAACAGATCCACAGAATCCCTGAAGAAGATCTCAACAATCCTAGATAGCACTTCTCTTACGATTTACTTCAATATATTGCAATTTCAAGGAAAAGTCATTTTCCTATTTTAGAAATCTAGCAATTTGATACTGATACATTTTTGAATTAGTGCTGAAATGAGAAATTTGAGTTTATGGCAATATAACGCGAGGAAATGTGTAAACATTTACTATAACATGTAAAAATAAAATAGCTGTCTTTACAACCTCTGTGAAACAACATGTGGCCATATAACACATGGTAATTAAATAAATGACAATACAAAGACAAAGTACGTGAATTCATTTAAATAATTAAATAACAAATATTTAAATTGCAAATCACCAAGATCATTTCAATAATTCCCTTTTAATTTCCCGTCACAATTAACAAACAGCAAATAAAACACAAGAAAGTTAATAAGTGTTTCTCGGTCGATGAAAAATTGTTATGTCCACGTTACGGTTGTCCGGTTGTAATACAAATTCCGTTAGATGTACCCTATGGGCGTGACTGATTGAATATAAATCGTGAATAAATTGCACAGGATAGTACAGGATTAATTTCCGGCCCGATGATTTAAGGTGTTTCGTATCCTGAGTAATTGACGTCTCATTTCTGTGTCCAGCCTCCTTGACAGCAACAGAAATTCATCTTAGGCTACGAGAAACACGACTTGGTTGTTTCCTGGTAACGGAATTCGAAGCGCTTCTCTGCTGAGCACGCAATCGATCATGAGCATTGGACATGTTCGTTATCCTTAACAACATTCGTGGGCGAACCATCGCTGATATTCTACGAATCCTATCCTTTCTTCGTTCCTTCCACCTTGAACCTCTAACTCGAACATCTTCTGGGAGCATGGGAAACTATCAAGTAACTTCGTATTCTTTATATTCTGTCTGAAACTTGAGAAACTCTCGAGTAATATATTCTTTTCGTTTAGGAAGATTAATGGTAAAAGGGTATAGTGGTAACGTAACGAAATACAATGATTTAACAGTAAGATACTTAAATAATAAAATGATAAAATGATACATGAAATGATTAAATCACAAAGTAGTCAAATATTCAAATAACGGAATACAGTAGTAAATCAACAAACTGGTAAAATATGCAAAAGAACAAGAATATGTAAAGCGAAAAAAATTGAATTGATCTCAAGAGTATCTTAATGTCAATCTCCGATGGAAAGTTACGAAGTCAGAGATTTTCCAAATTGCAAGAAATACTCAAGACTCGCAAAACATCCGAACGAGCCCCGAGCCGAGTGTTTTTTCGTGGACGACAGGTTGTAATATTCATAAATCGTTCCATTTAAGCGTCGAAGATTTTCTAATCATCTGTTCCGAGGCATTCGAAGCATTTTGCAGTCAGCAACGAGCGATGAAAATACCAAGGATCGTGGCTCTGCGTAGCAACGTCCTTCTTTCTACCGAAGGTAAACGGGCGAACCAACGATCACGATCAAGATCATTGACTTCTCACGAATGTAAAGCGATCCCCTGAAAGTACCCGTACACTGTCGGTGCGATCTTTCGTCCGGATATCACGTGGACACGGAGAAAGGAAGGAGTTATCAAAGTCGTGCATCGCCGCTACGTCACGAACTGGCTCACACAGAATTCTTTCTATCGGGCCAACGTTCCCCTTTTTCGTCTTCTTTTCTTTTGTATTTTGTGCAATTGTCTACTCTAACTTGTGGGTGTAGTTAGAGGGACTCTAATCTTCAAATCGAAAGTAGAGCCTCTTTTCTGTTAATTGTCGTTTTGTCAAGTTTTTTAAGAATCGAAGTTACATATTCACAATTTGACAATTTTTTAATTGAAGTTTCTGAGATTTTGAAGTTTCCACATTTCCATAGTCTAATATTTCCAAATTCCCACATCCCCAATTTTCACGAATCCGAATTTTTCAAGTTCTCCAAATTCCCACATCCCCAAATTCTCACGCATCCTAATTTTTCAAGTTCTCCAAATTCTCACATCCCCAAATTCTCACGCACCTAAATTTCCAACTTCTCCAAATTCCCACATCCCCAAATTCTCACGCATCCAAATTTCCAAGTTCTCCAAATTCCCACATCCCGAAATTCTCACGCACCTAAATTTCCAACTTCTCCAAATTCTCACATCCCCAAATTCTCACGCATCCAAATTTCCATCTTCCATTTCCATATCGCCAAATACCCACACTCCCAAATTCTCACATACCCAAATTTCCAACCTCTGCACTCTCCACATCCCCAAATTCCCACGTCTCCAAATTCTCTCACAAATCTCCACACTCTCAAACTTGCATACTTCCAAATCCCCAAATCCCTACAACTCCCCATCCCTTTAAACTAAATCCTTAATCTTCAAATACCCACCTAATACCCAAAAAAATCATTATAGTTCAACTTTACTCCTTACATCTCCAAAATCACTATCACTCACACTTTCCAACCTCGTTTTTCCAACTAACAAAAAGATAGAAAGCGTTCGAAGGATCGCGAACCAGTTTTCTCCAGTAAAATTAATTAGCACCGTTCCTCTCGCATCCTTTTCAATTCCGCTGACGCGCATCAATCTGATTGTCAGAAGCAACCACGAAGCATCGTGAGATCTGAACAGCTGCGCAGGCTGGACTTATCGCGATACTGACCACCGGTATTGCCACGAAACTTACGAACTGATAAAACAAATAAATTGAACCTTACTGTGTGATACATAGCGGCAGCGATCGAGAGAAAGGAGAACGCTTTCTATCTTCGCTGAATGATGGAACCACGTTCAAGGTTACTATTCAAGATCACGGTTATGTTGGACAATCGCTGTTCGTTACTGACCGGTGCAAAGTCAATGTCCACATCGAAAGATGTGGGAAGACAACTATTGAAAAAAATGGGAAAACTAGATTTTATGTAAGGTGCTAGATAGGTTAACCCCTTAACTCTTTGCACTCCTCAAGTTCTTTTGCCTACCGACTTCTTAATTTACAAAAAATATATCAAGATAGGGGTTCCCAGTAAAATGTATTACAACAATGCGAAGTATGTGACAAACACATTTTTCATTTATTATAAATACTAAATAAATAAAAATATATATATTTAACCGATCTATTTATCTGACTTACTTATAAGATCCAAGAGGAATGTGATGTCGAACCACACTCGACATAGGAGTGCAAAGGGTTAACACATGTGGGTTTTGAACACATGTGGATTTACCCCTTAACGTACAATTTTATATTTGCTCACAGGTAACTAATTATTGCTACAAAGCAGTAAAGGAACATTGAGAGTGAAAATGTTAAACATATTTTGTCTTCAATGATTCTCTATTGTGCAGATTATAACCCAAGAATTGAACCCAAAATTAAATTGGAAATAAAAAGAAGAGTGTGGTTTGCCACATTCCAAGTGCATTACGAGTGACACGATGCTATAGGGGTTAAATTGAATGAGAAATGGTAGCAGGGTAAAGCGATCGTTAATAGAGACTAATTTTTCCAGGACGCATCCCACGAACGCATCCTCCCATCGAGTGAGACAAAGCCTGTACGGATAAGTATCGTTACATGTGCCAAGCCACGGGGATAGTCATAATGTAAGCATTGAACCGACGATGGTGCCTGAACCGTCCATTGTATTCCGCAGCCGGAGTCACAGGTTCGGCTAGCCTTGAAGCAGTGAACCTCCCAGCGCGACAAGATGACGCATTGTTACAATGCGCGGCCCTATACTTGCCCTTTGGGGTCACGCAGAAAATCGCAAGGGTTAAGAGGTATCTACGTCTGTACATCTACGTATACCCGGAGCCGCACGAACCGACCGGTGTTCGGATTTCGACGACACCAGAAACCCACGTTTATTCGCGTCGAATACTCGGATAAACTCCATTTTGCTGGCTAAATAATTGCTCGCTGCTGAATCGATAAACTGTTATGTCGAACTTACACAGGAATTTCACGGTGTTGTTGATATTTTATAGTGGAGGTACACAATCGACGAGATAATGTCGGAACATATGGGATATCAATATACACAGAATATTATGAACGTATTACAATAGCATCTATTAGGCTCAATGTCATATTACAATAACGTATGTCACGAAACTTGTATGCCATTAGGTTATGAACATACTGATACTGAACACAATGAGACTATGAACATATACATAATGTCAACACACGATGTCAACACATTACAATGTCGTGTACTAAATATATGTCTCCAAACTTGTATGTGATGTATGAAATTTACATGCAATATATGCCATGCAACTTACAGAGATATCAGTGATGTGTCTTAAAATTGTTTAAATTCTATGTGAAACATAAGTTTAGGAATTCACAAATGAACAACCATGTTGAATGATCAAATTTAAAAACAGATGTCTGTAATTTTCGAACTGAAAATATAAGTCAGACTTATCACATTCTGTCTGACAAATGAGTTACATACGGGACAAGCACCCTTCGAATAATATATAGAAAAATAAAATACTTGAACGTGGATTTTAAACACCTAAGAACCTCGTAAAACACCAGATGTGTTTCCTTGCCATACATTCTCTCGAAAATGCAGTCCGTCTTATTGTGCAGCCACCTGAAAAATGTGGCATGTCTTACCGCGCCACAAAGCGTTGTCTGAAAAATGTGGCATCTGAATGTGTTCTTACGGTGGTTGAAAGAGTTGACTGAAAAATGTGGCTGAAAGGCTGGAGTATCGAGAGCGTGAAAAGAGGTGGATAAGAAAAGGGTGTTGAACGTTTAACAGAAAGTTCGTGGCGATGCTCGTGCCCCGGGGGTGAAAGAAGGTGCTCAATAATGGATATCGATGATGTTGGAAGAGACATCGGCACGTCCGCACGCATTCCGGCAGCCAGTTATAAATCACTGATTCGTATCTCGGTAAGGCCTCCTTAACCAAATGGATGCTACTGTCGATTTGAATTACAGCCCTTAGCCGGCGAGAGCCATTGCCAGCCGACATCGACTCCAAACGGTTCAAAGTTCTATGTAAACTACCGCCCACGTTTACATTCTCTGTCTACCAGAGTGAACAAGAGAGACTAGCCACCCCTCTCGTTCCTCGTTGTTCAACAGTTTCTATGTCCATGCCTCTTCTTCTTCTTCTTCTTCTTCTTCTGCTTCTTCTCCTTCGAGTGATCTAAGGAAACGTCTTCGAGATCACGGCAGAAACCGCGCTGTCGCTCATGACTGCCGCGATTTAGAATCGAGGGTGATAGCGATTGAATAAAAGATGAACGTACAACCGCGGATCGTATTTCACCAGGATTTCGTAAAACTTCGTGTCCGGCCAACTGACGCTGGAAAGATTGCTCTCGTCGAGATACTGCTCCTTTTTCGTCTGACTCTGCACGGTGATCGATCGGAAACCGCGGGACTCTTCCTGCGCTCTGGACTGCAGCGTTCTTACTGTTGAGGACGTTCCACGTTTTACCTTTCAAACCTTTTATTCTTCAAATCCATAAACTTCTAAATCTTTAAACATAAAAATACTTAAACTAATACAATTTTAGAACTGCAAATTTAAAATTCAGAAAAAGTACTCTAAAATTTTTAAAGTTTGAAGGTTAGAAATTTTCAGAGTTGAGGTCTACTAAATACTCTTAAAACAAGTTCACAATAAAATTAGAAAAAAAGGAACAGAAGACGTACTGAAGTGATAGCTATGTATGAAACAATTTTATTAATCAGGCCAATAAAAGAGCTGCATGCAACGTTATCTTTCTTATTTATTTTTTTTTTGGACGATTACATATAATGCAAGGTTAAGTTCGACCTATTAACCTGAAGAAATTAGTACATGGTTCATACATGCATGTGTATGTTGTCTGTGTACCTCTGCATGAGTCAGGTGAGACACTGCGTAGGTTTGGAACGATGAGTCTTAACAGCGATTGTCTTCGCTTTAAAACTGCCTCTGAAACTACCCTTTCTATATTTAGCAGAACAATTCGTCGCATTATTTTGAGCCACGTTTCGAACAATGAAAACGAACCTTCGAGTACTTTCACAATTATCGGTTCGCCATTGAATTATTGACTGAATGTTATTTATCAACAGGTACATTTGTACTTATTTGTCATTGTTGCTTTGAAACGCTTCATACGCTGTATAGTCTCGTCACGAATTGTCGACTAGCAGGAATGGAAAATATGAACCTTCAAGAGATATTTCGACACAGCAAATGCATTTTCAGGGTACGCTGCAGCGATACATTAAATCGAACGGCGTGTATCGACAGCCTCGGACAAATTGCGACCAGCGTGGTTAGTATGCGGCGACAGTAGCCGAAGTGCCTAGGAATTCCACCTGGGAAGAGTAATTTTAACCTTTCCCATTCCCCGACCTTGTGAAACGAACGTCGAATTTACTGAGGTGCATCGGAAAACAAGTCCTAGAGTCGAAGTTATGTATATGTTTTTAATAAAGTATCAATTACATGATTTATGAAGAGACGACAAAAAAGACTGATTCTACAAATGTTGAGTGAAAGTGACAAAATTAATTGCATGTGCGATGAATAGGGTATTATATCGAAGACCTTTCACAATTTTATCGCATAATACCTCGTAGAATTGGATAACGCTTGAACTTTCAAGTTTTCACAACTATGCGGTAATATGGATGGTTTAATAATAAGGCGGTGATGAATTTCGAGGAATTCTGTTGGCTACACCTACTGAAACTTTAGATTCATAAATCATTCAGGTTTTTTGATTAAATCTTGTTTGTATTATATAGTTGATTGTTAGACTTTATCAGTTGAAATCTGCAGTTCTTAAAATTATTTCTGTGGGTAGAGACATTGAAATGTTAGACTCAAGTACATTACAAGTGGAATGTTATATTGGTCTTTAGTCAGATAACTTGTCTTCACATGTGTTTAACATGTGCACCGCCATGATGGTCACGTGTGAGTAGCGCTGCAAGTTTAGTTAAATTAATTATATACAGGCAGCTGAAGCTTTTGAGAGTTAATATTAAGACAGCATATACACTAACACACAAAGATATAAAATTTCAAAACTATTTTTGTTCTCAATAATCTATATCATAGTGTGTGTAACAAGTAGCTTTTACTGTATCGAATAAAACTGTCTAAAATTTTGGACAAATGACCAATGATTGAAAAGATCTCTTTAATATTACTGTCCTAATATTTGTGAATAGCATCCACCGAATAATGGCGCAGTAAAACAAAGAACATCCAAAGAGTTAAAAGAAACCTCAATGGAGACGTTCCCGAGCGCTATACATTGTGAACAGATGAAGAACAGTAAACGAACAGAAGATTCGTAAAAGAAACGATTCGTAAATCCAGTGTTCGTAAATTGTTTGTGAACGGCAGACACACCTTAAGCGGTGACACACACGTGTTTCTGCATTAGCTGGTGGCAGCAGGGCTGTCGTGACAACCACGGCTCTGAATCATTCATTCGTCCCATGGCGATGGTTTCGCAGCGGTGCACCATAGCCCGTTGCACTTTCCTGGTCCTTTTGTCGTCCCCCATATCGCGGTTAATATTGTACGTACACAATGCAACATCGTCTCGGGGCGTAGGTAGACCGCAAAAGGGAGAGGCTCTCTTCCTTCCAAGGGTTTTTACCTTTCTTCCGTTCCCCTTTATTCTCTTAGGACTCTTTCACTTGTTCCGACCGTGACGAATTTCGTCGTGCGAAAGTTCTCATTGCGTATACTTTCTGGTTTCTTTTCAACGACATGAATGACGAAAAACTGCAAATAATATCTTGTACCTTTTGGTATTTCATTGTTCTGCTACACCCATTCAACGATCAAGAGGTCATTCTACTGCAATTACTACATTTTTATAAACTAGTCTCGGTACGAAGTTAGTCGCTTTTGTCATAAGATTTATTCGTATTGCTCAAACTTGAAGAAGTAATAATTACAAGTATCAGTTTCAATATAGAAAATTTTGGGTCCAAAATATTTCTATGAATAATCCATGTGTCAGATCACGTTGATGACAACCATAATTGACTCAGTTATAAGCAAACATTTAAGAAGCTTGATCAATATATTCAAAAAATAATGCATGTCTTATACATTTAAAAAACAATATACATACTTGCATAATAATTTATACAGAGACTTGAATAAATTATATTTGTAATCGAGTATCTGTTAAAAAATGCCACATTTTGACGAATCTAATTCTTCGAATTTTACATCTTATCTTCATCATTTGAACATTTCCGTCGGAGACGTTGAAGCATCGTTTATCGAACAATCTTGAAGCACGATTCATAATTCGTTTCGTCGTAATAATCGTGTTTGTAATTCGCATAAAGCCACGCCATACGGTAATTACATAATTCAATCAGTATGCATGCATAAATCGCAGTCGGAACAAAGTGCAACCGTGGGAGTGCAAGTGAAACTGGCCTCGTACCGCGAGCATAATTTCAACACGTACCTCGAAAGATGCGTCTAATTTCGCAGTATTTCGCAATCAATTCTGTACTAGTACCTTAGCGTTGCATAGATTATCCGGTGATGCATGATTCGCGTACCATTCACACGATAATTCCTAAAGAAACCAGCTAATCGATGCATAAAGGTTGCGTACCGTTTACCCTGCACAATGCTTACAAAATTCAATTTTCGACGGCTACGATAACATCGGAACATTTATTCTTTCTTCGCGGCTTTCGATTAATGAGGTATGAGAACGTTCGGTCTTTGTATAGGTCTTGTTAATCTGTCAGAACTGACAGAGTGCGTTGAAGCATGCACTTTAATAGCTATGATACATACGCAAGTAAAATGAAAAATTAGACTGTTTCTGTACTTGTGTTTTCTATTCAATTTGTAATTAAATGTTCTATAGTAATTTTAACCAATAAAATGCTTTGTGATATTGTTCAAAATTGCTCATAATAAAGAATATTTTACCGATAATAAAGTTCTCCAGCAGTAAAATATTTTGTACCAAAACCTTGTGACTTTGTAACAAAATATTTGAATAAAATAATAAGTCGTTTAATAAAATGTTTTGGAACCCATTCGAATCAGAAATGTCCCTTTGCATCGAAACTGTCCTACTCAGAGTGATCGGAGACAATAAGCATAATCGCGCAGTCCCGCAAAAGGAGTCATCTGAATGTGAATCAGGTGGAAGAAAATCAACAAGACCGTAGCGCTTCAAATAAAGGAGAACGTCTAACCGGAGAAAATTATTGAACTCTAAAGCGCAGGACGGTCGAGGTACACAAACAGTTGGCTCCTTTCCAAGGTATATAAAAAAAGCTCCTTCCGCGGGAGGTAGCGTGCATTTCAATTTTCCCGTCGAACACGAAGAAAGAGGACGGCCGAGGGATGTGTACACACGGTAGAGAGCGATTCTAAGAGTCACGGGAACGAGCAGAATGGTCCGTAGGAAGCGGCGCGGTGTTCGAGCCTAGTTCTCTAATGTCCTTTTGCGTGGCAGTCACTCGCAGCACGTCCGTCTATGATTCCTCAGCAACATTCTTCGGGCACGGCAGCGCTATAACCGTAGCGAGAGAGTTGCAGTTGCGAGCAGCCGGTACATAAGTTTAGTCGAGCCATTCCCGAGCGTTGAAGAGAAACGAAACGAGCCGCGTACGCGTTCCCGGGGCTCCAGTATTTCTTCTCGTCCCTCTTCTTCGTCTGCTCGTCCTTTCTTCTCCTCGCTTTTTCCTCTACTCGCTGTTTCTATCGTCCTGTGATTCCGCCAGCCGGAACTGACGGTACATCAAGCGCGTCGACGTTTTACAATGAGACTGTGCCTGCTGCGCGGATGCGATTCAAATTCCATTCCCGAAATTACTGGACGCATCTTGAGAATTTTGTGAATTTTTCGGTTCCGATTTGGATCCGCAAACTGAGTTGAAAGTGATTTGAACTGATTAAGTCCGAACTGGACTGATTTGGATCAATGCGCATTGATGTGGATTCACTTGTACCAATTTCAGCTAAGTTAGAACTGGGTTAATATTTGACAGATTTGGACGAATTTCAGCTAGTCTAGATGTGGACTCATTTGAGCCGACTTGAATTGATCTGGATTGATTTAGATATGTTTAACCAGATTTAAGCTGAGTTGGACCTGACACCAATCTAGATGGGTTAGAAATTAATTCGAAGATCTAAAATAAAAATATGTGAAAGTCGCATTTGTCAAGTGAGAAAACGAAAAATTTAATTGCAATTATTTACAATGCTAACAATAAATCGTAAGCAATAATTCTTCCATTTAAGTTATTCAGACACGCTGAAAGTAGACGCGGCACGACGTAGTCAGACCGAACGCAGGCAACAAAATAAAACAGACAAAACTAGCCGACAATACGCGTTCCCATCGCAAACGCTAAATCACCTATTGTTCGCGCAAATAAAAATCGAATTCGCCATTTCTTTCCGGACATTTCTCGTTACGATTGACCCGTTGAAACGATCAGGACTTCGCGGCGAACAGTTAACCGTTCCATTCATGGTCTCGAAATTGAATCTGCCTTACGAAACCTACATCGCTGGGAAACGAATTCGTTTACGATCCTTTAATTGCTTTCGACCGATGGACATTGCTTTGCACTTGTGTTTTATTTACGGATCTTGTGATTAGATTTAATTAATGCGATAAGGGTAGCATCGTGTTATTAGATGATCTACTGCAGTCGTTAGCATAAAACAGGCAGTATCATTTGTTCTATTGAACATTTTTTACTTAATACTTTCGTTGAATATTTCATAAATACATATTGTTTTTTTTATTAAATATGTTGTGTATATATATTACTTGTTTTACTGAATTTATTATCTATCTTCTACATTTATTATCTATATTCTACATTTCTTTGAATATGTTCGTAACACTTGTTTCATTGCATATGTAACATATGTATACATATTGTTTGTCTCGTTAATATGTATTACTTGTTCCATCAAATATATTATCTATATGCTTCATTCATTTCATTGAATACATTACACACATATATGAGCTGTTTTACTGATTATATTGTATTCACATATTACTTGTTTCACTCAATACATATACACACATATATGAGTTGTTTTACTGATTATATTGTATTCACACATCACTTCTTTCATTCAATACATGTACATACATATGATGTATTTCAATCAATTTCTTACATACTCATACGACCTGACCAATAACTTAAGAACCTTAAAATAGTAAACTTGCAAACAGTACCCATAAATACAAGTTCCATATCGAAAAGTGAAATTTATGGAAACTTGTCAAACTCATAAAAAAATGAGAGATGAAATAATGCCAGGGAACAGTAAAAATTTTCTCAAGTAGATAAAAAAAGCATAAGTGGTTTTTACGAATAGTCTGTTGCAAACGAGATTTGATCGACGAGGAGCAAAAAGTCGACCGGTCCGGAACGGAAGGAAGGCAGTCTAGTAACGCGCGAACGGACTCATTCACTCGTTTCTTCAAGATCGTACGGACGAGATGATAACTCGGCTGTACGCTTCGCTGGCATTCCCTCGCCTCGGTTAAAGACCCAACCGACTTAACCTAGCCTAACGCAGAGTCACCATAGAACCCTTCCTTCCCTATGTTCAGACGCGCACACATAGACGATCACCGACAGCCCGGTAGAAGAGGGAGCAGCCATTTTGTTATATAACTCGCGCGAGAGGAGCCTCCTTCGTTGGCTAGAAAAACCATCGGACAATGCTGCGTACAGCTTCGATCGTATAAGGATCGTTTAGAATGCAACGACCTCTCTGGGACTCTTTGTTCCATCATCACCCTTGAATAATCATGTAGTTATGTTTTCATGTAATCTATCACGAAAATCAGTAATTCGTTGCAGATAGGATTGCTGATTTAGAAATTCAACTTGGAGCTTTACGATTAAAGTTAGGGTGAGCAGAGTTTATGACATTAAATGCCTGTGTATGTCAATGTATGTTAGAATTCGTCAGTGTACTTTAATACTTAGGATATATTCTCTTCTAGAAAATTTTGATAATTGTAGGTTAACTTCATGACACTCTAGCTAAGTGTAATGAAAGTCTCATGTTTGTGTGATCATCTACTGTTCAGTAACAGGGTATCAATGATGTACGAAGCACTGATCATGGTGAACTCTGTATCTGACGTTAATTATTTGCTAATTCATAATTATTTTTAATGACACCTGGTTTGTATAAGATATCGAAGAGTAATTATTTATGGAGGGAGCATGAAGGAAGAAGAAATTTCCATTGAGCAATCGAAAATATCCTCGAGCAATCGAGGGAATCCCCGATAAGGTGGCGAGTTTACAACGGACGCGTCTTACTCCGGTGAATCCGTTGTAAAGTATGCCGTGACACGAGTTCGAGCATCTTAGAATAGATGCACGCATGCGCGAACGTGAAATACCAGAGCTGGCAATTACAGAATTTCTGTCGATTTTTCATTTCCCGTCAGCATTGTTTTCCATCGGGGCTGTGCGGATCGGGGAATGCGATGGTCCGCCGGAGAGAAACACGTGGCCACGTAAACCCTTATAGGTCCCCGTAGTAAATAGCGAGGAGTCGCGGGCGGGAAAAAGAGAAGAAAAGGTAAAAAAATAGCTGACAATGGTTTGTGCGGATACCAGGATGAACAGATGGCCACGTAGCCTTTAGGCAATTTACGATTCCTTCGAATCGTACTTCGACTCTCCCTGTGTTCCCTTCGCTATCCCGTCTCCTTCTTTTCCAAAGCGGGGACCGGCGATGCTTGTTCACGAATTCTTCCCCTTTTCGTTCCTCTCGCACAGGCCCGGAGAACACGAAACGCGGTTTCGCGAAGGATGTAAATTCCCTCGCGATGGCGCCCATGAGCCGTAAAATCTCTTTTGTTCTAGCGGTTTCGATAGCTTTTGTTCCTCCGTTCCATATCGGGAAGAATTTTTCCTTTCTCTTTATTAATGTTCCTTTCAATCTTTAATACCATCAGAACAGTTTACGCGTTGGGTTGCGTTGAGAAACGTTCTTGAGTTTGATGGGAAAATGGACATGCGAAATATCATTTCGAACAGATCACTTTCTACGTTTTTATTGTAATATTACTTCAATTGTGAGTCTGTCTTCTTTGGGGGTGTGATAACAGCTCTGTGGAACATTTCAGAGGAGTCATTTCTTCTCATTTGAAGTACACGTTACAGTAGAGAGATCAACTAGACCCTTCACAAAGAAAAAATTAGACTATGAGAATTCACCTAAGAATTTCTCTAATTGCCACTTATTCTTTCACCAATCAACTCCAGAAGGAAAAAGAAACTAAACAAAGACTGCCGGTCTTAAAACGCGAAATTCCATGATGGACAGGCAATTTCGAAAAATTGAACGTCCATCTCTGCGGCTTCAATTTAATTCACCGTGGATTCACGCGTTGGTTCGTTCTTCGTGCAGCCCAAGTAGCTGAATGCAGAACCTTTTTCTATACCCGAGATTGCCCTTCGGCCTTCGCCACGCCACGAATCTGCATGCGGTAATGACTTCCTGCCGTAAACCGACGGAATAATAATAAAAACGAATGGTCCCGTTACTAAGAAGCATCGCTGAGGTGCACGTAATGAAATGCATTCGTGAACCTCGGAGGTCTCGCTTGCTTGTCAGAGTGAAGAAAAATTTAAATGGAATATGATACAGTAGGAAATTACTGGGTTGTCTCGCTATATGGCCAAGTTACCGTGGAGCAAATGGAGGAGATATATAAGAGCTGTATGTAGTGCTTTGCAGTTGTAGTTTAATAGTAGTCAATTGTTAAGTTAGGTTAGATTGGAGCAGATTAGGTTTAATTAGGTCAATGTTATTGGTAATGTTAATGTTGAATGTTTAACCATTTTTGGAGTTGTAGATTTGTAAATTTAAAGTGTCTGAACTCACAAACTACAAATTAGAAATTTTTAAACTTGAATATTTAGAAATTTGAAAATTGATGAATTTGAACTTTCATAGTCCTTAAATCAGACTTTTCTAAACTTCTTCGTGTTCATATAATTCTACCCAATTTTCCGTAACCATAATTAAATAAAAGCCATAACTATCCGTCAATCTCGAGGCAATAGGGAACGCCTATTCGTTGGGTTGAAAAAAATGGCGTTTCTTGTACCGGACGCGTCCATCTTCCCACGTGTCTGGATGATTATGCAAAGTGTGGAGTGGCCGTCAAAGCGTGTAGGCGCCATTCTGCACTCGGTAGATTTTAACGTCAACGAATGACGAGTTGCATACGGTCAGAAAAATTGATGAGTTACTACCGGTATCTACTACAATACTCTCCTCTTACAATTCTACACACGTATACATGTTCCTTCAAAATCGAGCGTATAATAAAAACCATCACTGTTTAGTTCCTCAAACAACGAGGAAGTGCAAACTGATTACAATGAGAACGCGTGAAAGTTCTTAGAATATATTCAGAAATAGAAAACGGAGTAAGTGAACCGTGAAGGCTAGAATTTATTTGAATATTATTGTTTGGACATTTTTATTGAATTCTCTAATCTCGATATTTAAGTTTCTGAAACATACAGTGTCTTTTATTAATATTTGGATACTATGGTATAAATTATATTTGTATATAATTAAATTAATATATTTTCTATTTTTTGAAACATACATATATTATAATACACATATATTATCTCCATATACATACATAATATACATGTAACGTATATTCTCCTCAAGGATACTACAAAATTTATTACCAATTAATTTGTCGTACAACAAAGGATGTATTGTTAGAAAGTGTATTTTTATGTTTCATACAGAATATTCTTATTAAAACAAGATTTTAAATTTTACTAACAATAGCATCAATACCGTGAAGGTTCCTCCCTATATGCCACAAAAATTTCTCGTTAGCACTCGATTATGACTCCGCTAAATACGCGATCGAAAACACGGAATACAAAGAACGGGATACAAGAAGAGAATCACTTACTCATTTACTGAAAACAAAATCATTACTCGGTATAATTTTTGGCAAACGCGGCGTAGCGTGCATAACGTTAAACATTCGACCGATCTCATCGTGACACGTCGATATACTCGTCGTAGATTCTTTTCCCGTCGATATATCAAGCGAAATGCACTTTCAACACGGCGGCTTAAGAACGATCAAACACCTTTCTTCATCATCCGCATTTGTCGCGCTTCGTTCATGCGCAAATATTTCTCCGTTGAAGTTCGCCGTTCGATCGAGTGTGGCGAAACCGTTCGTCCCGCTTTACGCGTATGACCCACTGAATAATTGAAACGTGCACACCGTCTTTACGAACTTTGATCGTAAGCGTGATTCACGAGGCGAACGCCATATCGCTGGAGTGGAGAATGATCAACGAGCAAGGTTAAGGTGAGAACCTTTGGATACAGTACCTCGTAATAATACGATCGCAATTATAGAATACGAATTTTAGGCTGACCTAATATTTCATTGCATTATTTAACTCTTTGCCTTTGTTTAACCCTCGAAAAGTGTCTGACAATGTTTCATTTAATTCCGCAACTTGGAACAAGTATTGTTCGATCAAATCTATAGTGTTACTATAATATCATCATATCACTGTGTGATGTATGAACAAAATGAAGATGTAATTTCAAAAGGATTTAAAAGGATTTAATTAGTCAGTTTTGAAGTTGCTGTCTTCAAGTACAAAAGTCATGTTATAAATGATAGACTTTTGCTGTGCATTAAATATAAATTATTTATGGAGATAAACACAAATTACTTGTACAACAAAAATGATAGCAGAACACGTTCACTTAAAATGATGATCAACTCCAGTCAAAGTGCTAGCACAACTTGCACTCTCGTTCAAAATCATAATACTTTGAAAACAAAACGAGACATAAATATCATAAATTTAATATTTCAAGAACATAATTTTATTGAGGCGCTTTTACACTCTTCCATAATACTTGATCAACACTAAAATGAACTATCACTAAAATAACTTACTAAAATGAAACAAAATAAAATGAAATGGTACTAAAAATGAAATATTGCTATATCGGTAACCTAACCAATAAATATAAAAATCCTTCATAAAACTTAAGAAAATATATGGCTAGAAAATTAAAGAAAGAAATTTCATCGAGTACCAGAGCCCAGTATCTGATAATTATGCCTCGTCGATTTTTCGAAAACCGAGCACGCTACTCATCATCCGCAAACGCATGACTACCTGCTGGGCGATTCGAGGGAAACGCGTACATCTTGACGAGCTTTGCGCGTGCTGTTCGACGCCCGTTGCGATAATGACATTCGAATTTTACGCTGCCGAGAAATTACTTCGTTGCTTCATGCCACAACGGAGATTCTCCGCCGCTTCTTTCGGTACCGGCTATTTGTAACGTGCTTCGAGCAAGGACATTTCAGCTCTGATTTCGTCGCGAACGCTTGAATATACTCGCGCGATAATAATACGCTCGAACGAGGCTTTTCTGGAGATTATGGTATGAACACAGCCCTATGGGGATGGTCTATTTTCATACTTGAAATTAGTATGTAATAAAAATGAAATTGCCCGTTGATATATGTGCAATTTGCGGTGAGTTGGGTATAATAGGTTAGGGACGAGCTTGTTGTGGGAAGTTATGGTGATTGTTAATCTCTCTGTCAGGTTTTACAATTTGGAAATATGTGGAAGTTTAGGAATTTTAAGGTTTGAAGAGTAAAATGATATGTTGAAAATATTTAAGGTGGAAATTTTAGGGGTAGAGGAATTTGAGAATTTGGGAATTTAGGTGTCGGGGAATTTGAGAGTTTAGGAATTTAGGTGTCGGAGAATTTGGAAATTTGGGAATTTAGGTGTCAAGGAATTTGAGAGTTTAGGAATTTAGGTGTCGGAGAATTTGAGAATTTGGGAATTTAGGTGTCGGGAAATTTGAGAATTTGGGAATTTAGGTGTCGGGAAATTTGAGAATTTAGGAATTTAGGTGTCGCAGAATTTGAGAATTTGGGAATTTAGGTGTCGGAAAATTTGAGAATTTGGAAATTTAGGTGTCGGGAAATTCGAGAATTTGGGAATTTGAGAGAGTAGGAATTTAGGTGTCGGGAAATTTGATTTAGGAATTAAGGTGTCGAGGAATTTGGAAGTTTAAAAAATGAGGTATATGGACATTTGAGAATTTAAGAATTTAGGTGTTGAGATATTTGAAAATTTAGGAATTTAGGTGTCGAAGAATTTTAGAGTTCATGCCACAATTTCCAATTGACAACAGAACACACCGACTTTCGTCACCATAATAACATATTTAACTGTACTAATGTTTCCACTGAAGTACCCCATAAAGCAACTAAGAATACGTAAGAAGCAATTTCCTCAGGTACGTCAACGATAATTGAACATCAATAAAGGATTGTAATTGGAAATACATCTTATCCTTCAGGTCATCTTTCGAAGGGAGAAGGTGAACGTACAAGATTGCCATTAAATGATAAATTCGATTATTGCAATCGATCTGACACGCCACCTCGGATACGTATGCAAATATATTACAAGGTGAGTTTCTTGACACGCGTGATTCGCACGGCAGTGAGTAACCGTGTGCACTTCGAGTGACTCCTCTTGTTTCTTGGAAAAAAGCTGCTAATCAGTTGTTATATGACCTATTGTATTTGCGATATCGCTAAATATTTGATTGTGTATCAAATGTGTAGCTGTACCGAGAAAATATTTTCGTGTGACTCATTCGATGAATAGTTAGGATTCTTGGAAAAGTGAGTGTATCTGTAAACGTCATGTCGCGTTGTGCTAAATCCTCAAATTTTCAATTTTCCAAATCCTCAAATACCCAGATTCATAGTTTCTTAAATTCAAAATTCCCACGAATTCCAAATTCTACGAATCCCAAATCCCACGAATCACAAATTCCACGAATCTCAAATTCCACGAATTCCAAATCCCACGAATCCCAAATGCCACGAATCCCAAATCCCACGCATCCCAAATCCCACGAATCCCAAATTCCACGAATCCCAAATCCTACAAATCTCAAATTCCATGAATCTCCAATCCCACACGTCCCAAATCCCACGAATCCCAAATCCCACGAACCCCAAATTCCACAAATTCCAAATTCCACGAATCCCAAATCCCACATATCCCAAATTCCACATATCCCAAATTCCACTAATCCCAAATCCCACACGTCCCAAATTCCACAAATTCCAAATTCCACGAATCCCAAATCCCACATATCCCAAATTCCACATATCCCAAATTCCACTAATCCCAAATCCCACACGTCCCAAATTCCACAAATTCCAAATTCCACGAATCCCAAATCCCACATATCCCAAATTCCACATATCCCAAATTCCACATATCCCAAATCTCACACATCCCAAATCTCACACATCCCAAATCCCACAAATCCCAAATCCCACAAACCCTAAATCCCAAATCCCACAAACCCTAAATCCCAAATCCCACAAACCTCAAATCCCACAAACCTCAAATCCCACAAACCCCAAATCCCACAAATCCCAAATACTCCAATTCCCCAATTTCCAAATCCACAATTCCCTAAATCCCTAAATCCCCAAATCACCAATTCTCTAAATTGCCAAATCCCTCAATACGTTTTTCCCGTTCAAGATAACGACGCGGTACTTATGTCAAAGCCGGTGGCGCGAGGGACCCAGAATCCGCGAGACGGGCTCCGATTATTCCATGCCCACCCTGATCAATATTCCTGCCACACGACTGCTTTCCATGTCGTCGATCGACGGCTTTTACACGCGTACGAAATCCAGAAGTCGCCGACGTGGATCGAGCTTCTACGAACAAGAACTCTCGATGGGAGCGTGACGCTTTTACCGAAAGCGAGAGGAATATCGCGAAGGACGTCTGATATCTTGGACATCGCTTTCTTTTATTTTTGCGGAGATATACCGTCCTGCATTCGATTAGGGAGGAATTATTATGCGAAGGTAGTTGTCACATGGCGGAGACCCTCCTGGTGCGAATTTCAGAATAATCGTTCTAAATGTTTGGGACTTTGATCAGACTTTTTTATGGTTGTTTTATTCCACTTTAACTTCACTTTCCATTGTAGCTTCACTTTGTATTTTCTGTTCCTTCGTTATTGTTATGTAACATTTGTTCTTATTATCTAACATTGTTGGGATGTTTGTGACAGTAACTCGGTATGGAGAGTGCTTCATGGTTGTCTTTGGTATAAATTATTCTCACGTCCAGTCACATTGTGACACTGTGCATTACACCAATGTGGATGAATATACTCAATCATCAGTTTTACATCAACGAACGGTGTCAGTGTTCTCTACAATTGAAAATAAAGATCGAGTATCAATATCCAGAAAATTAATCAAGAATAATCTTGACACAGGTTGAATGAATAAACCTTGGAACGTATTTCATATAATTGCAGGTAGTACGATTATCAGCACATCGTATCAATGTCTTATCCCCGATATAACATCATGTAAATGCAATTATTTAATCATTTATTTCCAGATGAACGACCATGAAGTCAATTATCATATTAAGCAAATGAAAGATATTTCTGTAAATAATGTTTGATTATCTTTAACAAGGAAAACATCTTATGATACTTGACCCTCATTAAACTGCCTTGAATTGTCATAACTATTTTAGAATGTACTTGAATCATTATAGGAAGAATCGTTGATGTTATATAAAAAGTATCTCTTATTTTCGGTTACACCGTTTTACTCGAATTTCGCATCAGTATTCATATCAGTCTATTTCTATGGGTCTCGTTACGTCTTCAAGTGTCCCTTTATGTCCCTTTATGTCTCTGAAGGGTCCGTTTGTCGATGCGGTTCGAGGGACTTTAAGGCTGACTCCCGTCACAGAGGCGGACATTTAAATAAGCTTCGAACCGCTTTGTCGAATCCGATGAACGTCGGATTAACCCACGAAATTCTTTGGTCTTGAATAAAAATCAAGCACGCGAACCGTGTCAACGATGTTCCCCAGAATTATACTATAGAATGTTTGAAACTGTAAAAAATCATGTATTGTGATTCGAAAAAAAATTGTTGAAACAGAAGATATTCATAATTGTGCAATATAACGCGAGGATTTATAATTGATGGTGTAACATGCGATGGTTCAATTTTTTGGTTTATTGAACTGTTACATTTTTCAATTTTATGATTTAGGGATTTTTCAAATTTTATAGGTCTTCGTATATTGCAGATTTCTCAAATATTTTAAATCTGGACAAGTTTTAAAGTAGTGTACTATGAAATTATATAGATTTCCAACTGTGGAAGGTTCAACTTTAATTCATACATTTTCAAGTTACTGTATTCTCAAGTTTCCCAAATTTCACAAGTTCCAAATTCTCTAGGGTCCAAGTCCTCAAATTCCATAATTCTCAAATTCTCAAATTTCCCAAATTTCCCAAATTTTCCAAATTCCAATTCCTCAAATCCTCAAATTCTCCAAATCCCAAATCTCCAAATTTCAACTCCTCGAATCCCAAATTCTCCAAATTCCAACTCTCTCAAATTCCAACTCTCCCAAGTCCCCACTCTCCCAAATCCCAAATCTCCCAAATCCCAACTCTCTCAAATCTCAGCTCTTTCAAATTCCCACTCTCCCAAATTCCAAATCTCTCAAATCCCAAATCTCCTAAATCCCAACTCCCTCAAATCCCCACTCTCTCAAATCCCAAATCTCTCAAATCCCAAATCTCCTAAATCCCAACTCCCTCAAATCCCCACTCTCCCAAATCCCAAATCTCCCAAATCCCCACTCTCCCAAATCCCCAACTCTCCCAAATCTCCACTCTCCCAAGTCCCAACTTTCCAAATCCCCAAACTCCCAAAATTCTCAAACTCTCAACTTCCCCACCACCAAGTCCGAAAATATACGAATCCTAAATACCACCCAAAAAGTACCAAAACCACCACATTCCGAAAATCCACCTCTCGCCATAACCATGAATAAAGCCAGTGCCATAAAAAAATATCGCGTCAAAGGTCCCCCCAGTTTCGGTGTCGCCTTTTTCTCTGCCGCAGTAATGGCAAGGGGGAGAGAATTTTCGATCGGGGACCGTTGAAGCGGCACCCTCGTCTCCGCGGACGAGCGTAATTTCCACAAGTTGGCCGACGTAGCAAAAAGCTTGAAAGATCTACCGGCGTGTGTCGTTTGCGGCAACCGTACGCCAGCGACAGAAGTGGTCAATGCCAAGAGTGTCGTTCACCTTCTCCACTGCGTGCGGCAACCTCAACCTATGCCGTGTGTTGTGTATATACCCTGACGAGGGGCATAGGAAAAGAGGGACGAAGACACGGCCGGAATCCACGGTGGTTCGTTTGCGCGTCATGACGTTTAACTGGCTCAAGAATGCGTGGCACCGGTACGCACTGGAAACCATCGCAGAAAACGTGTGAGCGAAAACGCTGCCTCAAATTCTGACGGTGTCTTCGGTTCGCGAGTTATGGGACAGATTCGTGCTTGTTGTACGCCGACGGGATGTCCTTTTTTTACTTTGTTAAGTTAAACAACGCAGTCGGCGAAAGGCATCCTTCGCTGAGATGTGGACTTACTTTCGATGGGGTATAGTTGGCGATTTTTTAGTTCGTGCAGTCGGGTCTTTGGATTTTGAGGTTGTTAGGGATCTGTGGGATTTAATTCTCAAGGTTTCAGGAATTCAAGTAGGATGTCATTTTAGGATGTCAAGTTCTAGGATTAGTTCATGTTCGGGATTTCTAGTTTTCAAATTCTCAGATTGTCAGATATTCACATTTCCAAGCTCTCCAATTTCAATTTTCAAATTCTCAGATTGTCAGATATTCACATTTCCAAGCTCTCCAATTTCAATTTTCAAATTTCTAGATATACATATTTCTAGGTTCACAGATTTCTTATATTCCTAGGAACTTGGGAATTTGAGAATTTGAGACGATACGAGTTGGAGGATATTAAAATTTGAAGAGTTGAGAATTTAGGGATTTGAGGACTTGGAGATGTCAGAAGTTGGAGAACTTAGAAATTCAGTAATTTGTGAATTTGAAGATTTAGGAATTAAGATACTGCAGAATTTGTGAATTTGAAGATCTATAAGTGAAGGTACTTGAGCATTTGTGAATTTGAAGATGTCAAAATTTCAGAACATGATAATTTAAGAATTTTTAAATTTATGGTTGTTTGAATTAGAAAACCGAATTTATCAATTTAAAGATTTAGAAATTAAGCTTGATCATTTAGAATTTAACAAATGTGGTGATTGAATAAATTCAACTTGACTCTTCAATATTCCGAAATTGCAGTTTATCATTCAACAATAATAAATTAGAAAACTCCACCATTTTAATTTTAAAATATCCTACTACTCCATATGTTCGTACACAAACAAGTTTGCTGACATGATAATTACGTATCCTTAGGGCCGAACCCAAAGAAGGATATTCAAAAATATTGATTTCAAATTGACTCAGATGTCTGGCTCATTCTCCATTCATTTTTTAACAAGCGTCAAGTTACTTGGAGACATATCAAACAGCCATGCCGCGGGCATCATTTATATTCTGACATTGCAAAATCGTACGGACAACCCTTCACGCTCTAGCAGCTCGTACCTTTTCACGATCGCTTGTCTGCCTCGATAATCATCTCGGTACATGATGTACCGACCAACATTAAACCATCATCGTATCGATATTCAACTTCTCAATGAATCTTAAATGATCATTTGAAAAATTGGATAACCAAGTTCGAGCAACTTGGACATTCGCAAGAAAGAGCGTTGTGATATTCTTATATTAGCGGACCGGTATGCGATATCGTCTCATGATAAAGTTGAATTCGTGTACTTTTTATTTATGTATGAATTAGGTCAATGTACCAATATCTGAAAATTAGATCATGTACAATTTAGAACTTTTAACAAAATTAAAAAATTATTTAACTGAAACTAACTCTACTGACGCTAGCTAAAAATAACCTCTTAAACCTGCTGGTATATGTTTACTTAATTTGAAAATAAAAATTGAGCTGAAAACTGAAGCTTCATCTCAACGAAAATCAATACAGATTTCAAGAGATTGTGACATTTCAACAAATTTATAATAAGAAACTTGTAGCAGTGTCATTTGACTGATTTTATACTATCACGTCTCCGTTGACAAACTCAATAAGATCGTACAGGTCCAATTACTACAGGGTTTAATTAGAATTTGCAGTGATAAAAAAGTATATTGTTCGATATCGGTTAGTCCCGATTGGATACGTGTCCAGAGCAGCGGGATCGGTAGAACATGAGCGATCATCGTGGCGTAAAGATGTACGCGTAGAAAGAAAAGGTGGAGGCATGGAGGAGAGCGGAGCGGGAGCTGACGAGATGCCGCGCGCAACGCTCGGAACGGTGACAAGAAAAGCAGCGAACGCATTTATTTTAATTGGAGCCAGCGTAGCTGTAACACGCGTGCCGACTACCGCGACGCAAGGACGCGTACGTTTCTTCTTGCTGAGCCAAGCCGAGCCAAGCTGGAGGATAATTTAAGGATTCATTGTAAGTGTGACGCCCGAAACGAATGGCTTCTCCACGTCATCGAGCTTCGTTGCGACTGTGTACGCTCGACGACTCTGCTTTCCTCTCGAAAAATATCAACCAGTCGTCAACGGCTTTACCTACGAATTTTTCAAGATTAGAAAAATTTGCAATTATTTTAATATTTAGGAATTTGGGAACGTAGACTACTTTTGATATACGTTCCTCCATTTTGAAAGCGTGAGCGCCCTCCATTTTAAGCACAGCTGGAAGCGTGCACCGAGAGAACTAGGAGTTTGACTATCGAAGAGTAATTTTTGCATACGTTCCTCCATTTTGAAAGCGTCCTCCATTTTAAGCACAGCTGGAAAACGCGTGCACCGAAAGAATAAGACAACTCACGCGTGTACTATAAAGAAAATTCATCCCCGTAAAAATTGATCATTTCCATTCATAGCCGTAAGGTATAAACCGTCTCAAGGCGAACACGACCAGCATGATAATGTAAAGAGTATAATAATCACCGTGAATTGTTGCGGAGTTAATGTAGAGATAAAATAGCGGGATGTTAAGACGTTGTAAAGGGATCAAGAGTGTTCACGGATTCGCTAACAAGTGCGATCGTTCCACGAGGAATCGCGTTCTACGAGGAGTTTAAGAATTTCACGAGAATACCACGGGGGTATCAAAGTGCTCGTAACACGTTAAGTATTAAGGCTGATTCTCAATAATGAGTGCTCGTGACGCGGGAGTAACAAGAAACTCGGCTCGAGTATTTACTTTTAATTGGCGCCGCGTCTGCCGGAATCGCAAGAGCGCGCGGGTTTCTTCAGGGATTATTTATTTCGTTCTATGAGAACGAACCCAACTGGTTCTTACGTTCGCGCGAAAAACGAAACGGTCCTCTTGCGACATTGAGCCATCGAAGCTCTCGTTCCTTGAATTCCCTTCGTGTTTCGCGGCTCGGAACAAGTGGATGCTTTCAAAAAATTGCTACTCGATGACCGTTTGACAGACGTCTTGCGCATAGTCTTCCGAAAATGGTATTCGAGAATTTTACGCTATTATTTTATCCGCTAACGGGGATTACTCGGAGAATATCTACTGTTATGCAATATAACAGGAAAAAGTTGGAAAAAGTTTTTCATGGATAATGGCTGGTAATTTATAGATTTGAGGAGACTGTTTAGTTCTTTAAATTGTAAATTTGTGAGACGTCAAATTCGAAACGTCAAGCGACATAATACGCCCTACTTACACAAGTAGGTATATAGCGCTTATACAAGTTTCATTCAGTATAGTAAGAGCAACCTTGATAAGCTGCTCCGTTGATCTCCATATTTTTTCGTCTTCCTTTTTCGACTCTGGTCGAAAGAAGTCAGTCATGTGCATGCATGCAGAACGGAACAGGAACACCATACATATAAGGGTCTCGTAAAAGGCACCATTAATTCAACGCGGCGCATCGTACTGCAGCTAGACAGCAAGAAGCGGCTATTAAAGTGATTACAGTGGTAGGTACCCCCGTGAAGCAATTATTATGGGGCTAAATTTACATTTATTCATTGCGCCCAGGGATCAGCAGCTCATACCCTGCATAAGCTTCAGAGTGAACAAGATACTTCGGATACCTTCTCGACACAGAAGAATAGAAAAGTAAGACGGGTTATTTTGGTGAATAAAACTGAGTTATGAAAGCAAGTGATGTAAATTATTATCCTTTGTCTATTGCCAAATACTGTCGATTGAATAAAATTCTCAATTGATAAAATCGTAGTGGATTTAGAAATGTAATTTGTGAAATTCAAACTGTTGCTTCACAATATCGTGTCACACGTGTGACGCACCTTGTAGTTCACACGTGACAAGTGAGACTCATATTTTCATCATAACTAAATTTTGCGTTCAATTCTGATTATAATCTTCACAATCAAGGATCATTGAGTACATAACTTTTCAATCTCTATCTTTGTAGCAATAATTATTGAACTGTAAATGATTGTCTACAAAATTGTAGGTTAAGGGGTAAAGTAGTGATGGGTATAAGGAAAAAAGTGACTTGTTCTAATTATCAATTTTTTGAACTTGATTATTCCAAGTCCTAGATAGCACATAATTTTTCTCGCAATTTTCCGCTCATTTAAAACCACATTATGAGATAGTAACTGCAACTTAATTGCTGTGAATTTACCGTGAAATCAAATTCCTTGAGACTCCGTGTTTAACAAGGCTTCGTAATCAATATCGTTGCAAAAGTAACGATTGACCTACTGCTTCAGCAATAAGGTGAAATAATCGACAGATTAAATATTCAAAGGCGATTACTTGGATCCGTCATCGGACGATAATCTTCCGTGACCGATCGATTTACCTGTTGAGTAATTAGAGGATCACGAGCGGAAGCGGGCGTTCTTGGATTCGTCTTTGTCTGTGATTTCTCTTTCGAGAGGCCGATGGTTTTGCGAAGTCTTACATAACCGGAGCCCGGTTATTTGACACGTTCTGCGCACAAAATTCCTTTCGTAATTGATTCTTCCCCGTAAAGAATACACTACCGAGTTTAGTGCTCGCTGAAAACATCCTGCGCAAAGAGATCGTACTCTTCCGCGTTCAAACGCGTCATTAATGCTCATAAAAACTTGAAAGCCGACGTGGTTGAAAGGAAAACGAGAGATCTCGTGACGAATGATCGATTCGGCTACTGGACGACGAAATATTACGTCAGAGTGATCAAATTATGTTTGTCGACGGGGATATGATTTTGAAAGGACGGTCAATAAATTAACACCGCCATATCTAAGTTTTATTCAGTCGGAGAAGTATGTATTTCAACGAGTACCATAAGGCATCGTAACCTTGGGTCTTAATTACCTCCTGGAATTTCAGTAATAAATATCGCAGCTCTAGGAATTTAACGTGGAAACCAGTATTATAGTCAATTACTCAGAAGCTGTTTAATTACACAAACGTTATGGTCATTTGCGAACTTATGTCGCTAAATTATTTCAACTATAACGCGGCAGGAAATTGTAATATGAAATGGATAGACAAAAATTATATTTGAGAAACTTTCAAGCTTGTGTAAATTCGGAAATTTGTAAACTTAAACTCACAGAGTCTCATTACATAAAACTTACAAATTTACATACAGCAAAAATTTGAACCCTTGAAAATTAATAAAATTTATAAATCTTGAACATCAGTGAATCTAAAAAAATTTGGAATCTTAAAAATTTCCTCCGCAATTTAACGCTTGAAAATAGCAATAAGTTAGGTAATCGAAAAGTCCTGAAATTCGCATACGTGTTAATGAAAGAAACATTGCACCCGAGTATACATACCAATTTACTATTCCTGAAACGTTAACGAGGCATCCTGTTACTAGAAGGTAACAAGGTTCACGCCTGCGTGCTGTTATCAGCGACTGATAACCTCGAAGCGTCTACCACCGGTGCCGCATTTCCGTACACGTTATCGAACAACCATCTGCGCACCGTTTATGCTTGCAAACGCGCCTTATCCTCGCGTACAAGTGGTTACAACGTTCACAGGGAACATCGTTGGTCAGAGACGAATCTAGATACGGCAACTACCCACGGCACAGAAATCTCTTTCGGGCTGTTCAAAGAATAAAAAAAAAAACAAGTTTACGTCTATGCAAATTTTATACCATACCACTTTATGCATCGTCGTTGTGCGAATGCCACGATAATCGCGCTATAAGTTCCAACTTCCGGTGTAACCTGGTAGCTGATAAGTTTATCTTGCTAGGTTTCCTGATAGGATTTTTAGCTGCATCAATTTTTGTAATTGGCAGTAATGATAGTAACAAACGAACAGGCGAGGATACAGGTTGCAGGGAATACTAGATGAGACTGTTCTAAGCTTGCAGTGGAAACTTGTAGATCGGGTTTTGTAAAATAGGAAATGTTTGTTGAGTTATGGTAGTTTTGCAGAATTTTCAAGTTTTTGTTATTTTGAGTTCTTAGATTTCCAAATTGAAATTTTTTCCATTTTTCAGTTTTCCAATATTTCCATTTTTCAATTTTTCAATTTTTCAATTTTCTAATCTCTCAATTTTCCAATCTTTCAATTTTCCCATCTCTTAATTTTCTAATCTTTCAATTTTCCAATCTCTCAATTTTTCCATCTCTGAACTTTCCCATTTCTCAATCTTCCAATCTCTCAATTTTCCAATCTTTCAATTTTCCAATCTCTCAATTTTCCAATCTCTCAATTTTTCCATCTCTCAACTTTCCCATCTCTCAATTATCCAATCTCTCAATTTTCCAATCTCTCAATTTTCCAATCTCTCAATTTTCCAATCTCTCAATTTTTCCATCTCTCAACTTTCCCATCTCTCAATTATCCAATCTCTCAATTTTCCAATTTCTCAATTTTCCAATCTTCCAATTTTCCAATCTCTCAATTTTCCAATCTCTCAATTTCTCAATCTCTCAATTTTTCAATCTCTCAATTTTCCAATCTCTCAATTTTTCAATCTCTCAATTTTCCAATCTCGCAATTTTTCAATCTCTCAATTTTCCATTTCTTAATTTTCCAATCTCCCAATTTTTTAATCTCTCAATTTTTCACTGTCTCAATTTTTTAGTCTCTCAATTTTTTAGTCTCTCAATTTTTCAATCTCTCAATTCTTCAATTCTTCAATTCTTCAATTCTTCAATTCTTCAATTCTTCAATTCTTCAATTCTTCAATTCCTCAATTCTTCAATTCTTCAATTCTTCAATTCTTTAGTTCATCAATTCTCCAATTCTTCACTTTTTCAGTTCTTCAAATGCCCCAGTAAATTTAATGGCTCGTTCATAACATGAACAAGCTATTAAAAATTGATGCACTCGTACTCCAAAGCCGACATTAAAGCTTCAATCAAATTCGACAATGAATAAAATTCGTATCTAAAGTTCAAAAACCCCCCAGCATTCAAATACACCCAGCTGCTCACATACACCAAGTTCATCCTAATCCGACTAATGAATTAATTTGCATCCCTAACGAGTAACCCGATGTTAAGATCGTTTTCGAATCCTGCAAATCGATTTCTAAGCAAACAACCCCGACAGAACGTGTCGGATCTAATGCGTTCTTTCCTCGTGGTAGATGAGGGTATATTGCATTTGCGTGTTTCCCTCTCCCCTCACCAGCGCATATCTGCATTTATCACCAACTTTTCCGAGGGAATTCTGTCGCTGGCTCGTGTCCAGGTGATCGTGCACGGCTCTCGCCACGAAGCGCATGAGGGTATGCTAAGTCACGATGAGCTCGACGACGATGCAGCGGAAACCGTATCGGTGGGATATGCGGGTCGTGCGAAAGTCGGGCTCGATTTGTCGATGCACGAGTCACGAGCGGCCACGCGAGTTCACCCTGAAACAGTTCCACGCAGTATCCAGGTTGCATCGGTGTTCCCTGCACCAATAACCTGCCACATTGTTCCGGAGAACGCGAGTCTCTCCATTTTCAACAAGATAGCTGCATTTCGACGACTAACTTGCTACTGTGTTAACACGGTTGCCACGTTTTATAAGGAAATTCCTCTTGAGAGACACTCGTGATACAATATTGTAGCAAATGCGAATTTAGTAAATTTTTATGTAAGTTTTGGGTAGTTTTAGACTATGTAGATGTTTTAGTTTTTTGTCATATTTACACTGTTATATGACTTCAATAAAAAGTTACTGTCAGTCACTGATGATTGACGTGTTATCTATGAAATTGATTTAACTCTATAATTGTTTGCTCTATAATGTCGCGACGCACTCGTGACGCACTGTTAATGTGGCAGACTCTTGTGATCTCAAACGAATTTCGAGTTCAATATAAGTTCACCAAAGGCAACTGTGTCTAATATTTTAATGTTCTTCATGTGATTTAACATTGTGGCAATAGTTAGTCATCTGTGAATGACGTAACCATAGAAAATTGTAGGTCAAGATATAAATATTCATATGAGCATATGCTGGTACGTCTTATATGTGTACCACATATGCAGTCTAAATATGCAAATAAAAAAGTTGATGCTCTTTTTTTCTCTCACACTCCACAATGAATTTTTTTTAGATAGTTGATTTATCGAATTTAAATAAAAAATTCAGAACAACATCATGGTCGTAAATTTAACTGTACACTTATATTGATTCCGTAAACTGATCTTACCAGTGATTTTACATACGATTAAAAGAAACATATAAATCAAAAAATTGAAAGAAGAACGAGAAATGTTGTTAATAGAAAATATCCTTGATCGAGTCTGACGAAGCCAGATAGTAACTTTATCCGATTTATCGAATGATACAGTTCGAGATGTAGTGCAATTTCTCTGCTGCTTCTTTCGATTAAAGTCGCATTGATACGACGACCGTGTACGAAGATAAACGACGATCTACAGAGAACCTGCTGCACACTCGCGTAGTCGATCGTGTGAAAATCGATGGTCGACCTTCGATCGGTTCGTTAAACCGTCGCTGGTTGCACACGCGACAAAATGCAACTGGACGAGCAACACGTACACTCGGTTGCAATGTAGACTTTCTCTAATTAATTGCAAAAAAAAACAGACTTCCTTCGTTTTCTATTTTACTACCTTTTATGTATTTAATGTGTGAAGGACTCATTTTAAGGGCTTGTCTACTACACTATGTATAAATACATAGGTTAGGTTTGGTTAATAATAATTAATAATAATTATGTGAAGCCTCTCCATATCTACTACACTATATAAATATTTTTATAAACTAAATTGTCAAATTTAAAAATCTCTCAACACTCAAGTTTCTAATGTTAGGTTAGGTAAGTTAGGTTGGTTAGGAAAGTTAAGTGTGTTATGTACGTTAGGTTAGGTAGATTAGGTAGGTTAGGTAGGTTAGGTATGCTAGTAAAGAATAAAGATTAATAAAGACAGAGATTATATCTTCCTTTAGAATTTTATTAGCTTCAACTACATATGTGTCGCAAGACATGTTTCAATGAGCAGCCATCTTTGAAAGATCGTACGATCATTTGAATATAAAAGGTGGGGCAAAAATAAAAAAATAGAGGTTAGATTCATTTTTACAATTTATTTTAACATGTTCAGTTCCAAATGTGTCTTAAGACATCTCTCAATGAGCAGCCATCTTTGGAAGATCGTACGATCACATGAATATAAAAGGTGTGACAAAAATAAAAGATTAAAGACTAGATCTTTCTTCAGATTTTATCTTAACATCTCCTTTTCCAACTTCTCTCATTCATTCTCATTCTCTCATTCATTTCTCTCATTATCGATTCTTGAGAAGTAGTATAATAACAAATGCAGAAATAAATATAACAAGACTGAATAAAGGCAGTAGTTTGATTTTTCCTTCACACAGGTTGGATTCCCCTAATTTTCCCCTAGAGGTTAGGCTCTAAGAATTTTCACAAGTTAGACTCTAAAAATGAGGCTCATCTTTGTCTTAAAACAATTTTAAATTAATTTAACTAATTAAATATCTGGAACACTTAAAGTTTGATAGTATAATCCTTTATCAGGTTCCTAACCCGCAATGCAACTTGCAGTTTAAAATTGATAAATACTTCCGGGTGCAAACCGGTATGCACCTGACCTCCTCCGGTGTCTGCGAATGCGCTCGTGCTGAATAGAGACCAGACTTATGCTACCAGTTCATTTGAGAGTAAAACTCGCGCGAGAAACTGTCGCCAGCATTTCTAACGAATGTACACTCTACTAGAAGAGCGTCTGCAGATCAATTGACAATGAAAGTGAGTCGAGATATCTGTACACTTTCGAGTTCTTTAAATAGACATTTGTGCAGAGGTTTAGAAAATGTTGGAATTTGGAAGTTTTTTTGGAGTTGGGAGTTCGGGAGTTTTGGGAGTTGAGAGTTCGGGAATTTGGGAGTTGGCGAATCGAGGAGATGTGGAAATTTAGGATTCAAAATTTGGAGAGGAGTTGGAAGTTTGACGAGGTGGTGAGTTGGAAATTTGGGGATTTGCAAGTTTGGGAATTTGGGAATTTGGGAATTTGGAACTTTGAGAATTTGGGACTTTGAGAATTTGGAAATTTGAGAATTGGGGACTTTGAGAATTTGGAACTCTGAGAATTTGGAAATTTGAGAATTTGGAAATTTGAGAATTTGGAACTCTGAGAATTTGGAAATTTGAGAATTTGGAACTTTGAGAATTTGGAACTTTGAAAATTTGGAAATTTGAGAATTTGGAACTTTGAGAATTTGGAACTTTGAGAATTTGGAACTTTGAGAATTTGGAAATTTGAGAATTTGGAACTTTGAGACTTTGGAACTCTGACAATTTGGAACTCTGACAATTTGGAACTCTGACTAATTTGGAAATTTGAGAATTTAGAAATTTGAGAATTTCGAACTTTGAGAATTTTGAAATTTGAGAATTTAGAACTTTGAGAATTTGGAACTTTGAGACTTTGGAACTTTGAAAATTTGGAACTCTGAGAATTTTTAAATTTGAGAATTTGGAACTTTGAGAATTTGAAACTTTGAGAATTTCGAAATTTGAGAAATTCGAATTTTGAGAATTTGGAAATGTGAAAAATTAGAAATTTGATTTGATTGATCGACCACTTCAGAAACACTGCAACTTGTTAGAAATCGCTGCCACATAATTGTATTCTAATTCTATACGATTTCATCAATAGCTTTATAGATCTGAAGCACGCGAACGGTCACTACTTGAATAGTGATCAGTTTCCCAGGAGATCGATAAATGGTTTTGAATGGAATCCCATCGACTTCGATTACTGCGATAGTAATCCTCTACAATTGACTATTGATTGTCAGAGGAAAAAGGGAATAATGATCGTCTCTTGAAACATGCAATTTCATTAATTTATAAGGTAAAGAAATTGTAACTTATGCACTCGAGAATATCAATTTATCCGCTTTAACATTGCAATAATCATAAATTAACATCACAAACTTAATTTATAAGTTAAGTTCTTATCTCATCTCATTAACTCAATTTATAATTTTTGTATTTACCGAATTCTCTTCAACTTCAAATTTTAAATATTTTCAACATTTCATCATGCAAATCGTTCGTTCCTTTTTCACGTTACCAGCTCATGCCTTGAACTTTTTCAACCGAAAACAAAATGTAACGTTTATTGATTTATTAATTATAACTATAAACTCCATTAGCCCATGAGTCTTTAGCACCTGACGTCACCAGAGTTTTCAAATATTGATTCTTCTTTGAGCTTCCTTGGAAACGTACAAAAGACTGTGCAAGTTCAAACAGACATCGAGGCCGACCACGTGGACAGTCCTGGTGTTTCTATTGGTATTTCATCACCGTTAGATATCCGGGGATGTTACGAAAATTCAATATTTGAAGGAGAATGTCGGTTCTTTGCGTGAAATCTTAGGAAGTTTGCACTTCCGATTGGGATTGGTACATTTCCGGATTTTTGGAATTCTGAGATTGGAGAATTTGTAAATTTAATTTAGGAATGTGGAGTTTTGGGAATTTTTCGATTTAGGAATTTGGTGATTTAGAAATTTTTGGAGTTGGTAATTTGGGAATTTAGGGATTTGGTTATTTAGAAATTTTTGGAGTTGGTCATTTAGAGATTTAGGGATTTGGTTATTTAGAAATTTTGGGAGTTGGTAATTTGGGGATTTAGGGATTTGGTAATTTAGACACTTTGGAAGTTGGTCATTTAGAGATTTAGGCATTTGGTAATTTAGAAATTTTTGGAGTTGGTCATTTAGAGATTTATGGATTTGGCGATTTAGTCACTTTGGGAGTTGGTGATTTAGAAATTTTGGGATTTAGTGATTTAAAAATTTAAGGATTTGGTCATTTAGAGATTTATGGATTTGGTGATTTAGTCACTTTGGGAGTTGGTCATTTAGAGATTTAGGGATTTGTTCATTTAGAAATGTTTGGAGTTGGTCATTTAGAGATTTAAGGATTTGGTGATTTCGAAATTTAGGCATATAGTCATTTAGAGATTTAGGAATTGGGTAATTTAGAAGCATAGGAAGTTGGTCATTTACAAATTTAGGGATTTGGTCATTTAAAAGCTTATGGAGTTAATCATTTAGAGATTCAGGGATTTGATGATTCAAAAATTTAGAGATTTGTTACTTCAAAAATTTTGGGGTTTAATATTTTCTCAATTTAACCCTGAAATGCATGGTTTTCTAATGTTACCTGAAGAAATCAACTAACAAAATTCCTTCAAAGCGATTGATTCAAATTAAAATGAACAGATGAAAGATTGGAACATCAGGAGATTGTTTAGGGAATTACTCTACAATTAAGGTTTACAAAATTTGAATTTCAAATATTCAAAACTTAAAGATTTCCTAGTGCAAAATGATTTTGAATTGCATCTAATATACTAACTACTTATTACAAAACCCAATACACTTCTCACAGAAAGTGCTTCGTAGCGATTCTTCGTAGCAGTTTAAAGAGAACCAGGTTTCTTTGAAAGCTCGAGGCGGATCGAGTACTCGAGTAACGCGAAGCAAACGCATCATACCGCACTTCCGGCGACTTCTGAGATTCTCACGATGCGGCTCGCCTTCGTCGTCCGGTCAACGTACCTGAAAAACAAGACCGAAGAAGCTTTAATTAGACCGAGAAGCGATTCACGGATGTAATAGTAGATCGTTCGAACGCACTTACACGTTCGAATCACGCGAACGAGTAGGGAAAACGAAAAGTATCCGCGAAAGGGTGTTAGTATGTTACGGACTAAACATCTGCTACGTGGATCCAGCGTGTTGCGATCAACGGAATAAAGCGGACCGGAAATCAACTGTCTACCGGATGAAGCGCTCAACAGCCCGCAGGAAATGCCTGTCCTGAAGAATACTCGGACGATAATCGAATGCTTTCATGATAGAATTCAACGATAATCTGGGACGAGATAATCACACGATTGCTCGATCATCTAATTCGATGTTTCTTGTGGAATTTGTTATTTAATTTTAAGGAAAATGGGTCATGTTAAAATACTATGAAATATGTATTGCAAAATATTGGAGTTTGACACGAAAGATTTGGCCAATTTAAATTTCCTGCTATTTTTTGGGTTAGGAAAAATGGATCATGTTAAAATTATGCTATGAAATATATTACAAAATATTGGAGTTTAACATGAAATTAGATTTGATTCATTTAAATTTTCTGCTACTTTTTAGATTAAAAAAAATGGGTCATGTTAAAATTATATTATGAAATATAATCCAAAATATTGGAGTTTGACATGAAAGTAGATTTGATTAATTTAAATTCCCTGCTGCTTTTTAGATTAAAAAAAATGGGTCATGTTAAAATTATATTATGAAATATATAATCCAAAATATTGGAGTTTGACATGAAAGATTTGGTCAATTTAAATTTCCTGCTTGCAAAACCCATTTAAAGAGACCTTTTCGAGAAATCAAAGAACAAGATGCGAAGGTCACGATTAAAATAATCGTTACGGAAATACGAGAAAATGAAGAATTCGAGATTGAAACGATGCGAAGACAAAATGGGACATACTTGTGGCTCTAAACGACAATTTACTGCTGTCCAATATAATTCCGAGCAGACACACGAAACGAACCTAACTAAGGTCAGAACAAGCTACCGTAGCTGGATCGAATCCGTATCGTGTAGGATAATTATTTCCAGTGGTCGTGAATTCACTCTCGCGTCCAGTTGTCGAGAAAGGACACGATAACCAGCGAATACCGACTACACTCTATGGACACGGTTAATTTAACTCGTACCAATCAATAAACACAACGATAATGTCTGGAATTAACTCTTTTTTACCGGAGTAATAGAAGTGCGCTCTGGGTACTCGTCAGTTTCTCTTAGATAAAAGATCAGAAAAAAAATGATGAAAATTGCGGAGTAAATTATAAGACTAGTTCATAAACTCATACGTACGTTTCATTTCTGAATGATTCCTTTTATAAATTTTTAAACTTGAAGATCTGACAATTTCAACCTATATATGTTTCAATTTGTACATTTTGAAAAATTGAAGTTTAGAAAATTTGAAAACTTCAAAGTTCATATGTGTTTTACATATACATGAATATATTCGACAACACGTGTATATCACATGTGCATACAAATCTCTAAATATATTTATACATATGCACATAAAATTGTACACATATATACATATACACATATGCACATATACATATGGACATGTACACATATGCATATGTATGTACATATAAATATACACATATGCATGAATATACTTGACAACACATTTAAATCACATGTGCATACAAATCTCTACATTCAAACATATTTATCCATATTCACATATAAATATACACATACATACACACATGTACACATATGTACATTTACATATACACACATGCACATATAAATATACCCATAAACATGAACATATTTACACATATGTAACAACTAAAAACTATCTAATTTTCTCAATGAAAAAAAAAAACAGTTAAACTCCATAATTCAAGATCACTACATAAAAACCAAAAAACCATTCATCTAACATTAACCCACGAATAATGACAAAAAATACAATATCAGCTATTTTACACAAAATATTAATGCAAAACCATCGGAATCTACATAAAGAAGATAGAGATTATCTTCTTAGCAACAAACGTGTTTCTCCAATAATAAAACGGGAGCGGCACGACATCGGATCCGCGTAAATCCTGCATCTGGCTCGCTTCAAATCACCGAGTCTGTGGAGGCGCTTAAGTCGTTGAATTTTTACCGCGAACCGATCGAACAGGCTCTTTAGCACCGGTCTGAAAAATCGTGGAACGCTTTCGCGGAGAACACCGGTATGACAACTAGTTCTCGAGATCACGAAACGCGGAGAAGAAACAGGGAGAACGAAGGGCGAGAAAGAAAATTCCGCGATGCGACGCGAACAGCACGCGAGTCCACTTGTCGACCGTGCAACCAAGTCCGATGAACCTGTTGCGGTGTGTACAGTCGAAAGCAAATGTGGATTCCATCGGGTTAGTTTCAACTTGAATTGTAGAGTTATTTGAGAATTTGGAGATGGTAGTTTCGACACTTGAGAATTTGGGAATTTGGAAATTTGGGGGAGTGATTTGGGGAGCTGGGAATTTGGAAGCTTGAGAAATTGAGGGGTGTGAAAATTTGGAAGCTTGAGAAATTGGAGGTGTGGGAATTTGGAAGCTTGAGAATTTGGGGGGTGTGGAAATTGGGAGAGTTAGAAATTGGTGAAGGTTGAAATTGGGGGGTTGGGAATTTGGAAGCTTGAGAATTTAGAGGTGTAGGAATTTGGAAGCTTGAGAATTTAGAGGTGTAGGAATTTGGAAGCTTGAGAATTTAGAGGTGTAGGAATTTGGAAGCTTGAGAATTTGGGGGGTGTGGGAATTTGGAAGCTTGAGAATTTCGGAGGGTAGAAATTTGGAGAATTAGAAATCGGTGAAAGTAAAAATTGGGGGGTTGGGAATTTGGAAGCTTGAAAAGTTAAGGAGTGTGGGAATTTGGAAGCTTGAGAATTTGGGAGGTGTAGAAATTTGGAAGCTTGAGAATTTGAGGAGAATGAGAATTTGGAAGCTTGAAAAATTGGATCAATAGAAATTTGAAGAGTTAGGAATCAATGAATGTTAAAATTGAAGAATTACAAATTTGGAAATATAAAAACTTAAATTTAAAAACTTAAGTGCTAACCAGAGTTTCCAAACGATTAAGAGATAGTCAGTTTATCAATGTTGATCCTGATCGCACATTCATGTCAGCAACAGAATTAGTCAGAGATCGTTCTGCCGATTCTGAGCGCGTCGCTCAGGCCATTAGCGTGTCTCGTCGAGACAGTAAAGCTGACTTTCACGCTAATGACAATGGCTATGTTGTGAGCACCGCATCGTTTTCCAGCTCGAACGCAGCGCAAGCGAAAAGACATGTTCGACGACAAGGCGCGAAAGTGAATCCACATGTACCTCCAACTAATCGGCCGATAAACGCGTCTGAAAAATCGAAGTACGACACCCAACCTCTCCTTTCGCGTGCACGGACGTTCTTATATGGATCTGTTTCTTCGATCCTGGAAATTTGCATCCTGCTACGGTGCAATCTTAACTATGAAGATTAATTGAATTTCAACCTTTAATTTCGATTTACAATTTTGGGTTCGTTATAAAATCTTAGTAATAATTTAAAATATTCTTTGTACTTACTATGTTCTCAATTTGATTAAAAAATACACTCTCTAAATAGGTAAGAAAGGTACTTACAATATTTTCAACTTGATATCAATAGAAATAGATACACGATCAAAATAGGTACAAAAGGTAGTTACTATATTCTCAACTTGATTAAAAATAAAAATAAAAGTACACCACCAAAATAGGTAATAAAAGTATTTACTATATTTTCACCTTGATATCAATAAAAAGAGATATCTCATCAAGACAGCTAAAAAAGGTAAATTTTAATGTGTAAATTAAAATTTTCCTCCTTTAAAGGAAAGATTACTGTACGAGTAACACAAGGTATATTTTTAAATATTGCAACAATAAGGAAATATATTCCAGGTAAGTTTGAAACGTTATGCAGTTGTACGTCTATTATAATTTCCTTGAACTTCGGTACACGTCCCTGGCCACATATCCCATTAAACGCTACACGTGAAGTAGGTGTGGTGCTGTATTATCTTCTAACACTCTCGGAGAGACTGTCGCCATTCATTACGCTGCTTGTTTATTGCATCCGCGTAAAATCCAGTGTTTACGGGTAATTGTTCGTGGGTTGTAATAATTTTTCGACGTTCAGTGGGGAGAGCATTAAGGGATATCGCTAAGAGCGTTTCGTCCCGTTGATACGCAAAATGTATTACACAAATTTTCATTTTATGCATTCGCGGTTGCAATTACTTCATAGTCGAGAGTAAGTTATATGTAAAATGTGGGTACGTGTTATGAAGATGTGTTGCCAAAAATAAAACGTACAAATGATACGTGAATTATACGTACAACTTGAGAGGATGCTGGTATTAACATATCAATGCTGTTCCATGAAAATTGATACAAAAAATATGTAATATTTATTTATGATGTTTTTATGATTGGGATGAATAATTATAAGGAAAGTATTAGAACATTTTATTGTAGTAGTGTTGCACATCTGAAAAATAAAATGTTCTAATAGTTTTCTTATAATATTCATCCTAATATTGTATCATAAAAACATCTTAAATAAATGTTAGATGTTTTTTGTACTAATTTCAATGAATTCAATGAAAATTGATACAAAAGATGTCTAATATTTATTTAGATATTTTTATGATACAATATTGGAATGAATATTATAAGAAAAGTATTAGAACATTTTATTGTTGCACACGTGAAAAATTTCGTAGCTTTTAATTTTTTGAACTCGCAAAATATCAAACCATTTCGCAACTTAAAATCTCAAATTCCTAACATAGTAAATTTTCAGTATAATTTCTAATTAAAAAATTTCAAAGAACATAAATTTGCAACTTTCCAAACTGAAAATGTGAAAAAAGTACGAAAATACAACATTGGCGCAACACGCTGAAAATAAACTCGTTAATCGTGTCACGTATCCGCTGAAAAATGTTCGCGCTAACGCGTGGGTGGGCGGTGTTAATTGGTCGCGAACGCGACAAGCCAAAAGTTCAATCGCGAAACGTCACTCCGATCGGATAAATCGGTTTCACGGTTTTCGCGTAGCATTAAAAGCGACACGCTCGAAAGTCAGAGGTTCTTGACCACCCGGCGAAGATCGAGCTAATGCGAAAAAATTCGGCTCACGAGCCCGTGAGATAATAATTACGCGACTGTTACATAAAGCAAGCCAGAAACACACGTCGACGTTCTGGGGTCCCGGGAATTTCACGTCACGTTCAAACACACGGCCGGCCCTACGGTATGCACAATTATTGCCCCCTTTTCGTACGGTTCAAACCGAACGATTCGATCTTTTATGCCCGCTCGGAGGAATTTTAAATCCCTGCCCGGAGAAGAAATTTATGGGACTTCCGCGTTCGGACGTTCGGGAAACGAGTGTTGCCGGCTATTGTTGTCTTTTCCCACGTGTACACGCACATATTTTAATTCCCGTGTTCGGTTACTTCGGTCCACACACACGCCTTTTTGCCCTTCTTATTGGTAAACGAGTTACCGGTGTTTCGGAGATCCGTGCAGCTGCCCACCATTTTCTTCTTTCTTTTTCGTGCTTCTTCGCGTCGTTCAGATTTTGATTACTGATATTGAAAGGAAACTCGTCCTTACGGTACTCTCTTCCACACACATCTCTGCATACGTTTTTTACTAACTAATTATGTATCGAGTTCGACTATAAAATGAGCGAAGGACGCGATTAAATGCACGGTTGAAGCACGCGAACGTTTGAAACAGATGGTAGTTTAATTAAAAGTGTTTCTTACTTGGATTCTATAAACTAATGCGAAAATTCATGATAAACGAAAGGAAGTCTTAAATTAGTGACTTCGAATTGTTTCCTCTTTCCTACGAGTTTTATGGGACGACTTATATGTTGGTTAAATGAAATATACGCGAATGTATCAACGTCGGAATCGTAAAAATGGACTATAAAAAAGACAGGAATTGCAAACCGAGGGAGAAGCGGTGTCAGCCACAATTACGGGGATGAGAACTTCCTGAACGATTAAGGCAGGACCAGTTAACTCGAGCTAATTATACGTTTGCTGAATCATAATATTCGAGCTGTTTCGACCAGTAATATATTCGTACTGCGTAACGCGGTCGATGTATCTAATTACAAGGGAGCCAATAAAAGAAGCCTCCTTTCCTGGATTTTGTAATAATACCTTACCGTTAATAACAGTATAATTTATTTGATGTACCGAAAAAATTAATGCGCCTGTACTAAAAAGTTAATACACGCTCGAGTGTCAGATTGTAATTAATATTCGATACTTTGTAGTACAATTTTCTACGGGCAGCTAAACGAACAAGCAAAGTTCGAGATTTGTTTAAAAAATTTTTAAAGAAAAACAGTAGTGTGCGAAAACCGCTGTGTACACGAGAGAAACGAGAGTGGTCGATAACGAGGTTTCAGTTCACAAAAAGGCGAGTCTTTTTGTGTCTGGCCTTTGGTGTAAATTAACAAGGAACGAAGAAAAGGATTACCGTTTTCGAGCGATGTATATTCTTCGGTTACGCACGTACTTCACAAGCTTTTATACTGATTTAACTGTACTCTTTTAAGTGCTTTTGCATTTAATCAAGAGGTGCTTTAAAAAGAGGTTTTGCTAATTAAGAATTAATAAGAGATACCAAAATTTCGAAATTTCTCATCCAACAAATTCCAAATGTCTAAATCTGTGAAATTGAAGAATTTAGAAACGTGTCTAAATCTATGAAATTGAAGAATTTAGAAACGTGTCTAAATCTGTGAAATTGAAGAATTTAGAAACGTGTCTAAATCTGTGAAATTGAAGAATTTAGAAATGTGAGAACTATGGAGGTACTTCTCGCGCTATGAGGTGTTTCCATGAACATAAAATACGAATCACACCCCGACAAATACAGGGTGTTGCAAATTGCATTCCTATTACTACGCACGCACCGTGACGACAAATTAGCAATTATACCGTGGAATGAGAAATGAATTCGCAGGAAGATTACGTTTTTTACAGGTCCGGTATCTCTCAATCTCGTTTGCGTATCCACGTAGGGCCACGGGAACGGGAAGATCTTCCACGAAACGCTCGTCACACGGGAATCGGTAATACCTGTGAGATTTGCATGTTTTACGCACTCGCAACGCCCAGCAATAAAGCGAAATGGGCGGGGGCCGATGCATTCTGGCGTAAAAATTTCTATACATCCGAACACGCCAACGGCTACGAGATATTTTCTACCGAGACCGCCAATTATAGTTCTATACGCCGAGATTTAGGGTTAAGAGTTGACCCAACTCTGTCGATGCTACCCGAAAACAATTTTCGAGCAAACGAGATTCAGCCTTCTTTTTATTTTGTCATACGATCTTCAAACATTGTGCTTTTTTTACAGCGTGGGGGAAGATTATAATTGAATAATAATTCATATATTTACTTTATAATACTGATAGCTTTATGAAATGATGTTTCTATTTTGTCACACGATCTTCAAAGAACATTGTGCATTTCTTTTGCAGATAGATAGGAAGAACATAATTGAATAATTTACCTTTACCCTACCTATATTTACCTTATAATACTGATAACTTTATAAAATGATATGATTTCTATTTTGTCACACGATCTTCAAAGAACATTGTGCATTTTTTTGCAGACAGATAGAAAGATTGAATAACATTTACCTTTACTCTACCTATATTTACCTTATAACACTAATAACTTTATGAAACGAGATGCTGTAACAGTATAAATAAAACGTATTGCACATCCAAGATCGCTCTGATAATTACGCTCTGATTATCCAAGGAAATGACGAAAATAGAGGTCCCAGAAATTACATTCCCACGGATTTCCAATCGCGGATAATCGAAATAATCGACGGGACTCGATCACGAAGGACTACGATACTCTGGAGGACATCCAGAGAACGATGCAAACGAGGCAAAGAAGTTCGCGTCGATTTTTCTATGGACTAATTATCATGGTAATCAGCGACTGTCGCGAAAGTGGCACGAGGTTAACGGTTACACGATTCACGGAGTCACGCGCCGACGAGAAGGAAAAGCGTGCTTGTTCCAACGGGACAAAGATCATTAGCTGGATGACACACGACTGCGTGAAGGAAACGTGTGTGACATAACCTGCTGCCACGTTACAGATTCTTCTCTTTCGTTATTTCCTCACGGCTTTTCGTAAGCTGCACCCACGCAGGAAGGACGTTTAGTTTCTTTTATTTGGGTATTTGTTGAAATTTCAGCTTGAGAAATTATTGGTTAGGTTAGGTTCTAGTATTGGTGACTTTCGTGTATTTTGTTGTTGAAAGAAAATTGTTCAAATGAAATTAAGTTAGTAAAACTACATAGTATAGTATAAAGCTGCGAATAGGATAGTGTAGGATACTATTCTAGCAAGTAGAAGTAAATTACTTGTACATGCATAGGAAGCAAAATAGAAGAAACTTGAGCTGATAGGAATAGCAATAGTCAATAAATTATGAATAGCAGTAAATTCAATAAACTTCAGTACTAGCAAGTGCATATTACAGCACAAAATGAAATATTAATGAAATTAAAATTGCAAATTACAAACTGAACTCCCAATCACAAACTGGAACATCTGGAAATACAAATCACATTTCATTCCTGTTCCTCCACATTTAACAAATTGATGTCTCCGTTTTCTGGTCCATAAACCTTGAAATATTACATCGAACAATAAGCGAGTACCGTGTTTTATGCTTCCCGTTTTTTCTCGACAAAAGCAAAGGAGTTTCGTACAGTAACGGGAAATAGAAATGATGGGCTATAAACATCCTTATGTAACCGATTGCTACTTGTTCATTAGTAGACGCAATCATCTTGGTTACTCTATCATTACACGATCGTGCAATATTATAAACTTTCTTGTTAACTGTACCAGGATACATAAAGTGGAAGATGGTTCGTAAAGATTCTGAATGCCTGAAATTAAAGTGTCATTCGGTCTTAAGTTGTAGATTAAAATTACAGTTTGGTGCGGTTTCTAATTATCTATGAAGGGGAAGCAACGACGTAAAGTTATTTTATGAGAGTCGGGACGAAAATAAGTCTGAACTTTAACTGTTAATTTTATTACTGGATGAGAGGATGATAGGATGACAGGAAGAAATTTTCTTTGGTTAATTATTATTTTACAAAAATTTCTACTGCTGTAAGTCCACTTCTGTTACTCTAATTTCTTAAATATTTCTAAATATTTATTTATCTAATAAGCATAGAAAACGGTTCAAACGATTACTCATTCAGTGTTTCTATAAATCAGGTATTTTAATTTCTCATTAGTCTTTGCAGCTGAATCTCGTAACAGAAGAGAGAGTACTCCTTTAAGCAGATGTAAAGGATGACCATTTATAGAGCAAAATGTAGGGAAGTGAAGCGAAACGCGTAACTCTGATCGTCCAGGTGTAAGGCGTTCCTTAAAATCTTGCTAGAACCAAGTAACGAGCCGATTCTAATCGATACGATTTGTTTCGTAGCCACTTGTGCACGCGCCGCGAACGAGAGAATGCATCTATTGAGACGTTTTCCTTTCTAACGAGCTTCTTGTTTCCTTGCAAACCCCTTTCAAACCCAATTACCAATTGAAAGGTAAAAATCATGGAGTCAATACCTTTCCCTGAAGAAATTTTTCTCGACGGAATTTCATCAAACGACTTCTACAAATATTTTAACTACGTTCCCTTTCAGGATGATAAAAAATTAATCTCTAATTGATGATATGTAGCAAACATTGAATTTATAATGAGAAATAAACTACTTAATAATATGAAACAAACTACTTAATAATACCAAACAAATCTGTAATTAATAATACGAAATAAATGTTTAAATAATAACATAAAATAAATCTTTCAACAAACTAGTTAATAATGTGAAGCAAACCTGTAATTAATAATACGAAATAAACTTTTAAGTAATAATATGAAATAATTCTTTCAACATTTATTTAACTATTTGTAACATGAAATAAAATGTAACGAATGAATTCACTCTGACAATTTTTTAAAATTATTTCAAAAGTAACATAATAAATTCTGAAAATATTTATTGTATAATATATCGTATTTATTGGTAAAAAAAGAAGTTGAAGATTAATTTTTCAGTCACCAAAGTCGAACAACCTCTGAAAGTTTCTCGCCAGCAAACTGTAAAAAACTGAAGAAGGAAGGAAAAGGAAATAGACTTCATTTTATGACGTTATCATTCAAATTGCGTTACTTTCAAAGACAGATCGAGCAGTTCTATTGTTCCCCCAGTTATTACCCGTTATTCCATTTTTACGAATCTATTTCCTACTTTCGTACAACGTTTAACTTTCCGCACAATTGTTCACGGTAATAAAACGCATTCCACACAAATTGAAAATTAATTTACCTTGATCGATCAAGATTTATCTACTTGTTACAATGGTATCCAAACGATAGTATAAATTGTGACGAATTAAAATTGTTTAAATTCCTTCACGTTTTGCGGTAGGAATCAGGTTAATAGACGTAGAATTTCCTTAAGTGCATTGTTCATTTCTTTTTGAGGGCAAATTTTTGTGACTATCTCTGATATTTACAAAAATTTCATTTTTACATTTGCGAAATAAAGTTTTAAATTGCTGAATTTCTACATACATTTCTACATAGCTAGAGTGCTAAATTTCTGAATTTTGTGATTGCTGAATTTATAAATACTTACATTGCTAAATTCTTACATTGCCAAAATTAATACCAGACATTGCTAAATTTCTAAATTATCATATAGCTAAAATTATGAATTCTGATATTGCTGAATTACTGTATTCTTAGATTGCTACATTTCTAAATTTCTAAATCCCAAAATTGCTAAATTTCTGAATTCCTACATTGCCACATTCCCAAATTCCTAAATTCTAAGACTTCTAAGTATAAAAGTTTATAAATCTACAGATTCTAAAAGTAAAAAAATTTTAAAATCCTCAAATAACAACAAAAACCTGAACATCTACAAATAAATAAATTTGAAAACATCTTGAACGCCAAATTCAAGAAAAACCGTCTCAAAGGCACCGATCGGGTATCGACTTTTTTTAGAGGAAGGCTGGTCGAACAGCAGCTCGAATAATCGGCTTAAATGGGACAGGATCTTGGCGAGCAGGGTCCAAAAAACGACAAGGAACCACCAGGAAGCTGAGAGGAACCGTTATTCTCTCGGGTCATCCGGATATCTGCGGTAAACTGCGGATCGTCGAACACAGCTACCGCAATGCAGTAAAATTCGACCGCGTCTTCTCGCGTTTCTCCCTTTTCCTCTCGAGCTGATTCTTTCGGCTTGCACCTTCTTCGATCGACGCTGACAATTTCCGGTATTCTGGATTCTCATGCAATAGGTTCATTCATGTTGCTGCTGATCGGTGATGCAATTTTCGTTCGTGGAATTCCTATACTGAGGGTTCTCCATTCAATTTCTGATCGCAAGAGGATTTTTATAGGACTTTGTTTATTGGCAAGTTTTGATATTCCAAGATACCGAATTCTAAAATTTTGAAATTCCAAAATTCTAAATTGCAAGATCCCCAATTCCAAAAATTTGAAATTCCAAATTCGCAAATTCCAAAATTGCGAATTCCAAAATTTTGAAATTCCAAGGTTCCGAATTCCAAAATTTTGAAATTCCAAAGTTCCGAATTCCAAAATCCCCAATTCTACGACTCCCACTTCCAAAATTTCCACTTCCAAAATTCCCAATTCCAAAATTCCTAATTCCAAAATTCCAAATTCCAAGGTCCCGAATTCCAAAATTCCAAATTCCAAGATCCCGAATTCCAAAATTCTAAATTCCAAGATCCCGAATTTTAAAGTTTTGAAATTCCAAAATTCCAAATTCCAAATTCCAAAATCCCAAAATCCCAAATTCCAAAATTCCAAAATTCCTAAATTCCAAATTCCCCAAATTCCAAGATTCTAAATTTCCCAAATTCGAAATTTTCCCAATTTTCCAAATTTCCTAAAATTTTCAAAAATCTCAAAAATTCCAGAATTCTACAATTTCTTAAGTTCCAAAGTCTCCAATTCCAAAATTCCTAAATTCCCAAATTACAATATTCCAAATTTCCGAAATTCCTTCAAACTCCCCAATCGAGTCCAGCATCCGCAAAATAACCTTTTGACTATTACAACTTTCGTTTGAAATAAAAATCTGATAATCTTCCAACTTTCAATTAATATCCGCCAGATGCTCGGAAGTTGAGAACCGCAACCTGCAACGTGGACGGGAAAAGTCAACGCACCGGTAGGCAGGTGGTTGGCACTCTTTCACGTATCACGTTTGAAAGTTCTGATGGCAATTCCTGTCAGTGTAGAATTCACAGCCCGTGAAAGAAATCGCGTGGTGTTGTTTCCATGTACCGTTAAATCGCCCGTTTAAATATTCCTGCGTGTCCTGGAGCATCGTGTTCGATTCGTTTTCAACATCCTTGCGATTCGAACATTTTGTCTCCATAAACATTTCATCGCATCAGAGACGTGTACTGTCCAGAACAAATTTCACCTTCCAAACATTTAGGTTTGTTAGTTTCAGCGTTAAATTTTGAAGATGAATTTTCGTGAAAGAATGATTTTTATGTGATAAAATTTCATGATAGTTTGGTGTATTCTCGATAGGAATGGAGAGAGTATTTACCTACGTATCGCGTCTGCACCATAGCGTGACTGCACGCGATCACGCGTAAAACTTTCTGGATCATTGATCCTTCGAGATGCGAAATTACTCTACGCAAAACAGCCACCGGGAAGTACCATAATGTACGAGCAAGTTCGACCACGATATTAACAGACCATAACAAGGTCCTGCTACTTTATGATTAAGGAACGACTGCCTATAATTATACTATCTGAGGACAAACGGAAAGAAATTACATCTCGTTACCTCTTCATCTACGTCGTTTATTCTTAACAAGCATTAACTGCGATCATTCGATACAAAAATAAAGGGTCTGTACGTAAAAGGTACTGTCTGATAAAAAAGTCATATGAACTAATAATAAGTGTATACTCTAATGTAACATCGCGTGATTACGTATTCCAACAGGAATATCAAGGTTGAGTTTTATTTAAACTCTTCCTCGATTGTCGAGTAAAAAGAAATGAAAGTACGATTCCCTACAGATGATAAATCTTTGTATATTTATACAATCTCGTACATGTTCCATCACAGTGAAAAGGATTATCAAAGTATGAAAATATTTCATAAAAATCGCATCCCACTCCGACCAAGGTACGAAGATCAATTATCGTAGCCCATTCATTAATCCCCGGATAGAAAAATGCCCCGCCCTGTTCAGCCGCGAGAAACAAACCATTCATCTCGGCCCGAAGAAATTCGCCCCCGAAAGGGAAGAAAAAGGCTAATCACCGTGGGTCGCGTTTCCCCGACAAAAGCTTGCGGCTACCGAACACATTTGTTCGCGGGGACGAGAGTACAATACGGCCCGCCTAAATCCGCGAGAACTTCGTTCGACTCGGTTGAAAACGCTCGCGGAGGCCGCACGGCCCGGGAACAACACTTCATCACCGGGGCTTTTGCAGGTTGCCCCGTTGTTGAAATTAATAAGCGCCAAATAAACGAATCCGCCAAGACAAATGGTGGCGTATTGTGCGCGGGCCAACGGAGTCCTGGCTCGCTTATTTATTTCGTTGTGGCGTGCACCAACCACCCCGAGGCTGAACAAGGCTGTGCGATTAAGGAGATGAAGGGATACCGAGCTCGATTTCATTTGGTCTCTTTTCTCCGCCACGCATCGTGGCTTCATTTGTTACCATTTGATGCGATATTGTGTAGATTAGACACGAAATATTGTATAGGACTGAGAAGGGTCAATGAGATTGTAGATGACATGGTACATGGTTAATAGAAATGGAATTTCGGTAGTTGATATGTAAAGTTTGAGATAGGTAGTGCTTGGAAGGTTTTTGAGGGAGGAGACCACCTTCAATGTTGAATTTCATGTATGTTGCGTATGGTGTTCGTTGTATTTGATGCACTAGTATTTGGTGTAAGATGTATTTGATGCAGTAGCAATCGATGTGCAAGGTATTTGACTCACGATACTTTGATTTGACACAGCTATATAAATCTTCAAATTTCTAGACGTATGCAGACAAACATCCCAAATCTCCATATCCCAACTCTCAATATTGTAATTCGCAAAATTCCAAATGCTCAAATCCCAATTCTACAAATTCCAAATTTCTTAAATGCCAAATTCCCAAATCCCAAATTCTAAATTTCCTGAATACCAAATTCCAAATTTCTCAGATCCCACATTCCAAATTTCCCAAATTCCAAATTCCAACTTCTCAAATCCAAACTCTCCACATCCCTAATCTCCAAATCCCAACTCTCCCAAATCCCCACCCTCCCAAATCCCAACTCTCTCAAATCCCAAATCTGCCAGATCCCAACTCTCTCAAATCCCAAATCTCCCAAATCCCCACTCTCTCAAACCCCAACTCCCCCAAATCCCCACTCTCCCATATCTCCACTCTCCCAAATCTCCACTCTCCCAAATCCTCACTCTCTCAAATCCCAACTCCCAAATCCCCACTCTCCCAAATCCCAACTCTCTCAAATCCCAAATCTGCCAGATCCCAACTCTCTCAAATCCCAAATCTCCCAAATCCCAACTCCCCCAAATCCCCACTCTCCCAAATCCCCACTCTCTCATATCCCAAATCTCCCAAATCCCCACTCTCTCAAACCCCAACTCCCCCAAATCCCCACTCTCCCATATCTCCACTCTCCCAAGTCTCCACTCTCCCAAATCCTCACTCTCTCAAATCCCAACTCCCAAATCCCCACTCTCTCAAATCCCAAATCTCCCAAATCCCAACTCCTCCAAATCCTCACTCTCCCACATCTCCACTCTCCCAAATCCTCACTCTCTCAAATCCCAACTCTCCCATATCTCCACTCTCCCAAATCCGTACCAAAATTCTCAACGATGAATAATGATCTCGTCTCAATTATGCCGTTAATACTCCGAAGAGACGAATCAATTCGGCACGAAAACAACCACGAACAAGAAGCAATCTCCGTCCGATTGCGAGTCGGTAGAAATAATCCAGCGGCTCCTGGAAACGATCTTCTCGACGAGGTAACCGCGCGTTCCGTGTCATAAATCGTCGCTCGATCAATTACCCCGTCGCAGTATCCGCGACAAGAAGCTCCTTTCGATCGCGAGAAGATTCTCTGGAAGCTGGCCTCGCAGGACGCGTTTCTTCGAAGCGGACGATTCTTTTAGTTGGTGAAGCGGCACGATCGAACGTGTAGCGTCCGGTATGCGCTTTATAGATCGGAATCCTTCGATGCCGACCGGCTATGTGACGCCCTCATTGCAACGTAGACGTGGCATAAGTAGGGAGGATTGGTCGGGCATAAATCACCCACGGGGAAATAAATGCCACAGCGTACGTTTCGCTGGCTGGGGTATACGATTCGTGGCCACGGTCGTGCGTTACTATAAATCAGCGGATTGTCCACGGAAAGAAAGAACTGGTAGTCTGCCTCTGTTGTTAAGATACGGGAACAAGTGCGGCTCGGTATCGGTCAGTTTGCCTGGGAGCTCGATTGCTCTCTCACGATCGATCTTCGACGATCTATCGAACGTAAAACCTGGTGATACAAATGAAAGCGCACTTTGTTTCACATGAAAATACGCATTTGGTGCGCGGGAAGGTTTACGATGATCACACGAGAGTGAAAGCATGGCTTCAAAATGCAAATCAAATTTACGCAATTCTAATTTACATAACTATTTTCTACCGGGAAAGTTATCGATGTTATTGTGATAGATTAAAAGGATTGCGTGAATTAGCACTTTGTTGCACAACGTTTGATTACATTTTTAATTACAAGGAGTTAATCGATAGGACTTAAAATAAGAGTTGTGCGCATGCGCGACCTGCGCAGAACGTGCATCGTACTCCTGCGCAGAATCTGCGAATGAATTTGACAGACACTTAATTATTTTATACCGAGTGATTTAACTGAAATAATGAATATCAGTGAAACATACTAAACACTTTACAATGAATCGACAAGAAGAATTTTTATGTTTTAATGACTAACACAATTTGTTTCATGCGACACACCCTCAATCGAGCGAACTTTGATCGCTGTATTATGATATCAATATGGTACACTGATCCTTTTTGATAACGTGTCATATTAGCAGCTAAGATCGATTGTTTCTTAATTACATTTGCCGAATAGAGCATAATTAATCATCGAAATAACGCGTATCGTGAGAACCAAAAATCTGAGTATTTAGCAACATGAGAAAAGTTAAAGCATTTCATCATTCCGACCGCTCCTTTCAAAACCCCCCATGGAATTCGATAGAATCAGATTTCTTGCGATCAATCACTATTAACATGACCCGTAGTTAGCGAGATATCGCCATTCGATATACGGTCTACCGTGTAAGTAGTAGAACAGACAGAAGATCAATGATTACATATCGGAAAATGAATTTTAAACATTGGTTGAAGATGTTACTGTAACTTCTGAAGTTACTGCAACTTTTAAGCAATAATTTTTCTAAATGGAAATGAAGCATATAAAATGGCAAACACGTATGATGTTTAGATGCTCAGATGTTTAGAATACAACACGTAGCAATCTAATGGGATGACCTAACACGTAGCCACACAACGCATCGCGAATGCCATCACATACCTTCTCTCCTGCATCACAGTGACAGTCAGCAACGTACACACAATTAACATACCTAAAAATTCGTTGCACCACGTATCAAATTCCGTTCCCTAACTAGCAATTAATCAAACTGAAAAATCAGTCTCCGAAACAAAATTAATCAGAAGATTTATTTCTCGATAGCCAACCGAGCGGCCACAAGAATTTCTGAATCGAAAGTCAACCGCAATCGAATGCATCTCGAAGTCCGTCAATTAACGAGTTGCATCCCGTCCACGGGACGTTCTTTCGTCGTTTCGTAAGATAATCGGTGGCTGGCAGGAGCACCGAGGTCACGGTATAATTAGAGAGGCCGGAATCACCGTGTTTGGTCGAAAAAAATCGATTCCACATTCTTCGGAGCACATACCCGTGCTGGATAATCTCTCGAGCGAACCACGAATCCGCACTGCGAAGGGTAGATACCTAAAATCAGCAAGTCCGATCCGTCTCGAGTTACTTCGACTGGCTCATTATCGTCCTGCTTCTTTGATGCTTCTAATTGCTCGACCGAACGGCACGGAAATCGAGCAGAGAAGGGAACCCGCTCATAAGGTTTCCCGTGATCAGGTTAACCGATCTCCGCTCGTTCCGATTCCGAGCGATTCAATTAGGAAGTGAACCGAGAACTCGGTTCAATCGATGGAAAAGATGTCTGTGGTCTGCTCTATGATTATCTGCTCACGATATCTGGGAGCCGATCTTTGATACGCTTTGGTGCACTGATTTATTTCGATCACTTTAGTGACAGCTTGTGTACCTTGTAAAACAGTATTTAGGTAAATTATGGAAAATGGTGGCATTACCATGAGTGTACTAAATGTAGTTTATGCATTTTAACTAATCTTGATGATACTTCTGGCCTATTTTGTATTTTACTTTTCGACTATTTTTTGTAGAAATCGGATTAAGTTCAGCTAACAATGCTTCAATTTAGAAAATTAAAAATTTGTAATTTCATCACTTCTCAAGTTTGAAGTTTGTAAACAATTTTCAATTCTTAATTTTCAGTCTGGAACAACAATTTTTAGGTTGAAAGATTCAATGATCAAGTCTAAAAATTGACAAACTTAAAAATTTCGTATGTCTCAAAGTTTGTGTTCGTAATTTTAAAAATTGATAAATCAAATCTTCAGAGTTTGATGAATTTCCTATCAACATCTGATACAGGGCTTTGGCCGAACACTACGTCCAAAATCATGCAGCAAATCAGTTCACCCAAAGAATAAAAAACCTCGAACCAGTTCGAAAACTGCTACAATAAATTTTGATCGGCAACTTCTCATGCTAAAAGGACAAGAAGCACCTTAAACCGACAATTCTCGCAAAGCTTCCGCGACCATCAATCGAGAAATTAATTTGCAAGACGCAAACGACGAATGCTTTGTAGCAAAAATACGAGCCAGAAGGGCAGTACCGTAAAGCACGTTAATTTCGTACAGGAACCCCGGCCACTTTATAGGTTAAACAACGAAGACTAAACACGAGCGTGGTCAGAACGAGGAACGCTTGTAATAATCGTGAATCATTCGTCTGCTCTGTCTTCCTTGTTCCCTCTGTTCTCTCTGTTGGTTTCTCTTTTTCACCGAGTTGTCTGGCTACAACCGCTGGTTCAAGAGGAAGAAAAAAAAAAGAGAACTCAAAGGGCGCCTACGCAGCACCGCCTCAAATTGTTCTACAGTTTTACGGCCGTTCCGCCACTTTCCAGAAGCGGCCAACCTTTTTTTTCTCCTTTGCGGTTTTACGCTCGTTTAATGGACGCCAACTTCCCGAAGATCTACGGCTCCTCAGTAGCCTGACAGTTTCAAAAACACGAGCTCGGACTTACGAGGGTTGCTGCGCCGAGAGTAATGTCGGTGACCGTGAACCTTACGCGTCTAAACGGCGATACATTAATGTCGAACGACGGTATGAAGCTTATGCTTCTGAAAACAGTGCTTAAAGTACGCGAGTGATACATTTATATTGCAGTTTGCGAGTGAGGATGGAAGGGGTACTTATGCAATTTTTGGGGTTTGGAGATTTGGAAATTTGGGATTTGGTGATTTATGAATTTTTAAGGTTTGGAGATTTGGAAATTTGGGATTTGGTGATTTGTGAATTTTTGGGGTTTGGAGATTTGGAAATTTGGGATTTGGTGATTTAAGAATTTTCAGGGTTTAGAGATTTGGTGATATAGGAATTTCCGGAGTTTAGAGATTTAGTAATTTAGGAATTTAGTAATTTAAGAATTTTTGAAATTTGAAAGTTTGGAAATTTAGGATTTGATAATTTGGGAATTTTAGGGGTTTAGAAATTCAGAAATCTGAGATTTGGAGATTTAAGAATTTTCAAAGTTTTGAGATTCAGAAATGTTTGCATTTAATATTTTTCAAAACTTTGCAAATCTCCAAGAGCAATAGTCTGCCTCAAAAATTTTTTGCTCGTGAAGTCCCGATTTCACGTAGCTTTAAGAACCGTTTCACGAACGCTAATTACACGCTAAATCTTGTTAGAGGGAGCGTGGTTTTGTAGAACAGCGAGCAAACGTTCCGTTGAAGGAGTTTCTAGTCCACTCAATCTCAAAAAACTTGTCCGTTAATTGTATCGAGCATGGTGAATCGCAGATTCATTTCCTCTCGAACACTATCAATATTACAAATACCATAGTTCAAGAAATTTCACCCAGAAATCTCTAATAAATGTAAATTGTACCGATTTGAATACGGAAGAGAATTGCTGCACGCTTCTGACCTTTGCGTGACATGCAGACAATAAAAAAGGGAAGAAAACTCCGTGCAGTTCACGGAAGGGGTTCTTTGTTCGCGTAAGAAAACAAGCGATCTTGGAGCGGAAATAATATTTCACCGAAGAAGAAGTAACGAGTGGCTCTCTTCAGGAGCAAGATACGCTCTATGTTTTACCCGTTATGAGATTTTACGCCGGATGCGCACATTATAAGATTTTTGTGCGTGCGGGGAACGGACAAAAAGTAACGTGGTTTATACATACCAGGAACGGGAGTCTGTTTAGCAAGAAAACAAGTCTTCCGGTGTTCGGGTATGTTGCAGACTTTTCAGAGAAAACTTGCAAAAGAATTCCACTCAAAGCTGTTTATATTGTCTAATTTAAGCAAATGTAATATATATTAATATAATTGTAACCTGATTCTAAAATATATTTTAATATAACTATAATATGGTAGCACTGAAAGGTGTTTAGTATTGTCTAACATAAGGAGGTCTAATGTACAATAATATAACTGTAGCCTAACTCTAATGTATATTATTGTGTAATATAATTATCATATAATACTATTGTGTAACGTAGTTTATTAAATGATGCTAGGTTATGTTGTATGTGAGAATTTATGCTGCTACAATGGATTTGATGTAATGACATATTTAGTAGATGAGGTTTCAACTCATTGAGATACAATGCATTAATATTCAACATGCAGAAATATAATATTCAAGAATCCAATACACGGATATTCGATACATCGACAGTCAACGCGTTGAAACCGAATGTACCGATAACCCACGCGTCGATATCCAACGCGTGAAAATCCAACGCACCGATATCCCACGCGTCAATATCCAACGCATCGAAATCCAACGCACCGATATTCCACGCGTCGATATCCAACGCGTCGAAATCCAACGCATCGATAACCCACGCGTTGATATCCAACGCGTGGAAATTCAACGCACCGATATCTCACGCGTCGAAATCTAACGCACCGATATCCCACGCGCCGAAATCTAACGCACCGATATCCCACGCGTCGATATCCAACGCGTCGAAATCCAACGCGTCCAAATCCAACGCATCGATAACCCACACGTCGATATCCAACGCGTCGAAATCCAACGCACCGATATCTCACGCGTCGAAATCTAACGCACCGATATCCACCGCGTGGACCTTCAACGCATCGAAATTCAAATCCCCGATATCCTACGCGTCGAAATCCTAACGTGTCAAAATCTATCGCGAGAAAATTATCTTGACAAAATATTGAAAAACGCTGTTGACAGGAGTGGAAGTAAGGCCGCATTCGAGCGATTATTTCCAAGGATGCATCAGCCGCGTCCGAGATGGATGTATCTGTTGAATCTCTTCGGTTGGTTTGCGCTACGTCTCCATAGCCCTGAAGGCCTTTGCGTCTGACCTCTCGACCGGTAGGCGTGCAACAGACACTGAATAAAAGAGCCAGCCAACAACACTCGTCGAGCGGCGCCGTACCCTTTGATTCGATAATAATTATCGACCTCGTGATAAAAGAAAAACACGCGACGAGACAATGAAGCAGGCAACCTGCACGTTCCACATGGAACGTTTCTTAATTACGTTCAAAACGTTCTAACCTCGAGCGTCTAACGCGATTTTAGATAACCTGAGATTGGTCATTGCTCGATGACGCGGAAGATCCTTTCTTTTTTTGATGTTCACTCGTGTGTACGTATTGTGCAGGTTATTTGATTGCGAAATGGTGATGTAGGGAATGAGGTTCATGCTGATTTTTTGTGAGGATGTTTGGAAGTTGTATATTAGTCTGAATAGGACTTTTGTTAGATGGGAAGGAGGATATTTCTGATTTTGTTAGAAATGATGAGCAATGGAACAAATGGTGATTTAATGTGTGTATGTACAATATGTCGGGTAAATACAGAATGAGTAGACATGTGTGATGATCTAAACTGTAGTAATCTAATGTGTGGAAATCTAATGCACCGATATTCCATGCGTCGATATCCAACGCATCGAAATCCAACGCACTGATATCCCATGCGTCGATATTCAACGCGTCGATATCCAACGAGTTGATATCTAACGCATGGATATCCCACGCGTCGATATCCCATGCGTCGATATTCCACGCATCGATATCCAACGCATCGAAATCCAACGCGCCGAAATCCAACGCACCGATATCCCACGCGTGGAAATCCAACGCGTCGATATCCCACGCGTCGAAATTCAACGCACCGATAACCCACGCGTCGATATCTAACGCGTGGAAATCCAACGCACCGATATCCCACGCGTGGAAATCCAACGCACCGATAACCCACGCGTCGATATCCAACGTGTGGAAATCGAACGCACCGATAACCCACGCGTCGATATCCAACGCGTGGAAATCGAACGCACCGATATCCCACGCGTGGAAATCCAACGCGTGAATATCCAACGCGTCGAAATCCAACGCACCGATAACCCACGCGTCGATATCCAACGCGTCGAAATCCAACGCGTCCAAATCCAACGCATCGATAACCCACGCGTCGATATCCAACGCGTGGAAATCCAACGCACCGATATCTCACGCGTCGAAATCTAACGCACCGATAACCCACGCGTCGATATCCAACGCGTGGAAATCCAACGCGTGGAAATCCAACGCACCGATATCCCACGCGTGGAAATCCAACGCATCGATATCCCACGCGTCGAAATCCAACGCACCGATAACCCACGCGTCGATATCCAACGCGTCGAAATCCAACGCACCGATAACCCACGCGTCGATATCCAACGCGTCGAAATCCAACGCACCTATATCCCACGCGTTGAAATCTAACGCGCCAATATCCAACACGTCGAAGTCTAACGTGTCAATCTTTAACCTATCGACATCCAACGCCTCCAAATTCAATGCATCAAAATCTAACGCTCCGACATTCATCGCGTTAATATCTAACGCGTCGATATCCAACGCGTCGCTATCTAACAGCTACTAACCCAACCCACAAAGATCCACCAAATTCCAATATAACAAATAATACTTTCCCAACTTATCCTCAAACAAATAATCACTTGCACCACACAATTAACCTTCCAAATATGCAAATCTCAAAATGTCAACTTTCCACGTCACGAGTAATTTAACGGATAATGTCGCAGATGACAGAACAAGGCAGCGCAAAAAATTGCCAGTAATTCATATACAGAGGCCGTTTCAATTTCTCGAAATCTTGCAAAATAATTTACAAGATTATTTCTGTTTTTTTTTTTTTTTTTTAATATGATTGTCTCTTTCGACCTCGACGTCTGAGTGAAATTCCCAGATGGCGGTATTTTCACTAAGGGAGTCGATGACACACGAATTCCTTAAAAATCATGGACGATTATCGAAGAAAGAAAATTGTCGTGCCGAAGGACGCTTGCAATTAAGAAAATTACAGATAAATTGTAAACATTACAATCGACTACCAACGATGGAGAGACAAATTCAAGAACAGTCTTCCATCTATATTTACATACAAATTATGTATTTATGTTGCAATTTTCTGCAGAGTTCGGAAACATTTTGCATTAGCACTTTGAGCATCTTTTATAAACGTATAACGAATATTTGTTGTAACATTAATAACATGAGCTTCTTAACTTTGACTGAAAACTAAAAGGTTGATGTCCCAAAAATTTTAAATTACATTCATATTTCATATTCATATTTTGGGTAATTCCAATCATTCACATCTTCCCATATTTCTTAGAAAAAAAAAGAAATGTAAAAAATTCAAAAACCCGGTAGAAGGATAAAAATGTACAATGAAGCGTGAAAGCTTCAGCCGCGGAGATACTTTTCCTGGAAGTACGACGACGTCTAACAATCGTTCGATTCGAAGGACAAACGCATCCGGATGGATCGATCTCGAAAAAATCGGACCTGTTGTTCGATCGCAAATTACCCGAGCGGAACAACGAGAGGAGGTGAAGGGTTCAAAGGTCCGACGAAGGCTAAGCAAAGGGTGGGTTAGAATGATTGCACAGGATGACTGGGAATTTACTGTACCGTAGAATATCCCCTTTGGCTGTTTTAAAATCGCCATCGAGGTGCAATCGCGCGGTAGAATGGATAAAATTTACTTTGCTCTTCCTTTATCGGTGTTTGCGTGCCTCGAATACGTAATTGTACAGCTTCGTGCGCGAAATACGATTGCGCTGCTTTCTGCGGATTCAATCTGCAGATTTTTATCGGGTATTAATAATACAGGAAGTGGTCTAAATAGCTACTTTCATTTCGAGATCTCGAGATTGTTTACATTGAAACGTGCTCGTTTAATTTGAAATTAAGAGCAGGGATAAACGTAAAGTGGTTCGTCAATTTTTTGTTGTGATAGAAATCTGCAGAAATAATGTAAGTTATAAGAAAATATATGTAGAATAATAATTGTATGACTATATATTATCATACAATAACTGCAAATATATTTATATATTTATTTATACATGTACAGGGCGATTCACAACTAGTGTGTAACTACAGACAAAATTAGAAAATGGAACATCAATATGTCATTTTGTCTTATTAAAATGTGACCCTTTCCGTCATTAAGCTTTTCAATTTTTATATGAACATGTAACTCAAAATGCATACTATTTAACACATGACTACATAGACCCCATCTTTCGATCCCGTTCCAAGTTTCCCAACGCACCCATTTACAAATTCATTAAACGTATCATCGATTCAATCAGTACTATATCGACCAATAGTAATTCTTACCGTGCCACATAACTCGTGTTTAATTAACATTCGCGTTTAATCGCGACCATAAGCGAAACGATGGGTCCCTGCAGCGATTTCGCAATACGCGAAACGTTCAAATGCAAATGCTGATAGAAAGTTGTCTGAGGCCGACTCGTTCAGTCGTCGAGACAAGTCGAAGCTTCGGAACAACTTTGTTCAACGAGGCGCAAGGAACATGTTTAATTGCAAACGCACCCTCGTCCACGACTACCTTCGACGTCGCAACCAATTTCAAGGCGAGCCTTAACGTCGCGACAAATCGTAATTAATATGCCGGCCGGTTGCGCCGAGTTTACGGGCTTCTGTTTGAAGCTGACACGGAGTAATGGACGGAAGATAAATTGAACGGATCCGACGCGGAAATCCCTTCCATCGATTCAAGAATGCGTCGATTTCGATACGATAGCGGGCTCGAATAGTTCATTAATTTTCGCTATGCAGATGTTCATTTGCGAGATGCTTCTTCGGGTGCCTCAGACGTGGCTACAGCGCGGTTCAAAGGATACCGAAAGTTTCGTATGCGGTGATATACAATTTATAAATATAAATATATGATATATATATGTGATGTACATACATGGAAGATTGTATACATACATAGATATACCTACATAGAAGATAAACATATATATACACGTACATACATAAAATATAGAGTTCCGATATACATACATATATGTACGTATGTGAGCATCTACGTATCTAGATACACAATGCATATAGATATCTACATATGTGAGTAGGTACGTATCTGAGTACCTATGTACCCAGATATCTACGTATGTGAGTATCTACATGTGCAGGTCATATCTAGGTATCTATCTAGGTACCTACATATGTGAATATGTACATATGTAAATACCTATATATCGAAGTATCTACATCATGTGAGTATCTACATGTGCAGGTCATATCTAGGTACCTATCTAGGTACTACATATGTGAATATGTACATATGTAAATACCTATATATCGAAGTATCTACATCATGTGAGTATCTACATGTGCAGGTCATATCTAGGTACCTATCTAGGTACTACATATGTGAATATGTACATATGTGAATACCTATGTATCGAAGTATCTACATCATGTGAGTATCTACATGTGCAGATCATATCTAGGTATCTATGTAGGTACCTACATATGTGAATACCTATGTATCGAAGTATCTACATCATGTGAGTATCTACGTGTCTTACATATGTACGTATGTACATTACTGTACATCACAGTAGACATTGTACTTGAGATTACTGAAGAGTATTCATGACATTCCTAATCAAATTACTATTTCTATCGCACCACAATAACACGGATATTAAGATTATTAAGCAAGCTTAAGTGACTCACATGCAGGTGACTAAATCGGCAAACTTAGCTCGCAGTAACATGGTACCTGAAACCAAAGAAGAAAATATCAGCGAACTGCAGAAAGAAACAATCAGCGAAACAACGGTCTAAACGCATTGTCATAATGAGTTCGAATAATTACTATCGTGGAATTGCCACACGCTCGTTTAACATTTAGACAGTTACGAAGAAAAATAGTGCTCGTTGCGGCGGTACACCCATGCGCTTTCTCGGTAAACATGTTGCACCTCGTCATCGAGAAGGATATCGATATATCTTTCGCCACGTTCTGAAATAACCAGCTGCGTGCTCGCGAGAGAATGGAGTATTCATGTGACAAGAAATAACGATAATTAATTAGAGAGCAACGCAATTGGGATGGCTGTCTTCGCTTTTTCGTTCCCATGGTGTCGACGGGTAATTGTATGCAAATTTAGAAAATCATGTTCTTTCAATTCGTTTAACGTCAACGAACTTTGCAAATATAATTCATTCTTTATTCTCCAAATTTTATATTATAACTTGCTATTTAGTATTTAGTACATTTAGTACTTACTACATTTTGTAACAGATAGCTTTTCATTTGTAATGGAGTGTAATGTAAGAAACTTTGAAACTGACGGAGATAGCCAATGTTTGACCCAGATGTGGATTCAGAAGATATTAAACAGTTGTTCATTTTGATATAATTTTTGTGAGACATGAATAAATTCAGTATGACATAAGATAATTTAGGACTAAACTTCCATAGAAATATAAATTCAGAAGTTGTTAATCAGTTATTTATTTAGATATCATTTTCGCTACTTCTGAAAGTCTCTTGTCTACAATAAATCCGATATAACAACCTCCTTTAAGAACGATAAAAGTGGAACTTTAATCCGACAGGTAATTAATTTCTTTCTAAACCAAGACCTGCTGACACTAAAAGATCACGATGCAAAATTTTCCCCTTTCAAGTCTATCCTACTTGCCCTAAGAAGACGGCCATAATCAGGGCAACCGCCCACACAGCATAGTTTCAGATTACCGTCCATAAGCCTTAGCAAGATTTGCAAAAGGACTTTCCTACCAGGTTGCCGTTAATGGCGTTATTAAGAGGATCCCTATGGTGGGATCGTGACGCGCAGGTGCGTACAGGGCGTTGCAAAAGGCGCAACGCGACCGTCGACGATTTTATCGAAGCCAAGGAAACCTGTTAGAAGAAGTGTTATTGCGATGCGCCGTTGTATCTGTATGTACGATCGCTAATAAATTCCAGTAACTCTCAGCCGCGCCGGCTTCTCTCATTTTCCACAGCCACCGTCCCTTTCTCGTCCTCTATCTTCTAACGCCAACATCGAGTTTGCCCACTGTAATATCGATACGAATGTACGTGCAACAAGTCTGCACTCTTTCACGTAAACGTAGCAAGTGATGAAAGCTCATTCGTTTATTTTTTGACATTCTAAGGATTTAGCGTTGTTAGGAATTTTTGGGAGTTTTAAGAATTTTTTGGGATGTGAGAATTTACGAATGTAAGCATTTAGACCCATGAGGTTCGGGGACTGACCATTTACAAATGTACAGATATAGAGATGAAGGGATTTAAGAATGTAGAAGTTTGAGTATGAAGAAATTTACGAGCTGAAACTATAAAGAGTTTGACCTGTAGAGATTTATAAATTGTCAAGTTTGTAAGGATAAAAAAATATATGCACACACCCAACATCGCACTCGAGTATCCACAATAATTAAAATAACTACCACTCTACCAAAACATAATTAACAAATAACATTTACAAAGAAAAAAGTTTCATTTTATAAACTAAGCCTCGAAACAAAATAACACATCACGCATCTATCCAATCTAAAATAACGCAATCTGTATTCAGTTTAAGAGAAGTAAAAGCATCGGGGTAGGATGTAGCAATTAAAACGCCAGCGTCGTTTATATTTCACTTGGAGGGAGGCTGGTATCTCGATGAAGATTCGTTGCGCCTCTCGGCGTGGCGTTATGTATACGAAACGCGAATCTCCAGACGGCTGGCCGGTAATTGTTTTCAGGGCAGCAGGAAAAAGAGATGGCGCATCCCTGATAGGTTCACCTTGAAAGTTGCTCGAGCTCGATCGGGATCGAGGCTTAATGAAACGGCTATGATTTTTGCGTCGGATCCTGCGGGCATCGCCTAATGGAGACCGTTCCTTCTCGTTGCTCGAACTTAATAGAAGCGTCGGCAATCAGCTCTCGTATCGACTAAAGGAAAAACGTGCAATCACGCGACTTCCCCATGGTTATTCCAAAAATTTATATGCACGAGGATGTTCCTTGATGCGTGAATCCGCTTGCAATTTTAATTGAAACGTAATACCGGCTTAAGTGTACGCACAGAATTCTCTTATTCGCTGTTAATGAGAGATTTTAACATCGTTTACCTATCTGCTTCATCAATACGCAAGATAGTTCCTGAAGAAATTGCTGTTTAGTATTTTAGGTTCGATTAACTCAATTATATTTTAATTGTATATTCATTTTTACTGTGGGCTTTGCTCAAATAATTACATTATTCGTGTTTATTGCTGCGAAAGAATTAAGCTGAAATATAATTACTGAGGTTATTGGATCTCCTCACAGGTGTTTTAATAATTAAACAGTCGTGCAACGTACATCAATTTCCATCATGTTAAAACATTTTCAAAGATCCAAGCACGGACCACCAGATTAAACTTGTACAATATGAATTTTTTCTGCACCATCCGCATTTCTTGTGAATCGAGCAGTATTCGAAAACTCATTTGTCCAAGTACATGTGTCCAATACTGTATTTATGAAGACATCGCAGCGCGTTTTTTCACGGGAGAACATCGATAAGAGGGAGGTTCCGTAGGGCGTGGGAGGTGTACGAAGAAACATCGAGTCGAGTGTGTCGATATGATTTGTTGGCTGGCTGGTCGCTGCCAGAGAACAAAGCATAATTTACGCGTTCTCAGGCGAACATGTTCGATCGATTCGCAGCATGCTTCGCAAAAGGAAAGAATAAAGGTCCGTCGAACCCTAGGGTTTCAACCGGTTAGCGATTTTCGAGAAACGGGAGTAAAACACCGTTTAACGCAGGTGTTAATTTCTAGTTGAGGCAACGTCGTAACTGACATCCTACATTCATAGCTTTTTTTATCGTACATCAACGTTTAGCAACACGAGACTTAGAAGCGACGATTCTACGACTCCATGTCCCACTTCTCGTTGGAGTCATTGAGCAAGCGGATAAATCGCCAAGGAGTCGTGAAACACGGCCACCTTCGAGTTCCATTTTCACTCGAGATCAATGGCTCGAGAACGATTCCTCGGTCGCTGAGATTTCATTTGCGGTGTAAATTAGACAGAGTCATTTGTATCGAAGTTTCTGTTAATTCTAAATGTTACTAGTTGCAGATTAAGCGTCGTACAAATGTAAAATTATCTTTTGAGTATTTTTTATTGTTTATGTCTTAAACTTTCTTTCAGTGTCTACCTTGAAATGTGGAGATTCGTAGATGCAGACATTTTTATAACTGAACGTGTGAGAATACAGAAATTTGTACATTTAAGAATCTATGAATTTGAACATCTGAAAATTTATGAATTTGTCAATCTGTCAATTTGTCAATTTGTCAAATTGAAGATCTGAGAATATGTAAATTTGTACACATAAGACCTGAACATATGCGACTCCAAACATACCACATATGATTGCGCTAAAAGACCAAAGTGTATGCCCGTTAAATACAAAGAGCTGAAGGATGCATTAAAGAAACAGGGAAGTCGATTATAAACCGTTAGGTATAAGTGAATTTGAAGATAACACGTAACCGTATGGAGATACCGTCATCGTGGAAAGGCGAAACCGATACCGCAATGTTTCGCTAAGCAAACGAAGGAATCAACATCAACAGGCATCACGACCTAGTTTAATGGCTAGCCCGTTGTTCCGAGTACCGTAAACCTTGACAAAACTGATAAAACCTGCTTCCAGAGATGAGCGCGTCTCTAAGCTTCCCTGTACAACCGCGAACTCGGTTTACAGTTACTTGGCCTACCCGAACGAGAGACGTTCAACTCGTCTGTATACAAGGATGCTGCGTTATCAGTGATTGATATCGCTGGTTAAGGAGAATGAACTTGCGCCCACGCTTCCAGTCTCTCTTCCACCTCTGATAAAACTTACGTAACAAGAAATACCACCGATCGAAAGTTACCTCGCTACGTTCTTCGCAGACGAAACGGTAGACGGAGTTCGTGTTCATTAATCACGCGAATATTTCTGCGATTTTTTCGCTGGTGAGTGAATATGGATAGAGTGAGTAAGATAACAGAAATTTTGCGACAGATTGCAATAAATTTGAGAGATGCATTGTTCAAATTAATTCAACACTGATGTTTAGTGCAAATATCAGATAATGTTTGCGTCTTGATATTTAATACCAAAGGGTTGATTTCTACAAATAGAGAACTTGAATCATCGATGCAAAAGTGATTTTCTTCCTCCACAAAAATATTCTTGATTTTGATTTAATGTGTGATATAGTAAAGAACTACATGTACATGTCCAACCAGTGTCCTAAATTTTTTATATCCCAGAATTTTGTCAAGATTTTCTATAAACAGTAAAATGGCCTAAACGATGCAGTTCTGCAGAGTGTGAACAAACCAACAAAAGATTAATGAAATATTTCCATTGTGATTTGGATTAGTACCGATTTCGAATGGTTCACATCATCGTCTAATCTCACTTTCGATCGTCGATGCCCACGATCGTTGCACTCTGGATCGAGTTCCATGCAGATGAATCTTGCTTTCGTTCCAGACGTGTGCGTACGACAGCCACGGACACAAAGCTGACGGGGATGCACACAAGTGCACGTGACTTCCTGCACGGTACACGACTATGCACGATGCAAGGGGACAAGAGATGCGGCTGCACGATCGCGACGTGGGCGTTACGTGGCTTTCACTCAACAATACCCCATTGCCTTCAATAATTGGTATGTGGTTCTGACTCGATAGAAACGTTTTATTTTGCTTTGAACAAGATTTAGAAATATCTTACCATCATCTTGAATCAATTCATTATTGGCTGCTATGAAATGTCTAGGCAAATTGCACATTTTTTTTTCAGCATCATTTAATTTATTTTCACATGGATTTTTGTGCATTAGTATCCATTGTTGTTGATGAGCACTGATATCCAACGCGTCGATATCTAACGCGTCGAAATCCAACGCGTTGATATCTAACGCACCGATATCCCACGCGTCGATATCTAACGCGCAGAAATCCAACGCACCGATATCCCACGCGTCGAAATCCAACGCAACGATGTCCCACGCGTCGATATCCAACGCATCGAAATTCAATGCACCGATATCCCACGCGTCGATATCCAACGCGTGGAAATCCAACGCACCGATATCCCACGCGTCGATATCGAACGCGTCGAAATCCAACGCACCGATATCCCACGCGTCGATATCCAACGCGTTGAAATCCAACGCACCGATATTCCACGCGTCGAAATCCAACGCACCGATATCCCACGCGTCGATATCCAACGCGTTGAAATCCAACGCACCGATATTCCACGCGTCGAAATCCAACGCACCGATATCCCACGCGTCGATATCCAACGCGTTGAAATCCAACGCACCGATATTCCACGCGTCGAAATCCAACGCACCGATATCTCACGCGTCGATATCCAACGCGTCGAAATCCAACGCACCGATATCCCACGCGTCGATATCCAACGCACCGATATTCCACGCGTCGAAATCCAACGCACCGATATCCCACGCGTCGATATCCAACGCGTCGAAATCCAACGCACCGATATCCCACGCGTCGATATCCAACGCGTTGAAATCCAACGCACCGATATCCCACGCGTCGATATCCAACGCGTCAAAATCGAACGCACCGATATCCCACGCGTCGATATCCAACGCGTTGAAATCCAACGCACCGATATTCCACGCGTCGAAATCCAACGTACCGATATCCCACGCACCGATATCCAACGCACCGATATCAAATGCATCGACGTCCTACACATCGACATCCAACTATTCTTTTTACAGCACCATCTAATCTATTTTCACACGTATTTTTGTGCATTAGCATTATTATCGATGAGCAATTGGCTATTTTAATTATATTGCAAAGTTCCAAGCTGAAAAGCTTGCCATCAATATTCCCTCCCTTTCACCTCTTCATATCCGGCAATATAACGAGAGTCAACTTATTTCCCTCAATATACAAATCATATCGTCTTCAAACACGTAATTACGCTTTAAAACAGATTGCATTGGTAGTAATAGCTTACCAGTTTCTAGAGCGGAAACGTTAATGAAATTCATAAACCATAATAGATATTTAGCGAAAGAGAAATTTGTCATGGTTTCACCGCACGAATTGAGTAGCAACGTGCATAATTCCATTGTAAAGTATGTTAACTGTCAGCACGTTTCTCGTTCAAGGGAAGCGAAGCAACGTTGCTGATGTAGTTATTATTCTCGTGTACCGATTCGTGAGATCATTAGAACGAGCTTGTTACCGTTACCCTGTTGAAATAAATAGCTTCCATTTAAATTATAAATGAGCTAGTACAATTGATTCGTACATGCACTCCTACGCTATTTGTTAAAATTTAATGGAGAACAAACCAATATTCTTGTACCATCGATATTATGTCGATTCTCTATGTTTTATTGTTGTTCTTAGAAGAGGTCTTCAAAAGCAGAGATATGGGATTGATGACTCGATAAATATACTGGTTTTTGTGTAAGAATGAACATTTATTTAAATAATATTTTTGCTTTCATTTTAAGTAGAAGTTCTTGGTATCTGGATTATGAGAAACAACCAAGAAAACGGTAATAACAGGTACTTCAAGAAACACCGACATCTATCTGCCAATCAAATGATTCACAGTGTCATAGACATGTATGTGTACATATGTGTATGTATGTGTACATATGTGTTTGTATGTCTGCTTGTATGTGTGTATGTACGTGTGTATGAATATGTGTCTCTGTAAGTATGTGCGTTTGTGGACATATGCATATTTGTTCACATGTGCATGTGTGTACATGTATGCGTCTGTAAGTGCATCATTTACCATCCATCATTCTCAAAATGTCAACAAAACCAAATAAACTTCACAAAGCAACTCCTAAGACGACATCCACCCACAGATCTCTCAGCGTCTCAGACCGGCAATATCAGCAACATTACCCGTAAGTACCAAACCAACATTCTAACCAGTAGCAACGTCGCATAATTCTCGGTAGAATTTTTCCCGAAGCAAAAGCAGGGGTTGCAAGAACATCTAGAAACAGGAACGCGTTATCGAACTCGTAGGGCCTGCGTCCCCAGGGATCTCGTTCCGTTTCGAACAGGCACCGGTGTTCCCTGCGATTCGACGAGGTAAAAAAAAATCGACAGCTTTTCAATAAAACTTATAGCGCTTATAAACCAACGAGGGGACGTTGTACCGGCATGCGGCCAGCACACGCAAGGGTAGGTTAACATGTACTTTATAATAATAGTAAAAATGACGGCAGCGCCGGCACAGCATGCGAACTTCTTGCATGCAAATGGATTGCAGGTAGACCGGTAGGTACCTTGGTATCCCGTGTGCAACACGAATATATACGTTCCTCGGTACCGACGCGTATTTCACCAGGCTACCAGGCCATTCGACGCGTCTCAGATCTAACAGGTCGGAACACTCGGACCGCGTGCTTTTATGCACCGATCATTGAAAGCAGGGATTCGGATGTGGGGATATGGGGACAGTTTCGAAATGTAGGAATGTGGGGACACAGGAGAATGAGGGATATAGGGATGTAGGTCGGTAGGGACGTAGAGGAGTGTAAGAATCTTGGTACATGGAAGTCTGAGGATAATGGGATTTCGGGAAATAGAGATCTGGAGAATGTGGAGATTTTGGGATGTGGAGATTTTGACATATGTGGAGGTCTCGAAATGTAGATTTATCTGGATATGGAAATTTCGCTATGGCGGCATGTGGAGATATAGGTATCTATGAATGTAGGTATCTAAGAATGCTGGTATCTAGGAATATAGGTATCTGGAGATCTGGGAATCTAAGAATGCTGGTATCTAGAGATCTAGGAGTCTAGAAATCTAAAAATCTAAAAATCTAAAAATCTAAAAATCTAAAAATCTAAAAATCTAAAAATCTAAAAATCTAAAAATCTAAAAATCTAAAAATCTAAAAATCTAAAAATCTAAAAATCTAAAAATCTAAAAATCTAAAAATCTAAAAATCTAAAAATCTAAAAATCTAAAAATCTAAAAATCTAAAAATCTAAAAATCTAAAAATCTAAAAATCTAAAAATCTAAAAATCTACGAATGAAGCTATCTATGTACCTAGGTATCTAGGTATCTAATAATATAACCATCTATAGTTCTCCAAATCTAAGAATGTGACCCCCACCTATAAAAAATTAAGAACACAAAGTCCAGTAAAGTTAAACGACACAAACAAAGTTGTCGTACAAGAGTCATAGGTATTCCTTCGGATGTAAGTTGCGTGTTATAGGTTATGGTCGATCTCCATTGCGTCTGAATGCGTTCGCCGTGTCCCGCATAATGCTGTCGTTTGAAAGCGTCGCCAGTTCCAGAAGCCGATCGCGACAATAAGCGTGCATACAGTGTTATTTATACGGCATAGTTTAGGATCATTTGTAAAATACACTTTGCGCCAGCGAACCGGCTTAGGAACGATTTCAATATCAAAGGATCGAATACTTTTCGAGGGGATTACTTTTCTCGACTCACGCTGAGAGAAGATCCGATACGTGAGTCGTGATTTTTATCTCTAACGAAGCTATGTCGGACAATGTACGAGCGGATTACAGAGATTTAAAATGGTTTGCTTCGGACCGGTGACTTTGCTTTGTGCTCGCTCATTGTTGTTCGATTTCTAGCTTCTTTTTCGTTTATCGATGACTTATTGCTTGTGTTACTTTAGCTATTTCGACTTGTGTTTATCTATCCGTTGCTAAAATGCTTTTATTTTATTATTTTACTGTAAGTACTATTTAATCATTTTACTTTACTACTCTATTATTGTCTTATTATTGAAATATGCCAGAGATAAATATGTATGGAATGTTTCATCCATGTAGACTTACAAAAGCATTAACTATGAAAATTACAAGGTAAATTAACTCATACAAGACCAACTACCGTTCAAAAATTCTTTACGATAAATTTTATGCTCCTTTGTACGCAAGGTTGCAAAGAATGTAACGTGCAAAAATTGCGTCATATCACTGTCCGGTACTTAACGGGATAAATTAATACCCCATAAACGTAGGTATGCCTGTATTCTACTCATCCGCGATCAATTACTTTCTTCCCTTACAATATCAACAAAAGTTACAAAACCAAAATTACCTTGAATCTAAAGGGTTAAAATGTCCGGCAAGAAACTAATCTTTTGGCGAGTGCGTTTATCCGCGTTCCTACGAAATTTATCTTGCGTCAAAGAATGTAGCATCGGAAAAGAAAGGCGAATCCGCTGTGCATCGCAGCGAGCGTAAAAGCGATAAATATTGAAATGCTTGAAAAAAATCACACCTGCTAAAGATTATTTTCATTTCGCGATACGCGTCATGCTTCGCGCCGTATACAGCAGGTAAATTCGAACGAAAGTTAAACGACTGCTCGTTTTTACCCCGTACCGCGCTAATCGCGCATTAAAAAGCATTTAAACGGCGGAGGCATTGCGCATCGTCGAAAATATTCCGAGACCAGTCACTGAGCTTACGCGTACGCTCGCTAATTGATCCGACGCACGCGAGTTCGATATTTACGATCGTTTCGTGCCCACACGAAACGCCAACTGTTCGAGATGGATCGTTAAGCAGTCCGGATTGTTGCACGCCAATTTTTGGAGCGTGAACGAGTGTAATCGAGCCACTGTCTGCACCGTGCGAACATTGGCGTAATTGCAATCTGCATTTTCGGATACTAGGATTAGTCATTTATATTGCAACGTGTTGATTTCAATGTGATAATTTATATTACCGCGAATTATATTGCCACGCGTTATATTGCTACGTGTCATATCGTTACGCGTGGTATCGCCACGTGTCCATGTCACCACGCGTTATATTAAGACGCATCCATATCACCACGCGTTATATTGCCACGCATCCATATCGCCACGCGTCCATATTACCACGCGTCCTTATTACCACGCGTCCATATTACCACGCGTCCGTATTATCACGCGTTCATATTACCACGCGTCCATATTACCATGCGTTATATCGCCACGCATCCATATCACCACGCGTTAAATCGCCACGCGTCCATATTACCACGCGTCCTTATTACCACGGGTCCATATTACCACGCGTCCATATTACCACGCATCCATATTACCACGCGTCCATATTTCCACGCGTCCATATTTCCACGCGTCCATATTACGACGCGTTATATCGCCACGCACCCATATCGCCACGCATCCATATCGCCACGCGTCCATATTACCACGCGTCCGTATTATCACGCGTCCATATTACCACGCGCTCATATTACCACGCGTTATATCGCCACGCACTCATATCACCACGCGTTAAATCGCCACGCATCCATATCGCCACGCGTCCATATTACCATGCGTCCTTATTACCACGTGTCCATATTACCACGCGTTATATCGCCACTCGTCCATATCACGATGCGTTATGTCACCACGCGTTATATCGCCACGCATCCATATTACCACGCGCTACATAGTAACGTTATATCGCTACGTATTAAGTTGTCACACGTTACATTCCCACAAGCTGCATCGCTGTTTGGCATACAATCACATGTTATATCGCTACATGTCAAATTGTCATGCGTTACATTGCCATGTCCTGTACTATGACAAGCTAGATGGCCACGTGTGGTATGGTGCATCGGATTATGTTGCATTAGATTTAATCTTCCGAGTAAGCTTGCAACGTGTAGAATTACCATGTGTTAGAGTTGTATGCGCTTTATCACAATGTGCTGCACAGTCATGCGTGGTATGGCAAAGCGGTAGGTTGCCGCAGGTTGTATTGCCACTCATTGTATTCCTACGCGAACTATCAATGTACGCTTGTATCTGAACGTTTTGTATTCCCACGACATTTTTGACGCAATATTCTGTACTTCTATGCGTTGTATCTCCACGTGGTGGGTTCCCACGTTTTGTGTCACAGAATTGTGATTTTCAAAGAGTTTGCAGTTTTAACATTACCCTAGTTTCGAACTTTTAAATATTTCAATCTTCAACATTTGCCCAGTTACAAATTTGCAAATGTTTGTACAGGTTTTCAAATTTAAATATTCTTCTACTTGCAAATTTGGGTACTATTAAATGTTCCTATTTAATATATTGCAATTCTTAAATGTCACAGTTCGATCGTTAGATATTGTATTACTAAGTTTAAATGTGATGAGAAGATCTTGGATACGCCAATGCGTTGTCGCGAGGTGCATTCGAGGACCAATTAAACACAGCTTGGAGAACGCTCAGCACCTGTGCGCCCGGTTAAACACGCTTCAAGCTCGCGTCATACGCGCGAGAATGGCACGTTCGTTGAAGAATGTCCCGAACGATGAGCGTTCGCTGGTGGTCCCTTTGCTCGAAGTGTGGAAGCGATTGTGAAGAAAAATCTCGTGTCAACGAGCCATCCCAGAAGATATTCATGACCCCGTCAACGTATATGTTGTATTTCATTACCGACGAAGGATGTCCATGCGATTTCAGAATGAAAGAAACATACGATGCCAGCGAAAAAAAGCTCTTTGTCGCTTGTCGAGTGGAAAATTGCTGGCCTTTGTTCCTTTTTATTCGACGTCGAGCTTTTTAACGGGCTGAGAAATATTAGGCAGCTTTGTGCAAAATTCACGGAGAAAATTTATTAAACTTAAAATATAGGTAACATTATATGGAAATAGATTTTAGGATGTTTTGAATATTTGATATATCTGGCCATCAATACATTTCAACTTGTGTCCAAATGTTCAATTTCAAGATTTGTCTTCCACCACAAATTGCACACAAACAAAATAAATCGTCCATCTTCGCAGTCCGTTTCATTATTCAAATCTTCAGTCCGCCTCCTGTCTGGGTGGTACGAGCACCTACTCTCGCCAGGAGTTTTCTCGACCGTGGGTGGATTATATTATGCAATTTCACGGACAGCACCGACGCGATGTAAGCACGAGGGATTAGGATTGTAGCAGCGTATCAAAGGAAGCGGCCATGCACTGTCGTGTACACCGGTAGCTTGCTGTGTCGTGTAATCGTCGGATGCTGCGAATATGCTGGATGCGGGAACGTCGCTCGAAAGATAAATTTCGATCGCGATAATCATCCATCACCATGCTTTTGCGATTGATGGGCCCGATATTGTCAGAGGTGTTAAAGTGTAAGGGTCCTACAGGTAGCGATGTAACGCCTAACGATATTCACGCATGACGATATAACGCGTGACGATATTTACGCACGATGATTTAGACTAGTGGGGACCTAACGCGATTTAATGCGTGGCGATGTGGAACATGATGATATTTACGCGTGGTGGTACGAAGCGATGTAATGCGTGGTAATCTAACGCGTGGTGATATGGATGCGAGGTGATGTAACGCGAGGTGATATGGACGCGTGGCGATATAACGCGTGGTGATATGGGTGCGTGGCGATATAACGCGTGGTAATCTAACGCGTGGTGATATGGACGCGTGGCGATATAACGCGTGGTAATATGGACGCGTGGCGATATGGATGCGTGGCGATACAACGCGTGGTGATATGAATGCGTGGCGATATAACGCGTGGTAATATGGACGCGTGGTGATATGAGTGCGTGGCGATATAACGTGTGGTAATCTAACGCGTGGTGATATGGACGCATGGCGATATAACGCGTGGTGATATGGACGCATGGCGATATAACGCGTGGTGATATGGACGCATGGCGATATAACGCGTGGTAATCTAACGCGTGGTGATATGGACGCGTGGCGATATAACGCGTGGTAATATGGACGCGTGGTGATGTGGGTGCGTGGCGATATAACGCGTGGTGATACTAAAGCATGGTAACACTACAGTGCCATTACAATCACACATCCTCATGAAACCTAGTACTCCAAAGTGGCAATATAACGAAAGTTAAGCCTTGAATATCACGACGTCCGTGACAAGAGCATCCGAATTCCTTTCCAACCCAAAAAGAAATACATTAAATTGCAGAATTCCGATAAATGATCTAGATTACCTAGGAATACCAAGGAACGGAGAAAGTTGCAAGATAAATGAACCAATCGGTAGGAACACCTGTTAACATACTTCAAGCGTATACGTCCGTAAAAACAGGTTCGATATTTCCAATCGCGTTTTACTGCAGATTCATTCGTGTCTAGGATGAAATTAATAGAATGCATTTAAGATGAGTCCGCGAGTTAGCTTTCACCGTGGCAGCCGTGTCTCGCGGTTTTATCAGAAAGGAATCATCAGTGAGCGGAACATATTTGTCGGATAAAAACAAACCAGAAGGGGGTTCATCGACGATTTTGCTTTCCTCCGGCGAAACCTTTCTTCCCGCCATTAACCAGCGTGCATGGGAACCGTTAGGTGAAAGGGAATCGCGAAACGGCGAACAGTAAATCGAAGAAACGAAGAGTTTCTTCGCCACGGGATTGTCTCGCAATTCTCCCGGTAGGTGGGTACACACCTTCGATAGACCAACGACGATTATTTATGACGGTCATACTTCTCGTTTCGACGTCTCGAAATTGCTGGAAACTTTTCTTCTCCACGCGAAAATTCCCTTCCCTTTTTTGCCCGGATTCTTGCGATCGACTTTCCATTCAATGGAAACCTTTAAATATGTATGTAAATTATTGATCCCGATCGCGTTCGCTCGCTACTGGTGTTCGTATCAAGATTGAGTGCCCGATTTCGTGCGATGGAATTAGGTACTTTATCTTTTAAAGACTTTCGTTTGCTTCCTATACGTCATTTATTTCACTCGTTACGACCTATTCACCTTTCACAATAGCAGTAGCTAAATCAATGCCCTATACCTCATTACAGCTGAGAGAACCTAATTAGGCACTTTGTCTTCGAATTTCACTTTATTCGATATTGTATGCCTATTTTGCTCGTGTCCAATTAAATTCTTCATATTATTTGATAAAGTATTAAGTACTTTGGGTACTTTGGCATTGAATGAAATTCTCATCAGTTGGTCTTTGTATCTTTTTCGTGCACTTCACACGTGGTACCCAAAACGACATGTACCCTTCGATAAGCATTTTTAACGATGAAGACCAAGAAACCTTGATAATCAATGAAATTTGTCGTTTTGCGTAAGACTACCATGTGTTATATTACCATTGCGTTGCATCACCACGCGTTAGAATCACTACGCGTTAAAATTGCCACGCGTTATATCGCCACGTGTCATACTGCCATGCGTGGGATCGCCACGCGTGGTATCACCACGCGTTAGAATTGCCACGCATTAGAATTGCCACGCGCTAGAATCACTGCGCGTTAGAATTGCCATGCGTGGTATCGCCATGTGTGGTACCGCCACGCATGGTATCACCACCGTTAGAATTACCACGCATTAGAATCACTACGCGTTAGAATTGCCATGCGTGGTATCGCCACGCGTTAGAATCGCCACGCATTAGAATTTCCACGCGCTAGAATTGCCATGCGTGGTAGCGACACGCGTGGTACCGCCATGCGTGGTCTCACCACGCATTAGAATCACTGTGCGTTAGAATTGCCATGCGTGGTATCGCCATGCGTGGTATCGCCATGCGTGGTACCGCCATGCGTCGAATCGCCATGCGTGGTATCGCCACGCGTGGTACCGCCATGCGTGGTCTCACCACGCATTAGAATCACTGTGCGTTAGAATTGCCATGCGTGGTATCGCCATGCGTGGTACCGCCATGCGTCGAATCGCCATGCGTGGTATCGCCACGCGTGGTACCGCCATGCGTGGTGTCACCACGCGTTAGAATCACCACGCATTAGAATCACTGCGCGTTAGAATTACCATGCGTGGTACCGCCATGCGTTGTGTCGCTACGCGTGGTCGAAAATTTTGTTCGATTGACATAGTTCACTTGTTTCATCAGTAGTACCTCTTAATTTGATTCAGCCAGTATGTCAGCCAAATAATATTGAAAATAATTTCCACATACAACATTAAAAATCACCGCTTCGTACGACAGTAATTTAAACGAATGTAATAGCTTGTAGCTATCCCTTTGACGGATCAAACTAAATTTATTGACACTGAAGGATACTCAAAAAGTCAGCAAAGCCACGGTGCGACGCTTTACATCCCAATAAGAACGAGCTTCAAGGCGAGACAGGTGGAAGCGGCGGCCCTGCGGTCCCCTGCGTTGCCATAAATTCAAGGCAACGCGACTTTAGCCTATAATACTAAAATTTATCGAATAATGTATACCCATTGACACCCCCGACTGTACGTATACCGGCGCGGTTTGTAAGCTGAGAATCTACGACGCTATGAATTTCTATAAACGCGATTATGGCGATCGTGAACGGAAATAGGTAGACTGCAGCGATACACCCAGCTGGAGGATACAGTGTTATAATTTAATCGGAATAACAGATGAAGTCAGCGAAGAACACATTCAAAGAGGAAGGAATTTACGACCCGACTGAGTAATAGAATCGGTTAAATCACTAGGACCTAAGGATGATCAATTAGGAACAAGTCGTAAATACTTCAGCACCAAAATTTCTTCGTGAACACAGATTTATCGGATGTGCAATTTCGTTAATGAGTAATGGCCAAATTGTGGAGGCTCTCGCGAGGTCACGCAATAAACGGAAGTGTGAAACGCAATGGTTTTAGCAAGTTTGATTACTGGTTGCGGTATTCCTGGCGAGAGATTCGCAGCTTGAGGAATGTCTGAAGAATTCCGATAGCGGATAACAATTTTTTCCGCTGATTTTCTAACGAACGGATGGGGTACCGTTATGACTAAAGAATGTCCTTTATCAAAGAAGCGAACACAAATTACTCGTGTAATGGATTTCTGCAAAACACTTCTGCAATGCTTTCTAATCGTTTCTCTTGTGCATAAGTATTCACAAAAGTTTGTGAACATCGAAATTCAAAATAATATAGCAAGTTACATAAATATCCTAATTAAAGGATTAAAATATACTGCTCATCCAAAGTTTCCTCGAATACCAAGAATCAAAGGCATCGAATAGACTTCCAGCAAACCGTCCAACAAATATTTTGATTTACGAGTTGTTTGTCTCACCAAAGGCCTCCAGCAGTAAAAAATAAAATTTCAATGAAAATGTCATTTAGCGACAGCTGTGTACCGTAAGAGCGAAGTTACCAAGTGTCCGGGAACTGTTGGGCATAAACATACGCACATACGTTGCAGAGATAAGTGCGATGTTACGCGTTAAGATGATTATCAAACATCGTACGAAACGAGGATTCGAATCGTCAAATGCGATGGCCGTTTACTACAGATCCACGCCGAGATAGGAATTCTTCGATGAAGTAATCGCTTGTTTTCGCGTACACATCCCGTTCCCTTACGGTTGCTCGATCCTTTTTCTTCTCTTCCTCTCTGTCTGCCCCTGCTCGTCCTTCTAGGTATGCTATGATTGATATTTTCACGATGTTATCCGACCGCGCGTTGTGTTATTTTCGATGACCTTTCAATGTTATTTCCTTCTGCGTATTCGATGGTTTCGAGATTTATTGTACAGGACGTTCCATACAAGTGGTATGATCTTGAAAAGTTCTTTAATGGCGGTATAATGCGGGATATGGTGCATGGCGATGGTTACGCGTGACAATTCTAACGCGTGGTGATTCTAACGCGTAGTGATACCACGCATGGCGATACCACGCATGGCGATTCCACGCATGGCGGTATGACACATGGCGATACCACGCATGGCGATTCCACGCATGGCGATACCACGCGTAGTAATTCTAACACGTGGCAATTGTAATGCGTGGTGACTCTAACGCGTGGTGATACCACGCATGGCGATACCACGCATGGCGATACCACGCATGGCGGTACCACGCGTGGCGATACCACGCATGGCGATTCCACGCATGGCAATTCTAACGCGTAGTGATTCTAATGCGTGGTAATTCTAACGCGTGGCGATACCACGCATGACAATTCTAACGCGTAGTGATTCTAATGCGTGGTAATTCTAACGCGTGGCGATACCACGCATGGCAATTCTAACGCGTAGTGATTCTAATGCGTGGTAATTCTAACGCGTGGTGATACGATGCGTGGCGGTACCACACACGGCGATTCCACGCATGGCGATTCGACGCATGGCAATTCTAACGCGTAGTAATTCTAATGCGTGGGAATTCTAGCACGTGGCAATTCTAATGCGTGGTGATTCTAACGCGTGGTGATTCTAGCGCGCAGTGATATAATGCGTGGCAATTCTAATGCGTGGTGATTCTAACACGTGGCGATACAATGCGTGCTGATACAACGCAATGATAATATAACACATGGTAGTCTTACGCAAAACGATGTAACTCATAAAGCACTTACCAATATCACACATGGCGATATAGCATAACAATATATGTAAAGTTGGTCCAGTTGGAACACATTCCATGAATCATCCACTATACCTTGATCAGTTATCCATAACCAAAAGATGCAATCTGTTTCAACGAAGGAATTCGAAGAATATATCTTGAAATATGCACGACCGTTGTAATTCGATATCCTGCTACATTTCTATCGAATCGAAAAATTGTTTGTTCTATCCGACTTGTCGAACATATGCAAATTCAAAAGATTTTTAAAAGACTAATCACAATGTTTATTCCTGAGGCGTGATCGCATTTCGCAAGGATTAGCTAACGCATTTAAATTGTTGGTAACCGAAGTTAACGGAAAGAGCATTTCCTAAGAAATCAGGCTAGAAAATCAGGAACAGAGAACCTTGACGAAAGATCTGTCACTTTTTGCCGGTATTCACGAGGGTGTTAAATGCTTGGGAAAGTTCCTGGTCTCGTTCGACTTGTGTACTTACATGTTGCGCGACCCGTACAATCATGAGAAGCAAAAGATAAATCTGTATAATTTCAATCCCTATTTGCACGATAACTTCGTGATTCTCGTAAATTACTACCTTACGCTGGATACCTTTTATCAACGATCTATTCTGGAATCGCTGCGAGTATGGATTCATACGTAATTTCCTTAAACTATGCTCAAAACGTTTGAAAACGATGCTAGAGACATTTGTAAGGAGACAATAATATAGGGAGACTTGTGAATTTAGAGATTTAGGCACTGAGGTATTTGAGAATTTGGAGTGTTGGAAATTTAAGGATTTAGCGACTTTTGAGGTATTTTGCGAAAGTTGAAAATTTGAGGAGTTAGAAATTTGGTGATCTAAGGATTTTAGAGGGATTTGACAAAGAGAGGTTTGACAATTGGGAAGTTTAGGGATATACGAATTTGGAGGTTCAGGAATTTACGGATTTAGGGATTCAAAGATTGAAAAATTTGTGAGTTAGAAATTTGGGGGTTTAGGGATTTAAAGATTGAGGAATTTGGGATTTATGAAGTTAGAAATTTAGAAATTTGAACATTGAGGAATTTGGTATTTATGGACTTGAGATTTAAGAATTTTAGAATTTGTGGATTTGAAAATTTTGAAGTTTGGTTATTCAGCAATTTGCAGATTTACAAACCCAGAAATTAAAAAATTTGAAAATCTGAAAAGTTAAAAATTTCTGAACTTAAAAACCGATAGATTTAAAAATCTATAAATTAATCAATTCTATAATATACCCATTAAAATTTCAAGAAATTGTCAAATTGATCACACAAGAGTAGAACGCTATATAAATCCACGACATTTAATCTCCCAGAACAAAGCGCAAATATTTGTCTTGCACGCATCCCCAATGAAAAGAAACCTGCAGAACACGTGAGCTCGCACTCCATGTTTCACTCTCGCAATTTGCAAGCGCGCCGCCATCGAATTCCTACTCCCGCAAAGAATTTCACAAAGCAAACAGCCATATCTCGACTCGGCCACATATTTCACGATACATGCACCTTTCCACTGTTCCATCGGATCTAACAGTTCGGCGTGGTTAAAAATTGTTCCACGACCTAACGACCGGGGTAAATTATCGAGGAAACCGTAAATGGATAAACATTGCCCTGGACATCCGATCCGTTCGCGCGAATAAGCTGGTGATTTTTCGCCGTGCTAAGATTTATGATTATACAAAAGACAGGCGTTATAGGTGCTACGGCAATGCATTCACGGTAACACCGGCTACGTATTCGAGGAGAGATCACGGAGTCAAGCGAAGCTCGCCTCTAAAATATACACACGACCGTGACACCGGCTATGCCGATAATTTAACCCAGCCACTTCTTTCTCTCGTTTCTTTTCCTTTTTTTTTCCTTTTCCTTCGTTAGGTCAGCCGAGGCGTGCAAAGGGGTCTATGCGACCTACACCGGTTCCAGAAGATACAACCGCGTTAATAAAGCAGGTGTACGACCGGTGGGTTTACACGAAACGCGTCAGTCGGCGTTAATGCTTACTATGAACGATTGCTGCTGGTGTGCGCGAGAAGCGTTAATTCGCGGTAATTCATTTCGCAAACGAGAATTCTGTTGCCACGGAAACGAGTTTCGCAAATTTTTTATTCGACCATGGAATCGTGGAAAGTTCGTGACCAGATGTTGGATTTGGATTGTGGTGGGAATTGGACTGGAGTTGTACTGTTACTGGGATTTTGATGAAGGTTAATTAATAGTGCGTCAAATTAAATTTGAGAATTTTGCAATTTTGAAATTTGAAATTTGAAATTTGAAAATTTGAAAATCTGAAAATTGTCCTGACCAAGTATTAATTAACCTTCACCAACATTTAGTGTAACAGTGTAACTCCAGCCCAAATCTCACAACAAGCCAAATCTAACCTAAGATCTGGTAATGAATTTTTCACGATTCCATAGTCGAGTTCATAAATAAATTTCGCAGCGAAAATTTGGAAATGTATGTATTTGACAATTTGGGAATTTTTGCTTTTGCAAAATTTGGAATTTTGGAATTTTGGAAGTTTCGAATTTTGGAAATTTTGGAAATTTTAGAATTTTGGAATTTCGAATGTTGGAATTCAGGATCCTGGAATTTTGGAATTTCAAAATTTTGGAATTCGGAGTCTTGGAATTTGGAATTTTGGAATTTCAAAATTTTGGATTTTGAAATTTTAGAATTGGGGATCTTAGAATTTGGAATTTTGGAATTTCAAAGTTTTGGAATTTGGGATCTTGGAATTTGGAATTTTGGAATTTCAGAGTTTTGGAATTCGGGATCTTGGAATTGGGAATTTTGGAATTTCAAAATTTTGGAATTCGGGACCTTGGAATTGGGAATTTTGGAATTTCAGAATTTTGGAATTCGGGATCTTGGAATTTGGAATTTTGGAATTCGAAATCTTGGAATTCGGGATCTTGGAATTTGGAATTTTGGAATTTCAAAATTTTGGATTTTGAAATTTTAGAATACGGGATCTTAGAATTTGGAATTTTGGAATTTCAAAGTTTTGGAATTCGGGATCTTGGAATTGGGAATTTTGGAATTTCAAAATTTTGGAATTCGGGACCTTGGAATTTGGAATTTTGGAGTTCGAAATCTTGGAATTCGGGTTCTTGGAATTTGGAATTTTGGAATTCGGAATCTTGGAATTTGGAATTTTGGAATTTTGGAAATTTAGAAATTTGTAAATTTGAAAAATTTGAAAAATTTGCAAAATTTGAAAATTTTTAAAGTTAGAAATCTGAAAAATTGTGGCTCGAAAATATATAGAAAGTCTTCCATCTACATAACCCTTCCATCAGCCCCACAGTGCCATATAACGAGACTCCCTCTATAACCCTAACCTACCAACCACAAATCTAACATATGAAATCCTGAAAGATTCCAAAATATCAATTATAGAAACAGTTAAAAAATGCTTCATCAAGGTTTAACTAGTAGTTGAATGTTCACTGCATTCGTAACGGTATACAAGAAAACGGTACACAGTCTTTACGACAACTCGTAGTTCTCTAAAAAAATACAGAGAATACTTGAAACAGAAATATGCAGTACCTGTTTGGAATTTCATATTTTTATGTAAATATCTACTGCTCGTTAGTTCATCTACTTGATTGCACTTGGCAAGCAACGGAGAGGCAATGAGAGACTCTTTCGAAGAGAAGGACTCGCCGCAAACTACGCGTTCAAATTGACCTAAATCGCTTAAAAATTGATCATAGAAGGTACCTAATTATGTGAAGTAATTTGTGAATTACACACATGTGGAACGAAAATTGGTATTGTGCACGATCTAAATGTAATTTTCCTCGAATCAATCATTCCGGGAAGATTAATTAACCGATGCACTGTGGAGAGGTCTGTAATAAAAGAAGGAATTCAATTAATCGAGGTGTCGTTAAATGTTATTAAATTAGGCTACGTGGTGAATGTAACATAAAGAGAAGGAAATGAAGTTTTAATATTGGGTATTTCTTTGATTATTTCAAATGAGATCTACCTTTGATTATTTCAAACGAGATCTACTTTTGATTATTTCAAACGAGATCTACCTTTGATTATTTCAACTGAGATCTCTCTTTAATTATTTCAAATTACATCTCTCTTTAATTATTTTAAATGAGAGTCGTTAATTGTTTCAAACGAACTCTTTCTACTTAATGTGTTAAGTAAGATTCACGATTGAATAATGCTCTTTAAGAGTATAAAACCTAGAAACTGTTAAGTAATGCACAATTACGATCTTAGATAACTGAAGCAAATTCGAGGAATCCTTATGTCACATATTTGTGTATTTAGGGACTTTCGAGGAATTTTGTGAAAGTTGAAAATTTGAGGAGTCAGAAATCTGGTGGTCTGAGGATCTTAGAGGGATTTGACAATTGGGAAGTTTGGGGATTTAGGAGTTTGAAAACTGAGGAATTTGGGGATTTAGGAGTTTCAAGATTGAGGAATTTGCGGATTTAGAAATTTGGAGATTTAGGAATTTGAAGATTGACGAATTTGGGGATTGAGGAATTTGGGGATTTAGGAATTTGAAGATTGAAGAAATTGGGGATTTAGGAGTTTCAAGATTGAGGAATTTGCGGATTTAGAAATTTGGGGATTTAGGAATTTGAAGATTGACGAATTTGGGGATTGAGGAATTTGAGGATTGAAGAAATTGAGGATTTAGGAGTTTGAAGATTGACGAATTTGCGGATTTAGAAATTTGGGGATTTAGGAATTTGAAGATTGACAAATTAGGGGATTTAGGAATTTAAAATTTAGGAATTTGGAAAATTAGAAATTTGAAGATTAAGGAATTTGGGGAATTAGAAATTTGAAATCTCGGAATTAACCATTTCGAACTGTTCTATTAAACGACACATATTTCCACATACTCCGCAATTTCCCCAAAAAAAGACTTATTGATTTTCACGAGGTCGATCGAATCGGTCATTGTATTCAAGTTTCATGATTCACCGTTGCGATTGTGATCGTTGAACCTAATCGACGTATTTACGTCACAAAAGTTGCATAACGTCTGGATAACAGAAGGAAACGGTACAGCGTTGAGTTTACCGCAATTTCAATTATTCCCGTGATTTATGATCCGATTTGTATCGCGTTGTCGATCGAAAACGACCAGACACAACCAAATATCGATGGCTATTGATTCTTCGGCTACGAAACGAGCCTCGTTATTCCCACGATCGGACTCGCAGGATATAACGGGAACATCCTTGCGATGATTATGATGATAATGTTAAAACATCGTCTACTCCCGTCAAATTAATGACTACCTGCTCGTATGGTGTATCCGTTGGCCGATTAACGTTGAAGGTTATCGAACTTCAAAGTCATCGGTCAGATAGTTATCGTTTGTTGAGAATCATAGTTTAATTACGACCCGTTGTTCGTTCCGTGACTAAGTCGATTTCGACGGTTGTTAATTGGCGGGTTGTAAAAAACGTGATATGAAATGCTGAGAGTAGGTTTACTCTGTTCAGTTGGGTAAAAATTTGCTTCCGATGGTAATTATTCGACATAAAATTTCACAAATGGACATTTCATAAATGAAAATTCAACTGACTCATAGATAGATTGATACATCGCTGGATTGGTAGATTGATGGATTGGTGGATTGGTGGATTGGTGGATTGGTGGATTGGTGGATTGGTGGATTGGTGGATTGGTGAATTGGTGGATTGGTGGATTGGTAGATTGGTAGATTGGTAGATTGGCAGAGTGGCAGGTTGATAAATTGATAGATTGGCAGATTGCTATATAGATAGTTTGATAAATTGATACATGGATAGACTGATAGATTGATACATGGCTAGACTGATAGATTGATACATGTATACACTGGTAGATGGATAGATTGATAGAGTGATAGATTGACAGATCCATGACCTGATAAATAAACTGACTGCCATACACAAGTACTTTGTTTTAGAGATTGATTTACAGATTCATGACTTGATATATAGACTGATACATCGATTGATTGAGAGATTGACAGATTGATACAGTGATTGATAAGTTGATGTAATCTATGCAATCGCATATATCTGACACGAATGTACCTGTGTGTAGATACAGTAACGTTTGCATAAATACTAAAATTACACCTCACCTAAAAAATCAAAGACCAAAAGTGTTAAAGACACGCATTTTGCTCTAAGCCAATGCAAGCTAATCCAATGAGCTAATGCAAGATAGCAAATAGGCACCGAGATTAACAACATAGATACCTTTCTTCATGCATAATAGACGTTAAAATATCATAAGAGATAAATGAAGTGGAATACGAGAAAAATGAAAATCGTGACGACAGTGAATGGAAAATTGAATTTGATGAGGGTACGGGTCCACTCGTTAGGTTTCGCAAAGACAGGATCGTGATGCACCGAGAAGAAGAATCGATTTCGCCTCGTTACAGCGAGATCGGCTTTAGTCATCGCTAACGAGCGATTAGCCGACATTGGCGCTACCGAGCGAACAAACCGATCGTAACGAGGTCACGAATAAGTACAGAAGACCGCGTATTCTCCGACGCTCGTTATCGCTTATTCGGTCGCTAATTATGTAAGGCGGTCGACAGAGAACAGCACTTTACTCGTCGTACCACGAGAAAAGTACCGTTTCGCGATGTGATAAGGAAAACTCCGATTTTCTTGGAAGGAACTGTTTGACAAACCACTTTGCAGACGCATTAACTTTTCATGTAACTTTCTCCTCTCTTCTGAAGAATGCATTCTTTTATAACGATGCGATTGTTTATTTTGTCATTTGGGGCAGAAGAAAGGAATTGTTTGTTGTAATTCACTGAAAGCGACAGATTAAGCAATTTATTGGTCAACGACTTAAAATGTCTTTAGAAATATTTTGTGTAGTTATGTTGATTTTTAATAGATATTACTTCAGTTCTATCAATTATTAAAACCTCTTCAGACTTGAACACTTTCAAAAACTAGATACCTCTTTGAGACTATTAATAAAAGCAGCAACCTCAAAAGTTACACCATCAATCCAATTCCTCCAACATCAATAATTACAAAAAAAGAAGTTAATTATATGCGTGAATAATTGCATTCATCAAAGTATCAATAACGTTCGCAGCACCTGAATCATTGTTCATACGCAGAAATTAAATCACTGTCCACAGGAAAAATGAAAAATGTCGATCGATAGCCTGAATCGAAGCGTTAATTCCATTACGCTGCCCAACGATCGTTTTCCACGATTGAAAACCATTATGGCCGGTGAAACTCATGGGAAACGGACCCATGCATTCGTGATGCATGTTCACGCGAACGCACGAACGATTTCCAAAGATACTTACCGGTTATTTATGCGCGTATCGTGGCCACAAAACGGGGATAGAACTGGCTCGCTGCTATCGCAAGTTCCACGAGGCTAGTCGAGTTATGCAAGGCAATTAATTTACCCGGGGCATAGTTTGTTTTGAGAACTGTCGGAAATAACTGTTAACGCCTGCACCGATAACGTATTCATCTGTCATTCATATGTGAAACAAAGAATATTCCATCATTCGGAACTTCGACCGTTCTTACACGTCTATCACTGGATAAGCTTTTTCCTATCGCTATAAATTCTGAAAGGAAAGTGCGCAATTGTGAAATTTAACTTTTCGTTTCCTTTTTTGTACTTGAGGTTTTATGATTAGCAGTATACTTTGTTATAACTTAATTTTTCCTTTCGTTTTTATGAATTTTTGCAGTTTACATTTTGTGAGTAGTGTAGCAATTTATTATACGGTAGACAAAAAGAGGCACTTGTTAGTTAAATTTAGAGACAGAAAGAACTCCACGAAAAATATATCTGAACCCTAAACTTCTACCCTTAGTATATTTAATATCATGTACTTAAATTTGCTTAAAAATTTATACCATAAATTATAAATAATATTTTCAAACAATTTGTGAAATTTTGTTCAGTATCTTCGTAGTAATTACAAAGATTTCTAAGATTTCAGGAATGTACAAATTAGAATTCTGAGGCCAGCTCCAGACATTCACCACACACCTTAAATTTGCGGCGGTGCGAATTGTGTTAAAGAACAGGTACTAGTTATAAATTGTATTTGCTCGAGAACGAGCTCCAATTGAGACGGAATGATCCATCAACGCTAACAGAGGATAACTTGAATCGCAAACTTACGTGATCCTATGATTTATCGTTTGGGTAACCTAACTGTGCGCAGTGATGGAAGTTAAACGTTATATAATACCTGTAACAGAAAGAAAAACACAGGAGAATTAGCAATGAACTCAACTCGTTATTACTATTCAATTAACTCTATAATTAATACTTAAGTCGCTTTCGTTCATGGTTTCAGTAAGAAATGTTGATAGTAATTGATGATTGGTAAACGATGGAGAAACTTTTAAGAAACTGATTCAAATGGGGTATAGTTTATAATAAAATCATTTAATACTGAATAATGATGATTTAGTACGGAATTGTAATTATTGTAATGCAGCTGAGTGTAGCGATATGTTTGTTGTATAGGGTGGAGTCTCGATATATGGCCTACATATGTAGGCATAATAGAGTCCTGAAGAGGGCTGTGTAGACGGAATTCTTAGCACACAGTATTTGACTATCAAATTTTAGTTGGAATTATTTGAAAATTTGTTTAGATATTTTTAGATTTCTACATTTGCTTGTTTTTGAATTTCTAAATTCCCAACTTTGAAAATATACAAATTGTTAATTTATGAATTTGTAGTCCAGTAAATGTAAACTTGCTAAACTTCAAATTCCTAAACCAGGAAATTTGAAACAATAAAAATGAACATATGTAACATTGAATCATAAATTTATGAATCGTAACTACTCCAAAAATTTTCCAACAGAGATTACAAAATTTTCGGCAAGTTGAATATGTCTAAACCTCGAGATATAGCTGGGATATTTGCAACCATAATATTTTATCGTCGACTAGTCAGCGAAATAAATCGTTCACGGATCTCGAAACGAACAGCTTTATCGCCCAGAATATCGTAACTCGCAGCGACAAGAATGAGATCCCTGTTTCAGCTGGCCGTAATATCAGAAACGATAGAAAACCGTCTTCAGGAAGTGTGGATAGACGAACGCGCCATTACGCTCGCAAATGTCGCGGCTGGAATTCTCTGTACAAGAAACGAAGCGATTTTCTCAGGGAAACGTCGAAGCTGCTCGGCTCACGAGCAGAAGCTCGCTGCATAAATTACGCTCGTGTTCATAATAATGCGCGCTATGTTTCTCGACTGGTTCCGATGTAACGTAAGCTACACCAATAGCACCACATTTATGTTACGATATTGTGTAGCAGGATAATATTATCGCGTATGTAGCTTCCGACACTTGCTCTATCGTGTTCGAGGGCCGCGTGCGGTGTCACTTCATCTACGATTTCCTTAATGCAACAAGTAGCTCTTGTCGTAGAAATACATGCTATTTCAATAACTGATATTACTGTTTTCTTCTTTGACTTATGCAGAATTGATGTGATGTTAACTGTTATGTCGTACAGTTTCGATTTTTAATATTATTATTATGGTAATACTGTTTTCTTCATTTGATGTGTGCAGAGTTGCCTTGATGTTCACTGTTGTGATGTTTACTGTTACATGATTGTACAGTTTCAATTTAATGCTACTATTATGATATTACTGTTTTCTTCATTCGACGTATGCAGTACCTTGATGTTCACTGTTGTGATGTTAATTGTTATGTCATTGTACAGTTTCAATTTAATATTACTATTCTGATATTACTGTTTTCTTCATTCGACGTATGCAGTACCTTGATGTTCACTGTTGTGATGTTAACTGTTACATGATTGTACAGTTTCAATTTAATACTAGTATTATGATATTACTGTTTCCTTCATTCGTCATATGAAAAGACACAGTAAAAGACACTCTATAATAATGACGATAACAACCGTTATAACAATACCATCAAACATACGTGTGATACGTGTTCATCACCAATCAGTGTCACAGCTTCTCCAAACACTTGAGTCAGCTTCTGTATGCACCAACTCGTAGGTTGCCATTGGTTGTTTCAGATGCATCTGTAATTTTCACCATTTTTATGGAATAATAAAATGAATACAAATTTCCTTGTCAGTAGTAAAATTGTTCAATAATATGGAAATAACAATAGAATCATTTGGAGCTTGTTTTTTAGATCAACTCGTAATGTGGTTCTATTAAGTACTTTCTTCTTATAGAAGTATGGTTCGCATTCGAAGAGTTGATACTGGTTGATCACATAAATTACATGATGAAGTCGACTTCATAGATGCATGAGTCTGCAGTGTCCTGTTCACAGTCTTAATATGGTGATTCTGTCTTTCCTGACCTACATAACCTACATCCTACATGACTGTTTCACCAAACTGAAATCTACCGTCGTACAATCAAATAGCTGCAAGTACCACAGTACAATCGCGTCTCATATCAGCATTCCGTATAAAACTACGCCATAAAGAGTTGATCCAGCTACTGCAGTAGCAGAGCACGTACACATTAGTCGTTATCAGCGCAATATCCAATTTCTGGTTGTTACACAATGGAAAAAGGATCAATTTGCATGCAGCGATTCGCTCGATTCAGAATAGTTACAAGAGTTACGATCCGATTGCCACATATTATCCACATTCCACGTTCTCGATCGAAGTGAATCCTTGAGCTTCCTGGTGAAACGCAATACTGGATTTCAATCCAGAGAACGCGTGTGCACCGATGGGCACCGCTGAAATCGAGATAGCAAGCATCCTTATCTGAGAACATCTATCAGAGACCTCCGACCTCGGCGATTCGTCTCTCTTGTCGAACGTGCCTACGTACCTTTAGCTTAAACGATTCGTTCCATCCCCTTGTACCGTTGCGTTGGCTTGCCTGTTCGCGCCTAAGGCGTTCCCACCTTTTCCTTTTGTTCTATACCATTTATTGATCCATGGCTGCGTTTGGAAAAATCTTTTATGCGTGCGTTGAGTAGGCTTCGGGGCTTTCATCGCAAAGTTCTCTAAAGGCACTCTTGGATCAAAAGTATTTTCTTTTCGTTCTTGAATAGGGTAACTCTTTTGTAAAAATTTCGAAATTTTTTAGCTTTGCATTTGAAGGTTTTGCTCAATTTTTTTAGTATTAATTGTTATTATTGACTGATTCGTTATGTTTATATATTTTATGTATAACACGATTTGGATAAAAATACCTATTTCATATTGTGTTAAATAGAATGGTGACTGTGAGACACTTTTCGAGTACAAAGAATCAATTTGTTCGTTCAAGAATGTTAAAGTTTATAGACGTGGAATTTAAGAATGTCAATGTTTGTAAATGTGAAATTTAAAGAGGCAAAATTTTGTAAATCGAAAATTTAGAAATACAAAAATTTGTAAAGTGGAGAATTAAAAAATTGAAGAATTATTGAATTGTCAAATTGAAAAGTTGAAGAATTGGAATTTTGAAAAATTGAAAAATTGAAAAATTGAAAAATTGAAAAATTGAAAAATTGAAAAATTGAAAAATTGAAAAATTGAAAAATTGAAAAATGAGATCTCCAAAAATTAAAAACATACAAATTGAAAAATTCGAAGACCATGCACTGCCCACCTCGTAACATAAAAAATATAAAAAAACCTAAGAATCGAAAAAAAAAGAAATTATGAAAACTACAAGCTACCACATAAAACCACATCTACTCAGAAGAACCATTTTCTCGACTATCCTTAAACACTCGCGGTTCGTATTCACTAACCGATGTTCCGAGGTTGCTTCTATTAATCTCACAATCAAAATCCGAAGACCTTGTTTAACAAGTGGGAGTAGACACAGGCTGAGAGAGAGAAATCGTCGGTAATTTCAACGACGATCGAACCACCGTGAGAAGAGATCCACAGACATGTAGTACGCACCTTGGCTACTTGATCGCTCTTAAGTGCTTTCAGGTTTGCTTGATAGGTACACGATGTACCAGGTGAAATCATCACGCTTGCGAAAGCTTCGCGGGACATTAAATGCGATTCGAAAGGCGAATAACGACAGCGAGTCTTGATACGAAAAAAAAAAGGATCGCTGGTTATTTGCAATACCGAGCATAATCTTGCATAAACGCTTGATAAACAACGAATCAAGGTAAACGTTCTTCCAATTACGTGAGAACATTTCACGGTGTAACAATGGCGCTTTAGAAATGATCGATGGTAGACCTTATGGAGAAATTTACATTGTAGAATATTGATATTTTATGCTGGAATTTGTTCAGTCAGGGAGGAATTTTTTTGAGAGAGGAATAGAATTTTGAGTTGATCTGAGGATGCTTTTAGATTGGAATATTTAGAAATTTAGGGGTTTAGGGAGGTGTAGGGATTTGGAAGTGTAGAGATTCGGGAATGTAGAAATTAGGGCATGCAGGGATTTGGAGATGTGAAAATTCGGAAATTTGGAAATTCAGAAATGTAGGAATTCGGGAATGGAGGAATTCGGAAATTTAGAGATTCGGAAATGTAGGAATTCGGAAATTTAGAAATTTGAAAATGTTGGAATTCGGAAGTTTAGAGATTTGAAAGCTCAGAAATTCGAAAATTTAGAAATTTGAAAGCTCAGAAATTCGGGCCATTAGAAATTCGGAAATTTAGAGATTTGCAAGCACAGAAATTCGAAAATATAGAAATTCGGAAATTTAGAGATTTGAAAGCTCAGAAATTCGAAAATTTAGAAATTTGAAAGCTCAGAAATTCGGGACATTAGAAATTCGGAAATTTAGAAATTTGCAAGCTCAGAAATTCGAAAACATAGAAATTTGGAAGCTCAGAAATTTGGGAAATTAGAAATTCGGAAATTTAGAAATTTGCAAGCTCAGAAATTCGAAAATATAGAAATTTGGAAGCTCAGAAATTCGAAAATATAGAAATTCCGAAATTTAGAGATTTGAAAGTCCAGAAATTCGGAAATTTAACAATTTGAAATCCCAGAAATTCAGAAATATAAAAAACCTACAAATTCAGAAATTTAATGTTTAAATTGCCGAGTGTTTCGCGGCGCTTTAAAGGCAGCCATGTCGGTGGCTATATCAGAGAAAGTTCAGGAGGAAGTACGGTTAGCTTGTGTGCATAATTCACGTGAGGATGCAGCATCGCGTCTCCGCGTTCGTTCCAGGACGATTTCACGGTGATTCGTAACGATGCCCATAAAGGTCAAGCCCGGCAATGCTGCTGGCAACGCGTTCGCCAAAAATGGTTGTCTAAGCTCTAACTGACCACGACGATTTACGATATTGAGTTTAAAAATGATCGATCGTGCCGTACCGACACGGAAGGGACTCGTAATCTAATCTCCTCGAAATTCATATTATAACATCTTTACATAACCAAATACCGTATAAATCTTCTTCAGTTGGTTGCCTTTTCTGCGTTCGAGTTAATGGTACATACTTGACACTAATTGCTTTCTACTGCATAAAATTTTAATTTATCTATGAATTATTTGGGCGAATTTTAGGAATTAAGAACTAGCTTTAATTAGTGTTCTCTGAGGAATTTGTGAGATATGATCAACGTAGAGTTTATTAGGAGAATTAGTTTGTAATGTATGTAGATACATTGCAATGTTTTTAGAATGTACTTAGATTGATTTGAGTAACACTAATTATTCTATGTTTTACCGTACGTCTTAATTAGACAATATTCTACTTACCTTATTTCCTGGTTAATATGTTTTTATTATTCTGCATCCATTCTACATTCGAATTACTCTATGGTCACATATTTTTACGTCCCAATTATTTTATATATTAAGTACTTAACGCCCTAATATTCCTACGTTCTAATAATCTTATGTGACAATTATACTACTTCCAGATACATAATACATATCATGTTCCTATGTATCGATTACTCTACGTCCTATTACTCTTGATTTCAATTACTAGACGTCCCAATTACTGTATGTACCGATGTACCTATATATGTCCCAATTATACTACGTCCCAAATACCTAATATCACGATGTTCCTATGTATCGATTACTCTATGTCCCTATTACTCTTCATCTCAATTACTGGACGTCCCAATTACTGTATGTACCGCTGTACCTATATATGTTCCAATTATACTACGTCCCAAATACCTAATATCACGATGTTCCTATGTATCGATTACTCTATGTCCCTATTACTCTTCATCTCAATTACTGGACGTCCCAATTACTTTATGTACCGATATATCTATATATGTTCCAATTACTTTATTTTCCAATATTCTACGTCCTAATTACTCTAAGCTCCAGTCACCTTACGTTCTAATTACCTTATGTCCCAATTACGTTACATCCCAGTTACCCTACGTCCCAATTGCCTTATGCCTCAACTATTACTCAACGTCCCAATTACTCTACGCCTCAACTACCTTACGCCCTCATATCCGTACGTCCCAATTACCTTATGTCTCAACTATCCTACGTCCCAATTACTCTACACTCCAGTTACTCTACGTCCCAACTACCTAACGTCCCAAATACCTTACGTCCCAATATCCCTACGTCCCAAATACCCTACGCTCCAATATTCCCCCGCCCCAATATCCCTACACCCCAATATTCCTACGTCCCAAATACCGTACGCTCCAATATCCCTACGCTCCAATATTCCTCCGCCCCAATATCCCTACGTCCCAATATCCCTCCATCCCAATATCCCTCCTTCCCAAATACCATCCATCCCAATCACTCCACACTCAATCATTCTTTCAACCCAATACCCCCAGATCTCTAATCACTCCACCTTGCAACATTCCAACACTCCCTAAATCCCAGCATCCGCAGTCATAAACTTGCATAACTTTCCCTGCAATAACACGTTTCGAATTCCACTCAACACAGCGTCGAAATTAATCCTCGTTACATTGCAACAGATATAGCACGCGATCAATCTTGCAAGACGAAATGATAGGACTGCACATAAACTCGGCTGATCCCTGATCGCTCAATCTCCGTCGTGCAACCTGCGCCTCTGTATTTCAATCGTCATTGCTGTCACGTATAATTAATAACCGCATTACAAGAACGAGGCACTTGGCGTTCTCATGGCATCGATACAACCCGTTCCGAGGAAATTAACCGACACGTAAGGGTTCGAGAGTTCATCGTTCCTGTCCGTTTCCCGGGAAATGAGACGCTGAATCATGCGATGGACGTCTCGCGCATCACAATGACCCACAGTAGAAAGTGTAGAAATCGTGAGTGATACGAGTGACGGAGTTGTGGTTCATTGAACGCTATCGGAACCAGGACCTCGTAATTAATCATACACGTGATTATATAATTTTGTTTTCTGTGAATCTCATGCAAATTAGAGCTTCTGACTTTTGTGTTCATGAATTGGTTTCTATGTAGGAGGTAAATTCTTGTATATTGGTAGTAATTTTACTGCCTTGATTATAAATGTACTATTAATTGTACATCCCTTCTAAGTAACCTTCATTTGGATTGTATTATAAAACAGTATAGGAAATTGTGCGAATATGGAACTGTAAGGTTTGCTATAAAATTTGACAGTAAAAAAATTCTCGAATTAAATCCTGTAATACATCATCTCAATCTTGCTCTAAATTTAACCGTGACTGCGAAATAAACGGACAGCGCAAACAATAATTCAATTCATTGTCCCGCAGGATTATCCGAAGCAAGACACCGGCGTTCGTCGCATTATCAGCAATAACGAGCTGCCGTAATTTTGTCAAGGCAATTAAACAGTCTTAGAGATAGCCACGTAGTGGAGATAGCTCGGCAAAACGACATACACTTTTCCATGGTGGCGAGCTGGCGTGAGAGTGGCTCGTAATTCAGACTAGGCGAACATCTGGCTTGAACGGCGAAGAGGCGTTTCGAGCCCGACGATAGATTTGCCGAGATAACTCCTTAATGCCGTGTTAATTATCCGTTGCTGGTCAGCAATTACCGTCCGAATGGCAGCACGCCCTAAATTTCAGGGTGCTGCCACGGTTCTTGAAAAACGTATCGTCCTGATGGACGCCAGCCTCCAACGCCCTGCTTTATTGCTTCTCTCGCGCTGGACCTGTCTACGTTTTAGTTTTTATACGCCGTGTTTGTGGGCTGGAACTTGGCTGCAATCTTGGTGCCGTTTTTTAGAGATGGCCAAAAATTTTAAATGTTAACCGGGCTTGATGGGGTAACTTGATAGGGCAGTTTAAATTCATTATGGCTCGTGAATTGTGTCGGTGATGGACGGGCTGTTCGTCGAAAAACTCATACTGGGCTGCTTGATGCGTGAACGATGAGATTCTTTTTACTCTCAAATTAGTAAATTTAGAAATTTAGGTCGAACTGTAGAAATATCGAAATATAAGTCATAAAAAAGAGTTGCATTAGCAACAGTTTAGTTTTCAAGGGACATACAACTGCAGTATCTGAAACATTCTGTATCTCATGATTCACCTAGTATCACGTTCCGATCGCAGATTAAATATCAACAACCCAGTTATAACGCCTATTAAAATCCCCAGTAAATTGCACTCTAATCAAGCTCGATATAAACCCTTATCTCCGACCGAATAACTCGCATGCAACGTTTCGAAAGTCACAATTAAAGGCATTTCCGCGCGATGCCATAATTCAAATTCCTGACGGAAATTCGACGGAGAAAGTTTGACGCGATTGTTCCTATCCTAATCGGACATCGTCTCAATTTTGTAGGAAATTTCTTTCGGCTCGTATAAAAAATCCAAGGCACGCGTGTAATGAGAGAACAAGGGAGAGGCGATCGTTCGCAGCTAATACTTCTTCGATGCCAGCCAAATCGACCACTTAAGTCACTTACATAGGAATTTGCGGTCGAAGCGTTTGCAATGCGTGCGAGCTAAAACGATCCCTCGTGATCGATTTTCGATACCGACTAGCCAGATATATCCACAACGGAGGAACGTGAGTGGAGAATGAAAACGAAATTTTCATGAAACTTCGCTTCAAAATTTATGAAGTCTAAGAACTTTAATAATGTGGATCGCACGGATTACATGTAGATGATATACAATGTATATTGATATGTATAAAATATGTCATAAACATCTGTAGCATACATGTATTAAATATATTTTTAGATATAGAAAATTTGAATATTAATTATATAAGTCTTACTTGGATTTTGGAACGTGAGATCGAAAGTTTTCGATTGTACTGCACCAACTCTGATTTATATGATTTAACTGTTCTAACTTTTATTTCTAATTAGAAAAAGTTACTGCAGAAGTTTACAGTCAAGAGTAGCAATTTCTTCTTCCTCAATTTAATTTTACTGCCTTGCTTCCATCTCCGCTCAGAGAGAAAATACCAAAACCTTAATCGAAAGTTTTAGTGCTTCCTCGTACATTTCTTGCTTCGAAAAGAAAGAAGTTTAAATCGCATTGTAATTAATATCTCCTGAAGTCAGATCGATAATTATTAATTCTCTGATCTGATTTCATTGTTGCAATTAAAATTTTGATCGAAGATTCTTCCTCAATTTCATTTCTTTTCCTAGGAGTGTTTCTCGAAAAGGACATCGAACTTCCGATAGAACTTCCTCGATTCACTTTCATCGCTTGCCTTTTTCGATTGCTCCATTTTTGTGCTCGAATTTCTTCGCGTGCCTTGCGTTGCTAAATTAATAATTCATCGGAAGTTTCACTTGGGATTTCGCTAACGATACTCGAAGATCAACAAAATCTCTCGAGACGATCATTGACAATTCTATACCAAAAATACTTATATTGATTTCTAATGAAACACAATCCACGGACACAAATCTCAAAGGGATCTCGAGTATACGAAGCGTTAAATCCGACGACTATCATGCCTCGAAACGCACGTGATGCTGCAGTTCGTTGCAATTAAACCTCACCAGCAATCGGTGTGCTCGTCCTGTTATTACGATCAGATAATCCGAGCGTAACGTTCCAAGGGAACAGGTGGATGGTTCAAGGATACCGCATGGCCTCTGAAGCACAAAACCTTCCTTGATTCACTCGGATTCTCACTTTCGTCCGAGTTCCACGCATTCGTTTTCCCCCTGTCTACATCATTTTTAACACCATTATTATTTACTGGTTCACTTCATTGTTTATCACTGGTTTCTTCACACTTAAAGTGGGACTGTTATACTGCTGACAATTTAACATAACCTAAAATTGCTACTCAATCTCAAATGTATTATTCAATATCAAACTGCAATTAATAATTGTTACTCTACAAACAGAGTAAAAGATTGTAACAGATAATGTCTATTATAATAATCAGTTTAATGTAACATAACCTAAAATTGCTACTCAATCTCAAATATGGTATTCAACATCAAACTGCAATTAATAACTGTTACTCTAGAAACAGAGTAAAAGATTGTACCAGACAATGTCTATTATAATAATCAGTTTAATGTAACATAATCTAAAATTGCTACTCAATCTCAAATGTATTATTCAACATCAAACTGCAATTAATAACTGTTACTCTACAAACAGAGTGAAAGATTGTAACAGACAATGTCCATTATAATAATCAGCCTAATGTAACATAACCTAAAATTGCTACTCAATCTCAAATATGGTATTCATCATCAAACTGCAATTAATAACTGTTACTCTACAAACAGAGTGAAGGATTGTAACAGACAATGTCCATTATAATAATCAGTTTAATGTAACATAACCTAAAATTGCTGCTCAATCTCAAATATAGTGTTCAACATCAAACTGCAATTAATAACTGCTACTCCACAGAGTAAAAGACTATAACAGACAATGTCCATTACAATAAACCTAATCTACTTGAACCTAAAATTACTCAACCTCGAGTATACCATTCAGCATCAACCTAACAACTGCTGTAATACATACTACACAAAAATTTGATGTAAAAATTCTAAATACATGTTATCAATGATAGAAACGATAATGTAGCCATAGAATCTTGCTTTCGCCTCGAAGCAACGTACGCTAAAAAATGGCCACCAACAAAGATTTCGCGGCGTCTACGTTATTTATGAGTCTGCATAAAAACGGCTAAGAACTCCTCGGTGCATTCTGCTGAAAAATCAGATTATAATTGGCTGGTGGCGTAGACGAAGCTTCCTTCTGGGCACACGTTGATAAGCCTGAAATATGGAACGAAGTATCGCACGAAAAGCGTGCACGATGAAATATGGCGAACGATAGTGCCGGTTGATTTTTAGCGTTACTTGGACGTCTGTTAGGAACCTTTACAAAGGACAATGCTTAGCTGCAGGCAAGAGATGTCCATCGGATTCTATAAATGGTACCCTGTTATTATGCGAGAGATAACGTTGATGCGATTTGTGAAACATTGAACGGACAGTTCGAGAAAAGATTAAGAAATTTATTGCTGATGAAAAGAATTTATCTTTCGACACGTTTTTCTTTTGCAAAAATTTCTGTGAAAGAAAGAAAATTTTTGGAAAAATTGAATCGAAAAATTTGACGATATACTGTGTACACGGATATGAAACTGTTACCGCAACGTCATTACTGTTACGTCTGTATTTTTTTTATTTCATTGCATTATGTAACCATGGTAACTCGAACGTTGCAAGGGATTAAATAAGACTCCTACACAGTCACTTTGATCGATGTAAGATTCCGATCTAAAATTTAAATTTGATAGAAAAATTAGAAGCTGAATAGAAGATGAATATGTTGCTAAGAGTTCTTGATGGAGCGTTGAAATTGATCAGTGATTCGAGATTTTAATTATCCGGCACGATGTATGTATCAAACTGGTCCGTTACATGATCGCTAATAATTAAAATACCGGAAAGCTGATCCACTAGTTAAGAAACCAGCCGTAATCCAAGTGACCGGAATGGAACGATAATAGTTACTCGATTTCGAGCGATCGCGATCGGTTTAATCAATCGAATAACCGATAACGCGGTTCATGATTCAATGAACTTTGCACAGGGATATAACAGAAACACGTCGAAAGAATCGGAGATTAGCTTTGAAATCTTTCATCTGAAATATAGCACATAGTCGCTTTAAAGAGGTTTAATACGTTTGTAAATAAAAAATGAAATATCTCTCGATACATATCGGTGTGTACGCTTGTTTCATTAATCTCCGAGGCCTCGTTTGTTCAACGAGATAAATGGAATCTTTCTCCAAACGCAACAACCCAGTAACTGCGATTCCTTCACTCGGTAAAACTTCAAAGCGGAATACCAAAGATACCTGTGGCCGGCGATGCGCGTCTTCGACATGATCTAAAAAAAATCCTCGCACTAATTATGAACGTGGATGCACCTACGAGTAACCCAGTATCGTGATCTAATTGAAAGGCTAGCCTTGAGCAAACCTTTTACGCGATTTCTTGTCGCGAGACATTCCCCGAACGATATTAAAACGAAACGCGCTTTCGTTTCGATAATACCTGAATTTCTGTTACGATTACCAATTTATTTCAACCGCGTATTGCATTAAGATCTCGCTGATTTTTTGCTCGTTATCGTTTGCCTCGTCTCGTGTTTTGATTATCAGAAAAACGCGAGGCTATGTCGAAACGGGGAAACAAAATGTCGATCGATGAAATGAACTTTTTCTCGCGGACCCAACGCGAAACAACCCTCTCCATCAACGGATACCATTCGACAAATCGAAAAAAGCCCGTTAATGGAACGTCAATGGGAAAATAGTCGATGTTGAGACACACAGACTCAAAAGAATAATTATTATTGAATCGTCCAGCTGCACGCGATAATCTCGCGGCTGATCTCTAAGCGGATTAAAACGTTGCGAGCGTTTTTCAAGAGGGAATCCGGTTCTTCGAAGCGATAAAAGCGTTTTAATTGAGTACCGACCGGAGGTCGACCGTATTTATCTCCATTCGACTCCATTATTCATTTACTCCCCTTCCATCGATCGCTTTTCTTAGCTTCAATTTACTAATAGCTTCGAAAAGTTCATCTTTGCTCTCACGCTTTTCACGTCCTTTTTGTTCCTTCGGTCTTGAAAAGTGGCTGAACTCGGGTTAGAACCAGACTCGGTCAAGTAACAGTTCAAATACTGCCAACAGACTCGATTGTATTTAGGTAATATCAATTCTGTATCGAATTGTATCGTACAATTTCATAGACCTCGCTTGATTTTCAACGATAAAAGCTGAATAAACTTTAAGTTTAAAAACTGAGGAATTTAGGAACAACTAAATTACAAATTTTTAGATGTAGAATTTTAGACATATTCAAACTTTCCAACTCAGGAATTTATACTATACAAACATAGGTATATTACAATATCAACTAGGTACACTTCCAGATGTCCACATCTTCATACTTATATACTCCTATGGTATACTTAATATCTAGACTTCATATCCCTGGTCAACGACATCAGACCTTCAGATTCATACCTATATCATCCACATATTGTCACCATATTCTTCAATTCACATGTCCTTTGAATTCCTGTACTGCTTGAGCCAACATACCTGTACATTCAAACATTCCTAATTCTGTACACCAAATCCTAACATAGTATATAATCTAGTATGGTCCACATGTCCTTATATCACCAGATAATCAGATTATTCTATGTGTCGTTACTAGCATCAGACTTTACCCGAAGGAAATGATTGCAGATACGAGATTCCATCAGATTGTTAACCGCAACGTTTCCAGCACCTTTCTGGAGTTCGTTAGTATCATCGAGTGGGATCGAAAAGGGATGTGGATCGATTAAATGGGAGAATCGATAAGGCACGTGCGACAAACCTGGAGAAAGGAGCACTGAAAGGTTTATAGCGACTTCTAAAGTTCAATAGCAACCGAAGCAGGCAAGGTTCGCCGCTATTTATTTTATAGGCGTGCTCCACTTGCCAGCCGACGATCGAGAGTCAGCCTCCTTCGTTCGTTGAGAGGGAGACTGGTACAGAAAGAAAGAGAAGGATAGAAAGAACAACGGACAGAAAGAAATCAAGGTTTACGATGCTGCACTTTAGCTGTTTCTGCATGCCACCGCGGTGCAACCAACCGATACGATTTACGCGACAAGTTTGCACGGCTCACTTCGCCGGACGCATCCGCTCTGGATTCTTAGCGAAGATATCGCGTGCGTATGCTCAAAACAACAAGATTATTGTTTTATTTTCCTGCTTTCAGTTTTACGCGTCCGTCGTATGCAGAACCGGTTTAAATTCACCGCGAATGAAGCACCGATCATTTGCCAATGAAATTGCAGCGATGGAATGGAACCAGTCGAAGATAAACGATAATCCCGTTCATTTTTCTATGTTTTCTTGTATTTCGAAAACTAGTTTCTGTCCCTTTCGCAATCGCCTTTCCATCTCGTGAAATGCGAGGAATATAATCGTAAATCGATTAAACTTCTGTCTAGAATGTCGTAAGGGTATCTGGAAGTGGAAATATTTAATTAATCGCTACGGGAGATTCCGTCGCAATAAGTGCAACGTGAGTGGTGGATTTATACCGATGACCATGCTCCTTTTCACCGGTAACGCACTATCATTGTCAGAGATAAAAGAAGCTGTAGAGTGCATTTTTTTTCGACTTTTATAGTCGACAGAAACGATACCTATAAGTTGTAACTTTTAAGATATTTATAATATCTGATGACTTTGCCGATTGTAGTCGAACTGGACTTGTTTTATCTCAACGTTTACAAGGAGGTATTATTCTTCACATTAACAATAAGTACATGAAACTATAAGTGTCCACACAACTGCCCACCATTTCCGAGATAATATTGCGTTGAATATCTCGTTATCTAATAAGTACTCCATGTCAGTGCCTTCTGATGCCTCCATGATCGTAGTTGTATTTCTCAGAGTCTCCCTACCTGATCCATTGAATACCACTACAAACTCACCGAAATTTGCATGAAATTCCTACTTTTAATCAAACATGACACACGTGACCTCGTGCATAGGTTTATTAAGTAGACGGTGGGTTGCTGCGGTTCGTTCACGTGCAGCGTGCATCGTGTAACGTTCGATTCGTGAGAAACTCGCTCACGGTTACGAGATCGGCCTCCACGATTCGATTAGACTAACGACAGTGGGTGGGCAAGAATCTAGCGGTTTTCTCGGTCAACTGCTCCGCACCGTCGATGCGAAATGAATCGCAACTTGGCCTCGCGCCAAGGATCGATCGTTCGAGCAGAACCGGAGACTTCGATGCCTGTGACGCGACGACAGACCTTATTACGTTATCTAGTCTTATTCCATCTTTTTTCATATTTTATACTTCTTTTAATGACTTTTTTACTAAACTTTACTACTGATCTTTTTCACGTAAGATCTTAATGATGCGGCGATGACGCGCAGAATCGGTTTCGTAATCGCGAAACGAGATCACATAATCTCTTAATTATGGATTTTAGGAAACGGTTCATTGATAGGGAGAAACTGGTTTGAAGGAGTTTGAGAAGTTTGAGGAATTTCATCAGAATCACAATCTGAAAAATTAACAATGTTTTCCTTTATTCCTCACGTAACGTTACCGAACGATACAATAATGAAATACTTTCCTGTGCACAATACTTACAAGTGTATTTAACACTAAACCTACCGGGATATAATGTACATTTAATTTGGAATTAAAAATGAAGTTGAAAAATAAATAAACAAACAACGAAACATAAATTAGTACACATATTTATTCTTTATCTTGATGAAAATCAATTCTGATTTTGAGTAATGTATTTTAACAAAATGTGTTATAATAAGAAGCTTGTAAAGCGGTCATTTGATCGGTTTGATAGTTTTAGTGTTAAGCAATGATTCCTTCACAATTGATCATATCAAGACTACTATCCGACAGTTTCTAGTGCAAGGTTAGAATCAAACCCTGAACCTTTCAGAAAAGTCTATCGAACAATCACTACGATCGATCATAGACACAGACCCTCTCATTGTCGATCATCGTGGCCGTTCAAGGAATGCAGTCTCGATATCGTGTCGAGTATAAGGGTGGGAATAGGTCCGTTATTAAAGCACAGACAAAATAACCGGGTCTTTGAGAAGCGAGAGCCGCTTGTCAGCTTATTGTGCCGGTTTATCGGCCCCCCATCAAGATAACCAGATCTTTTTCTTCGTTAACAACGGCGAAGATGCTGCACGATCGGACAAGACCCTTCATTATAGCCCTGCGTAATTAAGCTTCGTACGCGGAGAAAAATGTTCCCCTTCGTTTGGGCGATCAAAACCTTGTATTAACGTTTCGCCGAAAAATCCTCGCGAAAATGGGATAATGATCGACGTGCACGAAATTCGAATCTGAATCGCTCGATAACGATCTGACGAGGATGGATAATCGTTGTTCGGGTTAATTGTCCATCAAACGATATCGCGGCGGAATCGTCACATTTGAATTACGATCGTTCAATGGCCACGTACGACCGATACAATTGCGTCGTAAAAAATTTAATCGCGTATAAAGACACACGTACGAGCTCGGGAATCGACATTCTCGTCACGGACCGCAAAGTGACTGCGTGCCGTGAACTCCGCTCGATTTATTTTCGTTTTCGCTCGGACATCGCTCTTTCTCTCGTGCCGGCGTAGCCACCATTTTTACATAAAACTTAATTTAATTTAACAAGTGTAAGAGAATCAAGTGTATTTAAGGAACAAGTGTTCATTGGTACAAATAGACTGTCTATAAAATATTTGCAACTTGGACATTCAACAAACTAGAAAACTTTAGGAACATGCAGCACATATGAGTATGTACTATGAAATTTTTATTCGCTGTCCGAACTCAATAAAAATTTACACTCAACCCCCAAAAATTCTAACCTATAATCTTACAGAATACGTTACTACAAAAAATTTAGAATACCCGAGTAGAAATAGAAGTAGCTGAGAAACTCGTTACACCAACGCAAGTAGTTAACAATGATTAGAAAAATCCTGAAACGTGGTAACTTGAGGCTTGTTACGACAGAATGTCGACGCGATGCGCAGATTGAAGAAACAAGAATTTCCATTTGAAACGAAGAAAACGAGATCATCAGCATCGTAACCTACGGCCTTCGCCTCGTTATGTTTCCCAGCCGTATTGTTGACCGAGATTTACGTCGCTTCGTAGCAGTAAACCATCCGTGGAGCAATTTCTTGGCACTTGGACTGATTGACCAGCTCGCGAACGACCATGCACGAGCACCGACCTCACGGATTAACATGTATCCGGTATAAAAGCGGCTGGACTTTGTGGACGTTCCTTTATTGTTGCCTAAGCTGACATTGATGTCGTTATTAAGAACGACGCGCACGCAAAACTGCGCTCAATTAGGTCTTTATGAGAATCATTATTTATAAAATGTTACGGTGTTTATGAGATATAATTTATACGCTGAGTGCTGCGGAGGCCACTGGAGATGTCGTGCACTTCGTGCAATCAGGTAATTGCAAAAAGAGGGGCAAGAAATGCACAAAGCGACGGAAAGAAAAAGAGATAAAATTAATCGAGAAGAGAAGGATGATAAAGCTGAGCTATTCGGTGGAGAGTAATTACAAAAAGGAAGAAGTACATTTTCGCCATGTGAGTTAAGGAAGCGTTCTTGGAATTGACAGCATATGGGAAAAGTTGGAGTAAAATATTGAACGCAATTACGGGATAAATTCTCACCGCCATTTTGCGCTACCGTTGCGTAACGAAATGAACGATGCAACTCATTTCACACGATAGAACTGACATTCTTTCCTCGTTAATAATCGAATGGTTCATATCGCTCGTTAACGGCTATCCAACTTTCTGCATATATTGAACCTAATTCAAGAATAATTGCTGGAATTCTCTGTATGCAGAGCAACGCATAATCGGCGGGTAATGAGCGATCACTCATTAGCTAACGATCACTGTGGCGCCATTAACTGCAGACAAACAGGACTTTTGAAATATTAGGGACTTTTGCAGGACACTTTATTACAGATTTTTACTGACTGCAAAAATTGGGTACATGAATAATTACATTCTAGATAGATTTAAATGCAGTTGTTTTGGCAGAGCAAACATTAAAATTTTATTTTCGAAAGAAACTTTCTGGTATGCTCCACTTCACACGCTGATTTAACGGCGAGTGGATATTGAGATAAAAAATGGATGCTGATTTTTAACAACAAAAATAACACTTATTCATTAAATAATAGTGACAGTGATTAACAAATTTTTGTGTGACTTATTGAATGATTGAATGACTGAATACTTGAATGATTGACTTAGCGATTGATTTATCGAATTTTTGATTTGTTGAACGAAAGAGTGAATGAATGATGTCTTTCCGCAAAAGTTGCTGTATTTAAAAACTCGGTTCACCCTTCCTTTCCCTGACGTCTTCCTGAGGGACCTAGAACCGCTACTTGCCAGGCCCAGGTTACCCTTCGACCTTTGGGTCTGCAAGTTTTATGACATGGCTGCGCCGCTGAAGTCAAAGACTCGACTAGATGTACCAATAAATGAATTTACTAAAAACTAAATTGTCACGTAACATCCTAGTGCTGGTATACAGATGGTACGGATACTAAATTGAAGGTCTTTAAAAACGATACGTTTTTTCGCCACGTCGTACACCTTGTCTCAAAAATTGTAATGTGTAAATTGATTTATTTGTTATTTGTTACGCCGTAACAGCAGTGGATTCAGCGTTATATGTTTAGGTTCAGTCATGTTAAATTAAGGTAAGGTTAGAGTTAACTTACTATTACTACACTTACGTTAGAACGTTATTATAGTTAGGTTAGAGTCATTTCAGATGAAGTTAGGTAATATTGAACCACAGCAAGTCATATTAGCTCAAAATAAGTTAGATATTAGTAATGTTAAGATAACCTAAAATTAAGGTACCATAAATTAGCTTAGACACTAAAGTACAACCTCTAAAGTACAAGTATCAACATTTAACGAAGTAAACGATCACTTTACAAAGAAACATATTTTGTAAAAGTTGTAAATCGTCAATTAGAATTCCCTGAGTCGATCATTATTAAACGCTGCAGAGACAAGTAGCAAGACTCGCGTGCAACCGCGCCAACGCGAGCGTGTTTCTCGAAGAACGCGTAATCAATGATCACAATACGATTATGGTTGCGGCAAGATCCTCCGTTGCTGATCGTATCGCGTCGTTCGTAGCTGGATCGGTACAACGTCAGGGAATAGTTAATAAGAATAACAGTGAGTAACGTTTCTCGTAAAGCATCGAGACAGCAGGTGAGCATACAGAGATCCCCTTACATAACGCGATCGGGAATAAACCTACAAGGTGTGTCGCGAATACGTTTTGCTAACTGATTTACTGACCGTGTTCCTTTTTGTGACTGGCAGACCTAGACGGGTTATATTTCTCCTTACTGTTATTTGCCAATTAGAGAAATTGTGTCGTGATCGTTTTGGTGCTTGACAATTTGGAAATTTAGAGGTTGAGGGATTTAGGGATTGGACTATTTGGATATTTTAGGATTTGAGGATTTAGAGATTTGACGATTTGAAGAGTTGGAGGTTTGGAAATTTGAAGATTTGAGTATTTGGAGGTTTGGAGAGTTGGAGAGTTGGAGAGTTGGAGAATTGGAGAGTTGGAGAGTTGGAGAGTTGGAGAGTTGGATATTTGGAGAGTTGGATATTTGGAGAGTTGGATACTTGGAGAGTTGGATATTTGGAGAGTTGGAAATTTGGAGAGTTGGAAATTTAGAGAGTTGGATATTTGGAGAGTTGGATATTTGGAGAGTTGGATATTTGGAGAGTTGGATATTTGGAGAGTTGGATATTTGGAGAGTTGGATATTTGGAGAGTTGGATATTTGAAGAGTTGGAAACTTGAAGAGTTGGAAATATGAAGAGCTGAAAATTTGAAGAGTTGGAAATTTGAAGAGTTGGAAACTTGAAGAGTTGGAAATATGAAGAGCTGAAAATTTGGAGAGTTGGAAACTTGAAGAGTTGGAAATCTGAAGAGCTGAAAATTTGAAGAGTTGGATATTTGAACAGTTGAATATTTGGACAGTTGCAAATGTGGAAAGTTGAAAATTTTAATACTTGCTGATACTATTAATACTATTTACACAAAACTCCTTTGCTCCTAAAAATATACCAATGTACCCAAATTTTCCAAAGCATCAAAATGCCCAAAATTGTTCACCTACAATCGATTTATGCACCTGACAGTCCATCTTTCAAAAATGGTCGTTCAAGGCGTGAAAGGCTGCTACGAGTCATAATATACGGCGTTGTTCGTGCGGTACGTGATAAGCAGAACCTTTATACATTTTAATGACGAGGTTATAAATTGTACCTCGGAGGTTCAGCTTTTTTCGATCCTTATAGAGCCATCCGCAAGGTTAACTTTCTTTGTTACAACGAACGCGTTCGTTATTGCTGCTCCTCGTACAGAGTTGCGTATTAGTGCATGAGTAACGCTATTGACACGGGGTGTGCTGGAAACAGTAACGAAAGACACCGCGCAATTTATGTGCACGATGTCCTTAAGCTCTTTCTAAAGTTACAACAGCGCCCTTCGGTTTATGTTCTGCGAGAAAAATTTGGTGGTTCAAAAGAATCTTGTCTTGGTACTTTATCTTCTTTCTTTACACATTTTGACAACGGTACACACCTTCAATTTTTCGTTCTTTGTTGATGTTATACAGAAAACTTGTCATTTTGAAATTCTTTGTTGAGAAGAAAGTATACATATGTTATATTGGATACTCATACATATGTTATGTTGGATATGTTTTTGGATATATCCATTTGATGTGTACAAGTCATATGCATATGTCTGTTGTTACATGTTCATTTGATGTAGGTACAAGACATATGTATGTGTACGTTCTTACATATTCATTTGATGTGCACACATACGTGACACATATACATATCTACATATGTAGCTACCTACATACGTACAAGACGTATACATGGTTCGTATGACGCATAATTTCCTATTTGACGCACAAAGTGTGCATATGTCCTCATATACCCTTACGTACATATATGCACATACATCCACATATGTCTCATACGTCCATCTTACGTACACACAAGTATACCTAATAAATTTCCTCAAACTAGAAAAGTAGAAACTGATTATACAATAATGAAGTGTACGACAGATATCGTTTATTGCAATTAATTGCTTGCATCACAACTGACGTAAATCATATATAATGTATATAACACTTCTCTGTTTACGTCGCTTGACGTAGTTGCGGTCTTCTTGCTTGTTCATTAACGTCAACTTAATGTTAAGCTGTAGTTCACCTCGGACTAATCAATGCCAAGTGAATTCATCTCGCTAACAATGTTTTATGCGCGTTTGTAAGATACTTCCTGTTCGTGGTTTGAATCAGCATCAACCTTAACCCTTTGTCTTGTAACATGGAGTCACTGCGTTACAAATTGCCAATTGACTTGTGATTCATTTATGCATTTATTGTTAATTTGTGATTGTGATCAGTGAAGACAGAGATTAATTCTTTGGCAAAGTTTTAATGACGTTAATTTGACTTAATCCTTGATCTGCAATGTCACTCAGGATGCACATTACATATGTGACATATGTGGCAGTTCATACATGACAAAGTAGATTCGTATTTTACGTTCAACTCTAACTATAATTTTCTTGATTCTTTTAATCAAGAATCATTGGATACAAAATGTAACTCTTCAATTTTCTTTACTTGTCTACACACTGTGGCAAAGTGCCTAGATAAGTTTTTAACCTTGTAGATTGAAGACTCTATTATAAACTCTGAAGAGGTTGGAACATCGGTAATAGTAGATGAAACTGCCAAAAGACATCAAATAAATTCCAAGTTTCACAAGGATGAAGATCGAATCCTAATACAATATCGTTGCGATAGAATCTACGTTTTAAAATGCATCGAACCGTTCACTTCAACGATCATGAACAGGTAATCCCAGGCGCGATATAAGATCCATTTTCGGAGAGATAGACGATGGAAAGAAAAAAGAACGACGAACAGTGTCGTCACTTGGAGCCACCCCGAGGCCGACTTTATACGGTTCGCGATGTAACCTCGAACGAATCGAGTTAGAGAAGTCTACGATCGAGAGTAAATCCTGGCCTCGTTCGACGCAGGTATTCCAAACGCGTAGGCATGCGACGAGTTTGGAAACGACACAATTATCGCCAGCTGACTCTAGATTACGTTTCCGAACCGTCTCTCAACGTCGTTCCACTATTTCCAGATTCACTCTGCGCCATGGTTATCACCTTCGCTTTCTATTGTTTACTGTTACCTTGTGATCCATATATCTCACTCATCGTACTCCTCAGGGTCTCTTTGCGACACGAACACCATTTAGCTTCGACATTTTGTAAAATTTGATTATAGGTGCAACCTTAATTTTAGGAATTTTAATAGCAAGGGACAATCTGTTCATATCAGATATTATTTCCAGATATGTTTTCGACCAGATATTATTCTTAAAAAATTTTACAAATATTTTGGTATGAAAGTCATCAGATTTATACGAATTTTGTCCACACTAAGATCAAACAATACCGAAACCAGTGAAATAACATGTAATTGCAATTATAATTACAACGAATTTAAATAAGTAAAATAGCAAAATTAGAAAGTCCGAAGTAACCTAAAAAATTTGTGTGTCAAAAAATCTTGATAGCTTCCTTGACCGATCTTCGAAGCCTTGATCACGTTTGTAACACGAATCATCAATAAGATCGCGACATTTTTGAAGACAGCCAACGTTTCACACGGTTCTCTCTCGTCTTCTGTTTCACTTGCAACCTCATTCAAAACTATCATATTCACTTCACATTCTTACCTTCACTCCTCTAACTACATAATTGGCTATAATACTCGCTGTTACGCAATGGAGCCTTTTTTAATTTGCACCATCCACACAATGAAGCGTGAACCTACCAAGCTTTGCATTATCCACGCTGTATCCAAGAAAACCAACATTTACTATATCGCACCGTGTGTACCTGAAGACTATCAGATCCTGTGGATCTCAATGTATCTACGCCGTATCGCACGAATCTAGGATCATCAGTATCCCGTTCTATTCGACACGTTTTATCTACGCGTTCGACACATGTAGCAACTTTCAGTTCGTAAAGCAACATCCTCGTAAACGATACTCCCATGATCGATACGGTGGAGCTGATAAGACTGTTACTCTGGCACCTCTAATTATAAATTATGTGCTACCTGTGTAAGATATTGCCCATTACCCTGCTTTCTATGAAGTGCTCTTCGCAGATATAAAGATCTATGAAGTCTACTGTGAAATCTCGTGGATCTGAAGTTCTAGATTTCTGCTACTTCATTCTCTAGGTATTGAATCTTCAAATCTCTATTTCAAGATACCAAATAGCCTCTATTCAAAAATTTCAAGTCTTAGAATTCTGATGCTGTGTATCTTTAATTCCAAAGTAGAGTTCAAGACTTGAGGTCATTCTAAAGATTCGAAGCTTTAAATTTTCAAGGTTGAAAATTCAAATTTTTGGAAAAGCCTGAAGTATTAATTTTTGAAAGTTCCAAGAATTCCAAGAATTCCAATAATTTCAAGAATTTCAAGAATTTCAAGAATTTCAAGAATTTCAAGAGTTTCAAAAATTCCAAAAATTCCAAGAGTTCCAAAAATTCCAACAGTTCCAAAAGTTCCAACAGTTCCAAAAATTCCAACAGTTCCAACAGTTCCAACAGTTCCAAAAATTCCAACAGTTCCAAAAGTTCCAACAGTTCCAAAAATTCCAAGAGTTCCAAGAATTCCAAGAGCCCAAAAATTCTAAGAGTTCCAACAATTCGAAAAATTTCCAGATTTCCAAGAGTTCCAAGAGTTCCAAGAAATCCAAGAGTCCAAATATTCCAAGAGTTCCACAAATCCCAAGAGTCCAAAAATTCAAAAAGTTCCAAAACTTGCAAGAGTTCCAAAAATTCCAAGAGTTCCAGGAGTTCAAAGAGTTCCAAGAATTCCAAGAGTCCAAAAATTCTAAGAGTTCCGACAATTCAAAAAATCCCCAAAGTTCCAAGAGTTCCAAGAGTTCCAAGAATTCCAAGAGTCCAAAAATTCCAAGAGTTCCAAAAATTCCAAAAATCCCAGAAACTAAAAATCTGCAAAGCTCCCAAAGTCCCAAATCACCCATGTAATCTAAAGTCCTTAACCCGACACTTATACCAAAAACTTCAAGTACTTGGATTATACACGAATGTCGCAACATAAACCTGGGCGAAGTTGTACCATGTAACACGCGCGACAATTCCTTGTGTCGAAATCGTACAAGTTACACGAACAGCTATCGGAAACATCGAACAAGGTCGTGCGATTCGTGTCGTGTCGTAAGACAACGTAACTGCATTCTCGACCGGTGCATGAACACGCGTCGACTAATTCATCGTCGCGGCAATTACGAACGTGGCCGTCCACCTTTGGTTTTATTGAAACTGGAGCAGGTTAAAAGAGGCAATAAGCAAGAAGAGAGCACCCGAGGTCCTCGCTTCTCGACGTTAACTGTTAATAGTATTACTGGCCAACGTAATTAACCGCCTGAATAATCGATGCGACGCCCTCGCCGTCATCTTTGAAAATAGAATTGCCTGATTCGTTTCACCGCGACTTCTAATGTCTCGTGCGGAGTTTATGATAGTTCTTAGGTCCCGTTTTTTATGGGAGTTAGTTAAATTGTGGAACTAATTAGACACACGACAGAAATTTATACGGTCAGGTATTCTATGATTTGCTTCAGTAGTTTTAGATCTTATGTGGATGTGTGTGAAGATTTATTTTTGTTAAGTGAAAGCGATAGTGACTTATTTTATGTGGAAGGTGTCTATAGAAATGCACTCACATTTTATTACACGTATGTTGTTAAATGTACATTAACTTCACATACATACACACATTAAATACATGCACACACGTTATATACACACATATGAATATTATACATATGGAGTTTTTTAACTTACAGTGTCAGAAGAAGCCGATGTAAAATATGGACACATTACCTGCAACAGAAAACATTTTCCGATTAACTTAGAACGATTTACATTTTCATCAGTTCTCATATGCCATTTATTAGTTACACAAGACCCACGCTTTGTTCTTTATTCACGTCAGAATATTCCTCGATATCACGTAACTCTTAATTACCTCCTGACAATTCGCAACTTGCCGTACGAAAATTTAAAGACGGCAATATAACGAGAGATCTCTGAAACCCATACTTTTGCATACAGTATTAAATGTTCCGAAAGGCAAAAAATTAGCAAACAATCAATTAGAAAATTTCCCAAGATCGTATTCCCTCCAAGCACTCTCCCATGCATTTTCCAGTTACATAATAGAGAAAAAGAATCGCGTGTCGATCGCCGTGAGACTTCCCATGGGTTCGTTTTCTTGATCTCCAAGCAATGTTCCAAGATTGTTAATCCGATTTTTCCATCTTCTTTTTCCACCTTCGACCGCGTTCGATCGATCGTGGTTCTCGAATCGAGTATCGAGTTTCGACCTACACAACGACATCGAGACAACCTCTAGGCGTGTGATGTACCAAGGTTCGTTTCTGCTCCGAGTAATGCAACTGGCGGCCATTAAACAAGATATACACCGCTGTAACCGGCTGGATTTCGTATGTTAATTTGATGGCGACGACACCGCGAACGATAGGCCGGCTGTGTGTTTCGTCGGGTCGTCAAAGACGGCCCCGGGGAACACCATGGCACGTCTACTCGTGAGTGGCCTCAACAATTCATTCATCGATCATATGGAAATTAGACCCAGGTGTGCGCTGACTTTTGGACAGCTGATGCCACGAAGATGAATGGAAGAAACTTGCGCGAAGAATAAAACGTGAGGATACAGCTTATGTAACTTCGCTTCCTTCCTATGCATGTCTTCACATACGCTGATCGCATATGGAATAGTTTCACTTCAAACTATTTGGTCACTGTTACCTCACTTGTTTATGTGGAGTTGATAGTAATCGAGGACGATATCATGAATAAAAATATTTATCATCTTGTTTGGACAGAAATATTCATCGTCTGGTATGTGAAGATTTGGAAATTTGTGAACAAGGTATGTGACAATTTCAATATGTGAAGATTTGGAAATTTGAATATGTGGAAAATTAGGGACATAGTATGTGAAGATTTGAATGTGTGAAAATTTGGAAAATTTGTGTATATGGAGATTTAGGGACTCGATATGTGAAAATTTACATATGTCAACATTTAGGAACTCGACATGTGAAAATTTACATATGTGAAAATTTAGGGACTCGATATGTGAAAATTTGGAAATTTAGGGACTCCACATACGAAAATTTACATAAGTGAAAATTTGGAAATTTAGGGACTCCATATGTGAAAATTCGCATATGTGAAAATTTGGAAATTTGAGTATGTGGAAATTTAGGGACTCCATATGTGAAAATTTGGAAATTTGAGTATGTAGAAATTTAGGGACTCCATGTGTGAAAATTTGGAAATTTAGGGACCCCATACGTGAAAATTTGCATATGTGAAAATTTGGAAATTTAAGTATGTGGAAATTTAGGGACTCCATATGTGAAAATTTGGAAATTTGAGTATGTGGAAATTTAGGGACTCCATATGTGAAAATTTGAAAATTTGAGTACGTGGAAATTTAGGGACTCCATACGTGAAAATTTGCATATGTGAAATTTTCGACATTTGAAAACTTGAAGATGTACAAATTTAGGAACTCTAAAATATGAAAATTTCTGAATCTCAAACTTGACTCCATCTTTTCTCAACTAACTTTCTGTATCCAAGTCAACCTTCTATAACACCATAAATCCACAAAAGCACAAAGTACATCCCCAAGATAAAATTCTATAATTTAACAATTTTTTCCATTTGATATCCTTGAAATGCCTAAGTACGTGTTCTCCAAATTACAATTACAGTACCTTCAAACTATCGGTGTTAAATTCCCTGCCTTAATCGTCTGAAATGATGAAAGATTCTTTGTTTCATATTTCAATGGCATATAAATACATTATTTGAGCATGCAAGCGGGTTCTTGAATGGCCCATCAACAACACCTCTCTTTGCTCCCCGCCATTTACGTTCATCGTACAGCGTCAATAATAAGTATAAATACTTTTATAACAGCGATATTTCAAGTTATACGAGGGATATCGTACCATGAGATATTATAGTCGCGCAGCACCGGTTATACGTGCATGATCAATGAACCTACACCAGGAATGACCCTTTGAAATCACAGGGGCGTTTTACGATATGCATTCTTGAGAACATGTTTGACTTCTGCGAGAAATATGCACTCGAATAATCGTGTTCTTGTATTGTCGCTTTTGTCACATTAACGGGAAACATTTTGACAATGACAGTGGAGTTTGTATATTACCGATCCGTTCGCAAAATATTTTGTAGGGAAGGTATACTGTTTTCAGATATACTGTTGAAAATTTGGCAACTGGGTATGTGGCAATTTAGATATGTGAAGATTTGGAAATGTAGGGATTCTATATGTGAAAATTTAGGAACTCGACATGTGACAATTTACATATGTGAAAATTTAGGGACTCGATATGTGAAAATTTGAAAATTTGTGTCTGTGGAAATTTAGGGACTCCATATGTGAAAATTTGGAAATTTGAGTATGTGGAAATTTAGGGACTCCATATGTGAAAATTTGGAAATTTGAGTACATATATGGAAATTTAGGGACTCCATATGTGAAAATTTGGAAATTTGAGTATGTGGAAATTTAGGGACTCCATATGTGGAAAATTACATATGTGAAAATTTGGAAATTTGAATATATGGAAATTTAGGGACTCCATATGTGAAAATTTGGAAATTTGAGTATGTGGAAATTTGGGGACTCCATATGTGGAAAATTACATATGTGAAAATTTGGAAATTTAGGGACTCCATATGTGAAAATTTACATATGTGAAAATTTGGAAATTTGAGTATATGGAAATTTAGGGACTCCATATGTGAAAATTTACATATGTGAAAATTTGGAAATTTAGGGACTCCATATGTGAAAATTTAGAAATTTGAGTATGTGGAAATTTAGGAACTCGATATGTGAAGACCTGGCGCTAGTAGTTTTCATACTATGTATCAAGTACTCATCAGATATCTATTATTTTCCAATTTTGGCTAAATTGTCAAATAGCATACCTGAAAATCCACAAATTCCACGATACTTCCGTATTAATATCTCGCGTTCGATTTCAACCTCATTCCGCCATTTCATAAACGAGTCAATCATGCTGCACGGTTGCCTGACCTTACGGATAGATCTGATTATTTCTTTCTCACGAGCGAGTAGCTCCCTCGGATACGTTTACACGCCGGACACCATGAATGGCAGATACAAGTTTCGCTACTTAAGCAACGATAGCCTTTTATGAGCTTACTGTTGCACCTTCGCAAAGTATTTGCAGGGAATGGAAAAAAAAAGAAAAGAAAATGTTCGTACGATTGCCTAATCGAACGAGCTCTTAATACCTCGTAAAAGAATAACTTGAGCCGCGGTGCAATGGACAGTTGTGCAACGCGCATCGTTGATTTACAATTCGGTTTGCTTCGCAGGAAATGAAACGTTTCACGGAAACGTCGTACAAGAATTCCTGACGATGTTTTGAACCTCAGAGAAATTCGCTTGTTCTCGAATTACGCAACGCGGTTTTCCGTTAGGAATTTTCTGATGTGGAAGACAAACTGATCTCTTGTGAAATCGCTCGGTACTGCGAGTTCTTAACCTTTCGATAATTAGAGTGTTCAGACTTTTTGCTACGTGGCATTCGAACATTTCGGACACTCAAACATTGGGGTATTATACATACATTGGGAATTTTGGGATTTTGGAATTTTGGAATTCTGGAATTTTCGAATTTTGGAATTCTCGAATTCTGGAATACTGGAATTCTGGAATTTTGGAATTCTGGAATGCTGGGATTTTGGAATTTTCGAATTTTGCAATTTTGGAATTCTGGAATTTTCGAATTTCAGAATTTTCGAATTTTCGAACTTTGGAACTTTGGAAATCTGGAACTTTGGAAATCTGGAACTTTGGAATTCTGGAACTTTGGAATTTTGGAACTTTGGAATTTTGGAATTTTGGAATTCTGGAACTTTGGAATTCTGGAACTTTGGAATTTTGGAACTTTGGAATTCTGGAACTTTGGAATTTTGGAACTTTGGAATTCTGGAATTCTGAAATTTTTGATTTTGGAATTTTAGAATATCAGAATTTCAGAATTTCAGAATATTGCAATTTCACAATTTCACAATTTCACAATTTCACAATTTCACAATTTCACAATTTCGCTATTTCACAATTTCACAATTTTACAATTTCACAATTTCACAATTTCACAATTTCACAAATTAACAATTTCACAATTTCACAATTTTACAATTTTACAATAATGATGATTCAAAACTTGAAAATTTGAAATGTCAAGCCTTAGAAACTTCCATAAAATGATACTTCCCATAAGCAAAAAACGTACCTAATGAACTGTAATGAGTTGATCGAAATGAGTTCTCCATTCAATACTAACACACTTCGTTACGTACATTTATCGATACCGAACAAGGGCGAGAATTGATTCACGCAATTTATATACAGTTTGTTCAAGCTCATTGATCGTACATGATACACAAGATTAAGCAAATTATACTTGTCACTTATTCTCGAAAGCCCCAGTAATTTATAACAAGGATAACGCGACATTAAACGTCCTCGTACGATTAAATCACGATAACTCTCTATCGAATAAAGTAGTATACCTTTTTTTCTGATCGCAGATAATGCGACGCCGAGATAATGGTAGCGCGACTTTCCGTGAAAACACGAAGGATAAAACCGCATGAGCATGAACGAGAAAGAAAAATATTAACGCTCTAAGAATCCAAGGTTCGCATCGAGGAAGCTGTTATTTTAACCGTGAGAAGTTCTTTCACCATTAAAAAATACCGTATATTGTAGCACCGGGTATTAGCCAGAATGAAATGCAATTAATCGTATTGTTGTGAAATGGTGGTGACAATCGAGAGACAACAGTTGCACAATAAATGTATGTTGTGTTTTGAAAAGAACGGAAGGAACAAACGAAGTTTGTCTTGTACTTTGGTCATGCGAACTTTCTACTCTGAGTGTTCAACCTTTGCTAAGTCCGTGAAAGTGAAACTTGGGTTCTCATTTGGGAGTTTAGGGATTCGGGGGTAGGATGGAAGAAGTTGGGGATTGGAGGATGAAATTTGGGGACTGAAAGAGGGGTTTGAGAATTTGGGAGTTCGAGTGTTTGGAGATTTGAGAATTTGGGGATGTGAAGATTTGGGGATTCGAGAACTCGGAAACTTGAGAACTCAAAGATTTGAGGATTTGAGGATGTGAAGATTTGGAGATTTGAGGATTTGGGGATTCGAGAACTCAGAAACTTGAGAACTCAAAGATTTGAGGATTTGAGGATGTGAAATTTAATGATTTGAAGATTTGGGGATTCGAGAATTCGGAAACTTGAGAACTCAAAGATTTGAGGATTTGGGGATGTGAAGATTTGGTGATTTGAAGATTTGGGGATTCGAGAACTCAGAAACTTGAGAACTCAAAGATTTGAGGATTTGAGGATGTGAAATTTAATGATTTGAAGATTTGGGGATTCGAGAACTCAGAAACTTAAGAACTCAAAGATATGAGGATTTGGAGATGTGAAGATTTGGTGATTTGAAGATTTGGGGATTCGAGAACTCGGAAACTTGAGAACTCAAAGATTTGAGGATTTGAGGAATTATTACCTAAAAAATTGTGTATGCAAGAATTTTCCCAACTTGAAAAGCCTAACTAAAAATATCTGAAATCTAGTAACTACTAATCTCAATACATCATAATACGTATCTAATCGATGAAACTACAAGGTGTAAACGTTACAAATTCGCCTCCCAGTGGCCTCCATCGTAACTAATGGACGCAGCGTTTTATTTTCCATATAAAAGAAAGAAGGGTTCGAATGTCCAGGGGGCCATAGTTGGCGCGAAGGGAACAATCGTTTCGAAAATCGTGTTCCGAGAGTTTAACTCGTAAAGCAAGCAGCGTGGCGGGTTTCGGTGGCCTTTGAGGAGCCGCTGAGAGGCGTAGCGCTTGTACAGGCTGTCTAGGAGACGATGTTAGAGAGGGACCTACGGGCATAAATCGCCTAGAAAAGATAAAACGTCGTAGATGGAAGGTGGAACGTGGACGCAAGCTCGCGCATGTGTGTGTACGTGAACGTGACCCTCGCTGGCTAGCTGATTTGTGAAACAAACTGCTACCAAGCGTGCCTCTCTCTACCTTTCGGTCACTATTCAATCCTTCGGGAAAAAACTATCTGTCGATCTACTCTTTAATACTCTTAAACATTGTCGGCAAGTTTACTTTATTCTGGAGGATTATATATTATTTTACTTGTTTTATTTTTGGGGGTAGAAAAACGTAGGGTGATTTATTTCTTCTGTAGATAAGTCATAAAAATCTCATTCGTTTATTTTTTATAATAAAGTTATTAAAGAATAATTATTATACTCTTCGTTTGTGTGAGACAGAGTTATATTTCCTAGTTGCAACTTTCTATGAAAATAATAATAATAATGAACTTACATAAAATTATGATTCTATATCGAATGTTAATAGTATTACTAATTAGACTGAAAGGCAAAGAACATTTTCCCATTTGAAATATCATTAAAATCATATCTAATAAATCATAATATCTATTATCAGTTCAGTTGACTTTCACCGATATATTCCCGATAAAGGTGTCCGAACCGGCAAGAAATGAATTAGAAGGTGTTGCGGAACGTTTTACGAACGCGCAAAGCGTTTTGTACGAGTAAACAAAGACTAAGAAGTCGAAGCAAAAGAGCATCGAGAATAAGAGTAGAAATCGTTTGAGTCGGCCGTATCTGCATAGAAACGGTGCGTAAACCGTGGATTGCGAACGATTCAATAGTGTGTTTCCTAGCGGTATAAACGAGCAAAAGAAAGAGGGCGAATGTTTTACGAGCGAGTTAGCTTGTCAGAAGTCTTTTCGCGACTTTTATGACGATCCGCAACATCCCGCTGCTCTTTGTTCATTGTTCTAACCACGCCTCCGATACAAAGGGGAATAAATTTTGCAAGATCCCCGCCGATAACATTGAACGTCACCGATCTATACCAAAAATACACTCGATCGATCAGGAGTAAATAGAATCGACCTGATACACTATATTTCGAAATACACTTGCTAGACTGGTGCAAACTATCATTCATACAATTCTGACAATTGTGTTTTGTTGCGAGTTGGGATATTTGAGTTGTGGAATTTTTAGATCTCGAGATCTCTAAGGTCATAAAGATTAATTTGATCGGTCTCCAATGAATCACTGAACCTGTAAGTGGTTAAATAAGATTGGGACTTAATAGGGAATTTTGGGAGTCAAAACTTCACTATGTTATTGAAACAAGCATCCTGCTGAAAACATAGAAGACGACGTAAACCACAAAATTTACAAAACTCCAAAATAATGAAAGTACCAATATAATGACTCTTATAAGCCATAACAACTCCAAAGATCATAAAAATTAATTTGATCGATCTCCAATGAATCACTGAACTTGTAAGTGGTTAAATAAGATTGGGACTTAATAGGGAATTTTGGGAGTCAAAACTTCACTATGTTATTGAAACAAGCATCCTGCTGAAAACATAGAAGACGACGTAAACCACAAAATTTACAAAACTCCAAAATATTGAAAGTACCAATATAATGACTCCTATAAATCATAACAACTCCAAAGGTCATAAAGATTAATTTGATCGATCTGCAATGAATCACTGAACCAGTAAGTGGTTAAAGTAACACTTCCTGGAGAGTTGAAAAGTAAACGTCCGTGAAGAGGGTTGAGCAGGATCCACGGAAGGGCGGAACAAGTTTCTGGGACCGGGTCACCCAGATAGGATTCGAGCTGGACGCCGTTGCAGCTGCCCACTTATTCCGCGTGCATACGGTCTCTCGGCTTCACGGCCGCCTACAAGCACGCAAATGAAGATATTCACCGTGTTTACACAGCCGGTCGCGAGGTCAACGTCTCGTAAGTGTGTCGCCGGCTCTGAACCGGCTGAAAAACGGACAGCTTATCCTATCCTGACCTTGCTGTCTTCTCGTTGAAGGTTCGACGAACGTGTCGCCTGTCTGTCTGTCTTATACCTCATTATTTTATTGCTAGCCCGTTTTCTCTTACTCTGTCTTCTTAGAGGTCGAGGGGACTTTTTGGAATCTGGAGTGAATCAGTGAATCACCTAGATTTCTTGCTTTTTTATTCTTTGAGGTAAGACAGGAAAGATGCTTCTTGGATTTTTCTACTTTTGAGTTTCAGTGTCTTCAATAGTGTTAGTCTTAATGATCTTGCATTAGCATTTTGATTATTTTGAGGCCATTTTGTAAATTTCGTGATTTACTTCATCGATCGGGGACTTCTTGCTACGAGACTGGTTCGTTTAGTACAGCAAGAAAAGATATATTCGATGGTTAATTTGCTTTTCTAATTTCGAAATATGTAAGCAGTTTGAATGACCAGCGAGAAATGGAATAAAAAGCGAGTCCAAGTATTTCGCATGTTTTATGTGGGTAACCCGGTTCCAAAACTCGTTCTGCCCTTTCAAGGATCCTCGGTTGTTCGGTTTCTCCGAATCCTCCAGGAAGTAACAGGACGTCGTTCGACAGCATTTTTTCCGCATACAGTCGTCAGTATAAGAACTCCGAATCCCTAAATTTAATAAGTAGGATTCCAAATCCACAAATCCCTAAATCCTTAAAATTACTGAGTCTATGAAAATAATCTTCAAATAATTTCTACGTTTCTAAACCCCTTCTGAAAGTTTGAAAAATCCCAATTCCCAAAGCTTTAAAATATCTAAATCCCCAACTTTCAAACTCCCCAAATAATTAAATTCCAAATTTCAAATCTGCGACCACCAAATCATAATTTCCGAATGCACTGTTTACCCATCAATTAAAAGTTAGAAGTCGTACGCAAAAGAGTTTCGTAAGTGAAACTCGACTCCATTCGACTCTGAATCGTTTTCCTGTCGAGTTTACGCTGCAGAGCCACGTAAATTATCGTTAACGATCAGCATCTCACCGTGACACGATCGAAAAGTCAACGTAACGCGTAAGCATCGTGAAACTAGAATTTCATTGCCCCACACGGTCCGCGAGAAAATCCTGTTCAACGTTTCAACGAACTCGATAACAGAGACATAATACACTTGCTAGCTTTAATAGCGGATCTATTAAATTAGATCGATTCGAAGATAATAGGCCGCCCGTACCAGCTGAATGCCAATATCATCCAGGTAATATTTGAACCCCGAAGCGCCGTTTTAATTGACTCACGACGATGCTGTGTAACCTGAGTACAAGGATCGTTATCAAATAACAAATAACCTCATTAAGAAGTATTCTCAGACATTGTAAACTTTCTTTCGGTTTAATATCTGAGGGCCAAAGGCTAATTTATAATACGAAGGTTTAGAATCTATTTGGATATTTTTTAAGGTCAATTTTTAAATTGGGGTTCAGTTTTTAAGAAATCGGATAAAATAAAATATTTAATACCACACGTAAAATTGCACGTTTTACATAAAATTCACATACAACTAAAACTTCCACAAAATATTTAATCAGCGAACGTGAACTTTCTCCATTAAGATTCCTCGATCACACTGCTTTTATTTCGATGCACATAAAACGTACAAAAGCCACCGTAGACTTTCTAGACATCAGCATAGTTTTCGATTTAATATAGCAATTGTTTGGAGGTGTATCATTTCATGATGAAAGTGGATCGTTTCGTGGTCGCAGGAAGGAGGACATCAGAATTCTACTCGGTCCTTTCTATAGAAAGTAGTCGTAGGCAGCGGAGGTCTCATCTTTGCACAGATTCATGGGAGAACGAATCGGATGCACGACATTCGATTTAATGATCTCGAAAGGTAAAGCACGAGTAACCTACGCATTCGAAAGTTCACATCGGTGCTTGGGATACAGACCTCTGGGTCTTCGATCAAGCAGAGAAAGTTCGTCGATGGTTCGCACGACACGATTGACACGAATCGAATAGTGCATCCTTATCGATTTTTGTTTAACCCTTACGTATTGGGTTTCACGATACATTCGTATGTGATTGTGTTAGTGCATATGGGAGACGAAATGTGGACCGACATTTTTGTTTCAGGATATATCAAGTTGATTTAAATTTTTGAATATTCAGTGTAATATTATTATTCTTTAATGTAGGTGTACAGTATATTTATTTTATGGTGTAGAGTTTAAATAAGCTGAAAAAAATATATTTTAAGAAATATGATTTTCATACAAGAAAGAAATATATTCATTTTTAAGAGTATTAGGATGAAATAGATGAGTATAGGTGCATGTTTTCAGAAATATTAAAAATGCTTGTATTAACATTTAACAAAAAAATTTTCCAATACAGCTTAGTTTTGAAACAGCATAAATTTTCATCTTCCTGTAGATTAATGTTATACTCTTCTATAATCACAATTTTTTAACAGACTCTAAAATAAAAATATCGAACTACAATTAAGAACGATCAAAAAGTATTTTCTTATACAACAGTGTAGTTGAAAGACATGGAATGTCTTCACCTTTCATCGAGGATACCGAAATTATTCATTGCATATAAGTTTCTTAGTTTACGATTCGTATCTACTTAATATGTATGTTCCTGAATTCGTTTTACGAGGATGAAAACCGATCCCTTCGCAGCTTCCTGTGGATGTATTTAATAGGTAGAGCGGGCAGACACAAGAAGAGCAAAAATTCGTGCGAACGATACCAATGAAGACATGCAACCGAGCAAGCTTAGAGAACCCCCATCGCATGCTTTCTCACCACCATTCATTTTATCTAGATTAGTTGGTGAGGAACCCTCTTGTCAAATAATTTCTGCTCCCCGTCTTCTTCGCTCCTCGTTCTACGGTTTTTTCCTGTCGTTAATAATTCGTTTTATGATTGTTCAGTCATCCTTGAATTCTTCATTTACAATTCTGGAGACATCGATTTTATAGACAGTATGTAGTTTTCCTGATTTTCGGAATTTAGGTAATTGATTGAATATTTAAGGAAATATTTTAAGATAAGAATAAATTTCACTTATTTTATATTCTCCCATTTCATCTTGCTTATACATCGATATTATACCTAAAATTTAGTTATCTCAAAATCTTTAAACTACAAGAATTTACTTTCACCAATATTACATATTCACCAATTTGAAACATTGCAACGAAGTTAAGAAAAATATAGAACGTCTGCAAAAAAGTAGATTAAGATAAAGAGACCTATAGAGGTTGAAGTAAATCAAAAGAAATTTCGAAAGTAAAGGAGAAGTGGCGGGTCGCTCCCGTTTCAAAATCGATTCCCGCCCATTTAATTCGCCGGGGGCGAGAATATGATACGGAGTCTATTAGCCGAATTTATAGAGGGCTTCGAGGAATCGAGATGCAATTTCGAATCTTCTCCCGCAGCGTAGATTCGAAGGGCTCGAGAAGCATAAGCTCGACGGAGCTCCACAGAAGATCGCAGAAACGGTAGATGGAAAAAGAGAGAAAGTCGAGGGGCAAGTCGGAGAAAAGAAGAAAAGGAAGGGCCGAGATTCTAGGAACCGTCGTGCTCGCGCATCTTCATTATCCTTGCTCAGGGCCTAAGGGCATCCGTGTATACAACGGTAGAACCGTGCTTGGACTCGATCAATTAGCGTATAGACTTCGTGATTCGAAAGCACAAAAAGGATTAAAAGGGCCGCAACTTTTCGCTTATGAAAGCAGCCATCGGCTCGTTTCGCTAACAATATCCTCGAACATTCTCGAACATTCTTTCAATTCGAAAACATGTTATTCCTTTGCGTTAATAAATGAAAATTTATTTGGTAATAACAATGAATTATTTCACGAATTATTTATTTCATAATTATTTTATTCATTGCTATAACAATGAATTTCGGTGAAGAATAACAATGAACTGCTACGAAATAATGTTACCAGGATGATAAATCGCGAATGAATGCTCTGATGATTCGTCAGCGATACTGACTTGATTATGCTAAGATTCAAAATATGAATCACAGAAATGACTGTATTCGTCGAAAGTTGGAACCATTTCTTGAAGGACACAATGAATAATGTTGCTATATGAACAGCTCGAAATTTTGAGACATCGAGACTTTGATTAACCTACTTTGAAAAATATATTTCAAACGAATTTAAAATTGAGTGTAAATTTTTAAAAATTTTCGACAATAATTCCACACGTAAATTTGATAAATTCCGAAATTAACGATTCTTTCGAGGATGAATCTCGAAGATAGAATAACAACGGAGATGCAATTACGACATTCGTATCGAGAAATTTATTCTGTGTTAATGACTCTTTAACAGCTTCACGGGTAACAAATTTTATGCAGCGAAAGCGAGGAGTTCGCTGAACATTGAAAGTAAACGAATCACCGGTTTTCTTGGTTCTCCTCTACCATAATAGATATTCGCTGTTTAGTTGCATGAGCTGGCCCGCTAAATAATGATATAATTATCGTGGACAACTGAAGAGAAAACTGGACTTTAAAAGTACAGCTTGGTTTATGATCCTGAAATTGTAAGCCGCGAGAAATGTACTTTCGTTAGCATCGACTTTACGCTCGTTGGGTTCAGTTATAAATATGAGGATTAGCGGGAAACGGGTGGCAAGAAGTTAACAATTAACCCAGGTGAAAACGGTATTCGTGTCATTGGAAGAAAAAGAAACTCCCATTTTCTAAATGTTATGTCTGACTAATTGAACGAAAGTGTAAAATTGCAGCATTATATAATTGAAAATTAAATATAATACATATCTAATTTGGAGAACAAATATTTGTGCAATTATTTTTTATTACTGTTATATAATTTCTGATGTATGCAAACTTGTGTATTTTCCTGTAGTTTGCTTTTACGTTGGCACTGATATTTGCACTTGCAGTGTGAAATGTCTTCATTAACTTGGATTTGTGAGAAGAAAGTGGTTCAACTGCTTAGAGAACGTTTTAACAATTTCCTTGAACTGAAATTATTTTAGGAGCTCAAATTGTTGATTTTAATTGTATGAAAATTAAATTAATTATTAATGGTATTATTCTAAAATTAATTGCTACTGCTCAGGTAAATATTATATTAATTTTTAAACTTGTATCAATCTTAACATATCATTTGTTAAAATTTTGTACATTCAAAAATACACAACTGATATTCCCCAATTTTGAAGAATATATAAAGTACATAACATAAAGAATTTTCAGTGTATTAAAAAATAAAATGACCAAAATGGAGATTTAGCATAAAAAGCGGACTACTACTATTTGTAAAATTGCTACTCTCGCCCTAGATTAAATAGATTCATCAAAAGGGCTGTCGTAGCAGAAAAAGTCAGCCAGGCATCGAAGGACGGGTTGTCGCAGCCGTGGCGAGGAACACGGTATTCGTGGCAGGTATAACAGAAACGCTCCGGGCAATCTAATCCAGCGCATTCCAGCTGTCAGTGCACGCGAGTACGGCCAGCAGCCACCTAGGCACACCCCGCTCGTAATATGCAGATGAGAGTATAAATATGAAACATGAGATCACTAAGCCACCTACGGGCCCGCTGTTATATCGCCGCCGCCGCCGTTGTGCGTTGCAGCTCTTCCGACACGCATGTATGCACCGATGCACCTCGAATATGCGCGCCGACGTGCATGCGCGCGTGCACCGTCGCTCGAGACTGCCTCATCTCGCGAGTTTTGAAAAAACGTGTCTTGAAAACGCAGATACGGAGAATTCCTGAGAACTGCATGGGGAACTAGCGTTTGCAAAATAGTCGACGTTGTGGTACTTCGGGTAACTTCGTTTCTCTTCGGCACTCTTCGGATGTCTGATTGTCGAAGTCATACTGTCATAGATTTCTATGTTTAATGTAAGAATAATATGAAAATAAAATTTTATGTAATAATACATAGTTAACCATATAAATGGTGGTTTTATTAATTTTGATGGATGTTGATTTTTATAAAAAAGTTTGAACATCTATCTACTGCACTATATAAATACAAAAGTCACATTTCGGTGTGTGGCTGTATGCAGCCTCTCCATATTTTTATAAACTAAATTGTTAAATTTAAAAATCTCTGAACACTCAAGTTTCTAATGTTAGGTTAGGTAGGTTAGGTAGGTTAGGTAGGTTAGTAATAATAATGAGAAAGTAGACATTGTAAGTTATATTATTAACGAACTTGAAGACCGTGATTATCAAAGAAATTGAATATAGCATTTATCTATTTGAAGCAATTATCTGAAGAGTTACGTGACGTTACCTCGAGCTTTCGTTTCCCGTGAATTAACCTGTTTTCCACAATTAATGAAACTCTGTCGGGGTTTCAATTAACTGTTGCTACAAGGGTAAGACTCAATCGTCACGCAACCGGATAGACTTCGCAACCTTAAAGGGAATACAATGTCGGGAGAGATATCTGTTGCCACGATGTCTATGCTTGTTTACCGAATGAACGTGTATCGCGTGCAATTACATCGCAATTTGTCGCGACGATATTACCGCATATTCACTGAACGACCCCTGCTGTCTTGAATTTCAATGGCAACTGAGCACAGTATCGATACTACCTTATACTTAACCTGCAAACACTTAATAAAGTCCACAAAGAATTCATTCTTTGGATTTTGTATAATTTAATGATTAAATATATGAATACTTTAATGTATCACTACTGTGTTACTGTATTATGTTTTATCACTACGTTACTGTTTCATTAATTCACTATATAATTATATTAATTGCTGCTGTTCTACCATGCTGCTCTACATAATAATAGAAAGCAGGAAAATATTAGAAAACCAAATGGGAGAAACAAAATTAACAATAGAAAGCAAGTAAGAGTTACAAAATTTACAAGTTATTGAAGTGTTACGAAAATTTTTATATGAACTTTTTATATGAACTGGGTCAGACAACCCAGCTCTATTTTGTATTGAGTTTAAATATTTTGTTTCAATAATACCTGAACGTGTTTCCTAATTAATGGAATTTCTATTTTCTATGTTCTTGAAACAATATCTCTAGAAGCTATGATAAAAATAATTGATCAAATCTGGGAACTTCACCTCTCCGGATATATGGCCGTGTATGGACGATGGCTGTATTGAAGCGAACATCGAAACTTTTGTACAAATATTAAACAAATACTAAATGAACGATAAACAAATATTATTCGGATACTAAACGAATCAACATCTGAGACACCTTGTATATAAAAACTGCAACTTTAAAATAAAAACGGTTCGAAAAAAGTTTCTCTAAAATAAAATAAGATCATGGTAAATAAAATCGTGAAAAATTAACAGGTTTGGTATTTATTTTCTTCCAAAATATAGAAGATGTCTCACACACATTTGAAATTTGGTTAGTAACACTGAAATCAAGATGCAAAAAGCATAGGAAGAATTCGTATCGGTGGCAGATCCAATTTCTGACGCGAGAAACGATTGCATCTAGAAGAATGATAAGAATATGATGGACCGCAAACGACCGGTGCATAGACCACAACGATTTTTCTCTTGAACTCGTTGAACCGGAGTGAAATGTTACCTCTCCCTTGGTCGCTCCTCTCGCTTAACCGCGGTGTAATGTTACTACGTAAAGGTGCACTCCATAAAGTCCCATAAAAGTGGCCGCAACTAGCCTTTCAGAAAGGCTCGCGCGTGGAAAATATGGATTTTTTTCTGCCGGATCGAAACGTAACGCGTGCAGGAATTTTAAATATGGCCTGCGCATGCGGACGATAAATTTACTCCAACACACGATATTGAACTTTAAGGTGGTAAAGGATACTGATTGAAAGGATCAAGGATACTGATTTTACGAAAGATGGATGTTCCTTTGTATCGAAGTTTCAGGAAAAAATAATTTCACAATTTCTAAATTTATAAATTTCCCAATTCAATAATTTTCTAATTCCACCAATTCCCAATTCCATAAATTTCCAATTCCATAAACTCTCAAATCCGTAAGTTCCAAATTCCATAAATTCCCAATTCCATAATTTCCCCATTCCATAATTTCCCAATTCCATAATTTCCCAATTTCATAATTTCCCAATTCCACAAATTTCCAATTCCATAATTTCTCAAAACCATAATTTCCAAATTCCATAATTTCCCAATTTCATAATTTCCTAATTCCACAAATTCCCAATTCCATAATTTCCCAATGCCATAATTTCCCAATTCCATAATTTCCCAATTCCATAAATTCCCAATTCCATAATTTCCCAATACCATAATTTGCAAATTCCATAATTTCCCAATTTCATAATTTCCCAATTCCACAAATTTCCAATTCCACAAATTCCCAATTCCATAATTTCCCAATTCCATAATTTTCCAATTCCATAATTTCCCAATTCCATAAATTCCCAATTCCATAATTTCCCAATACCATAATTTGCAAATTCCATAATTTCCCAATTTCATAATTTCCCAATTCCACAAATTTCCAATTCCACAAATTCCCAATTCCATAATTTCCCAATTCCATAATTTTCCAATTCCATAAACTCCCAATTCCATAATTACTCAATTCCATAAATTCCCAATTCAATAAATTCTCAATTCCATAATTTCCCAATTCCCTAACTTTCCAACTTCCCACTTTCTAAATTTTGCAATTTCCTAATACCACAATGCTCTCCATATACCAATTTTCTAATCAACTCTTTCTATACCACTTCATCAAAAGTAAGATCAGTCTTAAACTAAAAAAACTCCCAAGCGAAGTAGAGCATAACATTCAGGTTGATATAGTACACGCAAAAAACAATCACAATGAAAAGTAAAACAGTATAAAATTCCCCCTCGGAAACAGAAGATACAATATTTTAAAGTGTCTAAAACTTTCATTCGATTGACGGTGAAAGGGTTCTTCCACGAGTCGAAGAAGGTTGATTCGATTGCATCGATCAGGTCACGTTAATTCCAAGTAGATTTGAGAGTTCAGTGAACGTAGAGAGAAAGATTGTTGCGATGGAACAGAGAATCGGTTCATTAACTTGAAGCAATTAATTCGGTTCGTTCGAAGAGAAAATGGAGAGAGGAATCGTATATCCTTCCTGTTGTGTGTCTTCGTTTTTTTCGCTACTATCCGCAATAACAATTTCTTCTCCTGTCTTTGCGAGGAAGAACGCTTCCTACTCTCAGCTGGAAACCCATTAAGATAATTTCCTTTACTCCGTTACTGCCTCGTTTAATGACACTTTCCAGGGAACCTTGTGTACGCACGAGATAACACCACCATTTTCGTTCTAGCATTCATATTTCTTGTCCCTGTGAACAGTTCTCGGGTAGACCAGCTTTTAACGCTTAATACTAAGTTAGGGGGACATGTTGTATGACTCGGCGGTAGCCATATTGGAATTCCTAGATCCGAAAATCGAAAAGTGTCTTACTGTAAATTTCAGATTTAATATCTCTTTATTTATACATTTATCAATTTCATAATTTTTGAACGCCACATTCTTGAACTTAATCTAAAAAATCTGAAGGTTTAGAAGCTTGCATATTTTCAAAGTAGCAAACATAAATATTTCTCAGTTTCTTAATCTGAAAAAATTCAGACTCATTCTAAACCAATTCTACTTTAATCTAAGATGCTAAGTTAAATGTCTTGTGTCTAACAGGAAACAAAAGATAAACTCTGATCACAAAAATGGCCGCCGTCTAGCGACTGCAGTCTAAAAATTAAAAGACTCAGCGAAAGGAAAGAAAGTAGTCGAACAAACTAGTACGACATTAAACAAGATACTCGTCAAATTGAACGTTGCAGTAAGAGACAGGCAAACGTTAATTTCCGTCGAACTAATTGTTTCGAAATTAAATGGCAAATTAAAAAAGCATCAGCCCCATTTCCTCTCCTCATAAAACATTTAATTAGAAAAAGGAACAGTCTAATGGATCTAAGAGACTGTCTAGTCAGAATGTCCCGCGATGATCATCATTTTCCTTTCTCTCGTAGCATCGACGTCGGCACAGACATTTCTCTTTCATTACTACCAAAACGACTGTAATTACGCGGGGATACCTTTCGAAGAGGAAACAGTTCGATGATAAAGAAGAATCCTGATTGTCATCTTGTAGATTGAACCTTAGTACGTGTCTGTTGATCGGACTGGTAAAGGTGAATGTACAGACCGTGGACACGGAGAAGAAATTGAACGGAGAATGATAACATTTGCTTTATTAACTGTGCTCTTTAGTTATACGATTCGATGTGCGGGGTTACTGTATTTTTTTATTACACTTTTCTGGGTTTTGTGAAAACAGGAAGGTGGTTTTGAAAATTTGGAGGTGAATTTGGGTAATAGGAGGTTGAGAAGTTCGCAAGGGTAATTGGGAAATTGGGAATTGGCAAGTTAGGAAGTTGAGAATTTGGGAAATTAGGGAATTGGGGAATTATGGAATTGGGAAATGAGGGAATTGGGAATTTATGGAATTGGAAATTTGTGGAATTGGAAATTTGTGGAATTGGGAATTTATGGAATTGGGAAATTAGGGAATTGGGAAATAAGGGAATTGGGAATTTATGGAACTGGAAATTTGTGGAATTAGGAATTTATGGAATTGGGAAATTAGATAATTGGGAAATGAGGGAATTGGGAATTTATGGAATTGGAAATTTATGGAATTGGGAAATTATGGAATTGGGAAATGAGGGAATTGGGAATTTATGGAATTGGAAATTTGTGGAATTGGGAATTTGTGGAATTGGGAAATTAAGGAATTGGGAAATAAGGGAATTGGGAATTTATGGAATTGGAAATTTGTGGAATTGGGAATTTATGGAATTGGGAAATTAGGGAATTGGGAAATAAGGGAATTGGGAATTTATGGAACTGGAAATTTGTGGAATTAGGAATTTATGGAATTGGGAAATTAGGTAATTGGGAAATGAGGGAATTGGGAATTTATGGAATTGGAAATTTATGGAATTAGGAAATTATGGAATTGGGAATTTATGGAATTGGAAATTTGTGGAATTGGAAATTTATGTAATTGGGAAATTATGGAATTGGGAAATTAGGGAATTGGGAAATGAAAAAATTGTGAAATGTGGGAATTGGAAAATTATGAAATTTGATAATTGGAATCTTGGAAACTTGGAAACTTGGAAAATGGGAAAATGGGAAAATGGGAAAATTGAAAAATGGGAAAATTGGAAAATTGGAATATTCAGAAATAAGGAAACTAAGAAATCTAAAAAATTAGAAAACCATAAATTTGTAAACTTGCTAATCAAAGAATTGCAAACTCTCGAAACTGAGCAATCGAAAAAATTTCAAAACTTCCCACTTCACAAAATCCTAAACAAATTACAACTATATGCCGCCCTAAAAACCTGCACATCTGAATTTGTCCGTAGAAAGAAGCGAAAAAAGCGTAGAAATCCTCGGAAGCTGATAAGCCTTAAGGTACAAAGAAGAAGAAAGATGAATGAACAGTAGAAGACAAAGAAACGAAGACAGAGTGTAACAGAATGGAACGGATGTAGAAGAGAGGCAGCAGAGAACGAAGGTGTTCTTAGTCAGCAAAGCATGCAAGTGTCCTACGGTGGAACTAATGGCGGTGGCCATTAATATAACTTTGCCTTAGCTTAGATGCAACCGCGGTTCGTGTACGTACGCATTTTGTAGCAGCTACGAGTGATGCATGGTGTCTTCTTAAACGTCACAATGCAACCCGGCTACGATAGGGACATTAATCCTTTCGTGGAGTTTAGCGTTTCGACCCAGTGTTCTCTAGCCCCTCTAGAGTAGCTTATAGTAAACTCGGTGTACTTAGCTCCGGTGTAAGGACTACCTTCGAGGTTAAAGTCTCTCGTATAAGAGGATAAGAGGAGTTTCGTTACTCGTTAACGTTCAACAGCGTCACGAGCTTCTCCCGGGACTCGATTATTCAACGGCCAATCCTTATTATCCTCAAGATTCTGTACAGAGCGTACGATAAGCGACCTTTCTTATTACTATATCTTCTGGAGAAGCCAATTATGTTGATGAAACATTTATACTTTGGATTAGACTTACTGTGCTTCAAAATCTGATTTGGGTTACATAAATTCGAGTAATTGTACCGATATTGTAGGGAGTTTGTCTCGTACTGATGGACTATACGATTGGATAATCAGAATTTATATGTCATGTTCATATGATCATGAAAGTGATATAAGTTGAATGTCTGACAGAATTGAACTTTTCATTGATTACATTATTATGAAAGTAAATGCATGTATCTACATACGTACATATGTTCGTTCGTATAAACATGCATATGTCATGTGTGCATCTACAAATGTATACATGCATGTACCTACATATGTGCACATGTATGAATGTTCATATGTACTCGTGTACAAATATGAATATGCCACATGTATGCATCGACAGATGCATATGTTCGTATCTAAACATGCATATGGACATACGTGTACATGAGCATACGTACACATGTGTAAGTACATATGTCCCCATGTATAAATATGTACATATTCATATGTACGTGTCCAAACATATGAATATACATATACACGTATGTGTGCACATGTACATATGAATGTACATATGTCCACATGTATCATCATCCATATATGCACACGTCCAAACGTATGAATATACATATGAACATATGTGCCTACATGTACATAACCACATGTATCAACATCCATATATGTACACGTCCAAACGTATGAATATACATATGAACATATGTGCCTACATGTACATATCCACCTGTACATATATATAAACATACACATGTCTACATGTATGACCATGCATACATCCACATGTACGTCTATAAACATCCAATTACAATTTAAAATAACAGGAACAAATTTAATCAGCAATGAAAGAACCTAAATTGGAAAGGATGTCAGATACATTTCCAAGATAAACCTTTCACCGCGACATTTACTCGCGAATCAGGCATGAAACACCATCGTTTATACGTTCTCCAGAGGTTGGATAGACCTTTTTTCGCTGCCTACTCGTCCAACTCGAAAATCAAATGGGCAAGCAGGTAGCGAACAGCAAAACTCGGTCGACATCGTCGGACCGTCAGAGCAAAAAGTCCGTCCCCCGACACGGTAGGGATTTCATTTTCGGCTCGATTGACGTTAAAAGCCTGAAAAAGCATGTCACTACCACTCTACTATTTACGGTTTTATGCATCTTTTTTCCGTTGTTGCAATTTTACGCCTTGTGAACAGCGGTTAATTTTCATGGGAATTCAATTGTGTTGGAGGGTTGTGTGAGTCATGTTAATGCGAGGTGTGGAGCAGATGATTATATCGTAAAGTATAAATATTGTTGCTAAAATTAATTTTTGTGTTAACATTTTATTGAGAGTAGTTAATGTTAGTATTATTGTACCTATGTTCTGTTGGATCCTCAAGTGTGGGAAAGTTCAACCGAATCTCCAAATCCATATATTTCACTAATACCACATTTGGAGTACCACTTTTTAGAGTTCTCAAATCACTAAATTCTCAAGACCTTAAATTTGCAAGCTTTCAAATTCTCAAATCACCAAATTCTCAAGTCCCAAAATTCTCAAACTCTTAAATTCTCAAATCCCCAAAATCCTCAAATCTCCAAATACTTAGATCTCCAAATCCCCAAATGACCAAATTCCACATTTCTCAAACTCGCACCCTTCCAAATCCACCAAATTTTCAAATTCTCATCCCCCAAAATCCACAAATCTTCAAATACTCAGATCTCCAAATCCCCAAATGACCAAATTCCACATTTCTCAAACTCCCACCCTTCCAAATCCACCAAATTTTCAAATTCTCATCCCCCAAAATCCACAAATCTTCAAATACTCAGATCCCCAAATCCCACATGTCCCAAACTCCCACTCTTCCAAATTCTCCACATCCCCAAAAATCCAAACCATTCTAATTCCATTCATTTAACTTCCATAACCCCATCTCCCCAAATCTCAACTCTACAAACTCTCCGACTTTCCAAATACATCCAAAAAGAGTGAAATAGTCCAAAGACCCAAAGGTAATCTACAGTAAACCTAGAACACCTCGTATCCCCAAATAAAAGCCTACGTACCGCCCATGTACTCGAAATCATCGAACGATAATGAAAGGTCTGCTCGTGTCTTCTAATCACGTTTCCAGCGACAATCTCGAACAACGCGCGAGCACAGAAAGATAATCGAGGCGGTTTCATTCCTAGAATAACATCGAAGATGGTTCGAAGTCATCGCGAGCAGAAGGTTGTCCGAGGGGAAGCGGATAGCCAGCTATTACAAGAGGAATCGACGCTGCAGGCATCGAAGAGATCTCTTGCATACCTAACCTAGGACGATCGAGTTCATTGTTGGGTCTAACCTTCGATAGAGCCTTTGTCTCTTCCTTTTCTTCGTCCGTTCGAAGCCATTGTTCCGAGTCAACGTAATTAGTGGACCTTGAGGGATAATCTCTTCGTTCAACGACTCGTGTCTTCGGGGAGAGACATGATCCTTCATTCGTGACTTTTAAACAGTTTGACGAGGTAGATAAGGACCAACGTATCTCGGAGATTAATCCGACGCGTGATTATAATTTCCTTCGAGCGATGCAAATCGACACACGATAAATATGGAAATTCCATTTACGAGCGTTGTATTATGGAAAATATACGGTGTACGCTTCGTTAACAAATATTTGCGGATCTTACGTAGTTGGCGCGAAAATCAACACGATCGGAGAAGAATATTGTAACGAGAATTTTGAAGGTGGAGAGAATATGATATTAAGTTAATTTGCTGAGGAAGCGGGAAATTTAATTTGGAAGGTGTATGTACGTTGATTGAATAATTTTAAATTATTGCACGATGGAACCTTATATTGTATACATAAATTTCTTTATTTCCAAGTACATATATACTGAAATCTCTGCATAAATCTCTACATAGCAAAATTCCTGTATCTCTAAATAGGGTGAGGTAAATCTCCACATTTTCAAATTCCTACACTCCCAAATCTCTGCATCCCCAAATCCCTAGACCTCCAAATCTCCACATTCCCAAATTCCTAGACCTCCAAATCTCCACATTTCCAAATTCCTACATCCCTAAATCCCTAGACCCTCAACCTCTCTACATCTCCAAATCCCTACACCCCCAAATCTTCACATCCTCAAATCTCTACATACAAAAATTCCCATATTCCCGAATTCCTACACTCCCAAATCTCTGCATCCCCAAATCCCTAGACCCTCAACCTCTCTACATCCCCAAAATCTCTACATACCAAAATTCCTATATTCCCGAATTCCTACACCCCCAAATCTCTGCATCCCCAAATTCCTAGATGTCCAACCTCTCTACATCCCCAAATCCCTACATCCTCAAATTCCCATATCCCCAAATACCAAACCTTGCATAAATAATAAATGCAAATCCCAAACAGAAATTAACGATCTCCAAATTTGCATCCTCTAAATCCACTGAATCCTCATCGCTGACGAAATACATTCGTAATAATAATGTCCAAATCCAACGATCAATAGTCGATTACCTTATTTCATTTGTTATCCAGGAAAGAATCTCCAGCAGCATTGCCATCCGTTTAATTACATCCTACCTGGTTTCTCCGCATCCAAAAGTAGCCCGTCTTTGTAGCCCGCTTTTGGATGGAAATAATCTAACCGCGGATCTACGGTACGGTCTCACGATTTCTACATCGTCCCGCCGCGTTCATTAGTATCAAAGATCCTTGCCACGAGCACGATCCCATGAGAAAATAAAACGAGATAACAAGGAAAACGGAAAGCCAGATAATAGCTAGTCGAAAGAATCTTAAGGTAGAAAGAATTCTAAAGGATAAATAACTTCTTGACACTTCTTGGTATAGGTGGACAATTAGGAGAATGTTGAATTGCCTGTTTAAAAGAAAAAGGTTGACATTGATTTAATTATCTAATGTATTATTAAATGTTATCGACTGAAACCTACAGTCTTACCATACGGTATATGATTAGGTAGCATACAGTGTATGGTCAGGTATCATACAGTGTATGGTAAACTTGTGTAAGAAAAATTTATAGCTAAAGTCTGAGAAGTGCTGAAATTACTTCAAATCTCTGTATATACAAATTTGCAGATGTGTAAAACTCTACATGCTCAAATCTGTATTTTTTCAGATCTATGTCTATTCCTATATTCCTAATATAGATGGTTTCAAATTCTTATGTACCCAAAACTCAAATACACAAATCCATTTAGCTGCAAATCTTTATATGCTGCTTTACAGCTGTAAATCCTAATGTGCATAAATATCCACATCCCCAAATTGTAATATTCAGAAACCCCTATACTCTCAAATTTCTTCATTTCTAAATCCTTGCATTTCCAAATCCTTGCATTCCCAAATTCTTGCATCACCAAATTCTTGCATTCCCAAATCCTTGCATTCTCAAATCCTTGCATTCTCAAATCTTTGCATCCCCAAATCCTTGCATCCCCAAATCCTTGCATCTCCGAATCCTTGCATCTCCAAATCCTTGCATTTCCAAATCCTCGCATTCCCAAATCCTTGCATCTCCAAATCCTTGCATCCCCAAATTCTTGCATTCCCAAATCTTTGCATCCCTAAATCTTTGCATTCCCAAATCCTTGCATTCTCATATCCTTGCATTCTCAAATCTTTGCATCCCTAAATCCTTGCATCCTTAAATCCTTGCATCTCCAAATCCTTGCATCTCCAAATCCTTACATCCCTAAATCCTTGCATCTCCAAATCCTTGCATCTCCAAATCCTTGCATCTCCAAATCCTTGCATCTCCAAATCCTTGCATCTCCAAATCCTTACATTCCCAAACCCTTACATCCCCAAATTCCTATTTCTCCCAAATTCTTGCATCTCTAAATTCCTACATCCCCAAATTCCTACATCCCCAAATTCTTGCATCCCCAAATTCCTACATCGACAAATTCCATCAATCACATTTCCATTAGATCGAATTTGCCGTAAGATAAATTTGTTCACGAGCGGATTAAAACGCGTACTTCCATAACAATCGGTTTCTTGGAAGCTGAAAGGCTCGTTTGCGGTGAATCCTCGCCTGACAGCCTTGGGGAGAAACGATCCATCCCAATTTGGCAATTTGCCGAATACACGGCTGACATCACGTGCTTCAACTTATCGCACGGATAATCGTGCAAATTACTAGAATTATCTTCCTGCAGTTTGGGTAAAAAACCAACTCGACACGGGGGCCTCTTATCTCTTATGGCAAACAAAAAGCAGTTCATTAACGAACAATTACTGTGGTTGTGCTTGTTTTTCATTTTTGATGTTGTATTAGAGGGAATTATTAAAAGATACACATAGATATAGTGAACATTAATTTTCCAGTTGAATATACTGGTAAATTTTTGGAAATCGTCAAATTGCAAATTTTGAAGGTTTAATTGAGATTTGAATATTCCAAATAAATAATTTAACTCCAAGTATTGAAATTTAATTTTACGGTGAATGATTTGGACTTCCACCTCAAGTATTTCAATGTGAAATTCCATCAATGTCTGACTGTCCAAATATTCTACACCTCTGCTTCTTATATTTACATATTTCTTTTTGATCCTAATATTCTCTCAATATTCTATTAATTGACATTTCCACGGTAAAATATAGAATCCACTATACGACGAAAGAACAACACACTTAATTTTAACGATCGGAACGAACCTTCCATAAACACCGTTAATTAAGCATCGTCATCCTCTGACTCGACTCAAAGAACTTTCGATCGATTTCAAAGGAACGCTTTCGATATCGTGACCTTTTTTCACGCATAAAGAACAATGCCCAGCTACATGTTCGGTATCGTCAATCATTAATCAATGCTCTGCGAAACCGTTCCCTATTGTTCAATCGTGCACAAATGAACTCGTTGCCACGGAATAAAGCAATTCGATACCAACAAAAAATTCATCAAATACTTCCAACAAATCCACTGGTTTCAACGATTGCTCGAAACGTTCCGATTTATTGTGGTCATCCATCAAAACCTTCGATTATTACAAACGAGCCATTAAGATTCCTGCTAACGAATGCGTTGTTCGAGGAAACCTTGAATTCTTAATTGCGACCTTTCAAATGCATCGAATTTTGCATCAGATTTTTCTCTTCGCGTGTAAGATGTTTGTGGAGTCGTGGGGTTGATATATGCAAGCGCGTGAAATATGGAGATACATATGTAAACGTATGTAGAAATATGTTGTATGCAAATGAAATGAAAATTGAAAATTGGGATAGTGGTGTGTTCAAAATTTGCAGATTAAGAAATTGGGAAAGTGGGAAATTAGGAAATTGGAAAATTGGAAAATTGGAAAATTGGAAACTAGGGAAATTGGGAACTAGAGAAATTGGGAACTAGGGAAATTGGTAACTAGGGAAATTCGAAACTAGGGAAATTGGGAACTAGGGAAATTGGGAACTAGGAAAATTTGGAACTAGGGAAATTGGGAACTAGGGAAATTGGGAACTAGGGAAATTTGGAACTAGGGAAATTGGGAACTAGGGAAATTGGAAACTAGGGAAATTTGGAACTAGGGAAATTTGGAACTAGGGAAATTGGGAACTAGGAAAATTGGGAACTAGGGAAATTGGGAACTAGGGAAATTTGGAACAAGGGAAATTTAGAACTAGGGAAAATGGTAACTAGGGAAATTTAGAACTAGAAAAATTGGTAACTAGAAAAATTGGAATTTGGAAGTTTGAAAATTAAGAAAATTGGAAAATTAGGAATGTAACTCTTTTTTCTTGTCTACCCTATACTTGTAATAAAGATGAAGTGTCCACTTTACGACAGAGTAGAGTTAAAAGAAAATTGTTTAGGTGCCATTGATTGGCATTTCTGAGAAGACGCGAAATGTCGGACAAACCTTTACGCGATTCTTAACGTTCGTTTTTCTGATTGGAACAGACGCGATCGAATCTCGAGAAAGATGAATCTGACACGATGGGATGTTGTTGCCGGAATACGGTGAACGGAAGATAGCTTTGTGGGAATGGAGTAGATCCTTGGGAGCTAATGATATAATCGAAGGTGACTCCTCGACCAGTCGTAAACTCCCCACCGTCGTGATAATTGTGAATATGTTCGTGTCGAAACGGATGTATCGTTTTATGATTATTACACGGTTCAACAAAACCGCGGTTACAAGATGCTTTGAGTGAACAATTGCACGAAATCGGTGCCATCAAATTTTACGAGCTGAATCCTGATTGTAATCATTATTGACTCGATGAGACATGGCAAAACACTTTCACAATTTCCTAATTTTCATTTCATTTGCGACACGGTTTGATTGAGTGATTTGAATTTCTTCACGAAATACCTGTGTCTTTGGATTTGTTTAAGCATGTTGATAAAGAAAGTTCAGAACCGATTAAGTTAACGAAATCGTAGGTGGGTCGAAGATCTCGAGGATGCATTCGAAGGGAGCGCGTGGGACGAAGTTATTCATAGCAGCGATTTCATTAACGTAAACTCGATAGTAACCTTTCCTGTGCGCATAATGAAACTATGCGGTGAACGCAAGGCTTAATCACGCTGTTACGCAAGCTTTTCTCGATTTTACGTTAAACAAACTTCTATTATCTAGTCGAACAGCGAATTAATCATGCACCATAGGTTGTCTAAAATTCTTATCAAAATTTTGTATCAAAACTTCTATTCACCGTGGTAATAAATTTCACAGACTTTTTTCCGATTTTCAAGAGATTATTTAGCAAGTTACGTACGTTTGCAACAATACGCGTTCATTATACATAGTGTAAATTGCCTGGAGTTAGAGAAATATTCGTAAACCAGAAACTTTCTGACTAGATATGAATCATATTTAAAATGGAAACAGGTATACGGAATTAAGGGTTCTTATATTTCCTAGCAGCGTAGATTCTACGCAATATACGGAGCTATTATGGTGTGTGGTTAACGTTAAGCATCCTCGAGATGAATACGTATTTTCTCAGGTACTTTAGCAGGATCACGGATAACTGACGCAATTTGTATTCGTTGCGGTAACAGCTCTACACCTTCGTCTAACATTTACGACGGTAGATTTGAATTTATCTTGCTATTTTATTTTAACCAACAATGGCGGTCTGCGTACTCGGACTTCTCTAACTCCTGCTATTTTGCGTTATGCCACGTGTTTTGTAGCCACACGGTACATCAATCTGCGCTTTAATTCCACGCTTTTTAATTTCACACATTATAATTCCACGCGTTTTAATATCGTGCGTTATAATTCCACGCGTTTTAATATCGTGCGTTATAATTCCACGCATTTTAATTCCACGCGTTTTAATATCATGCGTTATAATTTCACGCATTTTAATTCCACGCGTTTTAATTCCACGCGTTTTAATTCCACGCATTATAATTCCACGTATTTTAATTCCAAACGTTTTAATTTGTTACGTTACAATTCCGCGCTTTTTAATTTCTTACGTTTTAATTCCACGCATTATAAATCCACTCATTTTAGTTCCACGCCTCTTAATTCCGCGCATTATAATTCTACGCACCTTAACTCCACTCATTTCAATTCAACGCATTCTAGTTCCACACATTCTACCTCCACGCATCCCAATTCAAAGCAGTTTAACTCCACATATTCTAATTCCACGTATTTCATATTCCACGCACTGTAAATTCACGCGTTCTACTTCTACGTGTCGTATGATCACGCATAATATTGTAACGCGTTATAATTCCTTGCGTAGCACCGCCACGCGCCGTATCACAACACGTTGTAATTCCACGCGTGGTATCGCCTGCGCGTTGTAATTCCATGCGTGATATCACCCACGCGTTGTAATTTCACACCTGGTATCGCTCGCGTATCGTAATTCCACGCGCCCTAATTTCTCGCGTCACAATACGTAATTGCTTGGTGTTACTCACGCGTTGTAATTACACACTTGATATCGGCATGCGTTGTAATTTCACGCGTCGGTATTCGTGTCGTGTTACTGATAGAGTGTCATTCACGTCTTGTATAGCCATACATAGGATCACACATGTACAGTCCAATAAGTTTATCCAATAAGTATCGAGACTGATTTTTTTCTACTAGTTTGGAAGGTCAGAGAGCAATCTCTATTGACTAGATCGATGCAGAAGGTTATTATGTATAATAGAAATCAAAGTTCATTTGTATTCCACCATTTGTTTATAGTGTTCTTGAAGTGGAAGCGTATTTAACGTTCGCGTCGAGATTCAAGATGCAACGAACCGTCGAGCAGCGTTGTGCCATTAAATTTTGCGTTAAGCTAAATAAATCTGCTACGGAGACATTCGATGTGATTCGTCAAGCTTACAAGGACGATTTCATGTCCAGAACGCGTGTTTTTGAGTGGCACAAGAAGTTCAAAGATGGTCGTGAAGACGTCGGAGACGTCGAGCAGCGTTGTGCCATCAAATTTTGCATTAAGCTAAATAAGTCTGCTACGGAGACATTCGATATGATTCGTCAAGCTTACAAGGACGATTTCATGTCCAGAACGCGTGTTTTTGAGTGGCACAAGAAGTTCAAAGATGGTCGTGAAGACGTCGAAGACGAGCAACGCGTTGGACGACCAACATCGTACCGATCCGATACGAATGTCGATAAAGTGCGGGAAATTTTGAATTTGAAACTACCCTACAGTCCAGATATGGTCCCCTCTGATTTTTTTCGGTTCCTCGCATTAAAAAAAGCGTTAAAGGACATCGTTTCGGGACGATTGAGGTGGTTCAAGCGGTTTCGACGGAGTGCCTGAAGAGTCTTACGCTTACTGACTTCCAGGGAGCGTATTAACAATGGAAAACCCGTTAACAAAGGTGTATTGATGAAGGAAAGGCATACTTTGAAAATTATTAACTCAATGTACATATATCTTCAACGAATTTCATTTTAGGACATCAATCCCAATACTTATTGGACAAACCCTGTATTACAATAACGTGTGGCGATAAAACAAGTGGTGAAATAAATCTGTTATGGCAGAAACTATTTAAATGAATACTTGATGAACAGATCACACAGTGTAGAAACTATTTAGATGAATACCTGATGCACAGATCACACAGTGCATCAGCTTTAAGATATTAACAATGATTTAGCAAAATTGGAGTTTCTCAAAGAATTCGCAATCGAGCGCTACAAAAATCAACAAACAATGAACGTTATTCACCTGTTAGCTAGATTTCGCAGAAAATTCACGGAGAAAAATGCGTGAAGCATGGTAACATGCCGCGATGCTATCGGTAGAATACAATATCCTCGATTGCGTTTACCCAACTGTCGACGCGGATCTCATCAATCCTCTTCAGATATTCGTATCTATATAGGATGTCTCAAACATTGTGATATGATCGGCTAGGTATGCTGCATAAAGAAATAACTCAAAAATTAAAAATAACACTTCTTCATAATAAAATAACTCTCTTCATGGCTGTATTTTCAGAAAAACTAAAACTTTGTGAGAAGAAAATTTTGTGAAAGCTACATATTTATATGGAAAGCAGTCTTCTATATGAAAAGTTATGTACTCTGACTTCAACAGCTATTTCATAGATAATAATTATAAATATTTTGCAGAACTATCACGTTCAATTCTCTCAATAACAAAAGTAAGTACAAAAAAAAATATTTCGTTGTTCAAATTTTGTTTGATATTTGGAGTCATTATCATGTATAATTATATTTCTTATATATGTAAAAGTTACATATGTAGTTATATATATGAAGTTATACATGTAGAATCATATGTAGAAAAATTGAGCAACCGCAACTTTTGAGGCGTCCTGTATATTGCTCCTATCCCGAGGATTTTTGCCAAAGATTCCTATTAAATCCTTCTCGGAGCTCGGACTGTCGATTGTTAAATACTTGAAACATTACCATGGAAACGGCATGAGATCACGGTTAATTAGTAAGCGTGGCACGTAACGTGTCACGTTTTTCCCGGGAAATCGGCGGAGTACGTTAAGCTCGACCAATTTGCAATGCTGATGCGCCTCTCCCGGTCACGTGATTCTTTTGCAGTTGCACTTTTTTTCATTGCGACAGGCCCAACAGGAGTAAAAAGGATCCAACCTCCTGCGGATTCAGGATGCCCGTCGCCGACAGGATCTCTCGTGCGACCATCGATCACGTCGATTATGAAACGGTATCTACCATGCCTTCCGATCTAATCGATGATCGTTAAACACCTCGAGGTAACGTCATTGGTATGCGACGATCGATAAACGCACGTCGTACAATCTCTTAAACGGGACCTGGACTTTTTCAGGTGGACTGAATATAGGAATAAGTTAGTTAATGTGGAGTCTTTTGGTTTGGGACTTTGGGAGTAGAAGAATTTGAACTTTTAGAGGTAGGACTTTTAGAAGTAGGACTTTTAGAAGTAAGACTTTTAGAGCTAAGACGTTTAGAAGTAGGACTTTTAGAATTAGGACTTTTAGAAGTAGGACTTTTAGAAATATAGCATATTGGGATTTTAGGTATTTACTTGAGAACCAGTGTTCTTAAGGGATCCGATATTTTTGTGCATTGTCACTTTGCAATTTTGGACGTTTAGAAGTAGGACGTTTAGAGCTAGGACTTTTAGAAGTAGGACGTTTAGAGTTAGGACTTTTAAAAACACAGAATATTGGGATTTTAGGTATTTACTTCAGAACCAGTGTTCTTGAGGGTTCCGATATTTTTGTACATTGTCACTTCGCAATTTCGGAATATTTTGAATACTCATCATTTTGGAAATTTAAAATTTGATACTTTGTACATTACGACTGAAAATTTAATTTCTCCAAAACTCTTTGTACTTAACTGCTAGTTCCTAACACTACATAAGTGCGACATTAAAATCTGCAACTCAAGGGTCCTACCTTCAAACACACACCTCTACTCTAATATTCTACCACTACAATGTTACACCATTCTAATGTCATAATGTCTTATCATCTGAACATCCTATCAGCCCATTCTCCCTCAGAATCTTATCACTTATCGAATCAGCAACAGCCTTGAATTCGAGGCGTGTGCTCGCGGCATTAAACGCCACAAATCAAACAGCGTATCATCTTGTCGCTGCTCTTCCGCATAGTCACGGCGACCAATGCACATTCTCGATTCTGTAGCTCGATTCTTCTACGAAGGCCAACCCATGAAGAGGACGGTGTCGGTCGCGACAAAGTATAACGACCACGAAATGATTTATCGACGTCGCCGTGGACCGTCGAGGCACTGTTCGGATCGAAGCACGAGCAGAAAGGACGAACCGAGTCGGTTTGTACCGTATTGTCGCTTGTTTGTTGGGGGAAAACAAGAGGAATAGGAAACGAGTATGCAAACGGACCACACATAAATAGTCGTTAGACAGGAAGGCTCGGGGGAGGGAAGGAAAGCATCGGCTGTGTGTGTTTTTTCGCAGAAAAATCTCAAACTCCGGGGATTGGAAATGATACGGAACAAGCACGGGCAAAAAGTGGAAGATTGATGACCGTGCACGCCCACAACTTATTTCTGATGCTTTCTAAGCAAATACTAACATACAAACGGTGCTTTTAAGTATACTATTGCGTGTCGGTTGGTCTCGAAAAAATTTTGAGACAGTTCCATGAGAATTAATGAAAACGTTCTCTAAAGATGTGATAATATCTTACACTACACATCATCATATAAGTATTTAAACGCACGCTATTAAGATATATTGCTCAGCATCACAGATACGTTACACGAGCTCTTGGTTAACCCTGGCTGCAATCACACATGTGATATTCGGTAGCAAAAGTTAATATGTACAATGTAAAATAACCGGTTACTTATATAATGATCGATTTCGTATCTGACACCAATCGCCACTTGTCGTTCCACATCACCGGATCAGAAATGGAGGTCACAGATCTATCAGGATTCATCGATCACCCATCGAGCGACTGACAAATATATATATTCTTCGACAAATATATTCCGAGCCACGTGTTTGGTGCACCCTTCCGTTCATTGGAATTCGATGCGCGTAACCGAATGAATTTCACGAGCTACCGCGTTTATTAACCATCCTGTCGATTTTCGTTGCACGAACCGTGAAACACGAATCTATGATTCGCAAACCGGTGTAACCTGTGCGCTAACCAAAAATAAATCATTATGAACCGTGAGAAAGAAACTGTGCGAGGAATTCAATGGTGGGCGTCTGCTTTCTCGTTTAAGTATGAGGTTTATTGTGGAATAGGCTTTGGTCGATATTATCTTAGGTTCTGTCGGTAGTTTGTGTGTTATGTGGAGGTTTGTTTGATTTGGGTAGAGGGTGAGGAGGTAGAGGTGATGGATAATGGCACGTTGGATATCGGTGCGTTAGATATCGATTGTCGGATTGTCAAGAGTTAGATATCGACGCATTGGATAGTTACGCGTTAGATTATTACGCGTTAGATACCGGCGCGTTGAATCATCACGCGTTAGATATCGGCGCATTGGATTGCCACGCGTTAGATATCAGCGCGTTGGATTATCACGCGTTAGATATCGACGCGTTGAATTCTCACGCGTTAGATATCGACGCGTTGGATTTTCACGCGTTAAATATCGGCGCGCTGGAGTCTCACGCGTTAGATATCGGCGCGTAAGACTGCCACGCATTAGATATCGATGCGTTGAATCATCACGCGTTAGATATCGGCGCATTGGATTCTCACGCGTTAGATATCGACGCGTTGGATTTTCACGCGTTAAATATCGGTGCACTGGATTTTCACGCGTTAGATATCGGCGCGTTGGACTGCCACGCATTAGATATCGATGCGTTGAATTCCCACGCGTTAAATATCGACGCGTGGAATTGTCACGCGTTAGATATCGGAGCGTTGAATTGCCACGCATTTGATATCGACGCGTTGGATTTTGACGCGTTAAATATCGGTGCGCTGCATTCTCACGCGTTAGATATCGGCGCGTTGGACTGCCACGCATTAGATATCGACGCGTTAGATTATCACACGTTGGATATCGACGCGTTGGATTCTCATGCGTTACATATCGACGCACTGGATTGCCACGCGTTAGATGTCGACGTGTTGCATTGTCACGCGTTGTATTGACACGGGTAATCAACCCATTGGACATCAATACCTTGAATATCGCAATAATGAATATTTGTACATTGAGTTTCGATGTGAAATTAGATGATCATACATTCGATCCTCAAGTTAAATTATTACAAGTTACATACCGATACGTCATATGTAAACCTGCCAGATACTAACATCTTAAATACTGATGCCCCCCATTGAATATCAACGTATATTTAATCATCATACAAAACATTATATCGACACATTACATATTTCAAGTACATTGCATCATTACATCTCCCCTTACGAACCATAATAATTCGTTATTATTATTCAAGCCCCGAATTACGAATTATAGCTTCCATCGACACATTTCTGCATTTTATGAAATTTCAATGCGTTCCGAGTGTATCATATCGATGGAGAAAGGATATTTACTTTCACTGGTTCTTTTTCGTAGTCAAAGAACAATTTACCTTCTCCAAAATAGCCCGAGCTCTTCTCCCCGAAAGGGTATTATCTCGCGCAGCGATCCGCTTCAAAAAAGCGAAAGCAGTGTAACGTGCACGTGAGGTCCACCTCGAGTGAGCAACGTATCGATACGTTGATCTAAATTAGCTCTCGAGTGGCCGTGAATCACCTGCGTCAGGTAGCTTTACACGTACACCGGATGATTTTCTGCCGTTGTTCGTCCCACGAGGATTTCTTTCATCCCGATCGAACGTGTAATCTCGGAGAAACGTTTAACACGTTTCGTGCTATTCGCCGGCTTATCGTTTGACTTTATATTAAATTTTATACGGATGTTGTTTATGATAATAGAACGAAAGTCAAGACGAAACTGGTCGATTTACAAGTTCATAACGTTGCCTGTTGACATTTACGTGTCTACTCTTTCCGTCAAATTTACGTTCACTTGCTTATCAAGAAAGGTTAGCAAATTCCTTGCTTTACTTCTGGACAGTAATGAAAAAGTCTACCTAAATTCGAAGCTCGATCAACAAAAATCGAGTTAATTTTCAAAATAAATCTTGTATGCCAACCTAAAATAACATAGATTAACCAACTATCCAATATCTCCAATGACCTCATCCTTAACCACGATTCATAGTGTAAATAATCAGCCCTACATCATCCTCAACCTTGTCCTATGCGTCATTCTTGAACGCCGTCCTTACAAATTCCAACTCCCTCCACTACTCTTTTAAACTTATATATTCCTGCACTTTTCTAAAACTAGTCAGTTAAAATCCATTATCTGAGAGCAACTATTGTACGTCTGCACAACATTTCAATCAGTATTACTGTACGAGGTGAATAAAACCTAGCCTAAAATTCCGCTTGGAATCGAAGTTTATTTAATACAGTAACCCTGATTCCTACGGAATACAACAATCTGAATGATGAGTTTCAAAATGAAGAATGATAGATATGGAAAGAAGTGCCGAGGAAAAAAGACGAACGGAGATAATTATTATCCACGGACCAGTTAATTATGCGTATCCTAACGTTACCTCATTAAGGACGGCGTTCCACAAACGATTAAGGTAGTCGCCGTGTGAAACGGCACGGGTTATTGCTGTCTCTTTTTTTTCCGTTATTCGAGTGAACGCCATTCATCAACGCATGGCAGGGTAGGTTCGTTAAAGGCAAAACTTCCGATGACCTCCTGCGCTGAAATAGTCCTGGATGGGAACGGGAAGTGGCACCCATATCCGGCAAGAGCTGCTTTCATCGTCGTCCACAATGCAGCCGAAAGCGTGGCTTTGCCTGTAATCCATTGTGTTGCGTCCCCGTTTCGAGAAACGTGTTCTTTCCTGCAAGTGTTACGAGTTTGCCTCCGTCGATCGCGATAAAACCGGCATGGCGAACACAAAAATTTCGCTCGTCAACGAGAGGATCCTCGTTGCCACTTTAATTCGAGAGAACGAAACCGCGGTTGCTGTACCGTAACGTCGGCTCATACACCGTGCAGTGATTATTTATTTATTCGCGTGCCTGCTGGAAGGTCAACGACGACTCACTCCATGAATTACCGTTTTCTTTTCAGGAATTCACACGGTGTCGTTAGAATTTCATTGATAGCTATGAAATCATTTTTATGCAATTTTATCGCTTAGATTTTGTTCTTGTATTTAACACTAAAACTACTAAACCGGTCGAATGACCGCTTCATAAGTTTCTTATTATAACAAACACATTTTGTTAAAATATACTAGTTAAAATCAAAATTGATTTTCATAAAGATAAAAGATAAATGTGTATACTAATTTATGTTTGGTTATTTGTCTATTTATTTTTCAACTTCATTTTTAGTTTCAAATTAAGTACACATTATATGTCGGTAGGTTTAGTGTTAAAGTTATATCATGTTACAATGTATTCAAAGTTATATGTCAAATGGGAATTGTCTTATAATTTGTCAGGTTTGGTTACATTAGGATAGCAGTGGGTCAAGGATAAGTTGGGTTAAGAACAAGCTGAGGTTAGATTAAGACTCGATCATGATTTCATCCTTAAGTGTACCGTTTACAAAAATGTATATCAAATCACAATTACAAGTATTCTATTTTAAATCACAAAAGTTAATATATTTTTCTTGCAACCTGTATTTATTTCAATCAGAATGAATAATTAGTGTGTACATCATGTAAAAGGATTGTACAACAAACACCTTCCCACATAAATACAGTAAAAGTATAAAACAGAAATTCATAAAAGATGGTACTAAATCTTCTTCGTTATCTACCTCCGTGCCGATAACGAGACAACAAAGCAACATCAGGTGCAATTCGTGACGGTTCTCTGGCAGAATGATCAGAGTGCATCTATTTAGTGGTTAGGGTGATCTCGTGCAGCTTCGACCGTATAAATTATGAACATTCGCCGCGGTCGATTATTTACAACGCAACTCGCACCGCAAGACCGTGATTAATGTCGCTAATGATTTACCTGGGGACTGCGACGTGAGAATCTTGTTTATGAAAAACTTCCTGTTCCAATTCCCTGTGGAAACTTTTCAACATCCTCGAACTTTTAATAGTTTTAATACTTATGAAGGGCTTAAAATATACGTAAAAGGTTTGAAATTCGAGGTAAAAGTATCATTGTTGAAATAAGAAAATAAATTTCATGTTTTCTGAGCAGTAGCATTCGATTTCCAAGATTTTTTGGAGCGAAGTAAAATTCAGAGGTCACTTTCTCCGGGTATTTTATTGATATTGTGGTTAGAACGTGGGGAGCAACATATTATTGGAAAATATTTGTAAATTTAACTGTATTATTCAAATACTCAAGCTTTCAAATGGTCAAATCTTCCTTCTCAAATTACCATTTTCTCAATTCCCAAACTCTCAAATCTCCCCAATTATCAGATCCGCATGCTCTGAAGTCTCCAAATTCCTAAAGATCCTAAAGTTCCAAGAATTCCAAGAATTCCAAGAACTCCAAATATTCCCAAAATTCCCAAAATTCCTAAAATTCCAAAAATTCCATAAAACACTAGAATTCCAAGAATTCTAAGAACTCCAAAAATTCCAAGAACTCCAAAAATTCCAAAAATTCCCAAAATTCTAAAAATTGCAAAAATTCCAAAAATTCCAAAAATTCCAAAAATTCCAAAAATTCCAAAAATTCCAACAATTCCAAAAATTCCAACAATTCCAAAAATTCCACGAATTCCAAAAATTCCAAGAACTCCAAAAATTCCCAAAATTCTCAAAAATTCCAACAATTCTAAAAATTCCAACAATTCCAAAAATTCCTAAAATTGCTAACTATAGGCATTACGAACAATAACACACGTTCGAACGTCCATAAAATTATATCTAATACACCTCTCCTGTTTCGTATTTAAGATTCCGTGCAGGTCCCTTGAAGAAAATTTGAAACCCTCGAGAATTTCCTGATACACATACATGTATGTATCAATATGTATTGACGCGTAATCGCAACGATAGCTTTCGAAGCAGATTTCCACAGCGGAGAGGAATGAATACGCAAAAGTAAGAACCAGTTCCCGTAGACCGATACCACCGTATCGAGCAACGTACTATTCATAATATTCCATCACTTGGAAATGCCTCATCCATTCCCGTCTTCCCTCGGGCACCTCTATTATCCTTAATTATCCGTAGCTAGCGACCGTGCAACAAAACTCTCGAGAACTGCCTTCGAGTAGTTCTGCTTGTATTCGAGGCCCTTTAGCGTGCGAGTGCTACATCGAGGATGTTGTTGGCCCTTCGACTATAAACCCTGCCTTTTCTAAGCGTCGATAAATTTCGTCATGGCTATTAACTCCATCGAATACTCGATTTCCGGCTTTATTTACGGTTCCGTTAACGATTGCGCTTTGAAATCGCGTTGCCAGACACCTGATGCGAGAGAGACTTCTAGGCGGAAAATGGCGATTTAAGGGAGATACGCTTCGAAAGGATAAATAGAAAACCTATAATAGAGACGATAAAACAGAAAATGTAAACTAGGTACAGTAAAAACGTTCTGTTAAATACTCTCAGGAAGTAAACTTCAAATTATTGAGACTGATTACATAGTACAAGAAAATGGAAAATTACTTAATTTTCAAAATTTTAAAAATCTAAAAAATTTCAATAATTTTCTACTTTACTAAGTTTGCAAAAATTCTTTCCAATATATTTCATAATATGAAAAATGAATTTAATTCTTTGTACTTGAAGGTGTTTTTGCTGTTGCCAGACAGACTCACTGACCTTAAAACATTTTAGTTAACAAGTTTGCTGAAGTCTTAAAATAACTACTTCTCTATTATTAATTGTCCTTATTCCTCCACTTTGATTATACTTCATATGTATAATACCATAGATTTTTTTTTAAATATTTATTTCAAATTGTTGTATCAAGCTGAAGAATGTTACCTCTTGAGTGCAAAGGTTTCTTCAAGTTTTCAAAAATTTCACAGTAAGTTCACGTTGCTCTTCAGTTATTTTACACCTATATGTCCCACAAAATTAGACGTTATTAAGCTGCATGTCCTTGATCTGCAATTTTATGTTAATAGTCGATTTTAAAAGTGTATAAAGAACTTTACTTTCCGTGTCGAGCAACGTTTCATTACCCCAGAACCCCTCCGGCTTATTTTGCCTGTTGCGCAAGCTTCATTATTCTTAATTATCTACGACCAGTTAGCCGTGTCGTAAAATTCCAGGGAACAGGTTTTTCGGGTAGTTGCAGCGGAATAAATTAAAATTCAGTAGTCTCGAGGACAAAGAGATCGCATGATTATACAATAACAGTTTAGCGGTAACGTTCAAATTAAATAGTCACTATTGAAATTGTGACGACAAATTAATTATAAATGTGTGTCGTAAAAATGTCGAACGTTGAAACAAGCTCTTCCGAAATCACTGGTTAGCTCTCAGCGTGTAACGACCACCTTTGCTATTGAATCGAATCAGAAAACACAACGCAGCAATTCTGCGAGATAGTTTTCTTGTTTTTCGTGTACGATCGTGTGCTCGACGTTCGCTGTGTGTTTTACAATCGAACAGTTGGAATTAGTTAAGTCATGCATGCGTTTATTATGCAAATTTCGTTTGTGATTGCTGACTTTGATGTGGAACCAATTGCGCTGCTACCTTTGTTGCTCCTAGGCTTTCTGAGAATTATGGGAAACAAAGAAACCTCGTTTCGCAAATCAGGGAATTAAAAATTGCAATGCTAAAAAAATTCATTGGTTTACTGTAATGAATTCTCCTTGCGTAACATTCTTAAAAATTAGTCAAATAAGAGTTGGTATACACATAACACGTTAGAGATATTTTCTTATAATACTGAAAAGTGCCAACAGCGCAGTTTCGTAAGTCAAAAATATCAGCGAAATCGAACCGAGTTAATCGCATGGAAATACATTTCGTATTAAATCGAATCGAGCAGCGTTAAATTGAATTACATGGAATTCAATTTTACCGAATTAAATTATGTTAAATTAAGCTGAGTCGTATTAAACCACGTCAAATAGGATTTTATCGAATCGCATCCAATTGAATAGCGTCGGAGTTAAATTTCAGGATCCCTATCAGTTCAGAAAGTTTTAGAATCCCGCGTTAATTGAACTACCCACTTCCATCAGTTTTTGATTACATCACACGGTATAAGTTACAAGACTATTCTGATTCCATCTACGATCAACAAACAAGTATATTCCTGGAAGACATCAAAAGCGTACTTCGTTTAACTAGCTCTAACCAACTCGAGATACGCTGCACGAAAGTTATACGTCCAAAATGAAATAAAGTACAGCCACGAACATAGCTGGAAAGAATGCACGTGGCTTCTCCTATTCCCGCGTTTAATACTCTCTCGTCACGCGATGCAATTGGTAGTTGTGACCAATAATCCGATTCGGCTGAAAGTTCGCTGTAGTGGCTACCAATCAGACCCACGCATTCTTTTCAGCCACGAATGTAAATCAAAACAGATAACAATCCAAGTTTATCAGTGGATCACCGAACCATCCTCTATTTACAACATCGTCTCCGATTGCGAGGATCCTATTACCTGCTTCTATGTAAAACCGAAAGTGGAACGTTGAATCCTTTAAGCTCTGGCGGAGCGTGCCGGTGAAGAAGACGACTCAATCCCGTTTCATAAATCCAGCGGAAAACGTAAACGTCAAGCACAATGATGACCAGCTGCGCGAAGGCGTAGCGCATATTCAAGTGGGATACGCGAGAATACTGATGAGTCGCTTACGTTTGACAATTTCAAACTTTACAAGTTTCTATCTTCCTCTGAGTTTCTGCGTCTCAAACATTCTAGAGATCCATATTCTCTTTCAACACTGAGAAGATTAATTAAGATCGATTCTTACAAGGTTTCGTCATATGCAGCCGCTCCTCAGATGTAGTCTCTCAAAAGGTTCTAACCGTAGACACAAACTGTCTTTTTGACTGAACACACACGAACAAATTTTCTATATAATCTTACTGCCATTAGCATCTCTTTCTCTTTTTTAGTACAAAGCAACAAAGGTATATCGTCACATGAAATCACGTAGGTCCTAAAATTCGATGCACACGAACATCCCATGCGATCTCCATTAAGACCCTCTACGCATTGCTGTTCGAGAAAACATGGAGAGATCGCACAGAAAAGTACCATCCGTGTTCCTATTAAAGCTAACTCCTTCGCGAGGTTCCGCTCGTCATTTCTTGCCGGTGCACACGACGCGCGCGTACTACAGCGTGCATTACAAGCCGAGATTCCCGGTCCACCTTTGACCCGTGGACGATGTCAGTTCGTGTCGTACGCGCGAGGATAGCGTTACGGCCGGTTCGTCGCTATAATTCGAACACGGTTAGCCACGGGTACAGGCACAGCCATAGCCAGACGCTGTTGGAAACGGATGACCGCTCCTGGAAAGTAAGCGACGTGCTACATGGGAGCTCGTTACCGCGAGAAAGACACTCGCTCCGCGTTTCTCTTCTTACAAGAGTCAGCCGCTTCCTCTGAGCAGCCACGGAGAGCAGTAAGGAACTGCCATCACCGTCTACCTGATCCCACCACCAGATTTATTGGCGCTTTATTGGGGAAAACTAATGGTAACGACTGTTCTATAGGATGCTTCTAACGCTCTGTCCTAAGCTCACTGCGCTTGGAAATGCTTGAATGAAGGGAATCTTGCGGATGATCTGGAGAGAGCTGTAGGATTCAGCAAAAGGTTGTTGGCATGACTGGTGTTAGGTTACGTTTGCTTGAGGGGATTGACGGGAGGATTAGAAGGAGTGATGTAAGGTTAAGATAGGAATAAGAGTTTTAAGCTGGGATAAAGGCCATTTTTAGCTAGGACAAATTAGGTTGGAGCTAGTAGTTTGAGCGACTATTTGATTAGGCTGAAAGTGGCTGAGGACGTACATCTTTCAATGATGTAAGACTAAGTATAAAGCAAGATCAGATAGGATAAGAGTTTTGGGCAAGATTAAGTAAAGATAAATTGAGTCAATGACACTAGTTTAAATGACTATAGGTTAAACTGAAATTGTTGGATTCAATGATATAAGCTTAAGAATAAGACAGAAGAGGATAGGACAAGAATTTTAGACAAGATTAGGTTAGGATGAATTAGGTCCTTGTTATTAGTTTGAATGACTATAGGTTTGATTAAGCTGAAGTTGTTGAATTCAATGATGTAAACTTAAGAGTAAGACAGAAGAGAGTATAGGACAAGAATTTTAGACAAGATTAGGTTAGGATGAATTAGGTCCATGTTATTAGTTTGAATGACTACAGGTTTGTTTAGGCTGAAGTTGTTAAAATCAATGATGTAAGATTAAGTACAAGGCAGGATCAGATAGCATAGGATTTTTAGACAAGATTAGCTAAGATAAATTAGTTTAAATGACTATAGATTTCATTAAGCTAAAGTTGTTGTATTCAATGATGTAAGGTTACGTTAAACTAAAATATGATAGGCTAAATGTTCGCCAAGATATGTTAAGATAAATTATGTTAAGGTTCTCTTATTTTTTCGAATGATGCTACAATTTTACAAAGTTGTAACGTTAGAAAGAATAAAAAAACATGCACCATTATTCTTACAGTAACCAGTCAACTACGTCCATGTTTTGTTTGTAACACGACATTCGTTCGAACGTCAGCTTAGACGTAAGTTCCACATTGTTGAGCATTACTTTCTCCGACCGGTTGTTACAAAGCTGCCAAGTCATCTGTCGCAGATGAAGATCATCGGTTACGAAATCGGTGCGTTTCAGTTCAAGCACCGTGCTTCTAAATCCTTGACCACTTTCCTTCCGTGACGTAACATTTCGATGTTCCTTCCTTTACGCGCAACGAACCCAATGATTTGCATAATGCTCTGCACGATTGTTACGTCGTTACAAATTGTTCGAGATCATGTGCACCGTGCAACGGCCGACGCTTTGACACGAAACAAGGAGTTTGATCGTAGGCCATCCATAATGCATACGTCATGTTTAATGCAACGAAAAGAGAGTGACGTTGGTCGTGTAAGACGCGTGCTTGCGTCGATCGAATGGAGGTAAAAAAAATCGAAGGGGTGTAAATCGCGTAGGATAACGATAAGAGATTCGGTACGGTGAAAGTCGAGACCGATGAGGATACCGTGATTTCCTTAATGCCAGCTTTTCCTCGGTCTCCACGAAATGAAAGTACACGCAAATCTTCTTCCTTCCGTTCAGACATTCTACTTTCTAGGAAGTATCGATTATTGAACGACCAACGACCTCTGATAATCGTTAAACGCTGTGACCGAAACGAATTTGCGCGTAACTGATATTACGTGTCGGCAATTAAAATCACGTGGTAGATGTAAGTTTCTATGTAGATTGGTCATAGAGACGCGAAAATGTACGAGATTATGAAGAAAATCTAAGACTTACGTATGAGGTACACTTTCCACGTAGACTCATCCTATCCTCAGATAAAATACAGTACCTGTAACAGAACGAAAATATTTGTGAAGTGTAACAATCGAGAGAAGTACAAAAAGTCTATCTTTATGATCAACCTCGATTCTACCCTCTATTCAAAGAACATAGAGCCGAAGAAACAGCCATGACATCCCCATTTAAATTCAGTCCGTAGCTCGAACAGGATTCCTGCTCCTAGCGTTGTTCGCAGCTCGACTGCCCTTTGAAAAATATATTTTATGCTGTCTAAGTCACGTGAACAGGCAGTTAGAAAAGGGGACAACATCCGGTGGCGGAGATACGCGAGGTACACTCTGGGGCAAAGTACGCTTTCTTCAACTTAGATCAAAGGAGGCTTTTTTTGTATATTTAAGTTATTACATTTTTCAAGTATGATATTGGAGGAGTCAAGGTTTCAAGTTCTAGAATATTTTTAGATTTGAAAATATTAAAATAGTTAGGGTTGTAGATTCTTAAATATTCAAATACTCAAGCTTCCAAATTCTTTTTAATCATTTTTGTATATTTGAATTTTGAAGGTTCGAATACTCAAATGTTCAAATACTCAAGCTTCCAAATTCTCAAATTTAATATTTACGAACCTTCCATCTTCTCAAATTACCATTTCCTCAATATCCCAAATTCTCAAAGCCCCAAATTCTTAAATCTTCCCAATTCTTAAGTCATTTAATTCTCAAATCCCTAAGTTCCTAAACCTCCCCAATTCTAAGATCCCTAAATTCCCAAATCTTCCCAATTCTCAAGTTCCAGAATTCTCAGATCCCCAAATTCCCAAATCTCCCCAATTCTCAAGTTCCAGAATTCTCAGATCCCCAAATTCCCAAATCTCCCCAATTCTCAAGTCCCAGAATTTGCAGATCCCCAAGTTCCCAAATCTCCCCAATTCTCAGATCCCTAAATTCTCAAATCTTCCCAATTCTCAAGTTCCAGAATTCTCAAATTCCTAAATTCTCAAATCTTCCCAATTCTCAAGTTCCAGAATTCTCAGATCCCCAAACTCCCAAATCTCCCCAATTCTCAAGTCCCAGAATTCTCAGATCTCCAAATTCTCAAATCTCCCCAATTCTCAAGTCCCAAAATTCTGAGACCCCCAAGTTCTGAAGTCTTCAGATTCCCGAAATTCTCAAAGTTCCCAAAATCCTCAAAATTCCTAAAATTCCTAAACTTCCATTTTCCCAAACTCATCCCATCTCAACCTCATAACCGTCCCACCTTGAAAACAACGAAATTTCATAAACAACCAAATACAATTTTCCGTATGAAATCTATGATGCACGACGGTGTACACGTAGGATAAACGATTGCGAAAGGGACGAAGAGGACGTTTCAGCATCAGCGCTGGCATCGCCGAAGAAACGGATGCTTCGCGTACAGGCCCGGTATTACCATATTCACGAGGCTTCCATCTCGAAGTCAATGTCATGGTCCGACGAAGCCCCCGGGCAAATGCGAAACGATCCCAGGAGGAACCTTGAAGAATGTCAGTGTCAGGGTCCCATCGGCCTCGGGGCGACAACGAAACCAGTTCGCAGTCACGTGGACCACCGTCGTGTTTTGAAACAATATTAATAGCCGGTCGCGATATTACCGTCGAAAGACACGGACGAAAAATCGAGCTCCTTTTTATTCATTGCTACTCGACTAATGGAGACTGCTCCTTCTTTTGTGACACCTTTGTCGCATCGCGTGACGAATGTGGAACACGCCCGCGCTCGCTTTCGTTTTTGCGCGGCCAATCAATGGAATGTAGGTTAACTCGGGGATGCATGGACCATTCGATAGCAGATCTTCGTGAGAACGGAGAAAGTTGGATGTCGATAATCGGATGTCTGATTTTATCTTTGGAATTCTAATAAAGAGTGAAACTTTAAGGTTTTCAGAAAAGGAAATCGTATTAATAATAATAATTGCTGGGATTTTTTACTGTTGTATATGAAACACTACTTTGGCCATTTTTTATAATGATTTATTAGTAAAAATGTTTTTAATGTACGCCGTTCAAATCTATATAAATTCAAATAGTGAAAGACAGGTCGCGCGCCGCAAATCACCGAACGTTGCCGAACAAGTCCGACTGACCTGTACAGGTACCATGATGGACATATAACTGTTTCTTTGACATTGGTTTTTAACAATAATAAAAATAATTATCATTATTCATGAAAGAACTGTTATAAATATTTACACATGAATTATACATAGACAGTGTTTTTACTGATGCATATTATAGCTGTTTCATTGTAACAAAAAATTAATATGACGAACATAATATCAGTACAGAGGATCACTAATCAAGTAGTACGATGTCATTGAAAAATTTAACGTATGAAATGAAATGAAATAATTTATTGAGTATGCAATAATAAGGAAAGTGAACCACATAAACAACGAAGAAGCTGAATACATAATTATTCGACGAAACGTTGAATAATTGAAATATTTCACCGAGAAACATTCTTCCATCCAATTACTTTTACATAATGATTTTTCAATCTGAAAGTGTCTCGAGTAGCGCAACTCGTTACTTCGAATTCCTTTCGATAAGAGGAAAAGGAGATACTCGTCTAATTATCCTCGGAACACTTGCAAGACTTTCTAACAGCGATTGGACTCTGCTAATAGCAATTCTAATGGCAATCCTACGCACGACCAATCCGCATTTATCGACGAACGTAACTGAACGGTTGACACCAACAGGAATGCAAGCAGCGCATCAGAAATCAATGGGGAAAATCGGTCATCGTTTGCTTTTAATTAACCACTCACTGCATGCATTTCAGACAGCTAATAGAGTGGCGAGAACCGAGAACTTTCACTGGAAGAGCACTCTAATTGTGAGAGTGCCACTCTCGCGTATGCATCGGACGCCTTTTAAGACTCCGGTGAATAGAAACACGTCGAGTCTTGAGAGAATTTAATTTCTTTATTTGATCGATGGATGCTAAGGTCAGGTGAAGGAAATCTTGTTAGGAAAGAACTATTACTTGTTGAAAATTACTTGGTTAATTTTCATAGGGAAGAATTATTACTTCACTAAAATTTTTATTGACATTTCTTTATTAAATTGACTTTGACATAATTAAACGTACTTAACATACTTAACATATTGAACGTACTGAACATACTGAACATACTGAATATATTGAATATACTGAATATACTGAATATACTGAATATATTTAATATATTGAATATAATGAACATATTGAACATATCGAACATATTGAACATATTGAACATATTGAACATATTGAACATATTGAAACATATTGAACATATTATCATACTGAACATATTGAACATATTGAACATATTATCATACTGAACATATTGAACATATTGAACATATTGAACATATTGAGCATATTGAAACATATTGAACATATTATCATACTGAACATATTGAACATATTGAACATATTGAACATATTGAACATATTGAACATATTGAACATATTGAACATATTGAACATATTGAACATATTGAACATATTGAACATATTGAACATATTGAACATATTGAACATATTGAACATATTGAACATACTGAACATATTGATCATATTGGACATACTTAACATACTTGTTAGCGTCAAGCCGTGTGCAAAGGTGGCACACGTGTCAGGGTCATCGTATCCCGGATTTTGACCCGGTTCTCAGGGGTCTTGGGATGACAATAATATAAACTCATGTCCGTCATCGAGTTAAGGATCGGTGGTAACCAATAGCTAGGGACCGCGACGAATTCTAAGAGTCGCGAATGTTATGGTTAGAGGTCGATGCCTTCTTCTTTGAGGATCGCCGAAGGTGTCGTGTCTCGTGGCCGATGACCCGACGTCATGGTGCTGCGTGGCACGTGCACAGAGATTAGGGTATGCTAGTAAGATCTGGTCACAGAGTGGGGAGGATATTGCATCCTTCGTTAAGCGGACCTTGAGGGACAGCAAGGCACTTAACCCAGAACTTCCAAAGTATACGGATCGCGAATTAACGAAAAGACCTTTTTATCTAACATCAGAAGCGGGATTCGTGCAAGTTATATTAAAAACTCACGTTCACAATGGAGGGTGCACCGAGCACATCTAGTACGCCATCGTTTGACGAACTTTTTCGACGTTTTATGGAAACGGTCGCGTCCGGTGTAGTTCCGACAGTTACGCCCGCGGTAAATGATAGAGCAGTCGCGGATGCCATACCAGAGTTCGGCGGATCTGATCTTGGCGAAGACGCGAATCAGTGGTGTAACATTGTAGAAAAGATTACGGAAAGACTTCCTGTGTCACAAAGACTTTCTTTGGCCACCCATGCATTGACGGGTGCTGCCAAAAAATGGTACAAAGGATGGGAGGGAAACCCGAGGACGTGGACAACGTTTCGGGAAGACTTATGTTCGGTGTTCGTGACGGAAGATAGACTTTGTGAGAGATTATCGCGTGCAGTGAATTACAATAGTGATGCTGCCGTGTCATACTCAGAGTATGCCCGAAATAAACTAAAATATTACGGGCAAACGCAAATTGCTTTTAAACCGCACGAGTTAATCAGTCTAGTGATAGGACACATAACTGATCCCAGCGTGCGCCAGTCATTAATGAATGCTCGCTATACCACCACCGCAGACCTATTGACTGGCATTGCAAACTTTGTTAAGGTGCCACCAAAGGAAAAGTGCAGTGAAAATAAAAGTGCAACATTTAATCGTCGCGAGCAAACCCCGCGAAGACGATGTTTTCAGTGCAACGAGACCGGACACCTCCAAAATGATTGTCCAAGAAAACGGAAAGCAGAGGCTTCGTCGAAAATCCCCACGAAAAGGTTCAATGTGCCCACGTGCACATTTTGCACTAAAAGAGGACACGAAGAGTCTGAGTGCTGGGTGAAGCGGCGAACACCTCGAGAAGACAATGACAGAAAGAAAACCAACAAACGTCATGGAGAACCTGAGGCGAATACCTGCTTCGCGCTTGATCATAAGTTTACCCCTATTATTTTAGGAGATATGCTAGTGCGAAGTTGCCTTATAGACAGCGGGGCGACCTGTTCGCTAGTAAAAGAGCAGGTAGCAAAACGTGCACACTGCAAAATAGAGCCACATATAACGACTGTTAGGGGATTGTGTGATTCCGTTATGTCTACTGTCGGTATTACAACTGCCGTAGTACAGACTGAAGAGGTGACCACTGAGCTTGATCTTCTGGTGGTTCCCGAAAATGTTATGGCGTATGACGTCATAATTGGGAAAAATGTAGTGGTGCAGGGCATCCAAATTTTGACGGGTTCTGATGGGGAGACGAAACTAAGAAGATGCACACCTTCTCCGACGGGAATTCCAGAGAATTCAGCACTACACTGCCATACCTGTGACGTCGGCGACGAGGAAGCACAGAGGGGAGTGGAAAATCTGATGGACCAATTCAACCACATGATCACTAAAGGCAATAAAGTGCGATGCGTGAGTACTGGAGAAATGAAAATTAAACTGAAGGAGGACAAGGTAATAAATTACCACCCTTATCGTTTATCTATTTCTGAACGCGAGAAGGTACGTGAAATTGTTGATGATTTGTTAGAAAACGGTATAATACGGGAAAGTGTTTCGCCGTTTGCTAGTCCGATAATTCTGGTTAAGAAAAAGAATGGCAAGGATCGGATGTGCGTTGATTTTCGTGCCTTAAATAGAATTACTGTTAAAGACCGTTACCCTCTACCCTTGATAGAGGACCAACTTGACCGTTTGGGTCGGGGAAAATACTACACGATATTAGACATGGCTTCCGGGTTTTACCAGATTTCCATTGCCGAAGAGTCCATAGAAAAGACAGCTTTTGTGACCCCGGATGGGCACTACGAATTTTTAAGAATGCCGTTCGGTTTGGCTAATGCACCGGCTGTTTTCCAAAGGGCCATAAACACTGCTTTGGGAAAGTTACGTAATAAAATAGCTTTAGTATATATCGACGATATTCTTATTCCATCGCAAACCATAGAAGAGGGACTAGAGCATTTGGAAACAGTACTGCAAGCATTAGATACTGCAGGATTTTCTTTGAATATTGAAAAATGTAAATTTTTCCAAAAGTCTATTGAGTATTTAGGTAGAGAAGTCTCTGCGGAAGGTATTAGGCCAGGGAAAGACAAGGTTCGAGCCTTATTAGAATCACCGATTCCAGCCAATGTAAAACAGGTTAGGCAATTCATGGGCTTAGCCAGTTATTTCCGAAAATTTGTGCCTGAATTCGCTGTACGGACAGCTTGTATAAGCAAATTGACGAGGAAAAATGAACAGTGGCATTGGGGTGAGGAACAAAAGAAAGCTCGTTCTTATGTTCTCGAGAAACTTAGCTCGAATCCGTTGCTCGTAATTTTTAATCCTGAAAGAGAAACAGAATTGCATACAGATGCAAGTGCAATCGGTTTCGGGGCTATCCTTTTTCAGAAAGTAGACGGAGATTCTAGGGTAGTAGCATATTTCAGCCGACGCACCACACCGGAGGAGTCTCGTTACCACTCATATGAATTAGAAACACTTGCAATCGTCAACGCGTTGAAGCATTTCCGTGTATATTTATTAGGCATCAAGTTCAAAATCGTGACTGATTGCAATGCTATTAAAGCTACAAGTACCAAGAAAGATTTACTACCGCGTGTTGCAAGATGGTGGATGTTTTTACAAGACTATGATTTTGAAATAGAATACCGAAAAGGCAAATATGTAGAACATGTAGATTACCTAAGTCGAAATCCGCCTAAAAACTATCGTGTGAACACAATTTGTAAAGATTCATGGTTAGAAGTCGCTCAGGGTAACGATGAGGAAACTCGAAGTATAATGGAACGTGTTAACAATGGGGATTCTATTTGTAGTGATTACGTTATTCGGAAAAATGTTTTATGTAGGAAAATAGTTAGAGATACCGGTCGTGTAGTATACCGTAGTTATGTGCCGAAAGGTAGTCGCATTGGATTATTACGGTTATATCATGACGAAAATTGTCATGTTGGTTTTGATAAGACGTATGATCGGATAGCCCAAAAATACTGGTTTCCGCGAATGAGAAATTTTGCTAAAAAATACATTGAGCACTGCATTACTTGTACTGTTGCTAAAAAACATACTGGGCCGAAACAGGGATTTTTACACTCGATACCAAAGAAACCTATTCCGTTTGATACAGTTCATGGAGACTGTGTGGGTCCGTTTATAGAATCTCGTGAAGGTTACAAACATACTTTATTGCTGGTAGATGCTTTCACAAAATATATACAATTAGTCCCCTTGAAGTCCTTGAGTGGGCCTGAGATGCTACAAGTATTTAGAGACCGTTTAACTTTGTTTGGGACACCAAAGAGGGTGGTGTTAGACCGGGGTACAAATTTCACCTACAAGCCGTTACAAAAACTATTTCAAACACATGGTATCGAAGTGCACTTAATTGCTACAGGGGCTCCGCGCGCAAATGGGCAGGTAGAACGGTACGTTTCTACAGTAACGAATCTTTTAACGGTGGAAGCATCAAATAGTGCAGAATGGCCGAGCAAGTTGCCGAAGATTCAGCTTACTTTGAATACTACCGTTCAAAGTACGACTGGATTTTCGCCTATGAGGCTATTATTTGGTTTAGAGCGCGGTACAAGTATTGCAGAAGCTGCTGAGAGAGAGTTACCGAGTACAGAAGATAACATTGATTTAGTTGCTGATAGAGCTCTTGCGGCAGATCGATTAACAAAGAATGCCGAGTCGCAAAACAAACGTTTTAACAAAAGCCGTCGAAATAATGTAGAATACAAAGAAGGAGATACTGTGTTTGTAAGTCCATCGGATACACGTAGAGCGAAGTTAGACATGAAATTTGTAGGTCCATTTAGAATAGAGAAAGTTTTAGAGAATGACAGATACGAAATTATTGGGAAAAGTAAAAAGTCACAAATAGTTCCTAAGGATCGTTTACGATTGTGGAAGGGTGAATGGCCGGGTGACGATGTTGCTGAAAATTTGAGTGACGTCATGGATGAACCGTGTTAGCGGTAATAATTTAAGTAATTATGAAAGGATGAGAAAAAGAAGTACCGATTTAGTACGAATGTTGATTTTTGTGTAAAGTTCTATGGTTGAGATTAGCTGCCATGAAGTGTGTTTGAGTAGCTGTTAAAATGTCTGATGTATGTCAGTGATTTGTGATGATGCTGTTGCATCGTTGTTGCAGCATACTTGCGAGTATGGTCTGTGTTTGGGGTACGCATTTGCGAATGGTACCGCCTGTTTGCGCGGTATTCGCTAGTTTGTGGATACCGTGGCTGCCGGATGACACTGTGGGTGTCATCTGGAGGTGACGCACTTGCGGGTGTAGTCATCGTGGAAATAACGTATGAAAGGCGACAATGTCGAGTACGGAATAGAGTAACGTTATGGGTTCGAAGGTGACCTCTATCATGGGTGACAATAAGGCCACGGACTTGATATGTTGCCTTGCGAAGGACGACGTTTGAAAGGTACACGAATTGCGCGGAATAGAGGACGTTATGAGTTCGATAAAACTGTAGATTGTTTTATCGTGTGTTTGAAAAGGCTGTGTGCCTGGAAATATGTGGAAGCACTTGTTAAGTGTTGTCTGTTGTTGTGGAGTGCTTGCGAGCGCTGCTGTTGTTATATGAGTATGTGAGAATACTGTCTGTGGAAGAACGCACTTGGGGGTGTTGAATTGTGAGATGAGCTTTGGTAAGCCGTCTGAGATTGTTTTAAAATGTTTGAAAGCATTGTTGCAGAATCGAGAGTAATGAGAGAAAGTAATTACGATTGAAATTCGTGTGAGATTGTTGAAAGATAATCTGGGTGAATTGTATCAAATACAACTGTTGATGGATGCTTCTCGAGAGCGCGAAGCATGTCAGGTTGGCCGTGTTAGCGTCAAGCCGTGTGCAAAGGTGGCACACGTGTCAGGGTCATCGTATCCCGGATTTTGACCCGGTTCTCAGGGGTCTTGGGATGACAATAATATAAACTCATGTCCGTCATCGAGTTAAGGATCGGTGGTAACCAATAGCTAGGGACCGCGACGAATTCTAAGAGTCGCGAATGTTATGGTTAGAGGTCGATGCCTTCTTCTTTGAGGATCGCCGAAGGTGTCGTGTCTCGTGGCCGATGACCCGACGTCATGGTGCTGCGTGGCACGTGCACAGAGATTAGGGTATGCTAGTAAGATCTGGTCACAGAGTGGGGAGGATATTGCATCCTTCGTTAAGCGGACCTTGAGGGACAGCAAGGCACTTAACCCAGAACTTCCAAAGTATACGGATCGCGAATTAACGAAAAGACCTTTTTATCTAACATACTGAACATATTGAACATATTTAACATACTTAACATACTTAAAAATTCTTTCAAATTAATATCAAATTTTGAAGTTAAGTTTGAAGCAAATGTTACTTTAGAAAATGTTGAAGTTTAGAAATTTGTTAATTTAGAGAAATTCTGAAGCTCTAAACCTAACCATTTCCTCGAAGCACAATCTCCTTCGTTATTGTATCTCACCGCGTTTAATTCGATTGTTCCCATGCGACATAACGCACGAGAAAGTCGGCTAATAATTGTAAAACACTTTCCGACTTTCAATATTAATGTCCGACAGGGATGAATCGTTGTAAGAGTAGGCGTTTTCCCGCGGAGAAATCGTCACGATCGATATGTACTTCCTCTCCGCTTGCGAATCACACGAACTCGTAGAAGACGGACAGTGATTCAACGTATTTCCTCGCCGGCAAATCGCGTCTTTTTTTTTCTCCGTAGCATCTTCGCGCGAGAAAGTAAACGGGTCGGCCAACTCTCTCACGGTGTGCAATTCCCGAGGTGTACTACGTTCAACTAGTCTCTGAACATGCACCGTGCGTGAGGCAATCGTTGATCGTGAAATTGCCGAGCTTGCTCTTTCTAATTTATACGTAGATTATTGCCGGAAAGGTTTGGAAGCCGATTGTTCGCCGACACAATAAACAGTTGTGATTTTATTATTTTCTCGAGCTAAATGGAGCTAGATAGTTGAGAGAGCATCTGTAATTTAATAACTTTCAGCCTTCTCAATAACAGATCGCAATAACCATCGAAATCTGTGTTTTATGACTTATAATGATAGTACTTTATCCGGCGTACTCGTTACGCTACCTGAGGTGGATTCCGCTCAGCAAATTGTTATCGACTGCACGATTATTCTAAGACAGTAGATTCAAACGGGAGATATCGACTGTCTACAGTTTAATTTGCAAGAAATTGAAAATAACCGTGAATGTTAACTTTTCCGACATATCGTGTACGAAGTCTCCGCAGCGTTTTTCGTACAATTCTCTCTCGCGATCTTTCAAATGTCAGCTCGAAAAAGTTGCTCGTGTGCATCGAGTGTAAAACTTGCAAGAAACACACGCAAGAAGCAAGTAGTCGAACAGACAAGAAATAAAAGAGGAGAGAGTAGATATAAGAGCTTAATGACTTTTTTGATCAGACCTCATAGACGTGACCATAAAGCTAATGAACGTATAAGAGCATACGTACAGACGTTAAAGAGGCAAAGCGTTAAAAACCGCAAACATCCTTCTCAAAAGGATACAAGAAAGCTGTTGATCGCAGACTGTATTTAGAACCTCCATCAAACACAGCGCGAAGAACGTCAACACCCAATCAAGCTTAACTAACGCTGTTGAACGGAACAACCGTCTAAGCCGATAGTTTGAAAGCCACGCCTATCAAAGACACGTTCCAGCATCAGACAAGCTGCTGCTAGGCAAAGGGAAAACGAACAAAACGAGTTAGGCTTCCACTCTGCTCGATAATCGACGAGCATCGCGCAAGCTCAAGCTCCTCAGGCCTAAGCGGAGATTCCTGTTTCTCCGCCCTGCACATCCGACACCGATATAATTCTAAGAACCGCAGGAACTACGTAAGCGTAACGATACTGGTACACTCGACTGCAATCTAGACTTCTAACGATGAGGGGATCTTCTATCATTTCACTTTCTTTTTGAGAAGGTGAAGGTAACAATGTTCACTCTATTTCCCTATTCTTATAATTTTCTAAACATCAAATCATTAAATGCCAAAATACCCAAATACCTGAATACATGAAAATCAAATTGGTTCAGGGGTTATGTGAAATAAAATACACGCGTAGAGTATATCGGATCTATAATTATGTTTATAAATGGGAAAATTAGATGGTGAAGGAAACTATAAAAGAATTCGGTGCTTGCAAGATGGAGGCACGGTTAGAACTATTATAAAAAGAACTGCTAGGACAGTACATATACCTGGAGTACTCGCAAGCGTCAGACGCTAATTAAACAATGACTTCGAAGGATGTGGGGGTTTCTGAAAACGGTGTAAGCATGGTCAAGGCTTTAACTTCAACACAAATAACCAAATTCCCAAGTCCACATATCTCTAAATATACAAATTCCCAAATCTTTGAGCATCCAAATGTCCAAATTCCCTAGTCTATATATCTCCAAATTCCCAAATTCCCAATTCACCAATTTCCCAAATTTGCAAATTTCCCGAATTCCCAAATTCCCAAATTCCCAAATTCCCAAATTCCCAAATCCCCAAATTTCCAATCCCCCAAATTTCCCAAATTTGCAAATTCCCCAATTTCCTAATGCCCCAGTTCCCAAATTCCTAAATTCCCAAATTTCCAAATTCCCCAAATTCCCAAATTCTCAAAGTCCCCGAATTTCTCAAATTCCCCAAATTCCCCAAATTCCCCAAATTCCCAAATTCTCAAAGTTCCCGAATTCCCCAAATTTCCAAAATCCCCAATTCCCAAATTCCCAAATCCCCAAAATCCCCAAATCCCGAAATCCCTAAGTCGCCAACTCACCTACCCAAATCTCCAAATTCCAACCCCGTTAACCCAACAAACTACCAAACCTAAAGTTTCTAAAATGTCCAGACGAAAATTTCTAAACCCTCCCAAGAGTAAAAGAGATTTGCAGCCGAGTGTACCATCCCGATTCAGTAGCGTAAAGCAAGCTAGCAACGTCCCCAATAGGGAGAGCAGCCACCGGTCGTGTTCTTTTTCGTCCTTCTTGCGCTACAGTTTTTACGCCTTGCACCGGTAGCAGAAAGAAAGCAACTGCGTATAGAAGCTGTGTCCGTGGTTGGCTCGGTCGCCTCTTCCCGGACTCAATTTTACTCATTAAGGCTAGATTCCTGCACGAAGCCTGCGCGCCGTGCAGCAACTAGATCCCGTGCCGGGATAGCTGCAGGCCACGGTCCTTCCACCGTAAACAGGAGCGAGTAAAACGATACCGTCTCGCGGGACTCGCGTGAATTCTGTTTCTACGCTTACAACGTGCCGACACAGACGCTCGACAAAAAGGCTGCACGCGCGAGACCCGTCCACCGATCCGAGACTGGCCTCGATTATATTCAGGAAAAATCGACGACGTCTCCTGCCAACGACTCGATGGATGGACGATCCCGGCTATTTTTACAGGAACGCTGTTTTCCTTTGCCGATCTTAACGTGGATACCACAAGGATACGCCGGCTCCTTTTTGCCACGCGATCGAACGCTCGAGATTGGCATGTTTGTTTAGGATCAGCTTTTGTTTCCTGTTGGCTAGGAATGTAGGCATTCTTTTTGGGCAAAAGGTAATAGGTGTGAAGGTAGAACAGTAGTTTACAAATACTGTTATTTGAGGTGTTGAAATTTTGGGAATGATTGGCTTCAGAGATTTGACAAGTTAGGTTTGAAGGAAGTTTAGGAGTATGACATTTAGCCTACTTTGATTCCTGAACTTTGATTTGAACCTCGTTTGGACATTTGAAGCACAGTACATTTGAGGTACAGTAAGACAATACCTCAAGGAAGTAATGTTCTGGAAATGTTACCCAAATCCACATCACACAACTCCCAATCAAACATTACGAAATCTACATTTCATAATCGTACACCCAATAACCATCTGCCTTAAACGAACAAATTGCAATTATCTAACTAATCCTCTCGTAACTAATTCCGAGAATATTTAATTGCCCTCAAGTCGTAACAGTTGAGCAACAACCGGAAACAGAAGAGTCGCAAAATAGTGCGAATAGGTAGTAAGGCCAAGAACAGAAATAAGACGACCAGTCACGTATTTCTACGTTTGCGGCGAAAGTGCTATCGAGAGCAAACGTACGAACCCCTTATCCTGGCCGCAACAACGTGCGGACCAACCTTGCAGAGAGCTATCCCATAAAAAGGAAGATGCACGAAGCGTATCGTCGAAATTCAATTTCGTTCCTGGATGCTTGTAAAAACAGTCACGTGTACAGACACCCCGCGATTATCACCGACGAAAAAATCCTCGCCACACAGAGGCCGGATATTAGCGGGTTAGATAATGGCGGACTGGAACGAAATTGGCCCACCTGGAACTTAGCTCGATTTTATTTGCGGGATCGTTTCTTGGTGAAATGGGGGTTTCAGACCGAAACAAGACCTCCTTGTTCACCTAAACTTTAAGAGATAATGTTTCTAAAATGTCCACTTGGTTTTCACATACTCTTCTATGTTACCTGATTATGTTTGATTAGACCTGATTATTGTAATCTTATCTATATTATGTTGAAAAAACTCAGTCTTTGTCTGTACATAATGGACATACCTAGTCTCATTTGATTTCGACTTAACAGAGCAGTGACCACATGTGAACATTGTAGCACATGTGGCCTTCATATCCACTTCATCAAACGAGTTCTGTCCACCGTGTAGTAAATATAGAAAATAGTAGTTGCAATATGTAGTAATAAAACTGTAGAAAATATAGTAAATACCTATTATTATAAAGTTACTAAATTATGCAAATAATAAAAATTGTACATGCATGATGTTAAAAATAAGAAAGTGTAATGGAACATGAAACAGATGAAGCTGACACTAAATTCTGCTACAATTATCCATATAATAGTATCAAATTGTAAGCTGATCGATTTAATTGGAGTGATATTAAAATGTAAAATGAAATTTGCATATTAAGTCCATAACGATAAATCATATTGGTCGCATGTTACGCACGTTCGCGTTATTTATGTTGCCACTATAATTTGCTGTAAACGGTCTGCCGGGTATAATATGAATTTAAAAGATGCTACGAACAACTGGGTGTCGAGCACGCTATTGAAAATAGAGGTTCATGAATGCAGATAAGTGCAGTGTTACAGCTCGACGATTGTAAGCGTACACCCTGGAACCCAGTAGCCTGCGTCTCATTTGCTTACTCGCAGTTGTATCGATTTCTCATTTATTGTTGTTTAAATGTATCGTAATCTATAGATGTAGTACGCTCTATTTATTTGATAAAATTAGACTAAGATGCATTTTTTATTTATTTCATTTTAGGGTAAATTTAAGGTTAGTTCATGAGTAATCGTTGTATGTGGAGTTTCAAATTTCCATATTTACAGATCTCTGTATTCATTCATTTTTATATTTAAAATCTTTTGATGTTGTAAAGAATAGTATTCTTGAGTTTCTATGATTGTAAATTTTTTATTCTTCAATTTTTGTACTCTCTGAATTTCTATATCTTCTAAATCTACATATGCAAGTTCTACATATGAAATTTCAATACTTCCAGATGTGCTATATTCTCCAATTTTTGTATTCCTCAGATTTTTACATATATCCCTCAATTACCGTATTACCCAAATTTCTATATTCTCCGAATGTCTACATTGTCCACCATTTATATTCCATATGATAACAATATATTCCACGTTCATATTCCATACACCATATGCATACCTCCAAAAGTCTACATATGCAAATTTCTAGACTACACGTACATTCCCCAATTTCTGACATATACTATACAAATTACAATAAAATGTAACACTAATTCTGTAAATTTAAATTCTGAAACTTGCTGTCTATCAATTTGATGGATATGATTGACTGTTACTGTCATTATTTTATTCCAAAAATTAATCTAAACGATCCGATGAACCAAAACGTTTCAACGATCTAAAACTCGATTCTCAAATCTCCATCGCGAAGTAAAAGTGTTTCCTATCGATGGCGAAACACCGAGCGGTGGAAAAGCAAGGCACGATCGCGCACAGCTTGAAAATAATAGCTAGCTTCGCGTCCGTAGAAAGTAAAGTTAGCTCTCTTGAAATCCTGCCTCGTTGTTTACGACATTGTGCGAACTTTTGCATTGTAAGCGTTCACGCGACAGCACACCTTCTTTCCTTGTTTAATACATTCACTACCGTGGGGGTCAACAGTGACCGGCACCCAGGAATTTAATATAATCGTATAATCGAACGAGCAATCGAAGAAAGATTCTAAACAGCATTAACACGTTACATTCCACGATAAGCATTATAATTGCTTCCGTTTTCTAATTTAAACTTTCCACCTGTACTTTGCGAAATCAGTATAATTGTAACGGTACTTCGAATTATTCTTCATTATATCAACTTATTAAAATTGCGATGGTATTTGCTGTAGGGTTGCTTATTAATATTACGTTAACTATATAAGGCGAGTTTTTGAGTTGAGTGAAGCGATTTACTTTGAGTAGATTGCAGTCTCTGGTTATATAGACACTTAGGCAAGCGGTTTTACACATGCTGAGGGAATTATTTTTCTGTGATCAGATGTGGAAATTGGGGAATTTGGAAGCGAGGGAATTGTGAAATTTGGAAAATGGGAAATTTGAGAGATGGAACACTTGGGAGATGGAAAACTTGAGAGATGGGACACTTGGGAGATGGGAAATTTGAGAGATGGAACACTTGGGAGATGGGAAACTCGGGAGATGGGAAACTTGAGAGATGGAAAACTTGGGAGATGGGAAATTTGAGAGATGGGAAATTTGAGAGATGGGACACTTGGGAGATGGGAAACTTGAGAGATGGAAAACTTGAGAGATGGGACACTTGGGAGATGGGAAATTTGAGAGATGGAACACTTGGGAGATGGAAAACTTGAGAGATGGGACACTTGGGAGATGGGAAATTTGAGAGATGGAACACTTGGGAGATGGGAAACTTGGGAGATGGGAAACTTGGGAGATGGGAAATTTGAGAGATGGGAAATTTGAGAGATGGGAAACTTGGGAGATGGGAAACTCGGGAGATGGGAAACTTGAGAGATGGGAAACTTGGTACATGGGAAACTTGGTAAATGAAAAAATAGAAAAATACCAAATTTGAAAAATCTAAAAATTAAAAAATTTGAAAGCTAACAAATTAAATAAATGGGAAAATTTCCAAAAACAACAATTACAAAATGATCGTTCATCGTCCATTTCTAAAGTTTTCCGCTGTAACCGCAGCAATACAAACCTTGTCTCTCCATTGTCTCGCAAGAGTATTTTTCCTTAAAGCAAGCTCCCCGTAGAAAGTAAAGCACTGCTACCAGCGTATCCAGTAAGGAGTGGCGTAACCGGTAGCAAAAACATTAATCAAACGTTTAGGGCTCATCTGGCATTGTTATCGTGGAATTTACAACATCATTAGTTATAATGAAGCCGCGTCTGAACTCGAAGAACGTGCGTAAATGACGCGGAGAAAATAAAGGATCATGCACAGCATATGCGCATAAGCGAACGTGACTGGAATAAGGTTTACGCACAGTGTACGTGAATCAGATGGCACAGTTCGCTCGCGAACGAAGATGTCCACGTCGAAAACGAGCTACCTTCGAACAATCTCGATTTCATATCGGCGGACATAAATCTGACCAGATGGGGCATTATTAAATCCAAGGATCCTAGCGGCATCGAGCTCGATATCCGAATAAGGAATCGAGATGAAAGACGAATTCATAATCCATTGATGCTTCACAACACCTTGGATGTATTAACCTTCAGACTTTACAAAATGTTTAAAATTTAAATTGCCTTAAAACGGAATGTTTCGAGCAAAAATTTCGGGATTTTTTAATTTATGGAAGGACTTATGGAGGTTTTGGATACTCGTTCACTCAAGATGAAATACTTGATTTTAAATAAAATAGTTTGGGTCAGATGTTTTATAAGAAGGTATTAGAGAAATGCAAAAATTATGTCAAGTTTTGGATCATTCACTAAAAGCTGTTCTTTATGAAATAAGTCAGAGAGATGGAAGTCTTGAGAGATGGAACACTTGGGAGATGGGAAACTTGAGAGATGGGAGATTTGGGAGATGGGACACTTGGGAGATGGGAAACTTGGGCGATGGAACCCTTCGGAGATGGGAAACTTGGGAGATGGAAAACTTGAGAGATGGGAAACTTGGGAAATGGGGTTTCCAAATTTATAGGAAATTAAAAATTATATCACATCATAATACCATGAAAAGTGTTACTTTAACATAATAGCACTATAGCTCGCATTGTAATAATTATTCAAAAAGTAATTCAGCAAGATTTGTTTGGAAGGTATCGAATAATCCCCACTACCTTGTAACACCAAACTGCAAATATTTATTAGAATGTTCTATAAACAGAAAGTGAAAATACGTACTTTGTAAGAAGAGTTACTTCGACATCTAACTTTCGAATTTACCTAATGCATCACATTTCAAATACTTTATTACTACATCGATTGCCGGCACCATTTTCATACATAAACGGTGTCAACCGCATTCAAGAGTTTCTACAAGGAGCAAGGATCGAAGATCGATCTACCATGCTGATTTAAAGCGAAAGTAACACGCAACCGTGAAGAATCTTGATTTATAGAAATACGAGTTTCATGCGGACAGAGATTTAAAGAGTATCGGTAGCACAGGTCTTGCTGATTATAGATTGCGTCCACGTGGAAGATAATTCGAACGATTAAGTGACACTGATGGTGTAACGCGTTGGAATAATTTTTCATGTGGACGCGACTGACACCTGACATCCTCGGTTATCGATTGGAACGTTGGATCCTAACATTAATCATCTGTCTTATGAGATAAGACAATAACTTCCGACTGAAGAAAAAGAAAAATTGATCCGAGAGGAAAACCTTGTTTGATGTTTTAGAAAATTACTCGTTTAAGTAATATGTAAATAATGTATTAATTAAGCAGTATATTGCTTAATTACCACAACTGTGGTAGAAATTGAATAATCAATTTTTAATACTCCATTCAAAAACTTTGTAATTTCTTAATTTGATATGTACGAATTTATGAATTTGGAAATTGGAAGATTTGAAAGCTAGGAGCTTGTAAACTTAACAATCGACGATCTAAGAATGTGGAATCTGAAGAGAAAGAAACACGATGACTTCTTTAGCTGAATGTCATCTAAAAGATATGCTAAGTGTCACTACCAGTATGAATTTACAAACCTATGTAATAAAATTCCAACCCTAACAAGTCAATCCTGAATATCAACCAAATCTGTCTAAATAATTTCGTAAACTATGTACCCTCTAAAAAGAGTCATGAAGTCCACCTTATCGAACAATAAGTTATCAAGTTATTAGACAGTTATCTAAGTTTTTGTCCACAGTTATTGAGCCTCCCTGTATGTCCCTATCGAAACGATTAACCCTTCACGTCCAAAATAAAAATAAAAGACAAACAGCAGAAAAATCAATCGAATCGATCAATCTAGAGGTAAGAAGAAACAGGTGCTCGATACCTGGATCTTTACACCTACGTATCGGAACTAATCTAGCAAGCGTAGCAATGAAACATCATCCGAAATGCCGCGAAGATACCGTGATAAAACTAACGTCGGCTCACGGTCTTGGTCGGAACATTTGTACCGAGTTTCAAGAGCAGCACGGACTCCAGACGAGATCGTTAGATACGAGGTACCTAGAAATGCCATGGGGAAAGAAACTGAGGGGTGAGAGAGGAAAAAGAGAGAGATAGAGAGGGAAAGAAGGAGAGAGAAAGAAACAGTGGTTGCACTATAAGCCACCTGCAAAAAGCTGGATGGCAACCTGTTCTTCGAGCACCGATCGCGCACTCTACTCGAGAGCTCGTGGACTTCTGTGATTAGACTCGATAATACGTGCTACAGTAGGAACGTACTAGCGAATTGCGCAAAAAGAAAAATTCCTGTTTGCTAGATATGTTGGTAGAGATGTAGCTTTATGTTATGGACGAAGTTGATTTCTTGAGAATTGTATGTGGGTAGGTGGGGTTTTTGAATCATTGGAATGTGGGGATTTGAGGGTTTGGAAGTTTGGTTAGGGGAATTTGGAAATTTGGGAAATTGGGATTTGCAAGTTTCAGAGTTTGGGGAAATTGGGAAATTAGGGAATGGGGGAAATAGGGAACGGGGGGATTAGGGAATGGGGGATTAGGGAATCGGGGATTAGGGAATGGGGGATTAGGGAATAGGGGATTAGGGAATGGGGGATTAGGAATAGGGGAATTACAGAATGGGGGATTAGGGAATGGGGGAATTAAGGAATGGGGGAATTAGGAACGGGACTTAGGGAATGGGAAAATTAGGGAACGGGGGATTAGGGAATGGGGGAATTAGGGAATAGGGGAATTAGAGAACGGGGGATTAGGGAATGGGGAAATTAGGGAAGGGGGGAATTAGAGAATGGGGGAATTGAAAAATTGAAAATTGAAAAATTGAAAAATTGAAAAATTGAAAAATTGAAAAATTGAAAAATTGAAAAATTGAAAAATTGAAAAATTGAAAATTGAAAAATTGAAAAATTGAAAAATTGAAAAATTGAAAAATTGAAAAATTGAAAAATTGAAAAATTGAAAATTGAAAAATTGAAAAATTGAAAAATTGAAAAATTGAAAAATTAGGAAATGTGCAAATTAGAATGATTGAATGCTTCGTTCACTAAAGATATTTTTCTCGCGAACCGAAACATATTCAAGTGATAACAACGATACGCAATTGCAAAACCCTGTCATGCATCATACACGATATAAAGAATATAAATGCCGCAGACGTTGCAGTGATCCAAGCGTATAAATTTCATAAGATCACCTCACAAAAAAAAATATACTAGACAAGTTTGTTAATTTCTGTTTGAATTCCATAGCTCGATGCCATCGAAGTTGATCGAATTGCAGAATTTCTGATCACCGCGATAAATAATTTATAACGATGATCGATTTTCTCCGTATTTTTTCTCTTTTAAATGAGTTTACGCGTAGGTAAGATTTCAATGTCATCCGTCAAGAAGAGACGTCGAAGGACTAGCATTGGTATTCTTAAAGAATCCTTTCTGCCTCGAGTTTATACTTTTTCTCCTTATCCTTCGACTAGCATCTCTGCCCGTCGTGTTCTCCGTTTTTGTATTCTCGTTCCTGTTCGGTGGAAAAGGACATAACCTTCGGTATGATTGCTCCTCGAACGCCAGCTTTTTCTTATATTTGCGTGGTATTCTTCAACCGGTGCTCCCGCTAAGAGAAGAGGTTTTCTTCGAACGGGAACTTCTACGAAGCACCTTTAAAGTCTAGCAAGAGTAAACATTTCTGTGTACGTGTGCTAGGCGCTTTCGCGTGTCGCGTTTAAATAATTAATTTGCACTTAATTTATATTAGTTATCAACACCTTTATTCACTAAAGGGCTTCTGAATTAAATATATTGGAGTGATGTATGTGACAAATATTTTCCTTTATCATAAAGAAAAATATATGCATACATTTAACCACATATGTATACAAAAATTCAAAAACACTGAATTTTAAAAAAATGGTAATTTGAAGTTCCGTTAAAAAATTCGAAGTTTGAAACTCTGAAACTTAAAAATTATAAAAGTATTAAATTTTAGAAATTTAGTAATTTGAAATTCGATTAAAAAATTACAGTAAGTCAATTTTAGAAGTGAAGGTTCTTACAATGCAAAGTTAACAAATATACACAAGATAAAATTCGTGCGTCAATAAAATGTCGAGAGCTGACTATATCGCGTTCCACGATCCAAAATGGAGGGTTAAATCGACGTTAAGTACCTCCTACCGAGATCGCACGATTCCAGAATCCTTTTTAGGCCAGGGATTATCCTATTCCTGAGCAACCTCTATCAGGTATGTTCTTCGGCACCAAGGACATCTACATCAGGTTCAACGAATAAGGACGTTTACGTCCAATCAAAACGTGTACAGAATTGCTTACCACGAAACCAACAATACTTTATATATCTCTAATATCTTTGAAGATACTTTGTAAATCGGATATCTACTTAGTATCAAATGCATTCGATCGCAGCGTTATGCCATATAAAGTGATAATCCTCTTTCAAGCTTAACGCTTTCAAGATATTCTTTGGTATGAAACTTATGGAAGCATTCGATCAGTATTATGTCATATTATCATGATATCAGGTAACATATCTGTCTGATAAAATTGTATGACATTACATGTGATCCCAAAAATTGTTACATTAATCTCTGATTTTATAAAATATAAAATTGAAACTATCAGTATACAACGAAAATGTGACAGTTTCAAAATTGAAGCAGATCATATTATCATATGAAGTAAGATATGAATACGTATCTGACAAAATAATCATATGACATCACATATGCTCTCAAAATCTCTTTCAGTAATCTCCAATTTGACAAAAAATATAAAATTGAAACGATCAGCAGTACAATAAAATTGCAACAGACAGTTTCAAAATTGAATCAGTATAAAAATAATATAAATCTAAAATCAACTACATTTACGTAATCACACATGTCTATAAATACACACGCTGTCATCACAGTACACGTAAAACGTAAAACATCTTCATCGCAACCGCTCATTAATTTTTTATGGAATAATGTTTCAAGAAGAAAGATTGCAGGCGCTTATCTCCCGCGGGAAATATATTTCTGAAATTCCGCGCTTTACGAGTGCTCCGTCCATCACGTTAGTCGTAAACAAACAAACACAGTGCGTTTGACCTTTGTACTTTAGCTGTTGCTACAACTAAAGCAACCACGTGATCGCGACAGAGGTAAATCAGGTTTCTCAAGAGGGTCGTTACTCTACGGGATAATTCTTTAACACAAAAGGAGAGTCAGTCAGAAATGAAAAGAAAGATACAGGAGTCGAAATAAAACGAAGAGAGTACGGTGTGGCCCACTTGCGGCATCGTGACATAACCGGTATGTGGCTTCAAGGCGACCGAATGCAGCCAGCATTTAAACAAGCCTTTAGGAATTTACTTTCCGGAAACGTGGTACGACTCGTGTCACGTGTCTTTTCTTGCGACGTGTTCATTTCACGTTCGAAATCATTTTCGATGGGTGATGTTATTTGGAGGACTATTTCAATGGTTCTTAGAGGTACATGTGTGGAACCTGTGGTGTTTGGAATTGATGTGAACTTCTACAGGGAAATTTTTAAGTTATCAAGTTTCCAAATTTCCCAAATTTCGACACCTCAAAATCCTATATTGCTAAATTCTTAATTTCCCAAATTTCAACCTTCGAATACCTATATTACCAAATTCCTAATTTCCCAAATTTCGACACCTCCAAATACCTATATTACCAAATTCCTAATTTCCCAAATTTCGACACGTACAAATACCTATATTATCAAATTCCTAATTTCCCAAATTTCGACACTTCCAAATACCTATATTACCAAATTCCTAATTTCCCAAATTTCTACGCCTCCAAATACTTATATTACCAAATTTCTAATTTCCCAAATTTCTACGCTCTCAAATACCTATATTACCAAATTCCTAATTTCCCAAATTTCTACGCCTCCAAATACTTATATTACCAAATTTCTAATTTCCCAAATTTCTACGCTCTCAAATACCTATATTACCAAATTCCTAATTTCCCAAATTTCGATACCTCCAAATATCCATATCACCCAATTCCCAACTCCCCAAATATCCAACCCCCCAAACTCCTACATCCCCAAATCCCCAAATTGTCAATATCCCCAACTGACCATCTCCGAAACCCCCAAATAACCAAATACCCTCAATTCCCCAAATTATCCCCAAAAGTCTACCCGCCCCTAAATAAACTCTAAAATTTTTAATTTACATTTTTGAATCTATCAAATTTTTTCCGACTCCATATCGTTTACGCTATTGTAGAATGGGCAACGATTCACGTAGAATGCAAGGAGGCTGAAACAAGCCGCACAATGCAGAATACTCTATCATCGAATCCAATTTACCGAACACAACGGACCGATTACATCGCCATAAGAACAGGTCTCTCGTATAAACCCTCGAAGCTTGAGTACTCTCATTAGGGTATCGGGTCACGGGGTTATGTCTATCACATTGTTCTACGAGCCGGTGGATGATTATTCGGTTTGTAGAGGTAATAACGCCGACAGCGTTCGTCGAGGATTGCCCAGATAAGGTAACCGAATAAAAGGGGGAAGAGTTAAGATGTTCGGGATGAACTGGTGTTTATATCCGAGAATAATGTTTCACTATAATGAATTAATCTTTCTACGATGTGTTGAACTCTTCCTAACAATTATGGAAACTTAAAAATTTAGAAATCTTTAGAGATTTTTAAATTCTCAAATTTGAAGAGTCAGAGATTTGAAGAGATATTTGGGAAGGAGTTTATTAAAATAGGGATTTGAGAATTTACAAACCTGGGAGATTGTGTGTTTGAATATGAGATTTGAGAGAAATGGAATTTAAAAATTTAAATATTCAAGAATTTATAAATCTATAAGTTCAGAAAAAATGTGAAAATCTACAATTTCGCCTCGAAGTGCAGAAGTGTCTGAAAATAATAGTCAAAGATCAGAAAAAAAATAATCTATAAACTTGAGAATCTGTAATTTCCACTCGAAGTGTTTGACGAGATAAAAATAGCAATCGACGATCATAAAAAAATGTAATACTCCATAAATATCTAGAAATTGCAATCACAATACGTGGAACAGAAGGTGTTGCTCGGTAATGCGAAAATAATCGAAGAAATACAACCGCGTTGCCTCATCGCTCGAAATAATGTAGTAGCTGCTAGATAATAGCACCTAATGTCACAGGCATTTGATGCCGACACGGTCCATTCGCGAACCACCTACATTAGAATTGCAACAATGGCGTAGACACCGATTCTATTCTGTTTATCGCGGTGGTAAATACTCCGTCAGGCTTCGTAAACAAGCAGGCTCGTTATCTGCTCGCAAAGATCAAGATATCCTGGTGGTAGTATTATTCGAGGGTACAGAAAGCGGTAACCTTACACCACCAATGGAACGAGCAAATTCACCGATTTCGACGCCACTAGCTTCAATGTGTAGGCGGATAGCGGTTGGATTGTAGCTGCGTCAAATGTCTGTGACATTAGCTAGACCGCTATCTAACTACTCCATTACGTGTAGATAATAAAGCGAAACTAAACGCCAAGAACAGAGAAAGGTGTCTCTAGCTACGTGATTGATCGTCGCTCTCCTAATCTACAGATGTCGACCCACGAGTTGGCGCGTGACCCAAAGTAAAAGAAGCTCTATCCACCGTGAACACTTCCGTTACATTTCGGCAAATAAGAATAATATCGACAACGACTGCTGAACGCGATTCGCGAGACGTTTACTGTCATTGTTTTTGGCCTAATTGCGACCGTTCGATACTGCCGATACGTGTGGGGACATTTTTCTATTCTGACGAATTGCAGCTCTTCTATCTGAGTTTCTTCACCAACTCATAGGCTGACAGCAATACTTCGTACGACTGATTTTCTTGTTGGTCGAATATATTGCGACAAGCTCAGGATCAAGCGTAAGAAATCTTGGAACATCTAACGGTGATGTTGGATCCGAAAGATTAGATTGTGTGGTAACTAAGTTCTTGACCTTTCATTTTTTGAAAGTTAGGTTATACCTAAATCAGCAACTTGTCATCCGGAACTTTCTCGTGCTGATCCTACTCTTATCTGGATTCGAGCACGTTCGACCGGTGTATCAAAACTTGATGTATTTGCAAATCCACTTTCTCGGGTTTCTACGAGAAACTCTTTGGAAATTTTTACATGCACGAATATTTATATTTACTAATTGTTAAATTATCAAGAATGAATTCAAAAATTTTCTTCATCTCCAAATGTTTAGATTCACAAATTCCGAGACTGAATTCATACGTATATAAACTCCACAATTTCAAAATATCCAAAGTTTCTCAATTTCCCTTTTACAAATTGTTAAATTTTTAAGTATTCAAATTCTAAAATTTCCTGTCTTTAAGAATGAGAAAATCCCCATATTTAATTTCTAAATATTCAAATCCCTAAATCCACAAATACCAAAATCCCTCAACTCCTACATCCCTAAATTGCTAAATCCCTAAATTTCTAGCACACAAAATCCTTAAAATCCCATATCAGCAAATCCCCAAATTCCAATTTTCCCAAACTACATACCCAAATTTAATTTCTACATATTCAAATCCCTAAATTCACAAATACCAAAATCCTTAAACTCCTACATCCCTAAATTGCTAAATTCCTAAATTTCTAGCACACAAAATCCTTAAAATCCCATATCAGCAAATCCCCAAATTCCAATTTTCCCAAACTACATCCCCAAATTTAATTTCTAAATATTCAAATCCCTAAACTCCTACATCCCTAAATTTCTAGCATACAAAATCCCTAAAATCTAATATCAGCAAATCCCCAAATTCCAATTTCTCCAAACTAGATCCCCAAATTTTTAACTCATCAAAAATTCCCAAAAATCCCTGAATTATGAACCTAACACTGCCGAACCTAGAAATCGTATTAAATGAAATAATTAAACGTAGTATAATGTCTGTTACGTGTAAAAGAAACGTAAGAGCGCTCTGTTGAAAAGCGGAAGTTGTTTGGCGCGCGAATAAAGAAACTCGAACGGCCATCGTCGTCGTAAAGTGAATTCCAATGGCCATGATTATAAACAAGCAAGTACCTGCTTTGCAAAACGAACGCGCTACGCGTCTTCCAATGCAAATCAGGCTTTTATTCTCTATTGCACCGGTTACTCTTCTCGATCGCGATGCCTCGGAACCATTCACTATCGATATAATGCTGGCTATCTGCACAGATGCCAATGAAATCAGCTAGCGGACCGTGAAAGCATAAAATCGATCCGAATAAAACGACAAAGAAATGGAGATTCCTTTCACCTAGTTTCTTGCATATTTTTTACAACCTTTCCTCGAATGGAATTCCGTTTATTCGGTCCATTTATCCTAACATCAAGATCAAGTTTCGTTTATTTACGCTCATTAGCTTTAACTATGGATGCTGCGAATTGGAAAATGAATTTATTGCGCTTCCGTGTAGTTTGTTTTAAAATTGTTCTGTTACCATGGACAGATCCGAATGATTATTAGTGTGATGAAGGTTTGCTCATGCAAATCGAGAGGACTTTGAAAATTAATTATTGTGAAGTGATATAGAATGTAGCACATGTGGGAGTCACTCCGCTGCTTTGGTAGATGGTTCATACTTTTTAAAATTTAATTTAACCCTTTGCACTCCTCAAGTTCTTTTGCCTACTGACTTCTTAATTTACAAAAAAATATATCAAAATAGGGGTTCCCAGTAAAATGTATTGCAACAGTGCGAAGTATGTGACAAACACATTTTTCATTTATTATAAATACTAAATAAATAAAAATATATATATTTAACCGATTTATTTATCTGAATTACTTATAAGATCCAAGAGGAATGTGATGTCGAACCACACTGGACATAGGAGTGCAAAGGGTTAATAACATGTAAGTATATTTTTGTACTTTAATCCCTTAATTTATAATATCAAGTCAGACATAACATAAACTTGATTTATAACATCAAATCACATCACAGTTCAAACATGACAAACCTAAGCCTCATGACAAACCTAAATTTGCGTAAGGACTCACGTTTGATACCAATTGTAATTTATACAGGCTGTCTCACAACCAATGTAGATCTCTGAAATGGTACTTTATAATTTTCACAAATTACACAATTTGTTTCTTTTGAAATTGGTAAAAATCTCCAGACGATAAATAACGTTTTAAGAATCAACAGCGAGACAAATAATCGTCACTGTCAGATACTGAAGTAGTCCCATCCGTGAATCGGTTTGAAAAATGGCGGTATGATATAACCTTCTTGACCACGCATTAGTTTCGTTCCATAATAAATGTTTGTCGCACACGTCTCGATTATTAGGGTGTCCCTGTAAAGTGGTCATCCCTCAAGATGATTTATCGAACTGCTCGAGAGGTTCGCGATTTAACGCGTGATCGAATCTTGAATCGTTGCTGACTACCACTCTTTGTCGACCGCAATCTACAAACATTCGAGCTGCTGAAAAAAGGGGCTGAAGGGGATTGTGTGGGGAGAGGGACATTTTCTATTCTTTTTTATTTCCAAATTCCCAAATTCCCAAATTTTCAAACTCTCAAATTTCCAATTTCCTAAATTCTCAAGTTTCCAATTTTCCAAATTCCCAAACTCTCAAGTTTCCAATTTTCCAAATTCCCAAACTCTCAAGTTTCCAATTTCGTAAATTCCCAAACTCTCAAGTTTCCAATTTCCCAAATTCCCAAGTTCTCAAGTTTCCAATTTCCCAAATTCCCAAACTCTCAAGTTTCCAATTTCATAAATTCCTAAACTCTCAAGTTTCCAATTTCCCAAATTCCCAAATTCCATAATTCCCCAATTCCTAAATTCCCAGAGTGCCCAAATTCCCAAACTTCCAAAGTCCCAAATTCCCAAATTCGATAATTCCCCAATTCCCAAATTCCATAATTCCCCAATTCCCAAAATCCCAGAGTCCCCAAATTCCCCAATTCCATAATTCCCCAAATTCCCCAATTCCCAATTCCCAAATTCCCCAAGTTTCCAAAGTCCCTAAATTCCCAAATTCCCAAGTTCCCAAATTTCCCAAATTCCTAAATTCCCCAAAATTCCCCAAATTCTCCAAATTCCCTAAATTTCCAAAGTCCCCAAAATCCCCAAAATTCCCCAAATTTCTAAACACCTCAAAATCCACCTGCAAAGCTCCCAACCCCAGTACCAAAAGAGCATACCGCAGCAACCCCATCTGGGGAAGAAAAGCGTACCGAATCTTTTTGTGGGCGTTCCATTGAATTACATTCATTAAACGTACGACCGATACGTTCGTTCTACTAGCGGTATCAGTTTCTTCTTTGCCGCTCGTTTGCTACCGATATCGAGCTGCTGTGATCTGGAGCATGTACTTGGTCGTTTGGTTGAATGGATCGAGATCGAACGGGAGCCAAGAAAGATATAAGAGTACAAGAGAGACCATTGGCCACGTTCGTCGACTAAGAAACAAGAAACAGAGGAAACGGCAAGAAAGAAGTACCACGAATAGGAAGAACAGAGTGAAACCATCGGATAGAAAATGAGGATAACATTTAGTTAGACGGGTCTAGGAAGTTCAAGAGTATCGTTTCACGGTTTCTTGCCTGAGGTCGATCTTCTACGCGTACAATGTACTTATCAAACTGTTCTTGCGGTTACTTCAACTTCGACAACGTTGTTGAAGACGTAGGAAATTGTTCGATGTTTGCCTTCGAGTAATTCGATCACTTGGTCTGCTTTTTATTGCCGTACAGTATTTTCAGAAGTAAAGATGTAGAATTAAGTAACAGCTTCTTTCAGCATTTTTACAAATTATGTAAATATTTTTTTTCAAATTCAATTTGAGAATTTATGGACTCCCAAACTATCAAGTATACAGGTCTAGAAATTTACTTGTTATATTTTCAAATTTTTTACTTCAAAATTGTCGATTGAGTTTCAAACTTGAAAATGTAGAACTTTGTCTGATTTTCAATTTGACAAACTTCAAAGCTCTGAAGTCGATAAATTTTTTAATTCAGTCACGGTAAGTGACAGTCACAGTAAGGTACACAGAAAATGTATCAATTTACATATTGTCAAATTTTCATTCCTTGTACTACATATTAGTCATCTCGAATCTCTTACCCACCTAAATAAAGTTCACCCTCTTTCCAACTTAGCGTGTCACCTTCAACTACCATATGAATCTCCCGCACCGTAATTAAAATTGAAATTACGTTTAATAACAAGATCCACTCGGAAGCTGAAACAAGCAATAAAAGAACGCTTGCTCCAGAGTCGTGGTCTCTTTTTGATTTATGACTCGGTCTGCAAGAACACGAAATGGCGATGTTAAGTGCAGAGGCGTCGTGGGGAGTCCCAAATTGCAGTTTCTTCTTCTGAGCGCAATCCTTCACCACCCTTGTAACCCACGCACTCCTTTGTCTCGTAGTACACGTCTGTGTATGCGCAAAAATGCCTCGTTAGGCACTGTCGCGGAAATGAACGACGCGAATGTATTAACATTTGCCTTCGGTATGGTTAATGGCGACGATGACTAGCCATTAGGTTCCTCTTGTTATTTACCCCTGCCAATATTCTATTTCTTATTAATTATATACTTCTTATATTAATTCAACGATGCATTATTTAACAAGTATAGATGGACATATTATATTTTTAGTTTTGCTAATTAAAAAAAAATTAGGAACCTTTTACTCTTTGTATGAAATACAATTTTTAGGTGTATGAAGTTTGTCTGAAATTTAAGTTAATTCAAAGTAGTATGAAATTTTTAAAAAATGTACTGTAAGAGGACACATTATATTTTTAGTCTTGTTAATTAAAAGAATTAAGAACTTTTTACTTTTTGTGTGAAATTCAATTTTCAGGTGCATGAAGTTTGTCTGAATTTTAGGTTAATTCAAGAAAGTATGACAACTTTAACAAATGTGTAGTAAGAGGACCCATTACGTTTTTAGTCTTGTTAATTAAAAAAAATGGAGAACTTTTTACATTTTGTATAAAATACAATTTTTAAGTGTGTGAAGTTTGTCTGAATTTTAGGTTAATTCACGAAAGTATGACATCTTTAACAAATGTACAGTAAGAGGACCCATTACGTTTTTAGTCTTGTTAATTAAAAAAAATGGAGAACTTTTTACATTTTGTATAAAATACAATTTTTAAGTGTGTGAAGTTTGTCTGAATTTTAGGTTAATTCACGAAAGTATGACATCTTTAACAAATGTACAGTAAGAGGACCCATTACGTTTTTAGTCTTGTTAATTAAAAAAAATGGAGAACTTTTTACATTTTGTATAAAATACAATTTTCAAGTGTGTGAAGTTTGTCTGAATTTTAGGTTAATTCAAGAAAGTATGACATCTTTAAAAAATATACAGTAAGAGGACCCATTACGTTTTTGATCTTGTTAATTAAAAAAAATGGAGAACTTTTTACATTTTGTATAAAATACAATTTTTAACAGAACCTATATTTTTCATTGACCTTGCTAAATAAATTAGAAGCCTTGTACCCTTCAGACAGAATACAAATTGACTATTTTTAAACATAAAATTAAGCATACAAGGTACATAGAATAAAATATTTCAATAGTACTAAAAGCTGAATGAAAATTGTTCAGTGTCAGTGTACCCAGAGTATCTCTAATATCAAAATGAGTGCATTTACAAGAATTTGATATATCTGATCCGTGTCCCTGAAATTCTTGCACGCGGTGAGCAAGATCGATACCGATCGAAGCTGCATCGAATGATCGATAGCGTGAATGGAATCACGCCGTTGATTGGCGGCACACGGCACGATACAAAACTCGAAAAGGAATTGCTCAAGGTTCATCGGGTAAGCAGACCCCCGGCGAGGTGGTGAATAACGATTGAACGCCCACCGGTATGCCGCGAGGTTCGCATCGAGATCGAACACCAGGTTCAGACACCTGAACTTTACGACAACATTCAATTTTATGACAACGGCTATCGCAAATGAACTAGAAACCATCGAATTACGAGAACAGTCTCGACTAACCGAATGTCAGTCTTAAAAATAAAAGCGGCATAAGAAAGCTGTTTCCTGGACAGCAATGAGATGGAAGAATTACTATGATCGTCCGAGAAATCAACAGAGCCGGGTACTGTAACTGGTAATTATGAAATGTCCGACTGTAATACCATAAATCTGAGAGAGCTTCTTTAGTGGAATACTAAAAATCGTGGAGAGATTTCTAGGAAACGCGGAGAATACTAAATCAGGAAGATTTTAGTTCTGAGATTTTTTAGGAGATGAAATGGAATGTGATGGAGAGTGTGTTGGTAATATTAAGGTTTAGACAGTGATGAGGGTGATTTCACAATTTCGCAAATTCTCAAATTTTCAATCATCCAAACTTCTAAACCCCCAATTTCCCATTCACCCAAATTCCTAAAGCCCCAAATTTCCAATCATCCAAATTCCAAAATTCCCTAATTTCCAATCACCCAAATTTCTAAACCCCCAAATTCCAAAATTTCCAAATTTCCATTCACTCAAATTCCTAAACCCCCAAATTTCCAATCATCCAAATTCCAAAACCCCCAAATTCCAAAATTTCCAAATTTCCAAATACCCAAATTTCTAAACCTCCAAATTCCAAAATTTCCAAATTTCCAATCACCCAAATTCCTAAACCCCCAAAATTCCAATCATCCAAATTCCAAAACCCCCAAATTCCTAAATTTCCAATTTTCCAAATACCCAAATTTCTAAACCCCCAAATTCCAAAATTTCCATTCACTCAAATTCCTAAACCCCCAAATTCCTAATCACCCAAATACCTAAACCCCCAAATTGCAAAATTCCCAAACTTGTAACCCCTCAAATTTCCCCACCCCCAAATACCAAGCTCCCCAAACTAAATCTTCACCTTCCAAATCCCTTAATTACTCAAAATATTTTAAATATCACGCTTCGACCCTGAATCCTACATCAATCTCCCCAACAATCCCCGTTCTAGATCCCCAATTTCACCAGAAAATTCGCAAACTTAATTAAATTAGAAGAGATGTTACGTCCACATCGTTGGTGGTCGTTGAAACGCTGTTTCCTTCCCGTTGCCAGTTAATTTGTAAACTCCTTACTCGCGCATTGTTCTTCTTTCTCGTCGTTCATCAACGATCGTCGATCTCTTAACTAGACGTTCATGGAAATTCCGTAATCCCTCGTCAGAGCGGGTATACAGTAACGTGGGACTTCCCTTGCTGTCCTTCTTGTTATGAAATTGACTAGCACGAGAACCGAGTGCTGCGAGATGTCAGATACACGTTCGCAGCGACTAATCCTGAAATGCATCTTTCACCAGTGGGCGTTCTATCCCCCCTGGGGATCTTGTTAATTCCCTCTGGAATATAATTCAGGGTACTTCGTTCCACCTGGACGATATAGTCTTTCCAGCTTCATTTTACGTTGAGCTGCTTCCTTGTTGGGGGCTAACATTTTTCATTTTTGGTGGTGACGTTTGAGGATTTGGGAATTTGTGGTCTTAGAAATTTAGGGATTTGGGAGTTTGAGGAGTCAGAGATTTAGGTGTTTGAGAATTTGTGGAGTCAGGGACTTGGAGATTTGGAAATTTGTGGACTCAGAGATTTCGAATTTTAGAAACTTGTGAAGTCAGGGATTTAAAGATGTGGAAATTTGTGGACTCAGATATTTAGAATTTTAGGAACTTGTGGACTCAGAGATGTAAGGGTTTGAGAAATTGTAGAGTCTGGGAGATTGAGAAATTTGTGGAGTTAGGAATTTAGGGGTTTGGGAATTTGTGGAGTTAGGAATTTAGGGGTTTGGGAATTTGTGGACTCAATGACTTAGAGATTCAGGAATTTGTGAACTCAGAGATTTAAGGGTTCGAGAATTTGATGATTTGAACATTAAAAATATAATATGAATTTGAGATATGAATTTCATATATTATGAATTTGACGATTTGAAGATTTAGAAACCATTCCAAACTTCCAAAAAATTGTTCAAATTAATTATGTTGAGCAAATAAATTAATACGCGAAATTAGAACCCATGTCGCATTTTCAAAAGGATGTAAAGTGCCGCAATAAACAAGCTACTAATCTATCAATTTTAAACCTATTACTCTTGTCGAGACACAATGGAGTAAGTATTGTGCTGCGACAAACAAATCAAAGATCGACAGTCATTCCTCGGCACGCAGTACAAATGATCACGCGACCATGTGGACTACCTGCACGAAGCCACTGCTACCATTAGATGTCCATTAATGATTGCATTTAATAGACCCTTATGTAATTATGGGCAAAACCACCCACGCGTTGTGCACGCTTCTCTTCGACCTTCTACTCTCTTTTCTCCTTTTCTTTTCCTTCTTCTCTGTAACCTTATTCCCTTAGCTTCGTATCTCTGCATCTTCTCTAATTTAATTTAGTGACTTGAGAATTTGACAATTTAAGAATTTGGAAGCTTGTCAATTTGAGAATATAAAAATTTGCCAATTTGTACAATTGACAATTTGAAAATCTGCAACTTTAGTCATTTGGTCAAGCTTATGCTGTTAGAGACAATAGTGAATCGCCATCCAACAACGCAACCATTAAAAGAAAATGGGGACAATAAGATTCCCTACTATTAAAAGTAATTATTTGTCCATAAAGAAAATCACGCAACATTAAGATTACAAACTACACCTCTGACGATTACAAACTACACCTCAATAAAAAGCTTAATCGAAAAGTCAGTACATTCATCAACCTTTACTGGCAGTAAATCTCGGACTGCTAATATTTATAAAAATAAAGTTTAATTTAAAACTTTATCGAGAGAACGAGTCTCATCTTTACGAACCACTTTATAATTTCTGCTTTACGAGGCCGACGCATTACAACCTTTGCACTTTCGACCTGCCTCACCTTGGTGCTTGAGAAAGCTAGGCCGTTCGAGTCGGATATGGCTCCCCTGCGTGCGTTATACGCGTCATCATAGAAGCTGTTATAACACTAAAAGTAATTGCACGGACGTGTAAGTTAAACCAGTTTCTCGTTTGAGACGGCGGCCGTACAGCTTATGATGTATCGCGGATTCATGAAAGTTTTATGCCTCAGGGCCTCTGCCAGCCTTCCGACGGACTGCGGCAATTGACCGTGAGACGTTTTGAAACGCTCACGATGCCTAACTACACTCGTTATTCTACTTTCGTATCATCCTTTTAAATGATGACACGACAAGTGCCCAAGCGGGATCTATTATTATCTAACAAAGGATAGGAACCATCGGTTACTCATAATTATGAGAACACCTTTTCTGAAAATGATTTACATATTTTGTTTGAGCTAGAATTTTAATGGACATTGATCAATAATAATGGTCAGTAGTGATGTCATTGGTTATATGTAATTTCTGCTTGAAGTTGAGTTTGATCACATCTGATGTTTAAATAAGCATAGATCTGAATTAGACAAGATCTGGTTCAAGTTTGATGAAAGTATGTATTAGATCAGGTTTAGGTTTGAGCAAGTTATATGTCACATCAGGTTCAAGTCTGACTAAATTATGTACCAGATGAGGTTCAAGTTTGACCAAGCTATGTACCAGATCAGGTTCAAATTTGATTAAGATGTACATCAGGTCAGATTCAAGTTTGACCAAGTTATGTATCACATCAGGTTCAAGTCTGACCAAATTATGTACCAGATGAGGTTCCAGTTTGACCAAGCTATATACCAGATCAGGTTCAAATTTGACTAAGATGTGCATCAGGTCAGATTCAAGTTTGACCAAGTTATCTATCACATCAAATTCAAGTTTGACTAAGTTATGTACCAGATGAGGTTCCAGTTTGACCAAGCTATATACCAGATCAGGTTCAAATTTGACTAAGATGTGTATCAGGTCAGATTCAAGTTTGACCAAGTTATGTATCACATTAGATTCAAGTCTGACTAAATTATGTACCAGATGAGGTTCCAGTTTGACCAAGCTATATACCAGATCAAGTTCAAGTTTGTTTAAGATGTGTATCAGGTCAGATTCAATTTTGATCAACATTTACTAAAATTCAAGATTGATGAAGAATAAGCTTGTATGATTAAATAATGCATTACATCCTTTCATATAGACTTCAATTAGTAATTGTCCACATACAAAGTATCAAAATAGTTGTACGTAATAATTGTAACAATTTTCAATATCAATTTATACAAAGTATGCAATATACGCATTTTAACATGTGCACAACTAACAGGACCACTGGAGAAAGTGGAACTGGAAACTGGAAACCACTGGAAAGACTGTGTCTTTTAAGAAAGACACTTTAGGTACAGAACATGTTCCCTAGGTTGAAAGTTGAGAACCATCGGCAGTTAACTCTGTTTCTTTGTTACAATTTCCCCGATCGTTTCGCTAAGAACTTCGAAATGAGCCCATACGATAAAAAATAAATTAATATCGTTAAGCGGTCTCGCCGAGACGCACGCGATTCCCATAGCTGAATATAACTTGTACCATCGGCGATAGCTAAGCCATCCGAGACAAGTCGGCGTAATTTAATTTAACGAACCACGTAAATCCTCGCGATCGGTCATCGGACGCCATGGACACCGCGCACGTCGCATTTCACGAAGATCCAGATAAGAAGCGGAGGACAGAGGCACGCAGAACGGCACGCTTAAGCACGGGTTTGTGGAGAGAGCGAGGGTGCCGGTCGTCGGGACGCATCGATCGTCTTAATTAATTCGCGCCGGCAAAAGGAAGGTTTCCGTCGTTTTATCAATGAACGTTGGTCGGATCTTCGACTCGCACGAAACGACCGACGTTCTTTGCCCTCTTGGCTTGCGTGCTCCTTGTGCATGGAAAACGGAGGCACGAAAGAAAAACGTGAAATTATTCAGTTTATCCAATTGACTCTACTCCTATGAATTATTCCTAAATAACCTTTAATTCCAATCCAAATCCCCACATCTATTGCGATATTCCTATATCACTTCAAGAGAAGTAGAGATCTTCAAGATCAAAGAGTAACTCCGGCAAATAAGTCGATTACAAAGTGGAAAGCGAGTTTGTCTAAAAATTGGTTATGGCACGGTCCATAGAAAGGCTGGCGACGTGATTGGGTTAGTGGAACAGCAACTAAAGGATGCGAGAAGAAGCGAGTCCCATAATTTGTTCCGGTTCTACTTAATCATCAGATGCTGCTGCATCATCGTCATCTAACGAGGCTCCAATATCAAGAAGATTATATGGCAGATTGTTGGCAGATTCTGTGTATCTTTCTCTGCGCTCCGAATGCGGTTGACACGCTTTAACAAAGCAAAAACACACACTCACGATATTTCTTGCTGCTTGATAGAGATTAAAATTTCTAGAAGGCTTCAGAGCTGTGACAGCGATTAAGATCCTTTGATTGATCGGTATCGATAGAATTCGAAGGCAGAATGCCGAGGACTCGAGGAACGCTCGAAATTATGTCATGATAATTGAAGTGTGACAAGGTGTGCAACTAATTAATTTACGAAGCAGGTAACATGCTCGCCTTCGAGTGCTCTCTGTGTGTCATCGTTTAGATCGTTTAGATGGAACTAGAATTTCAATGCATCTTTACTTAGAAAACTTTGTTTAGCATACCATCCGTACAAATGTGCGGAGGTATTTAGGTGAAAGTATGCATAGTTTGTCAAAGTAGGATTAAAATTAATACACATTCATCCACTTTGTTATACAGGGTGTCTCACGACTAGTGTAGAGACACCCTGTACTTCATACTTCTATGCATCATTCATATCAAACTTTGTACACATCAGAACCAGTTAAAATTGATAGCAAACGACACTCATTTTATATAAATAAAATATTTATGTTGCTATTTTCACTTGCATCAAATTGATATGCCACAAGCTATTTCGCGACAGTTTGTCATGAAATCTTGCCAGACTTTCTACACTTCGAAATAGGTCGATATGCAACCCGATACTTTCCAGTTACCATATTACCCGATCCGAAGATCCGCATAAATTAACGAATCGTTTTCTGCAAGATCGTTAACACCGACGATAGATAATAAATTGCTCCAAAGGTTCCGTAACCTCATTTCCTTAAAGCGTGACGGACAGGCATGCGCCGATGTCGAAACGAAAATATTTAATGACGGTGTCTATGTGCGCGATGACACAATTACACATACAATTAGTTGCAACGATGCTCAGCGAAGCCGTTGAACGTTCGAGCAATAAAACGACTGTAGAAAACGTTCTCAAATCCCTGTTTCTATGAAACCGTCGAACCGTCAAACGGAGAGACGCAAAGCGAAAAAAAGGAATTACACAGAAACGTTTTCATACGAAATACCTAATGAACCCTGTTGGCCCGCCACGAGCTAAGCAATGAGTTTTTACGTCGAGAAATGATAATAAGCTGGTACGCGACAGGTATTTTCGCCTTGCGTAAATGGTCATTGAGCAGCACTTTAGCTCGGTTCTACGAGCCCCGTAAATAGTACGTGCAACAACCGCAATGATACTCGAGGAAAACTTTCGGACTGACACAGAAGCATAACGCGCGTTCCACGCAACACGCGTATGATGAAATTAACCGTTTCGAGGATTACGAGATAATCAAGCGCGAAAACGGATGGAATTTAATTAAGGTACACGCTGCAGTTATCCTTTATGTACCGACCCTGCGTACACCGAAAATGGTTACCTGACTTTTATGAATTCTTGCACGATTACCATTACTTGACTGCCATTCTGGATCCATTTCGTAATTTGCAGATGCAATGTTTATTCGTATGTTGAAAACAATGGTTAGTATTCAAAATTTTCAAGTTTTTGTATTGCTACATTTCTCAAATTTTTAGTTCAATTTTGTCCAAATAATACTCAACTAAAAAGTCTGCAACCAAAACTAAATAGTTGAATCCAGCGAAATCTATATTGAGATGAACTCGCGAAAGAAAAGTCATTTAGCAACGTCTTCATTAGAGGGCGGCAGCGCGCGACGCGGCGCAATCGTTACGGTTTATGAGCATTAAGAAAATGCGTTAATACGAACTCATCCGCGTATAAACATACGGCTCGCTGATGAACACTATAACCGAGACCTTTTCGCGGACGCTGCTTTAAACGATATTCCATAATGGATCTTCTACCCTCCTAGTCGTTAAACCTTAGTAAATTGTGAACGTCTCTTATAGCCAACGTGAGGACGAAAGCTACCTTTATAGCAGTATTTTCAAATCCTTGCTAAATGCACGCAACTCAAGTAATATTATCCACAATACTTAGAAAATTTCATATTTCTAATAACAAGAGGTTCGTAGGGTAGCCACTCCTTCTTACTTAATGACGCCATTTTGCTTAGGGAAACCTGCTATAGTGGCTACTGTTGCTGCGGCCAGGTGTTCGAGCGTGTGGGTATTGGGATACTGGGCGATTTCAAATTTGGAATTTTCAGATTTGGAAATTGGGAGATTGGAAATTTAGAAATGGAGAGCTTGAGAATTTGGAAATTTGGGAGAGTGAGAATTTGGGAATGGACAGGCTTGAAAATTTAGAAATTGGAAGCTTGGAAATTTGGGAGTAGGCAAGCTAGAAAATTTAGAAATTGAGAGCTTGGAAATTTGGGAATAGGCCAACTTGAAAATTTAGAAATTGGGAGCTTAAAAATTTGGGAATAGGCCAACTTGAAAATTTAGAAATTGAAAGCTTGGAAATTTGGGAATAAGCAAACTTGAAAATTTAGAAATATAGAAACTTGAGAATTCGGAAGTTTGGAAACTTGAAAATGTGAGACCACCACAGACTACCACCAATTCCATAGAATCCTACCATGTTCAACACCCCAGCACAAGTACTTCCTCCAACCACATACACTTCAGTTACACATCTCACCTTTCAAATCTACATAAACCAATACTTCCATACATGCTTCCTCCAACTGCGTTTCACAATTACACCTCTTCACCACATGCGTGTCACTCATTAAACGATTATCCTATCGTCAACACCGTTTGCAGCATAATCCATCTCTCTAAGAAGAGTGCACCTCGACATTACCGTCTATAGAGCCGACGATGAACAGGTCCACATCTCGTACAGGCGATTTCATCCACATTCTTGAACGCGTGTCGCCGGTACCTGACACGATAAAAATGCCCACGAGAGAATGTACGCAGTCTCACGAAGAGGACGTGGGTTATCTGAAATGAGCGACTCAAGCTGGACCGTGAGAGCAGCTCGGAGCAATCGGTTTAGACGAGTTTGAGCTTTTTGCTCGTCTGTCTCGATCCGGTTGATGGATGATCCCCTAGTACTGCTATAATATAGTCGCGACCGCTAACATCCGCTGGTACACGATCCGCTCTCGACGCGAGAGGAAGAAAAGAAAATTCCACGTCGCGAGGAAAACGCGCCGGATCCAGTTTGTCATCGGGCGTTCTCGCAGAAAACCGGCCGGAAAAATGGCGACGTATTAAGAACACGCAGACTCGTTTTCAAGTTCGAGTTCGATTGCTCGTGGAATTCTGAGAAACGCGCCGGTGTCGCGACTATTTTTCATCCGACGTCCCTTGGAAACCTGTTTAGAGTCGCCGCGATTATAGCTACGTGTACGAACTTTTTTACGATCGCTCGCTCTGGGAAATTGCCCGGCGTAATTCTTGATTAAAAAGCAACTCACCGAGAGATTAAGCTCCGACGTCTTAGAGCGGAGGATTAACCGGATCGGTGGAAAGAACACGAGCTGATGGATAGAGATTTGAGACTTTAAACAGATTTCGAGAAGTAGATTTACAAAGTTCAAGATTTGTAAATTTGAAGATGTACAAATTGGAGGATTTGCAAAATTGGACTGCGTCAAATTGACATCTAGATCGGTTGGATTGTAGCTGCGTCAAATGTCTGTGACATTAGCTAGACCTCTATCTAACTACTCCATTACGTGCAGATAATAAAACGAAACCAAACGCCAAGAACAGAGAAGATGTCTCTAGCCACGTGATTGATCGTCGCTCTCCTAATCTACAGATGTCGACCCACGAGTTGGCGCGTGACCCAAAGTAAAAGAAGCTCTATCCACCGTGAACACTTCCGTTACATTTCGGCAAATAAGAATAATATCGACAACGACTGTTGAACGCGATTCGCGCTATCTCGCTCGCGAGACGTTTGCTGTCATTGTTTTTGGCCTAATTGCGATCGTTCGATACCGCCGAAAATACATGTGGGGACATTTTTTTATTCTGATCAACTATAGCTCTTTAGCAACTGGGTTGACATCGGTAGGCTTAAAAAGGAACGGAACAAGTACTTTTTTCTAAATAACCGTATTGTCTTCGCTAGACAAAGAGTTGCTATCTTAACGGAGCATCTATCTCTTACGATTTTCTCGTTACAACGATATTTCCCAATGTTTTCCTCGAATAGAATTAAGACTATCGTAATAATGTTTTATAATAATGCGCATTAATTGTTAATCGTTACATCACACGATAACACCTGTTTATCTCGCTTCGTTTGAATTCTATAAGATTTTCAAATTTTGTAATTGCACGTTTGGAATAAATGGTTTATGCGAAATGCTTGGCGAATATCCCAGTAAGCGGATGATATATGCTCACGAAGTGAAACTTCTAGATTCCCATTGCTCTTTAAATCTTGTTCAATAAATTTTCCAAGAATAACGGGGATCCTGTGGACGTTTAAATAAATCTTTGAACGTCCGAACGCCGTCTCTGCAGGCGTTCTATTGTAGATATACTTTATATCGCAATACATTACAATTAATGCTACCTGAAGATTTTTGCTTTACGGATTACTATTTCCTACTTTTGAACATCGTGTATGGATTACACGAATCTGGATTTTAATATACCGTTAGAAACTTTAAAATTTATGTACAAATTTTTTATTTTTCTAATTTTTGTTAAACACAGTATATATGAGTTTTTACTCTTACAATTAACCTTCTGTTATAATCATGAAGATATGAAAATTTATACATTTGATAATTTACAAATTTCTAACCTCAAAAAGAGTTCAGTTCAGTAGACTTTACGTACTGATTCTAACACGAAAAATAATAATTTTATGGAATGCGTTATGAAAGCTTCCGCATATAACTCTGTGATATATCTTCAGCTTGAAAAGTAAAATCACAATAATCCTTAAAATATGTAACCATAAACGTGCCAGCATTCAATATCCAAAAAAACACATCGTAAAATGTAAATCGAAAACGGAAAAGCTGCACATAAAAAAATACTTCAATATAAATCATTTTTATATTTCATAAAAGACTCTCTTCGAACTGCCACGTTTAAAATTACAGTCGATTAATTGCAATGATGCCGTTTATTTCCTTCTTTTGCAAAGGCGATCATAATTTTGCATTACATCGGATGTTAATATCGTAAACACGGTATCAGGCAACTGTAAAATTCTAACTACCTGTTACTTGGCAGAAGCATCATCTGCGTATGCGGTTATCGGTGGCAGTAGACAGAAGTTTATAGAACTATTATAAAAATCGAAACGTTCTGTTCTAACACTGATAAAATTCGGATTTTATGGTCAAACAGTTGAAATATTTGTACAATTTGAATGTTCAATGTAGTTTGCTGTAATTGTAGTTTCTTATCATTTATATTTGTACATACATGTATTTCTTAATGTTTATACATACATGTATTTCTTAATGTTTATACATACATGTATTTCTCAATATGAACACATACATGTATTTCTTAATATGAACACATACATGTATTTCTTAATATGAATACATATATGTATTTCTTAATATGAGCACATACATGTATTTCTAAAATATCAATCATATTTATATCTTTACTATAATTTCGAATTTGCAGTTGCAATGTATAAATTAATAAAATTCAAATATACAAATTCTCAAGTTGTCACATATTTTTAAGTCGTTCAATATAAAATTTAAATTTAACTGTATTTGCAAATCTCCAGATTTCCAAACATGTCTGAAATGATTGTACTAGTCTTTCGAATAAACGTGGTAAAGATAATGGTTATCCGTTTCAGTTGCGAAAGGTAAATAACGAATCGGGAAAATCGAGGTCTATTGCGTGCATCTGCATAGAAAAATGGTCACCGAGAGGTGAGCAAACGTTAACTGGAAAAATAAAGCATCCCGAAGAGCTACAAACCCGACCTGGCTATCTCGAGTGTAGCATGCACCGACAACCACCTTCAACGGCAAGACATAACAAGAGATGAACCAACCGAGAGAGGGAACACGACGTAAGAGGTTTTAATGCTTCGTATCGCGAGAAAGAGAGATCGTACGTGTGTACGGAGCCGAGTATTAATGGATTGAGTGTTATCTCACGAATTCGACGCGCCGTCGCGATTAACGAACAGCCTTACACCGTAATGAGGGTGTAATTACAGATCGAGAAAAAAATAACAAAATAACGAGAGCTAGATCCCTATCGAAACGACTCACTCCGATAATTAACTGTTTATGTTAATTATCTAAAGTAATCTTACACTTTATTCGGTTGTAATAAATAGAAAAGGAGTAGAAGAGATACGTATAGTGTAGTCTGAGAGACTTTAACGAGCGCATAGACGGTATCGAACAACGTTCTGTAACTGATTAGATAATCCGAATGATACGAGTATTATGTTTCTTAAATTGCATACTATGAACAGTATTATGGATCTGAAATATATTAACTCTTAATATACTGTAATACTCAAAGTATGTTATTGAGATACATGTGTTACTGATACATTTATGTTTTAAATATCAGTATATTACCGAAGTAAATTTATTGAAATATATTTCAATCTTGGTGTTACAAGAAAAATTAACTTACTGAAACTTCAATTACAAAACAAATATGAAAATCTCACAGAACATAAACTGTTCTATCTTCTCACCAATCTTCAGAAAATATCAGTTCATGAAATACAAAAATCTTCCGCAACCACCTTACACTCATACGATTATCAAATTAAACTAAACTCAGCTAAAAGTTCAAAACATAGTACGAATTTTAGCTAAACATCAGAATGACACTGCGGGGCGATGTAACGGAAAGTAAAAAAGGAAGAGAAATAAAATAAAGAGGAAGAGATTTTACACGGTACGCTGTACCCCGACAGAGGCTATTCCTCAGCGTTGTCCAGCTTCGTAATGATGGATAATGACACAGGATGCCAGTGACCGGTATAAACCTGCGCGCATTCACGAAGAAAGGACCACGACGACGTTAACTCGTATCATATAAAATGGCGAACGAGACAGAAAGAAAAAGAGAGAAGAAGAGTGGCATCCGTTTACCACCGGAGATTCCGCTTCACCTGTGCGCGACTTATACGCGTCGTGTACATGGCTGCACACGCTGTGTAACACAGCGAGCGTAAGGTGCGTTGCGTGGTCGACACACTGTGTGTTGTGCGTCTCTCCCCTAAGAACCCCTTCTTACGTCCAGCCAGGATCTCCTAAGGAGGCCTCAATCTTTACAACGTGGCATGACACAGTTGCATAGGACCTGTTTTTGTTCGGAAGAATTTGCCTTTTTAACGGGGCTACAAACTTATTTCCTTTGCTAACGTTGGAACATGACTTTGATATTTTTATAGGGGTCGTTAGTATGATCGCAAGGAGAAAATATTTAAATAGAGACGATCAAGGGTGTTGTAGAATTTTACTAACAGGGGTTTAGAGGTTTGAAGATTTGGAAATTGGAGTTTAAGGAATGTTGTGATTTGGGGGTTGAAATTTAGGTAGCTGACATTTTGAGGATTTGTGAATTTGATGGTTTAAGAGGTTGGAAATTTGGGAAATTGAGAATTTGGGGATTTGTAGATTTAAAGGTTTGAAAGTTTGGAAATTTGGGAAGTTGGAAATTGAGGGATTTGATGTTTTAAGGGGTTGGAAATTTGAGATGCTGACACTTTGGGAATTTGAAGATTTGTGGATTTGATGGTTTAAGGGGCTGGAAATTTAGGAAGCTATAAAGTTGTGAATTTAAGGATTTGAGAATTTAAAGATTTGCAAATAAGATAAATTAGGAAGTCATCTTCGTAAACTTGATACAAGAATTTTGAAGAATATTCGAATATCTAAAGACCTGAAGATATGCAGCTTTCGTATCTATTTGCAGTAATAAAAATCGTAATAATGCTATTAATATCGTGTCGGTTAAAAACAGCGAAGGGAATAGATTGAAAGCAACTCCTCCTCTTTAATCGCCCAACTCGCCAGGTCAACGTTAACTCGTGCATGTCTGATGATACCAGCGATCTTTGTTTTATTCGCAATCAAGGGTCATTTCTGGCGAGCGTGTCGGTGATTTGCCTTTAAGTTTTACGTGCATCGCGTGTCAGTGAGCAGAAATCATGGGTAATTGTAGCGATGTACTCCTCGTGGGTTCAATAAATAGAAAGACCTTGATATTAAACCTGCCCTTCCCTTAGTAACGCGACTGGTTATTACCATGCGTTCATTATTTTTTGTTCTAATTACTCGCGCACAAATCGATTACCACGGAATTACTTTTCCATTTAATTATACTCGAGCAAATCGACCACAGGAACGGCTGCAATTTTCAGGATTTTTATTTTCTAATAGACTCTGCGTTTCGAGATGTATGGGAGATAACTAGACTGTGGTTTATATCGAAGTCTGCGAAACGAACATAAATTGTTTCATGTGTGAAATGTGGATTTTAATCGGTGTTCAGTGACAACTTATCAGACAAAGTTAGAAAATTGCCTAATAAGTAAAAACATGGTAGGCAAAGCTCCACAATTTCTTAACAAGTAAAGACCTAATAGAGAAAGCTAAACAATATTCTAAAAAATAAAAGCTTATTATGTAAACAAAAATATTTACATAAAATGCTATTCTTATTATGACTTCAACATGTATGTATAAGACAAATTCATTCAGAATTCCAGAAGTTATCTGGCCTTTAATTGCACGTACGTGTTCTACAAGTTGAAAATTGCTGTTACTACATAACGATACACGAACAATGGATAATCTTATCTGAAACCAGATAACCTAATTATCGATACATTTGTAACACAGATTTCTATAAATAAGAGACAGGTGTGGACAATGAGTGTAACTTTACAGAAAGGTTCTCTAGTTTCTCGCCTTTCATCGATATCTTTTCTATTATCTACTCCGACTTGTACGTCTATCGATTGTCGACCACAGAAAGCAGTGAACGTAAAATATCTGACAGATACAGACCGCATTGTCAAACGTAGAAAAACTAGACTTTTGGTTTAGGATATCAGATGTATAATTTCATGAAGCATTCTATTTTCACCTTCACGGAAACCTTTTGGTACTCGCTCATAACCCAAATGCCATGCGTTCAATCGATTATAATCTTAACGTGTAGAATCAGGTCGATGAAAAGTGATATGCTAGAAAGGCAGTATTAATTCTTAAAAACGTCTGAACCTTCATAAATGTAAAGATCAGCATGATATTATAGTATGGAACTTTTTGACCATCCCAATTTGTCAGTTTTAAATATGTTATACTGCTGTCGTCTCATATGTGACACTACAACTATGTTACTACACATGTTTCTATATTGTTCTACTACATATATGCCATCCATATGTGTATGCTCTGCTACATATGTGATCTACATATGTATATACTCTACTACATATCTAATCTACATATGTATATACTCTACTACATATATGACTTACATATGTATATACTCTACATACATAAATGTCTTATTACATGTATACCTTACACATGTGTACGTCCTATTGACTCCAATAACATCACCACCCAAGTTTTGATCTGTTACAACTGACAATTTCCTCTCATAAAGTTTCTTCAGTAATAAAGCAGATAAACAGGATCGCCAGATAAAATTTATACTTGAACGTGACACAGACTTGTAAACTATAGCGAAGCAAAACGGAACGTTCAGCTTACACGCCCATTTATTCGCGACTATCCGCAGCTACACGAAGGTGGTCAGTATTTACGTTCACTTGTATACACCCGAGTTGCAATGCCCCTGGATAATCGTTATTTTAATCGTCATCGTAATCTTTTTAATTATCACTGCAGTTTCTACAAATCTCTCCCCTTTTAACCGAGCTACCGGCCATTTACCGCAACAACGATAATCGTAAACTTCGAACGTTAGACTTCATGAATCACGATGTGGTATATCGTACGATACGAAGTACATTTACTAATTACAAGAAAATAATTTGATGAGATAATCGTAGGACATACTAATGATAATTTTCGAGGGATAAGATCGCCGTTTAAAATAAAATTTTCGACAGAAAGAGTCTCACAGGCGAAATTAATTGGCACCGTTAAAAAGTCGTATACAGATACCGACTTTTTGCATTATACATTTGCATTTATTTCTGGTCCCTTTTAGCTACTCGTTTATTGCCACAACAATAATCATAAACTTGAAACGTTACACGACATGAACGAACACGGATCGTTTCTCATTTTATAGGACACGTATTTGCAATCTCCCTACCGAACCAAAGTAATTGGATAAGATAATAGTGAAATATTTCAGTGACAATTCCAAACGATACGGCCTAGAAATATATTAGATTCAATCCCAGAAACCAGTTAGAAAATATGCAATGCAGACGCTTCTCATTTGTGAGGGAGTTTCTATCAAAATATTTATAGGCGTTCAAGTCTTATGTTCAATATGATTCGCATAAACCAGGTGCATTTATATTCTATATAGAAAAGTTAATAAATACTAACTTAGTCGATATGCTTTCTCTTATTTTCATTTGATTCCTCTTTGGTCAAATACAGGGTGTCTCACAACTAGTGTAGGTCCCTGAAATAAGGGGTAGTTGACTTGATTCTGAATAAGGGACCTACCCTAGCTGTGAGACACTATACATAGATATGAAGTAGTATACTCTTCCTAATAATTATAGTACAAATTTCTCATTCCGTATTTTATACTACTTGAGAAAAAATTTAAGAGAAAAAGGTAATAGTATGAAGTAATTGAAATAATCGTATCACAGTTCTTTTGCATTTACTCGTTATTATACCAATCACGTATCACCTGAATCAAAGCCGGCATAATACGGAATTATGCACAGCACAAGCTCCACACCCTCTCCTTTATAAGTATCGAGTACACCGCGTTCACCTGCGCACACTTGCGCAGAACGCAATCGTACCACCTGATAATCGTCATTTTGCTTGTCGGATACCTTTTTCAAACGGATCCGCTCCGCCGTTAAAATTTATTTGCTCGATCGAGGCGGTACCTCGATAGAAAAATGCGTGTTCCTTCCCATATCGACTTAACGAATCCACACTGCTGTCCACGCAAACGATGCATGCGTTCCGCGATCCCACGAGAAGCTATGACAGCGAAACGTTGGCAGTGTTCGCGCGAGCACCATTGTACTGTCAACGCTCGCTAAATCTTGCTTCTGTCCCAGAACCGGCGAGTAACGAGCGGTATCGAAACGTCAAAACAACGCGGGAAAAAGCCGCATACCAGCCTGACCGGAACCCGGCGCGAACAGGCGAAAAATATCACTGGCGAACGATAATTATCGTGTTGCGATAGCAATTTATTGCGGGCCGATGGCTGCGCAAGAACGCCACGCTTTTTACGGCCAACCTTTACGGCGATTCGCGCGAACAAGTGCGTGTTTATTTAGCAATTACACACCTGAACGATGGGTGTTTTTTAGTTTCGACCACTGTCAAGTTATTTCTGTGCGTTTTGTCATGGTTCAGATACGCTGCGAATGCATCGAATTTCAGCAGGTGTGGATACATCATAAATATGGCGATGGATATTTGATTGCTTAGATGCTTGATAGTCTACAAGGATTAAGTTTCAGGATTCTAGTTATAGGGAAAAGCGATATTACTGTTTCCTCGGAGAATCTATAGGTACTAAAAGCGGAAACGTCTGACGCATAGTCCTAAATTTCTAGATCACCATCTATCTGAACCATAAAAGCACACGTGTACGTTTATGTTCTTACATTTCTAAATTCCTGCATCACGCAGGCTTTAGATTCTTATATTAGTTATGCAGTACATATAGCTTGCTGTTTGGACTTATGCCTTTTGCATCCACAGATACTACATATCTTGATTTTCACGATCAAGGATACTTACATTTTTTGATCTTTACTTGCATAAATTCCGACATAGTTACATCTGTACGTTCATAGGTACTCACATTTCTGGATCTCTATATTCGCAGATCTCTACGTAACTAGATCTCCACATTCGTAGATCTCTACATACCTAGATCTCCACATTCGTAGATCTCTACATACATAGATCTCCACGTTCGCAGATCTCTACATACCTAGATCTCCACATTCGTAGATCTCTACATACATAGATCTCCACGTTCGTAGATCTCTACATACCTAGATCTCCACATTCGTAGATCTCTCCATACATAGATCTCCACATTCACAGATCTCTACATACCTAGATCTCCACATTCGCAGATCCCTATATGCTTAGCTTTCCTCATTGGTAGATCACTACATATTCAAACCCACATATCCCTACGTTCCCAGATCTTTGCACTCATCGATCCCTATACAGCTACATCATTACACTCATCGATCTCTACATACCTAGATCTATACACTCATGGATCACCCCTACATCTGTACGCTCATGAATCTCTACATACTTAGATCTATACACTCATGGATCACCCGTACAGTCATACATCTCTAGACACATCTCCACACTCATAGATCTCTCCACCTCTAATTCAAAACATTCCTAGATCTCTATATACCCATATCCCTCGATATCTATGTAGCTTTATAAACTCCTTCCATCAACTGTCAGTCACACTTTCCTCCGAAAAGAACGGTGAAAGAAAAAATGGCAAGGTTTACTCGGTGCAGATTGAATTGTACTCGAGTGATTGATGAAAGTGATTAATGATCCAGTACACGTAACTACCGTAACAAATATATGAAATAGTATTGCCTGTCATTAATAATTACCATACTGACATTGAATTCTAGAATCTATTTTTAGATACATTATGACTCGTTCAGCTTTCTAAATCTTACGGTTCAAGTTATAGTAAAAATCCTTGCAAATTTTTGCAAATTAGATAGTTTCTTGGAACGATTATAGGAAACAGGTTATTACGAGCATCGTTGCACAAATAATTGGCAACATTTCAATTGATCGTATACGGAGAAATAAAGGGACCAATAAAATCGTAGAAAAAAGTTGGATAATGCGGGAGAACTGGTTTACTGTCCAACTTTCAATGGCAAGTATGCATGATTTATTACAAGTTCGTTTAAATCTTGTTCGAACTGTGTCCATGCTTGCAACACAAACGAACGGCGAAGCTGTCCATAGCCATATAGGCAAAACCTTGAAATCCTTGCATCGCATTACAAGACCATACACGTAACATTAAAAGGCAATACGCAACAGGTTAAGGAACACGCTACGACCGTGACAATTATTATCCTTAAAATAATATACGTTCAACAGAGCGAAGTAATGAGTCTTACGCTTTCGTCATTTTTTTGAAACATCCGATAACGTTTTAATGACCTTAAGTAATAGGTTCTGTAACAATGAAGGATTCATAACTGTAACTGAAGTGTAGAGGATAATAAATAATAAATTCTAGAGACATTAATCATTTTTGCTCTATAACAACACTTCTGGATTAGAAGTATCATTCACTAGGGGTTAATCTTAATTAAATCTAACTCTAACACTGCGGATGCATTAATCTTTCGTATTCTTTTGAATCTAATAGTGATTTGATTTTTTAATGGTGTTCTTGTACGTAGATTAGAAACTTTTAGAATCCCTACATTCTCAAATTACCAACCCCGCAAGGTCCCAAGTTCTCAAATTCCAAATTTCTAAATTACCAACCCCGCAAGGTCCCAAGTTCTCAAATTCCAAATTTCTAAATTTCCAACCCCTCAAGTTGCCAATTTCCCAAATTCCAAATTTCTAAATTTTGAACCCCTCAAGTTCCCAAGTTCCCAAATTCCAAATTTCTAAATTTCCAACCCCTCAAGTTCCAAACTTCCCAAATTCCAAATTTCTAAATTTCCAACCCCTCAAGGTCCCAAGTTCTCAGATTCCAAATTTCTAAATTCCCAACCCCTCAAGTTCCCAACTTCTGAAATTCCAAATTTCTAAATTTCCAACCCCTCAAGTTCCAAACTTCCCAAATTCCAAATTTCTAAATTTCCAACCCCTCAAGGTCCCAAGTTCTCAGATTCCAAATTTCTAAATTTCCAACCCCTCAACTTCCCAATTACTCAGATTCCAAATTTCTAAATTTCCAATCCCTCAAGTTCCCAACTTCTCAAATTCCAAATTTCTAAATTTCCAACCCCTCAAGTTCCAAACTTCCCAAACTCCAAATTTCTAAATTTTCAACCTCTCAAGTTCCCAACTTCTCAAATTTCAAATTTCTAAATTTCCAACCCCTCAAGTTCCCAACTTCTCAAATTCCAAATTTCTGAATATGGAATTTAGAACCCTTAAAAATTCCAAATTTCTAAATTCCCAAATCCCAAAATCCCATAGATTAAAATACCAAGACGTCAGATTCGTTTTAAATATTGAACGAGCCAATTTATCTGCCGGTGAATGATCGGTAATTTCAAATAACATTGTGGCACCCAGGATTTTAACGAAGCAGCAAGAAATTAATTATAACGCGGCGGGGAACTGTCACGGGCGAAGAAGAAAGCAATCACGCGTTACTATCGTTACGTCCACCCAAAGTACCGAATGATTTATTAACGATCACGTTTCGAACAGTAAATAACATTAACGAATCGTAAATCCCGTATCGTTAAACAAATGCTCGAGGCGTATCGTACAGTTAACCCTTGGCAAGGTTCGCACAATTTCTTTTAACAATACTCTCGACACGTACGCGTGTAACGTCATGATTTGAAAACGATTGACTACATTTGTTTAACTACATCCGTCATTAAATAACACGAAGTTTGTCAGTAATGATTATATAGATAAAATTAATAATTTAGTTATACAAAATTTGTTGATGTTGAATAGTCTCACAAAATTCATCTGTAATGAATAAATAAACAAAATTCTTAATTTATGAATAATTGTACCAAACTCATCAATAATGAATAATTCGAAAAAATCGTCACTGAATAATTCAACAAAATTTGTCAGTAATAAATAATAAAAAAAAATCCGTAATTAACAAAAGAATTACAACAAAAAATCCTATCATTCAATAGTAGTTAAATTGTAGAGATACAAAATTTGTTAGTAATAAATAATAAAAAAAAACCGTAATTAACAAAAGAATTACAACAAAAAGTCCTATCATTCAATAGTAGTTAAACTGCAGAGATTATATTTCACGTTAACTAGACAAAGAGGTGTGAATAACTCATACCGATAAGTTGTTCACAAAAGAAAAACGAAGCCAGAACACGTTCCAGCGTTGTTAGAAAAATTTCCCACGTCGTCAAAGAATGCTATCGGTCATCGTTGGACAACGTCCACCGACTTAATCCTGTTCGTTTGATTTGCATTCGTTTAGAAAGGCGGAAATGCGTTTCTGTGCGTGTCACAGAAGGTGTCGTGCACCAACCCGATGAGCTACCAAACGGGCGTCTAACTGTGCGTGCAAATTATTTGCGTGATCGCGCTTTCTATTGGCAGGCGAACGATTAAATATGCAACAAGTTAAATAGAATTTGACACCGTAGACAATCGAGACTCACCCATCGAGTGTTCCTTGATCGCGTCGTTCTTAATTACATCGAAATTCTTTGCCTAAACTTCGTTGTGGCAAGTAGACGCGTTGCGAAGCGGTACAGGATGTGGTGTAACGCTATATACGTGTCGAAACCATAATGCAGCAAAATTGATTTAGAGATATTCGATTGATTGTGAGTAGTCTCTTGTAAATTATTGTGTTCTTTAAGTATTGAATTTTGGTCGGATGGAATTTGGAAGTTTGGAAATTATCGAGTTCAAAAGTTTTTAAATTTCTAACTTCTCAAATTTTCAAACTCCCAAGTTTCCAATTTCCCAAATTTTCAAACTCCCAAGTTTCCAATTTCCTAAATTCTCAAATTCTCAAGTTTCCAATTTTCCAAATTCCCAAACTCTCAAGTTTCCAATTTCGTAAATTCCCAAACTCTCAAGTTTCCAATTTCCCAAATTCCCAAACCCTCAAGTTCCTAATTTCCCAAAGTTCCAAACCCTCAAGTTCCTAATTTCCCAAAGTTCCAAACCTTCAAGTTCCCAATTTCTCAAATTTCTAAACCCTCAAGTTCTGAATTTCGCAAAGTCCCAAACCCTCAAGTTCCCAATTTCCCAAAGTTCCAAACCCTCAAGTTTCCAATTTCCCAAATTCCCAAACTCTCAAGTTCCCAATTTCCCAAAGTCCCAAACCCTCAAGTTCCTAATTTCCCAAAGTTCCAAACCTTCAAGTTCCCAATTTCTCAAATTTCTAAACCCTCAAGTTCTGAATTTCGCAAAGTCCCAAACCCTCAAGTTCCCAATTTCCCAAAGTTCCAAACCTTCAAGTTCTCAATTTCCCAAAGTCCCAAACCCTCAAGTTCCCAATTTCCCAAAGTCCCAAACCCTCAAGTTCCCAATTTCCCAAAGTTCCAAACCCTCAAGTTTCCAATTTCCCAACGTCCCAAACCCTCAAGTTCCCAATTTCCCAAAGTTCCAAACCCTCAAGTTTCCAATTTCCCAAATTCCAAATTTCTAAATTCCCAACTCTCCAACTCCCCTACTCCCCAAGTCCCCAACTCCCCAAATCCCCAAATTCCCCACCCCACATCCCAAAATCTTGAAACCTCCAATTATCCCAAACATGCCCCAGTATTCATACAACGTCACGTACATTATGAAATAATACAGGTATAATTCTTAATGGTAGCTCTCACACGTTTCTTAAGGTGCATTGCGAATTCAATGATTGTTTTATGGTTCGCTTGGAAACCGATACAATAGGGTAGATTATACAGAAAGATGTTTGAAAGTATCCGATAAAGCCACGATTTCACGGAAATTTTCATGGCATAGAAACCGAGGGAAAATTAAATTTCCCCGTGAAAAGTAGGCGTACGTTAGAAAGATAAGTTTGCTAAGGCACAAGGCCTTAGCCTGGCGAACGTGTAATACTTTCACAGAAGCGTTAGAGCAAAGGTCATTCTTCCTTGGCAAATCCGAGACGAGTAACAAAGTTCAAGCATTCACCGTCATACTTGCTGATTTCGCGAGACTACAATTGCCATTCAGTGAACATAAATAAATTTAACCTTTTCGATGCGTTTGAACAAAACTAATAAATCAATCATTTCAATGTACGCTCTGAATTTTATATTCATTTATTATAAAAATGTTCTACTTAATGAAGGTGATTCGTAATAAATAATGAGGAGAACAGAAAATATTTGCGAGTCTTCATTTGTTTTAAGTTCTAAAGCTAAATTAATAATTTTTATGTTGGAGATATTTAATTATTAATTTAAATGGAACGTATTAATGAAAGGAAAATATATTGTCCGTATTATTAACATTGCTAATATCGTTTCTATAGTAAGGCCGTCGTCCGAAAGAGGCATCGTGACACACATTGTGCAACGAACATCGACACTTTCGATAATTTAAATGAGCGGTGACATTCAATGCAAATCGTGACGCGTATGAAATCAACAACGAGGGGACAACCGCTGGGGGACGTACTGATTCCTTTTTAAGAAACCCGCCTCGAAAACAAATATAATTATTGTAATCAATAACGCGAATCCATGCAATGTACGGTAATATAAAAGTATACGTAAACAGAAATATAACGTGACAACTCTACTCATAACTAGTCAAAATGGCGCCCCTTCGATTTACCCAAGAGCACCCTAACTTTACGTTTCGAATGTAAATTGAAAATTAATTCTTGAAATACAATGATTAAATAAATGAAATTGAATAAGAATTAAATAAATTTCAGAGGATTAAATAAATTAAGAGGTAGATAAAAGTTTAAAGAATTCTGAATGATTGACTAACCTGTATCGATGCGATGGCGGGCATTGGTCTCGTTCGCCGGAAGAAGGTCGTCGTACTCCAGTGTCGTCACATCCTTCGCGTGAACCAGTATAATTACGGAGGTCAGCAGCATCAACACCATCGCCAGCACCGATCGGTTCACCGTCATTTTGCTACAACACGCGTGTTTTATCGGCCACGAGTAATCCGTCGCGCGACACAAACTACGTCCGTGCGATCACATTTTCGCCACCCCGAAAGATCGCCACTTCGAAAACGAAACGAGGTGAACGAGCGGCCGAAGCGTGACGTTCGAATGTCGGGGTTGCGTGCGGGACGCGAATCCACGCATATCATTAAACACGGACGGAACGAGGACGAGAGAGAAAATAATAAACACGCGACTGACCCGATAAACCGTTACAACCAACTCATCTTCGCGGCGTTCTTCAAACTGATACGGCGCGAAGTTGCCTGTTGAAGGGTGCGTGATCGACGCGTGCGCAGATCGGGCCAACTGTCATAATTACTGCGCATGTGACAGCGGCGCGTACGAAACGAGCGTTCGTACACCGTTCACGGGTGAGAAGCTCGAGGTCGGTGAAACTTCGCGAATCCTCTTCGATCTCTCGTCCTTTCGAATAATTTTCTTGGCTTCCTCGAGGGTTGTTCGTAAACGATCGGGCAGTTACATACGTACGCACTCGTCGCGTGTCACTCGCGTACACGTAACCGACCGCGGCTTGCCGACGCGATAACAAGAAAAAACAATCAGGGTCGCGCGTGCTACCGGTTTTAAAAGAAGTGTGCGCTTCCCGCACGAGTCCATGCCGCACTGCTAGACGGCGGTCAGATGTTTCAAGCAGCCGCCACGCGAATCCAGCACCATCTGTCGAACTATCACCGAACACTCGCTGTCGTGCTTAAGCAACTGGCGGGCTTTTCACGCGCACGCTCCTCACCCTCGTTCCCTCGCGATGTCACGTGGCCATTTCATTCATGGAGACAAGTCCTTTTATACTACGCGCCTTCGTGTGCGTGAGCGCCTACCGAATGCACTGCTATATGCAAAACTAGTCTCCTCCAAAATGTAAAGAAATCAAGTTACTTTCATCCAATTTTAGTGTTCATTACCAAATATTCAAACATGTAAATAATTATATATCTACTTTGGGAAATACGACTTAAAATAAATTAAGGTTTCATACGATTCTAATTATTGTATAGTTTTGAATAAAATTTGAAATGATTATTTGATTCATGGTTAATAATTATCAGAAGGTATTAAGGAGGCACAAGTATTATAAGATCCTCTTTAACATAATCTATATGATTATGAAGCATCTCGTGACTCATACCAGATATTTTATATGCACTAAACAAATAAAAATTGAATCATATCGTCCCATCAATGTGACGAAGTATAACGAACTATTGTTCGAACTTTACCCGTTTAATAAACCAATTTCGATGCCCTGCAAGATCTTATAAGAATGCATACGATGTATCCGGCGCTTCTGCGAATCGGCTCACCCAACGAAATCGATTCTACGAACGCTTAAATTTTAAATTTTATTCGTAATCGAATAATCAACGCGTGTCTTTTGTTCCACCCCCTTTCCTCTAGTACGACATATTTCTTTTTTATATTCATTTCAAAATTCAACTTGAAGACACTCGTATATTTATATATGATAACAATACTTTTCAAAGAAATATTTTGAAAATATCTTGTACATACAACATAATGGCATACATGGTAACGTATAGTATAGTAGAATTATAAAATTTTACAAGATGGATGGTTCTGTGGACAAACTTGACAATAAACAATTCGTACCTGAAGATACAAGCAAGCATATTTATTTGAATGCAGAAACGTGACGTCTCGCATTCTTCTTTGGGATACAGGTTTCTCCCTCTGCGATTACCAAACTTCAAACGTAGCGTGTAAATCTTACTCAACGTGGACAAAGCGTTTGCCAACCACCTCCGAACAGTTTCCTGCACGAAAGCATCCGATTTGTTCATTACCCACATTTCCTTATCCCCGCGATGTCGCGTTGTCTCTCTCTGCCATTCCGATCGTTAGCAAGGTAAAATCGCGTGGCAGTCACGTAAGCGGGTCTCTCCGCGAAGAGGACACGGATGCCTCCGTCTACCGGTATTTAATTAAGCCCGGTCGTTCGAGAAAAAAAGTCGTTTGTACAGGAAGCGATGGGTTTCGAGTACGCGAGCAGCGGACCGTAGTTCGAGCCCCGTTACGGGACAAATGCATTGGCGTAACACCCATCGGCCACCATAACCTCCTCGCGAATAATCACGACACGGTAGCGTCTCGACCACGCCGTTGCAGAATGCCGGTGCAACCTCACGCCGGTATTCCGAGGGATCGCGAACTATGTCGACCTTAAAAATTATCGACACGAGGCAAGAGAGTAATGGTCAGAACGGAACAACGGCTTTGTCTTTGTCGCACGATCCCCTTTTACCTTTTTATCTCGCTCTATCGCCACGATAGGCAAACGATCCGCTGTTTTTCACCCCGACAACGAAATGGACGGCCGAGGAACTTCCAATCGTGCCTCGATCACGACGCGTGATCTGTGACTCGGAACGCTCCTTGTATCGTACACGGAGGCAATTGCACGTGACTTTGTTGGGGAAGTAAACTGCACGTTTGCATGATTTTTAGATCACCTTTACATCTTTCACCCATGCTTTACCCACAAAGTTTTAATTCCTGAAGTTTGCGAATTTCTAAAATCTAATTATGAAAGTGCCGAAAGTCCACCTGAAATTCACAAATCTTCAAACGTCTAAAGTTGCCTTGCAATCAAAAAATTCCAAACTCCTCAATCCACAATTAACGATTAAAACACCAATTTTGTAGTTTAGTAAAATAGCTTGTAGCTCTACGTTGTACTAAAACAAAATGAAAAATTGCATATGGGCCAAGGACATATACCGTTGTGTTAAACAATACGTTCTACGCGATGATTACATTGATTTCTATAAATAACGGTTGCTCCAAATGATTATTGGAACGTGTCTGAGTCTGTTACAAGAAAGTTGTGATTGGCGCGCAATTTCGGTATAATACCTAAACGCGATCCTACGTACCAACGAAATTCTTCTATGGTTCTTCGCTTTATTCGCTCGTTTTTTCAAGCCTCGGGGGACATATTCTCACGAAATCCGGTTCTACTGGTTTGGGGTTAGATACGAAGGTGAAGTTTAGCTGCAGTGGCCCGAGAAATCGGCACCTCTGCTGATTACTACACAACATTGCATCGCATTAGATTAGTTTATTAGGTAAAAGAATCGGGTGTCAGTTGAAAGAACAAATTGAGATGAATATACTTCATCTTTGTCGTTTTGAACGCAAGGTAACTTTATATCAGATGTTCAAGATTTGACAAAGAAATCCAAACTAGATTTCTAAACCCTCACACTCCTATATTATTAAATAAGAGAAAGAGAAAACTGGCAAATGAATGGCAATCTCTATTAACTTCTCTCGAATATATTCGACAAGTATTGGTCGTTAATCGTACGTTGGAATCCCATTTAGAAGGAAGATCGCTTCTTTTTCTCGTCTTCTCGATTCATAGGAACAAATGAGAGGATATTAGTGGCGCTCACATTACTGGCTGTCACGTTCGCCAAGGGGATGAAATTTATTGCTTTAAATTGGTTACAAAATACGCCATAAGTCTCGCACAATTTACGGCTGTACTAGCCATGTTGACGACGCAGCCCGCGAAATACGTCTCCCTCATATAATATTATACGAGGGCAATACGAGAGACCGGGTGCTTTTAAATATTCATATGCAATGTATCACGCACCATACATCAGTTCGAGACTGCGTGTGTTTACGAACATGCAACCTACCGAACGTACGCGTACTTCTTTTTTAACCTCTTCGTACCAAATCTCCGTCTTAATTTCGTTGCTTCGGAGCTGCATAAAATAATATCGTAAATAGCTTATTTTGTTTTTTACTACAATTATTATTTTATTATCGTCAAATATTGAGGATATGAATTATAGCAACATTTTAATGAAATCACTGATGCTTCTGAAAGGTTTTAATTATGACAGTAATGTTCGTAAATTACCGGCAGTTAACGAAAAATGCCTGTGTACCAAGATATTAAATTGTTAATGTTAATAATATTTTTTCGATAATACGGATAAATACTTCATCTCAAAAGCTTCATGCTAAACGCTTTCCCCCTCTCAACGGGTTGTTAATTCTTCTCCGTAAGAGCCACGGCGGTAGGTTTAATTAAAAATTGATGTGGTCAGAATATCAAGGAGAAGAATAAATTTAACGCGTTGCAGCCATTAATTAGTGTACCACTTGCCGACATTCTTGTTGTACAAGGCGAACGATGCATATACACAGAAGGTGGGTACCGAAAAAAAGGCTCCAAGTGCACCGATTTGTTGGTTCATGATGTAGTAAATAAAAACTGGCAACAGTACATAAAATGCGCATAATACATTTGAGGTATAAATCAAATGGTATAACGAAACTCCGCCGTTTGTCTTCGTGAGAAGTTTCGCTTGTTCTCGTACAGGAAGAATATTCATGAACTAATTGTTCAAGCAGATTGTGTTGTAAAACTTTATTTTTAGTTCGACCGTAGGTGTGAACTATAAAGGTCGCAAATAGAAACTTTATGAATTTAACATGTATTTTTGATAAATAAGTATTTAATAATAATGTAATAAAAAATCAAATGGAGATCAAAGGTTCATATTTTTAGAGTGTGAACAAAATTATATGAAGGTTCTAGTTGTTGCAGGGTCCAGATATGTCCACAGATTACGTAAAGTGTTGGATCACGAAGTCCTCGTGATCACTGGCCTTCGATCAGATTGGTCTCCTGACTCGTAGATTCTGAGTTTCAAGAATTTTAAGGCTGTTAACATTTTAAATGTTTGATCTTGATCACCAAATCACTACAGCCTATTTCGAAGACGTTCTTTTTATTAAAATGAAGTTCTTCCTAGAAACCGAAAGTAAATGGTAAGCTCCTTCCAATACTTTTCCCTACCTATACACAAACTTCCAGGCCCAAAATAAACGAGATCGGAATAGTTTATATGGCATTTAACGAGTTCGAAATTGTTCGTACTGCATTCTAAGAAGTTGAGGTCGTTAGTATTGGATCTTACGTGTTCAAGATCGTCGCTGTCGATTCCCATGGGTCCGGGGTCTTTTGTATCGGATCCCACGGCTACGTGGATCGTCTTTATCGTGTCCCATTAAGCCGGTTCCCGATATCGAGTTTCGTGACATTGGCGTTGTCAATATCAGATGCCGCGACTTCTGTTTAAGTTTATAATTGAACAGCGGTTACTTCGTTGTTCACGTCCTTCGAAAGCGTAAAACCTTAACGATGTGCAGGCACACGAAATTCGTAGAATTAAGATAATAAGTTTGATGTATAAAATGCGCCATCCGAGCCTGAGAGATTAAACATTTATGGTACCTACAGTGCGTACCGATAGTGAAGCGTTTATCAAGCATTCATTTAACCCCATACCGCTTCTCCCTGCAAACAAGTTCTGAATAACTGCATACCATGAATGGCACAAAACCTCACGTTTTTGACGCCGAATCGTTGTTAATTTATTTTAATCAAACGTTTAATTTTCACGTGACACGAGTTTTATTTTATGCATCACACGCCCCAACTTGTTATTCTACCGAATGCACCAGTTGGAAAACACTTCGAAGGGAATCCTAAACACGAAGATGCAAGGAGAAGTGGTATCGCGGCAAGAACTTGCCAAGAGAAACAATTAACTCTACACGAACACATTTACAGCTGCTGAGTTTCGCGAGCAATGAACTCATGGGAAATGCTCGAGCCGTGCCATGAAGCTACTACAAACGCTCCCGATGTTCGTTACTATGTGTCTAGTTACTTATGGCGTTGAACTTGCATATTTAACACGTGGTGTTAAACGTGGTGCAAATTGGTCAGGCGCACCTTGCAAATTACTCTTAATTTGTGTCTACAAATTCTGTGCAATATACTTGCAAATTTAATGATTTTAGCGACAACTGTTATGGACATTTCAAGTGAATCTTCTTAATTTATTACTTGTTTATAAACAGCTTTATCTGCATGTTTCGAAACAAATCGTGAAATAAAATCTATTCTTGCTCGAGAAATATGTAGTCGGATCAAATTTTTGTACGCTTATGCTTGCTTATTTAGTGAAAAAGAATTCTTTCTTATGTTAATGCCGCTCCTTACACGCATCTTTGCTCATTGTATGCGCGCTGAAATTGCGCTTAACCGAACACATAAAGTACGGAATAAAGCCACATTAAACGCGAAGAACAAGGGATACAACGCGATATTTCACTTGATATTTAAATACACGGTCGAGCGACCTATAATTTTCGATGATTACAGATTATTCAAGAATTTAAAAAATTTTGTCATTCAAGATAATTTGGGAAGTTGAAAATTTTTACACAGAAAAATCTCTTACTGAATTGCCAAATGTTACAACCCCATCTATGTCAATTATACATCGGTGTCCATTAGTAATAGAAATCTCCGTATTATAGAAATGTTATAAAGTAATGTACAAATAGGAGTTTCTGAAATAAAGTCGTATGGAAATCTTGTCTTGTACAAGTGTACATACAGATACCACGAGGAAATGCGGCCCCCTTCGTAATGCGCGTTTTATTCTGTAATCTAGATCGTCCTCGGGGGAAAAAGACCGCGTGCTCCATTTCTTGTTTTCTGCGAGCAACAATTCGACTATATTTTATACCGTTATAGAGGCTTCTCTTCTGTATTCCCACTCGCTGTATCTCACTTGGCCGATCTGCTGCACATTGTGCGTGCCTAGAAAAATTCTTTGAAAAATTCCTCGAGCTACGTGTGTACGGGACTCTATTGCACATTGTTCGTGAATTCCTTGACAAAGTATGTTTCCCAGGTGTACATGTCTGCATGCGTAGTAATGCTTCTAGAAAAAAAGTTTGTTAAACCAATGATGAGCAGCTGTGCTCGTAAGGGTGCAGTGTTTGAACGTGCGAGTACTGTGCACTCGCAGACACTATACACCTTATTTCTTAACTTTTTCTAAATATCTAAATTTTTGAATATTTAAATTGCTAATTTAAGGCTCCATGCTCCACTCGCCAAATGTTAATAATGTTAAAAATTAAATTGAATTTATGTATATGTAAATTGCAATACATATTTGAATAAATTGCATCTGTAATCTTACGCAATATTTCATTCTCATTAGCTGGTATAATCTTATTCGCAAATAACAAACAACAATTTGCCATCTTTTTGTCAATTTGAAATTTTCGCACGGCACCATTAACAATGATCTCGAGTCTTAAGTAATATCCTGCAGTGACAGCAACGGATATTACCTACTTCGACTTCGTACAAAATAGACGTTGCGATCCTTGCCGATGCTCATTGAGAAACACTATTCAAATAATATCCTTAACAATAATTGCTTCGGTCACGAAGACGGTAAGCATTGTTTCCGATGTCTCAATCTAGTTACTTGAACATTTGATCGATTTTCTTTGGTACCGCTATAATCGAACTTTGCTAGACATTGAACAAAATTTCCTTGCAACACAGTTTGCATTTTGTATGGAATTTTTACCAACTGTAATAACACTGTTTTACAACATATATCAATCGCGAACATATGAATTGATTGATGTGAAACTTGAAAATAAACGAATAAAAATTACATGCTGTAAATATTTAGTATATTTGGCTGGCATAATTTGCTATATATAAAACCTTTAGTTACATAAAGTCACATAAAATTTCAAAATTTTAAACTAATATTTAATCTGTAAAACGTAATCAATCTGTAACATATTTAAAATATATTTACATAACAATAAATTATAGTATGTGGCACTGACAGCGACAGCAGTCACCAGTACACCTATAGGATTTCATAAACTTCAGTTCTGGAGATGATTGTGCAGGTCCTAAATTCAAGGAATCTTCACTCTCTTCGCTAAGCTCTTCAATGCTAAACGTGTCAGTAAGATCTTGTTTATGCTTCGAAGAATCTTTTGATTTACTTGTCGGAAACAGAGTCATTTCACCTTCGCTAAAAATACACAAATACATACTATTGAAAATTATATACATTACATAAATTGATACATGCCTTTCACTGTCACAATGCCAATATTCAACAAGAGGAAGATGTTCCTTATTTTTATTTGGTATAGGAAGTCTTTGAATGGGTATCAAACCAGTTGTGCTACTACCACCTCCGCAACCCTTATCATACTTTGGCAATTTTACATAATCTGAATTACGCTGAATACGTTTTGCTTGTTCAATTCGTGCCTCTATTCAAAATAAAATATATGTACAGAAAATTCTAAATGGTACTATATGTACAAACAACAAATTAATAACAATACCAAGTTTCCTTTGCAGCTGTTTAGTAGTAGAATTATGTTGTGATGTTTGTGTTTGATTACTGCTGCAGCTACTATCACTACCCTATAAATACAATATAATATTACATATTTTTCTATTTGCCACATGCAGAACGAAGCATTTGAAAATTAATAAAGAAATGTAAGGAATCAAATATTTACCAGGAAAAGTCTTTCATCTTCAAGATGATTAGTGGTTTTTGGATCACTATCAATTCCGCTATCTTCCATCACAAAATAAAAATATATACTAAACTAAAGATTTATTCTCACAACTCATCTGAAATAAAATGTAGCATATTTTCAAATAAATAACCAAGACTTTGTTAAACACAATTAATATAAATATAATAATATTTCATAAAGTAATTGTTAAAGTAATATCTTCTAATATATACACTTTTAACAACATTGCACAAACTCCACCTTTAATTTGCACAGTCATTTTTAATATTCATGTACTTTGAACAGATATACTTGCAAAATAATAATTTACTTTAAAGTGTAATATTATACACACATGACCCATATTTTATTACATAAAAACATGCTGATTTAATAATAATTTGAGATTGTTTACTCACAAATATTTACAAGTTATTCTGACTTATCTACAGTAACAAGCATGCTTGCATTATCATGGCATGACCCATTATTGATTTTCTTCCACCTATATAACCAAGTATAATATTTCAAAATTCTGATCTTCATTTAAAATATAATCCTACATGACCAGATAAATGTTTTTTGAAGAAAAAATATATGTATATTGATTATTAGATGTATCATATAACATATTGTAGCTCACTGCAAATGTATCCTTATATGTGTAAAAGATATCCTTATTATATTATATTTAAATTAAGCGCGTTTTATAAATGTTTGTAACATAATTTTAATAAATTATTATGCAATATAACATTCTTCTCCTAAAGCAAACGCTCCACAAATCATTCTGTAACAATATGACATGTTTCCTAGGAAACCATAATTTACTGTTCTGTATTTACTGAGAAAAGTTGGGAATAAAGAATTACATTTTAATGTTTTATTACACTTTTATTATAATAGAACAGCTTCTATTGACACATCTATTATACATAAAAATTTAATTACTTAATATTACTTTTTCAAATTGTAAGAATACTTTTGCATGTTGTATAAACCAAAATAGTCTATTTCAGACAAAATAAATAACACAGAAATAATAAATTATATCATCTGTATATATAATTGAAGTATAAATAATTTATAACACATCAATAATGTCGTCATCAGGAAAACGGTCTATGTCCAAAGTACAAGAATTACCAAAGGTAATATTTAATACTTTTCATAATTATGGTATTACAGTAGAAGTAAAATATATTTTTACTGAGAAATGTAATTATATTTTTAAAAAATAAATAATGATGTATTATATGTATTCAGCACACAAGCTTTCTAAAAAGTCGTATGGACCTAGGTGGTGGTGACTTTGAATTCTTACGAGGAAAAATTTATCTTAAACCAGAAGATCAATTACAGTTAACAGAAACAGTATGTTTATCATAAAATTTATAAATAATTTTTTGTATCTCATTTCCAAAATAAACTTTTAGGAATTACAAGAAGAAATTGCAAGAGTATTAACTATACATAATACAAGAGTTCCAGATTCTTTAGTTGAATGGTCATGGAAATTGAAGAATTTTATAAAATTGCCTCCTCCACCACATTTAGTAACTCTTTTAAATGTACCTGGGTTGATATTACATAAAGATTCTGAAGAAGCAAAAGTACAATTAGCAGGTGGACTTGGTAAATGTCCTTACAGCACAAGATAATTTTAAAAATCATGATTAATTTAATATTCTATTAAATCACAAAATTGGAATATTTTCTTATAGTAACAGATCATGAAGCAATGCCTCACAAAACTGAAGATGAAGAAGAAGAAGGAGAAGAAGAAGCAATGGAAGCAGAAGGAGAAGAAGAGGAAGAAGAAGAAGCACATGAGCAAGATGGTAGGATAAACAGTATATAAAATGAACAAAATATATAAATATTTTGAATTTTTGAGCACCATTAATAATAGATAAATTACTAACATTACTAATAGAGGGTGAGGAAGAGCATAAAGAAGCTGAGCATGACCATGAACATGAACATGAACCAGATGAAGAAGAAGAACGAGTAAAACCTAAAAAAATACCAAATCAATTTAACTTTTGTGAAAGAGCTGCTTTAACATACAGTAATCCTATGCGAGTATGTTTATAAGGAATTAAATCAAAGGAAATATAGTTTTTACATATATCTGATTGGCTTTAATTCTACAGGAAATGAGTACCCAAACAGTACCACCACCAACAGCTGAATTTAATACTCATGTTTTCCAATGGACAATCTTTGATGAATATCAGGCATATACATATTTTCACATTCCATTAAACTAATTCAAATTACATACAAATGTAACATATAGCTTATACTATAGGAAGATTTTGCTCAACAACAACGTGAAAGAGAAAGAGAAAGAAGAATTCCACTTGCACAACCAAAAAAGGAAGATCCAAAGAAAAAAATTGATACAGAATCTGCAGCACTAACATCAAGAATGTTACAAGCTGTAAAAACGTTGGAGCGAATGGTGAATCAAAATATTTTTGATGAAATATTACAAGGTCGATATTTTATTTTATTGTCCATAAAGAATGGTACTCTATTTCACAATGTATTTATCTAAATATTTCCAGATTACAGATATTGGGATGATCCAAGTGATGAATTTAAAAGTGGAGAAGGATCATTACTACCTTTATGGAAATTTAGCTATGAAAAGACTAAAAAGCACCATGTTACAGATTTGTGTTTTAACAGTAGATATTATGACTTATTTGCTGTATCTTATGGAACAAGTTAGTAAAATGTCATCAAATTCTATTATAATTTAAGTATATGATAAGTATCTATGTGTTGTTTCAGTGTCATTTAGTAGTTTAATAACAAATGGTGCAATATGTTTATTTACTTTAAAAAATCCATCATATCCAGAATGGATTTGTCCAACAGAATCTCCAGTAATGTGTTTAGCTTTTAATGAACAACATCCACATTTGTTAGTCATTGGTAAAAATAATAGTACAGCCCTATATCGTGTTAAATATAGTATTATTATAACACAAATTTATTTGCAATTAAGGTACTACAGATGGTGCAGTAGCTGTTTATAATATTATGTTACCACCAACAGCTCCTCAATATAAAAGTAATGATGTTGTTCAAAAACATGGAGGTATTGTATGGGAGGTTTGTTAAGCAGTAAATTCATTATAAATATAAATTAACCAGTTTTCATATTAATAATGTCATACTAATTAGGTATGTTGGGCACCAGACACAGAAGAAGGTAATTTGGCATTCTATAGTGTCAGTATCGACGGAAAAATTAACTACTGGATATTAAATCAAAATGAACTTGGTTTAACAACTGTAATGACATTGTTTTTAGACCGTCCACCAATACCTGGACCAGATGGGACTATGATTACACTTAAAGGTAATTGTGGTTAATATAATTTTTCTCTTGAATATTATGCAATCATAAATAGTCTTTGTTCTATATATAGGCTGTGGAACATGCATAGCATTTCATCCTGCAGATCAAAATATATTCTTAGTTGGAACAGAAGAAGGAACAATTTATAAATGCAATACAGCATATAGTAGTGTTTATATGAGGACTTATAATGAAGCCCATAATATGCCAGTATACAGAATAGTATTTAATAAATTTAATTCAAACATATTTGCAAGCTGTTCCGGTGACTGGAGGATAAAAATATGGGAAGATGAGAGAATGTAAGAACATGTAAGAACAAGTAAAATAGATAATAAAAGTTTATAATTCTTAGATCAATATTTATTAAATATACAAATATAGGGAACCTCTGTTTATGTTTGATCTTGGTGTTCCAATTGGAGATGTTCAATGGGCCCCATATAGTTCAACAGTACTAGCTTGTGTTTCAAATGATGGTAAAGTTACAGTGTTTGATCTGAATGTGAATAAGTATAGACCAATATGCAGTCAACCAGTTGTTAATAGAAAGAAAAATAAACCGACTCGACTTGCATTCAACAATAAACTACCATTCATTATAGTTGGTGATGATAAGTAAGTATTTTATATTTTTATTTAATACTTTAATTTATTATTATACTTGCTTTTCATACTAATAGGGGTGCAATAAATACATTGAAGTTGTCACCAAACCTCAGACTAAAAGTAAAGCCAACAAAGAAACAGCTTCATTTAACTCATACAGAATTAGAAGTTATGAAATTAGAAAAATTATTGAGTTTTGTACGTGAGCCAGCTGTACTAGTACCACCAAAAGATGAAAGGATAGAGTAGCTTAATGGAACGAAATCTTAAAGATCTCTTTTTAAAAATAAACTCTATTTATGTACATGAAATGTTATACTCTGCATTATTTACTTATAATGTATACTACCATTTTTATTCTTATTTTTATGTTTTTAGTATATTTAATTGCAAGGTCATTTACACATCTTTTTAAAATATCACTTTATAACAATTATGTACATATTTCAATTTTTTGTAAACATCAACACTTTATTAACATTTTTTATAACAGAAAATACATATTAATATTTGTGTCTTTATAAATAAATTGGCACTAAATTTAGAGTACATGTAAAACATTGTTATAATTTATAAATTTAAACTTATTATCTACAATAGCTATAACGTTTCCTAAACTAGAAGCAATTTAACCATTATGAAACTACTTTAATATACCCTTCTGTAACTAGAGTTATTAAAGTTCTTGCAATTCCATATATGTATATAACAATATAGCATAGCTTTATGATCATTTTTAAATATTACAGAATAAATTGAAGACATATAAAAATCGTGCACATTACCTATATATTTAGGTAGCGTAATATGTATTTAAATAGTTATTATATTTCAGGAAATATAATAACAAAAAACATTTAAATATTAAATTACATAATCAATAATAAACATTTATAATATTAATAAAAATATGGTTTATATAAAGAGCCATATTTTTCGTAATTTTTATAAAGAAAGGTCTTTTAATAGGTACAAAAGATCTTAATTTAATGTCACACTCAAATTTTTGTAAACTTAATATAAAATATTATTATCGCACAAATCTTATGTTCAAATATAGTAATCACTGGCTATCACAGTGTCTGGTATGTTTTTTAAAAATACTAGAATGAATATGAAAATAACTTGAAATACTTCATACAATGAATAAAATTTATAAAATGACTTAGTATGTAATACATTTCTGAATAATAGTAAATCAGGTAATGAATAATTATGAAAATATATCACAGCAAGATTAATTTACAAAAGGAAAATAAACGGAATAATTTCAATTAAGACTATTCCTCTAAATATCAATAAATACTGAGTACTTTCTATATATATATTTTTTAAAAAATTATCAAATAGCTTATAAAACTAAATGCTCTCTACATTTTTGGCACATTAATATTTAGTAAAACAAAATTGAAATTGTACAATTTCCTGAATTTTTTTTGCAACTCATTAAATAATACATTTCAATTAAAGACTTTTTTTTAGGAACTTGTGAAAATGTCTGATAATTGGTGGTAAAGTAAAAAATGGATCTATGAAGAATGAATAAATAAATATATAAACGTAATAAGAAATATAAATTAATGTCTACACACTTATTATTCACTATATATTCTAAAAAATATCCTCCTTTAACTATCATACTAAAATCCTAGCAAAATTATTAATGATTCTTACTTTATAATACAATTGTATTAGTATTTATAAAATATTGGAAAATAATATTTTTGTTTATGAAAAGACTAAATTTATTCTTAATTCAGCTTTTTAATAATATTTATTAATTCGGATACTTTAAGGTAGTACGAAAAACATGTAAAACTGATTACATTTTAGGTAAGTCTGTTACTGATTATATAATGTATATTATAGATATAAGAATTACTTTATATTAACTTCATATGGCATTTGCTACAAAATTAATATTTGATAAATATAAAGCCTACAAAGAAATTTTACCAGGGAGCTCTGGATTTTCTATCACACCTTTGAAATATTTCAATTCTAAAAAATCCCTAATATTGTTTGGACATGGCACTTGTCTACCAGCAAACTCAATAGTAGACATTGGGTGAAGAAATTGCTCTGGAAAGTCTTTATTGTTTAAAAACCATGCATCTTTAACCATAGAGCCATTTTTTGCATAAAATGGAAGTACATTTACAGTTAAATGATTTATTCTAGAATACTGTACTTTAAAAAATTCTCCTTCTGTTGCCTTCTCCCAAACAAAACCGTGATTATCAACAATTGGTTTGTTCATGGCTTTAATTAACCACGGTGATCGTTCAAGATCATCACGATTTACTCCTATTTGTACTTCATGATCCCATGGCAGAATGTCACCATTTCTCATAGCACCAAGTAAAGATCCACTTTCTAACCAAAATCGAATACCAACCTCTTCTAATTTATCAAATACATGATGAGCAACTTTCCTCAATCCTGAGAGACAGCAAGGTGGTGTATATCGATTTTGATAGAGATAAGATGGAATACCATTTATGACTGATCCGAAGCATCTACTACTTTCTCTTGAACACCCGTACCATTCAATAGAATTGGAAAGTCTTATTACCTTTTTAATTCCTAACTTTTCAAACATAGATCGTTCGCGGCTTTGGTACAATTGTTGCAGTTTCCATTGAGACTGCTGATTTCTATATAATGGCTTTCCTTCATTGAATTGAAAATCTGACAATATGTGAATCTGGTAACAGATAATACATCATAAATATAATAAATATAACATGCAGACTTAGAAAAATAAGTAATATACCTTTATACTTAATGCAGTTGTTTGAATATACAGAGCATCAGTAAAAGGTAAAAGGAAAGGATCACTTAATTTCCTTAATAATTTTGTTTCAAACATTGTAGCATGTTTTCCATTCACACTATCACATTCATTGCCTGCAATATGTGAAAATCTAAGACTCCATTCTTTTACTTTTAAATCTATATTGATGCAATTTAATGTTACGCTTCCTATTGGTATAGTTACTATACCAAATTTTGCTGCTTGCATTATAGTATCCTGTGGAAAAATGAATTTTAAATAAATATTTAATACAGTACTAAAGTAGCACTTAATATTAATTTAATTCTTACTTGCATGATTTGTTTAGAAGAAAGTCTGCTCCCATCAGGCAAAAATAAAACGTACTTTGTACGTATATAGAAAAGTGGGTTTCTTTCATCGTAAGATTTATTAAATTCTGGTTCCACACTTATTAATTTAACATTTTGCATGCTTTCATTGGCAAAATCTAATTGGAGTGGTGGATATGGTAACTCATTACATACTATTAAAATAGGCATAGTAGGAAAAAAGTTCAATACAGATTCCACAGTGGAGGTCACATCATTTTCAAATGTTTCAAACTGTCGAATGACTACAGTTACTAATCGAGCTAATCGTCGATGAAGTTTCTGCGGAGGATCAGGAGTTACCATGCTTGGTGTCAACAACCGCAAAGTATTTTGTGCTGTAAATAACCTCCATATCCTATGCCATACAATGATATTACCTAACAGTGCAAGCACTAACAGCGTTCTTACAAACTTAAGGCGCATAATTATCGCAGATTTTGTAATGTCATTGTATGTCAAATTTTCTGTCACTTAATTTCTATGCCATTGCACACCTAAATAATGTTTGAATGTTTGATTTGACAAATTTCTTTTGCATGTTCAATTCGTATCTACTCAGTACTACCAATCTATTAAATGCCTTTGTACCCATGACATTATGTCCTGGCTGTCCTGGGGACATTGAAGACATGTATGTTGAGAATACTGCTATAGTGTTGTTTTTACATAAACGTCAAAATCTACGTCTATGATATTCGGCGTTTCACTGAAGTTAGTAAGAAATTAACATCTAACCATTTGCTGGTTGTTTCGGAATAATTGAAAGAACGAAAAATACTGAAATTCAAATACGTTTTTACAAGAGTATCATTTTTATTGACATATAAACCATGCCTCTTCATCGTTACACTCATGCGGTACTATGCAGAATTCCTCTTTCGCTTCGTACAAGAGGTGAGGTCACATTAGACGAAGCTAGAACGCAACATTTAGCACTAGCTCAACTTTTACGAGAACTCGACATTGATGTTGTTGAAATGCCACCGGATGAAAATTCGCCGCTTTGCGTTTTCGTGGAAGATATCGCAGTGGTTTGTAATGGTATTGCACTTATAGCGCGGCCGAACGAACCATCGCGCCTAAAAGAGGTACGCATAATCAATTTTTATTCATTAACAAACATTTTTTTAACTATATAGTTTTGTATTCCGCATTTAATAGTACTTGACTTAAATATATTTTTACATCACTTGAAAAAACAAGATACGTGTTTGCAGTGAAAATTTAGTTTATACATATCAAATATTAGATACAAAATTTACAGTTTATAACATGGATAATTCTTTTAATTACATTTGTACTATAACAAATGTTTGTTAAACAATTACATTGTAATAAGTTATATCTTTATTATGCAATACTTCCAGCATATAAGGTACTAAAAAAATGATGATCTAATTTCAGATTGAGACAATTAGAGCAGTTTTGAAGAAAGAGTTGGAGATTCCACTTATAGAAATAGCAGATAAAAATGCTCGCCTAGATGGAGGAGATGTATTATTTACTGGTATAATTTGATTTATTTTAATTTATTTTTAGTTTATAAGATATATTAGCAGATATTTATTGAAATTAATTTTTTATTACAGGGCGTGAGTTTTTTGTTGGACTGTCTCACTACACAAATGAAGCAGGTGCAAGAGCAGTTGCAGCAGCTTTCCCAGAATATCCATGTGTACCTATTAAGGTCAGTTACTAAACATTTCACTTAATCTTTAACATATATATTGGTATTTGTTTTTCAATAATGTATTCAATTTATTTTTTAAACCTTTACACAAACTTCTAATGTTAATACATTACTTTAAAAATATACAAATTTGCATGTATTATTTAGTGAAATACTTACTAATCCTGTTGGTATGTAGTGCAATCAATGTTACTAATGATTATAATGTGTGACAGAGAAAATGTATATGTGTATTGTGATTGTTTGCTTTAGAGTTATATTTTTCTCATGTTTTTAGTGTTTACACAACATCATATTGATTGATATAAACATCTTTATTATAGACTTGAAACTAAATAGTTGTAATTTTAATCCTCTATCTTTCTGGATTTGTGATAAATTTGTTATGTTTGTATTAACAAATGATAACATATTTTCAACAAGTTCACTTAAATATTAAATAAACATGTTTACACCACATTTTACAGTTACAGACCATGTATAAATACACACACACAAACATTGGGTTCAAATATGATTGATTAAAACAAAGTTTTGAGTTCAAGCAACTTAATGTTTTGGTGTTTATTTAAGGTGGGTGATGGTGGTGAAGAGGTGATAGTGGAGAGTCTTACCTCAGCCCCAATACAGGTTTGGGTGTACTAGACTGACTCTCTTTTGCATATTTCATTAAAAAAAAAAGGACACTAGAAACACAAATTTGCACGATTCAATGAATTTATTTATACAAACATTTTTTGTAATTAACTATTACAGATTTTAACAAAATGCTTTTAAAGAAAAACTGTCATACAGTATGCGAGTTATGGCTTTGTGCAATTCTGCACACAGGGCACACAAATATACAAAATTTGTAATTCACTTCCGCACGTGAATACGTTATTTTTCTATTGCATAAATACATATATTTTTCACGTCATAGAATTTTATAAAATACCGCTTCAATCGATTATTATAAAAAAGGATATATACTATCATATAAAAAATAAGGCTTACGTTTGCAGGAGTTAATTCCCAACATCTTTATAATTGTCAAATTTTAATGATCGATCGAAGTTTCGAATGAGTATTTTGATTGATTTTATTTGATTGTTTTTCGTATGCAATACTATACGAAATAGACGATATTATGTTCAGTACTTACAATTCCTTATTTCATGCATTGTGGATAAATGTTACAACACATTAAAAATTATGCTTAAAATATTTATGAATTTATTTTACTGTAATAAAATATAATCTTATGATAATGTATAATTACATTAAAATGTATACAAAAAGAGAAGAATGTTAAAAATTTGTGCATTATTGCATTTGTTAATACAATTTCAAACTAATTAAAATATAAAAATATATATTTCTGTATAATTATTGTTCACAGGTTGCTGAGTCTAAACGTCTTAAAGGCTTAGTTACAATGGCTGGCCCAGATATCATATGTGTGGGTGCTGGAAAAGAAGCACAGGAAGTACTGAAGGTACATTACTCTAATTTTCTGATCTGTTAACTTTATATTGTAATTGCTTATATATTTGTGTTATGTACAATCTAGAGAATTGAGAGGGAGGCAACTTACAGTTATCAAACATTAACTGTGCCTGAAGATGCTGCTGCCAATGTATTATATGTTAATGGAACATTGATACATCGATCAGAGGAAGAAATCCCGCAATCAAGTAAAGTCTTTGCAGAGAAAATTGAATTTCCAACCAGATCTTTACCTATGTCTGAATTAGCAAAGGTTAGTTCAGGTTTAACTTCTTGTTGTTTATTGGTACGTAGACCAAGACATATTCGCAGTATTTAAACCAAAAAGGATGATATACTTTAGCAAACATGTTGAGCCGTGAGCGGTATATACGCGAATCAAAAAATTCAGAGTTTGAATATTTCTAACAAGAAATATTACCATAATGCTGTGCGAAACCTGTAATACAGACGTAGCATTTACGTCGCTCTAAAACTTTAATGACTACTTCAATGAATAGAAAAGATTATTTTATAATTATTTTATTAAAGATTATCTTAATATAAAAGAGATTTTATAATTGAAAAGATTAATATATTTGATTTTAACATATTTACAGTAGAGGTAATATATTAATACTTTAATTATTTGTAGATTTATATTGCATATATGAAACTGATTTACATCTTGCCATTTTGCATAAAAAGATTATTATTGTTTTTAATATTTTTCAATTTTATTGTGGCAGCATTTATAGACATACAAATATTTTTGTATATTTCCATGATTATTTAAACAGTTTCTACGTTTGTTTATTTTTTTTTATATTATCTGCTTTAATGACGTGTTATCAATCATTACACCTAATGAATTCATTATCAAAATGTAATATTAATAATTCATATTGCACAAAATTACTTTTTTATAAAGACACAAAATATATAAAAAAAAAGTTGATTTGTAAATTATACGATTAAATCAAAATAAATTTTTAATATAGCACAAAACGAACAAAACCATAAAGTTAATAAGATATGACATTATACGTAGTTAATGTCTTCTACTTTTGATATTTTGCGTTATATAATTAAGAATTGATCATTAAAAATCAATTGTCAATATTCTGATATCCTTGAATGCATTTGCTACTAGTCTATAAAAAGTGTTCACCTAACTATTTGAATAGAGTTCTTCTATAATTCAATAATATTCTACAGAGTTAATGATATATAAAAGCACTGATAGTTAAGGGTTAATGTGCTGATTCACATTATAGCAAAGTTACACGATTAAGAGTCTACAAAACAGAAACAAATAAATTTCTGTATAATAATAGATTTCATATATACACAGTATATATTGAGATAAGCTTGAAATGTTTTTGGCAAATTTACAATGTCTGTGAAGTATTAATACAATTTACAGTATGACGATGTAACGATTTTTCCTCATACTTTTAAGTCATGACAATATTTAAGTGATTTAATCATACTTTTATATCTATTGATATGAAGGCTTCACGTTCAAGCATTTATGTTTCTACAGTAATCATTTCTTTAACATGTAAATATATTAATTCTATGAATTTTGTCATTTGAAAATAGCTTTTCGACAAATGTTTCACCATTTGCATTATTAGATTTAGTGCTATCCTATTATAATTCTTTTACAAAATGTATAAGACTACGAAGCTGTAAACAAAATAAAAGTTAAATGCTAGACGTTAGTAGTCTGGTTCTTAGTTAATACCTTACCCGTGTGAATGGTAATATATAAATATGTATACTCAACGGTAGTGTAATTAATAAAATAGTTGATTTATTCAAAAAATCTTTTCACAAAACATACGCAATATTTTGTACGAATGAACAATGTAACAGAGTATCTGTATTATATTTCAGATTTTGTACACCATTTTTTTTTCTTTTAATACAAATACCGTATTTACCAATTTTAGTTTTGATGTTAGACGTAGGACTAGTATCTTTCTAGGAAATACCTATGATAAAAGAAGTTCATATTTGCTTATAATTAGTCAAAATACGTTCGTTAAAATCATTTTATTTAGGCTATAATGATTGTCGATGCAATGACCGATATTGAAAACATCTGCAATAGACTCATTATATCGCCACGCGTTACGAAATAAAATAAATTATTAAAACTAGTCATTCTAATTTTGAACAATTATAAGCAAACATGCGGAACACTTTGTTTGAGGATTATACAAATTACGTATCTGGCATCGTTATTTATTTTAAGTATATCTAATACGGAAGCAATTACTCTTTTCTTTACATTTGGTGGTTCGAAATTTAGGAACGATTGGTATAGCAAACGTGTTATTAAAAAAATAATACAGTCTTGCTGCATTCCTTGTATTCGAATATATTGGTCCTTGGTAAACACGCATTCCTGGACAATTAACTCATTCAAACACGAGTCTTTTCACATAAAAAGACACTGATTATACTATAATTTATATTATATCACTTGCTGCTTTTTTATTATTCATTCATTCATTCACTTATTTGCGTGTCTATGATTAAGTCATCGATACGATTCAACTAATTTTAAAAACTTCTTCGTATATAAATGTTCATGTCTTTACGAATAAAATGTTAGAACGGACGTATGATTTCCTCGGACAAGTAAAAATGGCGGCATATCGCGTGTTAGAATTTCTAACCAGGCCATGTAGAGAGGTGCTGATACAGCACCCTTTCTAGGCATTGGTAATGTCCTGAGAAATAAAATACAGTATAATTAATATTTCAGTAATTACAATATTAAACAGTTCAATTTTGTTAAAAAAATATCACTTACATGACAACTAAATTGGCTTCCATCGAGTTCTCAAGCAACAGTTCTCGCAAACGTAGATGCCTGTTCGTCTTTTCCTTCATGGCGAGTAATTCAGACTCTTTAATTGCATCTGCAAAGAAGTATTTTATTAAGGTTCAACATATATATAATTAAGTTCAGAGTAATTCCAATATTTATTATAAAAAATACCATCGTTTGTCGCTTTCGGATCTTCAGCCTGCTGAAAATGTTCTATCAACAAATTGAACAGGTTTTTCGTGCTCTCCTGTGCCGGTTTCGATATATCAGGTATAACTTTCAGCGCCGAATAATCTATCCGGAATTTCGATAAAAGACTCGCCATACTAAAAAGACAAAAATCATAATATAACAACGATAATCGTATATCAACTTATTTCGAAACTCACTTTCTCTGTTCATATTCTAGTTCAGAGTTTTTATTTGCAAGAGCAAATACTCGTAATTTACTGTTCGACCAGTTGCGTCTCGTACTTATGATATAGGGTAACAAAAGAGTTAAGCCACCATCGTCGTACAACCACCATACGTCGATGGTACCCTTTTTCTGTTTACGCTGGAATTTTGTTACAACGTTAAGTATATCCTTCGCTATGGGTATGATAGTCTGCCGATTTTCGCGTTCTTCCGTTGGATTAGGATATTCGTTGATCGTTTTGGATCTCCTTGGCGCGGGACTACCAGGAATCGAAATGTCCGATGTACTACTGGCTGTAGAAACAAACACTTGTATGATTCTAAAGGAATTTCGTATTTTTGCAATATTTGTAAAAAATCAAACCTTGACTCAGTTGCGAGAAACTTTGATTTCCTGGTAACGTGGATGGAATATTCTTCTTTTGCTCGTCGCTGTCTCCTATGGTTGCGCTGCAGTCCAAACCCTCGCTTATTCGGAGGAGCGCTACCGCTATGTGCATATCCAATGCTTTACTGCAGAAATATAATAAATATATAATATTTTGACTTTTATAAAATAGGCAGAATCTAATGATATTTCAATCTTGGTTTAGTTAGTAAACTTTAGTTTTGAATTCTGTTCTAAAGCACCGTATGTATGGGATTAACCTGAGTAATAATTATTAGCTTCGTCTCAGAATGTACTCTTGCGTTAATTACTGGGCACTGTCCTTTAATTTACAACTACTGAAATATTTCAAGACCCCATTTTATGAACACCTCTATGTTCTTATTACCTGGTACCCTAATTATAAGACCCCGTACCAGTTAAATCTGGGGAATACCAACCGTAAAACCTCGAAAACCCCAGTCATAAAACAATTATAAACACCTCACTTATTAACGCAAGTATTATGTGTATTTAAGAAAATATTCTTTCAAACAAATACTCACTGCATCACGTTAAAGTACATATTCAATTTATCTCGTGGGCAGGTAGCCCAGTCTTGCTTGTAGCCCATTAACAAAATGTTGGGCCTCATTTTCCCTAAACCAGCAGCTTGCAACAGCGTGGTAGTACCATCCTGAAAATTTGCGCCATCCACCACGGAATAAAATGCTTTGATCTTATTCGCTCTGAACCAGGAAGTACACTTCTCGATCATGGAATTACGCGTCTTATATGATATCGGTGTCTGAAATATAAACACGAAAAATATGAATATAAACAGTAAATAATTGCTACATGATTTTACAGCTCTCAAAGCTAATTATAAGAAAGATCATATAAACATAATTCATGCAAAGTTTAACTCGTGTAGCTCACAAGTTTGGTAATTTTACCTCTACGACATGACCGCAAATAAATAAACTATTATTTTTGGTGATATGGTGTGCAAAATCAACGAGTGCTGATCTCGTGCTCGGCATACCAGTGAGTACTAACAATTGAGGTCTGTAATTTTTAACGTGTTCCTCGACTCTGTCCAGTTGCTGGACAGCGGTCAAGGCGTTATTGTACGTTTGAGCTTGCGTGGTAGAACCCCAATTTACGTCTGCAAAAGAATTTTAATTAGTTTGCTGCTGTTGAAAGTGGGGAAGTTTTGAAATGTTACCTGGTTTCCGGTACGAGACTACTAAATAAAGTGCTAAGACTACGCTTAAAGTGATTAACGCCGTCCACCATGAGATCAAGAACATCACAGAAACGCAGAGTATAGCACCAGCGAGACTCAGCCACATGTTATAATACTGAAATGAAGAGGTAGAATGAAAGACATGGAATTGGAATATAATTAAATAATGTGGGGCCTTAAGGGCGACGTTGTCGACACTGGCGTCTCAAGATGTATTACAAGGTAAAGAAAGAGTAGTACGAAATAATAAAAGAGTAGAGAGTTGGTTATCTGACTTGATAAATTAAAGTTGTTCATATCGTTAAATATTATTTTGTCAAAATATAATTTAACAGTCAATATAAACAGTCAAAATATAAAAGTTAGTAATAAACTTCGTAACATTTCTCATTAAAAGTGTTAAGTTGAAGTTACAACCACTTTAATAAATTAAAAAAAATTTCTTTAAATAATTCCTACAATATTTTTAAGTTATAAATAAAACAAGATTACCTTAAACGTTGGTCGCCAACCGATAGGTTTGGCCAGTGATGCATGAAAAGTGCTAAAATTAATAAGGGTGTAGGCGGCCAAAAAGAAGTTTGAGATCAAAGGAGCTATGGCATTCAATTCCCCTAAGACAGAACAAATATTCAATCAACTTTTTCAATAGAAAGAAAATTGGTAAATTAATAAGGGCGATCTTTACCGATTAAAATGAAACCAACAGCGATCACGAAAGTCAGAAAATAACCACGGATAGGTTCTTTATCCTTTTCGCCGCTGAACCACGATATTCCAGGATACAATTCGTCGAGGCAAAGTGCTTGAAATACTTTGGGCGCGGAAACTAACGACGCTAAAGCACTTGACAATGTGGCCGCGAAACATCCAGCGTAGATGAATGGACCGAATGCGGAAACCAGTTCTATCACCTGAAAATGATTCATTAATTATTTCTGTTTTGCTTATGTTTATGTAGTACGATATAGATTTCAAGAGGATATTTGGATATTTGTGGATATTTGAGAGGATAGGAGGTTGAAGATTTGAGAATTTGGGGATGAGATGATGGGAGTTGGGATTAGGAAGAGTGGAAATTAGGGATTTAAGAGATTTGGGAGAGTGATGAAGTTGGAGGAGTGAGAGTTTGGGGATTTGAGAGTCGGAGGATTTTCTGGAGGTTTGAGAGTTAGAAAAGTGAGAAGTCGGAGCATTTGGAAATTTGAGAATTATGAGATTTGGAGGTTTGGGAGTTGGAAGAGTGAGAAGTCGGAGCATTTGGAAATTCGGAAGTTTGGGAGTTGGAAGAATGAGAAGTCGGAGCATTTGGAAATTTAAGAATTTAGAGATTTGGAGGTTTGGGAGTTGGAAGAGTGAGAAGTCGGAGCATTTGGAAATTTGGAGGTTTGGGAGTTGGAAGAGTGAGAAGTCGGAGCATTTGGAAATTTGAGAATTTAGAGATTTGAAGATTTGAGAGTTGGAAGAGTGAGAAGTCGGAGCATTTGGAAATTCGGAAGTTTGGGAGTTGGAAGAATGAGAAGTCGGAACATTTGGAAATTTGAGAATTTAGAGATTTGGAGGTTTGGGAGTTGGAAGAGTGAGAAGTCAGAGAATTTGGAAATTTGAAAATTTAGAGATTTGAAGATTTGAAAATTAGAAAAGCGCAAATTTGAAGACTTGAAACTTGGAACATTGAGAATTTGGAGATCTAAAACTCTAAAGAGCAAGCGTTAAAGATTCAAAAATACAAAAATTTTACAATTTGAAAATTTCTGATCATCAAATTTTCAATTCCTCCAGTTCTAAAAATAGAACCAAACGTTTTATCATCGTATAAAGTCAAATACAAAAAGTACCTGAAAACTGTTGTGGCTACCATAAGGGCAACTGCCCGTGCAGTTGAATTTCGTGCCATAGACGCTCCACGTTAATTGACTCGGATTCAAGAGATTATCGTCAGTAGCAATTGGGCTTTCAGCTGTTTCGTTGGTCACATTGAAGCTCGACAAAACGTTATATGAACTATTGTAAACGTTCCATAAGTCATTAACATCGCCAGACGCGTCTCGTGCGACTGTACCTCCTACCATAAATGCCATGAATATGTAAGAAATTGTTGTCAATAGAATTGCTAACAAAGTTCCCTTTGGAATGGCTGTTTGCGGATCCTACCGAGAAAATGAACATTATTAGACTCGAATCTAAATATTTATCTACTTTATTTCTAACTATGAATTTTCGATATTGTAAACATGTAAATCTACTTAAAATTCTGGACGTTTTTTGAAAATTCAATGTGAAGAGGTTTGAAGTACTTCGAATCGACTTAAACCTAATATTTCATGAATTAATATAATTTCAGAAGATTTGAGATTATTGAGACTTTGAGACGATTCGAAACACTTCGTGGTTTACTAATTGTTTTTTTCAAGACAGCAAAAAAATACAAAATTGTGAAGAAATTAAAAAATATCGAAGTAACAAATTATTGTTAAAATTAAGTAACTATTAACGATTGATCTTAATGGTTAAAGTATAAGAAGTATTCCCTGTAGACGAAAGGACTAAATCACCTTCAAATCACCGGATATATTCGCACCTGCCAGGATACCTGTTGCTGCTGGGAAAAAGATAGCCAAGACTGAAAAAAAATTATGTTCCATCCCTTCGCTGTATCTGTAGTCCGGATGAAAGTTTTCCTTGAACAGATCAGCTGTGGACATAAAATAAATCGTAAACTGAAAAGTTTGCTCTTGGAATTTTAGACGGAAACAGACTCGTGCCATGAATTCTAATCTTCCGATGATCAAACGCTTGTCGACAGTTACACAATTTATCTTTTTGAATATACTCATATAAAAATTTACCATTGTATCCCATAAATCCTTTAGCTCTCTCCAAATCGTCTTTGGGTCCAATAAAAGTGCCAATCATGAAATCAGCGATGGCCAACAGCAAAATAACAAGTAAACCAATCTGAGCCTTCGCTTCCCATTCCAAACCGATCATCACGATTAAAAGCAACAGAACTATCGCAAGACAACCTGTACCGAACAAACCATTGAAAATATCTTAATAAACTATCTTTTATTAATTTCTACGAACCTATGATCCTGATATCCGTGTTATCACAATCGACGATGCAAACTCCGTTCGACTTCAAACAGTCAACCATACTTTCGCAAAATCCAACAACGTACATCGAACACGCGACCGCGTTCGCTAAAGAAAATATGAGTCCTATCGCTCCTCCGAATTCTGGACCCAGTGATCTGGAGATCATGTAATATGTACCACCTGCGAAAAATATTTAATCTTATATAAAAATAGTGATGGATAAAAAGTGAAGTTATTAGCTTAGAAGGAATTCATCGATTCATGTGTAGGTGACCAGGATCTGAACTGGTAACGCAAGTATCTCAAGTTTCAATTCATGAATTTATGCAAGAACTTGTGTAGATATGAATTACACGTGTTCATATACACAGAATTATGTATTTGCATAATTACGTGTATGCAAATCACACGTGATCGTATGAATACCAATACCTGTATGCATTAAAAAATAAAAATGCAAGAGTTTCTTAAATTTTCACAAATAAGTAAATAGCACAATTTCTTGCTTTTAACGAAATGAACAAACAGATGAAGAAATAGTTGTGAGTTCAACAATTTTTTTTTAAGAAACTCAACTAGACTTTGTACAATTTTTCTACACGTGGATGTTCACGTCTTTTGATAAATCAAAGCGTCTAAATATTTTAGCAAGCTCTTCAATTACTGTTAGCATTTTCCAATATTATATAATCCGTTGAAAATCATAATCACCAGTCTAAGTGTTATAATCGACAACTGTTACTCACCTCCTTTAATAAGCCCGTTCGTGCTAATCGCCGACATCGATAACGATGTAATAGTGGTCACAACTGTCGTCGTTAGAATCAATAAAATAGCTTGTCCTGAAAGCATCAAGTAAATGATTTAGTATACTTGACCGAAACATTTCGATGTTTTATTAATTACCTATTCCAGCTTGTGCCACGACCCAAGAGAGACGGAGGAATAACATCACCCCCCATATGTTGAGTAGACATCTTAACAACACTCCTTGAATCCATCCGAATTTCACTCCGGTTGTGGGTGGCTTCACGTGGGCTATCGGCAAAATGTGCGAACCTGAACTCTGAGAGAAAAAATTAAATATTAAAATATGGACGTTTGAAAGTTTGAGAATTTGTGAATTTTGTGGATTTAGATATTTGAGAGTTCGCTCGATGGAATATGGACGTTTATAGACCTGAAAGTTTGAGAATTTGTGAATTTTGTGGATTTAGAAATTTGAGAATTTGGTCGATGGAATATGGACATTTATAGACTTGAAAGTTTGTGAATTTGTGAATTTTGTGGATTTAGAAATTTGAGAATTTGGTTATTGAAATATGGAACTTTTATAGACCTGAAAGTTTGAGAACGTAAGAATTTATGGATCTAGAAATTTGATAATTTAGTCATTAGAATATAATTCGTAGATTCAGGCATCTAATTTAAGAACTTAAAAATTTGAAGGTTCCAAAATTGAAATACAGAAATTTAAATTCCAAAACACCAAGAACTTTGATAAATTCAAAAACATAGAAATTGTTTCAAAGAATGTGTAACAATTGGTCACACAACATGCATTAGTATAACGTTTGATCATACATTTGATCATTAAGCCGCAATACACCGTTTGATCATGCAGTGATTACAAAGGTGTCCACGCTGTCCAAATAACAGGTAGACGCAGAATTTGTAGAATTAGAGATCGCAATAGACCCGTAGATCTCTGTACGTGAACGTTACGCGTAGATTGAGATTTAGAGGTGGTTATCGGCATTGAAGGTGATTCGTCTAGAGGAAGGGTCGCCAGTCGACCAATGAAGACTAACGATTTACGTAACAATGCCTCACATGCCGTGCATTACACGTCGCCCAATGTTGAAAGACTTTTTAGAAATTCAGCATTCGTGATCATGGAAAGTACACCTCGAATCTAAAATGTCTGCGCAATTTCTACTCACACGATAGGATTAAAACAAACACCCGTGTAAAAATATTCAGCGAAAATATTTGTACGAAATTGAAACAATCGGACAGTTTTGATAGAACGATGAAATATTTTCAAGGTTCGAGTATGTAAACAGAGCCGAGTGAACTAGTTTCGATTTCTAAACACACATGAATCTGGCCAAACAAACGTTCATCGAAACCTTATAAACGAACAACTGGGTAAACGATAATAGGATTGCGTTCTATCAAATGCGGCGAAGTGAGAAGGGTACATCATGGGTTTTCGGTTTATTGCTGGATCAGGATTATGGGAATCCGTCCTCTTCGGTGAAGAAACTTGAATCAGCGAACAATTTGTTCCGAGACACGAACATTCTCAACTGCCTTATAGCTCTCGACGATTATTTCATCCCATTATTTCCCGTTACATCCTCGAATATCGTGTCTTGGACTATAATTGCGAAATTATTCTTACACGTGCTCGCGAATGGTAACTTTGCTGAAACTAGTTTCGAATTTCTTAGGACGATGTATCTAGGTGCATGATATAAATTATACTCAATATTCATGTTGATCTAATTTGATGTGGAGAGAGAATGTTCTTTTTAAAGTTGTCCATCTTTCGATTCTCGTAATTATGATATAATCTAATTTTTACTAAAACAGTTGGCAAGAATTCACGAGGCGAACTCTTTGGGAGTGGCTTTTTGAAATTACAAGATGAATAACTTAATGTATGCAGTAAAGTATGATGTGTACTGATGAATGTTTTACTCATCTTCTCATATAAATGAATTCCTACAGAATTTATAATATACAAAAGTAGTGATTACATCCACATATGTTACCTTTGATACACACGTACCTTCGATACCTATAAGAACAAACATACATACATATCCTTGAAATCAGTCATAAATATTCCTCCAACATAGTACAACTATTTACAACTCCAAACTTTTAATCAAAAACAGTTATAACTGAAAACAGTTTTTATCAACAGTTACATGAATTACACAACTAAAGCACTAACATGTTAAAAAGTGGTTTTTGGCCTAATACCGTCCTTGAACTCATCGATTCAATTGCAGACTGCAACGAGGACAAACGAGCTCTCTCTCGCTCAGGAAGAAGAATTTTGTTCATTATTACGGATCATAAACTCGATGTACTCACGTGCGTAAGTGCACGCGACGTGTACAAGTGAGTTACGAGCTTGTACCGTCGAAAGAACAAAACGACAATGAAAAGAATATGTACTTCTACAACGTTACATATACTCTTTCGTATCAACACGCTCGTGCAATACGCGGTATAATAGTCAAATAATAACGAACGCTTATCCCTCGACCCGTAATGTATTCGGAGCACGCGTTTTACTGGTCCTATGGACGTCGCTATTAAGCTGTGTGTGTTGTACCATTCGAATTCGTGAATGATATTTCAATTTTCTCTTACAATTTATTTTCACTGATGTGTTTATCTTTTGTTCGTTTTGTGAACAGGTAGGTGGAAATAGTTGGAGGCAATGTGAACCTTGGAAGTTTGCAAGTGTTTGCAAGTTTGTGAGTTTGAAGGTTTGGAGGTTTCAGAGTTTGAAAGTTTGAGAGTTTCAAGAATTGGGAGTTTCAAGGTTTGAGAGTTTCAAGGTTTGGGAGTTTCAAGGTGAAAGAGTTTCAAAGATTAGAAGTTTCGAGACTTGAGAGTTTCAAGAATTGGGAGTTTCAAGGTTTGAGAGTTTCAAGGTTTGGGAGTTTCAAGGTTAGAGAATTTCAAGGATTAGAAGTTTCGAGGCTTGAGAGTTTCAAGGATTGGAAGTTTCAAGGTTTGAAAGTTTCGAGGCTTGAGAGTTTCAAGGTTTGAGAGTTTCAAGGTTTGGGAGTTTCAAGGTTTGAGAGTTTAAAGGTTTAAGAGTTTAAAAGTTTGGGAGTTTCAGGGTTTGAGAATTTAAACGTTTGATAATTTGAAGGTTTGAGAGTTTGAAGGTTTGGGAGTTTGAAAGTTTCAAGATTTGAAAGGGTTTAAAGGTTTCAGAGTTTGAAGGTTTGAAAGTTTGAAAGATTGTAAATTAAAAAATTTGAAGGTTTGAAAGCTAAAAAGTTTGAATATTTAAATGTTTAAAAGATTGAAGCTCGTAAATTAAAAAATTTGTAAGTTTGAAAGTTAAAAAGTTTGAATATTTGAATGTTTGAAAGTTCAAAGGTTTGAAAGACTAAATTAAAAAATTTGAAGCTCGAAAATGTCTCACTCTAAATTCTTAAAAATTCCAAATTAAAAATATTCAACTAAAACAATCAACTTCACAACTTGAAAATGTCAAACATTGCAAACATTGAAAATTAAAAATTCAAGAAATTTCAAACTTGATGAAATTCGACAAATTTCGAACAAAGAAAATTTCGCAATGTTCAATATGTTCCAATATTTCCTACAAATTTCAAACAAAGAAAATTTCGCAAAATTTAATATGTTTCAATATTTCCTAACTCCTATATTTAATAATTTGTAATAGTATCTAGCAATTTCAGTAACGCCCAACGCAGTTAGACAAAGCTACTAATTTCTGGAATAAATACTTAAAGCAACCGTGCATTGCGCAGTAGACGAGGCAATCTTGCGGCATTTACGATCACTTCAAGCGTTTAATTGTTCGTTGAAACGTGGGGGGTCTTTTAAACCCGCTGGAAACCATGAATTCTTGCATCTTCAAATCACGTTTCCAAGATTCGCGTTGAAACCATTATCAATCGTTGCAAAAGACTCGTTAATTACCTTCGACGATTCTGCTAAGATTAATGTTAGCTCACGATCAACATTTCCTAAATAAAACTCACAATTTTGAACATTCGCAGAGATCAATTTTATCGTCGTAAAATATCCGCTGCTAATTAAATTTACACCGATACTAAGAATAAAGATTAGCTCATTTCAAAGGTTTGCAATTAAAATCGTAAACCACGAATTGCTAATTAGTTTCTTCTCGCTCGGACCAAAGTGCTCGGTATTTTTATCGAGTCTAGACGTTATCAGTTTTCGTTTATCGAGGATAACGAAATTCATGAGTTGACAAACGGTATGGGTCCAAAATTAGCAATTTTACACTTGGCACGCAAATAGACGGGAAAAAATACATTCTGGGATGAACAAATGCTATCTTGTTTTTGAGCAATACTTTCAGATTAAGGAGTACAAAAAATTATCTGCTCTTGTTTTGTATTCAGTCGTAAACTCAAAGTAAAGTCAAAGTACGAAAGTTAGCATGTCAAGTTGAATTTAGTTGAAGTAGTTTAAAATTTTATTATCTTTACAATTTTAGAAATGAATTTCTCATTGCAATCTGCCAGTTCATATTTAACAAACTAAACTAAAAATGACTAAAAAATTGTGTTTATACAAAACTATATAACATATGATTTTAAATATGAAGATGTTTTGCAAGTAGTGCAAACAGAAATATAGTCCGTCGTATTCGAAGCAACAGAAGCCAACATTGAGATCATTCAGGTACCTTTGACGAATAATAAAATGATTGGTAATGTTATAGTTTAAACTTGTTGAGTTTTAAACGAAGTTTATGAAGAATCGTTTGTAGGTTCAAACGAATTGTATCCAAAACTTATTCAAGTTGAATCGCTGCTCTGTGTCAAGAGCAATCTGGATGATGGATTTAAGCTGTTAGGATAGTTGCGGGGTATATCGTATTTCGTAGCAATCTGTTCAGAGAGTTGTAATTTAGCTAAACTCGTCGTGAAACTTTGGTAAGTGAAACTATGCAAGTGTTTTGTAGTTTTGTGTCTCGTTGTTGTAGTCGATTGTACTTGTAATCAATCGAAATTATAGTCAATAGTAGTTGTAATCGATTGTATTTGTAGTCAATCGAAATTATAATCAATAGTAGTTGTAAACCATCGTACTTGTAATCAATCGAAATTATAATCAATCTTACTTGTAATCAATCGTACTTGAAATCAATCGTACTTGTGATCCTATTCTCCAAACAAAAAAACTAAAATTCAATATTACATTGATGCATTTAGAGAAGTGTGAATCTCCCGCGTCGAAATATTTGCAATGTAAATTCACCTGTTTCCATTAATTTTTTACTTCCTATGTTTTAAACGGTTTCTTCCGACACGTGTTCCTAAAATACACACATGAAAAACCTAATAAGCAAATTTTCAACGTAATAGCCGTGTTTGCATAATATGCTGGACAAACAATTTTTTTGTAATTAACTGCTAACAAAATTGCCTGGAAAACTTGATGGAATAGGACTCTTTCGTAATGGTGATTTCAGTGAAGAATTAGTTATTACGATTCTTGCTTTATCTTATGGGAACGGACGATTAATCACGGACATTCCTTTATTGTTCCCTACATTCATCATCGGTATAAAAAAAGTACAGAAAAAACTAATTCATGATTACAGTTGTAATGAATTAATACATATGAATAAGTATTAGGTAAGAGGTAATCTTATCTGTTCACAAGATGTTAGATATCCTCAAAGTTGTAAAATGCAGATTAGATCTCCTCGATACATTGTGTATTATCGCGATACATTCTAATTATTCAGAGAACCGGTATCGACGTTATCCAACATTGTAATTCTAAGTATGAACCCTAATTAAATGGCACTCAATCATAGTCAATATGTCACTCTATAACGCGATCGAAGAGTAAATTAGAAACTACGAAGGTGTTAATAAAATATGTTTTACGCGGAAGAATTCGTTTAAATACCAAAGCAAATTTTAGCACTTTTATCAGGCTTAAGTATTGCTTATTCATTGCCTGAAATATATGGCAGTCTAATAATAAAAAGTTGAGCCTCCAATATTAGCTTTTGATAAATCCACCTTCAGGACTGTTTACAGAGTTTTGAGACCTGGAGCAAAAATTATATTTCATTACTACACTAATTTTTAAATTGTTTTCAAGTGGATATTTTGGCAGTTTTGGGCTTTTGGTGATTTGAGAGTTTGGAGGTTTGGGAGTTTCAAGGTTAAAGAGTTTGACAGTTTGAAACTTTGAAGGCTTGAGAGTTTCAAGGTTTCAGAGTTTCAAAGCTTGAGAGTTTGAAGGTTTAAGAATTTCAAGGTTGAGAGTTTCAAGGTTTAAGAGTTTGAAGGTTGAGAGTTTCAAGATTTGGGAATTTCAAGGCTTGAGAGTTTCAAGGTTTGACAATTTAAAAACTTGAGAGTTTCAAAGCTTGAGAGTTTCAAGGTTTAAGAGTTTGAAGGTTGAGAGTTTGAAGGTTTAAGAGTTTGAAGGTTGAGAGTTTCAAGATTTGGGAATTTCAAGGCTTGAGAGTTTCAAGGTTTGACAATTTAAAAACTTGAGAGTTTCAAAGCTTGAGAGTTTCAAGGTTTAAGAGTTTGAAGGTTGAGAGTTTGAAGGTTTAAGAGTTTGAAGGTTAAGAGTTTCAAGATTTGGGAATTTCAAGGCTTGAGAGTTTCAAGGTTTGACAATTTAAAAACTTGAGAGTTTCAAAGCTTGAGAGTTTGAAGGTTTAAGAGTTTGAAGGTTGAGAGTTTGAAGGTTGAGAGTTTCAAGATTTGAGAATTTCAAGGCTTGAGAGTTTCAAAGTTTGACAGTTTCAAAGCTTGAGAGTTTCAAAGCTTGAGAGTTTGAAGGCTTGAGAGTTTCAAGGTTTGAGAGTTTCAAAGCTTGAGAGTTTCAAGGTTTGAGAGTTTCGAGGTTTGAGAGTTTAAAGGTTTGAAAGTTTCAAAGCTTGAGAGTTTCAAGGTTTGAGAGTTTCAAGATTTGAGAGTCTTAAGGTTTAAGAGTTTGAGAGTTTGAAAATTTGGGAGTATGAAGGTTTGAGAGTTTCAAGACTTGAAAATCCTAAGGTTTAAGAGTTTGAGAGTTTGAAGGTTTGAAGGTCTGGGGGCTTGAGTTTGAAAATTTGGGAGTTTGAAGGTTCGAAGGTTTGGAGATTTGAAGGTTTAGAAGTTTGAGAGTTTGATGGTTTGAGAGTGTGAAGGTTTGAAAGTTTGAAAGATTGTAAATTTAAGAACATGGAAAATTAGAAGTTTGAGAGTTTGAAAACATAAAAATCTGAAAATTGGTGACCTAAAAAGTGTCTAAACTTCCAAAAAACAAAATCTACTAACTGTAAAAATATAAATACAAGCTCTCCCAAAAACAGATCCCAGGGCAAGTGCCCAACGAGCCCAGCACTTCCCGGTTCCGATAAACCATACAGGAAAAACAAAACCGTTACTTCCTCCGTCTAACGCTTCACGCATGACATTAACATATTAAAATCGTTGACGCAACGTCTATTTAACCTCTGTTGTTATTTTTTTTATCTTGATATTTTTCTTGCCAATGCAATTTCATGCCATAACTCTTTGTTGATTCTGTACTTACAGAATTGTGTAATCATTGAACTTTATAATCGCGAGTCGGAATCATTTATGAATACGTTGACAAACAGAAATCGTGAATTAATCGTGACGCGTTAATGAGTAACGTTCGTCGCAGGAAACGCGTTTGATTCCGTGTACCATTACTGGCGATTGTACGATTACGTTTACTATGCTCGTTTAATTTTAGATCGGAATAGCTGACGAGAGGGTCGTAGATAAGGGACCAGTGGCTAAGAAAATGGGTGAATGTCAATGTACACGATGCATCATCGGTCTCGTGCACGGACAAATTGTAAGCTACATTTGTGCATACGAGTGCTACAACGAGAGAATAGGGCTGTAAAATTTTGAATTATTATACTAAGGATACACAGACATTTATGGTTTGTCTGTTAAATTACTTTTTTATTTAATTGCTACTCAGACTTTATCTTCTGAAGTCAAGTTTTTAAATTTCAATGTCAAAGTCGAAGTCTGTATTTTTCGTGATAGCAACGGGTTTACACTTTGAGAATATTTTAGTTAATATTGGACTATTTTGGATTATTCGTATAATTTGTATAATTCAAATATTCAGAATATTGAAAGGATTGTATAGAATATTTTTAATATTTTAATACTCGAAGTAATTTGAATTCAAGCTTGAATACTAGAAGTTTAAATATTTAGGTTTTAATACTGAAAGTTTGCATATTTCAACTTTGAATATTCAAAATCTGCAGATTCCAATTTAAATATATCGAAAGTTTGTATTTTGCAATTTGAATGTTGAAGTGTTTCTCTATATTACATATCAAATATTGTAAGTATTAGAAGTTTAAATATCTAGGTTTTAATATTGAAAGTTTGTAAATTTCAATTTGAAAATTCAAGGTCTACACACTTCACTTTAAATATATCTAAAGTCTGTATATTATAATTTGAACGTGGAAGTCTATCTCGATATCACATGTTAAATATTGCAAGTACTGGTAGTTTAAACATGAAGGTTTTAATATTGAAAATTTACAAATTTTAATTTGAAAATTCAAAGTCTGCATACTTCAACTTAAATACATCTAAAGTCTGTATATTGTAATTTGAATGTAGAAGTACAACTCGATATCACATATTAAATATTCAAACAAAAATTTGAGTTGCACCAGTCGAATACATCGAACACCCAGGCGAGAAACACTGCTGTGTTCGGTTCATTCCGGTATGATTTTTTCATTTAAGTTGTCCCACCCTACAAGCTCTTAAACAAGCATTAATTCAGTCTTAAAATAGACAATCTTGCAATTGCTTAACTCTCAGTTGAGGTTCACTTGATAATGGCCCACAAATAAAAAAAAACTCTGAAACCCTATAAGTAGGTTATGCTTTACTTAAATTCACGTACTTTGAAGACGTTTCTTCGAAGACGTTTGATCAACTAGGAATTCTGTTCGTAGAATTTTTATTGAACTCTGAACGAACCTTGAAGGATTCCTATTTTATGAGATTCCATTAGATGAAGTGTTTGTTTCGTCTTTATTTTTGAACTGTGGAACTCTTGGTTTTGCAATTACACTTTGGTTAAGAGACATTCTTTAAGAAGACATTGAAAACTTTCAGAATTCTGGTATTTTAGAATTCTGGACTTTTAGGTTTGGGAAAGAGTTACTTAAGGAGGGTGGGACTTCAGAAATTTTACAATTTTGGGACTTTGAGACTTCTACACGTTCAAATTTCAGAAATGAGAGACTCTGAGAATTTGGAATTTTATTAGTTGTAAATATAGGACCCACAGAGTTTAGGTTACCCTCTGAACTCAAGAAGATAGAAGAGTGCTAAGCAAACACTCCGCCACTAATTTCAGGGTTAAACTATCTTCCATCAGCTTCTAACTACTCTCACAAAAGAAAAACCACTAAGAAACTTCGATAATTCACCCCAAAACCTATCAAAGTGAATCTACCAAAACATTCTACCTGCTTAAAAATGTTCGTATCAGAAGTACGATATAACGTATGGCACGAACTATAATGAATACGCTACGCATTATAAAACAAAAGGAATAACGGTACTATTAATAGTCAAGTATCATCATTCTTACCTTGTTAAGCAGAGTGGGATTGTGAAGCTCGTCCAAAGATGGTCTATGAGCAGCCTGAATACTCATGATGTTCCTGTAATTGTCCAGCCTGGGTAGAGCCTCTCTGGTCATGTGCCTGAGGGACTTTTTGGTCTCCTGTTCGCCAAGAAGGCTGGCACGTCCTTCGAGGCTGTCGACTCGATTCACGTGGAACCTGGTTCTTCTCAATGGATTCAATTCCACCGTCTCGGAATCGGTATCACCGTTTAATCCGTTTTCGTGTGCCATTTTTCTCTCGCACAAGATTGTCGGTTCAGAAGTTCGATGGGGTATGCCACGTTCGAAGCTCAATTACAGAGCAAAATCCGTTAATTCCTTCGTTTTGTGATCGAAGCTCTCTGTTAACAATCTGTTGTACAATTGGACGTTAATCTCACTGAACTCCGGATTTATCTTTACGGGGAATTCCGTACAGAAATAAACGTCCTGATCAATATTTTAACTAGAATTATTTTATGGAAAAATGATTGTATGTGAATGAAGCTGATGAAACCAATTGTTACTTAATTTTGATAATTATACTTAATTTTTGATGAGTCAAACAGTAAAATAATGAAAAATGGAAAGATTAACAGGAAGTTAGGTCTTAAAAGAGGATCGCCACCCGATGCCCTTGATTCTCGAGTTACAATTAGTTAACAACTGTCGCGTAGGCTTGGCAATTATGAAATTACCCTTGTTTACAACACTCCACACATAATTACTGTTTCTCGACGGGTTAATGCATGGATGTTCTAGTTAGCGAATTAATCGTTTGTAACGTTGTAAAAATCGTACTGTGGGCTGATCTTTGAAACTTTATCTACTTTGTAACAATTTGAATGACGTGATTTTTTTATACTTATTCGAGCTAATCCTTTTTTCTTTCGAACTATGATTTGTTGAGAGATCTTGTGTAACTATCTGTTGGAGAAACTGATCTCTCTTGGGAGATTAAAAATATTTTAACAGCGAAACGGTTTAAAGTTCGGTACGTAGTAGTTAGTATCTTATCAATTATGGAAATGATTCAAAATAAATGCAGTTCTAATGCAAATTCTTTATAAAATTATTTTAAACATATCTAGAAAAATAAAAAACTGTTAAGCGAATCGAATCCATAAACCAATTACGTGTCATAGAAGTTACCTCCGGAGTGTAATAATTTCGAGTTAATTGACCATTTAGTGTCACGAATTGCTATTTTAAATTGTACTGAATACATTGTAACACTCGAATTGAAGAAAATTATATCATTTGTTCAATTTCAAGGGCCTCTAACATCACCGTGTTGTTTGAAACAAAATTAGTATCTTACGATCAATAACGAATTCACGCAATATGAAAATTTTTGTTACATGAATTCAACTAATGAACATGATTACTATTAAATAAAATGTTACAATTCATTTTAATTTAATCACACGAGTATTGTCAATACACCGATTTAAATAAGATTTTCGAAATTGAAGTTAAAAATAGTTCGCATAAATTGCACGCCGTTCATTCATGAAAAGAGCGTAGTGAAACACCGCTGACGAACCCTAACAATTACGAATTTCTCAACACTAAATTGTCCTACCATTCGGATCACGAACGCACAAAAGAATTATTTTTACAATTTTCGTCACTTTTCAAATATTATCTTACATCTCAGAAAAACTACTGTCTTCCAGTAACAGAAAGGATTCAGTGCAGTTTCAGGGGTTATTTTAGACGAGGGGTTGAGCCCTATTAGAAAAAATTGTGAAGAGGGTTTCTACATTCCTTCCACTCAGTGATTACAACCCTATCACCGCAAGTTTTAATTACTAAATTCTTAATTTGGATCATAGAGTGCACCTTTTCACCCCCGTCACACCCTCCCAAAAAAAAAAATCGGTTCACTAAACTAAATCAGAACGTATTATCAGTTTGAGAAGTACAGTTAATTGAAGGGAATACGGAATTATTCTTGCCTTGACAATCTAAAGGCGAAGGAGAAGAAAGTTTGAAAGAAACCAAGCCGGCTCTGTGCCGGTCCACCCTTCAAATTCGAACGTTTCTTTTGAATCACACGAGGGTAAAAGACCGGTGTTTCTTTGAACAGAAAATCGGTCGCAGAAGAAATGGAGATATGCGTCTCGGCCTTCACCTTCTTTCTCAGCCACGTAAAAGGGAGCTCGAATGGAATAGAGTGTCTGTCAGGTATCCAATCCCCCCATAATCTCACTCCATGAATATTCACGCTTGGGGTCGTTACATCTGTCCACAAAAAATATCCGACCAGTTTAACATTCGGAGCTTTTCGTGAATGAAGTCGACTGCATCTCGGGCAACATGGAACGAAGCCGGCGCCTTCTCAGCTTGTTTCCGGACACGATCTCCGTTTGAAATCCTTCTCTCACTAGGTTTTAGGCTGTTGGAAAACTCGCTTGTATTAGAAGCGTACACTAATTCTATGCGTTTGATCAAACACGTGCCGCCTCTGTCATACGTACTCGTGGGATTTTAAAGACTCGCTAACTCCTCGACGCGTCCGACCGTCACAAAATCCCGATTACTACTGACTGAACGTCTCACAATTCCCCTTTACTAGCCCTACCCGCCTCCGCGTACTCGACCTGCACACAACTGCACCCGTAGTAACGATGCGCCACTATGTGCAACGGTGCATGCGTGCACACAGACACTTCGATTCATGGCACACACGTTACCGTTACCGCGCGCACGCACTTTTTAAGGGGCGTTTCGATTAGGCGAACTATTTTCGTACTTCCACAAAATTTATTTCTTCTACCACAATTGTGCAAGTTTACATTTTGAAAAATAACTTTTAAAGTTCTTTCAAATTATTTTATCTTCAACATGGAAATTTTTTTTTGGAATTAAGCCTTCAAGTGATTTTTTGTTTGATTTAATTAATCGTGCTGAGATAATCCGTTATTTTATTTGATTAAATCTGCTGGTATTTTTGGATATCTGCGTTTCTGATCTGATATGACTTTACGTGACGATACGTGATTTGAGCTGATTTAAATCGACGCAATTCAATACGACGTAATATAGTTGAATAGTTTATCCAATAATATCTTGAACACTAGTTTCAACACGAATTACTTTGACACTAAACGAAAGAATATTCTTACTCTTGCTCGTTTAGTTCAAGCACACCTTAACAAAATGCGTAAAATACTTTTTAATCTTCCTAGATGTTGGAAAGTGTTTAAATCAGTTTGTTATAATTTATGTATATATGTAATTTTATTACTCCTATATATAGAGGTTTTATATACATTAATAAAATTGTATAAAATATATGTTTTAATATTATCAAAAGTATACAAATAAGTTTAAATGATTTAAATGTAACATATAATTTACATGAAAGATTGCAGAAATTGGATGTATCTCCAGAAGATGCTTTTAAAACGAAAAAATACGAAACAAGAATTGAAATATCTTTTACACGTTTTAAAAAGCATTTCTCGTTTATTGAGCTTCACACAACTTCATTTAATTTATTCAAATAGGACGCGTGTAATTACATCTGTTATCCTATTAATTTCAAATAATTCGCTAAGCTCTTCTAATTTAGCTAAATTTAATTATTGCTAAAACCGTTGAACACAAGTTCGATCGCGGCCTGAACGTCGCCGTTTGTAAAATGCAGCGCTTGAATGTTTATCGTGTCGTCTTGTAATCCTAATTCATGCATTTGCGCTAACTGTCGTTGCAAATCTGTGAACTGCGGTAAAACGGCTGGTAGAATTGGTGGTAACGTTGTATCGTTGATTAAACTGGGCGTTGCTGCAGAAGCTTGTTGCATAGCTTGAGTGAACATTTCTGTGGTTATTACTCCAGAATTTGTACTACTGGCTGATGTAGAGGAAGGAGAATTGGAAAGAGGAAAACTCCTGGCTCTTGCTCTAGAGACTGCTGCTGCAAGTTGTGCAACAGTAATCGCAGAATTTGATGGATTATTTGATATATTTGATGGCTGTGTAGAATCTGAAGACTGAGAAGAATCACCAGCCATTTCTTCGTCGTCACTCAAATTGTCTAAACTACAGAAATTAGCAGTAGGCTGCAATGTAGACAGTGAAGAGTTAGAACCGGCAGTTGTATTGTTATGTACTTCAGCATGAACTGCAGCAGCTATATTTTGTGCTGCCTCTACTAGAACTGGATGTGCCTCTGCAAATCTGTTTGAGATATTAACATATATATTAGTTTCAAATAATTAATGTATTCAAGAATATATTAATACATACCTTCGAACTGTATCTACATCTGTAAAATATGCCATTAAATCAGGATCTTGCAAGATTGCAATTGCTACAGTATCTTCGTGTAAACCAGGAGAAGATGAAATGATATTATTTATAACTTCTGGTCTTTCACCTAAATGCTGTGTTGCATAAATACTCTTTATTACTTATGATGTATGCCATTATATATGAATTTGATATAATAATTAACATACATTTAAAGCACTTCGTAATTTGGGATTCTCTTTAAACGATTTAAATGTGGATGCAAGTTGCAAAATACTATCTTCTGATATGTATTTTGGTAACGACATCATTTCTTGTTCTCTTTTCCTTAAGACATGTACCATTGCACCACTTTTTAAACCATAAAATTCTAAGGTCATGTCATCTTCCAGGACACTGCCGCAATAAATCAATTCTACATAAAAAGATATCAAAACGTTTATACACGTATAAAGATTAAATATATTTACATATTTTTATTGAGATTATATTAGAAGATTTCACACGAAAAAAACGATGTTATCATTAGTGTATATTAGGAAAATCAAAAAATTAATACAAGAATTTTAGACAAAGAACAAAAGTTCGAAAACAAAGTGTCATCTTACCAAAAGATTCTTTTGATAGGTTAACTCTCTTAGCTGTCTCATATTTTAGTTCTCCAACCTTTGTTTTAAAATTAATATCGTTTAATTTAATTGTAGTTAATGTCTGAGGATCTAAACGTACACCTAAAATTAATTCTGAAGTCATTATTGTCACTAGAAAATACTATCCGAAACCAGAACGCACTTTTGATTCGAGATACACTTCGATTTTACGAAATCACCAACAAAACATGATGCGTTCACAGCTTTTCTCTTATTCCATGTTCTTTCTATTTCCGTTTGTTTTTTTATTTTGTAAAGTATTTGAAATTTATTAAAAATCTAACTAATATTGTTATATTGTTTTTAAAATTAATTATATTAAATAAATTTTGAACTGTATTATAGAAATAGAATGTAATGGCGCTTATGATAAGAGTATTTTGTCAATATAAATTGTTATGGATTAAATAAAATTACTATTATTTATAACGTTGTCGTTTTATTGAATTTATACATATACAACATACTGAGAAACTTTAAAATTGTTCAAATTGTAGCTATTTAAATTACATTGCAAGCAAGAAAATAATATTTTGAAAATGTATCAGATCGATACACAGTTTCGATGATTCGATATTAGTTGTATTCGACACATCGATGCTTTGCGATGCTCAAAACTGCATCAGTAATATGAACAAGTTCAGTGATATGTTTGCGATAATATTCAGCAGCTGACATTAAAATAATTAATTTAAAATGTTGTGCAATATAGAATTTTGATATGAAATAAGAATAAGCAGAAATGCAAGACCTTTGCGAAAATATTCGTACAGCTATTGAACATGGACGAACCGATATAATTAGATCTCTTTTAGATGCGTGTATGTGTCACAAACTTTGTATTAAAATTATGCATAATTTTTAATTTATCACATAATATTATATTAAAAGTATTTTTATTTGAAATAAGATAGAAAAATGAATAAAAATATGTGACATGAAACAGCATAAAATAGTCCTTTAAATATTAAAATGGTTGATGTAAAATTTGTTTTCTGTTCCTTTTTTGCAATAGGTGAAAATGGTAATTCAGCTGAGGGTATAACTAAAGAAAAGATTCTTAATCAACCACTTTTAGAAGAAGGTACTTTCCTTTCATATGCGTCAAAGGTAATAATATAGATGTTCAAATGCTGTAATATTTAAATATACATAACAAATCATGTTTTATTTGTTACACAAAAATACAGGCAAATCAGCCAGATATTGTAAGGACATTGTTAAGCTGTGGTGCTAATCCAGCTATTCAAAACAGTAATGGATGTAATGCTGTAGATGTTGCATCAAGCGATGTAATAAGGCGTACTTACATTGAAGAATTATTAAGAGCAACTGCTGCATCCGAGTATGTAATATGCATATCTATATACAATATCAATAATCAATATGTTTACTTGCTTCTATAATAATATTATTATTTAAAGGATAGACAGGGTGATACAACTATTAGATGCAGGATTAAATGTAAATTCATGGGATTCCCATGGGAGTAAAAATACACCTTTACATTGGGCAGCCTGTTATGGGAACAAAGATATTGTCACCTGTTTAATTGGTAAAATTTAAAATGTGATATATAAATAAACAATATACAAACATGTACAACTGTTATTTAGATAGAGGTGCAGATGTAAATGCTATTAATGGATGTGGTGCTACACCATTACATGATGCAGTAGATCGTGGTGATGTTGCTGTTTGTCAAGAATTGCTACAAGCAGGTGCAAATCCTCTTGTACGAGCAACGAAAGGGTATTTAAATAATACAATATTATAATTATAGGTACAGATTTTATTATATTTTAAGAAAATTTGTTGCAGAACTTTTGCTGGGAAAACTCCATATGATCTTTCACGAGGAAAACAATCTTTGCACTGTTTTCTTCAAAGATTTTTATCAAACTTTGTATCGAATGAAACTGAAACAGTACATAATCCAACTACATTTGCAGAAGGCAATTTTTGCCAAAAAAGTATTTCAAGTAATATGAGTCAGCTTTCTATTGAATCTGGTAAATCATTAGATCCAGTATATGAGGTACCTCTACGTGAATCAGGCAAAGATAGTCCAACTAAAAGTACAGAGAAAGATGGAATTTATAGTTTACTTTGGCCGCAGCCGAAAACCGTTGTTGAATTAAAAAATGTTTCTGCACCCTTTATTGCTGGAAAGGAATTATTTATATCTATAATACAGGTATGTTTCTCAAGAATAATTACAGAAAATGTTCATCTTATTATTTACATGTATATTGTTGTATAGGGTAGTGAATCCATACATAAAATACTAGATGTTTGGGAAATTAGCAGAACTCATTTATTAGAGTTAGGTTATGATGTAAAAATTGGTGAAGTGCATCCTAGTTCTGGGAAATTACTTAGTGAAAACAGAATTGAATGCATAGTAAATGAAAAATTATTCAATACACCTGAGGGATATCAGTTACATATTTCACAAAACACTATTAAAGTTGGTGCTGGAAGTTTAGCTGGACTACATTATGCAGTTTGTACCTTTGTACAAATTTTGCGATTAAGTAAAATTCATAATCGATCCGAGGCATGTGAGATTGAACCTGTTTTTATAAAAGACGAACCTCGATTCACTCACCGTGGTATACTGTTAGATATTTCACCTAGAGGACGTATCCCTACTTTAGAATATTTGCTACACATGATTGATTTGTGGTCATCTTTTAAAATATCATATCTACATTTGTACTCAAGACTTACTCCAAACTGCGATTGGCAACTTTGCTATTCAAAGTCAGAGATGGTTACACTCGACCGTTATTGCAGGTTTGTATATTATTATATAGATAATATTATATTTATATATAAATAAGAAAGGATAACATATTATTCTGTATTTTAGAGATCGACATTTGGATTTAGTTCCAACTCTAGATGTTGATTCAAACGTGGGACAACATCATTTATCACAAATGTGGCCTATATTTCAAGAGTTATTAGCAGTATTTCCAAGTTTAAGTTATGTTCATGTCGGACCCAGATTAGCCAATTTGCTTGTACAGGCCGATAATTTTGATCTCAATTTGTCCGTAAATGAAACTATAGAAACAGATATGTCAGAAGTGTTTAAATCATACTCTTGTCTTCAAGAGTTATGGCATATTTTAAGTTTATGCCCGAGTACAACTTTATTGTTATGTTCAAATGGTTTACATTCCAAAGTAGAATTTCATAATATACCTAATAATATTATTCTTGTTGAATACGGATTCCAGGTGAATTAAATTATAATATACATACTTAGTCATTTTGTTGAAATAACTATAGCTAATTCAAGATTATATTACAGGCGGACTATGATTTTTCTGAGTGGACAGAAGCGTTTAGAATAGCAGGTGGTAATGTTTTACCAAGTTCTGGGACAGCAAGTTATAACAGTTTAGCGGGATGTCCACCATCAACTTATGCAAATACGAAAAATGCAATAAAAACCTCTCTTGAACAGGATTCAATTGGTATAGTCGTAGCACACTGGTCTGGAAGTCATCATCTTACTCCCCATCCGTTTGCGTGGATTGGATATTTAATAGCAGCGGGACTAGCATGGAATCCAGCCAGTGAAATAGATATGGGAGTAGACGATAATTACGATATGCCTGAAGCTTTTGCATCAAGGTACTCAATTGTGAAATTACATACAAGATTGATACGAGAAAAAAATGTTTGATCGAAAATATTTTGTAGGCAAAAATGTATCACAAAACTGCTTGATATTCATGTTTTTCAAGATTCAGAATATAAAATCGGTAACGCAATATTAGAATTGGGTCGTTTAGATACTTTAGTACTTACTTTAAGTAAAAATCAAACAGCAAAAGATTTACAACAAATTCCTGATAATCGAGGATCAACATTGTATAGATTACTGACAGATCCGGATAATGTAAATTTGGAATATCTTTCAGCAGATTTGTTTGCAGTAAGTATATTTGATCATTGGAAATTTAGAACGAGAGTGAAAAATAATGTCTTTGATCTTGTTTAACAGAAAGTGACGAAACAAGTTAAACGCATTTCCCATTCGTTGTACGAAGCTAATTTATCATCAAAGTTTGGATCGATGGAAATACAAGAACTTCAATTGACTGCTGACATAATGTTAACAGCTTGCAAAATCGGCAGAACATTAATTGGCGTTGGTGTTAATCCTAATAGCAATATGGGTCTTGCAGTAATCAACTTGGGAATATGTAATCTACCACCTACATTTAGAACTGATGTAGCAAATAAGATGTTAGCTCATATAGAGCAGTATAAAGGTTCGTGGTTACAAAGGCATTTACCTCAGGGCCTTCAAAGCTCTTTACTAGTCCTCACTAGTGCATTACATAGGTTTGTGCCAGAAACATAATTCTTTGAAATTTGAAAACACAAAAGATTTTCATATAAATGTACAATATAATATGAGTTCCTGCTATACGAGACTGCAGGTATATATTGTGCTGAAAGCAATTACACAAAGAGCTTACTAATGTTCCTTTGAAACAATATTTACTGGCACAGAATAATATATCGTACCATTATCTCATTTAGTTTATGTACGGTTTCAATGATCTTCCTAATTCAATATTTTATATTACAGTAATTTTTAACACTTGTATGAATGTGATTAATTCTCAAGGTCTAAAGAAACAAACTTAATAAGAAATATTGTTTATGATAATATACAATATGAAGAATAATAATTATAATCAAAAAGTTCATTTTTTATAATACAATTGTATTTAGATATTAGTTACATGTTTTTAAGTCATTACAATATGTATATTAATTATACAAGATTTTTATGTCACAATTTATGTATAAAAATATTTTAATATTAAGTGTCTTGATGACAAAACAATTTTGTATATTGTACATTCCCTATATAAATAACAATTTACAGTAATGTTTAGCTCATGTTCAACCACTACTATTTACAGTACTGTTAACTTTTTCACAAAAATAGCATTTTTATACTTGCATGTTTATTTATACTACTGATTTGCATTAATCAAGTATTATACACTTATTGTTTTATGTGTGACATTTAAATAAATGAAAATGATTTTTGAAGTATTACATATTTCAGTATTGACAATACTGTTCATTAATAATATATTAATTTAGTGAATAAATATTGCAAAATACAATAATCATTTTTTTATTGCACATTATTACTATTAATCAGATTATTTTGGTTCTGAGCATTCCATCCTCCCATTTCTAAATCCTGTTTATGTTTCTTTTCATTTTCAAGAGCCTGAAGTCTATAAAATTCATTGATTTCAAATTCATATTTTGGGGATGTGATGCCAAAAAAATCTGCCAACCATTCACCGACATAATCACAACCATTCAATATTTTATTACCAACACACGTTGTCTGATACCAAGTCCATGGTAACCAAGTAAGGGTTTTCTAAAAACAAAAATTAGTTTTTATTTTAATGCAAAACTAACTAAAAACCATTTAATTCAAAAGTCTAACAATGTACTAATTCAATGAACACTTAACTGGGTCTATATGTTCTACTTGTTTTGTTTCTGTGGTATCCACTTCATCTTCAGAATATTCCAAATCACCATCCGAAAAGTGTAGTACACGTACTGGATGTTTTAACGATTTTTTATCCTACAATCATGGTGAGTCACAATAGAAATACAATCACACACATCTAAAATTACATACTTGCCCATCTGTGCTGGCATTATCATTTAAAACAACATCTGACAAATCGCAGACTTCATCCTTCTCTAAACTCATAATCAATAATTTTATTCTCAGCAAAATAAATAACAATTATAAAATATTATTTACAAAAACTGTTTCATTGGCAATGTAATTGTACACAAACTGTCACTATACTAGACAACACCCAAGAGTGAACTGACTCATTAACTACATAAAACATAAGAGAGCAACGAACAATGATAACTTTTATAAAATTAAATTAAAAATTGATTATAGTTTAGTAAAGTCAAAACAGTTTAAAGTTAATTGGTGTTGCATTTCGATATAATTCAATTCATATTATAATCAGACTAATAAAATCAAGTATATTAATTTAATGGAAAATACAAGTGGCGCCGTCCAGTGGCGGTGTGGAAAACTAATGAAACCACAGTTCCAAAAACGTGTAGTTCACCCTGTTCGCCGGAGAGATGACGCTTTATTTTCGCGGGAAAATAATTTTAAATAAAGATGTGGGAATAATATTTCCAAAATGCATTTTTTCAAGTCAACCGCATCACAATAATCTATTTCTTCATTATGATGCTTTAACTAAGAATATAATGTAACATATAGCACATATGAAATATTTCAGTGGATCATTTATTTCAGAAAAATATATAAGAATTACAAGAGAATGTTTCTTTGTAAAATAAGAATTGAAATTAAGTAAAATTAATTATATTTTGAAATATTAATTGGGAGTAAAAGTTTCAGGTAATAAAATAATGCTGAATACAACTGGTTGGCTTAAATTGTTTTATTTATTGGCGAACATCATTACCACTGATTTTCAAGTTGACAGTCGTGCATAGAAAAGAAAAAATAGAATGCGAATACTTACACCAGTCATAAGAAATATATACTTTCGTGTCATAGTATCAGAGAATAATAATAGTATTCGCAGTTCTGTTGAATTTGGGCAATTAATATTAAATACAAAATATATATATATGTGTGTGTGTATATATATATATTTATAGCATTAATATTTTCTCTCTCTCACTCTCACTCACTCATTCGCTCCGTCTCATAATATAATAACACATATTTCTTTGTAATATAGATAATCTTTCTTTGATTTTGCAAGGCCAGCATAGAAATCACACTAGAGAATGGTAAACTTAGTCTTTTATTTTTCTAAATTTTAGACAAAGAGACGCTCTTCTTAATCGTTTGTTACGTTATATACATGAAATTTAATTTGCAGTAGTAGAGATGTTTAGATACTTGCACCTAATAATAATGTAACACATTTTCTAAAAATATTCAAATTCTTTTGCATTTTGTCGTCTGCAACATCAGTTTTGTTTGTTGTGTGCGTGTGTATATTCGTTTAAAAGTGACTGCGGTACACATTTACCAAGATGTTAAATATTTCAATTTGTATCATTGAAAAGCTGCTGTATGTATAACGTATGTACCCCGATTTATAAATTCCACGAAACTAAGCATTCAAAGTGAGCTATTTTACATCCAGTCTGAAACAACTTTGTAAAAATACATTGATCGTAAAACGTATAAAATATATATATGTATATATCGTATGCTTTTTTTTAAATGACCGTTAAAAACAGTATTACTGGAAAATGTTCGCAGCAACTTCGATTGCTGTACGTATTTTATAGAAGCTTTACTCAGAAGATTTTAGCCAGCGTTACAAACATTATTGTTTTAAACAAGTCAAAGATAAATCGTCGAAAAACAGTAGTTCTGAAATTACTTTTAATATTCACTTGCCGTTCAAATTTGTAAATAACAAGATTTACAATGTTAAACCAATAAAAGTAATCTAAGAAAATTACATAGTATAATAACACATCAGAAGTTTCGTGTAAACGTGGTACATTCCAAAACGACACAGTATAGGCAGTGATAATCGTAATGTATCTGCAAAGTAGCTGTAAAGGCGTACAAAGAGTTTCTCGAAATTCAACGGCAGAAGAAAAAGATTGTACTCGTAGAAAAAACGTTTGTTCGAGAAAAGTATATACTATATGTATGCAGATTATAGGGGCAAATATTGTACGAAAAGGAATGTAGAAAACTAAGAGAAGAGATTTTACTACGATAAACTTTGGTATTACATATGAGTGAACTTTCATGTCCCTCTGTCCTTTCTTTTCCGCACATTTTTAATCTTTCTCTGTGGAAAGATAGCCGATTATTTACAAAAAATAAAGAAAAAGACTGCATAAAGTACAACGATGATTAATAATGGTAATAATAATAATATTAATATTAATAATAATAGCAGTAGCAATAGTAATAATAATGATCATAAATCATACTAATACCATCGGTGAAAGATAATAAAAACAAAGTGCGTTAACCAAGCAAATGAAGTACACTTAGTCTACTTTGCGTATTGGTGAACAATCAATGATAATACGTGTCCTATATGTTACTGACACATGAATACGTTTGCGTGCCATTAAACAATTTGGTGCAGCTAAATCATTACAACCGTAAGAACGGCTAAAAAAAATCTACCTTATCCTACATTTGCTAACGATATAACCGGAAGATTAACTAACGAGGTTTTCTTTCGTATCTCCTAATATTGTTTCAGACTAATACTAAAAAACTAGTAATGGTTTTTTCGGTAATATTTACCGTGATAAATACTGTAACTAACGATACATATCTTTGTTTCAATGTGAGACGTCAGAAATATATCGATAAAACACATATTTCTAGAGCCCATAAGCGTGTCAACATTTATACCAATCGCTTTATACTGTTTTATGGGACAATGTACAGTCACCTCGTTCTAAAACAATACGAGAACTGTAACTGTTATTATATATATGTAATATATATATACATATATATACGATCTCAATTTTTGAACATTTATTACAGGTAAAATATGTTATATTAATTTCTGTTTATTTACTCTCAAGTTCGGAAATGCTAAGTCTAAAGGCCATTTTACTTTTTATTCTAAAGTATCTACCTATCATAATGACAAGATGCACCTACTTGTTTAAATGATTTTATCATTTTTATTCATCGTGTATCTGCGTACTGTGTGTGATCGTTTTATTCGTAATTATATTGACTATTAGAGATTAACTTACATCTATTAATAAATTAATAGATAAATAATAATGGTTAAAAGTCAAACAAATACTACTACAAAGTAACAATTAGCGTCTACGCGGTAAATATCGTGAAAGGCGCGTCGCTATAATTATATATCGCAGAATCATCTCTTCTTCTCCTTCCTTTTGCTTTTTCGTTTTTAAATAATCTTCACTGACCCTTTCTCTTATAATATACAGCATTTGTACCCAATTTCTATCTAAAGAAGTTCAATCGTACAGTTGAAAACAAAACATAAAGCACATTTCAATTGCGCGTTCAAACTCTTCGTAAGATACCTCATCGGATAGTTCTCTTTAAAAGAAGCCAATCCGAATAAGCAATTTATACAGAGTTTTCAACTAATTATTACAATCTAATAATTGCAATATCTTCAGAAGATCTTTAAACGGTAGACGTTTGCTGATTATTGTTATCCAAAGGAATACTCGTCGAACATTCTTTCAACATAGCTCGCAATCGAAGGATTTCCTTTGAAGCAGCCGCCAGATCCGACTGCAACTGCAACTCCTTTTCTCGTAGGCGTTTTATATCGCGTTGGCAAGTCTGTAACAAAAACGGTAATAAAGTAACTGTATATTAACCGTTACTTTGTAGCAAAGTTAAGACATAGCTTTTAAATATAAAGTATGATGACCACTACATTATTCAGAATATTTAACACACGCATGATGACCACAATAAGAGAAGTAACATTTCTCATACTCAACCTACCACATTTTGCCTGAGCAGGTCCAGTTTGTCGCACTTCAACCTGGTAACTTCCATCCTCAAGTTCTCGTTCTCCAACACTCCATCCTTGGTGGTACACCGTGCCGTGTCATGAGTTTCCGCAGAACTCATCGATTCGAGTCCCGTATCGCTGTCCGGATACACAGCTTGGTCCAGTTCGAGTTCGCTGTTCAACGAGCTGTCGTCGCTCTCCGAAATGACGCGTTGCGTCGTCTCTGTCTTCTCCGTCCTCTCCTGCTTCCGCAGATTCTCGTGAGTCAGTCTCTGAACGGACGACAACGAAGTTTTGTCCGTTAACGTCGTATCGTTGTTGGAGCAAACTGCCGCTATAGATTCTCTGCGATCAACTTCGTCCTGTTGCAAAGTAGCTAAGCTGCTATCCTGATTGTCGGTGTTGGACAAACTGCTGTCCTGGCTTCCCAAACTTGGACTTCCGCGTTCCGAGTCCCTTCGAAGCGTCAGATCAGGAGAACCCAACGGACTCGACGGCTCTACCGAACGTTTGCTGCTGATCTTCGTCGTTGATTGTCGATTGCTGGGCGGACTAGGCTCCGATTGACCTTTCTTCGATAACTGCTGCGGCACGCTCTCCGTGGACGCGTTTCGGACACGCGATATCAGCGCTTTTCTTACGGTGTCGATAAATCTCGAGCCACTTCCGCCGCTACCGGATCCCGAGGCGTCGCTCGCTGTTGGACTTACTGGACAATTCCCTCCGAATCCAAGGCTACTACCTCCTAAACCGATCGCTCCGCCCAGAAATTCGGCCGTCTTTGCTTGTAATTCCTCCGTCAATGACTCCAGAAGGGCTGACCTCGTTCGTAACTGCCGAAATTAATTCATTAGTATTCACAAGTTTCGGACATCTTCAAGTTATATAACAGAATTCAATTAGGTCTCTCAAAAATTATTTATGAACTTTTAACCCTTTGCGCTCGAGAGGCGCCTCGTAGGCGCCATTCGATTTAATACAATAATTTAAAAGAAGCATTATTTAATTAATTCCATAAATAGTGCTTATGTGATGTATAAACATAGTGAAAATTATTAGTAGAGAAATAATAACTTCAAAAGCAGTCATTTAACATTTTAATTAATATTTTGAAGTTGCTGTTTGCAAACAGTAAAATTATCTTCGAGTGTAAAGGATTAAACTTCTGGGATGTCGCACAGGTTTAAGTAAGTTCAAATTCAGGTTCACTTTTGTCTGACTAGTCTGAAGTTTTAGAACTTTATGAATTTGAAGATGGAAGTTTCACAAAATAATTTATAAATTTGTAAATACGTAATGAAGAACTTAAAAATTGAATGCTTAATTAGGAACTCAGAAACTTAACAAGCCAGGAATTTGAAAAATTTAGAAACGGTATCCATGTTTCGCATATTAATACTTGTCATAAATAATTGAGTACATTCAGAGAAAGTACACGTAAATGCAGGACACCGTTGACAACTTTCGATCAGAACAAAAGTGAGTCATGCTGGCATCGTTACGCTTCTTCCGTTTCCCCTAAAGAAGCCTTGTTCGCGAATATACAATTACCTCAAGCTTCGAAAACTTCTCGGCTTTGTACGCAGCGTTTTCAGCGTTCACCAATTTTGTTAGGAGGAATTCCTTGAATTCGACACCTCTCAAAAACACAGCTGGCGTTGGTAATGCTGGACCAAACCAGGGAACATCGTTTCGCGCCGTGATACTGACTTTGTACCTGCATTTTAAACAAATTAATTATTTAAATATCCATTGACATTTGCAATTTGATATGTAATAAATTTTTTAACATGGAGTTACTTTTAAAATGTAAGTGATAACCAAGAAAAAGATTGAGAAAAGAAAATTCATTAAAAAATGAAGGCAATGTTGAAATCTTCATACGCAAGATTATATAAGATCGAATAGATATATAGGATTTATACAAGGTTTCTACATATAAAGTACTATTATGTGTACAAGTAAACGAATCAAAGTTGCAAAGATGTTATATATTTATTTTTAAAGAACATTTGATAGGTGTTCTTTGATCTTTGACCATCGCCATCTTTGATCTTCCGTTCCTTTGAAAGTATGCAACTTCGATTTTCTTTACAGATATTTATACTTACAAATTAAGGTAGCACTGGTAAAATATGTCCATATATAATATAAATATACAAAGTGTTTCTATGTGTTACAATAATAAAAAATGACCACATCATAATTCAAATCTACAAAAGTATTTTATCCAGTCATAACACGGCTATCCAAAAAAATGTATTCGAATTTTTGAACAAAATAAGAAAGAATAAATGTTCGAAGAAAAAGAAGTTATCTCGTAGGCTCGCAATAAATCGTGAATCCGGCAATAAATCGTGAGCAAAGTTTATCCGTTAGTGCAGCCAAGTGGAAACGTTCCAGAGACTATTCTAACCGGATGTTTTGGTTAAACTTGAAAATAGCGATTTCGTAACTGGCGTATTCGAATTTCGCGACCTTACTACATGGATACTGTACGCACGAATTCTAAGAATATACCTGGTATTAGGAGTGCAGGGGTCGACGACTTGTACCACGATAAATGCATGCAAGAAGTGGCTGGCGATCATATCTGGACTGAAAGGAGTTGGCTCCTCTTGGAATATTATCGCGACGATGTCATTGCCGATGTGTCTTTTACGCTGCAATTGCTGGGAGTCCCCTGGACTATACGGGAGCAGAGAAGCGACATGGAAGAGCACTTCGCGCCCTCTAAATACCTCGTACACCGCAGAATCTCCTGTCTGTCCATGTCGAGTATCTAAACCACCGCGGTATCTGTCAACAATCAATATTTCACCGTAAATTTTCTTCATATATTATTTTCTCCACGGTCTCGTTCAGAATGATACGTTTTATATTCAATTTTATTAAATATTTTTAACCCCTTGGCGTACTTTGACGAATCTTATTTGCGACACTCTCACAAAAGTGACAAAACCTTGCTGAAATTTTTAATATTCTTCGACTAGAAAATTACATTATAATTTGCATAGTCAGATCGCTGAATTTAAAATGCTCATAACATTTTTAATTTTCTTTGTTTTAATATTACAACTATGAATAGTCAGTTTTGAATGACGCATCTGGCAAATAAATTGTACGGCAAGGGATTAAAGGTAGGACTTGAATGTTCTAAAGACGTCTAAATATTTAATTGTCAATTTCGTGATTAGCTTAAGTAAATGACTAACCCTTTGTGATCCTTCAAATCGATTTTCTGACCCAACAAATCGAGAAACTCCTGGAAGGCTGGCGTAATCTGTCTGTTCCCAAAAAGTTGCTCCTCAGTCACTTGGCCAGCTCGTTGATGAAGAACACCAAATTTAAACCTCGACACCAAAGCGTGCTCGTCGTACCGTGCTATTAACGTGCCAGCACCGGAACAGACAACAGGCATTAGGGTGCTCACGTTCAAGGATTCGTTGATCGCCTGTAAAAAGAACTACGTCAAACTGTGAACGACATTAACTATCTACTTTACAATTTACAACACTTTAACTCTGGAAATACACCGAGCTGATTTTGCAATTTGAGTTATCTATTGTTTCCCTTTGAATCATTCGCGTCGTCTTTTTGTTTCTAAATTTCCAAAATAGCACAAGAACATTCAATTAATAACAAAACCCCGAGAAAGTTTGCAGATCGCGTTTATTCCATGCTTACAGCAATTATGAAAACAGAAGGAAGTTCGATACAGCGTGGTTTCAATGAAGAATCTCTCATTGTATAAAGTTCTCATCAACTGTTTGCAAATTGACAATGCACGTATACAAGCTATTCATTTGTTCCAGCTTTAATCACTCTTAAAGTGCAGGATTAATTTGAATTTTGCTAACTTAAGATAAGAAACCATAATTCAAATTTTCTTACATTTTTATCGTTTCGCATCTTGTTCAATTATTAATAAGCAATTACAGTTATTCTGAACTCCTCATTATTGACTACAAAGTTTAAAGTAATTAGGTCTACATGCCAAAAATAATAAACGATGGCAAAATATGACTTTCGAGACACGAAGATCAACGTTGATGACAGGTTTCTGTGTCATAGGCATTTAGGATAACTCTATCCTCAGAATTTCAAATCAAAAGACGCAATATTACAACCTGTAGCGTGGCACAGTTAAGCAAAGAGGCAGATGTGTGAATGTAGATCAAGTTTAGGGTGTCATGAGTCTATCTTTGAAATTTCAACTGAAAGGACTCAAAATTGCAACCTGTAGCTTGGTACAGTCAAACAAGTGATCAAACATATGAATGTGAACCGAGTTCAGGGTGTCATGAGTCTATGATTAAAATTTCAAATCAGAAGGTTCTAAATTGTAACCTCTACCTTGCCACAGTCAGATAGACAAACATATGAATGTAGATAAAGTTTAGGGTGTCATGAGTCTATCTTTGAAATTTCAACTGAAAGGATGCAAAATTGCAACCTGTAGCTTGGTACAGTCAAACAAGTGATCAAACATATGAATGTGAACCGAGTTCAGGGTGTCATGAGTCTATGATTAAAATTTCAAATCAGAAGATCCTAATTGTAACCTCTACCTTGCCACAGTCAGACAGACATGAATGTGGACAGAGTTCAAAATGTCATGAATCTATCCCCAAAATTTCACTCAAAAAGTCCCAAAATTACAATCTGCAGATGAAGTCAGTCCAGTTCCATAAAAAAATGAAAAATGAAATAAATAGCAAGCATCGTATCTCCATGAAAGAAAGAGAGAGGTACATCACCTTGACCATTTTCGCGGGTGATGGATTCGGACCGAGGTTCACGGCTGGTACCAATTCGTGGGTTGAGCCAGCTCGCAATCGCAATAAGACCCTCCAGTGCTCCTGTCCAGCGACTGTCTCGGCCTTCACCGAGACCAGCACCGGACCGTTCTCTCCGTCTCTACCCACCAGGTTCACGTGCTCCTGCAAAAAACGAAAAAAGACATTCAAGAAAAGGTTAAAGCGAGATGAAACGGAGCGGGCCTTTCTTGCCATCGAAACCGACCGAAGTGCGCTCGATACTTGACTTTCATCCAACTGTACATTGAACACGAAATGGAGAGAGTAGTGAATACTAGCAGAACGTGATTAATCGAAATTAATTATCGTAAAATTTCGCTGAGGGTGGTTTAAGTTCTTAACCTATTTTCTGGGCAGTTACATAATTTGTAGCTAGGTAATTGCTGTAAAAAGGCTATCGAAGGAAGATGTTGGGTACAATATGTATCAATTCTTTATTATGCATTTGGAAATCTTTGTGCAGATTATGTTGATATGAACATGCATTTCAATTGCAGTGAGAATACGAGTCTGTCGAACTGTAATGTCACGTTGTATACACGATATTGTAGAGTAAGTTTCCCTTAAATTTCATTCTTGGAAGAACAGTCTCTGGAAGACATATCATACAAACCCTTCATTCTATAAATTGCTACCTGAATTATGTAGTGTGAATACGCTTTTGGAATATTTTTGATTGTAACAAGGTTATAGACAAGTACCGTAACCATCATCCTGAAATGAACTTGTCATCCATCAAAATCAACCTGAAACTCAACCAAAATCAACCTGAAACTGCCAAACCGTGAAACCTTGTGAAATCCCTGTGAAACCTCGAAATCTGGTTTTCTCAAATCTCTGTTGAAGAATTAATATATGTTTCACCGTATTCATATGTATAATGTATTTAGGACTTTCTAAACCTTGTCGAGTGTCATTTCAAATTGCACTGATGTATCATTTCAAATTTTAATGTTTCTTTCATAGCATTTTAGATTCTGGAGTACGTTCGTAACTCAGGAAAGCGTTGCACCTTGAACGTACCCTCGCAATGAGAACAGGATGCGTGCACGCATGCACGCACAATGAGCCCACAAATCTACACGGTGACGCAACCATCAGGGAACTCCCATTACAAGGAAAAAATTCAGAAAAATAGTTGCACGTCGCATGATTCTACAATTCTACAATCACTTCACGATTTCTACACGTGTTCGAGATGAATAGCAAGTGTAGAACGGATGTTCTGTGACAGTCTACTTGGTACCGTTTACTCTATTTACGTGTCTATTGATCAAGCATTGACGTTAAAACAGTGACGTTAAATGCTCATTTGCTGATGAATAAGGAGTATAATTATAGATTGGGATGTGTTAACAAGTGTAAAGATTGACGTTTGTATAGTTACGTATTTTAATGTGATGAGATATTAAAATATCTGTAGCTGATGCAAAGTGTATTTGGTGAACTCGCCAAAGTTTCTTATATTGGTACTTCAAAATTTCATCTTTAATTTTATGTAGAAGCTTCTTCAATCTAAAAGGAGAGGTTTAAAGAGTTTGAACTATTCACAATTTTTTACAGAAAGTTTGTTCCCTGAAAAATTCTGATTCTGTGCAGAAATAGCCATTTGCAGTCAAAGTTTAAAATTGTCTTTTTTAGCACAGAACACAACTTCCATTCTAATTGCATATTCTCTATAATTGCTCACAAACTCAAATTTAATTTTTACAAAAATTTTTATGAAACTCTGATATTAACTTTCCATAAAACAGAAAAATTGCAGTGTACACAAATCAAATTACACATAGAATTGTTAGACCTCTGATAGCGTTATTTTTAACCGTGACAATATCCACACAGCATTGCATTTCCTCTTTCTATCAATTAACGCTATTTAATCAAGGACTGCTGACACTCGACCATACGTTCTTTTTGATTAGGTTGTTTTTACTTTTATTGCGCAGGTCGCGAGAGAATCCGATATCGAATGCAGGAATATTAATCAATTTCTGGTGAACATGTTTTTATTTATCACCTATAAGCTCGCAATTTATTGTTGAAATAAGTTACATTTCACGTGGATTATTTATCAGACAAATTGTTAACAGCACAGAATTTTTTTGTATATCGTATTCGCAGTATTGATGACGTTTTTAAATTAACTATATATTATTTGCTACAGCTATCTACATTTATTTATAATATGTTCCAGTTATTGCAAGATTTATTCTGCTGTATGATTTGATTTTATTTTATTCTGCTGTATGATCGTTTCATTTTATGCAAAATTATCTTCGGTCTTTTGATATGTTCTTTGCACATCTTATCATTAGAAGAACATATGTGTACTGTATATGAAGAATGTGTATACATATGTGTATACGCAAGATGTATACGTGATGCAAATTTTTTTACATAGTGTCTTTAATTATGTCATAATGTCTTTGCATAGACATTCAACCCTAGATTCATGAACATCACATTTAACTTGAAATTGAATTATAAAAATAAATAAATAATGCATACATAAACCAGTGTACGTCTCCATCTTCCTAAAGCTTAACATCATTTTAACTTTAACTAATTTTCGTACCCGAAAAAAATCTAAAATTCCATAAATCTTAATTCACCCACGATCAGTATTCCGCGCAACTACGTTCTGTACCTAATATGCATATACGAAATTAGTTTCCGAAAGTTCAATTAAGTTAATTAAAGTGTCGAAGAAAATCACTCTCGCACGACCATCGACCTTATCTTTTTATTGTTTTACTGGTAATTAACTCGGTCGATAGATACGCCTCAGCCGTTGCCGATAAAAGCTATTTTGTCAACGGACATAAAAAGTGCTTCTCTTTCTCCAGACTTTCCCTCTCGTGCTGCTCGATTCGGTTAATTCTTGTCTAAGCCTTAGTTTATCGTCCATCACTGACATATTTACGACGGTTCGCTACTACTTATCAAGGCACAGATACTTATACAGGACAGATAAACGGGGATAAGTAATTGGAGATGGCAGGAACTACGATGAATTTTCTGATCCTTAAAAATATGCCTGAGACTAGTAATTTTACTTTTTCTTTTGGAACTATGGAATTGTTAGAAAATGTAGAGTCAAAATTAAATTATTGTTGTAAATAAATTAGTTTCTGTTTGTTGATACTCTGTTCATTGGTACCCCAAAAGTATCACAATATTTTCATGTTTCTGAAACCTTAAGGGGAACAATATCTTTAGAATCTCAAAAATTACAAAATTTTTTATTTCTATAAAATGTTAGTGTAACGTCTTAAAAATGTTGTCTTAAAATTTTAAAGTGAAATACGAAGCCCTTTTGAAGTTATGGCCGATTAGCGCCGCGGGTATACACGCGTTCAGTGCGGAGGGCTGAAACTTTAAACGCGTTTTTCTCAAAACTACGTTCTTAAAATTGGAGTGGCTGATAACTCAAAAACTAGTTTATCAATCACGCTCAAATTTTTTGCACATATCCATGACAATACTATCTAACATATGAACCTAAATGTATAAAATAAATTGAACATTAAAGCCCTTATTGCAAAACATTGCAAAAATTTTCAATAAAATTCAAAGTTTTTCTTTAAACGCCATTTCTTGAATTTTACATATTTTGCATATTTCTGAGGTTCTGTGAATGTTAGTTTTCGAAACATTGTCAAACTTGCTTCAGACCAATATTAAAGCTAGAACCCACGATTCACGAGACAAAACACTTCCAGAAAGAACTGTCATAATACGGACATTTTGAAATATTTTGCAAGACAGAAAATATTCTGTAATAGGTAACAGTTATAATAAATTATACCTGAAATTTCGAGAATGTAAAATAAAGATGTCCTATACAAAGAAGTTCACAAATATCAGCTTAGTTTCATTTGTCTAAAGGCTCCCCTTATAAAATATAAAACTAGCAAGGTCTTCGATAAGGAATGAATTAAACATGATAATAAAGCGAATAACAATTCGTCTCATTGGTGCTCAAAAACAAGAAAAGTATGGCAAAACGGAATGGCGAGAAAGGATCGTATATCATTTTCCAAGAGCACGGTAAAACCGGAAGAGAAACAAACGCGGAATACTCCGTTGCAACGATGCACCGTTTCGTATACTAATTACAAAAGGAGATTGATTTACCCGTTCCCGTAACAGTGTTTTATCTATCACAATTCCTATGCAATTTCCGCGTTGTTTTCAGTAAACTGAGCAGCAACGAAAAGGCGAAGATAAACGAGCAATTTGAAGGAAATTAATATTTGTATCTGTAACACCTTAAAAGCAAATTATTAGGTTGTATACGATATCACCGATTAGTCCAATTAGTTGCCTACTGACTTGATGAAACATCTAATTAAAAAGAAGATCAAATTTACAACACCGTTCTGAAATTACATATATTTTAATTGGATAAAAGAGAACAAAAGAGAAAGCTTTTTCGTGTTATAAATACGAGTGATACAATTTTTATACCTGACGGTGATTCATGTTTAAGTTTCGATGGAAATAAAATTGTGCTAGAACGTGATTAGATTAATTAAAGTTTAAAAAGCGATTCGTATACCACTCGCTGTATTACCGAAACAGTATGGCTACTCTTATTCCATTAACCGGACCTGTCCGAAGTTGTCTCCCGAGATACAAATGTCGTTTTCACCATTGTCCGCTGGCCCGAAATTCTGAAATAAAGGGAAAAATTCCAGCATCGAATTCGGTTCGCACAAAAATTTCTGCCCTGAGATTTTTCGGTTCGCAAATCCAATTTTACTAATAACGACACAGATACTCTAAAATGGAACAACAATGGAGAGCACTTTACAAACAGATAAGATAACCAACAACAAAACAAGAAATTTATTTTATTTACATTTGTACATACAGTTCTAACTTGTCCACAAAGGAGGCACAAACGTAATTTTTATCAATAATTTTTTTCGTGAAAAATATTCGATGTTGCGTTAAAAGATTTAGAAAATCGGTAAAATTTTGATATAATTTACCAGGCAAAATTTCATTGAAAAATATATCTGCAAAAACATATGTCTTTGAAAATTAATTACCTTAAGGCAGAACAAAGTGTTCATAAAACTATTCGCCATTCACTTGCGATTAAACTCGCTGATCAGGAGTGAAGCATAATTCATAAGCAAAGTTCACGTTCATTCGATCGTTGATGTTCTCACGTCGTCCAAGCCCACAAGAAAGGGAGAGAAAGCGTTATATTCGTTCGGTATAATTCGCTGAAAATCACGCGAAAGGAAAAAAAGAAAATCCCGGAAGAAACGAGTAAGAACGACGGGATCGAAAGGTTTAAAATTGGAATCTGACCGTGGCCGGCAGGGAGTTAGCGACTGCAGAGATAATCCTTGAAGAGGAAACGGGAAGAGGGTGGATAGAAGAAAAGCAGAGGAGACGTCGTAAAAGCGGTTAAGGATGAAAATCAGGGATGTCGAAAAGGAGAGGAGAGTTTCTTCTTATATAGGCATTGCTTGTAGACTATGAGAACGTTCCCACTCCCACGACCGAAGTGCTCTTTTCCTTTTCCTGAGCCTCCTTTTCTTTCTATCTCAATTTGTCTGCCTTTTCTAACCACCTACGGCTTTTTACCTGTGCACCACCGTACTTCTGCAACGGGTGGTCTCGAAGTAAGCGAATATTTTTTATACGAACAGGTTATATTGATAACCTGTAAAGTAGACATTGGTCTACTGTCAATTTTGTACTGAAGACTCACATTCGCTCCAGTTTAATACGACAGTTTGAAAGATATATTTTTTAATTGAATTTATAGTATCATACATGTGGTACACATAGTGAGGCAAATATTAAGGACAATTAATAACGAATAAATATTAATTTTAAATGAAGGGAACTTTTTGCAAAATGTTTCAAGGTTGACATCTGACAACAGCAAAAATATCCAGCACTTCTATGAATTTAAAAATATAAATTTATAATAAAAAGCTTCATAGATTTCAATATTGAAGCAGTACGTAAAAGTTAATCAATATCTTATTGACGTATCTTAACAAAATTACAAGACATGAATTATTAGAATCATAAAAAGGTTCTAAATAATAAATTTATCGATTCATTTTGTGGGGAAAAATAAAATATTTACGTGCACATCGAACCTCAAGCTAGAAATTATTATGCAATAAGCTCTATCTCTATCGTATCAGGTATTTTACGTTTCGAAATCCTCCATTTCATATTCAACGTATTATAACCGATCCTCGAGTTACTCAACAGGGTTTCACTATAGTATCTTGCCAAATAAAATTGTACAATCACGTAGGAATTCGGTGAAATGTGAATAAAAATAACGGGCGCTTAAATAGAAAGTATTATTAACGAGCGAGGAGGAATGAAAGGTCAGAAGTAATATAAAAATTTTTACATCGAAAAATCATAGCGACGGTGCTGTTAAAGGTCTTCCTCGTGATTTCATTGTTACGATTAATCGGCGCTGAGCAGATCATTATAATATTGCTGCATCGCTAGTTTCTCTATAGGTTATTGAAACGAGAACGAAGTTTAAAGTACGTATTAATCGGGTAAACAAGTTCTAATTGCGTCAGTGAATATAAAAATTCTGCAAAATATTTATGTTTATTCATATCGTGTACGTTCTTAAAATACTATAACCTAGGGGTGTGTTTGGATGGAACGAACAAATACTCATGTTCACTTCAGCGAAAAACATTTTCTTTTCGTACATCATTTTCTGTACACTTTGCCGAGATCAAAGAAAAATGCCTGTTTCTGCGATGTATACGTAAGAGATATTTGTTTGACATAAATTTAAGAATTTAATGGACAATATTCTCTACAATGTTGCACTGTAATATTACCTACAATATTTCACTGTAATAATACTATACAATGTTGCACTACAGTTATTATCTACAATGCTGCACTGTAATATTATTATACAATGTTGCAATGTAATGCTACTAAACAATGTTGCGCTATAAAATACTTATACAATGTTCCACTATAATATAACTATACAATGTTGCAATGTAATATTACTACACGATGCTGCACTTCAATATTACTATATAATGCTGCACTGTAATATTACTGCACAATGTTGCAATGTGATAGAACTACATAATGTTCCATTTTAATATAACTATATAATGTTGCAATGTAATATTACTATGTAATGTTGCACTGTAATATAACTGTACAATGTTGTACTGTAATATTGCTATATAATATTGTGCTTCAATATTACTATACAATACTGCACTGTCATATTACTGTACAATGTTGCAATGTAATATAACTATATAATGTTGCAATGTAATGTTACTAAACAAGGTTCCACTGTAATATTGCTATACAATGTTGCATTGTAATATTACTATACAATGTTGCATTATAATATTAATATACAATGTTGCAATATAATATTACTATGCAATGTTGCATTATAATATTACTATGCAATGTTGCACTATAAAATTTCACTACAATATTCTTCTTATATCAGTGATGAATTACTATCTAATTATTTTTAATTGATTCTAGTGTTCGTTTCGGTTCCGATTTTATTCGAGTGTCCAACATACTGTACACCACAGATTTTAGCGTAGTGCTTATTGATTTCACCTGGTTCGTATTATAGCGCCAAATATCTCGTGGATTGCCGTAGGTACCATATAAACGCAACCAATGTTAATTGAATTTCAAACTTTATATTCTGAAATTCCTCAATCAATCATCTGCAATACCTCCAAAATACTTACACGATCATTATTTAATTCATACGTTATAACACTGTTATTCGCCATTTATTCGGTATCAGTTATTTCTCATTATCTATTTATTTATTCAATGTCCAATTAAAAGGATTATACGAAACGGTTATCGGTTTGAGAGTATCGGTGAAGAGCGCAGTTTCATTAAGCGCCGAATTTAATAACTTAAAATACACCAAAAGCAATATCACGTGAAGTTTCGATTACATGCTTTTGATAACGTATTTCCTATAGGAGTCGTTCAAATAAGATTTATAGTATTTCTAAATTTCTAAAGTCGAATTGAAATTTTTAAGCCTTATGATTTAAAAAGCTCTGAGCTTAAAAATTGAAAAACATTTGAGTATGACATTTGTGAGTTTGAAAATTGAAAAATATCTGAGTTTGAAAATTAAAAAAATATCTAAGTCTGAAATTTGCAAGCTTAAAAATTAAAATATCCAAGTTCAGAATTTATAAACTTGTAAATTAAAAATGTGTTTCTACAAATATCCACCGAAACTGCTAAAAAATTAAAAAGTATATAATGTAAAAATTTCATATTCTTCGATTTCAGAATACTGTACTCCAAGTTTAAAAAATTAATTTCGTATTTGTGGGACACCCTATACACGAACACGTTTTGCATTAAACGGCAGCGATGGTGTATAATAAAGCAATTAAATAGAGGGGCCAGACAACGAAGTTGGCAAAAGCTCAACAATATTTACCACCGCGTGTTTCCAAGATGGTCTCAATAGTAATCTTCTAATTCCGTTCCGGCGCTACTTAATTAATATGGATTCGTAGTTTCGGCAATGATCGAAACCAATTATCAACGACGTGTTCCAGTTAAACGGTTTGGAATCGTAACGCAATGGGATTTTAGGTCGAATTTGACGTTATGTATATTGGTTCCTCCATGAAATTGAGTGGTTATGGAACGACAAATAATACGGATTAACTAGAATCGTTTGATACAATGTCCCATCGATTTCGACTAACTTGTGTAATTTAGACCGAGTGGAAACTTACAGAAAATCGATATGTTTAGGGACGTTCGTGTAGCATACTTGCTAATCGATACTAATACCAAATTAATAGATACAACGTTATTTACGGAACAAACATGTTGCTATCCGGCACTTCAAATTACACATAATTAACTTCCAACGGTTTCGAAGTTACGATTGGTTACGGCTCGAATTACTCTGTCCAACACCTGCCTTTATTCGACACGTTCCCATAAATATCAAATTTAATTAAAAAGATAATTGTTACGTACGATATAATTCGACATAATTTCATTCACGTTCTGATAGCGAAATTGAATATTTCAAAAACAACTTATATTTTCAGACACGCAGATGTTTTTGTAAGAACAAGAACATAACAACATTTTATTCACTCGTTGACCAATAGAGTTGCTTGTAGTACGATTATAAACAAAATATTTTGTAAACAATTTATTTTCTGTTTCAACCTTGTGAAAATATTTGACATAAAAATTCATGAAATATATTTGACATATAAATTCATGAAATGTGTTTGACATAAAAATTCATAAAAAGTATTTGACATAAAAATTCATAAAAAGTATTTGACATACAAATTCATAAAATGTATTTGACATAAAAATTCATAAAATGTATTTGACATAAAAATTCATAAAATGTATTTGACATACAAATTCATAAAATGTATTTGACATACAAATTCATGAAATGTATTTGACATACAAATTCGTGAAATGTATTTGACATAAAAATTCATGAAATGTATTTGACATAAAAATTCATGAAATGTATTTGACATACAAATTCATGAAATGTATTTGACATACAAATTCATGAAATGTATTTGACATAAAAATTCATAAAATGTATTTGACATAAAAATTCATGAAATGTATTTGACATAAAAATTCATGAAATGTATTTGACATAAAAATTCATAAAATGTATTTGACATAAAAATTTATCAAATGTATTTGACATATAAATTCATGAAATGTATTTGACATAAAAATTCATAAAATGTATTTGACATAAAAATTCATAAAATGTATTTGACATAAAAATTCATAAAAAGTATTTGACATACAAATTCATAAAATGTATTTGACATATAAATTTATAATATGGTGACCAATAATTACTTGCAATGGGGTTGCACCAAACAACATATGCATTCGGTGAACACTTCAATTCTGCTTTTCAAAATAATTCCTACTTCAATCTTATGAAAGTATTTGACATACAAATTCACATGTATTTGACACACAAATTTATAACATGTATAATACATTGCATTAAACAACATAAATTCATAATGTCAAAACAGAAAACAATTTTGAAAAGTGTATACCAAATACACATGTAATCCTACAAGCCACCCTATTGGACAACGAGTTAATCCCTGAATTAAAGTAAAAATTGGGTACTCAACTTAATGACTACCAATATATTAATACCAGTTGCTCTTCAGACAGTAATATATTTATTAAAGTCGCCATATGAATATGAGAACATGAGCCAGCATCGAATGCAGCTTTTTGGCAGTGCCATCAAAAAGAGTAGTTAAAATACGTACCCGTCCAACGAAGAACCGCCTGTAGCATTTGGCCGTATCGTCCTGATCTATCCTGGGTTGCCAGGCTGGCTGTGCCGGAAGTAACGCCCTGCCAGCTGAGTCCAGGGCGTGTTGATGATCGGTACCGTCGACCCAGTATCCAGGCGGTATCACCACCAGAGGTGGCTGAGATCCGGAAGTGGCTTGCTGAAGCGCAGCCTCCATGAGAGCCCTGCCAACGGGTGCATCTCCAACCGGCGACGGGGACGGTGTAGGTGTGTGATTATTCTGATTACCAGGACTCGACGCTGCTCTGTCCTCCCTCGGGGTCTGTAATCACGACAGGTCACTTCGATATTAACTATATACTTGCACACTTTGACGCTTTAGATACTCTTCTCACGAATTAAATGCATAAATGGAGGTAATGATTAACTACTAGAATCAAATTTAATTAGGGATAATATGGGTAATTCAGGTGACGTCTTATGACATCATATTTGCAGTATGGTTAACTTTATAGCAGTTTTGGTTAGATGCTGAATTATCATATTTGGATGATCCTAAATTTTTACAGTAACAGTTCTTGGTTACGATGAAGTTATTTTCAGATCACATTTAGACAATCTGTAGCAGTAGTTATTGGCTATAATTCGAAGTTACTTCCAAATTTGCGAATTGTTCAAATATTTTTTAATTGTCCAATTGTCCAAAAACTTTTTAACTGTCTCATGTGCAAATTGTCCAAATATTTTTTACTTTCAAATTGTTCAAATTTGCACGTTCTCAAATTGTCTAAGTCTTCAGCTTAAACTCTTACACTATCAAATTTCAAAATATTTAAATCATCAAATATCCAGCATAAAATAACTTTTAAAGTAGCAGTGGGTCAAATAAAAATTTGTCACAGAAGTGAATGAATTTCAAACAAGTTTGATCTTTGTGATCGATCTCTGCGTTTATCTCCTCTGGAAAGTGGATAAGTACGTTTCACGTAAAATGGGTAATAGATCTCTAGAAATTCATGATGAGATTCATGACCCAGATATGAGTGACACAGAAGTCAAAGTGTTAAAGAGTTTTCCGGAATTTTAAATTGACACCTTTGAGAGATGCGGTAGTTCCCTCCGGGTTTCAAGAGACCTATCATGATTTTAACATCCTCCTGTCGAGGATTGCGCTAAAAGCAAAGGTAAATAGAGAAGATGAAAATTTTAACGCGTTTTATTGGTGAAATCGAGCTTCAAAGAAGTGGTTATTGCATGAAATAGAATTATTTCGATAGAGGACTTTTCTGGAAAGTAAAATTTGCTCTTTGTGCACGAAATATGTATCAAGCTTAAAAAGATGCATCATCTTTGACAAAAATAGTGATTTTTGTTGGCAAAATTAAATGTTATTTGACGATTTTTGCAATTTATATTAGAAAATAGTCAATAAAAAATAAAATGTACTGACAAAAATTTATTGTATGTTACGTATTGTGTATATAAATAAAAAATAAAAATTTCGTGAAATTATTTTGTACAAATTATTTTAAGAATTTTTACTTGGTTCTACAAAAATTATTTCGATAATAAATTTATCTAATTGATACACGTAACTTTGAAAATAAATTGTAATCATTCTAAAAGTACTATAAAGTACGTAAAATATTTTATAAAGTAGAGATGGTCGTGCTCAAAAGTTATAACACTATGTTAGGTGAAATAGAAGAGCACCTAACAGAGATGTGACGCACGTATTACATGAAAAATAAACGAAAGGTTGGCTTATGTCACTTATGGTGTCCCATGCGGTAACAAGTTAACCGAGTTATTTATATGTGTGGCTGATGTAAAGTTTAATTTATAAAATTGCTCGACTTCTTTAGAAAAACTGGCAGATTTACTTTTGCTTCATATTTTCTTTTCAAAGAAGTTTTCGTGTCGACAAGCTATAAATTATCGTGAAGCTGATGGAGAGAAAAATGTAGTCTCTAAGAGAATGGGGAGAATGAAAAAATGTGAGATCATAGTTTATAGATAAGTTTTAGAAAACAAAAATAAAGAATTTTTAGTGGAAGAGAAACATCGTAACTTATCTCTAATAAAATAGCTTTTCCATAAATAATTTTTTAACAGAAAAATTGAATTAACGTTGTGAGGAATATTAAAATAAATATTTATCTGTACAATTAATATAAAATTGTGTTAGTATATTTTTTATGATCAATAAAGGTTTACAATATTTATTAAAATTTAATAGAGTGGAAGAACATGGATATTAAAAATTATTAAAGTGTTTATTAAAAACTGTAGAGGAAGTGATTCTTCCTTTGGAAATCGTATTAAATATCATTTTATTAATATATATGTATATTTGAAATTTATCTTTTCAGTGCACATTTTTTAATACCGTTAACATTTATCTTAAGTAGATGTTAATGTTTTCAAATATATTAATAATCATTTTATTCCCGATTAAATTAAATTACAGACATCACGGTGTTGCGTGTTTTATCAACTTCAAAGCGACAAATTAAACTTTTAGATCGTAACGTTCATTTCATGTAATTACGCATTTAAAATTTAGGTCAATATTAAATATGGATATAACGCGTTTGAATTATATCCGTGAAATGAATATATAATTAAATAAATCAAGGGGCAATTACGTACAGGGGAATCAATATTAACACAAAATTAAATGTCGAGTAAAATAATGTAGAGAGCGGAGGGAAAATTGAAATTATTTTTGAATTGACGACATTCCATTTCATGAAAACTGTAAATAATTTCAGTTTGTATTAATTAAACTTTTAGTTTAAAAAGATAGACAAAATTTCTTTACTTTACATAATCGTAGTAAGATTTAATTTTATTCTCAAATAGAGTTTCATATTAGGAATATTTACTGTAAACTATATGATAGACGAACCTCTAAACGAACGTCAAAAAAATATTCGACTAAACAAAAGTAATTTTATTTAAGAAACAGAGAGTTTATATAATAAACTAGTCTACGAATTATTCCAAATATACCACAAATGATAAAATTGAACTCTAATAATAATTTTCATAGTAGCTGCAATCAATTACCTTCACAGTCAAATAAAAGGCTTAACGCGACAGAGCACATTCGCTTCTGACGAGCAAATTAGAGCTTGACCATTTACGAAAATGTCGCTGAAGACATTTCCAACGGGTAATAGAACTTCACAGGTGCGCTCCGTAAAAGGTTAGACCATTCTACCATTTCTGGCTAGCTATCGTCTTATTGCGGGTACTTTCAGGTCGTGAAGGCTAGTACGACTATTTATTTCACGAAAATATTCCTTCTTTCAACGTTTCACCTTTTATTGAATAAAATACTTATTTCTCAAATATTCTTAATAGTATTACATCAAATATTTATGTGAATTATAAATCTTACGTTTGTTTAGTAAATACTGCTTTTCATATAAAAATTGTTTAAAGGTAGTCAACATAAAATTTACAATTATCGATCCAAATATGAAAGTAAGGTGATCACGTGAATCATATTCCAGGTGCAAAGTGGGGCACAATGATAAAATACGAATATTGCATCTTATTGTAATTGCTGATTCAAATGATTTAAATTTCAAAACAACTCTGTTTTCTTCGTTCAGTTTAACAGCAGATCGATATCTATTCCAGGGTATCGCAAGGTTTCAAACACGCAACATTTCCTTGGAAAGTTTTCTGACTTCTCATTCAAAACTTGAAAGCAACACCGAATAAATAGCTAATTGAATCAAATATTTTCATCCCAAAAGATCTATAAGCAGATTTTCTGATTAAAATGAATTTTCCGCGTGGCTGTTTTTGATGGAATATTTTCATATGCATTCAGAGATGCAGTAAACGTTCGACAAAATTTCTGTCGGAAGCAGAACAAGGACGTATTCGATATCGCCGCAATGAAAACAGCGTACACCATGTATACACGGCGGCAAACGCTAATAATAGGAGCATATGGTGTTGCGGCAGGTGGTACTATAATGTGAACGATTGCTCGTGAATATCGCTACTGGCGGGATATCGAACAGGCAATCAGTTATTTCAGTTTCCAGCTGGTTCCTCACAATGGTGCCAGCTTTTTCTCGTCAAAAACATTTCGTAAGCGAAAGGAACGACATCGTGTATTCTTGAACATTTGGAATGCTGCTTTTCATCTTCTCTGTGTCCACACTTCGTCGGAGGATAACATACTTTATAGTCACAATAATTTTATAAATTCTGCTTCGTTTTATTTACTATTACTTACGAAAATAGAAGAGGGAGTTTTACACAAATAGAGGGGGAGGTTCTACACAAAATAGATACATTCATACAAATTTGCAACGATGGTGTATTTAGGTAGATTCACATTACGTAAATAGTCTCAATATTTGTACAGAATGATACAGTTTTTAGGTCATACTGAGATAGTATAAATAGTATATTTGCATTTCGTAAACAGTCAATGTTCGTATTGAATGATACATTTTTTAAGTCATGCGACGAACAAGAATTTTTGTACTAGAGTTTGAATTACGAAGTGAATTTTCAAACTAATCATTCCTTTAACAATAAGTGAATTTTCAAGTTATTTTCTACTAACATGATGTATTATTTGTCCCCTCTGTGTCAATCCATTTTAACAGAAGATCAAACGCGTTTCATCTCCGTTTTACAAAGCATTCTTACGTCTGATAATTATCGACGAAATACTAAATCGCGGTTGAAACGCAGCGATCAGATTATTCAGACGTGTATTAACGGCAATGTAATTTCGTTACGCATAATTGGAAATGGAACAAATGACAGCAGATTCAAAGTGTTCGGCTTGTTAAAATGTCGCACAGGAACAGGCGTCGACTGTTTAATTAACGGGAGCAAATGTGCTTCCGGCACGTTCTTGAATAATCGTTCAATTATTTATTCGCTACATACACTTTGTTCCATAGCAATTGCATTTGAAAGGAAAATAACGAAATGTTTAGGTTAGTTACTCCATTGTGTGCTACCGTGATATTTTTCTTTTAAATGTTACAATAATAATTCACCATAATGAACAGTAGTATTACATGAACTTCAATTTGAGTTACATCTTGCATTTGTCGCTTTATGCTTTGTCCCGAATACTCTTCGTTTTTTATATCTTTTGTGTTGCTATTTTTTATTACAATTTCTGTAACAATTTTCCACTTTGTTTTTTAGGATGTACTCTTTCTTTACGGTTTGGTTAGGTTCATCTTTTCTGTAACTATTTTTCACTACAATTTCTGTAACAATTTTCCACCTCGTTTTTTTTAAGGACGTACTCTTTCTTTAGTGTTACGTTATATTAATAATCATTTTATACAAAGAATAATAAAGACAAAGTTTTAGCATCAACAGTTCATGAATAAAAGAATTAGTACAAAACTTATAAATGAAAGAACTTTTATATAAAACTTGAATAACTTTGTAGTAGATAAACACAAGAAAAATTGATTTGAAATTTTCATCAGGAAGTATAGAGTTGAAGTTACAAAAGAATGTCTTAAAATGTCGTGAAATTAAAATAGAGCTAAAATTAGGTTGGGCTATGAGTCTACTTATCCAGTTATCCATGGCGTAGTACACTTTGATAAGATAAATCGAACTGCCCAGCTTATCGGACACTTGCAAATAAAGAAATTGAATGTCACAAATTACGAATCGTGAAAAAATTCTGGGAGTGAATGACCTTCGAATATGTACGATCTTAGGAAACAATAATTTCTTCAGATTTAACTCACTCCGTTGAACTCACTTCCTTTCGTTGAAATTTTGTTATTAATCTTTTATTTTCTATTAAAATTGAAAGATCAGAATTAAATCTTACACAAAGAAAATGAAAAATTTCCTGTCGAACTAATTTTTTAATTAATTTCAATTAGAACCTTTCTATTATATTATTATTTTGTATTTAACCTGTCATTCAGTACAATTTAAACACAATAAAATAGTACAGAGTAAATGTAAGAAATGTTCATTTATCGAACAATGTTATCAACAGGTCTTCAAGTAACCTAATTCGAATTTTGCAAGCGCTACAATCGAAGGAAATGGAATTTCCCATAAAATCGAGCGATCTAAAGATAGCGTGATGGAGTTGCAGTCACTCCTCGACTTTTTGTTCTTCCACCACGATCCTCTTCCCGACATCATTTCTTCCCCAAAGCTTCGACTCGGTTTATATTTGGCGGTGAAGAAAAGGGAGGGAAGAAGCAAAAGATCGTCTTTTTCTTTCCATTTCGACTAGACCATTTCGTTTCTCTTTTTTTTCATCGTTCCCTGTCGTACACGAATTTAGAGGCACTTTTCAGCGGCCTAAGCTTCTACATGTCTTTCCAAATAAGAGGTCGAGGCTCATTTTAGAAATTAAAAATACTGTGCGAAGAAACACGTGTATCTACAAGAATACTTATTTATTTATTTATCTGCTTATTTATTTGTATCTGCTATGTACGAGGTCTGTATACAAGGTTGGTAATATAAATATTTTAAGATAAATGAAAAAAGAAGGAGAAAAATTGAAGAACGAAAAAAACAAGCCTTCAGTGTTAAAATTTGGAAAATATTTTTTTCCCATTTTTTTAAAAAAATTGTAGTCTTTTATTTACACCCTTGAACATCACTCAATTCACTAACGAATTGCAATTGTTAAATTTTATTTTTAAATTGGGTCAGAGAGTAAATCGATACACATTGAATATTTTGTAAATGAACCTTTTGTTCACGAAATGTTTTCATATTGCCACAAAAAAATGAAGACTATTAAAAAGTTACAAATATTATGAAATCGTGAAAAAGACAGATCAAGGATATAAATGATTGTGCAATAAGATAATGTTTAAAGTTACGAGATGTTATACTCTTTCAAAGACTTTTATTTTCTTTTTCTTTGTTAATTCAACTTGCCGGTGAGAGTATTTGTAAATGATCTTTTTGTAATTAAGAAGTCGTTAAAGGAGGGACAAATTAGTGAAGGAGAAAAAGAAAAGCAAGTTCCTCGTTGATGAACAGCACACGACGGGATCAGAAATTGCAGGAAGTTAAAGCCAGACGCCGACGAAGAAGACTTTGAAACGTAATCCGAGCAGTCACATCCGCATTACTTTTAAACTCTACACTAGGAAACTACACTTCACTTTCTTCCGCCCTTTTTAATACTTCCTTCTTCTCCTTCTTCTTCTTAATTATCTAAAATCGCGCTGGCTACAGTCATTAATGATGGTAACATTTCGAAACTAACACTTTCAAACATTTTAATTATGAGCATCGAATGACAGCTTTATTTTATATTTCTTTTGTATAGTTCAAATTTTTTGTAAATTTTATAATTCAAATTTTGCGACATTTTTATGTTATGAAACTCAGTTATGTTTTGTATGATTCAAATTTTATATATGAATTTTATAATTCAAATTTTGCGACATTTTTATGTTATGAAACTCAATTATGTTTTGTATCATTCAAATTTTATATATGAATTTTATAATTCAAATTTTGCGACATTTTTATGTTATGAAACTCAGTTATGTTTTGTATCATGCAAATTTTATATATGAATTTTATAATTCAAATTTTGCGACATTTTTATGTTATGAAACTCAATTATGTTTTGTATCATTCAAATTTTATATATGAATTTTCTAATTCAAATTTTGCGACATTTTTATGTTATGAAACTCAGCTATGTTTTGTATGATTCAAATTTTATATATGAATTTTATAATTCAAATTTTGCGACATTTTTATGTTATGAAACTCAGTTATGTTTTGCATGATTCAAATTTTATATAACATAAAAATATCGCAAAATATTATTTATATCATATGATGTCTAAATTAAAAGTTCTGCAAGCTTATTATTTATAAATGAAAAACGACATTCACATTAATGAATTTATTTAAAATTTTCATTTCAATAAAAATGTTTGTAACAAAATTTGTGAGCACACAAGAGACAGCTAAAGATATCAACTTAAATAACAAATTTTAATAATAACTTAAACTTGGTTTAATAGAATTTAAGGTAATTCGTAAGATTAATAAGTAATTATGTTTCCTAACTTTTGTCGGTAACTGTATGAGTTCTTTTAATCGCTTTGTCCGCTGTTTCGTTTCCTTCAATATTCTCCTTTTCTGCTATGCCCTTCGTTTGTTTGGTCTTCTTTTCAGCCGCGTTCCACCACTCGCAGCCTTCTTGTTAAAATCCCATTCATTCTTGAGATCCGTTCAGATGGAACCGCATAAAACGAGAAAATTGTGCGCGCACGTTGCCAACTTTTAAAAACCGCTACTTTTTTGTTGACCGGAAAGAATCATTTGCAATTGCATTAAATTTTGTTCTTGCGGTACTTGAAATGTACAATCAGATTCAGAATTATATTATTCGTTAAACAAACGTCTGAGAACTTTTAAATTAAAAGATATTTATAACAAAAGTGAACTGTAGAAATATATTTCTTTTCTAGCAATCTTTGAACGAAAAATTAATGAAAAGTTATTGGATCAAGAAACGATTTTTTTCCTAAGATTTTACTTGTTAAATCATGGAGTAATATATCTTTATTTTCAAAGAAAGTTTTTTAATCAAAATACCTATAAATATTTCTGCTATATTGAAAATTTACGATACCTCAATTGTTTATATCCGAAAGACATTTACATCCCCGAAACGGGGTAGCTTTAAAAAAAAATAATAAAGGTAGTCCTCTGGGCCTGAAAATCGTAAAGATTGGAGTCGCATCTTTTTATAGTATCGTAAAAAGAATAAACGAAGTTACATTATCATATTCGATAAAATCGTAAGAGTCTTATGGGTTTTATGGTAGATGGAAAGGAGAGGTCATAGTGAAACACTTTTAAGCGAAAGCCTTCTTTCTCGTGGAAACTACGCCGTGGGAAGAAAAAATATAGTATATTGTCGCGATGAGGGTTCTGAAACGATGAAAAACAATCGCACGACGTCCATTGTGGCTGTTTTTCCAGGGGACTTTCATGGCGGGAGGCAACGAAACGCGATGACCTTAATCGCAACTCAAATATTTAAACGCGGTGTGTGTATACGAAAAGTATGATTCCACGATGATACGAATAGAGAATTACCACTCTGTATGCACACCGTGCGATTCTTTATTAATGACAACCGAAATTAGTGGCGAAAGTCGACCTTTAACGCGAGGTACATAATATGGCTTGTTTCGTTATAACCGATCTTTGATATACCGTTTAAACTTTATCAATTGATATATTGTGATACTTACGAAAAGAACACATTTACAAAAATTATACAGTTTCAGTAATTCTAAATTATTGACATTCAATGATTCTAATATTAGATTCTAGATAACTTCATAAGAAATGATGCTTCAAATCACAAATTTAATAATGCTTAAATACAGTCCGTCAGTCATATCTTCAAGTTGTCTTTGTAACAATTTTTGCACAGTTGTGGAAACAAAAAATTATAGAACTTTTTTTCAGATGGTTGTAATACATTTTTTATTACATAAAGTTTGCGAACAATTACATAGAAACTATGACAACTTCAGATGTAAATTTCTTTGTTGCACGTTATGATTTTGCAAAACCTTTATTTTTAGTGTACAATATGATCCTGCTAAGTTTGAACAAAATCAGAGTTTCAAAAGTAGACCCTTCTTTATGTAACAACGTTATTTCTCTTATTGTTAAAAGTTGCTAGCTATACTTCCACGATATTGTTACTTTTACTGTATATTATAATCCTGCTAAGTCTGAACAAAATCAAAGTTTCAAAAGTAGACCCTTCTTTATGTAACAACGTTATCTCTCTTATTGTTAAAAGTTGTTAGCTACACCTCCACGATATTGTTACTTTTACTGTATATTATAATCCTGCTAAGTCTGAACAAAATCAAAGTTTCAAAAGTAGACCCTTCTTTATGTAACAACGTTATCTCTCTTATTGTTAAAAGTTGCTAGCTACACTTCCACGATAATGTTACTTTTACTGTATATTATAATCCTGCTAAGTTTGAACAAAATCAGAGTTTCAAAAGTAAAGTCCCTTCATTATGCAACAACCTAAACTACAATTTTGATGTTTATATAGAATTAGGCATATTTTACATGTACATTTTAGCTTCATATTAACGAAGTTGCTTTTTCAAATTTAATGACATCCCTTTTTCAATTCATGATGCAATAGACATCGTCATCACAGCTGGCTGCTGTCAATGAACGTCTGGTTTATGCAATTTCACGTCGTGGATTCATTTCATGACGCAATATAAACCGACACGTTTAAAAATACATGAAACGGCATCCAGCTCCGATTTTTCTTTGAACCAGGTCATAACTTCAGTTATAACTAACTAAAAAATTTTGAGATAATTTACCTTCCTCGAATTTTAACAGATGAATATTGTATTCAGAATAACTCCACATTTTTCGCTGAAAAAAGCGATAACAATTTTATGCTATCGTTAACTAACATGGTTTGTTACCGTTACGAAATTATTTGAAAAATAAAAACATTTTTCAAAAGTTTCGTAAATGTTTTCTGTGATCTCAGCAATTGCAGATACAAAGGTAGATTGCTTAAATTAAAAATGATGAACCGATCAATTCGATTGCATCGAGTAAGCTTTCGTACTCCTGCAAGACTTAAAGGTCACCACACGTCGAGCCAGTTTTTTAACGCGATAACTGCAGTTCCTGTTCCTCCTACCGTTGTGATAATGAACACGTAATTAGCTGACTTACTGCGAAGTAAAACGGTGACCGTGTTAACCACAACGATTATGTTCATACGACTCAAAAATTTAGCAAACGTTTTAACTCGTGAATTTTATCCAAACTGCGAAACCCTTCATGTTATAATAAATTCGCAAAATTTATGTCGATAATAAATTTTACATTTTGACACTGAAAATTAGCCCTACTTTAAATAACAAATATTCATCAATTTAATATTATGTAGATGTAATGAGACAGTATCTCAACAAAAAATTATTACACATATGTTAATAAATGAATATGTGAATATTAAACACGTTCCTAATTTGCGAAATTTTATTCAGAGATGATTCGAGTGAAAAGTTATTGGTACAGATAATTTTTTGCAGCAGTGTCTCGATTCATAATTTTAGAAAATATTCACAAGAAATATGAACGAGAGATGAATTATATGACTTTCAATTTTTCCTGTTGTTACGTAACCTTTTGTGACAATATCTTTCTTCACCGTAACGATGTTTAAAAAATCGTGCCTTCAGCATGAATTATGTAAGGAAATGGAAAACCGAATGCGATAAAAAGTAAACTTGCATTTAATGAACACACGGATGTGTAGAAACGTGTATGCATACATAAATAATGCTCTTGAACGTTTTTTAATTTGCACGAAAATGTTATAATTTCGTGCATGCACGAATATAAATAAAATGCTTGTAGTCAATTTTAAAACGATTCAGACTTAGGTATATAGGCCAAGCTAGCCAGGGTTTAAAGTCTTTAAAGATTAAATTCTGAAGAGGACACGTCTCTCGAGGCAACGGCCATCTTCTCCGAGTACACGGTGGTTCAAGAACTAGTCACCGTTCGTTAGATATTTATGATAGTTTGTCAAGAAATTTTTTTAGAACGATGTCTCGTGAAGGATCGTGAAAATCTTTTATAAACAGTTGTCTTGAATGAACTTATTTTTGAAACATACTGTATGTCATGAAGTATGTGTAATATCTTGTCCAATGATTTCATATTAATTCCTCTAGTAATTACACTTTGCCTTCACTACAATTACAAGTACTTTTTACATTAACTTCAGTTTACGTTAATATAGAATTCAAGGAGACTACAAGGGCAGAACGAGTTATCAATATGGCGTCGCGTTTGACGGCGGGAATTTTGAATACTTATGGCGTCCACAAGTATTTACAATCGAATATTCTTCAGGGTTAGATAAATTAGAGTACCAATCAAAACTTAACACAATTATTTATTTCTGTATTCGTGATAGTACAAAGTTTCTAATATTTACAGTGCAAGTTCGTTTGTGAAGCAGCCTGTACAGGTAAGTGAACGTATGCAGGTTCTGCGAAGAAAGTGCAGGTAAAGCCTGGGGAAATACGTGGCTTACCTGCAGGTTAGGATAGAATCGAAACGTTCTCGTCACTCGAACAGGTCATAAAGGTGGATCTTGTATAACAGTGTACGACTATCCAGTTGTTACCGACCAGTATTTTCAATGGGAACAAAATGCTGCTCAGCGCACTTTGATGGTACACCACGGACTGATATACGTTATTTGTAGACTATGGATATTTACGGGCAACACACGCGTGATTATTCCCTTGGAATATGCAAATGCACAGGGTAGTTACTGCCACGAGTCAAAAGACAACGATACTTAACCGAAAGTACCATTTACTTTTTACATAACAAATTTAATAACATTATTTTATAAAGTAATATAAAGTGTAATACAGTTCACTTTGCATATCGTATATTTTGTACTATCAGTAGATATGAATGGCTGATGTTACATAAATATTAATGCATGAATGGCTGATGTTGAATAAATATAATTACTCGAATGACTAATATTACATAAATGTAAATATCTGGAAGCCTGATAATAAATGTACAGAAACGTATGAATAAGTAATGTTACGATGAATGTTTGCAAATTTGGAAATTTAAAAGCTCCGATATTTGATGACTAGAAAATGGAAGCATTTAAATACTAGAGACATATAAACAAATTTTTATTGAAGTATACATTTCGAAGAACGCATTCGTTAGAACATTAGTTCGACAGAAAACGCTTTCACTATAATAACAGTGATTTACTCAGGGCTGGATTAAGGTCATTAGAGGGCCCAAACACTTAAAAGATTTTGTTACAAAGATCATCAAAAGGTCATCATCGCAATACTGGAATATGTCAGACCAGTATTTAAGAAAATATATTATTTCTTTGTGAAAAATAACACGAAGTATAAGCAATTTTTATCAGAATATGACGACGATGTATAGTGAACGTTTTATACAGGATGTCTCAAAATTAGTGTATACTAGTTGTGAAACACCCTGTATAATAGAGTATACTATAATACCAAAGTTATACCTCATTGGCCTATACCAAACGTATATTTAACAACTTAATACAATGATCATCATAAATTCTCCACAGCATTCTGTTCGATAGAAACGTACATTCTAATTGTGCTTACCTACAATACATAAATTACTGCCTCGGGAGTATAATTTGCCTTACAATGTACAACACAGTGTGTTGCGTTCGGTACTTAAAAGAATGCAGTACAATCTTCCGACGGAATTCATTGTTATAGTATCTAATAAAATTCAAATGCCACATTTTATAAAGGTTAAAAGTATAGCGTGCACTCAAAGCGGTACAAAGAGATGCTGAAAAGTGCAAAGGTATTTTTAAAATGGCGGTGATGCCTCGTGATATTTTTATCTCCGCGACATTCTAGCTCATCTATGATTTTCGCGAAAACATATTTCCACGTTTCACTAATTTCTGGACAAGTACGAAAATTATTGCTAAACCAAAATTGTATAAATATATGTCATACGAAGTCACAAATATAAGTCGACTTCTCGATAGAACAAATATCTTCATTCTTAACTTAATCAATAATAATTTTTATATTAAAGTAATAATATAATTCTAGAAAATACAGTGCATCAGCGTTTCAAGGTTATGACAAGGTTACATCTTTATTTGTAATTTTTAATGAAACGAAAGGAGCTGACCACTAACGGGGACATGGTCGATTTACCTTACGCGTCAAAGTCACTGGCCATTAAACAGCCGTAAAATTCAAGTACGGTTTTGAAACACCCCGTATATTAAAACTACGAACATACTTGGTTGGAACAATGGCCGTTCGTGGGCCGTTGGCACGTGAGTGTGGAAATTATTCGATAGGAACAATGTCGAAGATGGAAGAAAGGTGGGAGGTTGATTACGATAGATACGACGTATTGCTTAGCTCTCGATGAGAAAACAGTGGAAGAGCAAGAACTTGTGACTCACTGACTAGGTGTATAAGGGAGATAGCCAATCTATGAGACGTTTGTTCTGCCTCTTTTACTAATATCCAACACGGAGGAATCTTATTATGATCGTGGGACTTGAATTTGTTAACGATAATCTACCGATAACGCGAACAATGGCTGAAAAATTTCTTTATCGAGCTTAATTTATTGCATGCGATTGTGACATCTGCATAATGTGTTTCTTATGAATGTCTGTTTCTCAGAACAAAAAATTTATTGAATATGTTGTGTGTTAAAAAAATTTCTTCAACATAGTTTATAGTTTTTTTTAGACAATTCTTGTTGATCACAGTTGATAATCTGAGAACCATCTATGAGTACGATTTTAATAGTGGAATCTGACTAATTTTATATGGAGCATTTTAGACTGATTATGATAACCTTAGGCGATTGATAACACTCTCCGTGATTATAATAACCTCCATTGTATTACGTGATTAATCCCTATGTATACATTTGCGTATCTTCAAATTGAGTCATAGTTAAGCCCACAATTTTCAAGAAAAGACTAGATTACAGCTCTTAGAAAATTCTCTTCCACATACCTTTAAACTCCCCCTACAAAATTTGACCACCACAAGGATTCACTCGCAGAACCATCAAACTATTCACAAGATAAACGGTTAATCGTCAACTAAAATCGCTGGAAAAAGGTACAAAAGAGTATTTCGATAAACTGCACGAAAGCTGCAGGCAAATCACAGATGGGAGCACTGATACACAGAAATAAAAATGAAACAGACGACATATAGAAACGTAGATCTCGATAAAGATGAAAGCAGTACACGAAGATAAAAGCAATACGTACACAGATACTACAAAGAAGAATCATTATTACAGTTCGATAACTACAGCTTTCGTGCAAAACGCCAGGGAATTTCTCGTAAAATACAAGCATGAATAGGAAACACGAAATCGAGTTTAAGACAAAAGACACGATTTATTCTCTACGTTGATACGTGTTTCACAACTTGTACCGTTTATGAGACCGGACTACTCAGAAATCTGTTCGAGCATTATTATTCACAAGCACCGATCGTATCGTCGTAAACCGCACAGTTATCGACAATAACTGCATTATTTCCCTGTTCACATTCAGGAAGCATGATACGAGTACGTGTCATACTGGATGTATGCTACCCTGTAAATCGATGAGAAGCCACGTTGTTTGAACCATGCTGTTTGGGAATACTGAATGAAGGGATACACTTAGCATTCCGAAAATTATTTGCTGCATGTGTATTACATTCGTTTGATATACTTAATGAAATCTTTTATGAGTCAGTTATAAATCAGACGAAAATCATAGAAATGTATACGAAAATTTTTGTGAACGTCATTTGTGTATTACATTCGTTTGAGACACTTAATAAAATCTTTTATGAGTCAGTTATAAATTAAATGAAAATCCCAGAAGTTTATACAGAAATATTTGTGAGCGTCATTTGTGTATTCCATTCGTTTGAGACACTTAATAAAATCTTTCATGGAATCAGTTATAAATTAGACGAAAATCCCAGAGGTTCATACAGAAATTTTTGTGAATACCATTTGTCAGCTGCTTACAAAAGGTTCACATGAAAACCAAACTCAGTAAATATAAATACAAGTGTTACGATTATTTGTAGTTTTAGTAAACAGACAATACACGTTCACGTTCATAAAATTTATAAAATAAGTTTCATAGACGATTTCACTATCCTGTCTTCAACTTTACGTTCAAGAAGATTAAACTTTTTGAAGGAGCTGTACAAGGGAACAGCACGTAACTAATCGCGTAAAATCACGTGTTTCTTTCGCTTCGTCAGATACTATTCTAAAAAATTGCATCAACCGAGATAAATCTGTGACGGGAAGCGTCGTTAATTTCTCTGGTATCCCGAAAAAGAAACGTACAGAACGGCGAGGAGATACTTTGTTACGGGCGTAATGTCAGAGCTAGAAAATTGAAAGAAATATGGAGGACGTGAAGAAGGGGAGAGAGAACGAGACACACATACGAATGGTGGCTGAGAGGAGAGAAGGACGGAAGTGAGGGAATAAGACTTCGGTAAGAGGCATAACCGTGCTGTATGACGTGAGTCATCGAGTGCCAACCATAGGAAAGCCTCGATTGCATCGACCAGAAGAAAGGGAATACGAGAAAGCTATAACTCGCTAGAGCAAACTGCGCAAACTTGCCCGTCTGATGGGCAGACTAGGAAGCATCGAGAGCAAACACACGGAAACATTTATTTTATACTGATATTTCATAGCTTCGATGTATGCTTATTAGGGTGATCTCAAACTCGACTTATATTGGGAAACTTCATTGAAATTTTATTTTATTTTTATTTAGACTTGAAACACCAGTACACAATATTCATAATATAACCATAATGATATACTACAATTTTAGTAATGGATACAATTTTATAATGAATACTGCTACACATTTTTATAACATTGTAGAGAGTATTACCTTGTTAGAACCATATGTACAGATTAAAAATTAAAAATAATCTAGAAAAATAAATAAGTATATTTCGACAAAAGTACTCTTAATAACACCTGAAATTTTGATAGGTAGTTAGCACACCGACTTCATAGAAGTTTTCCCAGTTCGAAGATATTCAATTTACGTAGGCCATCGATGACCCCTACCGTCTCCTACGTGTTAATACAACTTTTAGACCGTGAAAGAACTTTTTTCATATTTCTCGATTACTTGCTAGAAGTTCAAACTTTCATGCTTGCCTTCCGAAGCTTCTTCTTCGTTCATAACCGAAAACGTTTGCCAACGATCAAAGATCGTACGTCAACATACCGAGCTCAACTTTCCCGCATCTTTCACAGAAAATATTGCGAACTATTTCAATTTCTTTATAAAGTAGGATGAAGTGAAGTCTTGCGAGTGTCTTTGAACCCGTATAAAATTCAGGAATTAAGAATTAAGGAGATAGTAAATGTGTCTGTTTAGAGATTAAGGCAAATTTTTGTCTTAGACACATAATTTGTGGATAACACTATTTCTGCTAGGTTTATTTTATAAATCATGAAGGGAGTCGGAAAATGAAGGGAAGTTATCCGCTAAAGTGTCGCGCCTTAAAAATATTCGACGTCGTTCCTAAAATGAAAGTAATTCATATTTGAACCTTCTTCCTAAAGTGCTAAAGCCAGGTGCTAAAAATTAATTCGATAAAGATTCGAGAATGTCTATCCAAAAAAAAAAATGTATACAGTTAACACCGATCTACCTTGCTCCAGAAAGTACCAAGGTACGAAGTGCGTCATTAGTGGTGGGTCTAAGATAGAAAAGGGAGAGGCACCCTTCGCCGTATCTTGCTGGTATCTCTATTCCGAGAATTTTAGGGGAGAATGCAAACGACTGTAAGGGGAAGAGGGGGAAAGTTTCCTAGGCGAAGACCAGTAATAGACGGCACCACCCACCCCATCGACACGCTTCTTATATGCCGGAGAAAACGGATGAAGAGACTAGCAACGGCTCCACGAATCGATTGAACCGTGGGTAGTCACGATAAGAGGCCAATTTCGTGTCTGACTCATGCAATGCCTGCTACACCGATGTCGAATTTTATTGAGGCAACGTAATACTTGATAAAACCTGATCACAGAAATGTGCTCCATGCGAAAACACCGAACGTGTCCCTACAAGTTATTTAACTTGTTACGGTCCCGATGAATTCTTATCTAATCGACCATTTTTTTTTTGGGTCTGCAAGGAATAGTGTCATGTATAGGGTGATACTGAGAATCTGGTCGGACTGCTGCTCAGATTCTCTCAATAGGGTATTTCTTGTTTGAGGCTATTGAAATAACTAGGTTACTGTAGTTTGAGGAGTTTGTAAATTTCAACTTTGACAAAACTTTGAGACGGTATTGCTACTGAAATAATTTCGTTTATAGAGTATCACTTTTAGTGGCTGAACGGATATATTTATTTCAAGCAAACATTACTTGAAGATGATTTTAATTTATATAAAAGTGGTTCGATATAAAAGGTAAATAAAAGTGAAATAGTCTGATGAAATTGATCGTTTATGTACAGCAATGAAATTTGTGGGAAGTGTATTTTTACGAGGCTAAACATAAGACAAGGTCTTATTATACTTATCTAGGTTTTTGTCATAATTGACTTAGTTTGCAAACAAGATGTGACAAACTGTTATTAGCTTCAGTCTCTATTTTCATCTGACATACTTTGCAATTACGATTGGATGCGTCATATTTCCTACTTAAGTGTTTCTAGCCTCTAACTTACAATTAAGAAGGATGTAACTATTAAGCTCGGAAGATTATTATCTCGTTACTGTAATCTTCCGCCTCTTAAAAAATCTTTTGACGAAGGAAACCTTGCTTTTGATTGGTTCTCGCATAAATTATTTGAAAACTGTGTTTAACAACTTCCACGTTCTTTAACTCTATTTATAATCCTACTCGAAAGGAAAACATTACTTAATATTTCAGGATAATACGTAGGGGTTCTAATGTAATCTATGATTAATTGGTAGGTAGATTAATCTTATTACTCAAGGAGTGGTTAACTGAAATATATGTTTGAAGTTTAAGAAAAGCATATCGAGACTGAAAAGTGTGGAAGCCAGTTAAATGACCGTTCCATAAGTTTCTTCTTATAAGATAATTTTGTTAAAGTTCCTTGAAATCAAAATTGATTTTCATGAAGGTAATAAATAAATTTTTCCTACGAAAGTCAGAAGATTTCGGCGAATCTTTGATGGACTTTCGAAAAACGAAAGTTGGGACTATTTGTCGTAACAATAATGGCGGTGTTCGGATATTAATGGTAGCCAGTGTATCATTGACTAGATAACGAGCTACAAATGTACCGGTTAACGAGAAAACGTTTGTCAAGAGTATGAAACTGTCGTATATTCCTTTCCCAACGTTAGGGTATTCGAGGTCGACGAATCGGTGGGCCTTGATGAGTTTCGAGCGGAGTTTAGCTAACCGAAGAACGACGAGTGCAAACAGGAGGGCAAAAGAAAGGAAAAAGAGGTACAGGAAAAGAGGCAGAGAGGTGGAAAGGAAAAGACTGAACGCAACTCGCGTATTAATAACGCAAGCAGCGAAGGCGAGACGGAAAATCGGCAGAAAAGAGGGGCCTTTTTAACCCCTGACAAACCGGGGGAGTTTGCTGCATTATCCCTCGACCCTAAGCAAACTGCGTGAGTGCAGATTCATCGTTCTTCCTTCGTTTTCTCTTTCTTCCCGTTTCTCTTCATCGTGTGTATGCACTGTGACTCGACCGTACGATCACATATATTGTACGCATTCACATATCGTGTATACGTGGCGTATTTGTACAGGTACGTTTGTGAACACGAAAGTCTGTGATCCGCAATTCGCGTTCATAATAAATCACGATTGGACCGATAGAATCCCGTATTCGTTGATATGGTACATAACGGAACATTTTAAATAAAAAACTTTTTAGGTAACATATTGTTTTAATAGATGGCGACAGTTTTTCTTAAATTTAAAAAGTTACTTTTCCGAGGAAAGTCTCCCCCTCAGGGAGACGAATGTAACAGAATGTAAACTCAAAAATTTAGTTTCTAAATCTTCGTATCTAATTTCGAATTGTTCCAAGTTTCTTTCTCTTCGAATTTCTGAATTCCGAAATGTAGCTAACTTGAAGCACGTGCACGAATTTATAGAGGTTTATTAGCCGAAATAGATGTTACTTAGGAAGTACAAGCTGCGGGCAGTAAGATCAAGGGTAGTTTTCCAGGACGAGTAAAAAGTCGAGCAAGTTCACGTAAGAAGAAATTTAATTAGACACCGCACGATTTTGCTTTCCTTTCTCGCAAGAAATATTTATGGTGCCAACGAAGCTGCTCGTGACTACACTAATAAATGGTACACGCTCAAGCTGCACGCTCGTCCGCTAGTTTTTTGCCATTAAAAATTTATTGAATTAACGGACATCTTTTTGTGCTATCGAAGGAGAACACTTGTGGTTGGCGAAGTTTATGGAATCGTTGTTACGGCATTTTCGTTGGTCTTGTAACCGTGAAATTAAACGCCATAAATACTCTGTAAATTGCATAAATACAAGGGACTATTTACGACGTATTATAAAAATTTCATGTACGTGTTTTTTGGTTGTATACAAAAACTTTGTCAGTTTAAATATAAGAATTAACACTGTATTATAAATTTATTTATTTTTGTTTAGTATTCAAAGTCCTATGGTTCGAAATCTGTTTTTCAGACATCGAAGTTTACTGCTCCGTTTGAAGTGCAAGGATAAAATAACTTTTTATCGAAAAATCAAGAAACTATTTCTAAAGTATTTTAAAAGAAGAATCTTCCTTAGAATGGTACTCGAACGGAACTCGCTTTGCTGAACCGAAGAAACTCAGGCAAAGCAAGGTACTTCAAGAATGTCCCAACAGTACAATCGTGAAAGATAGCAAAACAGTTTCAACAAACAGAAATTCTACCAAGAGATCCTTCCGATAGGCGGATACTTGCTGGCAAGGGTAGAGAACATTTGGAGTAATAGATCAGCTACTATTTCTCTGGGTCAATATTTTTGATAAGGTATAGGTAAATTATGTAAGGTATGAAACTGAAAAATTCTCAATTTGTTAATTTTTGAATTAGTAAATTATTAAACTAAAAAATTCCCAATTTTTTAATTTTTAAATGACTAAGTTATTGAATTACAAAATTAAAAAATTCCTAAACATCCAAGTTTTCGAATTTCCTAATTCCTCAAATCACCAAATTTCTAAATCTTCTAATTTCCTAACAACCCCTAAATTCCTAAATTTCCAAATCTCTAAATCATCATAAAAAAATAAATTCCATAAAAATTTGTAAATTCCTAAATTTCCGAAAACTAATTTCTAATTTAAAACAAATTCAATCTCTCCAACCCACGCTGAAATATTTCCCTCCGTCTCTAAGGTATCTATTTGCTGCCCCATTCAAGCAATGCAAAACGATTTCTATAAACAGAAATCCTGCCAACCAATCCGTGAATGAAATCTAAAAGACGAATTCCTCTCCAAGCGTTTCCAGAAATATTTCGCAAAGGTCGTAGATTTCCTCCCGGCGGGATTGTACGTCCGAAAAACAAGAGGAAGGGGAATAACCGAAGAGAAAAGGAGCTCTCTCGTCGTAGAAGAAGAAAGAAACAAAGAGAGACGATGTATTCTACGGGGATGAATAATTCAGTAGGGGCGCGCATAGTTGGACGCGCCCATGTACACTCTGGTGTACACGTGAAGTAGAAGGTGTGCCAACAATGAAATTGTTGCTGTGAACTGCGGTCATCTTCTAATAACACCTAATCTATTTCCTTCGACATATCTTTGACAAGGTTGCACTGGTTCAATGTCTTCCTCAAATCTGATGTTCGCAGTTTTAGGTTCTCGACTAGTATTTCAATTATTACCATTATTTTTTGTAAATAAATATTTAATTGAATCGTTAAATCGAACGATCATCAGCAGTATTAAATTTTTCTAATTGATTAGTGAAATGATCGAAATAAATTTTGATATACTTTGTGTATGTACGACGAAGTGAAACGACATTTGATGTGACTTTTAATCATTTTTCGGAATCTGGAAATTTGGCAATTTGGAGAACTGCAAATTCGTCATTTTATTAAATAGTAAATTGGTAAATTTGTAATTTGTCAATTTGTAAATGAGTAAATTTCTAAATTTGTCGATTTGCCAATTTATCAATTTATCAATTTATCAATTTGTCAATTTGTCAATTTGTCAATATGAAAATATGTAAATTTGTCAATTCGCAAATTAGTAAACATGCAAATTTGTAAATTACTAAACATGCAAATATGTAAATTTGTCAATTTGTAAATTCCAAAACCAGTGCATTAATAGATCCATAAATCCACAAGTTCGTAAATTAGCAAATTTCGTGGTTAAATCTGAAATTCACCCGGCATCTCAATTTCGCTGCACAAATAGTACACAATAAGCGCAACAGTATAAAACCTCAAACAGAAATGAAAACGTGACGCATACGTAACCCCAGACAAGTCTGTCTGGTCTCAGAACTATGGTCTATTGCGAGGCAGATTCCTAAAATGGGGTTAAGGTCGAAAAGGCGAAATTAGCAGGTAGGCAAACAATGAAGTGTTAAAATATCAAGTTGTTTTCATGACACCGAATAAAAGCGTTCGATACGAGATTGCACGCGTACACGTGCTCCTTAAGCTAATTCGAACATGTTATCTTTCGATCCGGCCGCGATAACCTTTCGCGTAGTTGTTGACGTTCATTTGAATTCCGCGATAAGATCGATAATTACAGCGATGCCATGTACTATCGAGTCGTCGAGGAAAAGAAAGGCACGAAGGAAGAATAACCAGGTCGCTTAGGCAATTCCTCGTCGAAAGGAAAATATTCTTATCGAAAGAGAAAATGTCTTACAGCCTCTTCTGGCTTCGCTCACTATTCTGTGAGAATAAATGTGCGCCATTATCGTTTCCTGTCATTAACCTTCTGTCGCAATGCGCATAACGACAACAAAACTATTCTTTAATGTATGAACTTCGTTATACCGAACTTTCTATAAAAATTGCTTTCATAATCAAAATCTCGTAGAAAGTCCTTTCTACGTGTAAACTTTCATTAGGCTTCGCCGAGCTAATAACTGTTATTACGCCGTAAGATCAAGGTTTAACAATCAATACTAATTGCAGGATCTACGTTAGGATTTTCATCATTATGTCGATAGAAAACCGGGTATTAATACAGATGCATGTTGCATTTGATATGTACATTAATTTATTATCTTGTTCTTGATCGTTACCCAATGCGTTAAACCATTGAAACGCTTCCCCAGTTATATCTGGTCGCATAAATCAAAACCTAGCACGTGTAGAAGGTATAGGTACGAAATGGGTTAAAGGGTAATCTAGAGTATCGATTTTCTGGAGGTTAGGTCGCACACGAGAACTCGATTCCGGTCTAGGATGGATCGATTTTTCGCCGTTTAGTCCAGCAGGAAGGCAGACGGTCTGGCAGCTGCGATACACCTCTGCACCTGGCAGTTTATATTGCCAGCCGAGCGAACGTGTCGTTGCTACGCCGAATTTACGAAAAATGCTCTCTTCTGGAGCAACGACACACGACTCCACCTTGGCTTCGGGCCTTATACGACGGAATAGAAAGAAAAAATCACGGGAAAAGCAGCCGTACGAACAGCTGTGCGGCCCCTTTTGCGAGCTGCCTTTTAAAACGAAGTCGAGGCAACCATACGTGCGACCGGCTTTTACGGATACCAACCACTTCTCTCTGCCATGCTGTACTTTCAGAAACTCTACGTTCAACACTTTGATCGCAATTTCATAGTGAATCTTTCAGTTTTGAGATTTCTTTTCCGGAACACTGAAAGGACCTAGATCCGGATGACTGATGAAGATGTAACGTTATTTTATTTATGGGTTAAAAACTTTTACAGAAAGATTTGTGAAGCGAAGACCTGGTAGTTTGAAGACGATGTTTTAGCTTTATCATTTTACAAAGTAAAGTTCAAATAAAATGAATGATAGAGAGAAGATATACGTTGCAACATAATATGCAGAAACTCAGAGACACACATTGCAGAATAACATAAAAAGAAATACAACGCGACAATATCAAAAAGAAGAAATACAACGTAACATGATATAAAAAGAGGAGGAATACAATGTGACATGATATCAAAAAGAAAAAGTACAACATAACATAATATCAAAAAAGAAGAAATGTAGCATAAAATGAGATGTATAAAACACTCATATTGTATATCAACACAAAGGTATAACACAGGTAAGAATTAAAGAAGGTCAGCTAACGAGTTTAAGGCTGCTGTCGTGTTCGAATAAATTAATATTAAGATGTAGTGTTAACATCATTTCTGACATACACAAACATAATAACAATTTATGGAACTTAACCGTGATTGAATGTTGTTCAGTTCTAATAGAACCTTGCTCGAAAATATTTTTGTAGACCTATCAGTTCAAAACAAGTTTCCACAAGTTTCTACTAATATTTGTAAGAAAGATCATAAATCACGAAGTATTTGAATAATTTTCAATCTTCCCAAATAAAAGTACTCGTACGGAAAAGTTGCATCTAGTGTTCTGCAGGTATCAAATTGAAAACGATTACAGCACCTACGCTTTCATAACGGTACTGTCAGTTTTGCAATGTAAATTGCAACAATTTTTGAACCGTTGAGAAACAGAGAAGAATGAATAAGTGTTTCGTAGTCGTAAGGTGAACGGTTCGAAATCTTTTTCCATGCGCATGCAAATGAAGAAATTTTCAACGGTCGAATCCAGTTGTAGCTATTTACGAGTCACAACTGTTTTCTCGAAGCATTGAAGGCTACCCCGCCTGTATATCCAGCGTTTCCATGAAAAGGAAATTTAAAAGTGAATAGAACGTCGAGGGAAAATGCAGCCGCGTAATGTAGGGAGCATAAAAAAAATGGAGGACCTTACAGAAAATCGAATGAACGGGCAGACGTGCAAATTGTACGCGGGAATCTCGGTCGTTGCTTTCGCAACGAACAAGTTATTCAATTTGTGGAGAATTGCCAAAGTAGCGCACTTCGGATCTTGTATCTCATATATATAATTTCGCGTCAATTCATGCTTGAGATTAGATCTTTACCCGAGTTAAATGGGGTAAACTGTCATTGGCATTTTGCATTATAACCTTGTCTTAAACAGGCTCTTTATTCGGTGGAGGCTTTATTTCGATTTAAATGTGGAACATAGATTTGTATGTAAATGGGGGAATATTCATTTAGGGGTATTTCTGTATTTCTTAAGCTGAAAAGACTCTTTTGGATTGAAATTGTTAGGGTCGTAATTTGGAGGCTATCTTTAGATTTTCAAATTTCTATGTTCGTGATTTACTACACCAAAATCCTAGACTCATAGATATCCTCAAATTTTTAGATCTCAAAGTTTCCAAATTCCAAGATGCTGAAATGGGTAGATTCACAAACTTCTATGTCCTCAAATTTCTAGATTTCTGTATCGGTAGATCTTCGAATTTCTACGTCTCCAAATACTTAGATTTTCGAGTTACACTTCTCCTCTTGGATTTCCATATCCATAGACTTTCAAATCCCAAAATTTGCAAATTCCACGATCTTCAAATTCTTGCACCTTCAAATCCCGAGATCCACAAATTCCCACGTCTCCAAGTTCCTAAGTTTCTACGTCAGTGGATGTCCACATTCCTACGTCTCCAAATACCCAGATTTCGGAGTACCATTTCTCCCCTTAGATTTCCATATCCATAGACTTTCAAATCCCAAAATTTGCTAATTCCACGATCTTCAAATTCTTGCACCTTCAAATCCCGAGATCCACAAATTCCCACGTCCCCAAGTTCCTAAGTTTCTACGTCAGTGGATGTCCACATTCCTACGTCTCCAAATACCCAGATTTCGGAGTACCATTCCTCCCCTTAGATTTCCATATCCTTAGACTTCCAAATCCCAAAATTTGCTAATTCCACGATCTTCAAATTCTTGCACCTTCAAATCCTGAGATCCACAAATTCCTACGTCCCCAAGTTCCTAGGTGTTGCATTGTCCACATAGTGTCAGCAGATGTTCACATTCCTACGTCCCCATATGCTCCCAAATGCTCGATTACAATATTTATACTTCCAAATTCAAAAATTGTAGATCAAACTACACAAGAGATCTCAAATTATCTTTCGTAAATACTAAACTCATTCCAAATTACAAGCATTAAAAATGAACGATTGACTACCATATAATCTTGGCTATCGTATAATCTCACCTCCGATCATTACGCATCCCTGATTCTCCCCTAAGCTCCACGGTATGTAAAACGTGTAATGATCTTGAAGCTCGAAAAAAAGGCGGATGTCGTTCGGACGGAATGAAATTAAAAACGGAAATTTCTTTGCGCAAGAAATTAGTCGTAAAGTGCTAACGAACGACCTAACGGAGGATCGTTTTTACTAAGCGACCAGAAAGGAAACTCGGAGGATTTCTTTGCGTACCAACCGCACCGAGACAAAATCATAATGTCTGCGAGGGAAGATTGTTAGCTACATTACAGACAAGCTATTATGTAAATTATTATCGATCTCCGTGTTATGGTAATGCGAAGTGGGCAGAACCAATGAATCATGCAATCGGGGAATTGACTATTTCGAGGGCATGACGAGTCCTTCTCGAGTGTCGAGACGTGATTTGCCATGCAAAGTTGCTGAATTTTCTTTCTGAAAATATGCATACGAGCTACCGAAAATATTTATTTCGATCGGAAACATTCGCACGCTTTGGAGGGTGCTTCACAAAATATTTGCAACGTTGCTTCACGTGTTCGTAGTTTTTTTTTTACATCCCGTTTTTTTAGCCCGCTTTGTCAGATTATGTCATGTGAAGTGGCTACTCCTGCAGATGGAAATTTTCAAAAGAATTTTGATTTGACGTGACGTAGAGGATTCAGAGGAAACTGTGTTTGTGGAAGTTTCTTTCGAAAGGTACTTTCTTTGTGTAATTATCAAAAGCTTCTTATCGTGGCAGTGTACGGAAATAACGTGTTATTTATCAGCAAGTCTGTCGATCTGCGTAATTAACAGTTGAAGAGGTAGATTAATTTTATAACGAAAATAAGATAGAACAGTAAATTTTCTATTGTTTAAAAGAGAAAATTTAATTAATCCCTTTTGTCCGAACTCGAAGTTCTAAAACTTTTTATAAACGTATAAATTTAATAATTTTTAAAATGAAATTTAAAAATTTTCATAGCATGAAACAATATATTGTAAAATTTTTTTTACCTCGATGAACATAGTATGTTTCTTTAACAATGCAATTTTGGTAAAAATTAACATGTTTCTTTAAATAAATTTTTAACGTAGAAACAGATTTACGTACTGTCATCACTTGTTCAAAAATTTCGTTCAATATCATGAAACAAAGAGTTAAAAAACGCAATTAGCACTTAATGAAAGTAAAGTTTTATATTGATTCTTTCTTCGTACAAAAGATTTGACGCTGCTCTTTTATTACCCTATACAAAGCACTCGTTGCAGCACTTGAGTTTCAAATCACTGTACATTATCGTCGATGACACTCAATGAAGATATCAAATTCTAACCATCGATAAAATAATTATCGATGTAGCACATGCAATATAAAGTAGCAAACGCTCCGTATCGAATTCTGTTTATCAACGAAATACGATTAATATTATTTTGTGCTTTATCGACGACCAAAACTTCTACGAAAAGCAAAACTTCGGTACTGCTATTTTGAATAATAAGTTTTCGAAATTATTTCATTAGAATATCTGTATTGATCTTCAAATATGAAAAAATGTTCAAATTTGGATAAAAAAATTTATTTAATTTTAAGCTTCATTTCTGTTGCAATATGTAGTGTATAATCTTTAAATTGATTTTATTCAAAATTTCAATTTATTTTTATGTAACTCGTTTTTCCTCTCGATGGCATTCTAAACCGTTCCAGTTACATTCGTCTTCAAAACCGATTTCCCAACAATTCCTACGTTACGACGACGTTACCTTCAAGACACGACAAGTTTACGTAAACTCGATGCAGAGATCCATCAAGAAACAAATAGGATTAGGAAAATACAAGATACCGTAAACAAACTCTGATAAATTAAATAATACACAATGTTCTACTGTTTGACGTTTTGATGCATTTGCTAGGAATTTTGGCAGCGATTAATGCATCACATTGAAAATTACAATAAACCATCACAGTAAACAAGGAAGGAATAAATTTATATTTAAGAATACCTATCATTTTTCGAGGAAATAAATCTTTTTCAATGGAAATAAACTAAACGATTTTACATGAATTATATAACGACAAAATGTGAACGACAAAAAACTGTAGAAAAAAAATAAAATTAACATCGATGAAGTTATTAAACAGAAAAGCTCCGTGATGAATGATATCGTTCGTAATTAACCAAACAGATTACATCGCTTCATTAACAGACTGAAATATGTTTACATTCGCACGTCTCAATTATCAATACGGCTTTTAATTACACGGTTCATTATTCGTGCTTCGATGGCTTAATCTGGAACAAATTACGAAAAGGAATTCTTTAGGCTGCAGTAAAAATTGTTCAAACTCATCTGTTAAATATTCAATTGTTACACGCAAAGAATTTTATCGAAATATAGTGTGAAAGAATTGTACAGGTAAATAAAATGTTTTTCAAATATATACTGCGAGAGGGAAACTTTCCGTTTCAACGTATCGATTTGTTCGTAAATACAGGAGTGACATTTGAAAACTGAATTTATTACTTCATGGTAACGACTTTGCAATGTTAATTCTTTCTGTCTGCTGCGTATATTGATTCTACACGGTACGCTTCGAGTTACATATTTTTTAAGCACAGTTTTGGTATTAATTATATTTCTGACTAATTGGAATAATTTTTAAATTTTTTGTCTTCTGACAGGGAACTTTTTGAATTTTTCTGTTTTAAATTTGAAAACTGGGATATTTGGAATAGGGAATTTCAAGCTTTCAAATTTTTTTATTTTTTTATTTGACAATATTTAAATTTTCAAGTTCTCAAATATTTTTATTTTTTAATTTTTTAGTTTGATAATTTTTTAATTCTCAAGCATTTAAAATCTTAAATTTTCAAGTTTTTAAATATTTAAATTATGGAATGTTTTAGTTTGTCAATTTTTAAATTTTCAAGCATTAAAATTTTTAAACTCACAAATTTTTTAATTTTCAAGTTCTCAAATATTTTTATTCTTTAATTCTTTGGTTTGATAATTTTTTAATTCTCAAGCATTTAAAATCTTAAATTTTCAAGTTTTTAAATATTTAAATTTTGTAATGTTTTAGTTTATCAATTTTAAAATTTTCAAGCATTAAAATTTTTTAATTTTCAAGTTCTCAAATATTTTTATTTTTTAATTTTTTGGTTTGTCAATTTTTAAATTGTCAAGCATTAAAATTTCTTAATTTACAAATTTTATTATTTTCAAGTTCTCAAACATTTAAATCCTCATATTTTTGAGTTCTTCCCTAAATTCTCAAACATATAAATTTCTAAATTTATACATTTTATAATTCTCAAGTTCTCAAACAAATAAATTTTCAAATTTTTTAGTCCTTCGATTATCAAATTCTCAAACTCGACTCATCATCAAATTCATCTCATTCCCGTGAATATTAAAAGGTTTAAAAAAATTAAAACAATGCTTGTTTCCTCATGACAGTATTTTGGACCGTCAGTTTCCTGTTGCATCAGTAACCGGCCATCTTTCCATACGCTTTGTTCAAAAGAGAATCAAGATTCGATACTCCGCATTGGAGCATTCCCAATTACCCGAGCGAATGTAAACATCGGGTCAATTTGAACGCGGCTACAAGGCGAAACAAGTGGAGCTGGTGTAAGTGGCCCCATACAATACGATTATCGGTAAGATCAAGCACGACGAACCAGCACCGGCAACGTGCACGCTGCTAATAAGTCGTCGTTCCGAAGACCTTTAAACGGGCATTCATTCGACGCCAAGTGTAATTCTTGCCAATCAGGCCCAGTTCGTCTTCGGCAAGAATTAAACTGCCTATCGTGGAACATGCGCTGCTGGGTCGTTAAAAGAGAACCTTTAACTCGTTCAGCGGTCAAGACTCCTTACGAGCAATTAAACAGCGCGTACTTAAAAGAAAAACGAACCTACACGATCTTGTGCTCATATTCTACTTTTGTACTTTTGTGGGTCTTGAGAATCAGATTTCTTTTTTTTTAAAGAAATTTAGGGTGAAAAGTTGCAAATTTCTAAGGTCAGAATTTAGGACTTTTGAATTTTGGGAGTTTGGTTTTGAGAATCTTGGAATTGGGGAATGTGGAGTTTGAGAGACTTGGAAATGGAGAGTGTAGGGCAGGGATGGCGAACCTTTACGTATCAACGTGCCATTTTTCTAAAGAAATGTTTAATGAGGTCATAGACGTGCCATAAAAAATTTTGACTTTGTGATTACTGGGAAAATAATAATAATAAATACTATGAACTCAAAACTCTTTACTTACTACAAAAAATAGGAACATTTTTCAATGTTTCAATTACACTTTTTTTCGTAGTGCATCATAATGAATTTTGTGATCAGTGACGTGCCCAAAATATTGTGTCACGATTGTGTGATATTGTGTGTGCCATTAATGGCACGCGTGCCATTGGTTCGCCATCACTGGTGTAGGGTTTTGAGACTTTGAGATTTTGGGAGTGTGGGGTTTTGAGAATCTTGGAGTTAGGGAACATGGGGTTTTGCGAATCTTAGAATTAAGGAGTGTGGGGTTTGAGAATCTTGGAATTAGGGAGTGTGGGGTTTTAAGAATCTTGGAATTAGGGAGTGTGGGTTTTGAGAATCTTGGAATTGGAGAGTGTGGGATTTTGAGAATCTTGGAATTGGAGAGTGTAGTGTTTTGAGAATTTGGGATTTTGGGAATGCAGGGTTTAGAGAATCTTGGAATTAGGGAGTGTAGGGTTTGAGAATCTTGGAATTGGGGAATGTGGAGTTTGAGAGATTTGGAATTAGAGAGTGTAGGGTTTTGAGACTTTGAGATTTTGGGAGTGTGGGGTTTTGAGAATCTTGGAGTTAGGGAACATGGGGTTTTGCGAATCTTAGAATTAGGGAGTGTGGAGTTTGAGAATCTTGGAATTGGGGAATGTGGAGTTTGAGAATCTTGGAATTGGAGAGTGTCAGGGTTTTCAGACTTTGAGATTTTGGGAGTGTGGGGTTTTGAGAACCTTGGAGTTAGGAAATATGGGGTTTAGAGAATCTTGAAATTAGGGAGTGTGGGGTTTGAGAATCTTGGAATTGGGGAGTGTAGGGTTTTGAGAATCTTGGAATTGGGGAATGTGGAGTTTGAGAATCTTGGAATTGGAGAGTGTAGTGTTTTGAGAATTTGGGATTTTGGGAATGCAGGGTTTAGAGAATCTTGGAATTAGGGAGTGTAGGGTTTGAGAATCTTGGAACTGGGGAATGTGGAGTTTGAGAGACTTGGAATTAGAGAGTGTAGGTTTCTGAGACTTTGAGATTTTGGGAGTGTGGGGTTTTGAGAACCTTAGAGTTAGGAAATATGGGGCTTTGCGAATCTTAGAATTAGGGAGTGTGGGTTTTGAGAATCTTGGAATTGGGGAATGTGGAGTTTGAGAATCTTGGAATTGGGGAGTGTAGGGTTTTGAGAATTTGGGATTTTGGGAATGCAGGGTTTAGAGAATCTTGGAATTAGGGAGTGTAGAGTTTGAGAATCTTGGAATTGGGGAATGTGGAGTTTGAGAATCTTGGAATTGGAGAGTGTCAGGGTTTTCAGACTTTGAGATTTTGGGAGTGTGGGGTTTTGAGAACCTTGGAATTAGGAAATATGGGGTTTTGAGAATCTTGGAATTAGGGAGTGTGGGGTTGAGAATCTTGGAATTAGGGAGTGTGGGGTTTGAGAATCTTGGAATTTGGGAATTTAGGGTTTTGAGAATTTGGGATTTTGGGAATGTGGGGTTTGAGAATCTTGGAATTTGGGAGTGTAGTGTTTTGAAAATTTGGAATTTTGGGAATGCAGGGTTTTGAGAATCTTGGACTTAGGGAGTGTGGGGTTTTCACCAATACTTTCTGCACTTGTTAATCCATCTTCAACATAACTAAACAATAATCACTAAAAATGTAATAACGACCCGCGAAAAAATTGTACAGCCCTCTCAAGTTTAAGAACCCCTCGAAAAAGAGTTATATCCCGGAAGAGTAATTCTCAAGATAGTATAGCGCCCGTATGTGGGTCCTTTTTTGCATCAACCTGTAGTTTCCACGTACGGGTATAAGCGTCTCACGTACACGCAAGCAAGCCAGTCGACCGGTCATGGGAAAATAGGACTTTTTAAAGCGTCTCGCGGCGCAGAACGATGGAGTAACGGGTTGTTAGAGGAAAATTACCACGAAGCCGATCTTTGTGGTTACAGTTACCGCGCGCTCGTTTCTTAGCATTGCTCCTTTCCTTTCCTTACCAGCTTCTTCCACCTTGGTCCCTTTCTTTTGTCTCGCCGCTGCCTCTCGTCCATCGTCGCGGCTGAAAGCTCGTCGAGCTTGCACGCAAAAAGCGTAACAACGCGAGACGTTCCGTTTCTCCGCGACGTTGCACGCACGAAAACGAAACACGCGGAAGCAATCGGCATGCTAAAGGGAATTAAGATCGCGAGCATACACAACCGTCCGGGAATGTGCGGGCAAACTTCTAAAGCTGTTATGCGTCCTGGTTCACCGATCGTTTGCGTTTACCGGTTCGAACAATGCCAATCGATCGATATACGCTTCAGCCGGGGTATGCGTCCCAATTACGCGCGCTATAAGCCAGTTTGCACAATCGCATATTAATTGAAAAGTGTCACTAACGACATTATTGATACTAATATGTTATCGAGTTTATGAAGAAACATTAAGGGGGGGAATACCTTTAGAATCTTAACAAAATTACAACATTTTTTTTTTATATAAAATAAAGTCTAAGCCTTAGTTTATCGTCCATTACTGACATATTTACGACGGTTCGCTACTACTTATCAAGGCACAGATACTTATACAGGGCAGATAAACGGGGATAAGTAATTGGAGATGGCAGGAACTACGATGAATTTTCTGATCCTTAAAAATATGCCTGAGACTAGTAATTTTACTTTTTCTTTTGGAATTATGAAATTGTTAGAAAATATAGAGTGAAAATTAAATTATTGTTGTAAATAAATTAGTTTCTGTTTGTTGGTACTCTGTTCATTGGTACTCCAACAGTATCACAATATTTTCATGTTTCTGAAACCTTAAAGGGAACAATACCTTTAGAATCTCAAACATTAAAACATTTTTTATTTCTATAAAATGTTAGTGTAACATCTTAAAAATATTGTCTCAAAATTTTAAAGTGAAATACGAAGCCCTTTTGAAGTTATGGCCGATTAGCGCCGCGGGTATACACGCGTTCAGTGCGGAGGGCTGAAACTTTAAACGCGTTTTTCTCAAAACTACGTTCTTAAAATTGGAGTGGCTGATAACTCAAAAACTAGTTTATCAATCACGCTCAAATTTTTTGCACATATCCATGACAATACTATCTAACATAGGAAGCTAAATGTATGAAATAAATTGAACATTAAAGCCTTTATTGCAAAACATTGCAAAAATTTTCAATAAAATTCAAAGTTTTTCTTTAAAAGCCATTTCTTGAATTTTACATATTTTACATATTTCTGAGGTTCTAACTGTGAATGTTGGTTTTCGAAACATTGTCAAACTTGCTTCAGACCAATATTAAAGCTAGAACCCCGATTTGAGACGCGATAAAACACTTAGAAAAGGGATTGTCACAATACGGACAATTTAAAATATTTTGCAATGCAGAAACTATTCTGTAATAGGCAATAGTTATAATAAATTATGCCTGAAATTTCGAGAATGTAAAATAAAGATGTCCTATACAAAGAAGTTCACAAATATCAGCTTAGTTTCATTTGTCTAAAGTTACTGCCCCCCTTAAGAATTTTCCTTGTGTAGTTAACTCTTTGGGTGGTTTATAAACTACATGTTGAAATTGTAGTCAGAGGTTGTATATGAACAAGCTAATTTTTAATATAGCTAATATATAACTGTATATTGTAGTTTGATATATAATATAATATATTATAAGCTTTATATATGTTACATTGTAGTTTGATATATATTATAATATATTATAAGCTTTATATACATTACATTATAGTTTGGTATATATTATAATATATTATAAGCTTTATATACATTACATTATAATTTGATATATATTATAATATATTATAAGCTTCATATATGTTACATTGTAGTTTGATATATATTATAATATATTATAAGCTTTGTATACATTACATTATAGTTTGATATATATTATAATATATTATAAGCTTCATATACATTACATTATAGTTTGATATATTCTACAATATATTATAAACTTAATATACATTATATTACAGTTTAATATATTTCAATCAATATAACAGTTTATATTCCACTAATAAAATATCAAATTCAGTAATAAAGTTAAATTACAATTAGTTAACATTAAAAAGTACAAAAAGTACCGACTGTTATAGGGTTAAAGAAATAAAAGCAGATGTTGTTGTCTATTTTTGAACCCCAGTTGCGGATGTATCTATGGCCACCCCATTAGGGTGTTTTCAATGGTCCTAATGTACCTCTTCTGAAGTACATTATATGGTACATAACGAATATGATAATTTTGTTCTAACTGTTATGTGATAAATAATTGGGTAGGAAATGTAGAATAATTTGCGTAGTAACGCTTTATTTTTGGAATGAAGAGGTTATGGCGAATTCTTCGCGCTCGGTGGCTCCGTTACGAACAAGCTTAAAAATATCGCGGTATTATGGAATTAAAAAAATGAAAGCGGGGTTGTGGGCGTTGAATTTATTTTCGGATTAGTACATCCGACAATTTTATGACGTCGTTTCATACGGAGAAGATTCTAATTATAATATAATTCATTTTTGTAATTATGTTCATAATTCATTTCCACGGCTCAGTATTTCCTTGCACGTAGTACTTTTTAAATTTAGAATTTTTGTGAGTTGAAGATTGAGAAATTTATTCATTTAAAAATTGAAGAATTTAAACATCTTTAATTTGAATAAACTTGAAAATGGACAAAATTTTAAAAATGTTATTTTGCCGATTCGAATTTTAAAAATACAAAAATTACTCAAATTATGAAAATATGAAGTTTCATCCCTTAAAACTGGAGCGGTGGAAATTCACTCTAACTCGAATCAATTATTTCGAGACAGATTGATACATAAGTACGGAATAGGATTGTAGACGCAAGAACAGTCGTGGAATTTTCTTGTTTCGTTTGAAACACAGCTAAGCTATTTCGAGGCAGATCGCGTGGAACTCGTGAGCACGTTATGTTTCGACGGTAACTTGTATCCCTGCCAAACGACAAACAATTTCGACGAGTTTAATTCTGCCAGATGTTCCCCTGGCGTTTTTGTTAAGAATGTTGAAGGTCTTGGTGCGATTTGTTCGCGAGACGTGGGTAAACAGAAAGATAAAATTATTGCGTTGTTACGAAATTTTCGAAATATAAGTACTCTTAATTAGGATATTTGGTAATGTGATTTAGAAATTCGGGCATTTGAACATTTGAAAAGTTGCCTGCAGCGAAATGCAAATACCTTGATCAATTTATATAAACAACAATTTTTAAAAGAAAACAAAAACTTGAACCCCTTATTTCCTACCACTTCAGAATGATAATCCCTACGGACAATCTTCTGGTGAAACATATGTTCCATTCATAAAACGATCCGTAAGCTATACAGTATTTTCCTTTCATAGATCTACATCTGTCTGCCATAAAAAACAGTATCCGTTCATATCTGACTGAAGGATGATAACTGATCCATCAATTCCCCCGAAAAATTCGTTGAAATCCCCAACAATAAAAGGATAAAAAGAGAAAGAGTATAACTATGAATATTCATGAAAAAATTTGTGATTAATATTCCTAAAAAATATCTATGCATAACGGTAAAATTTTGAATACAATTACCAAACACAGTATTTGAGAGCGCGGGAAAAACTCACCTGTGATATAAGTTTCGGCAATGTGTGCGTATGCGCATGCGCGTGATTATTGTGTCCTGTCGAAGAGCGTTCAGTGTTTGGCCGCTGTTGTTGTTGTTGTTGCTGTTGCTGGCCGGCATCCGATCTAAGATCGTGCCTCCACCTCAATACACCCATCATAACCGCCTATTGTATCCTTGATTCACTTAGAAACTTAAACACGTATCCTTTATTGTCCGCACTACGGAGAACCAGTTCGATCCCAATGCTCCGACCTAACCTAACGCCAGTGTCCTGTTGCACCCTTTACAGTTACTACGTTATGCGCGAAACGCTAGTCACCTCCGATATCCGTGTAAAAGCGAATCTCGATATCGCACAGATCTCTCGGCACACCGAATACGTACATTCGAACGGATCATACGCGACGATTTCGATACACTCGTTATTTAAAACGGGAAAAAAAACGCGCGGGAAGGAAGCTCTCCCGGTGCACGAATATATTCCTCGCAATGCGGTTTACGATTAACGCGTAACTCCTTTCACGTTCGCTGACATTCTTAACATATAATCCACTCGATCCTGCTCCGTTTCGATCGTACGATTCTTCGCGTTATCACCGTTCCCTGTCATTCTCGCAGTACGTTCGTTTCGAGCAGTTGTAACGAAGGTATGAAACCGTACACAGGTATATCGCGCGTTTAACGGTGCGACCACTTTTTCTTCGCTGTTCTAGCTTTTCTGTCGATCGCCCACGTTTCGATCAGCCGAGCGAGGTCAGAATAGAAAGTGTTTACACCCGTGGGCGCGTTCGACTGACAGGATCGTGTATACGCGGTTTACACACACACGAAACGCGTAGACACGAGAGAAGAAACGCGTACAACGAGTTCGACTACGCAGAAGTGCAGGAGCGCGACTGGCATCGGGAGACCGTACGGTTCGAGGCTTGCCTCGTCTGCCGTCTCTCCTTCCCCACCGCAAACCCTACCCCCTGCCACCCTCACCACACCCCGGGGCCCCATCTCTTCAACGTCCTGCTGTTCTTAAAACTCCCACCATCCTGCTGTCGTGCCGTGAACAAACGTTGCCATGGTCGCCATCGAGCGCGTAAACTCGATTCCACGCGAACTTCGATCATTTTCTTTTTTCTTGCTCTATGTCAGATTAACGATCAATCGACTCGTTCGAGATATTTTCGAATTAGGTACATCCAGACTCCCGTAACATTCCTATAACCTCCAGAAGATATTACAACTGCTCTCAACGAGATTCGTATTACAGTGCTTCTGACGTTAGTCAAATAAAACCATATTCATGATGAGTACTATTACCTTTTTTCTTACGGTTTTGCATAAGATGGGAAAATAATTTTACGAGAAAATGTTGCGAGCAATTTTTACGTACACAGTGAATTATTACTTTGAGTATTCTTGGATTAGGATTTGAATATTAGGATGAGTTTGTAAATTGGAATAAGTTTATAAGAAACTATTTACTAGATAATTGCGAGAGATTTTATAATGCATTGCTACTCCATTGTAATTAACTGGAAAATTGAGGTTTAGAAATTTTGATCAATTTCTTTTTATACTCGGTCAGTTTCCAATTCTTGGACTGTCGAATATTTTTTGTTTTCGTTATAGAGGTTCACTAGCACTCCATTTTAGTAACTGAAAATATGTAGCGAATACGAGTGAACTGAATGCGTGAGAACAAAAAATATTCGACCATCGATCAATCTAAAACTATTACAAAGGAGTCCATTCGGAACTCTCAACTTTTGCATTAATTTGTTTCGCGTTGAATTTGATTGTTCTAAAACGTAACAGGACTATAGTTTGTACGTAGAAGTCTATTTCATTATTTTCTCATAAAGAACTTAGAAACTTGCTAAGTATAAAGCAAATAATTTAAGACGAACGTACGCTCTTCGAACATGCGATTAATCAGTACCTTCTTTACACGGTAGTTTAACAAAGCAGTTTATTAAATGTAATAACGAACGTTTTCTTGGGGTTTTGTCCCACTATGCACCCCTAGCAAATAAAATTTAATTTGAAACACACTATTTTTACTTCCCAAATTTGTTAATAATTTTTAAATGAACCTATTATGTCATTATAATATAAATATTTATATAATATTACAGGATATTTTAATAATATTCTAAAAAAATGAAATTTTTCAAAAGAGCAAAATTTATCATTTCTTGTACGTTTTATTATATGTATTATATATGCGTAGTATAATGTACAGAATGATCATGAAAAATAAATGGCTAGGTTGAAATAAGCAGGTTCCTATAAGGTTAGGTATATAGAAACCTTTACTTTATAAAATTACGTTAATAAAATTAACCTAACTTTTAAAAAATACTAAGTATCGTTATAAACTAACCAATAATAATTTTCATAAGTTGAAGTTAGAACTAATTCAGCACCGCCATTCGAAGCTTAATGCTGCACACAATTTCCGACACGACCGCATTGATCCACTCGTACATCGATCGATACATGCTTGATTCCATTTAATGTACGAACCTCAGATTGCCGAATGGCTTAACCGTAATATCGCGAAAATTATTCCGAAACTGTAGGTTATTATATTAAATTGGATTGCTCGCATACTTTCTGAACATCGAAATAAAAACTAAAGCGTCGTGCTTTATGACTCGTGTCTTAACGGTTTTTTAACGATTTAATCTTTGCATTGAAGTGGTTTCACGAATTTCTCTAGCGGCAAGCGTTGTAATTTTCTGCGAACCGCTCGAACAGAAAGTAACGCGTTATTAAGTAATCCATTATTGTGAAGTGTAGAAATAAATCCTTCATAATTAACCTCCTCCAATTTGCAGCTATTCAAATCGAAATACTTTCCCGTCCGTTTCGAAATGTCGAATTAATAATAGTATGATGTAACTTCAAAAAGTCTAATTTCTTTCTAATTATACCACAATTTTATCTTTCACTTCGTGAGAAAAATCGTTCCTAGAAAAATTGCGATCCCGAAGAACTGTATATCCAATTGATATGCACATAAATTTCCCGATATTCCGGATAACTTCATTATGTTCACTGGTTGTTGACTTTTCACCGAGACCATCGAACGTTTTAATATTTACGCGGCTGAAATTTCCCTCAGTATCGAAACGCAGTTAAAACGGCATAACGAAGGAAAACAAAAGGCCGAGGCGACATCTGCTGCGTTTCGAAACATCGATTATTAATTTTACGTTATAATTGCATTCAAGCACTCTTGTCTGAATCCCTGAAACACTCGAACACGAAATTCCTTCCGCGAGGGAAATAATCCCTCGAGGATGCCTTTATTCGACAACCATCGAGCGTGTAAGCTTAATCCTTCCTCCTCTTTGATATTTTCCATGACTTCGAATAAAAAGTTTCATGTTATTTACGCGCTTTCCTTGCTGCTTTAATGTGCAAAAAATTATACCAATCAATAAACGGAGAATGACAGCAGTAGATGCTTTTCTTAGCAAAATATCAAAATATGTGCAAGAGGATGATTCTTTATTTGTGAAGTTGTCTTCGAAAAAGTTTAATCTGAGCATTCGATGTATTTCATTTTAATTTTCTACACTGCAATATTTAAAAAGATTTCAAATTATCAAATTGTTAAGTTGCCATTCTTAGTAAAATATCAAAATATGTGCAAGAAGATGATTCCTTGCCTGTGCAGTCGCTTTTGAGAAAGTTTAACTACAACATTCTTCAATGTATTTCATTTTAATTTTCTACACTGCAATATTTGAAAAGATTTCAAATTATCAAATTGTTAAGCTGCCATTCTTAGTAAAATATCAAAATATGTGCAAGAAGATGATTCCTTGCCTGTGCAGTCGCTTTTGAGAAAGTTCAACTTCAACACTCTTCAATGTATTTCATTTTAATTTTCTACACTGCAATATTTGAAAAGATTTCAAATTATCAAATAGCTAAGTTGCCAAATCCTCATATATCTATAAGAAAAATTATAGTTCCAACACATGTAATTTTCAGAGTTTCAATAATCATCATTTTCAATACATCATATAAATTGTATCTACATTAATAAAGTTAGCTCCCTGCACACCTGTTACAGAAATTAGTACTACAGCACTTAGAAATTTGTTTTATAAAATCTAAGGTCTAGGTTTATTAGAGTCCTTGGGGTTAATCCGAGGGCAGCAGAAATTCTTTGGTGTTCGGAGGTAACGACAGGTGGAGGAAGGTGAAACCAAGAGGAAACAGACTGTCGTGGCAGCCAATGGCTGGCAGAAGAGCGGATGTCATTTCGTGGTCGACTTATTTCGTTGCCAGTAGGCTTCTCATTCCTTTGTGTCCAACTCTTTCATTATTTTACCCAACTTCCTGCGGCCGAAAACGACAACGTTCTTCTGCCACGAGTCTCTCGCGATGCGTTCCTCCTCCCCGTCGCTCTTTACCGTGGGCCCCTTTCACCGCCATCTTACATACACGATTTCATTCGTGAACTCTTTGAAAACGTTAACCTTGTTCCATGCTTAACGAGTACTCTCCGAGTCAAAGACTTGAGCAACAAACGAAATTCGTGTCTCCGTGCGTGGGTAGCTCCTGCTTTATTCCCGAGGAGGCTCGTTTAGAAAATAACTACTTGCGAGTTAGCCGAAAGACTGTGATTTATGACGAGGTTTGGGTACATTTCGGATGTACGTAAATATAGGACTAGAATTGATGGTAAGATTTGCTCTTGTTTTTCTGGCGGATTTTTTAATGGATGTTGCTTGAAATAATATTGGGAAAAGCAGCGATGTAATGTTGTTCTGTGCTAAATCGATGAATATGCGTAGGTTTTGTTATGTGCAGATTTACAAGTTTAAAAATATATTTTCAGTGGCTTATCAGATTATGAACAGAGAGGTGCAATCAAATTTTCAAACCCCTAATTTCTGTATTTATTGTACATTTTCAAACCCCTAATTTTTGTATTTATTTTCAAACACTGGAATTTCTTAATAACTGTAGTTCTAAATTTCCCTAAATTTAGTGAACAAAACTCCTGTATTGTTCAACCTTGCTTTTGTAGAATTTAAAAGAGCTTCGTATTTTATTTCTGATACAGCGATCACGAAATTGGGTAATTTGGTAAGACGTATGTGAAACGGTACTGCTATCTTCGTTGTGACAGTACCCGTTCACACGTTTCGCTCTTTTAGTACTAAAAGAGAAACCGAACGACCTCAATTAGAGGAACTATTCTGTACATACCACATTTTTCAGACTTACTGATCTTTTACCATCCATTTACTTAGTTGGTCTAACCTGCAACGATAACCAGATATTCATCTATAAAGTTACTGGATATCACTGATCAATATCCAAATACAACTTTTAGCGAATAATTGTTTGACAATCCATTACTATTGCAAATTTGTGTGAGTTCAAAAAATTTTTTTCTACTCAAAAAAGTATGAAAGCATCCCCTTATGATTACTTCAATGATCAATAATGAAAGTTAAAGTGATAGATATACTTTGGATGTAGCCTTTGAATTTGTCTCAGTGTTCAAACTCACTGTACAAACTATAAGTATTGAAAATTTAATTGGGACACTTTAAGTTACATTATAATAATATGTGTGCCACAAGTATGATTCAGTGTCACAGTACATTAAGTAGACAAGTGGTCTACTTAAAAAGATAGCGAGATATTTAAGGTCTACTTAAAATGGTGGAAGGATATTCAACCCAAAACGTGATTTGCTTAAAAAAGAAGGTATATCTTATGCAAATACGTTGATACTAAAACTATGTTAACATTCGTTTTTAAAGTGAAAAAATATATAAATACTTAATGTCAACAATGATAGGCATTAGAAAAGTATGTCAATAGAATTTCGTAACATAAAACGTGAAATGTGAAACCAGTTATTGGTGTTAATAAAAGCAATTATTTTTAAACGTTCACAGTATAAGTCCGATAATGGGGCCATTTACCTCGATTGCTTCGTTTCTTGAGTTTCGTCGATAAAAGCATAGATATAGCAGCGATTTCGTAAAGTGCTTAAAGCGTAACGATGTCAAGTTCGGCTTCTGTTTCGCGCTACATTCGGGGTCGTTCCCACGTGAAACAGACGGATACAATAACCTGTTGTGTACCGTGAACGTCGCCAAACTCGAATCTCCGATCTTCACGGGTCGCGAGCAGACAGAAATCAGAAAATATCTTCCCGGCCATTCGGTTAAAGTCACACCATGACGGCCGGTCGTGTCGGTTGAACCGCCACTTCCGGTGCTCGTACCTGCGCGACCGGAAACCCGCTCCTCCCCCTTACATCCTGAGAATCGTGCATGCATCTTGTTTCACCAATAACAATAACCCGCATTTCCAACTTTATAGCTGCACGGTATCCAACGAATGATAAAAAAAAAACAACCCGACTGTTAATTATATTTGGTGCACGTTCTAACAAGGAAGCGTTAAATGAACGCCAAGTTTTTTAGAGCGTGATAATCGAAAAAGTCGAATAAAACTGTTACGGTTAATGATTGTCTGAAATATACGAATTCCCTTGCTTTGAAATTTAAATACCCGACATGTTCGAATATTTATTGCAAATTGTAAAGGATATTTTAATCTATAACGGATACGTCTTTGACTTTTATTCGAACGGTTTCCTGGGTATGTTAATTGCAGCGATTCTACTTTTTACCTAATTACAAATTAAGTGACGTTTAAAACGCGCTCAGAAAATAGAGGATAACGTGAGATTTTTAATAAACACGTACTTTCTGTACTGACGTGCATCAAAACTTGTAATTAAAAAGTGTTCTTTTAGCAGCTACACTTTGTTTATTTGATACATAATAATACTGACTTAATAACAATAACAATGCGTAATAACATTGACATAATATTGACTCTACTCAAACATGATAATATTCTCTCTTAATCCAGTATGGATATATTATTGAAAACCGTGATGTACAGTCAAATAATAACACAATGTGTAATGAATCTCAGTTTGTAATTATGGTCAGTGAAAATAGAAAAATTAAATTTATTATTTGTTTTATCTTTAACCAATATTTCTTTTGAATAAAAGTATTACCAATTATCGCAAATATTTCATTGTTTTATCCTATATTTTTATAAAAATAGCTATACAATCAAAGGTAAAGTTGCACGACGAACAGGTTATTGGATTTCAAACGCTGGCTATACGAATAAAAGGTTAATTCGCTTTTTATAGTTAACAAAGCGATTGCATTGTAATAAGACAAGGCAGACGTTGAAATAGCTTGGAAATTTAATATAAAACAGAGCTTTGTCTTTTAGAAAACGCGGATAAAATTCTAATATTTGATTTAAAATGATCGCAGCTGTTGTTTCATCGAATAAAACCATATAATATGTGTGTAAAAGCAACAGGACAGAAGAGTACGTTTCTTTTTTGTAAAATAAGAAACTTTCAGTTTTACTGGCGGAAATAATTCTGCTTGAAGGATTAGAGGAAACCAGAAATGTGAAAGTCGGAAATAAAAAAGATTGCATTCCATAGTCACAGGAGTGTTGCTGTAGTCACCTGGTGGTGGATTCTCACAATTTAAAAAATTTTGTGGATATGTAGCGACATGAGTCTACTTTACCGACTATAATGATGCGATAGTCGATCAATTAGAATGTATATATCAATGAGATACCATTGGATGAAGAATTAATCTAAAGTGTAAGGCTAATCTAAAATGTAGGTGTAACCTACCTAATCCACCTAACTTACCTAATCTACATAACCCACCTAACTTATCTAACCTAACATACCTAACTTACTTAACTTAACCTACCTAACTTACCTAACCTAACATTAGAAACTTGAGTGTTCAGAGACTTTTAAATTTGACAATTTAGTTTATAAAAATATTTATATAATATAGTAGATATAGTATTAGTAAAATCAAAATTAATTGGGTTTTTAAAAAATGAAAAAAGTGGCGCCATCTCTCCGGCGAACAGGGTGAACTACACACTTTTGAAACTCTACTTTAACTAGTTCCCATCTTTCACCGGTAGATGGCAACACAGAAGATAGACATATAGAGAGTATTTCTCTATATTTTAAATAGATAATTAATCAAGACTTTTTGAAAATAACTGATTTATTGGAACTGATTTTTAAATATGTGCTTCTGAATTGAAATTTGATTAAGGAATGAATGAATGATAAACGCTCTTCTTTTTAAAATACAAATGAATATAAATTAAATTGAATACAAATATAAAAATCTTCCTTATCGACGATGACCACCACAGACATATAGAGAGTATTACTCTATATTTAAAATAGATAATTAATTAAAACTTTTGAAAATAATTGATTTATAGAGACTGACTTCGAAATATGTGTTTCTGAATTTTTATTTGATTAAAGAATGAATGACCACCACATGGTGGTCGTCGTCGGTAAAGAAGAATTTTACTTTCAAGCCGTCATAAAGAAGATTTTTATATATTTGTTATTTAATTTAATTCGTATTCATTTGTATGTTAAAAAGAAAAACGTTCGTCGTTCATTCTATAATCAAATCCAGATTTAAAAATGTATATTACAAAATCAGCCACAATAAATCAGAAATTTTCAAACATTTAAATTAATTGACTATTTTAAATATGGAGAAATACTCTCTATAGACATATAGGAAGACAATTCTAATGAATTAATAACTTTGCCAATATTACTGATTTATTTAAAATGGTTCTGCATTTTTGAAATTTGTGATTAAATGTTCTTTATTGGAGGTTTTATAACAGAACTCTTCTTGACCGACGACTAAACTTTTATGAAGCTTGGAGAGTCAAGTATCAAACGCGTGATCAATGTCGATATTTCAGATCGCGGGATATATCACTGGAGATCTGTTTTATCCACTGTCGTATAGAATTAGTTTGCTATGTTGCCTGAAACTTATCTCTGATTTGTTTGAAACTTTGCAAGTAGTTTCTTTGGAAAAATAATATTTGCCAGAGAGATTTTTACTGGAACAAATTCGTTTAGAATTTTAATATCGTTTTCTACTTTATCGACAGAGTATAAAGTAAGTTGAAAGTGAAGTCAGATTTTCAGATAAAGACGAAGTTTATAATTTTAATCTGTGGAAGTCTTTAATATTTTTAATTAATATATATTATTGGCAAAATAACATATACATTTTGTTCCCACCACCAGGAGCTCTGTGCTGTAATTCCAGTCGATATAGTAGAACGCGATATAGAAATGGAAAAGCGATTCCAATATTCCAAAGAAAATAAAAAGACCTCAAGCTTTTAAAATATATTGTTAATATATTAACACAAAATAAATATAAAATATATTTAAGCGTTAATAGCATGATTGGAAGAAGACCAAAATATGTGACTCTTTTTTCACCATCTTTCAATGGTTTTCACCATCTTCTTCCTCTCAAAAATATACACATTGTTGATAAATACGTGCAAAATAAATGTAGTTATTCAATAAATATCAACAATACTGACAATATATGTATACCTATATGTCTCATATATAATGAAAGAGTAGCTCCATTTTTAACAAACCTTCCCTATACTTTTTAAAAACAGAACTAAAAATAGACCAAAAGAAATTTTGTTCACAGAGTTGTTCACCGAATAAATTGTCATTCATGAATGACTCATAAGTATATCGATAGACACATGTAATACATGAGCTCCACCTCGTCTATCCTTTTATGTACTTACTATATTTATTTTCTTCTGCTATCAAGAACTTGATTTCCACTACGCAAAACCATAGCAATCATGTGAATTTCAGTTCTCACGATATCGCCACCACGTGTTATGCACATGAATACATTTGGATGCCACGTGAGGAAGCAAAAAGCAATTGAATATACTGTCTTACTGCGAAAAGAAGGAAAGTTTCTTGTGCAGTTGTATCAGTTGGTTTCCCACAATTTATCAATCATATGTTACTTTTATATTACTTTGTATTTTACTTTGCATTGCGCAAACATTTTGCGTTCAAAACATGTTGCAAACAAAACTTCGCAAATATTTCTGGAGTAAATTAGTATTTTAAAAATAAATTTTAGAAGATAATTCAAAATACTTCACACTTGTACTGTGTGCTGTTGTAAATTTTAAAAATAAATTTTAGAAGATAATTTAAAATACTCCACATTGCTATCAGTCACCCTATTACTCTATTATCCTAAATATTCGAGAACTATCAGCCGAAAACATATACTAATACAACAACAATTAACAATAAAACTACCAAACCGGTCAAATGACGCTTCTATAAGATGCTTATTATAAATGACACAGTCTGTTGTCTTGAACATTAATCTTCATGAAGATGAAGAATTAATGTGTGTACTAATTTATGTTTTGTCATTTGTTTATTTATTTTTTAACTTCATTTTTCATCTCAAGTTAAGTACACATTATACGTCGGTAGGTTTAGTGTTAAAAACATTCGTTTCAAAATTCATTTCCAATTTGTATCAAAATCTCCATTCCCATTACCACAAATATCCCTCATATTCTATTCTCCACAATACCCCATCAGCGACCTCAAAGTTCCACTCAAAAGTTCCGCAAACTTCCATTCCTGCAAAGTCATAATCTATCCAATCATAAAATTGTCAGTATCGTTGACAAACAGCGATGTCGTCGATCGTTGGTTTCGAATCGATTACCGCGTGAAAGGTGAGCATACGATTAATGAATTTTGCGATCGTTTCCTGTCACGTCGACCTTTTGACTTAGAACAGTTTAGCACGTGACTGGCAAGATTTTTCCCCTCGAAGCGGCTGAACATTTCATACACACAGAAACGACCGGCTTGCGATCCTGATTGAAATTCAAGCAGCGCGTGTCGAAACGATTCGTCCTAAACAGTTTTTGCTACTAACACCGTGGATGATGATGTCCATTTATCTTCGAGTCATTCAAGGCGGACAGTTTCAGACTTAGTCGTGCACGTGGACCGTGTCCGGACAAGTGAACACGTTAATCGATTCGTTTCCGAATGTATCGACTAAATTGAAGCACAGTACTTATTCGAGTAACTTCTGTATTTTGTAGATGTTCAGTCAGTTTGATGGATATTGATATCTCTTTCTTTATTCGACTGTGTTTGCTGATTTATTTATTTTATACAACAGTGGAGATGTAAAGTAGTGCGATCATATTGTGATCACTTTTTCGTTATTTATATACAGGGTGTGTAAGGTCATAATTAGTGTAGGCCCTTGAAATGGGGGGTAGACGCGATTCTGGATAAAATTTCCCTTTGCAAAAGTGAGATTTGAAGCTTCGTTTATGAATTATTAAAGAAAACGACGATGTACAGGGTGTCTCACAACTAGTGTAGGTCCAATCAGAAACACGGACCAATTAGGGCGCAAGGATTACGCGTGCACAGACGCGAGAGCGGGAGATTCGGATAATGCGTAGTTATGCAACGCATGGTAGTCAAACGCGTAGTAATACAACGCGTGGTAATGCAACGCGTGGTAATCAAACGCGTAGTAATACAACGCGTAGTAATAGAGCGTGTGGGTATCTAACGCATAGTAATCCAGCGCGTGGGTATTCAACACGTGTTAGTTCAATGCGTAGTAATGCAACGCGTGGTAATGCAACGCGTGGTAATCCTACGCATAGTAATCCAACGCGTAGTAATCCAACGCGTAGTAATCCAGCGTTTGGATATCCAACGCGTAGTGATCTAGCGCGTACATATTCAACGCGTAGTAATCCAATGCGTAATAAAGCAACGCATGGTAATTCTAAGCGTAGGAATCTAATGCGTGGTAATCTAACGCGTAGTAATCCAGCGTGTGGATATCTAACGCGTAGTAATCCAGCGAGTGGGGATTCAACGCGTGTTAGTTCAACGCGTAGTAATGCAATACGTGGTAATTCTAAGCTTCGGAATCTAACGCGTAGTTAACCAACGCATAGTAATCTAACGCGTAATAATCCTCGCGCTCTGATTGGTCCATGTTTTTCCTTAATAATTCAAAAACGAAGCTTCAAACCTCATTTCTGCAAAGGGAAATCTTTCTCAAAATAACGTCAGCTACCATTTCAGTATCTATACTAATTGTAACCTACACTAATTTTAGTTATTACTGTACCAGCATATACTATATATCACTAGATATTACAGACATAGACAATAGAAATTTTGGAGAGCAGCAATTAGTTAAACTGGGAGAAAATACATCATGTAACAGTTTAACTTACTTTTGTTCATTTCGATTTTTTAAATAAAACATACACTTTCTCTTTCGCTCGGCTTTCTCCATTTTTTTCCATACATATATTCATGAAAAATTACTTTCGTAAGCTATTTTATAAAATTCTGTGTCTCTAAATTCTCTTTCACCTTTTCTAAAATTTCCACGAACAATGGTAAAATTATATTTGATAATTTTGCGTTTCACTGGAAAGTATCCTACAAACGTCAGTATATCATAATGGTAGGTCGTCGTTAATTTTGATAATGATTTTACGGCCAATAAATGTCAACATCCAAGAGAGCGAAAGAATGAGGTCTGGCATACGGGTGCCGGTATCGTGTTAACTTCAATTATTTGGCTTGTACCTTATAGAATTTTCCCAGAAACACGAATTCGATTCAATGAAATAGAAGATGGAATAGCTTGTAATGTGATATATTGCTTACCTGAGAAAAATATGGTGGTAGAACGCATCGTTGATCATCGAGACGCGAACTCTGCACCCTTTCCAGCAATTCGAATAAATCTTGCGTGGTATTCTGCAACGAGGAGGCGTATTATTTATCAATATTTCTCAAACTGTGTTCTCTAAGACAGAAATTACGATATTATAAATTATTTTATGAACATCGTTGAAACCTTTAAGAATCGATTAACTGAGTTGCGATATTCTGAACAAAAAGTGCTCCAGTTTTGTGCAAATTTATCTTCTTTCTTTACTTTCTGCTTCTTTTGAATTTTTTACGCTGCTTTCTTTAATCACTTCTTCTATTATAGTAAACTTTTATAATAATAAATTTGTATTATAACTTTTTATAGTAAATTTGTATTATAGTAAACTTTTATAGTAAATTTTTATTATACTAAACTTTGTGTTATGATATAAATGATGTCCTGTTATTCGGAAGAAGTTCATTTGTTTTGAAGACGCACATGAATAGTTCTATACAATAGGCATTGTATGGATGTATGAAAAACATATCAATTCATCGGACGACAAAGAAATATTCGATTGCCTTTTAGTGGTTTTCCAATTACTCGACCAATTCCCAATACAGAGCCATAAAACCACGATGGCGACATTGCTTTCGTTTGATATGATGGCAAAGTTTACGAAAGTTAAATTAACACTTTGCTGTTCGATAACTTGTGATACCGTAATTAGAATTTCATCCCAGCAAAAGTGACGTATTTATTCTCTTTTTATTTGCATTTAATATCATTGGCAGAAAAAAATTATGATGAAAAACACGAACTTTTATACAATAACAAAAATGTTTAAAAATTGTAGAATAATAAAAATGTTTTAAAAACTTTAGAATAACAAAAATGTTTAAAAATTGTAGAATAATAAAAATGTTTCAAAAATTGCAGAATAACAAAAATGTTTAAAAATTGTAGAATAATAAAAATGTTTTAAAAACTTTAGAATAACAAAAATGTTTAAAAATTGTAAAATAATTAAAATGTTTTAAAAATTGTAAAATAACAAAAATGTTTTAAAAATGTAGAATGACAGAAATGTTTTAAAAATGTAGAATGACAGAAATGTTCAAAAATTATAGAATAATAGAAATGTTAACAAATTTTGTAATAGCAGCAACGTTTTAATATTTTCGAATAACAGCAACGTTCAACAATTTTAGAATATCAGAAATGTTTTAAAAATGTAGAATAACAAAAATGTTTTATTAATGTAGAACAACAGAAACGTTTCGAAAATGGAGAACAACAAAAATGTTTTAAAAATGCACATTAACCGAAATGTTTTAAAAATACACATTAATCGAAATGTTTTAAAAATGTAGAGCAACAAAAATGTTTCATTAATATAGAACAACAGTAGAGTTTGAGAATACCAGAACCGTGCAAATACATATTCGAAGTAGACCAAACTCATCCACAAGCCCTAAAAAACATGCACTCTGAAAACAAGTTAAAGATCGCGCATGAAAATGCTACCTTGCAAGTTAGTATTATGAATCGTTCGGTTTTAGTTATTAACCTTTCGCGAGGTGCAAGTAAAATGTCAGGTGACGTATCCCGACAATAAGTGGTCATTATAGTTCCCGTTATAATTGTGAAACCGAAGAGTACTGTTGTACATGAATGAATCTACCGATTACAAAAGTATGGTAATAATGCACGTAAAATAATACCGGACCACAGTAATAAAATTGAGGATGAATACAAGAGTTCAGCGATAAAAATGCGTGAAGAATATAACAATGTGGTAATAATTAGACCGTGGACGTTTATGAAAGTGCATATTATTTCTTCATACGGATATAAGATTCTGCGAAAAGGACACGTAATTTAAAAGATATTATTTTCCTCTGGCATTAATATTTTATCTTTTGAGGTGAGTCAGAATTTTTTAGTTGTGTCTTATGTAAGTATTATTCGAGCTGGTATTTTTAGGTGATCGTATTTCTATTTCATACTGATTTATTTGTAAATTATTCTACAGGATGTTCTACGAGATATAGATTTTTTTAGATAGATAGATTTTTAGATATTTATATTTCTATTTCATACTGATTTATTTGTAAGTTGTTCTACAGGATATTCTACGTGATACAGATTTTTCTAGATAGATAGATTTTTAGATATTCATATTTCTATTTCATACTGATTTATTTGTAAGTTGTTCTACAGGATGTGCTACGAGACATAAGTATCTCTGTGTAAATAGATTTGTAAATGTTCGTATTTCTACTTCATAGTGATTTACACATTTAAAGTTCTACACAGTTCTAACAATAGATATTCAATAAAATATAATTTGCAACTATTTTTTCGTTCAAGAAATAAATGGAAGTCTAACAAATTTTTTGGAGTAACAGAATTTGTCTCTCACCTTAATTTTTTCTTGGTTGGCACCTTGAACATCTTGCCTCTCATCTTCCAACGCGGCGCGCCGGGATTCAGACTCACAATACACGGACTGTTCGAGTTGCTGTCTCCTGAAAATATTAAAAATATCGATCACAACAGCGTCCTAAATTTTACGATATTAAAGACTGATGTACAGTCTCTTTAACTTCGCTAAAATTTTTCAAGGCCCCACTTCCTTGATTACATTTCAAATAAAAGAGCAAAAAACAAAGCGTAATTCAACTTCTTAACTGACCTAAATTTTTATAATGCAATTTTAAATAACTAACGTAACTTTTTACTTCCACCCATATTTCTTGATTCATAGCACCATTTTTAAAGTTTATCTCTACTCTATTTTTGATGCTATTCATCATCCGCTATCGTGAATGGTTTACAGACTGGACACGAGCAAACTTTCGAGAAGCAGATGCGGCTAGAGTGAATAAGTATGGTACGGGCTTTTCTCGAGAAAGTCGTGAAGATCATCTAATTCGATCCTCCCCCATGAAGGTTCAATCGTCTCGTGTCTGAAACAAACGCACATCTGGCAGCAGCTGCTGACTTTTCGACCGGTGATCCTTTACTTTTATTTTACACTTTTCTTATAGATTCATACTCATTTGATTCGTACAATCAATGTTGTAAATATTGACATAGTATCCTATTTAATAAGGTAACTATTAATAAGGTAAAACTATGACATAGTATCCTATTTAATAAGGTAACTATTTTGTTTAACACTGTTGCATTGAATCAGGTGACGGCCATTTTGTTCAACTCTACGACGCTGAATAAGGTGACGGCCATTTTGTTTAACATTGCCGCGCTCAATAAGGGACATTTAAAAGGGGTTCATTTAAAAATTTGATTAGGTATTTTTACTTTTAACAGTACCAAATATTTTCACAATCTTATGTATATTCTTCTAGCTACATAGAAATATGGTTAAGTTCGTTTTGTGACGTCAAATTGTATATTTTCTAAGGCGTTCAAAATTGTTATTCTTCACAAAATATTAACCTATAACGACAAATCAAAAATGCAATGTGTAGTCATTCAGTGTGTAGTCAAATTACAATCCAGTCTGTAATCATACAGTATCTTCTTAATATTCCTTAAAATTTTATTGGAGATGTCTCGTTATTTTCAACGTGAGGATTATTTTCAACAGCAGCATATTTGTATTATTGAATATTATTGAGCAGTATAGTATTTCAATTCTGTAACATTTTCACATGAAATTATTTTACAGATACTTGTAAACGTATAATTTTCAGAATGTCACAGACCTCAACGACGAAGAATCGAATACCACGATTTTATCGTTCGAAGTGGTTGTTCGTCACCTCGTCCGAGCAAAAAGACACGAAAAAAGAATAATCATGGTGGAACACGATGGATTCGTGCAATTCATCGAACCATTCGACCGTTCAAATACAATCGACGGATTCGTGTTCCATCGATCGATCAAACGATCGATCCTTCGAGTCCTCGTTATTCCATAATACCGCCACCAGAGATAAAAGAAGAGCCGTCTTTTCAATCGCAGAGAAAGGAGAGTTGTGTGACAGTAATTTAAATAATCTGACTACGGCGAAGACGGGTCTCGTAATTGCTTCTTATTTCTCTGTTGATTCGATTACAACATAAAGTCGCATCCAATTAAAACGCTGGCAGTATCTGCTTATTTTATTTTCTGCACCTTGCGTTATGTTCATCAATTTTAATTAGACACATCATTTATTTGTTCTGTGTTAACCTATTTAAGGAAAATTATGGCTTGAGTTTTTCTTAAATCTAGGTTAATTTATTCAAATACCTTTGATAGAATATCTTTGGTGTTCAGAGTTAAAATTTAACATTATAAATTATGCTCTCTTTCTTTCACACTGTAGAGTACATATAACATACACGGTTATGTAGCATTTAAACAAAGCGATATTTCTTCAAAATATCAAATATAAAAAGTACGTTTAATAGTTAAGCATACATTAACATCGTGTCATCGAAAAAAGAATTTATTTAAAAATTTAACCACTTAAAGTTCCATAACTATTTTAAAAATTCAACCACTTGAAGTAATAAGAATTGATGGACGAAAACGATGCAAATAAAGGCGAGATTTATGGAGAGCGAAAACGCCTTATCTGTTAATTAGTGGACTGAGAAGTCAGAGATTTTGTTGCAGAATAAAAGGAGATAGTTGGCAGAGATTAGGTTCGATATCCAGAGGGGATTTAGAGATTCAATAACAACGGGAACACGATGTAGCCAGCGGTTGGACGTTGCGAAAGAAGGTCGAACGAGCGAGAAAGCGGACAACCAGCCAGTCTACCTCGACAAGGCAAATCGGCAAGCTTCTAAAACGAACCGCAATCTTTCTGCGACTGGCATTTATCGTCGTATCTGTCGATAATCGCGCATTCCGCTTCGTCGAGCGCCATAAAGGATCGATGATGCTGTTCGAACCGCGGGTTGCCCTTCTAGCTACACCCCTGCTCGAAATTGCTATCAAATTGATTCCATAGTATTTTGTAACAAGATCGCTTATATGTTTTCTTATAATATAAGTAATTTCACTTTTGTAAAGGACAGATACGGAACTTTTGGTAGTTCGTATTATACAAATACGTGTTTACATTTTTTGAGGTTAAAAATCCGTGTGGATTATGGTGATTTTCTGTCATAACTATAAATAGTAATATAATAAATATGGGGTAACTTACATTTTTTCTTGGATTAAAATTTGTGTATATTGTAGCAAATAATATGTTACTTTTTGATATATGATAGGTTGAACAAGAAAATTGAAATCTGTAGGTAGCGAGTAGTAAGAATTTCTTAGGTAGTGAGAAATTTATGAATTTTTTAATTTGTGACCTTATGAATTTTTAAATTTGTAACTTCATGAAGTTATGAACTGATGAATTTTTTTAATTTGTAACTTTATGAAGTTGTGAATGTATGAATTTTTAAATTTGTAATTTCATGAAGTTGTAAATTTATGAATTTTTAAATTTGTAACTGCATCAAGTTGTGAATTTATGAATTTATGAATTTTTAAATTTGCAAATTTGTAAACACATAAATTTGTAAATTTATAATTTAGAAATCCATGAATCTGAAAATTTGCAAATTACCGATTTGTATATTTGAACAAAATATAATAGAAACTAAATTAAGTAGTAGACTGTAATTTCTACAAACACAGTTCATAACACGAGACAAATTTCTTGAGTAAATTGAAAAGCACATAATAATTTATTAACATATGCAGGGATTACCCGTGTCGTCTGACAACAGTTTACAGAGTCTTACGAGCACTCAGGAAAATTGCTACGAAATTAGCCAGAGTGGTATCAGGCTTGCATCACCAAAGCAAACTGCGATACTTTCGAAATATCGGAACCGATTTACAACGAATTATCTTCAATGAAAATTCCTGCAAGTCTTGTTATCGCTAAATCGTTATCAGTCTCACGAAATCCCCGGCTGAGTCATTCATAAGAGCAACTTCCCCAAATAAAAACTGCACTCTGACTAATGAAAAATCTTGTTATCCGTAAAAATCTGCCAACATGCCTCTCCGCAAAAAAGAGTAAAATTGCAGCTGCAAATAAGTTGCAAATTTCATCGTCGAGGAAAATGTCAATACATTTACGATCCAGAAACCGAGTAAAGTTGCAGGAAGCGTTTCATTGTTGTTCACGTTGATGACTTAATTTCTGAAATTATCCGGCTTATAACGAGCGAATGATATGCATCGGTGCATAATGCTTGCATGGTATCGATGTAGAAAAGCTGTCGGCAATTAGTTTGGAATCACGATGTACCACTTAAGCGAGACGGATGAACAGCAACGAACCCATGTTCTCGATGCAACTCGCTGGACTCGTTGAGAGCGACATCGATCAGAACGGGCATCGGTAATAACAGTCGTTAGACGGATAGTGAAACTAATCAAAATGCGACAAGGGATACAGTTACGATAAGACTTGATCGATTCAACCGATACTTCGTGATCGTCGATGCGCTGCTCGATTATTCAAACATTGTATGCATTCTGGTAATTTCTGCTTTTGGTATTTCATCGACAATGAGCGACATTAATCTCTTGCCGAGTCTCAATCGTGACACACAGACGAAATGGGAGAAAGTTAGATTTTGGATCTTCAAATTGAAGTTTGGTTTGGCAAATTGAAGTGCAACTATAATTTTAATTAAGGGTCTGAATATGAAATTTTCTTTGTTTTAATGTTTGAGGTAACTGAGAAATTATACAGTGAGGGGTTAGGGACTGTGGAGGAATTTTAGGGACTCTTTAGACTACGCTAGTGACTGGTGCTGGTAGCCTTGCGAGGTAGAGGAAGTTTTCAGATTTTTACTTTGTATGTAGCAGTCATTGCAAAGAGGTTAGGAAAGAAAAGAAGCAATTTTCTTTCATAAATCTTCAAATACTTACATCTTCAAATCTCTATATCTTCATATCTCCACAAATACCTACATCCTCAAATCTCTACATAACACAAACCCTAATATCTCCAAGTCCATATGTGTCCAAATACCTACGTTCCCAAATCTCTACATCAAACCTTCACATCCCCAAATACCTACATCCTCAAATCTCTACATGCCCAAATCTCTGCATAACCCAAATCCTAACTTCCCTAAATTCATACGTGTCCAAATACCTACATTCTCAAATCTCTACATCTCCAAACCTTCACATCCCCAAATACTTACATTCTCAGATCTCTACATGCCCAAATCCCTATATAATCCAAATCCTAACATTCCCAAATCCATACGTGTCCAAATACCTACATTCTCAAATCTCTACATCTCCAAACCTTCACATCCCCAAATACCTACATCCTCAAATCTCTACATGCCCAAATTTCTGCATAACCCAAATTCCTACATGTCCAAATACCTACGTCCCCAAATTTCTACATTCCCGAATCCTTACCTCCCTAAATCTCTAAATCTTGAGATTTCCAAATTCCCCAATTTCCAAGCTTCCAAATTCCTAAATCCAAAATACCTCTATCCTCAAACCCTTACATCCCCCAAAGTCTACCCATCCAAAATTCTAACTCCTGAAATTTCCAAATTTCCGAATCCCCAAATCCTCAAATACCAACCCTCCATGAAACCACATTTTATATCAATTTCGAAATGTCCAATATAGCCTCCACGTTTCAATATTCATGATTTATGATTTATTTATATCCGAACAAACGAAATGAATTATACTCAACAAACACTCTAAAGCTTCATTAATATGCAGATTTTTTGCGTACGCAAATCAATCACCAGTCCTGTCGTCCAGTTAGAAATAATCAACAATATTAATGATCTTTATTTTAGGATTGATAAATTACAATATTAGTATTTCTCTATATCCTACTTGTCAGCTTTAGATTGATGTTTGCGGTTTCGTTGACCTGTTCAAAATGACAGCGTTACGTAAGAGGTTTCAAAAGTCAAGTGCATGATTATTTGAGTTCGAAGGAAATCAATGAGAAGGTAGATTAATTGAAAGTTAAAAATTGGTTTTGCGAATAATAACGAGTCTCAGTATTCCCTAGGGTCAGTCTCGTTTATTAAATCGCATGGGAATTCAATTTGAAAGTACTATTGAAATGCAACGTGGCATATGCGTGATTATGGTTTGCTGATTGCAATATTGATTTTCGATATCGGGAACGTTGCAATCTGGGAATATCGGATTGCAGAAATTTGCGAATTTGGGAGAGTGAGGATTTGGGGAAATTGGGATTTTGGGAAATTGGGATTTTGAGAAATTGGGGTTTTGAGAAATTGGGGTTTTGAGAAATTGGAATTTGGGGAAATTGGAACCTGAGGCAATTGGAACTTGGGGAAATTGGGATTTTGAGAAATTGGGAATTTGGAGAAATTGGAATTTGGGGAAATTGAAATTTGGGGAAATTGGAATTTTGAGAAATTGGGATTCTGAGAAAGTGGGATTTTGAGAAATTGGAATTTGGGGAAATTGGGGTTTTGAGAAATTGGAATTTGGGGAAATTGGAACTTGAGGAAATTGGAACTTGGGGAAGTTGGGATTTCGAAAAATTGGGAATTTGGAGAAATTGGAATTTGGGGAAATCGGAAAATTGGGAAATTGAGAAATTGGAATATTGAAAATCTGAAAATTTGAAAATTTGAAAAGATGAACAATAAGCATACACAATCTTCCAGTACCTCAAACAAAATGCACTTGAAATTTCCAAACACGTAATTGTATGCAGCAAGTCTGAATTGTGAGATAATTCGCGCATTCCACATAACTCGGCGTCGGCCCTGAACAACCTAATACAGTGTTATGACATCTAGATATACGAAGCATAAATAAATAATACGTTTACTTCGGTAGAAGGCAATTTGTTAATTTCCAAGTGGGTAACAATCTTAAGGAACTTGGCCGTTATCGTCCTGTCTATCGATAATCGCACATTCCTTTTCGTCGGCTACCGTAAAAGATCGGCGTGCCTAGGTGCCACGGTATTTCGTGGCATGTTAGTGTTATGCGGTTGTAAATTGAATTACCCTGGACTAAATTTTGCATCTTATCTCCAGTGAATTCTCTCCTCGATTAAGGCGCGCCGTTTTTGTCTCTGTTATACACTCGTGCGTGTAATTTCAAAATTCTCCGTGTTACACCATCGCTTCGACTCTGCCAACTGTTTCTACATATATAAAATCATGTACATTTATGTACATACAGATATAATTATAAATAAAATTATTTTGTATAACTCAGTTCGGAAAATTAATTAGTTAAATGTTATAGATTATGCAGATTATACAGTTATAGATTCGTTGAATATACTAATTCGAGTAATTTCAGTATTTTGTAGGATGTTCAGTCAGTTTGATGGATATTGATATCTCTTTCTTTATTCGACTGTGTTTGCTGATTTATTTATTTTATGCGACGGTGGAGATGTAAAGTATTGCGATCATATTGTGATCACTCTTTCGTTATTTATATACACGGTGTGTAGGGTCATAATTAGTGTAGGCCCTTGAAATGGGGGGTAGACGCGATTCTGGATAAAATTTCCCTTTGCAAAAGTGAGATTTGAAGCTTCGTTTATGAATTATTAAAGAAAACGACGATGTACAGGGTGTCTCACAACTAGTGTAGGTCCAATCGGAAACACGGACCAATCAGAGCGCGAGGATTACGCGTGCGCAGACGCGAGAGCGGGAGCTTCGGATAACGCGTAGTTATCTAACGCGTGGTAATGCAACGCGTGGTAATCCTACGCGTAGTAATCCAACGCGTAGTAATACAACGCGTAGTAATACAACGTGTGGATATCCAACGCGTAGTAATCTAGCGCGTGCAAATTCAACGCGTAGTAATCCAACGCGTAATAATACAACGCGTGGTAATTCTAAGCGTAGGAATCTAATGCGTGGTAATCTAACGCGTAGTAATCCAGCGTGTGGATATCTAACGCGTAGTAATCCAGCGCGTGGGTGTTCAACGCGTGGTAATCCTACGCGTGGTAATTCTAAGCGTAGGAATTTAATGCGTGGTAATACAACGCGTAGTAATACAGCGTGTGGATATCCAACGCGTAGTAATCTAGCGCGTGCAAATTCAACGCGTAGTAATCCAACGCGTAATAATACAACGCGTGGTAATTCTAAGCGTAGGAATCTAATGCGTGGTAATCTAACGCGTAGTAATCCAGCGTGTGGATATCTAACGCGTAGTAATCCAGCGCGTGGGTGTTCAACGCGTGTTAGTCCAACGCGTAGTAATGCAACGCGTGGTAATCCTACGCGTGGTAATTCTAAGCGTAGGAATTTAATGCGTGGTAATACAACGCGTAGTAATACAGCGTGTGGATATCCAACGCGTAGTAATCTAACGCGTGCATATTCAACGCGTAGTAATCCAACGCGTAATAAGGCAACGCGTGGTAATTTTAAGCGTAGGAATCTAATGCGTGGTAATCTAACGCGTAGTAATCCAGCGTGTGGATATCTAACGCGTAGTAATCCAGCGCGTGGGTGTTCAACGCGTGTTAGTCCAACGCGTAGTAATGCAACGCGTGGTAATCCTACGCGTGGTAATTCTAAGCGTAGGAATTTAATGCGTGGTAATACAACGCGTAGTAATACAGCGTGTGGATATCCAACGCGTAGTAATCTAACGCGTGCATATTCAACGCGTAGTAATCCAACGCGTAATAAGGCAACGCGTGGTAATTTTAAGCGTAGGAATCTAATGCGTGGTAATCTAACGCGTAGTAATCCAGCGTGTGGATATCTAACGCGTAGTAATCCAGCACGTGGGTATTCAACGCGTAGTAATTCTAAGCGTAGGAATCTAACGCGTAGGTAACCAACGCGTAGTAATTCTAAGCGTAGGAATCTAACGCGTAGGTAACCAACGTGTAGTAATCCAACGCGTAATAATCCTCGCGCTCTGATTGTCCATATTTTTCCTTAATAATTCAAAAACGGAGCTTCAAATCCCACTTCTGCAAAGGGAAATCTTATTCAGAATCACATTTCAGGGACCTACACTACTTGCGAAACACTCTATATAGAAGAAGATGGACTTCAAGTAGAACACTCTGTATACAAAAGTCGACACTCGTTCTCATAGGAATCGTGTTTCTATGGGAGCTGCACGTGCACTCGCACAGCGAAATAAAAGGTCCAATTAAACAAGTTAATGTAATAAACGTTCGCGAGCAAACGGATGAGCATGCGAACGAACGTTAACGCACGTCAACTCGGCTTCCTAATAGATTTCTCATTTTCGAACGTGTTCTAAGGACAATTGGAGCGGCACGAAACCGTGTACACACCGGTTCGTTACGATTCTATAAATCGATCGTAGAAGAATTTTATCTGGTGAAAGTTATCGCGCGGACCGTTTAGATTTACTGGACGCGACGAGTTTATCAGTTTCGAGAAAAGTCCCTAGCACGACGCATACCGTCAAAGGTGGACGAAAGTTTCCAGTTCCGATTGAAAAACGACCAGTCCGAACTGTCTCTCGCGTGTTTTACATGCTTGGAACACAATATCAGTTTTCCGATAAAAGATTCGTATTACGAAACGTTCGTCCGACAGACGTTTCAGGTACAGCGGGGATAAGCTCTAAATGTGGACTTATCGTTTTTATTTCGGGACGTATCTATTCAATATTTTTAACGTGGAGAGTTAGAGATAGGAACTTGTGTATGTAAAATTATGAATTGCGTAATTAATATGAAAATAAAAATTTTGATTTTTAAAAACAGGTACTCTTTAAATAACCTGAATGAAAAGAACAAATTTTCTGACTGATGTAATTTGTTCTTTTCATTCAGGTTATTTAAAAAGTACTCCATATTTGTTTTTAAAAATCAAAATTTTTATTTTCATATTAATTACACAATTCATAGTTTGTTCAGCATTTATTAAGAATTATGTAAAAAATAAAAGTAGGAGTAGTACTTGACATTTACAATTTTGTAGTTTATATGTAGGTTATCTAATTATAATTGGGAATATGTATTTATACAAGAAATCAAATTTTGGAAGAGTAATCAAAGTTACGGGATTCGTGCTTCATTTTTTACAAAGTCCATCGGTGAAATAAAACCACCAGGCCATTTAAATCCTTTTAATATGCAAATTTTTGAAGCGTGCGTACTGGTCGACAGCAGCGGCTTCCTGTTGGAAATCATCAATGGTGTTAGTGACCCTTTCATCCTAAGAGTGATAAATTGCAATGCCAATCTGTACCTCTCTTCACTGTACTATTCCAATTCGTGCTCGTCAGTTCAAAACTAATCTCGCTGGCTCAATTCATTCGTTATTGCACTTTTGTTTCCATTTATATTTTTATTCGACCATATCCGAAATTTGTAAGAAAAATTTATGTAAGTTACAGGTTTCCAATACCACTTTACGTTTCAAAACTTCAAAATTTTTAAAATTGCACATGTGTGTTTTTTCTATTCACCATCAAATTTCTTGTTAAGTAGATATAAATACACAAATTAACTGATTTGTCCAATGTTAGGTTTATCAAGACTAAGTAGATATAAATACACAAAATAACTGATTTGTCCAATGTTAGGTTTATCAAGACTAAGTAGATATAAATACACAAAATAACTGATTTGTACAATGTTAGATTTATCAAGACTAAGTAGATATAAATACACAAAATAACTGATTTGTCCAATGTTAGATTTATCAAGACTAAGTAGATATAAATACACAAAATAACTGATTTGTACAATGTTAGATACATCAAGACTAAGTAGATATAAATACACAAATTAACTGATTTGTCCAATGTTAGAATCAAGACTAAATAATTAAACACAAAAGAAAATTTCTACGACGTCTGAACTCGAAAGAGAAATTTCTGATTGTCCTGTTACTATGACAATGAGACACTTTCCGAAAAGGGGAAGAAAGGGTTAACAGCAAGATTGACGAACAAACAGATGCATGTCCAGCGAACACGCAACTTCGCAATGTCACGCATGAATATGTTAATGCATATCACCCGTTGTTACTCCGTCGACGAGTTTGCTCGATGATGAATTACAAAGCTTTCTAACCACGTATGCTTCCTCTTTCTTCGCTCCTTTCATTTTTCATAATCCTGTCCCGACTCTTTTCCTGCTCCCTGTTCGCCACGAGAACACGCCCGTTGTATATCGTTCGAATCGATTACTGGATTTGATGCTATTGATCGATCTACGCTTATAGTATTATACGAGAACCGGCGATGCTCTTCGAATATTGTGAATGTTACTTTTAACTTTAAATTATTATTCATCATTTTTCTTAGTCGATGGAGTTATAATTACAAGAGGTTAGTAAAATATTAGTCAAATAAAAATTAATAAATAATTCATGATAGGTAAAAATCAACGTCAAATTAAGAATGTTGCTTTTAATTTTTAATTATTTATTATTCGTTTACCTTAGAGTTATAATTACAAGTAAGAGGTTATTAAAATTTTAGTCAAATAAGAATGAATAAATGATTTATCTGTAAAAATCAACAACGTCAAAGTGAGTCAAAGTAGTCAATAAAGTTAACTGCAAAACGCTTTGGAAAATACGTTTCCAAAAGTCACTAATCTCATCTACCAACGCGGATATTTTGCAGATAGCTTTTGGATGCATAAAGCCAATCTTTGATGATTTTATTATGGCTCTAGTGCCGGCACACGGGTCGACATTTAGCGTCAACGAACGCTTTGATGTCAGACGAGAGCATCGATTAAGAGGCAGACATATTGGGCTACCGTGAAATTATTAGAGAGTTTAGACTTTGTGTAACACGAGAGTGCAAAGTTTCGATGCACAAAAGCGAAACCACAGGTGTGCACATCCTGTTCTCGTACCTTTTCAATTTCTTTCTGGAAATTTTCAGGACTCTCAAACGCTATTAATTAACCCTCTTCTCTCTTTTACATTCGACGATTTTTCTTTGTTCGAACTTTGCTTCTCGGATCAAAGCTTTGTTAGGAGATAAAAAGGTAATAGACGCGGAAAGGCACAAAGACATTAGGTCCTTTTACCGTGATCAATAGTACTTTCCATTAATTAACTTTACCTTCATTAATAGTATATATTTCAGTTAGTATGAAATTTACATACACCATTTGCAAATTTATATCAAAGATTAAACTTAAACTTCTGTAAATACTTTATATAATATCTATATGAACACGTACATAAAATATTGACAAAAGAGACTAGCTTCATACAAAAATTATTTTGTAACTCAAGATGTTACTCATGCAAGGAGATGTCTGTGAAAACATTTCATATAAAGCTTCTGTTCAATAACAATTTGAATCCTCTCCACAAACAATTTACTCTATTCAATTCAATTGAAGTAGTTGAAAAAAGAAATTTTACGAACATCGAGCAATAACCATCCAAATATGAATCTTATACGAAACTTTTCATATGTCTGAAAAATATTATTGCACTCAACTTTCTCGATTTCGCCCGAAAACCACTTAAACATCTGCAAATCGAACGGTATCGAAATAACAGTCTGAAATTACCGTCACCGTATAAAAATAAAAGGAAAGCCACATCGTGATTTGGATATTCCGTGAACTGCATATCGCGGGATCGATATTCAGCCAAGTGTGATTCCACGCGCAAATATTTGCTTCCTACGAAAGCTATCGGCGTTGATCAATCACCGAAACAGGCTGCACCTTCGCAAACTATGTACAACGATCGCAGTCCGCTTCCCCGCCACGATTGCAACAACTTCATTACGATGCATGGAAAATCAAGAAATCGATAGGGCGATGCATCAACGCCAACGGGCGTTACCCATTGTGATTTATGGGACGTGAGTGTGCCGATATTAATAGTACTGTTTTTGCGGACCAGGGGTCCCTTCAATAGGGCCCTGCGATTCGAACATCTCCCGCTGGATGACTGTCCTCTTAATGTTCGAACGCTGGGTTCGAATATCGATTTCTGTCGATTCTACTAGCCTATGAAGCTCACTTCATTTTTAGCTACTATTGACGCTTTTTCTGTAAAAACGATGCTGGTCAAAATTATAAACCCATATTCATTGGTACTATTACCTTTTTTCTTACGGTTTTGCATGAGACGGGAAAATGTTGCGAGCAATTTTTATATACACAGTGAATTATTGCTTTGAGTATTCTTGGATTAGGATTCGAATATTAGGATGAGTTTGTAGGTTGGAATAAGTTTATAAGAAACCATTTAATAGATAATTGCGAGAGATTTTATAATGCATTGCTACTCCATTGTAATTAACTGGAAAATTGAGGTTTAGAAATTTTGATCAATTTCTTTTTATACTCGATCAGTTTCCAATTCTTGGACTGTCGAATATTTTTTGATTTCGTTATAAAGGTTCACTAGCACTCCATTTTAAATATGTAGCGAATACGAGTGAACTGAATGCGCGAGAACAAAAAATATTCGACCATCGATCAATCTGAAACTATTACAAAGGAGTCCATTCGGAACTCTCAACTTTTGCATGAATTTGTTTCGCGTTGAATTTGATTGTTCTAAAACGTAACAGGATTATAGTTTGTACGTAGAAGTCTATTTCATTTTCATAAAGAACTTAGAAACTTGCTTGCTATAAAGTAAATAATTTAAGACGAACACATGAACGCCCTTTGAACGCGCGATTAATCAGCTAAAACCTTCTTTACGCGGTAGTTTAGCAAGACAATATGTTAAATGAAACAACGGACCTGTTGCTTTCCTTTCATATTTCTTTAGGTTGTCCTCCCGTACAGTAAATTCTTAGCAAGTGAAATTTAATTTCATACATATTTTTATTTTCATTCTTTAAATTTTTAAATATTTTTAAATGAACCTTTTATACTATTTTTCATAAGATATTGTAATATGTAATAATGGTATTTAAAGAAATGAAATTTTTCAAAAGAACTTATCATTTCTTATACGTTTTATATTTTTTATATTATAATGCATAGTATAATATGAGCCGTTCAGTGCACACATTGATTAACTCCATTTTTTGAAAAATCTTAAATTATTATAAATATAAAAAGTTATGACTATATCAAATGCTTTAACACTTAAATTTAAGATGTTTCAAAAAATGGAGTTAATCAATGTGTGCGCTGAACGGCTCATATACAGAATAATAATGCAAAATAAATACCTAAATAAGCAAGTTCATCCACAGAAAACTATATAAATGTAAATTCTCCGATTCATCGAACATGTTGTTAAAATAACGACACTTTCCTGCGTCTGTCTGCATGTAGGAAGTGATTAGAAAGATTCGTTGTAAGTGCACTTGACTGAAAAATAGCGAAGGTTTTGTCTGTACCATAACCTCTGTTCAATGTCCCAACAACGCCCACATGTCCAACATCGAGAAAGCTCGTGAGAACACGCCCAGCACATAGGCTAATATTCGTTTTTGCGTTTGTTGGTACGAGCGAAGCCTTCGAATAAACACGCAAGTATATTGGAACATTCTGACGGCTTGCAAGATGCGTCCTTTACTCCTCGATCTTCTCTCGAATTTAGATGTACAGATATACAGGCTGTATCAAAAATTATGCTGCGAAAAATTCCTTCTCGAAAGCTTGAAAAATTAATTCTTCCTTTTTCAACCTTTCAGATTGTTAGAATTATGGGTTTAAATAAATGTGAAAGCACTTTTGTATTACTAAATTAATAATTTAATATATAGAAAATGGCGCACATTACATTTTTCAGGACGAACAGAACAAAGAGTGAGAAAACAAACGAAGATGATGACTCGTGACGTCATCAGCGTCCGCGCCAAAAACGGACAATTTTAAACGTCAATATTGCTCTCTTCCTCAACACAGATGACGAAATTTCTAAATTTTCAAATTGTTACGTTTGTAATCGATGTAATCCACATCAAATTCTTTTTGCAATATATATATTGTAGGTGAAATATTTTATAACGTACTATAGGTTATACAGGCTGTTCCACAATTATTGTAAGAGCTAAAAAGGGGTGGTTTCTGAACAACTTTACATAGTATTATACAGTATTGTTTTACCATTACAGTATTAACAGATAAAGTAGATATCAAGGAATAAAATATCTCTTTTGAATAAATCACAATCAAAAGACTCCCACGAAAAATCCATTTTCCCGCCTAAAACGATCAAATCTCTTAAACTGACCGACATCTTGAAACGTCCATCTCCATTATTCGACAGCTACAAGAAGCAACCCAAAGCGGAAACACGTGACAGAAAGGTAAAGTAAAAAAAGGTGTTATCTCGTCTCGACAGTAGATTTGTTTATCTTGTAAGGATTAAACAAAAATTAACAGGGAGGCGCGAATACACGGCAGATCGTGGTCGTACGCCGTATGTTTGGACAGAGGGTACCACGAAGGAGGAGAAAGAAATAATAAACAGTGGCCCTCGTAATTTCGGGGGTTCGACCGCTCGAGGGGTTGACAACGACGTGATATATGCGGAACCCTGCACCAAGCATATGTCGCCTGCGAGCATAGCCTCGTGCCTTTAATCTACGTTACACCAAAGGAGAAATACGAATTCGATGCTGCGTTACTCTGTCTCTGTTCCCCCTCGACTATCTACCGTATCCTGTCTCTCGGTCGACTCGTCCTTGCATTTGCATAACCCATATTTCTTCCTTCATTACCATTATTATGAGTATTTCGGCATTGTGCGCCGAACATAATGCAACACGCCGGCGTGTCTCGTTGACATTTGCATCTTGACAAAGAGAGCATTCACGCCTCTCGATGGCACCCTCCAAATTCTCCGCTCGAGAGGCCATCGAATCTTCGATATAGATAAGTCCTTGTCAACACACTTACTTCATTGAGCACGGTTTTTGCGATACATGCTCGACTTCAAGACGATGTGTTATTCTATTACGTTGCTGGATGCTTGCGATTATCAGTTCGGGGATTATGAACAGTCGAAGTGGGAGTTGTAGATTTTTTATTTCAGCGATGTGAGGAATTTGGGAATTTAGAAATTTGGGAAGTGGGATTTGGGAAGTGGGGGTTTGGGGATTTAGGGATTTGGGAGTTTGGGGATTTAGAAATTTATGAATCGAGGGATTTGGGGATGTAGTGATTTTGGAATCTAGGGATTTTGGGATATAGCGATTTTGGGATATAGGGATTTTGGGATCTAGGGATTTTGAGATATAGGGATTTTGGGATATAGGGATTTTGGGATATAGGGATTCTTGGGATCTAGGGATTCTTGGGATCTAGGGATTCTTGGGATCTAGGGATTTTGAGATATAGGGATTTTGGGATCTAGGGATTTTGAGATATAGGGATTTTGGGATATAGGGATTTTGGGATATAGGGATTCTTGGAATCTAGGGATTCTTGGGATCTAGGGATTCTTGGGATCTAGGGATTCTTGGGATCTAGGGATTCTTGGGATCTAGGGATTTTGAGATATAGGGATTTTGGGATCTAGGGATTTTGGGATATAGAGATTTTAGGATCTAGGGATTTTGAGATATAGGGATTTTGGGATCTAGGGATTTTGGGATATAGGGATTCTTGGGATCTAGGGATTCTTGGGATCTAGGGATTCTTGGGATCTAGGGATTTTGAGATATAGGGATTTTGGGATCTAGGGATTTTGAGATATAGGGATTCTTGGGATCTAGGGATTCTTGGGATCTAGGGATTTTGAGATATAGGGATTTTGGGATCTAGGGATTTTGGGATCTAGGGATTTGGAATCTAGGGGTTTTGGGATCTAGGGATTTTGGGATCTAGAACTTTGGGAATTTAGGGATTTGAGAATCTAGGAATTTGGGAATGTAGAGACTTGGGAATCTAGGAATTTGGAAATGTAAGGACTTGGGAATCTAGAAAATTGTAAATTTAGGAATTTTGGAAATCTAGGTACTTGGGAATCTATGAATTTGGAAATTTCAGAATTTAGGAAATTTAGGAATTTTGGAAATCTAGAAATTTGTAAAACTATAAATTACGAGTCCATAATTCACAACTGTCCCCCCTAAAAAATCCTACGTCCCAAAAAATTAGCAAGATAAATTAAAAGATAGCAATGTAACGGCCTTTAAATGCACTTAAAAGAGCAGATACCAAGATAAAAATATCAAAAGCGAATACTTGAAAGAAAGAAATATTTTTCGTTAAATGGAGGCGTTCGATTTAACTCGATCCTAAAGGCAGCCATACCGCGGTACTATTTTAACGATCAAACATTTTGAAAAAATAAAGAGCTATCCAGTAATTTATGGGCAGTAGTATATCTCTAAAGCGCAATCGAGATACAATCGCACTCGTGCCGTGTATAATACACGGGTCGTTGATGCACACGGCACACAGACCCACGTGCTCTCGGGGCCTTCAGTTGGGCCAACTACGACACACGCGATACCTGCGATCGCTTTTAATACGCTCCTCGATTCGCGGGACACGCAACGAGCGTTATACTGGAATGTCCATATGTCGAGACTATGATTCAACCTAGAATACATTATTTTACACGCTGGAATTTCTTGTAACGACACTGGGTATCGCGTTACCTTGTGTTTCCCCTGGTAATTACCTGTATGGTCTGTGAGGACGATCGGGGAACGACCTTGAACAGATCGAACGATGAATCAGGTTCGCGTTCCTTTTTTGCTATTAGATCATCCCACAATTAACGTCGGTTTTGCAACCAATCGATACTCGATAAGTGCTAGGTTCTCTGCTAACTGTAATCCATCAGGGGTTGTCTCATCACAAACGAGCAATTTATCTTTTGTAGGAATCCACGTACTTTTTCATTGATTTTTTATTATTTATTTAAATCGATATTATAAGACTTAACTTTATAATAGATTACACAATACTAACGAGAATTATTTGGTGAAAATCGTGCATTATTTTTCATACGTTATAATGGATGCTGGAGTACTATTTGGGAATATAGGAATTTGGCGATTTAGAGATTTGGGAATTTAGGAATTTGGGGATTTAGAAATTTGGGAATTTAGAAGCTTTGGAATCTAGGAATTTAGAAATATAGGAACTTGGGAAACTAGGGATTTTTTAATATAGGGATTTTTGAATCTGGGTATTGGTAAACTAGGGATTTTTGAATCTAGGGATTTGGGGATCTAGGGACTTGAGATTCTAGGAATTTAGGAATCTAGTGACTTGAGATTCTAGGAATTTGGGAATCTAGGGATTTTTGAATCTGGGGATTTTTGAATGTAGGGATTTTTGAATCTAGGTATTTGGCAAACTAGGAATTTTTGAATCTAGGGATTTGGGAATCTAGGGACTTAAAATTCTAGGAACTTAGGAATCTAGTAACTTGGGATTCTCGGAATTTGGGAATCTAGGGATTTTTTAATCTGGGGATTTTGGAATCTAGGTATTTGGCAAACTAGGGATTTTTGAATCTAGGGACTTGAGATTCTAGGAATTTAGGAATCTAGTAACTTGAGATTCTAGGAATTTGGGAATCTAGTAACTTGAGATTCTAGGAATTTGGGAATCTAGGGATTATTGAATCTGGGGATTTTTTAATATAGGGATTTTTGCATCTAGGGATTTTTTAATCTGGGGATTTTGGAATTTAGGGGTTTGGGAATCTGGAGATTTTGGAATCTAAGGACTTGGTATTCTAAGAATTTGGGAAACTAGGAATTTTTTAATCTAGGGATCTAGGGATTTTTTAATCTTGGAATCTAGGGATTTTTTAATCTTGGAATCTAGGGACTTGGAATTCTTAGGAATTTGTGAATCCAGGGATTTTTGAATTTGAGGAATTTTGAATCGAGGGATTTGGGAATTAAAATATTTTGGGATTCTTGAGTCCAGTGATTTGGAAAACCAGGGATTTTGGATTCCATATTTCTTGAAATCTAGGGATTTTGAATTCACAATCTAGTCTAATCGTCAAGACTACTAAAATGTCATTAAGTAAAAACGAATATTTTCAAAGTTTCCAAAACTTCAAAGTTTCACACTTCAACTTTGTGAAATTTATCGAGAGTCAAAGAATGCAAAACGTAGTGCACCTTGTTTTCAAAGTAGTCTCCAAACCCTGAAATCGTATACTGTATCGTCGTTCTCTAATATTCAGCATACACGACCAAGCATGTAATTCATAAGAACACTTGGTCAGTTAGTTTCGTTTATGTTACTCGTCGCCACGATGCTAATTCGCCTTATTACCCGAGAACGTTTCACGGGGCGTGTCCGATTGACACGTTAAAATTCTCTGTCGCTTTAAACACGGCAGATCCCGGTCGTTACGTTGCTTTTATTAACAGCCGCTACGCGCGTAATCCGCAGTTATTTGCACCTCGTTATCCCCATATGCTAGATTATAATATCAGTTTACCGAATGGTGTTTAATAAACACACGTCGACACGCACGCGACAGTTTGGACAACGCGGTAACCCGACAACTAAATTTAGGACGCTAATGCTAATACACACTGGTGTTAATTAACGAACGTCTTCAGTACAGATGCATCCTTCGCGTGAATTTACTGCCGGTGTTTATTAGCCCGCGTCACACCGAAGATAATTGATATTACACGGGCTATTATTACGTAACAGTATGCAATAGATAACGTTCGTATCGATTCGATGATCTTGCAAAACTGCTAGAAATGAAATTGCATATTGAGATTGTAGGAATATGAATGGTCTGAGACTTCAGAACGAAGGATCGATAAAATTGAATTCTATGAGATGGAGAAATGTCTACGTAATATTTTCATTTTCAGTTAGAGTATGTAAAAGTTTTATCGGTAAAACTGTACAATTACTACGTCACCTCAAAAAAAATATTCGGGACATGTTTTCGATGTATTTTTGCCTCTCGAATACGAATATGATCATAAAAATCGGCGGTAGGACATATCTGAGCTGCTATTTTGGAAAAACTGCAGAAAATCGTGATTTCTTAGAGTTTTTTGCATTTATTTTGAAAAATTCTCATCCGATGAAAAAATGTTTCCAACAAAAAATGTAGAATGGAAAATTCTCTACAAGAAAGTTCTGATACATTTTTTTTGTAATTCTAACGGTAAAGCTGCAAATGAACGACGAAAGTGTCAAAAATTACCTTTCGAATGGAAAAAATAATATATTGTGAAATCTTAAGGCAAGGCGTGAACCTAGGGAACAATACCGCCGGCATTAGCATTACCCTAGTATTACCCAAGGAAGTTATTTTTTTTTTGACATTTCTAATATTTTATAAAATATTTGCAAAAAATGTCAATTTTTAACAATTTTTGTAACTTTTTACTAATACCTTACCGCCGATTTTTATGATCATATTCGTATTCAGGAGGCAAAAATACATCGAAAACATGTCCCGAATATTTTTTTTGAGGTGACGTAGTAATTGTAAAGTTTTATCGTTTTATCATTATAGTGTAAAAGTTTCATTATTATAACGTATGTCAAAATTTTGACTATGTTAGATGATTCGAGCTGACTTTGAAGAAAGTATATGTCGAGATAAATATAGTGCACGCACATATAGTAAATATGTATAGTAAATATGCACATACATATAGTAAATATGCTTACATACGTGTACATTTATATCCCAATACGTATTTGTAAAATTTTCTCTTTCGAACAAAAAAAATATTGCAACAAAATACACAGTAATAAAAAATACAACAAAGTAACACAAAATGCAACATAAAATAAATCTTTTAATATTCCACTTTTATTTTCACGTAAAAATGAATCTGTCCATTGCAACATATTAACCGTGTGACAATTTAACACAAAATCAAAGAATTACAGAGAATTGACGCACTGGCTTTTTACGTGCGCACAGCTTTTCCTCTCCTGTTCCATGTAATTCTGTGATCGAATAAAATTGGTTGTTAGACCGTACACATCGGTACCGATTCAATTTTCGCATCTCTCTCGCAATTTTACGCGAAATTCATATACTCCAATTTCGCGTGCGAAAACTCTTTGATCTGCCATATAAATATACTCCACGTATCCGTGTCGATTTTACTGTTAATTAAATTTTTAATTGCTTGCGTCAATTAATGGTTCATTTCAAAGTTTGTAAGAGTTCACAAAAAATAGGTTAATTAAATGGTTCAATATTTGTAGTTACGAATTAAATAGGAATTTATTGGATGTTTTATTTTCGAAGCGATAAATGATTTTGATAATTATGTTAGAATATTAGAAACGGTGAAATTTTACAATGTTCAAAGGAACATTGCTAGCACTTCAATTTTGATCACTATCATGTGTATAAAATATATACACGAATTACATTTATAAGATACAAACTTCATTTGAATTTTCGCGCGCATTTCGACCCACTTAAGTGCCTTCAAACCAGCCATGCAAATAAGAAGAAAAAACGAAAACGAGGTATCGAATCACGATTTCACGACAGTGGCCGTGAAACCGCGTTAAAACTGGTTGATGAAGCAAACGCGTGTTACCGAAAGGGTTAAATAACACGTGTGGAACGTGAAACATCTGTTACGCATCGCCGCGTAACCGCCAACGAACGTTTCGCGGGTTCTTTACGATTGCAAGAGGAAGATTAATTCCGCGCGTGGCTTTCGATATTATCAAGCGAAACCATCGGTAATGCACCGCCGCCTCATCGCAACCCTTGCTCACAATAAACAGCGGGTATCAATATCCACCGTACTCTGTTATTTCCATGTAACATACACCAACAATTTAATATCGGCAATAATTTTCGACTCGCACCACTCGATGCCCAGACAAAGTTTCTCCTCCGATTCGCTTGTATCTTCTTTTTCCTTTAACGAATCGAAACCTTCGTGAAATATGAACAGTTTCGTGTTAATCGTGTAACTCGAACGGGTTGCCAACTGGACGAGTACTTGCTCTAACAAATTTTAATTCTTTAGGGAGTATTCGGAGGAAGGTTTGGGAGTTTGAGATTTTGGGAGGAGGGTGTAGGAATTTGAGAGGAAATTGAAATTTAGGGATTTGGAAATTTGAGAATTTTTATGTTGAGAGGTTTGGAAATTTGGGAATTTTGATGTTGAGAGATTTGGAAATTTGAGAATTTTGATGTTGAGAGATTTGGAAATTTGAGAATTTTGATGTTGAGAGGTTTGGAACTTTAAAAATTCTGATGTTGAGAGGTTTGGAAATTTGGGAATTCTGATGTTGAGAGATTTGAAAATTTGCAAATTTAAATCTTGAAAGCTTTGATATCATAAACCCTAAATTTTTCCCAAATCATCAAATCTCCAAAAATCTCTCCTTTCTCTGCCTCTCCTCAATATCCTTAAAAGACGATATTTACCCCTCCATTCTTAATATTCCCGTACAGGACGTGGTCAATATGAAACTGAATTAAAATGATCAGTTTGAGGCCACCTTCCGCCAAATTTAATTAGGTCGTTAATTATGGCGTGGAGTACAGTTTGACAGGAAAAATCCAATTAGAAAGTGGCCGCGTTACCATAAACAGCCTCGTCACAGTTTTGTTCGTGGGAGAATTTTGTAAGAGACATTTGACACTTTATTGTTGGGTATTGTCGTGGTAACTCAGGGACTAGTGATTAATTTCAATGTAAGTTGATATTAGCGCTTTTATGAAGTAGTTAAACAAGAATGTACTGAATATTCACTGAGTGAACAATTTGACTAAATTAATTATGTAATTTTAACAAATAATTTGTGGATTATGTATATTATAATGAACTAAATATTCATATATTATTATTGTGTTTCTACTGCTATTCATTAACTGTATGAATTTATTATAATTTAATTTCGACAAAGTTAAATAATACAGATTTTTGTCGATATCAAATGCATTAAATTTTAACTAAAATAATTTAAAAAAAAAAAAAAAATAGAGAACAAAAATAATTTTCACGGAAAGTTTCCCAAGATATTATTTTTTCATAATTCTCACTAAAAATAGAGAATAAAATAATTCCCTCAAAACTCCACACAGAATTAAACCGTTAATAGAGTTATTAATCAACCTACGAATGTAGCCAACGAAAAGTGAAAACAAGAAACACGAAAAAAAGTCGAATCGTGTAGAATAAATTGCCGACAATGATTCCTGGGGTTGTTGCAGCGGATGATGATGCATGACTCACAAAGTGCCCACCGTGCTGTACACCCCGTCGATTATCATTACCCATGCGACTACAATGGGTCCAATGACCAGTTTCTACTGTTCGCTGGGCAAATGGAACTCATATTTCACGTATGAAGACGCAATAACGTAAATAAATCAGGAACGCTTTGCATAATATAGATGTTCTATAGCGTGTTGCATGGGTATTGTCGCATGACAATTGCATCGGATATCGGTTCAACAATTTCTTACTTCTTTTTTACGCTGCACTACATAATTCACTCAATTAAGAACTTTAATCGCTGTAAAAATTTCAAGTTTACGTTTGAAGTATTCATTTTTTGCTTTATAATACAATTTTTATTTTTAATATTTTTTACTGGAGTGTATATGTACATGTGCATAGATATACGTATATATACATGTACATACGTATACATTTCATCAGACAATTTATATTAAATTTAATATTATTTAGTAGACTGTATGTGTATGCATATAGGTGTAGATATATATATACATACGTATACATACATACATACATACATACATACGTACGTACATACGTACATACATACATACATACATACATACATACATACATACATACATAGTCATACATGTGCATACATAGACATAGTCTCATGTAAAAAGAGTAAAAATAGTATCAACATGTTTTGATAGCCCACTTCAATAAAAACACGTTAAAACGATACCTAAACGAGATAAAAACGAGAAGCTCACGATCCAAAAGCGAGCCTCCCGCGATGACTTGAATTTGCATAACAAAGGTTTTCGAGTGCCCGAAACGGTCAAAATAAAAAAAATGTCGATAGACGTCTAGATAGGTTATGTTAATAAAAGAAAAGTAGCGAAGGCTCTCCGCAGGGGTTGATGATGATCATCTCGAGGGGTGGATCGGTGGTGGATGACGCGTGACTCACAAAGTGCCCAGTGTCCTGTACACCCTCCCGATTATACCATTGTGGAAACGTCTGTGGTGAGGAAAAGAGGGGTGGAGGACGAACGTCCAACATCCCCTTGTCGGCATTATGCCCGAGTTTCCGCGTGTGACGGAATTGTGGTTACGGTGTACGATTCTATTCACCGAGATTACGTGCTCGATAACGTCTGTTTTGTGCAAACATGACTCCCCAGTCTGCCATAATCGGATTGATTTAATAAAGCCCGCGCCGACCGTTCGGCACGTTAGCGAGAGGTAAGTTAACAGATTACTTAACGCTCGCAAATGAAATGGATATGCTTTATGGCTTAATAGAGAACAGTCTGCAGCTTGTAAACTGTTATTGGACTGGTAATTTTGTCGAGAAATATTTTCTGACACACTAGTATTACTTGTGAATAACATAACATGTAGAGTTTTATCAGCTTTCATAGTATAAGAGCAAGTCGATAAATATTAAGTACAATACAAAAATATTCCTTCCAAACTTTTATCTTCACACATAAAAATTGACAATGGACCAACAAGTTGACATTTTTTTTTAATAGGATGTGAGATCACATTTACATTGTCCCTTCTTTTTTGCTGTTATTTTATCTTCTTTCAAGCGTTTCCTCATAAATACTCTTAATAATAAATCACTATTATTTTCAATATACCAAAAATTTTTCACCTAAAAATGCCTTTCAGAATGAAACGTAGAATAATGTGAAATATGCGGTAAAGGTAAAATAGAACGTTCCACGTTAACATTCCACAAGCGATAATGCAATGATCCTACAGATTAATTCTATTCAATTTATTCAGAGCTTCTTCGAGCTCGTATCAAATGTGGCCGATCCGCATAATCCAGTTTATTTACATTGGTTTTGATTGCACGGAGTGTCATGTAATAGATTTTCGCGTAATTCCACGGGATTAGACGGTTTTACCGACCAGCTGTTGGTTATTAGTTCTGCTCCGTTTACCGAATTTCGCGCGATTTGCTTGCATTGACAAACGCGCGCGTTTAATCGACGATGATATTGCCTTCATTAATGAACCGAGCCACTGACACAGATACCGTACTTTATTTCCATCGTTTCATTGATTGCGTTCTTGAACGTGATGTTTCAACTTCGTAAAAATCAAACGTGTAATACATGTTCTATCAATTTTCATTGCTATAAACATTAATTGCAATGCACGTATAATTTAAAATTAAAAATAAAATAGAAAAATGACTAAATATAGTTGAACGTGTACTAGAATATAATGGGAACTGATAAAAATTCATTCGTATACGAACAATTAAAAAATCAGGAAACCAAATGCTTTGCAGCTATGCTATCTAAAAAACAATTTCAAAAATGTCCAGTATGATAATTATTATAGTTATTATTATTATTTCATGAATATTATTTGGAAGAGGAAAGAGTCGATGATAGAGAAAATTATTGAAGAACATTAATGATAGAGAAAAATTAAAAAAGCATGTATAATTTACAATTAAAAATAAAATAGAAAAATGACTAAATATAGTTGAACGTATAGGTACTAGAATATCATGGGAACTGATAAAAATTCATTCGTATACGAACAATTAAAAAATCAAGAAACCAAATGCTTTGCAGCTATGCTATCTGAAAAACAATTTCAAAAATGTCCAGTATGATAATTATTATAGTTATTATTATTATTTCATGAATATTATTTGGAAGAGGAAAGAGTCGATGATAAACAAAATTATTGAAGAACATTAATGATAGAGAAAAATTAAAAAAGCATGTATAATTTACAATTAAAAATAAAATAGAAAAATGACTAAATATAGTTGAACGTGTACTAGAATATAATGGGAACTGATAAAAATTCATTCGTATACGAACAATTAAAAAATCAGGAAACCAAATGCTTTGCAGCTATGCTATCTAAAAAACAATTTCAAAAAATTTCCAGTATGATAATTACTATAGTTATTATTATTATTTCATGAATATTATTTGGAAGATGAAAGAGTCGACTATAGAGAAAATTATTGGAGAACATTAATGATAGAGAAAAATTAAAAACGCAAGAATCCTATCCAACTCAAAATGGTTTGCAAAAAAGAATTTTCAAATAATTTCCAGTAAGATTACTATTATTATTTAATGAATATAGCGAGGAGGAATAATGAACATTGCGAAAGAAGAAAAGAGAATGGCAGTGAAAATCGGTCGTGACGCGTTCAATTAAGAATCGAGCGTCGGAAATTCAAAACCGTGACAAGAAAATCAGTTATCTCGTGCATGAAATCTGCATGGTAAATCAATTTTACACGTCCTCGATTATCCGATCTCTCCCGGCAAACGGTTCGAACTAAATCACCGATTTTATTGCGGTGTGGCCCGAGTCTATAGGAGGCATAGACCCTCATGGCATTCCAATCATGATCGTTTTACACAGCATACAGCGTGGTCTCGTGCCGATTCGTGGACGAGTTTACGACCTTCTTTTTCCCGTTGTCTCTGTCTTTCCGTCTGTTTTCTGCGTTTTCTATCGCACTCTATTGGCTACCCCCTGACAGCATCGGACCCCAAGCTGCCTCGCATGCTCCTCTCGCGCGAGATAAGCTCGCTCTTGCCGCTTAATTGCTCGTTTCCTGTCCAGAAGCGAAGCCAACTCTAAACGCCTTTCCTCTATTACAGTCGGAACTACGTGTCTTTGTGTACAGGCTGATCCATTTATACCCTCCACGTATTTGCGATTTTATGAAAGTTCTACTTGCGATTTTATGACCTAAGATTGCTAGAAAATTGGAGATTTTGGAGAATTTTTCAAAATTATTTTTGTCGAAATTGTACTTTTTAATAGCTTCATTATTTTACACTGTGCTTACTCTCTGTAGGAATGTGCGAAGTCACCCATGGGGAAAATTAGTTAAGGAGATAGTATTTCCCTCTTGGCCTAAGTATTACACGTTCTTGCACTTACCTCCTCGGTGATCAGAACCGAGTGAGTGATTAAACTACGTCATTCAGACTGAATGAACAAATATATCACTTAATGATTCAGCTCTTTGTAACGTGACAGCGAATATCCTCTTTTAGATCACTTAGTGCTATTTCATGTGAATTGCATTTTTTAAGATTCACGTAATAATAAAATTTAACGAAATCAAGTCTGTGAATCTTAGCGAAAATTTAATACATCGTTCGTTTTTAATGTTTGCTCACAAACATCTACGTACAAAATTTTGAGTGTAATGCACATTTATTTAAGTGCAATACATAATTGCTTAAGTACCTGCGTTGAAATGATATTTTGTGATAAAATAAAAATATTTTTTGAACTAATGATTTTACATCATAAGTACCTTAACAATTTTTTGTGGAAAATGACAAGCATCGAATATGATTATACATAGAAAAAGAAAGCAATCTTATTTGTCTCTTAAAATCGTAAGTTAAACTTTGGTTTAAAACATTTGTTCCGATATTATCAGAGACGTGGTCCGATTTAAATGGAGCGTCCTGTACAGTGTCTCGCAAAACTATTCGTTCGCAATTAATGACTGGTTATAATACCGGCTGCATCATACTAGGAATTTCACTTTTTCCTTCAAATAGCATTATGGATATGATGCGGTATTTCCAATGCTATAAGCAAGTCTTTGTTGTTAAATGATGCTAAATTGTACCTGGGAAATCTTCGGTATACATAAACAGTGAAAATAAAGATGCGAGAGAACTTTTATTCAAATTTTGTTCATGTGTGAGATATATTGAAACCGATAATTGAAAATGAAAGTACAGTTCGTTTGTAGCTTTTCATTATACAAAAATTACTAAATTTAATTAAATAACAATTCAACACACTTTTAAACTTTGACAAAATGAAACTTAATTATTAATCATTGACAGCTTTGTTGCTGTGTGTTTCGCAAAATAAATATCGTAACAACAAAATAACTACACATTTCTTTGAAATAAAAATTAGTTACCGCACAGTAAATCTGTAGCAAGTCTAATTGCGAGTTATTCAGAATAAGAATTTATTCCCTCCTTTTTCCATCTTAAAAATTGATCCTTTTTTGCGCGAATACCTCCATGAAATATGGTCTTATTTTTCGCATTGGTGGAATAAATTTCTGCAATTTTTCAACAGAATAAAGCCTGAAACTTGGTACATGCTTGAAAATACGTGTTCCAACAAAACCCAGCCATGTTTTGCACGAAGTCTCAAGATGAATAGCGCTTGAATAACATGTATATTAATTATACCGCGCACCGTCATACGTAGCATAATTAATTTCGTTACTTAATTCCAGTTAGTCTACCCGGAATTTTGTATGTCATAGACCATGCACGCGCATTTACTACCCTAGTATTAATAATAAAAAGGAATTAGAAGATCTGGTAACCGATTTTTAGGGTCTGTGAAATACAGCTTGTTACTGAAGAAATATTAGCCTAACAGATTAACACGAAAACCATCAAAAAGGTCATATGACTCTTTTACAAGTTTTTTCTTACAAAATTTGTTGAAGCAATTTTTTTAGAATCTTTGCTAATCTTCATGAAGATAAAAAATTAATTTATGTTTTATCATTTGGTTATTTATTATTATTAAAAAATCTGTGACACATAAAAATATTCAAAATTTAAATGCAACATTATAATTCACAAAATCTGAACTCAAGATCAACTTCAAAATAATTCAATGAGGAATAAAAATGAAGTCAGCATCACCAATGTCACATAGAATTATAATTTAAACTAAATTAAGAAAAGACTAAATTATGAAATGAGATTGTTAACATAGTGTGGCAATAACGGAGAACAGATTTTTTCTTGCTACTACCGAAGAAACATGGTAATTGAAAGAGCGTTAACGTAACGAGAGAGGAAGCAGATGCTTAATTAATTCCTTGCTGCTCTTAATGGCAACACACATTTCGTCTGCCCCGACAAGTGGTGACTCAAGACTTTGAAAAACATTATTTTTCTCGCGATCAACGGGTAAACCATCTCTCTAGATCTTTGACCCGGCTTAATTCCATTCAATTTTCAACAGCGTTTCACATTCCTGTCGCATCGTGTCACACCTTCCGGTCTGTCACATGAATGACGCGACGAAACGAATGAAATGGTATTTCACGTTATTCTAAAAATTCTTAGCGACGTCACTTCTGCGTATGGTGAGTACATTTCCATTCATGGGAATTCGGATCTCGTGGATCATTTTAGAGTGGAGGTAGAAGTGGCAATTTACGAATTTATACTGACATATGTATCAATTCACTAATTTACAAATTTACTAATGTACAAGAGTAACAATGTACCAATGTACCAATGTATCAAGTCACTAATTTACACATATGTAAATGCATCAATGTACTGATGTACATATGTACCAATTCATTAATTTAGAAATTTAAAAATATGCAAAAACAGCAATGTACTAATGTTCCAGTGTATGAATTCACTAATTTACACATATGTAAATGCATCGATGTACTGATGTACATATGTACCAATTCATTAATTTAGAAATTTAATAATACGCAAAAACAGCAATGTACTAATGTTCCAATGTATCAATTCACTAATTTACACATATGTAAATGCATCGATGTACTGATGTACATATGTACCAATTCATTAATTTAGAAATTTAAAAATATGCAAAAGCACCAATGTACTGATGTTCCAATGTATCAATTCACTAATTTACACATATGTAAACATATCAATGTACTCATGTACCAATATACCAATTCATTAATTTTAAATTTAATAATATGCAAAAGCACCAATGTACTAATATCCCAATGTATCAATTCACTAACGTACACATATGTAAACATATCAATGTACCCAATATACCAAAGAACCAACATACCAATTCAAAAATTGACAAATACAAAAATCATAAATTGACAAATATAAATTTCCCAACCTTATATAAAAATAAACCTAGTTTCCATATTTCCCAAAATGGAAGACAAATGCAGATAGATTCCTATCCCTTCCTACCATTGCAACCCAGTATACCAAGAGCTACATGTACGAGCACGTAATTCGAGCTTCCCGGTTTCAGGATCTATGAGGTTGAAGAGTGAAGTGCATATATTGGAATATGGCGTGGTGAATTCGACGTTGCACAGCCGGCTTCATAAAAGACACGTCTGCTCGTAACGCCAGGGCTTCGTCACCCCAGACGGGCAACTTAAGTCCTCGGTAATCCTCCCTTGTGATCCGGATTTTCGAATGGAGGGTCGATCGGGACACGGACACGTTTAGTCGAAGGATGATTTAGTGGTGGGCCGCATTTCAGAGGACAACCATGATTTCGTGCCACGTGGGCGAAACCAGCGGAATTTAATGTCCTGTACACGTGGTGTCTACTGATATCGAGAGGATTAAAAATCTGTTACGCATAACCTATATTTTTTTTCACTTGTTAGGTCAAGAAATAATTTATGACTTATCGGTTTATATCAAAATTGTTGAATAAGTATTAAAATTGGTGAAAAAGGTCTTGAAATGTTTTTTCTTGGTATATGCACTGTTGTGAATATGTACACATATGTTATATTATAAATAAATTATTTTATGAATATGTATATATGTTATATTATAAATAAATTATTTTATAAATATGTATACGTTATGTTATAAATAAATTATTTTATGAATATGTATACGTTATGTTATAAATAAATTATTTTATGAATATGTATATGTTATGTTATCAATAAATTATTTTATGAATATGTATATGTTATGTTATAAATAAATTATTTTATGAATATATGTATGTATTATATTATAAATAAATTATTTTATGAATATGTAGACGTTATGTTATAAATAAATTATGTTATGTAATGTATATTCATATCTTACGAACAAAACTCTTTCTGATGTATGAACATGTCTTTCAAATTGAAAAAAAATATTTAATTTTGTTAATTATAAAATTAGCAATGAATTATACAAATAATTATATCAACGAGTTATTTGGAAGTGAAAATAAATATTTATTTGTTGAGCACGATCATAATATCTTCTCCGAGTCACGACTTTGAATTAAGTGACCAACTGTTGGGCTTTTATGGGTTTATTGCAGGACCTACGCTGCAATAAAGGAATGTTGGAATCCACAGACGGTATATTTTAGAGGAAAGTCAAGTCACCCATGTGTTTCACAGGTGAGGACCTTTTTGCTAAAGGGATGTAACTGCATTTTTAATTTTGGGGGAGTTAGGGAAATGTTTATGAATTTATTGCGTGACCTGGCTATGAAAAGTTAACTGTGCATGTATTTTTTAAGAAAGGAATCGAACAATTGTCTTAAAGCGGTAGAAAATGATGGAAATTATTTTGTTAATTAAAATTTAAGATTTCTTTGATAAATAAATGTTTTCCATCAGGAAATAAAATTTTGATTACTTTTCGATCGCCCTAATATGTTCAGCGATATGCTTCAAATTAATATATATAATTAATAATTCAATAATGTTATGTTCAACAGATGTTCATTTGTTGTGTGCAGAATATAATCAAAAGTGATAAACTGAAATGAATTTAATTAATCAATATCCACAAACCATATCTGTATATAAAACAGTTTTGTAATAGAAAAAATACGATTGTATATAACATTTAGGTTTTGCCATAAAAGGTTTTATTATTCAGTATCACTGAAGAATATTGTCTAGTGGAAATCGCGTACTCTCGGTGGTTTCACAGTTCTGCGAATCGCAAGAGACGAATCATCGCTGCTATTACACAATGGACCATTCTATTCCATTATTCCTCGTTTCCGCGAAAACCTCCAACTGATAAGGATATCGTTGCGATGCAATAAAGTTAAGAACGAGGCGCCTTGCACGCACGCTACGAATTAATAAATACGAAATAGGCCGCAATTCGAACCTAATTCTATTTTCATGAATTATTCGGTGAATTCTTGTTAAAATTCAATCACTTCCTTGATCTTTACGTTCTCAACAGTATTTTCTATATTCAATTATAATTCAATTTTTCAATTTTTCAATTTTTCAATTTTTTAATTTTTCGATGTTTCAAGTTTTCAATTTGTTAATTTTTCAATTTTTCAATTTTCTAATTTTTCGATGTTTCAATTTTTCAATTTGTTAATTTTTCAATTTTTCAATTTCCTAATTTTTCGATGTTTCAATTTTTCAATTTGTTAATTTTTCAATTTTTCAATTTTTCAATTTGTCAATTTTTCAATTTTTCAATTTGTCAATTTTTCAATTTTTCAATTTTTCAATTTTTCAATTTTTCAATTTTTCAATTTTTCAATTTTTCAATTTTTCAATTTTTCAATTTTTCAATTTTTCAATTTTTCAATTTTTCAATTTTTCAATTTTTCAATTTTTCAATTTTTATAAGTAAACAATAGTTTTCTATATTTTTTTATTTACTTTTTTAATTTAGTTAGACGACCTGCTGTATTACTTTGCACACTTACAACACTATTATGTCAAACATATCATTATGTCATTTTATGTCAAACTTAAATAAACCACTAATTGTAATAACACATTATATTTTGCAAAAAATACGTTAATCAATTTTGCATATAACTGTAACCAAAAAATGTACCTATAGGAGGTAACAAATTTTCGGAATAATTTCTGAGAATTTCGCAAATTGAAGAACAACTGAAAATTCTGTAAGTTCTGAAAATTTATTGTCCCCTCAAAATTTTCTAGTACATTATATCATTTTACTTGTCACGCTTAAAATTTAGCGAAAAATCAACCTAGTGTTAAATTATATATAAAATGAAAATGAAAGTGTTCAAACTTCAAATAAAAGATTCACTTATCAAAACTGAATGCTTGCATATGAATGAGTCTACTATGCTTTCATCTCAGAATTTTAATACGCTGTTTGCTGATTCTGTCACGTAGGATATAAGACGTGTATACAAGGTAAAATTTTGAGTTCAAAATGTTTGTAGAATGGGCTTAAACGACAAGAAAGGAAGACTAACGTTGATATGAATTCAGTAGATAAGAAGCGGCCGCGTTTGAGACTGCTTTCTTATCACTGCCTGCAACCAACATGAAAACGTGTGCTTTAAGTATTCAACGGTATTTTAAAAGAAACATTACAAAGAATAATAGAGTAAGAACGTTCTTAACGATTGTAACTATTTACCTGTTGCGAAGGAAACAACTGATCAAATTATTTATATGATCTGCACAAATTTTGGGCAACTGTAATTTAATACAAAATCATATTTTATTTGTCAGTTGACATAGTATGACTTTTAGATTTTATGACATGAGGACATTTTACATTTTTCAGAATTAAACAGGTTCTATCTTCGTGATAATATTTTTAATTGAGTATACAAATATTGTGCAGTGATATCAGATTTTTTAAATGTTTAACTACATTCAAGTTTTATGTTTGTTCAACCATATTTCTCAATTATAAACAAAATGAATGTGTACATAAAAAAAAATATATATTCCAAAGAATTTTGTGTGTCAAACACTTAACTTCATAATATCATTTTTTTCTATAAAAAAACATTGTATGTGTCGCATATATTGTATGTATTTTTTGAACAATAAAAAGGACAATGTTTTCTGCTTTAAAAAATTGTTCAGAAAAATTTCATTTTAAAAAACACATTTTATGTCCATAATTTTAGAGCACATTAACTACATGATTAAATAAGCATCAAAATTTATTTTCACCTCTACAAATTCGTATTAGTCAAACAACTTTTAAATTAAACAGCTGTTTTACTCAACAGCGAAAACAAAGAGGACATAAATGTACCAACAAAAAGCGAGCGTGAGCAGAAGTCGATAGTTAAAAAGAAGTCTTTGATCTTCAGAATGCGAGAAAAGACAAAAGGCAAGTTGAAATACGCGATTTGTTTTTACCGCGGGTCTTCAGGTCAAGTCTCAACAAGAAATAAGCAATTTATAAAGTAACGGAGAGGTAAAGAAAAAGTAGCAGTATCGCATCTGTTATTCAGGTTTATGAGTATCTCAGAAATGTTTAGTTTCGAGCTCCTCGATACTCTGGAAATTGATGCAACCCGTGGAACGTCGATCTTGCTAATAAATCATTTGGTGCATCGCTGACAAGGCCGCAACGAAATAAATAAATGCGATAATGGACAAGGAATTCAATTATATCCTCTCCTCGAAAAATGATGGACTGTTAATCGGTTCTTTATTTATCCAGGGACCTACTTTTTACATTATTTTTGCTAAAGTCAAGTTTATTGAGCTATTCACATTTTTAGGTTATTTTTGCTAAAGTCAAGTTTATTGAGCTATTCACATTTTTAGGTTATTTTTGCTAAAGTCAAGTTTATTGAGCTATTCACATTTTTAGGTTATTTTTGCTAAAGTCAAGTTTATTCACCTACTCACATTTTTAGATTATTTTTACTAAAGTCAAGTTTATTCAGCTACTCACATTTTTAGATTATTTCTGCTAAAGTCAAGTTTATTCACCTACTCATATTTTTACATTATTTTAGCTAAAGTCAAGTTTATTGACTTACTAACATTTTTAGATTATTTCTGCAAAAATCAGTGACAGTCGAAAATATTTACACGTGTCAGAAAGAGTAAATGATAAAAATAGCTCATCGTTCCAGATTAACTTGAGCTATGGGTTTAATAGGTGCGTCAGAGTTAATAATAAAATATTGCTGTAATATTAAAACAAATAAGAAAAGTTAGGTATGTTTTGGATTTAGGGGTCCTTGTGCAAATTATAGTTGGTATTCAATCCCAGACTCGATCGTGCTGCGAATACGATTTTTTATTGTGTCTGAACTGCAATGTGCGTCACAGTGTCACACGATATTCCAAACGAAAGCCTCTTGTCCCAAAAATTTATTTCTACAGTGAGTAATTTACGAATTTAACGAGATTTACAGTAACCTACTTTGGGCTCTTAGATAACATAAACCTGACATCAACCAATATTTTAAGTCGAAATCACCTAATTTAAGGTATTCCAACAATCAGTTAGACCTGAGAGTCTTAATATTCGCAGGTAGAATATTTGATGATTCAGTCGAACGTTTAATACACAGTTTCGTAGCAACCCAAGGGTTAACGACACAGTTTCCTTTCCGCGATCTCTCCACCGATCGAAAATCCACTGAATGGAGCGCGATTCACAGAGGTTTGATTCATCCTTGAGGATCAAGAAGCGGATATACGAGACAGGCTTCGTGTGAGACGGAAAAAAGGAAGGACAGACGCAGAAACGGAACTCCGGCAGCTGCAACTGGTATCATCGTGGAGGAAGACGGAACCGAAGAGAAACCGAAGATCTCATGAACATACGATCACTTGTTCTCGACTTACATGTTAATTTACACAGAATGTTTCAAGGAAGACATGCTACTTGATCGCACGAACAATCGAAATATACTTTATCACTTTTCATTTAACTTTATTTTAGTTTATTCTTTGTCTATGGATTTTTGTATGAATACGTCAATGTGGTATGTTCACATATGCACATGATCGCCGTTATATTCAATGTTTGCGATTGAAGTGTATTGAAATGTCAGTTTAATAAGGTATTGATTTAGATCTGCTTAATGAAAGTACATGTGTGTGTACTGATTATTACATGTATTAAAACATATAAATATACATATGTAGTTATATGTATATGTCTCTCGCAAGCACAGTATTAATTTACATACAAGGTTTCAAGCAAGATGTTCACAACAAGCAATCATAGTTGATGACACTGAGAATGGAGACATTCTTCCTCATTTTAAAAACTGATATTTAGCTAAACTCTTATGTTGATGTACATAGAATGATGCATAAGATGTACATAATGAATGAGCTTGATACCTGATGACATGAAGAATAAAGATATTTTCTATCATTTTAAAATGTGACATTTGGCTAAACTCCTATGTTGATGTACATAGAATGTTTCATAAGAAATTGTATATAAGTAATAATCATAATACTTGGTGACATGAAGAATGAAGATATTTTTCATCATTTTAAAATGTGACATTTAGTTGAACTGTTATGTCGATGTACATAGAATGTTTCATAAATAGATGTACATAAGGAACAATCATATTACTTGGTCACATGAAGAATGAAGATATTTTTCATCATCTTAAAATATGACTTTTAGTTGAACTGTTGTGTTGATGTACATAGAATGTTTCATAAATAGATGTACATAAAGAACAATCATATTACTTGGTCACATGAAGAATGAACATATTTTTCATCATTTTAAAGTGTTACATTTAGCTAAACCATTATGTTAATGTACACAAAATGTTTCATAAAAAGAAGTACACAAGGAATGATCATAATACCTGGACATTTAGCTAAATTGTTAGATTGATGTACACAAAATGTTTCATAAAAAGAAGTACATAAGGAATGATCATAATACCTGGACATTTAGCTAAATTGTTAGGTTGATGTACACAAAATGTTTCATAAAAAGAAGTACATAAGGAATGATCATAATACCTGGACATTTAGCTAAATTGTTAAATTGATGTACATAGAATAAATTCAAAAAAGAAGTTACATAAGAAATAATCATAAAACATGGAGACTTCATTTGATTTCCAATCTTGTAAATCTCAAAAGATAACTCCGTACAATAAAATACTAAGTCTTTTTCTCGATTTCCTTCGACGCAGGATTTAAAGCAACGAAGGTACAGTTTATTTTTAAACCACTGTGTATACATGTCTCAGCCTTCGGGATACGTGTACGCCATAGATCTGCGTGGAGATATTCTCGCGGCTGATCTCGAATATACGCGAAACTATTGAACATTTTGTGAATGTGCGAGATGTAAATCTTCTATTGTCGTTCGGAAACGCGAGTAGAATATCTTGGGAAATATCTTTTATCTGGCACTTGTAGCACACCCGTTGATCTTTATCGAGTTCTTTGATACAGAGTACGAGTTTTAATAGTTCAACTTTCTATGGCTTTACCGGATTCGATGTATATGTGAAACGATTCGAAGTCTAGTTTTTAAAAAATTATGTGTAACATTCTAATCATGAACATTAATCGTGGAAAATGTATGTATGTTTTTTTATCAGAGTAAAAATGTTCAGATCACAGCTTACAAAATTACAGGACCTGAAATCTCAGATTCTCGCAAGCGTATTCGAGGTACAGTAATAGAAGCATAGGAAAATATTTCTCTTGGAAAAGAATTCAATTTGGCTGGCGATAAAACGGGTGAAAACGGTGACAAAGGTCAAAGGTGAGCCGATAGAATATCGGAACCGTAGATATATCTGTGAACTGACTTTTGGTGTCTAATTTGATAACAGTATTTATTTGCATATGTATTTGGTAACATTTCAATATTTATATTCATATGTATTTAATAATATTTCAATATTTACATTTATACGTACTTGAGAAAATTTTAGTGTTTATTCCTTAGAGAGACTCATCTTCACAGTGGTCAGGTATTTTTAGATAGCAATAAATAACGCATGTTTAATAAAATCTAAGGTGATTGAAACAGATGCAGCACAAAATGGCCGCAAAGAATATAACCTCCAATTTCATTGAACAGAATGTCCACAGCTGACGAAACGTAATATTTAACCCTTTTAGTGCCCGATGACAATATATCGTCGTTTGCTACACTTGCCAAAAGTGCCAACGACGATATATCGTCGTGCGTGTAATAGCGCCTTATTTGCAATATCCAGATAACTAAATAGCAATATTTATAATAATAAATAGTATACAAAATTATATATCATAGATTTATAATCATAACATATATTTGTGATAATAAAATATTGTTTCAGCAATGTTGTAGTACCTACACCAACTGCTTGTCTTGCAGCAGATAAAATCCGTTTATCGCCCGCACTATGCAATCGATTTTTTATCCTTTATTTTTGTTTGTGAAATGTCAATATTTTTTTACAAAACAAACTGGAAATGCAAATTATATGTTGCGTACTAAGTGGTTTATATAATGTTATGATAAAACAATGCCTTTCTTATGTGTAAAAACGATTTGAAAGATAGAACTTAATTTTTATATTATTTATAATTGTATTGTTCGTATTATTTTCAATCGATATTGACGAATCATTATCATTGCGTTATTCTCCATTTCGTCCCGAATACGTGGCATTTTTAAGCATGTAAATATCATTTGTAGTTTGGTTTTTATAAGCGTTTTTCCAAATCGTTGCATATTTGTCAAATTCGACCGGTTATCCTCGCATAGGCACTCGTTTTTCGTCCGGCACTAAAAGGGTTAAGAATCGAGCACAAATGTAGCAGTAATACGATTGTAACAAGATGCACATATGTACATCTCGTGTTAAAAAGAACTTGAAAGGGCTCGCGGTACCATAGCGTGTTTGCGAGGAAAGGGTTTAAGATTTATAGGTTCACCATCGAGACTTAACGCTATTCGGTTTAACTATAGTTTCCAATGAGTAGATACACGTGCGTTACAGAAGAAACGCATGTAACAGAGATCGATATACGGGGAGAGGTGGAGAATAAATGTTGTTTGCCTTTATACCTGCGCACACCCCTTTTCCTATTCCTTTCAACTAAATCATTATTAATGGCGATAATTCTTGGGGGCCTGCACGCGATCTGCGATGTCATAATTTTCATGACGTTACAACGTATCGGTTAATTTGCGCCGGGGACGCTTTATCCGGGTATCGATCCCGAGAAAATTCAAGTCATCGAGATAGTTATCGTTCCGCTTCTCAGAAACGCTAATTTCGCTCGAAATTTTCCTCGATCATACGAATAAAAGAATTTACCATAATGAAATTCTCTGGGGAGTAGATTAAGCGTGAAATCCTTGAAATTCCTATTTGCATTTTGGAGACAGAAGATTCAGAAAATGTAAAAATTTTGAATTTGAAAATTTTTATAAGCAAATATATTTCAAATATTAAATTCTCAGTAATCGCGATAAATATCTCAAAGTTGAAACTATATTGTCTAAAAATATTTCTCATCCGTAAAGAAAGAAAATAATAAAATAACTGGCTTCATGACAAAATTAACCACAACCAATGTTAAAGACCACGAGTTTAAATGACCTACATTTAATTTCATAGCCACACAAATAAACTCGTAATAAAACATTCATGAGCAATAAGATGTTAAGCTTATGTCAGATAAGAATCTTTAATCCGATAGACAAAAAATAAGTAGATTGAAACGAATTGATGAACCTAATTATGATAATGAAAGCACTGTGAATGACATTCATCTCATTAAGTTAAGCGGGCTTTACGTGTTTAACAGGAAAGGAAATTTAGTTATTCTGTCTCGAATAAGCCACTTCGTAAACTAGTGTATAAAACCGGGCTATTAATAATTTCAGAGCTTCCATTAAAATACATTTTCTTCGATAATAAATTTTCTTGAACGACGTACATCCAATTAAACCGAGAACAGTCGAATATAAATTTTAAATATCGAAGGTGAATTTCAATCGGAGGAAAGTTCAATGTTGATAACGTAGTTAAATGATGTTCGATACTTGTTAGTTCATGAGAAAGTAGAGCAATCAATATTTCAGGGTATTTCAGAATTTCTGAATTTTTTTATTTTTGGTTTGACAATTTTTTAAGTTTTGGATTTTTAAATTTCAAGTTTAACAATTTTTCATTTTCTGACTTTTTCAGTTTCAAGTTTAACAATTTTTCATTTTCTGACTTTTTCAGTTTCAAGTTTAACAATTTTTCAATATTTCAATTTCAAGTTTACCAATTTTTCAATTTCAAGTTTACCAATTTTTCAATTTTTCAATTTCAAATTTAACAATTTTTCAATTTTTCAATTTCAAGTTTACCAATTTTTCATTTTCTATATTTTTAAATTTCAAGTTTACCAAGTTTTCAATTTCTGAATTTTTCAATTTCAAGTTTAACAATTTCTCAATATGTGGATTTTTAAATTTCAAGTTTAACAATTTTTCAATATGTGGATTTTTAAATTTCAAGTTTACAGGTTTTTCAAGTTCTGACTTTTTAAATTTCAAGTTTAACAATTTTTCAATATGTGGATTTTTAAATTTCAAGTTTACAGGTTTTTCAAGTTCTGACTTTTTCAATTTCAAGTTTACCAATTTTTCAATTTAAAAATTTCTTCATTCGCAACTTTTTAAAATTTGTATACTAATTTTTGTGTTTGAGTCTCACATTGCAAAACTTCCCTCAATTTTCTATATTCCCAATTATCAAAATAATTTAAGATCAACTATAACATAATCCAAAAATATTTTTCAAAATAAAAACCCCATAATCGTTGTTGATCTCCACCACGAAATACCCAGCGCGTTAAATATTTTGACGGGTGAAAATTTCCATGAAATGTTTACTGCAATGCCGGTAATTAATTGCACGACAATTTCTGGCGTCGTTTGATTCGTACCGCGTCGATTCATTTGCGGTACACGCAATATTTTTACCAGTCACGTCGCTGTGAAAAGGATCTCCCAAGTCATCAAGGTGGTTATCGTATTCAGTCGTAATCGGATACGAAAATATTTTCACGAAGGGCTGCTTGGAATTCTCAATTTTCTCGCCTCCGCGTCTGTGCAAATAATTTAAGCTGTGTACACTGGCGGATATTTACAACAACGCTGAACATCGTGTTCCGCACCTCAAATTACCATAATTTCGACCCCAATTGCCGCTGTAATACTTTACATCCTTGCTATTTCGTTGAAACGTTGGCGCTAATCGTATTATACTAATTTCATTTTTATTTCCTTATCCGGCTTCGTTTTAATGTGTTATTTCATTTTTGAGGATTTGTTAACAGCCATTTTAGTTGCATTTAATTACGAGCTTATTTCGGTTTTGCTGAATTTTTTACGAGCTAATTTCATTTTCGTTTAATGTGCTATGTGCTTATTTCAGTTTTGTTGAATTTATTAGCAGCCATTTTAGTTGCATTTAATTACGAGCTTATTTCGGTTTTGCTGAATTTTTTAAGAGCTAATTTCATTTTCGTTTAATGTGCTATGTGCTTATTTCAGTTTTGTTGAATTTATTAGCAGCCATTTTAGTTGCATTTAATTACGAGCTTATTTCGGTTTTGCTGAATTTTTTATGAGCTAATATCATTTTCGTTTAATGTCCTATGTGCTTATTTCAGTTTTGTTGAATTTATTAGCAGCCATTTTAGTTGCGTTTAATTACGAGCTTATTTCGGTTTTGCTGAATTTTTTACGAGCTAATTTCATTTTCGTTTAATGTATTATGTTCTCATTTCAGTTTTGTTAAATTTATTAAGAGCGAATTTTATTTTCATTTAATGTATTATGAGCCAACTTTACTTTCCTTGAATCATGTATCAATTTCATTTTTATTTAATGTATTATGAGCTAAATTTATTTTTGTTCAATATATTATAAGCTAATTCTATTTATGTTTAACTTATCATAACCAAATTGTATTTATATTTAATGTATCATTATGTGCAAATTTTATTTTTGTTTAATATATTGCAGGTTAATTTCACTTTTATTTAATGTATTATGAGAAAGTTTATTTTTGTTCAATTTATTACAAACTAATTTTATTTATGTTTAATGTATTATTACGAGTAAATTTTATTTTTACTTAATGTATCACAGTATTAATTATATTACATATGTTTATATGTACTGTTGTATTTGTACATGTTTTATTTGTACATAGTATTTGTATTATTATCTGTATTATTTATTTGACATACTATATAATTTTATTTTTGTACAATATTCATGATAAATTATACTCTGCAATTTTACAGAGCACACTGTATCAAATTTGTTCGCTTCAACACGGAAAAAACCCCATTAAAAGAATTGCAAGATTTTGAAATGACAGTGATGTAAACAAGTGGTTATTGATTAATGCAGCACCGGTTCAATTTAGTTCGTCGAATGAACGTAATTCGACTCGATTTTAACGCACAAACTCCCATGAGCACGTTCGTGGTCATTTGAATATCAACGAATGTATGTCCAAGCTCATATCTAATTTTCATATTATCAGAATAAAGCGATTCAATGGCCATGAGTTTTCCACAGCAAAATCTGGGCCAGAGATTTCTCGGGCAATTCACACTTCAATAGAATCGTATGTTACTACCATGGTGTTTTAAATATCAATTCGAGAAAACCAGATGCCGTAATTGTCCTGCTTAAGCAATTAGTGGACCTTGTAAGAAACTTCAATTACCTACTGGATTTTGAAAAATTACTTCAAGGATACGAAACAGAGAGGGTATTCTGCATATCGCGATGCCTTTATTGAACATTTTACTCGAATATTGTGAGGAGAATTTAAAATACAACCTTCGATAAATAAGCTTCCAGTTACTCTGAGTGCAATATATTTCCATAATAAAGTGGTATAAGATGAATATCTTAATCAGTAACAAGGTCGGACAAAATATACAGAGGCGAACAAAACTTTAAGACATTTTCTTTATAATGTATCAGGACATCTACTAAATAACCAAGAACTAGTATCTTATTTATAAAATACTTATTCATGCTTTAAAGTTACTTATTTGTGATTCATATTATGAATTTTTTATTGTACGAGATATTTGAAACGAGGAGAAACCTCAAACGTCGGATGTTCTCCATTTTATAACAAAGAGCGCCGCCATCTTGTTCTTAGCGCTAACGCTAGATAACTGATAAGTCCTTCAATTTCTGCATCTAATTTCTATCTCATCTCCAAATTCCTGAGTTACTAAATTTTCTATTCTCATATTTGCAAACCCCCAAGTCCCAAGAATCCAATCTTTATAAATGCAATTACATCTTCAAAAGAAAGAAACCGACAAAATCTTCAAGTCAACAGATCACAAAGGTTCGAAGTCTTCAAATTTTAAAACCTTACAACTCAGAAATCAACAAGTACTGTTGCCACATTTTCCCTAAGGAAGCTAAATTTGTTGTGGACTGTACTCAAGCGCCAAGATAAAGAATCGACCCAGTCGATCGAACCCATAATCACAATTTACCAACGAAATATTGATGGTCTGTCATTTCGTAAATTACCGCGAGATTACGGCTCATTACATGGTTTCGTACAAAGTTGCCGATGACAGCGTCTTCCTATGCTCCCGTCTAAGCTGCAATGTCTAAACTCTTAACGATATGCATCCTAACGGAAGAATACTTGTACGATGTTCCCAACTTTCCAAACTCTGAATGGATGAACTAAAACGATACCCCCAGGACATTGCTGTGACCTTATATGAAGTTGGTATTCAACGAAAACATCATTTGGATGGTAATTTCGTGTGTAAACTGAGATTATTCGGAAGTTTTGAGACACTTCGCGGAAGTCGGTTAACGCGGGTAATTCTTCGCAAATTTCGGATTTCTTGTTGAATAACAGTTCATGAGGAACTCTTAGAAATTTCGACTTGACAATTTTTAAATGTCTTTTGACTTCAAATTTCTGAATCTTTAAATTTTCAATGTTTTAAATTTTAAAATTGTAAACAAATGTTGTTTACAATTTCTTAGTTCAAAGTTTTTCTAAATTGTCTAATTTCTAAGATGCTCAATACGTCCATCAAATTTTCATTTGTTCAAATTTTATACATTACTAAACTTTCAAATTATAACCTATTTGACCATCGTATATTAAGTGGCACCAGAAATGCAGCTTGAAATGTACATAAACATCAGAAATATCAGAAAAGTCCAAGACATTACAGTGAATATAGTAGCAGATATTGCAAGCAAAGTGTAAATTTAATTAAAGTTTCCTGCGAATACCTCCGGAGCTTAGAGAGGTCATTGAAAATGATGCTGCCAACATATTACAAGGTCACGAAAACAGGTCAAGCCCTACATATAATGATCAAAGTTCCGAAAGTACATGAAATTAAAGCAGTTACCGTTTCTTGGAGAGCAGAGTGTAGGACTCTTTGGAGCCGGTGCAGAGTCTCATCCTCATTTTGCGAGCTGCCCTGTCGACGCTTCGCTTTTTAGCAATGCCGCCTTCCAAAACTGGCATCCAGGCGAATTCGACGCGGGTCGATAGACGACAAAATCGACGACAACACTGAGATCATTGAACACCGCCCACGTACACGAACACAGCACACCTACGCTTTCTCGTTTTTTAGCCACACATCAGCCGGGAATAATCGAGAGGGCGATTAATCGTCTTCCCTTTCTACACAGTAATTATTTCGTCGACGATTTTTCCCAATAATTCTTCGGTCTTATCGAAGAGAAAACAGCTCGGTCTCCACCCACGATCTTCTACCTCCCCTTCTTCTAGTCTTCTGCGTATAGTTTCTCTTCTTCTAGACAAGTATGATAAGTGCGGTCGTCGACCAAAAGCGTTCATCAATGGACACTCGTGACACGTTTCTGCTCTCGTACTATTCTCGGTTAATGGCACTCGACTAAATGGCCTCGCGTAAAAAAGCCGTAGCCTCTTTATTTCCACGTAGCGAGTGGTAGAAAGTTACAAGGATCGACACTCGTTTTCAGGAACGTCCAAATTGATACGTATCAGGTTCGGAGCACTTGTTTCATCATGCTCTCTCAGAATGTAGGTTTATTGCTTCCAGCATTCTCAAATCCAAGATGAACAGAGGGCAGACGTTGATAACTTCTTTCTCGGAATCGCCACGAAGTACGTTCACTTATCGCGAACCGAATGATCATGATTTTAATTTATGAATGAAACTTGCTACTTGGAAACCTGCCGATTTCCACGTACCGTAATCGCGTTGAAACTCGCAGAAACTTACGGCGTTACACGTTTAGTCCTCACCGGATGAACACGGAACGATAAAGTTCGAAGTTTGCGGGATTACGTGAACCGAGGATAAAATGGACGCGAAACAGCAGCGAAGCGATCACGAAGCTTGCATCGCGTCGTATGAGCGGAGCCGATTGTCGGACGATCGTGTGGCTGCAAGCAGCAGAATAGAGGGGAGTCTCGGGATGTCCAATGGCAAAAGTCAACGAGAACTCTTGAAAGACAGTCGGAGATACCGCAAAACTGGTACGCGTGTAAACACTGCGAATATCACCGACACGTGACGTTACCAGCAGCTGTAATTACGAGATCCACAAGCGTTTGACCGACGTAACGTTAATTTGAACCAGCAATCTCGTCGGAAAAATGTGTTTGAAATATGGCACTTGTGTGGAATGAACCGGAGTCTTATATCTACAGGCACCTAGAAATTAACAGAGCACGATTATGAAGTACTTGTGACGAGGAATGGAGGTGTGGCTACGATACTTTATCGATACTTCATTGATACTTCATGTCATATTTATAGTTTATTTTTAATTTTTGTCAGGTAAATGTATAATAGTATGTACAGTTGTTAATAGGTAATATTGTATGTTTATAATTATGTATGTGTTATACAATAGGCATATGTTGTTAGGTATACATACACAATATACATACATATACATATACATATACATGTACATGTACATATGCATATGCATATTCATATACATACACATATGCATATGCATATTCATATACATACACATATACATATACATATTTGTAATAGGTGATTTAATGTATAGATATGAATTGAGGGTTAAGTTGACATGTGCTCAATGTATCATTACATGTTCATGAATTTTGAATTAACATATAAATAGAGTCACAATATACAAACTATGTCTTAAGAATAATTTGTAATTTATCAATGCAAATATTTGAAAATTTCTGACGCAGAAAACTTGACAATCTATAAAATGTTGCAAATGTAAAAAACCTTAAAATTCAAAAAATTCGAAAGCAACTATGAACCTCGATATCAGTGCATCGGTATCAATATGATCGATAAGAGTATCACTAGTCACAGGATGAAGAAGTCACAAGTTCACTCACTGTTCGCACTCGCGATTACACGTGAACGTTCCCTGGAAAAGGTGAAGAAAGCGTGCAAAAAATCAATTTCCGTGAAACACGTAGGCGAGGGTGAAGGATTCCCGCACGTAGACTTGAATGGGCCTCGGTGAAGAACACACGTGCGTACGCGTAGCCCGACGAAGCGAGTATGAAACGAGTAGGCATGCGTCACGCGCTCGTAAGGCCCCGATCCTAGTGGCACAACTGCTCCGGAGGGGGCAAACCGCCGTGTAGGGGGCAAGGGGGAGAGAAAATCGACGAGTGGGCCCCCAGGGAGGAAATATCTTTCCCCTTCTCTAGGTTTTCTCTTTCTGTTTAACTTGATACTTCTATCCTTTACCTCTGTGTTTCTTCTTTTCTGCTTCGTTCTTTTTCTTCCATCTCTGTCGCTCCATTTCCGCCCTCATCTTCGATCTTTCATATTTCTTAATTTTCTTTCATTTTTCTTCATTATTTATCGTAATTGCCTTCCGTATCTTTATAACGCCTTCTTAATTATTCCATCTGGGTTTCTATCTTAATTATTATTGACCGTTTAATTGACGGTAATTGATGCCTGTTATTACGTTGTACATGTTTCCGATTAATTTGTCGATATAATTAGAAATATTTTTCCTGTTCTACTGACGTGTTTATAGCTGTAAAAAATAATTACGTGCAAGGTTATTAAGTGCACGGTTTCAAATTTAATTAACTATTTTTATTCATTTTGGAGTAATCGCTTGTTTTTTATGGCGTTATGCTTTATGTTCTTTATGTTTATTTGAAGTTTTTATTATTTGCTTTATTTGAAGTTTATATTATTTAATTTATATCAGTTTTACATTATTCATTCGTTCGAAGTTCATGTTATTTAATTTATTTGAAGTTCATATTAATTATTTTATTTATACAAAGTCTATTAATAGATTTATTTATTATTTAATATACATATGTATAGTATTATAAAATTCATTTCAAAATACGTTAAATATATTTACATGCGCATATAGTTTGAAAAAAATAAGTAAATATGCATTTCATGGTATTCTCGATACAAAATGGCTGACTCGGAAGAAACGACGAACAGCAAAGTGCCTTTATAATTGGCCATTAGCGAATATTTAATTTTCAATTGATCCAACGTCATTCAGAATTATCCTTTCCCCGTTTCTCAGCGTTTGATGGTTTCTATAGGTCAACCCCGTGTCACGGGCACACCGTGTGCCGTTATGTGTTAAATATGTCCGCCCATAAGTTTCCGCGGTTGTTGGCATCGAGCTTTAGTACCGTAGGTGGTAATCGTCGATTATGTAAATCAACGAGACTTTTGACCACCCACGACTAGTTCTCAATCTTTCGCTATCCTAATGACATATGCTGCTAATTTTAGCTACAATTTCTTCATGCCAATTAGCTTATCGTGGACACCTCGAGAATAAATAGTTTCGTGATACCAAAGTGACTGAAATTAAACTGCAGCACCGTTCAAATTGCGAAATGTTAAAACAAATAGACAATTTAATTAGCAATTCAATGAGAACCGTTCCTGATTAATTAATATTGATTTTACTCTACGTGGGTGTTCTACGACCACTCTGCTTCAAACATTTTATAACGAATTTTCTTGTCGATGTTTCGGTGAAAATGTTACCATTTTGTTTGCAGTTTCTTGTATACGTACTTGAATACATACATGTACATACGTGTAAAAATGATAGCAAACGTTACATAATTGTAATGTCGATGATGGTCACTTGCAGTTCTAAAATAGCTGGCATATCAACTTAACCTCCACTTTATCTATTGAATTATATAATAAGACAGTGTATATCTAACAAGTACAATATATGTATACATATGCGTACAGTATACGTATTATTGGTTCTATTAAATATAACACACGTAATTTATTAATTTAAATCCTCTTAAAATTGATTGTAATCCAGCCACCTCAAAAAATAAAACGTTCACATTTAATGCGAATGAGACACTTCCAAGAACAAGATATTCAAAACACGTACATTGATATTATTTTTAAACGATTCTGTGCAGGCTCATCTAAGCCGAGCAGGTATCCATTTATGTAAATGAACATCAAGTAATGGCGTTTGCATAAAAGCTGACAGGTTTTGCAGATAAGTACGAGTTCGATGCGTTTCAACGCACGCACATCGCCAATAAAATCCTCGAGATGGTCATGGAAGAATGCCTTTGCGGACAGACGCATTTTTCCGGCAGAGCAAAATTCAATGACTATGAGGGTACGCCCCATTAATCGTGTCCCATAAACTTCCACATAAGCGGAAAAACGTACTCGTGAACCCCTTTCAACAAAGGTGGCAATTTTCGAGGGTTCGACACACGCGACATATGTACTAGAAGTCCTCACGATTTTTGATGCTTCGAATGAAATATTTAATCTGTTTGTGGGAAAACCGCCCATAGGGGTAGGACTTTAGGGAGAAATGAGAGCAACATTTTTGATAATACACCACTTTTTATTGCTTTTTAGGACTTAGTATTTAGTGTTTAGTGTTTAGCTATTTAGTAACATCCACATTTTCAATTTGGTATAATATGGAGTTATTATAGAAAATTTTTTGCAAATTTTTGTGATTTGTGTTGGTTATGTTAGGTTAGGTTTTAGTATTAGGACCTAGTATTTAGTATTTAGTGTTTAGCTATTTGGTAACATCCACATTTTCAATTTGGTATAATATGGAGTTATTATAGAAAATTTTTTGCAAATTTTTGTGATTTGTTTTGGTTATGTTAGCTTAGGTTTTAGTATTAGGACCTAGTTTTTACTATTTAGTGTTTAGCTATTTAGTAACATCCACATTTTCAATTTGGTATGATATGGACATATAATAGAAAAAATAATAACATTTTTGCAAATATTTGCGTTTTGTACTGGTTATGTTAGGTTAGGTTACTTTTGAAGAATGGGTTATGTAACGTGTCACCATTATAAATTGATATCTTTAATAATTTAGGGACATTAGACATTTTATAATGTGACATATAGGCATGTTACAGTTAAACATTATCCATTCTCAGTTAGACAATGTACAATTACAATTAGTATAATTATAATCACAATCATCTAGTACAATTGCAATAACAATTATTATTATGATAATTTTAATCACAATCATCTAGTACAATTACAATAACAATTACAATAAGTAGAATTACAATTACAAGTATAGTTACAGTTACAGTTACAATTACAATTACAAGTATAAATATAAGTACAAGTACAAGTACAATATACAATATACTAAAATATAATTATTTGCCACATAAATAAGTAAAATTTGACCTGAAGCTAACAAAATTAGAATTTGTTTGTAACATAGAGAAAGCAATTATTTAAGGTAAATTGACGTGCATGATTGGTAATCACCGATTCGTAAGTGATTTCGAATCGAGCATACCGGACGTTTCGGTTGGAAATCAGTAACCAACAATGGAACTAATTCGCTGCCAAATGGAATCGTTTCCGTAGCCGCTTATTGGAATGCATTTACCCGCGGCTTTTGCTAATTCGAGCCTTTTATGCTGTTCATTTTCTGGGTTGCGATGCACGTAATTTCCATCCGTCCTTTAGAAACGATCTCCGTCTTTCCGTTCTATTAATATCGCGATGGAATGAATATTGACTGCTGATTCTTTACGCGAACAGATCAATTTTATCTGGCCAATTTAATCACTTAGGAACGGAATTTAGAAATAGACAATTTTCAGTCTTTTAAGGTGTGTTTGCAAATTTTTGAAATTTATAAGCATTGACATATTTAGAGTTTTAAATATGAAAAATTTCTTGCGAAGTAATTATGCAGAAATATGAAATTTTCAAATTTCAAGCTTGGTAATTTAAAGAATTAAAAATTTAGAAATGTTATTGTACTTCAAATTTTTCAATTTTCAGGTTTTTAAACCTTGAAGTCCAAGGTAATTTGAAAAATTGCAAGAATTTTGGTAATTTGCGAAATTTAGAAATATAGAAATTCCAAGCCTAATTTCAAACATACCATTTTGAAAATTCAGAACTCCCCCAAATATAAAAATACCAAATTTCATACAGAATTATTTTCCACTTGAAAACTGTCCACCACAAAAATATTCTCAAACCCAGAAACTTAAATTATCCAATTAATAAGTGGCCTATCAATCACCGTCCACGTGTCCGTACCCCTCGTGTATTCCTAAGAAAAAAAGTGTAAAGTGAAATCGATTGTTGTAAGTACCGGAAGAAGAACGGATTCCAGGAGTCGGAACCAATGTCACAGCTGTGATTTACAGGTTCTTTCATTACTGCCGTCGAATAGCATCCCAACGTGGAAAACACCGACAATAACATACCGGGTGACGCCGTAGCATATGTGCGGCACTCATAAACTACACGAGTACAATGCTAGGCTCTTCGGTTCGATTGCTATTGTTCCAAACGTGCACACGCAGAATGAAAGTCAGCGATTCTACAACACTTGACAGTTACACCACCAGAATATTGTTTATACCAGGCTGGCATCGTCGAGTACGCTTTTGTAGCTTTCTTGCTAGGCGATTAACTCGTTCGAGTGTTTAACCCTTCGATGAAACGTGCTCGATAAACTTGCCGGTTAATAACAACAAATGTTATTTTTTATTCAAGCTTGGTTCATACTTTCAATTCAAACGGTATCTTGATTCATATTTTGTACTCCAGAGATTCTCAGATTATTTTTAACGAAAGTCTATTGTCTATTTTTGGTTGAAGTCTGTTTTTGATCAAATTAAATGAAGAGATAGGTACGTTATAGTAAGAAAATAAAATGTTATATTCAGGGATCCTTGATAATATAACTTATAATTGGACCAAAATTTCAAGTTAAAAAATATTTAGTAAGGTTTGTCACGTTTAAGCTGTAAGTACGTGAGATTTGTCAAAATACAGGAAGGAGTTAATAATAAAAAAGAATTAGATTTGGTAACCGATTTTTAGAATCTAAACACGTGAATGTTAGGCTACATGCACGCGTTCTCCCGACCTACACGAACACAGTCGCTTGCCCCAGCTATCTGTCTACCTACCTACCTACTCACCTACTCGTTCATATCCATTCACCTAACCTGTCCCGTTTCTACGGACCGCTTTGCTCTCGCTTAATGCGAGCAAACTATGTATACGAACGTAAGTACACTCGCCTGCAACGTAGCCTACCCTGGATGACCTCACAATTGATGACTTCCAAATTTTCTCGATTAAACATTTACTAATGACTCTGAATTTTTGAATTGTTAATTTGTACGTTCATATATCAAGTGAAATAGACGAATAAAATCGATTTTGTTAACAGAAAAGTTTCTTAACAAAAATATTTATAAGATCTAAAATCGATAACAGTAATGAAGTTAATAACACTAAAATTTCTAAGAGCTAACTTGCCATTTATTTACGTTTACCTACCAAGTGAAATCAATGAATAAAATAACAATAAAGTTCCTCAACAAATATGCCTGCAAGATCTCACATCGATAACAGTAGTGAAGTATCCGCAAACGCAATTAATTTAACGAGTTAATTAAACCTGTAATTGATGGTAATAGATTTGAACGTTACTGTACCAACGACAATAACTATCGTGATATTCTGATCGACAGTTCGGAAGAAGGCGTGCGATAGGTAGTTCAAAGGAAAAATAAAAATAAAGGTTGCATTGTACACGGCAGATTTCGTAAACAAGATTAGTAACTATGCAATGATAAACGAAGAGGCGTGAACAGAGGTACGCTTGCTGTTACCGCGATAACGCAGATGCCGTAGGCGATAACCTGTATTATGAATCACAATACTCATTAATATGAAAATGATATTCGCTATTTCTTCCCGATTCCCTTATCTTACGGGTAGCAGGGACCGCGAGAAAAAGGACAATGCACCCACTCGAACAACCTGTGCACGGAAAATGAGCTAGTCCCGTTCGAGAGAAGAACAATAAGAAATGGTTACGTAAGGGATTGTATGCGTTGTGACATGTACACGGGCGGACAGAAAAAACGACGAAATAGACTGAAAGATATGGAGAATGTTGTATAACGTTGTTTCGCGATACGTTATTGGCGGGAGGGGTGGATAGCTTTTGTTCGGTGCTTTTGGAGTTTTGGATATTATGGGGTTTTTGGGGATTAGGGGAGGTAGGATTTGGGGATTTGAGGATTTGGAGATTTGGGGATTACGGGATTGGGGGTTTAGGAATTTGGGAATTTGAGAATTTGGGAGGGTGGAAATTTGAGAGGGTGGAAATTTGGGACGGTGGGCAATTGAGAAGGTGGAAATTTGGGAAGGTGGGAATACGAGGAGCTTGGAAATTGGGAAGGTGGGAAATTGAGAAAGTGGAAATTTGGGAGGGTCGGAATTTGAGAAGGTGGGAAATTGGGAAGGTGGGAAATTGAGAAAATGGAAATTTGAGAAGGTGGGAAATTGAGAAGGTGGTAATTTGGGAGGGTGGGAATTTGGGAGGGTGGGAATTTGAGAAGATGGGAAATTGGAAAGGTGAAATTTGGAAGGGTGGGAATTTGAAAATTTGGAAATTTGGAAATTTAGAAATTTAGAAATTTGGAAACTTGGAAACTTGGAAATTTGGAAATTTGGAAATTTGGAAATTTAGAAATTTGGAAATTTGGAAACTTGGAAACTTGGAAATTTGGAAATTTGGAAATTTGGAAATATGGAAATATGGAAATATGGAAACTTGGAAACTTTGAAACTTTGAAACTTGGAAACTTGGAAACTTGAAAACTTGGAAATTTGGAAATTCTGAATCCTGAAAAATTTGCAAATTTGCAACCTTAAAACTACAAAACCTCAAAAATCTACGAATTTAATTTAAGTCACCATACATCTCTCGAAACACTTATACATAAAATGTTTAAAGACCTGTCAAATTTCCCAGTTAATATAAAAATTATTCAAATACATAACCATGCAGGCGAGTCCATAACAGACCGGAAAGAAAACAAATACCTCGACGTTTCGGTTTCTGTTTCCCCTGCAGGAAAAAGCAACGAATAATGGAAAAAGGAGAATGAAAAAAGTAGAGCGACGCTGGAAAAACGTGAAAACAAAAGGGAGGCTGGAAAGGGTAGTGGTCCCCTTCCAACGAGTGTCACCGTTTTGACAGACCTTGACGAATTTTGACAGCGTACCGCTGTTCGAGCTCCAAGAGCTTCTTCAATGAAATTTGGAAGAGAAAAAGGGGGTTCAGACCATGGCGAACGGACTATCGAAATAATAGAGTAACGCGCACTCGATCATGGCACTTTTGCTGTTGCGTCCTTTGTGATAACATGAAAAATCACTTTATTTTTTTTTTACATTTTTTATACTTTTTATGGATTTCATAGATTTTATAGGTTTTATAGATTTTATAGATTTTATAGATTTTATAGATTTTATAGATTTTATAGATTTTATAGATTTTATAGATTTTATAGATTTTATAGATTTTATAGATTTTATAGATTTCATAGATTTCATACATTTTATATGTTTTATATATTTTATACGTTTTACACATTTCATACGTTTTATACATTTTATACATTTTATACATTTTATACACTTTATACATTTTATACATTTTTTTTATACATAAGATAAATAGTAATACAATAATATGTATATCTTATCTCTTGCATAATATTAGTAATGTATAATAATTAAAAACTGTGTTCAATAAAAATTGTAAGTACTTGCCCCAATTTAAAGTAGCAAGGTAAAAGTATGAATTAAATATACTATCAATAATTGCACAGCAAATATTTGTTCTAAACTGCAGCTAAATAAACAACTCCTCTTTCCTCATTCCTGCCAGCTGCAAATGTTACATTTTCCGACTCAAAGATATGAAATTACACAGAGATATAAAATACACGGTGAAGTCCATTTATCGAATTGCTAGTGAACCGATTGAAATTTCATCGAATATCCGATAAAATCACTGGTAAGCCGTTATTATCTAAACTATTATGGAACATTATTCCAGCTCCATGAACGCGAGGGTATAATATAGAGCTGGATAATTTAATTTCGTGCTTGAATTACTTGATCCAAAAACGAGTTGTTATTCGAACAAGAAACCATTTCTGAGGGAGATCATTACGTTATTATTTGACGAAGTTATTGCACTTCGTGATGAATTTTATCATATATTTATTCATATGAATTCCGGTTAATTATGAATGTAGCTAAATGAACATAAAGCTCATTCAAATTATTTTAAAAAAATTTTTTAAATTTTCGTTTCATGTGGGATTTTCAACGCAGATCCATATGTTAGTTATTTACTTGACAAATAATTTTGCAACGCAACTAATCTTCGCTTTACTGCAAAGGAATATAAGATCTGGATTTTATGAAAATCCTAAAATCCTATATTTGCACGTGAATACAGAATGCATTTCAGACAGAATGCATCTTCATATGGAATACGTTTAAACGCAGAAACCGTTTAACATTTATTATTTACATGACAAGCTCATCGTAACTCAGCATAATCCTATGACTCTGAAGAGAAACACAAGATTACAAAATTTACAGCTTGCATGAAAATCCTGATGTCTTCTATTTGCGAACTGATAAACGAATCTAACTACGTGGATAAATGCTTTCATGTAGGATTTTCAACGCAGATTTATTTGTTATTTACAGCTCCGCAACTCAACTAATCTTTTCTTCAAAAGAGGAATATAAGATTCGTAGATTTCGTATAAATCCCATAATATTTGCCCGCGAATGGGTCTGAATTTTTCACACGAGATAAGTTTAAACCCATCAACCTGACAACTGCATAATCTCTTCAGGAGTACAAAATTATAAGGAATTTTCGTAAAACCCAGTAATATTTGCGCATCGATAGGGGTCTAAATGGGCGCGTTTTCATGCGGGATAAATGACACGCTGCAGCACCGAAAAGGGAACGATTGGGACGCGTGCTTTGAAAATAGGGTCAAACGATAGGGGGAAGACAGGCGGCTGAAGAAAGACGAAGGGTGCCTCATAGAAACCTGCTAGCCGACCAACGTATGTACCTAATTCTGGCCTTTCATCCGATCTACACACGCGTGCTACATACGAACAAGTAACAAGAGCAACGCGACGCTGATCGTCAAAGTGATGCGCGTGCGACAGGAAGACAGACAGACAAACGTACTGCGTTATTAATGACGACGAAGGGTCAGCTGCTTCCGCGTGGAATCATCAAAGCGAAAAAAAAGAAAGGTTTTACGAATGCATCTATCTGCGTTCGCGCCCCATGCTGAGTGTCAGAGTTCATTTTTTCGTCAAATTACTTTCACGCTCGGCATTTTCGATACAGGGCGTTCGCAATTTATTTTCCTATTGCCATTCGGGGGGAAAAGCCTCAAATTTTTCTAACGACCTTACGATCGTTCAGGTGATTGTTCAATGCGCCGGTGATTTATTCCCTTCATTTTTATACATGGGTTTGATAGAAAATTCTGACGTTCATTTTGTTCGGATATTGCGATTGAGATGTTTGAAAAATGGTCAGAAGATTGTTTTGTTGAAAAAAAATATTGAAAATTATTTATATAAATGGTGGTTCGTTTTGTGTAGATATAAATAAAAGACCCAAAAGAATCAAATTTAAATGTTAAATTTTAGTGTTTTAATTGAGATGTTCTTTTATGAAGAAAATTATGTTTACAATGATTCTAATATTTTAAACAAAAATTATAATTGAAAAGACCCAAAAGAGAAATCAAATTTAAATATTAAATTTTAATCTCTTAAGATGTCGCTCTTTCAAGAAGAAAATTATATTTGCAATGACTCCAATATTTAAAACAAATATAATCGAAAAGACCCAAAAGAAGAATTAAAATTAAATATTAAATTTTAATGTTTTAAGTCGCTCTTTTATGAAGAAAATTATATTCACAATGACTCTAATATTTAAAACAAATATTATAATTAAAAAATCCGAAAGAGCGGCAAAATTTAAATTGATGTAGTGATCATCTCCATAACAGCTTCTATAAAATAACAATTTATTGCATAACTAAATATGAATTATGCATGAATTATAGTATTATATATATTATGAAGAAGGTACAAATTATGCTTGTCTCTGTATCCAGCAATTTAGTGAATGTACGATACAAGGTTAACCGAAAGTGAATAAGACGATGTTATCATTCCAATCACGCTTACGAGCGGACATTTCGCCCTCCCTTCCGGCATCTGGTTTCCGGTCTATAGCAAATTAAATCTGTTCTAGAGTGCACATTAAGATCCTCGGACTCCCCGAAACGATTTTTCAGACGGAAACGGAAAAGGAAACGAGTGTATTCGATTTTATGTGCTTTCGTCACGAGTTTTCTGTCGCGATTCAGATTACTTATCGCGACGTTACTTCATTTAGGGACTGTTCTAACTTGGACAATTATTTAGATCAGTCACAATGTGCATTACTAAATATATTCATACTGATTTATCAAACTAATAAATATCAAACTGACTTGTCTAAAATTCCTCTTTAAAAATGCTGAAGAGTACAAAAAAATACTGAGAAGCACTAAAAAGAGAATTACTAGAAATTAATAATATGTTACTTCATTTAGGAACTGTTCTAACTTGGACAATTATTTAGATTAGTCCTATTACAACGTTCATCACCAAACTTATTCATACAGATTCAAACTAATAAATACCAAAACGTCTTCTAAAATACCTCTTTAATAATATCAAAAAGTACAAAAATACCAATTGACCAATCGAAAATAATAATAATGTTAGACATGTAAGGAGAATAAGACGTGATTAGAAGAGCCAGGAGGTACATTATTTCCTGGCTTCACCAACAGCCGCGGATAAAACGAACGAGTATCCAGGATGGAAATCCTTCTTCCTGTCGGCGAATCGTAAATCGACCTGACGTCCGTTTTCACCAAGACAGTGACTAACGAGGTGTAAAGACACTTGGTGGAGGCTCGAGAAAGTGGGATATGATGGAAAGGAACGTGAATTAGGATTGTAGAATAATGGTGACGTCAACGTTTTATCTGACAGCTTTGTTGTGTTGTAAAGTTCAGTATAAAATATTAAAATATGCAATTTACTGCTTATCAACTGCATTTATTCTCTTAGCCAAATATGTAGGAGTAAAATGTGAAGTGTTAAAAATTGCGGTTCGATTTGGAATTTTTGACTGGAATTTAAGAAGATTGATATTTTGTAATTGGTTCTGAGTTTTTTAATCTGGCAAATTTCTATCTGACGAATTTCTTATTTGCCAAATTTAGGAATGGAGGTTGACACTTTTGAGTTGGTTCTGAATTTTTTGATCTGGCAAATTTCTATCTGACGAATTTCTTATTTGCCAAATTTAGGAATGGAGGTTGACACTTTTGAATTGGTCCTGAATTCTTATCTGACAAATGTCTAGATTCAGTAATATTTAATTACATAAATTAACTTCCTATATTCTCAATTTCCAGACAGGAAAATATATAATTCCATAAATTTCCAATTTAGTCATTTTCTAAATTTCTAAATTTAATATTTCACTTTATAAATATACAACTTCCTAATTTTATACATTTATAAATTTAATATTTCGATTCATAAATATTCAACTTCTCAACTTTCTAAATTTATAAACTTAATACTGTAATTCGTAACTGTCCACTTCCTAAATTTCATTTCCAATATTTCAACTTTTATGTAACTCTTCTAAATATTTCGTTTCACAAATCTACTACACTATAAATACAAAAGTCATATTTCTGACTGTGTTTGTGTAAAGCCTCTCCATATCTACTACACTATATAAATATTTTTATAAATTGTCAAATTTAAAAATCTCTGAACACTCAAGTTTTTAATGTTAGGTTAGGTGTGTTTGGTATGTTAGGTATGTTAGGCATGTTAGATATGTTAGGTTAGGTAAGTTAGGCGGGTTAGGTAGGTTAGGTAGGTTAGATAGGTTAGGTGGGTTAGGTAGGTTAGGTATGCTAGTCTTCCTAAAGGTAACTTCACAAGTGCAGACTTTTCGAAATTCACCTCACCATACGACGTAACCTAACCAAACCCTGATTTTTACCTCGAAAGCATAAAATTCCCCGAGGCATAAAAATATCCTTGTAACATGTAAGAAGTAAAATAGAATTTGCCGCGCAGAAACACCTGTTGCATCCACACTGGCAGTAAATCAATCGTTCGGACAGTAACGTAGTTTGAGGAAAAGATGTAAAGGTTTCGGTCACACCTTCGATTTTCATCCGAATGATCTTGTCGTGCGTTGCATCGATCGTTTTGCGTAATATAAACTGACTCGTTACGCACAACAATTGTCACTGTCATGCGATATCGCGTGTAACACCTTATCGCCTGATCTCGTGTCTTTTGTACCGGTTTATGGCGGGCAAATCGCTTTCTCTTCTGAACTGGAGGGTCATTTTTGTTTTATCACGTGCGACGGAAGTAGTCGCAAAATGAATTTCGAGAGAAAAGAATGGGAGTGAAAAAAATCTGTTATGTTTAATGCAGGTTTTTTTCCGCCATGTTTCTGTATTATGCGCATCCTTGGTTTGTTTGACTTTGGCATTTAGGTTGTACTGTCTCTCTAGGAGGTTTTGTCTAGTGTCACTTCTCCATCCCTACTCTTTCAACCATAAGTGATTATACACGTGTAAACTTTCGAATTAACCGGTCATTTGTTTATCTGATCAGGAACCTAATATCTCGACCGGTTAAATGAAAGTATACCGTACATTACTATTTTCATTCTATATTTAATACTGCGAAATATGAGTAACATATCTCCATATATTACTCAACTATTTATTAATCATTTCTTAAATAAGCAAATTTATTTAAATAAATATAAAATAGTTTATAGAGTACAAATTATCATAGCAAAAAATAAAAAATTTGCTGCCTTAATTCTGTAAAATTTTGCAAAAGTTTGTTTCAAACAACTGATTGTTAGAAACAGAATTTATTTCCTAAAAATTTACCTTCATCAAGGTTTTAAAAATTAACGAAAATATTGTCGAAAAATTTCAATTCAAAATTTGTGCTTTTCGTTAATTATTTATCAAGTAATTTCAATAAAAGAACAGATAAAATATAAGTGTGTATATTTATATGCTACATTTCGACTGATTTATCAAGATTAATGGCTACTTGATAAATGACAGAAGCTACTAATACCATTAGACTTTTTGATGTGTAAATAAATATTTCGGATTAATCACCTACTATTTCACGAATCGTTTCCATGTATAATAATTGCGCGTGATATACGGTAACGATTTACGACACGAAGCCTGACAAATAGTTTTGTTAGAATCTTGATAGAGCGTCAACAAACTCCTGAACATCAATAAACGTCCTGTTATGAAACTCTATTCAAACGGACAAGATAAAATATACTCTCATATGTTCAAGAATTCTTTTCCTTCATCTGCAATCAGTGAGTTGAATGTTTCGTTTGATTTGTTACGTTAGTTTCTCCTTTCATACCTGTTTCGATAGTGTTGATCGTCTATTCTGTGGATACACTTTATCAATATCCTAATCTCTGACTACAAATCATACCAATTTCTTAAATGTTATTCAATTTCGACGTAAAAATATAAATTTAACTCTGTCAATTTCACTTAGGACGATATGGTAAAACTGGTCGATATTTTGAAACCGTTTTGTTTCAAGTCTTATGCAACTAGCTATTAATGATCAGGTAGACTCTATTCAATTTTATATTTGGTTTAATTGAATTTTAAGTAACTCTTATATTTGTGGTGGTGTTATGTTAATTTTGTGTAAATGTATGTGTTTTGTGTTAGGTAACAAAAGAGTGAATTAAGTGCAGAGGGAAGAGAATGTACCGGTGTCAACCTATGAGTTGGTGAAGAGGATGACGCGTTTAGAAGAGCTAGTTGGTCAGAATAGAATATCTACATTTCTGAATCTTTACATTTCCGAATTCCAACACTCCCGAATTTTTACACTCTCGAATTTCTATTTCTCCGAATTTCTGCACTCTCGAATTCCAACACCTCCAAATCTCAACGCTTCCGAATTTCTACGCCCCCAAATTCCAACACTTCCGAATCCCTACGCATGTGAATTTCAACACCCCCAAATTCCAACACTCCCGAATCTTTACGCCCCCAAATCCCTAAACCCCCAAATTCCAACACTCTGGAATCCCTACGCTCCCAAATTCCAACACTCCCGAATCCCTAAGCCCTCGAATTCCGACACCCCCAAATTCCAACACTCCCGAATCTCTACGCTCCCAAATTCTAACACTCCCGAATCCCTAAGCCCCCGAATTCCGACACCCCCAAAATCCAACACTCCCAAATCCCTACGCCTCCGAATCCCTAAACCCCCAAATCTCTATACTCCCAAATTTCTACTTCTCCGAATCCCTAAACCCTTGAATCCCTACATTTCCAAATCCCTCCATTCCCAAATTCCCCTATCCCAAAATTCTCACACCCCTAAATCGCTACATTCCCAAATCGCCGCATCCCCAAATTCCTCCACTTCCAAACTCTCGCATCCCCAAATCACTATATCCCCAATTCACTCCATCTCCAATAATTTTACAATATTTTACAGTATTTTATAATTCCCATACCAATTTCACAATAATCATAAAAAGTTTCTCTTACTCAAAGATATAAACTCATGCAAGTTACATGACATAAGTGGAACTGGAAGGAAAAAAATAAATAATTCCTTTCAACGTATAAATTATTATTTACGAGGAATTTCAATCCGATAAGCAGCGTGCGCAGTATTTTTTAAAAAGGAAAAACTCCACGAAAGCGACCAGTGGCTCGTAAAAGTGTCGTTACGAAATCACAGGGACGAATTATCTAATTCTGTCTAATCTGGTCTTTACTTTCAGTCACAACTGGTTTTGCGACTTTCCCGGACACTGAATGTGACTTGAGCCGCGTCAAACTTCGTAATTATTGTGACACACTCCAACCGTATATTCTCGTCGTTCAGAACCTGTGATTTTTCACGGTGCGATTCGACGTTTATGTACGGTATGTACCATCGAATTACTGCGTTTTAGCTGCGTAGCGAGACATGTTATTTCATAATTCGGAAGTTTTCGAATTTTTTAATTTTCCGGAATTTTAAGTTCGACATGTTGGTTTTTTACAAAATTCTCAAGTTCTCAAATTTCTCGAAATTCTCAAAGCTCTAATATTTTCGTAAATTTTCCATTCTCTCAAATTTCCCAAATTTTCGCAAATTTTCTCAAATTCTCAAACTTCTAATATTTTTGCAAAATTTCCATTCTCTCAAATTTCCCAAATTTTCGCAAATTTTCTCAAATTCTCAAACTTCTAATATTTTCGCAAATTTTCCATTCTTTCAAATTTCCCAAATTTTCGCAAATTTCCTCAAATTCTCAAACTTCTAATATTTTCGCAAATTTCCTCAAATTCTCAAACTTCTAATATTTTCGCAAATTTTCCATTCTTTCAAATTTCCCAATTTTTCGCAAATTTCCTCAAATTTTCAAACCTTTCATATTTTCACAAATTTTCCATTCTCTCAAATTTCCCAAATTTTGTCAAATTTTCTCAAATTCTCAAACTTCTCATATTTTCGCAAATTTCCTAAATTCTCAAACTTCGAATATTTTCGCAAATTTCCCAATTTTTCGAATTTTTCCTCAAATTTTGAAACTCATATTTTCGCAAATTTTCTAAATTCTCCAAATTTTCCAACTTCTCCAATTCCCAAATATCCCCAACTTTCCAAATTCCCAAAATGTCTACATTTTCAAATGCCATATGAAGACAAATAAAGAACACTGAATAATTACACACGTTTCATGTTCAACCCTCATTACGAAAATTATATAGCAATAAAAACACGCGTGTATGAAGCGTAATGTGCACGTGTGACGATATTACAGTACAAGGGGTTAATAACGATGAAAATGTAACCGTTTTATTCGAGACGAATCTTTCGCAAAGGTGTTCCCTAACGAAACTGGTTACCGGATGTCATACGCCCCCCTACTTGTTCGTTGCAACTTCCTTTGAAACGGGCACGAATCGCGCGAACAAAGAGTGGCAGGTTCAGCAGGTAGAAGAGCAGCTTATTCCCGGTTTCATCGTTGTCTACGATCCGGTATATAGACGTATATTAAATTAAAGCGAGTAGTTGATGTAGTGGCCGTGTACGTAGACCGCTTTGGTGTAGCCCGTTTCAACGAGTGGCCTCTTTTCACGAGGATGTAAGACGAGAAGAGCGTAAAAATGAAGTGGGCGTGCATGAAAATATCGTTGGGGACCCGCTTTTGCACGACAGGAGCATGCCTCCTCGTGCTCTTTAATATTCGAGGAGGAGGAGAACCTTTTATGGACGGTTGAGTGACGGTTGAACAGATCTTGCGTATCCTCGCGTCGTCGTTCCAAACACTATGTGCACGATTGCATGAGAAAAATTTGCAACAAGGCTATTAAGCGCGATAATATCGCCGGTGTGACGATGTTAAATCTCGTTCCCGCTGCGGAACACGCGGAGGGGATCGATATTTCGCGATCTACATGTGTATTCGTTTGCAGATATTTGCATACTTATCCTCCCATTTTTTCACAGCCAGTCCCAGCTAATTACTGCATCACTACGTAAAATGTTATTAAGGTACCTAAGACTGTTATTAAGGGGGGCACCTTTAGACAGATCAAAATAAGCTGATATTTGTGAATTTTTTGTATGGAACCTCTGTTTTGCATTTTCGAAATTTCAGGTATGATTTATTATAACTATTGACTATTACAGAATATTTTCTGTTTTGCAAAATATTTAGAAATGCCGGAATTATGACAATCCTTTCTGGAAGTTTTGGCGCGTCTCGTGAATCGTGCTAGCTTTCATATTGGTCTGATGCAAGTTTGCAGATAATGTTTCGGAAACTAACATTCACAGGTAGTAGATGAACCTCAGAAATGTGCAAAACATGTAAAATTGAAGAAATGCCGCTTTTAAAGAAAAACTTTGAATTTTATTGAAAATTTTTGTAAAGTACAGTTTCTGAAATGGTACCCACAAAAGTTCTATATGAAGAAATACGCTGAAAATATAGAATAACATTTTTTTTATAAATTAGAAATAAACATGACTTAGGTTTTGACTGTGATATGCATCGATCTTGATAATATAAGGAACGTTCTAATAATTAAATAGTAAAGTACAGTTTCCAAAATGGTACCCATAAAAGTTCCATATGAAGAAATATGCTGAAAGAATAACATTTCTTTATAAATCAGAAAATATGAACAATCTATAAATTTGCAAATACGTAAGCTTGAGATATTAATTTTGAATATCACGCAACCGCGTTGGAATCACGCTGAGAAAATTACATCTGCGTTATTAATAATCACAATATTGAACGCATAAAACCATCGATTTTTATCCTGTCATCGAGATGTATTTCCGCGCAGGTGTATCGCGGCTCATAACTTCCACGAAACACACGTCGAAGCAGTAAATAATCTGTAAAGGTGTTGAGTTACGCATTAATTTCATCGGTGAATAAAATAAAATGGCTTCGTGTTGTAATCTGTTATTGGTTAAGGAGACTCGAATTGCTTTGCCTGCACAAAGCTGCTAAATCATGGGATTGTCGTGTACGATCGATTATAAATTGCTGTAATAGCTTGATAATTGCCAGTGTGATCAATTTATTAAACTGTTAAGCAACTATAACTCAGACGTTCATGAATATTTTACATATATTTTGAGAATATTTATTTAACTGAAAGGCTTATTCTTTAAAGGCTTATTATCGTTATTAAACGTTTGTTTTGAAATGGATTATGTTTCATAATCGTTCTACATACGTGTATACTACTATTTGCAGGAAACTTTGAAACGAGTTGATAAAGTTCGTATACGAACTGGCAATCTGTCTCTCATCATGCGAAATTGCGCATTCGAGAAGCATTCAAAGTGGTTATTAAAGAGTATAACATCGAACGCATAAGGGTGTATCAACCTCTGCAACTTTAAAATCGTTTTAAAGGTGGGTGATCGAAATCAGCTTGAAATTTTAAACAGAGTAAAATTTTAAATTTGTCAACTTATCAACTTTTTCATTTGTCAATTTTTCAATTTGTCAATTTGTCAATTTATCAATTTGCAAATTTGTCAATTTTTTACGTAATCTTCACATTATGTAGCTATTGTTACATTTGATAATTATCAAATATTATCAGAAATTTTGCACTTTAAATTTTATGGAGTTTGAAAATTACGCAATTTAAGAATCATAAAATTTTTGACTTTATAATGTAAAAATCACCTAACTTCTTTCAAAATCGTAAAATTTGCAAATCTAAAATTTTAATTCGAACTTCACTGAACGTGGAAAAAATCTGGAACACTCTGTATAACGCAACAAATTACGTACACCAAGCGTTTTATTATGCAGATATATCGTATTTAACGTCCCATGTTATAAAAACTTGATCATTGCAACCCTTCAAGATTGATTGACTTGAAGCATGCACTGCATACAATTTTTCTGGCTCTCGAGTAAGCGATTCTTGGGTTTTTTTCTTTACTAACGTTAAATAAAAGATGAGACACGTGTGATTAAGTATGTAACGGTTAAAGGATGTTGCATCTTCTTAACATAGTAAGCTACAAGGTTGCACGTGAATTACAAAAATTTATTTCGTGTCGAAAATGGTAGTTGATATTGCGTTATGTATCAGAAGATCGTTCCTACATAATGATACACGAGGTGATCAAAATTTATGACAACCCCATATTATGGGTTTTTGAGTAAAACTGAAGAAAACGAGCCCGTGTAATAGCTGTATTTACTCTTTTTGTGTCAAAGCTGAGTTTTCAATAATTTTTATGTGGCACGTACCATAAAACGGCGCGTGGATCTGAAGGAAAAGTATATACATAGGTATTCGGAAGTGCAGAAATTTGGAAATTTGTGAATATAGCGATTTGGGAACATACCGACGTGAGGATGTAGGAATTTGGATATATAGCGATTTGGGGGTGTACCTATTTCGAGATGTGGAAATTTGAGGATATAGCAATTTCAAGGTGTAGAAATTTAGAAATGTAGGTATTCGGAAGTGCAGAAATTTGGAAATTTGTGAATATAGCGATTTGGGAACATACCGACGTGGGGATGTAGGAATTTGGATATATAGCGATTTGGGGGTGTACCTATTTCGAGATGTGGAAATTTGAGAATACAGCAATTTCAGGATGTAGAAATTTAGAAATGTAGGTATTCGGAAGTGCAGAAATTTGGAAATTTGTGAATATAGCGATTTGGGAACATACCGACGTGGGGATGTAGGAATTTGGATATAATAGCAATTTAGGGGTGTACCTATTTCGGGATGCATAAATTTGAGAATACAGCAATTTCAGGATGTAGAAATTTAGAAATGTAGGTATTCGGAAGTGCAGAAATTTGGAAATTTGTGAATATAGCGATTTGGGAACATACCGACTGGATGTAGAAATTAGGGTATATAGCGATTTGGGGGTGTACCTATTTCGAAACGTAGAAATTTGACGATATAACAATTTCAAGATATGTAAATTTGCAAATGTAGCTATTCGAAAGTGCAGAAATTAAAAATATAGGAAGTCGGAAGTCGATATATAGGTGTCGGCCTCTTCACGCACCAACGTGTTGATATCAGCACATCTTTTTCTCTACTAAATTATTTTAACAATACCGCTCTACATTTCCTAATATTTTCTTCATTTTCGAAAGATATCATTATTATTAACTAAGATTTCAAGTCAAGATATTTTAATATATCATGATCTTTCACACAGTAATAATACCTATTACCAATTACTTAAAATTGTAGTGTATCATTTTATTACTGCTTCGAGGGTGTTGAAAATGCAGATTGGATAAAATACAGAGTTTATACTACGAAATATAAAATAAATTTAATCCAATGAAGTTGCTTTTATACGACAATATTAATGTTAATATTTAAAGTGGAGAATCGTAAATAATTCGAGTGAGTTGAAATTTGAATACAAATGTGCTGAACTGTTCCGTATATTCAACTATAAATATTATTGTGTGCTTTTTAATTTATTACCGTATCGCGTCGGTCATAATTACTGTCAGCTCGTTGCTTAAATGTTACATAAACGTTTCATTTTAATAATAATTTAATCATTGCTTTTAAATGCTGTAATTTATTTATACATGTCCTGATCAAGGCCTGTAATAAAGGAACGCACGAGCTCCTGATCGATCATTTCCTGCAATTAACTGCAAAACATCTCACATCAAAAACATTAATAAAAGATTTATATATCCCCATAAAATTTTAGATTTCAAATTAATTTCTTATGTTTCTTATGTTCTCTCCAATTGCTACGAGTCTTTTACGATCGAAATTAAAATCTTATTGAGATGTTTATTGTTCTTTAAAAGTTACTCGATGTTGCGAGTATTAAAGTGAATCGAAATCGAAGTCATGTTACCTCGGCAAGATCAGAAACATGCAGTTTGTATTTGTATTTGATGTTTGTGTTCCTTCTTTGAATACGTTTTCTTTGGCTACACTTCAAACATTTCATATAGTAATTCCTAAAAGGAATGGCTGTGATACTTTTCGCGTTTTACAGTACTAGCAGAGGGAGCTTTTACATATTTGCATGCTTACATACACAGGGTGCTCGAAAAAGATTGTACCAAAACTAGTCTGTAATTTTTCACAGAATATCAGATTTTTAATAAATAAAAATTAAATAATTTTATAAAACTTCATAACTTAAGATGAACTAAACTAAAAATTTGCTCTTGAGTAAAAATTACAATAATTACAAAAATTACAAAAATTTTGTTAATGATATTATAAAATTGAAAATTTTCTACGTTATTTGATGTTTTAATTGGGTAAAATATTAGTCGAGGTCAATTAGTTAAAAAAAAATATTAATAAGTTTTAAGTTAGTGAATCGTGAAATATTTAACAAATTTAACAAATTGAAGATTAATTATTAAAAGAATAGAATTTCCAAAATTTACTTCTTTATTATTAATTTTCTTATGACATACTTTATTTCAGGGTGTAATATTATTTTTGAACACCCTGTATACGAAGCATCTCTGCTTCAACAAAGAACCAAACCTTTCAGACATTCTCCCTCTTTACTACACATTCTCATACTTCAAGTTATTTCTTCAACACGTTTCTTGTAACTCAAATCTTCCAAGCGCACTGATATCTTTTTAAATAAAACTTAGATTCTTGAAATAAAATTGTTAGACATAGTCTTTAAATTACTATTTCGAATAAATCGAAAGATATTTCGGAACGAATAGAAGATGTTCCAAAAACAGTAAATCATTAAGAATTATTAAGAATAATTCTTTATTAAGAAAAATTATTAAGAATAAAAATCGATGTTAATTTTTAAAAATTATCCTGATTTATTAAGCAATATGAAATACTAGAAATTACACTTATTTTTTCTTAATACAATTATTTTAGGTTTGTGTTGATATTTGTTTCATTAGAAGGCCATTTTAAACCTAACCTAACTTTAACAGATTATGACCTATACTGATTTATTAACAAGTATCTTATGTTTGAAATAATAGAAATTAATTATAATTATTTTTTCTTAATATAATTAGTTTACATCTATTTCTATGATCTCATATTTGTCTCATTTGAAATCCATTTCAAACTTAACCTAGGTTCCAACTCTCAAGGTTCCAATTCTCAAATTTTCCAACTCTCAAGATTTCCAATTCTCAGATTTTCCAACCCTCAAATTTTCCAATCCTCAAGGTTCCAACTCTCAAGGTTCCAACCCTCAAATTTTCCAATTCTCAAATTTTCCAACCCTCAAATTTTCCAACTCTCAAGGTTCTAAATCTCAGATTTTTCAACCCTCAAGGTTTCCAATTCTTAAATTTTCCAACCCCCAAATTTTCCAACTCTCAAGGTTCCAATTCTCAAATTTTCCAATTCTTAAATTTTCCAACTCTCAAGGTTTCCAATTCTCAAATTTTCCAATTCTCAAATTTTCCAAGCCTCAAATTTTCCAACTCTCAAGGTTCCAATTCTCAAATTTTCCAACCCTCAAGGTTTCCAATTCTCAGATTTTCCAACCCTCAAATTTTCCAACTCTCAAGGTTCCAATTCTCAAATTTTCCAACCCTCAAATTTTCCAATCCTCAAGGTTCCAACTCTAAAATTTTCCAAACCTCAAATTTTCCAACTCTCAAGGTTCCAACCCTCAAATTTTCCAATTCTCAAATTTTCCAACCCTCAAATTTTCCCTCTCTCAAGGTTCCAATTCTCAAATTTTCCAACCCTCAAATTTCCCAACTCTCAAGGTTCCAATTCTCAAATATTCCAACTCTCAAGGTTCCAATTTTCAAATTTTCCAAATCTCAAGCTTCCAATTCCCAAATTTTCCAGCTCTTAAAAATGATAACCTATAACTTCAAAAGACTATAACCTCTCCTAATTCATAAAAAAGTACCTTACGTTTGAAATACTAAAAAATAATTACACTTATGTTATTCCTAACACAATTATTTTACATCTATTTCTATGTTGATTCCACATTTATCTCACTTAAACTCATTTCAAACCTAACCTCAACAGCTAACTAAATTTTTTAATTTCTATAAATACCTTTCCTTAAACGATATAAGGCTATTTAAATTCTCATATATCTATCTATTTCTATAGAATACATCTACTAAATTACTCATCTAATTATATCTCAAATCGTTAATACTGCGCTTCCTCTATCAAGTACCTGAGCTAATGTAAAAACGTAAAACAAAATTTGTTCATCAAAAGAACGAATCACAGAAGAAACGTAGGCTGTAGCCGCTGAAAATGAAACACTTGAACTTCAACGTTCTTTAATTAAAAACGCTGAATTTCCTCTTTCAAAGCGAGTAACGCGAAGGCAATGAATTAAAGAAAGAGCATCGCAAGAACCGGAACGATAGATTTTAAATTTCCTGCAAGCAGAGAACGCTTCTTTACCGGTGAATTTCTTCTGCAAGGACAGGCATAATTAATCAGAAAATTACACGCCAATTAACATTCCGTTGAAGTACATAGAACGAAAAAGAAGGCCATGCACAACCTTGGCGGAATGAGAGTTCGTGTTGCTACATTTCGAGTGTCATTAATATTGACACGTTCATTGAGTCAATTGAAATCGAATTGCACGATGCACTTTAGACGATTATGCGTTCGTTCGTCATAACGAGCGAAACTGATAGAAACGTTAATAGGAATAGATTGTCGCATTTACGCGTCGATCCACGTATTTCGATTAGGTCGGAACTGGTTTGGGTTTATCAAAGTTTCATCGGTCAAGAAGATGGATCGAACAGGTGTCTCTACTTATTTGACTGCTGAAATATTTTTAATGGAGTTTTAAATGATTTTGTTGAAAGGGTTTAAGTCACAACTGAATTTTGTGGAAAGTGTTTAAGTCGCAACTGAAAAATACTGCAAACTTGAAATATTACTAAGATAACAAAGTAATTTTGTTATCGATTGAAAACTGATTTTTAAAAACTCAATTTCATCAACGATGAAACTATTCGTGTTTAATAAAATATTGGCATCGCAGAAATTGCACGAACGTAAATCAAATAACGCAAAGGTAATAAAAGTTTGAACGAGAACGTTGAGCATAAATGAAATAAAAGCACATTGGAATGAAAACATTTATTTTTCCATCAACTTTGAAACATTCTGTACGCGTACGTGTACAGATACATACGTAGGTAGTATCTAAAGTACTTATACGAACCGGACAACCTTGCCCGCGAAGTGTCATTTCCACAAATACCAACCTAACCGTATTGCCCACAAGCTACGGATTGGTATACAAAATAAAAGTAGGAAGAAACAAGCGTACAAGATTTGCGCGATATTTTACGTGAATTCATTCGCTATCGCCACTGAGATAAGCAGTTGAGAAGTTCCACGTGTTGACTTTCTTTCAGACTTCATTTCTATAGGGTGTTCTCTAACGTTACGTCTTCTCTAACATCATAGATTAATTCTTCTTTGAAGATTCTCGAGATATCAAATAAGTTGATGTTCTATTTCATTTCATTTATAAAGTTTCGCTTCGTTTATAAACTTATGTATGTTTTGTGTTCATAATTATTTATTTAGTGGGAGTTTGACTGTTTTTAGAGATGTTTAATGTGGAGGTTAAATGTTAGGCTAGGTTGCAAATTTATATAATACAGTTTCATGTTCAAAACTGTTGTTTAGTAGATATTTTATTGTCGTGGTGGATGTTTAAACTCGAGGTTGAATGTTAGGTGTAGGTCTCAAATTTATATATAGCTTTGTGTTCAAAAGTGTTGATTGTTTAATAGTTACTTGACTATCTTTATAAATGTTTGACATCGAAGTTAAATGTTAGGCTAGGGTTCAAATTTATGTAATATAGTTTCGTGTTCACAATTGTCGATTGTTTAGTAGGTATTTTATTGTCGTGGTGGATGTTTAAACTCGAGGTTGAATGTTAGGTTAGGTTTCAAATTTAGATATAGCTTTGTGTTCCAAACTGTTGATTGTTTAATAGTTACTTGACTATCTTCATAAATGTTTGACATCGAAGTTAAATGTCAGGTTAGGTTTCAAATTTACATAATATAGTTTCATGTTCAAAACTGTCGATTGTTTAATAGGTATTTTATTGTCTTTGTGGATGTTTAAACTCGGGGTTGAATGTTAGGTTAGGTTTCAAATTTACATATAGCTTTGTGCTCGAAACTGTTGATTATTAAATAGGTATTTTATTTATGTTTGTAGACATTCAACACTGAGGTTGAGACTTAAATTTGGTTTAAAATATACATATACTTAAATGTTCGAAACTGTTGATTATTAGATAGGTATTTAATTATGTTTGTAGACATTCAACACTGAGGTTGAGACTTAAATTTGGTTTAAAATATACATATACTTAAATGTTCGAAACTGTCGATTATTAGATAGGTATTTAATTATGTTTGTAGACATTCAACATTGAGATTGAGACTTAGATTTGGTTTAAAATATACATATACTTAAATGTTCGAAACTGTTGATTATTAGATAGGTATTTAATTATGTTTGTAGACATTCAACATTGAGGTTGAGACTTAAATTTGGTTTAAAATATACATATACTTAAATGTTCGAAGCTGTCGATTATTAGATAGGTATTTAATTATGTTTGTAGACATTCAACATTGAGGTTGAGACTTAAATTTGGTTTAAAATATACATATACTTAAATGTTCGAAACTGTCAATTATTAGATAGGTATTTAATTATGATTGTAGACATTCAACATTGAGATTGAGACTTAGATTTGGTTTAAAATATACATATACTTAAATGTTCGAAACTGTCGATTATAAGACAGATGTTTAATTATATTCGTAGATATTCAACATTGAGGTTGAGACTTAGATTTGGTTTAAAATAAACATATACTTAAATGTTCAAAACTGTGCATTATTAGGTAGATATTTAATAATGTTTATAGCTGTTCAACATCAAAGTTACGTTATCAATCAACAAATATTAATACTCTTTATCTGCAACAGGTTTTCCCGAATTTCCTTCAGGAAATCCCTATTTCCAACCGACGATATCCTCATTCCGTAATCGGATACGCAAACCAAACGCCCATGACAAACAGCAAATCACTAGAACATAATTCGAAGTACGTACTCCGTATCATCCACAATTTATAAAAGCTAAATCCCCTTGTTTAATCAGTATCATAAATAACGAACCATTAATTAAGAGTATACGATCACTTTCGAACACTCGCCGTACAGTTGAATTTCAATACTTAACGAATGGCAGGTTGAATATGTGACGGTCGAATTAATAATTACGAATACTCGTTAATTATATTTCAAAAGTGACTCACTCGACATACGGGGAATAAGAGGCCAACCTACGCATCAAGAACATAGTCCTCGTTATTAAAACACAACCGCATCTGTTATCTCGAATACTTTGCGTGTTAACAACTAATAGCACTGAGCGTATTTCGTTCGAGATTAAATGCTTGTCAGCTTTATCGTAATGAATAGAATTGAATGATACTGTTCGCCGCACATTTCAATTCTTCATTGTCTTTTAATTGTTACGAGATCAGCGTTTCGCAGCTTCATTATCTTCTCGGCATAACGTGGACGTAGTTATACGCTGTGACTTATTAAGTGCTCGTTTTTCAATTATGAAGAAGGCATTTACATTTTGCGTGTACTATGGGTAATAGGGGTGGTGTGGTGCTAAATAAGGGGTAATTAAGGAGCTTTTGGGAATGTTTTTCGTTAGTTGGAGTGTTGAGAATTTTGGTACGTGGACTTGTAGATTTGGAGAGTTGCAAATTTGGGAGTTTGGAAGGGTAAGGATATGGGGATTTGGGAATTTGAGAGTTTGGAAATTTGAGAGTTTGGAAAATTTGGGAGTTTGGAAATTTGAGAATTTGGAAATTTGAGAGTTTGGGAATTTGAGAGTTTGGGGATTTGAGAGTTTGGAAATTTGAGAGTTTGGGAATTTGAGAGTTTGGGAATTTGGGAGTTTGGAAATTTGAGAATTTGGGAATTTGAAAGTTTGGGGATTTGAGAGTTTGGAAATTTGAGAGTTTGGGAATTTGAGAGTTTGGGAATTTGAGAGTTTGGAAATTTGAGAGTTTGGGAATTTGAGAGTTTGGAAATTTGAAAGTTTGGGAAATTTGAGAGTTTGGAAAATTTGGGAGTTTGGAAATTTGAGAGTTTGGAAAATTTGGGAGTTTGGAAATTTGAGAATTTGAAAATTTGAGAGTTTGGGAATTTGAGAGTTTGGAAATTTGAGAGTTTGGAAAATTTGGGAGTTTGGAAATTTGAGAGTTTGGGAATTTGAGAGTTTGGAAATTTGAGAGTTTGGAAATTTGAGAGTTTGGGAATTTGAGAGTTTGGGAATTTGAGAGTTTGGAAATTTGAGAGTTTGGAAAATTTGGGAGTTTGGAAATTTGAGAGTTTGAAAATTTGAGAGTTTGGAAAATTTGGGAGTTTGGAAATTTGAGAATTTGGAAATTTGAGAGTTTGGGAATTTGAGAGTTTGGAAATTTGAGAGTTTGGAAATTTGAGAGTTTGGGAAATTAGAGAGTTTGGAAAATTTGGGAGTTTGGAAATTTGAGAATTTGAAAATTTGAGAGTTTGGGAATTTGAGAGTTTGGGAATTTGAGAGTTTGGAAATTTGAGAATTTGAAAATTCGAGAGTTTGGAAATTTGAGAGTTTGGAAATTTGAAAGTTTGGAAATTTGAGAGTTTGGGAATTTGAGAAATTGGGGACTTGAGAATTTGAGGATTTAGAAATTTAAGGGTTTAAGAATTCATAAGGGTTGGAAAGTGGAGATTTGAACATTTGTCGATTTTGGTATTAGGAATTTTATTAACTTGATAATTGTAGAAGTCGAGAATGTAGAAATTCATTACATAAAATTCACAAATATACAAACCTAAGAATTTAAAATTAAAGAAAGTTTAAATTTACCTATTTTTTAAACTTGAAATATAGGAACATAAAAGTGTCAAAAAATCAGAAATGTACACAACTGTACCTCTACAAGCGTGGAAACATAATTATTGCAAAAATGATAATTTATAATATAAGGAACCAACGTAGGTATTTTTTAATTAGCTAGAAAAAAGGAATTCTCGTCCACAAAACTATGATTAAACGTAGTTAAGTGAAAGTTTGGAATACATGTTACGAATTGTACATTGTCTTCCTCTAATCATAAGAATAACTGAGATCGTTAAGACAAAAGAGCGGATGTATCGTTTAGTAACACTTTCTGAACATAATTTTCATCAATGGAACGAGTCTCTTATCTTACAGTACTTATAAACCTTCAAGATTTCATTTATGAGGAATGTATAGAATGTGGAAGAAAATATTATTGATATTAATACTAAATTAAATATTGATAAATATTACTGAAACAATAAAATGAAATATTTTAATATTTCTGTTAGTAAATTGGTTATTAAATTTCTAAATCCTCAAATTCTTAAGTCCCCAATTTCTCAAATTCCCAAACTCTCAAATTTCCAAACTCTCAAATTCCTAAATTCTCAAATTCTCAAATTTCCAAATTCCCAAACTCTCAAATTTCCAAACTCTCAAATTCCCAAACTCTCAAATTTTCAAATTCTCAAATTTCCAAACTCCCAAATTTTCCAAACTCTCTAATTTCCCAAACTCTCAAATTTCCAAACTCTCAAATTCCCAAACTCTCAAATTTCCAAATTCTCAAATTTCCAAACTCCCAAATTTTCCAAACTCTCAAATTTCCAAATTCTCAAATTTCCAAATTCCCAAATTCCCAAATTCCCAAATTCCCAAATTCCCAAATTCCCAAATTCCCAAATTCCCAAATTCCCAAATTCTAAAATTCCTAAACTCTAAAATTTCGAAATTCACAAATTTGCAAACTCTCAAATTTCCCAAACTCTCAAATTTTCAAAACTCTCAAATTTCCAAATTCTCAAATTCCCAAATTCCCAAATTCCCAAATTCCCAAATTCTAAAATTCCTAAACTCTAAAATTTCGAAATTCACAAATTTGCAAACTCTCAAATTTCCCAAACTCTCAAATTTTCAAAACTCTCAAATTTCCAAATTCTCAAATTCCCAAATTCCCAAATTCCCAAATTCCCAAATTCTAAAATTCCTAAACTCTAAAATTTCGAAATTCACAAATTTGCAAACTCTCAAGTTTCCCAAACTCTCAAATTTTCAAAACTCTCAAATTTCCAAATTCTCAAATTTCCAAACTCTCAAATTCCCAAACTCTCAAGTTCCCAAACTTTTTAAAGTTGCAAATAGCAACTTTAAAATATTAATTAAAATGTTATATGACTTCTTTTGAAGTTATTATTTCTCTACTAATAATTTCCACTATTGTCTATTTTACTATGTTTATACATCACATAAGCACTATTCATAGAATTAATTAGTTAATGCTTCTTTTAAATTATTGTATTAAATCGAATGGTGCCTGAGAGGCGCCCCACGAGCGCAAAGGGTTAAATTGAGCGCTCGAGAGGAGTCACGTGATGTCCAGGGCGTCACTTGCCTTGGCCATTCTGTATATTGTTTATTATAAGAAAGTATATGAATATAGTGCATATGAAACAATTATGTAAAAAATCTTTGAGTGAAAATATTTAAGAAAGTACTATGAACAACAAATATTCTAAATAATCTCATTAATAAGTATCCTTTAAAAATCATCTTCTATCAATATACAATTTCTCTGTAAACTATTATTTAAAACCTCATCGAATGTTCATCTAACAATAAGTATCTCGATAAGTCAGTTTTTAAATCACATTTGAATATTTGAATAAAGTGATACAATTTTATAGAATATATAGAAGAAGAGAATTGTTGAAAACTATTATTCAGCAGGTACGAATGGAAACGATAGCAATACAGTTTCTCTATATCGGCATGATTTATTGTTTATCAGCACGTGTACAGGGATATCTGTTCTTTCACTCGTTCTCATTACGTGTTGCTTTCATCTGTCGATGATAAAGTCGAACGATTTGTGCTCGAATAATTCTGAAGAAATAAATTCAATACAATTTCGATAACCTACTTGTTTTGTTCTTAACGTTGTTGAAGCATAACTGCTATAAATGTCATCCCGATGACAATATTTGATATCATATTGAAGCTTGAAACTTTCATCAATTAGAACTTTGGAGAAGAGTGAATAGAATATGGAGATTAAATTTATTTGCCAGATTGTTATATGATAGATTACGAATTTCGAAACATGGTTTAACCAGATTTGATGAGAGAATTATGGTCGGTTCATGAATTATAGATGAACCCTTCAGTGACGGAATTTATTTGTCGTTTTCATGTAAACGTGGATGAAATCTTTGTCAATGAACAATGCATTAATGCATTCTCAATGAACAATGCATTAATAACACTCAAATGACAATAATTAATAAAATAGTAACATTTATTATTTTTTAATAGTTCTTTTCTTAAATTAACATGTGATCTTGCAGAAGAAAATTTAATTTGAGAGTTTGGGAATTTGAGAGTTTGGAAATTTGAGAATTCGGAAATTTGGAACTCGGAAATTTGGAAATTTGGGAATTTGGAAATTTGGGAATTCGGAAATTTGGGAATTCGGGAATTTGGGAATTCGGAAATTTGAGAATTCGGAAATTTGGAAATTCGGGAAGGTGGTAATTCGGAAATTTGGGAATTTGGAAATTTGAGAAATCGGAAATTTGGTACTCGGAAATTTGGGAATTTGGAAATTTGAGAATTCGGGAATTTGAGAATTTGGAAATTTGAGAACTCGGAAATTTGGAATTCGGAAATTTGGGAATTCGGAAATTTGGGAATTTGGAAATTTGACAATTCGGAAATTTGGGAATTCGGAAATTTGGAACTCGGAAATTTGGGAATTCGGAAATTTGGGAATTTGGAAATTTGAGAACTCGGAAATTTGGAACTGGAAAATTTGGAACTCGGAAATTTGGAAATTCGGAAATTTGAGAATTCGGGAATTTGAGAATTCAGAAATTTGGTATTCGGAAATTTGGGAATTCGGAAATTTGGGAATTTGGAAATTTGAGAATTCGGAAATTTGGTACTCGGAAATTTGGAAATTCGGGAAGGTGGTAATTCTTGAAAGTGGAAATTCGAGAAGATGGTAATTCGAAACGGTGCAATATAAATTTCACAATTTCCTTGAATTTTCTGAGCCTTCGAACTTTCCCCCACAATCCTTCCACTCACATCCCATTCCACCCTAACCTTTCTACCTCACATTCCAACCTAACCTACCCTAATCATGCGCAGTCAATATAAATCATTCCCCATGTTAATTAACAGCTCATACTTAAAACGCAAACATAGAAATCGATACTTTCCAGCGATAATCTTACTCGACTAATTGCTTTTGACTCTCGCCACAAAAGAGCGTGGTTAAAGTAAAAAAAAAAGCCACGCTAGTCGAACCGAGTGCTCTCGTTCTTTCTGTACAGAAAAGTTTCACCGAGTGAAACCTTGTGACGCCTCTCTGCCTTCCTGTCCGAGCATCGACGACCTCGTTAGATCAATTTGCTAACGTTTTGCACCCACGAGCCGACCGTTATTCCATCGCGGATAAATTGACAGCGTGGGTCGCGTTGAATAAACAGGAAATTAGAAACGTATTCCTCTCCCGCGGTTTCACGCTTTGAGCGATTCATTGGCTTCCATTGAAAAATTACGCGTCCAAATTAGCCGAATCAAACGAGCCAATCACGAATTTATCGGGAACTTGATATTTCGCACTTTCATTGCGGTAATTTCGTTCAAACTTTCCATCCTGCAAAGGCTTCGCTAAATCTGATCTAACGTTTCGACCATTTTTAATCATCTCGCTACTTTCAAATATTTTAACTTTCACATTGCGATTCAAAATTTGATTAATACTCGCGTATTTTTGATAATTTGTATTTCTACATTTGCAAATTTCTGTTGGATTGTCCGGAAAGTTCGTGCTGATCTTCGATAGGTGGCATGAAAATTTATTTAGAATAATTTTTCGCTGAAAAACCTGAGACGTTCTGGAAGGACTTCTTAAGTTGCATAAAAGATGGAGAAAGGTTGTAGAACAGAATGGCTAATATATAAAACTTGTAATGATAAAAGTAACAAGCTTTAATATCGATGAAAGAAGAACGACCTTTAACATTAATAAGAACAGTAACCTTTAATATATGTCGATAAAAAAAGCGACCTTGATTGCTACATCGAATGTAGGTACATTTGTAAAATCGTTGAAATAAAGTATCATAAAAAGTATAAAATCAAAGAACAGAAAGTACACATGTTTATCGACTTCGTTTATGATTTAAAACCGCTTAACGAACACATGAACGGTAATGAGGCAATTACGGTTTAAGTGGAGTGTTTGTATCATAAATTTTGTTGAAATTTAAGGCTACCTGCAAGCAAACCCTTGATGAAACGAGGTCTCGGCTCGTTCTAATTCCGACTTAAATTTTATCTACGTTAAGTGCGTTGGAGGGCCATCGTTATATCCCGAAGTGAAAAAGAATATCGGTCTTGTTCTTCAGCGCGTTCATTAGTATTCCGGACGGTGCATTTCTAGTGGCCGACTGCGAGACAAGTAAAATGGGTCCCCCAATCATAATTTCATTCCAGATGCAAATACCTGGTCCGCTCTTAAAAGCACGCCAAAAAGGAACTAGAAGAAAATGAAAAACAGTAGTGGACCGAGAATCCAGGCGACAAAGTGTACAATCTTTTCTGCTGGTCTGACTAATTGGCGGAAATTCGCGCGAGTGCCGAATACGAATCACGACTGATTTTGCATAAATGATACAATAGAAAATAATGAGGTATTCTGCAAGTGTGATTCCGTTCTTTATTCTTAGAAATTAACGCTTGGCACAACGTTGTTCCAATTTTGAAAATCAGTACTTTGCGAATTGGTTAAACATCTTTAATGGATCACTTACATTTTCTTTACCGAGTAACAAACTTATACATGGTGTCTCACAACTAGCGCAGGTCCTTGAAATGGGGAGTAGATGTAATTTTGAATAAGATTTTTAAAAATGGGGTTTGAAGCTTAGTTTTTGAATTATTAAGGAAAAACAATGTACAGGGTGTCACACAGCTAGTGTAGATTCTATTAGATGTTAGATTTTATTATCGTTCGAGAAATGTTAATTAACGAGACGTCGTCGGGATTTTGATAAAACTTTACTAACGAAACTGTAATTAAAATAAATATCAACGTTCTTGTCGATATTCGTTTGGGATTTCATTCTTTCAGGAAATAAATTTAAACTATAGCTGGTAACGAAAGTGTTAAACTTATCTTAAATTATTTTATGATCACTTCAAATGCCTTATGAGTGATTAAGTATTCGCAACAATTGTAATGAATTTAGTATTTCCTCTCAAATATACAGGGCGTCTCACAAGTAGTGTAGATCCAATCAGAGACACGGACCAGCGCGAGGATTACGCGTGCGCAGACGCGAGAGCGGCAGCTTCGGATAACGCGTAGTTATTCAACGTGTGGTAATCCAACGCGTAGTAATGCAACGCGTGGTAATCCTACGCGTAGTAATCCAACGCGTAGTAATACAGCGTGTGGATATCCAACGCGTAGTAATCTAGCGCGTGCATATTCAACGCGTAGTAATCCAACGCGTAATAATGCAACGCGTGGTAATTCTAAGCGTAGGAATCTAATGCGTGGTAATCTAACGCGTAGTAATTCAGCGTGTGGATATCTAATGCGTAGTAATCCAGCGCGTGGGTATTCAACATGGCGTTAATCCAACGCGTAGTATTGCAACGCATGGTAATGCAACGCGTGGTAATCCTACGCGTAGTAATCCAACGCTTAGTAATACAACGCGTAGTAATACAGCGTGTGGATATCCAACGCATAGTAATCTATCGCGTGCATATTCAACGCGTAGTAATCCAACGCGTAATAATGCGACGCGTGGTAATTCTAAGCGTAGGAATCTAACGCGTGGTAATCTAACGCGTGGTAATCTAACGCGTAGTAATTCAGCGTGTGGATATCTAACGCATAGTAATCCAGCGCGTGGGTATTCAACGCGTAGTAGTCCAACGCGTAGTAATGCAACGCGTGGTAATTCTGAGCGTAGAAATCTAACGCGTAGTTAACCAACGCGTAGTAATCCAACGCGTAGTAATCCAACGCGTAATAATCCTCGCACTCTGAATCTCTACACTAGTTGTGAGACACCCTGCATACATTTTTCGTACAATACTTGTAAAGTTGTATAATCCTGTACATTTACTTTCCGTACTAATTAACAAATATTTTACTGATATTTTAAAAAATTTACAATGAAGCAGTTTCTAATTTTTTTAATTACTGAAATATAAAATTCAGAATGCAACGTTGAAGAGAAAATCAGAAAAATTGCAGCAAATCTGATTTTCTTTTTCGTTGAGGTACTTTTTCGTACACGATTAATGTTTCTCGTTAAAAAAGAAACTTAGATAATCTCAACTTGTATTGCCATTAGCTGTATATTATTTACTCTATTTTGCCATTGCATTAACACTTGATAAAATTTTAAATCAGTTCATGTATAAATGGATCAAATTTCAAATGATTGTTTTCCGTCACGGTGAGCGGTTCGATTAAGAAACTTTATCGTTTAATTTGATACAAATACGGCGTATCTGATTGCAAAACGAATTTATTTCATTTACTTTATTAATTTTTATAACTGTCTAATATTACAGAAGTTGTGAAATTCGAAAAGAATCTTTAAAAACTTTGTACAGTTTTTGTTTTTATTTATTAAAAATCTGTTTAGCCTTCTTGTAACTGTGTCTAATAGATCTAATAGACAGATACCAAATTTGGAAAAGTGTTTTTACATATGTTCACACGTGCCTATTACACCGCGCTATTAATAACAGTATAAATAAGCCTCAAAGAATTAAAAAATCAATTTAGCTCGAATATTAATCATGTTGATTAGCACAAAATAATTGGCTGCACGTGCAAGTGAACGTAATTACGTATGCTGACCAACCTAAAGTGAGGAATCTACGCTTCAACTTGTCATTTCGCGACTAGACTTCGAATGAGTTTCCTCACTCGTTCAAGAACCTACACCAACATAGAGCTATCACTATAAACGCATATGCTAGTTATAGTTGACGGTACCGTAAAGGAAACGTGAACAGTAACGTATCTATGTCTGGAAATTACTGACTTTCCAAAGTCACACATTTCTTATATCAATTTCTTCATTCTTAGGTTACATTCCTTTACTTTACGTGGATCTTCAATTCAAGGATATTTATATTTGGGAATTTTTTAATTGTATTGGACATTTTTTAACTTTTCGGCTTTTGGGTTGGAAATTTTCAATTTTTCGATTTTTCAATTTTTCGACTTTTCGATTTTTCGATTTTTCGATTTTTCGATTTTTCGATTTTTCAATATTTCGACTTTTCGATTTTTCGATTTTTCGATTTTTCGATTTTTCGATTTTTCGTATTTTCGATTTTTCGATTTTTCGATTTTTCGATTTTTCAAATTTTCAAATTTCCAAATTCTCAAATTTCCAAATTTCCAAATTTCCAAATTCTCAAATTCCCCAAATTTCCAAATCCCAAGCGTTCAAATTTCCCGCCTTCCAAAATTCCCACATTCCCGAATTCTCACATTCACGAATTCCCAAATTCCCGAATTCTCACATTTTCAAATTCCCAAATTTCCGAATTTTCACATTCGCGAATTCCCACATTCCCGAATTCTCACCTTCCCGAATTTCCACCTTTCCGAATTCCCACTTCCCAATTTCCCACCTTCCCAAATCCCTAAATTCCCATATTCCCAAATTTCCAAACTCCTAAATTCCCAAATTTCTAAATTTTAAAACCCCTCCCCCAAATTCCCAAATTACCAAATGTTCAGTACCCGCAAAAATTCAAAAGATAAATATCTACTCCTTACGCAGTAATTCATTCAGGCGCGAAAGCATAAAACACAGTGGTAACGCGTGGTATCGTAACACTCACCCAGTGTCCCCGATGTAATCCAGCATGCGTATCTTCAGCATCTCCGGGCTTGCGTGCGACGTCACATACGAAGAAACTTCGAACACAATCGAAGCTGTTGGCCCGTGAGAATCGCGAGATTCCCGAGCTGATAGCACGAAGAACACAGCAAGAGGAAGGTGGCCGATATATCGCCGGCTCTAATGCGACGAATCAAACGGTACCACGTCCTCGAAGCCTCGAATCGAAAATGCGTGTACGTGACTCACGTTCGGATGCGTCTATACACCTGAAGGATACTTCGATTGCGTTATCGATGACGTCTAACTGTCGGACAATCCTTTGTCGTTTGTCACGTTGGTTTTTAGTGAAACTTATCACTTATGCTAGCTTTTAGACAGCTGCATATATGGTGTTCACGGTTGGATTACGGTGATTAATTTCGAAATTTTTATAGGGTGTACTTTATCAGTTTCTTGCTTAATCTACTTCGATTTCCTCGTTGGATCGTGTTTAATTAGACTGACGTGAAAAAGGAAAAGTGAGTCAGGATATTTACGCTAACGAGTGATGTCTTTGTTCGAAAGCTCGAAGTTACGTGCAACTTTGACGCGGAACTGTTGAATGCGACGTATACGTTCCTTTGAGGCCACACTTTTCTATTGCGGTTTGTGTTGCAATTTAAATCTTAATTAAATCAGGTGGCGTACCTTTCATGCAGTATGATAGGTTTAAATATTAAATGTTATAGTTTATTATTTTTTAGTGAATATTTCGTGAACATTTATATTTCATTAATTTCTAAATTTGTGGACATTGATACCTGTGTTTCATGAATTTCAAGATCTGCAGATGTTAATCTTCATATTTCATGAATTTCAAAATGTGTAGATGTTAATATTTATTTTTCATGAATTTCAAAACTTGTAGACATTGATACATATACTTCATGAATTTCAATATTTGTAGATGTTAATATTTATAGTTTATGAATTTCAAAACTTGCAGACATTGATACCTATATTTCATGAATTTCAATATTTGTAGATGTTAATATTTATTTTTCATGAATTTCAAAATTTGTAGACATTGATATCTACATTTCATGAATTTCAAAATTTGTTGATGTTAATATTTATAGTTCATGAATTTCAAAACTTGCAGACATTGATACCTATGTTTCATGAAGTTCAAAATTTGAAAATGTTAATATTTATTTTTCATGAATTTCAAAATTTGTAGACATTGATACATATATTTCATGAATTTCAAAATCTGCAGATGTTAATATTTATTTTTCATGAATTTCAAAATGTGTAAACATTGATACCTATATTTCATGAATTTCAAAATCTACAGATATCTAATTAATTAGAAAAAACACACATATTGATATTCTCAATGAATGCATCGTAAAACCTAAATATTTAACAATATTTTACTAAAAATTCTAAGAAGCTGTCACTCCTCAAATCAACCAAAAAGTGCATCCAACTTAAATGCACTTTTAAGTCCAAATCCAACTCGTAACAAAAAATATAATAAATCAATCTTACATCGAGGAAAGTGAAAATTGAAAGAGAAATACCAACTGCATAACCTTAATCCGGTATTACTATTCACACAGTAAGATACTGAAGTTGCATATTTATCAAAGTGCAGTTAACTCAAATTTTCACTTTAATATCCATTTCAATCGTGCTGTTCTTATTCCGGGCATATGTATGTCTTGAATATAAATTTTGCTAAACTCTAAGTAGCACAGTTTATGAGTGTTCTGATTCAGCGTTGAATATTAATACGCTAGATACGGAATTGAAAGTGAGTTATTAAACGCTAGTCTCGAATATATTTTAATTCCGTTATTTTCGAAATAACGAACAACGAATTCACGGTACGGTGCATTCAACCTGATATAATACTACTTCCACCGATAAAAATACTTGTTCACTGTTCGTTATATAGAAGTGTATAATAATAACGTTCAACCTTTCAAAGTTGCGCGTAAAACTTTAACGAGCTTCCGATTTCGAGTGAGTAGTTGGAATTACTTCTATAATTTTATTTTTACACGGTGCTTTTTAAATCTGTCAAATATTTCATCTGTTATCTAATCTCGTTTACTTTAAATTAGTTTCTTTTTATAGAAAAAGACTGGGAAAAAATAAGATATGAACTTGACTAATGAAAATAAGAAATTAACTACTCTGCTCTTTTTAATTTCACCAAGACAATATTAAAAAATATTAAAAATTACTGACTCATTTGTTTCAAATTACCTTTTCCTTTAATATTAAAAATGACCACTATTCACTTAACACTGCACAAGACGTACACTTTTTAAATATCACTGCTTTCCCATAAACACAAAGTCTTACAACTAAAAGTTGTAAGTAAATATTATAATATTCAATAAATATTCAAATTTCCAGACGCACAAGTTTTTAACAATAAACCTGCACGTTTAAAATTCAATTCCAGCGAGCTAATGTATGTCAATATATGCAGGCCTCATTTTCTTTTCTCCCATCTTAGGTCGAAACTCGATTAGCCGAACACCCTTGATCTTCCAGAACGAACTTCGATAAAACTTCTCCACGAAGAATACAGTTTAATTGCCGCAGCCTCAAGAATTAAAATAACAATCCATCATCAGCGTAATGAAAATAAAGTAAGATAATTATTTTGCGTTAGTCTTTTGATTTACAATATCCTCGAGGAAGCACAGTTCCTCTTAACTCGACCGCGACGAATGAAATTCTCTTCCTCCTCTCTCGAAGAAAACACGGTTACAATGTTCTTCCTTTTCACGTCATATTCCAGAATCCAAATTACCGTGGCTTTGTCAATTACACGGGACGTAGACGTTGCACACAGAAGCTCGTCAACGTCGAAGCGAAGCTGTCGCCGGATCGCTCTTCTCGTCGGCTCAGAATCGCGTTATAGTAGTTTTTGCCGAGTGTTCCGTGAAAGAAGACGCTCGTTACCACGGCACAATCCATGGGGGTAGGTTTACCGTTCGGTTGCGTAGCTCGTTACGCGTTTCGTCGAATCACGATTACGCGTATACACCAGGATACACGCGGATCCCGTTATCGTTCGCGATCGATTAACTCCCTTGATGCGTTTCTTCGGTGGACGCAACGGACCCAAGCGATCGCGGAAGGAACTTTCTTACTCGCCTCTTCCTTTTTCTGTAACAGTCTGCTGCGGCCTGCTGGGGGAAACGATAAGATTCTCACAATTATTCTTCGGAGCTCCTTAAAACTCGCAGGTAATTCGACAGCGAGAATCAATTTTGTCCTCGTGCGACGACTTTTTCATTCCACGTTGATTTCGAGGAAACGATTTCCGTTCACCGAACCGAGATAGCCTTCCACGATAAGGTTTAAAGGAACGGCGATAAAAAGCGATGATAAGGCGGAGAAAAATAGGAAAAGATGGAATTAATAAGCCACAGATACAGAGCGTTGCGTTCAACCATCGGAAAGCGTGCACGGGCGATTCGAAGTGCAAGTTACTTTACACCTTGCAAATTAAACGGCGGACAGACCGAGAGTAATTACCGTTAGCGATGCGGTAATTACCCGGCGAGAGAAGTGACTCGTTATGGTCGCGTGAGACGCGATTTTTCCAGTTCGCGGCGGCCTTACAGATCCATTCGTTCGGCTATCTTGTCATTGGAGAAAAAATCATCGAACCAACGGTGTATACATCAGCCGACGCTAATTGCTTGTCGTTCCAGCAATTACGGCCAATCGCGAGATAACATTGTTCGCCGTTGTTGGTAAACCGCTTCGGAGCAATTGTTACGACGCTGCAATTACAGTTTTTCTTCCTTCGGTGTTTTCGAGAGGTGTTCGTCAGATGTTTTGTCTTCGGGAGCACACTTTCTTCCGATTCGTTTCACTCGATTTTTGATCCCGATCGAAATTTTCCTGTAAACGATTTTCGGGATCGATCGATCGAAAAAAGGCGGCAGGCACGCGCTACGAGATCTGCCAACGGATCGAAGTGCCGGAGGACTGTTTTAGTGGCTACTCAATGCATCGCCAGTGGCAGTCACTCCCTTCTCTCGATCTCCGACAACGCTCGCTCCTCTCTTTCTCTCTTTTGATCGTACGAGCCACCTCCACCTCCGCAACCACCTCCAGTCGAGGAGCTGCAGTCTTTACGAGAGGTTTGTGGAGGGAACGCGCTGTGTGAAACACGCGTCGGTTTAGAAGCGCTTGTAAAGCTCCGACGACCGACACGATTATACCTATCGATATAGGTAATTTGTTCTTGCAACTGAGAATATTATCTTTTCTATAGGTTGTTTGGAGCTGTTTTTGACAATTAGTTTTAGTCTTGATGTTAAGAGGAAAACTTGGGTGAATTGGGAGAGGAGCATTTTCTTGGATATTTGAGAATTATGGGTTGAGTTTAGGATGTGAGAATATGGTGATTCGGGGAGTTGAGGGATTTTAGATTTGGGGGTGTTTGAACATTTGGGAATTTGGGAAATTGAGAATTTGGGGATGTTTGAACATTTAGGAATTTGGGGAGTTGAGAATTTGAGAATTTGGAAATTTGAGAATTCGGGAATTTGAAAATTCGGAAATTTGGAACTCGAAGGTTCGGAACTCGAAGATTTGGAACTCGGAAATTTGGGAATTTGGAAATTTGGAACTCGGAAATTTGGGAATTTGGAAATTTGGAAATTTGCAAATTTGAGAATTCAAAAATTTGGAAATTTGGAAATTTGGAACTCGACAATTTGGTACTCGGAAATTTGGGAATTTGAAAATTTGAGAATTCGGAGATTTGGAACTCGAAAATTTGGGAATTTGAAAATTTGAGAATTCGAAAATTTGGAACTCGGAAATTTGGGATTTTGTAAATTTGAGAAATTTGAAAAATTTGAAAACTTGAGAATTTGGAGATTTGAGAACTTGCCAACTTGGGAACCTAAGAATTTCAGTATATAAGACTCTAAAAATTTGAAAAATCTAAAAATCCGAAGTTAGTCAATTACCAAATTTAGAAATCCTACAAATAAAAAAATTGTTTAAATTAGAAAATCCGCAAGTTTGCAAATATAATTAGTGTGCCATGAAAACGTTGAACCTTGCAATGAAAATAAGTGTGATGAGTCAGAGACATAAATATTGTATAATAGCATTTATATACGAACATAGAAGTGAAACGAGTGAGATATCGAACGAAATTCAGAAAACATTCGTGAAATTTTGAAAGTTGATTGTTTCCTAGTTTTCACTATAAATTACAGAGTTAACTAACGTGCGTTATACTTTCTGTAGCTATTTAATACACACGATCATCAGAAATTTCTACTAGATATCTGCGCATTACTTTTTCTAAACCGAAAGTAAATTTCAAAAACAACTTTTCAAAAAATCTCTAAAACTACAAACTAAGTATCAGTTTTCTAACAATTATAAAACAATTTATAATTTTATAAATGCAAATAATTGCTACAGTTTCTTATACTTCATATCCACCAATAAAAACGTACTAAACAGCAAAAGTAATTTGTAATAATTACTATTAATGGAAGAACTACGTAAACTTTCCCCATTAATAATTTTATCCAACAATAACGAATCTTGACGTAAATATGCAAGAAAACGTAACTTGATTCAACGAACACGGTAAATTTATTCTTCAGTTTTTGCGAATAAAAGAAAGTGGTGTTTTCCATGCTCATTGTGTAAACCTTGGTGAAACGTTCGTTCCTTCGTACTTTTCCACAGAGCGCGATTATTCTTTCATACTTTTCCGGTATTTAAGAGTAACAGTCTGAACATCGTGCTATAATAAGGAGAAAAAACATTAGGTTATTGGGTTATTATGTATATGGGAGATTTTAAAACACAGAAAGTTTTATGTGGATCAATAGTACTGTAGCTAATAGTACTGTATAAATAGCAGGTTATTCAATTTTATAATAGTTGGAGTTGGGGACGTAGGGATTTGGGGATGTAGGTGAGATAGGGAGATAGGCAGATAGAGAGATAGAAAGATAGGGAGATAGGGAGACCTAGAGAGATGGGGACCTAGGAATATATGGAGACCTAGAGAGATGGAGACTTAGAGAGATGGAGACCTAGAGAGATGGGGACCTAGAGAGATGGAGACCTAGAGAGATGGAGACCTAGAGAGATGGGGACTTAGGGGTATATGGAGACCTAGAGAGATGGGAACCTAGAGAGATGGGAACCTAGAGAGATGGAGACCTAGAGAGATGGAGACCTAGAGAGATGGAGACCTAGAGAGATGGAGACCTAGAGAGATGGAGACCTAGAGAGATGGAGACCTAGAGAGATGGGAACCTAGAGAGATGGGGACTTAGGGGTATATGGAGACCTAGAGAGATGGGAACCTAGAGAGATGGAGACCTAGAGAGATGGATACCTAGAGAGATGGGAACCTAGAGAGATGGAGACTTAGGGATATATGGAGACCTAGAGAGATGGGAACCTAGAGAGATGGAGACTTAGAGAGATGGGGACCTAGGAATATATGGACACCTAGAGAGAGGGGAACCTAGGAATATCAAGACCTAGACAGATGGGGACCTAGGGATTTGGGGATGTAGAAATTTGGAAGTAAAGGGATTTGGGAACGTTGCGACTTGACGACGTAGTGATGAGAGAACGTTGCGATTTAACACTAAAACTACCAAACCGATCAAATGACCCCTCCATAAGTTTTTCATGATAAGGTACACAATTTGTTAAAACGCATTCCTTGAAATCAAAATTGATTTTCATTAAGATAAAGAATAAATGTGTGTACTAATTCATGTTTCGTCGTCTTCTCATTTATTTTCTAACTTCATTTTTAATTTGAAATTAAGTACACATTATGTGCCGGTAGGTTTAATGTTAAGGATATACCGATTTGGATATATAAGAATTTGAGAGTGAAGAAATATAAAAATGTAGAGATACAAAAATTCGGGAATATTTGGATTTGTACAGATTCAAGAATATAGTGATTCTATTCTTAATAACCCATTCTAGACCAGTAATAGACCGAATAGTACTAGCTCTTCAGCCTCTTCACGCGTCACCCCTTATATCGTCACCAATAGCGGTATAAGTGCAGTCGAAGCAGTATTCCGAGCAATTTTTTTCATTCCACTATACAAGGTACGAATGTTAAATGAGCACATGGTACACACGCAATAAAACTGTAAAACTCGTTCTTTATCGAATGACTTCTTTTCGCGTGCGACTAACGTACAATTGACGAGATTGCCTAAGCAGCTGATTGCTGTACGAAGAGCGTATAATCTGTACGTTACACAAGCTGCACTACTTTTCATGTGAAAAAAGCGTACGAAAGCATTTCTCCGCGATACAGCAGATGGTTGAAGATTTTTGTAAATCTCTATGCAAATGGTATACCATCGTTCGAGTATTTCTGGAACAAGTTCTTCTTCGTTTCCTGTTTTTTAATTAAAATTTGTATCATCGATTTACTTTACCAGATAATGTTTTATCGAACAAAAACAGGATGCATCAGCGTGTAATGAACATCGCGAGTAATGTAATGGAAAATTAAGTATTAGGCTGTGCATGACAAATAATTCATGTCGGAACGTAACAAGCATGACATGATTTCGTTACATAAAATTATCGTGGAGTAACACCGATGTTGCATTAGGCTTTTTTTTTAATTGAGGCTTCTTCAGGATTTTTAGGTCATCGTATTTCTTTCGGAAGTACATGTTTCGTGTTAGTATACGCACAATTTGGAAAATTGTAGGAATTCGGGGATGTAGGAATTTGGAAATTGAAGAATAAAGAATTTTTGTTCTTGGAAGTTCACAGTCGCGAATTTGTACGCTCTCGAATAACTACGCACCCAAGTTCCACTCCCGAATTCCTACGCACCCCAATTCCAACACTTCCAAATCCTAACACTCCCGAATTCCTACGCCCCCGAATTCCAACACTCCCGAATTCCTACGCACCCGAATTCCAACACTTCCGAATCCCAACACTCTCGAATCCCTACGCCCCCAAATTCCAACACTCCTGAATTCCAACACTCCCGAATTCCTACGCCCCCGAATCCCTAAACCCCCAAATTCCAACACTCCCGAATCCCTACGCTCCCAAATTCCAACACTCCTGAATTCCTACGCCCTTGAGTCCCTAAACCCCCAAATTCCAACACTCTCGAATCCCTACACTCCCAAATTCCAACACTCCTGAATTCCTACGCCCTTGAGTCCCTAAACCCCCAAATTCCAACACTCTCGAATCCCTACACTCCCGAATTCCAACACCCCCAAATTCCAAAACTCCCGAATCCCTACATCTCCAAATTCCCACATCCCCAAATTAATATTCCTTATATCCAAAATGTTCCCTCAATTTCCCCCAACACCTAAATTTCCTAATAAAAAGTAATATAGAAAGGCATTTTAACTAGTTCCAGTACTAATTCGACGGTCAACTGATAAAATCATCTACTAGCATTCACCACGCACGAAATTTCTATGTGAAGGCCCAAGGAGCGCATTCCTCAGCAGCGACAATAAAAATGCAGCATCTGGAGAAATTGTTAACCCTTCACACGTTCGCGGACACGCAGTAGTCCGAGGTTTTCGGTTCTCGTTGAATTCATCGCCACTGGCAATCACTCTTTGGGTTCTCCAGCTGCCTCCTTGGTCTTTTCTTGTTTTTTTTCCTGACTCTTCCCGTCTCGTTCCTGGAGGAGATCATACCGAGGGGACCTATGTGTTATACGTACACATGCATGGATTCATGGAAATGTACGAGTTTGGTTGGAATTTCAGTTGAGTAGGGTAATTGTATTTTTAAATTGTTTAGGGGGATTTCGACTGGAATTGAATTTATAAAAATATTTGTTTTTAATAAGTTGGATAAGTTTGAATATTACTTGTGTTGTTTAATTTGAATGATTATGTATCTTATTAAAATTATTATCGTACGTTACTTCATATTTTTAATTAATGCAATTTATCAATTTTGTAATTAGCTACTGAATATTGTTATGTTATATGAATTTTATTGTGAACAGTATTAAATATACGTATGTGTACATGCATGTGTGTTTAGTATATGTGCATGTATGCATATGTGTATGTACATATATGTGTATGTATGCATATGTGTATCTATTCATATGTGTATGTAATTCATATGTGTAAGTATGCATGTGTATGTATGCATATTTATATGTATGCATTTGTGTATGTATGCATATGTATATATGCATATATTCCTAGGTCTCCATCTCTATATGTGTATGTATGTACACGTGTGTAATATGTAACATGTATGTATATGTATGTAACATGTAATATGTATGTAGATGTATAATAACACTCATACATATACACATGTACCTTATACACTGTATACAAATAAAATTACAAATACTTCATATATGTACATACATAAATTACGTATTTCCTATAACACCTTAAATAACCATATCATAATCGCACCGTACGATTAATATCACAAGCAACCTGAAATTTCGACCGGCACGTCATACATTTTCGTCAAACCAAGCACGCACATACGAGTATGCGTACATGCACGCACATATGAGTACATATGTACTTAGATACATAGAGAAGTGCGCTTGGGGACCGGAGATATCGTATATTTACGGTGAACATAAACCCATACGACTAACAGGGGGATCTGTACTAACCACGTCAACGTTCATTGAATATAAGTGGCCTGCTCTGAGCGATTAACCATGATACACTCTATGGTTGGCTCGATTTCATGGCGAACGATCGAAGGCATTTTAGGAATTTATCCACCGTACAGCCCTGACATCGATTCTCTAAATTACTATTATACAATCTTATTGTAATTTTATTATATAACGTTTTTACACGTTTTAGAATAATTTTAAAAAATATATTTAGTATTGAATATTGCTTTGATTAACTAAACTTCAGTATTTGAATTTTTAGGTCAATTTGATGTTTTTATTAGAACCCTCTTTTTATTAGCTGGCAAGGGGGACTGATAGGTATGGATGTAGGTGGTAGATTATGTTAACGACTCTTGGACCGTGTAGGACGTGCAATTGTAATCATGTACTACTATTAATTATTGTTGAAACGGTAGTAACATGGATGGTATAGGTAATAGTTATGTAATCAACATACGAGTGTGTATAATATGGCAATGATTGAGCGGAAAGGGAGTGAACGATGGAGATGAGTGGAAAGAGATAAATGGAAGGATTTGGAAATTTTTGAGTTGGCGTTTTGAGAATTCGGAAATTTTGGAACTCGGAAATTTGGAATTCGGAAATTTGAGAATTTGCAATCTTGGAAATTCGGAAATATAAGAATTCGGAAATTTAGAACTCGGAAATTTTGGGAATTCGGAAATTTAGAACTCGGAAATTTTGGGAATTCGGAAATTTGAGAATTCGGGATGTTTAGAATTTGGAAGCTTGGGAATTCGGGAATGTGAGAATTCGGAAATTTGAAAATTCGGAAATTTGGAATTCAGAAATTTGGAACTCGGAAATTTGGGAATTCGGAAATTTGAGAATTCGGGATGTTTAGAATTTGGAAGCTTGGAAATTCGGGAATGTGAGAATTCGGAAATTTGGAACTCGGAAATTTGGGAATTCGGAAATTTGAGAATTCAGAATATTTAGAATTTGGAACCTTGAGAATTCGGAAATTTGAGAATTCAGAATATTTAGAATTTGGAACCTTGAGAATTCGGAAATTTGGAACTCGGAAATTTGAGAATTCGGGAAGTTTAGAATTTAGAACCTTGGGAATTCCGGAATGTGAAAATTCAAAAATTTGAAAATTCAGAAATTTGAGAACTCGAAAATTTGAGAATTCGAGCCTTTGAAAATTCGGAAAGAGAACTCCTTAAAATTTCAAAGAAATGAATGCCTTAATATTGTATATCTTTGCAAAAAATATTGTTAACACATAATAAACTCTGTTACCCTTACTGCAATTTTTTGCAGCTCCCACCAAATGGTTGTCGAAGGATGTCATTTTATTTGAAAGTGCATACCAGAACAATTAATATGAACGAAACGTTTATGGCTTTATGATTATGGCTTTTGGCATCTTTCAGTACTGTGCAGTTACATTCTTCTCCGAATTCGTCGACGACCGAGTCACGTGTTTACTGATTGTAGTAATAAAACTTTCTTTGAAAAATTTTCATGAAACACATACATCAAGATTGTAATTAAATTGTAACTAAAAACTAAAAGTATAGAGTATAGTCGTTTATTTTGAAAATAAATGTTGTTTACAAATTTCCGAATTTTCAATATTGAAATATTTAAAAATTAAAAAATGTAGAATTTAAATCATCGTACAAAAAATTAAGGAACCAGTCTCTATGTAAAAAGGACATACGTTTACACTGCGAAAGATAGGGAACCGAAAAAAACAAACTAAAGGTCTTCCGTAACATATGTGCCACGTTTTACCAATCTTTGTATTTGACACAAACGAAGCTACAGATATTTGTTTGCGGTAGATTCCCTCGGGAAAGCACCCGGAGATAACGACTTCAGGAAGTTCTACTAGTCGTTTACAGGCGACATTTCTTCTATCTCGTCAACGCCGGATGAAACAACGGTATTGCAGAATTTCCGGAAAAGCTACAAAAGCTTCTTTTTTTGAAAATCTTGTACATCGTTAGCGGACTACCAATCTGCTTTGACGTAAAGCAAAGAAATCCAACCTCGCTACTAAGATAGCTTTCATAAACATAACAATCTTGTTTCAACTGAGTTCTATATTTTTATCTTCGTATATCGCTTTACCAGCAATTCTAAATTATTTTTAAATATTCAAGGTTCAACTGAACTTTATACCAAGATAAAATTGTAACAAAATTTTAGAATTTTTTTGAGTAATGTGGAAAGTGTATTACTGTTATTTATGTTAGGTTAGGTTAGTTTAGCTTTATATCACTTTAATAGCAATTCTAAATTATTTTTAAATATTCAATGTTTAATTTTATACCACGATAAAATTGTAACAAAATTTTAGAATTTTGCTGAGTTATATGAAGAGTGTATTACTATAATTTATATTAGTTAAGTTAGGTTTATGTTAGGTTAGCCTATATTAGCTGTATTTACACAAAACAAATTTTATGTACACATAGAAGTTAAACACGCTGCAAGTCAAGATTAAACTATTCCTTTTCTCTGATTTGAAAATTATATTTCCACATTTATCTGCAATTCCTATATCGTTATCTATCTCCACATAAAATAATTTTTATTGACAGAGGAAAGTTAAATTTGAAATTGATGTTCTCTTCAGCCATCTTTACACAAAATAAGTTTTATTCACAGATACAAGTTAAGCAGATTGCAAGTTTAAGTACATAAAGATTAAATTTCTCTTCCTCTGCTTCGATTACGCGCGCAAGTACAAAAGGGATGAGCACCCTCTGTTGTAACCACATCTCACGAGAAACCTTTCAAAATATTAGGTTTTACAATATTTTCCTTTCTCTACTTCGTAATCTTTTGCGATATTATGAAATTAAACAACTCTGTAGTTTCATGAAATAACGTTTGTTTATAAATCCTTCGATTCTTCTCTGTTTTTTTAAATTTCAATCGCTGACGTTTGCATGAAGCTATTTTAAAAATACACGCGTAAATCTAAATTCTTCGAACTTTTAATAAAATCTTTATTATCTCATTCAACTTTACTCTTTAATTCTTGAAATAATTCTTTCTTTAATTTATTTCAATTTCGAAATATCAAAAGTGCAAAAATTTTTGATAAATTATTATAAGCTATGATTAAATAATAACCTTCCAAAAACTGTTCTATGTTTAATGAAAATAAATATGTAAATCGTTGATTTACATTTCTAATATAAAATGATTCGTTTAAAATTTGTTAAAAATTCTTTAATTTTAAATTAAATAAATATTTTCGTGTTTTTAGTGTTCGATTTGGATTAGTTCGAGGTTCGCGTTAGATTTATGTCACAATTGCCCTATATTTTATAATTAAATGGATTTGCGTTTTATTCGCGCTAGATTTATTACTGCAATTATCTAATTGCTAGCCGGTTACCCCATGGCGACTAGATTAATGATGCGAATGAAAACTTAATGCAACACAAACCAACTAAAATCGAACTCAAACTCATTTAATTACTAGTCGGCTCGTTATTAAGGCTCTACAGTACTTAAAACCGCTTTCTCATTTCTTATTAAATTCAAATCTAGCCCAAACTTAATCTGAATCGTCGTTATTTTACCATAAATCAAATGCTGTGTTAAAAACACTTTAAACGTACAATACACGCAACTCGGTAGTAAAAGTAAAATATAAAAACTGCACAACATAGTAGAACACGCATTAATTCTTAATCCCGATTTCAACAGTTTTCAAGCTTTTTAAATTTTGTACTCTTAAAATCTCGTAAAACGATCATTAAATCCGTTCGATAAATTCAATGCACAAAATTGCAGAAAATGCAAAACCAAGCAGGAAATAAAAACAATTTCAGCTGCTGAGTTTCGTGGGAAAACAATTTTAAGATAGAACGTTTTTACTTTATAATGACTTGCATAAAAAGCATATAAAATTCCATTTTCAAGACTTTATGCTTCATTCATTATTCAGCAATCAACTTTTTCGACGCATACCGTATTTGCATTAAACGGCTCGTATAAATTGAAAGATCGAGACGATCACGTGGCGGTCTAGTGTACCATAAAAAAAAGCAATTAAGTCAATCGTCCAGGATAATCGTGGAAGTTTCTTCTGGGTAACTCGCTGTTTCTTATCTGATGAGCACCTAGGGGTCTTCGCGCCTTCGCCAGACCCCTACACCAAGGGTATTATCGAAAGAAGCCATAAATGGCTGCCTCCCACCTCGTGCAAATCTGTACATTTAACCCTCTTTCTGGTTTGCGCAACCCGGTGTGCACGGTTTTTTCCAACATCGCACGAGGCTCGCTCGTGCGTTCCTATCACGTCCCACTGGGGGATCACTATCTCGATTCGTGGATCGAAAAAATCACGTATGCTTCACTGCAGTGACACATGGCATACGGTACTCCTGTGCAACCGTCTGCAAGTCAATGCTATCTTTTACCGATCGTATTTAGAAACAAAGACGCCGAGATACGGTATGATGTGTGGATCATCTCTTATGTAATGACGTTCTAACGTATCAACATGTTCTTACGGAGTCACAATATGGTTTACAAGCTTTTAGTATACTTGTACATTCTTATAATATATTTACAAATTACAGTGAATGTATTTGGGAATAAGGTGTTTGGGTCTCATATGTGGATGTGTGATTTCTTTGCAAAAGTCTCATGTGATGACATTCTATTCTGTAACGTATCATAATATATTCTTGCAGAGTCACAATATAGTTGTGTGCAAGCTTTTAGTATACTTGTACATTCTTATAATATATTTACAAATTACAATGAATGTATTTGGGAATAAGGTGTTTGGATCTCATATGTGAATGTGTGATTTCTTTGCAAAAGTCTCATGTGATGACATTCTATTCTGTAACGTATCATAATATATTCTTGCAGAGTCACAATATAGTTGTGTACAAGCTTTTAGTATACTTATATATTCTTATAATATATTTACAAATTACAGTGAATGTATTTGGGAATAAGGTGTTTGGGTCTCATATGTGGATGTGTGATTTCTTTGCAAAAGTCTCATGCGATGACATTCTATTTTGTAACGTATCATAATATATTCTTGCAGAGTCACAATATAGTTGTGTACAAGCTTTTAGTATACTTGTACATTCTTATAATATATTTACAAATTACAGTGAATGTATTTGGGAATAAGGTGTTTGGGTCTCATATGTGGATATGTGATTTCTTTACAAAAGTCTCATGTGATGACATTCTTTTTGTCATATTCTATCATAATATACTTGTGTTGGATTACAATATAGTTGTACACAAAGTTTGCAGTATATTTATGAACATGTTTGTGAACGAAGAGTTGGAGAAGTCATATGTGTCTCATATGTGGATGTACGATTTCTTTGTACAAACTTATGCAATGACATTCAACATTTTCCTGTAAGGTTCTATCATAAATATACTTGTGTGAAGCTACAATATAGTTATACCCAAAATATGCAGTTTATTTATAAACAAAATTTATGAACATATTTGTGAACGAAGAGTTGGAGAAATCATATGTGTCTCATATGTGGATGCACGATTTCTTTGTACAAAACCTATGCAATGACATTCTACATCCTCCTGTAAGGTTCTATCATAAATATACTTGTGTGAAGTTACAATATAGTCATACAAAAGTTTGCAGTATATTTATAAACAAAATTTATGAACATATTTGTGAACGAAAAGTTGGAGAAATCATACGTATCTCATATGTGAATGTATGATTTCTTTGTACAAATCTTATGTAACATTCCACATCTTCCTCTAATGTTCTCTCATAAATGAATTGTTTTGTAAAAATCTGCTTTATAAATATACGTTTACAAAGTTAAAAATTTAAAAAACATGTATCATTACCTTCCATCACAAAAAACATGTTAAATACCCACAGCTTATTTGCAACACATTTGCACAATATCAGACTCAGTTTTTAACAAAGTATAATTTGAGTGAAAAGGGGTTGACCAAAACCGAAACAACCCTTTCACCCAAAAGAATAGAGTCCTTCCGACCGATTCAATTACACCACTGAAACTAGGGTTCAATTTTTTGAAGGGACTGAAACGAGGGTTGGACGAAGATTTAAGGGTGTATTTCGACTAGAATAGTCAATTACGGTAGCGTGTCTCGTGTATGTTTTTTTTGTGACCAATCTCTCGCTATTGTGAAGGTGAAATTTAGCGGAATTATCTTTTCACCATACCTTCTTTCTTCTTCCCTTTACCTCAGTCATTAATCTTCGTCGAAAGTTGAAAACGTCCTTGAACCTTATGCCTCGCCACATTCATCAATTTACGGGCGAAAAATTGATCGGTTTATAGAACAAATATTTCGAGAGATTTTGTGCAATCAATTCGATATTTCTGAGAGATGGACTTACTGAATTTTTTTATTATTTGATCAAGTAATGGATTTCGAAATTTGTAAATTTGTGCTTACAAAAATTTCAACATTTATAAATTTATAAATTTGGAAATCTAGGAATGTAAACAGAAGAAAATTAAAAAATTAGAAAACATGAAAATTTGTATAATTAAGAACCTAGAAGTCTAAAACTGAAATTCTCAAATTTGAAAATATAAAAATTCAGAAACGTGAAAATAAAAAAATTCCTGAGTGTAGTCTGAGAATATTTGAAAACCTAGAAGTGTGAAAACTAGAACATCCGCAGAGGTAGAAATTCAAGAATTCAGAAGATGAAAAATCGAAAATCATTCTAATTTGTAGATACGTGCACCCGAACTAAGTAGTTTACGCGATAAAATTATCAACGAACGGAATATACGCTTAATTTAATTCCGAAAGCATTAAGATCTCGATCTCTATGTCGATAACACGAGCTATCGACCGTTAATTGGACCCGACCTAATTTTTCCACGAATTAGCATTTTATTCGCATTGCCTTGATATCGTAATAGAAGGCGTCAAAGTCTCGTTTCAAACGCTGCATTACTTCGAGCGGCATTTTCCTCGATGAAAGTTTTAATTAAAATTCCTAATAGAACGACAATGAATTCGGTTCCATCGATAACGAAAGACCCTACTGGAGTCATTCTCTCTAATACTGATAAAAAATTAATTCAATTACGGGGCTAAAGCTTTTCGAACCATAGGCTACCGATCTGAAATCGAGATCTCTTCTGTATCAACAACAATGGTGTTATTTAATTAACCACTTGAGTTTCATAGAATTTTATAAGGAAGTTATGCTAACTTATATCATTCATATTTTTCAGTTATTGCATATTTTTTATTTATATCAGTTTGAGGTTAAAAAATAGAATGAAGATGAAAAATCAGTATCAAGTGTTTTGTACAAATTGAAAATGGAAAATCAGTATCAAGTGTTTTGTACAAAATGAAAATGGAAAATCAGTATCAAGTGTTTTGTATAAAATGAAAATGGAAAATCAGTGTCAAGTATTTTATACAAAATGAAAATGGAAAATCAGTGTCAAGTATTTTATACAAAATGAACATGGAAAATCAGTATCAAGTATTTTGTACAAATTGAAAATAGAAAATCAGTATCGAGTACTTTGTACAAAATGAAAATGGAAAATCAGTATCAAGTATTTTGTACAAAATGAAAATGGAAAATCAGTATCAAGTGTTTTGTACAAAATGAAAATGGAAAATCAGCATCAAGTATTTTGTACAAAATGAAAATGAAAGATCAGTATCAAGTGTTTTGTACAAATTGAAAATGAAAAATCAGTATCAAGTATTTTGTACAAAATGAAGATGAAAAATCAGTATCAAGTATTTTGTACAAAATGAAGATGAAAAATCAGTATCAAGTATTTTGTACAAAATGAAAATGAAAGATCAGTATCAAGTGTTTTGTACAAATTGAAAATGGAAAATCAGCATCAAGTATTTTGTACAAAATGAAAATGAAAGATCAGTATCAAGTGTTTTGTACAAATTGAAAATGAAAAATCAGTATCAAGTATTTTGTACAAAATGAAGATGAAAAATCAGTATCAAGTATTTTGTACAAAATGAAAATGAAAAATCAGTATCAAGTGTTTTTTACAAAATGAAAATGAAAGATCAGTATCAAATATTGTAAAAATAGAATATTTCATATATCACCAATATCCGCAAGTGAATAACATTAATAATATATAATATATAAAAAAGTAGTAAATTCATGGGGGTCAATTTTTCGCAGTAAACGACTGCCTGATTACACGTAACCTCGTACGCTAAGTACAAAACACAAAGTACATAGTCCAGGTAACTGTATCATCAGTTTTTCTCGTTCGAAACGAAATTCTCGAGAAACTACTTCCTGATTTGGCTAGGCTACGATCTAGGAAGCGAAAACTTATGGTTTGAAGTCAGAAACTATCCACCATGGGATTCCCGGCTGATTCCTCGCTCATGCAATTCCTGAAAGAGAGAAAACGAGATCTGCCCTCTGGTATCATGGCATCTGCTACTTGAAGGCGGGAATAGTTGATCCAGAAAGAGAGAGGGAGAGAGTGGCAGGAAACGGTAAACGAACGAGCCTATTTACCTATGTAGAAGATCAAAGGTGTCGCGGTATACGTGTGCAACTCGCATCACCTCATGCTACTCCCTGCGGAATTGCTCTCTACTTGCCCGCGAATCAAACGAGACACCATTACAATCAAATTCTCTGTTATATTCGTGAATACCGATATTCTGCTTTGTATCGATTCTGTCGGTTTCGTGAGGATGAAGCGATTAACTCGAGCGTCGTTCGAGACACTGTAGTCTTCCAGGAATCGTACAAAGCTTTGTGTATTATGTTGAAAAATTTAATTTCGGAATTTAGGGATTTTTATTTGGGAGTTTAGAGTTTGGGGATTTCAGAGATTGAAGGTTTGAGGGGTTTGCAATTTTCAAACTGAGGAGTTGAGGATATAGAAATTTAGGGATATGGGAATATAGGAGTTTGGAAATTTAGGGATTTGGGGATTTAGAGATTTTGAAATCTTGGGATTTTGGAGTCTGAGAAATTATGGGGATCTAGGAAATTTGGGGTCTGAGAAATTTGGGGATTTAAGGATTTGGAAATCTAGGGATATGCTAATTTAGAAATTTGGAAAACTATTCTTAGGATTGCAAACCTAAGAATTTGGGAATCTAGGGAATTTGGAGTCTGAGGAATTTGGGAATCTAGGGAATTTGCAGATCTAAGAAATTTGGGAATCTAGGGAATTTGGGGTCTGAGGAATTTGGGGATCTAGGAAATTTAGTAATCTAGGAAATTTAGGGTCCAACAAATGTGAGGATTTACGAATTTGCAAACTCAGCAATTTGAATACTAAGAAATTTGAGAATCAAGAAGTATAAAAATTTATTGATTTTGAAATTCAGAAAATAATTTTGGACCTACAACTTTGAGATCTATAATTTAAAAAATTTTTAACTAAAAAATTCGAAAATATAGAAATCCTCCATCGCAACCGAGAGAACACATTGCAGTAGTATAAATTTCGGTCTACAACCCTAGTACATACTATTAAAGGTAATATACAGATGCTATTTTTTATATAATCAAAGAGGGTCATTTATTGCGAAATACCAGGGCTTGAGAGAGTATAGAGGACATCCTCATTCCACCCGATAGTCGATCGGACGAGCGGAGATGATCGTTGAGTGATAGATTAGTTTTGCCAGAAGGTACCGGGGGGAGAATATTATGCAATCGGTGCTAACAAGTAGGGCAATCTGATGGAAGAACGGAGATGACCTTGAACAGGGTCCGGAAATGTCGGAAACGGAAGCTGACACCTTTTTTCTTTCCAATCTTTGCTCGAGCTTTTTCTCTTCGACCATTTCAATCAAATGTCGTGGTCGGCGATCAACCGGTTATGATTTCGTTCTTGAACATTTCTTGCAAATAATCTTTTGGTTTGTGTTCATAGATAAAAAATTTTTGGGTTTACAGATCATTAGGTTCTCATATTCCCAAGTTTCTAAATTCCCCAAATTCCAAATTCTCCAAATTGCAAATTCTTCAAATTCCAAATTCTTCAAATTTCAAATTTTCCAAATTCCAAATTCTTCAAATTCCAAATTCTCCAAATTCCAAATTCTCCAAATTCCAAATTCCCCAAATTCCAAATTCTCCAAATTGCAAATTCTTCAAATTCCAAATTCTTCAAATTTCAAATTTTCCAAATTCCAAATTCTTCAAATTCCAAATTCTCCAAATTCCAAATTCTCCAAATTCCAAATTCTCCAAATTCCAAATTCTCCAAATTCCAAATTCTTCAAATTCCAAATTCTCCAAATTCCAAATTCTTCAAATTCCAAATTCTTCAAATTCCAAATTCTCTAAATTCCAAATTCTTCAAATTCCAAATTCTCCAAATTCCAAATTCTCCAAATTCCAAATTCTTCAAATTCCAAATTCTCCAAATTCCAAATTCTCCAAATTCCAAATTCTTCAAATTCCAAATTCTCCAAATTCCAAATTCTCCAAATTCCAAATCTCCCAAATTCCACACGTTTCAAATTCCACACGTCCCAAATCCCACATATACCAAATCCCAAATCTCCCAAATCCCACATGTCCCAAATTCCACACGTCCCAAATCCCAAATTTCCTAAATCCCAAATCTCCCAAATCCCATACGTCCCAAATTCCACACATCCCAAATCCCACACGTCCCAAATCCCACACGTACCAAATCCCACAGGTCCCAAATCCCACACGTGCCAAATCCCAAATCTTCCAAATCCTAAATCTCCCAAATCCCAAATCTCCCAAATTCCCTACATTTCCTAAATCGTCGAAATTTCCAAATCCCTAAAGTCCCATATTCGCAAACTGTTACAGTTATAACAGTTGTAACATTTGTTACCAAACAGCAATATTTTCCAGCCGGCAAATGGCTTCGCTTTTAGCCGTGCTCATATGTAAGTTGTGCATAATCGATGCGGTATTAAACACTTTACACAGAAGAGTGTGCACATTAACGAAATAATGCAGGACACTTAAGTTCGCATTGTTGCAGCAACAATAGCTCGCAGTAGCTCTATATAGTAAACCAATTAACTAGATTTTAACAACTTAATGGAAATTACGAAGGTCAAACCGCTATGCACTTTAACAAACATGGTGCTATTGTTTAGAAGCCTATTATAATTCATGAATGGGTCGGCATCGATAATGATCGGAACTCTATTTCGGAATTTAATCACGCAAAATTAATCTGATAGATTGATATTAGTTTATTTTCCTTTCGTATTCGAGGCATAAATATCATTACTAAATTCAATATTTTTAATCAGATTTGTTTGGATTTTAATATTATCATTTTTGGATGAAAATTAATTTTATTAAAACTGTTGGTTTTATGTATTTAATGTATTTTATGTATTTATATATTTAAAACACCTTACTGTTTTATGCAATCCTAGTAATACAATTATTTGGTTCCGTATGTGATACCCTACATATTATATCTAGTTTCTTCGATTACATGTTTAAATAATCGAGAATCAGTAGATTTATCGTTTGTATTATCGATGTTTCTCGATACAGACCAATATGGTAAGAATATCACCTACGTTTTTATCAAGGTTCCAACAAATAAATGCGTTCGATTTTCTCATGTTATCCCTATTGCCCATATCAGTAATCAAATATGTTCCATAGAAAAGCACACGAAGAATGTTTCGAAAAGTCCACTGTCCGATTAAATTTGAGTTCAAAGAGAAGGGTAAATACTGGGCTCTTCTGTTATGTAATTGACAAATTTAATTTAATTTAAGTAACTGACGTAGAAAACAACTGCTTCAATTTATAATTGAATAGCTTCCTACATGGTTATATATCACATATTATATAACCATATAATAAAAATTGCAATGAAATTTAATAGGTTAAATCTGAATTTAAGAACGCTAATTTAACGACAATAAAATGAATTCAGCTCCAAAATAACGACAAGATCCCTGAAACTCGTGACATCATCGATGCAAATTTTCAAACTGAAGCACATCGGTAAAGTCAAAGGTAATTATTTTTCAACTTAGATTTGTGTGTGACCTATTTCGTTCAGAATTGTTTACCGTTCTCGTTCTCTCTGCGAACGCAAACAAGTAACAAACTTTTCCGATCATACACGCTCTGCTGGGAAACTGAACTGTGAGGACACCGTTATTTTTCCGAAAACAATTCCGATCGTGATCCCGACAATTTGTCGACGCGATAAACATTTCCGTAATACGTTCGTCTCTCTGTAAATGTGCGTCGAGTGGTGATCGTCATTTACAAAATGCACCTTTCTTCTTATATGACCCGAAGAGATTTAGGTCAGGCAAATATAGGACAGAGCTTGATCCGCACGAAAATATACGACCAACGAAATTTTACCCTCATTTTTTTATATTTACATCGACGATTTGACGCTTGTGGCAAGATCACTCGTTTGTTACGAACTTGTGTTTGTTACGAACAATCGTGTGTACTGTTGAGATTATTTCTTTTGTGATGTTCCTCAATTTCTGCGTTCCACGATTACTTCAAATCGATTCCTATACCTATTTTATACTTTCTACTTTTTTGTCTAGAATCAGTGTCTGCAAATTTCTACATTTTCGGTTACATCGTTGACATAGTGATTAAAACGATTAATATGTAAATTAAGAGCTGTTGAACGCAAGTGATACATTCAGTTATAGAATAAATACTAAGTTAAATTTTTTTCACTAATAATTAATCAATAATTACAAGAAAAATTTCTAGATCAAAAATAAATATATGCGAGTGTATGTTGAGATACAGTTTAATAAAACAGTAACGTAAAACACGTAAGATGGACTCACTACAGGGGAAGTTAATACTGAACTTACTAAAGTGACAATTTTAGTTACATTTAAGATACATTTCAAGCATTGTCAAAGTTTGAAAAAGTTTCTCTAGTTATGTTGATTTTCGTCAAGATTAATATACACCAATCGAAGTCAGACCGTTTACTTAATTCTGAATTACACTTTCAACCCCTTGCACTATTTGGACGAGTCTGCCACATGACGCACTCGTACAGCGAATTAATGTGCTTTAATTTGGAGTTGAAATCCAATTACAATTACCATAGTGAATGGTAACACCAAATGAATATCACATTTCAACTTTCTCTGTCTTAATATTATAACTGTAATTATTTCCGTCTGACACCTGAATAAATCATAGTGCAAGTCTAACCCTTAATCAAGTATGCCTCTCAAGCACCGACGCGCGAAATTACATTACTCAATATTAATGTAAATATATTAATCAAAATTATATTACTTCTGAGATAATTTAATATTATCATTCATGCGCGATCTGACTAAAAACTTGCAAGTGATGAAACAGAGTTGAAGTAGTCAGAATTAAAAGTCGATTAATTTGAAAGTAAGATGACAAAAGTGCATTTACCCTATGCATCCTATTCACCTTGCAGGTAGACATAACCCCATAACACGGTTGGATGCATTGCGCGAGCGCGCTTACCTAGAAAGAGCCCCCGAAGGATCCACTGACCCGGACAATTTCGTAGCTAGCTACTCCTATCGGAACACAGGATCGGCCTACCTGTGGAGCGTAATTCGTGGTTCCGGCGTCGTGGTTTGTCCGCGACAGCTGATTGCCGTGGGGACCTTGAGGAGGTCGCAGGACGACAGGTGATGTCCATATTCGCGACAATTCCAGGTATAACTCGCGCGATCGTCCTCCTTCATGGACTGCTGCCTCCTGGCACCGGCATTGTCACCTGCACCGCCACCACCCTCTGAGAGATGGCGAATCAAAGGACGTCGCATCGCATTCAGGGACGTTTCACCGGCACATTCAAAACACCGCGAGTTGCAAACGCGATCTTATGCGACAAATCGGCACGTATCACCGCGGTGACGCCGCGAATCGGAAATCGAGGGATTCGCGAAAGTGAAACGGTTCGCGGCACGAAACCGATTGATCGTCGATCACTCTACGAATCCCGGAACGACGTAATCGCAGCACAAGTCCTCGCGAGACTATGTACGTACTTCTTGCGCGAGTGTTTACCACCGTACACCTCCCCACCCTCCAACCCTCCTTCGAACAGTTTGTCCTACCTGCCACCCACAGCTCTGAACTGGACCAAACAGCGAAAGTGGTTGGTCGATAAAGTAACGGGCTCCCGAGGGATGACTACGACTGTTTTATCAACCGATTGCGCAGATGTCGCGGGGTAACATGTCTACGATCGCTTGATGGTTGAGGAAGCTGATAAAGGTGAAACACGGACAGTATGTACCCTGTGGTAAGGAAATTATCAATGACGCGTATCGGTTAGGGATAAATGATTTATCAACCGATTGTATAGATGTCGTGGAATAACAAGTCTACGATGCAGCAGGTGATTGAGGAAGCTGCAAAGGTAAAACATATAGGGCATTAGTATGCACCCTGGCAAGGAAATTATCAATGACGCGTATCGGTTATGAAATAGGACGATCGGGGATGCTGAAACAGTAATAATGAAACGCGTCGTTATTAATGAAGTCTTTATGACTATTTGCTTACCTAACTTATCCTACCTAACTTACCTAACTAACATACCTAACCAACCTAACTCATCTAACTTATCCTACCAAACTTACCTAACCTAACATACCTAACACGCCTAACTTACCTAACCAACCTAACTTACCTAACTGAACCTACTTAACTTACCTAACTAACATACCTAACTAACCTAACTTATCCTACCTAACTTAACTAACCTAACATACCTAACACACCTAACTTACCTAACTGAACCTACCTAACTTACCTACCCTAACATTAGAAACTTGACTATTCAAAGATTTTTAAATTTGACAATTTAGTTTATAAAAATATTTATATATTGTAGTAGATAGCTGTTAGATAAGTAAGCGTCTCATAAGTAACCACTAATAGTAATCATTAGTAGCAACTAGTAGCAACGGAAAGCCAAAGTGTACATAAGGTAAATGTGCACTCAGGTACAAATGTAGTTGAGGCAAAGCCAAAGAAACACCCCCATTAACTAATGGTAAGAATTTTTTTGCAAGTCGCCATAAAATCAATAATAATTGAATTAAAAAAAAATATAGTGTATTTTTCTATATTTAAAAAAAAAAAGTTATACTGATCGAATTGAGTAACCTCCTCCTTTTTCGAAGTCGGTTAAAAATAGATAATTAATTAAAACTTTTGAAAATAATTGATTTATTGAGACTGACTTCGAAATATGTGTTTCTGAATTTTGATTTGATTACAGAATGAATGACGAACATTTTTCTTTTTAAAATACAAATGAATATAAATTAAATTGAATAACAAATATAAAAATCTTCCTTAACAACGGCTTGAAAGTAATGCTCTTCTTTATCGATGATGACCACCACAAAAATAATGGAAGTGGCGCCATCTCGCCGGCGAACGGGGTGAACTACACGGTTTTGGAACAGTAGTTTTCATAGTTCTTCACATTGTCGCTAGTTGGCGCCACTTAAGTAACGACATTTCCGCTAGATGGTGCTAGCAGTATTTTTAATAACAAGGCGCACAAAACTATAAATTTTGAAATACATGTATATGCATATGAAATATAGTTTCCAAAATACAATGATACTTGCTTAATATTTCTAGCTTATTAATGCAATTAACGCGTTAAACGTGATATTAATTTTGTTCGTCTCTTAAAAAGTGCATAAATACAATAAATTTATACCTAAACCTAGGACAGCAGAAATAAAAAATCTTTTTATTTAAAATTTTTCTACAAATTTATATATATTTACATGTATTTAGCGACTTAGAAATATACTACTGTTTCTTTATACATAAAAAACAGCAACTTAATTACAATATATGTATAAAAGGGACTAATTTGATAACGAAACCCACGTCCGGCCTGTTTTAAAAGCAGCTGATAATGACAGATACCGCTGATAAGGGACCGGTAAAATTAATTTCACATCAGAATACAATTGGTATTATTACTGACATTACGGTTTAATCGGCTGAAGTGCACTTGGATGATCACACACCTGTGACATTTGGGTCATAAATAAGAATGAAGTTCACAGTGTAGATAAGATTACACAATCGTTCTTTTGATATTGATTAACAAATAGAACAAAAGAATAGATAATATTTTCTCGTGAAAATTATTCGCTCAACTGCAAACTTATTCCTTGTTATCGTGTAAATTGTCAAGAATATTTTCATAATAAATAAGAAAATATTGATTTGTGATGAAAATGAATGGGAACACGAAGAATTTTATGGTACATTTTGTTAATAATTATTAACAGATTCTTATTTATTAAAAATAATATTACGTCGATCAATTGACAAATGTTTCTTTTACACGAAACTTTTCTTGACGTCAGAACAATTTATTGATGATTTTTGTACATTACGGAAAACTACGTATACACCCATCACGTTATAAATTGCAAGGACACCTTCAAATAGCTACTAAAGTTATTACGTATCGTGTTATTTACAAACACGTTCAATGTGACGACCAGTTGCATAATCGAAGCTTTATTAAAGTTGAAGGTTTGTTTCCTCTAGTAAAAGATTGCGGAAATCAGCTCACAAAAAGTTGCGGTAATTGATTATTCCTTGTAATTTTATTACAATATTTTCATTACTTAACATTCATGGTCACATTTTATATTTGACCTATTTTTCATTTGACCCATGAAATAATTGAGCAAATTAAGATGGCGCTTTAACAAGCTATTCTATATTTTAAAGTTCCACGTTGTTAAATATTTATAATCAATTTTTAATGTTTGATATTAACTCTACTTTCATGCTTCAAAAATTGCAGCGAAGTTGGTTGACTATTAATTTTCATTTCAATTATTGGAAATCCGTATTAAATATTTTTATCGTAACACTATTTTAATTTCGACAAAATAACAATACAAAAATATTTTCTATTAAAAAAGTATGTTCAAAGATTTGCAAATTTGCAACAACAGAAAGTATTACAGAATGTTTTAAAAAATTGCAGAATATTTTTGATAATTTTATTAATAACGAAAGTAGTTGTTAATGCTTGCCAAAGTATGTGTTATGTATCATATTTGCAGAAGAACACGAGATTAAAATGAATAGAATCATTAACTTAAAATGTCTTTTATTTCAAACAAATCGAAATTTTCCATATTTTACGAGTGTATGTCACGCGAAGAAATTGATCCTTGAGAATAGAGCTGACAATGTGAGATCACTGACGTATATAGAGACGTACGCTTTAATCTGTCGTCGTATGAACTGGTGAATCCAATGACCCATATTCGGAGAAATTATGCCTCAAATTATAATTTCAAAGCCTTTCGGCAGTCCATTCGCATGTCACGAACAAGGTGAACCATTTTGCGAAATATTCAGTACATAAACCTTACCTTACAACAAAACGTGTCTATTCTTAACCCAGAACCGTGACTCATTTTCGTTTATTTCTCTGCCTCCATATGTTCTACAAATGGTTGGTAGTAATTATTTGCCTTCAGTAACTTAACTCGTTATCGCGTTCAAGAGAAATAAAGAAAATGAAGAAATAAATGTCGAACTAGACTCTTTTATTCGTGAACTAGTGCTGCTCTTTATTGATCGAAAAGTCAGTAGACATATATTTTGTCAAAACATTGCAAGGTGACTATTTCTAAAAGAAATAGCAGTATCGGGATATGTAGAGGGTAGAGAAAATAAATGTTCCATTAAAGCAAATATCGAATTTATTTGTCGATTTGCATAGTCATAAAATATATCGATCGATATCAATAACACTGACAAATCTCCGTAGTGATCGCACAATAATAACTGGGGGATGAAATCGGATGTAAGTTCGTAATTCATAGATACCTGAAGCGCGCGCAATATTGTGTACCTCGGCAGTAGAGGGATATAACAAAGAGTAAATGCAAAACAATGACACATTCGAAAAACAGACCAGGTACAATACGGTTATTTAAAATAGCCGATATTCATCCATTAGAGGGTTATCGTTATCCACCACGGAATCGATACAAGAACAAAGAGTACGAAAGAAAGGGAACGCCGAAACAAAGAGGATCATTAACAAAAGAAACGTTGGGTGACGAGTTAATTAAAGTAAAGCGACGAAAACGGGGTTAAATAATGAAGGAATGTTCCGAACATAGCACCACGTTAGATCCTTATTACTATTCACGTACAAGCTAAGAAACCGTATCACTATGGCAGGTAATCGTACACGCGTGCACACACGCGCAACCCGTCCCTAAGAACAGAAAAAAATGGGGAGAACGGTACCGAGGTTAAGACGGGGGTCGGATCAACACCATCACCGTCGCGACGAATTACCTCCGATTTCAAATGCTTACGTGCTAATTTAACGGTTCTCGACCAATCGATTAACTGGAACCGGATACTGCGCTCTATGTAACGATGCACACGCGTGTACGCGCGTTTACGGAAAATCGGTTGATCCGTAATGGCGGGTACACGCAACGTCGTCTCTACATGGTAGGCGTAACGTAGCCAGTACGACGCCTGTTGGGCTGTTAACACATAATCGCGTAACGCACTATGGTTGAGCTACTGTCGGCAGTCCCTACGTTACGGAACCGTCCACCCTATGTGTGTATACGTGGATCGCGACCTACAGAAAAGGGTCGTCGGATACACCTGTACACGTGTCACGGTGCATGCAGATACGCGTGGGTTGCATAAGTGCAGGCACGGCGCGTGCGTGCACGTGCACGTGTACAGTCCTTTAATTCGAATTCGTTAAATACATCTATGAACTTGTCCGCGGCACCCGAGTGCTGCGTACACCTGGCTCTAGCAGCCGACCTGGTGGAGCATCGAGGCGAGCCGGAACACACGCATCCAGGCGAACATCCCCGTGGACGGCGAACGACAGATGTTCCTCGTCGTCGAACCCGAGGAATTCTTGCAGTCCGTCGACGTCGAACGACGACGAGCCACGCGATTCGGCGACGCGTCGATCGAGCAAACGTCGCTCTCCGACTTCCTTTCCTTTTGCTGCTGCTGCTGCGGCGAGTACTTCATCACTGAATCATCGGAACAATTAATCAACCTAGCTTTCCCTTATTATTTACCGGATAATTTGATGCTACGGTGACATAACCATGGGAATTGCCGCGCTACCTCGCATTCTACGGACGCGGAAGCGTTCCATTATCTTGCTAGGAAAAGAATAACTGCCTTGTAATTAACTCGAACTTTCCTTGTTGCTTTACCTTTTCGCGACACGAGATCGGCTCTCAAAGAGGAAAGTCTACCTTGGTTTTCCTCGAACTCGAATGATGTCATTGTCATGTAGTGACTGATGTCACCGAGCTATTATTTACTGCTGCTAAATATATGCAGCTCGGAATATACTTTCTGATTTAATCGACTCTTTCTTTCGGTTACCGATCTTGTGGCGTACTTATTTGTATGCCATGGCTCTAATTTACTTCGCGATGGTCAAATTCGAAAATTCTAACATTGATGACCAAGTTTTTCGTATCAAGTTTCATGCCAACTTTTTCAAGGCACTCTCAAGATTATATAATCACCTCATTTTTAATTTTATTGTCCTCTAATTTCTTTTAAGAAAACAGAAAATTTTGTATTAAAAAATGTATCTAGCAAAGGTTCACTATTACATCCAAAATTACAAAGAAAGTTGATAACGTGTGATACAACTGCTTCAGATATATTCCCTATTTCGCAGGAATTGTGATAAGCGGCACTTCCAGATTTAAGCTAAATCTTATCTGCATTCTTATCACAGCTGCATCCTGCAGCAAATTTTTAGGGAGACCTGATACGGCGATCGAGCGAATTTATGTTGCAATGATATTTGGTCGATAACGAATTTATTTCCCCAACTCTTATCTGAGCTTCGATAAGAATCCACATACTTTTGTTTTGAAAGAATGAAAGATCGTTTATAAGACATCTGAAAATGTAGAGACTGATAAATGTACCAGATACAATTTTCATGTGCTTTGGTTTTTTACGTCTTCGATTCATTCTCAAAATAATTTATTGTCATACATCATTATTTAAATACTCATGTTTTTATTAAAATCATTTTCAAGTATCGTTAAACGTTTTCATTTTCAAATAAATGAAAGAAACTATCGCGTTTTATGTCTGATATTCTGACGGACTAGCAAGAACTGAACTCAATGGTATAACGATTTTACAATTACAGAGCACAAACCAGCATAGTATGGTTAAGTAATAAGATTTTCCCGTATGTCACTGCACTACTTTTTTTCTCACGACGAACAGCGAAACTCCTTTCACCGGCAAATCCTCTTTTGTTTAAGAAAGCCGTTTTACGCAACGGAGAGAGTATCGCTATAGCATGAATGACCGTACGCATATATGCGAAAACGAAAGCTTAAATTACCTATTCGAAACGGTACGCGTTGAGCAGCTACTGGAAACTGTCAGTTTCAAAATCCAGCTGCTCTTTACGTAAATGTCATATCAATCCTGACTATGTTTGTCCACGCTAAACGCTCACTCGGTCATGGTCAAAGATTCGTTACGTGTGCATTGCAAAGTGCGCTGATATAACAGTTAAGCAACAGATGGAGCTGGATAAAATTTAAAAATCCTCAAATAAAAAACACGATTAAATAAAGCAAGGTGTACAGCGAATAATAGAATTAAAAGTAAAAGGAACATTATTCCGTTTGAAAATAGAATTCATGCCTGATTTGTGTTTTTCGTTAAAAATAGAAAGGGTGTAGAAACCTTTAACGCTTGTTTTATGTTAAATATATAAACTGCCATATCAATCAGATATGCATGGCCTACATTCCTAAATATAATACGTGTCCGCGCACGTGTACGTAGGTGTAATCAGCGATTATTTAAGAGAGAAGTTTTTTGTGCCGTTATCAGACTCTGAGGACTCCCTTTTTCCGGAATTCGGGGAGTAGGTGTATATAGTGGGCGTTTCAAATGTGTTCTGCTTTCAACGAAGCGCACGCGCCTCTTTCGGTCAGCTGATTCCCTAGACCTACTTTTTGCCCGATGATGCAGGCTACAAATAGGTATAGATACGAACACGCGTGTACGTGTACACCTATGTCGTGTACTTCTGCTACCGTGTACGCGTGTGTATCTACATACTTTGGAAACACTCTGTGTCCTAAATCATGCTCTCTGCTCGAGGCCATCTCAACCACTTCAAAGACTCGAGTGTAAAATGTGTGTTGCTTCGCAAACTCGAAGATACCAATATACTCGAAAAAATGTAAACGACGATAAAAGAAATAGAACGACTCTGAACAAAATTTTATTACAGTTTTCTTTAACTGCACTTTTTTTATATTCGATCGGAAACAAATCACGATGAAAGAAATTTTTACACGAACAGCTATTATCGAGATGTAACTGTATACAGTTTGGAAGAGTCCAAGAATTTCAAGACCTATATTCGAGCAAATTTCATTTCTGTTCATACGTAATTTATTATACTGACGTTACGCATCTTACTAGAAAGCGCGGCACTTTGATTGTCACTGTCATATTCCGCATAAAATGTACATAAATCGCGAGTATTATATTTGAACGAAACGAATAAATATATTTAAATAAATGATCGACGTCTACAATACGTACCTGTGTGATTTTATTCAATTCCTAATCCCTCGCGAGGAGGTAATTACGAGACAACTTTACTTTACTGCAAACCGATGTATACTGGTACGAAGCGCTTCGTATAGTGTTCTGCGGAGCACGACGACGAGGTGCATTCGTGCGACAAGTGACAGACTAGACGCAAAGCAGAAAGAGAATAAGGGATAGAGAAGTAGAGGCTATTTTCTTCTCACTCTGTTTTGAACGCTAGATGGAGAAGTGACTTCACGTCGACGCGATCGTTTCGACGATGAAGAGAACTGGTGGGGATGCTCGTCTTCGTGATTCTCTTCTGCAGCGCCGGCGCTGTAGCGCGCTGCATCGACCCATTCGCGCTTCTCTACCGATGTGCGTTCGCTTCAATGTATCTTTAGAGCTATTTATTTTTCCGCTTTTACGCTTGATGTTAATATAGATTGCATCGTCTGATAACTTGCCTCACCTTTATATATTTTTCCGATACTAAACTACTACGAAAACTATCCGTGTACAAGTTCAATTTATACTTGACACGTGTCTTTAATTTAAAGATTAAACTGCCATTGCAAATGTTTAATCAATAAAAACAAACTTATTCTTCAATATATTATTCAAATTGTTGCCTATTCACATCGCATAGAAATCTTATCTTATACAATAAAATATAACATATGATGTACTTTATCTTTAGTACCAGTTTCAATCGTATAACTATAGACTCTAACTCACCTTTCGCTGACGTACCATGTCGAACATTGAGGGCTTTGCGAACTAAATACACTGTTTCGTAAGTCCGCGATATCGGTACTTGTCATTGATTTTGAAAACGAAACACCACTATCCGATGAATGCGGTGTATGACACTCTTTACTAGATGAAGGTATTTGCCAGGAATATCTGGCCTTGGCACACGGGCTGTTGGAACTGGGACTTGAACTTTGTGAACTTGAGATGCTTAACGGACTTTTCGGGCTTTTCAGACCGCCAGAACTAAAAACGCGAACTAAACGAAGTCTTAAAGAATTTTCTTTGTTTTTCGTTGTATTATTATCACCATTTGATACTTCACGACCTTCGGGATCAAACATTTCTATTGTAATATTGAACTTAAAATAATTGAACGAACGTAATATCGCGAACTACAGAATTCAACTGCAGAAACTTGTGCCAGAAATGTGTATAAAAGTTCGAAAAAGGCGTTGTTTCCTGACAACTTTTGACCACATCCTTCCTTAGTCTTATCAAACTAATGTAAATACTAATCTGGGTGGGTACGATTCTAAGTATGGATTAAAAAGTTTAAATATTACAACCAAATGTTTTTATTAATTTAATTTATTTTACTTCCATTCGTTAATTCGAATAGAATCCATAATCTTCTTAAAACTTTAGCTATTGACACTATCTCCTCCTTTGTACAATTGAATGAACTAAATTGTTTAAGCATTTCAGTGTTTCATTGTCAATCGAATTTAATTTTAATGATTAGTGGGATGTATAGCTTTATTGCTTTTTGTACTTTGTTACTTAATTTTTTAGATACTTGTCTTTGTTAACACAGAAGAAACTGAGTATTACAAATTCATCGCCGAATCTGTATTTTTACATTCATGTGTTACAACTTAATAGTTTGTAGAACAAGTTGAATCACGTATGATCACAAATAAATAATAGTGCACGGTCTACAAATGGCACAGCCATTGTGAGAGAGCACCGCAATATCTTTTATGATGAAGTAGAGTCAGTTCTAGCTGGTCCTAGCCTGACTCCTGTCAATGTACATAGTTACATGATATACCTACTTATAATTAACAACAACAATTTGCCACTATTCAGACTTTGCAAACACTTGAGTACCAGGTGGGGGAGAATCAATGGATGAGTCGAATGAGATGCAATCGGATATTCATGAGGTTTGAAATGATAATAGTACTAGTTTCCTCTGCAATATCCGTTCAACACGTCTAGCGTGTTTGCTCATCTTCGACAGGTATCAAATTTACTTTGATGCTTGTTCAATGTATGCAATCAAGTCAGCTCGTTCTTGTGGCTTCTTCAAACCAGCAAACACCATCTTTGTACCCGGAATGTACTTCTTTGGGTTTTCAAGGTATTCAAACAACGTATCCTTATTCCAAGTAATGCCTAGAAAAATAGATATTTATTTTCAATTTTGATGATGAAATTACTATATTAAGGTATGTTTCTTTAGAAAAAAAAAGGAATTACCTTTTGCTTTGTTGGCATCTGTGTAGCTATAGCCAGGAGCTTGACCAGTTTTCCTACCAATGATTCCATGTAAATTGGGTCCCACCTTGTGTTTGCCACCAGCTTCAATGGTGTGACACTGCGCGCATCTTTGTACAAAAACCTAACAAAAAAAAGGTTATATTTAAAATGTAAATATTTAAAAATTATATAATTCTCTATATATTATCTAATCGAAAATTGTAAAAAAAATCACTAATTGAAATCAATAATTCACATAAAACGATAAATTGACATTATCGACGAGTCATGAATCATGTCGCCTTATCAGAACACATATGCACAGTCTGCACGTCACGCGGTAAGAATTTCGCGCGCATTAATGGATTCTGATTTTAAACAATGAATATTTCGAAAGTACTCTAAATCCGATGAACAAATGAAAAAAGAAAAAAAAAAACATTTGAAGTTTGTATTATCAATTCACCTTCTTTCCTTTCTCCGGATCACCAGCGGGAACTCCCATTTTTCCTTATTCTACAACAATATAGTTCGAAATATAAATTTATATTATATTAAAAAATGCATATTTAAAAATATATTTAATCTGTGATTTTTACAAGTAAATTAACATTTCTAATTTATCCTTCATTCGTTACGTAAGCGTAAAGCACGTGAACAAAAATTTTACGTTTCGTAATATCATTACACAAGAAATTTGCGTATATGCACGTGTGACGAATACATTTGTCAAATAAAAAGGTAAAAATTTAATACAATTAAAAATTTATGGTATTACGTCAATAAATGTAATACTTTGTATCCTACGTCTGCACGTGTCAAGTCGTGAATGACGTGTGAACGATAAAACAGTTAAATGATTAATAGCTAATAGTTGAATAATAAAACGTAATGATTCTCGAAAAACAAAATATTTTAATTTTTATTATTACGTGAAATTAAAATGTAAATGCACTCAATTTTAAAACTGCTACAGTGACATTGATGTAATAATCGTTTCTTTAAAAACTGAGTAAACTAAGATAATCAAATATAATACTGCAGCATTAATTTTAGTCTAATCTAATCTATCAAAGGGTAATAATTTTATAAACCGATACTTCCGCATATCACTCTTTGTTCACGGTACCTGTACAAGCCCATTTTCATTACAATAAAAAACTAATTATTGAACTTAATTATTTAAGAGTCATTAAAGAGAGAATACAGAATGGAATGATTCGTAATACATTAGAAAATACGTGCAAATCAAAAAAGGTGATAGATCACTCGAGGAAAGGTCAAATACCATAGGGACACGATTTTTGATCTAATGCCATACGTGCAAAATTTTCTTTGATAGATACCAACGTTTCACGTGCGTATACAAAAAATTTGCATATGAAGTAAACGAGGAACTGAATTTTATATAAAAAGTTGGGTATTTTTATTAATGAAAATGTAATAATAGAGCACTAGCTCAAGGATAGTTGCGTTATGTAACACAGATCATCTTATGCTTATATTTTATTTAGGATCTAAAAGATTTAGCGGAAGTACTATGAGAAAAGCTTTGTTCCGTTAGTTATGGGTTCCCAACGTTCGTCACTCAATTGCACGTGCTATAAACGCCATGTACACGAAATTTCTAAATTGCACAATTTTTAATATTTATACAACTGTTCAGTTTTTTATAAAGATGAGAATAATTTAGTGAAAACGACGAACACCTTAATCAAGAATTTGAATATTTAAAAAAAAAAGAAGAAAATCGAACTTACTTTAACGTAACTCGCGCGAGCAGATTATTACAGACGACAGTAGTCTGACCGTGAATAGAAGCTTCGATCGATGAGTAACCACTGACTTCCTCTGAGGTTGAAGTCAGGGTATTTTAATGGCTGATGCAATAGTTAATAAAACTAGCAAAGGTCCAGAGGGCGTATTGGTAGCATATATTACTAGTTTCGCGAGAGATTGCACCTGACAATTTGCGCACTCAGTAATCTAGGGAAATTTTCAAATACGTGACTGAGACTTCTCTATGATATACTTCTAAGTTCGTGGTCACGCCCATGATTTCGAAAAATAAACGAAAATCGAAAACAGGTAATCTTTTTAAAAAAATGCTACAAAGGAGACATAGATCATATAAAATTTAGAAAATTGGATATTTGAAAATTAGATTTAGAAATTTGAATCTGATGGTAATAGAAGAGTGTTATGTATGGTCATAGATTATATAGTATTTAGAACTCTACACAGGAAATGCGCAGAACAAACGAAAATTCGTTGTCTAGTTACTACTATAGGTATAAATTGTTTTTTGTGATTGGTGGATACAAATAATAATTGAAATATAAAATTATACTACTAGCGTCACTATCGTCAGACGTAATGTATTATATTTGAATTCACAGAGAACTATATTCTACCGACTTTCTCGTCTAGAAAGTTCTAAACGAAACACAGCAATACTGACACTTTCGAGTTGTTTCAAACGTAAACGTGTGCACTAAAAGTTGGTTGATTTTATTTCACTAAAACTGTAAATAATAAAGTCATGGTAAATGTTACAAAAGGAATTTTAGTCGAATGGTTTGTATATTTAACATTAAGTAAAATAAGAATATTAACTACTCTCTATTCCTTATAATCTAAGTCATTTGGAATGTTGAATTGTTTGTTAAGAAACTCTTCAGATATATCAAATTTTCTTTTACACCAACTTTGTAGAGCAAAAATATTATCTGTCCATACATTAGTTGCATCCTTATATTCCTAGAAAATAATGAATATGAGTACTAATTTAAATTACAAGTTTTTAATAATTTTATACCTGTGCTTTTTGTGCAAGCTTAGCTATAGCTTCTGGATCAGCATCAGCAAATTTAGCAATTTGTTTTTTCAATTGATCTTCTTTAACCTTCAATTCCTCTAGTTCTTGCAATAAAGTTTGCCGTTCCTCCGTATTTTCTTTTCCTACCTAAATTTAGTTAAACACAAGATATCAAAAAGATTATAACCTTTAGAGTAATATACTTTTGTGTTAATTTTATAATACAACTTTTTATTACCTGTTCTTTGGCGCAAATTTCTTTTAGTTTTTGAAGTTTAAATTCTGCCTCTACAATCTTTTTGGAAGCCTCAGATATTCTCTGTTCTATTGCAGTAATATTTTCTCTATATAATGTATTTATTCATTTATTATTAGTCTTCTATGATATATTTAAGCATAATTACATATCTTATTTTTACCCTGGAAAAGTCCAGAAATATACTGAAGTGCCAATTTTTTCTGATCTAACTAATCCATCATCTACTAATGCCTGAAGTACATCTTTCACAGATTGTACTACAATCCCTTTTTCTTTTGGAGCAATCTTTTCTAATTCTTTCAAAGTAAAAAATTCTTTCTTTTCATAAAATATTTGAAGCATTCTTGCACGCTTTTCATCAAGAGAAACTCCTTTTCGTTTTGACATTTTGGAAAACTAGCTGTAACGAAGTGATAAATTTAATATTATATTATTCATTTATTATGTTTACAGTGATGCAGCTATGAAGCAATTTCTTTTGCACTTGGATGAGACTTTTGCATTAGGAAGAAAATTTATTATCCAGGACTTGGATGAAAGACACTTGTTTATCTCTGTTGATATTTTAGATACATTACAAGCAAAAGTAGATGATCTTATGGATCAAATATCATTCCCCTTAGCAGAGAAAGGAATATAAATAATTCGTTTATCTATAAATTGTTATGAATAAATTTTAAAAAACTTAGAAAATAAGTACTTAGAAAATAAGTAAAAATGGCTGCCCGAGAATCTGGTAGAGTAAAAGATGCATATCAAAAAAGGGTGCTTGATGATGCTGCCCGTAAACGTAGACAAAAGAAAGCATTGGAAGCTTTGGAACAAGATAATTTCCATGATGATCCCCATGCAGATTTAGGTAAATATTCTTTGAAGATATAAAATTTTATTCATATGTTATTGTATAATATTTTAAAATATATAATTATTGTTCCAGTAATGAGTAAAAAAGTTCCAAAATTTCAAGAAACATTGGATAACAGAGGTGGCAGAAGGAAAAAGACTAGATCAGCAGAATATTATAAACAACGTTTTCGCAAAACTTTTGCTCAATTAGTAGAAGAAGATCTTAATATCAACCCAAATCCTCCCAATTATGCATCTGCTCAAGCACCCCCATCACGTTTTCCTGAAAGACAATTTTGTGCAGTTTGTGGTTTCCCTAGCAATTATACATGTATCCCCTGTGGTGCTAGGTATTGCAGTATGAAATGTTTAGGTACTCATCTTGACACAAGATGTTTAAAATGGACAGCTTAAGTATAATAAGTATATGAATTAAGTGTTATGGATACTGTAAATAATTTCAATGGTTTAGTACATAATATATAGTCCAGTTTTTATGTTTTCTAAACCATTGATTTGTTACTATAAATATATGCCTAATATATTATACAAGAAAAATATTCAAAACTTTTTCGCATAATTAATTGGAAGAATATATTTTTTTCATTGTAAATAAACACATGTCTATTTATAAAAATAAACTTTTATACTTTTAAACCTGAAAATAACATTTGATCTTTTTTGTACATTACATCCCCTAATAACGAATATTGTAATAATGTGAAATGATACGTTATAGTATTTTTTTTTAATTTTTTGATATTTATTGTAAAACGTAACAAACGGAAAAAGTGACAATGACATCAGTTTTTATATTAAACATTTAACTAATTTAAGGCATAACTATTATACTATGAACCTTGTATTACGAGAAAATCATAAATATTTCAAGTACAATCGATCAAAAAAGAATACTTCGTAATATTTTATTTGTTCTCTTTAGTTTATACGACGTAAATTTAGTTTGACAACGTAAGATTAAGAAAACACTGTGAATACTGTAATACGTACCATTAAAGAAACATCCGCTTTCCGTCAAAACAGTTAGGTTATCTAAATAATAAAATTAAAAAAACTCGAAGGAACAATCAACGAAAAAGGACACTTTTGACTGATGAACTAAAGCATGCCGAGTTGTAGAACAAGGCGGGAATGATTTTCATCTCCCAAAACAATAGCCCTCTAGTGGTGCATAGATGAACTGTTGCATTGTGACGAAAAAGAGCAATAAGACTACGTAGACATAGGTAGAAAGACAGTTAATAGAAAGACGTGTGTACATTTATAATAATGTGAAGTTTAAAAATCTGAATGTAATCTTCTTCCGCCTAATTGAAAGGACGGATTCGAATAAAATCATTCACGTGAAAGTGTTACACATTCAAGCACACTGTATCGTGCTTTTGTGGGTTTGGTTACCATTTAGGTTATAATAGTACATAGACATGTCATAGATGTAACAATTGTAAAAGAAGAGTGGCTAATAAATTATTCTTCTGTTATTTCCAATAAATGTACGTATACCTCATACGAGTTGTATTTTATCATTTTTTCGTTTGTTCAAAATGTCGATTCCTGAAAAACGAATATCGTACTAATTAACGCGTGTACACATTTCTACGTTGCAGCTGTAGCTAAACAGAACAAAGAATCGTTTTTAATTTTGTCAGACAAATACAATTGTTGTTGCCGTTGCATTTTCAAAACATCACGATTTGTTGATAAAAGTGTGAATTCAGTTCATCCCATTCTCGCGGACCTGTTCTGCTATCTAGCGGAATAGTCGAGTATTTCGTTAGAAAATTTGAAAATTCCCGCGGAAAGTGTGTTCCGAGTTTCGATCATTTCAAAGTGCCAGATTTTAGACATGTCAATCAGTGATGTGCGTTTACCTGTTATACAATCGGTACAAATATTGCTGATGTTCGAGTGAAAAGGAATGATCAAAGGTAACGATTACTTCAAAATTGTAACGATCATAGTAACGAAATGTGATGTAATTTAGCTGTAATTAGCAGTTTTTAAATTTCGATATCAAAAACACGTGCATGAATTTATTTTTAATGCAATTAGAAAACCCTTCGACGGTATAAAAATTAATTCGTACAAGAAATAAAATTATTAAAACGTTGTAGAAATTATTACATATAAAATAACAGAAAGCTTTGAGGTTTTGTACGATTTAAAATAATGCAGTATGGTCAATCTCAATGTTTCTTAATTCCTCCGCACGAGGTCCCTAAAATCAGTTCTGACTTGGGTATTCCTGTGTACCCTTGATTGACCTTGTAAAAGTAGAAATGAGAAGTACCATAGTCCTGGAATGGATAGACAAATGTAGTTAGCCTTGAAATTTGTTTATAAGAAGATTAACGATTTTGAAATTTCAAACACGTTTTCCTTGAAATTTTATTTTTCAAACTCGTTATTTTTTACCAAATAAATGTTTCTTTTAATACCTTCAGTTTTAGACATTTGTAACTAATAGTATTATGTACAATTTTTCCTAAGATTTTTTTTCAGAATTTTCAATTTAGATGAAAATTATTATAATTAAATTTTCGAAATTTTAATTTTTTGTTAATATCACTAAATCTTGAATAAACAATTATTTATTACTGACACTACTGAAATTACTCACACGATCCAAAGAGCAAATGATTCGTTTCAGCTTTGTTGTTATTATACTTATAAACAGTGTATATTCGATACTTAACTAATAATAAAAAGTTAGCTCACGAGTAGAACATGCAATAAGATGTTCAGCATGTTCAGCTCATCAACTGAAATTTGTCTTTATAGACGGAATAAGAGAGCTGAAAATAAATCAAATAATCTTCCATGTGTAATCGTCGGTGGCGAAGGTGGATTTTATAGCGAAGATAAGATCTTTGCGAATCGTGCAACGCTCTTTAATTGCAGAAGTAATTAACGCGTGCCGCTCAGTGCAACAACAATGACGACCGTGGACTCTCAGGCCGATAAAGCTTTGTGTCATGTTGATAAGCTTTCGAACATCGAGGTAGCTGAAATTCCGTCCGATCGTGGACTTCCTGCTGGAATAAGTCCTTTAGAATCCAGGGTGTCTGGGCACACGTTCAACGATGAACGTCAGACGATCGGTAAGTATTTGAGCAAATTAAATCTGGCGAATAGTTATAACAAAACTGTATTTACATATTTAAAAAAAAAACTGAAACCAATCTTTTAATACAATTCTCTTATGGTAACTATTAAATTAAAAATTTAAGTCTTTTTGTTTATCCACATTTACTAGAAAAGTGAAGGATTTAAGTCAGAAGTTGTCTATGAATTTTTTATTTACGATTTGAATGCTTCTTGATTTAATGTAGTATTTAAATATTTATTTGTGTACGCATGAGAAAATTATAATCGAGTTGAATTTTAATTTTACCACGAATTAAATGTTCAGTTACCTGAACGAAGAAATTTTAAATAATAAATGCTAAAATTTCACTGAATAGATATCTAACGTTCTGAGACTCGTAGTAACAATATATTTTAAAAGAATTAAAAAACCTCCATTATGTAAGCACGAGTTCGAAAAAGCTTTAGATAAATTTTGATAAAAGACCGCTGTAGCGATTTCTCTCTAAATTCTGTGTTGCTCATCTTTTAAGTATTACCGAGTTTCCACTATTGTAAATAGAAATCATGTTTCTTAACTTAATTAATTCTACTAACATTTAGAAACCACTTTCTACTACCATTTAAAATGGTAGCTCTTTCTGTCCATTACTTGGTGATTATTCAAATAATTTTTTAACAACGGTTCATTTTTTCTTCGACTCGCAAGTTTAATTTGTTCACGTACTAGTTGTTCAGTTTAAGTTCACGTCCCTGCTATGCACGAACTGCTGACTAATAGCAAACTTAGTTTGAGTACACAAATTAGTTAAACATCGCCGATTGCAATGCATACGCAGCATATATTTTGCCATAAATGTTTAGTAAATCATTTATTCATGTATGTTCACATAACAATTTCCTGTTACTTTTACTCGTTGATCAAATTAGCTTAATTCGATTACTAGGTTGTTGTATATCAAACGTCGGATCTTGAAACATGTAAATTTGACATAATTTAATGACACAAAATTATTAAAAATTTATGGCATGTCATGTCAAAATTTACGAGTTGATAAAAATAATTACCGAAACATTTAAAAAATAATTATATTTTCAAACATACAGTTCTTTTATGAAATGGTTTTATTTTTAAGGTGTTTAAAAAAATTTTTTCTTATGCCTTAACAATTATGTAGTGCACAGAAATATTTTTCAATAGTTAATGTCATAATTGATTGTTTTACTGTTGCAGGCATGTTACGAGGGTCAGATGGACGTGTATTTAAACCCGTCGTGAAACCACTGCTTGGCAAAAGAGAAATTACTTTCTATGAAAATTTACAAGTATCCCAAGACCCTGTGATGCTACAGCTGAAGAATTATGTTCCGAAATATTATGGCACGACAGATTTACAAGTTTTTGGCAGACGTAAGTTCAAGTTTTCTAATAAAAATTTTATTTCTTACACTTTATAGTCTCATTCTCATTTTTCATCCCTTATACGTAAAATAAAAATATATTGCTTCGAATGAATTAAACGAGCAACTGGGGACCATTAAAAATAAAACATATCGTTTACTGCTGTAGATGAATAGTGCGAAATATTTTTAAATAAATATATATTACTATAATAAACAGAGTCAATAAAAAAATTGTTATCACTTATTATGATAAGTGAATTCTTTGGATTATGATAATTGTAGAGACTCGAAATCTTCAAGATAATATTTGCATTTCTGGTTATGCGAAATAGATTTAATTTTGCTTATGTTTTTCCCTGTATAATCATGCACAGTTAAAGTGCTAAACAATATTATTATTTGCTTTGTTAATTTCAGAGATAACATTCCTGATGCTGAAAGACATTACCGATGGTATGGCGGAGCCGTGCGTGATGGACATAAAGATTGGCAGACGAACATGGGACCCCTTAGCCACTCCTGAGAAGAGAGCAACGGAAGAATTAAAGTATGCCGAGTCAAAACGCACTTACGGATTCTGTATAACTGGCTTTCAAACTTACTGCGCCTCTTCCGGACAGTTAAGAAAGTTCGGCAAACATTATGGCAAGACTCTCGATGCCAAAGGTGTCGTGGAAGGTATATTATTAACTTCAATCATTTTACAAAATCACATTATCGCACAGAGCAGACACACCAGCTATCGTTCATATTTCTAATCGTCGAGCGTTTGTTTGATGTTCCGTTAGCCATGTAAATTAGCGATATAAAATGTCACAGTTGGGTCGCACGCGGAACGGTCGTAACGAAATGCTGGAAGAATCTCCGAGAACACATTAAAAATTACATAATCTGTATTTCTTCTTCTCTTTTCTTTCTTTCATTCTTTTCAAATACTGCAAACAGTGCCTTTTCTTTCCTGCGCAGCGCTGAAAATCTTCCTGAATATAAGTCCAGAAAGACCGCCCTGTCGTCAATTGATTGTGAAGCTTCTCTCTTTCTTGTGGAAGATCTTACTGTTCTTTCGTACGCAGCGGTTGTTCCGCTTTTATTCTAGTTCCCTCTTGGTCGCATACGACGCGAAAAGGCTGCGACATTATTTACGCCTGCGTAACACGAAGCCCGATAGATCGTCCGGCCATATAGCGAAAACATTTTCTCCTTCGAACAGTCACACATCCACGTCGAGTGTGTTCAACGCCCGCGTAACCGACATGACCGGCAACTCGATAATGAGCAGCGAAACCAGCAGAAATCGAACGACGGAGAGGGTGCATTTTATTAAAAGGAGCATCAGTCTGAGCAGCGAGTACGACACGATGGGAAAGAACAAAACCTTGAACAGGAGCGGATCGTCTAGTCCGGATTTCAGTGTGGGCAGACTTTGCCGCACCCATTCTTACGTCAACAATTTCGACGACGATATCGTTAAAATGAAAGAAGACTACGATGATCTGTTAAACGAACTTACCAGTTCCTCGGAAGAGAAGCAGAATTGGGTTAGAATCAATATGATCGATTTCACGCACGTCTTCCCGCCGGAGGATCCAACCGCTTTGGATTTGAATTATTTGGAGGGCATCGAGAATCTGATCAAACTGGTGGAGATGTTCTTGGTATCCAAGGATCACGCTGTATGAACTGTATCATAACGTAGGATGTTGTTATACATTTCCTTTCGTGCAATCGTATTTGATATTCTTTAACGAAGTTAGAGTATTTTTTGACGTTAGGACTAGGAGCTGCAAGCTGGAAGTAACTTTGTGATTCAAGCACGAGAACAGAAATATTTCGTGAAAGCTTGTAGCATGTAATGCAGCCGACGAGTAAAACGCTTATCGTTGTTCTGTAGCTTTCACGGAACGTTTCTGATGTCTGTAGTTAGCACAATGATTCAGAAGCACTAAAAACCGAACGTTAAATTGTACCGCACCAGATGTAACCATCTGTAATGATCACACTTTTTTAGTACACATCATTTGTCGCTGTTCCACATTACTAAAAAACTCGTTTTGATTTACATTCACAAGCATCGACTACGTGTATTCGTCTGTCGCACGACTGTAGCAATCATCGGTTCGTGTCATTTTCTTTATTATGTTCTTGTGCAAACGAGATTCAATTGCACTTACTAATTATGAAAATTGTTATGTTGTTATGGTACAGAAAAAATAAAACAGTTAACCTAAAAGCGAATTGTCTTACTTTCCTTAATAAGTCTGTAGATAAAAATAGATGGTTTCAAGTACGTCAGGTCTGAGTGGCGTTACAGAAAATTTGTTAAGATCTGAAGATTTTCAAAATGTTCAAACCTTCAACTTCTGTGAGAAGTACAGTTGCATATTTTGGAGGAAGATAACGTAAATGAGAGACGTACAAGTTCTCATGTAACTTGTCAGAAATATGAAGGATTTTTGAACATAGTTCTTCATCGAACGTTGCCATGGATTTCTGACGCTATAAATTACTGTTGTAACGAAACGCTCACGGAACTGCAGTCCCGATAAATTCGTGATGATTATTAGTGGCTGAACAGAGAAAGCCTTCGAGGGTATATCGGTACCTAACGCAATTACCGCGTAGCACGATTAATGGCGAGCGGTTCTGCTAATCAACCCGCAAACGCGATTACCAAGGTTCAAATTGAATTACGCGTTCTGAATAGCGCGAAAGTCTCTGATATTCAATGCGTGACAGAAACGATCACAGAGCAGAGAAATTCGTTTGTGTCACATCGTATGACATAGGGAGAAGGAAATAGCTTTTTGCTCAATAATAGCTGCAGCGGTAATACCATTAAGGGTAGCCATGATAGCAGATTAATATTTATTTTACTAGTAATATTAATATGCACTGTAATAGTGACAGTAACATTAATTACAAATGTGACGAAGAGTTAAAATTTCATTTCTGACTATTTTAGTTCACAGGGTAAAACGTTGACAGTGTAAGAATTGTTTCCAATTTCCAAATCATCAAATCTCACACGATTTAAGGCAATAATTAATAATAAAAATAATCACTATATCATCAACATCGAGATATCTAAAATATTACTAATACTATATAAAAATTATATAGTAAAGTTATAGTATATAAAAATTGTTAAATTACTATCAACTTTCATTACATCAAAATTAACCAGTAATATACATTTTCTTCATTTTTATATATTTTCCTCGTACATATTTTTTCAACAAAAAAGGAACAACTTTTTCCTTTACATTCCTTCGAATTACTTTTCAAATTGCATCTTATTGCAATCGAATTTCGAGCAATTCAAACCAATTTAGTAAAACGTATTTACAGCAGAAGCGCACGTGGCGTGCCGTCGATAAGACCGGTGTTCCGTTAATATCATTCGTATGAAAACGAAATCAGAAAAGCCACGAGTCTTCCGTTTGATTTCGTTCTCGTGAAAATTTTACGCGATAGCAATCGTGTGTACCGCGATAAAGATTAGTCTGGCAACGAGTTTTGCTCGGTTCGCCACGATGGAGTCCACGCGATAAATTTAGTACTCCGATTGCGGAAATAGAAGAATAGAGAACGCGTGCTGCCATTTAAATTCCGCGGTTGTTAACCGCACGAGAACGCGAACTCCTTTCCTCTCGGGTTTATTCCATCGGGATAACCCGGCTAAAAAGTTTTCTGCCGCGTCTCTCTGCCGATTTGCATCAGGTTTTACATGCTGCGATTATGAACCATACATTTTGCATTCCTCGTATCAAACTTTCTATACTTTTTGGTTTTTGGGTTTTCACTGCGGATGTGTTCGAATAACATTTCATTGACTCGCTAGTTTCAAACTTTTTTCAACTTGATAAATTACAGATTTCACGTATGTTAAAATATTAGATGGATACGAAATCAAATTTATTATTATAATTCTGTTCATTTTAATATCAGAAACTAACATCCCTAAAACACTTGTTACTCGGTTGGTTAAATCTTAGAACAATTTTTAAGAAATAAATTCTTTCATTTTTAATCGTGTTATGTTTTCACGATGATATGTGACAGTAATGCTTTGTAGTATATCGTATTTTATATCACGTTGTATTTATCCTCTTCGTCATTTTTAATTATAATGTTGGATAGTGAAGTACTTAAAAATTTGATCAGGTAGTGTTTTTATTTTTTTATACATCTTCATGGTACATTTCCACAATATTTTTTTATATATATTATTTACAGTTTCAAGTAGTTAATACTACTACATATTTATGTACAATATTATCGTGAACAAATTTTCAACTATGAAGTACTTTAATCAATATGATTGAACTAACGGTGGTATATGTATTAAAAAAAAGTTGTTAATAATTTTTCATTATTTAAATTTTTTTACGAAACTCATAAAGTTAGATTAAAATATTATTTTGCAATTGAATAACACTAGGAAAGAAACGAGAAATTGAACAACAGCTTTTGACTTCATTTGGTTAAAATAAATGAAAGCCGTGAGATAATGTTAGTTTTGATGGGTCATTTAATAAACATGGAACAATAGGCAGGAAAACCACGTACATTCATAATTAAAGCGTTTTATAAAAATGGCGATTCTGTCACTGCCGCGCCGCCTTCATTTCGTATTCATTTTAATATTTCATGGTTTTAATATGACCGCGTGCGGTTTCTTTGTATGGAGATATGAATTTAAAGAGTAAACTTTTAAATAGCGGCTACGCAACATTCCACAATTTCAAATAAAAATGAAAAGAGACGTAGGCAGTGTTGTGTAAAAATACCCGTCTTTATAATGTAATCTTCTATAAATAAAGTAGTATTCATTAACAGTCTAAATTTAAATTAAACAGTTGTTACGTACATAATTTATTGTAACTGGACTGGAAATATTAAATTAAATTTAAATAAGATAATTTAAGATGGCTATTAGATGATGACTTTAGGAATCTACTAGTTGTGAGAGACCCTGTAGAATCCTAAAAAACAGTATTCGAGAACATAGATTTACCTTGTCACAAATTATTCCTAATTACTATTTACATAATTCTTGCATTACACCAAGCTATTCAAGTATAATGTTTGAATACAGCAAAGTATAGCTAAATGAAGCACCCTATATCCCCTCAAATTTATTCCCGTATTTGACTCCGTTTCAAACATCGCCCTCATCCAAATTTTCATACATACGCTCCCAATCTTCGTCTCGTTATTTATCGTGGTTTCTATCTACGATTTTAGAGACCTCCTAGTTGTGAGAGACCCTGTAGAATCCTAGAAAACAGTATTTGGGAACATAGATTTACCTTGTCACAAATTATTCCTAATTACTATTTACATAATTCTAACATTACACCAAGCTATTCAAGTATAATGTTTGAATACAGCAAAGTATAGCTAAATGAAGCACCCTATATCCCCTCAAATTTATTCCCGTATTTGACTCCGTTTCAAACATCGCCCTCATCCAAATTTTCATACATACGCTCCCAATCTTTGTCTCGTTATTTATCGTGGTTTCTATCTACGATTTTAGAGACCTCCTAGTTGTGAGAGACCCTGTAGAATCCTAAAAAACAGTATTTGGGAACATAGATTTACCTTGTCACAAATTATTCCTAATTACTATTTACATAATTCTTGCACTACACCAAGCTATTCAAGTATAATGTTTGAATACAGCAAAGTATAGCTAAGTGAAGCACTCTATATCCCCCCAAATTTATTCCCCTATTTGACTCCGTTTCAAACATCGCCCTCATCCAAATTTTCATACATACGCTCCCAATCTTCGTCCCGATATTTATTGTGGTTTCTATCTACGATTTTAGAGACCTCTTAGTTGTGAGAGACCCTGTAGAATCCTAAAAAACAGTATTTGAGAACATTGATTTACCTTGTCACAAATTATTCCTAATTACTATTTACATAATTCTTGCACTACACCAAGCTATTCAAGTATAATGTTTGAATACAGCAAAGTATAGCTAAATGAAGCACTCTATATCCCCTCAAATTTATTCCCGTATTTGACTCCGTTTCAAACATCGCCCTCATCCAAATTTTCATACATACGATCCCAATCTTCGTCTCGTTATTTATCGTGGTTTCTAGCTACAAATTGAAAATGGATGCGGGTAAAGGGTTAGAGGTGGCAATCGATAATTTCGGGCCGTTTCACGCATCACGCTTCTCATATGAATGACAATTTACAAATACATCTAGATATATGTACACATATTGGACATATCCCGATCATACCAATGCCGTAGAAGCGTATAATGTTTGCGGTAGGTTAACACGATCGCCATTGCATGTTGCATTGCTGGTTGTTGCGGTTGTGATCAAATAACGGCGTGTCGATGCTCGTCAATCAGTGTTATTGAACGTGGAAAATTGTCCAGCAGAAGGACAGATTTTTATTTGCGCCGCTGACATTGAACGATGAAAATTGTTAACGCGTGTCCCAACTTTCTATCTTTAATCATTCGTGACTATTGCTTCAAACCATTTCGATCAATAACTTCTTCGGTTTTTCAAGTTTTTCGTAACCTTCATCAATCTTTTCACTTTTGCGTGTTTCGTTCAACTTTTTTATTTCAGTCGATTCAAATTATCGGCCAATGTTTGTAACTTGAGATGTAAATTATTAAAAACAATTATTGAATATATGTAAGCTTGTGAACAATTTTAGCTTAAACTATTTTAAGGACAGATACGTGCTTACAAGAAATATTCAATAGAAAAATATCAAATTTGTCATAAAATGAATTATTTTTAAATTGGTAATTGTATGTACAGTCACTAACTCTGTTACAAGACGAAATTTCCATCATTTTTAATAACAAGAAAATGTTAGTAGGTCGAGTTTGAGAACATACTGGTAAATATTTTGACGGTCATCTCCAAGTTTGTAATTTACTTCATTTTCAAATTAAATCATTCATCCTAAAATGTAAGCTTTAATGAAACACCCTGTAGAATGCAGAAACTATTTGATCGGAAGTCGGTCGAAAAATTAAGGCAGGTATCAGAGTCACAAATGCGCGACACACGTTATTGATAAAAGCTTCCGCCGGAATACAAATTTTCGAACACGATCGTCGTTCCTTTTTTGCACGATTTAAATTAGAATCGTCGCAATGTCCGGTGATCCTAGTGTGCTCCGCTGTCGCGAAAGAAGCGATGTAAATCGTTCAAAGGATGGGTGGAAAACGTTTCTGTCGCGTGAAGGATTAACGCGAACCAGCTTTTCGTTCCAGCTAAAAAGCAGAAGTCCGAACAAATTCGAGCAGAAAAGCAGTATTAGAGAAGACAGTCGGATGTCACGCGTTGGAAAATCACGCGATTACCAAGTGAGTTTCGAGACACTCGAGAACAATTGGCGCGAATTGGCGAACAAAGAAATTCATTTATTTTCGCTTCCGTGTTAGATTTTATTATCGTTCGAGAAATGTTAATTAACGAGACGTCGTCGGGTTATCGATTTTGATAAAACTTTACAAACGAACCTGGAATAAAAATAAATATCAACGTTCTTGTCGATATTCGTTTAGCATTTCATTATTTCGGGAAATAAATTTAAACTACAGCTGGTAACGAAAGTGTTAAACTTATCTTAAATTATTTTATGATCACTTCAAATGCCTTTATGAGTGATTAAGTATTCGCAACAATTTTAAATGAATTTAGTATTTCCTCTCAAATATACAGACTGTCTCACAATTAGTGTAGATCCAATCAGAGACACGGACCAATCAGAGTGCGAGGATTACGCGTGCGCAGACGCGAGAGCGGCAGCTTCGGATAACGCGTAGTTATCCAACGTGTGGTAATCCAACGCGTAGTAATGCAATGCGTGGTAATCCTACGCGTAGTAATCCAACGCGTAGTAATACAGCGTGTGGATATCTAACGCGTAGTAATCTAGCGCGTGCATATTCAACGCATAGTAATCCAACGCGTAATAATGCAACGCGTGGTAATTCTAAGCGTAGGAATTTAATGCGTGGTAATCTGACGCGTAGTAATTCAGCGTGTGGATATCTAACGCGTAGTAATCCAGCGTATGGGTATTCAACGCGTAGTAATGCAACGCGTGGTAATTCTAAGCGTAGGAATGCAACGCGTGGTAATCCTACGCGTGGTAATCCAACGCGTAGTAATACAACGCGTAGTAATACAGCGTGTGGATATCCAACGCGTAGTAATCTAGCGCGTGCATATTCAACGCGTAGTAATCCAACGCGTAATAATGCAACGCGTGGTAATTCTAAGCGTATGAATCTAATGCGTGATAATCTAACGCGTAGTAATTTAGCGTGTGGATATCTAACGCGTAGTAATCCAGCGTGAGGGTACTCAACGCGTAATAATGCAACGCGTGGTAATTCTAAGCGCACGAATCTAACGCGTAGTTAACCAACCATTTTTTAGTCTAAAATAAAAAAAAGAATTAAAATGAAATAGCAAGGTATTAATTAAACAACGTGCTGGGTATATAACATTTTATTATCTTTTTATTACTGAAATAATAAATGATATAATATTTATTTATCTTAACGAATTTACAATTTTTCCCTGCTTCATGAGAGATATAACAAGTATCATAAAGCGTCTCAGCTGGGATTATGTGCGTATACAAATTAGCATGACTAATTAATATTACGGTTATTCATTGACAATGATACTTTCTCCGATGTTACTTGCGTTTAAATTCGCCGTTATTAGTATACGTACATATGTATATAATATAACTAACGTATATAACATAAATACAACACGCATTCACTATATACAGGCTCCTCAGCTTCATTCTCACTCTTACGCTTTCATATACATTATCTTTTCCGACCTTTAGTTTCCTCTTCACGAAACAATCTAGACTCCATAGAATTTCGTTGTTTATTAGTTTACTCAAATAAAAATTCAAAAAGAGTCGAGAACTCATTTCGCGAGACAATCGATTGACGAACAGCAACGCTCGAATTCGAGTTTAATTAACTTTTGAATGGAAAGGGGAAACCATCGACTTTCTTTATTAAATGGACTCTCTGCGGGCATATTTCTGTTTTATTTTTACCTTTGTTTTATATTATTTTTCTTTTTAAGTTTCAACTACCTCTGTTTTTATTTGAAAATTTTGCAATTCTACAATTTTCACGTTTCTAAATTGAGTTTCAAGATTTATGTTTACATTTTGGAGTTGAGATTCTGGTTCCAAAATTTTTAGAGTTCTGAATTTTTTAATTTTGATGGAGCCAAATTTTTGAATGACCAAATTTCCAAGTTTTTGAATTTTCAAATTTCCCAATTTTCAATTTTTTTCAATTTCTCAATTTTCCAATTTTCCAGTTTTCCAATTTCTCATTTTCCCGATTTTTCAATTTTTCAATTTTTCAATTTTCCAATTTTCCAATTTTCCAATTTCACAATTTCCCTCATTTTCAAATTTCTAAACTTAAAAATTTCCAAACTTCTCAATAATGTCTACATTCCTAAATTCCTAAATTTCTTACTTTCTAAATTTTCAAACTCACAATTTGTTAATTCCCAAATTCAAAATCTTCCAATTTCTTAATTTCCAAATTTCTTGATTTCCCAATTTTCAAATTCTTAAAGTTTCCTCAAACCTCACTCCCTCAGTTAATCAAATCCCTACTTTCCAAAACTGTCAAATTCCATATTTCCAGAAGCGAATAAAGCTGTAAATAAACAGCAAGAACAATTGTAATAAAAAATGGAAATAATCCGCAGCGATTCTGCATCGCGAAGAAAATAGAAACGTACATATGCAACAAATTCGATTATTTGCACGTACAACACGTAATTACTTTTTAAATCGATTGTTCAAGACGACTGAAAGCGAGCCAACATCTTTCAGGATAAACGTTATTTACAAAGTAAATAAATGCGTTCGAGCAAATATGGTTCCGCAAACCTTTTCAGAGACATAACTGCTTTTGCGAATCGTATTTACCGAGACTCGTTTCCTTACTTTTACGAGCACCGTTTGCCCTCAAAATGTTTCGACGTTTCTTCGAATCGTTTGCTACGTGTTGTCATTTTTTCCTTTTATTTTTCTCGCCAATCGTAACTGTAGCAACACGGAATTTTATAGGAACAAAAAAACTTTATATAAGCTAAACGATAACAGCTCGAATTTATTATTGCAAATCCTCTACAATTACAGGGAATTAAATAGGCTTTCACGTTTATTAAATTCTTGTACAATCGAAGGAGTACAGTGGAAGCTTTTACAAATTCATTGAAACACATCGAATCGCTGTATGAATATGTTAATTACTCAACGATATAAAGTTTCTTTAAGACGTGTAATTACAGCGTACGCGAACCACCTATAATAATTTTCAGAACAGCACTGTAATTTGTAACATTTTTTAAGAGGCAATTTTACGTGGTACAAAAATTACTTCAAACAGTATATGTTAATAAATCTGTTAATGTCGTCAGAATTATATAGCGAGGTTCAAAATTAAATCATCCTTTGATTTCACACGTGGAACATTAGGATGTGATAAAATTTAAACTTGTCTGTTATATTGTAATTATAAGGAAATAATAGTTAGGACTTGAGTTCATTAATTTTTAGGCGAATTTTAGATGAAATAACTGTAGGTGTACAAAATTATATTTTATTTTTCAAGGTTATGCTTCGAACCCTTTTTGGGTCCTCCATTTGGGTTCTATTTATTTTTAATATATACAGAGTGTCCTACAATTAGGTCTCTGAAATGGAGGGTAGCTGACGCGATTCTGAATAAAATTTCTCTTTGCAAAAATAGGGTACGAAGCTTCGTTTTTGAATTATTAAGGAAATGGCTGAGTGGGCGTACTCGCGCTCTGATTGGACACTAGTTGTGAGACACCCTGTACATCGTCGTGTTTTTCCTTAAGAATTCAAAAACGAAGCTTCAAACCCCATTTTTGCAAAGGGAAATCTTATTCAGAATTTACCCTTCATTACTACACTAATTGTAAGACACCCTGTATATCACAATAATTAAATTGAACGAATAAATTTTGACATAATTAAATATCAAGTAAATGCAAGAAAAACAAGATTTGTTATATTCTAGATTATTTTCATAAATAAAATTTTCCGGTATTTGAAGACTGGTAAGTCAAGAATATAAAAGTAGGTTACATACAACGACTCCATGCACGTAAAGTGCTAATAATATTTAATCGTATAATTTTTACAGAACTGATACTTATAGAAAAGCATTTCAGTATAATCTTACGTTGTAGAATATGTTGGTAGAGTTCTCACAGGAACCTGTTGAATACTTTGCATAATAATGAGGTAAGAAAACTGAAGTGCTCCGATCTGAAGCACTTTCCTTCGTTTTAATGACACGTAAGAATTTTCAATGCCACTCTGAAATGACTACGTATTGAAATTTCAAAGAAAGAAAAGGCGAAGAATTTCGTATACGAAGTTAAAAATCTGAATACATCATCAAGAGTCGATTCGTTAAAACACTACACTATTTTATCATTTTTTTTTAGAAAGGAATTGTATTTTTAATTTTAGGATTCAGTATTATCGTTATGAAGCTTTGTTGAGCACTCAATTCCCCGAATTAGGGACAGCGTTACTAAGAGACAAATAGAAGTTAACTCGACAATATACAAAAAAATTATAATGAAAATTAAGGTAAAAATTACAAAGATTTCTAATTGCACTGTTTTACAATATGCAGTACATAAAATTTAAAATATGCAGTACATAAAACTTGTATTTTTAATTACTTGAATCTAACCTAACCTTAATATGCATGTATAAAGTATAACCTCACAAAGTAATATTCGTGAAGCTTTTACAAAGGTGAACAGTAAATTAGAAAAAAAGTAGAAAGTTCTTTTATCTTGGGACTGCTTAACGCTGTGACCCGAACTACTTATTAGGACCAGTTATTAAAACACAAAGGGTTAAACGATAACGTTGAGTCAATTGACCGGTGTCCGTTAAAACGAGGATGTAACCCCATCTTAGCTGGAATGTTTCTCAAGTAATAAATTGCCAGTCACGCGTATTTATTGCGATTAATTAAATCCTATGTTCGAACAGGCTTTCTTATTATTTATTCTTAGACTGCATTCTACTTCCTGCAGAATCTCGTTTAACTGATATGAAATGTTATCGTTTATTTCGAAATCAAATTCCAGAAGATCGTTCTTCAACAAAATTAAAACTTAAGTTTTTTAAAATCCATCATTTAATATTATTCGAAATTATAAGTCATTGAAAAGAAGTTAATTTTATACCAAATGATCTTCTAAATATTTTTATTGAAGTAAATGAATATTTTGGTCAAAAATATTCTATTGTCTGTGAAATATTAAAGCTCGAAAACGATGAACTCTAAAATAACCTCAGTATACAGGTTCTAACAATTTTTGCCAATTCAAGTAATATTAGAAAACGTACAGAAATAGATCTATTAACTGGCTCCATAAACCACCTTTTCTCAAGTATCACTAAAGTCTCCATTTTATTTTTAAACGACCTACGCAGATGTCAGAATATTTTGCAGAAACTACATACCGTAACCGTCAAATTAAAAATCATCTATAAAATTTAATTTACGAAATTGCTTTCAGGAAAAATGTCGAGTCACCGAACGTAAAATGTTTGAGGTTATGTGCAAACGTCGGTATTATAAAGCACCGCTCAAAGCGCACGTAATACACGTCCGTGATTAACGTAATACGAGAAACATTGAATTAGGCCTTTAAATTTGTACGATTTACGCGGTTCCGCTGATTCTCAGTCGTCGTCGCGGCACGTTACTTAATAAAGACCCCAACAGCACCGACGCGTAATTAGAGAATGACAAATTGTACATTAAGTGCAAATTCTGTGCGTTTCTTGGCTTGTTTCGTCTCTATCTTGTTCTTTAGATTTCAACAGGGTGCAGCTGTCGAGCATGGAAGCTTACAGTAGATGGCAATGTGTATCGCTTTAATTAAATTCGCCATCGGAGCCATTCAACGTTCAACGAGCCAATTTAAGCGGGCACAATAAGTTCATTCAACGACCAGTCGTTTCTTTAATTGCACGTGTACTATTCGCAGCAAAGACGGAGTTTCATCAATATTTTCTTTAATAACAAAATTTTATTGACGTTGCAGATATTTCAGAAACCATATCGCTAGTTTAATCGTGGTATACAAAATGGACGCGTTGGTCACAGTTTTGATAGGTACATTGAAATATTCGTTGTTTAATAATATTTATTAACCGAGCATTTAAATATTCATTCAGTGCACTGTACTGTTCAGAGCAAAAAGGGAGGTTCATCGATATTTTCTTTAATAACAAAATTTTATTGACGTCGCAGATATTTCAGAAACCATATCGGTAGTTTGATCGTGGCACACAAAATGGACGCGTTGGTCAAAGTTTTGATAGGTACATTGAATTATTCGTTGTTAAATAATATTTGTTAACCGAGCATTTAAATATTCATTCAGTGCACTGTACTGTTCAGAGCAAAGAGGGAGGTTCATCGATATTTTCTTTAATAACAAAATTTTATTGACGTCGCAGATATTTCAGAAACCATATCGTTAGTTTGATCGTGGCACACAAAATGGACGCGTTGGTCACAGTTTTGATAGGTACATTGAATTATTCGTTGTTAAATAATATTTATTAACCGAGCATTTAAATATTCATTAAGTGCACTGTACTGTTCAGAGCAAAGAGGGAGGTTCATCGATATTTTCTTTAATAACAAAATTTTATTGACGTCGCAGATATTTCAGAAACCATATCGCTAGTTTGATCGTGGTACACAAAATGGACGCGTTGATCAAAGTTTTGATAGGTACATTGAATTATTCGTTGTTAAACAATATTTATTAATTGAGCTCAATCAATTCATGATTTAAAATAATCTATATAACTATATTTGTCTAAGAATAGTTTTAAGTGAAATAATAAAAACCAGAAATTTCAGGAATATTTTCCTACAACAGAAATCTGGAACCTCATAAATTGTCGAAGCCAAAGAATTTCATAATTAAAGTGAACATGAGCAATATTGCGCTCTAATTAAAATTAAGCTAGACAAAAATGAATTGTAGGAAAGGAAGAATGTATGTGGTATTTATTTCAACACGTACAAGACGCTGTAAATATTTGTATACAGAAGAATCTCGATTATCCGAGGTAATATTGATCCAAGCTTAGCTCGAATAATCAAAAACTCGGATAATGCAGGAAAACTACAGCTTTTTCATTTTGTATCCCCGGTTTTCTCTGAAATCCGCGTCTTCTTTCGCGGTTAATTGGAAAAACAAAATGGTAGCGTTCTTTACCACAAAATGAGAACGTCGACATTGGTTAACCACGATTTTCTTATTAGTTGTATTGTGACTTTAATCAATCGGTACTAACAGCAAAAAGAAAACTGACACATTACTGATATGTAAGAAATAAACTAAATTACTAATAAAGTTCTATTTCTAAATTTTCTAAAAATGATGGTACTTTACGTGCTAACAAAACAGGAGATAATAGTTACAGAAGTATTATTTGATTTATTATAGTTGATGAGATTAATGAAAATGGAAAGAATCGTCTAGGTTTCGGATATAAATAAATACTCATCGTAGAAGTATAATTAGAACGTCAATATTTAAATTAGAGAACAGCGATGATATAAATTTTAATACAAAGTTCAATATCTGACATTCAATGTAAAGGTGAAAGCACCTCGAATGACACGAGAGTCGGATAACCAAGATTCCATTACACTTAAAACATTTAATACGGTTTTCTCTCGAAACAATTTTGAAAAGTACGTAACTAATATCTTTTTTTTACCAAATTAATTATTGAAGAAACTTAAGTCCATGTGAAAGTTGAAGTATGTTACTGCAGAATGGGGTGGCATTTTATTTTAATATTTTTAGCGACTTCTATGAAAGTCGTCAGAGACATGTAATTAAATTATGTAGGTAGTAATATTTCTTTTTATTATTTTATATTTAAGAGATTTTCTTATTTAATAAATGAACACAATTTTTTCTTTCGTTCAAATTTTTCAAACATGGTCTCAAACAGCAGACACATAGATTGACTGAAAAGATCTTAATAATTAGAAATAGTAAATCAAAGTGTTACATTAAAAAATTCTTGATATCTTTAACGAATGGCATATTAGCTGTTTCACCATCGAATGTATATAAAATTCTTCTGTGATACTGTAAAATTAATCGACATAATGGAAAGTGAAAAATTGAATATTTGAATGTCATAACCCAAGAGTAATGTGATGACATACTTATAAATAAAAGAAGACAAGAAGCAAGTGTGACCTAAGTCACTATTTTAATAGCAAATACTTACAGAAAATGTCTGAAACATACATTTCGAAGAAACAGTTTCCCAAATACGAACACAATTTGCTTTAAATATATCACTTTTATTGATCGACATTTTATTGAGTGTAGCACCACAAAACATGTATAACAAAGAGCACTATAAATAATTAGAGTTCGTAGAGTGTCAACGATGCTTTTCTGAGAATGAAGCGAAGCAACACGAATCGAAGGAATCGAATGTAAGGCCACTTCCTGTTCACCGTATTCAACGATAACTCCATAAACTATACGGGAGGCGTGTGCCGTTTAAAGAGAGGGGGGCCATAAATTAAATATCAAAGAGGTTTACACAGTGGCGGGTTATTCGATGCCTATAAACAAACGAGGATATCTCGAGAACCGCGGACAGCCGATTTTACAACGCTCGCCGGGTAAATTGTTTCGAACCGTGAAGAATTACACTTCGAAATTTCGGCCAATTGTGCTCCTGAGTCACGCTAAATTAGACTCCCTCGTCGACGCGTCAAACGCTCACGCTCATTCATTATAATTCACGCCTCAGACCTTAAAAGCGTCCGTATCGATTTCACGAACTCAAGCGTCGCTGTCTTTCGTTCGTAGACTGATTGCCTTGTAAGATTTCGCCGATTTCGCTTAGGAGATTCTAACAGCTCTTGAATTCTTTTTCTTAATTAAGCATCGCAACGTTTCACAATGACAACTTTCGTATTAGGTTGTTCCATAATAAATTTACGAGCTTTACGCTTTAATACTTCGCTACTTGATAGGTTTTTGATAGAATTAGTCTTCTGGTCAATTTTCTTGTACATAGTTCTGGAATTCTAAAATCTTTTCGCGAGATTTTATATTGAATATCTGACGGTGCATGCCTGTACAGTGAATTTAATATTCAAGCATTGAATTTTTGATGAATAAGAATTGTGATTTCGCCGATTTCGCTTAGGAGATACATTTTCAAATGGCTCTTGAATTCTTTTTCTTAATTAAGCATCGCAACGTTTCACAATGACAACTTTCGCATTAGGTTGTTCCGTAATAAATATACGAACTTTGCGCTTTAATACTTCGCTACTTGCTAGGTTTTTGATAGAATTACTCTTCTGATCAATTTTCTTGTACATAGTTCTGGAATTCTAAAATCTTTTCGCGAGATTTCATATTGAATATCTGACGGTGGATGTCTGTACAATGAATTTAATATTCAAGCATTGAATTTTTGATGAATAAGAATTGTGATTTCGCCGATTTCGCTTAGGAGATACATTTTCAAATGGCTCTTGAATTCTTTTTCTTAATTAAACATCGCAATATTTCACGCAGACATTCAACTTTCGTATTAAGTTGTTCCATAGTAAATCTTGGTACAAGCTTTCGACTGCGCGTTTATTCAATACTTCGCTACTTGTTAGATTAAGTTTTTGTGTTTGCTAGAATTAGTCTTGTGGTTAATTTTCTTGTTTAAAATTTTAGAAATCTTTTTGTGAGATCATACATTTTGAATATTTGACAGTAAATACCTGTACAGTGAATTTAGTATTCAAGCATTGAATGTTTGACGAATAATAAGCTTGAATGATGCTGTAACACGATATATAAATCTACTTGGTCTATGAACACTTTCTATTTTTATTAAGTAAGACATTTTTATATTAACCAATAACCATGTGTATAATTAATAATTTAGTATAAGATTAACGAAGATTTGTGTCTGTAAAAATGCTTCCTCTGCTTTAAAATTGACATTTCATGAATTGTAATTTATTTTAATTCCAAATGAATGACGTAACTAGAAACCTTCCTAGTTTGACACTGCCCTAGAACCCTAATTTCTCTTCATTTCCGAGTCACTTCTCCTCATTTCATAAGTGATGGAATTCTAAATAAGACATGTAAGTGAACTGAAATATTGTACAAGCCTCGAATGCTGTACTTTTAAAGATAGACGTAACAGGTGTTCTTTCGACAATAGCAACGCAAATGGACTTGTAATTATTTTTAATGTACATCTGTTTTGACAGTTTGTGACAGTGCGAAGACGTGTTATATTTTTTAATGTGCTAGATTTATGGTTCCTAGTACACGGAGCACAACTTTGGACTTTAGACATATTTTTCAAACTTGAGAAACAAAACTTACATACAAAATTTATAATATATGAATATTTGATTACTTCTGAACAATTTAACTAGGTAATTTATTTTGAATTATGTCATTTCTCAAAAAAATGTTAAATACTCTTTACCATAATATTTTTACATCCCTTAAAAAAATATAAACACGAATGAAATTAGGAAATTATTTAATGATAAAAAGGTCGTATTATGAACATCCCTGTATAAAGATAAAATGAAACGAGCAATTACTGATACCAGATAACAATTTTTAAAGACATTAATTACCGCTAACAGTGAACTAGATAAGTGTCACGTGACCACGTCGATCACGAGAGTCATAACATCTTACTTTTTCATCCTGAATCTCAGCAATTTGTCTAGAAAAATTCGAGATAACTTATATAATATCCTTGATTTATTTTTATCTTTTCACAACAATATATTGTTATACAAGATTTGGTACACGTGAAAGTACATGGTGCAACACGTGATTCACTCGTGAAAAATATCTCGTTTCCAAGGATTAGACACAATTATTAATACTTGGAAATATTTGTATTTGCAAGGAGAATTAAATTGTAATAGCTACTACGATGGTTTATATTTAAATAGAAAGAAGGGAAAATGGAGTTCTACATGAATTAACCTTTCAGAACCACACCTTTTGTTATCAGATCAGTTCTATACTTTCTCGAATAAAATTACAGTAACAATTTCAATTTTCCACGACTTTTCAAATAAACAGTTATAATGTACTTCAAGTACCTAAATATTTATAAAGTCTTACTTCAAAATTGTTTAAGAAAAAAAAGTTTTATGATAAATTTTTATATCGTCAGAAACAAACACTTTCATCAAAAGAAACGCAAATAATAAAAAATATGCAATTTGAAATGTAATGGTTGCAATTTCAAGTATTGGTATTCGTTTCTGTGAAAATATCGAAATTGTTTGAAGAAGGAACGTCAAAAAGAATTTGTTGAAACCGCGATTAGTAAAAATGTGAAATAATAAAATCAGCGAGAGAGTATTGATTCAAACGCTCTGTAGTTGCAATTAAAAATCTTTATTTCGAACAAAGTAGTCCTTATTCTTAATCGACGATGAAAATCCAATATTAGTTATGGAACAGCCTAATACAATTTTCAGAACAACGGAGGCTCGTCGAATACGAAATAAAGCTGTTGAATGTCAGTCCGATTTATTACTTGTTCCTGCTTTAAATTTGATTACAAATGTCCGGAACAAGACGGATTTGGCAGTCAGTTGATTACACTAATAATAATTCTCATCACGAATTTCTCTCTTTCCGGTGGTCTTTTCCCTCGAAACGAGTGACGGAAAAAGAGAAGCCGATAAGGTGGTATTAATCTTCAAAATAATAATACACAGGGTGTGTTCAAGTGAATGGTACAGGCACGTGGTGATTCGAAATCGAAAATGTAGAATAAAATTTCTTTTATCGAAAATTACTTCATACTTTTGTCGAAATAGCTACCTTATACAAAATTACGTTTTATGATATTGGAGACTTACAATAAATATGTACTTAAGGGTTTATAATAAATATTTAATAGATATAAATATAGCTGCGAAAATCTGAATACTCGAATATTCAAATTTTAATAATTGAACTATTCGAATATTCAAGTTTTAATAATTGAACTATTCGAAAAATTTTAAAATGATATTTTAGGTATTTGAATTTCGAATTATACCAAATATTTACGTTTATAATTGAATATTTTAATATAAACTCCTTCTAAATATGAGCTGCCTTATCAAATATTCGAATGGTGTAAATATTTAGGACAATTCGAAATTTCAATATTTTCAATAATTTAATTATTGAGTTAAATTATTCAAAAGTAGCACCAATAAATATGTATAATAAGTTATGTTGAATGAAATTTTCAACAATTTACAAATTAATGTAATATTGAAATGCTCGAATTTAACGTAGTAACATTTTCAAGATTTTAGTAATTGTAAAAATAATGTGAGGATATATGTGTAGAAAGAATGATAAGAGTTATTGGTAGGTATGTATAAAAATAATTAAGAAGTACAGAAATAAATTAATTGAAAATTGTAAGAATTGTAATAATTCTTTTTTAGGAAACAGGTGAAATTTTTTAATTTTTTGGTACTGAAGTCTTTAGGTTATTAAGTTTTCAAATTTTTTAATTTTGGTATTTTCAAATTTTGGAATTTTTAAAGTTCCAAAAATTTAAATTTCTGTATTCTCAAAGTTCCAAACTCTCAAATTTCCAAATTCTCAAATTTTCCAACTTCTCTAATTTTGCAAATTCTCAAATTTTCAAATTCTCAAATTTCCAAACCCTCAAATTTCCAAACCCTCAAATTTCCAAATTCTCAAATTTCCAAACTCTCAAATTTCCAAACTCTCAAATTTCCAAACTCTCAAATTTCCAAACTCTCAAATTTCCAAATTCTCAAATTTTCCAACTTCTCTAATTTTGCAAATTCTCAAATTTCCAAATTCTCAAATTTCCAAACCCTCAAATTTCCAAACTCTCAAGTTTCCAAACCCTCAAATTTCCAAACTCTCAAATTTCCAAACCCTCAAATTTCCAAATTCTCAAATTTCTAAATTCTTAAATTTCCAAATTCTCAAATTTCTAAATTCTCAAATTTCCAAACCCTCAAATTTCCAAACTCTCAAATTTCCAACTTCTCAAATTCCCAACTTCTCAAATTTCCAATCTCTCAAATTTCCAAACTTTCAAATTTCCGACTTTTCAAATTTCCAAACCCTCAAATTTCCAACTTCTCCCAAAGTCCTAAATTCCCAAGATTCCACGCTTCCGAACTTCTATATTCCCAAAATCCGAAAATTAAAAATTCACAAAATTCCAAATTCACCATCAACGTGCAGTACCAATACATTCTCCAGCATTTTCGTACTATCACTAAAGATCGATAATATTGATCTTCCATAATTTCCATTAAATTACTCTGACTTCTTACCTAGAAATTGAACTAATGATATCTCGATTGTGTTTTCAAGAAAAAAGGAATAAATTACCTCTTTCTTATTTATCTTATATCTAACTTTCGTTATGATTTATTGCATTTGAATTTCGCATAGTTTAGGTTAATTTTATCCCCCCGTGCAGGTTCTCGTATTGCACCGCCTGTAGGGCCGGCCCTGCATACATTACATCAGCGGTTCTCAATCGATAGCTCTCAGTAAATTTTATTATCAGGATTTGACAACAAAATAATCAAGGTTTTAATAATAAAATATAAAATATTATAAAAATAGAAAAGTTAAGTCAGAAGCAAATAAAACGAAAATATACAAAAACTTATTTTGCTGAACGAGTAGAAATATTGCATTAAATATTAAAGTTGTTGACTGTATCAATCAATTATTGTATGACGTATTGTTATCGAATCTACTAGAAATAAAGCGAAAACGACAGTAACATACGTACTTTTAATAGAACAAATATCTCACAGTAAAATAGTCGAACTAGTGAAAGACTAACACTTGATCATAAATCATACTTCGTCCAAAAAAATATTTTTGCTGAAATTTGTAAAAGTTGCCTACACAGTTTTTTAAAAAAAAAAAGATTGAAAACCACTGTAACGAAACTCGAAACGAAATTCCCTACGAAACGAATCGTTTACCTTCAAAATTTTATTCCACATTTTCGATTTGTTTTTTCATCTAGAATCATTCCATATCGCTGCACACCCTGTATACAAGGCGATCGATCGGTAAAATCGCTCGGTACGCGAAACAGTTTCGTTGAACGAGGCAAATAAATTATCTTATCTGCGCTGGTCGATGGACTAGTTTCTTCCGCGTATCGTTTATTGTTTCATACAATTAACCTTAGGAATAAAACCATGCGCCGATAGAAAGAGAAAACACCTTTCGGTTCAAAAGTCGTTACCAAAGTTCCCGTCGAGATTTAAGCGTTCGGTAGTCTGGACCCAATCCAGGACGATTAGCGAATGTGTCCGGGTTTCGCTGGAAATTAGATTTCTGTCAGAGAACTCGAACCGAGCGCGATTCAAGAAGCATTAATCGAGTTAGCAGTTATCGTCCAGGATTAAGCTTCGGGAAGATGAATACAAAAGGAGGAAAAGAAGACGCGCATACATCTTTTTCTTTAGGTAGCACGAATGCCCTGTACAGTCGTGTTTATACAGAGTTTACATAAAGATAACATCGAAGGGAGTTCTATCGTTACGTTTATTTTCAAATTTCGTTCATTTTTCAATTTTATTTATTCAGTGCATTTCATTTATTTTATGGCGATTTTCTTTTCAAACTTTAATAACCTAACGTATAATGCACCAAATAAATAATAGTAACGACTTATTTATTCGTTACATTGTCAGCGATGATTTATTGATCAGTAACTTATGGATTTCAAAAAACGCGCGCTCCGACGCTGACGATGACCGATGGCTCACGGGAAACGCCGAACTTTTTACTTATTCTCACAGATGTTCAGTAACTATTTTGACAGTAATTTCACGGTACAATAATTTTGTTGAACATTTGTTTTATACCACAAAAATTTTTAATAACTTTGAATTAATGTAATAACTTCGAATTACTGTAACAAGATGATGAACGACGCAACTGTTAAATAAACGTTAATGTCTTCAGATGTCCTCATCAAGTTAGGAACTTCAGTGGTATAATTCATAACAACTAATTAATTTACCGATAGAACTCCCTGAGTCCTTCACGATTAATTCCGTAAGCCTAATCGTAAAGGATTAAAATGTGCGAACGAGTTCGAGTAAGCGAATAAAATGTTCACACTGATCTGTGTCCGTAAATGACCGATTAAAATGATCATAAGCGCTCAAAGATTGCGACTAATGGATCTCTAACAACATACTGCGGATAACTTTAATGCAGCTGCAAAAATATTTCACGCTACGTTACTTTTACTTCATTTTATTGCCATTTAATTCATGCACCCTTTTAGTGCGAAATTATTATTATAGTAAGAAATGAACTCTGTTACACTTTTATGGCGATTATTAATTTGTAATGTCGACTTGTGAAATGTACTTAGGTTTTTTAGAAATAAGAGTGTGGAGATTATTAAGCTACTTATGGTAGGAATAAAATGATAATATTCTGACAAAGAAATTCCTATTAAAATAATTGTTTGAACATGTCGAAGTCGTTTAGAAGGCTGTAGAATTGCTGAATCCAAATTGCTAAAATCTAAAATTTGAAAATTTGAAACTTGAAAAAATGCAAATTTGCAAATATGAAAATTTGAAAATTTCAAACTTGAAAAATTGCAAATTTACAAATATGAAAATTTGAAAATTTCAAACTTGAAAAATTGCAAATTTGCAAATATGAAAATTTGAAAATTTGAAACTTGAAAAATTGCAAATTTACAAATATGAAAATTTGAAAATTTCAAACTTGAAAAATTGCAAATTTGAAAATTTCAAACTTGAAAAATTGCAAATTTGAAAATATGAAAATTTCAAACTTGAAAAATTGCAAATTTGCAAATATGAAAATTTGAAAATTTGAAAATTTGAAAATTTGAAACTTGAAAAATTGCAAATTTGCAAATATGAAAATTTGAAAATTTGAAACTTGAAAAATTGCAAATTTGCAAATATGAAAATTTCAAACTTGAAAAATTGCAAATTTGCAAATATGAAAATTTGAAAATTTCAAACTTGAAAAATTGCAAATTTGCAAATATGAAAATTTGAAAATTTCAAACTTGAAAAATTGCAAATTTGCCAATTTGAAAATTTCGAAATTTCAAACTTGAAAAATTGCAAATTTGCAAATATGAAAATTTCAAAATTTCAAACTTGAAAAATTGCAAATTTGAAAATTTGGAACTTGAAAAATTGCAAATTTGCAAATATGAAAATTTGAAAATTTGAAACTTGAAAAATTGCAAATTTGCAATAATGAAAATTTGAAAAATTGCAAATATGAAAATTTGAAAATTTGAAAATTTGAAACTTGAAAAATTGCAAATTTGCAAATATGAAAATTTGAAAATTTGAAATCCGAAAGAATTGTTCAAATAGCAATAAAATTTGAAAAAAATTTAGAATAACTCGACATCTTCGATCAACAGTAATGATCACGAATGTAATTTACCAATTTAAGAACCACCAAAACGAAGTAAACAATAAAAAATTATGTACACCTAATAAAAAAATATTCTGCAATCTTTGAGCAATTACAACAATAAATGGAGTGTTTCAACTTTTTTCGCTTGCTCGATCTCGTCGGTAGGTTATACAAGTTCCAACTTTTACAGACAGCCTATACAAATGATTTTCTCGTTTCTTCTGTCGGGCACAAAGATGATATCATACGTAATAGCCCAGGGATATACAAGGCACTAACCCTCGAAAATCCGAAAAAATCAAATATATAAAATCAGTTGGGCCATCGTGGCGACACTTTTCCTAGATCACTTTACATTCTCTTACGTCTATAACTGTTTTCTTGGTTAATAAACAAATCCAAGATGGAGGTGCGCTTTGAAGTTCAGACGTCTAACAATAAGACGTTTCGAAAAGTTTATTTTCGCTTTGGATAACCGCAGGTATTTTAATGGGTATCGTTCGATTAATTCATCTCATTTTGGCACTTGAAACGTTTAAACGTGTATATAATACAGTATAAACATGTTCAACGGAAATTGTATAGCGAATGTAGAGAATAACTGGAGTTGATTTTATGCGTTTCTATCACTTTGCCAAATAGATAATGGATCGAACATTATTTTCGATCATGCAACTTTCGCAAATCTATTTCATTTTATATTAGAATTTACTTTTACATTTATTTTTTTTCAAATGTTGAGTTTTATTTGAATATAAAATTACACGCTAAATTTATTTCTGAACTGTATCCTTTAGTTTTAAAGCAATACAAGCGAGTTTAGTGCTAAATGCAATGATACAAATGTTCGATAATATTAACACGATCACGTTAGTCTCACATTAGAATCTGAAAGCAATTATCAGTTAAAAGAGCAATCACAAGCAGCAAATAAGTAATTACATCCTTTAACCTTTGATCACTAAGGTGTTTTGAATTTCGTAATAACTCTAGGAGTCTGAAGGCCGCCATCTTGTTGACGACCCGCCATCTTGTCCACTGTGAATATTTAGGTGGTCATTATGAACAGTTAATTTTAAAGAGTTAATAGTTTCACAGAGACTATAAACTTGCCATTGCAGTACAACAAATTGCCAGTCGTTAATTTATTCTTGATATCAAATTTATTTTATGTTGTACGAAGTTTTTATTACTGTTCTGATGAAATATAAAACTTATACATGAAATGTAATACACGTTTGATGCTTTTGCATTAAAACAAAGTTCATAAAATTGTTGAACACATCCTTTGTTTAAGTATAAAAAATTCATCTCATCAGAGATATCAAATTTAAAGCAAAAGCATCATTCAAATAACATTTGAATATTTTTGACGAAAATATATCAATTCTATCGTACTTTTATTTGCTATTTAGGTTTCGATAAGATATGGTTTATAAGATCGAACAATTAACTTCTGACACTGACCTCTCATCGGTGATCAAAGGTTGAGGAGGGCAGTTTATGCTTAAAATTTTATAGAGATATCAGTGTGTTGTAAAAAATAATTCAGTTTATAACTAATTGAATAAAATATCGATTGCAAGAAATACTTCAGTATTTAATATTTACCAGAGGCGGTTGGGCAGACTGATTCACTGCATGCTTCACGTTCAGTATTTATTTTTAAACTAACTAAATTTAACGTTTTAAAAAATATAGTATAACGAACAGCAAGATCGTGTTATAAAGAACTGTGACACAACTAATGAGAAGGAATTAGGAATAAAGAATATTTAATATTATTGCTTTCTTATCTATGAGTATGCCATGAGTATTTTTGCTTCAGACTGTGAACGTGTTAATTTCTGTTGCTACTTACTGTATTCCCAAAAAATTAAAGCTGGTTGGCAAAGTGATGATAAAGTAATACAAATTATGGCACTGTACGTTTGATCACCAATGACTAACACGTCAACATAATTTTACATGATCGAGTAAAAAGTATTATTATTATAAAAAATGTGAGACGATAGCAAATTAAAAATCGATAATCAAGCGATCGTATCCGTAATTGTTAGTATGTATTACTTTCACTGTGGCAGTTAACGTGTTAAATTACGATACTTCACGAACTCAGTTCAGTTTCATTTCTTCCATTAACCCTTTCGTTGCGTAGAAAATACACTAAAGTATGCTGCAAAATATTACAACACATATCTGACGATTAACAGTTAATTTATAAAACACAAGGTTAAACATTAGTGATCTTTGTCATTTTTTAAATTTTTAGCGTACGAACATCATATTAAATAATTGACACTCTGATCTTCACAGTGAAAATTGTACAACTTGCGTATATTTTACTTTTTCAATTTCCTGTACGTTTATTGACTAATTAGTAAATACAATTTTTTATTAGCCAAATTAGTTGCACATACGGTACTTCTGAAAGATAGTCTGCTAAAATAAAGATGCGTCCGATAAAACTCATTCATTCAAAATTTTCACTATACCACAATTATCTTAAAAGTGTTGTAATATTTCTGAGCAACGAGCATGCTTAAAAATCGAGGAACAACGAGAAAAAGTGTACGTATAGAACCGAATCAGTGTCGAGTTACAATAAGATAAATAACAAACAAATAATTCATCAAGCTTTAATGATCAATTTGCGAAAGGTTACCCGATGACAACGTACTCTCAACCGCTGTCAAGTCAACCCTTTGCGAACATTTATTTTAAATACCATAATAGCAATAAATTAATAGCGATAACTTTTTCAAAACATATATTAAAATATTATAATATTTACATTCACGATTTTTCTCGTTTCTGTCAATCAAAAATTGTCGAATACGTGTGTGAATTTTGACGATTTACAAAGGGTTAAAAAGCATGTTAAAAATACCACGAGAAACAATCACTATCGAAGCTTTCTTTCGGTGAGTATCCAAAATTTTCGCTCCGATATTTTATGGACTTAGGAATACGTGGACGGAGTGTAGCGCGTGAATTTAGACAACGGGGATATAGCTAGTGGCGGGAAAGTACAAAACCATATTGGATTTGAAAGATTTTCTCGTTGACTGATTTGCTGAATATTTTACTAAATCAAAAATAAGGAAGTCAATAAGCAATTTCAAAGATTGTAAATTATATTTTTTTAATCGTGTTTTCTTAAAAATATATTTACTAAATTAAAATTTTATTTTAATTGTTATTTCAGAACTTAAATATTGACGTCGTAAACTTACTGTTATGTCTCTGAACAATATTCTGTTTAAACAATTTTAAAGCACTCATTTTTTTACATTTTTAAAACCAATTATAGAACAACCCTTCCTGAAATGGCTGTCTTACATTTTTCCTTATACAGACAGAAACCCTGTATCCATAAGCTCTGTCCACATATTCGTAGGTCCACAAAATATCCACACTGTCACAGAATTTGACTGCAGCCATTTTATCGTACGCTGGCCTCGAAAAGTTCTATAAAATCGAAAAGATCGCGTGTCAGATCACAGAGATAATATATGCAGAGGAGATGGAATAAATGTGCAAATAGAAGCGTCTCACAGATCCTCTGCATATTTGTTTAATACAAAACAAAACGTCATCTAAACAAAGTACCTCCTTTCTCTTTCAACGCAAGACTCTTTCAACGGCTTCATCTCCTCTGCTTATATTATTTTTGTCCTGAGAACTTGAGTCGCGATTTCTTGACCTTGCATCTTCGGAGATCAAGATGGTGTCCGGGTTGCCATAAGAAGTTTACAATTCTTGAGAATGTTACTGTTGTTTGAGAAAGTCATACTTTCGGAGCAAATCTGGGTAGCTTGAACTGGTCACAGAAACTTTTAGTTTATTAATAAATTGTGTACTTGTGGATTTGGGAAATTAGGATTTTGGAAATTTGTTCCTCAAAGTTACATGTTTCTTAAAGAATCCCCATTTGCTCCAAAGTGTAGAAAACGCGCAAACGATCGCGAACGGTTGACGAAGAACAGCATCGAAGGCATAGCAGTCGGTGCACGTTGAATAATCGAAAGGCCACCGAAACGAAGTGATAGGTTCTCTCCGGCGAAAAAAAGCACTTTTCATCCTCGAAATGTTCACAGCAAAGTGTGCGTATCATGCACGTTTATTGCTCGGGTTCGTCCCCTCTTCGTTTGCTTAAATCATTGAAGAACGAACTGTTCCTTGTAGGCGACTCATAATAAATACGACCCCGTTCGGGCGAAACGCGCGAGTACAAGTCTGGCGTTTATTTTTTTCGTTTTCATTATTTTTTGTTTATCTCTATTTCGTTAATATGGCAACGTATCATCAGTCACTGCTAATAACATAGACAAACGGTATGAAGTTAAGTTCACTGGTACCGTTGAATCCGATCTTCCAACGAGACGGCACAACATTCAAGCTCTCTACGAGGATCATCCTCTAAAATTTTCTCTAATTACTTTCAATTTTAATAGAAGTCTCTCCTTGTCCGTTGATTCGTCGAGTCACCTTCGTGTTCCTTCGATAACAGGAAACGACAAAAACCTTTTCTCTACGATCATTTCCTACGGTCTTTCTTCCCGGTGACTTTTGCAGTCACTGGAACATTATCTTTTTTTTACTTTCTCCTATATATAAATTTCTCCATCCTCACGAGCAACAAAATGTACAACCAACAAGAGCCTGGCTCTCCCCCGTTGTTCCACGAAGCCCCCATTCGTCGACGAGTCCCGACGATAAAGTGTCGTTAGGCCGTTAAAAGCTAGGCACCGTAGCCGCTAAGAAACGATCCAACGATTTTATTTCCCCTTCTTTTTTTTTATCTTTACGCGTACTGCTTTACGGTCGGTTTAACGGTGATTATCTTTATTTTTAGCCTAGGAAATGTCTCTCGGTTCGCGATCAACGATTCTATTACGAAAACAGTCTTCGTTCTGATCGATCGGCACACGGCGTTTTTTTCGCAGAGCCGCGAACGACGAAAACAGATTTCCAGCTGTTTCGCGGGAGTCACGATCTCTCGGCACGATAAATACCTATAAAGCAGATTCGTAAGATCCGAACGAGGATCGTTCCCTCGTGTCGAGCAGGATCATCCTGTTCGTTGACGCGCGGGCTCCAAACTCGTTTGTCTACGTCTAGGTTTGCGGCTCGTCGAAACGTCGTTTTCCTTCTCTCACGTCGATTTCTGTTTTTTTTTATGAAGCTTAAGCGATCACGGCTACCGCGACTGCGAGCACCAACGCGATCGACGATGCAAGAACGTTCGATGAACCGGCTGTGATTGGCTTCTCGCGATTCGTGTTCAACATTGGATCTGAAACAGAGCGAATTGTTTCGATTAAGGTTAAGTATTGCAAGTAATAATGTAATAATGTAGTGGTTATGGGGGATTTCATTATGGGGTTATGGGAAAAGAGGTTGGGGACCAAATTGTAATTTTTGGAGTTGGTGGGGTTAATAGTAGGAAGTTTTGATATTTGCAGATTTGGAGAGATGTGGATTTGGAGATTTGGAGAGATGAGGATTTGGAGAGTTGGAGAGTTGGAGAGTTGGAGAGTTAGAGAGTTGGAGAGTTAGAGAGTTGGAGAGCTGGAGAGTTAGAGAGTTGGAGAGTTGGAGAGCTGGAGAGTTAGAGCATTTGGTCAGTTGGAGAGCTGAAGAGTTGGAGATTTGGAGATTTGGAGATTTGGAGATTTGGAAGCTTGGAAGTTGGGAAGCTTGGAAGTTGGGAAGCTTGGAGACTGGCAAACTTGGAGATTGGGAAGCTTGGAGATTTGGAAGCTTTGGAGGTTGCGGAGCTTGGAGATTTGGAAGCTTGAAAGTTGGGTGGCTTGGAAGTTGGGAAGCTTGGAGATTGGCAAGCTTGGAGATTAGGAAGCTTGGAGATTTGGAAGCTTGAAAGTTGGGAAGCTTGGAAGTTGGGAAGCTTGGAGATTTGGAAGCTTGGAGATATGGAAGCTTGGAGATTTGGGAGTTTGAAGATTTGAAAGCTTGGAGATTTGGAAGCTTGGAGATATGGAAGCTTGGAGATTTAGAAGTTTGAAGATTTGAAAGCTTGGAGATTTGGAAGCTTGGAGATTGGGAAGCTTGGAAATTGTGAAGCTTAGAAAGTTGGAAGCTTAGAGATTTACAAGCTTGGGAATTCGAAGATTTGGAGATTTGGTGATTTGAAGATTTGGATCTTTGGAAATTTTTAGGTTTGGAGATTTGGAGATTTGGAAGTGTGGAAGATATGGAAATTTAGACATTTAGAAATTTGAATGCTTGAGCATTTAAACATCTGAACATTTGATCATTTTGAGATCCGGCGATTTAGAAGCTTGTGAATTTAACAATTAGGTAATTCAGAAATTCTGGAAACTTGAAAATTCAGCAACTCAAAACCTTTTTAATTCCCAAACTTGAAGCTTCGAGAATTTGGGATCTTATTAGAAATGTATAACTAGAAAAATCTTAGAACTTGCTTCTTAAAATCTTCAAATTAAAAACTTAGAAACTTAAAAACTTGGAGAACTAGAATAAAATGTGGAACTGTACTCTTAGAACAAAGTCTTCAAACTTTTTGCAGAATTTGCACCGACTCTATATTTCCAAATACATTTTTACAAATAAAATTTGTATTTCTGACAAATGAAGTACACAATACAAGTCTCTGACACTCACCCGGTGTAGTAGGTCCCATTCCTGATCCTGAGGCCTCCTCGTCGTCGTGATCGTAACCATGATCGTCTTCATCATCCGTGTCAACGTCGTCTTTGCTATTCTTCCTCCAAATTGGCCTGTCACCACTTCCTGAACCATCCAAGGCTTCGTCAGCGAGCAGGATTCCACTGTCGGGTGCTGCCGCCAATTGAGACTGTAAAATCTGCAATAAAAGACGGAACATTTACATGCAATACCGTTGAACCTCTAAATAAATCTATTAAATAATACAACCTTGTCTAATCTCTTCATCACATTAATTTAACCAAAGCTTATCGTTAAAGTTAAATTTCTTTTACTTATTTTAACCCTTTGCGTTCGAGAGGCGCCTCTCAAGCACCATTCGGTTTAATACAATAATTTGAAATCAGCATTATTTATTTAATTCTACATATTATAGTGCTCATGTGATGTACAAACATAGTAAAATAGACAATAGTGGAAATTATTGGTAGAGAGATAATAACCTCAAAAGAACTCATTTAACATTTTAATTAATATTTTAAAGTTGCTGTTTGCAAACAACAAAATTATCTTCGATTGCAAAGGGTTAATACGACAACCGTCGAAAGAATCGTAGATTAAGGGTTTCTGCATTCGGATGTTTGTTACATTCTGTGAGCTATGGAGATTCTCTGAACGTTACGGTGATTTATAGCGAAGAGTGAATATCACGATGAAAATTTATTTTTAACCGAAAACGAAGGAAAATGAAATAGTATAACGATACTCGAGGTGCAATGTTATCTCATTCATAAATCATTCATGAGCTCGCACATTGTCACACGCATCGTTTCTTCTTCTGACTCTGTACGACTTTAAATTGGATTACACAGGTGTGATATGTCTGCAGTTGACAGGTGTGCAGGTGTTGCACACGCAACAACCAGAAGTGGCCAGGCTGATTTCTAGACACGTGAATTAACGCCCAATTTACCGGCAGAAAGTGTCCGAACAATTTCTATCAGAGCTACGTTTATTAAGTGTTACTGACGATAGTTTTGGCTTATTAGACGAGGACATTTCTAATTGCTGAAAGACTGAATCGTTGAAAGTATGAATTTATGCTAAATGCAAGCTGAAATTTATACTAAATTAGAAGAAAACAATTTTTTTAGTGGTACTTTTAATCAAATAAATTTTGTGCTTTGTTAATAACAGTCAGTAATTTTTGAGCACACAGTTGTCAAGCTTCAAATTTTCTAATATTTTAATTTTGCAGTTTTTTCATTTTTTCATTTTTGTATGCAAGTTTTCTATTTTCCTAATTTGTAAACTTTCAGATCTTCAAATTTTATAACCTGTATAAAATAATTTATTATATTTTTCCCATAATTTAGAGTTTAGATCCTCTTCAATTTTTCGATTCGTAATAATACACGTGTTGTACCTGCGTTTACACTATTAATTCCAAGTTTAAAGTTTGATGAAAACGAATATCCCCATTCATTAATCTTTTTATATAAAAAATGGTTGAATGGGTAGGAGTTCTCACGAAAATTGCTTTGTCCGATCAAAAGCACCCGGTTTCATCATAATATTATGCGTATGATTTCCATAAAGCCTCGTCAAGCTCTTCATATATCTCTAGAGATTTTTTACATTCATCTTACAAATACAATTATTTTCTGTATTCTGTTTTAATAAGTAATTACATAAACATCCACAAATATATTATATTAGTTTTGAGAAATATTTAATCTCATACGCTTTTACAAATATTTTATTCCCTAAATTTTTATAAAACCTTCTATGTTGTAATTTATGTCGTTATACATATGTATGTATGTATGTACGTACGTACGTATATACACAAAATTTATGTGATCATATATCTCGTTTTATAAAAACTTGCAAAATGTCATAACCTAATAACATCAGTTTTGACAAATATAAAATTACACAAATCCTTCCAAATACATAATTACCTAAACCCATGTATGAATGAGTCCCTATGTGTGAATCTTCCATATGTGTGAAACCTCCTTATGCATCAAACTCCCATATGTGTCAGACTTTCTTATGTATGAATTCTCCACATGTGTGAAATTTCCTTATGTATCAAACTTCCATATGTGTCAGACTTTCTTATGTATAAATCCTCCACATGTGTGAAACCTTCTTACGTGTCAAACCCCCATATGTGTCAGACTTTCTTATGTATGAATTCTCCACATGTGTGAAACCTCCTTATACATATATCAAACTTCCACACGTGTCAGCCTTTCTTATGTATGAATCCTCCACATGTGTGAAATTTCCTTATGTATCAAACTTCCATATGTGTCAGACTTTCTTATGTATGAATCCTCCACATGTGTGAAACCTTCTTATGTATCAAACCCCCATATGTGTCAGACTTTCTTATGTATGAATCCTCCATATGTGTGAAACTTCCTTATGTATCGAACTTCCACACGTGTCAGATTTTCTTATGTATGAATCCTCCACATGTGTGAAATTTCCTTATGTATCAAACTCCCATATGTGTCAGATTTTCTTATGTTTGAATCCTCCACACGTGTGAAACCACCTTATGTATCAAACTCCCATATGTGTCATCTCCCACATATTTCTTATGCATGAAATCGACATAATGACAATATATCCAAAAAGACCCTAAACTACAACGAGAGATCATTATTAACAATTCGAATGAATCACCGGTTAATTTAAATAAATATTTATCGCGAATAAATCACGACAGCCACGATCATATGTTAACAATGGTAAGTAGAATTTGCACGTCTCTATCTCCGTTCGAGCGTTTCGATTATGCGAATCGTCCAAGAGCGAGCGAGACAGCAAGAAGCTCAACGTCGGCGTGTCTTGATTTCCTGCATATCAGATACCTGTTGTTCGCACCTGTTCGCCAATCACAGACAATTGGAACCTACTCGTGAAAGCCAATCTCACCCACGCGTCTCTTATTAGGATCTTTCGCTATGTCCATACGGTTTCCACGGGTCAAACGCGCACCTTGCCGTATGAATAATTCCAGATCAGAAGGTAATTTATTGCTCGGCCTATTCGTAGGCGAACACCGCAGCGAATTACTCGCTTACACGGAATTTCCTGTGCTTTATTTTAATTTATAGAGGCGAAATGTAACAGGTGCCACATGTAACGTTACATTTGGAAAGAAAAAGAAAGTGGAATCGCTTTTCTGTGTACTGAGTGCTACCTCTAACGTGACGCACCATTTCTCACCCACTTGCAGCTATTTGACGGAAAAAAGGTTACAATAGATGACCGTAGAAAGACTGCTTTTGAAATTCAGGTCATCTTAAGTTTTATGTATAGAAACATTTTTTTATCGTATTGATTTTTCAGGTGAAGTCGAAGTACTAGTATGGTATTTTTAGTCACATGTCTGGGGACATGTGAAATATTTAACTTTTTGTGGTAGTTGATTTTGACTGTGTAAATCGTGTTTCATAATGAGATTATTGAATGTAGACTAGAACATATAAAAATGCATGTTGCAAAAGCATTTGGGTAAAAATATCATGTCACATGTTACTCATATGTAAGTTAAAAATGTTGTGTGATATGTGTCTTGAATTCATTCGAATTATATGTAACAAGATGTTAGGTACATACTAGTAAGAATTCTTCATATAACATTCATATTATCTTCATTAACATTCTCTCATCAAATGATGTTTTGAACCATACATCAACCATATACATATAGGGAGAATGATACTCTATATGGTCAAACTCGATCATATAGAAACATGATCAACGATAACATCAAACGAATAAAGTAAAAGAAGCTGTTTATATTATATGAACATTAAAACTATACAAACAATGAATGAACATTTTATATCTCATTAAATAATTTTACTTAAAAATTTTTTTCTAAAATCTTAAGCTTGTATTCACCCGCTAATTGTCTTACGTAACTCGAAAAAGTAAATACCGCGGATAATTTGGGATACAGTAAGCAGTGTTTAATCGGCAAAATGTCAAGCAGCGAGTACCAACAGTTTCTACATTCGTTGAAACAGAATCCGCTGCTGACTTTGGTGATATATTACGTTTATCAAATAGGATCGAGACAAGTTTCTGCCTCGTGAAATAGGTAATTAATGAAATCCTTATTACGTGTATACGTATTACGCACCGTTACGCAGATTAATTTAACTTTGAAACTAATTGCTACCCTTTCGCGCTTCGAAACGTACTGAAATATCTGTCTCTATTAGAGCGCGATAAGTATCTTTATTAAACCTTCTGTTACTAGATTTCACGCGATAAGCCGTCGGATTTGATAATGTACAAACCGGTGTTGAAAGTGTGTACTTTCATTTTGAAGTGTGGTTTCGTAATAACTATTACGGTTGAGAAGAGATCGAGCAACAAGCTTTTATATGTACGCGTTTAATCGTTTACTTTATAAAAACCTGTAACGGACATTTCCTCGTGAGAATAATCTTTAAAGAACTTTACAAAATATTATTCGAAGTACATAAATGAAACATTGATATGGGATGTTCTTGACAAGATACAGAAATTGAATATGAGCAAAGGGTTCACGTTAACAAGTTTATATGGATCACATAAGTTAGCATCATCTATTGAGAACTATTAGAATAGTTCTATACTGCAATGTATAATACTCTTTCATTCATTAGATGGGAAGTACTCAACGGTATGAAACCTCTCTGTGTATCAAACCTCCTTAGGTATCAAACTTTCGTATATGTCAAACTTTCCTGAGTATGAAACCCCCGTATGTATGAAACCTTCCTATGTGTGATATGAAGCCTATGTATCAAATTTTCCTATAAACAAATCGTTCCTGTACGTCCTTAATGTATGAAACCTCCACATGTGTTAAACTTCCTTATGTATTAAATCTACCTATGTGTCACCTTACGTAAGAAACCACCTTATGTGTGAAACCTCCCATTATGGAACCACCCTATGTCAAACTTCTCTGTGTGTCAAACCTTGCTATATATTAAACTTTACATATCAATTTTTTCTACGTATCAAACCTTCCTATCAAATCTCCCTACTTCTCAAACATTACATATCAAATTTTCCTACGTATCAAACTTTCCTATCAAATCTTCCTACGTATCAAACCTTCCTATCAAATCTTCCTACGTATCAAACCTTCATATCACCAAAACCACTTTATATACAGAATCTCCTGTACATCAAACTCTTGAATTTCATGTATCAAATTTCTCAGTGCATCAAATCTCCCTATGCATCAAACTTCCATATATGTCACCTTACGTATGAAACTACCTTATGTGTGAAACCTCCTTATGTATCAAACTTCCTATGTGTCACCTTACGTATGAAACCACCTTATGTGTGAAACCTCCCATTATGGAACCACCCTATGTCAAACTTCTCTATGTGTCAAACCTTGCCATTTATCAAACTTTACATATCAATTTTTTCTATGTATCAAACCTTCCTATCAAATCTCCCTACTTCTCAAACATTACATATCAAATTTTCCTACGTATCAAACTTTCCTATCAAATCTTCCTACGTATCAAACCTTCCTATCAAATCTTCCTACGTATCAAACCTTCATATCACCAAAACCACTTTATATACAGAATCTCCTGTACATCAAACTCTTGAATTTCATGTATCAAATTTCTCAGTGCATCAAATCTCCCTATGCATCAAACTTCCATATATGTCACCTTACGTATGAAACTACCTTATGTGTGAAACCTCCTTATGTATCAAACTTCCTATGTGTCACCTTACGTATGAAACCACCTTATGTGTGAAACCTCCCATTATGGAACCACCCTATGTCAAACTTCTCTGTGTGTCAAACCTTGCTATATATTAAACTTTACATATCAATTTTTTCTACGTATCAAACCTTCCTATCAAATCTCCCTACTTCTCAAACATTACATATCAAATTTTCCTACGTATCAAACCTTCCTATCAAATCTTCCTACGTATCAAACCTTCCTATCAAATCTTCCTACGTATCAAACCTTCCTATCAAATCTTCCTACGTATCAAACCTTGCTATCACCAAAACCACTCTATATACAGAATCTCCTGTACATCAAACTGAATCTCATGTATCAAATTTTCTAGTGCATCAAATCTCCCTATGCATCAAACCTCCTTATGTATCAAGCTTCAATATGTGTCATCTTACATATGAAACCACTTTATGTGTGAAACCTCCTTATGTATCAAACTCCCATATGTGTCACCTTACATATGAAAGCACCTTATGTATGAAACCTCCCATTATGGAACAACCCTATGTCAAACTTCTCTATGTGTCAAACCTTGCCATTTATCAAACTTTACATATCAATTTTGTCTATGTATCAAACCTTCCAATTAAATCTCCCTACTTCTCAAACATTACATATCAAATTTTCCCACGTATCAAACCTTCCTATCAAATCTTCCTACGTATCAAACCTTCATATCACCAAAACCACTCTATATACAGAATCTCCTGTACATCAAACTGAATCTCATGTATCAAATTTCCCAGTGCATCAAATCTCCCTATGCATCAAACCTCCCCAGTCTCTCCTACATGCAAAGACAATCGTTTAAATGGATTTCATGAACTGTCCGTTTGTCAGAGCAAGTTGAAAACAGGATGTGAATGAGAGACACAATTCAATCAGAAACAAGGCTAGCCAAGGCTGAGTTGAGGAACAAATTACAATTGGATGTGAACTCACCTGATTAATGTGCCTCAATTGGTCAATGAGCACGCTAGTGTTCGCATTGCCGTAGGAAGTTGTCGGTGACATTGTCGTTATCGTAAACTCAGGGTTGTACCGCTGCGACGTTAGACTCGAGTCCACTACCGTCTTCGTGTACCTGAAATGACGATAAAATATGCGAAATTAGTATACTGCGAGCTGCATAAACCGTGTCGGAAATTAGGGTTGCAATAAATTACAGGGAGAAATACTGTATTAAGTTGTTGCATGTCAATGATTTTATTATGCGGAACGAAGTAATAGGGGTACTTGTTAAACGAAAATTTTAAGATTGAATAATATTAAGATTATTGTATGTTCATGGTACATCAATTTCAAACTCATAGATGAACGGTTTATTTATTGTACGTACACTTGAGTGTATTTCAATTTTGTGTACGTAGGTTTGAAATGTTATTTTCTACAGATCTCGATGTTTCGCACGCAAATGTATATTTGATTCTAAAGTTGATAAAGCACAAAATTCATTGCTCTCTGGCGCCAGTGTTTGGCGCTATCTGTTTTGTTAATTAAGTAAATTTCCTCGTTTTTTCGAGGATTCTCGAGAATTCTGTTCCGCTAAACACAGGCCGTCTCTCAAATTGTCATGTTCGCTCTGTGAATATTCCGGGTTCAGCGAGCATTCGTTTACCCTTTGTCCCACGCTTTTCTATATTTTCTTTTCCCTCTTCGTGTCAATTGCAGTCCACTCTAGCTTCTTTTTCTCGTTCCTCGGCTCTTCGATTCAGTGCTTCTCTACCTTCGATCTCTCGAGCACTTTCGATCGTTAACAAGCATAATTCGCCGACGAAGCGAACTCACTCGTATTCAACAACGAAGGCGAAGGGAATCAACCCGACAAAAACTGGTTCGCCACGATCAAAACTTATCCAGGTGAACCTTATATCTTCTTTCTTCCTTGCAGAGATTCGAAATAACTTAGTTTACGAATTACCATGAAAAAGCGCATCGGGTAAAGGAGCATTTTTATTTAATTCGAGGGTTGTTAACACTGTTAACACTGTGATTACTAACGAGGTGGCTTAACACTGAAATAAATGAATTTCGTAAATCGATCTGAATCTGCAAATTTTCAAAATCCGAAATTTCAAAACTTCCAATTCCGTAATTACCGTATTCCTGAATTACCAATTCCACAATTATTGAATTTCCAAAATCTCGAATTCCCACATTCCCCAATTCTCACATTCCCCAATTCCAACATTCACCAATTCCCACATTCACCAATTCCCACATTCCCCAATTCCAACATTCCCCAATTCCCACACCCCTCAATTCCCACATTCCCCAATTCCAACATTCCCCAATTCCCACACCCATCAATTCCCACATTCACCAATTCCCACATTCCCCAAATCCCAAATTTCTCAATTCCCACATTCTCCAATTCCCACATTCCCCAATTCCAACATTCCCCAATTCCCACACCTCTCAAGTCCCACATTCCCCAATTCCCACAATTCCGAAATCCCAAATTCCCCAATTCCCACATTCCCCAAATCCCACATTCCCCAATTCCAACATTCCTCAATTCCCACACTCCCAATTCCCACACCCCCAATTCCCACATTCCCCAATTCCCACATTCACCAATTCCCACATTCCCCAAATCCCAAATTCCTCAATTCCCACATTCCCCAATTTCCATATCTTCCGAATCCCAAATCTCCCTCATTCCAACATTCCCCAATTCCCATATCTTCCGAATCCCAAATCTCCCTTATTCCAACATTCCCCAATTCCCATATCTTCCGAATCCTAAATCTCCCTAATCCCAAATCTCCCTCATTCCTACATTCCCCAATTCCTACATTCCCCAATACCCACATTCCCCAATTCCCATATCTTCCGAATCTCAAATCTCCCTAATCCCAAATCTTCCAAATCTCCCTCATTCCAACATTCCCCAATTACCACATTCCCCAAATCCCACATTTCCCAATTCCCATATCTCCCTAATCCCAAATCTCCCTCATTTCTACATTCCCCAATTCCCCCATCTCCCCCATTCCCACATTCCTCAATTCCCACATTCACCAACTTCCACATTCTCCAATTCCCACATCTCCCGAATCCCGAATTCCCAAATTCCAAGTCTCCAAATACTCAACTTTCTACCTTCCCAATTACCAAATTCCTCAAATGCCCAAACACTGAATCTCTCAATCCCCAAATTTCCATGTACATGAAAGCGCATTGGTTCGCATCCCACACAGAATTTGTTAGCTCGTTGATTGGTCGCGTGCACGCTGCTCGTTCGTCGGCTAAAGAATTATCCGAAAGAGATATGGAGAAGAAGCAGTCGTTCTATTTGCGTTAGCTATTCTCGGATCATCACTTTTGAAAGCGCGCTCTCTCGCAGAATACATCGCGTGCCATTCATTAGTTCGCCACCGGCCGTACGGCGTTTCTTCGTTCATCGCCGATTAATCACGCCGATTCGACTCCTTCTTTCGTTCCATCCTCTTCGCGTTTCGCATTCCACCTTCTATCTTTCAGCTCGTTCTCGTTACTCGCGTTGTCTCTTCCGCCAAATTTTTCTCTCATTTTCACCGCGTTGCTTCAGTCTTTTCGTTCCGCGAACGAAAAAACCTTCTGGCGACGCGTTGATCGATCGTTCGCGGGTTCTCCGCGCATTCCACCCGTGCAAATTAATATCAAATTGGAGAATGATCGATCGAACGTTCTTTCGCGCGCGTCATTGATAAATCAGCAATGGAATTTCATTAGATTTCTCGCACCTCATTAGCGGTTGCGTTTATGCGTTATTTATACATCTGTCGTTTGACGAGTCGATGACTTTATTCGCATTTTCACTGCTTTAACCCCTTGCACTATTTTGATGAGTCTGACTCGTGATGCACTCGTACCTCGGCCGTGATCAATTTTACTCAAATTTTTAATACGCTTCAATTTTATAGTGCAAGTCCAATTATAATTTGCATAGTCAACAATTGAATAATGATATATTAAAATAACATTTCAATATTTTTGTCTGTCTACTATCTACTACACTATATCAATATTTTTATAAACTAAATTGTCAAATTTAAAAATCTCTGAACACTTAAGTTTCTAATGTTAGGTTAGGTAAGTTAGGTAGGTTAAGTTAGGTAAGTTAGGTTGGTTAGGTAAGTTAGGTAGGTTAAGTTAGGTAAGTTAGGTTGGTTAGGTAAGTTAGGTAGGTTAAGTTAGGTAAGTTAGGTTGGTTAGGTAAGTTAGGTAGGTTAAGTTAGGTTGGTTAGGTAAGTTAGGTGTGTTATGTATGTTAGGTTAGGTAAGTTAGGTGTGTTAGGTATGTTAGGTTAGGTAAGTTAGGTATGTCATGTTAGGTAAGTTAGAGGGGTTAGGCAGGTTAGGTACGTTAGGCACGTTAGGCACGTTAGGTAGGTTAGGTAGGTTAGGTACGTTAGGTACGTTAGGTGTGTTAGGTAGGTTAGGTAGGTTAGGTATGCTAGTTTTAATATTATAGCCTAACTGGACAGTTCTGACTGCCGCACTTGAAAAATAAGTCATAGTGAAAGTTAACGTTGTATCTCCTCGATTTTTCTTGAAGGCACATCCAATATGGCGGGTGCATTCGTATAACATAGATTCAGATTAACAATGTAAATAAGTTGCTGACTGATTATTAACACTAAACCTACCGACACATAATGTCTACTTAATTTGAAATTAAAAATGAAGTTAAAAAATAAATAAACAAAGGACGAAACGTAAATTAATACACACATTTGTTCTGTACCTTGATGAAAATCAAAGCTGATTTCGAAGAATGTATTTTAACAAAATGTGTAGCTTATAATAAGAAACTAGTGGAGCGGTCATTTATTCATTAGATTGTATTAGGTTTTATAGTAACTTGAATGATTGCATCTTTCTGATATTTTCACATTTTGGTACGCATGTTTGGTTATGCGGTGTTTGTACCAATCCGACATAAGATGTAGATAATTTGGTACTTCAGGTAGTTAAAAAAGATTCTGATTTTTGGGGACAATAACGCGAAGGTTAACTACGAAGTATGAACCATAAATATGGGTCCCTAAAACAGTTTTGGGTTTTCTCGCCACCATGTGTGCCATAAACGGGCCCTAAGAGTACAATACTACGACGCTACATCTTCGCTCGAAACTAGGTTACGTTATTTACATAACTACTTATCTTTTTGCATCAAGTTATGTAAACGCTGTAATTTCTGTAATGATGTCCTGCAGGTATAATACGTCATTGCTGTACTACGGGCGTAATAGGTATTATGAAAGATGAAACGTATTATGAAAAGTCTCGATATGAGAATATAAATTTAATGTTAGGGTAAAGAGTGACTTTAAGTTTACGGATTTTCAAATTGAATTTAACATGATTTCAATTTTCGTTATTCGTAAAGAGAAACAGTGGAATATGGAAATTTGAAAGATTTATACTCCCACATTTATCAAACGTTAAATTCTAAACTGACATACCACAGCTGCTGAATTTACGTTCCATTGTCCCCGTGTCAAATATGTTTGAAAATTTACAGCTTAGCAGGTAACAGCTCGTTCGCAAAAAGAAATGTAATTAATAGTTGGAATGTTTTGAGACACAGCTCAAACAGAATGGCGCACGCGTTTTACCATCGATTTCCCATAACAGGTTTCTTGTATTCCAAATAATATTCTCTTGTCACGTTAAATGCTTGTCTACCTTTGGCGTAATTATTATCGTGGTGTTGTACGCAGCCGTGTTGCGTTATTAAAACCTTCATTTGCATGCGTAAGTGTATAAGCACACGGTTCAACCAAGCATTGCCTGAAGGGAACTTCGTGAGCTGTAACCTCGTAAGGTGCACGTAAGTTGTTCTATTGTTAAAAAAAACCCTTTGCTTTCCTTTTGCATCCTTCGAGTGCTATTAAGTCGAATGTTGTTCAATTTTCTGCCGCGTTCGTACGATCAACAATTCCTCAAATAAGTATGTTCACTGCTACAATAGTAACAACCATGTTTGCTGCAGCGTATAATGTGGGTTATTAACGTGTTGATTACCGCGAAGGTCAGCAGTAACCGACCCGACAAGACACCTGAGAGCCAGACCCGCCAGAGTCCAATTTTGTTAAATTTCAAGAATTGCGGGAAAGGACTCGCTAGGGTGGTACTTATTTCATATAAAAAAACTTTTATCTACTTTTTCTGTGGGGCAGTTAATTCACCCTTGCTTCGTTTATTTGTTGGAGGGTTAGACTGTTGGGGAATTCGGGAATTTGTGGACTTCATTTGGAAAACTTGGGTATGGGATTTGGAGGGTTGGGAATTTGGGATTTTATGGATTTGGAAATTTAGGAATCTGAAAATTTGGGAGTTTGGTGATATGGATATTTGGAAATTTAGAGATTTTAGGATTTAGGAATTTTGGAATTTGGAATTTGGGGGATTTGGAGAATTTGGGATTTAGGGAATTTGGGATTTGGGGAATTTGGGGAATTTGGGATTTGGGGGATTTGGGAAATTTGGGAAATTTGGGATTTGGGAAATTTGGGATTTGGGGGATTAGGGAAATTTAGCAAATTTGAGATTGGGGAAATTTGGGAAATTTGACAAATTTGAGATTGGGGAAATTTGGGATTTGGAGAATTTGGGATTTGGAGAATCTGGAATTTGGGGAATTTGGAATGTGGGAAATTTGGAATTTGGGGAATTTGGAATTTGGGGAATTTGGAATTTGGGGAATCTGAAATTTGGGGAATCTGGAATTTGGAAAACATGGAATTTGGAGAATGTGGAATTGGAGGAACGTGGAATTTGGGGAATCTGAAATTTGGAGAATGTGGAATTTGGAAATTTAGGAATCTAAGAAACTGCAAATTTGGGAAATGTAATGTCTAAATAGAGAAAACCAAAAATTTATAAATTCGGGAAATTTAGATCCACTCGAAAATTTGCAAAATTCAAGTCTCTATAAATTCAGAAACTTATACATTTATGAAAAATTTCAATATACAAAAATTCCTTATTTTGTAAATTTGATAAATTTATAAATTTACAATTTTAAAACATCGCAAAAACACGTACTCAACGTAATACACGAACATATAGAAATGTATCAATATAAAAGATATATTCCGCATATAAAAATAGAAAATTAAACGAGTTGACATACGCGAGTAAAGCTTAGGTTTGCAGAGCGTCCTTATCGAGTAGCCGTAATTGGATGAACATTAAATACCGTCCGCAATCGTTCGATGAAAATCGTTTCGAACGACTGCAGATAATATCGCAGCGTTTTGCATTACAAGCGACTGAACTTCGCGGCGACGCGCAAGGTTCTCCGGAAACGTAAATCCAATTTCCGTTGAACGCAATGGTAATTGGATAAATATCGAATGCCAAACCGTCTCGATATCTAGCGTCGGTTTTCTGTCTTGCTTCCCTTTGCCAGATAAATCCTTCGATTAATCTTGTCGGTCGGATATGCGCACACATTTTGTTATCGTTATTACTATTAGATTGTATCGCATCAAATGATCGATTTGTATATTATGCAGGCGGTGTGACTCGGTGCTATAAACACCGACAGAAGCAGTCATGTCGGTCTGAATATTATCACGAGCATTTGACTACGTTTGTAAACATTTATGTAGTAATGTCTATCGATATGACACAATAGATCAATATTATATCTATCACTTTAGGTATAATACTGTTGCTGAACAAGCTTCACGTTGTTGTAGACATATAATCTAATTTTAGTATGATTTTATGAAGAGTTAATGCAGTAATCTATTCACATAGTATAACAGATGAATATTATATACAGTGTCTCATAACTGGTCCCTGAAGTCATTGTCACTTAAAAAAGATTTAAGTAAATATATTTTCATATACAAATTTTTTAAAATTCAATCTATAACTTAAATAAATAGATTGCATTTATATTTCATGTATACATTCCTTTTAATTTAGGACGAATTTAAATAAATATATTTTGATGCACAAATATGATTACATGAGTCTGTTCTAAATTTAAGATAAGTTAAAAAATTTAAATAAACATATTTATTGAAGTTTATGTAGTTTTAATTGAAGGCAGATTTAAATAAATTTAACTTACATTGATAACAAATTTAAAGAAAGATGTAATTATCTTTAAAGTCGTATTTTAATGTACAGGGTGTTTCACAACTAGTGTAGGTCCCTGAACTGGTAGCTGACGTGATTCTGAATAAGATTTCCCTTTGCAAAAATGGGATACGAAGCTTCGTTTTTGAATTATTACGGAAAAACGCGGACCAATCAGGAGTACGCATGCGCAGACGCGAGAGCGACGCCTCGAGCGTAATGGCTGAGTGGGCGTACTCGCGCTTTGATTGGTCCGCGTTTCTGATTGGAGCTACACTTGTTATGGGACACCCTGTATATCGAAATAACATTATGTCTGTCTCAATAAATTAAAATTAAAATTTACTAATAATTAAGTATAATAGAAAATCTACTAATAATTAAGTATAATAGAAAATCTACTAATAATTTCTACTAATAGAAATTTAAATATGTTTGCTGTATAAATAAATAAAAATTATTAGTCGAACATGAATCGTTCAAATAGTAAAAATTCTAAATACATCTTCTGTTTAAATAATCGAAGACTTCGATCTAGCAAACTTTAAATACGTCTTCATCTAGTAAAGTACACTTTTTACAAGAAATTGGATGCGCTACATAAAGAAACGAAGGTTAACGTTATAATGTACATACGTACACAGCAAAAGCAAAGGTAACAGAATAAAAAGGTGAATGAAAAAGCAGAATCTCGTACGAAGAGCGATGGAAACGGTAAAGTACACCGAAAAATTACTTACAAATCGAAGAGTAAAATGCGAAATGAGGTATGAGCAGGAAGAGGGCGAGTAAGACGGATACGAACAAAAGGGAAAAGAAATATATAGGATAGAAGGTTGCCTTTGAATGGTTGGCATTGAGCAGCCAAGAAGTGCAGCTGCAAAGAGACTCTTGTATAAAATGTTTTCTTGCTAATTCTCTACGCATTTTTATGAATTTTTACTGTTCACCGAGAAATTGCCTGTTAAATTGAGAAATTAATAGATTGTTTGCGGATGACATGCGCGATTTAAACTTTCAATGGCTGTCTGACTTTGATGAGTGTATCGATAACGTGACTCCTGACAAATTAATAACACTTGTGACAAATTTTATTTGCAATTTATTTTTATATTTATGCAATTAACAAATTCTCAATTTTTAATCGAGGTTTCGGTAGCTGAAATCATACGAGCTTCTTTTAGTTATTTTTTTATAATTTTAACAGTGGAAGTAATTTAGGTTCATTTAGGTCCATCTTTAGGTTCAGACATCGATTCACATCGACCGGTTCATTTCGACGAACATTTTGATTATGGTTCAAATACAAATGCACAAGGATTTTGAATAAAAATTGATACAGTTAAAAATGTACAAACAGTTATATTATTATTTCTATTTTTACATAATTAACCTCATCTTCATACAAACCAGACATAAACAACATTGTAACTAGTTTATGCTAGATTAATAGAATTTTTTGTTCCACTTTTTACGTCTGTTTATGTTCGATAATACGAAGCTAACTTTTCCTCATTTTTTATAGTATTATTAAATAGTTTGCTTGTGTACTGCAATCGAGAGGCAATTATATGCTAAAATTTAAAGGACATACAATTACGAACAGCAATAATAAACTCTGATAAAATAAACAAAGTTTCAGGGAAATCACCTGATATACTTGTTATTTTATTTTCAGTAAAATGATCATATTTAAAGATTTGATTAAATTTTTATCATCTCCCTGCTACATGTGTGAATTCTCACATACATGGTTCACGAGCCAAAACAACGAATAATTAAGAAATTAATTGTGTATCCCCAGTAGGGAAACACCGTGAAAGATCGATCGCAACACTTCCAGGATTAGCAATTAACCAAAACAGCAACCACAACGTCATCTCGCTGTACGAGGTAATTCCATTGGCTTTAATTCACGAATTCCCCAGCAGAGAGATGCTCTCGGATCTGTGATTCGTAACCAATGGAGAGACCTTTTGAATTATACACGAAGGCGGAGATCCAGGGTTTTCAAAGTGGCTCGAATAACGTGTTTGAACCTTGCTACCGACGGTATTGAAATATTAATCCAACGTAAAGCACGTGCTATCTCGACTTCGCGAAAATCGATCGACATGTGTGCGTTTCCGCAAAGCTGCATAGTGCATCCTACATTGAATTAACAATACGTCGTAAATTTAATACGTTCGAGACGGGCTGGTATTCTTGCATCTGCGTGTTTGCATATTTGACAATTTGAAAATTTAACCCTTAAATGCATGATTTTCTAATCTTACCTGAAGAAATCAACTAACAAAATACCTTGAAAGCGGTTGGTTCAAATTAAAACGAACAGATGACGGTATTGTGTATTTGATTGGTAATTGGCATATCTGCAACACTAGTCATTGCAGGTTTCCTACATTCTGTATATATTTTATAAGATTAAAAAAAAAAATATACTGATCGAATTGAGTAACCTCCTCCTTTTTCGAAGTCGGTTAAAAACTGGTATGTTGCATTTATACAACTATATGCATTTAAGGGTTCACAATTTGAAAATTTGAGAGTTTGCGAATTTGGGGATTTCAGAATTTTCGACGTTTTTTTTAGAATCTGAAAGGTTGGGATTTTGGGTGGTGAAATGAGGGTTTGATTTTTGTGGAGTCTGAAATGAGAAGTTTGAGAAATTTGCAGGTGGAGGGTTGGAAAGATGTGTGAAGTTGAATGAGTGGAATTTTGAAAATTTAGGAATTTGAGAATTTTTGAATTTGGAAACGTAGGAATATGAGAGTTTGGGTAATTAACAGATTATGGAATTTTGTAAATTAAAATTTTGGAGATTTGTGGATTTGGAAGGTTGAAAATTTAGAGACGTGTGAAGTTAAATGTGTGGAAATCAGAAATTTAAGAATTTGAAAATTTTTTAATTTTAAAACGTGGAAATATGAGAGTTGGGGTAATTTTCAGATTGTGGATTCTGGCAAATTAAAATTTTGGAGATTTGTGGATTTGGAGGGTTGAAAACTTGAAGATATGTAAAGTTGAATGTGTGGAAATTAGAAATTTAAGAATTTAAAAATTTTTCGATTTCAAAGCGTGAAAATCTAAAAGTAATTTAAAGAATTAAAAATTTTGCAAAGTAAAAATTTGAATATTTATGCATTCACAAATTAAAAAATTTGAACTGTGAAGTACGAAAAGCCTATACTTCATCCTTCTACTTTGAATCATGAACCAAAGACACACGATGTATATCATTATTTTCCTGCTTTAAATAATCCGTATAAATTGATTTGCTAGTGTCGATAGGCAATAACTCTTGTAACAATGAGTGATGTTAAATCCATATCATTTTGAAAGCACTTTATGGTTGTACTCGACTTCTATAGCTTCTCAAGGGGTCACGTAAGAAACATTAATCTCGTTCAAGCGTAATACCCGAATAATCCCCGACGTATTGTGACAGCTTCCCCAATATTGTGCGAGAAATGTCAGCATGATTCTACTGAATGATAAAGTCACTGCAGGAGTATCAAAGTTTTGTGACAACGCATTGGTTTACGTTCACTTCGTTGTTAAAATATAATTGTTGAGATATTAACATTGTCTTTTATAACTAGAGACTTTGATAATATATTTCTATTAATTTAATTTTGCCAAAAATTTACAACGTTATTTAAAAAAAAATATTAATAAAATATGTTTATACTTTGATATAATTTGTCAAGATATAAAGACTTGTAAGTATAAGATAATATATTTTATAATAATATAAAATGTAATAACTTATGGCTTCAAAACCAACTATTTTTGTTAATAACGAGATTCAATTTCGATTGAATGAATTCCTGTTCTTCATTTCTTCAAAATTTTATTAGTAGAAATTTTCTGTAAACCGCATAGTAACCGGGAGATGGGAAGTTACAACTAAATTTGGACCATTTATATTGATCTTCGTCTCCTCACTGAATGATTAAATCGACCTCAGAATTATCCTTCGTTATTTCAGGAAAGTAACCAGCTACCACTCGCATGACCTGGAAATTTTGTTCGCCCTGTGCAAATTTGCGTTCGAATTTTCTTGCTAAAAGCGGCAGAAGTTACCATTGGCCGAACTGGAACAGTTACAGGAAGGTGGTTCTTTCTTTAACGTAGCGAGCCTTCAATTTACGAGATGAAAGGTATCTGTTACGTTTGCAACCATTGCAAAAGGATCGTTGCTAAAGTTTGGGTATTCGAAAGGCTGAATCTTGCTAATAGTATGCCGAATCACATGCTGATATTAGTTACAGTGTCAATTTTCCTCATGCTGAACTGCTTAAAGTCGAATCTCGAAGCTTATTTGAAAGATTGAAGATCGATATCTCTTTTTTTGAATGTATTTCGAAAACTGCTTGTTGTACGAAAGAATGTAATAGAACATAAAAGATACTTCTTTTGTAGATCTACAACTTTTGTCTGAAATATTTTTTGATATAATTTATACATGAACAGATATTTCAAGAATGATCGATTGTGCATTTAATTTAATGATCACAGCTTAAATCATTGAATATGTATATCTCGAAAACTGCTTATCGTACGAAGAAAAGTAATAGAACATAAAAGATACTTCTTTTGTAGATCTACAATTTTTGTCTGAAACATTTTTTGATATAATTTATAGATGAACAGATATTTCAAGAACAATCGATTGTGCATTTAATTTAATGATCACAGCTTAAATCATTGAATATGTATATCACGAAAACTACTTATTGTACGAAGAAAAGTAATAGAACATAAAAGATACTTCTTTTCTAGATCTACAACTTTTATTTAAAACATTTTTTGATAGAATGAATAGATGAACAGATATTTTAAGAATAACCGATTGTAAAGCAATAATATTTTTAAACAGTATAATTAACAAACGAATGATATAAGCTAGTGATAGTACATTAGTGATAAAATTTATCCGTAACAATAATCATTTCTATGTTAACCATAAAGTCTCAACTTGTAACCATGCGTTCCGGAAATGGTTAGGTAACTAGAATTTAAATCGCATATTTTAAGGCACAGCTTGGCGAAAATTCATTTCTGTTTCAACGTATATCTACACCCTTTTTAGCTCATTAAAATTGCATACATCACACTCATTTTTTTTGCAGTCGAATTACAAAATTTTAGATATAATGAAACTCGACGCATAATGCTACGAAATTATCACGAATAAAACAACCGCGCGAGCAATTTAAGATTTCACAGGAAACAATCAGCACTAAATTATTTAAATTAAAAGGTAACTTCATCCATGTTTCATAACCACGCCACTTATCAGCCTCGAACGCATGATAAACTTCAGGCAATTACTGAAATTTCTTAAGTAACCACAATTGTAACATTTTTCTTTTTCATACATTTACACATCATATATTTTCTGAGATAGTGAAAAATAAAAATTTATGAGAACAATTATATCTGTGATAAGTAGCTTCTGTATAAATTAACATAATATGCGTTTTTATTTTTTTTTAAACACGAAGTATTTTTTACTTTTTAACATCTGAATTAATTCCAAGGAAATTTTGTTAAAATACCAAGAAATAAAATAATAAATATCCAACATCAGACGAGAAATTAAATAAAAAATTTGAAAAGTATCATAATTCATACTTATTTTATACGTTCGTAGACTTTAAAATGTTATTCCGTAATTATAGTTGGACATACAAAGAACACGTCTGAAAAGACGTAACTGAGTTCCGTATATTTTTTACGGTTAAAGCAGAGACCCGATGTACAAACTCGACAGCAGATTTTTACTTTACCGAATTAAAATTTATGAAACATATATTATATTATGAAATGTAGTTACGCTTTGCTACTTCTGAATAGCGTGTGCAAGTAGCATTAATCACACGCCAAGATTAATCTCCGAAACACGGGTATAACTTCATTTTTGCAGCAATTACAGTGAAACATGTTTACTTTTCGTTCGCATTCAAACGACGATCTTCTCTGTTGCACGAGTTAAACAAACATCGAACGTAACTTTTATGCAGTTTGTACAGTGACGAGCGGAAACACAAACATTTTACATTTCAAATTCGCATTTATATTTTCATTTATTGCGGGTTTTGCATTTGTCGGATAAAATGAAGGTAAATGTCAATTGAAATTTTAATGGATTTTGTGAAAGGAAAATTGAATTTTGAGGCGAAGGGAACTTGGGAGATGATTATTTGGGGAATTGGGGGTTTTGGGGAGAAGTGTGAAGTTCGGGATTTGGGAGAGCAGAAATTTTGGGATGTGGGGATTTGGGGGTGTAGTAATTGCAATATTTAGGAATTTTAGGATTTAGCTACTTTGGGATCTAGAAATTGAGGAGTGAAGGGAGTTGGGGGCGTAGGGATTTGGGGACGTAGGGATTTTGGAGTAGAGAGATTTGGGAACGTAGTAATTTGGGGACGTAGAGATTTGGGGGGTAGGGATTTCGGAGTGGAGGAATTTAGGGACGTAGAGATTTGGGGATGTAGAGATTTGGGGGCGAAGGGATTTGGGAACGTAGCGATTTGGGGACGTAGAGATTTGGGGGCGTAGAGATTTGGGGATGTAGAAATTTGGGGATGTAGAAATTTGGGAACGTAGCAATTTGGGAACGTAACAATTTGGGGACGTAGAGATTTGGGGACGTAGCGATTTGGAGACGTAGCAATTTGGGAACGTAGCGATTTGGAAACGTAGCAATTTGAGGACCTAACGATTTGGGGATGTAGAAATTTGAGAGTGAAGGAAGTTGGGGACCTAAAGTTTAGGTAATATAGAAATTTGGGAGTGGAAGGATTTGAGGACTAAGGGATTTGAGGCTATAAATGTTTGTGTTTGCAGAGATTTTGGTATGCAAGAATTTGAGCATGTAACCATTTGGTACGTAAAAGTTTCAATATTTAAAAATTTGAGAATTCAGCTATTTAAAAATTAGCTGTTTAGAAATACCCTGAGCTATTAAAAAATTTGTGAATGCGATTTACTGTTGAGTTAAGCGTATTTTAGGAGGAAACGGTGTTCTTCTACATTCACCTGCATCTACATCACTGTATTCATCTAAACTAAGCCACATCCACTTTCCACATCCTCAAATACCTAAATTTTCAATTTCCACTGGTAAACTTTTCTTCCTAGCCACCTTCCCTATACAGGTAAAACAAAAACCACAATTAATTCTTCTACTACCAAGCACCCCTAGCAAGACTATCAGTTACTAGCATAATTCTAAAACATAATGAAATTTTAAGCAGACAGCGCAGAGAACAAAACGTTAGGTGGCTAGGTAATATTTTAACTGTTGAATTTTAAACACCACCTTAGTAATCATCCCGTAGGTTTCGGTGTGACGTTTGGCTTAAAGAGCCGCCGTCTGATCGTTGATTAATAATCCCGTGGGCGCAGCCTTCGCGCACTATCCTTCTTTCATCCTTCTCATACCTTGTTCCCTGTCACCTTTGCCAGCCTTATCCTTTTCCGTTCGCCTTCTCTTTCTCTCTTGTTTCGTTCAATTTTATCCTCCTCCCGTTCATCCCTCTCGATCCTTTTTCTATTCCCTCGCAGCTCTTTCAGAACCTCCCTTCTCGGATCTGCACCTTCGGTCTCGCCGTGCGTGCAACTCGACGGGATTTTCTCGTGGAGGTCGTTGAGAGGAGGTCATCAGGATCGAAGATGAGCAGTTAATTACGTGGAGTGTCGTTAATTATAACGGAAAGGAATTCGGGTTCTTGCCTTTGTTGCTCGAGTGCCGTCTTCGCGCTTGGGTGGCATTGGATGCCTAGCTAAGGCGTGACTTTCGATGTAGATGAAGATGCACAATATAGGATTCGGATTTTATGCAGCGATAGTACTTATTATTAGGTCGAACGCAGTATATTCTGTTTAAAATTTTTGCTTTTGAAATTTTCAGCTCTTTACACTCCTATGTCGAGTGTAGCCCAACATCACATTTCTTTTGGATTTTACAAATAATTCAGATAAATATATTAGTTGAATATATATATTGTAAACATTTCTCTGTTCACCTTTTCAATGTTGACACCATATAGCGTTCATTGGCATAATGATGTATCGATTATGTCGATTATACATATGTATGGATATTATAAGGCGTTTGTTTAAAAGCGAGCGAGAAGAGTAAGCGTTTGAGTAAGAGTAAGCGAAGAGAAGAGGGAATGAGAATAAATAAGCGATTCATTCGTTACCGAGATCTTGTAAACTGCGGTTGCATTTTTTATTAAATCCTGACAATACATTTTAATTTTGTGTTCTCTTCATTTTTCGTGATACTCTCACAATATTTTCATTTATTTACTGTTTGTTTATAATAAACGAATAAAATTAGTTACATACTCCACACTATGGATACATAGTTTCGATACATAGAGAACGCCTCTCTTTGATCTAATTTTATAAATGAAAAAATTAGTAGATGACAGAAATTAAGGAGTGTAAAGAGTTAAATTTGTGAATTCTTATTAAGAATTTGAAAAGCCTTGTATTTGAAAATATTTCACAAAAATTCAAATATATTTGATCGCGATCATGATTCCATCTAAAACACTAAATTACAGTTAATTTAAATTCAAATTACTCAATTCAAGCACGAATAACGTTATTCGATAAAAAGGAAAGTGATGCAACCTTCCGTGCCGCGAAGTCCGTGTTCGCACGTGAGATCTCGTTCGTTTATACAGTTAAATCGTACATTGTAATTAAAGGTGATAAAATCTCTCGCTAACCGTGGCGGATAAAACTTGGTCACGAGAGGATCTACATAAATCATTGGAATCACCGAAGACAATGCACGCAAATGTTTCGTGCGCTCATGCGACTTTCAAGAAACTCGTTCGGCGCCGTAAACGAGAAGTTCGAGGTGCGAACAATGAAAACTTCTAAGAAATTCGAAGTTATTAGGTGTTTCGGTGTAAGAGGTTCTGTAAACTTCACAAATAAAGAAATAAATACTGATATTTTTAATGAATTTATGTACGATGCTATTTACTGAGTATTAAAGGTATTGTTCCATGATTGGTACTCCAGTTTCTTAAATCTTGAAGTAGCATCAAGAAAGCTTAAAAAAGTGTTTGAAAATTGTCATAACATAGTAATTAATGTAACTAATCGTTATCAAATAAAGAAATAAATAGTATTGATATTTGTAATGAATTTATTTATGTACGATGCTGATTTCTGAGTATTAAAGGTATTGTTACATGATTGGTACTCCAGTTTCTTAAATCTTGAAGTAGCATCAAGGAAGTTTAAAAAGATGTTTGAAAATTGTCATATCATAGTAATTAGTGTAACTAATCGTTATCAAATAAAGAAATAAATAGTATTGATATTTGTAATGAATTTATTTATGTACGATGCTGATTACCGAGTATTAAAGGTATTGTTACATGATTGGTACTCTAGTTTCTTAAATCTTAACGAAGCACCAAGGAAGCTTAAAAAAGTGTTTGAAAATTGTGACCCATCATAGCAATTAATATAAACAATTGTTATAAACCGAATATATATTTCTTTATTTATTATAAAAATAAAAACTGCTCCAAGAACACAATATATACTTTCATCATAATATCAAGACCCTCATCAACCCTTGCGGTGCAAATTCTCCGAGAAACCATTTTCGAAATGAACACAACTGAAGAGAGTTAACACGAATATATAAATTCCGTCACGTTTCGTCGAGAAGGTGTTTCTATTTTCGGCAAGCATCGCAAGGTGGTTTTCGGTGTAGCAATCAGGTGTACCATATTAGTCGCAGTTAGCCTGCATGCAAACGCTGGATATTAATTCCAGTCGTTTAATTGAACAAGGCGAAGTCGAAGATGGAGAGATAAAACGAGGTATGCGATAAAAAATCCACCTGTTCCGAAGTAACTGGAAGCGAGAAACTAGTCTGGTAGACTCGAAAAGCTGGACTGGACAGTGTGGTATAAATTGTGGACGATTACCGTGCAGACAGGAATGCTGTTCGCGTGCCACGAAGCTCGACCAGTCCCGAGCAGACGTCTAGCATCTCGTCGGTGAAAATCTAAATGAAATTCGATTCGACAAGGAAGCCCGAAGCTTTCCACGATTCAATCCTCGTAGCCAATCGAGGGAAAAGTGAAACCGCCTTTCTCGCCCTACACCGTAATTTGATTCGATCTTCCTTCAGGGCTGTCTTCCGTTTCTTCCCGCTTTCTTCCACCCCAGTTTTTGCCACTGCTCTTCCGACCATCTTCCTTCGCGCGAAATAAGCCGAGAAATATAATTCCCCGCGAGCAAAACCGCCTACAACTTTCATCGAACAAAGTGGAAAACACGAGCGACGCATTCTTTCTGTGAATCGAGAACGGAATCCGTTGCGAATCGAAGGACTCTTGGGAGGATCGCTAAATTGAACGATCTCGCGTCATACGGATATGACATTCCCGTAAATTGCTTTTTCTGTGGACAGGAAAATTATGGGGACGTTTGGGAAATGCTGAGATGTGAATTTTGGGATTTCTGGACAATTGGGAATTTTTGGAGTTTTGGGATTTTGGTGGCTAAGAATTAGATTTCGAGATTTGAGGATTTGGGGTATTTGAGGGATTTTGAGGATTTTGGGGATTTTGGGGATCTTGGGGATTTTGGGAATTTTGGGGATTTTGGGAATTTTGGGAATTTTGGGAATTTTGGGGATTTTGGGAATTTTACGGACTTTGGGGGAATTTGGGGGAATTTGGGATAATTTGGGGATTTTGGGAATTTGGGGGAATTTGGGGTTATTTGGAGATTTTGGGGAACGTGGAATTTGGGAAATTTCGAATTTGGGGAATGTGGAATTTGGGGACCGTGCAATTTGGGAAATTTGGAATTTAGGGAATGTGGAATTTGGGGAACGTGGAATTTGGGGTACGTGGAATTTGGGGAACTTGGAATTTGGGAAATTTGGAATTTGGGGAATGTGGAATTTGGGGAACGTGGAATTTGGAGGAATTAGAATTTGGAAAATTTGGAATTTGGGGAATTTGAAATTTGGGTGATTTGGAATTTGGGGAATTTGGAATTTGGGGAATTTGGAATTTGGGGAATGTGGAATTTGGGGAATGTGGAATTTGGGGAATGTGGAATTTGGGGAACGTGGAATTTGGGGAATTTGGAATTTGGGTGATTTGGAATTTGGGGAATGTGGAATCTGGGAAATTTGGAATTTAGGGAATGTGGAATTTGGGAAATTTGGAATTCGGGGAATGTGGAATTTGAGAAATTTGGAATTTCCGAAATGTGGAATTTCCGGAATTTGGAACTTGAACCTTAAAAAAAAATTGATAAAGTCCAGAATCTCAACAAAACTAGAACTTCAAAAAAAAATACAAAAATTCAAAATTTAACAGGTTAGTGAATCTCACATCTGCCAGTGTAAAATTTTCAAATTCATAAATTAATAAACCTAGTAATTTCAGAATTTAGTGACAACTTGTAACAAATTCTCTACCTAATATAGACATCTGTTGAACATCGTGACACAAGTTGATTACATAGAAATCGAAAGCTACATAGTTAACGTGACAATATGTAATATTTCTTTTCACATAGTTAACGGATTCCACTTTCTGTTAGTGTCGACAGTTTCTTTTTATATATCGAACGATCTGTGAATAATCTTGGAACGAGTGGGGCTGTCCGCAAGATTTATTGAACGAATACGAAGGCGTTACGTTCTGTTTTAGCGGGGAGGAAAGATATCACGAAAAGGGGATGAATTCTGCGCAGACAAGGCAACACGGAATCGAGGGGCGTTGTGAATTGTATTTTGCGGATATTGTTTCATTTATTTTATGAGAACCTGACCAAATATATAATATATCTCAGACAGAATTTTTTTTAAGAATTGGCAATTATATTTTTGAGAAACTTTATGAATTTTTGAGAAATCTTGCAAATTATATTTTACGAATATTATTTCATTTACTTGAATTTACTAAGAATTGCATTAAAGACATTTTGAAGAAACTTCATGAATTATATTTTTGAGAAACCTTGCAAATTATATTTTACGAATATTATTTCATTTACTTGAATTTATTAAAAATTGCATTAAAGACATTTTGAAGAAACTTCATGAATTATATTTTTGAGAAACCTTGCAAATTATATTTTACGAATATTATTTCATTTACTTGAATTTATTAGAAATTGCATTAAAGACATTTTGAAGGAACTTCATGAATTATATTTTTGAGAAACCTTGCAAATTATATTTTACGAATATTATTTCATTTACTTGAATTTACTAAAAATTGCATTAAAGACATTTTGAAGAAACTTCATGAATTATATTTTTGAGAAACCTTGCAAATTATATTTCACGAATATTATTTCATTTACTTGAATTTATTAGAAATTGCATTAAAGACATTTTGAAGAAACTTCATGAATTATATTTTTGAGAAACCTTGCAAATTATATTTCACGAATATCATTTCATTCATTTGAATTTACCAAAAATTATATTAAAGATCTCTGAATAACTTCTATTACTTATTGTACAATATTTGAACGTTATAATAAAATTACGAGGGACCATAGATATATTTGCGAGTGACAATTACCAGGCTATTAATAAGATCGAGGTCCACCTTTTCTGCCGTACGTGTCCATTTATTGTCCTCTCCTTTTTTTCCACTCAGAGGTCAGAACATAATCTCCGAACGGAGGAGGCTACAAGATTTATGAAACCAATCGAAAGGTGGAACATCTCTTGTACCTCGACTAAAGGTATTGCAGTATCAAATAGAAATACGATAAAAGGAGATTGTGGAATTCGAAAAGATAGCGGACAAAGGAGAGCAGGGGAATTAGAACGAGAGGAAAAGAGCTGAATAGAGTTTGCTCCGCAAACGATCGTTTTAAAGCTATAAATGTGAGGAAACTTCGTAGAGATTACAAAGGTATTAATAAAAAAGATATTCCGAGAAATTTTTAACAGCATTTTAAGACGAAATTGCGTAACCTTTCAAAAATTTTTAAATCGACCGACGTATGATTAACAGAAAAGTAAACTATATAAAAATGAAATTCTAGTTAAATTCTACGTATAGAAATAGTCAAGATATAATAGAGCTAATGAGAATTTTATTGAACACGAATGTTAGCAATTTCGAACACACCCGAATTATTAATTAATAAAAAAATTTTCTGACAGGGATAAGCGGGTTAAAAATGAATGAAGGTATTTTTCAACACGATGTTACGCTAGTTGTAGACATAAAAATGTACGAGAAAAGTAAGTCATAAATTATGGAAGATAAATGAACGGAATGTTGACGCACCATTCATCACTTTCCGCTGCTTCGTTGCGATGCATAAAATGTTTCAATACGCTCTACATTCCTATTCACATTTTATCGAATTTAAATTAGCCATTGAGATTAAATACCTGCAATTATATCGATCGGTAGACAATAATCTTTCGTATGAATCGTCATTCTTTTCGTATGAAGATTGATAAGATCAGATTAATTCGTTAGGTAGTTTAGGAATGATACCTCGTTGAGTCTCTTCAAGATTTCGATTAAGATTTTCATTTTTATTTAAACAATTCATCTGTTCAAGGTTCCAAGTTTCTGAATGTAAGAGTAATAATTATTGTGAACAAATAAAAAATATTCAAGATCCATTTATTTCAAATGAAAGCATTTTTAAAAAGCGTTCCATGTTTCTATTAAAGAGTCTCCTAACATTTTCGACCTCTGAAATATTCAAATGCCGATTGTGAGGGAAAAAACAGGTCAATAAGTAGAACCGTGATTCGAAATAATGGTGGAAATCCGCGTAATAAATATTTATAAGTAAAATTGCATGAGCTTGGGACGATAAAAGCCCGCAATGCAGAGGCACTGATTTGACGCAATGGAAACAAGGACGAAAAAAGTCTATCAATAAATACGGTATGTAGGACGGTGGGCCATCAGAAAGTACAGCAATGAAACGAAAGTGAAAAATGGAGCAATGGGATGCACAAAATAGGTGGCTGCGTAGTAAAATACGAAAATAGGAAGTTTAAAGGCCGTCTTGCGCATGCCAAATGATATATTACGTTCCGTACGTATTTTCGAACAAGCCTGTCTTAAAGTAGCATCAACAAGCTCTTTGGAGGTAAAATTAAAAAAATGCATTGTGATTAGATCATCGTGCAATCTCATCTGAATGGTTACCTCGTTCGTTTTTTTGTTTGTTCGTTTTTTAATTTCATTCGTTTTGCATTCTTAAACAGCAGTATTCAGGTGCAGTAGGATTAGACTCTGGGACTAGTGTACAATTTCTATGAAATTATATTATGGAATTGTGTAAGTATTTCTGGCTTATAAGTACTTCTTTCAGCAAGGTTAGATTAACTGAGGACATCGAGAATTATTTTGAAGAAAATTAAGTTTGCTCCTATTAGTGGAGGTTCATATTCAAATTTTTGAATCTTCGTATTCATCAATTTTCAGGATGAAGCTCCAAATTGAAGAGGTCTAAGATGTAGTTAGTTTAGAAAGGGAAAGACTTAGATGTAAACTAAGTGATGCGTGTCAAATGTAAGTGATGTGTGTAAAATGTAGAAATATAAGAATTGTACTGAAATGTGGAGTGATGGCTACAAAGGTGATGCGACATTAAATGAATGAATTAAAAAAAATCTTCAAGTCATACTCAAGCAAATTCACAGGTTTCTAAATACCTAAATAGCTAAGTTTGTCATAGAAATTTAGAACGATAGCATTTTTCAATCCCTTGCAACTGTACCTCTTGTACCTAGCGAAAAGATAGCTTAGCCATATGTACGTGCTTCCACATATACACAAATAATATCGCCCTGACTCCCTTATCCTAGTCAACATTCGTAAAATTATATACTTAAGAGAATTTTACATATACCTAAGAAGTATACTTAAAAAGTACACACTTAATAGAAAAAAGAAATACATAAATTTTGCAAACATTGCACCTCCTAATCAATACGTTCATCTCCTACAAGGTCGTCACGTCTAAATTCGCGCTACTCGATATATCCCCGACGGTAGAAGATGGAAAGGGAAGCAAGAAACTGCGAGAAGAAACGGGGGTTGCGAGGGAGGAAAGAGAATCAGAGCAGCCTGTGGGACGCCGAGCCGCCAAAGAGTCTGGCAACGAGAGCAAACGGGCGCCACGACGTCGCCTACTTTTCTCTCGGTACAATATATGCATACGTTGAATACGTATAATCGCTTGCACATACGCGTGGAACAGAGGAAACTGGGCAAAGGAAACGAGAAAGAGACGCAACGTGGTCAGATGCGTTCCCCACGAATGTGGCCAAACGCCTCAGCTACGAGGTCACCATGTCGCAACATTTCCGACGCTATTTTTCGCTCATTTCTCATCCTCGTTGATCTTTCGGTTATCGAGCGACGTCTCTTGCAACTTAACCCCTTGTTTTACAATCTAGAGTGGTTGGGTTACAGGTCGCTTACACTTCGTACGTGACAAACCTGGGACGTATTTGTGACACCCTGATATTTTATGGACTTATGTGGTGTGGGTTTTAAAATTTGCTTAAATAGTATTTTTGGAGATACTTTATACGGGGATTCTTAAACTGCCAGGGGTTATTAATAGGAATATGAATTAATTACAGTAAATTGTAGTCTTGTATCATTAATTGAATTAACATACTTTACCTACCTAACCCACCTAACTTACCTGACCCATCTAACACACCTAACCTACTTAACCTACCTAACCCACCTAACTTACCTAACTAACTACTTTGCTACTGTTAGTAGCATAACTTTGATACTGTTATTACTTTGCTACTGTGTTTGATGTTTAAAAAATCTTGATATTTCATCGATTTAACTACGAATAATTTTAATAATAATTTAGGAGTAATTTTAAGCTTGAAATGTTAAGATAATATTTTAAGGTTACGAATAATATTAACACGGGGTTGAAAAACATCTGCTCAGCGTAAGATGTACGTGCCACAAGAGTAAGCAAAGTTCTGTATCTACAACCGGATAACGCGACGTAAAAACTCTTTAATTAAAAAAGATACGAGAAAGAAGCATCTCCGTGTTGATAGAAGTATAAAAGTGGCATAAAATATGTCTGTGTTTATAAGTTGCATGAACTTTCTGCAACACCTAATAGATAAACGTCACGTCCCGGTATAAATGAAGCTCTTTGATCTGACTCTTTCCATTCATCGAATATGTTTAAAACGAAGTACAGTCTGTAGAAAATCTGACTTACGGAAAATGAGAGTGGAGAAGAAGGGTCTTTGAGTTTCGAAGACATAATTTACAACTCGGTTGTACTGCAATTTAATTTACCACAATAGTTATACTACAATTATACTACAATGCTTTATAATCGATTATCTGTATTCGTCTACATATTTTTCTCCGAAACAGAGATACGTGAAAACCATGTTGACCCGTAGAAAATTATGGCCGTAGGTAGTAAAAATCCATCGAATCACCTTTGTTTTCTTGTTGCAGCATGGACGCCTGCCAATGTTGTTATTCAAAACATGATAAAGTGCTGTACGGTGCATTGTCGTGTTTTCAAAATAAAATATAAAACATCGAGACAAAACAATAATTCGCTTTTTGTCGACGAAAACGGACACGTACCGGCTGTCGACGTCAACGAACATGTTAAATTCTGTACTCTGTGTACGTGTTCGAGTTCGTTGCATGCAATGAAATCGCAACAAAGAAAGTCGAAAGGGTGGCAAAATGTTTATGCCGTGGTAAAAAGTGCTGCGACGTGTTAAACCTTGTAAGATGGCTGGAGATATTCTATACACGTCATGGCGGAGAAGGAATAGTTAAATCACGAGGATGGATAGATAAAAGGACAGTACGTGTATTGCTTACGGTTTCGTATCGCAACTTTCGATTCAAACATTGTAATTATCGCTGCAAATACATTTCTATACTCGAGTACTTAGTTTTCAGATACACAAATTTATAAATTCTTGAACTTAGAAATTATTGAGGTAAGGTGAACTTTTCTGGTTTTCAAGGTTCATAGACAAATTTCAAAATTGTAATATTTTTCATTTTTTACTGTTGTTTCAGGGACCGCTAGTTATGAGACATGTGTGTTCACATATGTATACGCATATATGTATGCAATTATTGTTACAGACAATTCAGACTATTATAATTTTCAATACGAATGAAATTCTTAAAATTCTTACAAACAGATGTTGATTTATGAAAGAGTATATATTCACATATGCATACATACGCATATATGTATGTAATTATTGTTACAGACAATTCAGACTATTATAATTTTCAACACGAATGAAATTCTTAAAATTCCTACAAACAGATGTTAATTTATGAAAGAGCATATATTCACATATGCATACATACGCATATATGTATGCAATTATTGTTATAGGCAATTCAGACTATTATAATTTTCAATACGAATGAAATTCTTAAAATTCCTACAAACAGATGTTAATTTATGAAAGAGTATATATTCACATATGCATAAATACGCATATATGTATGCAATTATTGTTACAGACAATTCAGACTATTATAATTTTCAACACGAATGAAATTCTTAAAATTCTTACAAAGAGATGTTGATTTATGAAAGAGTATATATTCACATATGCATACATACGCATATATGTATGCAATTATTGTTACAGACAATTCAGACTCTTACAATTTTCAACACGAATGAAATTCTTAAAATTCCTACAAACAGATGTTAATTTATGAAAGAGCATATATTCACATATGCATACATACGCATATGTGTATGCAATTATTGTTACAGGCAATTGAGACTTACAATTTTCAACACGAATGAAATTCTTAAAATTCTTACAAACAGATGTTGATTTATGAAAGAGCATATATTCACATATGCATAAATACGCATATGTGTATGCAATTATTGTTACAGGCAATTGAGACTCTTACAATTTTCAACACGAATGAAACTCTTAAAATTCTTACAAACAGATGTTAATTTATGAAAGAATATATATTCACATATGCATACATACGCATATATGTATGCAATTATTATTACAGACAATTCAGACTCTTACAATTTTCAACACGAAATTCTTAAAATTCTTACGAACAGATGTTAATTTACGAAAAAGTATATGAACATGTACATTTGGAATATACTTACGATATAAAATTATGTGTTTACGTTATATTATGCATATAAATAAGTACCTTACCAACAAAATAAATGTTTTCAACAATTTTAATCCATGTAACGAAATACGAGTTGCACAACGATATCATATTGCAAACATTACTTTTTAAACCGCAAAAAAGACACGTAGCACCAAAATATCAGTAATAAAATTTTCGTGATCACCTATTATAACACATAAAACGTAATATTTCAATTAGCGTGTAGATGAATGAAATTGGAAAGGAACGCGAGCAGAATAATACCGGTGGAAATCAATGTATAAAAATTGTTGATTTCGGTGCATTTCGTAATAGCGTAATCAGAACGTGATTCGTTTCTATTCGAAAGAACAATTCGAGAGAGAAACCGGCGACCGCATGCAAATTGTACTGTGATTAATGTAAATCATTCTGGCCCACAATTTTACTTCCAGCCACGTTCTCGTGTAAATGCTACCGAAATGAAACTTATTATTTGCTAATTAGAACGAACGTGTGAGGTAAAGTTGGAATGTCAAGGGGTTATCGTACCGTGAGCTCGCGAAGCAAATTTCCCTTTTTACTTAGTAGAAAGTAATAGGTATTTGAAGAAGTAAAAATGAATATTTAACAATTTACAGAATTTTGCATGTTTGACTGTGTTTGCAAATATCGGTATTTGATATTTGATTTTTGGAGGATTTTTTAATTTTACAGGTTGACTACGCCATTGGTGGACGCTGAACTTTCCGTTTAGATTATGTCATCGGTGATAAATATTTCCGACTGAACTTTTCTTTAAGACGCATCAAACACCTGACAGTGCAATATAAAATAAAACTGAAAAATTGACAATGTAATTGTTACGAGTTGCTCGGAATATTATTAGTCCAATATGGATGTTCTGTCGGGCCCAAGAGCGTTTCATTCTTGCAATGGATATTTTGGACCATATGAGCGTCTCCACAGCTTGACGTTCCTAACTATTGACAATAGCTTTCTAACAGGCCAGAAAAGCACATTTTTTATAATGCCAATATAACTTTCTGTAAAGAAGTTTATTTCCATGGTCCTAAACTGTGCACCCCTGTAGCGGGTCCCGTTACTTAGTTCTTTTGAAGGACTCAAATCACTTAACTGTTTGGGTCACCTTATTAACGAAACGTTATTTACAACTTTGCAGTGAATGCTAAAAGTCCTACAATTTCATTCGCTGACCCATCTCACGAATCACTATATTTTACAAATAACAATCTGTACTGATTGGTCCCTTTTGGTGACGCCTTCACATCTTGAACTTCCTTCCTTGCTTTCTTTTCTGGCTCCTTAGAAGCGACGGTCAGTCTAAAACTAGCTTCGGTGAAAGATACTATTACGAACGATAGTCTCTAACAACGACAACGACATTCAACAATTATTATAACTAGTGGGATGATCTACATCCTTCAGTGACTTGGGCACACCAGTGTGGAGGACTCTGAACCACTCTATAAATTCTACTTTATAATAATCATTCTACATATAATTCCACTACCGTAACAATTTGTGGAAACGCCATGGGTCGACGAAGATTTACAACCTTCGACAACAATTATAAAAAGTTAATATTTGACCCGACGCGTAACAGTAATCACTGAAAATTTATTTAAAATTTCCTCGTAATTTTTATTTACTGCATTATCGTAATGTTAACCCTGCACTCCTCTGTCGAGTGTCGACATCACATTTCTTTTGGAATTTACAAATAATTCAGACAAATAGATTAGTTAAATATATTTTTATTTACTTACTATTTATAACAAATGAAAAATGTATTTGTCACATACTTCGCACTGCTGCGATACATTTTACTGAGAGTCTCTATCTTGATATATTTTTTTGTAAATTAAGGAGTCGGTAGGTCAAAGAAATTGAGGAGTGCAAAGGGTTAAGAAACTTAAATACTTCCTTCCATTATTTATTGCATGACCTAAATTGAATTTCCTTAAGAATTTACTCAACGTTCACTAAACGTGTTAATAATCTGACAATTTTTGAAGATTTATTTACGAAGAGATGTTCGAAATAAAGTATAATCCTTCAATCACACGTCGAGTCAGCAAGAACCCAGACATGTAGTCATTGAAGGATTAAATACATTGTACGTGTTAGTAAGTCCCGTATTTATAGCCAAGTAAAGTGTGCTCGCAGTGCGTAGAAGAGGTTCAAACGTGATGCATTGTCGTTGCTTGATGTTTCGCCGTTCCAAAGAGGATCGACGACGTTAAAAGCACCCGGGCTCATAAAAGTCCATGTACGACTTCGAATATGACTTTAATGCTTCCGTTAACGGAGATATAAACCTAGAATACGTTCAGACCAAAGTCCGGTGCTTGTTGCGATAATTCTCAGGCTGTAGTCACGCTTTTACGATTTTTCGACGTCGGAATCTCAGTTTTATAGATTGAATCGAAAGTTTAGCACTTGAAAATTTAGCGAATTTACGAATTTTAAAATTTATTTTGGGATTCTTTTAATTTTTGAAAGATTTGGAAATTCAAAAATTCAGTAACATATTTGTAAATTTAAGCATGAATTTGGACCTCTAAACGAATACAATAAAAACGAAAAGTTTAAGAATTTGTAAGTACGAAAGTAATCACCACTTAAAAAATATAAAAAATTAAAAAATTTGTAGAAAATTTCAATACATAGAAATATGAAGACCCTAAAATTTTCAAGTCAGCCTATCCAAAATATTCGTTGAAGAAAATTGTCCAAAGGCAGTAGTTTGTACATTTACCTTATATCAAAGTTAACAGGTAAAAGAAGCAAGTGTACTTACTCTCCGACGCGTTCGCCATTCCAGCATCGTTTGTCAGGATACTCTTCGCAGATCGTGTCGGCCAAAGTGCCATAGAAGGTTCGTGATCTGACGACACTGGCCAAGAAATTACCTAGCTGCACGTGCAACTGAGTCGGTACTGTTCTATGCGTTGCCGGCGATGCAGCTGCGTGCATCTCGAGGTTGTTCGACGCCGACTTCCCCGTTGCAGTTGCATCCGAACCTTTAACGGTTCCCTCTGATGCTTGCAGTTCTGGACGACCGCACAATTTTCTCACCTGAAATCATAAAATCATTGCAATTAGGATTCTTGTATTATTTTGGAAATCTGTTTGTAACAGTGTTATGACTTTGACATAACAGAATTTTACTTTGATATTTCAAAGTGATATGTGAAATGAAACTAACTTAAACTCCTTTGATTGATTATTAAAGCTACTGTAAGGAAAGTCAGCTTGACTTAATTTAAGATATAATATATCAAAGTGATGTATGAAATGTATATCTAACTTAGCCTAACCTAACCTAACTTTTCTTACAAATAGCTTTGATAGTCGAAGGAGGTTAGGTTAGATTATGAAATGAATCTAAACTAACCTAACTTAAGCTCTTTCGGTTGACTATCAAAGTTATTTGTAAGAAAAGTTAGCTGAATCTAACCTAACCTATAATATTTCGAAGTGACGTATGAAATGAACCTTCCTAGATTATCGTTGTCTAATTCAGAAAAATTCTCCAAATTCCAAATTCCTCAAATCCCAAATCCCCTAAATTCCAAAATTCCAAAATTCCTTAGATTCCAAATTCCAAATTTCGCCAATTCCAAATTCCCCAAATTCCAATTTCCCTAGATTCCAAATTCCAAATTCCAAATTTCGCCAATTCCAAATTCCCCAAATTCCAATTTCCCTAGATTCCAAATTCCAAATTTCGCCAATTCCAAATTCCCCAAATCCCAAATTTCTCAAATTCCAAATTCCCCAAATTCCAAAATTCCTCAAATTCCAAATTTCTCTAATTCCAAATTTCTCAAATTCCAAATCTCTCAAATTCTAAATTTCTCAAATTCCAAATCTCTCAAATTCCAAATCTCTCAAATTCCAAATCTCTCAAATTCCAAATCTCTCAAATTCCAAATCTCTCAAATTCCAAATCTCTCAAATTCCAAATCTCTTAAATTCCAAATCTCTCAAATTCCAATTCCCCTAAATTCCAAATCTCTCAAATTCCAAATCTCTCAAATCCCAATTCCCCCAAATCCCAAATTCCCCAAATTCCAAATCTCCCAAATTCCAAACTCCCCAAATTCCAAATCCCTCAAATCGCAAATTCCCCAAATTCCAAATCTTCCAAATTCCAAACTCCCCAAATTTCCAATCCCCCAAATCCCAATTCCCCGAAACTCCAAATTCCAAATTCCCCAAATCCCAAATCCCCCAAATCCCAATTCCCCCAAATCCCAAATTCCCTCAAATCCAAATTCCCTCAAATCCAAATTCCCCCAAATCCCAAATTTGCAAAAAAGGTTATCTCAACCCAACCAAAAATATTTGAAAGCGAACTATAAAATGTGTGATTACACTCTTAACTTAATTTTTGTTTTGTAACAAAACTCTTATGAGTGCATATTAATTTGAAAAAAACTAACACTATAAAAATGTATTATTTAAGTTAAATCTCTCAGACGAATATTTACAAAATAAGTTTGTAAATTTAATATTACAAATTCCAGAAAATCAAATTACTTTGTAAATCTCTTGTAGGTACACCTCGTCTGCCAACGAAACGTGTGAAGCAGTAAGTCGATATAAAATTACCACGTACTCGGCTAGATTGAACCCTTTCACTCGCTGAAATATGAATGCATTTATCATTGCACAGCTCGTCAGCGGGTACTTCAATTTTCTCAATAGCGACATCGATCAAAAATTCGCGGTCGATGACTTCCCGCTGATTGTGAACATAATCAACTTTTTGTCAGATTCGACGTATGTAAGTTACCTTACATTTTTCATTCGTGTTTCACGATTATATGTTTCCCCTGGAATTAAACAAAGTACGTATTCGCTGTAAAATTGTCCATTCGTCACGTAACTGACGCTAATGTATTCGTTCGGAACAAGATATATTATCGCTTGCCGCGATATCAACCGTATAATTTATACGTATCAACTGTTACTGTACTTTTTTGTCAAATATGTCACGATAATGTCATATCAATATTTACATTACTTTTTTTATGGTGAGAGTTTGCGATCGAAGATCGTGTTACGGTATCATCTTAATGTGATGAAAATAATAAAACTAATTTTGTTGAAGAAAGTCTATTTTGTTGGAAGAATGAAGTGAAATGTAAGATGATGTGACTTAAAATGATAATGGACTTTTTTGATTTCCATTTCAAATTGTAAATTCTTCAAATTCCAAAATTCTCAAATTCCGAATTTCTCAAATTCCAAATTTCTCAAATTCCAAATTTCTCAAATTCCAAATTTCTCAAATTGTAAATTTCTCAAATTCCAAATCTTTCAAATTCCAAATCTCTCAAATTCCAAATCTCTCAAATTCCAAATCTCTCAAATTCCGAATCTCTCAAATTCCAAATCTCTCAAATTCCAAATCTCTCAAATTCCAAATCTCTCAAATTCCAAATCTCGCAAATTCCAAATCTCTCAAATTCCAAATCTCTCAAATTCCAAATCTCTAAAATTCCAAATTTCTCAAATTCCAAATTTCTCAAATTCCAAATCTCTCAAATTCCAAATCTTTCAAATTCCAAATCTCTCAAATCCTAAATTCCCCAAATCCCAAATCCCAAATTCCCCAAATTCCAAATCCCTCAAATCCCAAATCCCCCAAATTCCAAAATCCGCAAATCCCTCAAATCCCTATCCCCCAAAATCCCAAATTCACCAAATACCCCACCTTTTTAAACCCTCAAACTACACGTCCTAAAAATTTGCTCCCACACTCATAAATAAAATAACCAAGAAACAATTTCATCGCATAAAACCCCCACGTGAGTTTTTCATATATAATCAATTTTCCCGAAATTAGCGAGCAAAGTGTAGTCAGCAGTGTAATAATTTCTAGAGGCATTGTAAATTGTAGCGCAAGCATGTTCATATAAACGTTTGCATACGCGATCGTCATTAAGGTTATCGTTCGTATCTCGCGGTGTACTTCCATGGCCATGTTCGTCCCAATTACCTTTTAATACCGGCTATAAAAGGAAGTAAGCCGACGGTTGAGCTTCTCGAAACCGTATAATCGTAAAACCGGCCACTGGCTCTGTCGTAATTAAGACGACACGCGTGGGCGTGCAAACATCGTTCTCGTCATCTTCGCCGATTTCCTTTTTATCTTGCTGCGTTATCCTCTCCTTTTACACTGTACAATTACAGTCTGCGTTGTTCTCCTCTTTACACGCCTTCCGCGTCATTCTTCATTGTTTCTTCTTCGTTCTTTTTATTAATGTCTGCTCCCATTCGTCTGCTAATTTCATTAACAACGGCTGCATTCACGTGTTACAGGTACATCAAATTATTTCGTGCCTTTCTCGTCGTTTATCACGCCAGTTTTTTCAATCGTGAAGTCATTTTGTATCGTTAGATTTTAATATTTTGTTTGATCTTTGTTTATGGGGTAAGTCCTTTACATTTCTTTTCTTGTTATATTAAGAGGAAATCTGTGGTGTGTTCACATATAGGCAATTTTTATTTTATATTATCTTTAATATTATAAATCCTGCTTTCTTCAATTTTTTGTTTACACAGTAAAGATTTTGAAATGATCTATAGGGTGTCTCACAACTAGTGGAGGTCTCTGAAATGGGAAGTACCAATCGGACCAATCAGAGCGTCAGGATTACACCCACTCCGCCATTAGACTCTCGCGTCTGCGCATGCGTAGGTCTCCATGCTCTGATTGGTCCGCGTTTTTCCTTAATAATTCAAAAACGGAGCTTCGTATCCCATTTCTGCAAAGGGAAATTTTATTCAGAATCACGTCAGCTACCTGCTTCATAAACCTACATTAATTTTGAGACACCCTATATAATACAGCAATGTGAAAAAATTTTTTTGAAAAAATTAAGGAATAAATAGGATTGAAACTTCTAAAGGACTTATTTGTGCATAACCTCATCAATAATGAATAATATTCTATGAAAAATATTCTGAATAATATTATAATATTCTGAAATAATAAAATAATATTCAAAAAACATTCTAACACAAACTCGAAAAAGAATAATTATCTAGAAGACAAAAATTCCAAAATAATTTCCTACTATTCTTTTTCTGTTTACTTTGAAATATATTTTAACGACAGCTTCGATTAAACCGACCCAATTCTAAGCAACAATTTATATTCCGTTATTCCGGTTATAGCCAACATGTTGCAGTATTAAAGGTACAAAAGAAGGATTTGTCAAGCACGTAGAAAACCCGATAGATAGAACGATCATTCGAACGTATATAGGATCCGGGTTCAACAATTCTTTTTCACTTTACGATGCATTAGTTTCAGTTAAGTCAAAGTAGAACGAAGAACATGCCAATTACAGCAGCGAAACGTTTCATAATAGCTCGACAACGATAAATGGTGACCTCTTTTCTTTTCTTTTCTTTGATGAAGGCCTCATGATCCGCCACGAGAACCTGTACACGTTTTGATGTTCATTTCCTTCTTTATATTTTCAACTGTTAATTTGACGAACGCTATTTGTATGCGATCTTTCTCAGAATTAATGAAATTATTCCTATAAAAGTCTTTTATGTTGCTCTTTTGGCATGTCACAAGCACTTACGTTGTCTGTGTTACGACTTCTGTGCTTTTGCCAGATTCGGTGGATGAACGACTTGCGCTGCAAAGTTGCAAACTCGAAACTTTTTCTAATTAGGTTTAATTTATTGTGCTATTCACTTTTGTAGTCGTAGACTCAGTTTTCAAGATTTTTTGTTTTTTAAGGAATTGATTTTGGAATGTCTGAGTTTCATCAATTTTGAATTTCTAAATTTTTCAATTTTTCAATTTTCCAATTTTCCAATTTTCCAATTTTCCAATTTTCCAATTTTCCAATTTTTCAATTTTTCAATTTCTCAATTTCTCAATTTCTCAATTTCTCAATTTCTCAATTTCTCAATTTCTCAATTTCTCAATTTCTCAATTTCTCAATTTCTCAATTTCTCAATTTTCCAATTTCTCAATTTCTCAATTTCTCAATTTCTCAATTTCTCAATTTCTCAATTTCTCAATTTCTCAATTTCTCAATTTCTCAATTTCTCAATTTTTCAATTTTTCAATTTTTCAATTTTTCAATTTTTCAATTTTTCAATTTTTCAATTTTTCAATTTTTCAATTTTTCAATTTTTCAATTTTTCAATTTTTCAATTCCACATTCTCCAAATTCCAAATTTCCCAAATTCCCTAGATTCCAAATTCCAAATTTCCCAAATTCCAAATTTCCCCAATTCCAAATTCTCCAAATTCCAAATTTCCCAAATTCCCTAGATCCAAAATTCCAAATTCCCCAAATCCCAAATTTCTCAAATTCCAAATTCCCCCGAATCCCAAGTTTCCCAAAATTCCACCTCCCAAAATCTCTAATTCACAAACTCCCACATCACCAAACTCCCAAATTTCCAAATTCCCCAAAAGTTTCCAAATACGCCTCCAAAACCTCCGAAACTCTTTCAAAGAACTCGCATTCCATCGCAACTAGCGATACATCGCCGTAAGACGAAAATTAGTCGCGTATCATATTATTTTAATAGACCAACAGTTAATACGCGAGGTTGCAGTTCGCGTATTACTGCCTCTTTCCTTGAGCTCCCACGCGATCGCACCGAGGGAGGAGGATCTTCCGCCTCCTCCGCGTGGACTCGCGTTCACCTTCGCGGAATGAAAGAAGGCGTCCGATAACTTCGCTCGAGTGGATGCCTTGGGTCACCCTTGACCCGAAATATAAACGATAATAATGTATTCCGTTTCTACGCCGCGATTCAAATGAAGAAGATTAGAAGATTGGCGGATTATCTCGTGATAAGCGCACGCATACCGAACGTCCCGCCAGCGCTTCGTGCCGACGTTAATATATGATAATGGACCGCGTGGTCGGGGACTTGAAACAATTTTCTATCTGGATAGAGCGATGTCTCGTGACACGAGCTTGCGTGGGAGAAGAATCGCTGCTCATAATCGTTGTCAGACATCCTATCTGTTACAAGACAAATTTTCAAGGTTATCGTGTAAACGTTAATGTCTTCCGTCAAATCATTTTGCTTAGCACAGATCGAACTGATAGAGACTCATGTGGAGGTCTAATGTATAGACAAACTGATAATCTGATACAGGTTGATACGGAGACATTTTTCGTACACGTCTCGATTAGGCTGGGAGGTATTCGAGTTCTAATTGCGATAGGATGTCTCTGGTCAGCGAGTCTGGATTCCACAGGGGAGGATTTGCATAGGAATTTGAAGACCTCAGGATTTAAAGACCTGCGGATGTAGAAATCAAGACACGGACATTAATGCGAGGATATCGAGGAACCTTGAGATTAGGAGATGTAGAGATACAGGAATGTAGATTTGAAGGTCTAGAAACTTGGGGAGGTAAGAATTTGGGCTACGAGTGAGATCTAGGAATATAGGAGCGCAGGTATTTGGAGATCTAAAAATTCGTCGATCTAATTGGTAGGCTGTAGACACCTAGAAATTGTGATTTGGAAATCTGAGGACAGTTAGGTATTTGTGGATCTACAAATTTGTGAAACTAGGAATTGATCTACACATCTAGAAGGCTGGAAACATAGCTAACTTAGAAATATAACTTAGGAATTTGCAATCTGGAGGTACGAGAGTCTTCATAATTTGAAATCTTGAAATGTCGACAACTTAAGGTTTGAGGATCTGAAGATAAAAAGTAGAATTTAAAGAATGTAGATTTGATACCTAGAAATCTATGGATCCAGGGATCATCGAAATGTGGACAACTTAAGGTTTGAGGATCTGAAGATAATTCAGGTAGAATTTAAAGAATGTAGTCTTGATATCTAAAAATCTATGGATCCAGGGATCATCGAAATGTGGACAACTTAAGGTTTGAAGATCTGAAGATAATTCAGGTAGAATTTAAAGAATGTAGATTTGATACCTAAAAATCTATGGATCCAGGGATCAAGGACCTCCTTAGCTTTGTCTCGAAATTAATCCACAAACATATCGACTTCGTCCTTCTTTACGTTTCATCGATCCTGACAATTATCCCCGGTAGAAATGGCGGCGCTTTCAACGATCGCCAGCTCCACGAAATCAGAACTTGCTCGTTATTTGATCACCCGAGCAAACAGAAAAGGAAAAAAAAGAGTACCTACGAGAGCGTACTACTCCGGGAAATCCTGCGACTGCGATATCCCCTTCGTTTGCATACTGCCGCCAGGGTGGTCCCGTGAACAATCGATATGCGGTTCGATGTTACCACGAAATCGGGCGGCGAGGGTGGCGATGGTATCGATGTCGACGATAACGCGATATCGATAGCAAGACAGAAGGGTGAACGAACGCCGGACCGCTATTCCGGCGCAATAGAACAACCAGAGCGTCATTAACAGGGACAATAACGTGAAATCTTACTGTTCAGACGGTAACGCGATATCTCTTATAGTGTCGGGTTGGTGGCTCGTTTAGAGTCGCTTCCTTCCTTTCCTTCGGCACTTCCGGTCTTCTTGTTCTCCTCTTTTTCCCTCTGGTGCCACCTACACCGAATCCCCGCTTGCGTATGACTCATAGGTAAATGGTAATCAGAGGTGTAAATTCGACTCCGTACATGTTCATTCGTGCAGAAGAATATTCCGAACTTCACAACGAACTCCACTTAGCTATAATTTTGCTGAATAGTCAACATGTAGCAAGGTTTTTATGGATCTTTAGAGATGTTTAATGATATGTCTACAGGCTTGAATTTTATTTATGTGTTTTATAAACGATATTCAAAACTTCTCTTCAGAAGGAACAAACTTTAGAGCACTTAGCTATAATTTTGCTGAATAGTCAAGGTATTGTAGCAAGGTTTTTATGGATCTTTAGAGATGTTTAATGATATGTCTACAGGCTTGAATTTTATTTATGTGTTTTATAAACGATATTCAAAACTTCTCTTCAGAAGGAACAAACGTTGGAGCACTTAGCTATAATTTTGCTGAATAGTCAAGGTATTGTAGCAAGGTTTTTATGCATCTTCAGAGATGTTTAATGATATGTCTATAGGCACTTGGAACTTCTCTTTGTGGTACAATAAAGAGAGGAAATGATAGTGAAATTTGTTATGAAGTTATTTATTATGATTCTGCTAATAAGTGGTCTCTTCATTGATTATTGAATGAAAACCTAATATAATTGGTACTTTTTTAATATTTTTAAAGATTTGATCAAACTTTCTAACTCTAGAATAAGACAGCTTATATCTAAGCTTAATATAGAATTTTATCACAAAATATGCATTTATAAATTGCAACATGTGATGACAAAGATCATGAGCTCTCTAAATTAACTCTATAATAAATTCAAACTTCCTTTTTATATTCTAAAATCATTTTCTATTTTCTTATACTGATTTTTCGTATCTCTCATTCTCTAAATGTACCACAATTATAAAATTGTATTATTAAAAATATTAATATGGAATTTATCTACAGAATGGTATAAATTACAAAAATGTTCTATGACGTTCGTAAATAATTCATATTCTAAAATCATTTTCTACTTTCTCATATTAATTTTCCATATCTCCCATTCTTTAAATGTACCACAATTATAAAATTGTATTATTAAGAATGTTAATATGGAATTGATCTACAGAATGGTATAAATTACAAAAATGTTCTATGACGTTCGTAAATAATTCATATTCTAAAATCATTTTCTACTTTCTCATATTAATTTTCCATATCTCCCATTCTTTAAATGTACCATAATTATAAAATTTTTAATATGAAAGTTATCTACAGAATGGTCTACAGAAATAATGTTGTACGAGGTTGGTAAATGAATACGAAAAAAGTCCATCATTTTCGGCATCATGGAACGTAAAATTCCAATAGATATGGTATTTTATATTCTTCGCCATGAGCCGTGCCGTCTGGACAGGACATACGAGCACGTGTAGATAGTCGAGGACCCTCGGTATTGTCTCGTAGATAGGCCAGGATGTGTTATTCATCAGTGTTTGAAGACAGGTCTCGCACTCTGCACAACTTTTCTGAATGTCTGTCATAGCCATATGAATCTTTAAAATTCCGAGTTTCACTTGTTGACGGAAGTAATTGAATAAATTTCTCGCATAAGAGTTGAAACGTACGTACTTTCGGGCGCAGGATGTTAACAAGCTTCAAATTTTTATTCTTTTAACGACGTTTCGAATTTGTGGACTTTTAGATCTTTGAAGTTTCAAATTATTAAGGTTTCGAAGTTTTATATTTTTTTAAGTCTCGAAATTTCCGATTTTCAATTTTCTACATTTTTATATTTATAAATTTATAAGTTTACAAATCTTATACTTCCTAAAGAAACTAAATAAAATTGTTTAATTAAACAATTTATAAAATAAAATTAGATTCACTAAAAATTTCACATTTGTATATAACTTATACACACATCCTCTGAAATCCCCAAAAAAACAGAATCCATCCAAATCTCTCAATGAAATAGAAACGGTATAAGTAAAGTCAAAGTTGAAAATGTAACCATACAGATATTAATAGCAGAGAATAAATCTGATAAGTTGTACACACACGAACGAATATACACACCGAATACGAATCGACCGTATGGGAAAGAACGGCAGAACGAAAATTCTATTAACAGATTCGATGAACTATACGAATATCGGACAGTTCGATGTCAACGTTTGCATATAGCCTCGACACTTTCGATTGCATAGATTGCGTGTATCTATGCAAATTCTGACACGGATGGAATTCAAGGAAATTTTGGTATATACGAATCGCAGAACCGTGGTGCAAATCGATATACACATCACGTCACACATTTCGATACAAAGTTTATCTGCATGTTAAAGTCGCAGATAAAACTATAATATACGAAGTGTTTAGAAGTAGAGTAACTAGAAGCTTTGTAGTGACAGTAATGAAATCGATTTGACTATGAAGTGATTGTACATTGTGTATAAAATAATTGTTTAGATTATTTGTAATATGTGAGTGAATAGTGTGTTTGTCAAGTTTTGATCGTGATATCAATATGGAATCCAGGTAACTTTATGAAAGATATCGGACTGTATTATCTACTACACTATGTAAATACAAAATTCCTAAATTTCCAAATTTCTATGCCCTCAAATTTCGTATTCCTCAAATTCCAATTCTCCCGAATCCCAAATCTTCCGAATCTGAAATCTTACGAATCCCAAATCTTTCGAATTCCAAATCTTCCAAATCTCAAATCTTCCGAATTCCAAATCTTCCAAATCCCAAATCTTCCAAATACCAAATCTCCCGAATTATAAATCTCCCGATTCCCAAATCTTCCAAATACCAAATCTTCTGATTCCCAAATCTCCCCAAATTCCTAAATTCCCAAATTTCTATGCCCCCAAATTCCTACGTTCCTAAATTCCTATGCTCCCAAATCCCAAATCTCCCGAATCCCAAATCTTCCGAATTCCAAATCTTCCAAATCCCAAATCTTCCGAATTTCAAATCTTTCGAATTCCAAATCTTCCAAATTCCAAATCTTCCAAATCCCAAATCTTCCAAATCCCAAATCTTCCAAATACCAAACCTCCCGAATTCCAAATCTCCCGATTCCCAAATCGCCCCAAATTCCTAAATTCCCAACTTCCTATGCCCCCAAATTCCTACGCCCCCAAATTCCTAAATTCCCAAATTCCTACGTCCCCAAATTCCTATCTCCCCAACTTCCTATTGGAGATAAAAGCGATATAAGAGCGATACACGAATTAGCATTAACATTTGTCTCCATCTAACGATATTACTTATTATTAATAATTCCTTCTTCTATTCGCATGTTTCGATTCAGTTTTGTTCTCATATTCTTCTCACGTAATTCTGATTGTATTTTGTAATCGTTCTTTAAATAAATAGTTTTTTGTGCTTTGTATATAATTAATTACGACACTATTCGTCCACGGATCTCCTCACCTTCAACACTTCCAACCCCCAAATTCCAACGTCTCCAACTTCCCTACATCCCGAAATTCCCAAACAGTCAAATCACTATAACGTCATACCGATATCCTCCGAAATTCCCAGAACCGAAGGAACACAAAGTCCCTTAACACTCGGCTGACATATTTTCCCAAGGGAAGGCAAAGGTGCTCAGGACTGTAGACATCCTATCGGGCAACGACATTAGTGTATGATACATTGTGCTTTCTCGAACGCGTTCCGTGAAAGGTATCGTTGCGTGTACACAAGTAAAGACAAGTTTATTTCATGACAGACTTCCATTAGCTCGGTCGCTTCAAAAGCAGAGCTGGGCGAACTCAGACAGGGTGGAACAGAGAATCTTGCAACGCTGTGCCTTCATTCTCTGCATTATAACGCACTTACAGGGCTGTCGACTGTAACGTCGTCTTTTGCATGGATCACGTTCCAAGATAACGAAGGAAACCGACGATGGAGCTAATTCGATTACATTATTCAACACATATTTCGACTTGTCACATTGAATAGACGCGGCGTTTCGTAGCTGCAGTACCGGTCGAATTAATCGAGCCGTAAATCTGACTCGATGACTATAATTATAATCGAAAGGTACGCCGAAATTAGAACATTGCTTAAAATAATCGCAAGAATAAGCTTCGAAGTGAACAATACTTGAATTACTAGTTTTTTCTTCGAATGAAAATTTTATGGGTAACACAAACTTTGAATGGGAACAAGTTTTTATGAATAACTCTTCGTTGAAAAATTTCTGAAACAAAATTTTGTTTTGACTCGGAATTTAATTTTATGCATTATTCCTTTAAGGATTGTCTTCCTAAATATTATTAACTTGCTAAAGAAATTATTTTGTTAAAAAATTGTCTTTAATATAACTTTGTAGATATATTTTTGAAACGCGGTTAATATAAATTTCTGCGAGATAAATGTAGTTGCAGGCAAAAACTGATTAAAATACTTTATGACAAAGTTCGTTGCACTGATAATCCTACTGTGACTAAATTTTGAAGTTGCCAGAGAGAAAGATCTTTAACTAAAACTTGGCTTAGTAAAGAGCAAACGAAAGAGAAGAGAGGAGGACAAAGTGTTATAACGCATCGTCAGTTAAACATATGCAAATTTTACGCTAGAGATACAACACTGGTTTACTTTTTGAACAAAATTCTAGCTGCAGTTCAAGTTCTCGAGGTACGTATATCTTTAAACGAGAAAATCCAACTTCCGAAGAAGGGAAATCCAAGATAAAAGAGAAACTTTTGTCGCGGTAACTTTTTATCTTCAAATTCCTGAATAAGTTTCTTAAAATTGCATACACTTTCGGGGGTCTGTTAATCTATTATTTTACAAATTTTAATTCATTTAATTTGGATGTTAACACTTTTGCAAATATTTTTTATTTTATTCACTCAAGACGTGTTGAAAGTCCAAAGCATTCATATTGAATTGTTTTGGTTGAATATAATTAAGGAAAATATTTTTAAATACAAAATATGAAATTTGTATAAAATGTATTTATTTAAATTTGACTTGAATTCAAAGTAATTATATATTAAATTCAAATGCAATACATGTTTATTGAAACTTGGTATATAGTTATATCGAATATACATATACAGGGCGTCTCGCAGCTAGTGTAGCTCCAATCAGAAACGCGGACCAATCACAGCGCGAGTACGCCCACTCAGCCATTAGACTCGAAGTTGCCGCTCTCGCGTCTGCGCGTGCGTAACTCTCGCTCTGATTGGTCCGTGTTTTTCCTTAATAATTCAAAAACGATGCTTCGTACCCCATTTTTGCAAAGGGAAATTTTATTCAGAATCACGTCAGCTACCATTTCAGAGACCTACACTAATTGTGAAACTCCCTGTATATTGAGATATGACTTTAAAGATAATTACACAGCAAATACAAATGCAATATCTTTCTTTAAATTTGTTATCAATGTAAGTTTTTATTTAAATCCGCCTTCAATTAAAACTACATATCAAATTTAAATAAATATGTTTATTTAAATTTTTTTAACTTATCTTAAATTTAGAACAGACTCGTGTAATCATATTTGTGCATCAAAATATACTTATTAAAATTCGTCTTGAATTAAAAAGAGTGTACACGTGAAATATAAATGCAAACTATTTATTAAAGTTATAGATTGAATTTAAAAAAATTTTTATATGAAAATATACTTACTTAAATCCTTTTTAAATGACAAAATGTACATATAAGATATAAATAGAATATATTTATGTGTATTTGTGTAGAACTTATAAAAACATAAACAAGTAATAAAGAAGTGCAAATGGCAATTAAACTTTCGTAAATTTTCTTTCCAGCCGAATAGAACGGCACTCGATTGAAGACTTAAGCTATAGGAAATAAATTGAAACGTGGTCACCCGGTGAACGCGTACGTTCCGACAATCGAACTTTCCTACCGAGTTTCCCAGTTTCCCACCGATATGTTTTGCAATTTCAGTGTAGAAACTCTTTGGGTCGGGGTACCCTGTCCCGAAGTCACGTCACTGGCTGACAAGACTCAAGAGACGAAGTTCTTTTGCAGGCTGTCTCTCGACTTCGACCAACTGGATGAAGAATGAAACGCGAGAAACACCGATTACTCACGAGTTCAAAGTTCAGCCAATTTAACCGAGTTGACGTCACAGACACTCGTCCACTAGTTGGCACACGTTTCCAAACGCGAATCACTGCCAAAGGTATCGATGAGTTCGATGCGATTTTCAACTACCCATTATTTGTTATCAACGATTCCATTGAATGTCACTCGAACAACGGTTCTCAACTTATGATACGAGTAATCGAATCGTTTGTACTTACAGAAGATGCGGGGCCTTCGAGGATAACGAAATCATTGGATGGTGGGAAATCGGATTTGGTACGCACGGATAGAAACAATATGAGTGTACTTTGCACGTAGGTCTGGTCAATTAATTTGCCAATTCCAATATTTTCTAGAATTGGAATTTTCAAATTACCAAATTATCAAATTTAAGATTCACAAATTCCTAAAATCCCCAAATTATTAATTTCATTCCTAAATTTCAAAATCACCATATTCATGAATTCAAAAATTCCTAAAATCCCCAAACTGCCAATCTAATTCCCAAATTTCCAAATCACCATATTCATGAATTCAAAAATTTCGAAAAACCCCAAACTGCCAATTTCATTCCCAAATTTCCAAATCCCCAAATCCATGAATTCAAAAATTCCTAAAATCCCCAAACTGCCAATCTAATTCCCAAATTTCCAAATCCTCAAATTCTTGAATTCAAAAATTCCTAAAATCCCCAAACTGCCAATTTCATTCTCAAATTTCCAAATCCCCAAATACACGAATTGAAGAATTCCTAAAATCCCCAAACTATCAATTTCATTCCCAAATTCTCAGTTTCTAAAAATTGCGAATATATGAATATGTGTTAAATGAATATCTGCATACCCAAATTCCTAATAACTGAATATCATATGATTCTCATACACGTACGCATACTATGTGTATCCTCATACACATACATACACTATCATTCGTTGATAAATCTCCAAATAGAAGTATCGAGTCCTCTACATTATTAACCAGTTAACTGTGATTGACGAGTATACTAGTCATGGAGAAGTGGCACGATTTTGTGTATTGACGAGTATACTCGTCATGCGTAAAATTTTGTAACAATTTTGATATTTAAATTATAATTTTGGCGAAAACTAAATTATATTCGTAACTTGTAATGTGTATTATTTGACACGAAATGAAATAAACAAATAAAAAGTGTAAATGATTTCAGATGAATTGATGAATTTCTGAAAGGTATCTCGTCGTCGCTTGATTATCGCAACACACACTGGTGCGTGCTTTGCAAAAAGATCGCCACAGTTAATAGATTAAAAAGAAACTCCGTGACACCAACATCAAAAAGCGATCGATTTAGCCCGAAATCAGCGGCGGTAAGTTAATTTATCCTACTCAGCGTCGGCGAGAGAAAAGCGGAAGGAAAGAGGAGTAGAATTTACAGGGTACGTTATTCTTGCCGAAAATTTCGCTGCTGTTTCCGCCTGTTCTGTTACTCGGGAAAGGTGTATTTATTACCTTCTGGGGACAAACCTTCAGCAACAAACGAGTCGGGCGTAACGAAGCAAATACCATAAACGTGTAGGTTCGTGATAACAGCGAGTATGAAACATGAGGTAGAAAGAGGACAAAACGTGGTGAAATGCGAACGATAACGGTAATGAAAGCGTAAGTCGCCGTTGTATTGCACGGTGTTGTATTTACAATGTAATTATAATTGCGTGCAACATGTACGAGTGCATTGAACTGTTTAGCGAGTGTGGCGGTGTTGAGGAATACATCAGAGGTATTCGCGTGACATAACAACGTATACGCTACATTCGTACAAAGGACTTCGTTACGAACGATAAATGATATTTATTTTGTAAACTGCGATGTTCGAACGATATCATATTTGGAACTGACGTTTTGTGTTATGTATGATTTTACAAGGGTACGTGACTTGAGAATGACAAGGTATTCTTTTTTTCAGGGACCGTTCTGTTACATGTAACATAATTGTACAAGTAGAAATTAATATAATTTTGCTGCGAAGTCTTTTTATGGAAATTTCGGAACTGAAGAATTTGGGGAATTGGAAATATTGGAAAATTGTGGAATTTAGGGAATTTCGAAATTGGAGAATTTGGAATTTGGGGAATTTGGGATTTGGGGAATTTGCAATTTGGAGAATTTGCAATTTGGAAAATTTGGAATTTGGAAAATTTGCAAATTGGAAAATTTGGAATTTGGAAAATTTGGAATTTGGAAAATTTGGAATTTGGAAAATTTGGAATTTGGAAAATTAGGAATTTGGAAAATTTGGAATTTGGAAAATTCGCATTTTGGAAAATTTGGAATTTGGAAAATTTGGAATTTGGAAAATTTGGAATTTGGAAAATTTGGAATTTGGAAAATTTGGAATTTGGAAAATTTGGAATTTGGAAAATTTGGAATTTGGAAAATTTGGAATTTGGAAAATTTGGAATTTGGAATTTGGAAAATTTGGAATTTGGAAAATTAGGAATTTGGAAAATTTGGAATTTGGAAAATTCGCATTTTGGAAAATTTGGAATTTGGAAAATTTGCAATTTGGAAAATTCGCATTTTGGAAAATTTGCAATTTGGAACATTTTGAGAACTTGAAGAATAAAAAATTAAGAAATTTGGTAATTTTGCTTATTCAAAAACTTAAAAATTAAAAAAATTGAAAAACTGAAAAATCTACAAATATCAGTCACTCATTTTTCTGATTAATTAATCCAGCAACGATCAAACGTAAAATCTCAGTAATATTCAAGACATACACGTCAAATTTAGATCAATTGCGTAAATAAACTCCGACGTGTTAAACGTACGTATAAAAGAAAAAAGCCGTGACACGAAGCAATTATAGAGTCCGTAGTTCGATCAGTTTTTTTTTTTAATCGCCGTACGGTTACCATCGTCGTAACACTTGACACGAAACGCGAATTCCAGTACACCGTATTCACTTGGTATCGCGTATTTTTCAACTGGATTGACAACTTCTGATTTATCGTAAAAATGTTTCTACGTAATAAAAGCAAGAATCGAAGTTAACTAATTAAATACTCGATCTTTCGTTGCCTGGAAAATTTATTATTCGTTCAAACATTTTTATTCATTTTTTACTAAATCTGTAAGTAGCATTAACCCTCTACTGATTTAAAATTTTAAGAAAAATATTTTCTAACTCTTAAAATTAACGATAATAAATATTCTGTATTTCAAAAATTAATATCACAAGTTTAAAATTGATAACAAATATACACATAGTAGACGTGCAACAAAAAGTTTTAATTACAAACAGCAAGAAGTATCTTGAACAGTGTGATTAACTAAAAAAAGTGACAATTTATGTTGGACAAACTACAAGCATTTAATGCCAGTTATTTTATGCAACACCTAGCAACTGAAATTGTAGAAACGTCTGAAGATGTAACGCACGCATATTTTTGCTTTATTTCATCGTAGAAAATCACCATCTTTTTGTCTGCACATGTTGCAGAATAACCGGTATTTTTACAAATTTACAAGAAGCAAGATGTTTTTCATCTTCTTGAATTACCCGGAGGCACAAATTGTCTCGCACGACCAGTAAATTTCAATGTACGTGAATTACCCTAGCAGGACGAGGATCTTTTTGTCGATCATGTCTCGCCAACGCAGGCCTTTTTTAGCGCTGCTACACGAAACGTATAAAGAAAATAAGTGAAACCGTTGCCGTCGTTTAGTCAAGCCGTCCTCGGCTACCAGTTCGGCCGGTTTCCGTTTTCCACCATCGCAAATAAATGAAATTTAATTCGCAAAAGCTCGAACAGCGCCCAGGTAATATTCAAGTAACTACCCCCTGTTACACGAGCGAAATAAGAGGAAATAAAAGTGGTGAAAGGTGGATGGTCAATCTCAGTGATGGGCGACTCTCGACGGTGTTCATGTGCACTCGAGGGCACTTTTGTGTAGGCGACTTCTCAATTTAGAAATTGGAGGTTGCTATGCTACTTTTGTCAAAGTACTTTTCTCAATTCTCGCGGCTGCAGATTTGGGATTTGGAGATGAATTTGGTAATGGGAAATTTGAGAGATTTGGAATTTGAAAATTTTAGTATTTGAGAGATTAAGTGTTCTTGTGAAAAGCTAAATATATTTATTAATAAGTAGTAGTAGAGTGATTGAATCAAACCTAAATATTATAGGCATAGCTCTTCGCACGATCATCAGGACATACGTGAACCTTGTTTACGCTGTCTGCCCAAAATTCTTGTAAGTAAATTGCAGTTTAAGGGGTTAAGATTACAGCAATAATTAGTTAGCTACGATACAACTGTAGAACAGAATCATAGGTTAAGGGATTAATAATACATACTATAAGATACAGCGATTCGTCACCGAACCGAGTACACAAAAGAAGAACAAAAAACGGCGTGCGTATAACTTCATACATATTGATCCTCGATCAACCGAACATCGCCTATCCAGACAAACGCGCGTGATTTAAATGCGTTACAAACATCCATCATTTACAATTTGAATATTTGGAATTTGAGAGGTTTGGAATATCAGATATTTGGAATTTGAGAATTTTAGTATTTGAGAGATTTAGAATTTGAGAGAGCTGGAATTTGAGAGATGTGGAATTTGAGAGCTTTGGAATTTGGAAATTTGGAATTTGAGAATTTTAGTATTTAAGAGATTTGGAATTTGAGAGATTTGGAATTTGAGAGATTTGGAATTTGAGAGATATGGAATTTGAGATATTTGGAATTTGAGAGCTTTGGAATTTGGAAATTTGGAATTTGAGAATTTTAGTATTTGAGAGATTTGGAATTTGAGAATTTTAGTATTTGAGAGATTTGGAATTTCAGAGATCTGGAATTTCAGAGATTTGGAATTTGAGAGATATGGAATTTGGAAATTTGGAATTTGAGAATTTTAGTATTTGAGAGATTTGGAATTTGAGAGATTTTGAATTTGAGAATTTCAGTATTTGAGAGATTTGGAATTTGCAAATTTGGAATTTGCAAATTTGGAATTTGAAAGATTTGGATTTTCAAAGGCTTGGAATTTGGAAATTTGGTAATTTGGAAATTTGGAATGTTGCAAATTAGGAATATTTTCTCAAAATTTCTAAAACCTACAATCTCCAAATTCCAAAATTCTAAACTTCTCAAATATCGAAAACTAAAATTCCCCAGAAAATGTGTTCAAATTCTGAAACCTCTAAAAATACGAAAGAAATGCCAAAATACCAAAATGATTATAAAATCTCTATTGCAAATGTCGACCATCACCTGTTTAGCGTCCTGTACACCTCGACGAGACTGTGCAACCAGGAAAGCTATAGAAGACAGAGAGAAAAGGAAGTAGAGTGAGAGGAGGAACGAAGAATGGGAAGAAGAAAGGAAGGAAGAAGCAGCAGAAGAGAAAAGAAGAGAAGATGAAGGGAGAGCAAGGGGTAGAGGAGAACAGCACTCCGTGGCGCGCCCATTGCATTCCACGCATCCTTCGCCGCTGCAAGTCGCTTTGACTCGCCGACCATGGTCCAGGATCGAACTCGAATGCTATCGATTGTGGCTATGTATTTTGCAGGCCCGACAACGCTTCCACTCCGGTCTGGCTTTAATCTACCGAGCGATAGGGACGAATTTTCAGTCTGTATATTCTCCCAGCAAAATTGCGAAGCTTTCTTAATTATTATGCGTGATTACTGCAATATTTATACTTGCAAAACGCGAGTATACTTGTAAAATGCCAGTTCTCGTAATTCGTGTTATCACTCACTTGGTTTCATATTATTTTGTTGGTAAGTTGGGATCACAGTGAGGGGATTTGAGAGAAGAGTGATGTGATAGTCGGTTCAGTTGATGTTAGTTTAAGAGAATTGATGGTGGTTTGGAGTTGGAGATGTCGAAATGGGGAATGTGGAATTTGGGGGTTGGGGAATTGGGAATTTGGGAATTTGGGATTTGGGGATTTTGGGATTTTGGGAGATTTGGGATTTTGGGAGATTTGGGATTTGGGAGATTTGACACTTGTGAGATTTGGGATTTGGGAGATTTGACACTTGGGAGATTTGGTATTTGGGAGATTTGGGATTTGAGAGATTTGACACTTGGGAGATTTGGCACTTGAGAGATTTGGTATTTGGGAGATTTGGGATTTGAGAGATTTGACACTTGGGAGATTTGGCACTTGAGAGATTTGGTATTTGGGAGATTTGGGATTTGGGAGATTTGACACTTGGGAGATTTGAGATTTAGGAGATTTGACACTTGGGAGATTGGCACTTGAGAGATTTGGAATTTGGGAGATTTGGGATTTGAGAAATTTGGAATTGGAGAATTTGGAATTTGGAGAGCTTGGAATTTGAAGAGTTTGGAATTTGGAGAGTTTGGAATTTGAAGAGTTTGGAATTTAGAAAATTTGGAATTTGGAGAGTTTGGAATTTGGAGAGCTTGGAATTTGAAGAGTTTGGAATTGGGAAAGTTTGGAATTTGAAAAGTTTGGAATTGGGAGAGTTTGGAATTTGGAAAATTTGGAATTTGGAGAGTTTGGAATTTGAAGAGTTTGGAATTTGGAGAGTTTAGAATTTGGAAAATTTGGAATTTGGAGAGTTTGGAATTTGGAGAGTTTGGAATTTGAAGAGTTTGGAATTTGAAGAGTTTGGAATTTGGAAAATTTTGAATTTGGAGAGTTTGGAATTTGCTGAGCTTGGAATTTGAAGAGTTCGGAATTTGAAGAGTTTGGGATTTGGAGAGTTTGGAATTTGGTAAATTCGGAATTTGGAAATTGTAGAATCGATGAATTGGGAATTTGAGAAATTGGTAAATTGAGAATTTGATAAAACACAAATACAGTTGCCTAACCTAACTGACATTGCGTTATTAAAAAGGAATGACTTTATATTCCTCTACGTGATACGAAAGAAATTTACAGTACGCTTCCCACGATCTCATACGTGTGATTTACCACTGGTCTACTGTATTTCGAACCTGTGTGCTATACAGGACGTCACACAGTTGGATTACATCTCAGTCAGAAATAGAAAAACTTATCCAAGATGATCAAATGTTATCTCTGACAATACAGAATTATTTCTGCGGCGACTAAAACAACTTAGTCAGTGTACTTTCAAAATTGAGTTAGTGGAACAACAGAAGTTTCTCCCAAGAAACTAATAAAAATAACCCAACCTAGGATTTTTCTGACTGTGTACTACACACCGTTGCATAAACCGCGGATTTCATGAATTTATGTTCGTTGTAATCCAGTAAATTGGAAATATAACAAATACCTTATTCCCATCCGGATTCCAACAATCGAGGAAGAGTTGAATGGTATAACGATGTCTATTTATCTTCGACTTCATTTTCTTCATGAACGCAACGATGCACCCAAAAAATGTAAATGCTGCTTCTGTTTAATGGAATTTCATATTTTTTGTTTGTATCCTTGGAACAGTGTAACAAGATATCAAGACGCAATGTTCGATAAAGTGATTTGTATGATATCTGGGTTTTGATAAGTGACACGTGCATATAATGCATTGTAAATTTGTATCGTAACTTTTAAATTGTTATTTTAATAACAAAATTTTATTGATCATTATTGGGTCATTAAATGAATCTGTGGGAAAAGATCTCTAACTTGCAACTGTTATTTAATAGTAAATTAATTTAAACTAATTAAATAATTTAATAGCACAATTTTGTTAAACTAATTTAATAGTATAATTTTATTAAATAATTTAATAGTACAATTTTGTTAAGCTAATTTAATAGTATAATTTTTTTAAATAATTTAATAGTAAATTTTATTAAACTAATTTAATAGTAAATTTTATTAAACTAGTTTAATAGGAAATTTTAACTTGTAGATTCATATATGTAACAATACATCCACAAATCATGGATCATTAAAAAGGTAATTAAAGAATGGATTATGCACGAAGAATCTACAATGTAAACGAACATTTATCGAACGGTCATAAATATTCAGTGAGAACGGTTTAAATCTACATTGCTCGTTATTTAACTGTTTCAAAATGTGTGCTTCAAAATGTATACCAAAGTTACAATTGTATGAGTTTTATATCACAGCACGATCGCGCGAATTAATGAACAGAAATTCTCGGTTCAAGCACATAATTAGACAATTAGAGTCTAAATGTAAATTAAAATTACAAGTAAAAGAAGGCAGGTAGCAGTGAAACAAAATTGTTACTATAATCGACGTAACTCGATTAAATACGTGGATTGTTGTTCTCGTGAACATAAATTAAATGCTGGTAATTACAGTAAGTACACGGTAATATAATAATACACCGTCGATAGCACATAAATAACAGTCTCTAACCAGCGTGAACGTTATTCAGGATGTGTGCTTTTTGTTCAATCGATAATATGCGTATAAAGTAGACTACCGGTCAAAAATGAAAGAATGTGAATATGTGACACAAAAATTAGGTTCGAAAGTTAAGACACTAAATTTTACTAATAAATTATAATAAAATATTGATACGAGACATAACTGTATTACAGAAATTCTTGTTCCAAATTTATAAAAATGCATAATTAAAAAAAATGATAAAATTATTATATATTTTTAACATTTTACTTATTGTAATATTTCCCACATAATTTCTCTATATACAAGAGATAAGTATTTTATACATTATGTATTAGAATTGTTTTATATAATATTGTGCTTCCTTTGTTCGTTCATAATAAAGATTTCTAGAAGACAATCAATTACTAATAAATTATAATAAAATATTGATACAAAACATAACTGTATTATAGAAACTTTTCTTACAAATTTATAAAAATACATAATTAAAAAAAATGTAAAATTATTATATATTTTTAACATTTTATTTATTGTAACATATCTCACATTATTTCTCTATATACAAAAGATACGTATTTTATATATTATGTATTAGAATCGTTTTATATAATATTGTGCTTCTACCTTTGTTCGTTCGTAATAAAGATTCCTAGAAGACAATCGCGTGTTAAGAAGCTTCCAACATTGCAATGCGAAGATAACGACTATCTTTGATAATATAAATTGTGATCCGAGAAGCAGGAACCTTGCGAGATTATTATACTTAGCAACAATTATCTATACACCACGGTGCAGACAAAGAAAAACTCTTTCAAATGGAGATGTGATAATGAATTAAAAAACTCTTTTTTTTCCACGGTTTTACAACGGTACCTCATCGAGAAAAGCTAACTATACGTAAAGCTTGAGTAGACCAGCAATATTTTAAGCGAATGTAACACCATCCTATTAAGACCGACAACCCTAATTACGCAAAATGATCCTCGAGAAACTAGATACCTAATTATTCCCTTTACCGTGGACAGGATGAAACAGTATTTGTAAGAGAGGTTAAATACCTTCGACTGAAACAATATCAATTTACTTTTTAGATAATTTACAGTGTCAGAAATGATTACTGTTGGAAAGTTTCAAATTTTGTAATTCTTAAATTTATTGGGATTAGGAGTGCTAAATTCAGAATTTCGTTTTTAAATTCTGTGGACATTTGGGATTCTAGAAATTGTCACAGTGACGAGGTAGCAAATTGACTGTTTGACGTATTGACGAATTGTCATATTGACAAATCAGGGCAATGACAAATTTACGTATTGACGAATTGGCATATTGGCATATTACCGAAATGACTAATTGTCAAGTTGAGAGATTGATAAATTAATGAATTAAAGAAATGAAAATTTTAGAAATTGGGAAATTGAAGAATTGAGAATTTGAAGAATTGAAGAATTTGAAGAATTGAAGAATTGAAGAATTGAAGAATTGAAGAATTGAAGAATTGAAGAATTGAAGAATTGAAGAATTGAAGAATTGAAGAATTGAAAATTTGAGGAATTGAAGAATTAAAAAATTCCAGTTCCAAAATCCTCTAACTCTAAAAATCTCCAATTCCAGAATTTTCTAACTCTAAAACTTCCCAATTCCAAAAATCCCCAATTCCAAAATTCCTCAATTCCAAAATTCCCCAATTCCAGAATTCTCCAATTCCCCAATCCTCAATTCCAAAATTCCCCAGTTCCACCATCCACCAATTCCAAAATTCTCAATTCCAAAAATCCCCAATTCCACAATCCTCCAATTCCAAAATTCTACAATTCCAAAATCCCCAATTCCAAAATCCCCAATTCCAAAATTCTACAATTCCAAAATCCCCAATTCCAAAATTCCCAATTCCAAAAATTCTCAATTCCAAAATCTCCAATTCCAAAATCCCCAATTCCATAATCCTCCAATTCCAAAATCCTCCCAAGTCCAGAATTCTCCAATTCCAAAATCCCTAATTCCAAAATTCCCAATTCCAAAAATCCCCAATTCCAAAAATCCCCAATTCCTAGAATTGAAAAACTGAAAAATTGAGTAATTAGAGAATTGAAAAATTCGAAAATGTAAAAGCCTATAAACCCCTCCACAATTGTCATATGCACAAATTTTACAGTACCGTGCGACCCATTTTGTACGATTAACTATAGTTCCAACTTCCGCACTGTAACGAGTATCAATTATTCCCATCGGTGGTCATTACCGATCTAACGCAGCATCTAATGACGTTCGAAACAACACGGTATTTTAGCTCGAAACCCGCGAACTCCAAGGGCAGTTGAAACGGTACTTCGGTCACTAACGCAGAAGGATACCCACATAAGGGTTAAATCGCAACGAGAATTGTTGAAAACTCTCGTTGCACTGAGCAAAGAATCATCTCTGTCAATAGACTCAAACATGCTTTTAATCCCTTTATATTCGCTGCATCCATCGCGGAATTATCTTTGATTACAACAACAGTTATTCAACGATCGATTACTGGATCGAATGGCATACAAAGGATTGTTACGTATAGGAACGGCGTCGCCTATAGGCCTCATTTCCTGTGCTCTTGATCGCGCCCAGTGACTTCTATAGACGCTTTTCTCAAGCGTTCCGGTAATTGGACGAGCGAAAAAAAGAGCTATTGTCTTTCTTCGTCTACGGTTGCAGCAAAGCAATCATAATTCCTCATTATTATTCCTGATGTTCATCCTTTTCATTTCCACGCGACGCTTCTTCTTTCTATTCGTTTTCTCTTATCTCCATACAATACCGAGCTTCTCGCCCGTTATCTTGTACCCTCCTGCTCTCTTTGTACCTCGAGATCTTTGCTTATTCTGCTTCTTCGTTTCGAACTGCTCTATCGGCGCCATGTTGGATTTATTGATGGCGAATCTGGGCCATGTCGCTCTCTCTCCGACCGAAAGAAATACGCTTATCGATATCCTTCAAGAAAATATCAGTGTCGTTTATCCCTGACGCATCGATTTAACCCTTCCGACCGTGAGAGGTACGACAAAAATATTGACACGCAATGTCATCTTTCGTGTTTTATATTTTAAGAAATCAAGGTAAACCGTTATCGGGCGAGAACAGGATCGTACAACCAGATCTGAACACTCCGGTTTACGGGGATTAGTAATAGAACTCAATATGGCGTAAGTCAAACGCGAACCTTTCTTTTTCACAAAGAATACTACATTCGTTTTTTAGAAATTTTGGAGAATTTCGTATTTTGGGAATTTTCTGCAAAGAGAAATCTTATCGCCCTATTTCTGGAATCTAAACAATTTCAGACTATAAAGAGATATAGGTTAATACAGCAATGTTGGAGTACTGATCCACCATGTAACAATCTAACAATTCACCAAATATTAACATTTGTAGATTTGAAAATTCCAAGTTTCTTTTAACATCTTCCTCAAACAGAGAAAAGTCAATGTGTCTTTTGACGAGAATATAACAGTGAATAATAATATACGTAAGGTTAAAATATCATTTAGTTTCATTTGTACGCTCCTCCCGAAAGCTACAAAGAGATATAGGTTAATACAGCAATGTTGGAGTACTGATCCACCATGTAACAATCTAACAATTCACCAAATATTAACATTTGTAGATTTCAAAATTCCAAGTTTCTTTTAACATCTTCCTCAAACAGAGAAAAGTCAATGTGTCTTTTGACGAGAATATAACAGTGAAGAATAATATACGTAAGGTTAAAATATTATTTAGTTTCATTTGTACGCTCCTCTCGAAAGCTATAAAGAGATATAGGTTAATACAGCAATGTTGGAGTACTGATCCACCATGTAGCAATCTAACAATTCACCAAATATTAACATTTGTAGATTTGAAAATTCCAAGTTTCTTTTAACATCTTCCTCAAAAAGAGAAAAGTGAATATGTCTACAGGAGAATATAACACTGAATACAAATATTACGTAAGATTAAAATATCATTTAGTTTCATTTGTACGCTCCTCTCGAAAGCTATCAATACACTCCTTCACCTCCAGCCTGATTTATGCATGATATGAATAAAAAAGGAGAATTAGAGCGAGATCCATGAAGCTTTCTATAAAGGAGGGTAACATGTATTTGCTTTGAGCACAAGTACGAGAGATTTTTGAAAAAGTTGAAAAACTTTAGCCGGCTTATACCCCGAGGCAACGATATGATAAAAATAAGTTCAATTCCATGCATTCAACGCAATGGAAGCTTCGCGTTTCGAGCTTTCTATGTACGTGTTCGCGCTTTCATCGCGATACTAACGGCGTACCAGCAAACCACCTATCTCTTTGATGTAACTAAACTTGAGAAACGGTTGTTCGTGCACGCTATGAATATTCCTGCACGTCCAGAACTCTCCGTAGGGAAATACAAACGTTTGGCTACGTTCAAAACCATTTCCGTGTACTCGCTGCTGGCGCACATGCGACTTTCGCTACGCGGATTTGCAACTCGCACAAAGAAATCATAACAATTACAATTGGGATCATGAATAATATTTGCTACTCTATTTGCATATCTCTTGCGTTCGTTCTTCCGTGGATCGTTTGCGAGAATGTTCGAAAAATTTTGTAATACAAACTTTAGGAGTATGTTAGGAAGAATTGCGGCACGTTTAAGATTGAAAGGAAATGGGACTTTTTACGTGGTATGGTGTTGTGGAAACATTTATGGGTATATTAGGAACATTTTTTGTTTGTGAATTTGGGGCTTGGAAAAGTGGGAATTGGGAATTGGGAATACGAAATTTGGGATTTGGGATTTGAAGAATTATGGAATTTTGGAATTGGGGATTTTTGGAATTGATATTTTTGGACCTGGAATTTCTGGAATTGAGATTTTTGGAATTGGAGGATTTTGGAATTGCAGAATTCTGGAATTGGGGAATTTTGGAATTGCGAAACATTGGAATTGGGGAAATGTGGAATTGAAAATTCTGGAATTGCGAAACTTTGGAATTGGCTATTCTTGAAATGGGGAATTTTGGAATTGCGATTTGTGGATTGCGTATTTTGGGATTGGGAATTTTGGGATTGCGAAACTTTGAAATTGGATATTTTTGGAATTGGGAATTTTGGAATTGCGATTTCTGGAATTGGGAATTTTGGAATTGCCAAATTTTGGAATTGGCGAAATGTGGAATTGGGAATTTTGGAATTGCGAAACTTTGGAATTGGGTATTTTTGGAATTAGGAGATTTTGGAGTTGGTATTTATGGAATTGGGAATTTTGGAATTGGAAATTTTGGAATTGCGATTTGCGGAATTGGGAATTTTGTAATTGGGGAATTTTAGAATTGGAAATTTTGGAATTGCGATTTGTGGAATTGGGAATTTTGGAATTGGGGAATTTTGGAATTTTGGAATTGCGAAACTGTGGAATTGGGGATTTTGGAATTGTAGAATTCTGTAATTGTTAAATTTTGGAATTGGAAATTTGTGAATTACGAGAATTTGCAAACTTCCCTATTTACAAATTCAGAAATGTGGCATGCAAATTGGAAAATCTTTTATAACCTCATAAATTCCACAATTTGTCAATTTTATTTGCAAATGCGTAACTACGAATTTAAAATAATAAAGTTCTGAAAATCCAGATTTCCGCAAACGCGATTATCGATCGCTCCCATTGGTAAGATATGTTTGAGTATCTATTACACGCTAATTACTGCCCGATCATACGTCAGCCAGTAATGAAAGCGTATAGATTGAAAATTCGCCTGAATACCCTTCGTCTACCGTACGTCGAGTAACCATCGTACGCCAGAATAGGAAGAATCGAACCGAGAAATCAAATCACGGTAAATTCACGTTTCTGGAATTATTACGAAACAATTGACTTTATTCTTCTCGATTGGGTACGCGCGTGACGTTCGAAAATCGCTGAGCTGACCCAGAAAATGGAACGGAACATCAGGAGTTAGGGACGTTTCGTGTGTGGAGTCATACATGAAAATAGGACAAAGACCGAAACGACATGTACGGTACTAAACATTCAAAAGACCGCTAAGAGGACAACGAGCGTGTGTCCTGGCAGAGTCCTCGTAGATCCTGATATTCTTTTCCGGGCACGTATGACGACACGACGTCGGTGCAGAAAATTCAATTCGATCGTGAATTCCTTGTCGGTTCACCGGGCGACCAGTACCTCGTCAAGTGAAATGTCAACGTGAACCTTTGGTAGACTAAACTTGTGGGTCTTAACTGTGTTCGACATGTCTCAGGCTTTTACCGAGTCGTTCGAAAAGAGCTTCAGACAAAACTTCAATATCACGCTTATAAAGTGTTCATTGCCTCTTAACACTGAAATGATCGGTTCACAAGTTCGGAATTATAAGTATCACGATTCGTTCAGATGCAAAAGATATCATAAATTTGAATTAATTTTCAATCGAATGAAAATGTATTCGCATGAATATCCGTACTTTTAAATATCAATTTTAATTGCAGAGCTTTACTTACGTTCGCAAACCTGGAGCCGTGCCAACGTTTTGCGAGCGTACTTTTTTATCTTATTTTTCACGCACGTTCGCAGTTTTCAACAGGTTATCTTATTTTTCTGGTGTCCCGTTTCGCTCCTCGTATATACTTGGCGTCATAATTTTGCTATTTGCAAATGGATTTCTTTGTTCGCATTTTGTGGACAATGCCGGAATAAATATATTTTCCAAGTGGGAAAATGGAATTGTAAATTTTTGGGAAATCTCCAAATTCCAATATATTTTAACAACGATGTTTCGGGGTTTTGTAATTTTCGAATGGAATTTAAGCGTTGATCAGTAATGGAGATACGGTAACTAGTAAGGTACACTGACTTTACTATGTTACCCGAATATTGCAGTGTTTCGTATTAGTTTCCCTGTACGTCAGCAATCTCTCCTGGGTCCTCTGATCGAACGATCACGAGAACAGAAATTCTAGTTGAATTAGAAGCACCGAGCGAAGAACGTTCACCGAGTGCTGCTCAATCGAATACCGATGGAATTTCATTAATTAAGCCACTTGGTACTCTTTCATCCCACCTAATTCAGTGCCCGGAAAATGTGACATGTTTGCAATAAATTTAGATACTACGATATTGGTTATTTCATTCAACTGCTTACATTTATCAAGTTTTTACATTCTCATATTCCCAAAATCCCCAAATACCAAATTCCCCACTTCCAAAATTCTCAATTCCATTAATCCCTAATTCCAAAGATTCGCAATTCCAAAATTCCCCAATTCCAAATTTGACCAATTCCACATTTCTCCAATTTCAAAATTTCCCAATTCCAAAATTCCCAATTGGAAAAATCCCCAATTCCCACGTTCCTAATTCTAGAATCTCCCAATTCCAAAAATCTCCAATTCCAAAGCTTTGCAATTACAAAATTCCCCAATTCCAAAGTTTCGCAATTCCAAAAATCCCCGATTCCCACATTCCCAATTCCAAAGCTCCGCAATTCCAAAATTTCCCAATTCCAAAAATCCCCAATTCCCACATTCCCAATTCCAAAAATCCCCAATTCCCACATTCCCAATTCCAAAGCTCCGCAATTCCAAAAATCCCCAATTCCCACATTCCCAATTCCAAAGCTCCGCAATTCCAAAATTTCCCAATTCTAAAAATCCCCAATTCCCACGTTCCCAATTCCAAAGTTTCGCAATTCCAAAATTCCAACTCCAAAAATCCCAAATTTTCAAATTCCCAATTCCAAAAATCCCAACTCCAAAATCTCCCAATTCCATGTCTCCCGAATCCCAAATTCCCCAATTCCTAATTTCCAAATTTTCTAACTCCCAAATTTCTAAATTTTCACGTCCCAATTAAAACCGGATCAAGTCCCCGTTGGAATTATGCATCGTCTCATGGGTGGTTCGATATCTATAAGGAGCTCTGTTTCCAGGCGGTTGGTAATTGTCTGAGCGATGGTGCAAGCTATACGTGGGTGATGAGTAATTTTATGCTCTCGTGCCCTCTTTTCGTTTCAATTTAATAGAGACAAAATATCAGCCGTCCCACTAGAAACAAGTGCAACACTTAACGATTTATCCGTTTAGTATCAACGCGATCATAAATTAATCTCCCGTACACCGTTTACACTGTTCTATTAGCGTACACTGCCGTGGTAACTTTTCGAGATACAAACAGACTACTTTTAACAAACATGTAAAATATTAAACGCATAATTTCCTACTCGTGGTTGATATCAAAACGATACGAATCTTCACGATATTTACCCTTCCACGTTTACAAGTTATTTTCGGTGCTATCTGCGTCGTACCTATCGTTGGAGCTATAAACAATTAATCGTGCGATTGCGGATGGTTTTATATATTGGCCAGTTTGTTCGATGTAAATCGTACAAACGCTGTTGCGCGATCAATTATAACACGAATATAAAGCGACGTTTCTATATATACATATGTCAGGAATACGCACGGAACAACCATATTTCCTAGCTGGTTAAACTGGCCAAGCTGTCATAATTTCCGAATAACCACTCGTATACACGTATAAATGTCAGAATTACACGTATGTTTGAACATTCGATAGGTATTTAGAACGGCTGCAACAAATTCGGCCTTTGTACAAATTAGTAATGTTACACTGGATGAGGTAGGAGAAACATATTTTTAAAACATTTCAAAATTAATAGATCAATGATATTAAATTGTTCTGATTTTTCAGTTGTGAAAGTAGTTAAAGAGACAGAAAGACATTCACAAGTTTTAAATTTGAAAAGTGCATATTCATGGTTATCGAATGTCTGCAGCTAAGTTAGATCGTACAAATTATGGTAAATGATAGGTACCGAGAAAAATATTTTTAAAACATTTTAAACTTGATAGATCAGTGATGAATAGCTGTTCTGATTTTTGAGTTGCGAGAGTAGTTAAAGAGACAGGAAGACATTCCCAAGTTTTGAATTTGAAAAGTGCATATATTTCATGATTATCGAATGTCTGCAGCTAAGTTAGATCGTACAAATTGTGGTAAATGATAGGTACAGAGAAAAATATTTTTGAAACATTTTAAACTTGATAGATCAGTGATGAATAGCTGTTCTGATTTTTGAGTTGCGAGAGTAGTTAAAGAGACAGGAAGACATTCTCAAGTTTTGAATTTAAAAAGTGCATATTCATGGTTATCGAATGTCTGCAGCTAAGTTAGATCGTACAAATCATGGTAAATGATAGGTACAGAGAAAAATATTTTTGATACATTTTAAACTTGATAGATCAGTAATGAATAGCTGTTCTGATTTTTCAGTTGCGAGAGTAGTTAAAGAGACAGGAAGACATTCACAAGTTTTGAATTTGAAAAGTGCATATATTTCATGGTTATCGAATGTCTGCAGCTAAGTTAGATCGTACAAATTGTGGTAAATGATAGGTACAGAGAAAAATATTTTTGAAACATTTTAAACTTGATAGATCAGTGATGAATAGCTGTTCTGATTTTTCAGTTGCGAGAGTAGTTAAAGAGACAGGGAGACATACTCAAGTTTTGAATTTGAAAAGTTCATATATTTCATGGTTATCGAATGTCTGCAGCTAAGTTAGACCTTCGTACAAATCATGGTAAATGATAGGTATAGAGAAAAATATTTTTGAAACATTTTAAACTTGATAGATCAGTGATGAATAGCTGTTCTGATTTTTGAGTTGCGAGAGTAAAATGTAAAGTAATAAGAAATTTCTAAAAACAATTATTGTCGTACAGTAGCGAAGTGTCTCTGACGAGCATCTTGCTCAGGAAATTCTCGCTTTAACATTCATTAATTGATTGAATCTCGATAGAAGTGTTCGTGCTTTATTTGCGTGTGCGTATTTACACGGTGTCGAGTCAATCGGTTAATTAAACGTGAAACGTAATACATCTATCTCGTATATGCTCTCAGATAATCGTGGCTTGTGCAGTGCAATTTAGTTGGCTGGTAGATGCACAGATAAACGGTCGATTCCTTCAGGAGTTGTTGATTCATTTGCCCACGTTGCTGGCTAAACACGGCAATAACTTAATTACAAAGATAAAGTTATTTATAAATGATCAGTTAATGCGTTTCACGTGTCGAATGTCGAGGAATAGCTGTACATTGAAAACCATTGTATACGTTTCAGAAATTGTTACATACACCATGCATATTTTCTGCACGCAGTATTTCAAGGGAGAATGGATTGATTTTAGCACGAACAGCGTGGAACGGAGGAAACTCAGCCAAAAATAAATTTCCTTTAGCAGAATTTTCGCTGTATGTGGATATCTAAATCATCCGAACAAATAATTTATCGATGCCATATATAATCTATGCTGCTGGCAAATTGTCCAGACTCGGCTTGGTTCTTGGTTTTAGTGCACCGATGACGTACATGCATCCTAACCACGGCTTCCTTCGTAAACTTCCACTTGCAGGGTGCACGAAAGATGCTCACCACATTTGTCGCTTTACACGGTTCGACAAACAAAAATTAACAAGATTGAAAAGATCGCGCTATTCTTGAAATACTGTTTCTTTGTCTGCCACATTTTTCCCATAAATTACTGTAAGTCTTATACAGCTCATGGACCTAAATTTCAAGTTGAGGAGTATTCAAGATTTCAGTAAGATTTTAAGCTGTAAGTGTGTCAGGAGACTCGTCAAAGCACGAGAAGAGGATAATGTCTCTTCTGAAATTTTTCGCTATAGCACGCAGAAAAGACTTCTACCTCAGCCACCCTCGATCAAGATACAAAGTTTTATCTCGACAAGTTATCGCACGAATTTGATTTATTTATCGTCCCGTTTACAAAAATCTGCCATTGCTTTAATCCTAATATGTGGGACCGTTTGAAAGCCCGGACGGTCTTATTACTCAAACTGGTACACGCGATGGAGAATTTGTTGCAGCTCCGGAACGCTATCGGGGGATCCGATTCCCTTGCAAGTAATAAATATTTTTTCCTTCTCCCTCTCTTTTTCTATCGTCTTTTGGATACGTGTTGGGTGAACGAGCATATACCGAAGTTAGCCGCGACTTTCCTGGCTACGGTCCAGCCTCCTACGCGGTCGATATAATCATCCGGCATCCACGACCCACGAAGAACGACGCGTGGAGACCGCCGAAAAAAGAGAAAGACGAGACGAACGAGGTGGAGGAAGAAGAAGAAGAAGTACTGGCACGATGCCGCTCGAGGAATCAATGACCCATTCCTCCATCGGTATTTTCGGTGCCTACTTCGAATAATTGCGTGCAACTACTACGAATACCCTGCAAATTCTCTTCTCGAATCAATCTCCTGTCTGTCTATTCGCCATGGATATTAGCTATTTCGAAATCTTGCAGATGAGCAACGATTTTTACGAAATGATGCTAATGTGCACGATCACTAATTTTCGAGCCTTTAAAATTGAAATTCGTCAGTTGTAAACGATCGTGGGGTAGTTAGGAATTTAAAGGGAATGACGGATTTGGGGGATGTGGAATTGGGGATTTTGGAATTGGGAATTTTGGAATTGGGAACTTTGGAATTGGGAATCTAGGAATTGCGAAACTTTGGAATTGGGATTTTGAAAATGGTAATCTTAGAATTGCGAAACTTTGGAATTGGGGCTTTTGGAATCAGGAACCTTGGAATTGCGAGACATTGGACTCGGGGACTTTGGAATTGGGAATTTTGGAATTGGGAGCTTTAGAATTACGAAATGTTGAAATTGGGGATTTTGGACTCGGAAACCTTGGAATTGCGAAACTTTGGAATTGGGATTTTGAAAATGGTAATCTTAGAATTGCGAAACTTTGGAATTGGGGCTTTTGGAATCAGGAACCTTGGAATTGCGAGACATTGGACTCGGGGACTTTGGAATTGGGAATTTTGGAATTGGGAGCTTTAGAATTACGAAATGTTGAAATTGGGGATTTTGGACTCGGAAACCTTGGAATTGCGAAACTTTGGAATTGGGATTTTGAAAATGGTAATCTTAGAATTGCGAAACTTTGGAATTGGGGCTTTTGGAATCAGGAACCTTGGAATTGCGAGACATTGGACTCGGGGACTTTGGAATTGGGAATTTTGGAATTGGGAGCTTTAGAATTACGAAATGTTGAAATTGGGGATTTTGGACTCGGAAACCTTGGAATTGCGAAACTTTGGAATTGGGATTTTGAAAATGGTAATCTTAGAATTGCGAAACTTTGGAATTGGGGCTTTTGGAATCAGGAACCTTGGAATTGCGAGACATTGGACTCGGGGACTTTAGAATTGCGAAACGTTGGAATTGGGAATTTTAAACTTAGAATTTTTGGAACTGGGGTTTTTTGGAATAGGTGGATTTTGGAATTGGGGATTTTGAAATTAGGAATTTATGGAATTGGGAAATTTATAACTTGGGAATTTGGCAATATGAAAATATCATTCGTGTAAGTTGAACTCGAACTGATGTATAGGAAATGCATACTCTGGCTAGTACGTGAGGACCTTTTCTCAAATATACTAAAATGTGAACTCAACTTACTGTGACAGTAAGTAGCATATGAATGAGTAGAATAAAAAGAGGTGATGTTCAAAATGAACCAAATAGCTAGAACACCTGGACTGAAGTTCGACAAGACAATGTCTGCAAATCTGAACAAATAACAGAAATTAATATATAATGTTATAGGAATCGTAAAATTTTCGAATTAAGCAGTTCAGTATAATCGAGAAACGGAAATATCGAACGTTATTCCTTAATAATATAATCTCATGTTATACCGTGGCGTAAGAGTAATAACTATCAGGAGCGTAATGGCCACGAGAAGTTGCTACCCGTAAAAGAGAAAACAGTTTCATCCTCTTTCTCTATGAGCATCGTTCAGAACCCGTGATTACACGCCATTATTCGGTTACGATCAGCTATCTTAAATACGTACGAAACACCAGGAATCCAATGGTTAAAGGATGAAAACCGCTTAATCGGATACGGTCGGGATTCGATCGGTCGCCGACAAAGTTTTCTGAAGACCGCCACGAAAAATAGCCGAGAGCATCTTGCAATTTTTTTAATTGGTCAGGTATGCGTGGCCTGATAATTTCACAGGGATAAGAAATCACCTTGGCCCGATAACTCGTAGCGTTACGGCTATTTCGTGAAAAACACGAGTTCCCGGCTCCCGCGGCTGGAATTCCCGAGAGACACGTATTAAGTCTCGATCAGTCGGGGACTGGGTCTCCTGTTGGTCGTTGGCACGCGAAACTTCGAGGAAGGGAAGCAAAATGGAACGACGGAGAGATACGAGGACCACTACACGTGTATGCAACCTTCCTTGGATAACTCCGACATTTCTTTAGAGATATTTACATTTGCAAATTTTTGCAAGGTAGCAAATTTTCAATTTCTCAAATTGTATAATTGAGAGATTGAAAAATTGCTGAATTGGTCAGTTTCTCAAATATCGAAATACCTATTTGGTCCATGTTCATGTGGAAAACTATGCACATATCCAAATTCTTCCAACCTGAATTTCCACATATACAAATTTTTATAATCTTAATTTCCACGTATACAAATCTTGAGATTCCTCAAATCCACTTGTACAAATCCCAAGATCCGTCAATTACCCAAATTCCAAAATCCCCAAATTCCACATTCCCCAATTCCACATTCTTCAAATTCCAAAAATTCCCAATTCCATATTCCCCAAATCCCAAATTCCCTAAATTCCATATTCCCAAATTCCAAATTCCCCAATTCCACATTCCCCAATTCCACATTCCCCAGTTCCACATTCTCCAACTTTCAAAATCCACAATTCCATATTCCCCAAATCCCAAATTCCCCGAATTCCAAATTCCCCCATTCCACATTCTCCAATTCCAAATTCCACAATTCCATATTCCCCAATTCCACATTCCTCAATTCCACATTCTCCAATTCCACATTCCCCAATTCCAATTTTCCCAATTTCAAATTCTCCAAATTCCAAAATCCCCAAATTCCACATTCCCCAATTCCACATTCTTCAAATTCCAAAAATTCCCAATTCCATATTCCCCAAATCCCAAATTCCCTGAATTCCAAATTCCCCGATTCCAAATTCCCCGATTCCATATTCCCCAATTCCACATTCCCCAATTCCACATTCCCCAGTTCCACATTCTCCAACTTTCAAAATCCACAATTCCATATTCCCCAAATCCCAAATTCCCCGAATTCCAAATTCCCCCATTCCACATTCTCCAATTCCAAATTCCACAATTCCATATTCCCCAATTCCACATTCCTCAATTCCACATTCTCCAATTCCACATTCCCCAATTTCAAATTCTCCAAATTCCAAAATCCCCAATTCTACATTACCCAAATCCCAAATTCTCCAAATTCTCCAAATTCTTCAAATTCTCCAAATTCTCCAACTTCAAATTCCCCAAATTCTTCAAATTCTCCAAATTTCCCAAATTTCCCAAATTCCCCAAATCCCAATATCCCCAATATCCCCAATATCCCCAAAATCCCAATATCCCGAAAATCCCAATATCCTCAAAATCCCAATATCCCCAAAATCCCAATATCCCCAAAATCCCAATATCCCCAAAATCCCAATATCCCCAAAATTCCAATATCCCTAAAATCCCAATATCCCTAAAATCCCAATAACCCCAGTTCCAAATTCTCCAAATTCCAAATTCCACAATTTTCCAATATCCCCAAAATCCCAATATCCCCAAACACCAATATCTCTAAAATTCCAATATCCCCAAAATCCCAATATCCCCAAAATCCCACTATCCCCAAAATTCCAATATCCCCAAAATCCTAGTATCCCCAAATTTCCATACACTCCAGCTTTAAACTCTCATATTCCAAACAACTACAAATACCTCTATGAATAACACCATAATCCATAAGAATAAGCACAATTACAAATGGCCAATGATTAAAAGTCTTACCTATAATCCTGAGAAATTGTTACACATCTGTTTTAAAATAAATGTAAAAGAATGTCTAGAATACTATGAACTCCTAATGCGTTCTAAAAGAATTTAATGGAATAAAATCGATGTTCAGTTAGAGTGGACAGAGAATCACAGGGGTTAAAAAGGAAGCCTCAGGGAACCTGTTATACCCGAGGGAACCTGGCGCGTATCTAACTGTTCTCTGTCTGACTTAACCTTCTGGTGGTCCTCCTCGTTGTCTCTATCCTCCCTCTTTACCTTGTCTCATGAAAGTATCCTTTTTTTTCTGCACCCTCGTCTCTTTCTCCCTGTTAAAGGAACAGTCTCTTTCCGTTATTCTCCTTCTTTTTCTCGTTCCCTCTGCGTCCATCTCGTTACAGGTACAGCAGAGAGACCGGGATAGAATATGGAATACCTGAATGGAAAAGGTTCGCAAAAGATGGAATTTAGCAACGGGTAGATTGCTGTCGCCGTGACCCAACTTTTACAGAGATGGAATAATATAGTTACGTTCCGTGACTCACATATGTCTTTCGTTTTCCTGTCACCGTATTTTGATGAAATATTTTTTTACGTGTTTTGGTGGCTACTAGACAATCCACTAAATCCTTCAACGAGGTAAGTAGGTCTGACAGAATTTATTGCGCAGTTTTTGCGACATCTTTTGCAATTTCTGTTGTTACCGCGCTTTCTCGACATATTGCTTTGCAAATACTAAATGCAACTTTCACAAAAATTATTTAACAGAGTATTTTAATAGAAAATATCATAATTTTCTTACAAGTGTCTGAAAGTTTAACATATCTTGTTATTTAGATTTATAATGAATAAATTTTTAAATGGAGATTCCGCCAACTTTGATTAACGTGAAGTTATAAATATTTAAGGAAGGTTAGTTACACTGTAAAATGAAAGTGAGTATTGAATCACATATCCAGTGTTAGTTTCGAAAGATAAAGTATTTGACACGGTCTGACGTGACATACGTGCTATTTTGCGGTATTTTCATGTTATCAAATCATGTCAGACTTTCTACGTTTCGAAATCCGTCATTCGATATGCAACAACCTAATAATTCAACGGATTAGTCATGGATCGGCTTTGATAAATTTCCTGACCAGCTGCTGTAATCATTTATCTACCAGTAAATAATTTTACAATTTTTCGCTACTCGAATGTTAATTAGAGCTTCGAGTTATCGTAGAACGGTAATATTCATCATCAGATTCGATAAAAGTTATCCATTAATAGAATAATTAATACTCACGCAATTAATTAAACCGAGAAATTAACGTCAACAGCGATGCTCAGTAACTGCAGTAATTTAATTAGCATCGATGAAAGACGGAAGAACCGATGCGTCCAATGAAAGCATCGATAAATCGCTGTTTCCTACGTTTATGAGCCATTCACACGTATTTAATTGTCAACGGCAATAAATACCGACGGAACAATGGACGAATACTAGCCATCCGTAAAGTTTCAATAACACGGAAAAATTATTGAATCGTAGTCAATTATTTGTATCGCAATGTACTATTGTGATGAAAACTCCCATGTAAAACTAGGAGCTTCAAAAATATGGATTTTGTTATTCTGAGAGTCGTAGATTATTAAACTATCCAAGCTTAAAATTTTTAAATTTTAACATTTTTGAAGTTATCAAATTTTTATTTTAAGGATTTTTGTATTTTTAGATATTTTGAGTTTCGAAATTGCAAATTCTTGTTTTTGGGGTTTTTCGCGTTTTTGGTTTTTCGGTTATTAAAGAGGAAGATTTTCATTCTTAAATTTGCAAATTTCCAAGCTTCCAAATTTCAAATTTACTAAATTTACCAAATTTACCAAATTTATCAAATTTAAATTTGCAAGTTTCCAAGCTTCCAAATTCCAATTTTACCAAATTCCAAAATTACCAAATTCCAAATTTATCAAATTCCAAATTTATCAAATTCCAAATTTATCAAATTCCAAATTTATCAAATTCCAAATTTACCAAATTCCAAATTTACCAAATTCCAAAATTACCAAATTCCAATTTTACCAAATTCCAAAATTACCAAATTCCAAATTTATCAAATTCCAAATTTATCAAATTCCAAATTTATCAAATTCCAAATTTACCAAATTCCAAATTTACCAAATTCCAAATTTACCAAATTCCAAATTTACCAAATTTACCAAATTCGAAATTTAAATTTGCAAGTTTCCAAGCTTCCAAATTCCAAATTTACCAAATTCCAAAATTACCAAATTCCAAATTTATCAAATTCCAAATTTACCGAATTCCAAATTTACCAAATTCCAAATTTACCAAATTTACCAAATTCAAAATTTAAATTTGCAAGTTTCCAAGCTTCCAAATTCCAAAATTACCAAATTCAAAAATTACCACATTCCAAATTTACCAAATTCTTCAAATCCCAAATTCCTCAGATCCAAAATTCCCTAAATCAAAAATTCCCTAGATCCAAAATTCCCCAAATACCAAATTCCCCAAATCCAAAATCCCCAAAATCCCAAAATCCCCAGATACCGAAACATTTACCTACCTAAACTAAATCCAAAAATCAGTAAATAATAAAATCCCTAAACTCCAATTTGCAAATCTCCAGAACTAAATGTCTACAAACCCCCAAATTCCCTGCTGTTACTTTTACATTCTTGAAATATCTCCCCAGAATAATTAACACAATAAAAGTTTACTAGTTAATACCTACTTGTTGACACATTTAAATTTGTATCAAGTACAATGTATTTGACGCAAGAACGATTGTTACTTAAGTGCTGTTCATTTCTTCCCTACCTACAGAAAGGTCATATATGTTGAACTGTCCTCTAGAAAAGACGGTTAACATTCAGCCGACAGAAAGAATCGATTTCCAGCCACTTCGCCGTACTTGTTTCGAAATATCCTCGAGAATGGATTTTCAATCGATACGAGTCACTTTCATCATCAGACAGGAGGAGGGTAAACAGTATAATCGAAGCTCGAGTATAGCGTACACTCGGCGAGCTTTCTGAGGTGGATGAAAAAGCTCGAGGGTCTAACAATACAATCAATTTTACAGAGAATATAAAGAAATATTGTAGAGAACGTGCAACTTGGTATTTATATTTTGTGACGAGTGGCTTACTCGTCACGTTGATAATACTTGAATAGTTTTTATACATTTTTTAATTAGAATAAAGTAAAATTTGATTGTGTTAATGTTTCTTGCTGGTCGAATATGTAATCTGTCGAAAAATTTGTTAAATTGAGAAATTTGTTAAATTGAAATCGCATGTATTTTATTTTAGGAGCAAAAGTAAACACATTTTTGTATTTTTTCAACTGGTTACTCCGTCAATTGTTCGACGACATGTTCACGGTGTTTTATTAAATTACTTTGAAATGCCATTCAATGGCATTTCAATCCTATTCATCAATTTTATTATCTTACGTAACCTAATTGCGTTCATATTGACAGAAGGGTGAATCAAAATGTTCCCGCGGTGATATCAACGATCTTCTGCTTAACAATAAAATCATCCAATATAGAACGTAATAGTCATTTCAAACAGCTGAAAAAATGTTCACAGCTTGCGGTAATTTTGACCACCTTCGACCTTCGTGGAAATTACATTAAAATTCGGTTGTTTAAAGCGCGGGTTTAAAAACTGTATCTCGGATTTCCACATCATTCCGCGCGAGGCAAACGCTGTAAAACAATTAAGTACACGAACAACGTTCCAAACATTTTCTCGCGTTGATTTAATTAAAACGAGCAAGGATAAGAGGGAGAAAGAGAGAGCAAACAAGTTCTCAGACAGATGTGCAATTATGTAGACTATTTTCAGAAATTATTTTAACTCGATGATGTTACGTGCACAAGTATACAACTTTCTGCTGGTGTTTTCATTTCACCTTTTATTTCAGGATGAATTCATTCGTTGGTAGAACATTTATCGAAGTAACTTCATTTTTTATTTTCTTTATTATTGTTTGTACTTCGCTCATCAAGAGAATTTATCGAATGAAGTTTCAAATGAATTGAAAGAGAACTGTTACAATGGATTGTAATATAACGTAGCATCATAATTTATCGATAAAATGAATTTTAAAATGAATTGTATACAGAACCCAACATTACAATGAATTATAGTATAACGTAATATAATTATAAGATAATGTAAAGTACAATGACTTATGGTATACTGTTTATACTTATAGCAAAATGAGTTGTCAATTAGAAAATTAGAAAATTCAATCCCACAATTTATATACAAAAAATCAGTAAACTGAAAAATTCATATAATAAAAAAATTTTGCAAATCTCTGCATTTAAAGAATTTAAAAGGCTATTAGAAAATTGGAAAACTAAAAATTGCAATCCCACAATTTATATAAAAAAAATCAGTAAACTGAAAAATTCATATAATAACAAAATTTTGCAAATCTCTGCACTTAAAGAATTTAAAAGGCTATTAGAAAATTGGAAAATTAAAAATTGCAATCCCACAATTTATATACAGAAAAATCAGTAAACTGAAAAATTCATATAATAAAAAAATTTTGCAAATCTCGTCGCTTGAAGAATTTAAAAGGCTATTAAAAATTCCAATCCTACAATTTATATACAAAAAATGAATAAACCAAAAAATCATAAATTAAAAAATTTAGTAAATCTGAATACTTGAAGTTGAAACACTAAAGCGTAAAAGATTCGCAAAATTTGCAAACATTATAAAAATTCGATATACTTAATGATTTTATCAGAACTTGATTTCCCAAAATTGGTCGGTACATTTTCCCCTAACATTTCTTGCTGGTTAGTCAAAAGGTTGGAAGATGACTACAGCTAGAGTTTGCAAAGAGGTTAGAACGCAGAGTGAATAATAATGAGGGACATGGGACCGCGAGAACACCACCTTGGGCGTCTTTTCGTAAAAGGGCCGTTAAGGTGCTACCTTAACGATCCTTGAGGCCCCTCGTCGGGGTGGGGCCAAAGGCCACGTGGAATGCAGACACGTAATGCAAGCAGAATGCGCCCACGGACCGGCGGCCGGTGGAATTATTATTGGATTCCATGGGACCCATGGGACCCCCTGGGCGTCGCTCTCCAACAGGTACAAGTATCTAAGGGCGGACCGCCCCGCAAAACGGACTCGATTATTTTATTCGACGTATGAATTTCTGTGTTGCTACATTTTTGTCAAAATGTATATGCTGAGTCCTATTCAGTTGACAAGTGACTCTCAGTATTTATTTTCATACTGCAATCATACTATATTTTCATATTGCAATCATACTATATTTTCATATGCAAAGTCATATAGCTATAATATTTTTAACATCTGTCTACTTTTAAATTATTCTCTACAACAAACCAAATGTACTGAATGCTGGAGACAGAATAATAGTTAATAATAGATCTTCGATAATTAATAATGAAAAGATAAAACTTATCAAGTAGACACTTTTAAAATTGCTTCCCAGAGTTCCTCAAACTTCCTCAAATTGCTTTTTCAAGTAGAAAGACTTAAAATTCCATACGTCTTCAAATCATACCTCCATGGAAACCTACACGACACTACTTCTACCCTGCACACGTGTATAAAATCTTCTTGTATCTTCTTCTTGTACTAAATATATAAAAATTTATGTGTCTGTTAAATATAATATTCAACAAAATTTGTGTGTTTGAATAAGTATAATATTCAACAAAATTTGTGTGCTTGAATAAATATAACATTCGACATTTGTGTGTTTGAATAAATATAACATTCGACATTTGCGTGTTTGAACCAGTATGCTTTATGTTACAAATGTGATCAGAGGTTGAAGTTTATCAGTTCTTCGATAGAACGAATCACGAAAAAGTTGCGAAAGGATATGGACAAAGCCCTTCTGGTGTGTTGCACGAATTTCCGTGTGCGTGTTCCTCGTTACACGGCAAATGTTTGTATAGGGAGAAACATGCATGAACAGGAGAAAGAGCCCCCAGGTATGAACAGGTACTGCTGGTTCTACGTTGTTCTGAACCGAGCAAAAAGTAGCACATTTATTCTTGTGTCTCTCCTCCGGATTCGGCTACGCCTTTGTTCTCCATTCGGAACCAACATATTGATTCGTATCGATTACATTTGCAATCGTTACTCTGAGGTATCGTGGAACAAACGAGGCTCTGGGGGATGGAACTGACTACTTTCAAACTTTTTCAATTTAGTAATTAGAAATCTAGTAATTCATCTAATTCGTTCGAAAATTTCAGAAATTATTAACCTAAAAATTTGATCATTTAGATGTATCGCATCAACTCTTAATTTTTTAAATAACAAAGACATATAAAATCCACATCACTTTACTACAGTAAATAAAATTCACAGAGGACCGAGGCAAAAATGTGAATTTACAAAAATGAACCACATTATAAAATAAACTAAAGTAAAAAATAATTTCATAATAATTTAGAATGTAGGAAGATAAAACGAGAATACGAAATATAATGTACAAGTGAATATTCATTAAACCGCAAACAAAGGAGAAAATCTTTCAAAGCATCCGAACAGATAACAGTTTGAAAGGAAATTTTCAATAGCCACTTCAGCGAAACTCTTTCGAACGTAATCTCGTGTTAACGAGGAGGAAATTGAAATCAAGAGAAATTGATTCAGCCTTAAATCGATCGCACTGTGCGCACAAAACGTTTGAAAAACTTCGGCGTGGAAATGGTAACCACCTTTACCCTTATCGTTTGCGGCAGACGTTACTTTGACTAATTCGCGTTCGTACTGATTCACCGCATAGAATCAGTTTTTTTTCTGTTTCATAAAAACAGCGTCGTAACTTTTATCGTTCGATCGGGGTTTACAGTAAAAGCGAGTAAAACTTTTTTTTATTGCTTCGCCGACAACAGTATCTTCCGCGGTTGGAAAAGCGTTCGAATATGTAATCGGTTCTCGACGGAACCTGGAGACAGTTTAATTCGAAATTTGCTTTGTGACAAAATTTTACAAGTACGAGTAATTATGGAATATTTGAAATTTGTGAAGGTCGATAAAATATTTAATTTAATAATTTGGAATATGGAATGGTGGCTCAAAGGGAAATACTGAATCTGACATTTTTTAACAGTGTTACATACGATTGTCTTGAATATAAAAATAACTAAAATTTTTGTACGAAAACAATGTTACAAAAGTAATATAAAATAATGATTGTAAGGTACATGAAAATATCGTTGGAACAATGTTAAAGACCAGGAAAATAAAGAAAAATTGAAATACGGTATAATATGATCAACAAGTAAAACAAGTTTAAATTTATGTTAAAATAACAATGTTCAGATACCTTTAACGGTATAACATTTTTATGGACAAAAGGCGCAAGGTTGAATAGCGCCCTCAGCAACAACAGAAACTATATTTTACTTTTATAACGTGCCATAAAATGGAATGAACAGAAAAGGGAAACACTTCTACTTGTACAACAGGTTTCTTTTATTCCGGTTCACAATGAATTGCGAGAAAATGATTTGTCCATTTTCAGCGGCAGAAATGAGCTTTCGTTCAAAGCGAAGGTAAAAATAAAAGATTGTAGAAACTACGTTAAAAATGAAAAATTGGTTAAAACTACGATAAAAGTGCCATTTATGATCCATTAAGAGTTTTTATGGTTTCAAGCACGTTTGTAAAATTAAGTATAAAATAAAAAAGCGGTAAGTTTTAGTAAATCATGTGGAATCTGTGGGTTCAATGTTCAATAGTGTTAATTAATAGAGAAATAGTAGAATTAATAGATTTAGCGTGTTGGTAAGTTGTTAGTGCTGTGCCACAGTAGAAAGTGACGGTTGTGGTCAGACACAGAATAAAGATTAACGAGAATGTTTAAAATACAGTTTTCTGGGTAAGTGTCATTCATATAATGACTAATTATTGCTACGAGATTCTCCAATTCCAAAATTCCTTAATTGCAAATTTCTCAATTCCAAATTTTCCATTTCCAAAATTCCCTAATTCCAAATTTTTCCAATTCTAAATTTCCCAATTCCAAAATTCTCCAATTCCAAATTTCCCTAATTCCAAATTTCCCTAATTCCAAGATTCTCCAATTCCAAATTTCCCAATTCCAAGTTCCTCAATTCCAAAATTCTCCAATTCCAAGATTCCCCAATTCCAAATTTCCCCAATTCCAAATTTCCCCAATTCAAAAATTCTCCAATTCCAAAATTCTCCAATTCCAAGATTCTCCAATTCCAAATTTTCCCAATTCCAAAATTCTCCCATTCCAAATTTCTCAATTCCAAAATTGTCCAATTCCAAGATTCTCCAATTCCAAATTTCCCCAATTCCAAAATTCTCCCATTCCAAATTTCTCAATTCCAAAATTCTCCAATTCCAAAATTCCCCAATTCTAAATTTTTCCAATTCTAAATTTCCCAATTCCAAAATTCTCCAATTACAAGATTCCCCAATTCCAAAATTTCCCAGATCCAAAATTCTCCAATTCCAAAAGTGTTAGTTACATTTTCCATTTGACACATTGCATTCTGGTTGTGCAGATTATATTAGAATTGAACCCAACATTCAACACAATACAAATCAACAAGAATATTTAACCTACAGTTTCCTAAGCAACTGTCATTCATAGACAACCAATATTGCAATATTAAGATAAATAAAGACAACTTCAAAAAGTATAAGACACATTGCATTCTGCTTGTGCAGATTATATTAAAATTGAACCCAACATTCAACACAATACAAATTATCAACAAGAATATTTAACCTACAGTTACCTACGAAATTGTCGTTCACAGACAACCAATATTGCAATATTAAGATAAATAAAGACAACTTCAAAAAGTATGAGACACATTGCATTCTGCTCCTGCAGATTGTAATAGAATTGAACTCAACTGCAGTAAAAATACCAATCTGATTTGTCACGTTTGAACTGTCATGTGCGTCACAAGTGACGATGTTATAGGCCAAGGGTTAATCTTTCAATTTCACCTTTCAATTTAGCGTATATCAACGTTAAGAGCTTTCAAAAGTTTCGCTTTTCCTATAAATAATTTAGCACGGTTGGTGCAGTGAAAACGGGTATTTGTGTCCAGACAGATTATTAACAAGTATACTTAATTTTTCAATTTAATCTTCTAATACAGGAGTGTACGTGTACCAACTTGTAGGTCCACTAACTGTGTCAGTATAATAAATTTCTTTTTGTGTATTTTACATTCCTCATCGTGTTAAAAACAGCAGAGAGTGAAAACATAAAGAGAGTGAAAAATAACATCAGAGACAAGAAATTTCGAAAAGAACATTACGATTCTCGCAGAGATTTTACCTCGAAGGTATTCAATTTCGGTATGTCAGTGCAAGGATTGCGAAAATCTAGCCTATCAGCGGCAGATAAGAAAGGCAAATATGAAAAGAAACTAGAGGGTTGGAATGTACAGACTGTTATTCAGATTTTGATCCCATAACCGACGAGATAAAACTTTCAAGCGGCTCGAACGAGTGACTGCACGATCCACGGCGCGAGACCGGTTGAATAAAGCAAAAACTGAAACCGCGAAAGCCCGGCTGGAATAATGCACGTACCCTACCGTTAAAAGCCATTCCGAATAACCGGCGCAATTAAAAATGCATTGGCCGCGTAATCCCCTTTTAAACGAGCAGCGAAGATATAGCCGGAACAGTTGATCCACTTGTAAATCGATCCAGCATTGTACCCGCGGGATGGCCGGCGCAAGAAGGGAATCTATTTCGACCGAGGATCGATCTTGTCGCCGTTTCTGCACGGTCTCTATGTGAGAAACTTTTAATTGCGTTCCACGAGCTGTTTCGAGGACGGAAAGGGAGCAAGTCGCGGAAAGGAAGAAAATAGAAGCGGGGAACAAGTTGGCCGAAGGAAGGTTAGCCAGACTCCGATACTTACATTGCACTCTGACGATCGTCAAATGGTATTGTCTCGGCAAATAAGATCGTTCTGGGAGACGGAGAGCGTGTTCAATCGAGGGGATGCAGGCAAATGGGACAAGTGTTTGAAATCGCGAGAACTGCTTTCGAGGCATACAACGAGAAATCGCTCGTTGAACATGTGTGACGAAGTGCCGGCATATTTCGGATACCGGTTTCTTCGAGACGTACAAAAAATTAGCGATAGTGGAGTAATTCATGTTTTGGTGGTAGCTGAGGAATTGTACACGTGGCTGCCATGAGTTCGATCATGTACAAGATCTTTGGAATTTAAGGATATTCGATTTTGGGAAATTTGGAGGTTTGGATATGGAGGATTTAAGAACTGCTGATGTTTGAAAATTTCGAAATTTTTAGAGCAGGAGTATTTGGAAAATTTGGGAGGTTGGATGTAGACTATTCGGAAGATTTAGAGATTGCTAATATTTGAGAATTTGGAAATTTTTATAGTAGTATTCAATTTTAAAGATTTGGAAAATTTAGAGATTGCTGGTATTTAAGGGCGGACTACTGATAAGTAGATGTATGTACATATGTATACTTTATTATGTAAATATATGAATATATCATATGTAGAATATGAATGTACATATGTATATTATGTACACATATGAATAACACGTACATGAATATTACACATATGAATAACACATACATGAATATTACACATATGAATAACACGTATATTAATATTACTCATATGAATAACACGTACATGAATATTACACGTATGAATACCACGTATATGAATATTACACATATGAATAACTCGTATATGAATATTACACACATAGAAGAGTGCTACAATTTAGTTTCACCGAATGCACAGCAGCGTTATTAAAAACGTACAACAGCTTGATCACAAATTGAGTTTTTTTAACTACAACGCAAGATTTATATACACATTCGCATCGCAAATAACAGAGGAAAAAGTCATCGTGCCTCCGCACGTCTAGACTGCGAATTAAAGAAACAATAATAGCGCAAAATGGTTGCTCAGGGATTAATATCCCGAGAGTAAGGAGGAATAGAAAGTAGCAAGAAAAAAGAAATTCAATCTAAACGGTTGAACAAAAGAGGCAGGAATACGTAAATGCACAAAGTAAAAGGAGAAAAATGTAAAAAGGAATACGCTGATACCCAGGCTGGAAACACGCCTCCAACTAGGTATTTCAATTTAATCAACTACCGAAAAAAAACTTCTAATATCGGGAAAATGCTTTTGCCTGGAGGCTGTATGAGCCGTGGAAGTAAGTACGAAAAATATGGAGGTGAACAAGGTACTGCAGGTAAAATAGCATCGAAGTTCGTGTATAACGGACAGTGCCGGATTAAGAACCCACAGGGGCCCCAGACGACTAAAATACTGGCCTGCCTAATAGTTTTGCCGAAACTTTGCACAAAAGTTTCGTCGTTTCTCGATTACGAATCTTATGTGGCTACAAACTTATTGCATAAAATTTTAATTATTTCTTTAATGTGTAAAGAGAATTGTGTAAAGGGGTACTCGAATCTTATGGGACTGAAACTTTATTATATGATATATTAACCTCTTGTTTCTTACAGCGCGTTCTATAAACAACAATAAGATTTGTTCATATTTGGCCCGGTAGATTGTCACGTCTCTGAGACGTCATTCTAAGCTAAGGGATTAATCATTTTCTCGATATACAAAGGAGTATGTGATCCCTAAATCCTCAAATCCTTAAATCTCAAACTGCCAAATCCCAAAATCCACAAATCTCTAAAACTTGAAATCTCCAGCTCGAAAATTTCAAAACTCTCCAAATCTTCGTATTTAAAAATCTCCAAAGTCGCCGAAGTCAGCCAACTCTAAAAACTCCAGATCATAAAATTTTCGTAGCAAACACGATTGGCCAAGATCTGTCGTTCCCAGCCGCGCATCGAGCGCATCTGGCACGACGAACAAAACCTTCTCACAGAACCACAGTATCGCATGTTCGAAACCGATACTCGGCGCTCTACACGCTTATTATATATTACGCATTCTTTCTTTCGTCTTTTGAACCGCGTCTTCTTGCCACCAACGTGATACGAGTCGTTCAAAGTGCATTATTACGACGGCCCTTGGTGTCATTCGCCTATCGCTCCTCGCAATATGCGAATCGCTATGCCACGCGAAGCTGGACGATCGCTCCAACTGAAATTTACGACTCGTGTCGCAATTTATAGCATCTATTCATTTCGTTCCTAGCCGTCGCTTCTCGTTGTTCCCTTGCTTTTAGAGCTGTACGCGTTCCCCATTTTGATGTTGCCGCGTCGATCATCTGGCAAAAAACTGTTGACGCACGGAACGTAACGATCGATCGTCGTTTAACGCTACTGTAACGTGTCACAAAAATTTTACTTTTTAAGTGTAACTTCGTGGTATTTCTTCGATTGATAAAACGGGGTTGAAAGGAAAAGTGGGCTTAAATTTTGTTATTTCGATTTTGTGTGGAATCGTGAAGTGTGAGTAACGTTTGAGATGTGAACTGTCTCTTTGGGGTTAATAGTTAATAGATTTGGAAGTTTGACATTTGAGGATTTCAGACTGTGTCGGGTTCAAACCATAGTACTAATCGCAGTTCGCAGGGTAGAGGGAAGTCTTATATTTTCATTTCTTACCTGTAATGTTTAATCATATTGCTTTCTATGTGGTTGTTTTTTTTTAAATATGTATTCGTTCGTAGAGATAGGTAATGTCCATAAACCTAGTGTTAACGTAGACTAGTGTACAGAATTGGGGAAATTTGGAATTGGGAAATTCTGAAATTTGAAAATCTTGAAATTAGGGAATCTTAGAATTTTGGAGGGGATGCCAAAATTCTCAAGTCCATCCGCGACACTTCTGAAACTCTGAACAATAGTACCACAGTACTTCCATTTTGTGACTCTTCTCGCAAATCATGGTTCGAAACAAACGATATGTACCTGTACTCAACTAGTATGTAATCATACAAACGTTATGCGACGACATTTTACTCCGATCATCAAACAGCGGGTATACGAAAATAAGACACGACGATGAGTGAAAAAATTTGTCGGCGTTCTTTGGTAAAATAAACGGCGTCGCTTACGAGCGACCATTCCGCACGATTTCTCGAGCACCGGTGCAGAATTCCTCGGATCTTTTTTGATCATTTTGTCAGAGGACCCAAACTCGCATCTCGAATCGTCTACCTGCGGACTCGTACGCGTTATATTTTTGCTTTCATTGTTATTGATATTAGCGCCGGCAGCAAAGAACGCCTGGAATTCCGTAGAACCGGCATTATGCACTCTGGTGCATTGTACGCATTTCCATAAATTTGCTTTTTATTTAGGAGGGAAATGGACGGAACCAATTTGCGGGGACGATATGTTTGGCCTGTCGCGGATTAGGGGCTATTAATTTAAATGATCGCGAGAACTTCGTGGAAACTGCTGGCTTGGTTAATCTTGAATTCTGGAATGACCGCCAATGTAGGCGTGAACTTTCCGAACGATGCACCGAGAATGAATGTAGGGTAACTGTACCTAATATCGACACTTGATATCAACATCGTAACTAGTTTATACTAGCATACCAAGGCAGGTAGGAAACTTTCTAATTGGAAAAATTCGATGAATTCTTTGCAACTTACCTTTCTATTAGTTCTATTCTTCGCATATGACATAGGCTTTGTTAAAAAGTTATTACTTCAAGTTGTTGAGTTAAAGCGGTGAGTTCTTTTGGAGGTCATATATAGAGACAGCGATTTACAATCTTTTGAAATTCTCTTCTCCACAATTCTAAAATTCCAAAGGCTCCAATTTCAAGCTTCTTCTATTCCAAGATTCCCCAATTCCAAGACTTCACAATTCCAAAACTTCCCAACTCCCAAATTTTCCAATTCCAAATTTCCCAATTCCACATTTCCCAATTCAAAAATTCTCCAATTCCAAAATTCCCCAATTCCCAAATTTTCCAATTCCACATTTCCCAAATTCAAAATTCCCCAATTCAAAATTCTCCAATTCCAAAATTCCCCAATTCCCAAATTTTCCAATTCCACATTTCCCAAATCCAAAATTCCCCAATTCCAAATTTTCCAGTTCCACATTTCCCCAATTCCAAAATTCCCCAATTCCCAAATTTTCCAATTCCACATTTCCCAATTCCCAAATTCCCCAATTCCAAAATCCCCCTATTCTAAAATTTTCTAATTCCGCATTTTACCAATTCCAAATTTACCCAATTCCAAGATTCCACAATTCCTAATTTCCCAATTCCAAATTTACCCAATTCCAAGATTCCACAATTCCTAATTTCCTTTTCCAATTCCAAAGTTGCCCAATTCCAAAATTGCTTAATTCCAAAATTCCAAATTTTCCTTCCCAATTCCAAAATTGCCCAAATCCAAAATCCCCAATTCCAAATTTCCTAATTTCCCAATTTCCCAATCACCAATTCTAAAATTCCTAATTTCCCAATTTCCAAATCGCCAATTCCAAAATTCCCAATTTCCTTTTCCAATTCCAAAGTTGCCCAATTTCAAAATTGCCCAATTCCAAAATTGCTTAATTCCAAAATTGCTTAATTCCAAAATTCCAAATTTCCCTTCCCAATTCCAAAATTGCCCAATTCCAAAATCCCCAATTCCAAAATTCCAAAATTCCTAATTTCCTAATTTCCTAATTTCCCAATTTCCCAATCACCAATTCTAAAATTCCTAATTTCCCAATTTCCAAATCGCCAATTCCAAAATTCCCAATTTCCCAATTTCCAACTCTCCAACTTTGCAATTCTCTGTCACCTAACATAAAGTACAATATTTATCTTTCCGCTTCGAAAATTCCGACAGTCTTCAACGTGAACTACATCATCTAATTTTCCAAAGAAAACGTGAAAGCTCACAATCACAAATTCAGCGCTTTACAACTTTCGACTGTAAACCGAATAAGAATCTGACGATGAAGTTTCATAACTTTAAAACTACTCTTCGGAATAAGCACCGTCGTTTATTTTGTCAAGATAAAGAAAAATTTTTCTAATTAGTTCCGTACTGCAGCTTTATTACATTGGTCGAGTGTAATCTGACTGGAAAATTGCAAAAGGAAACTTAGCTAAATTTGTTCGAAGGTTTCTTAAGTTTATCTTGAATGTTTAATAAATTCCTGTTCGCGTTATCGAACAAAGGATAAGATTAAAGAGCTATCTGTATAATTACTGAATCATTTTTTATTTACAGGACAATTAAGCTAATTACAGGTATTTGTGCGTGGCGTATACAAATTTGTATAGAATAGTAATTTTTCTTTATTATTAGCTGCTTTAATTTGCTATTAGCGAACGCCGTGGTTTATGTATGCTAACGATATTCGCATTGCTAATGAACTTTTTTATGAAAAATCGTGTCAGCTCGATAGTAATTTTAGTAAATTTTTTGTCGGGAAAATATAACGGATAGGTTTCTTAATACGAATTAAAACGAAGTATCTTTCGGAGTAAATCATAGAGGAATACTATATAACTACCTTCTACTAAAGGGAATTATTAATACTTCAAGATATTACTTCAAGTACTCAAATTGTATTAAATAAGTTAACAGAAAAAAATTCGCAGAAATTAACTTTAAATGTATTGCACAAAATAATTCTTTTCTAATAACCTAAATAAAATAAAAAAGTAGCAACAAAATGAACCACCTTACATTATAATCAATTTAACTTATAAAAAGCAGACGTTACAATTAATCAATGTTATCTTAATCGTAAAGAAAATAATTAAAGAGATGTTCGTAACGGAATAGGTATTTGTCTGACCATACTCGTACGTGAAATGGTTTGCAAAAGGTGAATGCTCTATCGATCGCTGTGATTGTTATAATGGTTATCAACTATACATGATCGTACACGGAACATTCGCTTAATTATTAACTATCATGAACCGGCGATTGTAATCTCTAAAATAGTAGCCTGTCAAAACAACTGGGTAAATTGGCATCGAGAAGAAAATTTAACCTTTCGCTACGAGAAAATATTTTGTCGATGTGTTAATCCTTTTGATTCTTGCTGAACGTGTTTGCCCTTTAATTTTCATTTCAAAAATTTTTACTTGATTTTACGTGTTACTTGAGATTAGTCAATTATTTAGAGAACTACTTTTTATTGCAAATGGATATCTGAGATGATAGTTTTTAATAAAATACAGTATGTGCGAATAGTTTTCTTCAAGAAAGTCATACAGCTTTAAAGCTTATACTTTAGATTATGTCCTGCAGAATATAATGTTCGTGAACTGTTAAGAGTGGAAGATACACAGGCTACATACATGAAAACCCTGAAAGAGACACATATACAGTGATGTTGCACTAAATGATATGTGTCTCTGTTACTGAAACTATCAAACCTGTGAAATGATCCACAAGATCCTTATTATAAATTATACAATTTGTCGAAGTGATCTGAAGTCATCTACATTGATCCACATCAAGATAACGAATTAATGTGTGTACGAATTTGTGGTAGATTAGGTGTCTCATTTGTTAATATATTTTTTGACTTCATCTTTCATCTCAAATTAAGTACAACCCATACATTTAGTACTAAAAATGTATCTATGAATATCCTTTTAAAAAAGTATCCTACAAAAATATCCTATGAAATCCTTTGTGTATCCTATGATATACAAAGATCTTGTCTAATAATTCTTCTCACATATAACCACGATCCCCAATAAAAAATGCCTCAACTTATAAATGTTTTCAGTAATAAAAGTAGATATACAAGGTTTGTAATTAAATCTCTGATTAAGGAAAGAACAAACTCGTTAACCAAACCGAGTATTTGCAGACACTCTGCGGAAAAGCGAAATTGTAAGAACGAAGTATAAAAGGCACACGAGTGACAAAAGAAGAATCAGTCTAAAGAGGTGATGAAGATGTGTTAGAATTGTTTTGGTAGGTACTTACCTTCTCGACGAGCGCCGGCCCGTTTTCCATCGCATGCATAATGGCGTCCGAAATGCGGGTGTCCAACTGTCTGACAGCCCTCTCGGCATTCAGGCCCAACGGATCGTTACGACCATCGACCGCCACCACCAGCCTCTCGACCGTTTCCACGTAACCGGACCATGCGAGGTCTAGTTCCGATGCTGGTTCCGTCAAGCAACCCCTGTAACAACGTTATTTTTCTCAGAGAGTGCTCGTTGGACTAATTTGTAGTTTATGGATGGTTTTATGGGTTTAATTAATTAGAGATGTCGAGGTTTTGAGATTTTGAGGTTTTAGGATTTCAAGGTTTTTAAATTTCGAGGTTTTAGGATTTCAAGGTTTTAGGGTTACGAGGTTTTAGGGTTTCAAGGTTTTAGGATTTCGAGGTTTTAGGATTTCGAGGTTTTAGAATTTCAAGGTTTCAAGATTTCAAGATTTCAAGATTTCAAGATTTCAAGATTTCAAGATTTCAAGATTTCAAGATTTCAAGATTTCAAGATTTCAAGGTTTTAAGGTTTCAAGATTTCTAAATTGTAAGGAACCCCAAATGTAAAAAGCGTAAATTCCACAAATCTCCACTTTTCCTAAAAATCGACTCCCAAATTCCACAAAATTTTCAAACCCCTACGTACCTAACTTCCAAATCCCTAAATTCCCAAATTCCCAAAAACCCAAAAATTACCACAGTTTTAAATTTCTAATTTTCTAAAGTTTCAAATCTCTAATTTCCCAAATGTCCAAATTCCCAAATTCTCAGCTCCCAACTTTACAATACCCTATATCCTCAAATCCTTCAATCCCAAAATCTCTAAATTATCACAGTTTTAAATTCCCTATTTCCCAAATGTCCAAATCCCTAAATTCCCAAATCCCTAAATCCCCAAATCCCAAAATCCCAAAATCCCAAAATCCCTAAATTCTCTAAATCCGAAAATCCCAAAATTCCAAAATCCCAAAATTCCTAAATCCCTAAATCCCTAAATCTCTAAATCCTCAAATTTTTCATACATACGTTCCATATTTGTTGTTATTTATGTTACAGAATTTCGATGAGGTTTCTCGCATAAGAATTTTAGCGATATCATTTCTGAAGAATGCTTATGCCTTTTATTTTCTCTTTTTCAAGGTATCCAGTCATTTCAAAAGTATATTCTGCTGACTCACTTTGTGACTCACTCCGAACGTGTTTAGGCTTGTTTTGACGTGTCCAGCACGTACTTTTTAAATTTTTATGTTATTGACCCTGCATTGGGCGTATAGTCGCGCCATGATTAATGCTGCTATAAATATAAAAAATTTAATATTTGAAATTTAAAATTCGAGAACTTGGCAATTTTAAAATTGGAAAATTAAATTTGACATTTGGAAGATTGAAGAACTTAGTAATTTAAGAGTTTATCTTCATAATTTATTAATCTGGAAATTTGAAAATTTAGAAACCTGAGATTTTTTGTTCATTTAGAATTTGCATATTTAGCATGAGAATTTGAGTTATATTAAACTGCACGAGTCAGCAAAATTCGAAGAATCGATCCTAAATATCGAATATTCATTTGAAATAGTGTATCTGCAGTTGCAATTAATTATGATTAGATAATTTTCCCGGTATTCCTCTGCACTTCATCGCACAAATCAAAATTATAAAAATATCATTCGTAGAATTCGTAGAATCAGAAAGAGGCGCAATGAAATCATCCCCGACACGAGGTGCTTTCAAAACGCATTTTGGTTCACTCCCACGTGCTCTCTCTATATTTAGATTTCAAGTGAACGGTTTCAGTGGTTTCATCGAGCGTGTACACGTACCGGATAAATTAACCACAAAAGAATCGCAGTGACCCCAGGAATCCGGAAATCAATCGATCAAACCGCTTGCGGTTATTTGCAATTTACATCTGATGAATTTACACGGGTTATGATTATAAAGTTCTACTGTATTCCTGCTAAACGCTTGTACAAAAGAGACTAATGCTACTTCGTGACAAATTCGTATTCGTATAAAATGTAACACTATAAAAATTACAGAAAAAATTAAACAATTACTGTTTAAGAAAAATGACTGTTTAAGAAGGTACATTCTTATTGACTTCTTTAGTATCACCTTTACTAATTGATCTTTATGGTAATTTTACAAATGGACAAGAGTAGTTCAAAGTGATCTTGTATAACATCATGATGTCTTAAATAATTTTCACTTAAAATATCTTTAAACTTGTATTTTAATTTTTTGTATATTTTAGAGTGTACCTAAACATTGTCTGAATTTCATCAAAATTATAGGAGAGTTTCCTAAGTTGTCACAAATGATACTCATGATCTACAATCTATACCTGAGGAGCTACCTGCACTATGTCAGTAGCAGGTGCTTTAAGAAAGTAAATTCTTATCAAGCTTCTTTAGTATCACCTTTACTAATGGACCTTTATTATAATTTTACAAATGGACAAGAGTAGTTCAAAGTGATCTTGTATAACATCATGATGTCTTAAATAATTTTCACTTAAAATATCTTTAAACTTGTATTTTAATTTTTTGTATATTTTAAAGTGTACCTAAACATTGTCTGAATTTCATCAAAATTATAGGAGAGTTTTCTAAGTCGTCACAAATATTCATAATCTACAATCTATACCTGAGGTGCTATCTACACTATGTCAGTAGCAGGTGCTACTACCCTTGCTAGTAGGTAGTCGAATTTTAGAAAGAGACAAGAAAGGATTTTATAAGAAAGCAGCAAAGTAAGAAACGCGAAAGATCGACTACTGTCAAGGTTACTAACACCAGTTGCCACAGTGTTCCATAATGTAACAAGCTCATTTTCAGAAAATACTAAAAAATTAATGTAGAACGTATCAGCAAATGACTGTATCCACTCAACCGCAGACTTACCCAAGGTATTTCGAAAAGAGGAAAACCGGGAAAAAAATGAGAAAAAACTATAATACCAACTGTTCTATTGTTCGAAAGTCTGACAACACGATGAAACCCTGTGGACCGGGTATCTTGAATTTTTCAGCGAGCACACGGTCGAAAGGATCCCCCAGAGAAGGTAGGGACGTCAGGATGACTAATGCGATTGAAAATTGACAAAAGGCCGCGGTGAATAGGTTCGCCGGTACGGCTACAGTAATTACGAGAGTCGGCTACATCGTGCTCACCTCATGACATTAGTGCAGAATCCGCTGCAGGGCCTAACCGAGGGACCGATGCCCTTGCACCTTGGACAATAGGTCATCCTGAGCAACGCGCTGTAGCAGGCTTCCTGCTGAGGGCTGGTACCGGAAAACAGCACGCTGTCGGTTCTGTCCAGAACCGTTTTGCCGAGAGTCAACGCTTGCACCAATACTCTGGTGGCTTCGAGACTCTTGCTGACCGATTTCGACACCTGTTTCGGTATATCGCCGAACGGTTGGATCTCGTCCATCGTCTCGTATAAACAGGTCTTGAACTTCTCCGTGAAATCTTGCTCGTATTGGTCCGGGTTCACGGCTTTGTGGTACGCGATCGGAAATAGTTTCGTGAAGAACTCGATGAAACGTTCTTGAAGCATCTCGCGCGTGAGAGGCTGCTGCAAGGTGTCCGGCGTGTTGCTGGCTGACACGTAGTCGACCATCGCTTGGTACAACGCTTTTATCGACGGTCTGCTCAACACCGCCATTGTACGGTACACTTGATCGAAGAGGGTTAAGGTTTTGTTCTCCGATTGCATCGCGAGCATCGTTACCGTTTCTGAAAACAAAACAGAAAGATTAAACGCTTGTGTCGCTACGAGCATCGATACTTTTCACTATGCTATATTTCATTTAATTCTAATATAAAATAAATTTGATCATATACATCCCTCGAATTAGGCTGATTAATTATTTCGGAAGTTTCCATTAAGAAATTGTTTAAAAAACTTCATCGATTTGTTTACCGATAAAATAAAATATAAAAAGTTTAATTTAACACAAATTTTCTAAATCCTCTGCCTCCTGTGTCGTAATTTTCGTCTAAATTCACCGAACATAATTTCAGCTAAATTTTATGCACGCTGCAAGATTATAAGCATAATCTATATCACGAGACTCGTAGATTTAATGAAAATTCCGTGAAAATAAATTGTTCGGTTATTAGCGGTGAAATATTATACGAAGTTTGGAAGTGTATCGTGGCATCGTCTTGCGAAAGAAAATTTTGTAGCTATCGCCGTGGTACATTGATCGTAAAAGTATCGCAATAACAGTAACAAGTTCCTCGAAGTAGCTGGGAATTACAAGGGTGAGAAGATTTTATAGTTAACGCAACAGCGCGTGGATCGTAAAGGCGGGACAGTAACGCTAACGAGAACATTTATCGAAGTTAACCAGTGTTTATTGAGATAGAATATCTTATGGTATACGTGATCAGATGCAAACACTTTACAATAATTTCGTTCTCGTAAAAACGTCCGATGTTCCATTTTCGATCTTGCAACAGCTGCTGCCATTTCAATTTCCCCGTCTGTTTTATCGTTTTAGTCTGCAAATGAAATCAACTGCGATAATGGATGACAGTTGCAATAATTTATAAAACTTTAACTTGGCTACTTTCAATGCGAGTATTGTTCAGAACTAGGTACTCTTTTTAATCCAACGCTTTGGATATTAAACTTTAGACTTTAGAGAACATCTGTGAAATATTGCACCGTGGTGTAGAAATTAATACGCGTTCAGTTTATTAGGTTAATCTTTGGTAGTTTCGACTGCGGAACTTAGGGCCTCAGGGGTCTAACGTGGCGGGAAAGAAACAGGTAAAACGGCCATTGGTTAGGAATCATTTTGCTCTTATTGCTTGCTGAACATTCCGCTACACCAAAAACGAAGGAATTCGACACCAATTAAAATACAGCTTCAAACATTGTAATCTTTATAAATTATATTCTTTTATTGGTGTACATACGATGATATTCGGTTTAAAGAATTTTAAAGAACACACTTTTCTATAGTTGCTGAAAGTCGAATATTGAAAAACAAGAATCATTTATAAAGATAATACTAAAATCTTCCCTAGCAAGATCTCATTTTCTTACGTCTACGAGATTTCATAACCCGCGAATGTTTAAATAGAGATCATTGTTCAAAGAACAATCGCGTTTTCTTCAATTAAATCCATTATTTGCCGGTTAATCCGGGACCGCGCATGGTTAAATCGTTGAAAAGAAATATCAACCTATTAAAGCAGCCATCGAAGAATAATGGACTCGGTCCGTAGAACGTAAACCAAGAAGGACCATCTCGCAGCCCACGTATATACGATGACTAAGAACAAATTGCCGGCACATACAAGGGACCCAGTAACATTCTCCTCGTCTGGTTTCGCCTGAATCAACTGTGCAAGCGTCGGAATACCGCGCGAAGGAGGAAATCGACGGTAAAGGGAGAATAATAGAACGCGCGGAGGAACGCAAAAGAAGAAACAGAAGTGGCGGGGAAAGGACGAGAGGGAAAGCGGAGGAAACGAACGGAACACGTCCGAAAAGGAAGAAAGAAAAGAGGAACGCAAGGTAGAAGCATCTCGTCGCGCTGTTTGCCATCTTGGTCCAACCGGGTAGATGGTCCACCCGGTGTCTCCCTTCTCTTCCTTCGTCTTCTCTTTCTTCTCGATGCCTCTTCTTTTGCCTACGTACACTCGATTGCAACGTTGACTTCCTTTGGGTCACACGTTAAAAACTTAAACTCTCTTTTTGAACAAAAAGAGTTCAAGTTCTCTGATGTTCACTTTTAATTTTCGAGCTCTACGATAAATTTCTAAACTCGTTTTCAAGAAAATTTTTCAAAACCAAAATTCAACTTTCAAATTTTATCAAATACAAATGATCCCCAAATTTCTACGCCTCTAGAATTTCTATATCTCTATCAAGGAACGTAAAGTCTCCAAATTGCTAGATCCTCGAATAATTGTGCACGTAAGTCTCAAAATGCCATATCACCTAAACATTTAACCAAATATCCTTAGAAATTCCGTTTTTGCTTGAGTACCATATTTTTTAGAAAGGCTGATTTGCACTTGACTGTATATACAATTTCAACGCTGCTCCATCTCTCTCGCACCCAAGCTCGTCCAAAAGGCACTTGAGGCCATTCCGCGGTACTGGGAGGAGAGAGCTTCGGCATTCCTTTCGCCAGTCATTTTATTTTAGCGCCACCGTGTGGGAGAGAGTCTCTCCTCGCCTCTCTCTGTTGGTCTCTCTGTCTGTCTCTCTCTCGTCCCAGCCGGACCCACGACATCGTGTTCTTTGTCCCACTGTCTGCTCTTCGGATCCTGCGTCTACGCCACAACCTCTCCCACCGTTGCGGAGGCTCGTTCGTGCGAGGCCGATGGACGACGATGCTGGTGTGCTTGCACGGTATCTGATGATGGTGGCCACGTCCTGGAGGACGAAGGGGGTGCAAAAGGTACGTGGGAACTGTACCACGCAACCTGGTCGCTGGACCGGAATCGGAACGAACGAAATTTTAACCGCCTGTGGCTTCGACGCCGAACAAAATTATCTTTCGGTTCCACCACCGACGTCTTTGATCGTTAACACTTTCGCTGCACGCGTAGATGCATCCGACCAATCTGTAATTTAATTACCTGAGGTGTTCGGATGGTCTATGTCCAATTCGACGCGCAAAGGAGTGGAAGGTAAAGAAGCAAGGATATACAATTGAGATTTGGACATTCTGGCAATCGGGATTCGAGCAATTTCAGAAAAGGTGACTTGGGAATATGGAAATTTTGCCATTTTGAAGCACGGGGATTCTGGAAATTCAGGATCTCAGGAAATTGGAGGATTAGCAAATTTTAGAAAGTTAGGAATTTGAGAATTTGAAGTTTGAATAGATTGGAAGATGCAGAAAGGCAACTTAACGTAGAAACATTATGAACACGTTTGAAAATTCTGAGTTCGAGGATAAATTTGAATAGATTTGTAAATTTAAAAATCAGTGAACCTGAAAATTGTACAAAATGAAAATGAAAAAATTGATATCTATAATAAACCTTACAAACAACCTTAGAAAACAAGTCTAGAAAACGCATAAAAATTGCAGAGCCTAACAGAGCAATTGTATCTACCTCGATCAAGTGAAAATAGGTACATGTTGAAAGTGTGCAAGCGTAAAGAGACCTTCGTATTCTGTCATCCGTTGAACGTAGGTAGCATGTATCTTTTTCTTCTTCGACTTAAGAACACGAGTGCAATGTGCGAGCTTAATTATGTGCGGATGCGAGAAGTAAAAAGAAAAAAAAGGAACCGCTTCGAGCGTTCAGTGAGGAGGTTCTTATCCGTTTCAAGTGGCGCCAAAGAGCGATGAACACGTCCACTTGACGACGAGAGAATATTACCGAAATAATCTGCGGTCTCTTAACACCAGACACGATCCTGATCATTATTAGGGTAATTAATTATCCATTATCGTAGCCCGACGAAAATCTAATTTCCGTCGCCATTATGGTTCACGCTGCTGCGCTCGATAAGATAAAATTTAATCATCCGCGAATTCTTTGCACAATTTTCGATCGCTTGCATCTTTTAATATCTCTCTGAGGAAATAGGTTTTGCTTTTCAATAAAATGTTACGTAGAAATAGATATTTCATTGATAAATTGATCTTGGTTTAAAATTTTCTTATATCTTCGTGAACCATGTATCTGTGCCATTAAATTAAAGTGACGTTAAATGGGACACTGGATAGATACATATAAATTGTGAAATTTAAAACTTAAACATACTTTTATATACATTACATATTCATAAAGGTGAACTGTCAATACTTAATTGAAAAATGTAAAAATGTACATTACTGCAATGTATACAGCATGCATCTAAATGTCAGTAATCCTCAATGATAATTTAAAAAAATATGCTACTCGTAAGAGTGAACATGTTCAGCCTCTAAAAAGAAGTCGGATAAAATGAGCAGCCAGATATAAAAGCAATTGTATCGAAGAAAAGAGAAGTAACATTTTAAGAATGGATATGGGAAAGTTAAATTTTGTCCCTATTTCTTGGATACTGTAGTTTGGCAAAGGAAATCGAAGACGCGTGACCCGCGTTACGATAAATATCTCGACCTCGTGGTGGAAATGCGTTTTCCGCAGCTATCGAAAATAGAACGGACCAGACTGAAATCCAGAGACTAGGTTGCCGAGGCAACGACACGTGCGAGCACGATTTTCGTCTCTCTTCTTCTTTCTTTTTTCACCATCTCCTCTCGTTCTCGCACGCTGGGTCCACGTCCTTACATCAGAGACCCGCTTTGCTCTATCTACCGTGTGAAATTACTATACTTCACAGTGAATATAGTCAACGTTCAACTATACATCCGAGCGTGTAAAGGTAAAGTCATGCGCCACGAAAATCGCGGAGATACCTGATATAACATCCTCTATATAAGGACGTCAAGATATGACGTGGCTCTTCTGCTCTTTTCACCTTTCTTCTGCGACGCGTAACCTTTTCGATGTGAGCCAGATATGAGGGACGTCTCGAGAAAGATCGTAAAAAGTGTAAGACGTGGGTCACAAAATCTTTAGATATTTTACTATTTGGAATTTTTTATGTGAGCGAAGTATTTTAAGGTTTTAGGGAAGGCGAGTGTGATGGATTAAAAAAATATGAAGATGTGAACTGGATGTTAGAAAATTAGGAATTTAGGAATTTCGACTTAAAATGTTACGTTCTTACGTATCTACATGTTCCTACATACCTATTTTCCTAAGTTCTCAAATTTTCAATTCCTTCTTCTCAAATTCTTAAATCTCCAATTTACTAACGTTTCAAACTTCTTATTTCCCAAAGTACCTCTCTAATTTCCTAAATATTCGAATACTTAACTTCTCAACACCCAACTGTTTAAATTTTTGAATCTTTAAATCCCCAAATCCCTAAAACCCTAAATTCCTAAACACCCAAACATTCCCTGAATTCCCAAATTACTACAGTTTCAAACTTCTAATTTCTCAAAGTACCTCTGTAATTTCCTAAATTTTGTAATACTTAACTTCTCAACTTCCAACTGTCTACATTCCTGAATCTCTAAATCTCCAAATCCCTAAACACCCAAATATCCAATTCCCTAATTCCCCAAATTACCACAGTTTCAAACTTCTTATTTCCCAAAGTGCCTCTCTAATTTCCTAAATATTCAATTACTTAACTTCTCAACTTCCAACTGTCTAAATTCCTGAATCCCTAAATCTCCAAATTCCTAAACATCCAAATATCCAATTCCCTAAATCCCCAAAACTCTAAACATCCAAATATCTATTTCCCTAAATGCCCAAATTACCACAGTTTCAAATCTTCAATTTCTCAAAATTCCAAATTTCTAATTTCCCAAAAGTCCAAATCCCCAATTTCTCAAGTCTCAACTCTCTAAATTCCTAAATCCCTAAATCACCAAATCCTTAAATCCCCAAATCACTAAATCCCCACACAACTAAAACTCCAAATCCCCAATTTCTCAAATCTCAACTCTCTAAATTCCTAAATCCCTAAATCACCAAATCCTTAAATCCCCAAATCACTAAATCCCCAAACAACTAAAACTCCAAATCCCTAAATTCCCAAATCCCTAAAACCCAAACACTTAAAACTCCAATTCCCTAAATTCCCAAATCCCTAAAACCCAAAATCCCTAAAATTCCAAATCCCTAAATTCCCAAACACCTAAAACTCCAAATCCCTAAATCCTCCAAATCCCTAAATTCCCAAACACGTAAACCTCCAAATCCCTAAATTCTCCAAATCCCTAAATCCTCCAAATCCCTAAATTCCCAAACACCTAAAACTCCAAATCCCTAAATCCTCAAATTCCTAAAATCCAAAATCCCTAAAATTCCAAATCCCTAAAATCCCAAATCCCCAAAACCCTAAATCCCTAAATCCCTAAATCCCTAAAACCCCAAAATTCCTAAAATTCCAAATCCCTAAAACTCTAAATCCCTAAAATTCCAAATCCCTAAAACTCCAAACCCCTAAAACTCCAAATCCCTGAAACCCCAAATCTCTAAAACCCTAAATCCCTAAAACCCCAAATTCCTAAAATTCCAAATTCCTAAAACTCCAACCCCTAAAATTCCAAATCCCTAAAATCCCTAAAACCCTAAAACCTTTAAATCCCTAAAACCCCTAAAAATTAGTAAATTACCAAACTTCCAAATTTCACTTCACGAAAAAATGAAAAAATATATAAAATGAAAAGTTTCTAAAAGCAGTGGTCCACATTATCGAACACCCTATATATTCGTCTGGGAGAGTAACTTTATCGGTCGAGCAACCCATCCGCTCTTTGACCATGCAAATCCGAAAATCCAGAGTTAGTATTTCACCTCTACACCGATTACTGAACAAATACCACGGCACACGCATGAACGGAAAAATATAAGGGGTGCGTTCGAAACGTGGATTTGCGTTTAACTGCATTATCATACGTTTAAATAAATTCCGAGAAACACATAAAAGCCCACAGATGTAACGTTAAATGGCTCGGGCATCGAAATAGAATACTATTCCTTTGAAAATTGGCCTTTCAAATGTTAGAGCAGTTTACAATCCCTTGAAATGCATTTACTACCTTTATTTTCGTTCGAAATGTTACGGGATGAAATTAATATTAATTTCGTTTAGAAAAGGCCCGGAAAACAGTGCTTTGTGGAGTTCATACATATGTTAATACGTGGCTGTTGGAAATTTCTGTGAAATTTTAAAATGCAAGAAATTTTATTGTACTTTTCTATGTACATGGAAATTATCATCTTCTATTATAATTAATAATAATAGTGATTAAACAGTAAGTTATAATAATGGAAATTTTCATACTAATGGATAGAATTAAATACTGTATTCAGAAATAATGACTTGAAAATGGATTATTATTGTGGTAAAGATTGATAGAATTACATAAAAATTTCATAGAAAAATTTGATTATATTGAAAAATATTTGGGATATTTGGGAGTTTGAGCATATAGTATGCCAATATAACAAAATTAAATGGAAGAGAAATCTTTTACGTTGCTTCTGGTTACACAGTGAACCAAGGTTGTCATCATCTACGCGTTTGCACACGCGGCAAATTCCAAGGGCCAAGGGTCTCGATCATTCACATACTGAAATTTGATACTATTCTTCTCCTTTCTTCGTGCGCGAAATTTCATACATGCATAAGGCAAAAATTGACGAAACACCGAACGTATAGCGCCAAGAATTCTGAACGTGTATTTTCAGAATCCTGCAGTCAATTCGCATCTTTTCACTAGGGATTTAATGTGCATCCATCTAATCTCATTCTTCTTTATTTTTGATATTGACAACATATTAACAATTTTCTAAATTTTCAAAGTATTTCATTCAATATTGAATACACGTTACATTTGTCATACACGTATATGTACATATGTGTATACATTCTATACAAGATTTTCAAACTTTTTCATTGAACACTGAATACACATTACATTTGTCATACAGGTATATGTACATATGTGTATACATTCTATACATAATTTTCAAAGTATTTCATTGAACATTGAATACACATAACATTTCTCATACACGTATATGCACGTATATTTATATACTATATACGTAATATTTTTGTTTACACGTAATATTTTTGAATACACGTGCACATGAAAATTAATACGTTCCTATTATCGTTACACAGAAATGTATTCAACTGTTATTGTTATAGCAAACCAACTACCATCCAGATTTGTAAGGTTTTCCTGGAAACAATTTCAATTGGACCCGTTAAATTGAACGAATATTCGCGAGCTCGATCGACAGCTTCAATTGATGAGCAACGCGCACATTGAATTGCGTTAGACCTGTATAGCGTTGTTGGAATAAAAGTTCATAAAAATATAATCGTAATTATCTTGATGAGACTACAATCTCATTTATCGTATTTCCGCATCACACTTTTATCTTGAAATTTCCAAAATAATGTACCATGTCTCACAAAAATGTGTAATTAACTCGTTACCCTTAATAACAAAATATTTGTTAAATTAGAAAATATTCAGGTTCGACTGTAACTTTTATCTTGAAACTAACTTCCAAAATAATGTACCTTGTGTCACAAAAATGTGTAATTAACTCGTTAATCTTAATAACAAAATATTTGTTAAATTAGAAAATATTCAGGTTCGACTGTAACTTTTATCTTGAAACTAACTTCCAAAATAAAGTACCTTGTCTCACAAAAATGTGTAATTAACTCGTTAACCTTAATAACAAAATATTTGTTAAATTAGAAAATATTCGACTTTGAATTTAAAGAATGAAATATTTGGGCTGACTTTGACAAATCGGTTTCAATTACTCTCCCTAATATAATGAAACAAACAAGTGATTATTAACGAGGACTGCTAATGGATACATTTAGAAGGTTGGTAAATGTTTTCGCTTGGATTTCGCAAGACGATTACGATTCCCTGGGTTTGCTCGAAAGGAGCCGTGAATCGGGCAAAGAAAAGGGACGCGATACGGCGAAACGGCAATGAAGATAGAAAAAGTAACGCTGGCATTGTGAGAACGAAGAAATAAGAGAAAGATGGCCCCGTAAGCTACCGACGACACGGGTCATCTTTCTTATCTCGACCTTAACCAGCCGTTTAGTGCCGTTCCACACGTACGTTACACAGATAATACGGCTCACACCGATATTCCGCTATATTTGTAGGTGTTACCTGATCACCGGGTCGCCCACGCCAAGTGCTTAGGGCCTTGTACAATTGCACCGGTATCGAGGATTATCTTCGCTAGCAATTGAAAAGAAACCATGCTCCTCTACATTCGAACGTAATTATACGTTAGACGATGCTTATTATAGTGGACGGATATCGGAATCTATGGATTTCGACTTTTGTGGATTTCTGGAATTTGAGGTCTACTGGACTTAGGAATTTGGAATGAGCATTCTGATATCCAATACTGAATTTAATAACTAATTTAGACATATCGTATTATGATATAGTATAGTATTTAAACTAATTTAGACATATCGTATTTAGACTAATTTAGACATATTTAATAACTAATTTAGACATATCGTATTACCTACAATTAACACTAAACCTATCGACATATAATGTGCACTTAATTCGAAATTAAAAATGAAGTTGAGATACAAATAAGCAAACAACGAAACATAAATTAGTACACACATCTATTCTTTATCTTAGTAAAAATTAATGCTGTTTTTAAGGAATGTATTTTAACAAAATGTGTAGTTTATAATAAGGAACTTGTGAAGCGGTCACTTTGACTGGTTTGATAGTTTTAGTGTTAAAGAGCAATATGAACTTCGAGGATCCTCACAAAAGTTTCCACGCGTTAATAAAAGAAGACTAGCAAAACTTCAGCCTTTATCGCACTTAAAAAATTTCCAAACCTCATCGTTTGCAAATACCAAGAAACCAGCAGAAAAAAAAGAGGTGTGAAATTTCGAGTAGGTTTACAGCGAGAATCATTACACCGCGGTTAATATCGAGCCTGCTCGTGGCGGCGAATTATCTCGCAGGGAAAAAAAGGTAAAGATTGCCGTAGAAAATGTGCGAAATACCGTGTTCGTAGCTCATGGCTTTAAACCGCGGGTGACAATTAACGTTGGCGGGCCATTAATTGCCGCGACGGAAGGGGATGGAAGAAAGAATCTGGTCTCCTGCCTTCTTTTCCGGCTTCTACCCTCTTTCTCAGCTTTTGTCCGGGCTTCTGCCTATTCTGCTATCTCGCGCGAGTCACGTTCGTAAGCGGACAATGGTCTGCTCTTATCTCTAATGATCCCCGCGGATCTGTGTTCCTCGCGAGAGGAGAAAAAAAGTATTGAAACGATCCGCGGCGCGAGAAAGCCGCGGATAAGTATCTCTGGATAGCTTCGCGCGTCTCTTCGGGATTCCCGATGAAGCCCGTTTCGAAAAACGATTCGTAATTCTGAAAACAATGAAATTAACATACTGTGCTTCGTTGTCTGTCGGTTGCGTGTGAAATGTGCCGAATTGGATCCACTTCAAACTTTCAGCATTTTTTAAAATTAAAAGGTCTGTACAATTAGCTACTAACATGATTAGTAACAACGGTTATTAACGTAACTTTAATATAAGGATATCATTTATTAGCTACTACATAACATTATGAACACATGTTAATATCCCATATTTCATAGCAATATGTCATAGCTTATATCGTTATCGACATATTTAACCTTTAAACGCATATAGTTGTATAAATGCAACATACCAGTTTTAATCTTATAAATTATATACAAAATGTAGGAAACCTGCAATGAGTAGTGTTGCAGATATGCCACAAATCAAATACACAATAGTGTCGTCTCTTCGTTTTAATTTGAATCAACCGCTTTCAAGGTATTTTGTTAGTTGATTGTTTCAGGTAAAATTAGAAAATCATGCATTTAAGGGTTAATAATTTTGCATAACCTTTCCATACATGACATGTCATTAAGAGGGGCAATACCTTTAGAAAAATTCACAAATAGCTTATTTTCGTCTGTCTAAAGGTATTGCCCCCTTAACACGTTGACTGCCACGTCACCCTTATATGGATGACATTTAAATATCTATACTGATTTAGCATGTGTATTGTTAAAAATTTATTCATTTTACTAACCGTAAATTCTCGCATTAATTACATGGATCTATGGAAAATAAATGTAACAATATATTGTGCAAATATTTACAAAAACTGATCAAGAATTAAAGCACTACTGAAAGCAATTGAAAATTACTTTCGTGTGGCAGTCAACGTGTTAATGTGGAAAATAGGTCTGAAGTGAACTATTCACAGTTTTGATATAAACTACCAAATACTCATTCACTCTCTAAAAAAATCTCTATAACAAAAAATCATTAATTTGAAGTAATCAGTGTTTAATTATGTCACCCCATCCCCAATTTTTGAATGAATCAAATTGAGTGTGTAATCCTCAAACTCCACAGATTATCAGTAAAATTTTTGTTTGAAAAACCTTGATCATGATAGAGGGAAGTAGATCGTTACTGACCCCCCGTTAGTATTAATTGTTTCCGAAGAACGATAAATACAGATAACCGATAAACGAACGGTGCATGGAGTTTCGCGTCGAAATCTCTCTCTAAAAGCAGACATTAATGCACATACGTTTGTGCACGCGGCTGCACGAACCAATATTGACGTTATTGACCGTACGATAATCAAGACATTTGCGTAATTAATGTAACGAGCAGAGAACCCGAGTCGCTGTCGAGGAAACAATGATTATATTTTATCTTGCGGATAAATGCTGTTCCATTAATGCAGACGGATTGAAAGCAACGCGCTATTAAAAGCATGGAAAATGTACGAGTTTCCGGCTTTCGTTTAAACTTATCGGTTCTTGGGAAACGGAACGCTGCTTGATGAAAGTGAATGAACTTAAGAGCTGATTTAGCGATACTTTGAATAAAACATAGACTGAATTAAGCGGGGAAAAAATTATCGTCGTTTAAATTGAAATTATCGGCGGAGTTTAGAGTCCATTAGGGTAACTTTATGCTGGTTACGTTGGGAACAACACCTTCTGAGAAAGCGATATTTTTAAATCACAATGAGTCATTAAAAACGTTACACCGTTAGTTGGGAACAGATCATTCACTAAATTCATGAGATGTATGAGATCATTCTTAAAATCTCTCATTCTTAAAAGTGTTTTTCGATCAACTTCTGCACATGAAAGAATATTTTCTGCAATGACTTTCGTTCGAGATAAGTGGAAATAAATATACTGTGCATCGAAGAATCGTAAAGCACGTTCGTAAAATGCACGAGAACTGTAGCTAGCGTTTAGCCGGGGAGATATGTAATTATCTTGTTACAGAAATATATATTTCTGTAACAGATAATGTGCTTCTCGGATTAATCTTTCTAAGAATTCTACATGTTTTACAATAGAAGGATTATACCAAATATTGGATGTTGTGGCGTGAGTGATTAAAAAATAATGAGCAACGTGAATGACCTGGTAACAAAAGAAACTTTGGAAGATGAACTGTTTGGTGCAAGAAACAATTTTGCGGACGAAAGACTATATTTTTCGTGAATGTACAAACTGTTCGATGAAACGTGTATCAATACTTTTTTAGTACACATCCATGTAAAGTTATATTTGCAGAGGAGAGTCATTGATTGAAAATTTTCAAGCGACTAAGGATATCAGAAATTAATTGTGCGCAATAATCGTAGCTTCAACAGGTGAACCACGTTTAAAAGTCACACCACGATTTCTTACAAATGCAATGAGCGTTTGTCATGTTCGTCCAAGTGCAATAAAGGTGTTGCGAGATTCCACGTGCTTTGAAAAATTCCACATATACCGTTTTACGCCAGTTTACGAAGCAAATTTATCGTAAGATAAAACGTTTTCGCGTTCAGAAACTGCTACTTCATGTTTAAAATATACACAGCTTTGTGCTTTTATTTGATCATGTAGCTGTATGTCAAATTTCATTCTTTCAAATAAGAGTATTTATTTGTGAACGTAGATTGTTTGCATTTTTATTTCGGTGCAAATAGAATGAATTTTATATTTTTGCAACTGTGTAAGTACATCTTTAAAAAATCTATTATCTTAAAATCTTACAAATTTTACAACTTCACAAATTATTTAACAAATCAAATTTATTATTTGCATAAATGTAAAGCAGAAAGTGTTTCTACATTAAACAGAAGCTTTATTAAAGAGATAGTTACCTGAAGGATTAAAATTAATCCTCACATTTATTGAATAAAAATATTATTCCCACGATACACCTGACAAAAATTATTTCTTCAATTGAAATAAACTTCATTCCAATAATTCTACAGATATTCAATCCTACATTCGATCCCATATTCAAACAGTTATTAACATCTGCAATGGATATATTGTTCAATGAGTTAAAAGCGACTTCTTTTCAAATACTTTTTCATTCAAGAAACGATGCAAATATTTGAACGAGTTTCAACAAACAGATAAATCTGAAACGAACTTTGCTTTCAAATTATAAACAAAGAAATATATAAAGCTCCGCAACGAAATTCCGAAAGCGATAAAAAATTGTTGCGAACAGAAAGCTTATTTTTATGAGTGGGAATAAAAGTATCAATGACTGCTGTTACATTTATAACTCGAATTTAGAGCCAGCGTTAACAAAAGTTCAGTGTTCATATTAACAGGTTTACGACCACAGTGCTACAAAAATGATTTCAACTAAATAATAAAAAAAAAATTTAGAAAATATGAAGAAATTCAATTCTTGAAGAAATGAATGAGTTTCAAATAAAGAAATATGAAGAAATGAAAGAGCTAGACTCCATCTTATTTCTGGACTTAACATCGTCTAAACTCTCAGGTCCTTGAAACCCGAGAAATTAAATAAACAAAAAATAAGTGACTTTCTTCACACCTAAAATAAGAAGCAAACAATACAAAACCGTATTATCAATACAATCATCAATTACGAATTCGCCTAGCGAGCGAATTAAATCGTTATGCGGAGCGTGTATTCCTATCGGCGTGATACGCATCGAATTATTCCTCTGCAGTGATGTGCATTGAATCTCTGCATACTCGATACCTGATCGATACTTTAATCTTTACCGTTCAAATAACAAGCGACAATTAGACTACTTACGCCTGCTAAACAGGGCGGAGGCTACGACGGTGGTCACTTCTAGGAAAATAGGGTTGAGTCACGAGGAAAAATAACGTAAGCTATGCAGATAATTCTTTTACTTTGCACTCGAAAGATTCGGAGCTAGTTCGGGATGGAGGGATTTGGGAGTGGAGGAATTTGAGAATGGACGAATTTGGGGATGTGGAGATTTGAGGGTGTAGGGATTCGGGAACGTGAGAAAAATGTGAGAATTTGGAGACGTAGTGATTTGGGGATGTGGAGATTTGGAGATGTGGAGATTCGGGGATGTGGAAATTCGGAAATGTGGGGATTCGGAGATGTGGAAATTCGGGGGTGTGGAGATTCGGAGCTGTGGAGATTCGAGGATGTGGAAATTCGGGGATGTGGAGATTCGGAAATGTAGAAATTCGGGGATGTGGAGATTCGGAGATGTGGAAATTCGGGGTTGCGGAGTTTCGGAGATGTGGAAATTCGGGGATGTGGAGATTCGGAAATGTGGAGATTCGGGGATGTAGAGATGCGGAGATGTGGAGATTCAAAGATGTGGAAATTCGGAGATGTAGAGATCCGGAGATGTGGAGATTCGGAAATGTGGAGATCCGGAGATGTAGAGATTTGGAAACGTAGCGATTTGAGAACGTAGCGATTTGGGAATTTACCAATTTGGACATGTAGTAATTTAGACATACCCCGATTTCGATATATAACAATTTTCAAGTGGAGGAATACAGTAATCCATCGCTTCTGCAATACAAGAATTTAGCAACGCAAGAATTCAAAAGCCCAGAGATTCAAGAATAGTACTATCCTACTCTAACCAACTATAATAGCTCTCCTAAGCACCTCAGCCTCTCCACGCGCCAACCCATAGCTTAACATCAGTACATAAGTTTCTCCCTCTGTATCTAAAGAGAAAAGTTAAACAATAACACACATAACGAGACGTTTTCAGCCATAAACGCTGAACCAGTCTCAAAGCGGCAAAAATAGTTTGAAAACTCGTTGTACCGTGTTCTCTTCGAGACTTGTCTCCAATGCTGACACTTTTTCCCGGCGCAAAATGTATTCTGTCGGGTGCGTATAGAATTCATAGAAAGTTTCGAGGTTCGACAGCCTATATTATATGAGAAAGTGACTTTCTGCCAGTAAATTTTCTATCGGACGCAGAGGACATTTATGATTGGTCGTTGCGAGGCTCGAACGAAAAATACCATATAGACTAGTACAAATATCTATAGGTACCAGATATTTGATATATTTTCTACGTGGCCAATAAAGCGGAAAGGAATTTTTCCTTTAAATGCGTACGCGAAAAAATTTCGGGGGAGTTTCAGGAATATTGAACGCCGATACAGTTACGAAAATGTGGATATTAATAGAAGGGTAGGAGTCAAACTTTCACAGGGTTTATATAATGAAACGTCGCAATTTAACATTACTACGCTATTAATATTATTATATACGGAACAAATTGTACAAATTTTTATTCGTATATGTTAAGAAACTGTATCGTTAAATTACTTTGTAATGATAATTAATTCTGATAGTAATTTAAATAAAATGTTTATTAGTTCAACCGTGCGCAATTTCAAATTTACGCGCCAAGAATAAGAACATCTACAGTCTCTTTATTAGCACTTCTATAAATTGTACAAATTTTTATTCGTATTAAGAAACTGTATCATTAAATTACTTTGTAACGATAATTAATTTTGATGCAAATTTAAAATAAATTATTAGTTGGATCATACGCAAATTCAAATTTACGCGCCAAGAGCAAGAACATCTACAGCCTCTTTATTAACACTTCTATATTCTAACGAAGTTTATTATGGACGTAGGCGATTAAAATAAGTAGGTCGTATTTTTAATCGCTCTGAATTTCCATTTTCGTAAATCCAGTTTCAATTTCAAAGACAAATAATGTTCGTTTGAGAGCGGCTCAAGGCTGCCGGGTGATTGATTCAATTCCTTGAAGCCACATTTCTTAATAGCAACCTTCATAATAACTGATGTGTGAACGAGCCTGCTGTGTAGCAAAAACATACGTATATGCTTCGAGACAGCTTGTCTCCTCGCTTTTCTTCAATGACACTTCTATTTATGCATCAATATTGTGTAATAGTCTCTAATAGCAGTCGTGTTACTTTTTTAACACGCTTCAGTCGGTAGCCAAATAATGTAACTTTCGGACTTTTTACTTTTTTCGGAGTAGAATTCGTTTCTCTTGGAACTATGTTAAGGATGTAAAATTTATAGTTTGATAACTTTAAAATTGCAGGGAAAATTTTTTTCATGTTTTGTGTGAAATTATGTATTTGCAAGATCCAGTGTCTAGTTATTACACGTGAGCGCAACGTTCACTTCCGTTGGATAATGATACGTATGTACATGAGTTGCAAATTTTTTAATTCATAAGTCTCTATATTTATAGATTTCTACATAGTTTCATTTTTCTTTATCTTATTCTCAAATTCTATATATTGAAATTTTCAAATTTTTAATATTTTAAAATTTCCAAATTTCTCAATTATCCAAATCAGTACTCAAATTCTTAAACTTTCAGCGTCTTGAATCCTCAAACTCTGAAAGTCTTAAATTTCCAAATTTGTCAGCTGCTCAAATTCCAAAATTTTATAAATCCCAAACTCTCGAGTCTTCAAACATCATTGACCTCCACCTCCATCCACATAACATAATTTCGTGTATCATAACTTCCACGATATCCAAATATTTAAACACAGTATCAAAGAACAACCTTGTCTTCGATAAAGCTCACTAGAGAAGAAAAACACGCAACATACAGCAGATACGTATACATATGTGTACATATATACCAAGATATTTTTGGACCTAACTAACGTATCACCGAATCTCCTTTCATGACAGAAAAATGATGGCAAATGTGTAGAAAGGTGTATGATATCCGGATAAAAGGTCTGAGATTCCTTGTACGAGATCCTCCCTCGTGTAGGCGGTTCGTTCCGGATTCCTTGTCCACCTCCTCCTCGGTCTGCGTTGTTTTAGACGGTCTTTTTTGTCCTCTACCTCCGCCGTCCTCTTTCTTGTTCGCAACGTAGTATGTAGGTGCGTGCCTTTGTGAAATCTTCGCTGCATCGACCCTGAGACGTCTCCAGGGTAGACGATCACATCGGCTTCTCGGCTTTTCAGACTTCAGGCATCAACGGTACGCATTACGATTGCTAATGTGCTCTTTTCTCTATTTTAGGTTGAGGCGGTAAGATGGAGAAAAGGGGCAAAATATGGAACACTGTTCAGGCGTTGATAATTTTAAAATATTTTAGTGCTTTTAATGTGGAGATTATGGAATAGTGAAGTTTCTGAATTGGCAAATTAGTAAATTGGTGAGAAAACAAATATTCAAAATTCAAATTCCACAGTCACAAATCCTAAGTTTCCAAATTCTCAAAATCCACCAATTCCAAATTTCTCAAATTTCACATTTCCTAAATTCCACATTCTCCAAATTCCACATTCTGCAAATTCTACATTCTCCAAATTCCACATTCTCCACATTCCAATCTCCCAAAATTCCAATCTCCCAAATTCCAATCTCCCCAAATCCCAATCTCTCAAAGTCCCAATCTCCCCAAATTCCAATCTCCTCAAATCCCAATCCTCCAAAATTCCAATCTCCCCAAATCCCAATCTCCCAAAGTCCCAATCTCCCCAAATTCCAATCTCCCCAAATCCCAATCTCCCAAAGTCCCAATCTCCCCAAATTCCAATCTCCCAAAATCCCAATCTCCCCAAATTCCAATCTCCTCAAATCCCAATCCCCCAAAATTCCAATCTCCCCAAATCCCAATCTCCCAAAATTCCAATCTCCCCAAATTCCAATCTCCCCAAATCCCAATCTCCCAAAATTCCAATCTCCTCAAATCCCAATCTCTCAAAGTCCCAATCTCCCAAAATTCCTATCTCCCAAAATCCCAATCTCCCCAAATTCCAATCTCCCAAATTCCAAATCTCCCCAAATTCCAAATCTCCCAAAGTCCCAATCTCCCCAAATCCCAATCTCCTCAAATCCCAATCCCCCAAAATTCCAATCTCCCCAAATCCCAATCTCCCAAAATTCCAATCTCCCCAAATTCCAATCTCCCCAAATCCCAATCTCCCAAAATTCCAATCTCCTCAAATCCCAATCTCTCAAAGTCCCAATCTCCCAAAATTCCTATCTCCCAAAATCCCAATCTCCCCAAATTCCAATCTCCCAAATTCCAAATCTCCCCAAATTCCAAATCTCCCAAAGTCCCAATCTCCCCAAATCCCAATCTCCTCAAATTCCAATCTCCCCAAAGTCCCAATCTCGCAAAATTCCAATCTCCTCAAATCCCAATCTCCCAAAATACCAAATCCCCCAAATCCCAAATCCAACGTTCTACATCCCTCAATCTCCAAGTATCAAGATTCATAAATTTTCTTTTGCCACTCCAGAGGCGATTTATGAAGAAGTCTATATTTTAAAAGTTCCAATAAAATCGTTGACCCAGAACAGAAGCTGGAGCCCTCTTCTTGTAAGTACATTTCAATAAGAATGGATGAAAGAAGATCCAAAACTTTTTAAACTTTTCAAACAGTCGACATTTTTCATTTTAGATAATAATCGAAGTTCCAACTTTTAAATTTTAGTAACTTCGGAAATTAAGTAGTAAATGAAGGTACTAAGATAAAACTGAGATATAAAAGTTTATTTTTTCTTTATTAATTATTTTGGAACTAATTTTGTTCTTTTAAATTCTTTTTATCTTTTCTTTTATTTAAGTATATTTGAGAGGACAAGTTTCGAAGTTTAATACATCTTCTAGTTTCGCCTTAAATAATATTTATTTGTTCATCTTCTATTTAAATACATTTTTGAAAGGGTAAGTTTGAAAGTTTAATGCATCTTCTAGTTTCGCTTGAAACAATATTAATTTATTCATCTTCTACTTGCATTTTAAATAATATTATTCTATAAAACATTTTTAAAAGGGTAAGTTTGAAAGTTTAATGCATCTTCTAGTTTCGCTTGAAACAATATTAATTTGTTCATCTTCTACTTGCACTTTAAATAATATTATTCTGGAACACATCTTCCGTTTGTAGTTTAAACAATATTCACTTGCAGTTCGTCTTCTGTTTGCACTTTAAATAATATTCATTTGCAGTTCATCCTATATTTCCACTTTACATAATATTATACTGTAACACATCTTCTATTTGTACTTTAAATAATATTCTTTTATAATGCATCTTCAATTTGCATTTCAACTGATATTAATTTATAATAAATCTTCTGGTTTGTTCTTCAAATAATATTATTTTCTAATGCACATTTTAATTGCAGTTTAAATAATATTATCGTGCAATGCATCATCTGGTTGCACTTTAAATACAATTCTTTTATAATGCATCTTCAATTTGCGTTTCAACTGATATTAATTTACAATAAATCTTCTGGTTTGTTCTTCAAACAATATTATTTTTTAATGCACATTTTAATTGCAGTTTAAATAATAGTATTTTTTAATGCACAGTTTAGTTGCATTTTAAATAATATTATTTTGTACTGCATTTACTCGTTGCACTCTAGCGTCGCATCTTGCAGCAGCTCTTCAACTAAAATTAATTTGTAGTTCAATTTTGTGCGTTTAAGTGAAAATGTTGCTTCGCATGCGGTACATTTAATTTTCTGGTTAGTAATGTAGGTGCATTAAGATCAGATTACAGACAATTTAAATTGTAAACCACGCCTTTGTCCAATTTGTCTTTCTTCTGCTCCATTTGTAAGGATTGCAGTTCCGCCGCTATTGCATTGTTAGAATAACCATCGTGTACTTTACGGTTACAAAACCCTTGTTCAACTGATGATAATAGAGAGACCGAGACGAACGAATATTAAATGATATAGAAACTTTACGAATATTCCGTAAAGTGTTCAGATTTCCACGAAGTACGATATTAAAATATATTTCCACTAACCGATATCTTTCTCCAATTAAAATTTTACTTCAATATCGATTTATTAATTATATGAAATTTTGCTTCGTTAAAACTTTATTAAGATTCAATCGACACGTTCTATCAAGACTATATTAAAAACCTCGTTAATTAACCTTTTATTAAAATTTCCATTGAATTTTAATAAATTAGTATATTAATTAACTTTTAATTAAAGTGTTTGCAAAAGTATTATGAAAATCGCCTGTTATACATTTCATATTTCTTTTTGTTCAATACAAAAATCTACCGATTTCCACTTTTCATTTTTTACATTCAGTTATTATACAGTACTAAAATTGTTTATGGAAATTGCTTAATTAAGAGGTTCATTAGTGAACGCTTTTCTCAACCGAGTTTTGCTTAATTAACCGATGAAAATAATTACGGAAGCTGATTAATAAAAGCCGAACGTGTAATAACTTTTTAACACAATTTTGATTTTATTTTTATGACTAAAGTAACATAATTATCTAAACAAAAATTCTAAATGAACAAGACAAAGTTGAAAATAAAATTTAAAAATAAAATTTTAAGTTAAAAATAACAGGAGACCAATGTTCAAATATAAAATTTATAAATTATTAAAACGATATCATAGTTCTTGATATATTTGCGTGTGTACTCAAGAAGTTTCAGAGAACTTAGCAGATAAGAAATCCCTAGTTTTTGCTGCAATTTTAATCTCGTTCAGTGAAATCAAACAGGTCGTTTTCGATAGGGCGTATTTACACAGCAAACTTGGACATAAATCTCGTACTCTTTAAAATCTGTATCCAAACTAGTCCCAGTTTCTCCAACGTAAATTTGTCAGAAATACTTGATAAGCTGGATATTTGTACAACATTTGTCTACAGCCTGAAAGAATTTTTCTATGCTTTGTTTGTTCGCCGTTTTATGGTTATTCCTCCGCATACCAGATATACGTACCCATTTCGTGCTTCTCCTTTATTTATACATATAATCTGTGAATTGTTTCATTTCAATTGGTTGGTTTTTTAGATTATTTTATTTATATGTTTTGTTGGTGGTTTAGGGATTGGAAAAATTATTTTTTGAAAATTTAGGTGTGTTAAGCAATTTCCAAACACGCAATTGTAAATTCTCAAATCTACAAATCTTCGAACCCTCAGATTATTAAAGCATTGAATGACCAAATCTTCAAATCCTCAAATTCCTAAATGCAAAATTTTCCAAATCCCCAAATCTTCAAATATTTAATTCTTCAGATTATTAAATCATCAAATGACCAAACCTTCAAAGTTCCAAATCTTCAAATCCTCAAATCCCTAAATGCCAAATTTCCCAACTACCTAATTCTCTAAATATCCAAACCCTCAGATTATTAAATCATAAAATGACCAAATCTTCAAATTCCCAAATCTGCAAATCCTCAAATTCCTAAATGCCAAATTTCTCAAATCCCAAATCTTCAAATTTCCAAACTCTCAGATTATTAAATCATCAAATGACCAAACCTTCAAATTTTCAAATCTCCAAATCCCCAAATTCCTAAATGCCCAACTTCCTAACTTCCCAAATCCTCAAATCCTCAAATCCTCAAATCCTCAAATCCCCAAATCCCCAAATCTTCATATCCAAAACCCCATAACTCCCAAATTATAATGAAACTTTGAAATACCTCCCAAACTACTAATTTCTCGAACATTACATCTAAATATTCGACAAATCTAACCATCTGCCGCTCAATAGGTCACCATAATCCTCCATGTCCCTTTTTTTGACAACCAAAGTCATTGACTCGAAAGTAGTTTCTTTGCAAAGTGGTACATCAACAAAAGCGTTTTCTCTGCTAATTTAAGCAATATTGAATGTCTTTATTCGTTCATTCAGTCGGTCATAGCCGTTTGAATGTTGTTCAATTGTCGGTTGATTTTGAATCTTGGAGATTAAAAAGAGGTCACAAAGATTGAGGTCTAGAGGATAAAAGAGCTGGCTCTGTGCTATAATGTTCGGTGCAGCATAAAAATTCGTTGACTGAGACTGCAATGTGACCTGACGCGTTCCATCTGCGTGACTCACTTACCTTGGATAATGTTTTTTGTCGATTAATTATTCTATATCAACTAAGCTGATTCAGATGTATGCAGGATGATCTTCATGCGACAGGACTCGAGTTCTTTCATTTTATTAAATGTGACGAATGTCTTAATAATTATTTTACGAATTTTTCTTTGAATTAAAGTGTCTTTAAGTTGGAAAATTTATGAATATCATGGATGACAAATTATTCTAAAATTCAAGTATAATATTCTATTTGTCTTTTATTATAAATTAGATATACATAATAATGTAACTATATGCTGCTATAAAAAAATACAAAATTCTAATTTTCTTTTAAGGATGAAATTATATTTTTCAAAATCTTCTTATATCTGAACATTCTTCATTTAATGTAAATACCACCTTGTATGTTTATCTAAGTTTTCATGAAGGACGATCAAATTTATTAATTTATAAAATATCGTATATAATTGAATATCATATAACACATTATACAGAGTGTTTCACAACTATTGTAGGTTCCTGAAATGGGTTTTCAACTTATTAGGAACTAACTACATTTTTAAGTTACTCTCAACGATTGTAAGAAGTAAACAGAAAGAAGAAAGCAGCTGCAACATTTCGAAATTTCTCACTTTTTCCCGCCAAGTTGAGGATTTATGTAGAAAGTGATAGTCCAAAGTTGCGTCCCGGTATGCGGGAGAAGCAAAATGTAAATTTTTTAATCCATAATAAATCATTCGCCACTAAATTGACAGAGTTTCGCATTTCCAGAATGATAAATGCACGCATAAATCATATTCCGAATAAAATGCGAATCTTTTGATAATTTATCACGACGTCTAGTGAGTTACGACTCGTTTCAAATTAAAATCAGTTGCCGAATCATTTTTCCCGGTTACGCGAATTATACAGGAATCGAAATGTATAGGAACGATACGAGAATCGCGGTTTGAATATTTAATGAACGCGTGAAAAATGATGAAAGAAAGCTGACCAGTTTTAATGAGCCGCTCGCGAAAAGTCTCGATGAAAATCGATACATTATTTATTAGTATTCATTTTTCTGCCTGACCTGACATATTATACGTATAATAACCAATATTTCGTTGAAAAATAATACACATTGAAAAATAACAATAATAAAAAAGTTAGTAAACCCATCGAGATACACACTGCAATCGTAAAAAAACAATATTCGACGGAAACGTTGAAAAAAATGTAAATATTGTACCGCAGTAAAATCAATCTCCCAACGTATTAAACTGCCAATTTTATTTTTAATCGTTGAAAATCTACAACTCGGTCAAGTAGGACAAAAAAATAATCGATGAAACGTTCAGAAAAATATTTTTCACGCACGTTTGAAAAATTGAAGAAGCAGCTGCTCGAAAAAGCAAAATGCAAACCGTAACGTTCTCTGCCTATTATTCAATCTACTTTCGGATATTCAGAAACGCGATTTACGTCGACAGTCTCAGAAATCCACGTCGGCTCGTTGAGAGAGCAGCGCACACGGTTTCCGTGTTATGGCTGCCACGATTTATCGTTCTGTTTGCAAAGACGTATGTATTTCCATGTCCTTTCTTTCGCGTAAAATGTGCTTCGAAAATGTAACACAACAGTGAACCTATGCACATTATCACATCTTCTGTCCTGTTCGTTCAATTTATGACAGAAAATGTTCTAAATACACTGTGTTAGACGTTGATGTTCCTTCAACAACTACTGTGTTTATTAAGGAGTGCTGTGTTTAACACTTTGATTTATAATATCGTGGAATATACAATAAATTGTATATCAAACTTGAAAATTTTGAGACGATATTTTTAAGATGTTACACTAACATTTTATAGAAAATATTTTGTAACTTTTTAAGATTCTAAAGATATTGCTTCCCTTAATTTAAAATATAACATTTTCTGTTTGAAGTTTGAAGATTCATATTGAAATTTATTTATACACAAAAACTCTTTGTTTTCTATTTTCAACTCGCCCTAAATCACTCAAAAGACCTCCAATATTATTTCTGTATGAAAGTACTATAAAACAATATTTGAACGAAAAATCTGATATTAAGAACGATATGTTTCTGAGAAAAAACGGACGAACTATTTTTCCTGTGTACAGCCCGTTGAAGCAAAACATCTTTATCCGAATCTTGATTTCATTAATTTGTCGTGAGAAACGAGGCGAATGAAACTGATGGCATTGCGCAATGCCGAGAGAAATTTTGTCGGATCCTCTGTCATGAGTTTAAAATAAATTACCACGATGCAGGCCGATGACCTGGCCCGCCCAGCACGTGCAAAAATCGTTTTCTCCCTCCAGCAACTCGCCACACGCGGAGCCAAAAGTATTGTAAGAACACGCTTTGGTCAACGATCTTTAAAGCCTAGTTTACATTGCCAGAATAAATAAAGCTGGTGAGAAAAATGCGTTTAATATACTCGCTTAGACGATTAGATAGAGAGGATAGCGCCAAGGTTAAGTCTCACGATAACGTTGCTTATAGTTTACTGTGAAACGGGATAAATAAGCTTCTATAAATTTGTAAATACGATATTTTACGACGTTTACAATTTTTTTTAGTCTTCAGACTTTTTACTCGTCGAATTCGTGAATTTATGAATTTAGGATTTTTCGATATTTGAAGATTTGAGGATTTGAGAATTTATGTATTCGTAGGACAACTATTCTATTTATCTACTCAACTACTCTATTTTTAATTTTCTAAATTTGGAAGTCAGAGATTTCCACATTCTGAACTTCTAAATTTCCCGCTATTTTAATTTTATACATTCCCTTCCATTTCAACATTCTGCATTTCCCAAATTTCTAAATATGTAACAAATAACAAAATTAAAAATTGTTAACCCTTTGCACTCCTCTGTCGAGTGTGGCTCGACATCACATTTCTCTTGGAACTTACAAATAATTCAGATAAATAGATTTTTATTTATTTGTCATTTATAATAAATGAAAAATGTATTTGTCACGTACTTCACACTGTTGCAATACATTTTACTGAGAAACCCTAACTTGATAAGTTTTTTGTAAATTAAGGAGTCGGTAGGTAAATTGCGGAGTGCAAAGGGTTAAATTTGTAAATAATCAGCTTCACCACGTGTTAAACTCCTATACTACCGAGTCCACCCGAGATTACCCGAGTCCGAATACGAAAATTGTCCACAAAACCCTAATTATAAACATTTTTTGATTCCTCAGTGCATGCAGATTCGCTGAAAACTAAAAGTAAACTCATATAACATTATCCTAAACGTAGTTACAAGTTTTCAAGTTTATCTCCAGCAATTTAGACTACGATAACGAGATCAGAAAATAAAAAACCGTTCGTAACCCTTCAACTTTTAACTGCATCACTAATATTTTGGCATCGACCGTTTGAAACTTTTAATAACGCGTGTTTCAGTCGTCGATTTTAATCTCTTACCGTATAATTTATTTATCTGAACATATTTATGCAATATTAAAACGAATGATGAACAAGATTTATTACATTATGAGTGACAAAATTAAATTATAAGAGTTTAACGTAGAGATGTAAATACTTTTGCAACATTCAAACTAAACTACTGCTCTAATATTGATATTTAAACTGTGTTAATTAGTTCTGTAACATTTGAAAACTAGATAAGATAAAAGAGAATTACATACGTTTACAACTATATCAACATAAATTAAAACATGCTTAATTTAAGAATCTTACAAACAGTGGTGTTGTAATTGAAATATGATAATGAAATGCAATTACATGGCATAAATAAATGCAGGTGGTGTAAATGAGTTTGCTTCTGTTTAGAAGTAATTATAATTATATAATTGTGAACCTACATATACAGTAGAAAACAATAAAAATACATACGAAGAACAAGGAGAATCTAAAGATAAAGCGCAGTGCTCTTCCGGTGTTAATGAAATCATCCCTCAAGAAGCAGGAACATCTTAATCCTAAATACACGTTAAAATGCAATTCGAAACGGAACGATCTAGATGCAAGCTGGCTCAAAGCTCGTAAATACTCCGGAATGGAAACATTAATGTAATTTGATCTCGAGATAATTTTCCGTAGAGCCAGGTAAGGTCCTATTGTTCGGCATTGTCCGTATAAAACATGTCTCACGCGTGTCGAGCCTCATGAATGCATCCAGCAACAATAATAGCAACGCTCTCCCGCTGGGTGGGATAGCGAGTGCACTTAGAATCGCAGCGGTCGTACTTGTTGATGTTTTAACAACCCCACGTGCGAAAACGGAATGTAGACGGCAATACTTTTAACCCCACCGATATCATCGACGTTCCTCCTGAAAAGGAGTACTTTTCAAACGAGTCTGCTACCTAAAGCATCCTTCCATCTTTTCAACCGAAAACTAATTGCGCGTGTAACTCTTTAAATCGGTTCAGGTACATTTTTTCAAACTACATGTTCCAAACGTTAAATAAACGAAAGACTTGATGGTATTTTTACTGGCAGGTGTAAAACTTTCCAATTGGAAAAATTCGACGAATGTTAGTTTTCTATTACTATTGTCTACTTCCCTGTGTTTATACACCACGTATAAAACTGTAGACTCGGTCCAAAAGTTTTTATTTCAATCTACTTCTGTTAAAATGGATGTAAGTCTTCCAAGTGCTAGAGGTTGTCTTACTTCTCACTCTACAACTGTACAGATGATTTTCAACCCCATGTATTTTTATGGTCAGCACTACAATATTAAAAAAGTTGATGTATGTCATAATAAGTGATCTTGAACTACAAATTATAATTGGTCTCAAACTGAAGCGTACAAGATGTACGAGTCATCAAAGAGGTATCAACCTTGAACAAAATGAAAGAATAAAATATATAAGCAACGAAGATGGAACTGTTCGAAACACCCTGTATACCGACTTTTACCCAGTCAATTAGTCTTAGCAGAGGTGCAGGTCGAAAGAAAGCACCTTCTCGCGATAATTACCACTAGCACATTTCGTGGCTCGAATGGGTCGGGCAATTTCGAATTCGTGGCCCGGAGGTTTCGTGGCGAGCTGCATTTTCGAGAGAGCAAGAGAGAGCATCGGCATCGAACAGCAACGCGAGTCGCAATGCACGCACAGCCTTATACGGACGCGAGAAAGCGAACTCTCTCGGTCTGCTCTTTTCCCCTTCCTCCTTAGCCGTTAACCCGACCGATCCGGACCGTGGAACCCAGTCCTGGACATCAAACAGGACCAGATATGCTACGTTGCACCGCCAAACTGGTGTACGTGCGACCACGTTCCGTTGTCTGGACCAGGTGCAATCGACAGGTCGCTGCTGCCGTTGCATTACGTTGCGACCGCAGGATACCTTCATTTATCGATTTTACCCAACGATCGAATATTCATCCCCCTACGTACGAATTAGGGAACACGTCAATTTTTTTTTCTCCATATTTCGACGTTTATCCTTTTCTACCTGCTCTGCATACGCTTTAAATACGCTCTTTCTGTGGAACTCGTTTTCATTTTTAACCACCGCTTATTTATTATTCTCTGTCACATTCTGGGAATTTGACTGATGCAGGAGAGCTTGAGAATTTGCAGATATATTTGCAGAAAAGCAAATTAAAAGCATTTGGAAAATCAGGAGTTTAAAAATTTATGACTGACCTAAATGTTGGTGAATTTGAAATTTTATAAAAATAGAAGAGTTTATTTATTTGACTAGTATACAACATGTTACCTTTGCGTTGTATGCTATATTTTACATTTTATACTGTGATAAATAAAAGATTATAAAGTATATTGCAGACCATGTAAATTATGAGAAGTCGAGAACCGAGAAGCAAGGCAATATTATTAAATTTTGCGTGTGTACTTACTTGATTTCGAAACAATCGAATATTAATCAATTTAACGATACTTTTCTGAATAAATAATTTGTGTATCTTCCAACGACGTAATAATTTCGAACGAATGTAATTTGAAAGTAAGCTAACAACAGGTACCGTTTCAGAATGTTAATTATGTATTAATACGTAAATATTCAAAAGGAATATCGTTGCAGCGTCATAAATAGCTATCGTAATACGAAACATTTGTATTCCACTCCCAGTAGCATCGCTTATTATTCAATAGCCGATATGTATTTCTTGTTATCTTCCACGGAAAAAATTCCCCAACGCTCGCCATTATTCCTATTCAATTTGAAAACTTTGCGAAAGAGTGTACACGCGACTTTCAAGTTCCTTCGTGCCGACATTTCTTATTCCAACGCGGTTCTCTCCTCGCCGTTTCTTCGATTCGTACTTACGAATTTAACTTTACCTCAGCCACGCACGTTTACGGAGGATCGTTCGATGAAATTCAAGCAGAAAAGACCCGTGCCATTTTTACGTCATATAAGAGAACGAATCGAACATCAGAGGAGAAAAGACGGGTAACGGGGAAGAGGATGGAGAACGAGGAATGGGTCGAGGCGAAAGAAAGAAAGGTAAAAACGACGAGAGGGATGAAAAAAGTAAAAACTTCGAAAGCTGCAAAGCGAGCTGAACGTGTCTGGAAAGAAGACAAAATAGAAGAGAGAAAGTAGGGAGCCCGGGGCAGAAAGAGAAATAGGAAGAAAAGGGCAGAAAAACCACCACCGATGTTACCTTCCGATGTCTAGAGGGTGTTGCCTTTCTAACGGAAATTGTCTACGAGGTTTCACGGATTTTTCCTAACAAAGTACCGGATTTTATGCTCTACACGAAAATAAAAAAAATGCAATCTTGTTTTGGCCACCTTCTATGGAAATACCGCAACTCTTAACGGGGTGGGTTTAAACCTATATTTTTTTAATAATTTTGCACGATGCTTTAAATAAAAATCTGCTGACAGCTATTTATTTTAATATTTCGTATTATATCTCCCTCATTTTTATTCTTTAGGGGAAACATTTTTTTCATATATCTTCATACAATTTATCGGACATAAATTTTAAATAAATAATAAACCACAAATGTTTTACTCCCGATATTTTTCATAAAGATGTAAAAATAAAAAATTAACAGAATATCCCATAAAGGAGTGTATCGCAGAAATAAAATCATAATATAAGAAACGAATTTAATGAAAGAAACGGTGCACCAGTTTTTCATATTGTATCGCGAACAATTGTCGATCGAAAGTGTTTGAAGAGGGAAGTCTTGGTGAATACATATCTTTAAAGGAGAGAAGCTCCAACGGGGACAAGTTCGGTAATTCACGAACCATAGTACTTATCGAAAGTCGTGATCAAATGCTGTCCCCATGGAAAACAGACACAACGGGAAAAGATAAAATGGGTAAACTGCTAAGGGAAGTAAAGAACGAGAGGGAGAACGAGCGTTCCAGTTGGCACGTAAAAATAGTAACCTCGGCTTGGTTTTGCCAATTTAAGAAACTGTTTCGCTCAATCCCATTTCTGGAGTTCTCAACGAGGCTACGAAATGCCCTGTTCAGACGATCCGTCGTTACTACGCTCTTTCCTTTACTTCCAATCGAAAGGATCAAGTCATTTGAGCCAACTTCCTGCTTATGGCTCTCCTAATTGATGCCAGTTATTTTTCACGGCGTTATGTATCCAATTTAAAAGGAAATGAATTAAAGATGAATCGAGAATGAACGTCTTTTTATACTGCTGGTCAAAATTATAAGCTAGCTCCATTTTTAGCTGACACTAATACTATCACTGTTTTTAATTCTTCAACTGTTAAATATTTGGTCTCTTCACAAATATGATTCTTAACTAAATTAGTTTGTTAAAATTTTTGAAATAAATTTTGACTACCTATCTAAAGCACCTTTCCCGGTCATGTGCATAAAATTTCTATAAAATAAATTTAACTAAGCACCGTAAAGGTCTTAACTACCATTCAGGACGCTGATGTTAATACTAAAAAATAATCGATAACACTAACCTTCCCTAACGTTTGTTCCCGGTTGCAGCGCTTAAACCCTTTCCTTCCTATTGTAACCATATGGCTACACATTTTAATATGTGTAATCCACTTCGTATAATCATTTTAACATGTATAATCTATATCCTTCTTTAAAAGAAAATTTTTCATTAATATAATAAAAATAGAACGATGATTAAATAATTTGAGAACGAAAGAGTTTGTCAGTATTAAAATGTGTCTCGCTACAAAGATGAATGCATATTCTGCCTTACACAATATTTTGTAGCCGCCACGAATTTACTGTTTTCGCAGTTTGGAAATTTAAAACGCATTGCTCATGATGAAGAAATAAATTACCTCTTAATGCGTCCGCCGTCGTTGCCAGAAGACCTTGCAAACTTCTGCTATGATGATGGATCAAGTCGTGAAAATCTGCTCTGGCCTGATGTCTTAATTGTTCCTCGGTCTCCCGGTTACAGCACAAACCGGCACAAGTTGCTGAAACAGATTTCAAGTTTCACGTTATCCATTGCACAGAAAAATGTCTACAACGGAAGTAGGTTAATGTACCGATGTTCTGCAAAAATTCTTACGACGGTATCTGCTAACTTTCAGTAGAGGCTGATGGTTTTAATCGATTATGGTTTTAGACATTCTTCGACATTCGAGCTTCTATAAATTAGCTGGTATATGCAGTATTGATAAATTTAAAAAATTCGATCTACGTTTCATAATTTTGCTATTTCTTATTTGCTCTAATATAATTTATTTATTTTCAAAATATTTTTCTGCGTAATTGAACATTGTTGGAACACAATAAGTGTAAAGTTTAAAACCGTTGATATGCATTAATTTGTTAAACACGTTTGAGAAAGGAAACATTTATCGGTGCTTTGTTTTTCACACATCGGATCATCAGTTGTATCGCGCAAATCTGCTCGCAATGTTTGCAAGCAAACAACTGTTCTTGCAGCGGGTGCAATATGTCATGCGAAATAGGGTGCACACATGTTTGCAGTAAAGACGATGGGTGGCGGATGAAAAGAAGTGGATGCGAAGTGGAACGAGGCTAAAAGGACCTATTGAAACGAGCCAGGACCTCTTGAGGATCCCGTTAGTCTCGTTCTATTTGTCCGTCCATGACCCTTGTGAGATAGATACATACGAGTCTATCGTACTTTATCGAGCAATCGTCATTCTACTGTAATTGCACGAGGCAAACGGACGCTGAATGTCCTCTTCGCGTTTTCGTGTCACGGTAAATTGGGTCGTTCAAAAGGATGTATCGTTCGAATTATTTTTCATCGGTTGATATTTTACGACGCAAGTGCTTTATTTATCCTTGATCTCTTTTAACATTTTTAAACTTTCCGGATGACCTAATCTCTAAAGCTGGAAATTTTCTGCTTTTATAAATGCTGCAAATTGAAAAATTTATATATCGAATAGGCCACCAAGGTACAGAATTCTGAAATTTGCTAAATGAACCTTCAAATCTCTAACTTCCCAAATTTCCAAATCAACAAAACCACCTTTCCTAAATTAAACTCCAATGATATAAACCTCACTGAAATGCATATTCAAAGAAAATTATCAAGATCTATTATTTGTCCAAGCTGACGAATCTTTTGCACATGAAACGAATACGACAAAAGTTGCAAAAGCATCGGTAATCGTTCGAGAAATTGGACAATAAGCCATAAATGATGAGGCATGAAAAATGGTCGTAGGAAAAAGGAAGGTTTTTCTTGGTACCTGACCAACATGCGTGTGTGTGTGTGTGGCGTTAGCCAGGTCGGTCAAGGCACTCCTAATGGCACATACAAAAGGATCGGAGAAATACGAAAGAATACGAGAATAGAGAGAGAAGAAGACAAAAAGGAAGGACACCCGGGATGGTAAAGTCTCTCGTGACAGGAAACTTTACGATTCTTGGCCGGTTTTATGGAACGCTTCACAGCTTTAAGAAGTTATGTCTACCTGCAAGGTCGGAAAAAATGTACATCCACTTTTTGAGCTTGAAAACTTTTTTAACGTTTCGATATTCGAAAGTGTAGGTTAAAATTCGTGTACTATGGTAAACGTAACTGTGTTAGGTTAATAGAGATGTATTATAGTTAAACACTTACCGTACAGTTTATTTGTCAGACACCTCATTCAAAACTACACAAATTATAGTTGGATCTAAACTTCAACATTTGTTGTCTAAAATTATTAGAAGTACTAATCAACTGATAAGTGTATAGAACTGATTCTTATTAATTATTCAAAGAAAAATTCGAGATCTAAGGATAAAAGTCTTTTAAAAAAAAATTGTCTTATGCGATGAAACGAACTATGATTTCATATAAAAGAGAAAACACGAAGATTGTCAATATTTATATTGAAGTGCTTAATAAATTAAAGCAAGCGTTTATCCAATGAAAAGGTTAGCTCACATCGAGTTCTATAAAAAATGTGTGTTGAATACACAGCAATTTTTAATGAAACGTAGAAGTGCTGTTTGCAGACTTTACACTAATGCTATCTATCGATTTTGATATCGCAGTTTATAAATGTCTCGTGCGCAGAGAATCCGAAGGCGGAATTGTATAGAGTTTAATACTTGTTTCCAACCAAACGCAACTGTAAAAAGAAGATAAAGACTTCTCGATATCGCATAAACTTTCATAAAAATAACGCAATTAGAAGCGTACGAAGAGAAGAGCAACGCGACAAATTACATTTCGTAGCGGGAATACAAATTTACCAGTGATAACGAAGTTTCCGCAACGTTTTTGATAACACCGTCGAAACGTTATTTCATCGTTATAATTAAATGATGTTACACACCGATACACTTTTGTATGGTGCAGAATTTTAACGAGCGTTTTACATACAAATTATTCGATTGTTACGTATCAAATGATGGATTTCAAAACGTAGAAAGTCTAACGTGATTCGTAGACGTGAAAGTATGATCAAATAACTGTTATAATATATCGATATGTAACTCGTTCTGTGACCATCAGATAAATCAGACATAGCACAGCTCAATCAACTGCAAGTTTACAGCGTTCATACAAGTTGTATAACTCTTTTGTTAAAATAAATCTAAAAATAAGATTTCAATTATCGATAACGGTTAACCAAAAAGAATGAAATCATTTATACCTCAACTATTTTGTACCTGTGTTGTAACGTATGCGTCGATAATTAACTCGCAATCGTGCACGTCTGAAAACCGCAGTCTATCCGAAAAAAGATATACGTTCCAATTACCAAGAAACCCACTTGAACGGTGTTTTAATTAAACGATCCGCGATGAAAAGAAATACAGAATGGACGAAATAACGGATCTAATCGTAAGCGGTTTGCAAGTAGCAGTTTAGATGACCACGACGAGATAAACATACATATATCGAAACCCTTAATGCCGCGAGAACTAGAATCCTCGTACCTGTGCGACGAGTTTCTATCCTGAATCATTCGGAACGGTAGAGGCGCCACGAATAAAGATACAAAAAGAAAGAAAACGAAGAATAAAAGGAACCGACAGTGAGAATGTTTTAAACGGTTTACGATGCGCCCAAGGGTGGCGAGACTCATAGCGAGACTACGAAACAGTTTCGTTCTCACGGCAAATACCTCAGCTATTTTTTTATTCGTTCTCTTCCGAGTATAATGTATCTATAGGAGTGATGGACACATTAAGTGTTCACCGGTCACCAACTCGACTGATATACGATTAAAATTGTCATTTTCAAATTGACAAATTTTTGAATTTGGAAATTTAAGAAATCGGTGATTTGAAAATTCAAGAATTTGATGACTCCGGTAACTTGCATTTAATCCTCAAATCTGGGGATTTGGAAATTTGGGAATTTTGGAATCTGGAGATTTGGAAAACTGAGGATTTTGGAATCTGAGCATTTGGAAAACTGAGGATTTGGAAATCTAGGGAATTCGGGATTTGGGGGACTTGGGGATTTAAGGAATTTGGAAATCTAGGGGATTTGGCCATCTAGGGAATTTGGAGATCTAGGTGACTTGGTGATCTAGGGAATTTGGAGATTTGTGGAATTTGGTGATCTAGGGAATTTGGTGGTTTGTGGAATTTGGAGATCTAGGGAATTTAGTAGTCTAGGGAATTTGGAGATCTAGATGACTTGGTCATCTAGGGAATTTGGTGATTTGTGGAATTTGGTAATCTAGGGAATTTGGTGGTCTAGGGAATTTGAAGATCTAGGGGATTTGGCCATCTGGGGACTTTAGAGGTTTAGGGGATTTGGTGATTTAGGGAATTTGGTGATCTAGGGGATTTGGCCATCTAGGGAATTTGGAGGTCTAGGGTACTTAGTGATTTAGGGAATTTGGTGATTTGTGGAATTTGATGATTTTGAAAATTTGGAAATCTAGGGGATTTGATGATCTAGGGAATTTGGTGATTTAGAGAATTTGGAAATCTAGGGGATTTGGTGATCTAGAGATTTTGGAGATTTGTGGAATTTGGTGATCTAGGGAATTTGGAGAATTTGCGAAATTTAGGGATTTGGGAATCTGTAGAATTTGGGAATATAGAGTTTTGAAAATCCAGGGATTTGATAATCTGGGGAATTTTTAAACCTATAGATTTAGGAATGTGAGAATTTGGAAGTCTAGGATTCGGGAAATCTGGGAACCTAGAAATCTAGAAATGTAAAAATTTGGCAATCTGCAAATTTTTATATTTGAAAGTTTGTGTAAGAAGAATATCTTATTCTTCGTATACCTCGGATTTAAACTCTGACTTATAACCGCAGCAAACATAATGATATTCGCGAAGTAGATTTTGTAAATTGGTTTATGCGTTTAAATGAATAATATCGTCACGGTGTTCCGATCGGATACTCTACCCGGCCAATTATGTGTCCCTATTTTCGCAGTTAGGTGTGATGTACGACACTTGACGCGGGGAAGCGCATAAAACCGGAAGCTACATCAGCGACCCTTCACCCTCGATTCGACGAGTAGTTGCAGCCGTGTAAAGTGGGTTAGAACACGATCGTTCAGGGAGAGAGCTATTCGTTCATTCAGTCTCTCGCGACCAGTAATAGCCTGTATCAGAAATCGTCACTTAAGCGATTTCGCAAATAATCCCATTTGCAGCCTAAACAGCTTTAACGATTCGGAAACCTCCCGCGGTATGTGCAAGTGATTATGAGAGTCTGAAATAATTTATCGCCTTTTCTTTATTGAGACACGTGTCTGGGAGGACGACTAAAAACTTGTCGCAGGGTAGTGAGAGTGCTGTTGAAATCCTCCGACAATCAACAGCGAGTTAAAAATCGCAAATGATAACCTTCATGATTTTTGTCGGATACAATCTATCTACTTATCAGCTACATCAATGCAGTCGGTGTTATTAAATGTTTGTATGAAGATATGTACATAATCTTTATACCGTGATTAGTTGTAACAAATTTTGAAATTTCTATACCTGTACTACGAAATGTTTAAAATAAATCAATTTTTCCTTTTCCTCGATTAATATACCGTGGAAGAATTTTTGAAGAGTATTTATAAATAGAACTGATAATAAAATTGCTCGTTATATGAATACACAAAGTTACGTTTATTTTGATAATGTGCTTCCTGATAAATGTTATCTATGAAGTAATAAATAATTATTTTTGCATTGTGTTGTTAGATACTGGTTCAGATAAGTTAAATATTGAAAATGAAAAAAGCTATAAAGATTTAAATTATCTCTTCTGTTACGAATATACTGTGTGTCCGGTAAGTTGGCAGATGAACTACAAGGATTTGTATTGTTTTTTTAGTGCCAACTTATGTATTTGACGTATAATAAACTATCTTATAGTTTTCTACATTTTTTTTTCTGACTCTCATTAGTTCTGATTTTATCGTCACTTAAAAGATTTTTTATCATTTTTAAAACAGCTGCCTTATCTACCTTTTATCTTAACTTTTGTTTCATACACACTATAAAAATTTTAGTTAAACAACAGTCAGATGATAGGAACACCGTACGTAAAGATTTCTACACTTTAATCTTGTAAAATTACAACTTGTAATTTTTTCTTTGTGTTCTCAATATTTAAATGTAACGACGGGAACTCTGTATCTTACCATTATAATGCACACCTATTAACGCTATTTCCATATGCTTATAACGTTTATATTCATTCGTGTTAATTGAACAGAAATTAAACTTAATTAAAACAAAAGTCACGTATCAATACCAACGAGTACAATGAAATAATGCAGATCTTCTATAATTAATTGTCTTAGAACAATAAACATTACATCCAATTAATAATGTATTCGTACCGACGCATTCATCTACATTGAAAATAAGTAAAATTAATTAACCCTGTAGTGTCACTTCGTACTTGTAATTATACAATTGAGTTTCTAACAAAGCATAGCAAATTTAATTTGAATTTCGATTCAAATTCTAAATTATTCTGTACGTGCTCATCGCATAATTGCATTTAAGGAAAAATTAAATGACTAACCTAGAACGTGTCTCACTTTACAATAGGAAGTATTTTTAGAAAATACAGAAATACTTTAAAATATAATATCCGCTATATTAATAGGAATTTTTTATTAAAATGTAACTATTATTAATAATATTTAACACGACAAAGAACCTAAATTTGTTTTCAAAGGAAATTGTAAAAAACGCGCCAAAAAGAGTATCATAAATGGCGCCGGTTGAGTATCGGCGGTAAGTACACCATAAAAGATACCTTGATATAAAATTGATCGCTCTCACGACAATTGAAGCAAATTTTTACAAGAAGCACTTAAATGCTATTTGATGCAATAGGATCAAGTGTCGTTTAATGTAACGACTCTCGAGAAGTACCCAATGAAACTCCGTAATTAGCGTGAAACGGTTATAATCAAGATTTTCAATTCGTTTCCTATCGCAAACGCCGCCAACGTAAGGGCTTGCCATTTTCAAAATTTTCCGCCAATAATATTATCGTTTATCAGCGTAATAAAATCGAACAATTTTAAACGATCCATTTGATTTCACTTGTACTACTCCGACTTTTACACGAACATCGAGTTATAAGACATAAAAATTGTAAAATTTGATGACATTTGTAAATTGTGAATATATGGCATTTACATAGGTAAAGTTTCAGTATTAGCGATAAAAAAGGGGTTACTTACTTTTGGCCACATCCTCCGGTGTGTTTTGCTTCGCAACCGCGATCGTGATATTCTTGCTCTCGAAGAAAGGCTTCGCGCGTTCACAATCGACGAACTCCGAAGCGGTATCGTTTTTTGGATGTTCGGCGAAACGTGGCGATCGAGACGACACGAGATCAGTGCAACCGCATAATAATATCACGATCGACACAGGTGCCAGAATCGCGTGACTATACCTCTGTGTTATTTTCATGTTGGTGAAATGTTCGATCGGTGAAAAGTTAACCGATAACAAAGAGAAAACCGAGAGGAAACGGGCGAAAAGGGCCGGTAAATCGTCTCGAAAGTGAGGGGGAGAAGAAACGAGAAGAAAGGAAAAAAAGCGAAACACCAGCAAGACGAGACGGGACGAGGATTCCTCCTTCTTCGTCGCGTATTCGACACGATCGTTCGAAGAGTCATCAACCGCGGGACGAGACGCGACTTCCCCTTTCCTCTTCGTTCTTCGAATCGGCCGCGCTGTCAAACGACACAGCAACGACGACGACGACGGGTGTTGTTACTGCGAGATCTCGAGAAGCGCGATTCGTGCATTTGGCGTGATCACGATGGACGGAGAGGCGAGACGACGACTATAGTAATCACGACATGCACTATCGAGACCGCGCGACACCGTGTTATAGCCTGCACACATGCACACTCGACCACTTCGGGTACACCACAATAATAGGCACACACATGCACGCACGTTTAACCGCACGCAAGCATGCATGCACGCACAACGCGACGCGCCTTCCACGAGTAGCTCGATGCGACTGAAGAAGTGCTGAGAACGGCACCGCGTATTCACTAATTCGACCGACCGGCGATCTTCCCCACCACGCTTGCTCCTATTCGTTCACTACTCTATATCCTCTATCGCCTAACTTCGAATCTACAACGAACTGCTTGTTTACCCTATCTTGCTTACTTACCTACCCGAACGACACTCCTCAATGTTGTTTCAAGACGTTACGTGTCGCCACTGACCACTGTCCTTTAAAGAATCTTTATTCAGAATCTCGAAATAATCGTATCGATTTTGAGTGGTGCGGCCATTTTTTAATAAAAGTCATACCGCGTAATTTAATTTCTACAGAATGATACGTTTTGACTGCAAAGTACGTAAATGTATGTTATGTCGTTTAATTTAATAATATGCTAATAATTCTTCAGTTTCAAGTAATGTATTTCTATATATGGAACACATAAGTACATCTTTCGGCAACATGAAAAATATCACTTATAAATAATACATATTTATATATTTTGTGATGTTTAGTTAAAATATATTATTTTTGTATAAATTAAATTTCACGATATAGACTTTATTGAAAAATGGCATCGTTAGTCTAACTTTCTTAACTATTTCAAGATATGATTAGAGTAAGGTCTGTATTTGTACTTGGGTTGTTATTCCATATGAAAAATTAGGATCTATTTGTCAAATTATAACATAAGCATTAACATACGGTTATCACCTTTCCATACATAACATACATTTAGTACAAAAAATTGCAACAAAAGTATTAAAATAAATAACGAAGTTAACCTTTTTAGATATATAAATCCATTCAATTGTTATATAATAGTTTATTAAATAGACTTTAATAAAAATTTATAAACAGTATTATAATCACTTTTTTATATTTTTCTTTAGAAGTGCTTTTCGTTTCTTTTCTAAAGCCTCCATACGCATATCTTCCAAATCTTCCATAATACCTACAAAAATATAATTATGTTTAATCAATTCTGTGAAGGATTAAAAGTATTAAAAAGTTGAACATTATATGTGACACTACAAACATGTACAAATAATTTATAAATATTACCTATTTTGGTAGATACATATTCTTCTTTAAGCTGCTGTGCAAAACTGCTTTCCATAGCTACATCGTCATCGTGATCTACAGATTTATACTTATTTTTGTCGTAACCAAATATTTCGCTGATATATTTACTATAGTCTTCTGTACCATCTTCTACCTCATCATCAATGAAATCTTCTAATTCAGAATCATATTCCTCTTCATCTTCATCTTCATCTTGTATGCGACCTAAAAGTTTATAACTAAGTTTACTAAACACAAATGGCACTACCTATACATTTTATAACTCAAATTACGCTTTCTAACACAACTAATGTTACTGATGGTTAAGATGTAAAACTGCTTACGTTTATGGGCAGCTATTGGTCTTCTTTGATCCCTTGAAGGAGGTAACTTAGGCTTAATCGGTTTAAGATCAGCTGGTGGAAATTGTTTTATTTTATCATTCATCATTTGAGGTGTACGAGATTTTGTTATACTCGTCATGGCAGCTTGTTTTGGTATGTTTTTGAGTGAATCTTGTTTCTCTGGAATCTTCATTTTAGAAACTGGCTTTTCTGATTTCATACTCTTAATATCTTCGATCTTACTTTTACTTAACTTTAATTTTTTCTTTTGTTCTTCAATAGCTTGTCGCATTTCCTCTAATTTTTTCCTTTCCATCTCTAACTTTCTTCGCTCTTCTAATAATATATCCTTCTCCGACTTTGATACTGTGCTAGACTTATTTACATTAGGTTTATTTTGAACAGGCTTTTCAATAGATTTTTGAACAGATTTCTCAATGGGTTTTTGAACAGGTTTTTCGACAACCTTTTTAATAGATGATTGTGCTGCTGTTGTCGGTTTTGAAGAAGTTTTACTCAATGTTGAAGATGTTGCAGATACTTTTTCAGATACTTTAGACATTTTGTTTGCGTCATTTCCCTGAGATTCTTGTGTTTTACTAGATTTATTAGATACAGTCGAAATACTATCTTTACTGTTCGTACTACTAACTTTATTCCGCTGCTCCTTTCGTTCTCGCCATTCTTTTTCTTTTGCATATTCTTTCATTTGCCTTTTCGTTAATAGCCTTTCTGGTTCTTCATTTTTTGGCTTTACTTCAATTACAATTGGTTCATGTTGTTTCTTTTCTGCAATTTTTAATAATTCGCTGAAATCAATTGGCGGTGGCATAGGTTTCTTTTTGGGTTTGGGTTTCTCCTCTTTTTCTTTCTTATCCTCGCTGTCATCTTTTTCAATTTTCGTATCTGTTTCTACTTCTGTCTCTTTCGTAGATAATTTTCTTTTCCGACGATGTCCTAATGCTTCCTCTACTTCTTGTTGTTTTAAGGCTTGTTTCACCCTGTCCTAAAATCAAAATAGAAATAACACAATGAATTTTAATTTAGTCAGTTACTACTGAAAATATGTACTTTTGTCGATGCAATATCCTTTATTGTCCGTTTCCGATTATCTTTAGAAAATATGTTGTTGGATGGTGCACTATTATATTTATTCATTAACTGATTATAAAATGCGGAGGCCTCCTGTGAAACGTAGCCATAATCATCTTCATCAGGTTGAGATGGACCTACAAACAGATAAAAAAATATTTTGAGTACTTAAAATTTAATAATTTTTTCCATATTATTTTTCAAATTCCATTTTGTTCTTTTATTTTTGTCAATACTTCCAACAGTATTAAATGTAAGATCATCTTTTTTTCTTTTGTTTAGTAGAAAAAGAAGAATATTTTTATGTAAAAGTCTTAACATCTAAATATATAATATACTTTTAAATATACAGGTTTTAAATAAATGATATCTGTAACATATTTTAGAAAAATAAAAATTACAGATATATGTAATTTTAATGACATGTATTAAAATGTTCAGGGAAGATATATAACTTGATCTTCGTAATTATAGTTTCCTTAAATTATAATAGATATTAATCATTTACACTGGAATGTTCTACTACATTCAATCCATGATATTATTCTCTGTAATTATATTATAGTTATTATAAATTAATTATAATACCATTTTTTAATAGTACTAATTTTCTTAGCTTCTTAACCCCTTCCCCCTTTGTCTTTCTTTTTTACACTAATTTTAAAAAATCGAAGTCAGTGAAAAATTACCATTTACAAATTCATATACAATATGCATGAAAAATGCTTAACAAATATTACAAATTTATATACATGTTAAATGATGATAACGCACATTTAAACAATTTTATTAAGATATATGAGAATCAAATTCATCTCTTTTAATGGAATTAAAACGCCTTCCAAGATGAATTGAGTACTCAATCATATTTATATGCTTCAACAATTCATTTTCGGCGTACTGTGTTTAAAAATGTATATACTGATTTTCAGCAAAATAAAACTCCTACAACAGCAAGTACTAATAGCAGTGAACTTTTAAGTCTTTTGCCATATGTGTTTTGGGAGGCAGTATTCAATGTAACTATAACAGCTCACGTATGAACAGAACCATGTTTTGCATATAAGTAATTTAATAATAAAGTAACCCTATAACTTTATAAACAACAAATTAATTACACTTATTATTGAATGAGATAAGTAAGTCTTAATTTATAATTAGAATCACAATTAGATTTATTTGAATGATACTACCAGTTCTGACTTTATGTAATAAACATAAGAGGCATTTTGATTAATAAAAATAATCAATCTAGAGTCTGTCCTCTAGACTACTCTAGAATTATATTTAGTCTGACCTTAATTGCTTGGAATCCTCTGCCATGTAAATCCACAAAATCCCACTGCCCTGTTGGACGGTGGATAAGTAAGAAGGCATTGCGCTGATTGTACATATTCATACTCAATTACCTGCGGGCAAAAACACTGCCCATTATGGATAGAGACTGGTACTTCTAAATACTCATTAATACGAAGATCATTGATCACACACAGCTTTGTATTAATTTCTTCAGAGATTACAACCTATATCCAGTTTGGTTGTAGTTAAAGACTAAATTTATAATCTGTGCAAATATACTGCTATGTTATAGCAATAATTATATTAAAGGAACATACTGAAAACCAAATTCTTATATACAACTAATATATTTACATCTCCAACTGTAATAAGTTTTATTAATTGATGTAAATTAAAATCAGACATAACAAATAAAAATTTGCAAAATCTGATACTTAATTTTTACCTGTAAAACAAATACTGCCTACTATAGTTACAATTAAACTATGACTTATGATACTATCAGGTTGAGTCATAAATATCCTCCATTGAAAGTAACATAGCTTATCTTCCTAGAAAAACCTATATGGCTTATTAAAGGTAATATTTTTTGCACTTCTATAAAAACTCATTTTCTAGCTGGTAGTCAGAACTACACACTTTAAGCACAATATTAAATTAAGAAAATTGGAAAACAAAAAGATGCACACTCATTACATTTGTTCTGGAAGTTGAAATAAGTGAATAATGATATGATAACAAATTACAAAATTTGATTCAGGAAAAATGGATTTGAAAAATGAACTAATACCAGGTCATGTACTGGACTTCAAAGAAGAGTGGATTACAATCCAAATAGAAAGAAAATTAGCAGTCAAGCTGTACACATTCTAATCTACTGTTTGCCATTATTTGAAAAAACTTAGAAAAATCAGTAAGTTGGGAATATGTGTTCCATGGTAAGAGAAATACATAAAACAGACTGCATGACACAACTTACACAACAAAAACTTTTGGAGCTTGGTTGTTCAAGTTTTGTCACACCCACCATATACATCGGACGTCTCTCTTATTGACTATCACCTTTTCCGAGCTGTAGGAAATAAATTGAATAGAAAAAGATTTGCAAATGATGAACAAATAAATGATAAACAGCAGTTTGTTGATAATTATCAAAACCCACAAATTTGTATGCACAAAGAATTAAGAAAGTTTCAGATAAGTAGAAAAAGTTTGTCAACAGCAAGGGGGAATATACGAGGTATGTCATATAACTGAGACAAGCTATATCTCCAATTTAATAAGGGATGAACACAAATTGTTGAGAGATGAGTTTTTGAATTCTTAGTAAATTCAAGATATATATAACTTGCCCCAATTGCATGGTGTGCCCTGCATAATGTATTAAATATAAGCATTAAAGTATATTAAACATAAAGGAGAAAAATGAAGATTATTTATGACTCAACCTAATATATTTCAAAACACGATAAAATTTAGTTAGGGATATTGTTGAAAGTTAATATGTATGTGTTTTAATGAATAAACAATAATTGACATCTCAAAATTTCCAAAATTTAAACACATTTATAAATTTTGTATTGATAATTGTTTTCAAGGATGAACCTTATATTAATGAAATCAATATTAATTAAATCTTGTGTTTCAATTTTAATTAATATTAGTACATGTCTTAAATATAATAAAGAAAATATTATTACACTTATATAATACTATTTCATACCTGCCAGTGTAACAGCTGTATTCTCATTGTCAATTGCATCTGCCAATACAGACTTATTTGCTGCTTTACACACTTTCAAATGTTTATTTATCCGACTTTGTGCTTTATGGTCACGTAATGCTAATAGATTCTAAAAATAAGAAAAGAAATAACAATAAAAAATGCTACATTTACGTACAAAATAAGCATTTATAAGTCCATTATAGTCCATTAGAAATATACCTCTCTTTTTCTCTTTTCTTCTAAAGCCTTTTGTCTTTCTTCCTCTCCCTTGCGTGCTAGAAACTTCTTTATATTTTCCGAAAGTGCTTTAGCCTGTTTGTTTGGCTTTTTAGGTGGAGCAAATTTTGTTTGATAGCAAGCAATCGGCTATAAAAAGAATTAAATAATTCAATTGCACTGTTATAGATATAAAGAATATATTAGCAAAGAAATACAATAACCTGTTTGCTATTTTCATTTTTCTGCGCTACGCTCAACAATGTACCAAAATCCATTCTTATGGCAGGATAAAAAATATACCAAACGCAAATTACGACGTATCTTTCAGTTTTACTCCTTGAGTATGCATTTTATTATCTAATCTCAAATCTCAACTGTTTGAACACATAATTTTTATTATATATTAACGCCTTCAACACTATATTTATAATATTATGAATTATTCATATAAATGCTTTTGAATACTTGTTAAAAATACATATGCCTATCGAACGAACAAGAAGTGTACAGCAGGTAAAGATAAACTGAATGTTTATGGAATAAAGTAAAACCTGCAAAATTATATTACTTTCTTCCGACAGATGGCGTGTAAGTAGTTCTATAATACAGTGTCGGACATAAATATACGAATACCCTAACGCTTGGTTTAATTAGATACAAGGAACAAAATAATCTTGTCACCCCTTTAATATAAGCTGGACTTAGCAAATTTTCTAATACTTAAATTTCTACATTTGCAAATGTCGAAAATTCATTTTATTATGCTTCGTATAGAGCATCAATGAAACTCAGGGACCTAGCCCACCTCAAAGAATAAGTCTAATTACGGCAATGCTTTTAAGGTCAAATGAATTTCTTCAAGTTTAAAGTAAAAGTAATTTTGATGATTATTTCTTTCTCAAAATCCATATTTTAAAATTAATTTCCATTTAATACAAAAATTCTTGTCTTACTTTCTTTATAAAAATATTTATTCTTTAAGCATATAAATGTAATTTGTAATATAATTTTTATCTATAAACTCAACATTATAAAGAACATAAATGTATGATGACACAATTCTTTAGTATATGACATTAAAAATTGTACTAAACATTAATTGTCTTAATAATTAATCAAATAAATAATTTAATTTCAACAGTTGTATAACAAAATAAAGAATCATATAAAATATGTAGAAGTTCATTTTTTATTATGTGATAATAGCAATAAATTTTGTAACATTAAATCTCTGTCAGACTGAAGACAACCAATACACATTTGAAAAAATTGAGAAACATTAGATAAATTATCAATGTTACTATATAATGTTAATATAAAACTGTAACGCCATATCAATGGTTCTAGATCTATAGAGAAATGAAGTAATAACAAAAATAAATTTCTGACAGTATTCCAACTTTTTTGAGTGACATGTGACTTCATTTCAGAAAGAATTCTGTGTTTTGAAAAACACATGGAATACTGCCTTTCGCTTCTTTTATAACAATGCATAATTTTACATTGCGCAGATACATCCTGAGCTTTTTCTGCTTCTTCTATTTTTCTTTTCCTTGTTGTCCTTTCTTGTTTTCCTCTCCAAAGTAACTCAATGGCTTGATTCTGAAAATAATTAAATTTTAAACAATTGCCTATAAATTTGTAATGAAAATTTTATTTCTATGTACCACTTTTTCCCTTCTAATTTTCTGCATTTTATATTTTCTCCAATGATATTGCTTAATAAATTAAAGTTTTATACCAATTTGATATTTTATATGTAATTGTAAACAATCCTAAATCACATAAAGTATATTGCATTTGATATAGCTCTGACTGTTCAGCAGGTTCCATACTACGTGCTTTCCATTTCGTTTAATATATACATGGTAGCAACTATACGTAAATGAGAAAAAAACTAATAATACCGAATGTATACAAAATAAAAAATCACTGGATATATGTGCTCAATGTATGATTGCGAGATGCGCAGAATGAATGAAAATTCATTATATAATTAGTATAGTGTGTTGTTGAACAAAGTATAGTAAATACGTTCTCTAATGACGGAGACTATGACATTGTACCGGTTTCAGAAGTGTTAAGTAAATCTTAATTTTCAAATAAGATCGGACTGAATATGTTGTGTGCTGTATTCTTTTATACAGTGTGGAATATTTAATGTACTTGACAATTTTGCTGAGTTAATTTTTTTGACTATATATTTTTAGGTGTATAACAGTTTTTACATATAATATAATTCATATCATTCGTATCAATATGTGTACTACGGTGAAAAATAAAAAATATCAGGTAATTAAGAAAATTTAATAAATTTGGTGAACTAATTTATAAGCGGTGAAGTATTATTTTAAATTATTTTTAACAAAATCATACAGTTCTGCATCTGAATTAGCAAAAATATACCAAGTAATTATACAACAAAAATGCATTAATTTAAGTAAATATTTTTGTTAGAACTATTTTAACTAATCAGAATTAATTTTCTAAACAAAATATTTAATAAATTTAAGTTATATCAGGTATGTTATTATAACATAATTTATATGTTGATCATATATCTTTTTATCTTACGCAATTCTTTATTATAAAACTTTTATTTATAAATGTGTAAACGTATGATTTACTTGTTACCACAAATGATACTGTTATCAAATTATATTATCAGAATGATAAACTTGTGTTGATTTCCTATAATGACTATCGCAATGTATATTTTTGCTGAAGCATATATGCTTTAGATTAATAAAACATAAGTCATTTTTTCTGATTTTATTGTTTTTAATAATATTATTTTCATTTTTAGGAAAATGATACATGCAAAACAGTATGTGATGCAATAAAAAATTTGATCAAATACTTCTTAAAATGTATGATCATTCAATTCCATATAGTATTTGATTATTTAGTAGACTTAGTTTTTGGATTATACTATAATAATAAGTCACAAAAGGTTCCACCAATAAAAAATGATTTGTTGTTGATGAGTGCATCACAGTTGGCTGAAAAGATCAGGTATTATTTATATTAATATTTAGATTTCAGGACTTAACATAACTAACAAAAGAAATGTAGGATAATAGTATATACTTGTATAAAATTGCAATATATAAATATTTTTGTAGAACAAAAAAAGTATCTTCTGTAGAAGTTGTTACAGCATTTATAGAAAGAGCTAAAGAAGTAAATGGTCTAATAAATGCTGTAGTTGAAGACAGGTATTCTGAAGCTTTAGAAGAAGCTAAACAAGTAGATCAACTGTTACAGAAGTTAGAAAATACAGATTCATTAAAGAAAGAAAAGCCTTTCTTAGGTGTACCATTTACAACAAAAGAAAGCAATGAAGCTAAAGGTAATAATGTTCATTCAATGTTTTATTTTATTTTTTATTTTAAGTGCTTAATAAAAGTAATTCTGTAGGTATGCTTCATACAATGGGTTTAATAAGCAGACGTGATTATCGTTCTGAAGAAGATGCTACAGCAGTATTATTTATAAAGAATGCTGGTGCAATCTTAATTGCAAAAACAAATGTTCCTGAGTTAAATTTATGGACTGAATCAAGGAACATTTTATATGGACAAACTTGTAATCCATATGATACTACAAGGAATGTTGGTGGAAGTAGTGGTGGAGAAGCAGCAATAATTGCTGCCTGTGGGTCAGCATTTTCTATTGCCAGTGATATTGGTGGATCTACTAGAATGCCTGCCTTCTTTAATGGCGTTTTTGGACATAAACCAACTTCAGGTTTTTATGGTTTACATAAATTATAAACAAATTATAATAAACAAATTTTAATCTAAATTTTTAATAAAATTACTTTCAGGTTTAATATCACTAAAAGGTATTGGACTTCGACAAAGTGAATGTCCTGATTCTATGGCACAAGCAGGTCCAATATGTAAGAAGGCAGAAGATTTAACCCCTATTTTAAAAGTTTTAGTGGGGGAAAAGAAATCATTGTTAGAACTTGATACAGTAGTAAATATAAAAAGCCTTAATATTTTTTACCAGGAAAGTTCAGGTGACATAAGAGCTAGTAAAGTAAGTTCTGAAATGAGAGCTGCTCTTCTAAAAGCTGTGCATCATTTAAAAGAAGTTACTGGATCAGCAACAAAGGTGTGTGAAAAATTATATGCATTTAATTGTCACATAATATCGCATATTTAAATTAATATTTTGTTATACTTATTTTCCGATTTTATTGCTTACCTGTAATATTTTCAGATAAAAGTACCAGGTTCTGAATATAGTTTTCGGTTATGGAGGTACTGGATGACCCATGAAGAGGTCAATTTTAAATTAAATATAACAAACAAAAAGGTATACAATAAACACTATTTACATACTTATATAAATAAAAAATAGACTAATTTTAACTAAAATAATGTTTGTTTTAGTATTGCACAAGTGCCAGTGCAGAAATTATGAAATTTTTAACAAGAAAGTCAGAGCATACATTTTCCGTAATTATGAAATTAATCGACGAAGATTTCTTTCCAAAAGAAAACGCTGAATGGGCAACAAATATAACTGAAAATATGAAAAAATTTTTGTCGGTATGTTTTAACTATAAATTTCAACTTTTTAACTGGTTTGTTAGTGTAACCATTAAAATTCAATTAAATCTTTATTTTTAGGATAAATTACAAAATAACGGGGTGCTATTGTACCCATCTTCACCTTTTCCAGCCAGTTATCATTATACGGCTTATTTAAGACCTTTTAATTTTGGTTATTGGTGCCTCTTTAATGTCCTAAAATATCCAGTTTGCCAAGTGCCTCTTGGTTTAAGCAATGATGGACTACCTGTTGGTATACAGGTAAAGAAATTAAAATTAACTTAACGCTTTCGATTGTGAAATAATTTTCTTGTAAATTAATTATGAAATTGTTTTTTTTTCCAGGTTGTTGCAGCCCCATATAATGATCACTTGTGTATTGCTGTAGCACAAGAATTGGAAAGAGCATTTGGTGGTTGGGTTCCACCGGCTTAATTACATAAATTGAAGTCTGTACAGCTTTTTAAATTATAACAAAAATGTTTGGTTGATAATAACATTAGTTATTATTATTACAATACTAATAATAAAATAATAATTATTTTATTATAGATATTGGCATACATGATGAATCTTTTATTATTTTCAAATTAGTTTTTCTTGAAATTAATTTTTTTATGATTTGCAGACATTTATTACAGTGCTTTTTCGTGTTGTTGTAATTAAATGAAATTCTAATTTCATAAATGTTTTGCGTTTTCGGCAATTTTTATATTTTTTTTTATTTTTGAAAGTTCTGTTACATTCGTGTTGTATTTGGTGATGGTTTATATATTAGATTTATATATTTAAATTGAAATCTGTTATACTATCTGAATATTGAAATATGTTAATTGGTTATTATTTGAATAAGAAACTGGTGGATTATACAATTTTCTCTTTTTAATATTTTTATCATGCAAGTCACATTCGTTAGAAATTTTCTTTAGATACATTTAGGTGACTTATGGGACATACTGCACGTTAAATTTAATTAAAACAGGGTATTGGAGTAGAATGTCATTTTTTGAGTTTGAATCTATAATTTCACATTTACTTAATTAAATGTACATATTTTAATATATTTTTATTAAATATTTTATTATATAATATTTATACTGAATACGTGATTGTATAAGACTTATATTTATCAAACTGTTTTTACATTTTTAAATCATTTTTATATAATATTTTTGTTAAATATTGAGGTATATTTTTTCTAATAATGAATTGTGCAATATCATTCCAGTTCTATTAGTTCAAATGAAACTGAACATGATTATATTTAAAACGGTTTTGATTGTAATAATCTATCTAAAACATAAATGAGGTATCAGGCATTTATTATATTATAACTTTTAATGTACAAATTACAGTATGCAAAATAAAGGTGAAAAACAATCTATAAAGTTATGTATATTATGGAGCTATTATTAAAAATGATAAATCATACTACTCATTGTATTACAATGATTCTATATCAGTACAATGCATATGTGACTGTAGATGTAATAGATAAAGTGAGATGTGTATACGTACAGTCAAGTGCAATGTAGATTTCCTTGAATGAAGGCGAATGTAGAGGGGCACCCCACCACTTTTAGTTTTGGGGAATCACATATAAACTTGAAATTTTCAAATTTCAAAGATGTTCAAATTCCGAAATTTCCTAAATTTTATACATCTCCAAATTCCAAAATTTCTCAAATTTTTAAATCCCCGAGTTTTTAAATTTTTAATTTTTCCGACAGGCCTAAGTCCCCAAATTTCTAAATTTTCAAATCTTCGCGTTCTGAAACTTTATAAAGTTGCAAAATTGAAAATTTATTAACAAAAATCAACGAGTGACGCCTACTATGTTCAACAATGTACAGTCACACGTTATATCGCCACGCGCTATACCATCCACTCGTCATTTATTTAATCACGATTCAGTTTTACTTTATCTTGCTCGTGGCTACTCGTGGCCATTGCTGCCTGTGACGACATTGCCCGAAGACTCGTAGTCGAGAGTGGGGGTAATGACGTCGTAGCTCTCGCTCGCTCCATTCACTGACCGGCCGTCGCCGCGAGTAGTCGTTATTCTGTCCTGCTTTCTTCTGAACATCGATACCGTTCCAGGATCTAACGGAATATCCCGGAAGCGTGCTTTAGCCTTTACTATTTCTTTGTGTTCAAACTTTTTCATACGATTTTTTACCAGAGATCATTGTTGTTCTCAGTAGGAAGATCAATTTCAATCGACGCTTTTTAATCAGAGCCTGGAATGTATTTGTGAAAGCTACTTACTCTTGGTCTGTCTTTCTTACTCCCGTGTCTTTGCGTTGTGTGTGCGCTCGCGTTCGCGTGTATGATTTGTGTACATAATAGTATTTGTACGGATTCGAGAAGGTCTTTGGACGCGAAAGGATACGATCGATTACGATTCGTGGAAGGAGATATGACCGTCGCCGGAAAGGTAAGTTCTGATGAATTCTTTTTAATTTTCCGATTTTTCAAAATCAATTAAACGCGTCCAGAGCGTCGCGTTTACTGTTACAAATATCTTGATAATTGCTTAAGGTAAACATCATTTAGAGTTTCTTCACTGGTTTTACTACATTCTTAGAGTTGTAAGTTTACATCAGATACGGTGTTTTGTAGCTTTGATTCTGTTTTTGTTGATCGTAGAAACTATGAAACGCAGTGTATTTTTACCGCGAACATCAAACCCGTATAAAATTGAAAACAGATTTAACGACATTTTTATTATCGAGATTTTGTTATTCTTACGTGGAAAGGTAGAACAAGATCATTTTCGCAACTGAACTATTTTATAAATTGCTTTTTTCGATTGTTATTGAATTTTATATTATTTTTAACTTGAGTTTAATAACTTAGTTTTACCTTTCTACTATTTCTTTATTGACAGTAATGTCATCTAAATCGATTAAAATTATTGAATATGATGTTTAACGATAGAAATATAATTGTAACTTGTCTTTTTATGTCTTGTTTATAAACTGACTTGCTAGAGTGGGATCGCGACCTAAATTAGAGCAACGAGATACGATGATAGTATTCTTAACTTTCAAAAATATTTTTTTGTCAAACATCACGATATTTTGTATCATATTAAGTTGTGATACAATATTTTACATTTACAAAAAATTAACTGTAACTTCTTATTTAAAGCAGTTTCTTCTTTTCAGCAATAAAGGTACACTATTTTAACTATTATTTACATTTATAATAACAAATTAGTTTTTCCCTTTCCATTATTTGAACTATAATTTTATAATGCCTGTAAATTCACTTTTAAATTCGTTGTAGATAAAATGTAGCGAAATTAATGAAAGTAGAATGTAGTTTGAAATTAATATTTACTTAGAAAGCAGAATATACTGTACAAACCTTTTATATTTTGATATTAGAAGTTTTTGAAACAAGTTAAAATGCAGTTCCTTAATGTTATGGCGATTACACATGACCGTACTAAAAAAGGAAACTTGAAAATTTACATAATTTGTTATATAAGTTATAACAACTTCAATCAATTGATCTAAATATTAACCAATCCCTTTTTTTCTCCATTCTACTTTAATATTCTACTTTTAACTATTTCTAAATATTTTTAAGAACTTACTGTTATTTATTATATTGTTAAAATAAAAGTACAAGCATTAAGGTGTTAAAAAAATGTTAGTACAACAAAGAAGGAACAAAATAAAATTAATATGCGAATTAACAAAAATTTGAAGATTTCTGGTATCACTGCGTGTTATACAGCCATGCGTTGCATGACATATTCTCACGTATTCTCACACTATAGAACCTCGCGCTATATCACATGCGGCGTATTATTCTGTACTATATCATCAGATGTATAACCTCGCGCTATATTGCCATATGCTGTACTCCTTACTTTATATCATTACACGTTATAAAACCTCGCGTTATATGGCAAATCGTTCTTAAAAAACCACTCATCGGTAAAAAAAGAACTTTACTTAATACTTGAATGTAATCGATGTACATTAATTTAAATGCCTCTCGTTTGCATAAAAGTTGATTTTACATGTCATATTTTACATGCAGCGAAATTATAGGCTCACATCTATAATTAACGCGAACGCAATTTTAGCCGTTGATACTCGGCCAATTTTGAGAAAAATATTTGTAAAATTTGAAAAATTTCATGGTTGTGTACATTCAGGTTTATTGAATATTTTATTCAATATGCATAAAGATTATGGATAGTTCAATATTTTATTGATACTCAATATGTCGATATTGTCGAATGAATTTACGTTCTGTGAAGTTTGTTCTATTCTTATTTTTATTTAAACTTCATATAATTTTATCGTTAAAATCTGTTCATTCTCGTTTGAATTTTAAATGGATCCGTTTTAAGAAAATGTTTATTCGAACTTGAAACTTGAGCTGATATCGATAGTGTTATCGATAAATATTGCAAATATCGTTATCGATAATATCATTAACACACCGAAATAGAATGTAACATTTTATCGTATAACTCGCCTTATTCGTATTTAAATTTCTAACCTAACCTGATAGACCACGTACATAATTGTTCTCATTTAAAATTAAACGAAATTCGTTTAAACATCGAATATTAATGTATCGATAATTACAACTAATTATAAGTATCACAGTTTCTCTAGGCAAAGTTAATTCAGGTTAGGTTTTCCTTTCTTTTATTCTCGATATACCGGTGATTAATGAGTGTGATGGTCAGCGATATAATATGCGTGCAGTTATTCACAGCATAGCTAATGAAAATTTCATTAACAATAAACTCGCTATAATACTTTCTCCAATCGTAAATTGGCAATTCTATATGTTCATATACGTAAAACATGTACGTATACTTTATTTCACACATCGTTTGGTTAATTGCTGCATTTTATACTTCAATATTTTGCGCTTCGTTGACGACATTGTACACAATTCAGAAATGTGATTTTATCAATTTGCAAATGAATCTTTTATGTATTTGTATCAGCGTTTGTAGTATCAAAATTTGTAGAGCAAAACGTTCGTCTGAGAAAAACTTGTGTTTCAAGGTTTTTTTTTATACACAGTGTTGTTGCAGTTATTATGTTTTCAGTATGTTCAAACAGTCAGCTCCTTGAGAAGTATTAATAAATAACATTTGTGTATCAGCTTCAGTTTGAACATCAAATATGTGTTCAGCGAGTGGGAGCTTCGGGACCTGAGTTAGAAGTTTACAAGTTTGAAAATTCTGAAATTTAGTAATTAAATTTAAGAATTTTTTATTATAGCTTTTTGAGATTTGATAATTTTGTAATTTAGCGATTTTTAAATTTAAAATTTGCGCACTGCCCACGTTTAAAGATTTTAGCACTAGTTTGGAAAATTTGCGAACTTAAAATTAAAAAATTGAAATGCATATTTCCAACTGCAGATATTGATTTATCAAAGTCCATGAGTGCACGTCTCGTGCGATACATTATCACGAAAAATGCATTGATAAAGCACTAGTAGACCTCCGTACGTTCTTTATTTCCTCCTGCAAAATATAGTCGTAAAGTTTACCTGCACCCTATATTTACTTTACCGGCAATTTTCACGACCATAGGTAAGCGTGTGCTTAATTCTTAGAGTAACTGTACATGAACGTTTTATTGGTTGATTTACGGCTTACTTATGTTCCAATATATATTGGGTTTTCGATTCTCTCTATTATATTGCAGATACCTGCGTAAGTGTATAATTGAGAAGGTTGGGCTTGGGAAAGCGATATGTAGCCTGACGTAGGAGCGCACGAAGTCGTTGGTAGGGCATAGGCTGCAACCCGTGACATGCAGTGTCGTAAATTTCACGCTTTTTTCATTATGGTCCTGTGTCTTGTCTCTTTTAACCCTATCACCTCTGTCGAAAACCGTTTCCGTACATTTGTATATTGACACTTAACGAACGGTTTCCTTTTCTTCTTCCTCGGTTTCCGGCCTTTTTTTAAGAAAAATAAACATGTACTGCACACGTGCTCATAAAATGAAAACCTAACGCTTAATAAAAATTTGCGTAAAAGTAAATTTACGTGACACGTCTGTCAAGTATAAAATTACTTAATTGAATCGCAATTAAGACTGTATATTTTTTATTTGCAATCTAAATGTTTTGTGTTAATCTATTTTTAAGCATTTCATTTGTAAAAAGATTTCAAGTGTTTGATTTTATTCAATAATTTTATCCAAGATTGATCATAAAATTTATATTCCTTTACCGCTTTATTTGTCGTAATAAAATGTATGTACAGTATAATGTAATAAATAAAATGAACAGAGAGGAAATTGATAATATGATTATTTTTAAATTGTAGCCATTGAGAACAATTGATGTCGATCGTCGTTCAATATCCCACGTACACCATTTAAATGAATTACCTATTTAATATTATAACTAGCTTTATTATGTTTGATATTAATACTTAAAGTGATCTTATTGGGTCATTTATATTTATATGCGAAATGTTTATTTATTTGTTTACGTCTGTAAAGTTAAGAGAAACGTAATTTTTATTGAACACATGAAAATTATACAATATGTCATAGCGAATAATGTGAAGTTAAAAATGTTCACTAGTATCCATTGGCAATAAATTGATCTTGATTGTTTATTAAGGAGAAATATGTAGCGAGTTAATAGTATCGCCTTCGACATTAACATTCATCACTGTGTCTCTAGCAAGTGATCAACACTTTCTGTCGACTTTCATTGAAATGTTTTACGTTATACTTATAAGGTCAGAGATTTCGTTATTAATAAACATAGAATATTACCAGTAAACATTTTAAAACCATTACTATGCATTTATAATAAATGTACCATCATAAAAATACGAATAGTTAAACTCTCGAATAATTTATCTTCTTCCAATGAATAATAATACACGAATAAAATATTTTAATAATAAAAATGAAATTTTTATTCTCACAGAAAATCAATGTAACGAATTATAAAATAAAACCAATGAGATCATTTTATAATGTGCTCGCTTAATTACTGAGTAAATGATATGGAAATTATTCTCGATATGAAATAGGAATTTTTTTTAATTACTGATTTTCTACTTGTAAAGTAGGAGAGTTCAGAATAAAAGAACAGTATTTGCCGCGTCTCTTTACTTTCACCTGGATCTTTGCTAACAGTCATATCCGGTAACCTGAAAGAGCTATACTTCGTTTAAGCTAACTTTACTTCTCCTTCAAAGATTTTCATATGAAATACACATTTATCATTCAAGAAAGAAGAAAATATATCGGTCATCTGTACTGTACTCTTCAGAATATTGTAATTTGTGAAATAAAAATTTATTTTTTAGCAAACATCTTCAATACATATCATTTTACATTGTACAGTTTCTAATATTGTACTTATTTATTTTAATACATTGATTCTGTTAGAAAAATTGTGTAAAAATGTTGATGACGTTACGGAATTTCTAGGGCAAATAATGCGTTGTGTTTATTATTCCGAAACGATATGAAAGTGGGCACAGTAGACTATCATAAGAAATTTTGAAAGATTAGAATATTAAAGATTTTTTAAATTGGAAGTTCGATATTTAAGAATTTGTGAATGTAGATATTTAAAAATTTGTGAATATAGATATTTAAACATTTATGAATGTAAAAATGCAGAAATTTTCAAGTTGGAAGATTTAGAAATTTGGGAATTTAGAAACATAAAGATTCAGAAGTTTTTTAAAATTTATGAAATATAGAAATTTTTTAAATTTACAAATTATGTAATTGATCTTCCAAAATGGAAAGTAATCGGGAGTGGCTCTTCCCTTATCTAGCCTAAAAGTTACACTCCAATATACTATACCTGGTGCAAATGAATCATAATGTAAAATACATAAATGAAAATCATAGTAAAAGAACCCAAAAAGTATCACTAAAGCTAGCTAACAGATTCACGAATTTTTTAAAAGAAACAGTTATTTAGAAATGATTCATTTTTCAATTTTTTTTTAGAAATACGTGGACTGTACCATCTTGGAAACTGAAAGCATCATTGACGCAGAAGACTCTTCTTACGATAGCGATTACGAAACTGAGGATCCAATCGGATCCACCAACGTCCATTCACAAGTGGAATTACAGGTATACTGATTTTTATTAAATATAACCATTTAGTTGTACAATAAATCCTTACTTATTTTCTTATGTTCCAGTACAATGTGAATTCCACATTCGTATACAAAATGTCTTATCTTTCGATTTGATAAAAAACGTAATTCTATAAAAAAAATATTAATGCCTTCTACGTGTTCACTTGTAAAATAATTATTCACATTAAATCATTGAATTCGTTGTTTGAAATATTTCCGAGAATGAACCGTTTCGTAGATATTCGAAAGAAGTAATCTGAAAAGGACATCCTGTGAGATGTTACGTTTTAAATATATGCAAAAGAGTTGACATTTCGGAACACCGTTATCGTATTAACTGGTGCTAATTAATTATTTAATATGACATTATAGGCGACTACTCCAAATCATTCAGATGTGTCCCGGACCGCCTCAGATACCTTGGCTGCAGAATTTGCAGAATATGTCACCGTTCAAGGAAGTCCTCCTAATCAGAGTCCAGGTAAACAGTTTTCTGTAAAAATGACATCACTTTCTTTCCGATAAAAAACTGTACAGCAAATGAAAAATAACATCTTATTTTCTGTGTTACACTTTTATTCCGGAATGCGTTATAACTATTGATCTTCTATGGCACACCTAATAAATAACAATTTGTATTATAACGTTAAAATTGAAACTGTACATAAAATATTAATTATTCATTCTCCTCGAACTAAATTCACCTTGAAAAGAAAAAGAGATTTGTACCAACCTGTGTGGAGATCAGTCGTAGGTTTGCAATGCTACTTTTTCATTCACGAAATATTTGAAAGTTGAAGCATTTCCTTACGAGAATATATCATCACTTCTCCTTGGAACCTTTGCAATTTTGAAATCATGCACTTTGAGATCATCTTTAAATTTTGATCACATCATGCTCGTACCTATCACAAATTTCTCTAACATTTTAGGGATTCCTCCCCTCCTGGCACTGATGCTTCGTGTGTTTCAACCGAAGATCCTAAACTTCTTTATGTGACAGGCCATCATACATATTTGAGTCTATTCGAGGTCGGGTTTCTTACTACTCTCCTCGGTGAGTTGTCCTCATTCACCTGCTTCTTGTATTTATAGAACCCTCTTAGAAATTTTTCCGAATTAAACATCTTCCTGCTAACCATTTCTAACTATTTCACTAATAATTGTTTAAAATTTATTCTCATTTCTAACAACTTCCCGACATACAATGTCGAGCACGTCTCTAGAACAGGCATGGTAGCTCAACTGTCCAGGGTGTTTCACCTAACTGCCCTTAACTGTTTTATTTGTAAGGATAAAATGCTTCAGAAAGAAGTTATTTTAAAGTTTAAATTAGATTGTGAAGGTGAAGCTTTCTAAATAGAACTTAAATATTAAAACAGGGCTCTGCTTTCTTTAAAATGCTTTTTCCTAGAGAATAACGCTCGGCACTGTATATGTAGGCTTCCTTTTGTTAAGGAAAACCTTCAATTTTGAACGATCAAATTGTTAATTTGCAAATTTTTTATTTCCAGATTTCCAGATCTCCAAATCCTCTCAAATTCGTCACATTCCTAAATTATTCTAAAATCAGAAATGGACCAACCAAAAGCTTATCACCATTTTCCCTAAGGAAGCCTACTGTGCCCAATGTATATAACACTGCGCTACCACGTTAATTTTCGTACTTAACTTTACCTCATAAAACGCTTACTATATAAACCTCGAGTGTATAATAACTAATTTGATTTTAACAAGAGCACTACCGAATATTATAATTATTTTGGAAATTGATACGTATATAACAGTAGTAATTTATATGTAACAACGACCGTATGAAACATCGGCTTGAAGGGTTTAATAACAGTGCAGCATTTAATTTTGTCATATGAATAAAATTGTCTTATTTCAGCTTTGTAATTGTCCCCAATTAGCTTGAATCGATGTACTTGTCTATTCTAACTAATTTTGATAATATATTTGTTAATATCGTCGTTATTTTATTTTATAGAAACAGCAGATTAATTGAAATGTGTAGCTTTCAGAAGTTTGATCTCCACATGGGCAAGTACATACATAGCAAGATGAGGTCCTAAGTGAAAAAGGAGCACATATCTACTTTCTAAAGATATATATTTTTCAATCAGTCCTTTTAATGTTAAAGTAAAACTATAATTTTATATTTTTGTCTAATTTACTCGAAAATGTATTTGCACTTTGCCTATAGTCTTCTATTGTTCTTGTATTGTATAACAGCGAGCTATTAATTATCTATAAACGTTCTACATAATTAGAGTGCATAGATCAACAAATATGACATAGTGAATAGCAAAATATATTAACAAGTTCATTTCCAGGGTAACAGGTCTATTTTATAAAAGTTTGTGGAATAAATTTCCAGTTAACAAGTATTGGTGGTAAAGACCATGTTAATCAGTAAAACTTTATTTTTACTATATCAATTGTGTTATTAATAGATGTAAATTATTTGATTTTTTTAGGGTACACGGCTAGAGTAGAGTTTGCTCTGAAACTTGGTTATACCGAACGTTTAGTTCAAACGGCGTTACAAAAATTGGGTCCAGATCCAGAACAAAATGAACTTTTGGCAGAATTGATCAAACTCGGAGCCAGTTGTTCTCAAAAGTCGATCGATGCACTGGAAGAGTCTGATAGCGTTCTAGACAATGATTTAGTTACTAATGAAAGTAGTGGATGCTCCAGCAGGCTGAGGCCTGTTGTGATCGACGGAAGTAACGTAGCAATGAGTCATGGAAACAAAGAAATATTTTCCTGCAGAGGGATCAAGATTTGTGTAAATTGGTTTAAAGCTAGAGGACATAAAGAGATTACCGTGTTTGTGCCAAAGTGGAGGAAGGAAGCTTCCCGAATTGATAATCCAATCGCTGATCAAGAGATTCTCGGTGAATTGGAAAGAGATCGTTTGTTGGTTTTTACTCCATCTAGGTTTGTATTCATGAATTACACTTCCAAATTTATAAATTTCTAAACCTTTTTAAATCTCCAAAGTTCAACAAAATTCATTGTACATTTAAATTTTTAATTTCAGATTAATAGGTGGTAAGAGAATGGTTTGTTACGATGATCGTTATATTTTGAGATTAGCTGCAGAAATTGATGGCATTGTTGTCAGCAATGATAATTATAGAGACTTGGCACAGGAAAGTCCAGAATTCCGGAAAGTTATAGAAGAAAGGATTTTGATGTATACTTTTGTAAATGACCGGTTTATGCCACCAGATGATCCATTAGGTAGAAGTGGCCCTACTTTAGAAAATTTTTTAAGAATTTCTCCGAGAAAATCTGATCCAGCCCCTCCCTGTCCATATGCAAAGGTATATAATTGATTAAAAAATGTCAATACTCGTTTAAATATTTTAACCATTCTTTGAACATTTTTTTACTACAGAAATGCACTTATGGAAATAAATGTAAGTTTCGGCACCCGGAAAGAGGTCCTCATCCTCAAAAGTCAGTTACGGAAAAATTAGTAGAACACGTGCAAAAGCATCTTCAAGCGAAAGATCCAAGTCCCAGTCTTCTTTTGCCAACTAATATATCGCCTAACGTATCTCAACATCAGCCATTGTGTAAAACTAGATCAGCAGTAACTACCAGCGTCCAACGATTACCTTCAGTTATAAAAAGTAAATCCGTAGAAAATGTTGCTATTGAGCAACCAACAAATTCTGGAGTGCAAGGAACACAAACAACCCCTACCACAAGTTCTCAAGGTAGAGATAAAAATGTATACAGTGGTGGAATTAAAAGAAAAAGTACAATAGAACTACGCACTTATTTTTTATTATAAAAGTTTATAATTGTATTGTTATATTTTATTAGCAGGTTATCATCCCTCCTGTTGGTCAGCAGGAATGAATAAACCAGGATTGAATAAATCAGACGGAGAACCTCCAAATATGCACAGAAAACTTCAGAGACAATTAACTTTGAATCCAGTTTACGATCCTCGTCTTCGTCGATCGAGTCAATACCAACAAGCATCATCAATGAACTCGTTACCACCACAATCTTCCAGAGTACAACATAGACCTTTAACTAGACATTCTAGCAACGAGTCACCTTATAGAGTTGACATGAAGTAAGTGTGCACATTATTTAATACATACATTAGTACTTTCAAACTATCACATATAAATGCTAAATTTAATTTAATTATTTAGCTGGGATCATTTCGAAGGAAGACAGGGACATCAACATGTAACGCGTATTGCTTCGGCACCAGAGTCTTATCAAGCTTGGTTACCAAATAATTCAAATATGGCTTCACCCTCGCCGTCAAATCAACAACTAGCTGCTTCAGACAGACAGTTAAATGTCTCTGTACATCCATTGTACGCAGCTATGCCTTCAGAGATGTTAAGAGAACTTCTTGACATCAGATCACAGATACTTCATCATTTAGTAACTGTTTTTCCTGAGGAACACGTGAGGACTGCTATGTTAATGCATCCATTTGAAACAGATGCAATAGAAATTTGTATTGCAATTTTAAAGATGTATCCTCAATAACAGAATAAGAAGCATTCTTTTTTCATTTATTTAATTTGTATTTATTATATAAAGATAACAAAATGTAATGATGAGATTAAAATTAGAAAAGTATTGTGATACCCATTAAAGTTTTTATGAAATAAACATTCAAGTAATTTCTTATACAGCTTGGATTTTTATTTAAATATACAGTATCCTGTTATGAACTTTGTAAAAAATTAAAAACGGGGATTCAAATTCATATCATGAAATTGATATTTCGAAACAGAAATTAAAAGATTTATATTTTGAATGTAGTATGTGTAATATTTAACAAAAAATTATAGTTCATAGTAATTTATTATTATAAATGCAGTTGGAACACATAAATACAAGGACCTTAACAACTGAAATTAAATTTAAAAATTAATTATTTTTTAAACGGATCACAATGACAGCTTTTAAATAGCATTTCCGTTTTTAAATTTTAATATAAAATATCAACTACATAAAAGTTCAGTTACATTTCTGTAGAAAAGATAATTATAGTTTTAATAATGCCAATCAATCATGTAGCTTGAAGAGATATAACGACAATTGTAAAATAAAATATATTAACTTTGGTTTTACTTCTATTACTTCTATTGGATGATATGGAAACACTAAAATTAGATACTACAAGAGAATATCCAAAAATTGAAAAAAAGAAGAAAATGTCATGTTAGACACGTGCTTGAAAAGAAAAGGTATGATATTTTGTAAGGAATTCAAAATTAGAAAATTTTTGGACATCCTTCGGTGTGTACGGTTCTGATTTATTTGTTTCAACCAATACCAATAGCCGAAATCTACTGTTGTTCATTCGGATTTACAATTGTCTTTAATCCTTTTATTAGTAATGTTATAGTAATGATTGCTGTTTTTTTACTTTATACATGCATTTGAACTATTTTTTAAAAAGATGATAATAAATGATTTTTAAAAATATTGTACAATAACGAAAGGGATACAATGAACTTTATAGTTAAATTGTTCATTACTATAGCTTCAAAATAAAAACGCTCACCTCCAATTATAAATTCTAAATGCAAATTTTATTTTTTGTTATGTAAAATCTTTTATTTAACTAATGTGATAAATTTTTATAATTGTTATGAAATATGAGTATCAAAGTACAAACAGCATTCATTATCATTAATGGTTCACACAAATGCTTTAAGTATTTCATAAAATAAAGATTTTGTAGTTGTTTTTAAAATAATGATCATAGTAATGATCAGAATACAGTTTAAAATAACGCTTAAAAATGCTATACAATGTTCTGTTGACAATTTTAAACATAATGAAAAACAATTTGAATGAAAGTTCCAATTGGTACCATTAACAATCTATACATCTCACAATTACAATATTTTATGTTAAAGTCCATAGCTTCACAAGTAAATCTTCATATTTGCTCTCGATCAGTTCAAATAATTGAAGTTTATAGAATTTTAAAATCTCTTTCACTATTTAGCATTTTACTGTTGTAAAATACAAGTTCCTCGTGCTTTATTTTAGCGGCTGCTGATAAATAACATTCAAAAAATTCTCTCATAGAAGAGAAGGTAAGCTTGGCTTTGTAGTACAGTAGTTTCATCGACTTCTGATACTCTAAAAAATAAAAATAAATCGTGTACAAAATAGAAATGTCGGTGTATGTTCATATAAAAATAAAAATAAAATTCAACTGAGATTATTTTTAATGAAATCTGCAACTAATCAATATTAAGGAAAAGCAAAGGTTCGCTTAATGTAATTCAAAATCATTTTAAAATCAATTAACTCATTTCCATGCAAATTTTATGTAACAATCATTAAAATATTTTTTAACATTTTATATATTCTAAAATCGCATTATCAATTTTAATGAGTTATGTGTCACGTATACAATCACTCAGTTCAATGTTTTCATGTTAGACTGTGAATGTTAAACTTATAGTTGCATAAAACGGGGGAAAAATATGTACCTAGAATCCGAGACATAGTACCACTTTCCAGGTGGTGGTTCGATTATAGTTGGGAGGGTTGAAGTTGCTTCTTCAGTTTCAGAATCAGAATTTGAGCACGAGTTCTCTTGCATATCCTGCGGATCCTTTGGCGGTAAAAATGACCACCGAGGATCATCTGGCTTTAATGGTAACCGAGACTAAAGAATATATTTATTAGTAGATAATTATAGTGCTTTAATACATATTTAATATTAAGATCATTACCTTTACATAAGCAACATAATGTCCTCCATGAATAGTTCCACTATGTTCAACGACACCGTACAGTGCATAAACTCTAGGTTTTTTATGATTTTTACAAATGGGTGCTAGATCGAGTAAAGTAGGAAATGAAACGTGTCTTGTTACTTTTCGGAAATCAATTCGTTGTGCTTGAAAACGTTTTAAGTGTAGAATCAAAACTGCAGGTACTCGAGAAATTAGGTACTGTTTTGTACTTGGAGTACATACCATCTTACAATCCCCTTTTACCTAGAATAATGAAAAATATATGGCATTAAAGAAAAAGATAATATAAAAGTGGTGGACGGTATAAGAGATAAGGCTATCTATCTGGCACGATTATATTTCTGTGCAATATCGCTATACCTTTTTTTCCCTGGCAGTACAAGCCTCGCAACCAACTTTATTACTACCACTCATTAATTCTAAAGCCGCAAATTGATTTAAGCATGATTGTATTAAACATTCTCCTTCCTTAGTTGGATATCTAGTAGGCGATTGCTGACCATTAGAACTGATAATTATTTTTGAAATTTCAGAAATGAGCCCATCAAATGTATTGTTAACCTCATTTGAATATTCTTCTATTTTTCTTCTTGCTGGCCTATTATTTACATAAAATTTAAAAAAGTTATAATTGGATAATTATATTAGTAATCAGTAAGAATAATGAGCTTGGTTAAACCCCAGATAAACAATATCATTCATCCCAAGCTTCTTTTGTTACAGTCTGATCAAGCTTGGATACTGGCCTTTCATTAATTACTCCATTTTCTCCATTAATACCACCGGAAACAGGACTATTTGGACTTTCTTTAGATGAAATTGAACTAAGACTAATCGTTGGTACTTCTGGACTCGTTAAATCTGAATTCACTGCCAAAGAAGTAGAAAGAGAGAATCCAGTTTGGACTTCACTTTCATTTTCTACACTTTCAGAGCTGTCTAATCCATCCGAAACTTTTGGTTGTGATGAATTTACCGCGCACGCATTCGTTGGACTTGAGCTACACAAATATATAAGTCGCTTATTAAACAAACATTTATTTAATAGAATATATTTCATTTTTTGATAACGACATACCCAGGTAATGTTTTTGTACTAAAATGATCTTGGAGTTGTAGTAAATTCAAATTATTTGTTGGAGTCATTTGCAGACCATTATTTAATGGTAGCTCATTCATATTTTCATTTGGTTTCATTACATCAGTTGATGGAGAAGCAGGACTTGCTAATGCAGACTGCTTTTCTGAACTATAACCTGATTCAGCTACTTCTGGAAGACCTTCTGCTTCTATATTATCTTCTACATCTGCATCACCCTTTTCTAAAAAGTAAAATTTACATCTTTCTTTACCAAAATATGCTCATTATATTTATGCATTATATGTATGCATACAAAATTACTATATACAAATTAGTGTATATTACCTGATTCAAGTATACTACCATTGTTTTCTTCAGCAATATTATTGTCATATATGAACTTTTCATAAATATTTATAATATCTTGCTTTCTATTCTTCCGATTTTTTCGAACAGGCATCTCTTTTTTTAGTTGACATTTGGAAGGTGAATGCGAAATTACGTTGAAAGAATCTTCAAAACCACTATTCTTCCTTCTTAAATAAATGTAAATGCAATAAAAATATTTATTTATAATTAGATATTAGTTAAAGCCTTAAGTCATAAAAATATAATAAATCTTACTTTAAAACGGGTGGTTGTGGTTTATCAGCCATCACTGGTAAACTTAGATCAAGAAAAGGTTCCATACTTTGTGAAGTGTGATGACAGTCAAGACACTCTACTGTGGAAACTAAAACTCCACGAAAAACCAGCTCTGGGCCAAGTAACCTTGCGCTAGCCTGATTTCCGTAAAATTTTACACGTGATTTAAGACTGTCTTCAACTCCCACTGGATTAGTTTTTTGATTCAAACCAACTTCTTTTAAAATTATGCTTTGATATCTCTAAAAAAAAACAAAAGTGTTTTGTTTATGAATTAAATTAGAAACAGCAATCATAATTACATAATTAAATCTTACCCTAAGATCTTCATTTCGAACTATTTCTAAAAGATGTCTAAGAAGTTCGTGTGAATCATGTTGCCCTCCATCCATGCATTGCATTGTTTTCTTCTTAAACGAATTTAATAACTCCGAGGGACGATATGCTTGACGTCCATCAGAGTTTTGCATTTCAGTAAGTGTCTTACATAAAATTGAAGTAAAACTACCCCAGTCTTCTAAAGTACCTTCTATTGGAGGCTGCAATAAATATTCTTTTGTTCTACTCAAGTTTTAACAACATAATATGTCTTCTTTTGTGTAACAAATCTTATCTACTGTTTTATCTAACTTCTTTGTGATACTTTGTTGTAAATGTTACTCAAGATACATAATACATATATATTCATTTGGATGACACGTGGATGACATCAAAGCCAATGCATTAGTAAATTTAAAAATGATTAGAAAACAATCCAATATATTACGTGCTTGCATCTTAATACCATATTGCTTGACACTAATAATGCACTTGCAGATTATAGTATTATTTTATCATAATCTTAAACCTGTAAGTTGCAAACAATTTATTTTTAACGATGACTCACCAATTCAATTTCTTCTGAACTATTGGCAGGTTTGTGCTTTCCTCCTGGTAAAACAAATTTTTGTCCAGGAAGACGTAGATCCTCAAGAACCTTCACTAAGAAAGGTGTTTGTGCTAAACATTGTAAAACTGCATTGAAAAAACAAGTGTTTCCCAAATTCATTAAACCCTAAAAACAATTGTGATTATTGTTTTAACATTTTTTTAACAATTTAACTATTACTGTTTATCTGTAATTAATATTACAAAATGTACACACCCCTACTTTAGGAAGATTGTATAAAATTTGTTCTTTTTCATTTTTATCTACATTAACAGTCTCTTTTTTAAATTGGTTTTGTATCACTTTATTTTGAGAGGGACTATTTATTGCTGTAGCAGCCTTTTTTACAAAGTCTATAGTTCCTTGAAGTTTTCTCCTGAAAATTCAAAGTAATTTTTTAATTTGCAGCAAGTACTTAAAAATACTTTTTTTCTGATAATATTATATCTACCTGCAATCAATATTAACTTCTATCTCGCATTCAAAACACCAAAGGCTCCAATGAACAGTTTCTACAGCTAAGGAATGACAATCGCTATGTGGTGTTTTATAATGTTCTAAAGCATGTCCACATTGTTCTTTTCCACAACCTTGATGTCCACATTGCAAGCATATTAATATTCCTGAACTTATTGCACATTCCTGAAATTAATATATTGTAACCATAAAAATATCCCTTATTATTAAATAAAGTAAATCTCATTTAAATTTAATATCAATACCTCTTCGTTAGTTTTCACAGAATTACTTTTATTTCTTTTACAAGCCACACATTCTATACTCATCCCTGTTTTATTAATATATTTCTTGATTTTATTAAAACTTAATGCTTTCGCAACATGTGGACATTTGGCAGCTATAAAAATTAAATTAATTTAATTTGCAATATTATAAATAAACATGTAAAAAATAAAGGGTTATTAAGTTCAATTTTTTATCTTATATTTATAAACATTATTTTTCATTTACAAAATTAATTTATTTCTATTTGATGACTAGTAACTTCACAATCTTAATAGATTATTTAATGATGAAATATATTTCTAATAAAGAAACAGAAAGTCATAATTCTGAAACACCTTTTTAAAACTCTAACCTGGAGTGAAGGATTTATCACATGAATCAGTCGAACCATCACTAATATCTCCGTTTGGATCGGACTGTCGATTCCGTTTTTTACTCATTTTGACTTATTTTCAAATTGCATGGAACTTAATCGCTACGTTTCTTTGTCTCCTCTACGTAAATTTAATAGTTTACTAAACAGAAAGCAGCGTAAATTTGGTTATAAGTGTTCTAAAAAATGATTGTGCTAACCAAAATGAGTACCAACTGATAATATTACGTTTCATTGGGTTTTCTATATTGATGCATCGAAAAATATTTTTACGAACTAATAAAACAATCACTACTTATTTATAATGAACTAAGAAAAATGTTACGTCAAAAAATTACTGTCAGAACTGCTATTGCTTTCTGACTTGATATTTCGGCCACACATTTAGGAACTGAGTGGAACTGACTATTTGTTTAAACGCGCAAGCGCTTTCACGATATTCATGCTTCCGATGGTGTACACTAAGTGATCGTTCAATTTATATATTCCATACATTAGAAATGACTATTTATATACAGTTTTGGTATTTAAAAATCTGGAAATTTTGAAAATTTCGCACTTCAAAAATTTCAAAATTTCAAAGTTGAACAATAGCCAATTGTAATTTATCAGCTTTTTTCTATTAATATATTTTTGTTCACCCTATACATGACTAAAGAAACAGAAAATATAGAGTAGTGAAGCAACTCTAACCTGTGAGAGATCTTATTGAAGTTAGCCGCATTGCATGAGTCGGGCATGATTTCCTGGTGCACAAGTAATAAATAGGGAATAAACAGAGGTGACAACAATAGTAAAATTAAATACTATAAATTTGACTTCAGTACAGCATAATTTGAGTACTTTACAGATTCCAAGTGTTCGAAATCAAGAATTTGTATCAGGAAAACATGATAGCAAAGGAAGTATTAAAAGTGCGACTTCTTGAATTTTAACATTGTTTCTTAGAATTATTCTGAATGTATTTCAAAAATGACATAACAATTGAATAATATTTTACAATTTTACAACACTTATGAGCTCAAAATCGAGAAATTGTATTAGGAAAACATGTATGCAAAAAGCACAGCATAAATTTTTGAGTAATTTCTAATATTTCTTATATCTAATATTATATTCAAGATATATTTGGGGATTATTGCAAAACTTTTAAAGCGAATAAACATATAATTTCACCTTTTTGTTCTATATTTATTAAAACTTCCCAATGTATACAACTTACAAATCTGTTAACAATATGTAATTCTAATATATTGGGACACAGCACAAATTGATTTAATTATATTCAGTATTCTTTAGAAGTACTGTAGCAGTGTTGCATAATGGGTTTGAAATGCATTCTTGTGTATCATCATTACATTCTCTACTAAATTTAAAAAATTTGAACACATTTATATCTATTTGCACTTGAAATTATCTTACAGTAATATTTTGCAGTATTCAATAGTCTTATAAATTAAATACTTTGTACAATTATAAATACACACTTATGTAACAATTCCTTGGCTTGATTCTGACTTTGAATTCCAGGACAGTGCATCTGGCAGCTATTGTCTGTATGTTGAATTCTGAAACAAGAAGATCATTCTATAGGAATAATTCCATTCTCAATAATGTGCATGCATGAAACAAGAATTTACAAAGCAATAATAATCATATCATTACTAATAAAAGGTATTTTCATCAATTGATTTTGTCATATAAATCTTACATATTATTCTATGAATTCTCTTCAAGCTTTAGTAGTGATACGAATATATAATATAATATATTTTCTCCATAAATAATATATTGTTTCCTTTTGGTATTGTTATAGTATGATGGGGACTATATACATTCAATAAATAATATTATAATATTGTGTGGCATACTAACAATTGTTCAATATTAAAGGTTGTAGAAGTTTCACAGAATTATTTGCAAGTACGGCAGCATCTTCTTCTGAATGCTGGAATATTGCAATAACGTTTCAGACTTGGTATAGAACAGAATCGGCTCTCTTCTGACCAACAACGAAGTGGAAAATCGATGGCTCTTGTTATATGATTTGTACAGGACCGTATTTCTGTTTTAATAATTGGTCCATCACAGGTGTAAAATGATTCATTACTTGGAGGAATACATCTGGCTATTCTAGATTTTATACCCTTTCCATTGTTATTTGAACACTATGAACAAAAATAATATTTATAACATCTCCTTTTAGATACAATTGATAAAAAACATCTTGCTTTATTATTCTACAAGAATATCCATGGCATTCTAAATGTTAGATTTATATATTTCACTCAAGAAAGTAAAATAATTGTGGATATTACACTTTACAAAAGTGATAAAAACAAAACAATGTTTTCTTACTGAAGACCATTCTGTAAAAACCCAGCGTCCAGGACATGGAATTCTGTTACATTCTCTGTTGTGTGTAGGCACGGTATTGGTTTTGCATACTGATGGTTGCACCATTCTGCGGTAAACTTCTAGTTCATTATCCTTATTAACTTCGGTTCCATTAAAGTCGGAGTGGACGCAATGTAGTTGTCGTAATTGCGTACCATAACTTCCACATGTAGCTGAACATGCTTCCCATGGACCTGGCAGCCATTTAAATGTGCAGCTGATATGTGAAAATACATAACAATAATTATTGTTCTTTAAAGTTAATTTCATTCAGTGATTTAAATAGTAAGAAACATTGAAAATGCCTTTTTTATCTACACGAATATTTATGCTACTGTCGTGTACCTGAATCCATTACATTTTTCTACTTCCTGACTGGGCTTAGTCATTAACGGGCATTTCCTTCGCGACACTATTTTTCCAGTTTGTTCATCTTTGCAGACTATAATCTTCTGACGCGTTCCATTACCGCAACTCGTCGAGCAAAAGCTCCAACCACCGAACAACCATTTGTATCTGTTTTTCGCGTTCCGTTTATCACGATTTAAAAAATATTCTAAAGAGGCTGTAACCGAAGTTCCTTGCTCTGTTATACTTTGTGGTGCTACCAGCTAAAAAGAAGACGGAGTTCATTTATTAATGAATTATTAACCATAATGTAGCAATTAAGAGAACACGTTATTTTGATAAGGTTTGGACTAAACATAAATTTAATGGATTGCTACATAAAATAATAATGCAAAATATTATATCTGCTTTAAAACTGAATATACAGAATCTTGTACCAGGATCACTACGTCTTCAAATGTGGTGCCAGCAGCCCGAATAGAATACGTGTTATTGTATCTCTGAATGCGAAAAGCAGCACCCTGTACGATTATTAAATCCTTTTTTCGGGATGTCAAGTGATTCTGCATATTCCGCCTTCTGCGTCCATCTCCTATCACAACTGTTAAATTATTTTGACGAGAAAGTGGAGAAGGCAGCACCGTGATGTTCATGGACAAATTATGGGCTTCGCGGGGTATTATAGCGAGGCGTGTTACTTCTGCAAAAAACAGTAACAAATACAATTAAACAAATATGATCTTCTGTAAAAGCAAAATATTTTCAAACAACAATAATGAAAATTACATATTTCATAATAAGTAACATTTTGTCATTTTCAGATACATTTTCTTTACGTCCACGAATTTAACGATAATCGAAGGTCTCTACAAACATATTCAACTCGATTTATCCTCTAGATGGAATGATTCGAAGAGGAACGAAAGCGCGAAATCTCGTTTCTTAAGTCGAATAAACTAGGTATAGACTTTCGCGTTGTTCCTCAAACATTAAACTAATTAAGAACGCTGTTCCATCTTCGAGCTATTATCCAACTTTGAGAAGAACTTCTGACAATTCAATTTTGAACTGACCTCGTCGAAGTTTCCGTTGAAACTTGCTCATTATACTCTCGCAGTTCGAATTGTCTCCATCGCATACTCCGCACATGTCGAAGACCTTCTTAGATCCTAGAACGTTGTCGCATCCCATTTGATGGCACTCACCCTGTGCAGAAAATTTATTCGCTATTACTGAGTTTAGTTCAATTTGAGAATTTATGAAATTAGTGTGTTGCTACGTGATCAGAGGAATTATTGTAGGAGGAGGGTCTTTACATAACAACCCTACTATTTATTTATCAGACATAAGTTGTATAATTCTCTACATCTGACAGTGTAATAAATTGATCTTTACCTGTATACATATATTCGTCGATCCATAAGAGCAAGGTGTGCCATCAATTAGATTTCGTCTCGTATCAAATATTTCGCCAGTTTCTTTACTCCTGCAAGTCAATCGGCATTTCAAGTTCTCCTGGTCGGGTTCATAGGGTAGCCAGGTCACGTTGTACTTCGATAAAACTCCTTCAAGGCGCAAGACATTAGTGAGTTTGGAACATTGTTGAGATCTGAGATCAACGGACGTCAAACATTTCGGTAGGTCGCAAAGTTTGCAATCGTCGTTAGGACCAGAACAATATTTTCCTCCGTAAACTGGTCTATGAAGAATGAAATTACATTTAAGAATAAATACAGGTACGTTCAATTAAATTTAACAATAAATAGAAAAGAAGTACTAACAGTGGTTTGTTGCATTTTCTTGTTCGGCATATCACCCCTATTCCACATGTTCTCGAACATTTTCCCCAGGCACTCCACGCACTCCAACCTCCGTCTCTAGGTTTATTCAACACTATTCCTACATCGAGCTTTTTTTTACTGGTTGACTGACATCGTCCGTGTATGCAAGACTAAAATGGTATTTTAATACAGCAATTTTTGTTAAAAGTTATTTCATTTTAGTTATACCTTAGATATTCCACACATTGTTCCTTCCAATGGTGGTCCTTTCTTAGTTTTGCACGTCTGAGAAATATTGCTGTTTCCACACCATAAAAGGGAGCATGGTTCCATAACATCAAAAGTTTTGCAATATTCGTAGCTGAATGAAAACAATGATCGTGAAACATTTCCCAGGTTTTAATTTTGAACATACATTTCAAAGGCGCTATTACACAATTATTTAAGTCATATCGCAACAATCGTACATTTCAAAATAGAATTTGATATTTTTTAAAATTCCATTTGCTATCAGATGACGAGCAACACCGATTAAGAAGGATTATATTTTGCATAATTAAATTTATCAAGTTAATTATGCTCCGGTCATATCAAGCTTTATCTAGCTACTGTACCAATTCAGGAGCTGTATCTTAATTAAAATCTAGTCTTTTCTCATTAAACATAATTAATGTAAGATAACTCAGTCCACAATATTCACGAAAGCACAATATTAATTAAACGAAAATCTTCTTTGCTTTTATTTTAAATAGATCGAAGAGTAAACTGCAGTAGTCACAGCATTACAGTTTTTATAGTTTCATTAAAATTTATCGTAAACCTTAAATTATTTACAATGACCTTCCATTTTAAATATATATTAATAAATGTACATGATAAACATACCCTTCGCCAAATTCAATGCGACACTGTTCGTCCATCGTGAACGATTCACGAATTGCAGCTTTTAGCTGTTTAGAACCCTCATATTTCGGCTTGTTCAACAAGCAGGACCTCCGTCTGCAAATACCTATTTTAAGAGTATGTAATTCTAAAAATGCACGCCCAAGTGAAACGCTTCTTCTTACCTCACCCTTCGGTGGAACTCATTTCTCGAACAAGTGGACCAGTAAAAGTGATGGAACGTCGCAGCTACCATAGGCGCCATCACGCTTCCTCGAGAGCTTTCTTCTTTGCAAGCGTTTCCAGTTGACTCATCCCCGTCGTGCGTTAAACCTAGACTACGAAAGTTCATTGATTTCGAAATTTAATTATTTTTACGCAAGAAATTCTGCTCTCAGATTTTTACAACTTTCGCTTTTTATTTTATAACTTCAGATTTCTTAATTTTAAAACTTTGAACGCTTCGAATTTTAGAACTCATAAATTCTAGAACTTAGAAACTTTGAAACTTGGAATTTTTGGAATTGATGGTACATTGGAATTTTAGGAATTTTTAAAATCTAGAATTTTTTCATCAACTTTAGATTTTTGCAACTCTGAAATTTTTGGTTTTGTAGATTATGGAATTTAGAAATTTTGAAACTTAGAATTGTGGTACATTAGAATTTTAGGAATTCAGGATTAAGTAGTGTTGGAACCTTAGAATATTTCAATCTTGAAATTTCGAAACGTTGGAAGTCCAAAATTTTGGGACCTCAGCCTTCGAGAATTTTGCAATATGAAAACCTTCAGTGAGCGAAAATTTCGATTTCACCAACAATGTGTGTTTAAAAATTGCTTTAAATAATGCCGAATTCAGAAGTTTGAAAATTTCTGGTTAACGTGCAACACTCACATGTGTGCAATCTCGTGTGCGATGATAAAGGCGCTGGTCAAACCCTCGTCTCGGTTTAAGGCACATGATCTGGCAGGATCGCATACTCCTGATACAGGGGCGTATCCCGAAGGACCTCCAATGTCCAATCTCGTTAACCATACTGCAACATCATGACGTATATCCGTCGAAGACAGCATTTTTCTATTCCACTTGTTTACGTTTTCTAAAGAGCGTCTGGCATCTCCGCGCCAAACCTACGAGATAAATTTTTACTCGTCAATCATCGGTAATAAACTTCTCGGAGTAGAATAAGGAAACTAGGAAAAGTCGACTTTAATAAAATTTGCAGATTTTAAGTTTAATAACAAACTTTATTACCTAAGGCGTTATATAATTTGATCAAGTGCATTTTTCATATTCTTTAACGTTTCATGTATATAAAATAAATATGTAAATTGCTTACCCTACCGTCTCTTTTTTCTGTATACAAAATCATTCGTACAATCACTAGGATCATGTTAGACTCAAGAGATGGGTCCATATAAATTGCGCTAACCTTAAACAATAATTTTTAATATAGTTATTTAATCTTGCAGTTTATGTTTTAATATAGTTTAAAAATCGTGTCAAGTTATATTAAAGTTCTTTCATTTATTTTTTTATAAAATTTAAAAAGCATTTCACACACTGCCTCCAGATCCATATTGAAGAATATCGCGTTTCATAATAAAATATTTTTCGTTAATTTTCTCTACTTACGATATTTAAAAGTGCCATGATATACTGTTGCACTCGAACCCCGTGAAAATCAATTACAGAGTAATCAGCAGCTATTCCGAGTTCCAGCCATCGCGGTGGTACCGCTTTATTAACAGTTTGCTTCTCTTGAAAAGGAAGATAATAAATTATTTTCCTCCGCATAATTTCGAACCGAGTATTCTCACGTTTTCATAACGTAACACGAAATTGATTTATTGCAAAAAATATACGAGGGAAGTCACGTAATTGAAACAGATAACGTTTAATTTAAGATAAGAAAGTTGAATGCTGTACTGATTTTTTTATTTGTACATTTATTTCTTATATTCAAATTTGATTTTTGTATGTAATTTTTGAGAGTATGTGTCGCTTACTCGATGCTTTTCTTCTGTGCCACGTAGAACCAGAAAAGTAATCAATTTCTTCCGAATTTGCATCGACAGTTAATTGTTCCATTATCGTATCGTTGTATTCTGACGATATATTATCACTCTCGTCGTACAAAATCAGTTTTTCAGCTTCAGGATACTCCATATCAAATACATCTCCAGATAAATTGTAAAACTCTTGAGAGTAATGGTTTGCAGAGTTCCTTCTCGTTCTCATTTTTCTTCCTCGAACTTCTGACTTTTCTAGAATTGAAAATTTTGTGGAATTAATTCAACTCGAACTGACTGAAGTAACTGACGGAAATGTCTAAGACAAAGTATGATTATACCGATAATTTATTAGTAAACTGTGAATGTTTATATGTCTATTATATGTCTGTTTAAAATATGTGAAAATATGCAAATATAATATGTAAAATGTCAATATATAGTATATTAAAATATGTTGAAATATGGTTAAGAATTTTTGAGTTCACAAATTTCTACGTTTTTAAAGTCTTAAATTTTTAAATTCTCAGTTCTCCCAATTCCTGAACTTTCCAACCCCAACTTCGCTCATTTTCGGAATTTTGAACTTCTCAACTAAATTTCCAGATCTTCAACTTTTCCAATCATTCCAAATTTCCAAATCTCCAACTTCTGAATGTTCAACTTCTCAAACGACCTAATTCCCAAATTCGCAAGTTCTCAAGTTCTGAAATTTGCAACCCTTCCTATAGGCAAATCCTCAAATTCCCGATGTCTAAATTCACCAAACCCCTTTCCGAATCTTCAACTTCCCAATCACCAAATTTTCAAACAAATAAATTCCTAAGTTCTCGAATTCTGAAAATCCCTTCCAATATGCAAATCCCCAAATTCCACAACGCCTAAATTGTCCACCCTTTTCCGAAAGAAGGATCAGAGTATAGAACAAGGGTTAAGTAATCTCCGGTTGTCCGCGATAAGAATTAGATATGAGCATATCACCTGTAGGATTTTCCCGTCTGATGGACACGGTATCAGGGTTCTCCCTGGAGGACCACCATCCAGCGTCCTTCGACTGGTACATCACGTGTTGGCCATCTTCCAAAGGCTGCACAAGAAACGATTTTCGATCTATCAACATGAGAGCGTAGACGTCCTGTTCGCAAAGCGTAACCACGACCAAAGAGCTCCTGTCGCTTTCCAAACTGCCTTGTCGAAGATTACAGTCCATTTTGACAGCGTGTCTCGTTGGCTCGATCTCATTCGAGTGCATCCAATCCACCGTGAAATTGGACGAAAGTATCAATCGATCGTTCGAAGTTGTCCTCAAGGTCCAGTTGCTTATCTCGAGGAACATCGGTTCCTCGTCCCCGTTCGTGGCCCTATTTTCCAAAGTCGATCTTCTGTTTCGCAAGTTCCCGCTCGGGATTATCCGAGGATAGACGATCTCGTATTCTTGCAAACTTTGCAGAAAGTCGTTCATTCTCGATTTAGTCGCGATCGTGCCGAGTAGCCACATGGTCAAGAGAAAACTCGGAAGTTTCGGTTGCGTCATGGCTCTCGCTTTAATGAAATTTCAACGGGATTTTCTGGCCGATGATGTTCGAAACTCGACGGACATACTCGTTTGCCTCCGAATGTAATTACTGTTATGAAGGTACGGGCACAATTCTACGTTATATTCGAAGATTCAATTTCCAGGCTTCATTTCGTTAGAAGCAACTTCGCCACGGTCACTTTGAGTCCAAGGGTCGGATACTGGGTATCGATATCACGTATCCCTTGTAATTACATGTTTCTTTGAGATCGATAATTTCGTTAACGAGATTGAGCGCAAACCACGGCTTTTTACGTTCGCTATCGCGTATTTAGTCCTCCAATTTTCCATTATTGAATCACCAACTTATTCATCAAATTGAAATTTAATATTGCTGTGGTTAGGTTAGGTTTGCTTCATCTGCTACGCTGTAATTCAAAATGGTACTTCAAAGTTATCGTCGTCTCTGATGTTAGGGTTTGTCACTGAAAATGTAGTTTATGGAATCTATTATTCTTCACATGTACAAGACAGATTTTTTTTTGTAAACTCGTGGATTTTTTTGGAGCCATCATCTCTAACATTATGGTTTATCACTGAAAATTGAAATCAATTTTTCTTCGCATGCACTCATTTTTTACCCCTTTCTGCATTTCTATAAATAAAAGACAAATTCCAAAAAACAGTCCTCACAATTATTTTTATTATAATTTTAATCGTGACGAATTTCAAGAATAATTTCAGTTTGAAAAAAATAAGAAAAGTAAGTCCAGTTTGAAATTTGCTCGTTGGAAGAACAACAGAATTCATAAGGTAGAACAGTTTATGGAAATCGATTTTTTTCCCGACGATTCTTAGGCTCCCCTGTGTAATTTAATGTAAAGAGTTCTGTCACGTACGTTCATTTTCACTGTGTCAGTCAACGTGTTAACAATTCAGCAACACCGGAGTTAATCGCGAAAAATGGAACGGGCGATAAGAGTTTTCGCGACAATCGCTACACTTCGCACGCCTCTGTACGTGTCAATGAACGCGAATTTCGAATGAACGTGTTGACACAATAAATCCCTCTGTTAAATTTAATTTTCCCCCTGTTGACAGGTTATTAACCCTTTCGTTACCGTGGATGTTCGTCAGAAATTTGTGTGTATAGTTAACTATTATCGCTACGTTTGCGTATTAACGCGTTTGTGATTCGAAATAGAAGATCAATTTTCTTATGGTAATTGGAAACACAAAGGATAAAGTACTTCTTAATACAAGTTTTTTTTAGTATATTTTATTTGCGGATTTTCGGAAAGATAGTTTAGAATAAACTATAGTATTGTTTTAATATTATCGATTTAATTGTTGGTTTATTGGTTGATTAAATCTACTGTGGTGATTACGAGACCTGCGCTATTTTAATTATATTAATTATTTGAAAGTAGATAAAATGTTTTTAATATTGAGTTCACTAATAAATAATAAAAGCGAAGAATTAATTATTTGTACTGTGAGTAATCTGTGTTATAGCGTGTCTGACCATGTATGTGGAATTTCACTTTGTGTATTAACTACTGGTCTGATCATCTGCATACTGTGTGAGACTTCATAGCAGTTTGTATTAATTTAAAAAAATAATGAATTGTATTTTTTAATTACTTCTCCAAATAGATTATTGCAGTATTGTATCTTTTCAATATCTTTTCATCTACTGTACATATTTAGAAAAGTTGCTAAACTTGTATGTTTCTAAAATTCATGTAAAATCAAAGAAAATTAAAATTATTATAATTTTAAAATGAATGTATTCTAACTTTTTATGTTTTATGAAGTTACAAAGAATAATTGTGTTTTTCGTTTTCACTGCATATTATGTTAGATGACATATCTTTACTTTTACTGTCCTTTTTTAAAATTGTTTTCTGGAGGAAAGTTCTTTATAGATGGAATAACGAATTTCTCATTAATTTTGATATTCTTTGAAGCGAAACTTGTTTAGGAACGGGAACAGCGCAAATTCGTCTGTCAGAAACTAAAATGAAATGGAAAGCAAAGCGGAAGTCGAACACCGTTTCCTAGAAGTGCTCATTTATCGAAACAAAAATGGAACACGTGCTCTCCTCATAGTTCGTCCGTTCGTTTGTAACTTACGAACAAGAATAAGCAGATACGAATAATTGTGTATTAAGTTAGTTTTGAAATTCGAACAAAAATATTTTAAAAATAAATTGTCTTTTCGTAAATTTAAAAAATGTTTTAAACTATAATTTTCTCTATCAGAATACTGTACCCATAAAGTCATTGAATTAGTTTTATAATTAAAATTAGAAACGTTACACAACAAAACCAAGTGTTACAACTTTTACCACCTTCTTTTAATGCTTTGCAGATAATACTGTATGCATTATGGATTTCAACCGGTTGTTTGCAAATTTTAATTGAATTTAAAAATAAGTCGTTTTAGCTGCCATAATCCAATTGTTCCACACCCTCATTCGTAATATCATTTACTTTCCTTCACACTTGCGAAAATTTTTAACATGCATATAACCTAATATTTTTTTTCATTCATCGATTTTCTAGATTTTAAATTTTAAAGTAGATGTGGAAGATCGACATTTAAGTTTCAGATAATTAACACTTGAAGTATTTAAATAACTGTAGTAATTTTTCAACTACATAGATTCTTTAATACAAAACATATTTTGCCTAAATATTAATAATGATTATTTAAAATTAATTTTTTTATTTATATTATATGAAATGCAATTTTTACATGTACATAAAACTTCGATTAATCTGTTTCTTCACTAAAACGTATAAGCAGACATTCTAAACGCACTACACTGAATGTATTGTACTTATAACGAGCTGTAAGTTCATTTTCAGTCAAACAGATGAAACGTTATACAATCAAACACTGCCGCCTTTCAAACGAAGGAAAATTCATTACTACTGTTCTTTTTTTCCATTTATCGCGAAGAAACAGTTCTTTACTTCGAAGTAGTTAAAAAAATCAGACCGACTTAATATACTTAAAATGTATTAAAAAAACACTGAAATGCCTCAAGGTTTAAAGAACACTAAAGCTACTTGGAAGTACTTAAGGAACTATACTCTTTTTAAATTTATAACAAACACTAAAAGGGTTTTACTATAAAATGCATAAATGACACCGTACGTGTTTTACCATAAAACATTTAAGAAACACCAAAATGAAATGCTTAAAAAACACTGAAAGATTATTACTTTGAAATACTTGGAAAACACTAGAGATGTTTTACTTCAAAGTACTTTAAGAACACAGGAAGTGTTTTGACACGAAATACTCAAGAGACACTGTAGGTATCATGAAATATTTAAGAGACACCAAAATGGTAGATTTCGAAATGTTTAAAAAAAATAGTAAAATGCCTCAGTTCAGTTAAAAAACACTAAAGGCGTTTTACCTCGAAATACATTCGAAACACCAAAATATTTTACTTCGAAACATTAAAATACTGTTCTTCGAAATGCTTAAAAGACACCAGAGGCGTTTTATTTTGAACTGCTTAAAAGACACAAGTTTTACCTCAAACTGCTAAAAAACACTTAGATCCGCATTTCTGTGTACATTTACTTTTAAACCGACACTAACAGTTTCAACAGCAACAGTTTTCAAAGAAAGGGTTAAAGATCACTTAACAGGGTTGGATTTCGCGAACCGAACGTCGGAGGCGAGGTCTACGACTGTTAGCCACATGAGCGGACAAACACAGCACGAAACGCGTGCTAGCACGCGAGTGAACCGACCGATTGTGAGTAAAAGTAAGCACGAACGAGGCTTGTAAAAGCACCGACGCTTGCCGCCCACTGAAGTTCTAATAATGGCAACTTTATGTGCCATCACCGAGAAACGGGGATGCTTACGAACGCATTGTCCGCGACCACGGCGTTAACGAGGATCCCGTCTTTGCTCTCCGACGGAATTCCACGATTCTCTTTGACCGTGAACTCGTAATGGATCTGATAAACGAGAATTAAATCCAGACATCGTAACTGGAGGAAACGCTTGTAAACTATTCTTAATAACTGAGATTCAAGTACTGCGAGTTGGAGTTCAAAGAAGTTGTTACGAGGTGATATAATCGGGAAATATGCAACACGGAAAAATTAACCCCTTCACATTTATTTATCAAGACTAATTCAGGATAATATTGAAACGAAGAAAATTAAAATGCGAGTTTGCTATATTTAGGGAGACTTGGACCTGAAATTCAAGTTGAAGAGTATTCAAAGGAGTAAGGCTTGTCACCTTTGATCTGTGAGTGCGTCACGGGTGAGATTCGTCAAAGCAAGGGAAAAGGTTAAGAATCGTAGAATTCTGAGTTCTGGGAAAGATCGTCATACTTAATAAAAACTGAAATTTTAGCATCGTTTGGGTTGTACAGATTGAGTTGTTAAGTTTTAAGTTTTCGTTCAAATTAATATCTTTACCTACGATTTCTTTGGTATTACGTCAGTTGGAGCAGATTGCTGCAATGTTCAAACAAACAAGGAAAATTGAACTCTTAAGTATACTTTTTTAAGAATCCTTCATTATGTAAATTGTAATTGATATTAAATTCCTAAACCTAATTCCTAAACCTAGTTCTGTGAATATAATTTTGATTTGTTATACATGAAATGTAACGTGTACCACAATTTTAACACAGTATTATAAGTCAAAGGGTTAATAATTCGTACATGTCTTACATACAGCTTATTCGTCGCCTAAATCAGTTTTTGAGTTGTAAATAATAAAAAAACAATAAAATACATTATATTTTGTGTACTAAAAGTGTTTCATACAGTAAGAATAAACGCAGTTTTCATAGAAATATGATTGAAATAAAATAAACGTAACGAAGGTCAATCGGACTGCAGTAAGCTTCTACGAACATGTTAACTCGTAGATTTCCACAACATTGTTAAATAGCTTGTACGACTTTAACTTAATGATTCCAGTTAACGTTGTGTAACTACGTATGCTCGTCAATTGAGAACAGCTGTAAATGTATCAGCGTGTGAAGCTACGTAACTTTGAACAGTTGACCTTGTACAAACTGGGTGTACGGTATATTTTTCCTGACACAAATTGCAACAAATTATGTTTGCTTTGTTATGCGGACATAGAAGTTACTACTGCTTTAAAATTTAACGGGGTATAAATTAATAATGTAATGTTGTGAGGAAATTTCGGAAGGAAGGTAGTAAAGGGAAATGAATTATGTTTAAAGGTATGATATTTAATTTATTTGTTATTATGTTTATTGTACAAATGTTGTTGAATGTTGGAATGAGGGTGAAGTAGTGATGGGTGCGTTAAGTACTCGCTTCCTTCGTGTGAATTTAAGAAGTTTGGTAATTTAGGAATTTGGTAAATTAGGGATTTGGTAAATTAGGGATTTGGTAAATTAGGAATTTGGTAATTTAGGGATTTGGTAATTTAGAAATTTGGTAATTCAGGGGTTTGGTACCTTAGAAATTTGGCATTTTAGAGTTTGAGTAATTTAGGAATTTGGTAAATTTAGAGATTGGATATTTCAGGTGTTTGGTACCTTAAAAATTTGGCATTTTAGAGTTTGGATAATTTAGGGATTTGGTAAATTTAGAGATTGGATATTTCAGGGGTTTGGTACCTTAGAAATTTATCATTTTAGAGTTTGGGTAATTTAGGGATTTAGTAAATTTAGAGATTGGATATTTCAGGGGTTTGGTATCTTAAAAATTTGTCATTTTAGAGTTTGGGTAATTTAGGGATTTGTTAAATTTAGAGATTGGATATTTCAGGGGTTTGGTACCTTAAAAATTTATCATTTTAGAGTTTGGATAATTTAGAAATTTGGTAAATTTAGAGATTGGATATTTCAGTGATTTAATACCTTAAAAATTTATCATTTTAGTGTTTGAGTAATTTAGGGATTTGGTAAACTTAGAGACTGTGTATTTCAGAGATTTGGTACTTTGGAATTTACCATTTTAAACTTTGATAATTCAGTGACTTGGTAATGTAGGAATTTAGTTATTCAGAGATTTGATACTGTAAGGATTTGCTAATTTATAAATTAAAAAATGTAGAAGTTTAGGAAATTACAAATTTAGCAATTTAAGAAAAAAGAAATTTAAAGATTTGCAAACTTCAAAATCTCTTAAGGAGACACCTCTATGTAGAAAGGCTCAAAAAATGTATCTTTTTATTGCTTAAAAAGTTACTTTGAAGCCTATAGAATACGAAATACATTGGTATTTTGGGTGAATCATAAAACTATTACTGTGAGAGTCTATACCCGCAGATAGGTACTCTACAATAAACAAACCGCACTTAGAGCATCATTTTTATTTTTAAAAGAATAACCGTAATTACATATGACGTGAAAACAAACCTTAACTTTTTACAAAATTAAATGAATACTTTACAACTTATCGATATAGATATGTTACAACTTATATTACAGCAAGATGTACAAAACGTAAATCGTACGCGAAATATCGTTTCAATTCAATGAATGAAAGATCGAAATGGAACGATAAACCGAATTACTTATTTACACGCGCGGTCGGATACCATTTTATTTACAATATCACGAGGGATACATGATGATGGTTAAAGTGATTTGCAGTAATAAAGCTAGAAACACATCGATCCCTTTCATCGTCAAGTCATTACTGGCTCCAGTACCGACGTTACACAATGATTGTTCGCAACAAGTTGTGCAAGCCGATAATTTTGTACGTTCACCGATTACTATGCATCCAGGCTCGCATTTGCTCGTACAGTTTCTCTCCAGTGACCACGTCAGAGGGCTGGAAGTTGAATCCTCCGTACTCGTCGTGAACGAAAATCGTTTTACCTGTAAAAACAGAAGCTTATTAAATTATTTTAATTATTCCTTAAACTCCTTCCTTAATTTCTCATTAAATATTTTATACTAAATTTGCCAAGATAAATTCAAAAAGAACAAAGAAATTTACAAAGTCAAAGTCTCTTTAATTTTTTAATCTTCTTAACTGCAATAATTTTTTGTAACTTTATTATTGAAAATTCATGTTGTATGTTATACTGATAATTTTAACAGATTATCATACAAATTTATATTTTATAAAATCAATGACTTAAAAAATACTTATTAAAATATATTTATTTGTACTTTGAAGTAGTGTACAGCTAATTTGCTTGGTTCAATGTTTTGATTTGCTTAGTCATTTTTAGTGCGACAAGATAAATAAGCGAACACTAATGAATGCACGATACTTCGCAAGATATTCCGCGATAACGTGTTACGTTCATTCAAGTGTTTGCAGTTTCCTCAATGTTATCAGCAGAGATTTGAACCGGTGCTATCGTTTTGTCATTACCATGCAAGTCCTTTTGTCACCAGTGCACTTGTGCTCGAAAGCGGTGTAATTTCCGGTCAGATTGGAACATCTCTCTCCATCGTCCGACGTGTGACAATGATAACACCACAGATCGTTCACTCGTTCCGATGCTGCGTTAGTTCGATGTTCCGTAGATAACAGTTGCCCTGACAATTGCGTTAGATTAGGTCATTTTTTATTTATAACACCCAGCAATAAATCTTTTAATTTAGTTCTTGAATTCAATAATACGTGGTGGCATTTGACTTCATTTTTCGTACATGGCAAGTTTTTTAGTTTATGTACTTTTTGTGGTATCCTACAGTTTCTTTCAAGTTTAAGAAAAAAGCATAATGGTACAACTACGGTAAAAGTATGCGATCATTCACTACAAGGTTTAGAAGTTTGAACTATTGAACTGTTATCGGTGAAGATATTTCCAACTAAAAATGGTGATCTAATGGTGATATCACATTTAAACGAATTAAAAACAAGTTTTGTACAATCTGAATGCTACAGACGACCCACAAAATTAAATGTTGAGTATTCAGACCTGACGTCATTCGTAAGAACGAAACGGCTGGAGAATGTTTAATTGCAAAGAAATTACCTCATTACTGAAAATATACTTTTTCTTTTAAAAGGAAGAAACAGAATCTCACTTTTATGGAACAATTAATTCAACAAGATTCTTTTTCCTTGTAGTTTAACTATATTTGAACATATTTAAATTGTACAGGATAGTTCAAAATTAATATTTACTTCCCTACAATTAATATTTATCTATTTATACAATTAATATTTAATACTTGTATTTTTACGCAAACTATGACATCAGTAATATGTAAAAGTACAGAAACATTTATTACGTCAACATAGCAATTTAATACAAAAGCAACATAAAGTTTTGTACACATCGAACGAGTAGACAGCCAACCCATTTTGACAGGCACAGTAGTTAACAGCGGAAGTGTGTACTTGAACGAAAGAATAAAAAAGATAGCTTACCATTGGCGAGTGTGATAGTCGTTAGGAACAGGAAGCACGTGACAATGGCACATGTGTCGCCGGCCATGGCGCTCCAGATCGCTTCTTCGAGTCGAAAAATTAACTCGTTGTTCTTGGAGGCCGTAGAATTATCCTGAGACGAACCGCAACTCCTGACAGTGCAGATCTACTTCCCAGACTGCGTGCCTTTAAATCACTATAAACACCGATTGATTATGAAACATCTGGGTCTTAACGCGTTAACCGTCCGAAGCCAGAGTGTGATAAGCGTTGACTGGGCCTGAGTCCATCGTGATCCGATTTTATAACTTCCCGGACATGATCGAGAACTTTCGGGAACATTCGGATATTCGAGATAAAAATTCTATTTACACAACAATGTTGTCTTTGTTATAAAATCGTCCTGGATCTTATTGTAAGATCAATATTTTTGTGCAAGACTAATCCTATGCAGAACCGAGATACTTATGTAGAATAGAAATACGATGTGTGAATATGAAATTTAATTATTAAGAACATAGAACTAGCAAAAACGACCCGCGTCACCGATTTCTGATTATCCAACGAAGTCCACGATGGTCACTAGCTCTCGATGACTCTTTTTCACAAAAAATATTGCAAGAAACGCGCACGTGTGTTTTGTTTATATAAAACGAGAATTACATTGGAAAGGTTATGGCACTCGTGAAAGAAGTTTGTAGCTTCCCGCAGCATCAGTTCAGAAAAAGAGCCGTGTCCCAAAGAAGCGCGATGCCGATAGTTCGAATTTAGTTTGCTACCGAGTTCATCAACACCGGATCGAAAAAATAACACGCACAGCGTCCGGAATTGACTTAGCGTTGGTATGTACCGGTTAGTCTATCTTCAAGGGTGAACCCGGCTGCGGACGGTTAGATTAAACGCTCAGTGTTTCTCGAATACCGACTGCATCTTCGAAAATACCAGCAGATGAGATCGAAACGTGACACGCTAGGATTCATAGCGTGATAAACCGCCATGTTGTGCATGCCGGAGTCTGCGCCGCATCGGCGTCTGCTCTAGAAACCTCGAAACCCGTGCAAAAATCAATATCCATGGCGGTCGAAAGGACCTGTCCCTTTAGCGGGAACGGAGTTTGACGTCAAAGTTTCTGCGCATCCGCGTCACTTTCAGGAAACAGAAAGTTCAGCGTCGCGAAATCGATGATTCGCCACCAGCTAAATCCTACTTATGTCGAATGCAATTTGTGAACGGCCAACCTCTTCAACCGTCGATAGCCCGATCGATCTGGGATGATCGATGCCGAGACGACTTGATAATAAGTTGATCTTTTTTTATCGGTACAAGTAGGAGGATGAACGCTGACAGTTTGCCTGGATAGGTACTAATTGGTGTCAGTAAATTAACAACTGTGTGAACAACCGAGTACCATTTTCTTTATATTTCTGTAATATCGTAAAACCGTCTGACGTTTCCTTCAACATTTTTACGTCAATTTATGTCCGCAAATAATGTGCAAACTCGAAGCTTCAGATCTTTTTAGATAAAAATTATGTACATTACAACTTGCTAAAAAAGACAATTCCTGGAAATAAAAGTCCATAATTTTGTAAATTTTCTGAATAATAATTTCGATATTTCGATAACAAATATCCACGAGACCAATATTCTGCTTGCGTACATAAACAAATATTGATATTAGCGCAACAATTTTTGTCTCCCATTTTCCGATGCTCAAATTGGATTCCATATTCGGCGTAACTTCGCGTTTGCTTATTTTTGTCGAATTTTATTTCGTAATAATACTGCACCAATGGTAATGAACAATCTGCAACGCTGAACCGACGAGTAAATCATTTTATTGATTTCAGATATCTGACGACAATCACGTTGACAAATATTGATCTCACAAATACAGCTGACCTTTGCATTTCGATTATAGTAACGTAATTTCGATACAATTTCACGCGAACGAAAGGAGCTTCATTAATTCCTCGATCATGTTGGTAGAAATTGTCGAATTGTGGAAAAAACTTAATTATTTAAAATTAAGAAGGGACACCCGAAATGTAGGAGTCTTTAGGTATAGGATTTAAGGATTTGGGGATTTGAGGATGTAGGGATGTAAGGTTATGGGGTTGTAGGTATATGGGGTAGGTATATGAGGATTTCGGGATATGGAAATATGATGATGTAGGATATATAGAGACGTTGGAGGAATATTAGGATGCGAGGATATGGGGATAGGGAGAGAATGGTGAGGGGATATGAGGATACGGGAGGATGTGGATATGTGGATGTGAGGATATGGGGATATGTGGATATAGGGATTTGAGGATTGGAGGATGTGGGAATAAAAGAATGTGAGACTATAGGGATATGTGAATAAAGGAATGTGGGGATACAGAGATGTGAGGATTCGGGGATGTGGGAATACGGGGATATGGTAATATTGGGATATGTGGATACAGAGCTGTGAGGATTCGGGGATGTGGGAATACGGGGATATGATAATATTGGAATATGTGGATATAGGGATGTGAGGATTCGAGTATGTGGAAATACGGGGATATGGTAATTTTGGGATGTGTGGATATAGGGATGTGAGGATTCGGTGATGTGGAAATACAGAAATATGGTAATATTGGCATACGTGGATACAGAGCTGTGAGGATTCGGGGATGTGGGAATACGGGGATATGGTAATGTTGGAATGTGTGATTACAGAGCTGTGACGATTCGGGGATGTGGGATTACAAGAGTACGGTAATATTGAAATATGTGCATACAAGAATGTGAAGATTCGGAAATGTGGGAATAAGAAATGTGAAGATATATGAATATGTGAATAAAGGAATGTGAAGACACAAGAATATAGTAATATTGCTATATGTGGATACAGGAATATAGTAACATAGCAACACAGATCCACATGAAAGTAAAACTACAGTATTAAATAGGTAACGGAGATCCAGGGATCTAAGCAACTTATAGAACCTGTGGATTCAGGGATAAAGGAGCATAAAAGACAGATTTAGGGATTTAAGAATCCTATAATCTTTCTTATCCACTTCAATTCAATCTCTTTAATTTTACTAATTGTCGAATCTTATCATAGTTAACTTTTTATTAACTTTAAAATTTGAATTTCATTTACCCTAAATTATAATAAAAAGCTTGTAGTGATTACTACAGTGTTTCCTAATGATATCTAATCCATTTTATTTTCTTTAGTCCGTACAATGTGATATCAATCCGGTACGAAAAACGCAATTTCCTTTGAACGAAGACAACATAGTGATCGCGAAGGAGAATGTTCAAGGGAGAGCAATAACACTTGTCCCTTGTAGACCTGAAATCGATTGCTCTGCGGCTATTCACCCCTATAAAACATGCAACTGCAGCAGACTGTTATGAAATAAGCAAAGGGGGAACTTCTGATTTCAATTTAAAATTCTTTTTCCATTTCTTCCAATGTACGGTGTATGGTGTTTGTAGAAGTCAGAATAAAATGTGCTAACTACATGTGTATTTATGAGAAACGATTTGTAATATTCGAAGCATTCGCTACCTGCACTCGGCATGTTGGAAATTCGTTTATTACAGACTGTATTTTCTGTACAATAATGTAACATTATGTGCAAACTGTTACATTAAATATTACTTACTGTACAAATTATTACGTTATTTTTTACATTGCATAAGAGAATTTAATTTTCATTTATTTTAACACTGAAACTATCAAACCGGTTAAATGACTGCTCCATAAGTGTCTTATTATAGGGACTACATTTTGTTAAAGTAAATTCCTTGAAATCAGCATTGATTTTCATCAAGATAAACAATAAACATGCGTACTAATGTTTCCTTATTTGTTTATCTATTTTTCAACTTCATTTTTAATTTTAAGACAAGTATACATATGTCAGTAGGTTTAGTGTTAAACTGCACAAAATTATGATCACACATCAAGTCATAATTAAAAAGTTATAATCTAGAAAGTCGATAAGTAAAATCGAACGATTAACCACTTGTACAAGTAAATGTAAATAAAAATTATTTCGTGCATCTATCTGTATTTGTAGATACACAGAGTTGTTATCTGCGTCAATATTTATGGTAGCTTTATTATCACGGAAGATTTCATTTACACTTTCATTTTGAAATGTCTCCACACTTTTCGATGTAAGCTCAATGTCGTAAAGAGATTAAATATAATCTTCGAATATTACGTGTATCTTTAACTTAGTAAATGTATCGTTAATCCGTTGCATTAGCGCCTGTCGCAAATCGATTCTTGTAGAATGTACGATGCTTTCAGTTCCTTGTTATTGGCGTGAGCGAGGATTAGGGCTCTCCCTTAAAATGTAGGCTGTGAGAGAGTGATATAAGAGAGGAAATTTTCAAATTTTTTAATTTTTGGATAACATTCTTAAATTTGTAAATTTTCTGACTTTTAAGTTTGTAAATTTTCAAGTTTTTAGATTACTAAATTTTCCAAGTTCCAAATTTCCACTTTTCCACTTTTCTAAATTTTCAAATGTCCAATTTTCCACATTTTCAAATTCCTACATTTCCACATTCCCATATTCCCCCATTCTCATATTCCCACATTGCCATATTCCCACATTTTTATGTTCCCACATTCCCATATTCCCACATTGTCATATTTCCACATTGCCATAGTCCCACATTTTCATCTTCCCACATTGTCATATTCTCACATTCTCATATTCCCACATTCTGATATTCCCACATTCTCATATTCCCATATTTGTACATTCTTATATTCCTATATTTGTACATTTTCATATTACTATATTAATACATTCTCATATTTCTATATTTGTACATTTTTATATTCCTATATTTGTACATTTTCATATTCCTATATTTGTACATTCTCATATTTCTATATTCATACATTTTCATATTTCTATATTCATACATTCTCATATTTCTATATTCATACATTCTCATGTTCCTATATTCAAACATTCTCATGTTCCTATACATATTTGTACATTCTCGTGTTCCTATATTCATATGTACATTCTCAAACTTCATATTTCTAACCATCCAAATCCCCTCCATTTTCCCTAACATTAACACATTAACTTTCTAAAATCCTCCAGTCCCTAAATCTTCAAATCGCACAACATTTTCAAAGACCCTAAAGAAGTCGAACAAGTGTCACAAATAATTACCTTCTTGTGCATCCACTCTCTCTTTATTTTCAGCAATCAGACCAGAACGAGACCAAACGACTTTCCACTTTAACAATCCAGACCTTTATTACTAAGCGCTCCGAAAATTACCTTGAATCTTGATCAGCTTCCCCTGGTTATTCGAAATCGTGGTGTTAATTACGCTAACCTCGTTAAATCAGAAATGAGAAACGCGTCGATGCGACACGACAAAGTGTCAAAGGGGTCCGCGTAAAACAATTTCGCCAGACAATTTTAGTTATCGGATTTCTTCGACGAAACGTACGAACAAGATGGCTTTCATACCATCAGAAATACGTTGTGCGCGAAACTCTTGTCGACTATGCTATTAAGTTCCTTCGTAGTATTCCTGGTAAGATCACCAATTTATTTTCCCCCGCTGACAAGAAGGTCGGAACAGACATTTCTGGGGAAGGAAACTCTTCCTTCACCCCTTTCTCATCCCATTTTCTGAATCATGCTAAATGAACTCTAGGCCAGAGAGTTCGCTTGTTTAACCGGTGACAAATTTATTGGTTAATTTACTTACGTTGACCGAGTAAACAGGCTAACTCAACAGGTACGGTGTTTTGTATCAGCGATTGGAAATAGTCCAATGTGCTTGACCCTGTTCTGAACCAAATTTTTGCATCGAATTGCTGTGATAGGACACCAGACGCGTTAAATCGAAACCATTGAAATTGCGTAGTTTGGCAGGAAATTTGTGTGCGTTTACGTAACGTAGGTTGTGTCTATTTTATTGTTATTTTCTATCAAATATATATGTACTTTTTTAACATGAACATGATAAAAGAAGAATTGTTTCGTTGTTGAAATAATATTAATTTTAAAACGAAAATTTCACATGATTAAATTTAACTCTTCACATAACTACATTTTCAAATTTTTAAACTTATAAAGAAGTTTGGATGTCCAAGTCTTTGTATGAACATTTAGGTGTCCAAGTCTTTGTATGAACATTTAAATGTTCAAGACTTTGTATGAATATTTAGATGTCCAAGTCTTCGTATGAACATTTAGACGTCTAAGTCTTCATATAAACATTTAGACATCCAATTCTTCATATGAACATTTAAACGTCCAAGTCTTCATATGAACATTTAGATGTCCAAATCTTCATATGAACATTTAGACGTCCAAGTCTTACATTTTAAAATTTTGAAATTCTAAAGATTGCAAATTTACAAAGTTTCAAAGTTCCCAAATCTTCAGATGACTGAATGACAAGTAGTCGAGATACAAAGCATGTAACTAATCAATGACACATTTGATAGTAATTACAAGATAACAAAGTTTACTTATGTATTTTGCTCTCAAGTATTCGATTAGATATATTGATTTTACGGTGCCAGCCACCGGCAGCTCCCACGGTGTTCAACGTGCTAACGAACCTTTAACGTAATTTTGTTTAGCTGGTCAGGATTTCGCAGCTTCTAAAGATTGCGGAGTAATCAACCGACAATCTAGGTACACTATCTATTGTAATACCAGAGATTATCGCGGCACGACATATTTAATCACAATGCAACGTTATATCTTTAATACGATGCAGCTAGTAAGAGTTTAATAAATATTAATTGCTACTAAATTATAATGTATATATACTTTTTCGATGTGAACATGAAAACACTTAATGTTACTTTAACACTAAGTATAATATAAATATAATGTACAATAAATCCAATCTAAATATAATGTGTTCTTAATTTGAAATTAAAAAATAAATTAACGAACGATGAAACATAAATTAGTTTTACATTTATTCTTTTTCTTGATGAAAATCAATGGTGACTTCGAAGAATGTACTTCAACAAAATGGCTACCTTATAATAAGAAACTCATTGGGCATTTAACTAGTTTGATAGTTTTAACGTTAATAATTATAAACACAAAGAAAAATATTAAATTTGTGTCGTAACAGTTGTTTTCTCTGTATTCACACGTCGAATTATTTAAAAAATTTCCACAAAGTATTTTCAAATTAATTCTTCAAAAATATTCCTTGACGACATTTGACATAGACGACCATTAAAATGTGAATGACACAAAGTTGCAAATAAGAAATTTGCTAGGACGATGCTTTGAGCAGTTCTGCAATTATCATTGCAAACAGTGCAAAGGTGTTACACCAATTGATACAATATTGGTCCATCGGGTATAACATGCAAATACGTAGGATGTAGGTGTGTAATCGAAATCGATATGTTGATGCATTCCGGTGCTTTAGAACAGTTAATAATAATTTATGACGATTTTCTGAAATTATTTCGGAAGTCGGTACCAGTAATATAATAGCTCCGGATTATATGCTTTAATCGAATTCTGTACCACTTTCGTATCGACGATTTATTGAAATTATGGATTTTTATTTGGACAGATATGATGTAGATTTAATAAATGTTATCGTATCGGGAAGATTGATTACTTCGGATAAAAACTCACTTTCAAGTTAGTTCGGATATTTATTTTTCAAAGTGAAATCTTGATAGGAAGACTTGAAAATATTTATTATAACATGACGTACTAAATTTTCTGATGAGTTTATTGTCATCAGAATTTGAAGATTGATTAATTTACAAATTTACAAATTTTCGAATGTAAAAATTTTCGAACTCTAAAATTTACAAACTGTTACATTTACATAGAATTTGTTATTTTACTACTCGAATCTTCTAATTTCCGAATATTCCATTTTCTCATATCTCGCTACTTGATCATGGCAGTACCAGATCATTTCCACGTAATATATAATAACGCATACCAAAGATTATTTCAAGCGTATGAATTTATTCAGCAGTGTTTCAATATGCACAATATACATTCATTAAGTTCCGTTATTTGCGAGAAGACCGGTGGATTTTGAAATGGATGTCGAAATCGATGAATTTTACGATATTTAAAAATTCATAAAGCTCCCTCGTTAATTTCTCATTACAGAAACTAATTCGAAAATATTAACACGATCTCTCGTGTTTTCAATTTACCGAACATTTTACTGCGAAAAAAAAGAGTTGTAGTGCAGAATAAGAAAATAGAGGAAAGAAATCTTGGAACGTAATTAATGCTCGAAGGATCGAGGTTCTATCGTATTTCACCATCAGGATAAGAACTCGAGCGATAATCCAATACCACTTAATCTCTTTGGAGATAGAATCAATTACGGTTTAAGTAGCATGGTTACTGCTTGCGCGTGAAAAATCGATGTTCAGCGATTACTTAGAAAATAAGAATTAAATTCTGTGTAAAATGAAATAATTAACTTTGACTGAGCAAGAGTACACTTCTGACACTTGTTGGAGCAATTTGAATCGATATAGGTTGATATGGAAAGAATGTGAACGAATGTGGAGTCAATTGGGCTTGTTTGGTTGAAATCGGTCGAGAGTTTACGTTGGAGATTGATCCAAGTAGATACTGATCGGTTAAGGTCGATCAGAGTCGGTCCACATCGGTTCAAATCGGTTCAGATCGATTGCAATCAGTCCAAATATGTCCAAATCGGTTCAGATCGATCAGAATCAATCTGAACATGTCCACATCATCTCAAATCGGTTTAGATCAATCAGAATCAATCTGAACATGTCCACATCGTTTCAAATCGGTTCAGATCGATCAGAATCAATCTGAACATGTCCACATCGTTTCAAATAAATCCAGATCGATCAGAATCAATCTGAACATGTCCACATCGTCTCAAATAGGTCCAGATCGATCAGAATCAATCTGAACATGTCCACATCGACTCAAATCGGTTCAGATCGATCAGAGTCTGTCCAAATATGTCCACATCGGCTCAAATCAGCAAAGGTATATCTTTTTCATAATTACCTCAGTATTACGTTAGCAAGTAAGTTGAAAGAATCCTCGCCACGTTACTTAAACATTATAACAACGTTATTTGACTAAACAGCATTAAATTCTTTTTGAACCAAAGCGCAAGATCCTTCGCTAAAATTATCTCGGTCCACATAGTATATCCAACGTTAAGAATTAAAGCACTTTAAAAGAAAGTTATATCTTGTATAAATCCTACTATCACTTTATACAAGTGTGGCGATAAATTCGCTTTCATTAGGTACTTGAACAAGTGTTTCCTCTCAACGTTATTAATTCTACAATTCAATACATGATACCGAATATCTTTTATTATCAAATATAATTCTGTAATAATGTTTTGTACGAACGTGTTTCGATATTCATGCTTATCGAATATATGTGAACATATTGTAGCCACTAGGTGTGAATAGCTTGGAATAAGAAAGCTGCCATGAGATGTTTTTCAGTATTTTTATAAATGGTTCGCCAGAAGCAATACCTGAACATTCGACCAGATAGTAGCACACACAACAATTGGATTTTTATCGTTCCCCTAGGTATAAAGTATAAAGGCAAGGGATGATAAGTAAGGTACGTGTATACCACCAGTCACAAAAGGGTTGGACTGAAATAACATTCATTCTTTACTTTTGCTCACATTTTTGGAATGACTTTGCAAGTTTGGAATTTTTTAATTTTGGAATTTAGGGATTTGGAGATTTAGGGATATAGGGATTTGGGGATGTAGGGATTTGGGGATGTAGGGATTTGGGGATGTAGGGATTTGGGGATATAGGGATTTGAGGATATAGGGATTTGGGGATTTATGGATGAGGGATTTAGAAATTTGGTACTATAGGGATTTGGAAATGTAGAGATTTGGTAATTTAGGAATTTGGTAATTTAAGGATTTGGGGATTTAGAGATTTGGTAATATAGGGATTTGGAAATGTAGAGATTTGGTAATTTAGGAATTTGGTAATTTATGGATTTGGGGGTATAGGGATTTGGAGATTTAAAGATTTGGTAATATAGGGATTTGGAAATGTAGAGATTTGGTAATTTAGGAATTTGGTAATTTAAGGATTTGGGGATTTAGAGATTTGGTAATATAGGGATTTGGAAATGTAGAGATTTGGTAATTTAGGAATTTGGTAATTTATGGATTTAGGGGTATAGGGATTTGGAGATTTAAAGATTTGGTAATATAGGGATTTGGAAATGTAGAGATTTGGTAATTCAGAAATTTGGTAATTTAGGGATTCAGGGATATAGGGATTTGGGCACATAGGAATTTGGGGATTTATGGATGAGGGATTTAGAGATTTGGTAATATGGGGATTTGGAAATATAGAGATTTGGTAATTTAGAGATTTGGTAATATAGAGATTTGGTAATTTAGAAATTTGGTAATTTAGGGATTGGGGCATATAAGAATTTGGGGATTTATGGATGAGGAATTTAGAGATTTAGGAACTTCTAAATTTTTGGACTTCGAAACTTTTGGACTTAAAAATTTTGGGATTTTGGCACTTTGAAACTTTGCAATTTTTAAATTTTTCAATCTTAAAACACTTTGAGATTTCGTAATTTCAAAACTTTACAAATTTCACTCTTCACAATTACAATAAACTTGATGACTAAAAGTAGGAGCAAGTGATCCAAGAAAAATTGTCTTCATCGAAAGTTTAGGTCATACATATATACAGAATCCTGAATTCAATCTTAGAACACATTAAGATTTCGTAATTTGAAAACTTCGTAAATTTCACACCTCCCAATTACAAAACTTGAGAACTAAAAATAGAAGCAAGTGATCCAAGAAAAATTATCCTCATCGAAAGTTTAGGTCATAAATATGTACTGAATCCTGAATTAAATAAATAATGCTATCTGCAACACGGCACCAAAATCGGAATTCCGAGATTGGTATTAAAATCCTAATGTCTCTGAAGTACCGTGGAAACTTTATGACAGCTCTGGGTAATTATTTGCACAGTATATGTAACTAACAATTGTCTGGTGAGACGTGACGATAATCCTGCGTTATAAAGCATGTGTATAAACGGGAGGAAAACAGATAATCCGTTGTTTCCATGTCGAGCGAGAATATCAGAAGCGAGCAAGTTATGCACTTGATTTACTTCACGAGCACCGATCATAGTCATGTCTCCAAGGATAAAAATAAGCTTTGCCTTTTCATTTTAGATAATGGGATAGACGGTTCGAATACACTCAGTAATTAAATTCTATAATTTTATTATATGTTAATAATAATTCATTTTTATTCTTGTATAACATAATGACATAATATCTTCACAGTATTTTTGTCATTTATAATTTCAAATATATTTTTATAATTATTTCTGGATGAATGACTGTATAGTCAAGTATTTATTTTGTTAGCATAATTCCACATAATTTTGTTAGCATCATTTATCTTTTAGAAGAATTGTTTGGTCATTCATAAATAATATTGCAGACATAGATTTTAACCGTTTGCACTCCTCAATTTCTTTTACCTACCGACTCCTTAATTTACAAAAAATTGATCAAGGTAGGGGTCCTCAGTAAAATTTGTTAGAATGGTGTGAAGTACGTGACAAATACATTTTTCATTTATTATAAATAGTAAATAAATAAAAGTACATATATTTAACCAATCTGTTTATCTGAATTATTTGTAAGATCCAAGAGAAATGCAATGTCGAGCCAGAGAGAGGAAAAGGTTACTCGACAGAGGAGTGCAAAAGGTTTATAAGATAGTGTAATATATTAGGGGTACCGAAAAGTAATCAAAATTCTGCTGGCAAGAAACGTTTATTTATTAAGGAAATCTTAAGCGATAATCAACAAAATAATTTCCATCATTTTCTAAGGTTTTTTGCCAACATAAAGATAATTTGTTTGATTCCTTTTTTAAGAACGTCCTTTTCATAGAAAAACTGTAAAGTCATCGAAGAAATTTTGAACACTTTTTGGCACCCCTAATACAATGTAATATTTTGATATGTTGATGTATGTTGATCAGTGATGTTCACTGAACATCAGTGAAGTGTGAATCGATTCGAAAAACCTAACATTATACTGTATTTATTGTAATTGCCCTTTTTTGACCATGCCTTCTCACTGAATACCGTCGTTTTGCGTTGGTCGTGCCGTACTGGATATCCATCACAGAAATATCCTGACGCTACCCAAATCCTCTTTTTTCTCCCGCGACATATACATGAAAAAGGGTCCATGAGAAGCATCCCCAATGGCAATGACAGGGGAAGGTTCTCCAGACGTCCTGAACATCGAATTTTTTTAAATTATCGATTAAGCGAAGCAGGCAAGCATTTTAATCGTTTCAATTCGCCGCAGTCTCTGCCACACTTTCATGTAAAATTATCGAAATTCTATATACGAACATAAAACAACATTGTTCGTGAAATTTTATTCAATATTAATCTTTCGAAGTTTAAAATGTTGGACGATAAAATATCAACGTATAAAATAATAAAATAAATCAGGGAATACTGGAGGGTTTGATTCCATTTGTTTTTTATTATGTTCTTTTCGTCGCATTTGCAGTTGTTTAATTTTATTTAGTTGTATATTCATAATACTTTTATCTCCTTTTACAGTCGACAGATGGGTAAAAGGTATTCTACTTCTATATTACTGCATTTGTCCTTTGTATTCTGAACAAAGAGATTAAATACTTGAAAATAATTATACGGTAATTATAGTACGGTTACTGGTATATTATGCTGTGTACTGCAATTATATTACAAATTAGAGTTTTCAAGATTTCTTACATTCCATCGAAAATTTTGTGATTTCAGATTTTAATGATCATTTAAAATTTAAGCAATTATCAATCGAACACGTCGGTAATCTTACACAAAATATTAATGTCTAACACAAAAGTCTTAGCGAAATCTTGTCTTTCAATGTTTAAATCTTCGAATTCCCAAATTCGAAGTTTCAAAATTCAAAACCGTCTAAATTTAAAAACTCGATCACTGCCAAAACATACACACATAAAAAAGTCAAATCTGACGTACATAAACTAGCTGCTTTAATTTAAAAATTGTTTATGTCCATTAATTGCATGTTATAATAAAAAACTGACGAAGAAATTAATCCATAACGGTACCAGAGTGCCCCGTTTTACGTTTTAATTGCATGTTTTGTTTGCGGGTATTTTAATCATATAAAACGAGCGTTATGGCGTTTCTAACCGACAATTTTCCGCGCATCAGAGGCTCGAAAATCGACGGCACATTTCGGAGTAATTCGATGAAATTCCCATCATCGGTGTTTACAGCGAAGCAACACGTGAGACCGCCAAAAGTGGCGTCAGTGCTTTCCACCCCTTCGCGATACTGACATCGGCTGCCCGTAGATCCAACGGAAGTAGTTTAAACGGCTGTGAATCCGCGTCTTCGATTGGTCGATGTGCTCCGGGTCGATGGTGGTGGGGGATGCCGGGTCGTCGCGAGCCTCGCAGTACCGCTTTGACTGTCAACGTGGTTGGATCAATTCCGTGCGCCCTTTAAACGTTACTATTTGTCCCTTTCAACTATAATTGCCTTTCGAAATGTTTTTTTAAATTCCGTGGCATTTCGTCTTGATCACGTGCTCGAACGGCAAAATTAATTGTCTGTGGGTGCGCGTGACAATACACGCGAGGGAATGCATCTATACGCGTAGACCGAGTAACGAATTACGGAAGTTGTTCCACTTGCTAATAGAACAATCTGCGAACGGGATTTGTGACTGTTGTTTCATAGTGGATATTTCGTTCGAATACCGCTGCAGGAGGTTCGTGTTTTTCTTGGCCGACACTGGAACTTTCTTGGTGAGTCTTCATTTGTGTTATTTTATCATTTTTTTTTATAGCGCTGTGGAATATTGAATCATAACGTTATGTTCCTTGAAGTTCCAATTTGCACATTTTACGACTTCAATGACTACATTTTTCTTTTGTAACTTTAAGGATATTTTTGACAAAATTATATTTGAAAGTTTAGGTACCCTGTAAAATTATTGGTTTTAAAATTGTATTTGTTATGTAATTGTGTAGAAATAAGGGCGTATTTTGATCGTCTATGTAGTGGCAACGGTTGTAGTGTCAAGATTTTTGAATATCCCGCCGAATTGACGAGATACGAATGACAGTAGTGCGATATTTTTTCCTGTTTCTCTTTTCACGTGTGTAGTATAACGATCTACTGATATAATGATTAATTAAAATGGTCAGTTTGTATTTAATATAACAATAAATATATTTCGTTCTAAAAGTAATTAGAACGAATATTCAGGTTTTTGAAAAATGAGTAAATATTTCGATGAACAATGAGAATTTATAAGTCGCTAATTAATTTTATATACAGTTTTGTTGAACAAGGTTAATTTCAAAAGAATGTCATAAAATATGACTTTCTATGTAATAATTGTACATTAATTAATATACATTATTTTACTTAATCAACAGTGTTTCATAACACATATTCTGTGACCTACAAATTTTTTTTCCAGATGTCCATTCTTGACGTATAAAATATTGCCGTAATTTTTCATGTTTTTCTGTACATTCGGCAGTCACGTCCATATACAATATGATCGAAAGCTGTTTTTAATCTTTTATTTTCATGGTAAACTTTCCAAATTTTATGACTATAGATTAATTTCATTTTTAATAAAATTATATTACAAGATATCTCTATCTTACCTTCACAAACTGATTGAATCAAGAACTATACTTGAACATCTCGTATCGAATTTCTTCCTCCAGCAAATTAGAATTGCAGAATTAATTTTATTAAAGAAAACACTGTGTTTCTGAATCTCATAAAATCATGAAAATTTTAAATTCCAATTTCCCATTTATAGGATACATTTCTCTGAATGTAACAGTTCGAGAAAGAAAGTACGCGAGAGAAGGAAAAAATGGAACGCGTGAACGATTAACAGGAATGTTTAATTTCTTTTTCGAAATTTGATTAGAATCTTCGCAACAGTCGTTGAGTAGCACGCGGATCTGCGAGTACGTATCGATCGTACAAAGCAAATAAAATATCGAGTACTGTTAAGGTAGTTCTCCAATGCAATTTATTGGGAAATTTCGGTAAATTTAATTGGACGTGAATAATAGCGATTTTTACATTTAACGATTAAACGATTTTTAATAACGATTGAAAAATTGTTGGGAAGTCTAACATTACTGGAACAAAGATAATTATAATTAAAATCATAATTTAATGTGTACGGTACTGAGAAAAAATTTGTTCAAATTATATCCTTGATTGTGATAGACTCTCGTTATATTGCCGTAGCGAAACTACATTTAGTGCTGACAATGTAAAGTTGTATTTTTGCTTACAAAGATAAACTTTTATTTTTGTAAAAGTTATTTATATACATTGTCCTTTTGTATTTACTTAAAATTTATTTGATTAAAATGTTATTCTTTATAGATAATTTAATCTACTACACTATATAAATACAAAAGTCATATTTCGATGTGTGTCTATGTGAAGCCTCTCCATGTCTACTACACTACATAAATATTTTTATAAACTAAATTGTCAAATTTAAATATCTCTGAACACTCAAGTTTCTAATGTTAGGTTAGGTAAGTTAGGTAGGTTAAGTTAGGCAAGTTAGGTTGGTTAAGTAAGTTAGGTTAGTTAGGTAAGTTGGGTGTGTTAGGTATGTTGTTAAGTAGGTTATGTAGATTAGGTAGGTTAGGTGGGTTAGATGGGTTAGACAGGTTAGGTAGATGGGTTAGGTAGGTTAGGTATGCTAGTTTATCTATAAGACAAGTATTGATAATTATTTTGTAACCATTGCAAAAATATAATATCAATGTATAAAATGAGTGGTGATATAACACACATAACTCATGAGTGGTGATATAACACGTGGCTATGTACTGCATAATGATACAATGCGCGACATTACAACGTATGATACTACAACGCGTTGTAATAAATGCGTGACAACGTACCTTTGCTGATAAAACAAACTTTAGTTCACCAAAATGTCTTCTTATTTCAAAATACATTTGGTCGATATATCTTTGGAAATCAATTCTAAATAATTATTATTTTTGAAATAGCGCATGTTTGTAAATAATACATACGTTCTTATATAACCAAAAATAATTCGATGTGATCTGAAAGTTTAACATCGCTATTTCGTGGGATAATTATTCTAACTTCGTGATAAATGTTCTATATTACAGTGTACAGTGACATTTTCTTATAACCGCTCGCAAATAGGGTGAAACAAATGATTCTCTTAAAGTTCTTGTAAACCTCTTACCTACAATTACGAATTAATGACAGTGCCAACTACAAGTTCTGAAAGCATCATATTTTCGCTTCGTCGTTTTTGCGTTATTAAACATGCCCTGTAGAAAACAGACACTGCAAGTGATCTGTGTCATAAGTTTGTCTAACAATTTTATCGGATCCATTTCTCTTTACGAGCAAAGAAATTAATTTTGTATAGTCGTTCCTAATTGTACCGAAGTTTCATGAAAGTCTTCGGTGTTAATCTCCGAGAATCGCGTTTAATGTCTTTTTGAGTTCTTTATCAGAACTGAAATAATAACTGTACTTCGCTGGCAGAAGTTGTAACGATTTACGAAAAGTTGAATTACGAAAGTTCCTCAATTTATCAGACATTGTCTGCTCTCTTTACGAGTCCGTTCTTTCGCAGGAAAATATCGGAAATTAAACTTCTCGTTCTGTTGGAACCATCGGTATGTCGGTGCGTCGATCCCACGCATTAATTTCATTCGATCGTAATTAATTTACGTCACTCTAATTGAGTGACTAAATTATGTTAATCGAAATGCGAGAAACGAGTGGTAATCCTCCATTGATCGACGGATTAATCGTTTCGTTATTTTAGTCATTTCGTAACGTTTTCATGGAAAATTATTTGCGCTCGAAAACTGAAATTGTGAAGCTTTATATTTCATACTCGTACAGATCATTTGCTTTGCAAGGATTTTACTGTAATCACTGAACGTTCGAGTTTACAATGTATTATTTTGTAGATTTACATGCTGATTTAATAGAAGTACTAAAGACAAACAAAATAATCTGTTCGATACATAATATTAAATGAAATTAAAATGGAACCTCTTTCAATCCCTTGCACTATGACGTTTTTGTCAAGTGCGTCAATCAGAAATAATTTCAGCCACAACATGAAAACAGAGACAGAAACTTGAAATGTTATGTGAATTTGGTATCATACAGTTGACTATGCAAATTATAGGACTTGAACTCCAAATTGAAATGTATTCAAAATTCGAGTAAAATTGATCGTAGCCAAAGTATGAGTCACGAGTCAAAATAGTGTAAAGAATGAAATTAAATCGAAATCGATAACATCGTGAACATCTGATTATCGATCCAGCCTAATGAATAGAGATCGGAAGGCTTGAATTAATATCGAGTTTAGTTATTGTATTACAAATAGGTCGTATACATTCACTTGACCGGTATTTCAAGTGCTTTGACCATAAAGGACCACAACACTAGCATACCAAGTGTAATAGGATGTTGCTCCAAACAATGAAGGCATTGCTGTGAAAATTTGCATACTCCTAAATTCTACCTCCCTTTTTATACTAAAAGAAACAAATCTAATTATACAAAGTTACTCAGTTACATGTATGAATAACTAAATGGTTTAAGTGAAAATTCTTTAATAAAAGTGTAGAAAATCCGAGTTAAATAAATTCGGATTATTTTTGAAACACCCGAAATGTAGATTGAACTGAAGATTGTAGAAAAGTTGAGAAAAACAATTTGCAGTCCTTATTAAGCTACATTTATACGAACCACCTTCTTTAAATTTGATTTTTGCTGAAACTGACCTAAGTTAGAGTAAAAGAACTTGGAATTGCAGAACTCTCCCCTGTACCTATTACCCCGGCCCGAAGGGGTGGCAGTGATAAAACTTTGACTTATAAAGGTAAACTTCGACTTGCAAAGGTCGCGTTTCTCTGAATTCAAGTTACAGAGGTGAAATAACACAGGTAAACGGGCAGCAAATATTTCTAGTTAAAGCAACTTTATATTTCGATTTGCAAAGATTTTCTCCGTTTATTACTTTCGGGCTCCATAAAACAGTCCAATCGAACTCTCCCATCTTTTACGACAGCCAACACTTTTGTTTGGAACAATTTTAGTATTACCTCTTTTGTAGATATAACTTTATAATTTTATTTTTTTGAATGTCATCTTTTTTTATATAAATTCCTTGTGTGAAAAGGTATGTTAAAAAAGTCAATGTACCGTGAAACATTTTAACCCTCATTTGACTATAACCTTCAGTTACATAAGACTCGAGTGATTTTTCAATCATTGCGTTTCAATATTAAAGTAACCTTATTATATTTCGTGTTAAATAAATTATCTTGTTATGGGAAATTGTATCATTATAACACATTATTCTAGAGAGCACTTGCCTTTCCATATCAAGCACGTACTGCTTCTAATATGCAGAGATTCTCTGCCTCTGTAAATTGTGATAACACGTGCAAGACTCACGATGAAAATACATGAAAATACTTCAAAATATTATTAAATATATTTAAACACAATAAATGATAAATGTAGAAATATTTCTTCATTTAAATTGAATGTATTAGCTACTAAAACCACAACATTCATCAACTTTAATCTATAGCATTAATATATTGATACTTACTATTATTTATATCGATTACAAATTTCGGTTTCGTAAATTATTTGTTAAAGTACATGTTAGTAGTATATGTAGTATAGTTGAACATATGAGTTGAACATATAAGTAGTATATGTTGAAGTACACATATGTGGTATATGTGTAGATGCATATATATGTTGAAGTACAGACATGTGGTTCATATGTAGATGCATATATGTAGTACATGTTGAGGTACAGACATGTGGTTCATGTGTAGATGCATATATGTAGTACGTATTGAAGTACACACATGTGGTTCATATGTAGATGCATATATATAGTACATGTTGAAGTACACACATGTGGTTCGTGTGTAGATGCATATATGTGGTACATGTTGAGGTACACACATGTGGTTCGTGTATAGATGCATATATGTAGTACATGTTGAGGTACAGACATGTGGTTCATGTGTAGATGCATATGTGTAGTACATGTTGAAGTACACACATGTGGTTCGTGTGTAGATGCATATAATTGAAGTACACACATGTGGTTCATGTGTAGATGCATATATGTGGTACATGTTGAGGTACACACATGTGGTTCGTGTATAGATGCATATATGTAGTACATGTTGAGGTACAGACATGTGGTTCATGTGTAGATGCATATGTGTAGTACATGTTGAAGTACACACATGTGGTTCGTGTGTAGATGCATATAATTGAAGTACACACATGTGGTTCATGTGTAGATGCATATATATGGTATATGTTGAAGTACAGACATGTGGTTCATGTGTAAATGCATATATGTAGTACATGTTGAGGTACAGACATGTGATTCATATGTAGATGCATATATGTAGTACATGTTGAGGTACAGACATGTGATTCATGTGTAGATGCATATATGTGGTACATATTGAGGTACACACATGTGGTAGATGTATAAATACATATATGTAATACACGTTGAGGTACACATACGTGATGTATGTTCATGTATCGATACCTTCCAACACATTTTTCATTAATGAAGACAAACGAGTTGAAATATCCTTCCTTAGCCCGATATCATATACCTAACGAAATAATCCAACGTTAAATAAATTGATGAAGGAAAGTCCCTTGGGAGTGCTGAATATTGCGTCATTTCTCAACTATCAGACAGGCAGTTTGTCTAACCCCTTTGTGCGATAATACTGAATACCTGAAATGTTTCCTACTCTAGGGACTATTATTGAAATACTTCGCATTGCGCGTATACTTACAAAGCTATGCAGTTAACCGTCTCGTTTCCCTTATATATAGTATATTTCATAAAAACATGTACACTATATCAGCAACGAAGTTTATCATAATTTCTGAAAATACTTATCTACTCAAATTTACTTTTTTATTTTAATTCTAATTAGTAGATCTTCGTAATTTTAAAGTGAATCGACGTTTGCAAACGTAAGCCACAAATTAAGGTACAGGTACAAAATATATTTTAATTATTCAGTTTTAAAAATGGAAGAAATTCATATGAATCTCTGTGCAACTTTCAGTTGTTAAAAGGAACTGAAATAAGAGCTCGAGGCATTTAGTGGTCGGGAGACACTTTTTCATGTTGGAGGAGCTCTCATGTAATATGTTTTAAGAATTGTAATGTACAACGGCGGATAAAGTCTTTTGTATACCACACTCTCGAAATTATCAAAAGAAAAAAGCCGTTTCTTGCAACTATTTACGTACACGTGTTCCCTGAATACGTAACAGAATTGAAATGTTAAAACGTACGCATTATTATTCGCACTACTTTGTTTTATAATTCACTACATACCTCCCATATAATTCGTTACATACATTTCGAAACTCCCGTTTAAATAATCGTTTAATAAATCCTATTTAAAAGTAACGAATATTAAACCACTCGATGAAGCTCTTTAAGATACATTTACACCGTCAATACGAAACATTCCGTGTTTTATAATCCATTGTCACTTTAAACGCAACGAGATAATAAATAACTCTGATAACGAGAATAATCATTAACACCGAACAGCCTCGTTCCATTTAAACATTTGTCAGAGAAATACCATTAATGGCTACAGTAAACGCATTAAATGCCACGAATTCCAAATGCACGTCTAAATTAGCAGATACAATGCTGCAACCACATGTGGTTCATATATATATCAATATTAATTAATAGTTTTGTGCATCGGATAGCATACTTCGGAAAACAATTCTTCCGGGAGTTATTGCAAACAGTTAACAAACTTAAAATTACTAATCCTTGGTAATTTATGATTTATCGCGTCAATTATGTTGTTTCATTCGAATTGAGCAATTAGTGAGATAAACAGATTGTGAGAATTATTGTGTAATTCGCAATTAACATTTTATGCTGAATGGATGAATGATAAATGGAGGATGTGTTTTTAGATGTTTGTATGTGGAGATTTGGAAATTTTTTAGCTTTTATGTTGCAATCTTGGAATTTTTGAATTTAAGTGTGTGGAATATAGAACCTTAAATCTAAATCTAAATACCTAGGTACCTGAATAGTTAAATAGTTAACCCTTTGCACTCCTATGTCAAGTGTGGCTCGACATCACATATCTCACGAACCATATAAAAAATTTAAATAAATTGATGGGTTGAATATATACATTATCAAACTTTTTTTGATAATTAATTTACATTAATTTACTATTTATAATCAATTAAAAATGTATTTATTACATACTCTACACCGTTACAATATATTTTATTGTGAACGAATTCTTTTATTAATTTTGTAAATGAAGGAGTTGGTAGGTTATAAAAATTAGGGAGTCTAAAGGGTTAAATAGCTAAATAGCTAAGTAGCTAAGTAGCTGAATAGCTAAGTAGCTAAGTAGCTAAATAGCTAAATAGCTAAGTAGCTAAATACCTAAATACCTAAATATCTAAATACCTAAATATTTAAATACCTAAATACCTAAATACCTAAATACCTAAATACCTAAATACCTAAATATCTAAATACCTAAATATTTAAATACCTAAATACCTAAATACCTAAATACCTAAATACCTAAATACCTAAATACCTAAGCACCTAAGCACCTAAATAACTAAACACCTAAACACCTAACCACCTAAACACCTAAATACCTAAACACCTAAACACCTAACCACCTAAACACCTAAACACCTTTAACAAAATTTGAGTATTCGAAATTTTGCAAAGCTCATATTTCCAGAAAATGTAATCATAAAAATTCCAGAAATTTCCAATTAAAAATTTTATGAAATACCGACATGTACTTTGGTTCACACATGGTCTCCCTATTATTGGATCAATAAAGATCAATATGAGAGGTAACAAAATTTGATGCACGTTGTAAATATCATAATAAAATTGTTACTTGCCATATATCCGTCATAAATTGGAATATTTCTGCATTAACAACATGTGTCATCTTTAACCCATTGACTGCCAACTACGAGATATCTCGTAGTAAGCGTGTGTATCAAAACTGCCAGCTACGAGATATCTCGTAGTGCGTGCGGAAATTTAGATTAATTACAAATGGTCATTTCAGATGAAAATATTTTAAAAAGGTGAACGAGAAATTTATATGGAGTAAAAAAATGTATTAATTTTCAATTTTTATTATAAAAGTTAGAACTTATACGATTAGATCATTACATAAAATTTTATGCATATAAATGTATGTATTCTTCAAAATAAAACCTTGGCACCCAGGGCAAGACGCTCTAAATATGTCTGGCAGTCAATGGGTTAAACTCGACAGTATATTGAATTTCAGATCATACTACTTTCTCTTTCGGGATATGAATATTGCGCTTTATACGGATTATCCAAGGATAGTACCCACTAGTAAGAAGGATAACACGTTTGCTTTCGCAATATGAAGTCGAGATTCTTTTATAACAGAAAATTACAATTCACAAAGCATCTCCTGGAATAAGATAATACTGACATTTTATTTCGAGTCTTTTGAGGTAAATTGTTATTAAGGTTTCTGTATAGATTATGATAAATAGTTCCATAAATATTCCCGTTTCGTTCGTAAACAGGATATAAATTCAGAAATTTAGGAGCATACAAATATCAAATTTTCAGATCAGGTAATTTAAATTTAAGAACACAGAAATTTCAAAGATATTCAATTTTTATATTCATGAAGTTGGGAATATTAAACATTGCAATTTACTAATTTGAAACGTTAAAATGTAGGGATATATCGAATTTTCAAATTGTTAAATTTTTCAATTTCGAAATCAAAATATTTAGTTCACCGAAAGTTTATCAATTTAGAAACTTCGTTATTTGAAAACCTAAAAATATAGAAACGTAGAGAGATTGTTAAAAAATTGTCACAGAGTGCATAGACTGTTTAATCTAACAATTATCTCAAATATGTCAACAAGCTATTTCTGATTTTACAAAGTGCAGTTTACGATTGTCACATATAAATAATAGTCGTCGAAACAATGTAGGTCAAACAAGGAAGTAACGTTGCAAAACATACATGGTACTTCACCGAGTGAAGTTTCAACATGAAGTATCAATAGAGATCGCTCCGAATGTTTCAGGTTAGCTCGAAACAAACATTCGAGCGTTGTGCTTCGAATCGTGTATTGTACATCTTCTCGTAAAATACGTGAAAGTGCATATTATGAAATATTGAAATATCCTCGGCGAAGTTCGAACACACGTTCGTGCTTGCAGCAGTCTTCGAACTCTTTGAATTTTAAGCAGTTTATTTTTAATACACACTGTGTCCGTTTTATCTCGAAACGTGTAAATATCCCGAAAACTGTGCACGGTAAAAGTTTCGAGATTAAACGGTTATACCTCCTGTGAAATTAAATGGTACATGTTTTTATGAAATTAAATGGTACCGAGTGCTACTAAATGGTACTTACTTTTATGTAATTATTCAAAATTACTAGCGGCTTTTAGCATTTTTTATTATATTATCTAGATCATCTTTAAGTTTTATAACTTGCAAAAATTTCTAAATTTGTAACTTTAAAAATTTAAGCACTTTGTAATTTCATTTTAAATTTGAAAGTTTGTCAATTTCATTTGAAAAATTTCTAAATTTGTAACTTTAAAAATTAAAAAGTTTGAGAATGTACCCAAAAAATTTCCTCGTTTAAAGAAATAAAAGTGTTCACCTGAAAAAGAATAAATTCTGTTGGAAAAGTCGTTGAGGAAGAAAAACAATTTAGAAGACGGTCGTGTGGGTCGATCATAATGGATCGTTCTGAATATGCATTTTATAGGACGCGTGCTGCATGATTTATTATTTATTTCGTCGAACGCAACACCTTTTAAGTTCGGATGTCACGTAGCATCAAGTTATCGACATTTTATGCGTCAACATCGAAAAATATTCCCATCAAAGCTCTCACATGTTTTTTATCGATTAAAGCAGCCAGTATCTGCAGAAAAATTATTCGCAAACCAGCGGCTGTATTCTTCGAGAATTTACGGTGAAATTTTACGAGAAAGGTAGCTGTAATTAATTGTAATTAGAGACTCCTGTGAAGTTGCTCGTCTCATAGACTCAACAAACACGTGTTCTTTAGTGCAAACGAGGTTGCATAACTTAGATCTAACAGAATCCTCATTTAATTGTAACTGAAACTCCCGTATTCTCTTGCAGACTATCTTAATTGAACCATTAGAACCTTCCGTAACTAATGTCCTTGTATCTTGAGAATAAATGGTCTCTTACTAGGTTGATACGTGAGTTCGAGTTCTTTTACCTTTTCACGCCTCTTGTCTTTACCTACCAGAACCGGCTAATCGCAGCTACAATATTAAAACAAAGAAGATTAAAATCTTATGTCAATTTGGTGTCAATGACTATGCAAATAATTGAACTCCAAGTTATTAATACGAAATTCATATCAAGAGTATTAACACGAGACTTAATAACTACGAGACTCGTCAAAATAGTGCAAGTTAAATATCATCATACGTTAAAATAATTACGATTGCAGCTATAATTTATTTTCGTAAGAAAGCATCGTAAGGCTTTCACTTTAGATAGATAGCAATTTAGTCCACGTCGATAGGAAGGAGAATCAAAAAGCAATTCCGTCCTCTTGATTTCTTTATCATCGAAGCGGAAAGCTGAGCAAGGATTGAGCTGCGCCAGACGTCGACGAGAACGGTAACGAGATCCTGCGAATCGGAAATGGAACTGGAAACAACGGAAATGCTTCTTGAAATATACATGCATATATCCTGAGTGCGTTACACGCGTCACTGTTTCACGTTCCACCAGTTTCAATCGATGCGAGACAAGTGTACATCGTGTCCCATTACAGAGAACGACGTTTTACGGAGTCACTGTCTTGTCATTTGAACGAGGTGCTTACGTGCACCGTTTCTTCTCACGTTTCATAATACAACATGTATGTGATAGTTTATCAATTTATTTAATCAACCTATTTACATTTTTAATACGCCCAAATTTGTACAGGGTGTCTCACAAGTAGTGCAGGTGAAATAGGGGATAGACGTGATTTTCAATAAAGTTTCCCTTTGCAGAAATAGAGTTTGATGACTCGTTTTTGAATTATTAAGGAAAAACGCGGACCAATCAGGGTTACGCATGCGCAGACGCGAGAGCGACAGCTTCGAGCCTAGTGGCTCAGCGTAATCCTCGCGCTCTGATTGGTTCGATTGGTACCTCCCATTTGAAGGACCTACACTACTTGTGAGGCACTCTGTATATCATTTATATACATTCGTAATGTTTTAATTGCATACATTCTAAAAATTAAGAACAACAACCGATTATGTATAAGAACAGATTATTACGTATATTCCCCGAAATATTAATCTTGACAATATATTTCAATGTCTGCAATACAATAAAAATTCAATCCCTTTCTGTAAATAATTGTAACATAAATATTTTCACATTTAAAAGTGCATTTCTTGACAATTTGAAGAATTTTTAAATGAACGAAGAACTATTTCGAGCAATTCCGTGAAATTCATTGATCTTAGGTGTCTTGCATTGCTCACGCGGAAAATGCAATTTCCAGTGTTTCCATTGTTCGAACAACTTTGATATATTGGAATCTCGTCAATAAACTTGGCGATTTAACTGTATCGTAACAATAAAACGTACTTCAGCAAGAGTTTCTTGCTGGAAACGTGAAGTGCATCGGAGTTCGAAGCAACGGAATCGACTAGTTTCTTTGACGTGAATCGAGTAGCGTTGGCGTAAACTTAACTACGGCAAATATAGTTTCCGGAAGTGTACAGAACGTAAATAAATTATACCTGTTAGTTTACAATACTGACAAATGAATTCTAAACTTTGGAATCAAGTATTTTCAAACAGGGCGATGAGCAAACTCTGCCGCGAGCGGTAATAGATGCTTGATTCCTGAATTTCATCACTGGGAAATTTCTCGGTTTCTACCTTACTAAGTTTCCATATTCTGTAATTTATGAATTGTTACATTTCTACGTTTTTAAATTCTCAAATTTCCAAACTTTCAAAATTCTCAAATTCTCAAATTACAAATCTATTAAATTCCAAATCTCTCAAATTCCAAGTCTCTCAAATTCCAAATCTCTCAAATTCCAAGTCTCTCAAATTCCAAATCTCTCAAATTCCAAGTCTCTCAAATTCCAAATCTCTCAAATTCCAAAATTCTCAAATTCCAAATCTCTCAAATTCCAAATCTCTCAAATTCCAAGTCTCTCAAATTCCAAATCTCTCAAATTCCAAAATTCTCAAATTCCAAATCTCTCAAATTCCAAGTCTCTCAAATTCCAAATCTCTCAAATTCCAAATCTCTCAAATTCCAAGTCTCTGAAATTCCAAATCTCTCAAATTCCAAGTCTCTCAAATTCCAAATCTCTCAAATTCCAAATCTTCCAAATTCCAAATCTCTCAAATTCCACATCTCTCAAATTCCAAATCTCTCAAATCCCAAATCTCTCAAATTCCAAATCTCCCAAATACCAAATCTTTCAAATTCCACATGTAATTTGCAATATAACCTAAAAATGTCTAATTTCATATTTCTTCAACCTTCATCTCTGAACTAAACCAAAAAGTAAGGCGCAACATATTGTACCCAAAAAGTATCCAATTTGCAAATTAACAAAATCGTATTAAGGTTCATACAAACTTTCAGAGTAATATTTCTCTATTAAGCATAAAATATCGGTTTCATCGAGAAGGAAAAACAGAGTCGATGTGGGAATCTCCGAAGAATTTCTATCTGCAAAAAAATTATTACCACTGTGTTATGGCTCCCTTGATACCACATAACTTTAGCGAACAAACTTCTTTCATATATCTGCAAATAACAGAGACATGTAGGTGTTCCGTTTCTCTCAACCGATATATAATAAAATGATGTCTGCTAATATTTTTTTAAAGACTAAAGGGATGGTACAAACAATTAAAGCAATGATTGTACATTTAACATTTTTACTGAGTTGTTAAATAGTACTTCTACAAGTGTCAACAATTATATAATATTAGACTTAACCTAAATTCAATGAAATATTAGAATTTTTGTTAAAGTTTAATAATTTGAAAATTCTTCTATATTAATCTAAGGGTTATCAAAATAGCAGTTAGTAGTACAGGTAAAGCATAGGAAGCAAACGGCACGGTGTTGATTTAACAAACTGCTTAACGAAGACAACAGATTTATGCAAACACTAAGCTAAATTCAACAATGAAATTTATCTTGTTATCGTTGGATTTTCTTCGGCAGTCGTAATGTTCTTGGATTATTCGTAGCCTCTCCATCGATCGTATCTCCGTTAAAGACGTTTTTGTAGTCGTCGATGTATTTTCAAAGATAATCAATTTATTGTGAAATACCCAGAGTATTTGTTATTATGTTATTTAATATTGATTTGTTTTTACCAAGTGTCAACTAAAGTACTTCATTTCGATTTTAGAAATATCGAATTCTCAAATTCCCTATTTTTTGAATTCCCAAACTGGCTCCAAACTGACCCAATTCAAAAATTATTAATTTCACAAATTTTTGATTTTATAATTTCCAAATTGCTAATTTTCAAAATCCTCAAATTTCCATTTCTTCAAATTCCGAAATTCTCAAATTTCCAAATTGCCAATTTTCCAAACCCTCTAATTACCATTTTCTGAAATCCCTAAATTCCCAACTTTCCATTTTATAATTTCCAAATTGCCAATTTTCAAAATCCTCAAATTTCCATTTCTTCAAATTCCAAAATCCTCAAATTTCCGATTTGCCAATTTTCCAAACCCTCTAATTACCATTTTCTGAAATCCCTAAATTCCCAACTTTCCATTTTATAATTTCCAAATTGCCAATTTTCAAAATCCTCAAATTTCCATTTCTTCAAATTCCAAAATCCTCAAATTTCCGATTTGCCAATTTTCCAAACCCTCTAATTACCATTTTCTGAAATCCCTAAATTCCCAACTTTCCATTTTATAATTTCCAAACTGCCAATTTTCAAAATCCTCAAATTTCCATTTCTTCAAATTCCAAAGTCCTCAAATTTCCATTTCTTCAAATTCCGAAATTCTCAAATTTCCAAATTGCCAATTTTCCAAACCCTCTAATTACCACTTTCTGAAATCCCTAAATTCCTAACTTTCCATTTTATAATTTCCAAATTGCCAATTTTCAAAATCCTCAAATTTCCATTTCTTCAAATTCCGAAATTCTCAAATTTCCAAATTGCCAATTTTCCAAACCCTCTAATTACCATTTTCTGAAATCCCTAAATTCCCAACTTTCCATTTCCCCAAATCCCTAAATCTCCCAATTTCCCAAATACCCGAATTTCCAAATTTTCAATTTTTCAAATCTCTAAATCCCTACATTTCCAACTTCCAAAAATCCAAATTCGCAGTCCCTAAATTCACAAATTTTAAACTTGTTTGAACTCCCGAACACATTTCACCCAAACTCATCCATCATAATAACATCTGAATAGTGCTCACTAGAAAATCACACGAAGCGTTTCTTCGCCGACCATACTACCCTGCATTAGATCAAACGGATGTTAGAAGCTCAAATAAGAGCAGTGTGGAGGTAATTAAGTTGAAGGCCAGAAATTACCACAGCCTTGGGTCATTAATCATATGTTGCCCTCATTACCCTTCAGATTTACAAGATCGATTACCGTTCCGTATACACCGTAATTTAACGAAAATTCATAAAAAAATACGCATACACCTATCTTCCCTAATTTCACTTTCAAAAGCAAACTTTTCTTTTTTTTTTATCCCTTTGCACTCGAGAGGCGTCTCTCCGGCGCCATTCGATTTAATACAATAATTTGAAATAAGCATTATTTAACTAATTCTATAATAGTGTTCATGTGATATATAAACATAGTGAAACAGACGATAGTGGAAATTATTATTAGAGAAATAATAACTTCAAAAGAACATATTTAACATTTTAATTAATATTTTAAATTTGCTGTTTGCAAACAGTAAAATTACCTTCTAGTGCAAAGGGTTAATATTATAATTTGGGATAATACTTGGGTAATTGGGGATCGTAGTACTTGGTAAGCAGTACATATGTTTCGTGCATGTCATTACAATTATTCATCTTTTATTAAATATTTAAAAATGTAGTTAAGTATTCAAGAAGATAGCGATTTGAGGATGTAGGAATTTGAGAATGTAGGAATTCGGAGACGTAACAATTTTAGAATGTGTCGATTTCGGGATATACCGATTTGGAGATGCAGAGATTTAGAGACGTAGTAATTTGGGGATGTGCCGACTTGGGGATATAGGAATTGGGGAATGTAGGGGTTTGGACACGTAGCAATTCGGGGATGCGCCGATTTGGGAATGTAGGGATTTGGGGACGTAGCAATTCGGGGTTGCACCGATTTGGAGATGCACGAATTTGAGAATGCACCGATTTGGAAATCTAGGAATTCGGAAGGTTAGAAATTCAGAAATATCAGAATTCAGAAGTGTAGAGATTTGGAAATATAAGAATTCAGAAACGTAGAGATACATAAATGTATTCTATTGTAGCTACTATGTATTTTACTGTACTATTGTAGCCTAATAAGTTTAACCAAAACGTATTTTAACCAAAAACAATAAAATGTAGGTAGTGTATTTTAATTGACCCTCCCTATCTAATTCCTTGTAATATATAATTTTCAACACCCTCCACAATTAGCTGTATCTGATCCATAAATCATATATTCGAGCACTATTTATCGCGAAAGGCAGTTTTCCACACGTATAACAGAGATCCGTTAAATGAAACGAAACACTGTTCAGTCACAGAAAATCTTTTCGAGCGATAGTCGTTTCGCCAAAGAACTTTTCGCAAATCGATTTCCATTAGCATACCGTTCCAGTATGTTAGCTCCTCTCTCTCTTTATTCTTCGTATCTTGCTCTTTTTCACGCTCTTCCTCGCCTTTGTCGGAGCGTGCACGCTATCTCTTTTATTTCCCTTTTCGCTATCGACGGATCGATCGCGTGAATCGTAAAATTTTCTCTTTGTCTTCGGGAGTATATTTTTCGCTGGGAAATTTACTTGATTCTTTATTCAAAAGGTCTGGTTTCACTTACGATTAGTTCTTTGGGATTCAATTTTATGGATTTCACAATTTGAGTATATGAAAATTTGATCTTGAAAAATAAGTAAATTAAATAATTATCAAAATATTTTAATACACTTTTATACTTTTGAAGTCAGCTAAAACTGCAACGGTTGTAAACTTGTCCGTTCTTTTGGTGTTGGCTGCGCGATATTTTATCAGCAGTGACAACAAAAAGTAATCTAGATAATTGCTCGTGAAATAAAAACTGTAGATTTTTAATTGAAAATTGTTCTGTGTACCTACGGACGAACTGAAAACATTCTACGTATATTGCTTTCAAACCGTTAAACGATAAATATTAATTAATTGTGACAGAACCTTTTATTTGCGATTCTACATTGATCGGTAAAAAGTGAACTCTCGATTGCAGTTAACATTTTTTTTAACCTGAACGCTTTTATTCTTTAAAAGAGCACGCTGTGCAGAGTTTCTGAAAAAGAAAGATAATGTATATAAACTAAAATTATGCACAAATAAACTCATTACAAATCTGAATATTATTTCTGTTAATTGATAAACTAACGAATAACCATGGTTATTTTATATTTAGGAAATATACCAAACTTGAACAATTTCATTTAAATCTAAATAAAACTAATTCTTCAGGGAGTATTTGACAATTTACCTTGTACTACAAAGAGAAGCATCCTTTTTCATACCACCGTATCCAAAATTGAAGATGTAGATTTTTTTAAATAAAAAATACTCAAAGAAAAAGAGCTAAACGATCAGAAATTTTTGTGACTGTAAAAAATGTATTCTTCACACGACCCCTATGGTGTATCAATCTAAATCTCACTAGGGTTGTTCGCAAAACGTCATTTCGCATGTTGTCAGCTAATAAAAGTGGAAGTATCGATTATCGTTCAAGCTACAGGACAATCTTTGTCCCGATCAGTATTATTGTCCAATTATTGGAAGAATTCGAGAACGGACTCAGCTTCCTATTGGTTTTGTTCGCATCCCATTCGCCGAGTTAATTGGATTTATTCACTGAAACGTATCTTCATTTCGACGGTACCCAAATAAGCTTTGCAAACGTGGTGGAACGTCCTCGATGTTACTTTATTCGAAAGCAGATAAAAGAAAAGGATTCTATCAATTGTCGGTCGACCTTCGATTCCTTTTTTCCGAGGCTAAACGTGCCTATAAATCGTCCTTCCGCTCCTCGAACGTGTTCCTGGAAACCGAATTCGTTTGAATAAATGCGTAAAATTACTCCGAAATCTGACAGCGAGAAATTAAGGCAGTTATTCAAAGGTCCAACATTTTCTGACATTTACATTGACATTTTTATATTACATTTTATTCAACTCAAAAGGTGACTATGATTTTCTCAATTTTCTACATAAATTCCTAAACTTTTCACAATTGATAATTTTAAAAAAATTACAGATAATTTAAAAAATCAAAGGACCTATAAATTTATCAAATTAAAAATGAAAAAATTTGTCTATTGACAAAGTTAAAAATGATTTCTAACGATTTTGAAAATTTTGAATTTACTAATAGAAAAATGTATAAAGTAAACATTACAAATTTTCCGTTTATCTTATAATCAGACTATCAGAGCTATTATATTTATCTTATAACCCTCTTGTGATCTGGACTGCTGTGAAGTAACTCGAGATCGAAATCTGTGGCGAGTTAACGCTCACTTGGATCTTAGAGTTCGGTATGTTTATTGTCAGCAAATTTGAAACACAATTAAGTAGTTCGCAAACGTCGATTATTCGATTAAAGGGGAATCCACAAACCTCCGGAAAGTACTTAAAATTTACTCACGGTTTAGTCAAGGATAAGAACCAGTCTTGCGTCCCTCAAGCGTTAATTTGGAAAGTTTGAAACACTATTATGGTAACCCTTTCCACAATACAGAACGTGTTATATTTAGGATTATGTAGACTATGTGTCGCATGCATAAATTGATATAAAACTAGATATTATAGATTAAGTTTAATTTATTTTAATTGCCAGTTACAACGTTGAGTTGTAATTTTATGAAATTCATATCTTTCAAGAAAAAGTTATGGAAATATTTTTCCCAATATTTCTCTTTCCTTAATTAAGACAGGTACATAAGTAAAGTACATAAGTAAAAATCTATACTGCAGTTACTAATTAACGGTACAGAAAAAACTTCCTAAGTAAATTGAAATAATTCATGACTGATCATTATTACAGTTTTATGCAAACTATGTATTATAAATGTTATTTATGAGCGAAACAATGAATGCTCAGGGAAACTAAGGTGTAAGGTAATCACGTGGAAGAAGTAAACAAGCGATACTCTTTAATATTGATAATCGTTGCGTCGTACTTACATAATTAAATAATCAATAATTAGTACGTCACTGTAGCTGACGTAGCACCACGTTTTTCCATGACACAAAAAAATTCTATTATATTTTTCAACGCGGATATTCGTTTGCAGATTATATAAAATAATCTGTATACTCGATGCCTTAATTGCAAAGCTTTACGGCTTTCAGCTTCGAGATTGCATCGAAATTACCGACCATAAAAACGTTAAATGATCACGTTGTAATACAATATCTTCATTTTAATTACGTCCGCTGTGAAAAATGTGCAAAGTTTTTAATTACCGATTTCTTGTACTTTAAGAGAAGATAATCTGAAGCAGAAACGAAGGTCGACATTAAATAGATAGGTTGTTATTAATTATTTTACTGGTTCACTAGTTTATTCTTTTAGAACAACTGTTCTAATACTTCACTACTATTCGAATTTTTATTACATCACTGTGTTAGCATATTATTTTATACAATACTATTGGTTTTATTTTATTTATTATATATCAGTTGGAACATTTAGTTTCAGTTTAACAATATGATATTTATTTCTATAAATCTTATTATTCAATGTCTAATTACTTGTCAATAACGTGTATTTGAAGTTTATCGATCCCCGTCGAATACAACGAATTTACGAAGTTAATTAGTTCCGTAGGTATTCAACTACCGGAACATATCGTATTCAAGAGCCATGGTATTAAACTGTACAATAGTTTATAATTACACGAAATGTTAATTAACTAGACGTACCTTAACGTTGCAAACAGATCTTTTCCAAAGGTGACCTATTCGTTATTAATTTGATTATTAAACAAATCAACATGAAGTCTATGATATTCATTTTTCACATTTTTAAAGATAAATAAATATTTTTTAACTGAATCTGTAGTATTATATAATGTATAAACACAATAAAGCAATATGAGCATAATAAGTAATACAAATTAATAATAGAAATACCTTAAATGAACAAACCTTGTAAATTTCAAAATTGATATCCTCCAGCAAAAATACCTTAAGTGTTAATAAAATTAAATGAAACTCACGTACCAAAATATCGTATTCTTACTCAAAATAAATTAGAAGTCTTCGAAAAAGCTTTGCACATTACACGTTCGTCAGAACATTCGATAGAGTAGCTATAAATATGCAAAGATCCTCGAAATTTCTAACTTTCTTGTGTAGCAAGAGAAACAAAAATGAAACACATAGGCAGTAACTTGGCGAATGCTTCAGCTTTATACCTTGAAGAGTGAAACTGTGGTCGCGAAGCTCGATCGATAGACTATCTAAAGCTGCACTCACCAGGTCTTTGCTTTATTGGATATCACTCGATATCTTTCAGGGAATCGCATTCGAGTGTAATCGATTGATTGGAACACAGGGCTTGCCTGAATCGTGCCTTCTTTGTGACTAAACTCTGCGATATATCGTCATCGTTTGAGAATTACTAGCGCGAAAATATGGAGACCAAACCTAAGCGCAATCACTTAAGACTATGAACGGTTTTTGAAAGGAAGTTTAGTAGTGGTATAGTAATAATCAATATCACTATACTACTGCAGTGATTATAGTAATAGTCACTCATAGAAACCTCCATTCTTTTTAATCAAACTATAAACTGACGTTCTTCTTCGACTTTACAAACTGCAAATACCTCCAATATCTAAATAAAAATTGAACCTAAAAACCCTTAGAGAACTAAACTAAGTTGCTATAAAAATAAATGAATTAAATTAAAATAAATAAATTGTAATTGCAAATTAAGGTTTCTATTTTAAAAGATTTGTCTTGTAACATGAATACAAAATTGTTACGCATTTTTTTCGTCGTCGTTTTGTAATTATGAGTTCTGGGTGATGTACTTCATTTCCGTTGACCAGTTTAGCGTCATCACTCAGAGAAGGATATTACTTTCTGTAAATACATGAATTTCAATTTAACTTCGCGACATCGCAAAATGAACGGACAGTGGTGAAGCGCTTCCATTTCTCGCTAATTCTCATTTACGTGCCACTACTTACTCGATGCTTGACATATTCCGATATAATACTTCCACGATCGACATTAAACGTTTTCAACGTTAATAAGAACCTTAATTTAATAACTAAGAACCTATTGCTTTAACCTAGATCTTTTCTCATTTTTTTAGCGAGATATTCGACTATAAATTTTTTATGCGACTGGGATTTTTGGAAGAAATTCAAAGTTATTCTTTTTTTAACATCATTGTAAGTAACATCATCTGCTATAAACTTTATGGACCTTGACAAAATTTTTTATTAAATACATAACCTTCGAGGTTCGTGTAAAATGTATTGATATGTGCATAAATTATATTAATGTTATTTACTGACAAAAATGACAATTTTTTATTAAATACATAACCTTCGAGGTTCGTGTAAAATATATTGATATGTGCATAAATTATATTAATGTTATTTACTGACAGAAATGAGATTTATTGACCTACAAAATAATTGTAACATTTTGAAGTCAGCTTTTTCATCGAGATAATAAAAAGACACATCACATTTGCTTCTTTGGTTCAATCTAAGTTTCAAGATTGGGTAACAAGGGAAAAGATGGAATGGAAAAAAGTTATTCAAAATAGTGTAACATTTCCATCAATTTGTAATTCAAAATTACGCAATTTCTATGTAAATTATTCGTTTGATCTGAAATTAGAAAAGAGGAATTACCGATGCAGTTTTTGGAAGATAAGAAAAAAAGATTCTTTAATACCACACGGTTTTTCATTTAAAAATTCTCTACAATTAAAGTTCGTTCAAGAAAATGTGAATATAAATACGAGCAGAATTTGTTATAAATTTATGTACATAATTTTGAATGATGTTTATGAATATTTAAAAATGGTACACAAGTAACAGAAATTCAAGAAAAATTAATTTCAAGTAAAAAATTTGAGGAAAAATTCATTTCCAGAAATTTGAACCTGCAACCTTTCGTTTATAACAAACCTTTTCTCGCTGAGCCACATAGAAGTTCTCATTAGAACTCATTTACTCTACTCAAATTTACTGAAACCTGCTTTTCTCAAAATTCGCTGGAAAGTGCGTATTACTGCTGGAGCAAACAAATCTACTCTTTGAAATAAAAGCAGGTAAAAATTACAACGAACATGAACGTGAGTTTCCTTTCTATGTACTCGTTCTATATGACTTTCTATGTGTACTCGCGTTACCACTCTTTTGTTCAAAATTTAAGGACACGTGATATTTAAATAAAACGTGAATTGATACTTGCTTTATTAATCAACAAGTTTCCAATAACAATTCAACTGACTGAATTTTACTAAATATTTCAGCTCGCATTTCAATTTTTACTCTGCGTGGCACAACTCAAATTTCAACTTTATTGAATGTAAAATTGTTTCCATTTCATTCACTGCTTTTTTCACGTTTTTATTTTCACCTCTGTGTATTTATGGTATATCAGTAATTACGTATTAACAACGTACAATTTTGTATATCCAAAAATAAAAATTTGAAAAGCTACATTCTCCGAGTCGAGCCATTATCAGAACTAAGCGGCGATATAATAAAAGCGAATACTTTGAAGCAAAACATTTCAGGCTCAGAAATGAAAAAAGTCTTTGATCGTGTCCTTAATAACGTTGCCAAGAATCGTCGATTCAGCGTTTAATATCAAAGCAGTATATTTCGTAAACGAGGAAGTTTGTGCATGCCATCTGATATGCGTCAAACATTCCGCCATTCGATGAAATGCAGCTTTTGCGCTGCTGTGCTTGTCGTAGATTAACGACTGCGTAGGTGCCGAGGTTTGTATTTCATCTTCGAAGCCGCAACCCTGGTAAAATGCAGTTAAGCTAGGTTCTTCAAATAAAAAATTATACGACTTCAAAAATTATTTCCATCTGTTTAAAAATAAAAATCATACGGAATTTCGTTAGAGAATCAACGCGAATTGTTCGCAGAGACGAAAGATTTCAGTAAATGCTGGGTTTTATTAAGCACACGATTGTATCTGAACGAAAAATAAGTAGAAATCAGATCTGATGGAGCGAAACTTTTTGTTCTTTCTGCTCAGCTTTTGTGGGATACGTTTCTTTGTGCCATATAGCTTTTACTTATTTAATGATATAAAACGAATATTTAACAGTGCATTATGTGTAGAAGAACATTTCAATAACTTGTAGTAATATTACTTTGACTGCCATGTCCGTATGTTTTGTAATATGCACAATGAAATCCACGAAAAAACTACCTAAGCTTCATAAAAATAAAGTTCAAAAAATGTCAAAGAATTGCAAATGAATTTTACAAAATTGACGCTTTGAAATAAACAAGAAAGAGCATAAACAATGCTCATTACTTTTAACAAGTCCGCCATTTCAATTTCCAGAGCCAGAAGCGAAAATCGATATGCTTGAAGGCATCTAATTAATTTCGAAGATATCTTCATATAACAACAGATTTCTCTTACATGAACGAGTTGGATTATTTAAAACTTAACTAAATCTCAGCAAAAAGCAAATTAATTAACAACCGATACGATTTTTATCAACCGACAGCGAAATAGGCAAAAATAAAATAAATAATGATAAATTCTATAACTGGAAATTGTCCTTTCAGTATCGCATGAAACAGCTTAAAAACGAGTTAATAAAATTTGAATTAACCTCGGTTGTTTTATTAAATATACACGTTGTACCGCACATTCACGCGTTTCACGGACTTCTTCAATTTTAATCTGTTTCGAAACAATTTTAGTCGGATGAATTATTTGCTGTTACAATGTTTAAGCAAATAAAGAAAATTTGTAGTTAATAAGCTTCTACTTAAAATTTAAAGCGTGTTAAAAATTCCGATAAGATTTGTTACATTCGAAGTTTGAACGCGTTACGAGTCAGACTCCAAGTATGGCGGGGGATTAAATTTCGATCAAACTTTTCCATTTACGCACGCTTAAATTCAATTATATTTCTTCCCGGCAACTTTTCCGCATTTAAAAGCTATTATCTCGAATTCGCTAACAAGCGGAAAATTAAACAAGCTTTTGCAAAAGGAATAACAATATTTAAACTACGGCTCGCCATTTTTAACGAACCCCTCGTTAACGCGATATATAATATTTCTCCGAACGCTAAATGGAATTCGTTACATCAAATTTTCCAAACATTACATAACGCGATTTAATCGAACGAACGGGATTTAAATTCGCAGCTTTGTTCGAATGTTAATATTCGGCAGTTTGCGAAGGCTTTTGGAAGAGAAAGCTCGAATTGAAAAAAAGGGAGAGATTGAACGGAAGGATCAATATTGCCGATATTAGAACGAAGTTTCTTTTGAAAAACTTGATACCGTAGATAAAAGTACCAAACTTTGACATTCAATATTTATCGAACTTTGACATTCAATATCTATCGACACACAGATGGTAAACACAACGTTCACAAACGAAACAGCGAACACTCACATCCGATTCGCAAATAAAAGGTATGCGAACACGTGCAAATTATCGATTTCACAATATGTTTCATAGAGGACTCAGTTTTGTCGAATCGTTGACACAAAAACGGTGACAGCAATTTTATGGTAACTTTTTACGTAGACTTATGTTACATTTTATCTACATTTTTTATACATAGATTCATGCAATATTTTATGTTCACTTTTTATATAGACTAATGTAAAATTTTATGTAAATTTTTTATATAGACTCATGTAAATTTTATGTACATTTTTCATACATAGATTCATGTAATACTTTATGTACATTTTTTATATAGATTAATGTAAAATTTTACTTAAATTTTTTATATAGACTCATCTAAAATTTTATGTACATTTTTCATACATAGACTCATGTAAAATTTTATGTACATTTTTCATACATAGATTCATGTAATATTTTATTTACATTTTTTATATAGACTAATACAAAATTTAGACTCATGTAGAATTTTATGTAATTGTTTTACATAGACTCATGCAAAATTTTATGTACATTTTTTACATAAATTTAAGTAGAAAATGTCCACTTATTACATACACTAAAAATTTGAAGTGCACTTTTTAAATAAATTTAAGTAAAATTCTACACAGACTTGTTTAGGAAAAAATTAAAGAAAGGAAACTTAATTAAGTTTGTTAATTGGAGGATCTTTAAAAATATAAACATTTGGTAGTAGTATGAATTATTTATTAAGCGATGCTTGTACAAAATGCAAGTATAAAGAAATGAAACAGGCAGTAAGAATACCGAAAGTCATGAGCAGATCATATTTGTGCGACAAGTCTATAAGAGTATTTGATTAGCGGCAAACGCAAACGCCACCACGGCAAGAACCACCCCTGCGACGCTGAGCTAAACATTTGATGGCACAAGCGGAATGATTTACGGTGAACCATTGTGATTGCCACGAGAGAACATCACACGTTACACGTCTTTGTCGAACAGGCATGTCGGTAACAACCTCTGGGTTCATTACTGCTGTCTCTTCTCCGCCATCCACTGGTTCTATTAACAAATTTATACGTATTTAGATTTGTATTTATTATGTCTGTTAGATCGTAGATGATAGTTCAATTTCGATAGCAAGGTTCGAAGTTTGGAAACTTGAAAGTTGAAGGACTTGGAAATGGGTATTCAAAAATTTAGAAAAATCGATTCCTTAACATAAAAATTTTTGTCGAAATTGCTTAACTAATAGTAACAAATACTAGTAATAGCACATCGTTAATTTATAATCATCTCCCAGATTTATTGAAGACTTGCCACACAAATTCTTCATAGAAAAAATTAATAAACGAATAGCACCTTTTATGTAACTTAAAATTTGAATCGGACCCAATCGTATAAAGAACAAAATATTGCCCAAACAATGTTCAAAAAATAAATATTTAAACACCATAAGTGAACACTAATTAAACACCATAATGTTACAATTACGTGACTAGTAATGACTGTTAATCTGATTTATGTAATATGACTTATGTCAATATGTTAAGTGATCATTATAAATAAAATAGATTGTTACTCACTCAATTCATAAGTTGGTCCATCATAAACCGCCTCTGGAACGCTCACGCCATAAACATAGGCAATCATAGCAAAAATGCTGACGACAACGAGTTGGAGCTTCATGTTTCCTTAAAAGAGATCTCTAAGCTGAACAGTGAAGTTGACTGAAAGAACTGATGCCTTCTACTGCGACTCCTTCAAATTGATTCTTGAGTGATACTAATGGAACGAAGACGGTCCTTTATATACTACATCAAATCACAAAACGCGATCTTTCGTTGGTCTCCTTCTTCCTTGCCCACTTCCGTCCTGCGGAATTTCCTTTTTGCATCCCGCAAAGATTTATCAAGTAATCTTTTATGACAAAGCTGCGATTAGTCTTGTTTAAGATACAGTCTCTCACGAAAGTCTTACACCTAAAGAAATTTTGGTTAAAACAAAATTGCATAAAATATGTCTTGTATAACATATATCTTACGTGAGATATATTTTGTATAAAATAATGTAGTAATGCAATTCTGTAGTGTAGTATAAAATAACAAATTTAAAATAGCATTGTCACTGAATATTATAAGCTAATTTTTACGTTAATTTCAATTCTTCTTCTTCTTTAATTTTTTCTTCAAAATGGAGTTTTGAAAAGGGCGCCAAATTTGAAGTATTTGAACGCAGCTATTTGTTGAGTGATTAATTTTACGACATATTTATTATTTTTTAAACAAGTAAAAATGTTATTAAATCTGTTTAATTTAACCTAAAATGTTCAAATATGTATGAGATCGTAATTAAATCGAATCTTCCAAACGTGCATTCTGACGTATCTGAACAGCACGTTTCAAATTCACAGCCCTTTGTATGTAGAAAAATCACACGGTTCGATGATCCGCGAAAATAAAGGAGGAGTTCGCTGAATCTGCGCATAAAAATAAACCGCATTTAATAAATCGATATCGTTCACGTAAGAATGAACTTTCTTTTGAAATCCAGACATCTGCGATTAAACGTTGCCGTTTAAAACGCGACGGGCATTACCTCTTCGCTAGTATTTGCGAATCAAACAGCGAGTATTTGTTTCCGATTTCTGAAAGAAACTGTAGCGAGTCGATAACAAAAGATATCGTTATTGTGTAAAAATGAAAGGAAAATACAGAATGGAACGAAATGTAAATGTATGAATAGAAATGTAAAGCAGGCTGCAGAGTACAATTGCTTTTGTAATTGTTTCGTTGAATGTAAAATTTCAGCGTTGATTACCGGTTTCGGAAAAGGTTTCAAGTTCACAGTTTAGATAACTCAAAATATTTATTACATTTTCTATAATCAAAAATTAACAATTTTTCATTCATATTTTTATTACAAGTTTAAGGATTATTTAGATAAATTATTTAAGGCGTACACGTCACAATAGTCTTAACTAGCTATAGCTATACCTTAAATATTTTACCTTAAATATTAAAACATTGTTACTTGAAGCACGTTTATTTATTTAAGAAAACCATCATTTTTTCTGTGGAACCTTCAAATGTTCCATTTCATTTTACGATTAAATATTTATTTAGAAAGTTTCCCACGTATGTAGACTCTGATTTTATCGTGTCAACATCGTAATGTGCGTCAGAAACATTTCTTCGAATTGCGAGAAAATCACGGTCTGAAGGGTTTAATCAAAATATATCGACGTCGAGTTTAAACCAAAGTTGACATCAAGTGAATCGAATCAGTCTAACGATGTCACACATCATCCTGAGGGAATAAAGTTGACATCGAATTTCTGTTCACAAACAAAAATCGATTCAACTTCAAAAACGAATAGACTTTCGTCAACTTTCCATGACTCTAATCCTTCGTTATCTAGTCTGAAGTGTGAGTTGAAGGCATTATTTACAGATAATTATTTCATTACAAATTTTTGTCTAAATATTATCTTTTAATATATTTTAATATATTAAAATATTTTATTTCCAAAAATAAACTGTGCACAAATGTCCTTCATTTCTTCATTTATCGTAAGATAAAAAATGTACTAGAAAATTTCCCCGTTTCACAAGCTACAAGGATTTATTTGCTTTATATATCACATTTGCTACACAACGCAACGAATCTTTTGTTAATTAACCTGGAGCTGTTTTCTTGCTCATTAAAAATTCTTGCAAGTCTTTGAATAAATTATGAACAACATCGATGATTACCCTTTTTGTTTTACAAAGTGAATAATTAACCAATAACACGAAAGTGTAACATTCAATTAAACGAGAACATCAAATAACTTTATTTCCAAACAAAGTCGAACACAAATTATTCAGTTAATTACAACACTCGATCGATCGTAATTATTCAGTTTTCCATACTTTCATAAAGGAAGGAGTTTGAAACGAAATGAGGAGACAATCGAACAGTTCGAGCTTGAATACCGGAAGTGTCGGTGAGCCACAGATCATCGTCGAAGAAAGCACGTTAGGGGAAGAGGAAGCAGAACGACGTAGAAACGAATCACCCCCTCGATGCTTGGATCCAGATTCACCATCCTTGAATCCTTATCTGTTGTCCCCTTGGAGAGAAGCCAGGAAGCATTCTTTGCCGACTCCACAATGCACTTCCGGGATAACCGCGTCCCAGGTAACTTCTTATGATTATATTACGAGATACGCACTCACCACATCCTCTTCTCTGATAATTTATTTTTATCCAAGATTAATCCTTGCTTCGTCGAGGACAACATTTTTAAAGCATTTTTGAAAGGTCAGAAGCTACGGTGACAATAAACCAAACCGGTCAAAATGGCGATTTTACAAGTTATTGAGTTATAAAGTTTGTTGAGGCTTTTTGCAATCTGTGCTGATTTCTGTCAGGGTAATTTGTGTCCATTTATGCTTTAACAATTTTTTTCGATATTCTAAAATACATTAAACACCGGTAAGTTTAGTGACATAGTTGTAAAATATAAAAGAATTTTCAGATAAGTAACACATTGATGTAGGAGCAGTTTTATACAATTATCAATATGAATGTGCCTCAGCTTTTTCCAACCACGCAATTAGTCTCACAACAAATTAAAAATATTTTTCAAAATTCTTCCACGTAATAAAAACATTTAAATGTACCCAAATATATAATATTATAATCTATAATCCAAATTTCTAAGTACATATAATTTTTGTAGAATGTCAACAGTTCCATCATAATCACAGCACGTTCTAAGCACACATTCTCCTAATTAGGTGAGACGATTAAGCGAACGTGGCGGAGAAGGAACAGCACTGTCTCCGAGAGAAGCAACGTTTTTCGCGACGCTGTCTCAAGCACCAGCCCCTCAACCGGGTGGACGAAGACACTCGGTTGTTACGATTTCCAAGGTGCCACCGACCTTATTCGGCCGTGATCGACGCGAATCAATCGCTGCTTTTCCCCTGGGAGGCGCGACCAGAATACTGCCCAGTCGGAGGGACTCAAAATCCGGAATATCTGGACCACCCAGTAACAGTGGCAGTTCGCATAATCTTCAGCTGGATATCTTGGATGATATCACGGAAATAAAAGCGAGAAAAGTAAGAATATTTGTGACAGTGGATCCATATTTTAGACGCAAATATTCTTGCGTCTATAGGTCTGAAATATTCTTCAATTCATTCGGAAATTTAACTAAATTACTACCCTTAATTTCGAACCTGTAGAGTTAATATTTGATATAGGAGTTGATTTAGTTTGCTACATTGTATCACAAAGGACCTCATCCCGCGAAACACTTTAATAAAAATATACCGAGTTTCGATTTGCAAAAGAAACGTATTTCATGTTAAGCTTCTAGCAAGAGCGTCGAACACCTTGCTCTCAATATCGATTCAGTGTAACTCAAACGGAGCATAAACTTTCAGGTGCGACTGAAGATGTACAAGACTTCGACAGAACAAGTGTGCGAGATACAGCCATTGGAGGGTAATAGTTCCACTCAACGTTACACTCAATATCAAAAGAGACGATTCTCCGAATTGCCTCCACCCTCGGTGTCACCGACTTCTTCGCTCCGTAGACGAGCTTCGGAAGTGCCAAGGGCGTTGAGCGCTTCCGTATCCGGAGCAGCGGGAATCGTTTGCTCGAACACGGATCTGATATCGATTCTGAGCTCGTTGGCATCGTCCGCGACGGAAATCAACCGATGCGGCGAAGAAACGAGCTCGCGGGAGGACAGCAAATCAAGCTGGTCCGGCAAAACGACGGAACAGAAACGAAGTCGATTAAAAAGCTTTCGTTCGAACAGCTTCGACGTGTCGATACTTCACGGAGCTAAAAGTAAACTAGCCGGATCCTCGAAGGCGACCGCGGCCTCCATTATGGCGCCGTCCAATTGGTTCACAAAGAGGCATCAGCCTAAGTCGAAGAAACAGAAGCCGGAGGACCTGATCACGGCCAGTCTGAACTTTAAGTTCGATAAATCGAAGGTCGTGAAAGCGGTCAAGGAAACCCTCGGGAAAACCTCGCCTACCAGCGAAATCAGACACAAAGTGGTCTGGGATGATAGCAGCGGTACCAAGGTAGATGCTCAGGTGAGCGGACATTTTGGTATTCGTCGTAATGAAGCAACGAGAAACGATCATACCAGTTGAGTTAGAGTCTGATTAGTATGCAGGATGTAAAAATTGTACTCACGTTTCAATTAGCTGTTATACATACATATATGTATTTAATTCTTATTAAGATGTTTGATGATATATTGAGTAGATTCTTTTAAGCTTTTCCCTCATTCGTGTTTGCAAATGTTCAAATCAAATAGTGAGTTTCTTTAGGACATCCTGTACGTTATATTACAAGTAATATATTATATTCAGAACTTTTACAGAGTTTAAAAAATGAAATATGTTAACTTTGACTGAATTTAAAAAATTAAAATGTTAAACTTTGACTGAGTTTAAAAAATTGAAATGTTAAGCTTTGACTGAGTTTAAAAGATTAAATATATTAACTTTAAAATTATCCAATCCTCATTTTCTCTAAGTTTATCATGTTTACCTTAAATTAGCCTGAACCCTAAGTCAGCCTAAATATGTCCTAAATTAGATCATAAGAATTTACAGTAAAGCAGTGTTCACCCAGAAACAATTGTATTGTTACAGGTATTAGGCAGTGCAATCGAAAAGATTTTAACGCAAAAAGGAGGCGACGCAGAGGCATCTGGTTCGTCAAGTAAAGCTTCGATATCACCGAATAAACCGAAGTCTAGTAAGGTAACGAGCTGGTTTACAGGCAGTAATAAAGAGCAAGAGCAAGCTGAATCCTGCGAGCCTTCGATTTGTTCTACCTTGAAAGATCTGTTTGTTAAGTAGTATGGAAATCCTAATGTATTTCTAGCAAGATTAATTGACGGTTCTTCGTTTAAGCATTTGTTCAGAGATTAACCGCGACCTAACTCTTCAATTTTGATGACTGACAATCTCCTTTATGTTATATTATATCGGGAAACCTAGTTATAATCATTTTCTGTTTTAATTGTTAGATTCAGATGTTTTGTTTTATTACCATTCCTATATTTATAAAGGATATTAATACGAAATAAATATAACAGGTTTAAGATGTAGTAAATGCAGAGATGTAGCGTGGTCGTAAATCTTCATTGATCTGTAAAAAGCACGTAGCTAGTTTAATTGAGGTTTAATTGTTAGTTTTAGCGATTATGTGGAAAAATAAGAAGTGAGCTTGAAATATCCAGAATTGATGACGATAATTATATTTGTTTACCAATTTTCTCAAAAATTTACGGAAAGTTATTGCAAATATTACTGATTTTATTGTCGATTTTTTTACTGTTTAGGATTCTATAGATGCAATTTACATTTTAAACGTTGTATTGTTTGACACTACTCTTTTTTTTAACTTGCTGAAATTTACGACTACGCCATGTTTCTGTACTGCACACTTTTTATGCTACGTTTTTTACTGTTTATATTAGGTTTATGGCAATTGCGTTAAAATACCACAGTTTCAATAGGGGAGGGTTACCACAACTTTGTTTACGTTGAACGATTGTAGCCTCTGGCACAATGTAACGAGATCAAAATGAACAACCACAAAAAACGGAACTGAAAAATTTTTCAGTTTAATTGAAATTAAATTTTTCAACTTTTTGAGAAAGAAATTCACTTTGAAGTCATAGTCTTTTTAGATTAAAAATATTTGTTATTATTTGACAACTTTCCCTTATAAACATTTTATTTCTCAAATTCCGAAACTCTTTCTGACTTTACAGAAACTTTGCTTCGTCGAACCATGCAAGCAATAAAAATATCTCTTAAATTTCACTTCTAAATAATTTAAATAATTATTTAAATTTGAATTCTTCTTAATATATTAATTCTACCTGCTAATGCAATTTGTAAATAAAATTATTATTGTAAGCTTGAGTTTTCACAAACAAAATGACTAAAAATATCCATCGAATCGAACAGAAATGTAAATTCGGTTCGCAAACACGAAGTTTCGGTAAAATCAGAACGAGCACAGCGAAATTAATATGCGTTATACACCGCGAGCAATTAAATACCGATCCGTCAGACATATTTGCGAATAGATCTGAACATTCCTATGGATGTAGCTTTCAACAACATAAATGTGAACACATGTTCGTTGAAGCTCTATGTTTAATGCAGAATATTTAATATCAGCGCTTAGTTAAGCAAGAATTCGAAGCTGAAATTCCAATTTCATAAATACATGCGATCGAACAGTATATTGTACAATAAATGTTCCACGATGTTCTATAAGAAGAAATTGTTTTTTATGATAAAAGAGTATATAGAATGACGTCGTTGTAAAACGTGACTGTTTGTCTCTTTTGTTTGTTTAAACTGTTTCATTAACAAACATGCATTTATATCTGTTTTAATTATGATTAATTGAAAGCAAATTTTCGTATTCACCATGAATATGTTGTGCAGAATATTTTCGTGTAAACGTGAAATAGTCTGATATTAATTTACAAAGAGTACAAGTTCTCAATTTAAAAATTGTTCGTTTGACATTACTTCTTTTAACAAAGATAAGTTTGAAAAATGCTTTATACTTTATCTTCACATCTCTCGTCTTTGTTTCCGCATTTATTCTTCTGATCTCCGTTGTTCACTTTATTTTAATTAATATAATGTTTCTATTTTATTAAACACAAAGAGTGTATTTCATTAAAAAAAATACACTGCACGAATACTCAAAAAATTCCAACCTCTAAGTAATTAAAACTGATGACTGAAATATATTGCATGGATTCGTTTGCGAAGGTATCTTTCCAATACTCGTATTATTTACAAGCTACCAACGGCAATAATAATATTTCGTACATATTAACTCGCGTGCAGGTTAAGTTCCAAATAAATTAAAGCAGAAATGACAATTTGTCATTTTTCGGACCGAATAAAGTTTCTCGTATTTTCGAGAATTTAAAGTTCCCGCCATTAACGCTACCACTTGTCCCGCCATTTCATTTGAAGCAACATCACAGAAAAGTTTCTAAATAAACTGTAATACGTGTATTTATTTGCCTTTGCGGGTCAAAGGCTCATCGGATGACTGTAAAATAATATATATTGTATGAATATATATATAATATATACATGTATGCAATAATTGTGTGTATAAAAAAGAATTAATCATATACTTTTAATAATGATGACTTGTATAGTAAAATATCGTATAGATATAGATTACTGGAATGTAAGTAATATTTCCGGTGTAGTAACTGCAAAAATATAGGTGGTCGCAAACGTTAACAACCTGTAAATTAAACTAATACTTTTCGGTGATGAATCATCCATTTCTTTGCTACATTTTCATATTCTCAATTCTTCCAGTTCTCAAATTACTAAATTTCTCATTTATTAATTACCAAGTTACTAATTTGATAATTCCATACTTTTCGAATTACCATTGTGTCAAATTACTAAAATAGTAGTAAACGTTTGAACCTATCAGCACTGAATCTTTAAACAAAATTTTCTGTTGTATAAAGATCGACGGAATTTGCGACCAGATTATACTCCTGCAGTTACTATACGCTATCATCGTCGAAATACTCTTCGAACAATCGTAATGAATAAATGTGACCAACTATGAGATCTTGTCGACGAACATTGAGAAAGAAAATGTATTTAATGGATTTACATGTTTCATTAAATATGACTGTTATGTACATGTGTTGTTACTTGTACACTCGAGTGCATCGTAGGCTTCCGTTGGCTATGGACGTAGCAGATACTGCTTTAGAAGAACCGAGTCGAAACCTAAGAAGAATTTTGAAAGATTTTAAGAAAAAACCAATGAGAAGATCTAGCAGGAATTCAGGGAAAGAAAGAGTACAGATAAAACGTAAAGAAAATCTAGGATCTTAAATACAGTTCTTCTACACTGTCTTAACTAAGGAAAGCTTGAGGTGCACACCACTGTACAAAATAGCGCTAATATTATCCTGATACTGTATTTATTGCTTCACCTTTCGCAGTGTTAATAAAGGCTACAACAATTCGAACACACTTGTTTTCGATTTAAGAAACTTAAGCAACTTGAATTCGATGTGTTTATTTTTTAACAGCAAGCTATTTTGTGGCGCGCTTTACGTCTCAGGATGATGAACTACATCAAAAGGTAAGTTAACATTTTTTACAATTTTTTACATTCAAACTAATATTCATAACGGAATTATTGCATTAATATTGGAATGTTCTCACAAATATTTTCTTTTGAAAGAAGGAGCATTTTTTAAAAATTTGATCAAAACCGGAACATGACGGTGTCCGGAAGTTCGCTCCTTACTGGTTTAATACTAATAACAGCTCGATAAAATTAAAAACATTCTGTAGTTAATTATATTTACTCTGAGATATTATTTAATGAATATTATAATGAACTAAATTAATAAAAACAGTTAATTAAATTTTTTTTAATGGAATAAGTGGCGCCATCTCGTCGGCAAACAGGGTGAACTGCACACTTTTGAAATTGTAGTTTAATTAGTTCCGGGTTTCCGCCGCTAGATGGCACTGCATGTATCGTTTACATAGGAAACTGTCTTCCTGTATTTTAATAATCAATAAATAACTTTGCAAAACAACTGATTTTCTGAATTTCATTTTCACACGTGTTCTTGAATTAAGGTTTGATTATAGAATAGCGAACGATTTTGGTTTTAAAATAAAATTGAATATGATCAAACGACGATAGCTTTAAACATTAATCATTTGTTCACAAGTACAAATAGAATTCTTCTTGATCGGCAACTTGATAACAGAACTCATCTTGACCGACGACTCTGATGATCACCATAGAGTACAGGAATTATTGAAAATGATACGCGTAATAATATAATAAAGATTTTGTATTCTAGTTTTATACAATAAATAATGTATAATACAATAGAAAAATGTGTATAATGATTTTGTATGTTTATTTTATTGTTATGTTCATTTAACTGTTAAATAATTTTGCGAATATATATAATTAGTAATGTTTAATGAAATATCATGTTTTTCATTAATAAGAAAACAATGGTATGATTAATAAACAACAATAAAATGAAAAATAATCAGTATTTCTTTGACGCAGGATTTTTGTCCCGCTAAATTGGCCAAATGACCCACTGTGCGGCGTCGTAATGCCAAAAAGAAGCATGCGCATTGCTCATAGTTACGAAATATATTTAACAAATCAGAGCCCAGATGCGCAGATAAACAAGAAACTAGTCATTTGAGAACAGTGTTGGGCAGTCCCAGTGCATGCGCAGTAAGCTATCCGTAGAAGTCCTCAGTGGCGTATACACTTTGATGAATTATAAGGTATCATTAGGCCCTAGCGAGGAAAAAAAAATAAATCTGAAGAAAATTGCAGAAAAGAGAATAAAAGGGTTAAGTAATACAACAGATTAAATATAATAAAAGTAATATTAAATTTATTTATGATTATTATTGTATTTTACGTTTGCAGCCGATTTGTTATATGAATACCAATATTGGTTGCAAGAGCAAAGGAAAAAGATACCGCTCGATTTTTATCAGATCTATGCATGTTAACAAAATAAAATCCATGTATTTCTTTATTATTGTTTCTCTGATATTATAATTTTCACACGTATAAAATATAGTTATTCAAAGAGGTCCTTCCAAGTCGTTTTTCTTAAACAATAAATTCATTTAGTGCTTTAAAAATTATTGTGCGTTTGTGTTATTTTAAATAAATAATCTCCCATATTCCATCAAGTTATTCCCATTATATTATATTATATAATTCACGATATATATATATATAGTTGAATAGTTTTATACAGTCATATATATAACTAACCTAACCCAGCCTAATGTAATCTAACCCAACTTATACATTCATAGTTTACAGTGCAATTATAAGAATTTTTGAAAAATTATGTAAGAATCAGTCACCACTGCATGTACCGGCTAGATACGGCACTAATAGCAGGCTGTGACGTCAGCTGACGTCACAGCCTGCTATTAGTGCCGTATCTAGCCGGTACATGCAGTGGTGACTGATAAGAGGCACCTTAATGATTTTACATAATTTTTCAAAAATTCTTATAATTGCACTGTAAACTATGAATGTATAAGTTGGGTTAGATTACATTAGGCTGGGTTAGGTTAGTTATATATATGACTGTATAAAACTATACAACTATATATGTATGTATAGAGTGAATTATACAAAATTGCTCTGAATGTTCATCTTCATTTTCGTTTCCTCGATACATTTAGTTCCGTTAATAAATGTATACTTAGTAAATTTTGTAACTACTTACCGGCTGACGCATTATCGGTGGTACCTACGTTACCGATGTCGCGCGATTTGCTTGTTCACGACCAGTGCCAACCGTCACGCTTGCACCCGTCGCTCTCGCATCCGAGCTCGCGCTATTCTCGCCCTCTGATTGGTCAGTGTTTTTCATTAATAATTCAAAAACTAAGCTTAAACCAGCATTTTGGTAAAGGAAAAAGTTGTTCCGAATCACACCAGCTACCACCCCTCAAGAGGATTTCCACCTGAAAGCGAACACCCTGTATGACCAGATCTAAGTAGTATAAGCGCTTTATGGTCAGACCATTCAAGTAGTATAAGCGCTTTATGGTCAGACCATTCAAGTAGTATAACCGTATGATATGGTCAGACCTAAGTAGTATAGCCGTATGATATGGTCAGACCTAAGTAGTATTACCGTATGATATGGTCAGACAATTTAAGTAGTATAACCCTATGATATGGTCAGACCTAAGTAGTATAACCCTATGATATGGTCAGACCTAAGTAGTATAACCGTATGATATGGTCAGACCGTCTGACCATATCATAGGGTTATACTACTTAGGTCTGACCATATCATAGGGTTATACTACTTAGGTCTGACCATATCATAGGGTTATACTACTTAGGTCTGACCATATCATAGGGTTATACTACTTAAATTGTCTGACCATATCATACGGTTATACTACTTAGGTCTGACCATATCATAGGGTTATACTACTTAGGTCTGACCATATCATAGGGTTATACTACTTAAATTGTCTGACCATATCATACGGTTATACTACTTAGGTCTGACCATATCATAGGGTTATACTACTTAAATTGTCTGACCATATCATACGGTTATACTACTTAGGTCTGACCATATCATAGGGTTATACTACTTAGGTCTGACCATATCATAGGGTTATACTACTTAAATTGTCTGACCATATCATACGGTTATACTACTTAGGTCTGACCATATCATAGGGTTATACTACTTAGGTCTGACCATATCATAGGGTTATACTACTTAGGTCTGACCATATCATACGGTTATACCACTTAGGTCTGACCATATAATACGGTTATACTACTTAGGTCTGACCATATCATACGGTTATACTACTTGAATGGTCTGACCATATCATACGGTTATACTACTTAGGTCTGACCATATCATACGGTTATACCACTTAGGTCTGACCATATAATACGGTTATACTACTTAGGTCTGACCATATCATAGGGTTATACTACTTAGGTCTGACCATATCATAGGGTTATACTACTTAAATTGTCTGACCATATCATACGGTTATACTACTTAGGTCTGACCATATCATAGGGTTATACTACTTAAATTGTCTGACCATATCATACGGTTATACTACTTAGGTCTGACCATATCATAGGGTTATACTACTTAGGTCTGACCATATCATAGGGTTATACTACTTAAATTGTCTGACCATATCATACGGTTATACTACTTAGGTCTGACCATATCATAGGGTTATACTACTTAGGTCTGACCATATCATAGGGTTATACTACTTAGGTCTGACCATATCATACGGTTATACCACTTAGGTCTGACCATATAATACGGTTATACTACTTAGGTCTGACCATATCATACGGTTATACTACTTGAATGGTCTGACCATATCATACGGTTATACTACTTAGGTCTGACCATATCATACGGTTATACCACTTAGGTCTGACCATATAATACGGTTATACTACTTGAATGGTCTGACCATATAATACGGTTATACTACTTAGGTCTGACCATATAATGCGGTTATACTACTTAGGTCTGACCATATAATACGCTTATACTACTTGAATGGTCTGACCATATAATATGGTTATACTACTTGAATGGTCTGACCATATAATACGCTTGTACTACTTAGGTCTTACGTGCGAAAATTATAATATCAGAGATACAATAAGAAAGAAATGGATTTTATTTTGTTAACATGCAAAGATCTGATAAAAGTCGAGCGGTATCTTTTTCCTTTGCTCTTGCAACAAATATTAATATAATATAATTAATTAATTAATTAATATAATAACAAATATAAATAAAATAATAATCATAAATAAATTAAATTATTAAATAATTTAATAGTCATAAATAAATAATATTACTTTTATTATATATAATCTGTTATATTACTTAACCATTTTATTCTCTTTCCTGCAATTTTCTTCAGATTTATTTTTTTTCCTCATTAGGGCCTAATGATACCTTATATTTGATCAAACTGTATACGCTACTGAGAACTTCTGCGAATAGCTTACTGCGCATGCGCTGAGACTGCCCACCACTGCTGCCCATCACTGTTGAGAAGTATATTCCTACGTGGACTGAAATGTACTTGAAACTACGTATCACTTCGTGATGCGATAATTCTAAATTACTATGATTACTCAAATCGAAAATAATATACCGCATTTAACACAAAGTCATTGTGCACTTTTTCGAACTATCCAATGTACTAACGCTAAAGGTTATAGCGCAAATTTAAAAATTTGTGAAAATATAACCTAGTTAACCTTAGAAGAAAACACGCAAGTGTCAACATTATGCTCAGTGGACGCATTGAAAATGTGATCTCGTCGGCAAAATAGTATTTGTCATATTGTACGTAATGTCATAATATTTTATATAAAAAAATAGTGTAATGGAAAATCATTCCATTCGTATAAACTATGCGCTAACACCTCGCGACACAGAACAACCATTAATACACGATAGCCAAACTAAACAATACGGAGAGAATAGTAAAAGGCGTGAAGAAATACTAGTATTAACAAGTGAAGTAAAAGGTGGCTTATTTTATCCTAGGGCTTTATTATTTCTAACATTATGGTACTTCTTCAGTGGATGTACATTGTTTTTAAACAAATACATATTATCTTACATGGAAGGCGATCCTACAATTTTGGGTAAATGAACTTTATATTAATAATTCATCTAAACTTAAACTTTCCCATTCATTATTTTTGAGCATTTGAAAATATCTGTAATTTATAAAAACTGCTTTTGTAATTTATATTTTAGTTTTTGAATATAAGATTATAATTTAAATATGTGTATATATTATGAATTTGTTTGTAATGCTAAATATTAACTTATTTGAGTAGGTGCTTGTCAGATGTTAATGACCGCAGTTTGTGGATTTATACAAATGTATTTTCCATGTGGAATGTATAAAGCAAATCCTAGGTTAATGAGACCAGCAGGTTTTTATAAACATATGATATTGGTAGGGTGTACAAGATTTACAACTGTAGTACTAGGATTAGTCTCACTCAATTATGTAGCAGTGAGTTTTACAGAAACTATTAAAAGTAGTGCTCCACTTTTTACCGTCCTTATTAGCAGATATTTATTAGGTAAGAAACAATAATGCATATAACTCATAATTCTATTTTGTTTCCTGTTATTAATACAATTCATTGAATCATTCTTTTTAAATTAATTTAAGTTTGTGTTAAAAAAGATTTATGTATTAATTATACAATTGTAATATTCTATTTGTAGGAGAACATACAGGGTTATATGTAAATTTATCTTTAATTCCGGTAATGGGTGGACTAGCTCTATGTTCAGTAAATGAAATCAGTTTTGATCTCAGGGGATTTATTGCTGCTATGGCTACAAACGTAACAGAATGTTTGCAGAATGTTTATTCGAAAATGTTAATTAGTGGAGACAATTTTAAGTACACGTAAGTATCATATAAATTAATCTTGCAATGTTTTATTAAAAATGTATGTTTGTATATTTTAGTGTAATTACATTGTATGTAAAATTACAGACCTGCAGAGCTACAATTTTATACCAGTATAGCATCAATTGTGGTACAAGTACCAGTTTCAATTTTGTTAGTAGATTTAACAACACTTGAACATTCTTTGAGTTTTAAATTATTCACAGCATTTCTTTTAAATGGAGTATTTTTCCATTTTCAAAGTATCACTGCATATGTACTTATGGATTACATTAGTCCCGTGACACACAGGTTTGTCTTATCAGTTTTTATGTAACATAAATAATATGTTCAGATTTGAAATCAGTTACTAAAAATAGCATATTTTGTTACAGTGTTGCTAATACAGCAAAGAGAGCTTCATTAATTTGGCTTTCAGTTCTGTTGTTTAACAATCCTGTAACTGGTCTATCAGCAATGGGAACATCCTTGGTCATAGCAGGAGTATTATTATACAATCGAGCACAAGAATATGATAGATTGAATAAAGCAAAATTACGATACAATTCGAAAGTTAATTTACAATAATTTTGTATTAACGTCATTTAAGAATTTATAATCGATAACAGGTTGTTAAATTAAATGTAAAATTCCACAAAAAATCAAAACGAATTTAGTTTCAACTTTTCTAATACAGTATTTTATTAATTATTAATAATTTATATTCTCAGTTAAAGTAGGAAGGTGAAAATATAATTTACATCCTAACTGCATTTTTAATTAATAACTTTAATTGAATACATATAATGGTATAAATTAATGTGATTGCAAAAATGATGTCAAATGTAAAATATATACAAAATAAATTGTAAATAATCTTTTATTGAATAAACATACATATGTACATACTTCATATCTCACAGATTTTAATTGATCATAATTACATTAAATAATTGTATTCAAATTTTCAATTTGTACATGAAGTCTAATTTAAATATTTTCTTAAAACTGTTATTATGTCTTACAATTCTGTATAAAACGTGAGTGGTATAAAATGTATAAAAGAGACAGTATTAATAATATGCGGAATGTCCAAATTTAAATGATAACAAATTTCGTTTTGACCAATTTGATACATAGAAATGGGATATTACCAATTATGTACAGTAGTTGTAAATTTTGTTGAATGAAATTTAAAATTACAGTTTAAAAGAATATATCACATTAATACATTTATAGACTAGCTTTTAGTGCTTGATCAAGATCATCTAAGAGATCTTGTTCTGTTTCAAGGCCGACAGACAAACGAACTAATTGCTCGGTAATACCTAGCGCTATTCTAGTTTCTTCAGAAATTGATGCGTGAGTCATGACACATCTATGTAAAAGATTCAGAGGTAAATAATAAAATATGTATTTCCTATATTATAGAGTAAATTGTCATTTACTTACGGTAATTCAGCAAGGGATTCATAACCACCAAGTGATTCAGCTAATGTAAATACTTTTAGTGCCTTTAAAAATTTTGTAGTGTCTCCTTTAATATAAACAGAAATCATTCCACTATAACCAGACGTTTGTTTGAGAGCAAGTTCATGTTGTGGATGAGATGGAAGATCTGTAATCCAATAAAACTATTATTTGATGAAAATATATTACATCTAGGAACATAAGGAAAAGTGATTTTAATTTTATAGCACTAACAGACAGAAATATTTATAGCAGATAGTTAAAAAAATTATGTAGCTGATAATTTATATAAATACATACATGGATGAATTACTTGTTTTACACAAGGATGAGTTTCTAAAAACTTTGCAACTGCTAATCCATTCTTCATATGCTTTTGCATTCTGAGTTCTAAAGTTTTTAAACTTCGATTGACCAAGAAACAGTCAAAAGGTGATGGAACAATGCCCATAGCTGAAATGATAAAAAAATAGTAACTAATATTAACTAACATTAATTTAAAAATATAATTGCACCATAATTAAAAAATAAATAAAATCTCACCATTTTGTAAAAATTTAAGTCTTATTGCCAAATCATCCCTATTTGTAATTGCTGCACCCATAACAACATCTGAATGTCCATTCATGTATTTTGTCAAAGAATATACTACAATATCTGCGCCTAATTCCAATGGTTTCTATAATAAAATATATGTCAATTATTTGATTTACATATTATATTGAATTATGTGGGACAAGGAAATTTACCTGATAATAACTTGTTAAAAAGGTATTGTCTACTACTAAAATAATTTCAGGATTTTTATTCCTCAATATTTCAGCAACTGCCTTAATATCAACTAATTTGAGTAAAGGATTAGTTGGTGTCTCTAACCAAACCATCTAAAAAAGAATTGAGATTTAACTTCCACTCAGTATTAAACTGTGTTTACAATATTAAATAGAATTACAAAACTTTTTTATACCTTTGTATTTGGTTTTAAGTGTTCTATAATATTATTTGGATTTGTCATATCAACAAAAGTTATTGAAACATCATTTGTAACTAAACAACGTTGAAAATAACGGTTAGTTCCACCATAAATATCATCTCCAGATATTAAATGATCTCCTGCTTTTAATAATGAAGATATTACTGTAGTGGCACCCAAACCAGATGCAAAAGTAAGTCCATATTTCCCATTGTCCAAAGCAGCTAAACATGTTTCTAAAACCTGTCTTGTAGGATTGCCACTTCTACTATAATCAAAACCCTGAAAGATAAAAAATCATAATTTGATATAATTCATTAAAAAACTTTTATTCCTCTACATTTTTCTTTCTCTTTGTTTACTAAAAATCTTACTCTATGTTCTCCAGGTCCATCTTGACGGTAAGTAGTGGACATTGAAATAGGAGGTACTACTGCACAATGATTCCATTGTAATGGATCTTGTCCAGCATGTATGGCTTTGGTAGCAAAACCTTCATTCGTTGACATACTAGAAAACATTTAAAATATTCATTGCAGCATTTGGAAAATTAAAATAAAAAAAAAAATTTAAATAATATCTATGATACAGAAAGTATAAAGTTAATAAAGAAAGCATATGTACATAAACCAAAGAGTTAAATGCTTAAACAGAAATGGACTACACATATATTTGCAACTTTCATCATATACATATAAATTACATCAGACTATCAGATTTCTGTGAAAAATATCTATACATAAATCTAGGATTTAGATTGTGTTTAACACTTAAGATCTTTATTACTATTTATCTTTCAAACTCTAATCCAAGTTGATAATCTTATCTTTAATTAAGAACCGTAAATACTCATCAAGTTTAAGATTTTTTATATTTCTTGCTTTCGAAAAAATAATAAAATATTAAACTTACATAGGGCTCTGAATATTTCGAATTAATCTTATGCACATTCATATTGAAGAAATACAAAAATATTACTTACTTGAATTAAAGAATCTACAAAAGTACTTAAATTCACTAAAAAATGTAACTATTAACTGAATGATTGAAAATTTGTATAATTCTTCAGATGTTAACGATGACACGTTGAGTGTTAAAATAACAGCTTTTACACGTGGCACTGTCTATTTATGACTTCAGCAGAGATCAAACGTACTGCTTATAATATGCCGACACTCATGATTGGAGTAAAGAGTAGGGATACAACTATATGAAATTGTCCGAGTAATGTTATTAACCTCACATCTGCAAAGAAAATGTGTATTATAGATTGTCTTTCAGTAAACGGAGTGTTGTTGATGATTTTGCGTTCTTTTGCGCATGTTAAGTATAGCAACGCTCAAACATACGCAACAATATTAGCGATGTAATATGTTTTAATATATTATTAAATACAAGGAAATATTTTATTTCGTATAATTTTTTATTTATCGCTTAATCAAATGATTAGAAACATCTAACATTCTTTAATAATTTCAAAAGAGAATATTGGTCAGTTCTTATATGCACGATGGAACATGCAACCAATGCGATGTGTTCCCACCATAATTAAATCGATATTTACTCGATTATTCGCGAGCTATCAACCTTCGGCGAGTGAAGTTTCTTTCTTAAACGAATCACTTTAATTGACACTTGAAACACTACATTTGAAAGGAATAATATACTGAAATGAGAAAAGTAAAGGGAATTATTTCATTATTGCTGATATTTTTTGTTAATATTGTACGTAGTGATGTGTTTTATAATCTTTTAAATCGAGAAGATCCGTGCATTAATCTGTGTGAAAAAACACCATTGTCTCTTGCAAATGTACGTATTAAACCATTAAATATACATATTTGTTTAATTGTATAATGTATCTAAGTAATAAAATAATTTTTAATTTTAGAATAAATATGTCAAATCATGTTGTCAACGAGGTTGTAGGTTCTTCAATTTAGTGGATTTACATTATGGATTAGAATCAAACAGTTTAAATGGTACAAGAGATGCCTGCGAAGCTTGTACGTAAATATTATATTATTATAGCATTTAAATAATTATTTAATTATTCATTAATAATTAATATTTCTTTTTATTTTGTTATAGCATGTACAGAAGCATATACAGCACCACAGGATCGTTCTGCATGTAGTACTGGTTGTGATTTTATGGCTAAACAACGTACTTCAGATTTATTATCATTATTTTCTGTTGCAATCTATGTGGAAGAAGGAGTTAATTCCAATATAGTCCTAATGTCACCTGATATACCTGAAAATGATATTTTATCTGATCCAGGATTACGAAAGGAACTTCTTCCTGGTTGGTGGGATTCAAATGGATTTAAGTTACCACAGACATATATTAAAACTGTCCCATTAGATGCTGGGGTAAGTTTTAATTTTAGAAAAATTTTAATCTTAAATTAAAAGGAAAGAACACAATTCTAATATAGTAATATTTCATAAAAATACATATATGCAGTTCACACAAATATTAAATTTTGTACATAACTTAATATATTTCTTTTGTTATGTCATTTTTATTCTTGTGACTTTGAATTATTTGGCATGCCTAGACCTAGTTACATAATGAAAGGTATTTATTATCTAATTTAATACCTAATAATAAAAATATAGACTGTGGATTATGGTATACCATCAGACTACTTTCGAGAAAGTGACCAATCGGCTTCAATTCCTGGATCTGATTGGCTTCAGTGTGCTTCAAAACATATTGGACTACCCCATTGGCTTTTGGCTTCTGCTATCGCAGCAGCAGCACTATCTGCATTTTGGTTATGTTTATATCCAGAAAAATCTGCAGATCCTTATAGAGAAATACTTATCGAGAAATCTGATATTTCTCCAACATTTGCATTGTACATACCAGAAGCATCATTGCATAAGAAACCTCCTCCTAAATATACTGAAAGTGTTGATGAAACAGAAAGTAACATCAAAGTTTAGCTAAGAATTTTAGTGGTACAATTTTAAAGTGATTTTCAAAGATGTTTAAACATATTAATACAATTTTGAATAAAGGATGTTTGTATTAAATATAGTAGAGCTTTATAAGCATTAAAATTATTAAAAGTAACTGCATTTTCTGTTACCAATAAAATTATTTATAGTTTAAAGATAAATTTCTAAGAATGTATATGAAAAAATTAAGCTTTAAAAGATTTATTCAGATTTTCAATCCTATGAGAACTAAAATCAAAGTAGATGGTAAAATAGGCTAAAAAATATTTTCTAGGAAAGCAATTTATGGTAATGTTGTGCACATATACACGCTGATATATTACTTTATATGCAAATATATTTCATTTTTTATAACATGAAATAATAACTGATCAGTTGTTTTCTTATAGATATAGTTATAAAAACCAGTACCGAAATGGAACTCGAAAAAAAAAAATATGTATGCACATGTAATAAGACTGCAAATTATGTACATACTTCGTTAGTAATTTAGTGAAAATCAAAAGTTTTTATATTTATAATGATGCATTATTTTTCTAAACATTATTTACAAATAGAAACAAAATTTACTTGTATTCATTGCAATTTACGCAATATTTAATATTTTTGTTTGTTACACTTACATTAGTTAAAAATTTTAGTACTGAAATGTTTATTTTATTTAAAATGTAAAAGTTGTAATTTTTAATTTTAAGACGTTTACATTATATGTATGCATTTTTTTTATACATAATATCATTATGTATAAAAATTATATAAAATTTTACTTAAAAATTGAAGAATAATTAAATTTCAAAAAAAGCATTTATAGAAATTATACTTATTAAATACATTATGTTGATATTTTAATTATAAACGATAATTTAGGTTTTTTATCTTTACTTCACACAAACAAACAGAATGTTGTATAAACTAATACATCAAAAAATGAAATTGAAAATAGCCTTGAAATTTTTTAAAATATTATTTTACCATAAAATTTTCAAATGTGGTGTATTATATTATATGAAAAATATATACCAAATAAAATCATAAATATTGAAATATGTTTAAAAATTAATGTATAATTATATAACCAGTGTACGATATTATTTAGTAATATTTAAGACTCCTAATGTATGTACCTTTGTACTAAAATATTAGGAAATATTACATAAAATTTAATGCGATTTGAAAGTAAGAAGTCAAATAATTATGCAATAACCAAAATTTTGTATAGTGTTAAATTTTTTAGCATGGTATTAAAATTAAAAGTATGTTTTTAATTCAATGATATTGATTAATAAGCCATAAAATTGATCGTTATAAATATTAAACGCATATAAAAACTGTTGTCATAATTTTTAAGGAAAATACTGTCTTTGTTAGGAATCAATTTTTTTCAAGCAAATCTAAGTTATTGAGTAAGTAACAATGGGAATTGATTTAATTTTTAATTTCAGTATATAAAATATAAGCTAATTTGTATAAGTCTGCGATATGAATAAAACTAGATAATGTAATTTCATTATTCTGAAAGGAATTGTTAGAATTATCTAACATGAAATTTGTATAAAAGTCATAATAGAGTATTATTGTAGTTAAACGTTTACCTTCATTACTTAAGGTGGTCTAATATGTATGTATTAGAACATTTAACGTATAAGGAATTATATTCCAAAACCAAAATATCTCATGTTCCTTACATAGGATATTGATAAATTCACTGTATTATTAATAAATATTTGTTATTCCTCTACATACAATGTAACAAATAAAATTATACAAAGGATATAGATAGTACTTATTAGTTTACTCCATATTTGAATCATTTTATTTAAACAAAACAGAACAATTTTTATAGTTTTCAATACGAGACAGTAATTTGACGTTATCGCGTAACAAAGATAAAGATTAGCACCTTCCATAAATGTTAATTATAGTCATCGAACCAAAAGTACATTCCGCTGTACCGATTAAAATTTCACGTCCAAAAGTATTCGCATAGAAAACAAGGCTTCTCAATTTTTAATTATTTTGTTACCTTATTCGCCATTGTTTTTAAGTTTCCTTATAATAAAGAATTATCTTTTTAATTCAAGATAACTGCAATATGTACAATATGAAAAAGTATCTTGAATCCAAAAAATAATTCAAACTCTTAATTGTAAAAAGAATTGATCTGTACAATAGTTATCACTTAATTTCGTTTAAATATTATCTTAATTCTAAATATTTAAAACATTTACAGCCAATAAAGTTTTGGGTCATCTCTCCTAACTTGAAGTTTTAATACGTGCCTATATATTTTTAATGCTGGACCTAACAGTAAATCGAGTCCACTCAGAACATCAGACCGTTTCATTAACAGTAAAGAATGGCCATCAATATCCTGAAACAATCAATATTAAAAAAAGTTAACAAATAAGTAGAAATAAGGGGATCAAAAACTTCATACCTGTTGTCTGAACACTTCTGCTTCTTTTGGAAAAAGTCTTGCAAAATATTGATACACTTGTTCAGATGTCCAATCTGAAGCATCAGGTATATTTGGATCAATTCCGTCTCTTGGACTATCGTCGTCCATTTGGTCAGAAGATCCTCTGGCAGGTGACACTTGGGGACTTAAAACTGGAGGTAACACAGGTGGATTTGATGGTGTATCAGGTCTGTTATTAATCAGACCAATATTTTGATTTATACTTGTCTTATAATGTTTTTGAATACAATCATTACATTGCCATTTTGAATTTGATTTAGGAATCATTATTCGTGGTGTGTGGCAATAATAATGATAGGCTTCATCACAAGTGAAACATGTTGCTAAAGGACCCTGTAAAATAATAATATTAAATTACCATGTACAAAAGATAGACATCATGTTAGTCTCACTTCACTTACAGCATCCGAAGTTTCACAACATATTGTACAGCTTTTGCAACGTTCACATTGCCAACTACTGCCTGCTTTTTGAATCATTTCTTCTGGGCTATAAATACAACTTGGATGTGCTGTAGAAAAATATAAATTTAAACATCTCAGAATATTGATTTTTAAGTATTACAATATTTTCAATATGATAAATACCTCGTACTGTACAATCACGACAAGCAACTAGAGTTTCTTGTTTTTCTTTGGCACAAAGACTACACTGTCTACAAGGTCCATCTTTGACAGCTGATTTTGAAGAATCTTGAGGCTCTTGCGATACAGTAGATTTATTTTGAGATCCTGGTTGTCTTCCACGTTTTCTTTTTACAAGATTATTGTCAGAGGGATCAAATACTTTCTTAGCTCTCTGAAACATAGTTTTTGTGCACTTCACAACTACACAAATTTAATAATAATGTAATCACTAGTGACAGGATCTAAATATATTGCAAGTATGTTTGAATCTAATTAAATAGCTTTAAACAATTCATGAATGCATCAAGAAAATAGTAATAGTTTTGAATGTACTCAAATTTTAATGAAAAAATTTGAATCCTTACTGCAAGAAACATAAGAGATATTTCCAAGCCTAATCGAACCTTGATCAAGTATATTTACAAATACTACAATTTCCTACAAATACTTGTTCTAGGTTCAAAATCAATTTGTATAATATGAGCACTTTGTAAGTATATAGAAAAAAATATTGTCTTTTTATTGGTATTTGTATCCCACGAAGCAAAACTTTTGTTTTGGACATTGCTCAAATTTTTTAGTACATATTGAATTTGATCCCATCTCTAGTAACCGCTACATATATAACGCGCACCTTTCTACGAGCACTACGAAAACCACCAACATTAGTATTAGACGGTGTGGGCGATGGATTAGTAGAACTTCTTCCCGCATCTTCGTCTTCTCGTTCTTCGCTAAGATGTCCGGATTCTTCTCTCTTTTCCTTCTGCGAATGTATTTCCTCTTTATTGTCTTTTCGATAATCCTCAAATTTAATCTCTATGTCCATAGGATCGTCGGTTCGAACAAGTAGGCGCTGTTTACGCTCAGCTTTCGACGACCTTTTGAGGTTATGTGTCTGATTATCGGTATTTTTGGATTCCTCTTTTGTACTTTCGATAGAAGTTTGCGATGGATCTATCGAGTCTTGGTCTCTCATAGAATCGTGTTCCACCAGTAAATCGGCGTTTTCGTTTCTTCCAACTATTATCTCGTAACATTCTTCCTTCCTGATTTGCGGATCAGATTTGGGGCTTGCCTGACGTGAAGATCTCGGTGTGTTCGACCTAGAGTCCGTAATCGTCAAGTTCTCGGTTTCATCAAAATCATACAGTCCACCGGTGGTCGACGAAACAGTTTGTATTTCCTTGCGTCGCGCATTCCCATTCTCGAGCGTAAAAGATTCCCGATGCGTGGATTCGACGGTAGTTGTCATGTCAGACGTCGCCACCAGCGAGTAATTGCCGTTAGAGAGACGCGTCAGATTACCGCTGGCCACTTCTTTGCCGAGAAAATCTTCTACCATACGTCTCGAAGTGGGATTCGACACACCATCGAGTAACTGTTCGATCAATCTGTAAGCTGGTACACCTTGATCAAGGTAATCTGGCTCCTCGACAACGAGCTCGGCCACGGCACCCGCCACCATCCCGGAGTTCAATTTCTCTTTCACGAAACCCTCTGGTCGATTTTTGTAAAGCTGTAACCGTGACCATTTTGATGCGTTCCTATAACTGGTATTACCTTTGTAATCAACTTGAATGACCTTTTCTGCTTCGATTAATCGATGAAGATCAGCGATGGTGTCTCTCGCATCCACAGAAAATTTTCGCAGCAAATAGTTACATATACGATCAGCATCAGGCCGTGCTTTACGTCGACGTAACTGATCTATTGCCTCCAGGATTTGCTCCTCGTGGAGTATTTGTGTTTCCACCCGGTGTTGCTGCATTATTATGCGTCGATAAAACGTTTTTCGCAACAATGCGATATTTTACGATTCACCTTCATGCGATACTCGAGGGGAGCGTAGAATTCATAAAAATGATTTTCACAGCGATACTTTGTGCACGTTTTTAAAGTGCTTGGACCATTCGCGCGTGATGTCATCACGATTGACAAATTTTTATGTATGCTGCGTGTATATCCGCTATCAATTTATTAGATTTTCGTTTTTCATTCTTTTTCTCAATTAGCGACATAAACGTGATCGGCGACTGTACATCAATCCATTATTCCTTGATTACATTTGTAATGATGCATAAATAGAAAGTAAATCGATCTTGTAAGAGAAATTGTTCCCACCGGTATTCGTAAGAAGCGCAAAATCAATTTCGTGTATAGAATAAATTCGAGCGCTATATCACGATAAAAGCGTAATACATTTCAATACGATCGTTTTATTTTCGAATCGTATAATAAAATATTTCTACGGATAAAAAAGAAACATAATCAGAGAACTGGCGAACGCGATACGATATTATCGATTGCACGGATCGACCAAACCAATAACGTGCAAAATCTATGGCGCATTTGGAACGCGCGAAATGTCCGCTCAACGTTTCAGCATTGATCACCGACCGCGGAGCGATTAAACGCGGCTCACGGAACGAGCTCACGAATGATCAACTTTGTATCGTTGGTCCGGTACCAGGGGAGAGGATTTCGAATCGCGTACCGCAGCTGCGCCGATCCATCGTTGGACTGAAGCCGAAAGGTGTACCGACGAGAGGCAATCTGACAAAGTCAGGTCGTCCGCCGCTGCTGGATCGAACATCGAACTGCAGCGCGACGCATTTCACACCCTTTACACGCACTTTCAACGTCAGAATACTTTCCGTGTCCACGTACGTAACTTCCTTCCGGTAATCGTAAGGCACGATTTAAAATTCGAACAAATCGTCGTTGTATCGAAATAATCGCGGAGCCGAACAAAGAGAATCGTCTTCGTATCGGTTGGAACCGCTTGTTCTTTGTCCGTTGTGTTTCACCGTTAAAAAGATCCTAATTCGTGAATGTCTTCTTCAGATATCCACGTACGCGCCGAGTGACCGTCGAACGTTTACGCCACGCGTTAATCGTTTAACGACGAACACCTTTCTCGCACTGTCCGACAACTTTTCCGCGGTGTTGGATCTCTCTGTCGAGCGCGCTTCGCGACAGGCTACTTCGATACACGCGACCACCAAACGACGATTCCACGAGTCCACAGTCCTCGCGAATGTGCACGCCACACATACGTATCACACGTACACGTACACGTACGTGTACACGTATACGTGCGTATACGTACCACGCGGGATATGCATCGTCGCCGGTCGCGTTTCCCGTATACGTCCGTACGCGTTGACACCGTGCACGGACCCTTCACGAAAACTTTCGCGGATATATCGTTTATCGTGCGCGGTGACGCGTACAACCAATTCCAAGAACGTCGATAAGCCTAGACAATTGTATCGCGCGATAGCCACCGCAGCACACGGCAAACCTACGAGACGCGGTCTTTTCCCGAGGTCGCCTCGGCGCGCGCCAGCTTCTTCTCTCACTCCCGGTTCGACCGGCCGAATTATTCTCGCGGATTCGCACCTTTAAAGATTACGACGCGCGTTTACAAATCGTTGTCGCTCGGTCGACGAACGTGTTCTTTATAGTTTCCAACGTTCTTCCAACACTTTCTTAAGCGTCGCATATTTCAATAGCGGTGCAACGCGCGAGACGCGCTCTTTTTCTAGAGGCGGCCTCTCGTGCGCGCCGCGCCAGCTCTCCTTGTACAGAACGCCCAAAAAGATCGAACTCCGTGAAACTGTGACGCACTTCACCTCGCTAGTTTTCTCACTTTCGAGAATTCTTGTAAAATTGTTTGCATCACCGATCGACTACCCTCGTAGCTGGTTCCACGAATTATTTCGATAAAACTTGAAGCGCCAAGCCGGGTGCGGCTACACGCGAGTATGGACGGGCCGCCGCTGGAGTACGGAACACGCGGAGCGCACTTTTTGCGGGGACGGGCCGTGCAGGTGCGGCGATATCTTTGTTAGCACCCTAAATGGAACCAGCTTCTGCGCATCGCTTTCACCAACTTTTTTCTAATTATGATTTTTTCTTCTTTTTAATTGAAAAGATTAACGTAAAGTTGTACTTTTTTCATATTTTTCTTCAAATAAACAAAATAAAAGAAACTAAATATTTTTATGCGGAATATTGATTTATTTTATGTAGAACGTTTGAGAACTTTGATAATTGATTTTTTTTTAGACTATACACAAAATATTTGGTTACTATGAAATAAAAACTCTGAATTGTAATTTTATTCTTAAATATCAAAAGAACAACTAGTTTTTATGTAAATTTACAGTAAAATAAAAATGTTCGTGAAAAATTTTTTCAACGATTTACGCATGATACATTCCTGCACTTGTGATTTTAGAAACGACCGTGACGTATCGGCCATTTTCGAGCGCTGCTGTCCTCGTTCCCGGCCGAGTAGCTCCGTTTTGAGCCTGTTTTCAGATCGACGGATCTGACGCAACGGATCATAAGCAATTCTTAAATTACGTTACCCGTAATGCGTTTAAATTTCCTGTTTTCACAGTAATCGTTTCAAAAATGAAAGTTTGAAGTTTTAATTTTAAATATCAAATTGTCTTCTTATTAAATATATTGAGAATATCGAGAAGTTTTCACAAACGTTTGATCATGAAAGCATACGTATCTAATACGTAAGAAAAAGAAATGAAATATAACGTTGGTATCATCATTTTCTTATTTTGGTGACCGAACAAAGCAGATCTTAACTTTTATAGACGAAAAATAAGTACATGACGATTTGAACACGCAACAAAAACAATGGAATGAATATTTTTTTTTAGCAATTTAAAACATTTATGTTTCAAACATTTTTATTATAAAATATACCAATATAAAAAATGTATAATGCAAACATATGAAAATAAATGATATGTACTGTTAATAATCTTGTATATCTTTAGTAGCACAACCATCATTAGTGAATACTTTTGTTGTATAAATTAAATATAATTTTCCTTTTCCGCCAAATTGTTGCCAACGCTGTGTCGCTGAAGTTTTGAAATCTATCAGAAAATAATATTCTAATTAGTAATTATAGTTATATCCATACTATCTACTGTCGTAATACGATTTCATACATACCAAATTCACCGGTTTCGCTTTATAGATAAGTTTATTACTGTCCCTTAAAGGGCTTTGTTGTATACTTCCATTTTTCTTGACAGAAATTGGTGAACCTTTTTGTGAATTTGATGTTTTATACGACGAGCGTTGTGGAGATTCATACAATTTGTTATATTGATTAACATCGAAAGAAGTATTCAGTCTTTTACTCAGAGGAGGCGTCTGTGATTTTGGAATACCAGAACCTATCGATCGACGTTTGGGTGTCGTTTTCTTTGGAGATGGTATTTTACTAAAAATAAAAATCAAAATTTATTTGTTGTTTAAATTAGTTTTATATATGTAATAAAATTGAACTTACCGTTTTGGACTACTATTTATTTTGTTATTGTCGCCAACATTTGCGCGTATAGATACTGGTGAAATATCACAAGAGAAGTTACGCTTTTTTGTCACTTGTACCGGAGTTTTTTGTGATTTAAAATTTTGAGCGTCTGGAGTCGACGAAGCGACCGGTTTCGTAGATCGTGAAGATTTTTTCATTGCAGATTCATCGTGCGTTGAATTTGGAGTACTACTAATTATTTTATGAGATTTAGGTGGCGTTACAGTTGCATATGATGAAACTGCCTTATTATTAATAGTTTCTACAAAAGCCAAAAATATGGTATTAGAAAAATAATAATATATAAATTAACACATTTACATATTACTTCTTCGCGTAATTATACCTTTCTTTTGCATAATTCCTACGGGAAGAACAGCTCTCATCGGACCCCTCTTATTTGTAACTTCTACGTCAGTTTTCTTTTTTTTAAGTTTATTTTTAACTGTACTTATCGTTGCAGTTTTTTCTTTCCGTAATTCTAATGTTGTAAGTGCTCCTGTTTCGGTGTCTAAAAACAAATGCAAGTTAATCTGTGTTTTTATTAACTGATACGAAGAAAGAGAATATAAAGTTACCTTTTTGTAATCCATCTTTGTTGATTTTTGTAATAACTTTTTTGTTTGATATTGGGTTTACAAGGCAAGGGTCGCTAGGAAATCGTTTTGTTACTTCTTTTAGTTGACATGCAGATTTATTACTGCACGTTACAGGGATTGTATCTTTAGTTGATGATACAGACATACTTCGTCTAATAAAATTTTTATGAATTGGCTGTTTCTGTAAAACACAATATCATTAATTACATCGATAATGTTAATCGCGCGAAGATAATAAATGTTCATCATACTTACTTTTAAGTCTGCATCTGAACTTCGTCTATTATTTGATTTTGATGGGATTTTTCCACCATCATTCTTTGTACGTTTATGTATATCATCATCATTGGAAGCAGAATTTAATACTTTTCCTAAGTTTTTAAGTACATCTGAAGTAGGTCTTTCAGTCTGACTAGTTAATAACTTTGCTATATTTGCAAGGAGTTCTACTACTACTTTTTCATGCAATAAGTTTTTACTTTCATTTTCCAAAGAATCCTCGTTATGTACAATTTCATTATTAAGTACTTTTTCATTTCTTTCTTTTTCTGTTTTTTCAATATTAGTTTTTAAGGTTTCATTACTTATTCCGTTTAAACACTTCTGACTATCAGTACATTTATTTACGTCCGAATCATTAAAATTTATATTTTTATAATCAAGTGACTCTTTAACGTTATCTGAGTCATTTGTTAAATTATCTTCTTGACTTTGCTCCATATTATTTTTTTCTATGTTTTGTATTATCTTTGAACTATTATCTGATTTTTGTGGGCTTTTTGCTAAATTGTTAGTTGTATTAAGATATGTGGTTAATAATTCAGTATTGTTCTCACAATTAATACCTAAAACCTTCTCCAAATTTTCTACCAATTTATTTGCTTCTGAATTATTTTCGGTTTTAATAAGTTTTTTGAGCTCCAGTAAAAGAGTTGCTGCCGTAATACGTTTCTCTGTTTGTACTGATTCTATGAGTTCCAGTTCTAATTCCTTTATATTTTCTGTTATTTTATTAACAGCAATTTCTGCATCTTTTTCCGTACCTATCTTATTATCTGTACATTCCTTGTATTTCATATTTGTTAATTCTGTACCATTTGTATGAGGAGATGAGGGCAATTCAATTAAATTTTCTACCATACCTTCATCATCAAATGCTGGTAATAATTCTGATGTCCAAAGTGGATTATTAGTGATAAGATCATCTGTGCTTGCTAGAGAACAAAATATATATTATTAATGGAAACTAATATCACATGTTGGTATTTTTTATTACATATACATCTTTTCTGTTTTTACACATTACTTAAATACTTACAACTTGAGCTTGTTTTTAAAGCTAATTCTTCAAAAGTTTTTGCAAGAAGTTTTGCTTCAGTAAATATTGATTTATTAACTTTATCTCCTTCCTAAAACAGAAACTCTAATTATTTAAAATTTTTTAAAAATATGGATAAACGTATTAGATACAACAATAATTACATAAAATACAGAGTCTGAAGATGTATCTGAAGTAGAACTCCTATAGTTGTTCTTGCTGGAATTAAATTCTGGTGTAAACAAATCAACATCTATTAATTTATTACACTTATCAGATTTTTCATTACTTTGTTGTTTGAAATTTTCAGAGGATTCTAAAACTTTTTCTTTAAGTTTATCAAACTGAATTGTTAACTCTGGTACTGTGCATTTAGTTGATTTATTTGTTATTAATTTTATCTTATTGTTAAGGTCTATTTCTTCACTTAATTTGGAATTTTCTAATTTCTCAGATGTCTCACTTTTTAAAAATGCACGATTAATAGTATCATTTGATGACAAAATTGATAAAGTAGTTGAAGAAGAAGCAGAGTTTATTCTAGGTATACAAGAAATATTTGATAAGTTTGAAAACATAGAACTTCCACTACAGTAACTTTTTAAAAAACCTTCATTTAAAAAGTCTAATGAATTTAGAGAAGATATATTACTTCCGCCATCAGAATTTATTTGTAGAGGTTCTGCCAATGATATAAGTCTACAATTTTGTGATTTTTTAGAAGGTTCATTTCCTCCTTGGGAAAGAGATCGTTGAACTTTAGGAACTTTCAACATGTAATTAGGAGATGCACTTTGTCCTATGCTGAGTTTATCTTTTTCCATTTGGATTGTTGCTTTTTCATATAAAGGAAGTGCCATTTCATTCTTATTTAATTCATTACTTGCTTCAAATAATGAATCATTCATCAGAGATTGATTTAAAATAGATAAATCAGCATCTTGAACATTAATACTACATATGACATCATTAGTTTCCAAATTATCATGGAACCCATTAATACTAGATAAATTAGGTATCACACATTCATTAGATATTTTATTAACAGTAGCAGCTTTTTCAGTTAACTTTTCATATATTAAAGATTCATCCAATGTTTTATTTACTTTCAACTTTTGCTTATTATTGCTGTGTTTGACACTATAATCTTCTGTAAAATCAAAGGAATGTGTTCTTAATGCATTATCTTTTTTACATTTTGGTCTTAGCGCTTTTTCTAAAGCCACTTCAAACGGGTCATCTCTTTTTTGAATATATTCTGTAGTTTTATGTAGTACCATGTCAAAGGGATTATTCTCTAAACTGTCACGTTTTCCTGGTATTAATGGAATTGGATTTTTGATTAAATTATTATGATCATTATTTGTGATATCTGTGGGAGCAGGTATTAATGGCGATGCAAGTCTTGAGTTTAATAAACTCTTTCTATCAGGACTTTCTAAATCTATAAGATCACACATATTGTTCATGTATTTATTGACAGTGTTTTGGATATTTTTTCTTCAATGACAATAATGTAACCTTCTCCCACACAAAATAAATGTTACGTCATAAAAATGTATTCAGATTTTATGGTGTTATTTTATAATATTATCACCACTTTAAATAAAACTTGTCTTATTGATATGCATGTACTGATGAATTGTCTGTAAATAAAAATTGTTTTTTTAACTTTTGTATACTTATATTAACTTTTATTATACAAGTTTTTTTTCATGTACTTACAAATGGCCTTTAAATAACAACCGTTTTTCTTTATATACATATACTCACGAGCAGTTTTTAAATTAAAATTAATTGTTTTATATTTATATATGTACTTACGCATGTCACAGTAATATTTGTACTGACATTTTAAAAATCTTTACTCCAGTGTCCTCTGATGGCTACTTGCAGAATTGAAAATGAAACGGAATTTGTGGATTCGAACGTTATAGTTTCATTTGAATTTCATTTTCATAAATGTAATAAGTAATGTATTCCACAGATCCAATTATTATTATTGTTATAAACTTAAACAAATTTGTATACTTTTGATTAAAGTCAGCACCACTACTTATAATATAACCCCTTTTATAGAACTTTTATAATCTGACCATCAGGTAATGTAACATAGATAGTTCAGGAAATTCATATATACAGTGAACAAAATGTATGAATAATGAAAAAAAGACGATAATATGGAACTTAGACAATTGCATATATAAATAATAGATCCTAGGTACATTAATTTGGCGTCACAAACATCGTAAGAGCGCTTGCGCGTTATATTTGAATGCATACTATACTAAACGAATCGGAACTGACATGCGCAAAATGAACGAAAATTCATCTACCGAGAAATATATTCTTTCGTGGCAGAGAATATACTAAATCTCCTCGTTGATTAATGCATTTTACCAACAAATAATTCTTTTTCCTTATTGGTGGTTACTTAGGAGGAAGCTAAATACGATTGGTTAACGATTAATGTGTACGCTAAAATACAACCAATCACGTTGCTCCGTTACGTTTACTAACGCGATATAAAGATGCATGTAAGAAGGTTGCTTTGTTAACGTTGGCGTCACCGCTAAACAGTTCTTCCGTTGACCGAGGTGGGACGATTTGGGCTTCGCTAGTTTTTCAGCCGCTATTAGCGTCTTTTACGGACACGGTGTTATCGTGCACCAAGTTGATGATTCGGGAGTGCAAGAGCAAGTGATAGTGCAATAGAAGGATCGATTATTGTGAAAAGATGTCAACGAAAGCTGCTAAGAAAAGTACATCGACGTCGAGTACTAGTGGGCAATCGCCACAGTTTAGTACGTCAACGCCGATCGGCCAACGACCAGGAAGTCCCTTGAGTCCGACTCGTTATTCTCGTCTTCAAGAAAAGCAAGATTTACAAAATCTAAATGACCGGTTGGCGTGTTATATTGACAAAGTACGGCATTTGGAAGCAGAGAATTCCCGACTTACGCGGGAGGTACAGACGACCCAGGAGACTATCACCCGCGAAGTATCCAACATAAAGTCTATGTATGAACATGAATTATCCGATGCAAGAAAATTACTGGATGATACCGCTCGAGAACGGGCTAAGCTTGAAATTGATACTAAACGGCTATGGGATAACAACGAGGAACTAAAATCCAAGTAAGTATCTGTGAACTTAATTCGTAGTGTTTAAACTAATACAATTTGAGAATGTTAATCCAGGCTCGATTTTAATGGGATGGGACCGAGACTGTTTTAAGATTCGCGGGGTTTTTCTTCATTCTTTTATTTTGTACATTGTTTACATAACTAGTTATGAAGATGAAGTTTCTAATGTAGGAAGTTCTGGTAAACATGGGTCTAAAAACTAAGAAAATGTAATAAATAATTAAAATAAGTAAAATTATTACTTATGTTCCATTTTTTAGCGTTTTATTTATAATAATATATTTTTGAACTAAAATTAAGAAAAATTAAAAAATTTTGGTTTGCGAATGATTCATATATTTCCAATTGCATGGCATCAGTGGCTTTTAAATTATTGCAAATAAATGCACGAATTTGCTGGTATTGTTTACAAACTGTACATGTTACTACATTGGTATGTCAGTATTGTTTACAACTGTATATAAACTATATACATATAACAAACTATAGCAACAGTGTTAAAATAGTTTTTCAGATAAAATGAAAAATATCGATATTTTTTTTAAAACAATTACTTTTATAAATTGCATTATTTTTCTTAAAGTTAATTTTAGATTTGATTGGTTTCCTGATTGATTGAGTTTTAATTGACGCTTCACATTTTGTTTAAAATTTTTGTTTAATTTTAACTGAACAATGCATTTTTTAATTTTAAAGATAAGTTACTGTAATCTTTAGATAACCAAACAAAATGTTTGATAAGGGCATAACAGAGAGTAGAAATGTCACAATCTAAAAGGATGTGTAGAAAGTTGTTGCTTGATAATGAAAACTACTAATTATTTTAATCAGCTAGAGTGAGAGAGAATGGTTTAGCTTTTTCTAGTACCATAAATATTGTGATTAGATTGTTTTAATTATTATTTGATTAACAGTTATATTTGTAATGAATAAAATATAATGGGTACAAATATCAGAGTAAAACAAAATAAAATTAACACTTAGAAAAATGTGAAGGGAAGCTGCATGATCAGATTCATACGATAAGGAGATTCATTCATATATTTGATAAATGACGCGATATCTACAAGTAGATGTGTATCATCCTACACATATATCGAAATGTATCTTTGGACTCTGAAAGCTAAAACATATGAAATCATATCTCAAAAATTTTAGAGGACAAAATAGTGGTAGAGTCCTTGAAAGATGTGAACTTAATTTTATGCGACTATACTAAACAATATTAATACTGTTGACCTAAATAAATATTATTTTTATTTATAAATAATTAATATTATTTAAAAAATTTTTTTTTTGACTAACGAATTACACATAAATATTGGTTAGAAGTAATTTATAAGCTTTGTTACTTTTGTAATGAATTCATTACGGAAATAAATGGTCATCCTCTTTGAAATCCACAAAATTTCGGAATATTTGGGTGTGCCTAAGTTGAAACGTGACGTTACTACGAGTGATTGCGTCACGTTTACTATGCGACGGTGATGTCATCTTGAAGCGCGGGTATAACCTCGACTGAAAACATTGACCTCCTTTCAGTGAGCGTTGAGCAATCGATAAAAATACGAATAATACCTAAAACAAGCGGTAAATATTTTACAGAACTTTTGATACAACAATGAAAGAAAACAAATGAGGACAATGAAAATATTTAATATTGAATACGCGCCTCAATGTTGTAATTCAAACATAACATTTACATGTGGTACCGCGATTTATTAAATTATTCTTTATACATAATATCGCATTTTTGTTGCGATAATATTTGTTCCTCGTCTTTTACAAAAATTTAATTTTCAATAGAAATAACATTTTTTTTTAAAATATATGTAAAGCGTTTTATACGTAAAGATTTTTTTAGTCGATCGATAACTAGTCTTCCTTCTAAGCTATTTAATTTCATGTTTTACGAGTTAACACAATGAAATTTCGAGTACAGAAATAATATTTTTAATCTCTAAAATTGTCTTTTGATAATATATTGAACTTTTCTTATGATAATTCAAACGATTTGCAAAAAGTAATTCAGTTATCTGTCTGATAATGTTATGCGTGTATAAAGCGTAAATATTACTAACTTTGGACTCAGCAGTTATAAAAAGAAATACATTCCTTATTAAAGGAATGACGTTGACGGTAGAATTCGTGTCCTTGCGTAAAAATACAAGGAGTGCCATTTCACCATTCCACTTATCTCTGTTATTTGCAGTGATATCAGAAATATTTGTTAGTAAAAATTATGTGATATCAAAAATACCATAAAATGTTAATTTTTTATTCGTTTGCAATGCATTATTTCTCCGTATTCTGAAATTAAAAAATTTCGAAAACAATAGTTTAAAAGAATTAGTATTTTAAAAGAAATAGCGGGAATTGAATAAATCATATCGCTTTATTACTTCTAAATGTTCTGTATCATAATATTTAATGCAGTTCACGAAAAATTTGCTCCGAATGTACCAGTGGGTCAAGACCTACATTTGCGAATCTTTGCTTTATGTCGCTTAACGGATCCGTTGAATGAAGAAGTTGACCCTGAAATCTTTCAGGATTCTTAACCTATACAAAATTATTATTTCGATGATTTTTATGAATAAATTTTTGTCGTTGCATCAATAACATAAGTAATTAAAGTAGTCAGGTTAAAAGATTCGTTTGCTCAATCTTAACATTTCTTAAAAAACAATTTCATCATGAACAAAATTTGTCTTCTCTAAATATATTACTTTATTATGAAATTGTGAAATCGGTATAAAAGATTTCACATTCATTTTTTTTGTATTTTAACCAGCGAATATCGTATGTTTTTTTTATTATTTAAACAATATTAGTATGTATTATATGTATCTGTACATATGGCATATAATACATAGTTGATGAATGTAGATTTTGGGGTAACGAAATATTAAGACGGTTTGGAACCCTATGGTAGAAAATAAAATTCTTGATGTGGGTCGTTGCTTGAAATAGAAACACGCAAGCTCACCTCTTCTTTACGACTGCCGGAATGTCGTAAACGATCGAGATTTTGTTAAGGAATTCATTCCATATATTCGGAAATTTTTTAATTTTTATTACTTTGGAAAGAATTTTATGTCAGATATTAAATTATATCATAAATGTACGTCGTTATATCGTAAATTTACGATCATAAATTTGTAAATTAGATAATGTAAACATATATTTTTAAATTTCTAGTATGTTATTATTTACAAATGCGTAAATCATAAAATGTTTAAATTCGATAAAAAAGCACAATTTTTCAATATATATATATATGTATATATTTTTATGTATATTTCATTTGATAAACTTTATAAATATTTATAATGATCTTTTTCAGATTAGATAAAAAATTAGTGGACTTACAAGTTGCAGAGAGAAATCTATTGCTATATGAAACTCGTTACAATGATTTACAATCACAGTTCAATCAGTCACAGGCAGAACGTAAAAAGTTGGCTGAAAGAGAAAGAGAGTTGGAACAAGAAGTAGAAAAATTGAAAGCATTATTAGAGGATACCCGTAAACATCTTGGAGATGAAACTTTACAACGCATTGTTCTTGAAAATAATATTCAAAGTTTGAAAGAGGATATTAGTTTTAAAGATCAAATTTATCAACAGGAGTTGACAGAAACACGAACAAAACGACAGGTTTGGAAGTCTTCTATCATAATCTATTACAAATATTGCTAATAATGTATAAATAAATTAAAATTATTAATACTTAACATTGTTTTATAATTTAGATTGAGATCTCTGAAATAGATGGCCGGCTTGCTGAACAGTATGAAGCAAAGATGCAACAGTCTTTGCAAGAATTACGAGATCAATATGAAGCACAGATGAGAGCAAACAGAGAAGAAATTGAATTATTATATGAAACTAAGATCAAGAATTTAACAGCTCATGCTCAGCGTAACAGTGGAGCAGCTAGTTTAGCTGTTGAAGAATTGAGACAAACAAGAACAAGAATTGATACACTTAATCAGAAAATCAATGAACTTGAAGCATCTAATAATGCTCTTAATGCACGCATCAGGTAACATTTGTAGCAATTATATTTAATTACTTTTGTAATGAATGGTTTGAATAAATGCATAAATTTTTATACAGAGACTTAGAAAACTTACGTGAAAATGAAAAGGCTCGTCATGCAGAAAGTTTAGCATCTTTGGAAGCAGAATTGGCGCGTATACGTGATGAAATGGCTCAACAGCTTCAAGAATATCAAGATCTCATGGATATCAAGGTAGCACTTGATTTGGAGATTGCTGCATATCGAAAACTTCTTGAATCTGAGGAAGCCAGGTAATATAATTTTATATTTTACTATTTTATTCAAACAAACGAATGTTTGGACTTGCTCATATTGTGCATCAATGCATCAATATTTTAAATAAATTTTTTTCATTTACAGATTAAACATCATGCCAACACAATCAAGTTCGTCAGTATCTACAAGTGGTAGAGTAACTCCTTCAAGGCACACTCCATTAAGAGGCGGAAAACGAAAACGCACTTTATTAGAGGAAAGTGAAGAACGTAGCAGTACCGACTATAGTGTAACTGGAACAGCCAGAGGTGACATAGAAATTACAGAAGCTGATCCTCAAGGACGATTTGTAAAGCTTACCAATAAGGGAAATAAGGTATAATATTGCACATTTTTGGAGTTGATATCATATTGTCCTCAATAATATCTAAATGTTATTTTCACATTTTACAGGAACAAGGACTAAGTGGATGGCAAATTATTCGTAAAGCTGGTTCTCTGGAAACAGTATTTAAATTTCATCGTACTGCTAAAATCGACGCAGGCGCAAATGTTCTAGTATGGTCAGCAGATATTGGAGCCACACATGAACCACCATCAAATATTGTCATGAAAGGACAAAAATGGTTTACAGCAGATACTATGACAACCACACTCCTCAATAATGAAGGAGAAGTTAGTATTTTTAAAATCTTTATTTTGATATGAATTTATTAATTAATTCAAAAAATATTGATAATATTTTCTATTTCTTACAGGAAATGGCTACTTCAGAATGCAAAAGGCAACAGTTGTCTACGTCTCTATCCCGGCATAGGGAAAACTTGGGGTTCCGACCATCTGAAGAACTTCATCATCAACAGGTACGTTGTCAAAAAATTGATACAGACAAACAACAGAAAAAGTATTAACCATTACTTACGAAGTGTGAATATTTTATTGACTGATTTTGATTTAGGTTCAATATTTTTTTTTTCTATTCACAGCAAAGATAATTGTTCAAAATTGAATTTTTTTTCCTGTAAGAATGATTATCACTACTGTTCTCTCTAGGAGGTATTCATATATTTTTTTTTATAAGTAGTAATGATAATAACAATGTTGCAGATATGAAGAGAATCATTAATTTTAAAATTATTAGCGATCTCATTGTTTTCAAACGATTGTGTATTTATTTCTATATATTAAATTTAATTTACGAAGACAATGTGGCTATAAAACATTTTAATTTTCTACATTCAAAGTGCCTGCTTATTCCTTTTTTATTAGATTTAATATAGTAAATTATAAAATAATTAAAATCGGGGAATGTGTCATCAATGTATATTCTTCTTCCATAGAGAAGATATCTCTACCCATATTAAGTGGGCGACCGAACGGTTCTGATGGGTCGATTTATGTAAGTTGTTTTCAACGTATCGAACGTTACAATAGTCGCCGATGGTTAATGTTATTCGCGCTTCAAGTAAAAGAATTATTTGGCTTTGTTTTTTTCTTCTTCACAGCACCATGTATTCATACTCACGCTTAACTAAAACTTCATGTGTTAAAAGTAATGTTATTTCTCGTTAAAAATATAAACATCTCATTAGTTAACCACATTGTCTTTAGGATACATTTGAAAAGAATAAAGTGAAACTTGTTATTGTATATATCATAAATGTACAATTATTATTGTATGTATTGAAATATACTTTATCATTGATAATGATAAAATTCTACTGGTGTATGTGTTATATTTTTCTAACACATCGCACTGAAGGTTTCAAATATTTGTATTTGAAATGTATTAATAAATAATTGAAACATCGTTATGGCTGCGTTAATTAACTGAATTGGTTAACGCTTATAGGTGTTAATATTTAATTATGAAACATCATTAAAACTGTTTCATACTCGTTACTATGCGATATAAAGCACAATTACTAGATAATAAAAACAAATAATCACTTTTCATTTGCGTTTACGTTAAGCTTGTTAAATACTCTGTTAGTCTGTTGCATGTATAAATATTTTAAGGTAACGTTGAGATTAAGTAAAATCAGGTGATGGAGTCGTTTCATTTTGTTATATTTATTGTATAATAAAATATCGCCAAAAAATGTTTAATTTAATTCAATTTAATATATAAAGAAGGATATATATTCAAGCATTTGTTACATTCTGGCGGATACAAATAATTTTTTTTATACAGTATAACCGTAATACCATAATCAGTAATTTTATTGTAAATGATATATTTATTATGTTCAAATCATTTAAGAATCATGTACATGTGTGTATATTATTACATGCATACAAAATTAATAAATAATTAACATTCATTAATACTTTGCTTCAGATTCTACAACTAATAAATGTTGAGTAATACATATAACAGAATAATTATGCCATGCTATTTGGGTTATAAAGTAATATTTTAAATTTGTTTCTACAGAGGTATGATTCTTTTCTTTGTTCCAGGGTAATCCCCAAGGAGAGGAATTTTGCCGCCTTATGTGAAAATAACTGTACGAAGTAACATTAAGAATTATAACAGCACCTTTTAACACGTTGATTGCCACAGTGAAAATTGATGCATGTATTTTGGCCAGACACAGTATAAGTTGTTAAGAACATAGTTAATTCAATCAATTTCATCGATCAATGTACATTATTATCTTAATATTGGAAGTACTCATATTTTCTTTTTTTTTTGTTTCTCTTTTAAATGATTTAATTGAATTTGTAGCATCGATTACAGGTAATCACCATGACAGTCAACGTGTGAAAAACACTTGAAAGAGTACAGAAAAGCACTTGAGAATCTCGTTTAGAGATCAAGTCTTCAGAGTTTCATTAACACAAAGAATTCGTATAATGCCTCGAATAATGTTTTGAATGATATATTTTGCTTAAGAAAATAATAAAGAAGAGATTAAAAACAGAATTCACGATGCTATGTCTTAGTACTTTATATTTACAGAGATACGTACACGTATGAGAAAATATTCTGTAATATGACGTTTAAAATCAAATTTAACAAAGCGTTTCACGATAATCGAAACGCGATCATTGCATTTATACACTTGCACTACGTACAAAACTTCTTTGTCCATTATGTCAAAGTCACTAACTTTAATTGAATAAGGAGCACGAGTAAACTTTTCAGCGTGACCGAACTATTTCTGGCGTATCATTTGTTTTACCTAGTCGTTATCGTGCCTTTTTAAATGTATAAAAAAATCCTTTTTCTCAGTAGGTAATAGTATTTATGTTTAAGTACAAAACCGGATGAAACAGGAGCGTGACATCCGCATAATCTTTATCTAAATAAATACATATATTTGATAGCAAAATATTTTCTGATATATACATACGTACTAACGTATTTCAATTTTTGTTAATTACTATGGTAAGGAGAAATAATCTACGTTTAACACAAATATATTTGCTCCGTCATCCGGATCATGATTTTGTTAATTGTATTCGACTTTATACCATTTCTACCAGTAATAAAGATCTCTGATTAACCATGTTTAAGTTGTATTTATTCATAAAATTCATCCCTTTCTGTATAGTTCTATTTTGCGTAGTTAACACGTAATTTGTTTTTGTCTTAAATTCAGTGAATTTATCACTGTGAAAGTTACAAATTAGGTATTATAATACGCATTGTTAGAATTATTGTATGTAGAAATAATTGGTTGCATTAAAAGAAGTATGACCAATTATTTACATTTCATCTGTGCAGTGATTAAACTTGACTGGCTAGAGTTCAAAGCAGTTCAATGTTAAAATTGTACGAATAGATGGCGATAGCAGTAGCAACTGAAGTTTGAATGTATGTATTTGGAAATGCAGGCACTGTCAGTTTATTGTGGTCTAATATTGAGAAACGTATTTTGTGGTAATACACATTCTGTTTGAAGTATAATTCTGTAATTTCTAATTCATATAACTTGGCACGTGGTAATGTTCACAGAAATGTTTTAAATATTTTAATATCAAGTGCATTTCATGAATAGTTTACTTTGTTAAATAGGTTAAGCTTAAGATTAAAAAATCAGTTTTAATTTGTGTTTTAATATATTATAATTTTATGAAACCACGTCGAACTAATTTGTGTAATATTTTTCTTTCGTAATTTAGGAGTTTAAAATATTAATAGAAATTAGTTGCCATGGCAAGTACATCTTCTGATCAAAGCACTATTGCTCAAAAAACATGGGAAATGTCAAATAACGTCGAAACAATTAGTACTGTTGATGAAATTTATAGGTATGATCGTAAAGAACAACAAGATATATTGGCAGCTAAACCATGGGAGAAAGAGTATGTTATTCATTTATATATATACATATGCAATCAAAGCACTTTTCGCTTCTAATATGTACATATATGTATATATATGGAGTTAAAATAATTTTAAGCATTAACAAAACATTTATATTTTGTATTATATTTTAGTCCCCACTTTTTCAAAGATATAAAGATCTCTGCATTAGCATTATTAAAAATGGTTATGCATGCTCGTTCTGGTGGTACTTTAGAAGTAATGGGTCTTCTTCTTGGAAAAGTTGCAGCAAATACAATGATTGTAATGGATTCTTTTGCATTGCCTGTAGAAGGCACAGAAACAAGAGTTAATGCTCAAGCACAAGCTTATGAATATATGACAGCATATATAGAAGCTGTTAAGGAGGTATCTTTTTTAAATATTTTCATTTAATTGTTATGTATAATTTATTACTTCATGCATTTACACACATATATCACTTATGCAGGTTGGAAGACAAGAAAATGCTATTGGATGGTATCACAGTCATCCTGGCTATGGATGTTGGTTATCAGGCATTGATGTATCTACTCAAATGCTTAATCAAAATTTTCAAGAACCATTTGTTGCTATTGTCATTGATCCTGTAAGAACAATTTCTGCTGGCAAAGTTTGTTTGGGTGCATTCAGAACTTATCCAAAAGTAATGCATGTTTATTGTATTTTATTATTCATTAAAAAAGAAATAAAAAGAAATTCAAAATTTAATGAATTACAAAATACTTACAGGGATATAAACCAGCAAATGAAGAACCATCAGAATATCAGACAATACCATTAAATAAAATCGAAGATTTTGGTGTGCATTGCAAACAATACTATTCTTTGGAAGTGTCTTATTTCAAATCATCATTAGATAGAAGATTACTAGATTCTTTATGGAACAAATATTGGGTGAATACTCTCAGTTCTTCAAGTCTTTTAACAAATGCAGATTATACTACTGGGCAAATATTCGATTTATCAGACAAGTTAGAACAGTCGGAAGTTGCACTTGGAAGAGGATTTATTTTAGGTGGAACAGATCCCCATGATCGAAGTACAGTAGAAAAATTAATTAAAGCTACAAGGGACAGTTGCAAAACTACAATTGAAATCATTCACGGTTTAATGGCACAAATAATTAAAGACAGATTATTTAATCAAGTTGGATGTAATCCTGTCGATTCTCAGCAGACAAACTAAGAATATGACTCATAATTATATTATTATAAGGATATTCATTGTAATAATTTGTATTACGTCTAATTAATGTAAAAAAGAAATTATAATTACAATATAATAGTCAAAATATGTCTGTGCTTTTTGTTGCATCAAAGATTTGTGGATATTTAAGAATAGTTCAGATTGAATCAGAATTTTTTAATATTAAAACTTTAGTTTATTGGGAGTTTGGAATTCTGGAACATTGGGAACCTTCAGAATCTGATAATTCAGGCTATTTGTAGATACCTAATTAATATCTTTAACTAATGGTGTATATAAAATCAACATAGATTTCATATTCGTACAGAATTACGATTTACACAGTAACGTAAGTCTTTAAATATTAATGACAGTGTAAGTATTAATACAATTTTCTGACAGTGTAGTGGAATAAAAATACATTTTATTTTCACACCTTGATTCTCTGAAACGTATATATACAGCATCTTTATCATTATTCAATATCCTCACAGTTGACTTATATATTTATAAAACTAATATAATATTGAGAACAAGTAGGCAGAGAATACCCCACTGAAGGGCTGACACTGTGTCACAGACTTTAGGACAAGGCCACTCAGAAACACACCCACCTGTTCTAGAATTATATACCTCCCCATTTATAGCGCATAACATATAAGGGACGGAGCTAAAATGCATACAGTTATGCTGATAATATAATTATTGTTAACGATATTTAAGAGAAATTTAGGAAGAAAATAATAAAAGACAATTTGTTAACTTAATCGTTCCAAATATTACTAGATTTCTGTTATAACACTAAATTTAGTAGCCGCGCTTAAAAAACTACATATTCATACAATACTATTACATTAAAGTAAATTAAATATAATTAAGTACAACTGTATATTAACTTCACATAGATAAAATCTTGAAAAAGATAAATACTTGCAAGTAGAGACTCTATTGCTACTTTTATGTATTTGATTTTTCACGATCTTTTGCACAATTAAATCACGTACTTTTTTCAATCAAAGTATTTCTTGTGTATAAGAAAGAAATAATATATATAAAAAGATAAATTTTTTCGTTAGTTAAATTCATTAAATTATAAGAATTAAAATGATTAACTTTTCAAATCTCATTTTAAGTTTCATGTATTTTATTTTTATGATAAAAAGGAATGTAAAAATACTTTATTATAATTTTTCTTTTGAATTAGAACTTTATGTTATGAAATATATTCAAACGTACGTTTTGTTATTCTTAAATTATACGTTACCAAACAACAATTCTATTTTTATACAACGAATAAAAAATTCTTGTCTAAACCCTTGTATATATTTTTCGAATCAATATTCGAATTAAAAATGTTTCTAATAATACGAAAATATAATTAATAGTATATTGCAATATAAAACTGTTTCAATGTCTTCACTAATATTTTAAAAGTATAGTTCTCGATATTTACTTTAGAACAAAATTACAGAGATATGCCATACTTTTAACAGTAATATTTTTGTTTAAATATCTATACCATAATAGAAGTTTCATTTCCGTAATCAAAGAGGAAAAATCGTTTACAGTTTCAAATAATTTGACATACAATCACGAGTGTAAAAAATAATTTGACAATCAGAATTCAGCCCTCCAATGACACTTACAGTACAGTCGCTCTATATGGCCAATTGAGCGGAGTGTAAATTTTGTTTTCCAATTTATAAATTTAGAGATTTCAAATTTACAAATTTTTAAACTTAAAAATTTCAACAACAGAATTCGATAAGCGATTTTTGCATGGAAAGAGTTCCGTTTATATGGCGTACTTTATAATCTTTCCTCTGATACAGTCCTATCCAGGGCCAGATAGCGAGACTTCACTGTATATATTCCAGATACATTCAAAACAGTATAAACACCACCCACAACATAACGTAAATATGGGGTATAGCAAACGTGTACAAGCTACATGTATATGCATTTGTGTATTACCCTTTTTCATTTAAAAAATTCTTACGAAAAAAGCAAGTTTTGTTATTGGTTACTGACATCATAATTGTATGGTAAACACACGCAAAGAACCCCATTTTACGTTCCTCATAACGAGAATTTAATCACTTCTATGTTACTGCAATTATTTAAATATTTACAAGGCAATCGCATTTATTTATTACTTACAAATGTAGTAGAAAAGATCAATTATTACAGCGAAATTTAAGTGCCTGTCGTTGATAAATGGGCAGCAACATTTCTAGTGAAAAAACACTTTTTAGTAGCATTCTTTCGAATAGTTTTAGTATTTCCTGTTACGTGCCTCGTTTGTATTTATGTTTGTTTTAAATTATTCTATGCATAAAATTATGTACTAAACCAGAAGCTGTAAGATTACAAATTCAACAACTCAAATAACAGTGTTGCATGTAGTATTATTGTTCTATCTTTCTATATTCGATTAGAGAAAATATTTACATGTTTCACAATACATGCAGCATAATACAAGAGAAATTTTACATTCCTTTCTTTCTTTTTTTTTGTTTTTTTTTCTTGCTTTTTTTTGAAATTTAATAATTTTGTACTAATAAGCTTTACTACTTTTGCGAGATTTCAAAATTAGAATCATACCATCTGCTCAATAAGCGCTAATTTAAATCAATTAAAAGTGTAATTTTACTATCTGTTGAATAAGAGAATGAACCTATTTATTTAATTTTTTAAACAGCTTTATAAAATAGCTTATTATGTTATTATTCTTTAATCGTATAAAATGAAAACTTTAGTATATTTTTTACATATGATGTATTTACAAACATTGCACGTATAAATAGTTACTGAATGTTCAAATTTTTACAACAATAAAATGTGGCTTGTGAGCAGATGGAAACCGTTGTTTTGTGCTTATTAACAAAAAATTGATTACAAATTTGAATCTTATCAAGTTCGTACCATGTTCGACAAATAATAAATTGAATCGATTACGAAATTGTTTTCCTTTTTCAAATATATCCTTTTACCAATATGTGTCACTTTACCCGATGAGAAGATGAAATTGAGTGTCAGTCTATTCAAGACACGATTACTTATTTAAACAGGCATATGTACAATTGTTTTTTTTAATATATCTTGTCACTGTGATGTTACATGAGGAAAATTATTCACTTCTGTTTGTTCCAGGACTGGTCCAGCTGGTCCAGTATAAGATATACGTAATCTCATTCGTAAAGGTACCTTTGTTGAAAAAAAAAGCGAAAATAATAAATAACATGAGAAATAAAATATTATTACATTTTCGAAACGTATAATATGACTATAAAACCTTACTTTGTTAATGTTTGTAACTTTTAATACTTGAGTAACTTGCCCAGAAGGAGGAATGACAGTGCTCGATGGAGACAACATTTGTAGCTGGAATGTCTAAAAAATGAAAGACGTATTTTAAATGATTGTTTTCTTTTTGTTCGGTAGAAAAATAAATTGAACTCTCCTACCTTAGGAACTGCTGCTTGAAACAGGAAATCAGTTAATATAGCACTTCCAGAATTTTGAGCTAACATATTTATGACCAATAAATCGTTAACATCTGCTGATCTTTCCAATCTGAAGGTTATTTTAAGCCCTGCTTTATCCAATACAACCATAACAGGTGCATCTACAATTTCGAAATAAACTTACATTCTCATTATAAAAAACGAAAAGTGAATACTTTATTAACATATACAAACCATTTTGAACAGATTGTGATGAATTGAGTAAACCATCCACTAGGAAATTAGTTGTGTTAGCAGGGTTAAAAACTGGTGATGTTGTTTGTGTCTGTGGCAGTGTAGATGTAGGTGTAGATGCATTTAAATCCAAACTACCAAGTAAGTCCAACAAATCGTTATTGTTCACTACAGCTGTTGAATTAGCAGGTGGATTTTTACTCGACGCTGAAGGAGTCATTCCTAAGTCAGAAGTCCCAAGCAAATCTAAAAGTGCACTCTAAAAAGTGCAAAAATTTTTATTGTATATAACATCACTATTATAAATGAAACCAATTGTGTAATAAATCAAATCACATCACATGGCAGACTTACTGAATCAGATGGTGGAGTGCTAGCTTCTAAAACTGTTGGTTTTTCTTCTTCTGGTTCTGGTTCACCATTCACCATACCAATGATGCCATTAGCTTGTGGCCTTGCAGTTTCCATAGGAGGCATTCTTTCGAGCAATGCGGGTCGTAAATGGTCGTATTTTCTAAACAACTGCGAGAATTCAATACCTCGCTGTTGTAGTTCAATATGTAAATTACTGCCAAACGTATCAATTATTTGACGAATTTTTCTGAAATATAAATAATTTTTGTGTGTAACAATTGTTATATTGTTATTATATTGTTATGTTATATTATACAACAATACTTACTCATTACCCTTTTGAAATCTTGTGCTGAGTTTTGTGAGAGACAATAACGTATACTGTTTCGTGACAACTGTATTTTGTGGACTCCATAATAACCTTTGATAGACATCAATAACTTCATCTTCCGTTAACTAATAATAATAGCAAAATAAAGGTTAAGTACATAATCATTTCTAGTTTTAATTCAAGTTATAAGTTACACGTACATTGATAGGAGCATCTATATCTTCTGATGGTGGTCCATACAACAATAAATCACCATATTCACCAATACACCAAGTTGCTACTTGCGCCAAAGGTTGTTTGTCAAACGTATCTTTTTCTAACGCTCTCCATAGTGCGCTAACAGCATAACTTTGCTGCGATTGTGTTTCTGAAATTAACTGAATGGTGCATGCAACTACATCGTCCCGAACATAATTACCAGCCTGAAAGTAAATGAAATTATAATTTTAATTTTAAAAATAAAAATCTAAAGAACAATGCAAATGGAAAATTTCTTACAGCAACAAGAACTTTAAATAATGTTTCGAGATGCCAACGCTTATTAGGTGCAAATCTTTCTGCAGACATCACTATGTTACTACTGCATTGAGCTTTAAATTCTGGATCAGCACGTTCCAAGAAAAGTAACAATTCTTTCATCATGTTTCTAATATTGTTTGAATTTACAAGTGCAAAACTAAGTTCCATAGCTCGTCTTCTAATTGATACATCTGGATCTTTTAAACACTCCTGAATAATCGATTAAAATAAAGCAGTTAATTTTTGTTTGTGTTAAAAAATACATGAACGGAGTAAATTATTAGAACATAAAAAGATTACCAGAATCGTTGAGCGATGTCTTTGCACTGCGCTTGTATCTACATAAACTGTTTTCAATAATGTATTCAGAGCAACATATCGAATATTTTTATCGTTATTTAATAAAAATCGACCTAATATATTCACTGCTAATACTCTAAGTCCACTTTCTGACTTGATATCCATAATAGATAATACAGTTTCATAGAGTATTGTGTTTCCAACATTTTTACTAGTTTCTGTATTTGTTGCAACTTGTGCAAGTATATCATTCATTGCTTCAGATGCATCGATATCATTGCGACCCAAAATCCGTAAAAGACGCAATATTTTTACTTGAAGAAAAGGATCAGATACACCAGATACATCATGTTCCGGAGAATACCCAGCCAAGATCAAATTCTTAAGAATCCTTACAAGATTTGGCACAATCTAAAAAAAAAAATAATATTATCTTCCAAATGTATAAAACGAGAAATATCAAATATAAACACGAAAAATGAATTCATATATTTGAAAATAACTACAAATTACTCAACAGAAAAAAACATGATATTAATGATATTGCATTGTTTGTGCAAAAATAATTATATCTTTATATTCGTATTACATTTGAACAGAATATAATCTGACATGATTACAGTATTTATACATACATGTACACATAATATCATGAATAATAATAAATAAAATACTATAGGCCAAAAATTATAATGTCAATGAAATTCAATATTTTTATAAAATAAATAACTTTTAATTTAATTCATTCAAGGATAATACTAAAATGTTTATAAAAAAAGCATGAAGAAATAATAAATTATAATTTATACTGTACTGCATTGTCAAAATACATGCATATATGTTTAATTGTTACAGATAAAAAAAAATATAATCAGGCAACTGATATGGATCTCTGAATATCTGCAATGAAAGAATCGCATAAATTAAAAGAAAAGAATGAAGTCCATAATAAGCTTAACATGCAAAAATACAAAGGATTTTTATACACTTTTTTACCTCTCGATGGCCGCATTCCTAAGAAAGATAAAACCATACTTATATTATAAATATTATGGGCAAAAAATAGATTACAAAAATCATTAAGATAAAACGTCCTTCCTTGTTAATTACTTGTATATTATTAAATTTATATAAAATTATAGACTACATTCCTTTCTATGAGTGGTTAGAACTTTTGATTAATCTGATAGCAATATATTCCTAATGCTACGTATTCAATACACTGGTTAGATATTAATGCTACTACTATCTAACTTGCATCTATACACTAGTAGAAATGCTAACATCAAAAGAACTTAAATTGTGATTGTAAAAAAATATATATAATTTCTTTTAATGCAAGGACTAAATTTCGTTAGTATTAATTAAGGCAACTAAATATTTTGCTTTTTTCTATGTTCCTATTTTCTATTTCCTTAAAACATGTAGAACTTACCTTTTTAAAATGATTCAATGTATCGACACTATTCTCACACATTTCTGTAATAAGTGTGACACCCGTGATTAACACACCATGATTTTTTTCGGTAATTAAGCTACGAGTAGCAGGAAGAAACATTTCCATCAATTCTGGTACACGTCTAATAATTCTAAATGCGCAAAGAGCTGCTTTCTTTCGAATATATGCATTTGGTGATTTCATCAGCCTTTCAACTTCAGATGCCAAATCTCTTGCCATTTCTGGTGATGCAATTGCACCCAATGTACACAATGCTAAACCAATAACAAACTGTGTAGAACTATTTAAATCGCTGTAAAAAAAATTTTTAAAATTATTGTCTTTACAAATCTTTCCAATAAATAAATATTAATATAATATTATAAAAACTTCACTTTTTTAAACAATTTGTAATTAAGAGATGAACATCCTGTCGCTCGTCTAAAAGTAACATTGCACCCAAGTAACCAATTCTTTTGTCTGTAAACCTTGGGGATGCAATAAGTTTTAAACATTCCAGTTGGCCAAAATGTGCTGGATATCTATAAACATAATACACAATTTATTAAAAAAAAAACAAAATAATTGAAAGTATTGTAATATATAATATAAAAAGTAGCAAAAAGTTTTGTCACAAACCCAAGCATGTGAATGTATAAGAGTTTTGCAATATTGCGACATCTCCATACACTATCTTCTTCTCTAAATGTTGAACGAATGTATGCACATTCCTTATTCACAACTGTCCTTTCTTCTGCTGCAGTTCTGGCAGCTCGTATTTGCCTGATGAGGTCTCTCAACCGTGTTGGTGCAGGCATTCTAACTGTTGAAACTTTTAAATTACAAATATGTTATCAATTTTAATGTTAGTAGCGATTGAAGTGTTAAATGATTAAGCTGTGCATGATGTAGCAGAAATGAATCTTAACAAATAGCAAACAATGATATCAGAGGGTTAATAGTTAATTCTAGGCATGAAATATGTCCAGTAGAGACATTAGTATTATAAAGCATATATAACAATGTTCTGCAAATTTGTATGGAATACATGATGTTTATGCAAGTATACATCATTATATTTATGCAGTTAGAATATTAATTATATGATTAGATGAAAAAAAAAAGAATTCTATAAGCATTTTATAAACACAATACAACTGTAAACATATGATAACAAATAAGAATCAACAAATTTTATTATGTAAATATTAAACTTACCTCTTTCTACTGCCTCATTAAACACTTGCTTTATGGAGGCCATATTAAAGGCTGGGTTAAACCTGGAATATACACACCCATGCCATTTTATATGCACAAATCATTTACATACCATTTTTGGTTGTGCAATGACACCCATGATTTGATCTCATTAGTTATTTGTTTTAAGTCAGTAATGTTTGCATAAACAATTATCTAAATAGAGTTTGTTACTATTATAATAACAAATTGATAGTCAAATAGAATTTAAGAGAGGCAATTTTTAGATTGCATTATAATTAATATCACATTAGGTAAACATATCAAAGGTTTCATCAAATTGATTTATTTGACAAGCTTAAAAACTATGTATTACCCGTGTTCTGAAGCATTCATGGTTCTCAGCAATGTTTTCAAAGGTATATGATGAACTTCAATAATGTAAATGAAGTATAGACGAGTACACAACAAGAACCGTTTTCTTCCTATTGGGGAAAGGCCAAGTGATATTATGAAGTATTATAAGTTATATGTAAACATTTCATAAAATAGCTTTAGTAATACAAAATAAATAAAACATTGTTAGTATTCTCTCTCTTAACGAAGAATTTGTATTGTTATTTTATGGATCATTATTACGAAACCATAATATAGTACTTGGAAAGCCAGGATAAACATATTTTTTTGTCCTAAATCTATAAGTTGTTACTATGTGAAAATAAACTTAATTTAACGTATTTTCATATCATTTAAATGAAGTACAATTATACAAATAAAACATTGTTTATATGATTTTAAAAATTACAGTTGTACCCAAAAAAGTAAAAAAAATTGTATAGAAAGTATGTACAATTTATTTCATAAACAAACAATTTCAAAAGTAATAGTAACTTCATTTTGATGACACTGATAAATTTATTTCGCTTTATCCTAATTTCTCTTATACGTAATGTTCTTATATAAATTAATGATATTATAATTTATTTTCTTTGAAATTATAGTTTCATAATTATAAGGAATTGAAACATCAACAGCATTATTAAGAAGCATTGTTTACATCAACATTAAATATGTATCTATATATATATATATATACATGAGTTTCAATACATTAATAAGAAATTTATAACACTGTGCAATTAAAACTTCACTGCTATGCATAAAAATTAAAAAAATGGATACTACAGCATCTTCGTTAAGTAGAGAACATAAAGTATTGAATTAGTATACATGAAATGCCAATCTTCTAAACTTCTGATTTTATATAGTAAATTTAGACAATAAACAATATTTGTTGTTAACTGTCTAAAACTAACTTTTTAAAACTATATATATCCTATGATATTGAAATTATCTCTACTGTAAAATATAACCTTGGTAATGAATCATAGAATAACAATGTAAACATAAATGTGGTTAAACATTATTCTGCAAAATTGAATAGCAGACATTCGTTAAAAAATGTACCAAGAGATATACAACAATATAATAATAAAAATGTTGGAAAAAAATTAAGTTATATAGAAATTATTTTGTGTAAATTTATCTCGTTTTAAAGAAAAAACCTACACATTTTTAGAGTTTTAATTTTAGAAGCGACATTTCACATGCACCAACTCAATGTTGTTCTTTTTTTTAACACGTTACAGAACGTGCACCGTATATAAAATAACCGGTTTCGCTGATGAAATCTAAGTAGTCGATCAGAAGAGTGCAATGCATGCAATGGATATTACCTAGTTTTTGAATGTCATTCGACCAGAAATTCACGTGCTATAAAAACGCGTCGCGGTCGCACGTTCGCACAAGTAGACAGCATATTGTAAAATGTGTAAACCGGTTATATAAAAGATCGTTCGCACTGAAGGGCATCGAACCAAGGGTTAGTTTTCTAGCTGTCAAACAGTACCAGTCAAAGGATGTCGTTTTCAGGTAACCCGAGTCCGGAAATTGAGCGACGTTTAGCGACGAATCGTAAGAAGACGGCACGAAGGCGCGTCGTATGTGTACCGTCGTCGTGTCGCCCACCTTTTACACGCAAGTCGTACAACAAATACGGCGACAAATGCCTCGCCTCCCAGGGCGCGCGAGTTGGGCGCCCTCACTCACTTTTGCATAGTCTGTCGTGCACCTGGCATATCGGCCTGTATCGGTTTGTATATACGTTGTTGCATTCCAGATATTTTCTTCTAACTTGACTTTCTACTAATAACGATACGTACCGTACGAAACTTTGATTCACGAACAGGGAGGGGTTAATCAACTGCGAAAAAAAACCATGGACATAGTTAAACGTCCACAGTTGTCTACCCTATCCCACGACAGACAGACACTGTCCGACGATAGTGTCCAGCGGCATTCGCGCATCAGAAACCAAAATGGCTGCCTATTGTCACTGACGTTGTTCCTTGATAGTACTGTGATTTTTCGTTTAACGTGTCGTAATCATTTACTATACCGTATATATATGTTCTATACTCGAAACATCGAATGAACAGGTGTAATTAATATTCTTTTCCATAATTTGAGTTACTTCATTCATTTATGATCTTCATTTCCAGTTTCTTATTTATACTGTTGCTCAACGTAGTGAGTAATAACGATGCTTGTTTCTAAAGCGCGAAATTTGTAATGTTTTATAAAATAAATATTTTATGAATGATTTTTTCATGCTATTTTAATATGATAATTGATTTTTGTGTTATTTCTAAGAATACACAAATGTTTCCTTACAAAGTAACGCGAAAATATATATCGAAATATCATTTAATCAGAGTGTCATTGCACAGTTGTTAAAAATAATAAGAATGCAACGTACATATAGGTATAATATGATAGCACGTATCATACAAATATACTTTATCGATTGATTGATATCACATGTTTATTTTATCAATTTTCGAAACCACATTGTGAAATATATTAGCATAAATAATTATTTTCAAAAATATTGTAGTATCAAAAATTAATGATATTTTTCGAAAAATGATCATGTTAATATATTTCATACATATATCTTTAATGTTATCCACATACTTTTTATAGATATTTATTCTTAATTATTTTAAGTTAATAAGTATTTATATATAATCATATTATATAGTTCATATATATATATATTGATATTACTGTTGTGTCAAGAATTAGAGATAGTAAAATTATCACCTTCTGTTTAATTCTGGTGGTAGAACACTCCAATCTTCAGATTCATAATAAGGCCACATAATGTATTTAAAAATTAGATCAATATAATTTGGATAAAAGGTTTAACACAAAAATTATAAAGCATGTATTATTCACTTTAGTCAATGATACAACTGTGCTACGAGTTTTGTACACTTTTTATCACCAACATAACAGAATAGAAGGTAGTGTGTTGGCATTATCTCTTATCTCAGGTACTACCTTGATAGGCAAGGCAGACAAGCTGTATTCCTAAAATAATTAAAAGCATTATAAATTATATTAAATCAAGCTGGAACAAGCAATCAATCTAATTTATTAATAATTAAGATACAAAAAATATGAATTTCAAACCATTTTATTGCTATAATTATTTTGTATCACGCATTAACCATTTAATTAGTATTATTAATTAACTAATATTAATGAATGTATTGTAATGAAACTCAATTTGCAGAAAACATAAAAATTATTAATATTTTTGTATTACTGAGGAAAGGAATTAGTGCTTATAAATAATTTAACCAATTTAAATTAAAAAATCAAAGTTTATTAGTATAAATTGTTTCTAATAGATATACTGAACTTGTTACATTAAAATATTGTTTATAAATTAATCTATATGTTATAACAAAACAGGAATGTAATATTAAGATAGGCAATTATCATTTTGATTACGAGGTGGTCGAACATCACTGTTTCTCTTGACACAATCCACAAGCCAATGTATTCCTTCATCTACACCGTCCCTTTGGTATCACATAAATAATTATTTAGTAACAAATATCTTAAACTTATAATATAAATATAAATAACATAATTTAATAAATAAATAAAAGTACAATGAAGATTTTGTTTGTATTGCTTTTGATTGAAACTATGTATATAAGACTGGTGACACTGCAAATGGCTTAAATGGATCTGATTCAAATATCAATGATATAAATACCTACCCATTCAAAGCTGAAACAGGCATTACCATGCAATCTCTTCGTCCAATTAAATGTGCATTTTGATTAAAAATAGGTTTTACTTCTCTAACACCCATACAATCAGGCACATCCTGCTTATTTGCTAAGACTAAAAGAGGTACACCTATTAAATGTTCTGATGATATAACTCTGTCTGAAAGAAAAAAGATATTCTTATAATGTAATATATATAATACTATATTTAGCGTTGTATACTTTACCAAATGTTTCTTTAGATTCAGGTATTTTTTCACGATCTGATGAGTCAACTATATAAATTACAGCATGTGATTCTGCATAATACTGTAAAAGTAAAATGTAGTTTCTTTATATATCTTCCCTACATCTATAATAGTTTACTATTATTTACTTTATCCCACAATGATCGAAGTTCTTCTTGACCACCTAGATCCCAGAAGTTAAAGCGAACACCAGCAATATCAATTTTTCCAATATTTAAGCCAACAGTTGTTGTAATTTTGCTAGGGTTCATACCCTTGTAGTTCTTTGTAAATTTTGTTTTTGCTGCCTCTAAATAGGTCTATAATATAAAAATTATTCTAAACATATTTATCTTTACATGCTTAACCTTAATTACATGGGTATTTAAATTTTTTACCGTTTTTCCCGCATTGTCCAGTCCTAATATCAATATAAAATATTCATCTTTTTGCACAAGATACTTGTACAAACCATGTAAAAGTGTGTACATTTCAAAATGTTTAAGTATTCTGAAATTTACGTTTCATATTGTGTACATATTATGGTAAGTTTACACGAAACCGTGTACTAAACCGTAGTACAATAAGTATTTTTGGTTTATGATTTTCAAACACGTTTTTCTATATTTCCTACATCTAGTAACAATCATTTCCCCAAAGTAGTCATAAATATAACATAAAATAGTATAAAATCCTAAAATGAAGTCGAAGTCATTCAGTCACTCGTATTTACATTTTGGAATACGAGATTTAGTAATGTCCCATATAATTTCATAGCAACGTTGATTTTACCTACATTTACTACCTAGTCAACCTCAATCTACTGTTTACAATTGTTACAGCGCAAAGTATTTCATTCTTTTATAATATGTAGAGCAGATGACGCTCGTTGCCGAAACATAATATTATACCTGTAGCCAATGATGAAACCAATATGTATACTCCATTCAACAGAAAACCATACCTCTTTCGTGCAACTCCGCTAATTTCAGTAAGCTCGCTTGCACTTACAGTTCTGTCACTGTCATCCGCTTTTGAATCCGTGAGCCATATCCATGGTGGACAAAAATGTCTGACTAAGAAAAGAAACTAATGATATAGGAAGTATACAAAATAAAAAATCACTGGGTAGTGTTCATATGCGCAAAACAAACGCGAACTGAGCGACAAGTATGTTTTCTCGTTGAATGGGGTATAGTTCTCGCTTTTTCTTGGTATGCAACATTCTATACTGTCCAACACGTGGTTCAATTTTTGTGCGGTTAATGTGAATTAACCTTATTTAGAAAAAGTGATATCTGTTTACATATTTTCACCGGTATAATTATGACGACTAGAACAGGATTAAAACGTAAAAAAGTAGAAAATGCAAATGAAAACAATGTGTCAGAAGCAGAAGTTCTACCTGCTAAAAGAATATCAAATGAACCACCACCAAAGAAGGTATAAAAATTTTATTAAAAAAAAAAAAAATTTATAAAAATGTTTTTAATTAAGGAAGAAACAAGATATTATTAAATTATTTATGATGATTATAACAAAGTCTTATTTGATTGTTAAGGTAAAATGGATTAATAAACAGAGAGTATTAGTTTTTGCTACTAGAGGAATTGGTTATAGACATCGTCATCTTATGGATAATTTAAAAACACTTATGCCTCATCATCGCCCTGAGTCTAAAATGGAACATACTAAAAATTTACAAGTAGTAAATGAAATGTGTGAAATGAAAAATTGTAATAAAACCATATTATTTGAGGGTAGAAGAAAAAGAGATTTATATTTATGGTTTTCAAATGTTCCTGTGGGACCTTGTGCAAAGTTTCTTGTTGAAAATAGTATGTATTATATATTTTTATATAAATGTATTGAAGTAAATTTACTCATATTTTTAATGACTTCTTTATTATTATAGTCTACACAATGGAAGAATTAAAGATGAGTGGAAACTGTTTAAAAGGATCTCGTCCTTTATTATCATTTGACGAAAATTTTAATACAAAACCACACTATAGTCTTTTAAAAGAATTGTTTGTTCAGATATTTGGTGTACCTAATCAACATCCTAAAAGTCAACCATTTTTTGATCATGTATATACATTCAGTATATTGGATAACAGAATATGGTTTAGAAATTTTCAAATTTTGACTGAAGATGGTGGTTTAGCTGAAATAGGTCCAAGATTTGTATTGAATCCAATAAAAATATTTGCTGATAGCTTTGGTGGAGAAGTACTTTGGGATAATCCAACTTATATTTCCCCTGCTAAGGTATGATTAAATTTTTATTTTAATATTATCAATGCTAGGATTAAAAATTCTGCATACAAATATGTTCTTAAAATCATAGATATAATATTAAATTATATAGATATAATTTTTTAAATTACAGTTTCGGCAAGTTTTAAAAAAGAAAGCTTCAGGTAAATATGTAAACAAACTAGAACAAAAAACAGCAAAAGAAGTTAATAAGCCAAATGAATCTTATTCATTAAATCCTATGGATGAAATATTTAAAGATGACCCATTAGAAAAAGCATTAGAACTACAAGAGAAAGATAAAGAAACAGAAGCATCAAAGAGTACCAGTGAAATAAAAAAAATGAAGAAAGTGAAGAAACATTCTAAAAAGTATTCAGGAACTAAAAGTAAAATAACTAACTCCAGAAAGAGAATGAAAAAACAAAAAATTTGATATTATGTTTAAAATTGTCCAACTTTTTGTGAACAATAAATGTTTATTTAAATAGCAAATGTCATTACAATACTTGTAACGTTACAAATAAAACAATACTCGTGAGGTTAATAGTTCATGCTGCATACACTTATGATTATACATTTCACATATAGAGGAAAGTATTAAAAGGAAAAAATATCTACTTTACATTATGCAAAAAGCAATTAAGTACTTCTTAGATTTTTTTATAAAAATATATAGGTATATCTAAACTTAAAAATATACATGAATTAATCTTGTCTTTTGTACATATTGGAATTTTATCAAATAAGTCGTCGTCCAAGTGCACTTATGAAATACAAATTGTTATATCTTATAAAATAGAATACTTTCAATCGTTGTGCTACATTTATTAGAATATAAAATTCAATAGTTCTCTATAACTGAATTAATGATTATAGTAAAAAAAATTTTAAATAATAGTAATTTAATATTCTTCAAATAATTTTTTAAAAAATTAAATAATATTAAACTATAATATGGTACATCATTATCGTTACTTTTGTACATTTTCTAAAATTATGCTCAATAGATAAAATTCTATAAAAAATTAAAATTGCAGTTATTATTTTATAATAAAAATAGAAATAGAAAATGTTTTATATGAACATATGGCAGTAATATTTAAATCCTACAGAGTATATAGAGTTTGTAAATAATATAGATTTAAAACACTAACTGAGCACGATTTGTGATTCGAAAAAGTAATATACTAAGCTGTGTAAAAATGTGTATAAAAAATATACAAACGTTGGAAGAGAAATCAGTGTTCTGATATTGTACTTATGTATTCATTGGTGTTAATTCATGCGCTTGTTGACCATTCACATTATTACTAGAACCAATTTGTGCTAATGCTGACTGTCGCCACTTTCCATTTTCGCCATTTAATTGTTTGTCTTCACAAATGCAAAGAAACAAAGTATCAATCACAGTCTAAAATTAAATACAGAGATAAGTAAATAACAGACATAATTTACGTAAATAAAAAAAAGATACAATATATACCTCATAAAGAGAAATAATACTGTGAGCAATGAAAAATGCAAAAACACAAGTGACAAAAATTGGAGCTGCATAAAAATACAATCTGGGATCTTGTTTCATAAATAGCAATCCAATACTACCAGTTGCAGCTGTGACAAAGCATTTACCCAAAAACAGAATAAAATCACCTACTCCATTAATTACTGCTATTTGTAAAGCATTACTAACAAGTGTGGTGAATGCCTAAAATAACAATGAATACAGTGCTTCTTTCATGACAAATCTCATAAATTTAAATAATTTTTAGAGATAGATCCGTAATATAATTGTACAACATACAATTTTAGCTGCATTACAAAAATGCGTTCCTTCAATGGCAACAACAGTATATGCATTATGATTCATATATCTAATAAATTTTTCTAAACAATAGAAACAGCATATGCAACATTTCAATCCACACTGTGCACATGGAGAAGTTTCTTTGTTTTTCTCAAATCTACGAAATATACATGTATATATTATAAATTAAATTAAAAACTTCATTATATGTATAGTTGTACATGTAACAGGTGTTCAAAAAGATTGTACATTCTGAAAATTGTAGATTTCTCATGCTAAAACTAAATGAAAAATGATTGAATCACTTGCCTACTTGACAACTTGATTTTTGCTTTAGCACAAAAAATCTCTGATTTTAAGGTAGCACAATCTTTTTAGGACATCCTGTCTATATTAATATTATACATACTTAGCATGAAGGTATGTCAAAATTAAACGGGGCAATTTAAAAAGTGTTATTAAAAATGAGCCACAAGCAACAGAACCTAAATGATAACTAACTAAATTTCCTATGGCAGAGCATACTGGGGAGGCACTAGCATCTTTTCCTCTGAAATAGGAAAGATTATATGCTATATAAATGTACTTAAAAATACTACTCTATTTATGCATCTAAAAACTATCTTAATACCTAAAATACCAATGAGCAACAGCACCTGATATCACCATATCCTGACAAGAAATAATAAATTCTGAAGTCCATATTAATCCTATAATATATACCCACCACATGTATTTCACCCAAGTTGGATCTACATACTCTACAAGAGTAAAAGCTGAAATATTTAAACAGTAGTAACAATTATTAAATTAAAACGACTGTTAAAGTAAAAAAAGAAGAAAATAATAAATATATTACTTTTAAAAGAATAAAGTGAAAAGTCAAATTTCTTTTCTTCAACAAATGCATTCTTTTCTCCAACCGAGCTCAAATTTAATGGGTCGAATATATGGTTTTTATACATTTGTACAGATTTTGTTCCAGGATAATCTGAAATTTATAATTATATGTGTATAATTATTGCTACTTCTATTCTAACATTAAACAAAATTGTAATACTTACTAGCTGTTGCAAGACAAAGGATTACAGTAACCCAAAAGGCAAAAAATAAAATTAAAGCTGAAAATGTCAATAAAGGCTGAAAGAATAGACCCGGTAATTCTGCTAAACATTTTGCACTTTCTCTGAATAATGCTGCCATAAATGCAATACGTTTACGCAGTATAGTTAATAGGAACAATAAAATGACCTGTATAATATGTAAACATTTGTCAAACAAAAATTTGTATGAGTAATAAAATTTATGATAAATTACTAATTACTTACAGTTATTACTGTTGCTATAATAGAAAATGCTAAAAATGCTCTTTCATTTCTAACAGATTCCTCTAGAAGCTGATTTGGATCAGTTTTATCTAAAGTTCTTTTAATTTCTATGTAGGTCCACCATAAAAGTACAGTACCAACTGTAAAATGTAACATAAATCATATTTTACTTAACCACAGCTCATATTGTTTTATGCATTATAAAATATTTATAATAAAGTTTAAGTTTTTTAAATTAATCTAAATCAGTATTTCAGTCAATACCATCAGTTTTATTACACGTAGGAAAATACTTTTATTTCCTACTTCAGTAACTGATTAGTAATATGGGTAATGTGGATCTTTAAAAAGTCATTATCAAACTACTTTTCAAAAGGGGTTTTCTGTCTTGCAAAGTTACTATAATCTCTTCTTCTAATTTTACCTGAATAAGACAATTGTCAGTGAACATTATTGCATAATATTATATACTACATTCTACAAATATAAAACATGAAATAATTTAAATCTTCCCTCTTATTCAAACACTTACCTACAGTTGCTACAGTAACAAGAATCATTATAATCCATGTTACTATACTTGCCAATAAATGAAATATAGCAATCATAAAAAGTGATAAAACTGAAAAGAAATGTATACAAATTTTGTATTTTTTTATTTCATTAAGTTATGTCTGAAAAAGATTGAAATAATAATAAGAGGACTTACCAAATGCTAGGAATGACAAAGATAAAATTTCTCTCCATGTTTTATACAAGTCTCCTAAAATCTGTTCAATAACATCCCATGAATTAATTAGGCCATATAAGTTTGAAACTATAGTCTCTCCTACATCTTTAATAGCTTTGGGAATGCAACGATTCAGAACTGGTATACTCTTGTACACTGGCAATTCAGGACAAGATCCTGTTTTATTTCTCCTATTTTCATTACTGCAAGCACTGAAGTCATTTCCAGGTTTATCATGACAAAGTTGTGATCCTGTTTCTTCATAAAATTTACATATTTCATTCATTGTTGTTATAGTTCTATCTGGACATTTCTTTACACAAATTTTCAAAGACTGCGTAACATTATTTATATCCAAGAAAAACAAATACCTACAATCATAACAGTTGTTAAAATTTTTCAATACATTTATTAAAAAATATTAATTTTAATTATACTAACGGTTTATCTTTAGTATCTTGTCCAGAAAGTTCCATACTACCAAATTTTGGATTATTTTTCATTCCACACGTATTTCCAAAACTATCGTATCCATTTATAAGTCTTAAAGGATTGCCATAAACTAAAGCAAAAGCTGCTATTAAAATCTGTAAAACAATATATCATTTAAGAATACCAATAATTTTAAATGTGTACTTTATGTACAATGAATAAAAAACAGTAAAAAAAATAAAAGTTAGTTATAAAGAATTGTCAATCAATATTTAAGTATAGTTCTCTAGTGTAATCAAAGATAAGACATTAAGTTAAACTTGTTACATAAATATTTGACTGAAAGTTAATAATGATAATTAAAAAATGTTTTAATTAAACAAAAGTCATGACAAGTGGTCACTCTAAATTTATGACACTAATTTGCCAAAATATGAAATTAATGCATAAAACTATACACACCATAAGAAACCAAAATACAATAAAAGAACAAAGCCAGAAAATATCTGTACATCTTCGCACACGTGTTGGGTCTGGTCGTTGTTCATCATCATCATCTCCTGAACAACAAGACATTTTGTACAAATTTTATAATTATCAAAACAAAGCGCTGTATTGCGCTAAAAATCACTGAGCCGCCTTCGAATGTTCAAAAACTGAAGACCCTCTAAACAGAGTCTCGAAGCAGTCAACAAGGTTAGGTCAATTACACCATTTTTCAGTGAAGTTCGTAGCGCGAAATTTAATTTATAGAGAATTGTATACCTGTACTGAAAAATATAAATTTCATAAATGATACATTTTTATTCAATTTTATGCTTACTTGATCCAAACATTCTTATAAAAGAAAGTGTGACACAAATGAAATTATAATTTAATTCGTAGCTATTAGCCCGATATCGTTTTCTAAAGTTCACTTTTAGAAAAATGTTTAGAAAACGATACCGATTACCAGGTCACACCACGTGGAGGTTGCTACGAGCGTGACCCACCCTAACTCCAAATCCCTACCACCCTCCAAATGCAACCTCATTTATCAGAAGGATAAATGAGTTCTGACTCTACTTAGCTCATAGGTTCGCATATACAAGTTCTTTACCACAATCCAGCAAAGAACTTGTATCACACACACACACATACATTAACTTAATACTAATCGCATGGGGCCCCACATACATACGCTGAACTTAATCTAACGCCGCAGGGTACCTCTTATTCTAACATTGCACTCAAATAATCTATGACGGACTCAAAAAGCAAAGAGAAGAAAGTTAGAAGAACTTTCTACTAAAGCAAAAGAAAGTTAGAAGAACTTTCTGCAAAAAGGGGAACAGTATTTTTCGTCAAGTGAACCTCGCCTTCCATGGGTCAAAGGGTAGTTCATAGTGACTTACGTGAACCACGAGACAGAGATGAACCGAAAATACTGGCAAGAACGAGTGACACATCCGCGGAGGGTCTCCCATTTCTCCCCGCTTGCGTTTGAAGCAAGTCTGACCGCAGAGAGGAGACCCCTACCGTGAGGCAGCAGATCGAGATGGTCCATCAATCGATCGGCCCCGCAGAGATGTGTCCCTGGCGCTACACCAGCACTTGCAGCCCACCTCTGCCGCGTGTTCACAGCACTATGAACCCCCAATGATCTACTTGGGCTCGGAACGATTGACAAAAAATAACTGGGTATACTACAATCTAACGCGTACAAAGCTTGAGAATTGAGGAGATGCAAGATGAGTGCAATTTAGAATAAGGGGCACTTACAGGGACCCACCCACCCTGCCCACAAGCATACAACTTAAAACTAACTTAAAGCTTAATCAACTTAAAACTAACGCACGCATCCCGCGATGTCCATCGATGATTCCTCGATGATCCCACGATGATCGATGTCTTCAATCTTCGTGTATAATATTCACACATGATATGGAAGTATCAATTAACACTTATTAGAAACCAATCAAACAACAAAATAATACAGTGAAAGAAATAAAATCAAGAATAGAATTGAAAACTTCAGAGCAAGAAATAAAATGGCAAGAGTCTTGAAAAATTTGGTGCAAGAAATAAAATAGATAATAGACTTGAAAAATTCGGAGCAAGAAATAAAATAGATAATAGACTTGAAAAATTCGGAGCAAGAAATAAAATATATAATAGGCTGGAAAAATTCGGAGCAAGAAATAAAATAGATAATAGACTGGAAAAATTCGGAGCAAGAAATAAAATAGAGAATAGACTTGAAAAATTCGGAGCAAGAAATAAAATAGATAATAGACTTGAAAAATTCGGAGCAAGCATTAAAATAGAGAAGAAACTTGAAAACTTCCAAGCAAGGAATAAAATAGAAAGAAGTCCTCAAATCATTGAAATGAAAAATAAAATCATTCTGAATCTGAAAAACTCAAACTAAATAAGTCCTGCATCCTGTTCTCACATTTTCACACACTCACGCATACTACAATACTTATAACAAAAGCCCTAACTGTGCCTTTTGTTCTAAAATTGCACTCATATAATGTAAAATTTCTAAAGAAACGCGTTAAAGAAGAAAGTTGGAAGAACTTTCTTTTAAGTTAGAAGCAATTGACAGTAAAAATGATAGGCTATTACTACAATATAATATGTAACAATCGAATAAGTAACAATCGAATAACTAACAATCTAATATGTAAGAAGTTAAAAAATTGTAAAAATGAGTACAAGTTAGAACAAAAGGCACTTACAATTTGCGCAAGCTTTTCGTCACATATCGTGACGGAAAACCTGCGCCCGAGCCCACCCAACCTCCCACAGCTCGGAATTAAAAAACTAACGCATTTAGCAGAACTTAGCCAAATTTAAATGCTGAAATAGATAAAATTTTAGTAACATAGAAAATTGGGCAAAGGAGTGAAATATTAATTTAACCCATCAAGATATTCATAATATGAAAAATGCAATAAAAAGATTGTAATTCGAAATAAACTCGTGAAATAAAAGCGTAGCTCTCAGCTCGGTATAATTTTCTAAAGACTTTAAAAAATCTTTAGCGAACTATACTGATTACCGGGTCACACCACGTGGAGGTGGCTACGATAGTGACCCACCCTAACTCCAAATCCCTTCCACCCTCCAAATGCAACCTCATTTATCAGAAGGATAAATGAGTATTGACTCTACTTAACTCACAGGCTCGCATATACAAGTTCTTTACCACAATCCAGCAAAGAACTTGTATCACACACATACACACATACATTAACTTAATACTAATCGCATGGGGCCCCACATACATACGCAGAACTTAATCTAACGCCGCAGGGTACCTCTTATTCTAACATTGCACTCAAATAAACTATGATGGACTCAAAAAGCAAAGGGAAGAAAGTTAGAAGAACTTTCTACTAAAGCAAAAGAAAAGAAAGTTAGAAGAACTTTCTGCAAAAAGGGGAACAGTATTTTTCGCCAAGTGAACCTCGCCTTCCATAGGTCAAAGGGTAGTTCATAGTGACTTACGTGAACCACGAGACAGAGATGAACCGAAAATACTGGCGAGAACGAGTGACACATCCGCGGAGGGTCTCCCATTTCTCCCCGCTTGCGTTTGAAGCAAGTCTGACCGCAGAGAGGAGACCCCTACCGTGAGGCAGCAGATCGAGATGGTCCATCAATCGATCGGCCCCGCAGAGATGTGTCCCTGGCGCTACACCAGCACTTGCAGCCCACCTCTGCCGCGTGTTCACAGCACTATGAACCCCCAATGATCTACTTGGGCTCGGAACGATTGACAAAAAATAACTAGGTATACTACAATCTAACGCGTACAAAGCTTGAGAATTGGGAAGATGAGTGCAATTTAGAATAAGGGGCACTTACAGGGACCCACCCACCCTGCCCACAAGCATACAACTTAAAACTAACTTAAAGCTTAATCGACTTAAAACTAACGCATGCATCCCTCGATGATCCCACGATGATCCCACGATGATCGATGTCTTCAATCTTCGTGTATAATATTCATACATGACATGAAAGTACCCTTTATCCTTATGAAAAACCAATGAAATAACATAACAAAATAATATAGTAGAAGAAATAAAATAGAGAATAGTCTTGAAAACTTTGGACCATGAAATAAAATATCAAAGAGACTTGAAAACTTCAGAACAAGAAATAAAATATCGAAAAGTCTTGAAAACTTCGGTGCAAGAAATAAAGTAGGGAAGAGTCTTGAAAACTTCAAAAGAAGAAATAAAATAATAAAAAGTCTTGAAAACTTCGGTGCAAGAAATGAAGTACAGAAGCGACTTGAAAACTTCAAAGGAAGAAATAAAATAGCAAAGGTCTTGGAAACTTTGAAGCATGAACTAAAATATCAAAGAGACTTGAAAACTGCAAAGCAAGAAATAAAATATCGAAAAGTCCTGAAAACTTCGGTGCAAGAAATAAAGTAGGGAAGAGTCTTGAAAACTTCAAAAGAAGAAATAAAGTAGTAAAAAGTCTTGAAAACTTTGAACCAAGAAATAAAATAGAGCAGAGACTTGAAAACTTCGAACCAAGATATAAAATAGACAAGAGACTTGAAAACTTCGAACCAAGAAATAAAATAGAGCAGAGACTTGAAAACTTCGGACCAAGAAATTAGAGCAGAGACATGAAAACTTCTGTGCAAAAAGTAAAATAACAACAAAACCTGAAATTTTTAAAGCGAAAAATAAAAACATTTAAAATTTAAAAAACTCTGTGATTCCACGATGAGACGAGTAGGTCCTGCATCCTATCTTCACACTTTCACACACTCACGCATACTACAATACTTATAACAAAAGCCCTAATTGTGTCTTTAGTTCTAAACTTTCACTCGTATAATCTAAAACTTTGTAAAGAAATGGGTAAAAGAAGAAAGTTGAAAGAACTTTCTTTTTCAAGTTTGGGGCAATTGATAATAAAAATTTGATAAGCTATTACTACAATCTATTTTGTAACAATCTAATATGTAACAAGTTAAAAAATAGTAAAGATGAGTGCAAGTTAGAACAAAAGACACTTACAATTTGCGCAAGCTTTTCGTCACTTGTGACGAAAAACCTGCGCCCGAGCCCACCCTGTCCTCCCACAGCTCGGAATTAATGCAATTAACATATGAAATTGAGAAGTTATAATCGTAGCTCTTAGCTCGATATCGTTTTCTAAAGTTAATTTAAAATATTTAGAAAACGACATCGATTACCGGGTCACACCACGAGGAGGTGGCTACGTTAGAGAGTGACCCACCCTAACTCCAAATCCCATCCACCCACCATTTGCAATACCTCATTTATCAGAAGGATAAATGAGTTCTGACTCTACTCAGCTTATAGCTCGCATATACAAATTCTTTACTACAATCCAGTGAAGAACTTGTATCACACACACACACATACATTAACTTAACACTAATCGCATGGGATCCCACATACATACTTAACTTATCCTAAACGCCGCAGTGTACCTCTTATTCTAAGATTGCACTCAAATAATCTATGACGGACTCAAAAGGCAAAGGGAAGAAAGTTAGAAGAACTTTCTACTAAAGCAAAAGAAAGTTAGAAGAACTTTCTGCAAAAAGAAAAGAAAGTTAGGAGAACTTTCTGCAAAAAGGGGAACAGTATTTTTCGCCAAATGAACCTCGCCTTCCATGGGTCAAAGGGTAGTCCATAGTGACTTACGTGAACCACGAGACAGAGATGAACCGAAAATACTGGCAAGAACGAGTGACACATCCGCGGAGGGTCTCCCATTTCTCCCCGCTTGCGTTTGAAGCAAGTCTGACAGCAGAGAGGAAACCCCTACCGTGAGGCAGCAGATCGAGATGGTCCATCAATCGATCGGCCCCGCAGAGATGTGTCCCTGGCGCTACACCAGCACTTGCAGCCCACCTCTGCCGCGTGTTCACTGCACTATGAACCCCCAATGATCCACTTGGGCTCGGAACGATTGACAAAAAATAACTGGGTATACTACAATCTAACGCGTACAAAGCTTGAGAATTGGAAAGATGAGTGCATGTTAGAATAAGAGGCACTTACAAGGACCCACCCGCCCTGCCCACAAGCACACTTAACTTAAAACTAACGCATTAAATTAGCTTAAAACTAACGCACGCATCCCTCGATGATCCCACGATGATTGATGTCTTCAATCTTCGCGTATACGCAATTCATACACGCACTCACTCATACTACAATTTTTTTGCAATCGACGCCACTTAAAATTAACTTAAAATTAGCGCATCCTTTTCTTGTGTAAAAGTTCTGGATCACCTATGCTGTAACAGGTAATATATCAAATATATCTCAATTAACTTAAAATGAAAAATTATTTAACTTAAAATAAGAATCTGAAATATACAAGTGAAACTTGAAACAAATAGGAATCAATTAAATTAAAATAAAAAATTATTTAACTTAAAATAAGAATCTGAAATATACAAGTGAAACTTGAAACAAATAGGAATCAATTAAATTAAAATAAAAGGTCATTTAACTTAAAATAAGAATCTGAAAAATATAAAAATAATTAAAACATATATAAATCATTAAAAATCACTTACATAAAATTAAAACCTGAGATATACGAAAATAATTAGACAAACATGAAATATTGAAAATTATTCATATAAAATAAAAACTTGAAACATACAAAAATTATTAAAGCACACATAAAATATTAAATTACTTACTTGAAATAAAAAGCTGAAACATACAAAAATAATTTAGAGAAACCTGTAACATTAAAAATTACTTATTTTAAATTAAAAGCTGAAACATACAAAAATAATTTAGAGAAACATATAACATTAAAAATTACTTACTTGAAATTAAAACCTGAAACATACAAAAATAATTTAGAAGAACATATAACATTAAAAATTACTTACTTGAAATTAAAATCTGAAACATACAAAAATAATTTAGAGAAAGCTGTAACATTAAAAATTATTTACTTCAAATAAAAAGCTGAAACATACAAAAATAATTTAGAGAAACCTGTAACATTAAAAATTACTTACTTCAAATAAAAAGCTGAAACATACAAAAATAATTTAGAGAAACCTGTAACATTAAAAATTAATTACTTCAAATAAAAAGCTGAAACATACAAAAATAATTTAGAGAAACATGTAACATTAAAAATTACTTGCTTGAAATAAAAAGCTGAAACATACAAAAATAATTTAGAGAAACATATAACATTAAAAATTACTTACTTGAAATAAAAAGCTGAAACATACAAAAATAATTTAGGGAAACCTGTAACATTAAAAATTACTTACTTCAAATAAAAAGCTGAAACATACAAAAATAATTTAGAGAAACATATAACATTAAAAATTACTTACTTGAAATAAAAAGCTGAAACATACAAAAATAATTTAGGGAAACCTGTAACATTAAAAATTACTTGCTTGAAATAAAAAGCTGAAACATACAAAAATAATTTAGAGAAACATATAACATTAAAAATTACTTACTTGAAATTAAAACCTGAAACATACAAAAATAATTTAGACAAACATGAAACACTAAAAATTACTTACTTGAAATTATTACCCTGAAACATATAAAATGTAATTAAGATAGAAAAACGAAGAACCACGAATGAAATCTTTTTTTATTCGAAGCAGAACTTGAAAAATCGAAACTGAGTTTCAAACCTAACAATCCGAAATGAAATTTCGTGAAGATTCAGAAACGTCAAACCTGAGAATGAAATTTCGTGAAGATTCAGAAACCTCAAAACTGAGAACAAAATCGCGATGAGGTTTGCAAACCCCAAACCCAAAATAGAATCTTGAAAAGTTGAAAATCTGAAAACCGAATTAAAATCTGAAAACTGAATTAAAATCTGAAAACTGAATTAAAATCAGAAAAGTTCAACACAATAAAACCCTGAAATGTAAAATGTGAGTACAGGATGCAGCATACAGGACACATTCACTCTCTCACTCATACAGTAATACATAAATGCCCTAACTGTACCTCTTATTCTAAAATTGCACTCGTAAATAAAACTTTGTAAAGAAACTTTGGGAAAGAGGAAAAAGGGAAGAAAGTTGTAAGAACTTTCTTCTAAGTTTGAAGAAATTAAGAAAAAAGGGCAAACTATTACTAAGCAAGACTAATAAGTTAAAAAATTGTACGAAAGATGAGTGCAATTTAGAATAAGAGGTACTTACAATATGCGCAGGCTTTTCGCCACACATTGTGACGAAAAACCTGCGCCCGAGCCCACCCTGTCCTCCCACAAGCTCGGAATAAATATAAAACTAATACACTCAATAGGACTTACCAAAAATGAAATTCTGAAACATACAAAAATTTATTAACATAGAAATTTCAGAACAGAGAATAACTTACCAAGAATTATATTCTGAAACACACAAAAATTTCAGAACAGAGAACAATGTAAGAACTTACCAAAAATTAAATTCTGAAACAGACAAAACTTTGTTAACACATAAAGTTGTGGGAGGAGAAGGAAAATTTTTCTTTATTTCATAAAAAAATTTCAAAACATAGAAAACGCAATGAAAATTGCGGATTTGAGAAGACAATAGAACTTACCAAAGAAGAAACACTAAAACCGACAAAAATGTATTAACATTGAAATTTTAGAAAAGAGAAAAATCAAATTCTGAAACTTACAAAAATTTATTAATACAGAAAATTTTACGAGAAGACCCTATCGAGAAGCAGAAAACTCACATAATGAAAATTACGAAAGATCAACCAACAATAAAACAATTTATACAAAATCAATTCCTGAAACAGAAAAAAATAATTAAAACATAAAATTCGGACATATTAAAATCGCGAAAGGGTATACAAATCGCGTATCTCGAAATATAATCGCGAAGGGGTATACAAATCGCGTACCTCGAAATATAATCGCGAAGGGGTATAAAAATCGCGTATCTCGAAATATAATCGCGAAGGGATAAATCTCTAATTTCGTAATAAAATCGCGAAGGGATAAATCTCTAATTTCGTAATACGTTCACGAGGGTATCTCGAATCGCGAAGGGATGCAAGACTACTATTTCGTAATAAAATTGCAAAGGGACACAAAAATCTCTGATCTCGAAATTTAATCACGAAAGTATAAAAATATTGAATCGCAAAGGGATATGCAAAACTCTAATCTCAAAATTTAATCGCAAAATCTCTAATATCGGAGTTTAATAGGGAGGGCATAAAAATTTCGAATCGCGAAGGGATATAAAAATCGCGGGTGGCTTTGCTCGTAAAAATTCGAGCAAAACGATACATTTCGTATCGTTCAAAAAAATACATGTAAAACACAAGAAAATAATAGCGAGCATAGTGACAAAATGACTGTCCATCCTAAGATCGTAAGATTTTAGGATGAACAGCCATTGATAGTTCCCCTCTTCTTTGGCAAGTTTTGCCGGGGCTCTTCGGCATATAGCCTCTTCTCTCTTCGGCAACGCCTCACAAAAATCACTCGCGAAATTTTACGGTAACTCGGACATTCTTACTTTTCACATAAATTTTCGATTTCGCTATCGATCTCCACAAACAGAATGCAATCACTTTTATAGAAATAAAAATGACCACTATCCATTTGCTTTGATCAATAATGAAATCAAAATTTTATGTAAATTCTTGTAAAAAAAAAATCTTTACTTTTGTAAAAATGACTCGAAATTAAAAATACGACCAGCGATTCTCAGAATGCGCTGTCCGTAAAAGAATGTCCGAGCAGAATATTTTATTTCACTGCACTTCACTTCACTTTGTACTTCATTTTTGCAGTCGGATCTAGAACCCGACTACGACTTACAAACTAAAAGGCCTGGCCTGAACGAACAATCGAGTTCAAGAGATATTAAATATTTTCATATTTAATTTTTCTCTTCTCGATTTTTCGTGAACCCCCCAGATGCAAGCATCTCACGTGTGAGTGGAAGGACAAAGAAACGTGAAAGCTTGCTCTGGCCCTACCTACTTAAAACTAACTCATTCACACCAGAAGTAAGCTACCTGCCTGCCTATCGCTATATTTAAAAAATTGCAAAGTCCACTCTCACAAAAACACACTCCACGGTTCTCACACATACCACCCGGGTGCAAAAAAGCCTAATCCTAGGGAGTACGTCCCGGGACGTCTCCGACACCCGAGTTCAATACAACATTCACACTCTAAGTCATACCTTTTTGCTGAAATCGATCGACAATCGACAGTGAACATACATATTTCATTTTCGTACTCTTTCGAATATTCAATGTAATATGTACATGTAATAATTTAAACTACTCATTCAATTTCTAACTTAGCAACTTTATAAAATTTTCAAATGACTCTACTTGCATTTTGTATGCATTTGCAAATGACTCTACTTGCATTTTGTATGCATTTTCAAATGACTCGACTTGCATTTTCAAATAGAATTTTGCAAAATTTAAAAAATAAATCGACACAAGGTCCACGACCTAACCACACACACACGTGTAACTTGTGTCGATAATTCACTGTCAATTGCCGATCGCCAAAACATCTTAAAACTAAACCGTGTCCACCTGCCCTAACCCATGCGAGTAGCATCTAAGCACGCGCATGAGTATAGAGCATAAAAATGAACACGGCCACATGTATTTTGACCTACCAGTTTTCTTCATGTGTGCTGAAAATCCTGAGCTAAAAACTTGATCAGTAACATGCTAATAAAGTGTCTTCCAGCAAAAATTTACTCTAACTTTTAAAAATTTTCAAAATGGAAAATGGAAGATCACTTTGCAAAAATCTAAGTATACGATTGTTTCTTAATTCTTAACAGATTTGTGATATCAAAGTAAATTTCTAAATGACTCAAACATTTGTAAATAACTTTGATATCGAAATCTGTTTTTCGCGATTCTTTCTTGTACATATGTAAAATTTATAAAAATGTGAAAAGAATTTAAAAGTGACTCGACAATACTACTATGACTCGACAACTACTATGAAATCGGAGGGTCATCCGACTTCTATGTAGTTTTAAAAATTGATAAAAAAAAAAATGTACAAGAAAACCCTGACCTGAGCTAATAAATGAAATAAACAGTGTGTACGAATTTTACACGATCGTACAGTCGTGGTCACTATGCTCGCTCAAAAATATAAAATACAACCAGTTCCCGTGTCGCTTCGGACCATTCGTCCTACGACATGATGGGAACCGGAGGAATCGTAAAGCATGCGACTCACCGATCGCTGACTTGCGCCACTGCGATCGCTTTACCGGTAGCATTTGAGACTGCACTGGTATTGCATCTTAGAAGTTGATTGACTGATTGATTGATTGGCTGCTTGGCTGATTGGCTGCTTGGCTGATTTCGTCAGATTTGGATGTGGCGGTTTGGCGGTTAACCTCCTGTAATCATAACAGAACCAAAACGATTAATTAACTGTTTTTCGATTTGCATTTTGATAACATAAATATGTATAAGCAAAAAGAGGCATGCAGAACTAAGCACATTACAGAAATCGGTTATAAATTTGCAAACGTTCATCATAACGTAAAACATTGTAAATTATTTGAAAATGCATGTCGAAACATTTCAGCAATTACTTTAGAGAGCATAGTAAACGTTTGCAAAAATATAACGTAGGTAACTACAGTTTAAACACCAGTAACAGTTTGTCAAAACATTTAAATAACTACTACATAAAGTACACTAAAGCACTAGTAACACTATGCCAATACACTTAAATAATCATTGCATAAAGTACATTAAAGCACTAGTAATAGTATGTCAAAACATTTAGATAACCGTTGCATAAAGTACACTAAACCACTAGTAACAGTATGCCAAAACACTTAAATAATCATTGCATAAAGTACACTAAAGCACCAGTAACAATATGCCAAAACATTTAAATAACCGTTGCATAAAATACATTACACCACTACTAACACTATGCCAAAACACTTAAATAACCGTTACATAAAGTACACTAAAGCACCACTAACACTATGCCAAAACACTTAAATAATCACTCCAAAAAAAAAAAATTTTTTTAAATTAATAAAACACTTAAATGACCACACCATAAAACGCACTAATATATCCGTATACCGTATACACATGCACAATCACTTAATAAAACACACATGTAAAGTCACTGACACTTGTAGAATAACACCATAAAATTTATTAATACACCCCCATAATTAATAAAAAATATATATTAAAGCACACTAAACACTAGTATTAGTACACTAGGTACACTTATATATCCGTATATGCATGCAGGAAACACACCGGTAAAGTTACTGACACTTGTAGAATTACGCCATATAATTTATTAATACACCCACGTATTTATTAAAAAATATTTATTAAAGCACATTAAACACTTGTTAAAACACATTAGGTAATGCAGGGACAAGCACAATATCGGGTAAGTGAACCATTGACTCGTACCGGTAAGTGTTGACAGGTGCGATCCGACCTCCTCGACTTTCACAATAGGACTGATAGCGTTCGACCTCCCGCCACTGTAAGAGTTATTGGTGGATGACAACAGCCAATTAGGCATCATAATAATCCACCAGTAGATCCAATTCGACCTCTTCAAGTGTAAGGGTGATTGGTAGAGTACAGTAACCAATCAGACATCATGTAATCCACCAATAGCATGCAACCACTCTAATTGGATGTTGTATAACTATTCTAATGTTAATTTTTTTATAATTTTATATTTTTCAATCGTTTATTAACAAATTTATTGTTGAAATTATTTAAATTTATTATTTTTTTTGTTTAACTTATTTTTACAGATGTTGCAAAATGATTGTTAATTATCGAACAGACTCAATATAGCGTACAAACTGTTTTAAACACACAATAATTTCTTATTTTATTTGCACGCGTTTTTTAAAAAGTGACGTCATCAACGAAAATGGAATTTCACGCCATCTCTCCGGCGAACAGGGTGAACTACACGTTTTTGAAACTGTAGTTTCATTGATTTACCATACTGCCACTGGACGGCACCACGTGTATCGAGCACATTTTTCGATTTTACTTGCGATTATTGCTACTAGATGATGCCTTATACAATTTCCAAATAGCAGGCGCGTAAATATAAATTTTAAAGTATATGCACGTATGACACTTCCAAATGGTTTTGAAGTTCTTAAATTAATTACTTTATAATAAAATGTTGTCTTTTACAACTGTTTTAAATATTACATATTCATGATACTTTTATTATAAATGCAAATTTCAGCGTAATGTTCAATTATAAAGACCGTTATTTATATTCTTATTTATGTATTTATTTACATTCTCATCTTTCTGAAATATAAAGTACGCAATAAAACAGTTCGCTCTTAAAAATGAGGGCGTGCATGCAAAAATTTGTTATTCATTGATTTTGGGAGTCTCTTTGATAAAGTAGGTCTCTTTGACAATGTTCGAATGTCATTGCGGATGGTAGGGACTTGTTCCTCTTGACTGCCATTTTCCCCAGGGATGTTAGATTTGCACTTCAGTGTATGTGTACCTATCCGTGTGTAAAAAATGCACTATAGATAATAGTTGTCTAACTTCTTTGACACACACGAATAAAATAAATTTAATCATGCCTAACATCAAGCACTATAGTCTGTCATTTTTATTCTTTTAGTGATAAATTATATCATTTAACATAAGTTAATTGATAAAAATTCTAGGAAATGTTTGAATGAAATTTGCAATGAAAGAGTCAACGATGACAAATGCAACGATAGTTTATTTGTAGTATTGATAAAGTAAGCTAATATTTTATAGGAGTGAAATAAGGCATTTAATAAAGGAAACTTATAAATTTGAGCAGTTTTACTGTTATAAAATTTCCATTATAGTGTGTGTTTAAGTTATTCTACCTTTTTATTGTTACTGTAAACAAACAAATACATCTTTTATTATTATCCACATTGAAATTAATTATAAGCAAGTGTTACAGTAGTGAGTATTATAACATCCTGTGAAACAGTATGATCACAACATAATTGAGCATATAAAATAATATGTTTGTTGATATTTTATAGTTTACATATTGGTTCTATGACATAAAGATCTCATATAAAATATACTGAAGAATATATTTTACTAATAATCATGTCATCGCCAGAGCAATCAATGATTGTGCAATCAAAATTTGTCTCTGGAGAGACTGTAATAATTGTATCCTTTTATTTCAAACCAACCTTATTTATTTGTCTTTAATAGTATTATGTGTGGCACTTATAAATCCTTAACTACATATAAAGGCAATTGAAGCATCATTGATACAGGGTTGGGATAAAGCTGCAAGAATCGTAGCACTTCTTAATAAAGGAACAACTCATGCATTGGTCATTCTAATTACTTCTAGAACACCTCCACAAGTTTATAGTGATCTTACAATAGAAAGAATATTACCTATTGATCAAGATTTTAAATGTAATATAAGTACGTACGAAGCTTAATTCTATGTGTAAAAGCTTGATAAATAATTGTAGATAGTTATGACCTAAATTAAAATTAATATTATGTCAATAATGTTTATGTCATTTATTGAAGATACCGATGAAAAGCAACAGGAAACTCTTGATGTTTATCTTAATGTTACATCCAGGAAATTACACTTTGTATTTGAAATGAGGCCAGGAGTAGAAACAAGTTCGTTAGTGTCTGAAATATTTAGGGCTATAGAAGGTAAATATAAATTATCATTATATAGTTTCACTTTGCATTAAATATTCATATTTTTAAAAATTTTTAATAATTTTAGTATATCAAAAAACAAAAAATTCAGCTTCAGAATTTCTGTGGATTCAGAAATTAACAGGAAGTGTACGTAATTTAAATTCCAATAATAATGAAGATATACAAGACAACACGGATCCTGTAAGTACATATTGTATATTAATTATGTCTATATGCATGCTTGATTGTTCATATATGTGTATATGTATTTAAAACTGATAATAATAGATGCTTCAATTTGGAATAAATTTTATAGCTAGTAGATTTGGAGAGTCCAGTTTTAGTTGTTACAAGACGTAGTATTGCATCTGGTAAGTCTCCTGTGGCTGCTAGGGAATCAGCAGTACGGTATCAGATGGCATGTAAAGAAGATGATTATACATACAGCAAAACATTCCGGTTTGTTCTTTTTTATTTTGGAAACATTGCATTAAGAAAACATCTATACATATCAATTTCATTATAGTATATTTATTGGTACATGGAACGTAAATGGCCAACCACCAAATAATATTACATTACATGACTGGTTAAGTTATGATAAATCACCACCAGATATATATGCAATTGGATTTCAAGAATTAGATTTAACTAAAGAAGCTTTCCTTTTCAATGATACTCCAAGAGAAGAAGAGTGGAGGTATTTAATTTACATTTTAAATTATTATTAAGAAACATTTAATACTTTTATTATTGTTATATTTATAGACAAGTAGTAGCAAAATCTCTTCATCCAGATGGTGTATATGAACAAGTTGCCATAATAAGATTAGTAGGAATGATGTTGATTATATATGCGTTACGTAGTCACATGCCACATATAAAAGATGTATCAGTTGATACAGTAGGCACTGGTATTATGGGTAAAATGGTAACATTTTTAATTTTTAAATAATGAAAGAACCAAATAACTAATGTGATAATTATATTAATAAAATATTTAATCTTAACAGGGCAACAAAGGTGGAGTAGCAGTAAGTTGTACCATTCACAATACGTCTATTTGCTTTGTTAATGCTCATTTAGCAGCACATTGTGAGGAATATGAAAGGAGAAATCAAGATTATGGAGATATATGTACACGTTTGTCATTCTCAAAATATGTTCCGCCTAAAAATTTTAAAGATCACGAGTAAGTAAATTAACAAAACATTTTGTCGAAATATATTTCTGCAGAAATGTTTTTGAGAAACAACATTTTAAATATAGCCAGATCTATTGGTTAGGAGATTTGAATTATCGAATAACAGAAATGGACGCTACGGCAGCTAAAGAATACATAGACGTTGGAAATTATGCTCCTGTCTTAGCTCTAGATCAACTTGGTCAACAACGACGATTAGGTCGTGTTTTTCAAGGGTTTCAAGAAGCGGAAATAACATTTAAACCAACGTATAAATATGATCCAGGAACTGATAATTGGGATTCAAGGTCAGTAATATTGATAAATTATTAATATAATTCAAGCTGTCCAATGCAATAAGCTTCATAGAAATGTTTAAATAATATTTACATACATTTTACTGTATCTAAATATATATTAATTGCAGTGAGAAAGGTAGAGCACCAGCATGGTGTGATCGTATTTTATGGAAAGGAGAAGCAATTACATCAATTGATTACAGAAGTCATCCTGAATTAAAAATTTCTGATCATAAACCAGTCAGTGCAATTTTCGATTCTCAGGTAGATAAAAACATTTTAATTCGGTGATTTATTAACCGTGCATTATTCAATTTCATGTTTTATAATAACTGTTTATAGATTAGAATTATTGACATAGCAAAATATCGTAAAATTCATGAAGAAGTGATGAAAAGGCTTGATAAATTAGAAAATGAATTTCTACCACAAGTAATGGTGGATACAACAGAGATCATATTTGATACCTTAAAGTTTCTGGAACCTAGTAGCAAAGAACTTATTATCGCTAACACCGGACAGGTAAATCAATTTTTAACGAACGTATTTATACATTTTGTATATAATAATTATATTATTTAAAGGTACCAGTTCAATTTGAATTTATAAAGAAATTAGGTGATACTACTTATTGCAAAGACTGGCTCGATATAGAACCCTTTAAAGGTTTTATAAAACCAGGTATGTTTCTTTCTTTAAGAAATGTAAATTAACTTTACCATAATTCTGCTTATTATATTTCAGGAGAAAAATGTGACACTAGATTCGAAATATATGTTGACAAAAGATCGGCATGCAAATTGAATTCTGGAGAAGATAAATTATACGATATTTTAATTTTACATCTTGAAGGAGGAAAGGATATATTTATAACTGTCACAGGTAAGAATATTATATGTTCATGTATAATGGATTCCCAACATACGACTTTACTGGTCTAGCAATCAGAATTTGAACATCCATATAAAAGAAAGCCACGCAATAAAATTGTATTCGCAAAATAAAATAAAAATAAAACAAATTCCATGAATTTGCTTTTCTAGGTACTTACGAAAGAAGTTGTTTCGGATCTTCCATGGAAGCTTTAGTTCATATTCCAGTACCAATCAGAGAAATTCCTGTTGGTAGATTGATGGAACTCGTTAGTATACCACTGAAATACAAATAAACACTAAAATATTACAATAAAAGTATCAGTATTTAATCTCGTTGCACCACAGGAAAATAATAAAAATCTTTCCCAAGAACCTTACCCTGTTCCAAAAGAAGTATGGTTCTTAGTAGATAGACTGTATCGTCATGGCATAAAAACGGCAGGCCTTTTTGAAACACCAGGACTACACAGTGAAATTATAGCCATAAGGGATTGGTTAGACAATTGGAGCCAAGATCCAATGCGTATCCTACTTTAAATGTAAAGTTTACGAATCAAAAGTGTCATACAATAACATTCCTTATCTTTTGTATAGCTGGTAGTGTACACTCTGTTGCAGAAGCATTGCTTCTACTTTTAGAATCAACAGCTGAACCTTTAATTCCATATAATTTACATAATGTGTGTTTGAATACAGTGACTAATTATTTACAGTGCAAACAAGTACGTAGACTAACTATATTTTATGCAAGTAATAATATTATATATATATATATACACGGATTCTTTGTATCGTTTTAATTTGTCTACAGATTGTAATGCAGCTTCCAGAAATAAGGAGAACAGTTTTTGTTTATATATGTTACTTTTTAAAAGAATTATTAAATCATACTCAAGACAACGAATTAGATGCCAAAACTCTTGGTAAGTGTTTACTTATCTTAATTACTTAATACAACAAACAACAAATTTACATATAATTTATTTTGTAGCGACACTATTTGGATCAGTATTTTTAAGAGATCCACCAAGAAGTAGAGGTGACCGAGATCAAAGAAGAATGATCCGTACTCAAATTGTCCAAGCAACAATTGATAGGAAGAAAGCTGCATTCGTTTATCACTTTTTAGTTAATGATCAAAGTGATTTTATTTTAGGTCGATAGTAAAACATACCTAATGTAAACTTTAAAAGAAGCAGAATGAATATTTCATTTGTTCTATTTAGCTGAAATAATAATACAATTAATATCATGCTAAAAAAATATTTTGCAATATTTAGTATTTCTATGATAGTACTTAACTACGTAAACAAAATTTTGATAACGGCAGAATGCACGTATATAAAGTAACTTGCCAATTTAAAAAAATGTGCTAGCTAAACACTTTGCGTGCTATTCCAAAATACTCATAACTAGATGTTAAGTAAAAGAAAAAAACCAAGCTACAATTTCATCTAGTCTCTCTATAGCCTGAAACGGCTAAACATGTATTATGTAAATTTATTCACGAAAGAAATTGTTCTTTAACTAAGTTAATTTTATATTACTTTAAAATTATTATTACTGTTTAGAATTACAATGATTTTAATATATAAATAATAATTTGAACGTTTACTCAGGTTCAGTATGTATGACTGTAATGTATTGGAAACACGTGTTAACTTTTGTATCAAAATTTTATTAAAAAATACATATAAAATGTGATAAATAACGTAGTTCGTAATATTTTATTTCCAGACAAAAGATGTAACAATATATGAAAGCATAAAGATAAATGATGAAATCTTAAATGCAATTGAATTTAAAATCAAACGGTTTTTGTAAATGTCTTAACTTTGTACTAAATGCAAAATGGTAAACATAAAACATTAATTGAAAAATTATGAAGTACGTCATTAAACTCGTATGCAAACACTGATGCGATTTGTAAATAAATGATAATTTCGAAATTTCTTATGCAGAAAAAAATTAATAGGCCAATTTCTATTATTACAAAATACATAATACATCAGAAAAAAAATTAACAGATCAATTACTATTATTACAAAATACATAAAACATAAGAAAAAAATTAACAGATCAATTACTATTATCACAAAATATATAAAACATCGGAAAAAAATGATTAAAAGGCAACAAAATTTGTATTTAATATTAGTCTTAGATGGCAAAAAACTTTAAATCTATTTTATACGAATGACGTATAAGTTATTACAAAATTTTAAAAGTTGAAATTTTTTTGTGCCTCTTCAGCTGTTTTAAATTCTAATTGTCCATCAGTTGCTGTGGGCGGTAATACTGCCTCTTCAACGTCCTGTAGATATATTTTATGAATTACATATAATAAATGATAAATAAATCACAAATATTAATCATAGAAGCTTAAATATAAAAACTTCAAAAATTTACGTACCCCATCAGAGAAAAATGTATCTATCATTGCAATAGCTTTTTGGTACACCTGCTCCACCTCATGATGCTGAAGATCCTCTAATTTGTCTATACCTCCAACTTCTTCTATCATAAGAGCAACACGTTCAACTTCTCCCATTTTCTCTGCCGCATTTAAAATATTAGTTAAACCGTCCAAAACAACAAGCACCGTTTTCCATTCTTTAGCTTCTAACAATTTGCAAAATGGTGCTAACACTCCTAACTGTACTAGTTGAGCTAACTGCTGAACCGATCCACCTGACGTTAAATTCGTTACAGCCCATGCTGCTTCTTTTTGGGATTTAAAATCTCCCTACATAAAATAATTAGTATTAATAACGGTTAGCATAAATTATACTATTAATAATCATAAGAAATATTATAATTAACTCACACACTGTAAAACGTGTATTAAAGGTGGTAATAGGCCAGCATTTATAACATGTTGAATTTGTTCCATGTTACCAGCAGTAATATTACTAATAGTCCATGCTGCCTCTTTAACAATATTAATGCGATGATGCTGTAATAGCAATCCTAAATGTTGTAAACCACCTGCTGCAATAATTGCATCTGTTTGTGAATCATTGCCTGTAACTATATTTCCAACTGCACGAAGTGCTGGTGTTAAAACTGTTACTTCAGGTAAAGCAAGCAATTCTACAAGTTTTGGTATAATTCCAGAATCAACAACAGCTTGTATTTTATCATTGGAACCATCAGTGAGGTATGAAAGAGCCCAACAAGCATCAGCTGTAATGATATATCATATTGTTAGAAAATGTATTAATAAGCAATATACAAAATCAACTTACCCAAGATATCTTTATCAGTATTACTAAGTAAACGGTTTAATACTGGAAGAGCAGTTCGTACAATTTCAAATGGAGGTGGTGGATTTTTATTACGACACAGATTTGATAGTGTCCATACAATATTACGAGTAAATGTTACCTATGTTAATAATAAATATTATTAGTAGTTTTGTACTTATATGAAAAGAAATATACATATTATACATACAGAAGTATCAGGTTTAATTAATTCCAATAAAAGTGGCATAGTATCATGACCAAGAACAAGATCACGAGCCATTGGTCCATCACCAGCAATATTTCCAAGTGCCCACACTGCTTGTTCAGCAACATTGGGTGATGCAGATTTGAGTAATGCAACTAGTTTTGGTACAGCACCATGTTTAACAACAAAATGAGTTTGCTCTGTTGTACCAGATGCTACATTAGTTAATGCCCATGCTGCTTCAAATTGCAATGCAGGACTAAAAGCATTTGAATTAAATAACAAATAATTCATAAACTTAGTAAAATTAGAAAGAATATACTATAATATATATACTTGTGGTTATAATCCAAAAATTCAACACATCTTGGAACAATTCCTTGTTTTATCATACTGTCTATAGGAGGATTCTTTTCCCGACTCAACATTTTTCTGCATGCTTGCGTTGCTTGAAGTTGAATAGTTTCATCTGAAGATTTCATACCATAAACAATGTCATTTATGGATGTAGAAAGTGGGGAATGACTATTCTCATCTGTGGAGGTTTGTTGTTCTTTGCCAATGTTTAAATTCCGTCGTTTAAACAATTGTTCATCTTTTCTAGCTTTACGCAATTCCACTGATACTTCATTTCTTCTTCTTCTTGCTTCCTGCAACAATCAGTTATATATTTTACTAAAGGGCAATATTTGATAAAAATTTGAGCTTTGTGCAGTTTGTAATTAACTTACTTCATGTTTATAATTAAATTTAAAAGAAGATTTTCGGGCACAATCATCTTTTGGTGCAGGCATTTTCCAACTTAAACAGAATATATGTATCTATCTCTGAAATTTATAAACAATATTAATACTTAACATACATATTTACACGAATTGCACGAAATTAATTTATAAGCGCATAACGTTAAGAAAATTAGAAAATTTTTTGTGAAAAAAGAAAAATTAATTTATAATATTTGTAAATATATATTTATAAAAATTTATTTCATGACTATGCAATTTATAATCAACAAGTTGATTACAAATCAACAGATTTATAGGTTACTGTTGATATTTAAATGAGACGTTATTTCAAATCTGAGTTTCCTAACGGTTATTTACATCCTTCTCAAGTTCTTTCTTTGTTATATGAACACTTTTAACGACACAATTTAAAATATTGAAATTTGTTCAAAATACATTATTTACCGTAAATATGACAATAAATATTAAAAGAAAACGTTGAGAATTTAAATTATTAGGCACTTTAGAATGATCACGACCTGCGCGTCAGTACGCAATTGAGTAGTAACCAAAGAGATGGTATTCCGATCACCCACTACCACAGTATAAGAAAGCACGGTAGGTAGTAGATTCACTCTGCCAAAAGGAGTCCTAATACTCGTCTTTCGCGCATGACTGAATCGCACAACCAGCAACATGGCGATTGTAAACATGTGGCCATACCACATGTACTCGTTATATTTGATATGAAATGAAACGCAAATTATTAATTATTTATAAATATACACAATAATTTATGTACCATATAATTACAATGGCTCTAACTTTCTTCCCATCAAGCGAGTTATTACTCTAGAATCTTATTTTCTTTTAAAATATTTAGCAAAATTCTTTCTTAGTGTTTTTACAATATTGTTATTAGACATATCTTTTTTTTATATTTGTGCCTTTCAAATTAGAGCCCGCGCACAACCAGCAACATAGCGATCTTTTAGTCATGAGTTTCGCGCGCGTGTGCTGAAGAACTTAACTCATGATACTATAAACATTCACTTGGTTTGAAATTTTGCTTGTCGGAAAAGCTAAAAGATGAAGTAATATTTATGACAAAAAACATTGCTATACACGTTAAAAATGCATTATTTTAAATATAAAACATTTGCATCTGCATTTTGTATTGTGAGAAATATGGGTAAAAGTATATTTTTATTTTCTAACCTTCTTTTAAGCTGTTAACCTCCTCAGCATTTTTATATAATATATCATTTTTTGTTGAAATGTATTAAATGTTGACTAACTTTTTAAAATTAATTTAAGAACATTGTTTTAGCTACTGTTAAAAGATTTTATCGAAGAACAAATATTTTATCCAGTGGTGGAAAATTTGAAATTACACTCGATCAAAGAAAATTGAAAACACCGCAAGGAAAAATATTACAAGTGGATAGTAAACCACTAGCTTTAGCAATAGCTGTAGAATGGGATATGCAAAAAGAAATTATTGATAAAAGCAGTATGCATTTGGTAAATTTGTTTTAAAAGAATACAAAATAATATGTAATAGTAATATATTTAATTAATATAATAATATATCTATACTGATTTTTATAGACAGCCTTAAGTAATACTGTAATTGATAATCCTAACAATCATACTAAGCAAGATATAGTAAATTATATTGTAAACTGTTTGGAAATGGATACAATATTATTTCATTCAAATGTGGGTATATTATGTATAATCTTTTTTTCATAACATATTTTATTTATTAAACATAAAAATTATGTTATAGGATAGTGAGGAATTATATAAATTACAAATTAAAAATTGGGACCCATTGGTACAGTGGTTTTGTGACAATTACAATGTAAATATGATAAAAACTCAGAGCATACAGGCTCCTTCAATATCTCAAGAAACAAAACACATATTGACAAGGCACTTAATGTCTTATAATTTTAATGCAGTCTATGGTAAATGATTTTATTAGCAATATATACAAACATCATACTCTATGTTAATACTGTTTTATTTATAGGTTTTATGTATGGTGTAGATGCAATAAAATCTGTGATTCTTACTTTAGCTGCAGCTGAAAGAGTAATTAGTATAAAAGAAGCAGTAAAACAGTCTCGTTTAGAAGAAGATTATCAAGTGTGTAAATTAAACTTTGTTTTAAGTATTTTAATATTATTTTTTAATTTATTTTTTCTTCTGTCATATAGACTTCTCACTGGGGATCCGTAGAATGGTTTCATGATCAGAATAAGTATGATTTACAAGCCCGTTTGGCTGCAGCTATCCTATTTGTGCATTTGAACTCTTATTCTGTAACGCATCAGCCAAAAAATGTTAATGAAAACGTTAGTTAATAAAAAGAATATGAGTTAAATGTTGTATGAAAATTATAAAGAAGATACATTAAAGTATAAGATAACAATATTTTGACTAGTCTGAAGTTTGACATGAGGATGATTCAATGGAGGATAATGCTTCTACTGGTATGGAACAATCAGAACCCATCCATTCTTTTGTACAAATGCAACTGAAATAATTAATATTTAATGAGTAAATGAGATATTAAAAGTATATTCCATTTGGGTAGCTTACCTATATGTTGCACCATGATTTAAACATACTGCTCCATTTTTACATGAATGACGAATACACTCGTTCCTATGACATTCACCAACACTACGACCTGTTGCAGGACTAGAACTGGTTATTGGATAAATTGCACTTTCTGTACGTAGTTCAATGTCAAATATGCAACCAGAAAATCCAGTATGAAGAGGCAAATCGTGGGGTAAAGAATCAAAATTTCTTGACTTGTGTCCTCCTAGAAATCATAATGTCTTATAAATTGTATTTTTCTATAATATATTTAAATAATTTATGCAACAGATGTTTAACAAGTTTAATTGTGTACTCGAACATTTTAAAATGAGTCTTAAATTGAAAAAAACGGACCAATGTAAAGTATTGGAGATACATCGAGTCGAGTCATAGATCCGACTACTCGTCCAGTTACATTGCCTATGCCATCTACTGCAAGCCATGCTTCTCGACCTCTTCTTCCAACTTGAATTGTGTATGCTATATAATTTTTACTTGCAGTTGCTGTCATTGCAATAGCATTCAAAGGAACACTTGTAAATATTCTACGAACACCTATAAAATATTCTTATGAAGTGAAATAAAAGAACTTTTGAAGTTCAGAAATTTAGATTTGGACTCGTACAGCCTTAGTTGGTGTTATAAGTGAGACCTCGTTATATACGAAAACTTTAAAAAACTAAAATATTAAGATATAATACCTGCTCCTAAATCCCAGGTTAACATTATGTAGCCGCGAACATATGTTATAGAAAGATGATCAGATAGATCCCGACGCGATCCACTTTGTCCTAAATAAGCTATCAAAGATATTTGTTCGTTAGAACGTGGTATGAGTTTCATTTTTAATTCCATGGTATCTTTTATGGAATTTGAAACACCATATGCAATGTATGATGAAAATCCAGGTACGATAACCGAAAATGATGGTCGACTTATGACAGTATCTAAAAATTGATGATAAAATTATCGTACACTCTCGGATTGCATTATTTAGCATGTATTACCTTCTTCACATAAGAGTCCGTGAGTTCCTAGTGGGCATACACATACGAAACCTGTACCTGGTGAGCTGATACAAGTTGCACCCATTGCACAAGGATTTTCATCACATGATGATCGTTCGCAAAATGGGCCTGTATATCTGTTTAAATAATATTCTATTTCACACTAGTTCGTATCATCTGGTAACAAATTCTAAGTACGAATTGGCAATTTATCTTACCCAGGGATACATCTACAACGTACTGTACTATTTACTTCTTCGCATGCACCAAAATTTTGACAAGGATTCGATAAGCATAGGAAAGATACGCAGTCTTCAATTTGAAAAGTTTCAATGGAATCATGAATGAAATGACGAGGTGCATCATTAATCTATATTAATGATAAAAAAAGCAGTTATGAATTCTTCTGATACCATGAAATGTAAAACAAAACATACCTTCAGTGAATTCATACAACCAGTAAATCCCATAGAAACATGAGCAAAGTGGTGGGAAAATACCATTGGTATACCACCCAAATGTAAATTAGCTAATCGTGGAAGGCTTCCATGTAATGGCAAGATTTGCTCACCGCTAACAGCTGTTGTTTCATTCACTAACAGACGAGCTGAACATTTGTTAGTTTCATTTTTCATAAAATATTGAAACCTGTACATGTAAAAAAACATACATCAGCTTTGTATCAAGTATATAATTATCTGTGGTTAACTTACTTTGTATCGATGTCAGTTTCGTATCCATTATCAATAGGCGAGTCTATTTCACCAAGTAGCATGGTTTCAAGTCCGCAGGAGAATTGAAATTTTAAGGAGCCATATTCTAAGTAAACTAAAGCATACTTTTCATTATCGAAATAAACGTGTAATATAATACCATCCTTAAATTGTGTTCTAAGCCGCACAAAAATCCTTAACGTTGCATTATTGCTATTCGAAATTTGCACCTCAACCTGTTGCTTCGCATAAGATTTACCGTTGAAAGCTGCTCGTGTTATACTTGGACCAGTTTTACAATTTTCATGTTGAGAGCAGTTACACTACAAGCACGTGGAAAAAACTAATGTTATTTAGAAGTAAGAATTGATACATGTACAGATGATACTAATGTGTTACGAGAATCAAATGAATTGCAAAACAAAAATTATTTAATACTTGCATCACTATCATTGCGAGTAGGCGGTACTGGTGAACTTGTACAGAAAACTCCATGGCATCTAGTAGTGCTTTTTGGAGTTGTTAACAAAGGTTTTGAGAACGGTTCGGTAATTGTAGTATCTTCTTCAAGTATTGACTTCGCAGAGGTAGTAGTTACAGATGAAAAGGTATCGTTCGCGAACCAGAACGTAGAACTTTCTAAACTTGATTTCGTTGTTTGCGGGGAAGTCCATTTATCTATGAAAGAGCGAAATGTGGTTTTTGGCACTTCTACCATTGGTGTGCTTAATTCTGAACTTCTATTTTGCCAGAACTCTATGGAAGTAGAGGACGATGAGGAGTAACCATTGCTTCTTTCATTTTCTGTTGTAGCCTCGGTGACTCGTTCTACGGACGCAGATACTGTTGGATAAGACCTAAATAGTAATGAAAATATATAATTATCTATTTTTACTTGCAATAATTTAGAAAGCGTTTTTCAATTTTACCCTGTGTACGAACTATATCCCACTGTACTACCCGTTTCAGATGTGGTACCATTGATGGATACGGATGTCCTTGCAGCTTCTTCTTGATAAGTAATTTCACCAGCAGTAGTATCTTCATTACGAAATGATTTCTGTGTGAAAGATTCCGTTCCAACTCTCATCGTTGAAGACATCGTAGAAACTTCGCTCAAAACAGTAGAAAGAGTTCGGGACTCTGATGAAATTCTTCCTGCCTCAGATGTCTCTTTATCCGTCACAGAATACACCGAGGTCACATCGTTAAGAAGAGAAGTAACTTCCGTACTAGCAGTACTAGTACCACTACTACTAGTAAAAACGCTAACATTGTTTCTGTCTAAAGTCGAAGGCGTAGTTTCGATAAAAGGGTACCATCTCGTGTAAAAATGACTACTACTCTTGACGGAAGTCGAAGATTGAACAGTCGGGGGTGTTGTCAGTAACGAGGACATATCGCTTTCAGGCAATGTTGATGATTTTGGTGCAAACGATGTCGTAACTGGAATTTCTTTATCGCTACTAAACGTTTCGCCAAATGTTGAGAAAGAAGTCGTAGGAAGATTGTATACGTTACAAAATGGTCCACTATAAAATGTTGGACAAGCACAGGTGAAACTATTAACACCGTCGATGCAAGTACCACCGTTTTCGCAATTAGCGAATTTCGATTCGCAGTCGTCGTATTTTAACTCGCATAATATACCATGATAGTCTGGTACACAGTAGCAAACTGGTCGTTCGTCTTCGAATAAGCATACCGCATCGTTTCTACAAGGATTCTCTTTGCAGGGTACAATGGCTTTATCGCAATCTTTGCCTGTATATCCTTATAGAGAACACTCGAAATTAATATGATATTTACTAAAAGTTCTCACCATTCATGATAAATGAAACGTACCGAATAAACAAGCACAAGTATATGAGGAAGGTATATTAATACAAAGACCACCATTCTTGCACGGTGATGTAACACATTCGTCAACGTCTTCGTCGCATAATCTACCTGTCCATCCTTTTTAGCAAAAATAATGATAAAGTTAACGGGTTACTTTAATCAAATATTAAGCCTAATACCTTCAGGACAGCGGCAGAAGAAAGAAAATCCAGGTCCCTCCATACATTCACCTCCATTTTTACATATCGTATCGTTACAAACTGAAGCATCGATTTCACAGTAATCTCCTGTAAGAGAAACTTATTAAATAGAAGAAAGATAATTATAATACCCTCGTGTTCTACCTGAGTATCCATCGGGACATTGGCAGGTAATACCGTCATAATCCAGACAAGTCCCATTATTCAAGCAAGGATGGTTTGAACATTCGCTATATCTTTGTTCACAGTTTATACCTGCAAACAGCATTCTATTAATAGTTATATTTTCTTATTTTTGTAATGTTAAAAGTGTAGGGTACCTGTAACAGCTTACACTTGTATATTCAGTCACAAAATAGCTCTTGTGTAAACTGTTGCGTAAAAATTTATAATTTTCTTATTTTTTTTTGTGTTTAATGTTAATGGTATAAAGAAACATCACAGAAGATGGAGGTGTAATGTATGGTTATAATAATGGATAGTAACAATGGGGATAACTATAGAATATAAATCATTAAATTAAAATGCACAAATATATAACATATAGCGATACTAATATGAAATTAATTCTTTGTTCATTCATCTAAAATATCTAATTATTGTTTATTTTACGATCTTGAGTTTTAATTATTTATCATTAAGTTGTAAAGCGATAGCGCTCATCCATTTTATCTTCTAGCGGTAGGTCAGGTATTTTAAGCACGAACATCATTTCAATTACACTCTGTGCTAACATGTCAACGCGTTGCTTTCGCACACGCAATACAGGAGGTAAACGAAGGAATCATAAATTACCTACAAAACCCTCTGCACAGGTGCAATTATAGGCTGCAACAGCATCGTTGCACGTTCCTCCATTTAGACAAGGATTAGACCAACAATCGTCCCAATTGATTTCACAATTGATCCCGGTATAACCGTCGATACAATAACAAGAATAGGTGCTGTGTACACGTGGAATAACAAAGTTAATTAAATAATTATGAACAACTAGGAAAAAGAAAAAAAAATCAATTACACAATCGCGATCTAAGTTTTCCTTGATTTAGAAAAAAGAAGAAAGAAGAAATTAATCATGGATATCCTAAAATCAAAAGCGAATAATGAGATCCTCCTTCGTCTCTTATTCTTAACTAACGAAAATTTACATTACATTCGAGTGTACAAAAATTTCAGATACCTCGAGAAAATAATTCATTTTATGACATAAAGATTGATTATTAATACCTGTTTATATCTTCTAAACAAATTCCGTACATGCAGGGATCTGTACTGCAATTTAATCCTTGCGAAAGATTAACCGCTAAAAGTAAAAATGTCACCAAAATATGAATCCTATTTTTCATGGAGTTATCAGTCAGCTTCCTCTTATAACACATTCTACGTGAAAACAGTGTAAATCTATCATATATAATTACGATAGATTTCAGAGAGTTTTTATATAAGTAAGGCACATTGGTCCACAGTATTGATATTCAATGATCAATCCTTAAACGATAATCAAATATTCATGAATTATTGTAGTTTCGAAGAATAATACCATTTCGATTATATGAATTATTAACTTGCTTCGTACGACGATTAATGAATTTCTTCCATTCTACCTGTAGATTCCGACGTTTCAGTTACTTTTATTTATTCTTACATCAGGAAGAAAACGCGAACTAAGAATATATACGAGACTAAGAACAGTTTACACTGTTTTAAACGGTATAACTATCCGGGTACAATATACATATATATTATGTACCTGTTAGTATACCTGCTATTTGTTGCAGGTAGTCAGTTACCTGGTAGTCTTAGCAACGTTAAAATATACAGACGCTGAAGAGAACCAGATACGCGTGCGTGAAAACTTGCTTCGTCAATAATAATCTTCATTCAATTTTGAAAAGTTGTATGCTTACGATCCACGCGTTATAATGTGGCTAAAATGTCAAAATTGACAATATAACACAAGTCTTGAAAAATGACGTTTAAGAGTTTCTATAATACAAGCTATTTTTCAAATTGTAATTAACAGATAATACAATGAATAAAGTTAAATCGAAAACTACTCACAAGAAGTCTGGTATCGAAATGTTAAATTAATTAGATTTTATGATAATAACTACTTCATTATTCTAAAAATAACATGATAGTATATTTGTTTCATTTAAGATGCACTAAATCGCGAGCGTGTAATTGATGTAGAAAGCAGGGAAACGGGTATAAAGTCTCTAATTCTATTTTAAACTGAAACGCCGCACAGCAATAGAGCATAAAACGATATAGTACTGCAGTTTCGTTTAATAATAGTACTTATTCAGTAATATGTGAATTTTCATCGATTAACCTTCAGTTGCATATCTATCCGCATCAGCATGATCATCATATCAACGCGGATGTAATCAAAAGATATATATATATATATAAATACAAATGTATTATATAATGTGAACATTTTCTTCACCATGTTGTATATATACGCATCGAGAGAAGACTCGTAGACATTGCATTGGCCACCGCCCGCGAAGAAGTTCATTCCAATTTTCTTCACCTATTGCACATGAAAATTTGCTGAAAAAATCATCGTACAACATGAGTTTGCAAGATATCGTCGAACCAGAAATGGTGGAGGAATTGCTAGTGTCCCATTTGAAAGAAAATAATATATCTTGCGAGAATCCGCGAGCTTGGACTATTCGTTATTCGAATTTGGGTGGCCGTGGCATGTTCGCCACTCGCGACATAGCGGCGAATGAATTGATTTTCATAGACGCACCTTTGATAGTCGGGCCAAGGTGCGTGGGCAAACATTTACAAATGTGCGTGTGCTGTTATAAGAGCGAATGTCCGTTATTTCCATGCGATCGGGGCTGCGGTTTGCCAGTCTGTTCATTAGAATGCGAAAATTCGCCAAAACATGTGAATTACGAGTGCAATTACCTAAGATCATTGATACCGACTTGTGGGACCGATTGGTCTTTGAATTTGTTACTGGCAGTGATACCGATACGCGCGCTCTTCATGACTGAACAGCAACGTAAATGCTTGACCGCTCTTCAATGCGATCAAACTCTCACTTCTCAATATGAGGTACGCTCTCCCCTTTTTTTTAGAAAATTTTATGAAAATTACTTGAATTTGCAAAAATGATTTATTTGAAGTATAATTTCTTCTTGAATTATCATACTATGAAAACAGAAATACATTCCTAAACCCCAATCCATAAAATTAATCGATAACTTTCTATGGGAAGATCAATCTCCTGCAACGAAATGTGGAAAAGTCCCCGAGCGAGGCAGATATGGAATTAATGAAACGAGTGTGCGGAGCATTTAACTCAAATTCGTTTGAAACGGTCAGTGTTCTTGATAAGGATCATTCGACCAGTTTGCGTGGACTGTATCCTTTAGGAGCGTTACAGAATCACAATTGCGCACCGAATACCAGACATCATTTCGATGAAAATCATCGACTATATGTCAGCGCTACTGTTCCAATTTCCGCTGAAGAAGAACTTACTATGTCTTACACGAGTTTGTTCTGGGACACGACATTGAGAAGACAATTTTTAAGCATCACCAAACACTTTTCCTGTACGTGCAAACGGTGCAGCGACCCTACGGTACATTATTACGTCCAATCACTAAAATTTGTAATAATTTAGTAACTATTTATTGAATGTGAATATGATTAGAATTTTAGGAATGTATAAAAATGAATTTCAAATTAAATTGAGACTCCAGATTCAAAGATTCAGTATCGCCATCCAGTAAGCCATAAATATGTCTTGTATGCTTTTACATAATTTTCTTCATTTTAGGAATCTGGATCAATGTTATGTGCACTCTTGTGCGCGTTTGACAATTGCTCAGGGAATCTGTTACCTCGAGATCCTCTTAGGATTGGAACTCCATGGGTCTGCGACATGTGTGGGAAGAGTATCAACTATCGACAGGTATTTGAGTACAACAGACTTTCGACGTATTGCTACTTTTGCATGAACATTTATGCAATTTAATAACATCCACCGTCTGGCGGTTGGTTCACGCGTTATATTGCGGCTTATTGCATTGTCACATTTTATATCGTTACATACTTGATATTATGTTTTATCACCACGCATGAACATATGCTTACAGAGACATCGTATGTGTACTTAATTTGCGATTTCGTAATTTAAAAATAATACAATATGCAAAGTGTTTGGCTTTAGTAACTTTCAATTTTTGGTACTTTGTTTTTTTATTAGATATGTTCGATCCGTTCAGGTCTAGCGGCTATAACAGAAGAAGCACTGTACAAAAGTCCGCGAGAGATTTTCAAGTTTATGCAAAAGGAACTCTTTCGTATAGTTCCTCTAAGTAATTATCTCATTTTAGACATGAAGTTTCGAATTATTTCGTATTATGGTAGAACTGAAGGTCTCGAATGGGCAGGTATATATTTATATAATTTATAAAAATACGGCGTTTGAAAGTTACTAATTTACTCGGTGAATTCTTAAAAATTTTAACAGATTTAACCGATGTCGAGTTGGACACAAAATCAGAATACTGCAAGGATTTACTTTCTATATTAGATATTTTAAATTGTGGCGATTGTAAAAAGAAAGGTAAGTTAATGCTAAAGTAAAAATGATATAGAACATATTTGTGGATATAGCAATAGTAGTACAATAATATTTCAGGTCTTATTTTGTACGAGTTGTATTGTACAAACCTTGAAAAATTTAAACGACTTCGACAAGAAGACACTGCAAAAATACGGGTAAATTTTTCTGTAGACGTATATTTGTATCATTTATTTGTTTACATTGTATATTTACATTATGTATCTCTTTAGGCTGATGAAAATCAACGTTTGTTAGAGAAAGCAATGATTATATTGCAAAATGATGTTGTTTCAGCTGCAATTATTAAACATGATCAGAAATACTTTAAACAATGTTAACTGTTATTTAAAAAATAATACAAATAAAAACAGATATGTTCTGACAACACAACGATTTAATTTTCATGTCGGAACTAGTAAAATATTTCACGAAAATTATAATTCTTGCAAGTGAGTGATTTAATGTTAAAGTTGAAAAGTATCGAAATTTTAAAAGGTTAATTTCATAAAATTTCATTAAATAAAAAAACAAATATATATAAACAATTCATCGAATATACATGATTCGTTACAATGTTCAATTGTTATGATTATGATTTTGCTAAAGAAGAGATTGTACAAATATTGAATAACATATAAAAAGATATTAATTATGGAAAATTAAAGAACTAGCGGTTAAGAAAATGTATCAATTTAATTTCTTTTTACATTGCACCACTAATATCTAGGTTGGCTACAGCGAGTATCTAAATAGCTGAACCAGACTAGCAAGTAACAAATTGATGCACTTTTTCCCTATACTGAATCGTGTAACACGACAGCAAAGTGCAATTTTGGAAGTCATTTACTATACACAGAAGCATTCTCATACAACTTGTTGTAATAAACATTTTGCTTCTTCATATAAAGATGTGCAGGGCTTCAAAACTTCCAAATCATAATCTACGTCTTCATCAATATTTACATTACTACTCCTACAACAAAATAAAGTTATATAATGTTTTATAATGTGTTATACCGAAAGATTTTTAACAACTATCAATTTTTTAAAGATTATTTACCTATATAGAAAATCATCCACTGTAGGTAGCATATCGTTATTTAAGTCACGTAACAAGCGATTTCGAGCAAGTGCTGTGTGCATAAGTGCAACATCGTGAAGAAAAAATTCCGAATGGTCTGTAAGTAAAAATATGTTAATCACGCGAATTTGAAATAATTTTCCCCGAAGTTGTAATCGATCAAACGAATTACCGTCTGTTCCATATTTCTTTGTTAATTTCTTTATTATATCTTCTCCTGCGTATTTTGCTGAAACACCGATTCTAGCCAAGATTGCTTTACATTGCCACCGATTTTCTGAACTTTGATTACATGGTGTAGTTCTTCGAGGTTGCGTCTCTTTAACAAGACTCTCCCAGTCAACTCCTAAAGCGTCACCTAAACCTTTGCCGCTTGTTTTTATATCTTCCTCTAATTCACCATCGGATATTTCTTCAAAGTCCATAGTTTCCACATTTTCATCCTCCATATTTCTATTAATATAATTATATATAAATAAGCGTATAACAAGAGAATAACGATATAAAAGAATTCAAGGCTGGCGCCAACTGTGTAGCACAAGCTAAGTCTTCCACAGTTGAGAATTAGGAAGACATTCTATTATTTTTTATTGTTTGTGTTACTTTTGATCTTATAATTTGCACCCTCTCCCCCTACGCTTGAGAAAAAGTTGCTTCATCAACTCTAAAAAAATTAAAGATAATTTTAATAAAAGTTACCTAAACGACATTGGTTCACCATTATCTTTCCCCTTTGTATTAAAAACTGTGTCTTCAATAGTTTCTTTTGGAGATGATACATCAGTTTCTTGAATGGTTGATTGGCCATCCCGTTGAGTATTATCAGGAGTTTTCTTACTAGCCCGTGTTTTATTTGTGTCAATGTCCTATTAAACATTACATATATAAATTAAATGAAAATTCATTAAATAAAATGATAAAAAAACAAATACGAAATACCGTTACATCATCCATGTTTAATATATCATCTGGATCATCGCTAATATCACTTAGATCACTTTCAGTATGGAGAGTTTGTAAAGACTCGTCAATACAAGTACGTTTCGATTCTGATGCAACGATCTCTTTTGTTTCAGGTTTTTCCTTTGGTAAAACTTTTTTTTGAAAAGTGTCCGCAGGCTTTTCGCGTGTCGTAGTTAGTTTACCTTCCGCAAGTTCCATTAACTTCTTATTGATAGGTTCTTCTTTCATACTGCCATATAAAGATGCTTGTTTAGAACTATGAACCGAACATTCGTCTCTGGTTTCAGAACTATTATAAGTTCTTCTTTTACTATAAAAAAGTTGAAGCAAACATCTTGTTAATATATAAAATATTATGAATAAATAATACACGCCAAAATGTAGTCGTATGTTACATACTTGTGTGACGTAGATTCCCCTAATTCTATTTCTTTAGATCGATCGTTTCTATAATGACCACGTAAATGTACAGATTGGTTGTCCCATTTTCGACCATCATTTGATTTCCAATCCGATACAGAATTATCATACCGTGAACTCCATTCATCGTCGTGCACTTCTGACCGTGGAAGACTGTCTCTGCTATCCCATAAGGTTCTCACTCGCCACTCCCTCTCTTCCCAATCAACAGGCCCATAAGCTCGTTCTCTGTTATGTTCTACGTCACGATGATGACCGTCCCAGTCATCATTAGCAACATTCTCATCGCTAAAAATTAATTTTATATTGAAATATTATTATTAAGCAAACTTAAGAACATCAGTTCACTACGATAGGAATAGTATACATATATAGACATAGTCTCATTATATCGTCTTAAAATAAAAGTAAGAAAATATTTATTGCCATTAACCTACCGAATTGATGTATTACTTCTAATTTTTTCTCCCGGATAGAGTGGATGTCTATGATGATGATGATGATGTCGATGATCATCAAAGGATGTTCTATCACCACTTTGGACAACATATCTAGATTCCCGAGATCTTTCTTCACGTATTCCACGTCTCTCGTCAAATGGACTATCATACCTCCTTCCATCAACAGTTTTTCTTCTATCATCTTCGTGGACATGATGATCACGATAATCTAAGTGCGAGGATGCTTCCTCTTGTTCGTCCCAATGTTCAGATAAACGACCATAATTTCTATTATAATTTCTGTCGATTTCAATTGTACGTCGTGGACTACCCTCTCGTCTTTCAATCAAACGATCAACTTTGGTAGGTGTAACGCGTGTTTGATCATGTTCAGATGTGTGACTGCGGTCATATCTCGTATTGAATCGCCTATGCCTATCTCGATCGTAATGTCCGACATCTAACCTTTCAATTAAATTATCTCGCGATGTTGATAATGTAGCAGGTGCAGATGAAGATGAGGAAGATGCTATAGATGACTGAACGGCAGGTATAGATGATGCTTGTGTTAATGGTGGGACATTATGCACACCTTTATCAAGCAAAGAAACTCTGTCAAGAGATCTTTCTCGAGGAAAACGATCTCTGGGTGAATTCATTCCAGTTTTACGAGTGGACGCATCTTTGTCCGCAGTATTTCTATCATACCTATTATCAATTCGTTGAGATGTTCTATCACGATCTGTAAGTGTTTTCGTTTCAGATCGTTCTCTTTCTCTATCAGCCCTACGTTCCCGGATACCATTCTTCTCAAAGGTATTATCCTTGACTATTATTCGTTCTTTATCCCGGCTATAACGCGAATTCTTATCTGTCGTAAGACCTATTGACGTTGGTACTAAAGGCGGTACATCTCTGTCCCTAGCTTTTATCGTATCCTTCTCCCTTTCACGATCGCGGTCACGGTCACGGTCACGATCACGATCACGATCTCGGTCACGATCGCGATCACGATCTCGATCCCGATCACGATCTCTATCACGATCACGATCGCGATCTCTGTCCCTTTCTCGATCGCGATCGCGTTCCCGGTCTCTGTCTCGATCACGATCCCTTTCCCGTGGTCGTTCGCGATAACGTTCTTGCAACTCTTCTTTGTCTTTATCACGAGTATCGCGTTGGTCTCGTCCAAGTCTTGAATGGCCACGTTCGTCTCTGGTATGATCTTTATCCCGTCGTTCTCTACTCTTCTGGCGTGTTTTGTCAGCTAAGTAAGCTTTATCGTCAAACTCTTTGCCAATTCTTCTATGACCTTCTTCTTGATTTGATATCTGTCTGGTCTTATTATTCTGTTCAGGTTTTCTTATGTCTTCTCTGTCTTTAGTTTTGTCGCTTTTATGATATTCACGATCTTTCTTTTCGGTATCTCGAGATCTGTTCGTAGAAACTGGTCTATCTGGAACTTTTGACGGAGTGAGCTCTCGTTTAGATCGAGATGATTTTTCAGGTGTACGACTACGACGAGCTTTCGTCGAAATTGTATCTTTCGAGTGTTGATGCTTAGATCTTTCTGATGTTGGCGGTGTTCTCGAACGTATTTCTTTATCTTTACCTTTTAGTTTCAATCTTTCGTCAATTTTTATTTTCTCGTCTATCGTACGAGTTTTGTCCTTGTCCTGTTCTTTGACTTTATCAAAAGGTTTATTTTTAGTACTGTCTTTAGATAATTCCTCTACGTCCCGTATTTTCTTATAGTGTCTTTCCTCTTTATCCATGTCTCTGTTTTTCGTTGTTTTTGGAGATTCACTTCTATTTCTTTCTTTAACTTTAGTAGATGTTCCATGGTGAGGTAAAGATACGGAAGAACCTAATACAGCTGTTGTAGGTGTTACAGCTGTAGACACTTGTACTGCTGGTGATCTTGTACGAGGAGTGGAAGAATGTTTTCTTGATGCTGAAGAAGAACTGTACTTTTTTACAGACCTAGCAGTAATTTCTTTTTTTGCAGAATTGCTGTCCAGCTTACGTTTCTTCTTGACTGATGGCTTCTCATTTTTTGTTCCAAGCCTTTTCAATTTTAATCTAATAACATGAATAAATTTTGATACACATTATTTATTCAGAATAAATAATATTTAAATGGAGATCTCAAAGTTTTGCTTTAAATTTTTTTTCTATAATTTTTTATAATTTTCTATAATTCATATTTGAGATTTCCATTCAGTTGTACATAGCACCATTAACTAATGAAAATATAAACCATAACTTACTTTCTTCTTCTTTCTTTATCTTCATCATAATCTGTAGAACCACTGTGATGTCGTTTAGATTTAATCTTTTTAACCTTTTTTCGTGAATCAGATGTTGAACTGGAAGAAGAGTCTTCGCTACTAGAACTACTACTACTGCTAGATGTACTTGAAGTATGAGAACTAGAGGAAGAAGTCATTGCCTTTTTCTTCTGTTTCACTTTGTCCTTTCCATGAACTTCTTTATCCTTCTTCATTTGTAACTCTAATTCTCGTTGTAACAGCTGTCTACGCCTTTCCAATACTTTCTCGTCTTCGTACTCCAAATCTGTTTGATTCCACTCTTCCAAATTTAAATCGGGACTATGTGATGCTTTTTTTACGATCTTAGAAGTAAGCCTTTTAAACGGATCCTCAATAAGCTACATATTGATAAATACATATGTAAATATCTATCTTCAAATGAAACAATATTACATTTTTAATACTGAACTAAATATTTTGTTCCGAAAAGATAATAAATATAAATAAAACTTACTCCTGTTGCACTTGCAATAGCATTATCCTTTTTGGCACGCTTGGATGGACTTATTAATGTGTGAGTATTTGCATATCTAGTTGCAATATCAAGAAAACAAAAGGTTGGTCATTTTAACTTAAATGAACAGTAATTCTTACTTTATTCTTTAAATAAGCTGACATAATCATTCGGCAATGTAGGAACTAGACATAAATTTCATATTTTTTTCTTTATAAAATATATTCACTTTAAAGTTATGCTTACTTGCAATTCTTTCCGTACGAACAACTGCCATTCAATGCCCAATTTCTGCAATAATCCGATGTATTCTGGCCGGCAGTAACTGCAGGTTTGGTCCCCAACCTTTCAAATACACTTGGTCGACGAGAGTCTGTATTACATTTCGTAGGGTCAACCGTTATCTTCCTTATGCTTGATTTTGACATATTATCACCATAAAACAATTATGTTTTCACAATGGAAGCACATAACTGCAGCATGCAAATATTCATTTGCTATGGAATCACCATCGGTTGAACATTTACAAACGTAAGCACAATTTTTAAAGAACGGATGAAAAATTAAGAAACAAAAGTTGCTTCTTGTATATCATGTGGTTATTTTTCTAGTAATCATTACAATTTTCCTATTTACACTTATTTCGTTCTACATATCTTGAAAGGCTAACCCTGACATATTCCAACGAATGTGGAATAGGATTCATGCACTAAAATGTACATACACTATGCACACAACGAGAGATCATATTCATTGTCTGACAAGCTTTCGTTCATTCTGCGCATATCAACTCTGATTGGTTCGATCACCTGTGTACCGTAACCAATAGCAACTCGTAAGCACCTTTCTTATTTTCATGACACTGTACGAGTGTACACAGTGGTCATTTAATTTGTATTTGTTTATATCACGCATAACTAATTGACTGAACTTCTTATTCACGCCTACATAGTTTATTAACAGGTGTTTGATTTACCAATCATAAGCTAGCTTGTTACACATGCATACATAATTGTGGTTTCAGGAAACTCAATTAGTAAATGTTTCAATTTTTTCCATTCCTGAATTTTATCCGTTGTATATGTATACAATGAAGTAAAAGGCGTAAAATAGCGGCGTATCAATAGGTGGTGGGAAACTAATTGAATTTAGCTATGTTGTACGAATGAAGAATGATTCCTTATTCAACGAATAACAGGAAACGACACTGTTAGTACCATGAAGTTATGAATAAGATTCAATACAATATTACCAACCTACGGTAAGGTCCCGTAAAAGGTCTGTTCAAATGCTGCTGACATTTTATAAAATGCTATATCATTTTCGCTGTGAAATATAAAATAAATAGCGGTAAAAATTGTATTATTAATAAAATAAATTTATTTCTTTGATAGAAACAATATTTATATATAAAACATGTATAAAATAGATAAACTTAAAATGCACGTTACTCAAACGTTGTTTTTAATTTCTCAATTTCTTAGTCAGTCATGAAATTGAAACAGAATATTTATAATTTATGTTCATATTATTAATAATTAACAGAATAAATATATACCATAAATTTATATGTAAAAAATTCAAGCCTGAACGGTTCATAATACAGATTGTCATTTCCAGTATTTTAAACGTTTCTCTCACGTTTCTCTCACGTTTCTTTCTTTAGGCGCAAGGTATACTGTATTTTTCCGATTTAAAATAAAAATATTAATTATTAGATATCAACCTATTTACTAATATACAATTCTTAATTACTTTTATTTTTTATTTGAAAACTAGAGCAGCATAATTAATGTAACAAACATAAAACACCTGTTTTATTATATACTTATATACCACTTTATACATTTCATAATAGAGTATTTTATTTTTATATTGTTATATGAAATAAGTATCATATTGTTTATTACTAAACAATATTACATTTAAAATTTTTGTTTAGATCTATAATGGCACATCAATGTGGTTGTGGAGGAGCACACAACGAAGGAGAATTAGGAGTACAATATAATTTATATGAAAAAATTGATATAGATAATGTGGAGTGTCTGAATGAGTGTGAAGAAGCTAGTGGTGCTACTGTATTTAAGCCATGGGAGAAAAGATTGGATAAAAATAAAGTAACTATGTTTATTTATATTAAATATACAGAAGATGTTCATTCATTTATGATATGTTGAAGTCTGAAACATATACATACATTATGTAATCAAATGCATATTTTCCAAACTTTAGTGTATAATAAGTACATAAGCATTTGTAGTTTAATATTACTTAATGCAAATAGTTTAATAACTATTATAAAATAGTTTATTAATTAATCTCTTCTTTTCAGTATGTCGAAAGTGATGTGGACAATGAACTACTATTTAATATTCCGTATGTTTCTTTTATTTTAACACATTTTCAGCAAAAATAAATAAACACAATATTTTTTTATTCAGTTTTACAGGAAACATAAAATTAAAAGGTCTTATTGTCATTGGAGGTGAAGATGATCTTCATCCAAATAAAGTTAAATTGTAAGCTTTCTCACTTTTTACTTTAAATACATTTAAAATATTACTTAGTATACAGAGATGTAATGTGTTTTTATTTTTATATATAGGTACAAAAATCGACCACATATGACATTTGATAATACAGCTATAGAACCAGAACAGGAATTTGAACTATGTGTAGATCCACATGGAGTGCATGAATATTCTCCTAAGTACATAAATTACATACAAGTATTTTAGTACTAATCACTGAAGAAACTTATAATATAAATATTTTGTTTCATTTTTATTTGATAAAATAGAGTGGTGAAATTTTCATCTGTACATCATTTGAGTCTACATTTTACTGGTACCGAAAATAGCGAAAAAATAAAGATTTACTACATCGGATTAAAAGGAGAATGGTCACCTGCGCATCAACACGGCGTTACTATTTGTACTTATGAATTACGTCCGATGATAAGCGATCATAAACAAGATAATCACGAAGATATTGATAGAGCAATTAGTTGATTTAATAATAAAGAGTTAATTAAACTCCGTTATTTATCCTGCATTAAAAAAGAAAATTATTCTAAGGAGTAATAAATATTTATATTCAAATGAATATTTTTACTTATTTATACCCTTAAAACTTTGTATTATTCCTTAGCTGAAAATTAAAAATAATTAGATCCATAAAATTTTCTGCTTATAATAAAAATTATTGTAATTTATGGAAACAAGTAAGTTGCTTAAAAATCTCTCCAAAAATTTTATCATTATTATAATTATACATTGTTATATTTTTAACAATTTTTAATTCTTTTTTAGCATTACATGTATGAATGAAATGAATGTATGAATGGCTGAACATCTGTTGTTATCTGCAAACTGAATATCTTCTAAACATTGGAAATTGGAAAAAAATTGAACACAGAAGGAGCCATAATAGTTTTTGCGAATGGAATTGCTTTGAACAATTTTTTCTCAAGTCGTTATAATTTGAAAATTTTTAATTCTTTTTCTTTAAATCATTCTATCTTCCGCGCAATGTGACTGCACATCTACGAGTTCTTCTCGGCGGGTATTTGAACTGTCCATCACTGTACATCCTAAAAACCATATAACTAAAGGGCTTATACCACAACAAAGATTACAATGATTTCATTTAAAAATTAAACAATATTTCTAATTCTATATATATGACAGTTTAGTGCAATACATATGGTATGTTTCCTCGCACATTTCCTTTCTTTTTTGTATAATGAATTTTCTATATGATTGAAATTAACGCATTCCTTTAGATCTTCTCGCATCTCCCCTTCTCTTCTCCGTTCCCTTCCACTATATGAACATCAACATGACGTTTCGATACTTGTTATTGCGAGTAACATTCACCAAGTTCGACAATTGTAACTCCATGGCACACGCGACTGTTAGCTCCTCAGCCGAGACAAAAAAGCAAGATAAAAAAAATGGGGAAAAAAATTTCAAATGCGACTCAATGGATTATCAGATAACGTCAGCTATCACAGACCTTTCACCCCCAGATGGGGGATGGGGCTATTTTGTGGTGTTTGCATCCTTCTTAATTCACGTAATTGGTAAGCAATGAAATTTTTCTAAATCTATTGTATTTCATTTCATCCTTCATAGTTCATTCATTGAGATGTTCAACATTTCCATTACCCTTTTCACACTTCGTTGTTTATTTTAAATTCACTTCTTTCTCAAATTAATATCACATAAAAGAAATTATTTTATTTCTTCTTGAATTGTGATCATGTTTCATAACTTGAATAGTGTTAAATTTCTGTAATCGAGTAAATTTATCCATGAATTTAATTTATTTCTATATGTATATTTTTTTGAAAAAACTTTATCGTCGTTATGTTACCATTTTGATTACGTTTTTGACACGTTAATCGCTGTTAATGTTATATAAATAAAATGCTGCAACAAAGGGGAAAGAAGGAATTTCGTGAACGGTATTGACCCTGTGATAAGAATAGTTTAATCTTTACGAAAAAAAGCGTTTGAAACGTCGTTAACTTGATTTATGGTCCGAATATTAGTAAATATTCATTATAAGTCATTTTTGTTTAATCACGTAACAATGGAAAAGAAATCTTATTACATAAAATCTTTAAGGAAACAGTCAAAAGTTTGAATAATTCTAGATTGGTTTTTAATCGTTGAATTCATCTAGATTTAAATTCAATATCTCTCGATTATATTAATAGAAAACAGAGCAAGCACAAGTAATGAAAAGTATACTTCTTAAAGTAGATTTATTTGTATAAGACCAAACAGCTTTCAAACGCTTTTTAATATTTTTATTTGAACATATAAAAATTCTGGATATAAACAAATTATGCGCATACTGCAAAATTTCGAAATCAGTTAACATAGCAAATTTACAAACTTTTAAATAGAAAAGTTTACGTATTTGAAAATATTAAAATTTATAAATGTGTGGTGACATAACACGTGGCGATATAGAGCATCAGGAAGTAGAACGTAGCGATATAGCTACATACTGCACGTGTAAATGTTTTCAATAACATGAATTCTTGCTTCAAACTTTTATGGGTCAAGAGTCATTTTCTGGAACAGTAACTTTCTGCAGTTTATTCGATCGTAATTTTCTAAAGTTACAAAATTCATTCATTAACCGCATAAATAATTTCATTAACTGCAATACAAAGTTCTGTTAAAAAATTTCAAGGTTCCAAAAGTTCAAAATTTCAAAAAAATAATCGAATATTTTCATTGACTACACGCAATTGCAGCCATAGAGTTGAGATTGCGATCATAGAGAAACGAGACTGTTTCTTATATTGTACACTTTTTATTTTAATTTCAAAACATAGATACGGAAGATAAAAAAATGGATGATATTTGCTTAGAAGATAGTCAACAAATTTTTATAGTAGACGTTGCTGATTTATAACGCATTTTCAACGTAATACAGTATTTTTAAGTCAGAATATTATCAAATACGTAAGCTAAGGTGCTTCAAATAAAACAATAAAAAAGAAACATACTGATCAACATATATGATCGTTCGAAAAACACGAACGTCCTTGCAGATATTTTTTCTGCTGCGTATACATTTTCAGTTTTTTTCCTGACTGTTAATATTTGTAAAAGAAAGTCGGACATCGTAACGAAATTTTGATTTTATAATAAAAACTACTTGCAACATATACGCGTTACCACCACCATCGTATAACATTATTAATTTTACTCAAAATTCTTGATTATTCGTCGACATACGATCACACGTGACTTATAAATGTCATACAGTTTAAAAAAATTAATTGATTTAATAAACGCCTTGGAATTACACAAATACCTAACTGATATACTTATTTTATCTAAGTTCCTTTTTTTGTTTCTTATCTGTAGTATACATATACATACAAAAATAATACTCTTTTTAGATGCTCGCTTCTTCTAATCATAGACATTTATGTATGCTGCAACGGCAACGTTTGCGTTGAACAAACTGAGTACCTCCACCATGTTTCTACTTTTAAATTTATAATTTTTCAAGTCTAATTTGGGAATTTAGAAATTTTCAAATTTCTATATTAAAAATTGCTACAACCACATTCGAAAATTAATGTCGATATTTGTCTCAAAGCTTCACAAGCTTTAACGATGGTTCTCGTGTTAAGATGCTGTATTCAGATACAAATATTTAAATCGTACATGTGTCGAGAAAATGATAAGAAAGTTATCGACATCAGTTCGAACGTATTACTATGTTTAAAAATGACCTACGGAAATATCTGTACATTTAAAATACTGATACATATTTGCGTACGTAGTTTCTAGTTCGCTAAATTTAACGGATATGATTTCGCAACAAGACAGTGTCCGCGATTAAGTCATTTTATTGTTCAGTTATTGCACTTTGCTCGTGATTTACCATATGTATCAAAATATACGCACGCCTACCAAAGTTCTAATTAATCATGCTTGCTTCGTGATATATCATATGAAAGACTACGATAAGAAAAGTACTTCTCATACAATAGCGATCTTAAGTTTTGTACCACCTATTTTAAGGTGTAACTTCAATAAAAACAAATTGAAATATACTTGTTCGATCAATTACTTATAATCGATAAAACCTTTCAGTATTTATTTCACTCTGTTTTAGATCAGAAATTAAACTAGATATTGAGTTAGAATTCAGATGATGTTATTATTACTTAAAATAATTAAAACTGTGTATGTACTTATCAATCACATCACATTCTTAAAAGAAAAGAAATAAAGTTGCTTTCATGAAAACAATAACTTGTAAATTTCTATGATAAATAAAATAATAATAATGTAATTTTTGTGTCATTTTAGCTGACGGAGTTACGTACTCTTTCGGAGTATTTTACTTAGAATTTTTGTATTATTTCGAGGAGGGAAAGGGTACCACAGCATGGATCGCTTCGATATTGGTTGGGGTGACTTTATGTTCTGGTAAATGCTTCATTTTTATAAGATAAATGTATAATGCTCGATATAATTAATAATTCGTTTTAGGTCCGATATCGAGCTTCTTTGTAAATAAATACGGATGCCGAACAGTGACCATTGTCGGCTCAATATTAGCGAGTGCTTGCCTATTAGCGAGTACGTGGGCACAAAATGTTGTAACGCTATACTTTACAATCGGCATTGGAACAGGTGATACATCTTTTAGTTTAACATTTATATTAATCTCTTCGAAAATGGTACTGTCTAATAATAAAAAAATGGAACTTGTTCGCTAGTATTTTGCTGCTATCAATATTCGTAAAATTTATTTGAAACAAATCTTTTTTTGTGCAGGTCTAGGTTTTGGCTTAATCTATTTACCGGCCATTGTAAGTGTAACATGTTATTTTGAGAAATATCGTTCTCTCGCTACGGGTATTGCTGTATGCGGTTCTGGATTAGGTACATTAATTTTCGCTCCATGTTTAAAATACTTTATAGTAGAATACGGATGGCGAGGAGCGATTATGATTTGCTCCGGAATCGTTTTAAATTGCATCGTACTAGGTGCACTTTTCAGGCCTCTTGAAACGAATAAACAAAAGAAGAGAAGTTCTCCAGAGGTACAGGATTCTTGTATGTATTATTATACGGAGCCCAATAACAGTATAATGTATACATAATGACCTGAAAACAATGTACAACAAAAGAAACGTAGATTTTTTAAATAAAAACAAAGTAGAAATTTCTTTATAATTTCAAAGAATTCACAGTTTCTGTTATGCATTATTTTTGGGACACTTTGCATATTGTATAACATAAAAGACTATGTTAAAAAACTGTAAAATATATATTTTTTTGGAATAGTAGAGTTTTATGTGTGTATGAAGAAACGTGATACCGTCTGATATATCATATTAAATTTACAGAAAACTCTACATAATTCTTTAGATCAACAATTAAAATGTTTATCCAAAGGGGAACATAGTACAGAACTTTATGCAATTAGTTTTAAAAAGGAAAGAAATAATGTTGGTGTAAGAAGCCTGAGTCAACCTATTTTAATTTCAAAAGATGTAACACACCAAGACAATTTGGAGAACATCCATAAAAAGCAGTTGGTACTTTTCTTATCTATGTAATTGATCCTGTAAATGAAGTCAATTCAATACAACTAAAAGTTAAATTGTGTACTTCACAAATTTTGTCATTAAATACGTTATTGAAAAATATAAAATTTACATTATCAAAAATACTCTTAATTCTAAATACTTTTTTCTATTTACAGACTAAATTTAACACAAAGATATAGTGAAGAAGTGTTTTCTATTTCTGAATCGTCTACGAGTTTGTCTACTAAAGCAGAATACATGAAATCAAAGAACGGACAATTAAAAATTAATAATAAAACAAAAATTAATATGATTCAAGAGGTATTAGATATCTCTTTACTAAAAAATCCAGTATTTTTATTATTTATCTTTTCAAACTTTTGCACCAGTATTGGATTTTATGTACCATATGTGTACGTATTGGTATGTATATATGCCTTTTTGTAAAGCTAAAAAATCATTTGAAATTTTCAGTATAGAAACATTGTAGTGAAATTTATGTTTTTGAACATAAATAAAAATTTTAATTCTGAAACAAAAGTTCTATAGCGGTAAATAATTAGAATTGTAAACATTTATGTAGCCTCAAGCTGAAGAACAAGGAATTGATAAAAACGATGCTAGTTACCTTCTTGCAGTAATTGGAATTGCGAATACCGCGGGTCGTATAATCTTAGGATACGTATCAGATAAACCATGGGTCAATCGGTTACTAATATATAATTTATGTCTTACAATATGTGGTATCTGTAAGTGGTATCTATAATATTCCAGTAGAATTTTTAATTATTTGTACTTACTAGAAAATATTTATTATTATAACATTCGTGTATTTAGAAGTATAAATTATAAAGGCATGCTTTGTTAATAGTATGTATGTTTTGTATTTTTGCAGCTACAATGCTTAGTATATTATGTACATCATTTGTATGGTTCACAATTTATGCTTCCATATTTGGATTTACATCTGGTGCCTATGTTGGCCTTACATCTGTAATCTTAGTAGATTTATTGGGTTTAAATTATCTTACAAATGCTTTTGGTCAACTTCTATTATTTCAAGGTTTCGCATCATTCTTAGGGCCACCTATTGCAGGTATATTTATTTGTATTTTCACAACAGCTATAGTTAAGAAAAATTCAATTTTTTAATGAAATTTATATTGTTTAGGATGGCTGTATGATATGCTTCAATCATATGATCCTGGTTTTCTTGCAGCTGGTGGTATGATTACCTTTAGTGGATTAATATTATTTTTTATACCTATTATACAACAAAAAACTAAACATAATGTAAGTAATAAAAGAGTAAAAAATACAATAAATAATGAACCTGTTTAAAATAGCTCTACAAATAAATTAATTCTTAAATATAAATTTTATTTTAAATATTTCAATATTTTAGTTTGTTAAACATAATTATTTTTAAGCACATTAGTGCTATTCATGATAATTCTATATAATAATTGGAAAAATACATATTGAAGATCGAGTTTTATTTTAAGCATTTACACTGGAAATGTAAACATTTATTTATATCATTAATTAGCATTATTTAAATATTTGACACTAATCATAGAAATTATATGTAACATTTTGAAATAAATCTGTAATAATTAGTTGCTTAAATAAATTATTCATTGCTATTATTTATGGTTATTGGAAACAATCAAATGTAGAGAAAAAGGATATATAATTCAAATCATGTTTACTTATGTAAAAGATCATTCTACATAAATTACAAATATTTATATAAATACTATAGTATATATTGTACATATTTTATTTATAATGATTTGACATTATTTCCTATTTATACAACTTTTATACTTCATATTACTCTCAATATATTACACGCACTTTAAAGAATTTTATTTACGGTTAATTTACTTGCATGCTCGGCTAAAAATAAGTATAAAAAATATTAATTTAAAAGAAATGTATTAGTACACAATTTTGAATATCAAGTTTGAATTAATAAACAAATTTATACCGTTTTTTTTGTTAAATTTTCCAGTGTATATACTACATCATTTGTAAGGTATCCATGTAGAAAAGTATTTATTTCCCGCACTGTTTCAGGTTTTAATACAATATTTTTAGCTACTAAACGTTGAAGCATCTAAAATAATAATCAAAAAGAGACTTAATAAATCACCAAGCACTAATATTATTTTAGACCAATGTATTTAAAATAATATTAAAATAACAGAAATGACGAATTAGAAGATATATATTACCTTTGCTAACCACTGTTTTTTAGAAGATAAATCAATCATTGCATCCAACAATTGTTTATCCATAGACACAAACTCTTTTTCATGATTATAATCATCTGTAGTATTTTCTAACAATTCAGTACTGATCACTACAAAACTTTCTATGTCATTTTTTATAACTGAAGCTTTCCTGAGCTCATGACTAAGTATTTTATAAGAATATTTATCTGGATGAGATCGCACTATAAAAAGTAGTTACTACATATTATTTTATTCTAAATACTATTATATATTTGTATTAAGCATTTTACTTACTATATATTGCTGCTTGAATTGTTTTACATGTCTTTAAAAACATTAACACAAAAGCATTATTAACAACAGTTTCATTTATTTTGTGTTTCAATAATAATTGTCTAGTATGTTCTGGGGATTTTACAACTAACATTGATAAAACATAATCAGCAATTGTATAAACACAAGGTGGTATGTTAAACTCTGTGATCATAATAGTAAGAATATTTAAAATACCTGCAAATAAAAAGAGTATGTTTTTTATCAATATTATGCAAGAACATTTACCTTACATTTGTACATATTTGTTTTCAAAATGTATACCATCAAAATCACAGTTCAGTCCGTAATTACTTAAAAGTGGCCAAAAATAATGTGCTTTAATTGTATAATGAGGTTTACATGCTCTAAGCAGAGTTAAAGATACATGACTATTTTTTGATAATGAATAATACAGTGCAAATGATAATAATTTCTTATATAATTCTATATTGTTGTTAAAAGAATTACATATTTCAATAATTTTATTTGGATCCTGAAAACATGTATATATTTTAAAGTATAAATTAACCAAACTTCATAATATAAAAATAAGATTTCTTACCAAATTTACATCAATTGCATATCTTAGAAGTAGTTTCGTATTTGTATACTTGACAAAGCTATGTGAAAGCATATGTGAAAATGAAGTTGTGATTATATTTACTTGACCAATATTGAATATATTCATTATAACTTGCATTTCTGCATTAGAAATGTTTAATGTATTCTTTAAATGCTTATACATCTAAAACAGAAGAAGAATTAAAAAATACTAATTGTGATTTTATATATGACATCATAAACACATAATGTTTTATATGATAATTCTTACAGCATTAACGGATTCTAGATGATTATTTGCAGCTAATGTATAAATCACCCTCAAAATATGTGTATTAGTAAAATACATCTTACGTGAATGACAATCTATTATTATTTCTTTTATTTTATTAAGATTATTTAATTTAGCATAAGCACACATAACAACTGCATATGTATCTGCAGTTGGTTTTATCTTTCGATTTTCCATAATATATAGAAGATTATCTACAGATTTAATGTTCCTAAAAAATACATTAATTACTAAAATATCAATTTGCAACACAAATACAATATGTTATTACTACTAATATTATTATTAATTGCATATACTTACCCTAATTGAGAATAGCCAACCAGTAATGTATTAAAAATGTGTATTAAATATTGCAAAGGTACTTTTACACATTGATAGGTCAGAAGTGACATAGCTTCATTAACATTCCCTTTTATACAGTAATACTTCATACACATATGATAAGTAACAAAATTTGGTAAAATCTCATTATCTTTCATTTCCATTAATATGTCAGCCGGAGAAAAATTGTAATTATTATCTATGTAAACTTGTAACAGTGTATTATAATGTACTACTCCGAGCTTGAAATCTTAAAATACAAAGTGAGAAAATATATCTTAAATTTTATAATAATATTAAAATTATTAAATAAAGGTACTTTATTAATAAAACATACTGCATATGGCTAAATTAATCCATAAAGATTCTACAAGTTTCATTTTTTCATGTGGTGAACAATCATTTATATTATTACTCCATTTTAATAGTGCATATACTTGGTTTGGAGTTACATCATCTAAAGTAGAAATAATTTTGTTAAATTTATTAAACAAATATTGTTAATACGGTTGTGAATATTACCATTATTTAACATTTATTGAATTTAATAATATAGACAGCCTACTAATAAAATAAATAGTATATTTATTACTTTCTATATACTCAATTTTATTATTATTATTAATGAAAATAAAATGGTTCAATATACAATTATAGTATACATACTTTGCTGTTTTATTTTTGTTATAAACTCTTCATATTCATATTTTCTTATTTGTTTGTATTTTAACATAGCAGCGCGTAAACATTCATATTTTGTATCTCCGTCTGTATTGGTAATTTGTGATAATGTTCTAAAAAAAATACTTATATTTTTATAAAATACTAAGCAAATACCTTCAAAAAACTAACCTTGTTAAAATGATCGCTGGCTTAATACAATGCTCAATTATAAAATTTGTCTTTTTTTTATTTTCACTAAAAACAACAATTTTTGAAAGACATCTATGATGACTTATATATCTTAATGACATATTTGTTTTGAGAGTTATAAACTTTAATTCACGTCGTAGACCTTTATTTATATCAAATGCATAGTCTCTTCTGCCACTTCCGGAAAATAGTTTCGACAATGATAAAAACTTATATAGGGTGTCCCATGGAATTATGGAATTAAGTTTAACCAAGCTTTGGAATTAAGGCAATGTAATAATATTATATATATTATATATATAAGAACGTTTTAAATACAAATTAAATGATTAACTATTAAAAATAGGTAAAATTTATTAATGCATTTTTTTAGAGACGAACGTGTAATAAATATCTATTTCGTAATTGCTTTTAATAGAACTACATAGTACATCATTTTTATACATAATTTATATTTTTATAAAAAGTAACATCTAAAACATGTCATTTTCACAATAAAAACAAACGCAAAAATTGTTATGAAAAATAGTTTTATTAATGTTGGAATTTAACTTAATGTATTAATTTCATTATTGATCATTTTTAATTTAGGATTTACAGTTTTATAAATACACATGTACATATTTTGAACATTTTAGTTATTAGATATACCCAGAAATAAAATTTACTTATCCTTTAAAATTTTTTGTGACGAGAAACATAAAAAATGAAATAGTCTTACAATTAAAACATTTATATACTGAATAGTTTACACAGTTTTATGTGCAAAATGTAGAAAATATAATGATTTAAAGAGTATATAATTAATTAGAAAAATAAATAAAATCTCATTGAAAATTAATGATAACATAGGAATTAGCCTGCTACTATTAACTACATTAATCATTGTTAGCAGTAAATGAAACTATATTACATTTATTCAAAACTTCGAAGTATGTTTTTCTTATTGTTACTCTCATTACATTATGTTAAAATTGTCTAAAATATTCAATTCACAAAAGTGAAATTGTTTTTACATTTTGCATTAAAATATTATAATAAAGTTTCTGATAACAGTTTCCGTTTTTTAATATTAACATTAAACTTTATAATTATTTTACAAAAATTCGTCGCACCAATCGGAAAGGCACTGATAACAATCATTAGACTGCTTTGCATTAGCTGAACACACATCCTTTAACCATTCTTGAAATAATTCTCTGTCTTTCTTCAAGACCAAATATTGCCCAAGAACTACGTACGCCTGTATATTTTAATAAATAAAATTTATATTAATTTTTTAATAAATATTTAATAAATTCTATAAGTGCTTTTAGCTTTATTTATATAAATAATGTTAGTGTAAATTCAATATTATGTATTATTTTATTATCGTTATGTTAGAAAAAAAATTCAATTAGAAAATATAAAACAATTTTTTCAAATTGTACTTATAATTAGAAATTACAATTATTTAATATTAAGATATTTTATACTTTGTCAAAGCCAGCAGCTTCTAATCTGCGCCCTAGAACTTCTCCAACTCCAGCAAGATCTGTAACAGGTTTATCACCCATTGGCTCTGCAATAAAGTTTTTATGCTTTTGCGATGTGCTGGACATGTTCCTTCTATAATCAAAAACATTCATTACTATGTACTCACATTGCAGCATTAAATATCAATTATTTATTTTCATAATGAAATATAATAATAAAGCAAAAAGTACGCTTCTAATTTATATCTACAATGTATTGTTGATACATACATTTTTTAATATAATACTTAAAAAATCAAGTAGTAGTAATATTTTTACAGGATACGTACATTTGTTAATTTACTTTTATAAACTGTATTCAAAATTTTAATATTAATAACTGATTTTGTGAAAAACAGTTCTTATTTATATATAGTTTGAATTCCTACTAATATAAATAATGTATTCCTAATTGTTTAATGATTTACAACACAGCAAAAATATGCATCTTCTTGACAAAATGTGACGAATAACAGAAATTTCCTAAACAACACTATTTTCCTACACGCATACGTACACAACAGTGATTTATATAAAAATATAGAATAGAAACCCTATTAACTATGGCGCTTGTAACGGCTGATTTCTATGTAACAGCATAATCGAATTTTTCATGAAACAGAATATATATGAAATTTCATTCATTATCTAGGAAACAATAAAGATACAATATTTGAAATATGTTTTTTGATATAATAAAATCGTACAAAATTTCATATTGAAAACTAATTTTATGTTTCCCTTTCATGTTTAAAACATTTTTTTTTATGTAAAAAATGTGTTGATATAAATATTGTTAATTTCAACTATATAATAATTTCATAAAAGGCAAGAAAATACATAAAATTATAATATCGTATTAACTCGCAAATCTGACATGCCACATCATAAAGTGTCGACACCGTCGATGTATTTATAACCAGAAAGCGTTTCGTTTCTTGTCTGTTCGTTTTCGAAATTGGGTTATTGTTGAAAAGATGGAGCAGTCAAGATGTGAAATACAAGTTGAAGCGTGTACCGCCGTTAAAGTGTGTTAAATTTTATTCTAATTCTTCACAATAACTTTGTAAAGTTCAAATTAGTGTGAATATTAATAAGACTGAGAAAGTAGTACAATTTTTAACATATATCGTGCTCTAATCACGGAAGAGCCATTATGTTGTGTCAACGTAATCGACGGCAGCACTGACGCCTCTTCAGTAATTAACCAAACAAAATGGACACCAAGATAACGATTAAGCGAATATTCGTGCAATAAATTTATATGGAATACCCAGGAGAATGGGATTAACATATACGTTACAGTGAGTCTTAATTTAATATATTATTAATCCTAACCATTGATAATAACATTTGCAAAATTTGTATAAATTGCTTATGTCTTCTAATTTAACAATATTGAAACTTAATTTTGACATTTCAATTTAGAGCTGAAGTATATTAGTAAGGTATGTTACATATATAACATTAGTTTAATGTAAAATGAAATTTTTAATTTTCTTTGAGTTCAAATACTGATTTGCTTTATACTTGTAATTTTCTGTTGTTATGAATGGTCTCTTTGCAAGCTCTTGTAGAAACATAAATTCCTGATTCCACTTTTATATTTGATATTTCAAAATAAAATTTATTTTGATATATGTCGAATTAATTCTATTACATACAGTTTGAAATACTCGGTGTAATTTTTATTACTTTGTTTTATTTTTATTAAGCAAAAGAACTGATTACAAAGCATCATTATTATATAGATATTAATGGTACACTAAAATTAATATGTATTAAATTATTCTTCCCAATACAGTGAATAAATTCACCATTATATTATTTATTGTATTAGAATCTATTTGAATTTAAATAACAGAATTTAGAACATTAATTTTGATAAAAATTTGTTATTGTTGATTTAAACAAGGTAAGCATAAAATCATTTGTTATAAATATTTAATAACTTATATGTTGAAATAAAATACAAAAAGAGAAGCTATTTAATTACAATTTTTATTTATTTTTCATTTAATCATTATTTTCTTTTTCCGTAAATAAAAATCATTAAACATTCGTAATATATTTTAAATAGTTCGCTTAAAACAATGAAATTATATGTAAACAATGAAACAATTAAAAATTTATTATTCATTATTAATTAGTGTAGTATATAAATTACGTACAATGCATCAATTCAAACTCTGTTTTTCCCAAATTTGCATATAAACAACAAAAATTAAATATAATGTTAAATAAGGTTATGATTCATTAAAGATGTCATATATATACGTACATTTAAGCTTATACTTAGAAGACAGGATTGGTTAATCGAATATCCTGCCCTGGTATCCTACTTTATAAGGTAAAATCTGATTGGTTCTCTTTGTGGTATAATTCGGACTCCGCCTTACTACCGCCAATTGCGTTGTGTGTTTTTACCATGCTACAGAATACTTTATGTATTAGGAATATAATTCTTGGAAGGATGCAGTGTTTGATCTTTCTTTTTCTCGCCCTTTTTCTTGCTATTTTATCTTAGACATTCACAGAGAATGTATTATTTATTTGTGTATGTATATATTACATCTATATATTTTCTCGCGTGTACATGCATATATTCGCGCGAAATTTATGGTCTTCAATGTTTTACAATCAAGTTATAAATGTATATTGATTACAGATATTTCAGATATAGTGTTTATTAATATAAGAATAAAAATTTTGACGTTTAATTTTATTTTATTGATTTATATTAAGTTATTTCAATTTATAATTCAGACTTTAACAGATTGTTTATGTATGTACATATATACATGCATATATAATTGTAGTATTAAATATAATTTTTAAAGAATGCTTTATTATGTTAACTTTGCGAAACAGACTACACATTACATCTACGTATAAATAAATATTAGTTGTTATAAAAGGTTTCAAACGTAATTATTAAGTGAATTAAATTTGCTATTATTTTTCAGTTAATCCGAGCTTTGCGTTTCTATTATTATAGCACGATCGAAGTGGTGCCAGAACTTCTTCCAGAAATTCTTTTAATTGAATTTCAATATATTTCCTCGGACTGATTTTTAAACATTCAGTAGCTCCATGATTATAAGTGATCAGTTATCATATTAATAACAATTGTATTTATAGTAAATTTATCTAATATCATATATGTTGTCATAAAGCAAATTTGTTCCTTTTAAACAAACGCGTATTCTCTAAAGTTATAAAATACATAATTTAACTTCCATTTGTTTTTTTTTACATAAGATGTGTGGACATTCGGGTGTAACATAGCTTTAGTTTAGATAAGGATAAGTGTAGGACATAGAGCTTTCCATCATATACTTTTAATTTTGGGGGATTAAATATAGACGTCAAAAAAAAAAATGTTTTATATCTACATTCTTTAATTTTCAAAATGTTCTAATTTACAAATTTCCAGATTTTCAGATTAGTAAATCATCAAATCGTCAAATCTACAAATCCTCGAATTTCCAAATTTTCACTTTTTTAAATTTGAAAGTTAGGAAATTTGAAAATTCACCAATCAAAAAGCAACGAGTGGTGGGGTTTACTTCCCCTACATCGCCATTTTCCGTAGGGGAAACCTACCGTTCTCGTTACTGTACCATGCTCAGGCGTTTATAAGTAGTGAAGAGAGATGCGCGCGCCACCAGGTGGTGCAATGAGTGAGTGTGCGCGCATGATGTGAAAGGTAGCTGTGTAAGTTTCTACAGATGTCATCATGTTTAAGTGGTGTGCGTAGCGATCTCCGTCGTGCAGAACAGGATAGGATAGGGTAGGGTAAGAGAGAAGAGTAGTTTTTCGTTGTGAACTTTGATGGGAGGGAGTGAACGAATGTTGGGAGGGGGGAAGGGGGGGCAAAGATGTGTAGAATGATTCGGACACGCTTGCACCTCGACGGTCCGTGCCGCCGCAGCCGCAGCCGCAGCCACCGTCGGTGAAAACCTTGTGTACGCGCGCGCAAACAAGGGTGGTTTTTCGATAAAACATTAATATATAATTATATTTATCTAATAATACAAGTTTTTAGCCGCATTTACACGAAATATACGGGAGAACTGTGAATCGTACAAAGTGAAGTGACGCTTTGGTGCTTGAATATCGAGCGTCGCGGTGGCCGCTATGAGTTCTCTCGGAAGCCCAAACGGAAATCTCTCACGATAATGGCGTACTTTCCGACGATCCGTGCTTTTTTTTCTACGAAGTCATTTCAATTACTTTTGTCATTATAATATACTCATATTTTGTTCGTGGTGCATTCGAATTTCTTGCGGATTCAACGAAAAATAATCGGGAATAAAATACACTCGAAATAAAAGTGTGAGAACTTTCTGTACCTATCTTGCAATTTCTTCTGTTCACCCTTGTAATGTACTTAATGTGTGTATGTGTGTTTTAGTTTATATTCTAACGAATACAAGAATATTGTTTTGTACGGTTTAGTGCCACTGTTAGTGATTCTCAGGTTCGTAAGGTGTTTTTTTCTTTTCGATTTTTTCATTTTATGTTTATGTATCGTACATATTGATATTTCGACGATTTTATAAATCAATTTCTCAATTCTACCAGCGTGTCAATTAGTACCGTGCCATAATACCATATTGTTACTTTCGAAAGGTACTGATTATTTTACAAGTTTATTAACAATTCATTGACTGTAATTTCAAATTTTTATCAGCATGTTTAAACAAATTGAATACAAAATAATTAATATATTTTTGAATGTCTAAAAATGTGAGTAAAACCTACTAGATTCTTTTATAATATATTTTATTTTGCTATATCATTTAATTGTAAAGTGAGTTATATGACGAAGTATTTGTAATTCTTATCTTGAATGTATAACTAAGTAACAATCATTCTCTGTCGTTATTAGTAAATTTGTGAAATCAAATTATATTCAATTTAGTCTTACATTACTTTTGGTTAGTATGTATTACTTTTGATTTTTTTATACGATTAGGTTATGTTAATCTGATTATACTATAAGAATGTATGAATATGTTCAGTGTATAAAAAAAGTTGAATTTATGTAAACAGAAATAAGTCTATGAAAATACACTTTGTATGATATTCACATTTTTAGAAAATAAATGTAAATATATAAATACTTACTCAATTTTAACAATTACATATATCTTTTATATCAATTATTATGAATTTAAACATCATTTCTAAAATAATTTTTATACAATATAAATCATAATGTATCTTTTATTATTAAATATCTTATAAAACATTATATTTAAAGTGACATCAAATAAGTATTATAGAATCATATTTGATACAATATTTCTAATTCTCAAATTTCTAAATTTAATAAACGCATTAGGATTATTAATAATATATTTAGCGTGTGCTATTTCTTATAGATATATTTCATTATTTATAATCATTGATATTATTGATTATTTATCAATCATTTATTTTAGGGTGTTTTACTACAATATTTTTATTAGTATCAAAACATTATAGTACAATAATAGTTTGCACATATCTATGTATGATATTATAAATGAGGACATGTTCCAAGGGGGAAAGGTTATAGCGATTATGAGAAATTAAGCCATAAGCGTATAGCTTTTCCCCTTTGGCATTTGTCATTATCATCATATACATTTATATTAAGTTATTTGAAACTAATATATATAATAATTGAACAAATATCTTAGTGAAATATGAAAGTTCTAAAATTTATATCAAGTTATTTGTACACGTTGTTTCAGGCAAAAAAGACGCGAATTAACAATGGGCACGTTAATGACTAAAAGAGAGACTATACAATATTCTCTTAAGCCTGAAACAGAGGCGAAGAGTCCTGCAGCATAGACATGGACTCGTACGATTTGTTTGGTGAAGATGTTAGTGGCTCGATGCTTGATGCTCTTCCTGACCTCGGGGGGAACGATCATTTTGACCCTGCAGGCACAACTAATTCTGTGGTAGTATCTAGAGATGGTCCTAACCCTGGTGTTAATGGAGGAGGGAGTTACATTAGTCAATCTTATATATCTCAAGAATCTACGCTTCAAAAACTAACTTCATTTGGTGGACCTGAATTTGGAAGTTCTAATCAATTGCAAAATCCATCGCAGCGCAATATGTTTAATCAGAATCTTGGAACATTTGACAGCAGTGCACCACAGCGTGCTATGGTGCCAGGAGCATTTCAAAATCAAGCTCGAAGTATGGCACCACAACATAGAGGACCTCATCCTGGTAGTGGAGGACAATATCCTAATTATAATGATAATATGTATTCTATGGAGCAACAGCATTCAATGACTAGAGCAAATATGTCCATGGATCCAAGTATGCAAGGATGGCCAGGTAGTGGAAGTGCTTATCCACAAATGCAGAGACATTATAATCAGATGGCTCCACAACCTGGTACTTATCGACAGCATATACCTCCACAATATTCTCATCAACAAGATCAAAGTGGAGTTATGAATCAAAAATTACAGCAACAACAACATTTTGGTAATCAGCAAAGCATGATAGGAAATATGGGTGTACCGCATCAAGCGATGCAAGCTGGTGGAACGAGCAGCGTTTATCAACATATGGTTGGACAACAACAACATTATCAGCAAGGGAACTCTGTGACAATGTATCAAACATCTCCTGGATATCCAGGCTTTGCTTCGGCTATTCATCAACAGCAGCAGCAACAACAGCAACAGCAAAATCAACAACCTCCACAAAGGATGCCACATCATCATCCATCTCATCCAACTCATCAAACACATTCTTCACATACTCAGCAATATTCTCAACATTCGCAACATCCTAACACGCAACAACAACCAATAGATCCACAATATTCTCATCATGCCTCTTCAATGTATAATCAACCTCAACATTCTGGACCAGCAACACAGTTTGGCACTGCTAAACATGCTACGAGTCCGCAATATCGTGCAACTTTTCCACAATTATCTCCTCAAATGTCACCTAGGCCTCAGATGTCACCACGACCACCAGCAGTACAACAACAGATGTCTCCTAGACCTATTATGTCACCAGCTAAACCTAATACCTTATCTCCACATCCACATGTTCAACTTCCACATCAACAATCAAATCAACCTGGTGCAATAGCTGCATCACCTTGTCCTCCAACTTCGATGCAAATGAATCCATCTCCACAACAAACTACGCTTCAAGCATTGGAACAAATGGTGATTCCAGGTGTTACTCCGACAAATTCGAACGTTTCAAATCAAGATTATAATCAATATCAAGCACGTCCAGCAATGTCACAAACACCGAACATTTTATCTCAGTCTACTGCACAAAATTCTATGCAACCTATAACAGGTCCCAGAATGCCAATGCCAGCTCAATGGTCACATCCACAACAGCAATCACAAATAAGACCAAGTGCAAATGAAGATAGAAATGTAGTGGATGCTCCTCAGCCTTCAGTATCTGAACAAAGCACACCAATATTTCCAGTAACTGGAACAGAAGCTGTACACAGTGTTGCAGAAACTACAACAAGAGATTCTACAGATTCTGTTCATAATCCAATTGAACCAGCAAAACAGGAAAGCGAGGTATTGCATCAGAATGTTCAGGAACCACAGCAAGATGTGCTTAATCAACAAACAGAACCTTTAATGCCAAGTAATTCTCAAAATAATTCACCTTTGGAGCATACAGCTGGAAAAATTTCTCAAGAAACTGTACAGTCATTGCCAGCTTCTTCTAGTACAAATGGAAATGTTGATTGTCCAAGTATAGCGACATTACCTCAGCAACAGCTACCACAAAATCAAATTCAAAATCCTGTTTCAACAATTGAAAATCAGAGTAAATGTGATACAAAGCAACATGATCAACATTTAGAGATGAACTCAGTAAATGGTCCATCGAATAATAATATAACTCCACAGTCTCAACAGCCTGCAGTTAGCAGTCAAGCAACGCAACAACAACAGCACAATCAACAACAACAACAGCAACAGCAACCTATTAATTGTCCGCAGCAACAAGTACAGCAAGTTCATATGAATCAGTCTCAGGTAGTATCGATGCAACAATCTCCAGTACAATCCCAGCAACCTTTGCAGCCATCGCAACAACCACAATTGAGTCAAGTGCAACAACTAGGACAACAATCTTCGCATCAACAAGTGCAACAAATAAATACTTCTCAACAACAAGCACCAATTGCTCAATCTCAACAATCTACATTAAATCAAACACAACAGTCACAATCTCAAATTTCTCAATCTCAATTAGCACAGCCATCACCATCTCAACCAGCTCCAGTTTGTATAACACAAGTACAATCGACCCAACCATCTCAACCGCATATCGCGTCACAAGTTGGTATAGTGCCTCCAAATGCACCATTAATTTCACCTCAAATATCCCATCAACCTCAATTACAAGCTCCTATACAAAATACAACCTCTCAGTTACCAAACCAAACCAATCAGGTTCCTCCCACACATTTAAATGGTCAACAAATTCCTACAGTTAATCAGAGTAGTAGTATAGTACTACCTCCTCATCAAACTGCAGTGTCTGTGCCAAATTCCCAAACGTCTCATCAAGTACAACAAAATTTTACGGAATACACAAATATTCCGAAAAATAATATGTTTCCAAATGAAATGATGGTGGGTTCTGGCCAACAGTATCCTTCTAGTGGTGATATGGTTACTGGTAGCACTATGCCAAATATGTATAATATACCACCTAATCCAACATCAACTGGAGTTACATCTGGTGGTTTTAGTACTTCTTGTACTCCAGTTACACACCATCAAGAAAGAGCTGCTTTGCAACAACAGTTGCAAGAATTGTACTGCATGCCTCCAGCTACTGAGAATCAAGAAAAAATTGTTGCCATACAAGAAAAGTTACAAGCTTTACAGCAACATGAGAGTACTGATCAGTGTAATGGTGGGCCTCAATGCATATTACAAACACCTATGTTTACAACAGCTGTTGTTGATAGTCCACAAGTAAGTATTTAATTTATTGTGACAGTTCTTTTTTTGTAAAAAAAGGCAGTAAAACTTTTTTAAACGTTTTTTAATAGGTTTCAAGTACTACAGGTCGTGGTCGTGGTAAAGGTACACCTAGAGCTAAAAAGAGTAGAAAAAAAGCTGACAAAGAAGCAGCTGCTCCTCCTATTGTTGCTCAACAACAGCCAGAACAACCATTGTCAGATAATCAAGTAACTCCCGGAGATAGTAGCAATATTGTTGATAGTGCTGCAGATTCCGAGGACATCAAACCATCTTCTGGTGACATGGAAGAGGAATGGAATAAGGGTAGAAAATCCCGACCTCCTAGGAAACCGCGTAAACCAAAGGAACCAAAAGAACCGAAAGAACCAAAAGAGCCAAAAGTTAAAAAAGAGCCAAAACCACCAAAGGAAGCAAAATCACCTAAAGCACCAAGGAAAAGAAATAAAGATAAAGATTCGACAAAACGTAATAGAAAGTAAGTTACCTTGTTTGTTTTTTCGTATATGATATTTTATAGAAGCGTATTTTATAAAATATGTTGTATCTTCGTAGAAAGACTAATCAATCTGAATCAGCTGATGATGAAATTGCACAAGAAACAGAGGAAACTGCTGTTTCTGATTCAAGTGCAATTAAAGAAGCAGATGTGAAGTTATCTGAACCGTCCATTCAAGGTGATCAAGAGCAAGTAGATTCTTCAACTTCCGAGCCTATAATAGTTGAAACAAAAGATCAAAGCAAGCAGAAAGCAGAATCGGAGGATAGTCCAACTGATGATAAGAAAGAAGAAAATTCAGATGTTGGTACAAATGTAGAAACTGTTACGCCCAATAAAAAGAAAGCTGCTGCTCGTAAAAGATCTGTTGGAAAAGTTTCAGCAGGAAAATCTCCTAGAACTTCAAAGTATGTTATTTGAAATGATTTTTGATTTTATTTATTAAAAACGAGTATAATTTATTAATCTGTTATTTTCTGTAAATATGTGTGTTTATTTTTCATATTTATACAATTATTTTAGAAAACGAAAAAGTCGAATAGCACCCGATTCTGATGGAGAAGAATTAGCAGCAACACCTCCACCATCACCGGAAGCTGGGGATGATAATAAAAGGCGTTCTGCAAGAAATACGCATCGTAAAAAGTATGTTGATGACGTAATGCTTAGATTCTCGGATGACGATGTACCTATACAAGATGCTCAACTTGCGAAAAAAGTAGAGGGTGTAAACCCAGCAAAACCAGTCTCTGTTAAAAAAGAAAACGAAGGTGGTGAAGTTGGGCCTAATAAGCCTAATTTTGTATATATAGTATGTATTACGTTATATTGTATTATTTTGAAATTCTAAATATAAAATTTTAAATATTAACCATTTTTATGACTATACAGAATACAACAGATGAAGATTCTATGGTCGTGCAACATATATTGTGTTCTCGTATGGGAAAGAGAGAAATTAAGCCAACGATTCCAGAAATAAAATCAGAATCATCTGATGAAAAACACGAAAAAACTACACCTGATGTAAAGAATGAAGAAAAAGAAAACGAAAGTAAGGAAGAATCGTCCGAGAAAGAGTCAACTTTGGAAACTGTCAATAAGGATGAAAACGTTATTGAAAGTTCTGAGGATAAAAATAACGATGATAATGATGTAAAAGATAGAAGTAAGCACGAGGAAAAAATTGTAGAATCTAAGCAAGAAAATATTGTAAATGATGTGAAACCTCAACTAACGGAAGTTGAGGAGTACTTTGTTAAGTATAGAAATTTTTCGTACTTACATTGTGAATGGAGAACCGAAGAAGAATTATATAAAGGTGATAAGCGAATTCAAGCAAAATTAAAAAGATTTAAGCAGAGACAACAACAAAATACGAATATCTTTGAAAATGTAACTACGATTTTATAATTATATATTTTATCAATTTGTTATAGACAATTAATTTTGTTAAATTTGTACTATTTCATTTGATTATGAAGTAAACAAGTATAAATGATTATCAGAAAATAATTATTGATTTTTTCAGACCGAAGATGATCCATTTAATCCAGATTTTGTAGAAGTGGATAGAGTACTTGATGAAGCAACACACACAGATCCAACAACTGGAGAAACTTTAAAACATTATTTGGTTAAATGGCGATCTCTTCAGTATGAAGATTCTACGTGGGAATTAGAAGAAGATGTTGATCCAGAAAAAATAGCTCAATTCATAAGATTTAATAAACTGCCTCCTAAAGATCAATGGAAGGTAATATATTATTTATGAATAATTATTTTCAAAATTAAGTCTATGATAAACATTTATAATTCACGTATTTAAAAATCTATTTAGCCAAAAAAGAAACCAAATGCATCAGCATGGGTGAAATTAGAAGAGTCACCGATTTATAAAAATAACAACAGTTTACGACCATATCAGTTAGAAGGTCTTAATTGGTTGCTTTTTTCCTGGTATAATGGACATAATTGCATTCTTGCGGATGAAATGGGTTTAGGAAAAACTATTCAATCTTTAACTTTTGTGGATGCAGTTTACAAATATGGCATTCGTGGACCATTCTTAATTATAGCGCCCCTTTCAACCATTCCAAATTGGCAACGTGAATTTGAAAGTTGGACTGATATGAATGTTGTAGTATATCATGGATCGTAAGTTTCACAACTGCATTTTCACATATTCGAGAATAAAATATTTTTTATTTACGATATACTTCATTATTTACAGTGCAGCGAGTCGAACAATGCTTCAAGAATACGAAGTTTATTATAAAAATGAAAAAGGACAACAAATTAAAGATTTGATCAAATTTAATGTACTGATAACTACATTTGAAATAATTATAACAGATTTTAATGAATTACGGGGATATAATTGGAGACTCTGTGTTATAGACGAAGCTCATAGGCTGAAGAATAGGAATTGCAAATTGCTTGAAGGTCTTAGACAGTTGAATTTAGAACACAGAGTTCTTTTATCCGGTACACCTTTACAAAATAATGTCAATGAGCTTTTTTCGTTATTAAACTTCCTTGAACCAGTACAGTTTTCCAGTAGTGAAGCATTCCTTAAAGAATTCGGTAATTTGAGTAGTGAAAGTGAAGTTCATAAGTTACAACTTCTTTTAAAGCCAATGATGTTGCGTCGACTTAAAGAAGATGTGGAAAAATCATTAGCCCCAAAAGAAGAAACAGTAGTTGAGGTAATTATAATTTAGCAAATATTATTATACCTATTATATTTTAGTATAGCAATATGTTTCTCTTTTTAGGTGGAATTAACAAATATTCAGAAGAAATATTATCGTGGTATCCTAGAAAGAAATTTTTCTTTTCTTGCGAAAGGAACCACGTCAGCTAACATTCCGAATCTTATGAATACAATGATGGAACTAAGAAAGTGCTGTATTCATCCATTCCTACTTAATGGCGCAGAAGATCAAATTCAGTTGGATTATAAGACTGGTGAAAAGGAAGATTCAGAAGCTTACTATCATGCATTAGTAAACAGCTCTGGAAAAATGGTTTTAATCGATAAATTGTTGCCAAAACTTAAAGCTAGTGGGCACAGAGTATTGATATTTAGTCAGATGGTGAAATGTTTAGATTTGTTAGAAGACTATCTATTATATAAAAAGTAAGTTTACTGATTTTACAATATAAAGTCATTGTTGCTCGTGAATTTCTTCCCTTTATTTTCGTAGATGTTGATAACAAAATTTTTATAACAAAGTATAAGTAAAATTCTCAATGAAAAATATTTATTTAGGTATCCATATGAAAGAATTGATGGTCGAATTCGAGGAAATTTAAGACAGGCTGCCATTGATCGTTACAGTAAACCCGATTCTGATAGATTTGTTTTTCTTCTTTGTACAAAAGCTGGAGGTCTTGGTATCAATCTTACTGCAGCAGATACAGTTATTATATATGATAGTGATTGGAATCCACAAAATGACTTACAGGTTTTGAATTTATATTATTTGAAAAATATATTTTACTTCTGTTCTCTTTTTATATCATTTGATTTTTCAATTGAATATTACTTAATAAATAAAGTAGTTATTAGAATATTTTATTCGTTGTTAGATTAAAAATACATTAGCTGAGTACTTTTTATGCAGGCTCAAGCTCGATGCCATAGAATTGGCCAACAAAAGATGGTTAAAGTGTATCGTTTGCTTTGTCGAAACACTTATGAAAGAGAAATGTTCGATAAAGCTTCTTTAAAACTTGGATTAGACAAAGCTATTTTACAATCAATGAACACCAGTCAAGGAGGCAAAGATCCTAGTAATAAACAATTGACTAAGAAGGAAATAGAAGATTTATTAAAAAAGGGTGCTTATGGTGCTATTATGGACGATGACAATGCTGGGGATAAGTTTTGTGAAGAAGACATAGAACAAATACTTGAACGAAGAACACAGGTAAATTAAATAAATGTTTATTATATAATTTAGATTAAACTATTGTCTTTGAGTAATATTTATTTGTATAATTTTGATTATGCAGATTATTACGATAGAAGCGGAAAAAGGTTCAACATTTTCCAAGGCTAGCTTTGCGTGTTCCTCTAATCGATCGGACATTAATATTGACGATCCAGATTTTTGGAAAAAATGGGCGAAGAAAGCAGAGATCGATACAACAGAAAAAAAGGAAGAAGATGAGTTAGTGATATCAGAACCAAGACGGAGAACGCAAATTAAACGATATGGCCATGATGAATCTGTTGTTATGTCAGACCTGGATAGTTCAGATGATAATAGCGACGATGAAACAAGTAGTGGGTTAACAGGTAGAGGTATGTTCATTATTTGTGCATGTTAAAACACAATACCATCCTTAGCATTATTACTTCATTGAAATTCCGTTACCTGACGTGGATTACTGATCTACGGTAATTACTAAGGTATTGGGGGACATATTTATATATTTTGTTTGACATGCATTTTTAACAATGTTTTCTATATAAACTGACAGTTTGTTCATTAACTTAATAAATTATTTATTTACAACAAGTTTTTTTTGCATACACAAAAATATGCATTACAATGTTTAAACGATTACATGTACATAAGTACCTCATATATAAATACGAGTAAAATTATGTAAAATATCATTTATTACTGCTACTTTATTTTTTAATTAAAACACTAACATGTTTATACATACATATAAACCATAAACATGCATGTCCAATGTAATAGTCATCATCGAATATGCTATACAAAATATTTAAATAATTGTTCTATGTCAAATAAGGTATAGTCTATGTTCTTTATTACATATAGTTCCAAAATTATGTCAAATTGAAAGATTTCTAATAGCGAATAAGTCTTAAAACTTTACCTTTTTCCTATTTTTGCGTTATTTGATAATTAATTACATAATTTTGGAATATCTTGCAATGCATGACAAAGCATAGCTGTACTTCTTTTTATGACACATAAGATCCTTAATTTTCTGTTTATACGTTGAAAACAAAAGATGTATATGTTATCGAATATATGTCGAGACAGATCTTCAAATCTCATGTTGTTCACTTATTATAAAGACATAAGTTATCATGACAAAGAATGTGTATAATTTAATTTGTTTATTAAGTATTGCTTCACTCATATTTGCAAAGTAGCGGTTTGTTCCTCTCTTTGCGAACGCTTTATAATGTGTCTGCACTTAACGTCGCTTAATTTACCAGTTAATTTACTTAATAATATTTAATTTATTTTTGTTTCAAAGAAAAGATGTTCTTATCACGATTGTTTATTTAAAATTGCAAGCAACATTTGTTTATAGCAAATACACAATTTTAGAAATATTTCTATTTATGTGTGTGCTGTCTTTATATTGTATCGTTATTGCAAAATCATTTATATTCCTGTATTGTGAATTTAGATTTACCTAGATATATTTGTTATTCTTCTACATAACTTTTGGCGATGAATTTAATAACCGTGTCTGTGTTTATCATTATAAGGTAAAAAACGAAGAGATAAATTTAGCAAGAAGACTCGGAAGTTCTGTGACGAGTATGTTCCCCGAGAAGGTGAAGTGGTGTACGGTAGCTGGGCAAGAAGTGAATGCTTCAAAGTGGAACGAGGTTTACTAACTTTTGGATGGGGTCGATGGGAAGAAATTCTTCAACATAGCCAGTTTCGTCGAGGATGGCGTGAAGTAGATGTTGAAGATTGTGCTAGAGTAATTTTACTATACTGCCTCCGATACTATCGTGGTGATGAGAAGATTCGTAACTTCATTTGTGACCTTATTACGCCCGTGGAAAATGGAGAAAAAATAAAAAGTGCGTGTGTGAATACCAGTGGGAGAAATAATAGACAAAAGAAAAAAGGGCGGATTAGAGAAGGCAGAGAAACACGTGGATCAATGGTTAACGGAGGTCCAAATGATCCTAATCATTGGAGTAATGCTGAGAAATATGATGGAGATATATTTCTTGAAAGTAACTACAGGAAACATTTAAGTCGTCACGCAAACAAGTACGTATAATAATTGATTTATACAATTCTGAAGATTATTGTCAACAAATTTGTAGATACAGTGGAGTCTCGTTAGATGGCCGTGGATGGGACTGTAAGACCCAGTACAAAATTGTGGAATGGATCATATAAATGGTACTCTTTCCATGAAGCGTTTCATTGTTAAAATTTTACTGTCAGCGTATTAGCTTGCGAATTCTAAATTTCAACATTTGCCAATTTAAAAATTTTTCTTAACAGACTATGTAAACGGAAACCATTTGGCGAGACTGTACTGTACAAAATCAATGATACAATAATATAGATAATCTTTTTATTATGTACAGGGTACTGTTACGAGTACGAATGCTTTATTATATCAAGCACGAGATTATTGGAGATTTAGTCCAACATATTTCTGATGGTGTTCATGTCAGGTTAGTGATTTTATGAACTCGTATTTACTTACAAACCATTATTCTCTGCTCAACCAACTTATCATGAAATATCATGCACTTACATGCTTATATAAAGCTTTATAGTTGCATGTGCGATGTATTTGTTTATCCTGGGAGCTGTAAATGTATGAGGAATGCTCATAGAGCTACATTGTTCACTTTGTAACTCTATAAAAATACCATTAATCACTTATCCTACATTACTAATATAAAAATCATCCCAATCCTGTTCTATAAATATCTATACAAATATATACACACACAATTTTTTTCAAATACTATAACCACTTTATACGGCTTAAAATGGTCAAAGATGGTCAACTCAGCAATGGTCATGGTAAGAAAAAAATTAAAAAGCAGTGCACTGTATTAAAGGGGCAAACAGAACAGGAAGTTTAAAATTTATTATCAATTATATTTATTGAAAAAAAGAAAATGACAAATATAAATAATAATTTCTTAAGTTTATTCAATAAAATAGGAGGCTTCTCTATATTTATTTAAGAATAATTACTGTGGTTCATGATAGTTATTGAAATTCATGGAAATATTCATGGAAAATTTGTATAATTTTAATATCTAATTGGCATACATAAATTGGCAAATTGTAAATGAAACCGCCCTACAGTGCGTTGCGGATAAACCCTCCACAGTTGACGGAACGACCGGCGAAGTGGTGGGACTTGCAAGCAGACAAATCCTTAATAGTTGGCTGCTACAAACACGGCTACGAGAATTACGACCAGATGAGGATCGATCCCGCGCTTTCTTTCATTTCAAGCTGTCCTCCCCCTTCCCAGTCTCAGACTATGCAAAATAAGTAAGTAATTATTCTCTTTATGCTGTTTTTTATATCCATGTGTCACTGCTGTTTCATTCTAACATACATTCCTTGCATGTTGTTTAAATTTGCTTCAGATAATGCTTCCGCTGAAATTAATGTAAATTTTCCTTTTCATTTTATTTGTAATTTAACAACAAAAATAATTCTGTATATCCATTTGTTATAAAGTATCACCTTCTATGAGCTTTTATTTACAGCAAAGAAAGATGATGTATATATATATTGTATATGTGAAACAATATTCAAAGAATTCTTAACTGTCTTTTTCAAACAAATATAGACATTTTTATTTATTTAAGACTTTACTTATTTTATTTGAAATGGCAAAAAAATTTGCTTGTGAAAATTATAGAACTAAACAATATTGTATCCACTTCATATTGCCATAAGTATTGCCACATTATATCTTAAACTATGAAAATAAAACCACTAATAAATGGATTGTTTTATCTATGATTAATAGTATTAAATTCATAATAAAACTACCACCAACATTTCAAGGTGGTAAATGTATCAATTTTCTTAGTTTGAATATTAAGTGTCTTTAAATTATAGTTTCAAATTAACTATTTACAGTTAAGTATATTGTGCATTTTTCTAGAGATATGAGTAATTAAATATATTATATACTTGAGCTGTTGAGTCAGGTTAACAAAATTTAAATGAGGTTTGTCAGTGACCAGAAGCATCCGACATCAGTCAGGTTGCTCAATTACATTTGGAGGAGAAGTTGGAGAAAATTCAATTTAGTCCGACTTAATCCAACCTGATTCGAGTAAAAAATATCCGTTACACGCCAACCTCATTATTTTCAGAAATATATGCGCATTAGAAATATTTGTTTGTAGAAATTAAATCAGTTGTAAAAATAATTTCTGACTTCATACATATGTATGATTAAAATATAATTTCAGTTTAATCGTTTGAAATTTCAGTAGTAGCAGCAGAGATGATACTAGCTTAGAAAATGATATTGAAGACACTGAATCTATCGGAATGATGAAAGATTTAAAGGATTCTGACAAATTTAGTCGGGAAACACCTACTGACTCACCTGCTATATCTAGTAAGGCTGATACACCTGGACCAGAACCTAGCAGCAGTCATGAAGGGAACGACGGCATGTTAGATGATGACAAAGCTTGGCCTTCAGTCGTTGATCTTAATACGCGCTTACGCCGTGTCATTTCTTCTTATCAGCGAAGCGTAAAGAAGGAAGATGTAAAAGTGTTACAAAAATCTAAAACGGGAATGGAAACTGAAACAACTGTAAATCATGCTGCGCCAATGAATGAACCACCTTTAAATATGCAAGGTTGGGATTTACAACAACTTGCTATGTATCTTCTGGTGAGTTATAATATCTAATATACAGCACTTTGAACATAGCTTTCCCTACAGTCTATCGTGTTCAGAAGTGTATTATTTAACTATAATTTCTAGATTCTAATCTTTTTTTCATTTCATACAGAAAATGGAAAGAAGAGAAAAAATGGAAGCTATGGTGAAAGAAAGAGAACGAACTCGTATCGAAGAACAAAAGACAAAATGGTCCCGCCGGGAAGAAAGTGAATTTTTACGAGTTGTTTCTACATATGGTGTAAATTATGATAGGAAAAAAGCACAATATGATTGGACTAAATTTAAAAGTATAGCTAGATTTGATAAGAAGACAGATAATGATCTTACGGATTATTATATGTCTTTTAGAGCAATGTGTAAGAAGGCCTGTAACGCTAAATTAAATGATGAAGATGGTATGTTCATAATTTTATTTGTTTTATAATAACCATATAGTACATATTCTGTTCAATTCATCCTTGATTTTCTGCAAATTAAATATGATTAGTATTTAAAGTAATGTAGTATACTTTGAATGTATATACAGTGTCAAATGTTTTTAAATACTAGAAAAGATTATAAATCGGAAATTGATATTGTAATACTCGCATACATTTAAAGAACATATATTGTCGTAAGCATATCTATAATCAGACGTTTGCTGTATTAAATTGAATATGTCAACATAATAGAAAATGATTTGTAAATATGTTGTGTTTGTCATTATAATACAACAAAATATAACTTATACATTCAGTACTATTACTTCACAATTAAGTGTTACGCATTTTTAAGGTCGTTAAAATATTAAAACATGTTGTACACATCTCAGATTTTTCAGACGTTCCTGTTGATCATCTTAGTCCAGCAAAAGCGAGACAAATCTTAGATCGTGTGGATCTTTTAAGTAAGATTCGCGAGGAAATTTTATCTCACCCTCATTTAGAAGAACGACTTTCATTATGTTTACCGTCGGGTGATACTCCTGATTGGTGGCAACCGGGAAAGCACGATAAGGAATTGCTTCTCGGAGCTGCAAAACATGGTTTAGGGCGTACCGATATAACTATTTTAAATGATCCTGATTTCTCATTTCATAAACTTCTAAATAAAAATATATATAGCAATATCCAATCGTCTAAAATTACAGACAAATCTGAGAAAGCAATTAAAATTGAAAATAGAGAAGACATATTGAAGTTTGATAAAGATGAAATACTTGTAAAGTTAGAAAAGGGTGAGGGTACTTTAAAGATAGAAAAAGTTGGTGCTAAGAAAGATAAAGATTTAAATATTATGGATAAAAAAACAGAAAATGCAGATTCGGAAAAGAGCCAAGTAGAATTAACTATAATTAAAGCTGAAAATAAAGTTGAAGAGAAGCCTATTAGCAATGCATTAACTATTACAACGATTGCAAGAAATACGCCGTCGGATAAGGACAATACTATAAAAGTAAAAACTGAAGAAAAAAGCGAAATAGTAATAGAATCAATAAAAAATGAAGTTTCTAAGACTGATCAAACAGTGGGGACTAGCAAAACAGATGAGATAAAAGTAAGTAATGTAACTGGAAGTACTGAAGAAACGACAACGACAATAAAGACAGAAAAGGAAAATGAAACTAAGGAAAAAGAAGTACCAAAAGTAGTTGAAAAGGAAGTTCAAGATGAACAACCGAAAGAGTCTCAGGTACAAGATACTCCTAAAGAAACAAATGAAAAAAGTTTACCGGAACAAAAAGATATTACAGAAACAACAGAGAAATCAACTGAAAATAACGAGAATACAACAGATCAAAATGATAAAGCTACCGTAAATTCAATAATTATGAAGGAAGAAGTAGATACACAAGAAGGAAAAGTAACGGACACATGTAAGGATAAAGCAAAAGTATGCAAAATCGAAGATAAATGTAATGTTCAAGCAGCAGAACTTAAAGCGATGTTTCCTGATTTGGAAGTTATTCAACCTTTGTCGCGATTGACGCAAATCGATACATTTGTTCTTCGAGACAAAGCAATAGATTATAACGAACCCACAGTTGTGCAACTTTTGTCACACGCTAGTAATAATACTGTGAAATGGCCAAAGGTAATTAGAAAATTGGTTAACAATGAACATAAAAATCTTCATATATAATGTTAATTGTATCATTCAAAATCAAATTCATTTTCTGCAATTACGAATATCATTTTTAACATTATATTACATTTTTATGCCTTTATTTAATTTTTTCAGGAGCATGCGATTGAAGCTCGTTTAATGCATATTGTACATGCAGTTGAACATAAAGAATGGCCTGTGTCTGTAAACTTCAGTGCTGGTGATGAATCAGATATTCCTTCAAATGAAAAAGAATGTTCAGAAGTTATAACTATAACTACTGATCACGGAATGTCACGTAATATAACACCCAGCAATAATATATCACAGTCTAAGAAACGCAAGAGGCATATTGCTATTGATGTAGAAACTGAAAGAGGTATTAAAATATACATAACTATTTAATAGTTATGTTATTTTTAAAATTTATTAAAATATAAAATTTATTAAAATTTATTAAAATATATTTATTAAAATATACATAACTATTTAATAGTTATGTTATTTTAATTAATAGTTTTTGTATTTATTTTTTATACTTTTCCATTTTTAGCGAAACTCCATGCATTATTAAATAGTAGCAGTCATACGGTTACTCAGACACCTGCAACTTTGAGTAAGCCTACTGTGTTGTCTGGATCTAATACGTGGGAAATGAATGAAGAATCACAGTCTGAAGAATCGAGACGTTCGACACCAGTTCAACCACCTCCGGCTCATCAACAAGCACGAACACCAAATATACCTTTCGATTTGAAATATACAGTTCCTGGAAAACCAACTGTAATTCCTGGAACTTCTAGTACTTTAACACCTATTGATTTATCTGCTGGGTATGATCTAGTTTCATTTTTTATAAACGTAAACATAAGACTATATTTATTTTTATAATTATTTATACAGATAATGTATTTATTTTAGGTATCCAAAAACAAGTACTGATAACAGTAAAGACATTATGAACGAGGTTCAGGATTTTTCAATGCCAAATAAAAATAAACAAATTAGCAGTAATAAAGGAAAATTAGATAGTATGTTAGATAAATTAATGAAAAGAAAAAATTGTGTATGTATATTTACCTAAATTATTTACTTTTTTTTAAATTATATAATATATGAATCAAAATTATATATATATATATCCGTTCCGCAGCCTACGGATGAACCTGTAATGGGAAAAGAGAAAAAACGTAGGAAATTGGATGAAATAGTACTAGGATTAAGTGCAGCAAAAGAACAGCAAAGCAGTCACTATCCTGAACATAGTAAAAAAAGTACAATTACACCAAATGTTACTGTCACACCTACTTCTGCACCCATGGGGCTTCCAAATCCTCCAACGAGTACCCAGAAACCATTTTCTATTACTGTCACTTCAATTCCTTCTTCTCGTGCATCGAATTCCACTTCTGGACTACCTCCTCCTTCTTTACATTCGCACAAAGATAGTTTCTCTGCTTTACTTGTTCAAGCAGAGCAACAAAATCGCGAATATAAGAAACAGCAGCAACATCAGCAGCAGTCACAACAGCAACAGCAGCAGCAACAACAACAACAGCAGCAGCAGCAGCAGCAACAACAGCAGCAGCAGCAGCAGCAACAACAACAACAGCAGCAGCAGCAACAACAAAATTTCAATTCAACGCATTCATCATCATCAAGTGGCCACAGAAAGAGTTACGAAGCAATGATTGCGGACATTAACAAAGTTGCTGAATATTCGTCTAAAATCGGCTCGTACTCGCATGAGGCTAAAGTGAACAAGTGGTTAGCTGAACAAACTGCCATGTCTGAACAATTAGGTGCAGAATATCTGAATGCTCCTAGACGACGAAGGCCACGCGTTGATCCATCTTTACTAGATTGGAAAAAATTAACAGGCGAAGAGAATGTTGCTGTCATTAATAGATTAACAGGAAAAAAGGTTCGAATGCGAAATTTGATACTGTCTGAATAATATTATTAACTTCATATAGAGTTTAATACAATCATTATATTTCATATAATATAATTATATAGTGGAGTTCCACTATATGGCATTGGTACTACAAAGCTGCAGTAATAAAAAATATTGAATGGCACTTCCTCGAAGCAGCACCTAATTCTTAAAGATTTATCGCTGTTAGCGATATAATTAACAAAATTTACATTTAAATTTCGAAATCTGAACTTTTTTAAATTGCTAAGTTGAAAATTTTGAAATTGAAAAATATTTTTAATTCTAATATATAGATGCCATATTGTGAGACTATACTGTATTTATAAAATTTTTGCTCATACTACATTAAAATATACATATTTCAGGTTACCGGTAGCAAAGCGCCACAATTGAAACGATTAGGTCAATGGTTGATTGAAAATCCAATGTTTGATGTAGATCCAAAATGGGCAGAACTCGTAAAAGAACGTGGGAATTTACCACATGATTTGCAAAAGAGATTATCAGGCAATGATAGGAGCAATGCCAATAAGGGTAAGAGCCCAGGAAGACCTCCTATGATGCCAAGCCCTAACAGTCAGCAGTCTACGAATCAAGCTAATTTAGCAGCCACATCGATGGCTTCAGGTTTAAATTTCCCTTCGTTGGGTAATTTAAATAACTCGCTTTTATCTGGACTTTCTCTTGGCAATTTTGATCCGAAGAACAATCCTCTTCTAATGCCGTTCGGCGGTTTACCCAATCTGGGTGCATTGAGTGGATTAGGCAACCTTAATAATCTAAGTAACATGAGTCTAACAAATTCCTTATTCGCGAATCTTGCTGGACTCGGTTTACCATCTTTAGCGGGTATGGAGGCTGCTCTGGGTGCAACAGCGACTAGCACGGCAGCTGAAACGAATCCAGTTGTCAGTTCTGTCAGCAGCAAAAACACAAGTTCTACTAATATCAGCAGTGCTGGTAAATCATCCCGAAATAAACTAGAACCTCCTACGAGTAAATCTTCGGTGCCTTCAACTTCATCAGCATCATCTACGATACCTACAACGACACCATTCCCTTTCTTTTTCCCAAACCCCAGCTTACTATATACCCCATTGGGTTTGGGTGGTTTAAATCCATTCTCGATGCAGCCTGGTGGAGTCTCATCGGCCTATGAAAGTCTTGCTCAATGCGGACTTCTAAATCCATCTACTTCAACTGCGTCAACGGTGCGTAAGCCTACATCATCGACAAGTAATGCAAGGCAACGCGATACGATCACAGAATCGACAACTAAACGAAAAGACGCAGAAAAGAAAAACAGGTATTCTGTTGATCCTGGAATAACGTTGCAGCAGTATACGGATATGACGTTGCATAACGAAGAACGGCGCAAAGTGGAACAAGAAAAGAGAGAAAATCTGGAACAGAACGATGTAGCAGATTTGTCTGATCGACGAACCGAAAGGAAGAACAAAGAACAAGAAATGAAAGAGGCTTTGGAGCATTTAAGTAGAACTAGTGCAGAACTTTTAACGAGAAATCTTGAGGATCAACGATCGAGCGAAAAGAGAAGTCGGAATGCAGACCATAATCAATGTTCCGAACAACAGGCATCGGGTATGCTTGAAATAACTTTGGAACCTATTAGTAAGAAACCCAGAATCGATATTGAAGTCAACACCAAACCTGTGACGACCACGGCAACTACGCCAACAGTATCAGCTGATGTGTCAACAGGTGAAATTGAACATACAGCACGATCATCGGCCGTAACGGTTAAGCAGAACTCGGTAGAAGAAACGACTACTTCTAGCGAAACATCTTCAAATGTTAATAAAAAAGAGACTGATGAAACCGTTGCTACAATAACTACTATATCGACACCAACCATTACGGTTACAGTTGCAACTACAGCTACGCCTGCATCTACACCTACACGCACGCCTACACCTGTATCTACACCTGTATCTACCCCAACATCCACATCTACATCCACCTCTATCGTTACACCTACCTCTACGACATCGATAACAACAAGCTCAGAAGATGCAACCACGTCGCAACCGAATAATACGAAAAGTGATACGCCGAAAGTTTCGTCAGAAGTTGAAGAAGATAATAAAGGTACTAAAGGGAAAAAGGCGCGAAGTGGGAAACGACTGAGCGTAGAACCTCCTCCGGAACGAAAAAATCTTCGTTCCAGTGCCGGAAGACAAGCGAGAGCTGCAGCGGAACGACAAGCAAGAATGGAGGGTGAATTACAATCTGATTCACAGGAAACTCACACAACGACCGAGTGAAGTGAAAAGAAAAAAAATAAAGTGAATTCTAAATAGTACTGGTGATGTTAATAATCAAATCTTCCGTTGTGACGATTATTTTTATCCTGCAGTATATTCTGCAGTATTCGCACAACGATTTCCAGGAAAATTGTCGGTTTATAAACATTTAAATATATAACTCGATGAAACGACAATTATTAATTAAACAGAAAGCACAAGTGCATTCAAAGAACTTTAAATATGAGAAAAAAAATAAAAACATTTATAAAATTTAATTTTTCCTTCCAGTTTATATGGAATGAAATGGGACAAATAATTAAATAACGAGTAAACAACATACACATTACCATTACTATCATTATGAATGTATAACATGAAGTTGTTAAGTATGAAGGCTGGCAATAGTATTTTATCATTCGATATATTGTGTGGTAATTAACTTTTAATTATATAACATTACAATAACAAAGTATAATTTTGTTAAATTTATTATTCTTTATGATCTTTATTGATTTTGACGAGGGACTGTTTTATATAACTGCTGTCTACTATTGCGTAGTTGCGCAAACACTTCAAGGATTATTCAGACATAAGATATAACCATAATGTAGTAAATTTAGTAATAACTTAATTAAAAAAAAGAAAAAACAGTGTAAATATTATATACATTATGCCTAGAGACCATAAGTGATCGTGTACTTGGAAAAATGTATATAACACAGTGTACTTTTAATTACATTAGGTAATACAATAAACAGCTTTTTTTGTTGTTTGCAAATGCCAACATTAGAATTCTTGTTTTAATAACTGTACGTACCTTTATCGACGAGTAGTTGCGGTTATGTATTAACGAAAACATCGCAAAATTTGCGTGAACAATAATATGAATAATAAGAAACATAACAAGTTTAAAACATATTTTAGTGTGTAATTTTAAAATACACTTTCTTTTAATTGTATTTCAAGAAATATGAAAGTACTATAATACTAAAAAAATAATACATGATTGAATGTATACTTTAATTTTTATAAATATACATTTTTTTTATTTATAAATATATATTTCAAAGTATTTGTTTTTCACATTTAAAAAAAATTATATTGGCTGAGGTATCATACGTAAATATCCTTTCCCTGATGGTAAAGGTATGGTTTTAATATTGTCATATAATTCTTTAGCTTCATCATCAGAAACAGTTGGCTGAATCATGACATGTTCTCCATTCTAAAATACAACAAACATTTTGTTTAATATACATAGATTATTTTAATTTATTTATAAATTTGTACATACAAACCTTCCATTCAACAGGAGTTGCTACTTTATGCTTTTCTGTTAATTGTAGTGATTTGATCACGCGTAAAATTTCACTATGTCAAAAAAAAAATGATTAATAAAGGTATATTAATAAGAATAAAAACTAATTAAATATACACAAAAGAAAGTACTCAAAACTTCTTCCAGTAGTTGCAGGATACAAAATTGAAAGTCTCATTTTTTTAGCAGGGTCAATAATAAATACTGCTCTAGCAGTCAAAGGTATGCCATTACTATCAACTTCTGCAGGATCTAACATTCCTAACAAAGTTGCAAGTTTCCGTGTTTCATCTTCTATTATTGGATATGGAAATTCTTTGTCAGTTACATCAGCAAAAGCTTTTATATCCTAAAAAGTAAATTATTATATTTTGTGAAGTCAACATACTTTCTAAGGTGATAAGACAATTTCTAATAACAAATATTCAAAAACATACTTCTATCCATTTGCAGTGAGAATCAACTGAATTACATGATAATGCAATAACTTTTACTCCAAGTTCTTTGAATTCTGGCATTAATTTTAACACTCTGGCTAATTCTGTTGTACATACTGGTGTAAAATCATTTGGATGGGAAAACAAAATACCCCATCTGTAAAATATAGTCTATTATATCACAATTACTAGATGTCTTTATATACATATTTTCAATTAGCAAGTTTGTACATTACAAAATATCAAATTTTTAACAAATGTCAAAAAACACAAGCATTACATTTATATAAATTCTGTAAGTTGAAGAAATGGAACAATTGAATTTATAAGCATATGACATGAAAAAATGACTATATATATATTTGAATAAAATATTATTTAACAAATAATTCTTACTTGAGAAAAATTAAAGATATAGTAGAGATATGATTATATTTACAGTTATTTATAAAAGCAATAAATTAAATTAGATATTTAAATTGTTTGCTTACGAGTCACCTAACCAATCATGAAAATTAATTTGTCCAATTTGTGTATCTGCTACAAAATTTGGAAAAGTTTCACCCAATAAAACCATACTCTATAATTTTTAATTTATTTTTGGAAATATTTGTTTATGATATATTCCTTTTATGTATTAAAAATAATAAGCAATAATCACTGTGATAAGAACACGTACTTTTAGTAAGAGAAGTACTTATTCATTTGATGTTTTATAGCTTTGATTGGTTATTCTGTAACGAAGAGTAACGTGCAAGCGCACCAATGATAAAGTAACAATTTTTGTTTTTATATAATTTAGTAATCTTTTTTTATTTAGTATATTTATTCATATTATATAGGGTGCTAAGAAATAATCGTATTTCCTTAGGATTATCTAATGCATCATTTAATCTAGGAAAATAGTTTTGTACCATTTTTCAACATGATGCATACAATTGCTATAATTCTATTGTTCCGCATTTCTATAATTTCGCACTTATTGGCCAGTCATATTTATTTTCAATAATTAATTGTAGAAAAACTATAGATCTAATTCAAACATGGTATTATATTTTTTTTAGATTTTTGTTCTAAAAATCAATTGCATGATGCAGCAATCAACGATAATTTAACTCTCTCTCTATATATATATTCATATTTTTGTCTACCATATATATGACTACAAAATAAGAAGTGAGTTGTGAGGAAATACCAAATTGGCGCTGATAAACTTCAGGAGTTTTCTGAACACAGTTTATTCAATCAAAAGAATGAAATGTCTTGATGTACACGCGACCTCTTAAAGAACAATTATACTGTTTCGAAATTATTATTGCGGATTTTAAAATGTATAATATAGTTTTTCGGTGTATTGTCAGTGCTACAGTGAAATCATATTCTAAAACTGTTGTTCAACCATTACAATATAAATATGTATTTGAGGAATTCAATTTTTCTGTACCAAAATATTCAATATTACCACGAGGTTTTTGTATAAACAAATCATATTTAATTCAGCAAGAATATGATAAGAAGTATGAGGAAGAATTAAATGAATACTTGAAGGATCCTGAGAATGTAGCAAAGTTTGAAAAATGTAAATTAGAAATAGAATATCTTCGAAATTCAATAGATAGAGTACCCAAAACTTTAAAAGCACAAAATTGGTTGCATTTACTTAAATCAAAATTTAAAGGGCAAAGAAGGTTGTATCTTAAATTAATTTCAAATCATGAAATTATTTAACAAATTTTATTTTGGTAATATAATTCTTTTTATATTACAGATCATATCTAGCATATCTTTGGCAAATAGAAAAAAAAGATGAAAATAGAAGTTTAAAAAGAGAGAAGAAAAAGAAATTAATTGCAGAAAAAAGAAGTATTGAAAGTGAATATAAACTGAGTTATAATACGATGTTTCATCGTATACGTGACCAAACAATAATGCAGTTCTATAATGGTAGATTAATAAATGCTATGTTATGGGCTCCGAAGATAGTGTTTGATCTTGGATATGATGAGTATATGACAGAAAATGAAAAGCAGCAGTGTGCAAAACAATTGTTGTATGCATTTTCAGAAAATCGATTGCATGATGATCCTTGCAATCTTTACTTTTGTAATGCTAATCTAAATAGTATACTTATGCAACAATTACATAAAACAATACCAACGCTATTTGATACAGATTTTCCATTAAATATTACTACAAAATCTTATTTGGATGTATTTGATAAATCCACATTAGTGTATCTTACTCCACATACCAGAAAAGTTTTGACACATTATGATCCTAATGCTGTATATATAATTGGGGCTATGATAGACAAGGTAATTACTATTTTATTTATATATATATATATATATATATAATTTTTATATTTAAAATGTAATTAGTTAACCTTTTGCACCATTCAGGTATAAGTGACTCAAAATAGAAATTTAATATTTAGTAATTTTGAAACAACTCTTTGAATAATACAGTTATTAGTTCAAATGTTATTTAATTCTGTTTCTCATGATGCATATGAATAATGCATATGAATAACTTAATAAAAATTTGAATAGTTCATAATGGTTAATAATGTGAAAAATATGTATCCATATAATTTATTTTATTTTACACATATTTTAACAATTGCAGACAAATCATGAACCGTTGTCAATGCAAAAAGCTAGAAGAGAAGGTATTAAAATGGCCAAATTCCCCTTAAGTGAGAAATTACCATGGGGGACAGGATCTATAAAAAATCTACCACTGAATCAAGTACTTTCTATATTGTTAGATTTAAGGGTAACAAATAATTGGGAAATAGCACTAAAGCACATACCGAAAAGAAAGCTTAGGGAAAATAGACTAAGAAGTTTAGTGAATAAAGCAAGGAAGAGAGAACAGTTAATATCGTCTCTTTTGCAGAGTGTATAATGTTTTATCAGTAAGAGTATTTAAATAAAATCTTAAGTATACATTAAAAAGTGAATTTTGTTAAACCATATACAATTTATTTAGATGTAAGTATATTTATTTATTTTATTAATTTAGGTATTGAACGATCTTTATGAAGTTTCTAAGTTGAAAAATATGCTTCTCCGTGAAACATACAAATTTGATTAACAATATTAGTTAAAAAATATATTATATTAATTATAAAGTTCATGATAGATTATATTATACTGAAAAGAGTAATTTATTAAAAAGATAAAATTATATTTACATATAAACAATTTCTTATAATATACTGTACATTTATTATAGAGATAGTGTATGTTATTAAATCATAAATGAAAGAAGTATATTTTTTCTAATATAAAAAGCTATTTTAAATATACATATATTTCTGAAATTGTATTTCACATATATCTATACGTATAAATTATGTTACAGTCTTGATTTTATGTATAAGCAATATAAAATTAACTTCTTGAACCATAAATCTTAAATTCAAAATGTATTAATGGTTTCGAATAGAATTCAATGAAATATTCACTATATATCAGAATTGGTTACTTGAAAACTTCTTTTAATGGAAACGTGTGGGTATTGTTGGCGCCATTCTTGTATCAAAAAATCATTAATACCTTCGCAAAAACTGAGATCAATCATTTCCAATCTTGGACAAAATAATAAAAACCTGTAACATATTTCGGGTGTAAGAGAACGGGCTCCTAATAGATCCAATTGTTGCAGTCGTTTACATAGAAAGAGCGGTTCTAAATCGCGATCCGTTAATCCTCTAAGAGCTGCTAAAAATACTTTTTCCAAGTACCGACATGAAAACAATAATGCTCGTAAAGAATCACCAGGAGCACCCATTCCACCGCTATGGACACATATAGTCATTAAAAAGTATTCAATCATTTCTATTTGTATGAATAAAACAAAACAAATATTTTTTCAGACAACATACCACCATCCAAAATCCACTTCGCGAAGATTGGTACAATGAGACAGAGCTTTAACTCCATGTGGAGTTAAAGTTTGTGCTTTCCAAAAATCTACACTTTCCAAATATGGGCAAGAATTTCCTAATTCAACTGCAACTTCATCTATGTTTAAACGGTCATGCATCCCTGCTAAATTCAAATGTCTCATCTGGGTATTTTTCTTTAAAATAGAACATAGTGTAGAAGTTTCAATACATGTCCTATAGAGTTCTAAACGTTCAAGGAATTTCAAGTTTTCAAGATTTGAGAATCCTTCGTTCGTTACACCCATGCAATTGCGTAAACATAATTCTAAATAATACATTATACTTATGATCAATAATTGAAACACTTATAAAAAGATACATTTACAATAATATTTGCATTTACCTTTTAAGTTCTTACAGACTTTTGAAATTTCAAATATAACTTCATCATTTACAAATTGACAACAGTTTAATCTTAAATGTGTCAAAAGAGTTCCAGACATGTGAAGAAAATGTATAAATTCTTGATATTTAATCAAATTATAGTTTCCGCACCAAGAAAAATCTAACTGTTGAAGATAGTGACATCTAGGTGCTAAACAATTTAATGCAGATGTATCTAAACAATACCAGTAAGGTTTCAAATTGAGACTTGTATACAATAAAGCATCTCTTCCAATATTATTAAAATGCCTATTTACTCTGCATAAACGACATAATGATTTTAAGTCTAAATTTTTTAATATCTTTAGTACCGTTTCATCCTGTAAAAATAAATAAAAAGTAAAGCATTGTTATTTGAAAAAGAAAATGTACATATTCTAAAGAATAATGAAATGTGATATTTTACTGGAAGTGCTGAAAAACTACCACATGGTTGATTGTTTGAATCATTTAAAGGTAACAAAAATCTTTCCTTAGCAGAATTACTTTCTTCATTTAATGTATGTGACAGTGAATGATTAATGTCTTTAATAAGTTTTGGAAAATCTTCTTGTAAAAACTGCTGCAAACTATTAAATGCTTCTTCTATTGGAGGAACAGATTGATAATGTTGTCCTATCTTAGATATTAATTTGCCTTTAGACATATTATCTATAACTTTACTGAAATAAAAAATATTCATTTTATTATTCCAACATTATTATAAAATACTAATATTAATTTACCTTTTAAAAAGTCTACAATGCTTAGAAAGCACTTTTTTAATGATCGTTAAATCTTGATTTGCCTTTAAATAATCAGATGTTAGATTATACATATCATCATTACTTTGTTTAAGATAACCCAATTCTTGTGAAAGATCGTTTAAATTCTGAATATGTAAATTGTTAGGTACAATTAATTCTGATGTTCCAATAAGTAATACAGCATCCAATTCAGTGTAATAGTCTAATAAATTGTGATTGAATTCCAGTCTTATCATTTTTGTTTTAAAATTACATGATTGTAAATATGGAGAAAATATTCTTGGCTTATGTGGTACAATTTGAGGAAATCCACTCCATAATTGAAACCATTTGCCTCCTGAATTTTGAGCCCAAATTCCAACTATGCTTCCAGGATTGTAAGTTTCATATATTGATATTCTAATTGGATATACTTCTTGATAATATTCTAGATCTTTATGATATGAAAAAAAATATTTTAATTTGTTTACATATATTAACCATTTGTAAGCAATTTTTTCTCTATAATAATATACAATCATTTGTCATATTAAATATTTAAGATTTTATTTAATACAAATAAAAATTCAAAGTAAAATTAAATTTCACTTGTAGCTGGTCAATGACCCAGATTGCCAACAAAGGGTTAAAAAATTAAAACAAAATATTAATATTTAATATTAAATAATATGCACCTATGTAATCTTGACTAATAACATCCACGTTATTCTGTGGCATATAATCCATTAATCTTGAAGGTGCTTTGTCCCACCATTGTCCATATGTTCTCTGTAATAATAAATCACTTTTTTTTTTATTAAAGTTATAAGATGTACATTATTTTGATTAATATCAATTATGGTTTTATTTTCACATTAAAAATTTGCTACAAATAAATTATATAAATTATATTTTACGAATAAAGTATAATGCCCAAATCTAAAAAATTCAAATGTTTATAAAAATTTATATGATAAATAGTTCAAATTACTGATAAACTTTATATTAAATTTTGGTTTCATACTGAATTGTCACTTGGGTTTATTTTTAGTATTTTATTTTACAAAAATTAACATACATACCATAACAAAAGCTTGCGGAAAATCTCCATAATCAGGAAATTTACTGGGATTTCCAGCAATATTGTATGCTGTATATGAAATACTAATATTACTTCCATACTGGGAACTAAAATCGCATACATCTTTAACAAACTGCTCTACAAATGCTACGGTTTCTTCTTTGTCATCAATTTTTTCTCCATTTATTGATACTACTTCTACTTTTATCTCGTCATGTGATATCATGTCATTTACAATTTAAATCGAGAATTTTAACCTCAAGTAGTAATAGGTTAATGAATTCACTAAATTTTTATAAGCTTATAATTTCATATGTGTTAAAAAGTTACCAAAATGTTAAATGATTGGACAATTAATTTCATATAAAAACGTAAATCTTCGTATAGTTTTCCTTCTGATACTACAAACGTATATGTGACAACTTTTCCAGTTTTTCACTCATGCAGACTGGTGCAGACGAACATTTGGTTCAAAGCTTTTTAAAATATGTATTTATACCGACTAGATGAGCGTTCGTAAATGGGTAGATAAAAAGCATACGTTTATTCATTGGCGTTCATCTAGCTTAAAAACAATTATAGGATGGACACCAATATCCATATTTATGTTTATTATAGTCTGAACAATGGTTCAACAGGAGAACATATTTGTTGATCGATCAATTTTCGGTTGTTGCGGATTTTGACTTTTATTGGTTCATGCACGTTCGGTGTATGGCAGCAATGCGTTTATGATGTTTATGACACTGAGTGTAATATTATACCCAGTGATCTTTTTATTTTGTATGATTCTTATATTGTTAAAAGTTCTCTTTCTTTTTCATATACTAGTGGAACACTTCGTGGTATACATGGGGAATTAATCAGTTATAAAATTCTGTAATCAAACATGTTCTGTGTTGTAATATGATGATAATATAATTTTTAGGATGTGATAGTGGACTCAGCAGTAACGCATCTTAGCAGGCCCTTTGCCTTAGACGCAGGAATAAATGGATATGCAAAATAAGGGGAAAACCACTTAGCGTCCTCCTTTTATAAAAGAACAGAATAAAATTAACTAAACTATGGTTAGAGGGAAGAAATGAAGATCTATTTGTATAAATAGGAAGTTTCGTTGAGTACTAGCGAAAAAATCAAGTCTCAGTCTTATGCGCCGTCTAGTGGCGATGAGCATAGGAATAAACCGTCTCATGCGAAACAACCATGTTCTCTCACTGAATAAACTATATATACATTGTGTATTCAATGTTCATATGTTGTATACAGGTAATAATGACAAATTGTGACAAATGTGTAGCAGTGTTTAAATTGAGCATTTTCAATTCTGATAAAGTTAATAAAAGAAACAGTTTCATATATATTTGTGGAAATAACTGATATGGCAGCAATAAAGGTCAATCCATCAAGTTCACCTTCTGTTGAATTAAGTTCATATCGTGATCAACACTTTAAGGTTAGTCGTGTATTATAACCACATCATTTTTAGTGTTTTAAATAATATTTGGCATTATATGATCTTTATTGCAATTATCACAATTTTGAATATATTTTACTTTTATAAAATTTCTTTCATAATTATAAGAGTTTGTTGTTTTTAGGGTTCAAGGGCTGAGCAAGATAGGTTGTTAAGAAATTCTACAACCTTATATGTTGGAAATCTCTCTTTTTATACTACAGAAGAACAAATATATGAACTATTTTCTAAATGCGGTGATATTAGGAGAATTATAATGGGTTTAGACAAATACAAGAAGACTCCTTGTGGCTTTTGTTTTGTTGAGTATTATCAAAGAAGTGATGCTGAAAACTGTATGCGATATATTAATGGAACACGTTTAGATGATAGAATAATCAGGACAGATTGGGATGCTGGTTTTATTGAAGGCAGACAATATGGAAGAGGAAAAACTGGAGGACAAGTATATAAGATTATTTTTAATGATAGTATTGATTACAGTATATTATAATAAAATTTAAAAATTAATGTAATTGTATCATAGGTAAGGGATGAATATAGATCAGACTTTGATAGTGGAAGAGGAGGTTATGGTAAAATAATACAACAGAAAGTAACACCCATTTCGGATGGAGCATTTGGACGTTAAGATTTTGTAATGCAATTTGTATGTATAAAAAATTCATTATGGCATCTAATTAATATCACTCAAGAATAATTAATTCAAATTAATATTAATTAATATTAATAATATTAATTATTATTTATAATTGTGTACATAGTATAACTAAAATTAAATAAATAAATTAACAAAATTATTAATCACAAGCTATTAAAAGTATATAGCAATAAAAAAATATATATTATTTTTGTTAACTATTATTTCAGGGTATCTAATTTTCTTAATAAAAAAAAATGAAATGTAAACAGAAAGTTTAATGCATAAATTAGTGTAAACGAAATAAATTTCTTTTTATTAATTTACTCTACATACTTGTACATGTACAATAACATTCGCTTAATTCCATTAAAAGCATTAACATATTTGTAAAATATGGGTGCTTTAAGTTTTTATTTTTATCTGAAAAAAATACTGAACAATTGTAGTCTTTGGATTGATAATTTTTTTAAATATTAAGATTATTACAAATTACTGCTTCCTATAACTTATTATAAATATTGCTTTATGACTTATTTTTTAAAATGTGCAGCATAATTTATTTGATGGTTTTTTCAGTACTGCTCTAATGGCTTCAACAAACACTTCCTCCAGATTTTCACGTTTCAAAGCAGAACATTCAACATATTTATAAGCCTTTATTTTCTTTTTCATCTTTTTGCAGTCTTTAAACATTATCGTTTCCACACTTTCTACATTTCTCAGGTCTCCTTTAGTACCTATTAATAAAATTTGAAAAGTTATAACTTAAATCTTAAATGCAAAGTATGATAAATTTATAAATGACTTTGATTTTGTCTTACTAAAAGTATGATCCTTAAAAGTGTAAGCATAAAACGAATTTTGCAGCAATTGATATCACTTTTTAATAGCAGTACAATATAAATTTTTGACTAAGATTACTGTTTATCATATTTACCAATTAATATTTGAAATGTATAGTCATGATCTTATAGTTAAATAAATAAGATTTCTTTAAACAATATATATTAATATCTAGTTTTGAATATGGGAACTATAGATTTAAATTTTGCACTGTAAAATCTATTCTGTCACAATATTTAAACAAACGACATAGTGCTATGTTAAAAATACTTGCCAACAAGAACTATAGGTGTATTTGGACAGTGATGCTTAATTTCTGGATACCATTTGTGTAAAACATTTTCATAAGAAGTACGAGTATTCACTGAAAAGCAGACCAAGAAGCAGTCTGTCTAAAAATAAAATTAAATTGTACATTGATAAAATTAAAATTTGTTATTAGAAATTACATATGTGTTGAAAGACATTAGAAGAAAATAACTAAATAAAAAATCTCACTTACATTTGGGTAAGATAAAGGCCTAATTCTCTCATAATCTTCCTGACCTGCAGTATCCCATAAAGTCATATCAAATTCTTGTCCATCTACAGATATTGTTCCTGCATAGTTATCAAAGCTAAAGAAAAGAGATTACAAACATTGTACTCTATTACTATATAAGCATAAAAGTACATATACTTACACAGTAGGTACATACTCTGAAGGAAACTCATTTGTTGTATATGTAATAAGCATACATGTTTTGCCTACTGTACCATCACCAATTGTAGTGATTTTAATTGGTCTGTGTCGAGAAATTGTTTTTTTATTTTCTAGAATATGTGAAAAATTTCGTTTATTTTTATATGTATCATATTTTTACAAATACAAAAGATTAATTGTTATAAATTAAAAACACTTGTAATAGAAGCAACGAATTTATTTGATGCGACTGAAATTATGTTAGCAAATGATTTATACATATATAGTCATAACTTAACACATAACATAATTTTCAAATAAATTTCATAATTTGTTTGTTATTAATTTGTAATCAGTGTTAGATAAATCAAGCAATGACGAGTACCATCCAAATAGTGTTAATGATTATAAAAAACAATATTTTTTTCATTAAAATTACTAAAATTGAATGCCTTGTATTACATCAATATATATATAACGTTTATGTTATATAAATTCTATAACGTGTCGTCCACATCTCATATGCTACGTTCGTACCTTTCTGAATTGCATACCTTCAGTACTATATATCTTGAATCACCAATGTCATTCCATTTCTTTCTACTGTACAAGGTAGTCCATAACTGATGGTATAATTGTGAACAGAATAATTGTACAAGTAAAGTAAAGCGAAAGTATAAAATAAAATTTGTTCACACGGGGCTACGTTTTTAAGAACATCGGCTTCTAAATTTTATCGAGCACTTGTTAATTCAAAATGTAATGATAAATTTAAATAGTATTCGCCTATTTCATGTACTTTACTAAATTGTTTCGTTAATGTATCGCATTTATACGAAAGCAAACCAATAGTTTTTTCGTGGTTTCTATGGAACAAATATGAATCTGAATTTCTATTTCTCTTTTCAAAATTGAATTTTTAATATAAAGATATTGGCGGGGAAGCAGTTTCTGACTCAAATTCAGTACGCAAAATTCTGCGAGTTTGTCGAATATTAATGATCCAAATGCGCACTGAAGCGTAAGCATATTTATTTTAATTTATTCAGTCTTGTCACTTTTCAGATGACATACATCCTTCGTCAACGATAGCGAATCTATGGCATGTGTTCCATTGGTGAACCGAAAAGTTTGCTGGCACCTCAACGATTTACAGGTGACGTCATTTAATACGCTCATAAATTATTCAATTTTACTTGCTGCAATTTGTACAAGTGAAATTCTATTTTATACAAAAACAGCTAATTAACAAATAAAATTTATTTCGCAAAAATTGGCATTTTGCAAAATTTAAGTATCAGATCGGGAAAATGTTTTAGAACAGTTTTTTATATCAAATTCCATAACTAATATTACAAAAATTATTTCGTAATTATAATATATGTTAAAATCAGAATTAATTTCATTACTGTAATTGTTAGGATTAATATTTATATGTATTCGTATTTTCAAATACACTTTTGCTATTTGAAATGATTTTTTTACATATAATTTAGTATACATCTTAACGTTTACTTTCTTGTTATTTAATACGCAAAAGCAAATTTGAGAAATTTATAATGTATAGAATTATTGCTGGCAATTCTAATTTTTTCATGCTACAACTTTTGTGTGTTTTCAGAACAGAAGTTCAATGATAAAATAAATCAAATTAACCCTCAATTAAAATAATTTTAATTTTGAAAAAAAAATTTATCTTTCGATTTCTATAGGTTATATTAATAAGGAAATAACAACAAACAAATGTTTCTTATTGTAAATGTTTATTTAGAGAAAACAACATGGTATTCCAAAATTGTATTATTTTGAAAAGACAACAATAAACTGTAATTACGAACGACAATAAATATTTTCAATAATTTCATTAATTATGAAATTTGATGTTTATTTATGGTTATCGGAATATAAGAATTCTATATTTTTTATATTAACCTAATGCAATAAAGGGTAATACAAAAAATGTAGGAATACTGTAGAATGCTGTTGCAACAGATTGAAACTTATATTTTCTACAATAAGTAATTGTAAGTTTTATAGCGAAATACCAAACGTGTTTGTAAGAAGCGATAAAATGTACACGTGACAAATGCGCTGTCTTTTTAATAAAAGAAACAAACGTGCTACACAATACTTTTCGTAACGCACATCGATGAATAAAAGACGTCAATCAAAGCTGATACATATTTCATACTAATATTCATACAGATAATAAGTTAATTATTGTTGAAATCCTCGTTATGCACGTTAAATTCATCTCGAAATATGTAACAAGAGGGGCAGTAATAAAAATATAATTTGATCGAAAGAATTATATTGATATCGCTGTGATTCAACATTTCAAAGTTACCTCATTTTCAAACAATTTTAAAAAAGAAAATTATTGCATTAAAAAAGTATATGTGTGGAACAAATTTTTATCAACAGAGGAACACAGTATACTTTTAAAATTAGGCATTTTTACTGCTTGTTTTGTATCTCTACAACGTTTTCTTGTTAATTACTTTTTTCGATTGGGTTATTTAAAAAAATCATCTTTTCTCATTAATCTTTTATGAAATCTATCAATTATATCCTAACGTTGCATTCAGCAATGAGAATAGTATTATAGTCTAATGTTTATATATCACAGTCTTTTATTAGATACGAATATCTATTATGAATAATGAATTATTGCAATAATTAGACGAGTTAAGGGTGAGTGTTATTAATTGTCTAATGAGCACCAGCAGCGCACGGTTGGTATTTAAATGACGTATATCATGCATTCTATTTACCTTTATTGTTATTGCACATGGCTTATAAAAGTGAGAATTCAGTGATCACGAGTCCAGCGTAATTTACTCTCAACTTCCCGCTCAATTTGATGGCGTTTCTTATCAACAGTAAGTGTTGCTAGTTATCTATTTGTCGTCCGGTCAACACCACTATCCACTGCATTATTCGGCTGCTGAGAAAGGGAACAGAGATTGATATTGCTGTTATATTTCATATCCATGACTTATTGATCGTACATATATTTCGAAAGTGACACAACTAAATATAACTTTTGAGTAAGGTCCATTTAGGTAAATACATTTAAAAGTCAGATACTACACCTAAATACCTGTATCGTATAAGTGTTAGTAACTAATTGCGATTTGTTCAGATAAATAATACTTTGTACTATATAAATAATGTTATTGCGATTTTCATTGTAAGTTATGAGATGGTCTAAAAATTTTATTTCTGCATAATATCAGAAAGTAAAAGGTACATTGAATGGCACGTTCGAAGTAATTTTAATCGTCATTGGTATCAATGCAGTTAAAATGGTGACTACAGAATACTTTCTGTCTGATTCACTGCATCAGGACGGTGGGCAATTGTTTAATTAAAATGATGGAATTATGTTTCCTAATTTGTGAAACTGCTCGACCCCATAAAACTGAGATCATCACACTTTCCTGTCAATTATCTTCGTACGTGCTACCGCGTTTTCTGAAGAAAGTGAAATATGTTTCTAATCGCAATCCCAGTGTAATCAAAATATATTTAGTAATGATTATCCTGTAAATGATATGATTGCCCTGTGATTTATTGCGGACAATATGGCAGAGTCCATAAAATCTCATAGAAATGCTGAGATAATTACAGGTAATTAAAACCAAAGACATAGTATTGCAGATTACAGTGTCTTTATTTAAAAACTAGGTAAGTAATGTAGTCTAATAGGATCTATCTACCAGAATTAATACGAAAACATATTGATGGTTTGTATTGCAAACGGTTTTATATAATACCGAAGAATAAGAGGACCAGTAAAGCAAGAGAATTTACTGTGAAACGAAAAAGTGGGTAGCACATACGCGTAGGTAGATTGAGGGTGTGCCTTCAATACACGTCGCATCAAATAATTCTAACCACGCCCTTCCTTCCGCATTCCGTCTTTGTTTCTATGAATTTTGGGAATCATAATTAAATTTGTTAGCGAAAGAAATGCATCACCGTTATTTCAAACGCACAAATATATTAAGAGAAACTTGAATAATTCCATCCATAATTGTACTATTTTGTATTAATGATATTTAGAAGAAAAATTAAACTTTCAACTGTTTAACGTAATTATTTTTAGTCAGATTACGTGTAGTAAGAAGAGAGTGCCCTAATTTAAATTACTTCTTTCGATTTGCTGTACATTTGTAACAATATCATGCGATAAGTAACTAGTAAAATCTACGAGTAGATCTAGAGCAATAGTATTTTTTATTTTATTTATCTTCGCACATGTAATCTTTAAATCTCTTACAAAATTTATTATTTCTAACGGGTGAAACAACGTTTATCTTAGATAAACAATTTTGAACGAGATAACGTCGTAGTATCCAAATACTTATTAACTCATTCGTCAACATGTATTCAATTACATAAATATCAGTTTTCTTTCAAAAGCATTCAAATTATATTAAAAATAGCAAAAAATTACAAGTAAAAGGTAAATGATTAAAAAGTTTCCGTTTGTTAGCTTTCGATAAAGATGCAATTTTCAATCCGAATATTAACGAATAAAAACAACAAAATGTAAAATAGCAAAGTAGTCTCACTATACAATAGAATTATTTTTACTTAACGTTGAATACAAACAACTTAACATTTTTATTATTATTTCATGTTATATTTCCTGTATCAATGCTTCATTGAAAAGTTTTGAACACTATAACGCAGCTTTGACGCCTCAAAATTATTTACCTTTCTCCCGCGCAATGACACAAGACTTTTATGTAAATAGGTTACAAGCACGCGAATGAAGTAGCGATGACATAATCTGGTTGTTCGTGAACCTGCGTATTCGTGTTAGGCCTTCGGAAGAGCGTAATTAAAAAACTACGAAACATTATCCTCCACGCTACTCGATCATTTCATGCTTCTGCTTACGTAAAAGATGCATTTCAATAATAGCGTACACTCAAGGTTTATTGTTTTGAGCAAATCGTGATAACAACCAACCTTGATAACCAGCTAATTTGTACAATATCTTTTATCGTTTCGATGATGCCTTCTACGAACACACGTTCTAAGAAAATAGAAAGCGATTGTGCACGTAATTTTTATTAATATTTCGTGCAAACGTTATTGCGAGTTCTCGCGAAACTCTGGGATTAATGCTCGCGGTTTTGTTATCAATACCTCATCCTGTTTGGTAGAAATAAGTTTCATTTTTATCACAGTACAGGAAAGTGTCATTTCAAAGATGTACTTTCGTTAAAAATTGAAATAATTCAAGTAGTAAAATATTTAATTTAATTTGTTCCGCGGATACTTTGCGCGGGAAAATAGCGGCTGCAAACTGCACTAACTCGTTACTTATACGGTAGCTAATTTTTTGTGTTGATAAAAAGCGATTATATCACAGCATGATCTCCTCATCTTAATAAAACTTCTTTTTCAAGTGATTTATTGAAAACTTATTTCTTACATTATAAAGCTCATGTGACGATAAAAATCATCAAGTACCAATTATAAATTTTTCAGTCCAAAAATTTAATTTTGTGAAAGTAAAAAAATTCTGAGAAAAAGTAATTTGGAGTGTATCAGATAAGATCAAAATCGCATCGCAATTAGAAGAGTCTTCGTCTGAATATAAGTCAAGTAGATAAGATAATTTTATGTAGTGTGACGTTCGTATCTAAAAACAGGTAATATTGTACAAATCACTCGAACTTTTATTTCACACTTCAAATTGCAATTCATTTAGTTACAATTATAACACTTAATTGTTCAAATTCTTTTACATTTTTATATAGTAATTGCAAACTTATGAAGGAATAACACATTAAATGACAGTAACAAAATGAATGTCTTGTTACTCACCGCTAATTGCAAAGTTTTAATTAAACAGAACGATTAGGGTAACAATATTTTCACTTTTAGATGTATATAAAACAATGGTTATTATGTTTCAGGTACGATTTTATTCACTGGAACTTATTGAAATTCTCTTAGATACCGACGGACGTAACGGGAAACCTGCGTGGACACAGTTCGCGCGACGACTGCTTGACGACTACGAAACGCCGCCGACGCGTTTTAAACATTCACCGATACATCATTTCCACACAGAAGTTACAAGGAGAGCTTTCCGAATGGCCCAATCAAGCCTTAATGAACTTTCGCATACTGATGAATCATGTCACCACAAGTTTATATACGATTTAGGACAGCTTTAACATTTACTATTAAAATTGCGATACAAGCTTTATGTATAATAGCAAGAATAGTCTTTCTTAGGAAAATTGGAGGAAGGGAGCCTTGCTACTTGTTTTAGTATATTGTTGTGATGTACGACATCAGTATTCGTCAAATGAATGATAAAAGAATTTTAATATCTTATATATTATTGTCTTACAAAGTTACTCATGAAACAATTTAATTGTCAGTTAACTATTTAAATTAAACGAATTCATAATAGTTCATTGGTGAAGTGGTAGTTTTTCTACATAAGACATGTTACAATAAAAAATTCAGTACAAATTTAATAATTTGACAACTAACAAACTTTTCAACTTACAAATTGTTTAATTTACAAGTTCAATCTTTGAAACCAAATGCAAGTAGGGTCTCCTCTTCATATACTTTTTCTTAATCAAAGGAAGCCTTAAAATGATAATCATTACAGTTCCAAAATTTCTAAAATATAAATCTGCGTAAAAATGTACTTCCATGTTTACTATTATAATGATTCAAAACATAATTAAGCCGAAATAATTTTTAGACGCTATAACGAAAGTTTAAAAGAATTTTGAAGCATTATAGTGTAAATGATCAGACACTTACGATTTACGGTGCACATAAATTAAAATTCTAAATTACACGCGCTCTGTGTTCAGAATAATATTTAGTTTCACATTCATATATGGTATTCGATTGATGACGTAGGTAGTTTAATTAATGACTGCACGACGGAACGTTATTCGATTGTTTGACAAGTTTGGTACAATACCGTGATTTACATTTTTTCTATAGTATTAGGAACAGTCTGTGTTTTAAACATTAATAATATTATATATTTTGTGTGCATACTGTATAAATTATTATATGCAATATTATATACGTATATAATTCAATGTTAAATTCTTTAATTATATAATTGATATTAATCCTCTATTGTTGAGATGAAGCTGAGTTTATTTTTCTATTCTACATAAATACATTCTGTTTATAATAATACAATGAACCATTTTACTCTGTTATATCTATATATAGTAAAAATATGTAATAGAGATAAATCAGTAAGAAATACTATCAGAGATGTTGTATAATTATTTATGATTCTTATGTACGTTCGAAAATTGCAAAATTTTTATGTATTTCCATGTGTAAACATTTTTTAAATATCGCGCACAATGCTAATCGATAATAGAATGCGCATGCGCGATTAGACAAGGACGCAGAACAGTTTGTGGCGTTTTTTTCTATTTTTACAAATAATCATATTTAGGACCATAAAATAACTGCAGCGTGAACATTTGTGTAATAAAGGAAGCAGAATCAAGATTCAAAAGAAATGGAAGATATGTAGCGAATATATTCTCCTTCCTATTGCCTTCTCTATCCGTATATACAGTGTATATTCATAGGAGGTATAATGCATTACAATATGTTGTAAGACCATAGGTAAAAAGACTAAGATAGATTACCGCATATCTTCTATCTTTTTCGTGCCAGCTCCTGTCATACAGAGAGCTCAATGAATAAACAAACTTTAGATCTTGTTTTTATAAAACGTTGTTAACCTGAAAAAACAATTTTATATACATTATATGTAATTTCGTAGAACTGCATATGGGGTTATAGACTTAGTTTCCACCGAGAGTGCAAATCGGGTTAGAGTCGGCTTAAAATTTAGTTGGCTTGCCTGCTTTCACCAGAATAAGTGACGCTGGAGTTCTTAAAATTGAGTTGGCTTGCCTGCTTTCACCAAAGCAGGCCCAATTGAACGCTACCCTACAATTTTTTAGGGTAGAGTTCAAGTTAAAAAGGATAGAAATATATGGTTAGGCGTACTCTCTCTCTCTCTTATACATTCCAAAGAGAGGGGATAAGTCCAAACGAAATAAGACGTATCGACTGATTAATGTAATTGAAAATGATATTCCTATTGTTTTCTGAATAAAACAAGTTTGTTTTCATAATTCCTAATTTTGTAAACATTTTTTGCTGCACATTTAATCTCGTGGTTTAATTAAATATTGAAATAGTTTTTTTTAAACGATATTGATTAACTCTATCCTGTGAACTTGAAGTATCGTTTTTCCATGTATATAATATACTAAAATTGTGGGCGCTTTATCTTAGTATTTTATTTGTGTTTTTATCTTGCCCTTGTCAATTACCGTATTAGAAAGAGATCCATACCTATTACTATCATCCTTTCTTTTCAAACTTGGCTTCAACTTTTCTTACGGGGCACACAATCTACGTGTATAACTTTATAATCTGGGTTTACCTATCTGGTACGATGTAAGATGTTCGTGTTCAATGGAGTACGGTGGTCCGATTGACTGTTAGAAGCGTCATTGAAAACGTCGTTTTGATTAAATTATTTATGTGTTAATAAAGTTTCCAGAAGACGCAGTTTATTTGATAATCTTGTAGCGAACATACAAAACACATTTATTAAGTAAGTAATGTTGTGGAGTTAAATAGATCGTGAAACGCCCGCGCGTTTCTTGGGTAACCACAAATCACACTTGGATACGCTTTGCATAGTTCTTAGTAAATATTTATCCAAAGTAATAATTTGAATCAATTATTTTCAGTCAGTTATTGCTTAAAGTTACTAATTATTCGCTATGCGTAGAAAGACTTCAATTTACGCGTTTAAAGTAGTTGTTATGTATTCGTGTTACTACTCAGTAATTAGTCAAACAATTGGAATGATCGTTAAAACAATATAGAGCATACAGATAGGTATGCTATTTTAATCTTTTACTTTTTTCTAACAAATGCGGTATTATTTGACCTATTATTATCTTAAATATTTATTGCACTTTAGATCTGTAATATGTTATACACATTGATGTATTAAAATTAGTAAATGCTATTATCAAAATATAAACTATAATTTAAAATCATGATTTATATATATGTTTTGAGATATGAATTTCATTTTATTATTTATATTTTTATTTGTCGTACAATTGCATGCATAATATAGACATAAGTAGTATATAAAGAATATTTTAAGTATAATAAGAGCATAGATATTATTATAAGAAAGTGGCATACATAAAATAAGAACAAGTTTCATATGAAAATAGTTAAAAAATTATGATAGTAAAATAAAACAGACAACTAAGGTACATGTTGTATTCCAGTTATTTTAAGCTCAGATACCAAAAGTCTTTATATATTCTTTATTCTATTTAGAGTATTATAAGAGTATTGCGAGAGTCAAATGTAGTTTATGTTATATATTGAATAATATATTATTGAACTAGAGATTGTTTAAATAAAATGTTAAAATAATTAAAGAAATATAATATATCATTAAAGAATCTAGAGCCTTGACTTTTCAATATAAACAAAAATTTGATATCAGAAAAACAAGATATATTTAAATAATAAGGATTGTTTGAAATTGGAATAAAATTTCATATTTTTCTACTGAGCACTCATAACTTTTCATACTTATATTTAAATAATCTCACTTATGTTTTAGATATGAGACGTAAAAGTGAAAGGAATAAAGCAAAAATGGGAACCCCAGAAAAGGAAGTTGAAAAGCCAGTCAGAAAGTCAACACGTAGACGTGGAAAACGGACACCTTCAGTGTCACCAGAAAAAGACAATGATGAAGTATCAAAAAGCGTTGGTAGCAAGGAAGTAGAAAAGAAATCAGTACAACCTCAAAAAAAAGAATTAGAATCGATAGAAGAACATAACGAACAAATTTTAACTACTGAGGTGGATAGTAAGACCAAGGTGCAAGAAAATGAAGAGGATAATACTGACGGATCAGTTTGGAAAGTGTCAAGAGCCGATGCATCACCTGGAGAGATACAGAAGCTGAAGTTATGTAGACAACTCAATCTGTCAGAAGGATCATCTGATACTTCTTTAAGTAGGAAAAAATCGAACAAGTGGCAGGAAAGTGGTGAGGGAGTTGCAGAGGAGGCTGACTCGGCAGACAAGCAACTGGCTTCTTGTACAAGAATGCTCAGCAGCGATGAACAGCCGAACGATCCCTCCTCTTCATACCCAGGTCAGGACTCCAACGAAGAGGTAAGTGATAGCAAGGAGATCCTGCCTGAAACCACTTCAGCCAACTTGTCTGACGATAAACCAAACATAGATCAACAAGGTGAATCAAATGAGGCAAATATCTCCAACGAAAACGCTGATAGTGAACCCATTAAGTTGAGTAGCACAACCATGTTGGCTCCTAACACAAATGATGATCGCTCATCCAAGGAGATAATTGTTACACCAACGGAAGAAAAGTCTGTGGAAGATGTCAGTGAAAAGTCAGCAGAAGCATTTAATAAAGAAACTAGCATTGAAAATGTTAAAAGAGAGACAAGCAGTGATGACGATGATGAAAAAACAAAAGCACGTGAAATCAATTCGTCATCTGAATCGAACGACGAAGTTCATACTAAAAGTAATAGAACCAGCGGCAGAATACAAAGTGCCAGTCGCAGGAAACATCGAACCAAATATAGAGATTCGTCCAATTCTGATACACCAGATTCGGAGGATGAACCTCCTATTAAAAGAGATCATGAAATTGATACTTATATGCAAGAAGAAAAGATAAGTACAGAGGATTCACATGAACAAAAAGATCATTCTGAGTCACCAAAAGCAAGAAATAATTTGTTAAATAATGCAAACATGGAAATAGAACATAATGAAGGAAATAAACAAAAATTGGATAGTTTAAATGATAATTCTGTATCAGCTACAGCACAATCCGTAACTTATAAGCCTGTAAAAGTGAATTTGAAGAGATCATTGTAAGCAAAAATTAATAATTCCGTAATAATTTAATAAATTATTCATTTGTTATAATTTTATAAATTTTGTTTTAGCTCCTCAAGAATGTTAACAGAGAAGAATGACGTAAAAAGAGACGATAATGATGGAAATATAAATAATGAAACCTCTATTTCGAACAAGGTTTGTTACGCTTTTATACAATTATTAGTGAATAATTATAAAAGTTTTGTAAAGTAAAAGTAACTTATATTTTACAGGAAAATCATGATAATATTGAACAAGATTCAAAATGTGTTCCAAGGAAACGTCGGTGGGGCACTGCATTATCTACCGATACCGCACCATCATTTTCAATTTCCACGGATTCACTTAAAGTAATTCAATCCTAACTTGCAAAATTTATTCCATATAAAAAAATATGTCCTTTCCTTTTTGATTATAAAATTTTATAATTACAAATACGTCAACATTTTTCGTTGTATAATTTAATAATTTCCTGCATATTATTTTTCAGTATATAATAATATTGATACGTTACATTTATATTTTAGGCATTGGTGCCAGGAGCGAGACCATTGTCGATAAACGAAGTTCGCCTCTCAAAAGATGATGATGAGGACAGAGATCGATATCGGGTCACTGAAAAATGGCATAATTCTAACGAAGGAGCAAATGATAATAAATCCGGTGACGAAGCTCTCGTACAAAAGAATGGTGGAACAAAGAAAGGAGATACAAAGACAGATAATCACATAGGTACATACATATGTAATCATAGTATTCTTTTTTATCAAGGTGAATGTATCACATGCGATGTTTGTATTGACATATTTTATGTTTTTTTGAATCGTTTATAGCGACTAGGCGTAAAATATCAATTGTCAAAGAAACGCCACATGTGAAATCTCCAAGTCCGCCTGCCACAAAGCCGACGAATATTCTGTTGATTAAAAATTTGGTTCGCCCCTTTACTTTAAATCAAATTAAAGAGCTTCTTTCACGTACTGGCACAATCGTCGAAAATGGATTTTGGATGGATAGAATTAAATCAAAATGTTTTGTAGAGGTACGTTTATACTTTACATTTTCAAATTTCTATATATTTAAAATTTTTTAATTCTTAAATGTAAAATAAAAAATTTCTGAATTAAAAAATTTGAGAATCTTTAAAAGTATAACTCCATACCGGTATTATAGTGATTGTAATTTTAATAAAATTGTTTTAGTATTCTAATGAGGACCAGGCATTTGAAACGAGACAAGCGTTACATGGTATATCCTGGCCTGTTTCAAATCCGAAGAGGCTACATGTTGAGTATGCAACCAAAGATGATATGGAATTGGCGCGAGAATTATCAAAAGATCAGTCGATTCCAAGAAAAACAGAGCCGCTTGTACCATCTGATTCGTGGCAACAGGATTGGAACCGTGAGGAAAGAACAAATACAAAGGTACAAATTTCAATCATATTTTGTGATACATATTTGAGAATATGAAGAACGAGATGATGGAATTATAAAATGAAATATATAGGTAAATAGATCAAAAGTAGTTAAATTTAAAAACTGATTAAAACAATGTATTGAAGAAAGGATTCTAAAACAGGTGATGGTAGTCCGAGAATGGGATCTGGGTAAAGAAGATGGTCAGCAACACATGAAGGAGAAGGAACGTGAAAAGAAGGATCACGATAAGAAGAGGCGACAGAGGAGTCGAAGTCCTGCGGTGGAGGCTCATCTTCCAGCTCCAGCTCGTAAATTTAAAAAAAAAGAAGACGAACCACCACCGGCTAAACTTTTAGACGATCTCTTTAGAAAGACAAAGGCAACGCCGTGCATATATTGGTTACCGCTTACAAACGAACAGGTACATCGTGCATACAGGATAATTCATTCGAGTATGTTACTTACGTTGTAAATTGGTCATTATATTAAAATGACTGAAAACAAGTTGTATGGTTTAAAGGGGGTAACTTTTATATTTGGATACAGTAACAAAATGACAATAAACTAATTATTATGTTACGTGTCCACCTTGATAAAATACAAATTTTGTTTCAGTCATTTTTTGATATAACAAACAAACAAAGTTTATAAAACAGTGACGCATTTAAGTGAGTTACTCTGTGTAATCAATGCAGAAATCAATTGCTTACTATTGTTTACAGACATAGTTTAGGTTAAGTTTTATTTTGTATTTATTATGCACTATCGTTGATTCACTTAAGCCACCACATCTAAAAGTTTGTTATATTTGTAGATAGTCGTGAAAGAAGAAATGAGAAGACAACATATGGCAGAACATGCCCGCAGATTAGAAGAAATGAGACGCGCCGAGAGAAACAACAGGGACGGTCGTCGCCGTCGGAGCCCGAGAAAATAATTCTCTGATCTATCATTGTCGATAAACATACCTTCTCCTTTGATACAAAAATTCCAACTTTGACCAATTTCATTTCTAAAGTGGTTCTAAATCACTTAGAGACAAACGGGATATTTTTCCCCTTTTCAATCAATTTATTGAATATGTTCTAAAGCATTAGTTTCTCTTTTATTCGATGCAATGCAAATTCTTTTATAATTAGAGTTTTACTGTTTCGGGTTAGAGTTTGTGTTTTTTTTTCTTTTTAATTTAACAAAATAATGTTATTTTGTAAAGGAACGGACATCTTCATACCTTTTTTTTATTTCAATTTCGTATAATCATTTTTCAAATTTTTTTTCCCTTTAACTAATTTGATTCATTCAGTTAGTTTGACGAAACATAAAAATTGCTTGCATGACCTTACACCTCTCAATCCCTTCTCTCCTAAGTTTCAGCATTAAACCGTACTTCTTACAGGTCGACATTAACTATTCAACAGAGCAGCGTAACTATAGAACGAACACGATACTGTTTGCATCGTCTAGGAGACAAGCATCACGTTCTACGATACATCCTCTTAGCGCGGTATTACTAAACGCGCCTTGGGAATTGGAGAATAATCGTGCGAAAAAGTGTTCGGATAGAAAAAACGATGAAATGAACTTAGTATTTCGTGATCGTTGAAAATACTGTTTGTCTTTTTACGAAAAGAAAAAAGAAAGATCAAAGTTGGGTTAACAAAACAGCAACAAACACCGCCCAGATGACGAGACTGTGGTTTATTGACTGGCATGAAGTCATCCTAAGTGTTGTGGGGAGAACTTTTGTTCCCTCTGAATTACTTTGTTTCCTTCGTCGGTAGAAAAGTAGCCAGGCTTCCTTGAGTTTGACATGTACTACCACGACTCGGTAGTAGTGTGTAAAGTTTTGGTGTTTCTTTCACGTGATGCATATTTGCACAGTCAGAAACACATGTTTGTACATAAAAAGATAATTCAATATTCCGTGATTACATGTAAAATTATTAATAAATGTAATACAGTATAGGATTACATACGATTATATACATCTGCCGCTTACTTTACACGATATTACTCCGTATTTAGTATAAAATTCGTTGTCCATCGTAAAATTGAGAAGTTTTCACGAGAAAATACATGCTTCGAAATGAAAAAGAAATTGATTTGTTAAGTTTATTTTGTCATTGTAATATTAAATGACAAAATGAAAAACGAAAGTGTTTGAACGAATAAAATTATGTAATAGATAAGTCAAGAACACATGTTCCATCAAAATCAGAAGAAAACTGTTTACGTAAACTTACTCAATCTTTATTTGTATTTAATGCTAACGTTGTAATTGCTGCAATTTACAAAAATCGTGAATTACAGGATGTGTGCATGTCAGCTATTAATTAAAATATTTCACAGTCACAAATACTATCAATAGAAGGAATAAAAGGAAAGAAAAATCATAATTCGTCGTTATTTTCAAGAAATAACTTTTCGAATAACTAACAGAAACAGAATGATTCAACGATGCTTAGTGTTTAATATCTTTTGTTTCATTATTGCAGGAAAAAATATACTCCCATTTTTTTCTTTTAAAACCAATACAGCATTTCAGATTTATCCTTTGCGATTCATCATATTTCCTTTATTAAAAAAATGGATTTATAAAGTATTTTTAAACACATATTTGTTATAATACTATTATAAATACTCATGATTGCAATTCTATTATAATACAAACGGCGATACATAAATTTCGTAATACATTTAACTTAATAAATAAATGTAGACGATAGATCGCAAAGGATTTAATGTTACGAAAATGGTAAAAAATTTGTGTATACGTTACAATTGATTATTTTTATAATCCAGGAAATTCGTAAAATATTTGGCAATTTGAATACAATACAAAAGGTATTCTAGTATTTACATCGCAAATTGCAATTTTTTATTACAAACTTATCGTAAAAGATATGCTTACGAATTATATATATATTACATCTGGATTACGTCGTTCATTTGTAACATGTATACACGTATCCTTATAGTTTACTATCATTACGAAAAGAATGCATACCAAGGAATCGTTAATAATAACTATGTCAATTCATTCTTACATTAACGAATCACAAGCTTAATTCATAGTTTCCAGGTAACAAAAATTAAATGGCCTGATTTGAGATCTCTTCACGTATGTATTGCAAAAAAACATAAATAATTTAATAGCTTTGTTTAATTTTCTCTTATTATCAAAGCTAATATTGTTTTTTTTATACTGATTCATCATAATATAATGCAACTTATCAAGTGTCAATTATGATTTTAGAGAAAGTCAAACAGTTAACTTTACAGAACCATTGATTTGTTATATCTTATAGCAATTTGTTTAAACAACAAGTAGTACGTGATATATTAAATGTGTTATAACAATTGAGTTGTATGAAAGAGAAAAAGGAAAGGATGGAGGCTCAGGTGTATTTTGTCTAGGACTTGCTTAATGAGCTCATAGGTTACCTAGCAGGTCTGTTCCTCCAACACAAGGATAATTGGGATTAGATGAAAGTATGTATACTTGGATAAATAAGCACTTGCGAGAAAGTTGGTATTACATTTTGGCGGTGAATAGGGGAGGAATCATCATAACTCCTTTCAATGGTATCTCGATAAATCATCCCGCGTTTTTTCATGACATATCTTTAAGCATTTGTGCGACCGTAGATCGGAGGTCCATTATTCGAGTCACGATATAGGCACTCCAAAAGAGGAGTTACGGATGCTAGAATAATTGAATACATTGTGAATATGTTGGTCTCCCGCTGCATGTTTTTTCTGAAGTCACCAATTATAGCAGCTGTTACAATATACCAAACACTGACAGAATACGCAAGCAACCACTGCGATGTGACAGTATATCAGCATTTGATATATTACATTAAAATTATTGCTCTTCTTGAGACAAAAATAGCATCAAAAGGACCAGATATTCCTATATTAATTTTCTCACAAAATCAAGATTTGTATCAACTCTTGTTTGTCCGCGTCATTTAATTTTATACCATGTTCATTTTATTTTGATGATGATCATTTGTTTACACATTAGTCAACTTTTACGACACTATAAATTTTCCGCACAAACCAAAAACAGGCAAAGAAACCAATTGATCCTGTTTAACAAACGAAACATACTGTAATGTTCTAAGCATTTCATATAGGAAATTTATTAAAAAGGTAAAAATTTTACCTGTTAAAAGGAAAAATAGATAAACCATGATGCACGTGTAACCGAAATAAAGGAACGTAGATGTAGCATCTTCTATGTCCAATTTAGTCATGAAAAAGTGTATGCAGTAAATCAGCAAGTAAAAGGCAGTAAATCCAGATGTAAGAAAACTGCGCCACCACCAATGATAATCCTGAAAAGAAACTTAAATATATTGTTTGAAACTAATATTTTTTTTTAAATGATTTACCTCTGCACATAGGTGGAAATAGCAAAGTAAAATCGTCGTTTCCGAACATGTAATGACAAGTATGAGAAATACTAGGAATAGGAATCCAAACATATAGTATACTTGGCTTGACCTGAAAAAATATCCAAATTAAAACAGTATTTTAAATTCTAACGAATGAAAGTTTAACTGATTTCAGTCTTTCAGCTCTTGAAAGGTAGATCCACTGAGATGGCAATAACATAAATTTAATTTTATATTTTTATTTTCAGTTTTACTTTCTAAACTTTTTGTTATAATACATACCACAAAGAATTAAGTATAAAGAAGAGTTGTATAAATATACATCCAAAAGGTAAAACTCCACCCATTATTACACCAGGTATTGGTTGAGTATAAAAACTCTGTTCTGGGATTTGTCTAGGAATTTGATTAGTTCTTACAGGATGTTCTAAAGGCTGAAAGAAGATTTATTTCCTTTTAATAATTAAATATCGTTTCAACGTGTAAATAGAAATAATATTTATATATATTTTCATAATTTCTGTTTTTCTTTGGGTAATTTCTGTTTTCAAAGAAAAAAATTTTAACTTACCCTTTTCCTGAATCCAATATAAGCTCCAACAAACGTTAAAGGAAAAGATACTCCAAACCAAAGTGCTAGAAGAGCGATAAGAGTACTAAATGGTACTGCGGCTGAACTTCCATTTGCCCAGAATATTAAATTCATTATGAAAAATAAACTGAATACAATTCTGTAAAACACAAATGAATTTTGATAAATATCAAATTATATTACAAATAAAGTTTTGCAAAAGTATTATATTATTAAATATGTGTAATGAACTAAAGTACAATTTTAATTATTCAATATGTTATATGTTCAGTAAATTATGTTACCCTGGACTTAACATGGATGTTAATAGTACATTTGACTTCCATTTTTCGCCGCCAAAACTTTTATATATTCTAGCAGACACATAGCCAGCAGTAACTCCGAGGCAAACGTATAAAACCATAGCACAAGTCATTAAAGCTCCTCTATTAGCAGGAGACAAAAATCCCAAGCACGCAAATGCTGTAAAACATATGAAAAATATATGTATATAAATTTCTGCACTAAGAAGTTTGTTAAAGTCAAAGATCCAATTAAGAATTTACCGAGTGTAACGAGTGTCATACAGAAAACTTGTACTCCAGATCCAAGTAAAACCGAAAGTAACATTCCTTTACGAGGAGGTCGAAATACATCACCATGAACCAATTTCCAGCCAAACTCTTCCTGTGCGTCTTCTCCTGATTCTATCTGGAAGCAAGCCTGCGTTATTGCAACACAGACACGATTTTATGACATAAAACTTACCAATAGAACAATTTTTCTTTCAAATTAGTAAATCAAAATTATATAAAAAACTGTTTAATTAATATTTAAGTAAAATGCCATAATCAAATATGAAACTGTAAATACTTTACTTACTAGTAAAATATAAAATTAGAATTATAACTGATATTTGAAAACAATATTCTTGTAATATACCTGATTGTATCGTGCAATATCTTTGTGCAATGTTCGCAGCATTATCATAGCCACCATTCCAGAAAGAAACAAAACAATTATTAGTGAATTAAGAATACTGAACCATTGAATATTTGTATGTGGCATTGATTCTAAGATATAATCCCATCTTGATGACCATTTAACTTTATTAGTTTCCTAAAATTAAAAATATGAATCATTTTTATATAAAAAAATTAATAAAGTGTTATATAAAAACTTACCATAAATGTTACAGAATATGTATATTTAACAGTTAATTCTTTTCCATTAGGAAGTGGATCATGTGGTATTTCTAATGGTATTTTACTGTCACAATTAAGGGTTTTACCATGATCACTTTTACTATGATCAATGCTACGAGGAACTACTTTAACAGCTATTAAAAGTAGGAATATAAAATTTAATAAAATGAAATATTAAGAATATGTACGATACGAACTTTAAAATTCTTACCGATTATACGACCCCCATTTTCTTTAAATGCAGATCCCCATTCCTCATTAGCACCACTATGATATGTAATTGTAAGATCTACATGATTAAATAGGTAATAAGTTTTTGCTTTGTTATATGCGCCCTATTAAAAAAAAAATTCATTAATTTAATTAGTATTTATACATTTTATAGAATCAAAAGGCAAATAAATTATTTAGTAATATTTTCTTTGTTGTCTCAACTAAAGATAACAATTAATATTTACATTGATGCTACAACTGTCTTGTTGGGATCTTGATTCTCGAGAATAACAGCCCATAGGAAAACCAGTACTACAATATTGTTGTTCATCTTCTAACTGGTAACACCATGTGACTGGCATATTATCTACAAAAAGATTAAAATAACAGTTTTAATCATAATAGTTTTATTCATAACTTGTACCTTCTATATTTTAATATATTTTATTATTAAAATATTACCAACTATCCAATGATGCTGATAATTAAGTGCCATTCCTTTTCTCAAAAATTCCAATTTTTTTTCAGCATCTTCATCTCCTCCTTTATATTTTTTTTCACATGCCAAATCGCATTTGACATCTTTCATAAACTCTAACTAAAAATTTACATATGTCCATAATTCATGTGATACCTCATTGAATGTATATATATTGTTTTTACATTTAATTTTTTATAACTATAATTGTTCTGTCTTATTAAATTATATTAAATAATTTTCCAAGAAAGGTAAACAAAATATTAAAAGAAACATTAAAATTTGTTATGCAAAATTGTTTGCCCTTTCAACTGATTTTACGTAATAAATAAAATTTACAAAGTAATATTAAAAACATATTAAATTTAAATATATATATTGATTGCTGTTTATTGTACCTTGTAACAAGAAGGCCTTATACGTTCCCCAAAAACAACTTGTCCTAAATTCTCTACAGGACTTTGACTTTCGTCAGAGCGGCAGAAATCAAAACTAAACAAAAAGAATGTTTAAAACATTAATTAGACATTTTTTTAAATTAAACAATAATATACAAATATTTATATATGAATTATATAAAACTTACTGATGATATTCATATGGTATTACATACTTCTCTGTGTTCAAACGATTTACATATAATTTAATTTCAGACTGAAACATATAAAAAATATTAAATAAAATGAACTGTATATCAAACTATATAATATTTAAATTACAGTAATAAATATCATCTATAATTACAAATGTTGATTACATCTTTATAAAATTTTAATGTAATACAATGTTGACACTGTTTAGTACAATAATAATTTTGGAGTACTATATCTATTGTAAACATTTGCATGCTTGTCATAAACAAAATATCAACTCAAATGATAATTACATGTAAGTGACTAGTACATTTAATGTAGGGTAAATATAGTAATATGACATGAGCATTATATAAATAATTATAGTGATATTAATGGTAATGTTTGCAGAGTAAATTTTTTTTATTATGAGTCATATGTTACAAAAAGCCACGTCGGAATATTTGCGGCGACTAAACACTAGCTTAGTATAAAGAAAAAAAAAATAATAAAGAATACAACTTTATTTTATGAGTATTGGAAACATCAAATCGGCAGACATTAGTATTTATAAATGAAATTGATAGTAAGATGAAGGAAAGTAACAGTGTTATAACTAAAATTCACAAACTAGATAAGAACAATTTGCAATACGCACTTTACACGTTTCTGAAGTTTCTCCATGCTTACAGTAATTCACGGGAGCCAGTCCCGGCAGGTAAAAGGCTGATGTACCATGAATTGCACATATCATAAATAATTGCCACAGTAAAATTAATTTCGCCATTGTATAGTAGTCTCTCGTAAATTGTCGTGAAATATCCCTCAGAAATTGTTGCGTCGTCATCCCCACCATTTCCTAAAGCTGCTCAGCCGGAGTTCAACTCCGGCTTATCTATTGTCCACAATTTATTATTAATAAACAAACTAACAATTACCGAAATAAAAAAATGTAAATTTTTATATTTCCTGTTGAATCGTTGGATGTTCTATGACAAAAATGATATCAAACATAACTACGTTATGACGATATTTAATTAAGTGGTACACTTGTGTAATTCCGACACATTTGCAGGTAAACACGGTAAAATTAAATAACACCAGTCAATTCTCAAAGCAGCTACTTCTGAAATACTGTGTTATTGTCCACGTTCTGAAGCTATTTGTTTAACACAGGTGTACATGTCAAAAACTGTGAAAAACAGATATTGTACTAGGTACTATCGTGATACACGATAGACATAGACCTGAAACCTTTTTATGCGACTCTTTTGTAACTGACTTCATCTACATAGTAGATGACTATTTGCGCATTTCACTAGCCTAAAGAAATTTCTACTTAGAAATGTAATGCTCCATTACATCCTATTTCTATTTTGATCATATACACAGAGCGAGGTTGATAAAAATGTGAAAATTATGAAAAATAAAACTTTATTGTACTCAAATTTTGTAACATATTTATAAAGTATACAAATGTAAAACAGAAAGTAACAAACGGAATGGATGTTTCAACTCTCGCGAATAAAATATATTGTAATCCGCAAGAATAAGAAATCATGAAACTTTTCATACACCAAGTATATATTTTCGGTATCGTGATCGTCACAAGATCGCATGTGCATTGTCACAGATTATAGAATGTGTAGAATCGAAAATGAAAATATGCACAGAAACAATGACTTTTTATCATCTAGTCACTACTTTCTCAAGGAAATACAAGACATCATTTGTTTCTTCGTGTGTACCGTTAGAAATTCGATGGCAGCACATGACTAACTATAAAAAATATAAACGTTTTTTGAAACCTTCGTAAGAGAGATTGTGAAACCTGCTCGAACCAAAATTAAATGAAATTGTCAACAGAAGAACAGCATAAAAAAATATCAAAAAAATTTGATAACTGATAACCATTTCTTTTATTGAAAATTTTATTCAATAATGTATTTGTGATACTTTTCGATGCTATATATAAAATTGTTTCGTTAATATAAAAATAATTATTATCATTTTAATTTTACAATATTAATAGTTATGATATACATTGCTTATGAAAAATTTCAAAATAATGCAATTTTTCTGTTACATTTACAGATAAGAGGGAACAAAATAAAAACAAATTTGTTTAAAATACAAAGTATGATTAAAATTTTTTGTTCAACAATCATTACAAATACAGCAGGCATAAAAATTGTACATCCAACTTTGAAAATTGTTCAACAATTAATTTACCCACAGGCCATTATATAGTACGGTACCATTTGATTAGACATTCACCTATTTAATAAACAAGAGATTAGCTAATCTAATGAGACGCGTTTTCGTTTTTTGAATGTACAAAGAGTGAATGAATTTAAATAATTCCTCAGGAATGTTATACATAAATAAAAGTGGCTGACTGTTTCAATCATTTTTGTGCTACGTTAGTATTTCTATTATGTTGGAGTTACAGATTCCAAACAGCAGAAGGTATAAATGATAAATAAATTCCGAAATGTTCAAATACAAATGATAACCAAATAACATAATGTTCAATCTTACGCGCTTCATAACACAAATATTAGGAAAGAACTTCTTGTGTCTCTTTGTTACAGTTCACTCAATTCAATATTGTTTATTTTCCGAGTAATTAGATGAATCTTTAGTCTATCTCGGACATCTAGTTTATATTATGCAACAGTAACGCCAACTGTTTGAAGGTAGGTCCTCAAATGATTCGCGTTAGGCTCAGGAATTTGGTCCAGAATATTAAGTAACTGTCTTGGTGATAATCTTGCTAAACCTTGTGCCAAATGCAGACGTACGTCGCCAATGGCTATATATTAAAAATTATGACATGAAATGATGCATATTTAAACACGTGTAAAAAAATATCTTGAAGATTATACCTTCTAATGGATCTTTTGGAGGATTTTTTGCACAAAGAAGTTGACTGTATCCTACTTGATACCCAGGTGCATCCACAATTTCAGGAAGCATGTCATCTTCTGGTAATGTAGTTTGGTCTTGCGGTAATTCAAAAAATTCTACTAGCGTCGCTAACAAACGTGGATAATATGTATTGTATGGCCTTTCTAGCATCAGTGGACAATCAATTAGTAAATTCGAAATTCCAACTGCAGCTATTTTTCGTTCAATATCACCCGATACTTTTTGTAAGTCTGTCAAAAGCACTCGTTCTATAACCATACCAAACATTCTGTGAACAAAATCATAGTTATATTTATGTAAATTAGTTTTATTTTGAATTTTAAATTTAAGAATAACTTACTGAGATTGTATTTGATCTACAATTGTAACCAAATTATTTGCACCATACTTAATGATATAAAAGGCAAAAAATACTATCAGGCTCTTTACAAATTTTGTTGTTTTTGACGATGACAATCTTTGGAAGAGTAATACAAAAATTTGTTTTACATATGGCTCCAAAACGTTCCTGAAAATATTATGTTATTATTAACATGAATGCTGAAACAAACTAATTTAATTTTACTGAAAAACTTACGGAGCAAAATGTTCAATGATACTTTGTAACAATAAAAAGCCTTCATGGTCATTAGCTTTTGAGGCAATCAGTTTTTGAAATACACCTAACAAACCATTTGTCTTGTCTTGTGCTACTATGTGATGTGCACCATGGCTAATAAAAGCTCTTAATAATCGATTCATTGGATGAATGTTAGCTTGACGTTCAAAAAGCACAGCTGACAATAAACAAGGGAATAATGCCAAATATGCATCTGGCATATCCTGAGATCGTAATTCCAAAAGCAACGCAAGAATTTGAAAAACATAGGGTAGAAACTCTGAAAAAGTTGTCGATTGAAAAAGTAATAAAATAATAAAGAATTTTGTAGATTTGTTTGCCATAAACTTTACGATTTACGAGCATAATAGTTTCGTCAATCGTAATTAAGAAGAGAAAGATGTGATAACGAATAATGAAATCCTACTCATTATGATATGCGCTTATCTATACATTATGTCATCGGTTAATGTGTTAATATCATATTATACCTATGACATCTTGTTGTAGAATTTCTTGAAAAATTGGAAATAATGCTTCTTCAAACGATGAAACTGCTATTTTATGAGTTTTACATACAATCCTGAAATCATATTAGAAACCATATTAGTTGCAGTTCTGTTATTAATTTAATTATTTTTTCGTTGTGTCCTATTTAATTTGTAATACTTACTTAATAGATAAAGCAAGTGTTTCAAAAAGAAAATGATTGAAATTTGGACGACTTGGATTTTTAGATACAATGGCAAGTTTTTCTGTAAGTTTTGGTAGAAGATCTGCTAAAAATGGCACAACAACTTCTTGTAAAATACCGAAGCTCCTCATAATAGCTTTCATTACGTATTCATTTTCTTCTGAACCAGGCATGTTTAAACATGCAAACAAACCCTTTAAGAGGTCTGCTGTTAATGGCGCTAAATCATTTCCTTTAATTCTATCAACAAATATTATAATGTATATAATATGCATAACAAGATAATTATAATGTTTTTGAATAGAATATTTGTTTTCTTACAAATGCAAATTGTCGGGACCTTTCATTGCAAGTATTCTTTCAATTGCACACGCGGCGTACGTATGAATAACGATATTCGTAGCACTCAAATGCCTAATTAATTGTGGTAAACTTCCGAGTATCATTTCTCTTGGCAAAACTGATCTAAAGGTCATCATAAACTTAATTGCATCTGCTTTAATTACAGGACATTCATTTACTGAAACACAACACTTATAATTAAAAATTGATAACACTTTTAAAGTCCTGTAAAATTGACATCATTACTAATCAGATTTACATACCATTTGCTTTAACTAATTCTGGTTCAATATGCTGCATTGCAAATTGAGGTAATGAAACAAGTTCGCTACTTTGTGTAACACCGTGTTTTTGTGTTTGAGCTTTACTTGCACTACTAGTGACTAGATAAATTGCAGCATCCTTGCTTCGCCAATTTTCAGCAGGCTTTTCTGCATAATTTTGTAACATGACCTAAAATCAACAATTAAAATATGACAACAGGCATATGCAATTAATATATAATTTAGTTATTTACCTGTATGTAAGCACCAAAAATTTCCATTATTTTTGCTTCAAAATATTTAGAAAGTACTTTAACTAACTCACAAGCAGCATGTCTTCTTGTATCTACATCACTGCCTTCAATATCTCGCCTAATGTATTCTTCAGGATTATCTTCAAATAATTCATTATCCGATTCTGTCAAGCATTAAAATGATTTACTATAAGCCAATAATGACGTAAGTTTCTTAAAAACGTATTGCTTTAAATATAATACTTGCAGTAATCACCTCTAAATTTCATATTAGGGATTATAACATTTTCACAAATACAACTTAAAGTAGCTGGATCTTCGAATAAATGTCTATATTGACCACGATCTGCCACTGTTGCTAAAAATTGTAAAGCATTCGAAACTAACTGCAAAAATATAATTTTGATTAGCATCATATTTAATTAAACATATATACGAATTTCTTTTCTATTTACATACAGTATCATATTTTGGTTGTTGCCCTGTAGATGTTAGCAAATTCCAAACAGCAGTTACAAATTGAGGTAAATATGGTTGAAATTCTTCATCATACTTCTGAGCATAAAGGCCAATATTGTCACAGACTTGTGATTTTAATTGTTCAATTACTTCTGGTTCTTCTTCATCCTGTACATATGTTAAATATTATAAAACAGTGATCTTATAGTGTAAAATAAGTATAACAATAGATTTATATGTAATAATACAGAAGAATGTAGAGATGGAACATCAGTATTTAACAAAGTATGAAAGTTTGTCATCCACACAGTCATATTATCTTCGAAAAATTCTGGTAAATCCTACAAACAGAAACATTATTTATTTATCTACAAATATAATAATATTTCATAGTATTTTGTTGATTATTTTACTTACTTGAAAATTAAGAGAATAGAATACTTTAGACAAAATTACCAAAGAACTATATATAACTTTTAATGCATCTACATTGTTTGCATGTACTTGTGTTAAATTCATTGTAGCCTGTAATACATAATTTAATAATTAAAAGAGTCAAACATGTTATATTATATAAAAAATTTAATATAAAATATTTACAACAAACAAATCTGTTAAAGGTTTAGCAAATCTGTCCAGCACAAATTTTATTTCAGTCCATAAACTTTGACTTTTAAATTCATATCTATATTTTTTAAATAAAGAATGTGCAGTGTGTAAAACACCATTAATGACATGAAAATCCCCTGTATTGAATTTTTCAACCATTTGGTCTATAAGCTCTGGCCACTTATTTGGAAAATCATATTTTCCGATAATTGAAACAGCATCAGATAATTGTTTTTGAATAGAATCAGGAGAATGTAACATTAAATTAACAATTAATTTTTTTATAGCTTCTCTGTCTTGAGCATGTATGCGATCAACAGAGTCTTCCTCCTAATGTAAAATAAACTATGTTTAATAAACAATTCAGTAAAGGTAATGAGAACATTAATAAAAATGACAATAATTACCACTTTCCAATTACGTTTAACATAATTTTTAAATGCAACTGCACCAGCGATTCGGATGGTTGTATTGATTTCAGATTTGTCCACAAGATGTAAAAGAAGTAATGGATAATTTTGATTGACTTCAACAGATTCTAAGAATCTTTCAGCTACAAAAAATAAGAAAAGCAGTTTATAATTTAAAAATAATAAATTAAAATTTAAATATTATAGTTATAATCTGACTACATTTGCTGACATAATATATGAAATACATAATATTTTATTAAGTGTTTTATAGTCAATAGAGATTCATTTACTGAATAAAGAAACCCTATAATTAAAAAATATTACTCCATTACACTTTTTTGGGTTTTGTCTGTAAATCCAATCGATATACGTCTACTTTTTAAATAAATTAATCAGAAGTTAATTGAGTTTGTTAAATAATTGAAAAAACGTATCAAAGTATTTGTTGACACTTGCAGGTAAAACATTTTTATAAAATGTATCTGTCAAAATTTAAAGCGCGAATGTACTCAATTGGAAAAAAAGATGAAGATAGAAACACTTTTGTAAATAAGAATACATATGTACTCACAATCATGTAAAAATACCTTATTATTTTCAATAATCATTATTAGCAAAGAGGTTATATTCACCTGGTCGTCTTACATTTACATCTGGACTGAGTGTATGTTTTAAATATTCACTGAGTGTAAGCAAATTATCATCTGTGAGTTCCATATCGGCTTAACTTAAAAGTTCTGTATCCTCTCAAAGTGAAAAAATATTAAATCTAAAGAAAACAATCTCGAAACAACGCAGTACACCGGCTTTTGATAAATTAAATTTTCTTACGAATGGTTACTGTCCGTTGGCGCCGTTGGCGCTTACTATCACACTTTACGCGGGCAAAGTATTCAATGAAACTTTATTTAATTTAAATAAATGATACAAATAATGAAAGGCATTTTATTTTACATATATAATCAAATAAAACAAATAAATATTACGAACGCTTTTGCATGAATGTCCTAAAAAAACGTTTTATTTATTTAATTATACATTTTATTAAACCAAAATTTACATAAGGAAAACAGAATATAAAAGTATATATATTTTTTAAACTAATGGCACATTATTCCATAGTTATTTATTTATTTGTCCTCTTATGTGCTATTTTAGTTTGTGTTTCTTCTGAGAATTAATATAAATTTTTATAGTAAAAAGAAACTATTGTAATCATTTCTTCTTCACCTCAGTGTTTCTTGTAAGATATAAGTTCTAATGAAACTATTCGTTAAAAGAATTAATTAACATTTTCTTTTGCTGTATTTCTTTCTTCAGTTTCTTCAATGTATCTTGAGCAAGTTTAATCTTCAGTAGTTTAATATCATTATTTTTCCTGTATAAATTTTAAACAAAGAATTATTTAAAAGCGTTTAAAAAATCGAAAGTTTAATCAATTTTATTTACATTAAATCATTAAGCACACTATTAATTTGTAATATTTCGTCGTTCTCTTGGCCAAGATTTAAACGATTAAAATCACAGTCTGTTTCTAATTTTATCAATTTATTCTTGAGCGCTAGTATTTCCTTATTTGTTTTTTCATCTTTCTCGCGGTATTGCTTAATATCTTTCGTCAAATTTTCAACCGTCTAAAAAATATTATAAATTAATAAAAACATTATAAAAAATATTATATTATAACATTATAAATTATTTGTAAACTTACATACTGCTTTTGTGCACTCAAAATATTATCTGCAGATTTCATATTTCTGATTCGAAACTTGTCACTAAAAAAATCGTAGCGATTTTATAATAAATTCATATTAATTTCTTATTGAATATGAAAAGTAAAAAGATGGCATTTGTAAGACACCATTGTTTCGAGAAATAAGTTGTTCGGTCTGCAATTAAATTTTTTAGTTCTTGTTCTTTAGAGTCTATTAATTTATTGGACTCAATAACAATTGTTCTAAGATGAGCCTCCATTTTTTGCTGTTCCGTATATTTAATTTCTCCTGCCCAAATGCTTGTCGATAAAGTAGTGCATTGTAATTCCCAATAGTTCCGCTCCATTTTGTATTTACCAATCATTTCTTTCAACTCCATAAGCTTAAAAAAGTCTTTATGTTATTCAAAATAAGTGTATAATATGAAAAAGAATATAAACTGACAAAAGAATGTCGAATAAGACTATTACTTCTTTCATTAAACAATTAATTCGATCTGTTGGATTAGTAAAATTGTCAGCCTCCTCTTCCATGTTTTTCGAATTATAATGCGCTACTGTGCAATTTCTAGCGCATGCCCACTAAGTAAGTTATCTATTGCTGGCTGGCTTGCACCAGTCGCTCTCGCATCTGAGCGCGAGCTATTCTGGCCCCCTGATTGGTCAGTGTTTTTCATTAATAATTCAAAAACTAAGCTTTAACCAGCATTTTGGTAAAGGAAAAAGTTCTTCAGAATCACCCCAGCTATCACCCCTTAAAAGGGTTCCCACCTGTAGCCGAACAATAGTGTATTACACTTAAATAATTTTTTTTTCAACGTTTTCTTATTTTTGTTAACGAAGCTTGAATTGCTCTCATTTGTATATGCCTAAGGGAGTTCAAAGTGTATTATAGATTGACAACTTTAGGTGAAAAACGAGCCTACTGAAGTTAATCGAAAGGCAAGAAACGAGTACGTCTTTCGTTGATCAGACCATAGAATGAAACATAAAATGTTTTAAATTACAGAATACTGTTTTGCCGACATTCTGTCTGCTTTACTGACTCAAACGATATTAAAAAGTGTTAAAATAATTTGGAAATTGAATAGATGGCATTTTTTCAATACGAATGCACTAAATTCAGTAAAATATTGGGTATGAGGTCTTATTGTTAAACTTATAGTCAATGATAGTGGGCAATTATGGAGTGGTTATGTGTTGCTGTCTGTCGATGACAGTTCTGTGACATCTATTAAAACTGATGTATTGATAAACACAAAACCATGAGTGACACAACAAAAATTGAATGTAATTCTTATATAAGTATTGAATGAAGGTAAATTAGTTAAAGAAATTAGTACAATTTGTTGCTTATTTTATGTAGTATATTTTAGAAAGTATTTAATGTCCATGTTCGATTGTATTACTCACGTATATATATGCATACATACACACGCGCACACACACGGATATTTTGGTTTCTTTAATAAGTAGGTAATCATTTAAATAACTTAAAGTATTAATAGGTGCACGAGATGGTACAGACTTTCTTGTTTTCTATTCGCAATAATAAATATTGTCTTTACTCTGATCACAACATTCTAATGAGTTTCTACTTCTTTGTTCACGATTAAATGATATTTTGTTAACTGATAATTGTATAATAATGATAATATTATTACGAGCAATTTGGCACCATATTTGACAATGCTCCTTAATTATATCTTATAAATTATATTCCATTAATTAGGTTATGTTTACAAACTAATACCTTTGTTTCAGTGTAATGATATAGTATTCTTTAAACACAGTTGCAAGATGTAAGCCTGTCGTTAGAACAGTATTTATAGACAGAAATAATTTTAAATGACGTGTAAAATTTAGACGTGTTTAAATACTAATAAATTGATTTATATCATCATATTATATGAAATTTGTCACATCTTTGTCATATTTGTAATTATGCTTATTTTTTGTGGTTTCAGTGATTATAACAAAATGATTAACATTTCTTGATTTCATAATAAAAAGAAACAGTATCATCATGGAGGAGAATGAATTATACAACGCTACAGTTCCATCTTTCTCTGGAATTGAACCAGCCTTTTGGAATTATTCCGATCATGTCATCCTTGATGATCTTAAGATGGATAGTAGTTTTATATACTTACTTTGCTCATTAGTGTCTGCTATTTCTTGGATTATTTATATAGCGTATTATAATAGCAGAGTCATTGGTTATATATTAACAAAATTGTTAAATCGGTTTATTATTAGAGATGGATATGTTAAAGTAGGTGGGTTCTTAAAACACATGTATCTGTTATATATCAATGTACTTTGTTTATAAATTCATTATAATCATTTTTTATCACTTTTAGGGTCTTTTACATTAAGTGCGTTAAGTGGAAAAATAATGTTCCGAGATATAGTTTATATCACAACAGATTATAGTATCAGGGTACAGGATGGGTGGCTTATATTTAGATGGTGGAGGAGTTATGTTCCCAAAGATGTATCTGAGGGTATTAAATATAATTAATATCAATACATAATATATTGTACAAATTTGTTTAGAAATTTTTAATAAATGTAATATTTTTACAGATCTTTCACATTCCGACACACGACTTTCAGTTATGTTAAATGGCTTTGAATTACATGTTTACAATCGCTGTCAGTTATATGCACAACTAGAAAAAACATTTGGTCTCGCACCACAAATGTTTCCTGATGAGGAAAATCATAATGTCAATAGCGATGATCGTGATGCAGAATCATTTAGTAATAGCGCTCATGAAACTCGTCAGCAAATAAATGCAATAGATGTTTCGCGCCATGTCGATAATATTAGGAAAAAAGAAGCTCATGTCATAGCCAGAACATGGAGAGATTTAATACCTGTTATTAAATTAGATGTCTGCACAGTTAGTATAAATTATGTTTCAATAAGTATTACTTTTTCTGATTTTACAATGAAACATCAAAATATTTTATTATTTTAGGGCAGATTAGTATTTGGTAATCGATTAATACCAACTACCCTGTCAATAACTGTAGAAGAGGCACATTTTGTTTATTCCACAAAACCAGCAGCATCCCGTCATGATCATTTCATGCATTTTACAAAATGTAAAGCAGAAAACTTTAAAGTTATTTTAGCGCCTAGTCCAAAGTATACTGGAATGGTGGATGATCCTCCTAGATATATGGGAGAAGGATTTGTTGTATTAAGCTCTAACAATATGGAAGTTTACTACTATATGGATGAACCTGGATTTGTTCCTGAGCACCCAGAAATGATTCAGTTAGTAAATGGTGATATGGTAGAAGCTATGCCACCAATTTGGGGCATTGATATTAAATGTGGAAAGGGTACTGATTTTAGTTATGGACCATGGGCTGATCGGCAAAGAGAACATTTATTTAAATTCTTTTTTCCCAATGATTATCAGCCATTAAAAGTTACTAAAACCCCGGTTACTGGAGAAAAAAGACAGGTTCAATCATTCGACATTAGATTATCAACATTGAATGAAGCTACAATTGATATACTCTTTAGTAAAAATAGAGAAACAAATGCTGTTCATATTAATGTAGGACCTGGATCATATTTGGAAATTACTATGCCTTGGATAGTTTTACAAGATGGATATACTACGAAAATAACAGGTCAACTATTACATTTAGAAGCAACTACAAGTTTGCAATATAGAAGTTTAGTTGAAAGCGAAACATTAGAATTTGGTGTTAAGTGTCATTATCCAATAAGATGGAATGATCATCAAGAATGGACATTAAATTTAACTGGATGTAAAGCTACAGCTAACTTAGTTTATTCGCACAAAGAATTTTTTCAAGATATGATTAATGATTGGGCCAGTAAAGCCAGACCTGATATTTTACATTTTGTACCATATACCTGCAAGTTTAATTTATTATTGAAAGAATTTGAATTGATTACAGTATGTAATGAGTATAATTGGATTGATTGTTCATCACAAAATCAAGAAAATGCGCACATTGCTTTTTGTGGAGAATTTTTTGAGTTGTCATTTGATCTTCCATTTGTGGACTATTTGCCTGTTACCATACCTCTGCGTTTTTGGATTCAAGGTGAAAGCGTTGATCTCTCTTTTTACTTACCAGAAGTCAATACAAGTCGTACAATTCTGTTAACTTTGAATAAAAATGCAAAGATTATGACTCGCGATGGATCACATACATATTTATCAGAATTGAATAAACATAAAAAATGGAGAAATGTTTGTCAGAAAGGAGCTGGTTGGGTTGATTGTTGGTCTGTACCAATCGTGGCGTTAAGTATTAATTATACATATCATCCATCTCCACCTTTAGGACCTACACCCCAAGCAAATATAACAACTCCAGAAAAAGAAGAAATTCTTTTGTCTCCAATGAGAATTCCTCGATGTAGGAAATCACCTGGTCTTCAGTGGACAAAAAATGGTAGCCAAAAATTTGATCCACAATCTATTGCCCCTGATAAAGTTAGTTTAGACCTCGAAATAGGTCCTTCTATATTGATTTTATATGGCTCACTTTTGAAGAATTTTATACATTTAAAAGAGAATTTATTCGGCGATTATCAAACTTTTACGGACATGCAGCAAAGTCGAACAAATCCTACATCGGTAAGCACAGAAAGAAGTAAAGATAGAGATGTGCAGAATAGTAGCATTGAATCTGTAGAAGACGAAGATGCAAAATCAAAATCATTTGATCCAAGAGATTATCGACCATTGGAAGTAACAGTGGGTATTACCATGCATGACATACAAGCTCATTTAGTAAAGAATTGTGGTGAAAACGATCCTCCTTGTCCAGTTATACTTCTGGAACGATTTGGATTTGAAATGAAAAAACGATATAAAGAAACGGAACTTCAATTGCTTTTGTCGCCTGCAATTGCATTAATTACTGATAATGTTGTTCGGACAAGTAAAGAACGTCACTTAAATCAAGGTCATTTAATGTTAAGTGCATTACAAGTTAGAGGACATGCAATGTTCAGTAATGAAGGAAGAAGTTTAGATCAAGAAACGCTAGAATATGCATGGTTGATTGAAATACAGTTAGGTAAATTAACTGGGAAAATAAGTTCTCCTCAATTACATCATCTTGTAACATCTCTAGAAACGTTTTTGTTAATGGTACAAAATAATGAAAACAGTCTGCGTCCTCCTGATTTACCACATCATTGCCACCATGGTATTCCACCTTTGCAATGCCCTGACAGTGATGTTGATAAGCATTACAGGTACATATGTTTGGAATATCTCTGAACTTTTTAAACACAGTGACATAATTATATTTTTATAGGTGCCCTAGTTCTGAAGATATAAAGTATAGAATGACAAGAATTGCAGTAGATGCGATTGATTTGTATTTTCAAGAAGTAGGGACAACTATACACACCTGGATATCTCCAATTCGCGTATCAACCTGCAATCTACATGGTCAACAAGTCAAATCTGGTGTAACTGGTGTATTACCTAGAATATTAATAAGACAGTTTGTATCTGCAGCTGATCATTTTGCAAATACAAGTAATACAAATACAGCTGGCAGTGGAAGATCACATAATAATGCCAGTAGCCGTATGTCAGGTAGAATAAACATATTTATCATTAAAAGTGTAGAGTCAACGACAGCGTAAAATTTATTGATTTACTGTTTATTTTAGGCGATGGGTCTGATATTTGGTTAGAAGTAGGATCAGTAGCTTTAGGTCCAGTAATTTTAGAAGCTGCAATTTCGCTTCCAACTCCAGAACATAATTTACATTTGGTACAAAACAAATATTTAAAATTACACGACGAAGCCACGAAGCGATTATGGTTTTTATGGCCCCAAGAAAGTGGTGTGAAATCAACAAAATGCGGTTGTATAGGTGGCTGCGCATTTTTTGGAAACAATCGGAATGGACCGAAATTTTTTAAACCGAGTTACCACGATTTTCAAGATGGTATCAATGTTGCTGCATACAGGTACAAATTTATGCATTAAAATGTACATAAGTTCTGAAATTGTTAATAAATTTATTTTTTGCTTGTTTTAGAATTAACGAATCTGGAAAAGAAAAAGGGTTTGGACAGTCTATTTTACATGATGGCCAGCTAGTATTCCACACGTCGCCTTATAATTTACCAGATGTGTCCTTACAAGACTACCCAGTTACAGGATTAAAAGTAACTGCTACGCAGGATGGATCGCAAACTTCGAAAAAGAGTGTTGAACGACCAAGGTCTGTGACAGATCATAATAAAGATTTGGGTATCGAAGAAACTAGTAGTACAAAATTAATTGCTACATCAGCAAGTCCATTCACATGCAGTGGGGAACGGAAACTACTGGACAGAAGATTTTCTTATACATCAATGCGGTAATCTTTGGAACAGCTTTGAAGTGGTTTATTCATGATTTAAATTATGTTTTTAAATATTGCATGTTTGCATAAATATGCTAAACCTTAAGTTTTTAATACATATTTAAAGTTTAAATAATGCAGAGTTAAAGAAGAATTGAACGGTATAAATTTTTTAATTCCTCATTTATACTGCTATTCACTATACTTTTTTGATTTATCTTAAGTTTCAGTGGGTTCTGTCTCCACAATAATTTTTGCTTTTTACAAGCTTTTCGCCTCTTTTATACATTTTCAAATATTTATTTCTTATGTGTTACGCTGCCATATACTAAGACACCATGATATTACTAAAAATAAAAATATATATCAAATATATAACTTTTACGAAATAAGTAAATATTAAAATGTTACATATCTTGTATTAGAGGATTTTATTATTTTACTTTTTATTGCAGTGGTAATAATATAAAAGATGTACCCTATTCTCGACTAGTCGACGCAAGTCCCGTTGCACAGTTACCGCAAAAGTTGGATTCAGATTCGAAATTACATACAGAACGAAGTAAATCCATTTTGAGTGTTCCTGAAATTGAAACTGCTCCAAAAAGTAGTGTATCTGATTCCAAATTAGCAGTTGATTATTTCAATGCATCCGATGTGGAACCATTTGAATCAAATAGTCCACAGTCATTACCAATAGTATCTACAGAAATGAATTTTTCTGAGTCAATGCAATCGAGCACGAAAACTGCTGATGGTATCAACATTTCTGACTCTCATCATTCATTATACATAAAATCAGAATCTGAAGAGAAATTAAAGCAAGAGGTACAGTTAAATCTTTTGTCATAGTGTTATACAGAAGTTTTGTTTTCTTGTGATTAATTAATTTTATGCCTACAGGTACAACGGACAATATCTATGTCTTCAGAAAATCATTCCGAAGCTTTTTATTCTGCCGACGAAGATACAAGTCACGGATTAAGTGGAAGTCGCACATCGAGCTTACGACAATCTATCGTTGGATCTGGTTCAGTATTAAATCGGAATGATAGCATGAAAAAGAAATTTTCATCGGACTTATCTATCGTAGAAAGTTCAACAAACGCGAATGTATCCGTATCTGAGAAAGCACACACTTTAGAAAGAGCGAAACCGCAAATGATGAGTACTAAAAGAAGTCCTAGAGTAAATCGAAATACTAGTTTTCAAAATGACGTTGACTCAAATGAAAATGGCGGTATGCGAGACTCATCCGATAGTCATTCTGTTTCCTCTACAAGTTTCATATCTGCTGTGTCTTCACAAGAAGATGTTACACTCGTAAATCTACATATGCAAGTAAATAAACCGATCGTTGACTCGCCACTTTTGATGTCGAGCTATGTCAGTCATTTAACGCAGGTAATATAAAATACATCTGTACTGTAATTTGATATTTTTTAGTTAATATATATACTGCATATTTGATTGTAGATGCGTTGTTCAAATTGGAGTCAATCGTCCATCTCAGCAGGAAGTGGTGCATTTACGACACCACTTTTTCAGCGTACAGAGGAAGGCAGGCTGGTTTATGTTGGTGCAAGATACGTACCAAAATTTGAAACAGTTACAGAGGGATTTACGTCGTTAAAAATGATCACAAGATCCGATGGTTCTCCCGTAGCTAGTTCATCCAATAAAACTCCAACGCATCCATATCTTTGGGACAGCACAACTTTAAATCAAATGGAAGGTAATATATGTAACAATTTTCTTCATATCATTACATATTGTGGGGTATAAGATTTTCATTAAGCGGAAGTTCTTTTATTATACTTAGGCGAAATACACCATACTACCCACAATGAAGAAGAGTTATTGACTGTGCAGCATGAAAGTGGTTCACGTACAACAGTTATTGTCAAATTCAAGGGCGATGTAGATATCATGTTGAGTCCTATGGTGCTTGAATCTTTACAACGTTTCATTGATGCTATCATACCAACATTAGCTACCTTACATCCATTAACTATTTTGAATCATTTGCATCATGAATGTATTGGAAAAGTTGAAGATGCTAATATTTTAAAGCAGGATCAAAGCTTGTCCTATTGGAGTCAAGTGCAAACAAGTTCAAAACGATCCACTGCTGAAAGAAATATTAAAAATGGTCAAGGTGACGATAAACGTTAGTTTGAATACAATTCAATTTTTTGTTTTTAATACAGATGCATACCTACTAACACATATCTTTAACAATAGGTAAAATTGCTCTACAAACAAATGTATACGAAGAAAGTATTATGACACAAGTACAAGGCAGTATTATTTTACCAAAGGTAGTTAGTAATTTATAATACATTATTTTTTGACGTACAGCGCAGTTTAACTACATGGCTTTCTTTCATATGTTTCGAGACTCTATCGTAGATGGTATTCTTTATGTAATTGTTATTATATTTTATTTACAGATGAACATAACTTTATTGCAAGCTTCGGTGGTCGAAGAAATTATATCCTTTTCTGCTCTCGAAAATATTCGTGATTTAACATGTGTATCGTTATTCGCAATTTGTTTCGATGATGCAATAGCAAGGTTTTACATCGGGAAGCAAGCTCGAGAAGTAGTTCAAACGTTTCATAAACCTGCTGTATTACCAAATCAGAAAAAGGTGAACAAAATTAGTAAGGCATTTTTACCAGGACATCAAACAGCTGCTGTAGTCGCAGATATTGGAAGTGGAGAAACAGTATACATAGAGACCTCAGAGAAACAGCAAGAAGAAATTGTGGTCACATTAAATATAGGTATGTTGCATTCATATACATCATGGTATAATTACAAAACTGTTAAATGAGTTAACTTGCTATAGGGAAAGCTCATTCACAATTACGAAGACTTAGAAATGAATCGTCAATATTAAAAGATGCTGTCATAACAGCAATCCCTACTCATTATTCAAGAGTATTATTTACGTGTACAAGGATAACTTCTCCATTGAAATGCGTTGATTATTATTTACATCAATTTATGGACGACAAAGAGAAAAGTGTATGTTCCTTACCCTGCTTAATATCATATACTATTACTTATTTTGAAATTACTGGAATTATATTTATTGTAGAAACAATCTGGTCCCCCACAAGCAACAGAGGAATTTACTTTAGGAAGTGGGGAAGATAGACTAGGTTTCATAATGTTTGAATGTGGTTTGGAAGGTATCAAACTAAAGGTAGTAAAAAGATCTCAATTTGAAAAAGGAGAAAATGGAAGTGACGATAAAAAAGTCGATGCTGAAATATTTTATACAGATAGTGTAAAAAGTCAAGAGGAACTAGACAATGCAGCTAGTACATATTATTATATGTATATTCAAAAGTAAATAATTATTAATAAGTGTTATAGCTATTTCGTTATATTACAGCTTCTACTGCACCTGCAGCTGAACCAGAAACAGCATCAACTAATTTACGTAATGGAGCACAAATAAATACAAGTGCTACGTGCGCTAGTCTTGCTTCGAAAGCAGAAAATGGAAATACTGTATCTTGTGTCATAGAATTGAAAACAGTGTGGTTCAATTTTGCGGCCCCGCCGCGTACTCCAATAACAAGGAAAATTGATTATACTCGATTAGACTGGAATTTACTAAGTACAGCATCGCCCGCTATAAATGCTTGGATGAATCCTAGTAATAAATTTGCAATTCGAATTGTACACATGTTTAGAACTATGTATCGAAGATCAACCGCAATTGTTGCTTGTCTTATGGCAGAAGCATTAGATGTGCAAGCGATTCATATGCCAGCTAAGGTACTTATATTGATTCATATTCATTAATTTGAAAAAATTTATTGTTATTATGTGCTCCATAGAGTCGTTACGGGCGATTAACTCCATTAGCGAAAACATTACAAGAAGATCCATCCTGTCAATTGTGTACGATTTTACAAAATTATGTTCTATTAAACGATTTAAAAATTATTGAAGCTAATTTAAAAGAATCGGATTTACCTTTGTTATCGACACTTCGTCAGGTAAATTGTGTTATAAATATTAAACATTCTAAATATAGATTTTAAGTCTTGAAATTATATTAATATTTACATGCTTTTATTATTTTATTATTAGGGTGTTATAGTACTGAGCAGGCAATGGAAGAATGTTCTTTATACTCCACTGCTGTTGGAACACAATTACAAAACTAAACACGTTAAACCATTGAATGTCACATTTGCTGTTTCAGACCCTGATGAGGTATGAATACATATCATTTTTTTTGTCTTCGATATATTTACATTAAAAGTGAAATCATAATTATTGGGAATGGATTTATACATAGTTTTATTTTTTCATATTTCTTATTAATTTTCTTCAAGTATTTATTAACAATATTTATCTTTTTAATACTTAATATCTGTAATTTAAAACTATTATTTTTTTACTTCTCATATAACATTATTTTAGTTACATAATTTTTATTCAAGAGAAGTTTTTTATTTCATTCAGAAGTTCATATATATTTTTATGGTGAGCATAATTTGGTAGGCAATTTTTTTTTCAGCAAATAAGCAAGGATGTACAGGAGGATGATAACAGTATAAAATTCAGTAAGAATTTTAATATTTCACAGAAGTAGTTCTAACAAAAGACCTTGTAAATTTTCATCACGTAAAAGTTTGAATTAATTTTCACATTAATAATTACACAAGCTTTATTTTATAACTAAAACTCTATTAACTCTATTCTAACAAACAATATGCTGGTGCTTTCATACACTATACGTTTTTTAAACGAAAACTTGCACATTTATGTTGTGTACGCAATCTTGCAATAAAATATAGCTTATTTTATCTCATATTTAACAAATTTATAATTTATAATTTAATCATATTCTATAATTGGATTTATAAAGTACATTTGATAAAGGCAAAAATTGAATACAGAGCTAAAAATATCACAAGTAGTATAAGTTGAAATTTTAGGACTTCCTGTGAAATTCAAAACTTCTAAACTTAAAACTCTTTCAAATTATTTCTATATTATTGTTTTTTTTTCATTTTTAAGATTTACTTTATCATACAGTACTAACATTAAAATATTTCTACTTAAAACTTTAGTGTATACATTGAATTAATAAATTATTATCATTTTTATTGTCCAAAATATTGGATAAAAATTTTTGGATTTGACTGATTCCTGTACAGGAAAATTTGCTGACAGACGGTGAGGGTAGTGCGGGTGAAGTAGATGAACAGGAAGTCACAGATGAATGTGCTATGTTAATTCACACAGATCATATGCATAAGCATACACATATCAAGAGTGGACAAGATAAAAGTACAGGTATTATAAATTAAACTGATTTAAAGTATTAATCTATAAAACCAAGTATATAGCATACTGTATTCCTGTACCACTGTCATAATTTTGTTAGTTTATCTGATGTTTTATGAAACATCCTTTTAATACACCTGCAGCTTGTTCAGCATTTGCTTTAAACTGTAATTTCAGTAATTGCTTAACATCTAATTTGCATTTTTATATCGAAGAATTACAATATATGTCTCTGCCAATGATTATAGTGTTTAAATATTAGCATTGACATTTTATTTAAAATTTTTATATTATGCATAATATATTTATAAAATTTCTATCTATTTTGATCAGTATTCTTGAATTACCTTTGAGTTATGGATAATACTGAAAGTTGCATATAGCTATATAAATTATTACTTCTTTGATTATATTTACTATTAAAATCTATATACATGAAAAATCTTTTTAGGATTTAGGAAATTTTTAGAAGAATTATAGAAGTTAACTCTTCATGTCTCCTATTCTGTTTAAGTTTTGATTACATCTGTAGAGTTTGATCTAACAGAAGCAATAAATATATTTGGTTAAATAATGTCCCTGCTATTAAAATTGTAGCACGCTTTTCCTAAATATGCTTAGTTAATCTCATTTTGTGCTTACTGAACCAAACACATGGCTTGATATGAAATAACCAGGTATTTGTGGTGATGGTTTGACGGTTCCTGTAAGTTCTCCTCGAGGAAAAGATACAACCCCTATTGCAACACCGGTTCCAGGCCCGGATTCATTAACCTCTCCCTCTCCACCAGTAGCTCATCTAAAGAAAGGAAAATCACTACAACCTACACAAGTGCCTGCTAGTACACGAGCAAGTATTGTTTTTCCATTGCTTGCAAGTGGTGGGTTATTTAATCAAGCTCGGGAACCAAATAACATAAGTAAGTGCGAGCTAATCAAACTCCATAGAACATATGTTAGCAGTTTATACATTGGTATATGATAAATTTAAGATCTTGTGACTGAATTAATGACAAAGGAGCAAACAAAAGAATAGAAAAATATTGAATTTCCAATGTACAGACTGTTTTCACCATCATGATTTATCTAATATTAATTTTGTCTGAAGTTTGTATTGCTACGCACTTGAATTACAAGGGAGTCTCTCTATATGGCCCTGGATGAGGCCATAGAGAGCAGAAGAAATTCTATAAACGAAACCTCCTTCTTCATGTAATACATAATTAGATTTTAAAACTTTGTAGATTTGAAGTTTCGAAAATTTGAGCATTTAAATTTTTCTATGTGCTCTGGTGATGAAAGAGCATCATTAATGTATGTGAAACTCCATATGAGGGATAGTAGCTTTACCAGTCACATAAATCAGAGCCATATAGTGAAACTGCACTGTATAGCATAATACGTTTTTTAAAACATTAGATTCCTTCTTTTTTATACCTATTGCTTATTACTTCACTAAACTGCTTATTAGATGTGTGTCTTGTATTTATAATTATTTTTGTCCAAGTCCATAACTATACTTACCTCACAACATTTTGTGCTTTAATTTTTTAGATAACAATTTTTTAATGAAATTCATATATGTACAAATAGAACTTTACATTAGGTTACGGTACATTACGAGAAGAGAAAACACCTCAGATCCATGTTTCACATTCTCATCAACTTGGATCCAACCCAAGTATTTATTCTGGAGGTGGTCATGGTAGTCAGCATAGTACTGGAAGTTTGGATCAAGTTACATCTCCAACAAGTCATCATTCTAACAAACCTTTAAGTACAGGAGAAGATTTGTACAGTTGGATGGCCAAACAGCAAGAGTTTATAAAAGACAATGATAAAAGCAATTTAAAAGGAAATTGGGTAAGCAATATTTTATGTTTCAAACAATAATTGATGGGAAATATTTGCTACATAGTATCCACTTTTATTGTTGCTTTCATCTCAGGTCTTTCGCGCAGAGCAAAAGTCTTTGAAGGTATTTTTAAATTCATTTTAGAATTGCATAGGCTACCTTGCATAAATACCATTTACCACAGTATTGATCAAAACATGTTTGGTGTTTTTTGTGTACTCTTAAATATAATACAAATATATGTTTTTAGGATTCAAAAATTAATACAATGACGACAGATGATACAGAAGACTCTGATGTTCACAGTGGTACCCTTCTTTATCCAATGAAAGATTCACTTAGACTTTTGGATGCACATTTAATCTTTGAACCACTTTTGTCTTCCTTATCGGTTATGCCACAACAAATGTTATCTGCCATTGGTTCAGGAAATGTGAATAATGTATCTTCTTTGGACTCATTAGGATCAAATTTATCTTTAGTAGGAAATATGGAAACTATGCGTATTGATATAGTTGTTAGTGAATTTGGGAAAGTAACAGATAAAAAGAAGGGTATGTTAAGAAACATTTGTCTAAACAATCAATTTGAATTATTATTTGAAATAGTAATGTAATATAAATTTTGATAAAACTATTAGGTAACAAATACCAAATGAAGAAAGGAAATAGTTCCAAATTTCATTTGAATATACCACCAGAAACTCCGGCATTTTTATGTGAAAAGATTGGTATTGACATAGATGTTAAGAAAATGGCTGATATGACAGTAGATGATATGATTCAAAAACAGACTGTTTTGTACATATCTAGGGGCCAATTGAAGAAACATACAAGTACAGTTGTGAATTTTAGTTTAAATATACGATACATTAGCCAACAAGTAAACATGCCTCTTCTCAGATTATTACATCAAATTAGTAACATGTATCAAAATGTTAAAGAAACACAGATGGAACTGAAAGAACAACAACCGGAGAGTAAACGAAACAATACTTTAATTGTTAATGATACAATAGCAAAAAATGGTTCATCTTCAAGTAAATATAAATATTTTAATTGACTTACATGAATTAAGCATGTATTGACCTTAACTTAATACATTTTTATTTCATGAATAGCGTCTGATTTACAAGAACAACTTTTATTGGAGGGTAAAAAGATAGATGTTCCATTGCTTCGTAATAATTTTGAGCCTAATTTATCAAAAGTTATATCACCCGGCGCGAGTATTCGATCTCGCCCGCAAAGTTTTGCTCAAAAATTACGTAGTACCGGAAAAAGTGTGAAAGGGTATATCAATTTAAGCGAAGGTGTAATTACCCCCAATTTTGGAGCGAGTCCTAGTGGATCAGGATTAGACAAATTTTGTGTACTTCCTGATAAATGTAAAGATACAACGCATCTTACACCACGATGTTGGAAAACCATCTATTACTTACTGGATTTGTATGCTACACGACCGGAGACTAAAACTATTACACATCGTTTCTCTATACCTGCCGATGCGTCGGAACATTATAAAAGTGGACGAAAATACGAATTATTAAATGAAACAAAAGATGTAGATATTGAGAAAGGATTGAATGCTGAAAACAGCTCAACACCAGTACCACTACCACGAGAATTGAGTTAGTATTAATTCAATTTTCAAACTTATATATTTATAAACTGTGGAAATTTACCTGTTTATCCGAATAAAATTAAAGGTGGATTTTTTCTAACTTATTATTTTTTTAAAACAACGTTTTATAGGTATAGTAACGGGAGAACGAACAAGACTAGTTATATTTGGAGTTGCCCGGATACATCGAACCAGATTATTGGCTACACTTAGCGGATTAAAACTTGAGGCAGAAATAACAAGTCTTCATGCGAGTTTAACATGTCGCAAAAAGTCAAGGCCCGCAAGCTTAGAATGTAGCTTAACCGGGCAAATAGGAAGGACTATGATTGTTTTATTAGAAGGTGTAGCACCGAGTCAGCAAACAGTTGTTAAAGTAACTGTGGGGAAATCACAAGCACTGTATTCTAGCATTAGTAGACGTCAAAAAGATAAAAATAGTGGGTTATTGACTGTTGGTGCAGTTAATATTGATATTCCCCAACATCCGGTAGCTTTACACGGTATGATGACTAGAGGCAGCAAACAATTATCTTCAACTTTGCAAGTAAATATATTTACTCTCTGATATATCATTTTTATGTGTTTACTTATGATAATTACATTTATTTTGATAATCGCAAAATTTCAGGAATTAAGGGTAACAAGAACATCATCGAGAATGTCCAGGGGCCAACAACCAGATGAAGTGGATGCAGGTGTACCTAGTAGTCCACATCATTATGCCCCTGCCCCATCTGTTGATTTAGAAAAGCCACAAGTTGTATCTAGCTTGCTAGAGCCAATTATAATGCAGTTCCACATAATTCTTCAAAGTTTAAGTATAACTGCAGCTCTATTACCATCTTTGCAAGCACAATATAAAATGGATCAAGTGACTAGTTCTGGTATAACTGGGAGTAAAGCCAAATTCACAATAGATTTACCTCATCATACCTTGAGTTTTACAACGAAACTTCAAGTAACCGAAGCAAATTTACCATCTGAAGCTAGTATTGGACTTCCTAAGGTACATGTATCCGCGGAGTACATTCAAGATGGTAACAGTAATATGAATGATAGTAAATTAGCTGGTTAGTAAAGCAGTTATTTTTTCATATTATAACATCAGAGATGTTACGGTTTAGAATACAAGTATATTCGATAAGTTTCTTATAATTTACAGATGGTGTTGTTTTAAGACAAGGCAGCTACCTCAGTGCTACAGCTGATATCGGTGTTTTTGAACATTCTTTGACTACAGATCTTCTTAATCATTTAGTGTTCGTACAAAAAGTGTTCATGAAAGAAGTAAATGAAGTTGTACAAAAAGTTTATGGCGGAGAGAAACCGGTTCCTTTGTGGCTAGAAGATGAAGAGCCAAATAATACAGTCGTTAAAAGGATATTATTTACATTAATCATTCGTATCAAAGTATGATATTTTCATTTATTACTACATTCTGCATTTCGTGTACTAATGTTTTTAATATTTTTTATTTTCTATTATGTACAGAGAATACAATTAACCGCAACAACTCCAACAAATTCGGCAGTACGGTTAGAAACTGGAGCTGTCGAACTTCAGTTATCTAATAGAGTACAAAATGTTTCTGGTGCTACTCAACCAAATCCATATATGAAATTATTTGGGAAAGCGCAAGTTGACATTAATTTAAGTCTTGGTCAATTGTTGAAAAATGTGTTATTTGAAGAAGCCGACCCGGAATTTCAACAATTCGCATTTTTTAATACTAGAGTAGGATTACGGAATGCCTTTCAAGAAGAGATGGCGGAAGATGAAGATAAAGAAGTAGTTTTAATAACGTTGAAGCGTCCATTAATATACGTTCAACCGGTGGCTATTGATAAGGCTATACTTGTTTGGTTAAATTATAAAAATGCATATGAATATTGGAACGAAAAAAGAGCTAATTTAAATAAAGAAGTTTTAACATTTGGCCAGATAACGAGTCAACTAAGTGCTCCCCATTTAGGGACATTATTTTTACAACTAACCGTGGATGATATGGGTATTTGTGTACCGCTTAATCCTTTACCACCTACGTGGGGTATGAATAGAGGACTGTATGATGGCGAATCGAGAGGTGCTGTAGTCGTGACATTAGAAAACACAAGTATATCAGCATGCAGCAGTGGTAGTTTAGTTAGCAAAGGAAGGTATGAAATTATTGTTAAAATCATTCTGTATCATCATGATCAACTTTTACACATGAAATAATGATGTCTTAATTTTATTACACAGATTTATGGGTTTGTGCTTAAGATTTGCTGATGATTTTGAGACTTCTTTGGATGATTGGAAACCTGATGCAACTGATAGCAGTATCATGAATTTATGTATGGTATCTGAAGGCACTTATGAAGTATGCAGTAGAACAATTGCACAAAAACCAGACAAATCTGGTAATAGGAATACAATACCACTTTAATACTTTCTTGCAATGAACAGATCATGTATACTAATTGTTTACAGATAATGCTAAGTGGATTTTAAATGTACAGTGGCAGATGGAAGGTGTTGATATTCATTTAGATGTGAATGTAGGACAACAGTTGTCAGCACTTGGGCATACGTTAACGATGTTGACCGGTTCTGAGGAAGATGATATTCATGAACATGCGGAATATGATAGCGATGATGGAGATCAGCCAGATAATAGTACTAGCCAGGTTAAGAAAAAAGTATGGTTTAATTATATTTATTTGATCCTATACTACTCTTTTGGTCCTTTGATTGGATGATGTGGGTATACATTTTCTGTAATTGTTTAAAAGGTTGAAAGAAGGTTTCTCTACTTTCCAGTTTTCATGTTTTTGTTTCACTTTAAAACTTCATAATGATGTGATTACTATTCGCTAATTGGAATTTTAATATTTACAGGAGAGTATATTAATGAAGAAATCTAAAAACTGGACAGATAATTTACCTGCATTCGTTTTTGATCCTACAATCGACGCGAAGAAGAGGTCGAAACTAATTGAGAAAGAAATGAATGAGCAAGCAAAAATTATAAATGATCTACGATCTTTGGGCGCTTCTCATGGAACTATAGAACAGGAAATGAAACGTTTGCATGAATTAGAAGCTATGGTGTTCAAAGATTTTAGAAGGTATGTTTCTATAAGATAAACTTACATCAGTTGCTGCAGATTAAAATATAATTGCCAATGCTCTAAATTGTACAGAGATATGATTCAAAAGTTGAGAAGACAGTCTGTTAAAGCGTCTGGAATAAAAGGTAAATTAGGACTTGGTGGTAAACCAAATACTTATCGATCACGATCGTTTATTGTACCATCACCGACGCTTGAAAATCAACTTGAAAGTCCGGAGGACATAAATATGGAAATTAACTCAGCGAATTCTGCTAGCTATGAAAGTAGTCCTAGAAGTGGTCCTAGTCGGTATGATATATTTTTATTTTAGTAATAAATTTATTTTCTTTTTATTTAACTTCAACTTATCACAGTGCTTGGATTATGGTTCATTTGAGTATTTTGAGCTTCTGAGATCTTAATTTTAAAATAAGTGCGGATTTATAGGTCGGCATCTCTTCGTGTAAGAGGACTTGGTGGTCCACGAGTTACATTCAGTGATACACACACGATAGGAAGGTATGTTTATAAATCTAATATTTCTTTCACTATAAGTTAATACATTATTTCATCACATAGACAATCATCATTACCAAGTGCTGGCTCCGAATTAAGTTTACCAGAAGGAGAATTGGAATGGCCAGAAACTATTGAAATAGAAGGAGAACGAGTTGAATTAAGAAAGAAAAATAGAGATGTCAGTTGCACCTCAAGTTATGATAGTATGGAAGGAAAGTACGTATAATAATAAAACGTGACATATATCACTGAATTTTATTCGCTCAAAATAATTCTTTACAGTGCACCGTTACTTGATTCATTCGGAAAAGAACAATCTTCATCGACCTCATCACCATATATAACACCTCAGAAAGCTCAAGAGCCTAATATAGATTTTGAGCTTGACGTTAAAGTTCTAATCAATAGTGGTAAATGCGTGCTTCATACGAAGGACCCAGGAAAAGAAGATGAAATTAAAATGTAAATTTTTATATTAGACATGTAATTTTGTTGTTGCGTATATTTTGGGTGATTAATAATAATGTTACGCTTTTATAGTATGAGCAGAATGAAAAAGGAACGATCGTGTTCAGGAGGTACATTTGAATTTCAACCAAGCAGCCCTAGTAGCAGTAGAAAGCATTTAAGCAGTAAAGAAAAGTCATCCACTACAAGTACATCTCGATTACGATATTTGCAACATACAAATGTACCTTTGGTGGATTTGACAATTTTTCATATTCCTGGTTTAGATGTAAAGGTATGTTTGTTTTTATACACAAAATATTGAATATAGTTTTAAATACAACAAAGATATTTGAGGTAACTCACCTTGTATATTACACACACATATATATAGATATACAAATAATGTGATATTGTAATAATATTGAATATTTGTAGTTACATTATGAATCTAAAACGCTACCTGAAGAATCTGTATCTCCGCGGATATCGTCGGACAATACTATGCTTAATCCTTCATCAGTAAGCATGCTTAAAAAAGCAAGTACTAAAAAAGCTAGCTTATTTGCCTGGATGACACTTCAAAGTATACCGGAAGAAACCATAATAAGTCCACATATTCTTGAATTTCTGGAACAAACATTAGAACCAATACCAAGCAAAACCCATTTCCACAGTACTTTTCATAGTAATGCACAAACGAATGCAGTATATCCATTAGAGAATACGGAAAGTACATCATGGGCTGCCACCGCAGCAAGTAGCAGCAATTACGTTTACGCGAGTTTCCCCGTTGATGTAATAGTGTATTTTCATATGCAACCTTCAACGTTTAGGTAATATTTAAATATTCATTCATTATATTTATATATCTGTAGAACTATTGATTTTTATTACAACTATTAATTACTTTTGCAGATTTTCCTGTTTACCAGTTTCTCGTGTAGAATGTATGCTTCAATTGCCGTCCCTCGACATAGTATTTTCGTCCAAGCGAGCGGAAGAAGAGCTCGTTGAATTTCGAGAGTACAAATCTCCAAGTACACAGTCTACTGGAAAAGAAGCAGGTTCAGCAATTGGCGGATTGTCTGTTACTGGATGTTTAGCTGATTTCTCCGTTTACATTTTTCATCCGTATGGTGGTGGCAAGAAAACAGGCTTAAAAGAAGCGCAATGGTCACCTTTATCTGATAGTGAGAGGAAAGATTCTTTAAGCATTAACGTTGAGTTTGTAAAATTTCACATGTCAAGAAGTCGAAAATTGAATTTTCAAAGTGAACAATCGAAAAAGATATCGGATACTAGCCGCGCAGTTATCCGATTTTCAAGTAAGTGTAATTTACGATACATTGAAAACATATTTTCCTATTTTGAAAAATAATTGTTCTTGAATAATGTTTTTAGCAATCGTTGATATTGGATCTGCTTCGTTTAAATATGACATGAGAAGATTAAGCGAGATTTTGGCTTTCCCCAAAGCATGGTACAGACGTAGTATAGTACGTCGTTTATTCTTGGGAGATCTGAGTTCAGGCACCGCATATTCTGAAGGTGATGGCAGTCCTTCTCTAAATCAGGAAGAAGCAGTCATGGGTAGCTCTTTATTAAAACATTACGATCGACACGGCACTGATGGCCTTTCAAAAAGTGCTCCAGAACGAAGCCCAACATTGAATAGGGATAAATTAAGATTGAGTCTAGAAAGTGATATGCCCACGCACGCACGATTGAAAGGTATTAAAAAAAATTAACATTATAACAGTTTTAAAAATATACTTTGTAACATTTTATTTGTGTTGATATTAGATATTGGAAGGGGATGGAGTTTCACTTCAGACAAACAAACGTCATCTTCAGAAATGAAATTAAGAGAAGCTGCTTGGGAGACATTGGTGTTATTTGCAATAAATTTCACTCGTTTAAATGTTCATATGAATATGGGTAATGTGATGGGCAACGTCACATGGATGACGAAAGATTTTCGATCCGATGGAAGACTATCTATAGGAAGTAGTGGGCATAAAAATTTGTATATAGGAGTTGGATTAGGTGGTTCCAGTTTAGATGCAAAAGGTGGTATTGTTGGTGGTACCATAGAATTGAGCAAAATTGATACATACAGTAAGTTATTTATATTGTAACTAGTTTTTAAAAATTAATTCTTTGAATTATTTTATATTGAACATTTTTGTAGTACATATTCGAGAAGAACCTGGAATAGAACCTGATCACACAGTTGGTTTAAAACTATTTGCATTGGAATTGCGATTAGATTATATGGGGGCGAGCGTGTTAATGTCTAGAGTATCTTCATTAGATGTTACGTTAAGAGACGAATGGAAAATTAATCGAAACAGTAGTGGAGATGCTTTTATGCCAACAAGAAGGTTGATTTTATATTTGGTTTTTATTTTTTAGGTTAAATAGATTTTAACCTAATCTTTTAAACGTTATTCCAGGCCTGCAGTAATTTTCATGCACGGCGATTTAGGATGGGATCAATTGCAGCTTATGATCAGTGAATCAACAACTGCAGATTTATTGAAAATGTATTACAAATTGGATGAATTCTTTAGTCAACAGTTTAAGAGTAGTAAACGAGTGTTTAGTTCTTTGCAACCAAGGCATCAGAGGGTTACTAATAGCAGTTTCAAAAAAAGACAACAGAAAAAAAAACCTACTACAGAAGGTAAAATTTATTGCTGGTAACAAAGGGAGGTCAAATTGAGATTGTAAAATCATTGAGAAATGAAGTATTTTTTAACAAGAAAATTAAATATTAAATATTTTTGTAAACAATGCATGTAGTCCGGATATGGATCTGCATATTTTGCTTTAGATTTATCAGAAGAAATTTATAATATTATAAAATATTAAATATATAATATTATAAAATTTATAATTTTATTTAAAATTTATAATCTATTTATAATTTTACAATTGTGACTTCTTCTTGTTAGCTATAAAATATGTTTGTATGCAATAAAGTATAAAATGAGACTCAAAAGTGAATGTCATAGGGCCGTGGAATCTAAATCAGACTATGATGTCCGATGCTCGTCATCACAGACACTGGCAGGGAGTGTTAGCTCAAGTGGCAGGATTACAATTAGGTAGTCTAAGGTTTTCTCTACCGTCAACGGGAACTGTACTCGGTGGTACAATGGAACTTCACGGCTGTAACATTAGTTTGGCGTGCTTCCATGGAATTAACTTCAAGAGTAAAAGTTGGGCATTGTTTTCATTGAAGGAACCATGTATCAGTTTTGCAACTGAAGCACAAGAGATCCCAAGCGTCGAATGTAAGGATATTTTATATAAATTATATAAGATTTTAATTTCAACAGGTTTTGTGATTTAATATCTTTTGCAGCGCCAAATACATGCGATGTTCATGTCGTGCAAACGTTGACCATTAGTTTAGGTCAGCAACAAGAGCAACATGCGAGACATAATTCGATGGCTACCGTTTGCAAGTTAAGTCGCAACGTAGTATTTCCGCCGCAATTTAAATCACTGCAAGAATGGTTTCATTACGCTTTTGCTAGCAGTGAGATTGACGGTATGTTGTGTATGAGCATAATAAAATTAATAAGTTTGAGACAACTCATCAGGTGCTAAATAACTAGACGCATACACATTGTTATAGTTGTTGCTTTTCAAATTTGTAGCTGTAGATCGATTTCCATGTGTGGAAAGAGAACGAATGGAAACTACGTCCGAAACTGGTAACATGACTCGAGGAAGAAGCACGTCAACCACTTCTGGAAAATTACAAGAACATTCTCATGCAAGAGAAGTTATATTTGCTTTACCGTCACTACAGTTACATCTGAAGACTGAACACCTACAAACCGCCAAAACTCCAGACGTTATTGGTAAGTTGTACCTCTTTCTCTTACTGTTTAAGTTTGAAATATATGTACAGAAGTGACCACATGTTTAAAAATTATACAAACTTTGCGATATACAGTTGACAATTATAATTGGAATGCAAATGTTACTTCACTTTTTCTGACACATACAATTTACACATGAACATAAAAATTACAGTTTTATTAAGTACAAACTGTTTTTCTTTGACTCGTGTATTGCAACTATGTATTTTCTTCATATATTTTTAGGCGCTCCTAAACATATTTTCTATAGTAAGTACAGCGTGAAAAATCAATTTGTTTAAAATTTGGTAAGAAGTATTTAGCTTGCATTGAATAAAATTACTTTGTTTCTAGAATATTCAAGATTTTTTAATGCTTTAAAATTTACATATATAGTGTAAGTTTGTCCTCCAACACTAATGTATACAAAAATTGTTCTGCATGTGGAATGCTCAGTAAATGCGAAAAATTCCACTCGAGCTTTGATGATAAACTAGTACATAATTTGCGTAGATACATTTATTACGCATGTTCTGCACCAGAAAATAATTATACTATGATCACTCGTATAAAAGGAATAGACAAAAACTGTAAATGCTTTACATCATGAATAGCTTAATTATACCTAAATTATAACAAATTAATGACAGAGAATTTATTAGATAAAGTAGATGATATTGCAATATTAATACGTCTCTAATCCCTTATTCTACTAATCAATAAAAGCTTGTGTTTTGTATAAACGTGTTAATTTGTATATGCAAGTGCAATGTTACGGCTAGTATAGAATAAAGTGTTACATAGAATATATATTTAACAATAATTGATTTCTCGACAGGTGAGAAACCATTAGTCGAATGTAGTTTCATAACAGAGTTTGAAGACCATATCTTTGTCACGGTAGACGCAGAAGCCTTTTTCTTCCTGCACGATCTAATCACTTCGTACGTGAAAGAAAAAGAGAAAGTGGTGAGTATACATTACACGTGTTCCATAGAATAGGATATTATAAGAAATTATAATTATTTGTGTTTAATATACAGCATATCGGTGCACGAGCACACAGCCCTGATCCACATGAAAAGAAAACTGGAACTGCGACAACTAGCAGTACCTCCACTTCAGCAACGATCTCCGCTGAAGACGAAAAGAAACGCAAACAGTTCGATCCAGCAGAAATGTTTATAAAAGATTGGCGATCATACAGATGTAAAACATGGCATTTAGAGCCAACCGTAAGGTAAATCGATATGTAATGTTATAATTACTCTTTATATTAAACTAGATTTATAATTTATATTCTACATATTACAGGTTACTTTCATGGGCTGGAAAAAGTATCGAACCTTACGGCATAGATTATATTTTGCAAAAGTTAGGTTTCTCACATGCTCGTACAACGATACCAAAATGGATTCAACGAGGTTTCATGGATCCTCTAGACAAATTATTAGCCATTCTCATGTTAAGAATGGTCTCAGCAGTTCGCGAAGAGCCTCCCGAGGAACAGAAAGAGCATAAACGAGAAAAGTAATCATTGTGATTCGAGGGTAAATAGACACGTTCAAATTGAAAACCAGAAATCGTTCAGTAATCGTCCAAGATAATTAAAGTTCTCTTAGCAGAGTATCAACAAAGATAACAATAAACGATTCTACTCTAATATTCTTCTCTAGTAGATAAAACGAACGTTGCTTAATATGAGTTTAAAAGAAGAATGTACATATTGTTAATTCACTGAGAGAATATGGTTGTTTGGGATAGCATGATTATGGTTAGAACGACTCATAAAATTACTTGGGTGCATATAAGATATCAATACTATCTCTTATCATATGAGATAGTCTAAAACTATAATTAGGCAGCAAATTGTCTTTTAGTAACTGTCGATAAATATCGGCAATAAATAACCTATAAATAATTTAATATTTAATGAGTATTATTGATGATTGACTTCTTATTCAAGATAATATTTGTGTATATGAATATCTTATAAATTTTCAGCCATACTTTCCACTTCATTAGTCATATGGCGGATAACAAATATGAATAATGGGAAAAGGTTAAATGATATAGAATGTAGGTAGCATATAAAATATTATACAAATGGACACGTACGAATGGTATTAGGAAAATTTAAAGTTTCGTACGCGAGGTTGATTACAAACTGATTAGAGTCAATATATGCATAATGATTAAAAAGCAGGTTGTTTGACAACCCTATTCTCTTGTTGAATTGATACATGTAACAAAGTTTAAGAATGCGCAGCTCCATCTTTCGGATTCGGAATAAGCCGAATCTAAGATTTTAATTAACTGAAAATTTGTCCGACATATTAGATTATCCGTACACTCCCTAATCCCAGTGATTACTATATTAATTGTCCCCAGTGTATAAAACAATGAATTCTATAACAAACCGATATTTCGGGTGAATGGAAAATTCACGGAACGTTTGTAAGAAGCGTGTTAAATAAGATGCAGCATATATAATCAAGAAATTGTACAATACGATATAGGCAAAGGTTTATAATCATCGATATTCCGTTCGAACGTGTTGGATATTGCACAGAACGCCAAGGGCACATCAACGAACCTTAGAATATATATATGTATATTAACAACGTTTATAGCGACGGTTCGTAATATTTTCATAATATAAAAGAACACGAAAAATCTTAGTCCAATGTAGTTAAGTATTCTTCACTACAACGTTCGCGATCGTGACTGTAATCATCCTAAGATTAAAATACGCATTTCGTGCACGACGTTTAGTTTACCGAATTATCTAAAACGGAACAGAAGGTTCTCGGCTTTAGGGTTTTATAAATTACGTTTATTTATGTATTATGTACAGTTAGCGTTCTAAGAAATATTATATGCCTAGGTAAGGATCATCGAGTTAATTATACGTGTTACGAATATCGAATTATGCGTATAAATAGAAGCAGAAGACACTTCTTGCTTGAAACTCTGCAGCTTTCTTAGCGTGTATTATCTCCAAAAAGATTGTCTTTCTATATACAAACTGCTCACGCGATTACGCTTACATTCTTAAGAATACGTTTTCTTTTTGTTCTAGTTCGACTTTTTTTCTTTCTTTTTACAATTGTAATTCTCAAGAAATGGAGTTTGTATAGTTAATCGATACCAGCCGTGGCATTTTTGCTCATTTTTAAACATAATTTTCGCGAACCCTACGATACCGTAATTTAAGTTTTAACACGACAGAATACAAGTTTCAATTATCGTTGTAATCTAATGTAATATATTGTTGTGTATACATAGCGCGATTCTTTCCGCATAATTCATGAATCTATAAATATACATATATATACATATACATAATGATGCCAAGTTATGATTGCAACGTGCACTTTCAAACCGATGAAATTAACAAAGCTCTGATACATATTAGGCAATAAGTTGTTACTGCAGGATTACAGATTTCAATGTATACATATATATTCTATTTTAAGGGAGATGTAAAAAATTCGATTAAACGTAGTGAATACGCAGAGATAAGCAAACAGAAAGAAATAATCGATGTATCATTATTCAAGCGATTTTTCTTTTTTTGAGAGACTCATATTAACATTACACACTTAAATTCAGGGCCGGCCCGACATAGATATCTCCTTGAAATACAAATATAATCGCTTCCGTGTGTTTATTTTTAAATGCTCACTTCCAAGACTCTATCTAAGACAAGTTCTATACTGACTCAGAAACTGTAAATTTTTAATTATTTCGCAGTAATGTTGTGACGTGTGTATGTTCATGAAATTTGTAAGCGTTTTGAGCTTGAAACGTATACATATATTTCTTTTGATCCTGCTGAATGAAACCGGCCACCGTGTCGCGTCGGCCCTGCTTAGACCCACCGATATATTCGCAAGAATTTATAATTTCTTTCGTTCAGTCTTCCTGCAGCATTACTTAACTTTTAAGCTGAAGCCATTACGATTAACATTGAACTTGTCTAGATGTAAAAATGTTAAACGAAAGATGATGGACAAGACGTATAACAATGTGTTTCTATTATGTTACAAAACGAGCCAAAAAGAAGAAGTTTCTTTTACATTGTAAGTGATAATTTTGGGTTTCTCGCCGCTCATAACCGTTAATATTGTAACAATGACGTCTATTTGTAATAGAACATTAATTACTTTGAATTTTATAATGTCAAACATATATATATACATATATAAATATATTATATACGCATTGAATTTGTATCGTGATATACGTATAGCTTTATATGCAAGTTCCGGCAATTTTATCATTGATGATTGAAAGTGTTAGGATGCGATAATATAGGATGCGAAAATTGAGTAGCTCTATAAATAATGAAAACTACACGGTCTGTAAGTTTAAGTAGTTTCAGAATAAGAGTTTCATATTGAAATACTGATTCATTTAATTTAATAAAAGTATGTGGTATTTACAAATTTCTGTCATTTGAACTGCTGAAGTATAAGTTGAAGACATGTGAAAACTTATTTTCAATATTTTCTCTGTAAATTGCGATAATATTCAAGATTATTGAAGATCGTTTTGCATTTTATAAGTGCAATATTTTTGCACATAATGAAAGAAGAAAGAAATACAAATTTAAAAGGCAACTACATGTTTAAAGAAAGGTGAAACTTGTTGTTCTATCACTCAAAAATTTGTAGACACCATGTAATCCGAATAACGAAACACGTGTTCCTTTAAAAGTAGTGTATTAAAGAAACTCGACGAGATTTTGCTACTCTCTTTAGCTACAATTAGTCGATTGTTATCCGCGCGTTAATTTATTCAAAATATATAATAAGTTTTACCGGAACTTGTATCACGTGCGTGTACATTTGCTCACTGTTACGACTTCTTCACGCGTGATGTTCTATCAAATTAACAAAAACGAAAAAAAGACTTGGTAGATCCAGCCAGTAGAAAAATAGCGAATTTTACATTGTAAACATTAGTATTACTTGCGAACACACACACGGTGTATTTGTATAAATGTTTTCTTCTTTTTTTTATTTATTTCCGTATAAGAACGATAAGAACATTCGTTTCAAACGAAGGAATCAGTGATCGATGTCGAAGCGACAAAGTAACTGAATCAACAGTTAATCGTTCAGTGGATTCCAAAATCTTTGTCTACGATTAGTCGATTTATTGTTAGATAGAATGTATTTATTAGTAATGACAGGGGCACATGTCCAAATTAGAAAAAATACACTAATGTGCCTGAGACATTAACGTTAGCATCTCTGTCTACAGTGTTTACGACATAGATTTTGGTTCGTTTCCACTTAGCTTTACTGAATTGTCAACTGTTGTTCTATTTTCTTTGTACATTTGTTATCTATACTTGAACAAGTCAATAAAAATATTTAAAGAACATATATCTTTTCTTTTGCAGAATTTTCAAATTTTTCATTCCTAAACTTTATCCGTAACAAGTTTTTAAAATATTGAAGGTGTTCCTAACGTTATAAAGTCTTAAATTTTATATTAATATTTAAACGTTACATTTAACGTTATTCGTTAGTAAATAAATAGTTTGGATATTGTGTATCTTACGAAACAAATGAGGTCTTAATTGAAATGTATAATCCTACTTAAGCAGTTGTACCGACAAATTAGCAACTCGCTAGGGATCGTTTCGTCGCATTTTGTCGTTCGATCTTATAAATATTCCATATCGAGATAAAGGTCCAGCTAAAGTAAGTGCACTCCTTCGCATTTCGCAATAAATGGAGAAGTCTCAGCGACCGGTTCCCGACCGAAGAATGTGCAGGTGCTTTTTTCTCAACACTGCAGCACGCTGGAACATATCTATTTTGTCCAAAGATGTCAAGGATGACATTTAACAGAGATCGGCGTGAATCGATTTTTTCGTCGAGATGACATTAGATTACGTTCCTTATGAACGTAATAACAAGCGAATGACAATTCAAATTGTATCTATACTGTTTTGTTAGTAGTTTTAATTGATCAAGATATCGCTAATCTTGGACAACAACGCGTTGCTGGCAATATGGCGGTCACTTAACTGGAGGTTACACAGGTAGTCAGTAATTGGTTGCACAATCAAAAAGGGATGATACATGAAAAACTAAGTTAAAATAATATTTGTGTACATACGGCCTGATTTTCAAGAAACTCGAATTCGAAAAAATAATTGTTACAGCAAGAAAGATGATATTCCAGAATTGCAAAGCATTGACAATATCGTTTAAGATCTCAAAGTACTATCACATTTTATTACGTGAAAATTGAAGTAACATGTTGATTTATTCAGTTTGAATTTTATATTCTCTAAAATTTAGTTTGTAACGCGTTAGATTAAAATACAGAGTCGCTCGTGTTAACTCGATCGCGTCGGGCGAGGGTTAATTCAGAACGTTAGGAAATGGCTCCGAGGGCCATAGTTTGTTTTCCAGAATAAGGCACGCTGTTTTCCTATAGTTTTGCTATAGTTAACCTATATACACTATTTACAAAATAAGCGTTTTCAGCTAGGGGTTTAATTTAATCGCCCTCAAGTAGCGTTCTGTAAAATCAGTTTTGATAACATGTACAGAGCATTTCTGCAAATTCAAAGAATGATGGAACGGGATATTATTCTGTATTTCCAAAGCATTACATGCACACGCACTCTGTTGTTTATTCCACAAATGTGATAGTAATTTGGATGCAAAGGTTGAATTAATTCAGGTGCTTGTTACGTTTCATAAATGACAACAACATGTTCTGCACCAATGTTGGCTTTTCACTCTGAACATGTACTTTGTATACATATACTAGCAAACAAATCAAAGCTTGAGCTTAAAGTTCGGAGATACGTAAGCACCGTTTAAATTAATTAAACGTTTTACTTCGATATTGAACGTATAGAGAAATCGAATTTCGTAACGTGTTATTTTGATAAGATTAATTGTCAATAAAGTACAACGATCGAGAAAGCAAGAAAAATATCACGAGCGAATAGTGACGAAGAGCAATCGAAACCGGAAGGGTTGACTCGTTCATAATGCCAATTAATCTTAAATTGATTTACGTTGATAAGATCACCTTATGCGTGCACGTCAAACACACGTTTTTCGTTTGACGCTGCACGATGATTTAATCGTGAGGCCCCATTAATTTTGGGAAGGTAAATCGTCGCATTCGAGCCTGTAGGAGCTTCAAGCGTTTTCTTGTGCCGGTGCCTTTCTAGCAGCAGAAATTAAGGCCAGCCGTCTTTCTTTCTTTGAAATTCACAACGGATGCATGAAACGTCACGTCACTTCGTTTGAAATTAAATGCAAAGGTATGATCGATCGACAGTGCAGAATTCTCTTTCGCAAATGAACCGTATAACGACATGTCGAACAGCATAAAGGAAACGGAAGTATTTGCTTTCATTCTTGTGAAGCATATACATTTGAACAACTTCTTTATTCATTGTATCTCTGTTCAAATAATTCTTAGCATGGTCTATAAATTTGAAAATGTAAATGAAAATTGTTTGACATTATGTAACATATTTATATTAATTAAAATCTTCCTTTTATGAAATGTGCGAAAACTTTTATCTCTAATAAACGCCATTATGGAACAAAAAAATTCTTTCCAATGAAATAAGAAAAATAATTTTAATTGATTACGCAGGATATAATGTAGAATATTTTAATAAACATGTAATTTCCTGACTCGTAAAGTTCATTAATTGTCTTCAAAATTTACACTACACGTATATATGTGAAATATGCATTGTTGATGTAAACCAGTAACCGAGCTTATACATACGCGCACGTGCACAATATTCCTCATTTCATAAATTGCCTGACATTTAAATTAATATCGAGGTATGGACGTCAGGCGTTAACACCATAGGATGTGACATTTTCCTTTAATTGCAATTATTTATAACGATACCGGGATAGCAGTGCAACCATTCGGTTGAAATGTGAACAACCGTGTCAAGGTGGTCTCAGAGTTAGTAGAACGCACTCTTATGGATAATCGTTCTTCGCCATTCTCTTTGGCGGACACAAAAAGTTTGCCTTGAGTTTCAAACGAGCTCATTCAGTACATTGTGATTTCAATGTCTCGATTAGGCAGATTGTTTTATACTTATTCATAAACAAACAATCAAACAGGTGTATCGAACGTTGTCTGTACTCTATCCCGCCATTTTATCATCGGTGGTGCACAAATATTTTTATGTACATTTTTAGTATTTTTTAAAAAAATGAACTTGTAGATCAAATTGAAGTAACAGTTATATTAATTAAATGTTAGTTTGTATGTTCATTTTTAGTATTTTTTGAAAAAATAGAGTTGAAGATCCAATTAAATGAATAACTCGAATAAAGTATTTAAAAGAGGTTGATGTTGACATCATATTAAAGTAGGAGTGAGGTTATTAATAATTAAGCACTATATGAATAATTCAATCATATTAATAATAAAATAAATATTCGATTTTACGTGCATTGTTATTGTACTTGCATATATTTGGTAACAAATAAATTCTCAGATATTGTGAAATATAATGTAGCCTTCACAATAATATTTCAATGAAATTATAAATCTCAAGAATGCTCTATAAAATGTTTTCTTTCAAAAGCAGCTGTATTGATTGTAGAAAGAAGGAGAAAATACGGGCTTGTTAGTTCTTACCAGTATGAAACTCTTACTTTGAAGACGTGTTATTAATTCAAAAGCTTTCTATGCCATAAAATATGTGTCAGACTCATAGGAAATTAAATAGAACGATTTAGCTAGGACAAACAACAGTTATTACGCAACTGAGACTAAAAGAATATTTAGAATACTGAGAGATAATTATAAGCACAAGCAATCTAATAAGGGACACAGTAAAATTAAAAAAGATACAGAAAAAGCAAACATCGTGTATCATTCAAGGATGCTTCCTTACGTTGTAAAGAAATAGACTATAGATTTATATGAATATTGCCAAGGATTACCATTAATGGCGACCAAGAAAAAACATTGGTTTAATTAATTACTCTTACTCAGAGTCCTCTAATATCACACAGACAACAAAAAATGAAGGCTAAAGAACAATACGATTATATATAAATAGGAACAATGATGCATCTCTCAATAGAGAACTTGGCAATGTAACGATTGGTTAAGTAATTGTTCAGATAATTTCTTTTATTTGGCCTTATAGGCATATTTAGCTTGAGAAGAAATGACGTTTTGTAATAAACCCTGAAGAACGTATGGATGTATGACAGAAGATGTATTTCTTTTTAAATTAACCACTATGTTCACATGACTTGGTGAAATAAACGAAACATACGAATTTAATTGTTCAATATATGATTTGTAGGCTGATAAGAGATTAGGTGATTAATATGATTGCCACGCAGCCGTGAAACTCATCGAGCAACACGATCTTCATCACGAAGATGATATTAAAGATGTATTCTGTGTCCCTAATGATTTTGCAATAGTTCATGTTGTATCGAAGCTAGTGGGCGGTCCATTCTTTCGTGACATTAATATATACTCTTCTTTGTTCTAGCGTCCAGTAATAGCTTAATGCCATTTCGAGTAGTTCGCTATCGATCATTGACTACTTATCTTCGGACAACTGTTTTTCTCCTTTCAAATTTTTTGCATGGAGGACATCTTTATAAACTTTGCATACATCAATCTGAAATCAATTGTCAGAATATCAAATTTGTTGAGAGGTGAATATTGAAAAATCAGTGATCGATAATGGAGGAGTCATCACAAATTAATCCTTTGAGAATTCAGTTTAATTGAGATATCAAAGGTTAATTTATCATACGTATTTAAATATATTTTTGGTTGTATAATAACACGAATATCATAGATGGTCTCTGTTTTATTTTGTTTGTTATTTAAAATAGAAAGACGGGTAAGTGGAGTATTCCAAAACCTTTGTGGGCCGAGACCCACTTTCGAAAATGGTAATTTTCTGTGACTCATTCGCAAGTATTTTCCAAAATCACAAACTTTATTTTCATTTTCGACACGTTTATTTTCAGTGTGAGAACGTGTTGTGTTTTTATAAGAATTTTATATGCTTTATGTTACCGCAATTATAATACTTTCGAAGGAACTTGATATTCATGAAGAACCAAATAAGAATGAACATGACCCTAAGAAATTGTTTTCAATTCCCGTACGCCTACACGTTAGAAGCGTATCATAAATATTACCCAATTTACATAACATGGTATTCCTTTTCTATAAACCTTTGAGAGTTAAAAGTACTGTAATACACATTCATGATTTTTATCAGTACATGCTAACTTAAGTTTTTAGAGTTCCACTTTTACAATTAATTTTTTAATAAATTTATGAAAGTGAAATTAAAACAATTACGTGATAATTATACAATATAAAATCAAGTTTAATACAATATATGTAATAATATTTAATAAATCACTTGATTTTTCTAATTTACTTGAAGTTCTTTTTTAATTTCTTTTGAGTTGCTTGACTTTAACGAAATAAATGTTTAATGTTGATATTCGTCATTGATTTCAAAAGAGTTATGGCTTTCTCTTTTTCGATCTCATGCTCTCGAGTGCATAATTAACAATTTGTTCTTGTAAACTGCTATGTAATTATCAAACTGTAAAAAGTCAAGGTTGCACAGGATTTGTACACGGCATGCTGGATCCTGTTTTAAATCAATCGTTATGTAATTCCTAAAGGTCATTGTTCGTAACAAAAGATTCGACAAAAGGCGTGTTAACTACAAGAACAAAGTAATATTTCAAACGGGGTGAAATATTGAAGCTTATAATGTAAACCGATAAAACAGAATTTAATATCAGTTTACTGAAAAATAAAATCTCGGAAAATGAAAAGTTTATAACTGAATTCCCATTTTTCCATAAAAATTTCATTTCCTGCATTTGTGAAGTGCAAAGGTTTGAAAGGTATACAAAAGCAATTATGATAAAAATTAAATTATTCTCTGTAGTCAAAATTCTGGTAACGTAAAAGAGGTCTAACTTCGTTGAAACAATTTGCATCTTGCGGTTTTTTTCGTGATTCTCCGAAAATTTGAATGCAACGCGTAACAAGAGAATTTTAACCGGTTTCGTGGCGCGAATCGCAAGGTTTCCTCCGAATTCGTGGGTCGCAGGCCACTGACCAACACCATACTCTCCTTTTTTGCAACTGAACCAAAAAAACGGAACAAGCTTGCGGATTTTCCTGGTCCAAACTGGTTTTGAGTGCAGGGACCTTTTTACGATTGTGGCCCGCTATTTTAAGAGCTGCATCAAGGGTTATCGTAAGATGCGGAACAAGAACAAATGGACCCTCTTTCCTGTCGACTGAGAAACATTGTTCCGATAGAAGCATTCTACATTACAATTTTTTCTTTTTCACAATTATAGAATTTGCAAGAAAATTAACAAAATTAACGCATGAAAATTTCTGCATCAACTCAATAATGAATTTAACATTCATGTTGAAACAAACAATTCAATTTAATGAAAGCTTTCTCCGGACCAGAAAACAGTCTGTGAGCATGAATGTCAAGGTTGCTTGCTGCTCTTGATCTTCGGATAAAACGTGATGTAACGTGTCTATAGACAAAGAAGAACAGGCCCATAAATTTTTCACCCCCGAGTACCATCGTTGGAGATAGGCAATGAAGACGATAATTAAGACAATCCAAATGCATAACGAAGCCACAGTACAATAGCAGATGTATCTTGCAGGCATGTTAATCATTGAAATATTCATGTCAAATGATCGTCGATATCGTTACGGTGGATACTGTTGTGTGCGATGTACTCCCATCGGATTTATACAGTTAATTAATTACCTAATAAACATTTCTAGCTCTCGTGTTTGCGGTTATTATTTGTTGCTAATAGACATAATCGACTATTTATGGTAACTGAAATATATTAATTTATTGTATTATGTCAACACATGGGTGCAGAATAAAATTCATTTTAAAGCTTAGAATTAGTTGAAAGCCTTCGTTTCGAATTATTTGGTTCTCACGTTTATTCCTTCTTCCTTGAAGACGGTTTTCCTTAAATACATTTATATAAATTATATTTTGACCACTGAAACCTATAAATAATCTTGAAAGATTAAAACCGAATGGTTTACAGACAGGATTACCATAAAATCGCAATTTGAACAGTGATTCGCGCAAACCTGCATCTCAATGTACATTTCATCAGCGGCCGAAGAAAGAAGGAAATTAGCAAGCCATCACCAAAAGAACATAAACAAATTTCTATCGTAAATCTTCGCGAACAAATGACACGTCCAATCCAATAGTAAATTCTCATCAATCACGGACGATCCCACGCGATTACAGCAACCAGAAAATGAAATCACCAGGTCTTGCGGACATCACGACCTATGTCGACGTAAGACTCTAATTTTAATCGTATCTCTTGCTACCCTTTTCATACGTTTACACTCGACTTAACTGTCCTGTAAAGATCAGTTTAGCGTCTAACAGGTAATCGAACAATAGACAATTAATGTTCTCGGATCACGATCGTAGCCTACGCTCGAGAACTGGCACCTTTTCAATCTTTCTGACGGTAATTAGTCGTGACTTTGTGCATCTTTGCGTCATTCGCGAAACCAGACACGGAGCGAATGTCACAAGACGATGAAGATCCGGCTGCTTTTATCTACTCATCGATCAAATGGCCGCTCGGATTCGATCGCCCGGGCGATTATAACAGGTTGATGACATCGCGATTTCCCTTAGGCGTTCCTTGATCTTTTACCGTAAATCTTCGTTTCTGTCGGACGCGTACTAAACGTGTGATATAGGGAGCAACAGTGGATATCGATTTTCTCTCCATGAAACAGATTTAGGTTGTAAATGTTTACTTGCATGTGTAAGTACATATTTGAAAGGAAAACACAGATAGTTCAATCATTTCGCCAATGTCGACAGAAGATTATACGTTGTTCTAAATTAGCATACTGTACTCGTGAATTTTCATATCGTTTCATTATTCACAAAATATGAACTAATTAAGTAAAATCTTCTCAGATTTAAACGTTCTATAATTGCCACTTATTGCAATGTATTAAACAATTCATTAAATTGTTCATTATAGAAGTTACCAATTTATCAAATCATACTGTGCTCGTAAATTTTCATATCGTTTCATTATTCACAAAATATGAACTCATTAAGTAAAATCTTCTCAGATTCGAACGTTCTATAATTGCCACTTATTGCAATGTATTAAACAATTCATTAAATTGTTCATTATAGAAGTTACCAATTTATCAAATCATACTGTGCTCGTAAATTTTCATATCGTTTTATTATTCACAAAATATGAACTAATTAAGTAAAATCTTCTCAGATTTAAACGTTCTATAATTGCCACTTATTGCAATGTATTAAACAATTCATTAAATTGTTCATTACAGAAGTTACCATTTTATCAAATCATAAAACAATTTATAAGATTAATTCTTAAATAATTTATTAAAGAAGTTATCTAACCTATCATATGTTAATCTAAATATATTATCAAACAATTCAGCGAACGATTTATTAAATTTATCGTTTATAATAAATTAGATGAATGTGAAAAATGTTCGTAAAATGTCAGTATTCGAGGTAATATTTAAGTGGAACAAAAAACTCGTGAAGAGAAAGCACAATGCGTTGGTTCGCAATAAAAATTACGTAGGTGTACAGAGTTTTACAATCGATTTTCTGGTACGGTATTCTAACGGGTCGTTTGCGTAAACTACAAGTTTTACGACATGTTTAGAGACCATGCAAATACGTAAATTTCCATGTCAGTTGTAAGAGAAGAGTCGTGTTCTCCTGATACCCACAGAATTTTTCTTTGTATCACGAATCTTAGAGGTTTATACAAATTTATCGTTTTAATGAACATTTCATGGAAATATGTACCTTTGTGCATAATCTTCTTTACGTGTTTCTATAGATTTGTATTAAATAAAATACATTATGCGAGAGAAATGTTTGAACGCGAAAGGATGTAATTCACTGGCGAATTTAATTCTCTACATACTGATAAGCGGATGACTTTGCAGTTGTTGAAACTTTAATAAATCTAACTTAGATAATTCCATAAACTGAGTAGAGAAGGTTTATAAATGATAACAGTGTACACTAATTGCATACTGAAATTTGAAGTACCAAAATTTGAAAACTGAAGAGTTTTGAAACCTTGAAAATTTCAAACTTTCAGAAATTGTAATTTAAAAATTTGAAGATATTTGGGGATCTAGTAGCTCGAACATTCGGAAATTTTGGACTTTGCAAATTTCAGAATTTAAAAATCTAAAAATGTCAAAAAACAGTCCAATACTTTTTTAACCTTCTTGCAAGAAGACTAATTATTTTGAATTATCCATAGCAACCCCGTGTTTCGCACAAGAATCGAAATTACGTATAGACGAGTTTAAATTAATGAAACTTCGATCGAGAGTTTACATAAGCATTTCTCCCTAAGAGCGTTAATCTCGTTTCACCGTGAATCGCACAGATCGATTGTATCGATATTGTCGGCTCGTGAACGATCGACAATGGCAGGTGTAAAAGCGAACTCCTGTACGTAAATTAAGACACAAGCGAACAGCATCGACAGACCGACGAATTAAAATGCTGCACACTATACCTCGACACGTGTATTAATGACTTGACGGCTGGGAAGTTCAATGTTTTCCTTTGATGTTGTTTGTACTACTACTTGTACTTGCAAACGAGGGAAGCATTAGAAAGTGACTATAATTCACTGATCCTCTCACGAGGCAACCGTTTTACTCAATATAATATATCAATTATTGTATTAATCGACGCAATGAATGTCATAATGCCGCATCCTATTATTATCAGTTTCTGTTAATATTCAGGTTAATTGTCACTTTTGTCACTTTTGCGGGCGTGACAATTGTTATTATGGTTTCATTATTTAAGAATAATTAGAATTGTAATATGTTATTATTGTCCAGAGCTATATTTGCAAATGCAGAGATTTAGGGATTTGGAAATGTAGAGATTTTTGTACTTTGGAATCTAAATATTTGGGAACGTGGAGATTTAGGAATTCAGAAATTTTTTTATGTACTTTGGGATCTGAATATTTGAGAATCTGAAGATTTTTGGATCCAGGGATTTGGGGATCTGAGAACTTGCAAATGTGTCGAAATTTAGGGATCAGCGAATCTAGGAGTTTAACGATACAGACATAAGATACAGCTACAATAGAATAATGAAGACTAACTAACCATTAACTAACTATAAACAACCTACTCTACATTGTTAATCTAAATTGTCTGATAACTGTCAAAGACGTATTCCAGTGGAGGTGCTCATTATTCGTTCCTTTCGTAAAGTATAAACACGCTCTCTACCCGACACAAAGAGCGAAGTTAACCAAATAGTGGAAGATGCAAATAATTCAGGTTCATTCCAGGCGTTATACGAATCCTTCTAATTAGAATTTCGCAGAAGTTAGTTCGAAGACGTCACGCAGCCGACCCTTGATCATATCACGATATTATCCTACATCAGTTAGTTGACTTTCGTCCTAACATGGAGATGTTGTTGGGAAGAAGGACGACAAAGAAAAACCGCATTGTTAGCAAGAACAAGCTGCGCATCACGACTGTGATTTGTTGTTTACCATAATCAGTCGAGCGTATTGTAATCGTCTGGACGTGGCGAAAAAATGAACGATCGTTTCAGAATACCAGATCCTCCCCATTTTTTTCCCTTTGTTATGCGGTACGCGTAGATAATACTTCATGGTGGAGAAGGCTTTGTGGCAGCCGGCAAACATCCGAATGCAATTTAATTTCCTGTGACCCGTCGGGTTAACGAATTCCGAGCTTATCGGGGGTCACTAGTGACCTTAGATTTTTATATTTTTGGATTCTTGCGTAGATCTCTATAAGCTCTATGTAGATGTACAGGCTTCTATGTAGAGGTACTCTTCTGTGACATCTCTCTACTCTGTACAATCCCAGATTAGTACCTCGTACTCCCATATTCCCAGAATTCCATATTCCCAGATTAATTAGTCTTTCAGATCTCTATTTAGTATTCTATCTCAGATTACTTAGTACTCTAGATACTTCTACCTAGATTTGTAATATCTTCGAAACATTTAGAATAGATTCTTATATTTGTATGCAGGGTGTCTCACAACTAGTGTAGGTTCTTGAAATGGAGAGGCTGACGTGGTTCTGAATAATATTTCCCTTTGCAAAAATGGGGTTTGAATTATTAAGGAAAAACACGGACCAATCAGAGCGCGAGTACTTAGACAATCGACAATTTGAGGATTTATACTGATATCTTGACTTTAAGAATTTCAGTGTTTGGTCATTTGAAAAATTGGAGCTTCAGATACAACACTTGAAAATGTCTTTTACAAATCCACAAATTCAGAAATGTAATTTAGAGATTTCTCGCCTATAAAATAAGGAATTTATAGATTCTACAAGTTAGAAATATTGATAAATAGAATTTGATAAAAAGTCCTTGAAATGAAGAATATTGAGTAACTAAAATCGCCCAACAAGAGCATAATTCTTCGACATCAACACAAATTATAGACTTGATTCTAGACCGAATAAGAGAAAATTAGAGAAGAAAGATGGTAATTGGTGGTGAACAGACGTATCCTGATTACTAATGGAAATCGGTTTGACCGAAGGTGAAAAGATGGTTTCGGTTCGCGAAACGAAGAAACGAACGAGTCTCGTGGCACGTATCGAGGTCGTTAAAGGTTCTAGGGGAAAAGGTTAATTATCCCGAGTCATCGCGAAGAATTCCGGAAGATGTTTGGCAACTGTGCTTGGCGTAGAAGCGAAAGTCTTACTCCCATTGGGCTGCTCGAATCGAGGTTACTGGTCAGCCTGCAAAACAACTGTTTAATGCCTTTGTAGCTAGTCTTTCGGCGTGATATTGAATAATACTCGCGTTAAACGTGCACGAGTTAATTGCCGGTAATGACCGTGTTACGACAGCTTCCGCTTTCTATGGTACACGCCCCTTCAGTCGCTCTTACGTTCATACATTTTTTCACTTTTCCCGTCTGTCTGGTTGGTTAAGCGATTTTTATCTTGCTGGAAGATGAACAACTTCGCCCTTGACCCGAAAATATTTCCGTGTTTCAATCGATGTAATTTAACGAAGATTATAGGATACTGTTTCGTTATTAACTTTATGTGAAGCTTAGAAAATCGTGGGGAGAATACAAAGTTTAGGGAGGATCTACTGAAATTTTAAGGATATAAATCGAGTTTAAGGATGTGGATTGAGTTTAAGGAAACCTTAAGACAATAATGATTAAAGCGCATCTGGTTTTTTCAGAACAGTGGTCTGAATGTGCTTAAACTCTTTGTTAGAGAGGAACATAAAAGTGAAGAAAATAGAAGTGATGAGGAAATCCCAGCTGACAGGTAGCAATCACGCAATACCGTAAATTAGCTTTTTAAAGTATGTAACAAGCTTATGTATGTAATTTACTCGGTTATTTACAGTGCAGATGAGATGCAGCGGTCGCTTCGAGGTAATGTTCACGCATGATATCACCTTCAATTTATTTGAAGTAAGCATTCCATATGTATTCTCCGGAAATAGTCACTTTACTAAAAATATACATTTTGGTAAACATTGTCATGATGTTGGAATTTAGGAATTTTAGAATTAGAGAATGTGGTAGTTAAAATTTTGGGAGCTACGAAATTGGAGAATTTTGAAGATGAGAAATTCAGGAAGAGAACTCGTGAATTAGCAAATTTGCAATTTCAAAAATTTGACAATTTGCAACTGAGGTATTTAAAATCTTCTGAAGTCAAAAATTGTTGCACTTGGAAAATTGATTTATTCTATCAAAAATAAATTTTCAAATGTGCTTGTTTGTGATTCATCGTCGGCCATGGCACCAGGTGAAGTTGCACCATAGAAGTTTCACTTCAATAAAATAATTAAATGCTGTCAAAAATATTAAGACACAATCCTCCCTCCTGAATACGTAACAAGATATAAAATAAATCATCCACATTTCTCGAACGATGCCGAGGGGTTAAATCGATTCTTCTTCGGTATAAGTACAATGTTCACCCTTGTCCGCCATTAGTTATCGTTCGATTACAAAGTGCAATCGTTACGTAAACCGAGGAGGAGAGTAACTGTACGCGTAAGGTGTATCATTAATCGCTGAAAGAAAGTAACATTAATTAATCTCATGTAACATTATTCAGGAAAGAAGCAGGAAAAGTAACATGCTATCGGAGTACCACCTAATAAATATGTAAAACGTTTCGCTTTCTCGCATTCGATATTACGAACCTATCGATTTCATCGTCTGCGTACGTGCACCCGTATATTCTTTTTCTGGTATTCGACATTGACATTTCGAGCGTAAAAATTTGGGTTGAACCCGTTTAGAATGAACCGTGAAAATATTTATCCATCAAGTTCACCGATCCGTGAACCAGCGGGGTGAACGAACCCCGTTCTTACAACACGCATGGAGACATGCGAATCCGTGTGGGTTTGTTAAAAATTCACGCACGGGGGTCAAACGTGTACCGCATATATCGTGACAACTAGTAACAGCGTGTTTTCCGCTACGAAATATTCAGTCGCGTATCTTGTGCGATCACGCTTCCTCATTTAACGCGGACGTGTTCCATCGCGGTTTAAAGCGCGGGATCTTTGAAAAATAAAAACGTAGGAATTTCGGAATTTCTGAGAGACGAGATCGCTATCGATTTTACTGTTTTGTGCCGCAAACTTGGGTGACGCTCATAAATTTTTGTAATACTAATGCAAAAGGGAAATAACATGACAATGTTATAATATAATAGTAAACATTTTCAGCCGCGTATTTTGTGCGTTTACGCTTCCTCATTTAACGCGGACGTGTTCCATCGCGGTTTAAAGCGCGGGATCTTTGAAAAATAAAAACGTAGGAATTTCGGAATTTCTGAGAGACGAGATCGCTATCGATTTTACTGTTTTGTACCGCAAACTCGGGTGACGTTCATAAGTTTTTGTAATATTAATATAAAATGTAGGTAAATAGCATGAAAATGGATGTTATACATTAATATTAAAATAAACAGCTTAATACTCCGTAATATTGGCTTCTTTAATTACTGATAGTGGCAGAATAAAAGAATGTAAATATAAAATATAAATACTATGAAAATGGATGTTATAATATGAAAATAAACATTTTTGCGTTTATTTTTAATACTCAGTAATGTCGTATCGTTTATTGATTTCTTTCAATTATTGCGGGTAATGGAGCATTTGCGATACATTTCAATATTTTATAACACCGATGGAAATGTACGTTATAATTCGTATAAAATTATACTTTTATGATAAACTTTTAATAAAAAATATCTGTATAATTCTTCATAAAATCTGCTGATAAAGTTTCCTGTAAAAAATTGTAGCTTATTTCGTATCCAACAGAAAACATCCAGTTATAATTTCGTTTTTATTACAATTTTTTCATAAACCATTTTAAAAATCGTTAATTACGTTCTTAATCTCATTTATAAAATATTCTGGCTTTTTGTGGAAAAATACTGGTACATTACGTCTGAATTTGTAGGATTCCATCCGGATAATGTGAATTTGAGATTACAGAACTTTTCATTAACTGGAAACGAATTTACGTAATAAATAATCTGAATCGTGCATGTAAACTCGTTTCAAGATTTCCTCACAATTCCATACGTTGAGTCCTTATCGTTCAACGTGACAAAATGAGAATGTACTGCCGAATGTGTAGCAACGTGTAAATTAAAGAAACAGATATTAGAATCTTGTTTCCTTATGTATTATCCTTGACATTAATTAACACAGCTTTTAGGGAACTGAGTAATCTAAACTAAGATCTGTGGAAGAATTTATGGTTGTGCGCACAAGAGGTATTTTTATCCTCTTCTTGGAACCTTAGAAGGAAATACGAAAAATAGGAAATATGCTGGATTATATTTTATGACAAAGTATATCATAGAGCAAGATATTTTATTCGAGATGAGATAATCACTGAATTATTCCAAACACTTCGTTAATTTTACAAGTAATCTAAGAAATTTTATTTCACGTTTAATTTAAATAAATAATTTGTAGTATAGAACTCTTGCATTTTGTGAAGAATAAATATAAATTTCATACTTAACGAAATCATTGAAAATTGTAATTATAATTTTTTGTATCTCCTATATGATTAAATTTTAAACAAATTTTCAATACAGAAAGAATGTATTTATTATTCTAAGAGTTCAAAAATATGGAATTGAAAATATTAATATTTCTTTCCAACATTGAAGAAATTATGCAACAAAGGGTTAACGAACGTGTGATTCACCTTAGGCAAAAATGCTTACGCCACCGCGTACATAATTACCATTTTTATGATTTCACCACAAATTATGGGACGTCCTGTATAAAAAGGAACAAAGAATTCCAAGAATGATAAATCTCCCGAAATTCGTGTTCGAAGTGTTACACCGTCTACGAATTTTAAATCGTCTCCCAATCTTAATCCGTATTTCAATATAAACTACCGAAAATTCCCACTTGAAATTCGTCATCGGCAAAAGAAAGAGACGAAAGAGTTTTAGCTACCGTATTACGCATTCCAGAATGTCTCATCAATTCGTAACATTCATGTATTTGCTAAAATTCAGCTTTCACGTGTCGTCGAAAATCTGTCATATACAACTCTGCTGATTCGAAACAATAAAAAATAGAATGATATTTAATACTCGTACTGTTCAAATAAATTGATTGAAACAACGTTTGTGCAATGAAGTTTCAAAAATTCTATATGAATTGTTGAAACTGGACTATCGCTTCCGAGTCTCGACAATAAAGGTTTGTTTAGATATGTTCTGTTTCCTGTGTTGGATCAAGTTTAATTTGTTGTATTAATGGTAGAATTTTTACACAATTTTAAAAAATCAGTATTGCGAGATTATTTTATAAAATTCTTTGTACGTTATTTATTGTGTAGAGGAACCGAAATGCTTGTAAATAAAGAGATATAAAATAAAGAATACGTAAAGCATTCGTGGAGCACCGTTCGGGTGTTTCTGCTTCACCCTCACAGCATTCATAGGGTGCTCTAATATTTGTGACATTACACGTAATTTTTTCGATCACACACTTAAAATGATATAAACTATACTAAAAAGATTATGGTAAGATAATGATAAACTATAATAAAAACTTAATATTTAAAAAATTTGGAAATCACAGCATTTGGAAATTTGGTGACTAGTTCAAAAAATGGATTTTGAGGAAATCAAGATTTTGAAAATTTGTGTTCGTACTTGAGAAACTTTTGAACGAAAATTAAGTAGTGATATTCGGACCTACTTGCAGTAAACTTGAAATCCATCACCGCAGATCATGCGTGCCAGTACATACGTAAAAATTCAGCGACACCCAACGTTCGAAAAACGGGCTCCATAAATAAAATCTGATCCGGGTCGTGAGACGTAACCTCGGTACGCGCAACGAATTGTTAAGCAATTACGCATTCGACCGTAGAAAAAGAATACTTGACAGTGATTCTACAAACATGGATTTTTCAGAGAAACCGTTTGATCCACTTGTGCGAAACGTGCATCAACATTCTGTATTTACAATAACCGTTTTCATATATTGTATGACATTTTTCCTGAGTTTTCTGCTGCTTTTTGAATAAATAGCAATATGGTAGAAGGAATATTATCTATGTACATATCTTTTCCTACATCATGTGTATTGACGTATGCATACATAAAATTTTTTAATCTCAATACTTGCATGTTACAATGATTGATATTTCTTTATTTGCATGTATGGATTTCTGCAATCCATAGTTCTGGAATTTTTATATATTTGATTTTTACATGTGCAAATCGTAAAATCTATCTTTCTCTCTGAGTATTTAAATTGCAGAGTTTGGAAGCATGAAAAGTTGTAAATGACCAAATTTCCAAATCTCCAAATCTCCAAATCTCCAAATCTCTAAATCTCCAAATTTCCAAATTTCCAAATTTCCAATTTTCCAATTTTCCAATTTTCCAATTTTTCAATTTTCCAATTTCCCCATTCTCCAATCGTGCAATTTTCCAATTTTTCCAATTTTTCCAATTTTCCAAATTTCCAAATTTCCAAACTTCCAAACTTCCAAACTTCCAAACTTCCAAATTTCCAAATCTCCAAATTTTCAAATTTCAAAATCTCCAAATCTCAAAAATTCCAAATTTCCAAATCTCGAAATTTCAAAATCTCCAAATCTCCAAATCCCCAAATCTCCAAACCTCCAGACCTCCAAATTCATAAATCTTTGATTTCTACTACTATGTCTTGTAATTTCACGATGAAATCCAAGAAAATTGCGGAATGTTGACTGTAGGGCTCTTGAACGTGACTTAAAGTTCCTATGAAAATCATGTATTATTCATCATTATTCAATAATATTATAATAATACATTATACAATAAGAAAAGTCATTGTACAACCCAATAATTGCAAATCCTCAATGCTGATTCAGAGATCATTTGAATATTGATATTGAATGTTAACATTAATGAACAATATTATGCAATATTGTGCGCGATGAACGATTTCTAGCTTACATTTTAACGATGAATCAACTATATTGTATTCATTAGAACAATGACCAGATAAGTACGAATAACAATATAATGTAGCGACAATGAGGATTTGTAAACAATACCAATAATGTAACTATTATTTCATATTTTTATACCATTAAAATTCATACAGATTTATATCGTAATAACCAACAAGAAATGGAATATAAAATGTATTTAATAAATTCTGTCTCTGTGGCGTACTAAAGGTACATCTTTATAATATCATTAAAATTTACTTTTTCATTTATCATAGTAATTATAATTCGCAGAAACTTATTCATCTTCTAAAGAATATGAGTGGAATTGCAGTTTAAATAGAATTCCCTGTGATATTTTAAATCCTTTCAGCTGAGTAGACAAAGCAATGCAATATAATATGCACAAGTTGAATCCTACGCGTTTAAGAATTTAATCGTATTTTCGTTTGAACGAATTCATCAAATTAATCTTGCTTCCGAAAACTATCGGATTAAAAATACGAATTTGGTGCAAAGGTACGTTTCATGATCGAGCGAGCAATCACAATACGTGATGCTAATTAAATTTTCGTTAATACGAAATAGGCGGAACAATGCTGTTGAATTTTCATTTCAATGAAATTAGCAGAAATAAATGTATTGAGAAGCTGATAATCAAGTTGGTGCATTTATCGACTGCTTGTAAGATACCACTTGATTTTGATAGGATTTTCGTATATTAATAAAATCTACATATTTCTTTGCTATTATTTTTCTGATATAATTTCTTTTCACACGTATAAAATATAGTGGGTTATTTAGAATCGCATTTTCAATCAAGTGCAATGAACAAATTTTAAAGAAGTTCTTCCAAGTCGATTTTCTTAAATAATGAATTCATTTAGTCTTTTAAAAGTTATTGTGTTATTTTAAATATAATCTCCCACATTCCATCAAATGCGAAATCGATTAACTTCATTGAGTATAATTTATCGAAAAAAGGCAACGACCGAGTAACTGGTCGTCCTCCATACTAAAATTCGAAAATCCATGTTAATTAAAATCTCAGATCGCGATCGATCAAAATAACGGAATCGTCTGTGAACACGGTGATAAATAGTCTTACAACATCCCATAAACATGTACCATTTTAACAGGAAAACATAATTTGCCCGAAAATTGCTGGGACGTTCTTGAAAAACATAAACATAACGGTACAGATACTTTTGACTATTTTTATTACCTGTTTTGCAGTTGTTCCTGCTTCTATTTCGACCACGCTAAAAAAATACATGGGATCGAATTGCTGAATTATAACTTCTACATATTTTTCTCATGGAAATGTCTTCGAGGTTTCGATTATCATAGTCAGTAATGGCCCTCGATGAATATAATTATCTGGGATGTAGTTAATAGGAGGTGCAGCGTGTGAATGTTTGCTGTAGCTTTAATGGAACTCTGTGACAGATTTCTGTAATACCACATTTAATTTTTCTATTTGTCGACTGGTCTGAGTTTTTGTATTTTAAAATTTGTATATTTATTAACTCTTTTATTTTGAAGTTTGTAAACTGACGTTGAATGCTTATGAGGAAGTTCAAGAAGTTGAAAGTTTGTAAATTTATAAATTTGAACATTTTTAAACATTTGTATTTGAGAATTTGTAATAAGCAAGTTCCAGAAGTTGAGAGTTTGTAAATTTATAAATTTTAACATTTTTAAACATTTGTATTTGAGAATTTGTAATAAGCAAGTTCCAGAAGTTAAAAGATTGTAAATTCATAAATTTGAACATTTTTAAACATTTGTATTTGAGAATTTATAATAAGTAAGTTGAAGATATTGAAAGTTTGTAAATTCTCAAATTTGAAAATTTGAAAAAAATTTGTAAACCCCTTAAAAATTTTAGAACCTGAAAATCGAGAACTTAAAAATTTGAAAACTTGAAGATTCGAAACCTGAAAATGATCAAATATCTCCTGAAATTTCTAAATATGAAAATTTGGGATCCGATCGGCGTTGATTTACACATATGCATAGATTAAGCTTCACTTGTTGCTTCCAACCGATAATGTCGCATAAAATATTCTTTCCCGGAACCGATCGATTCAATCGATGAAGAAATACACTTTATTTACAGTTAAAGCCGATAAGCCAAACAAGGAATTAAGATCACGTTGTATTTTATAAGATAGTGGTTGTTGATAACAGTAACTGGAATTTGCTAAAAATGGAATCGTCGAAACATTTAATCGTAATTAACACATCGTTAATTAATTCAAAAAAAATATAGAAAATTGCAAGGTATAATTATGACGAAATTCTGCGAATCGATGGGTAATTTTGTGGACAAAAGGATTAATAACGCAGTTATGGTGTTTAATGAAACAATGATATTTCAGGAATTTGAGCTGATTGCAGGAGGTTTCAGGATTGTCAAGTACACACTCTGCAAACTACATATTGACGTTATCGATTTCCATGACCTGTGAAGCTATATTAATGTACACGTTTACACTTCCCCAGATATTGAATAGGATTTTTTTAAAACGGGACTTGGTTTTTATTATTTTCGTTATTGACCACCAACTGATTCAAATTACTACGTAAATATTTTATGTAACAACTCATATAAAAAATAATTAATACAGGTACCTTTTCACCTTCCTCTGCCCACATACATATTTATCAGATTTACATTCCACATCCTCAGAAATTTTTTTAATATATTTTGTATGTTTTCTGATTGTAAAAATCTAAATTGTTCTATGTCTTTCATATTAACAATTATAACAATTTATTTATGGTTACATTTACAAAGAAAACTGATTTTGAACAAGTATACATTATTAATCAAATATTAGTCGAATTTCTTGGATGCCAGAGCTCTTAACTGTAAATATAATCTAACAGATTTACGACTTCAAAGTATTCTAATTTATATTTGTAAAACTATTCAACTCTGCCTACATAAATCTTATAAAATTCATCATTGCGACTAGATCATCCGAATAAGGGTGGATCTTCGATTTCAAAATCCCCAGTAAAACGTTCTCCCTAATTGCTCACGACCAAACGCATCGTAATCTTGTCAGACTTGCAAAATGTCGTATGTCATGCGAATAGCAAACGAACATCTTTCTCCAATAAGGCGCTATCCTGGCGAACAATTTCCAGGGAAAAGGTGCAAGAGGTGAATTAGCGCCGATGACAGTTTGAAACGTGTAGGACTTAAATGTTTAGGGACCTGAATCCATTCTTGGCCAGGTCAAAAGAGGAACGATTGCGTGAACGATCAATGTGACAGATTGATCAATCGCTGGCTCATCCATCCTTACAAGTAGCGTCCTCAACTCTTCGTGACGCATCTCACTTTCAAACTCGATTTTATTGAACTCTTTTTTTTCATCGCTGCATCCAACATAGCAGTACTGTTGCAAGCCGGGCTTATTTAGCTCTGGACGTAATTTATGATAATTCCCCGTAAGATGTGTGCTGCTCTGTTTTTTTTACATATGCAGTAGGTTGCTGTACACCAAATTGAGGTGTTAATGAAGACACAAACTTCACTTTGGTCAAAAGTGTATGCTAATATTAGGAATTCGAGCAACACCTTGTCTGACAAATCTTAACATTTTTATCTCACCTTTTTAGTATAAACGGCGATTGAGAAGTATGTGTCCTTAAAAGTCACAATGTACTTTGCAATCTGTTTTCGCTTACAAGATTAATCAGTCTGACTGTTTTAAAATTATAGAAATTAACCTTTTACACTCCTTTCATCTACTACTTAATTTATAAAATAGATCAAGAATGGGGTTCTCAAAAAATGTATTGCCTCAGTGCGGAGTATGTGGCAAATGTATTTAAATTTAATATAAGTAATGAATGAAAATATGTACAGGGTGCGACATATTGTAATATTATTCTAGAAACAATATAAAATGTGTCGTGATGATTTATGAGTTGATCTGAGTACCCTAAACTGGTCATCAAACATTTTGCCATTCAGGAATTAATATTAGAAAGTCCTCCACGTTTTGTGCGTCAAAACCTTACGCTTTAAATAAGAAATCTTGGAAACAATTTTTCAGATCACCTGCATGTTTTCCTCGCATCAACACGTAATATCCCTACGCAGCTCCCACGTCATCTGTTACAACTGACATACTTTGCAAGCAACGAAATTTACCGATTGCATCGATCATCCGTAAAATATTTAGGAGTTTCACGGAGCACATCGATCTGTTGGAAGATTTCACCAAACTCGTTCGCCCACATGAACAAGTACATGTCAGGCCTTAACCTTCCTTTGGAAAGACAATGATTCAGGTGCAGTGATAACTGATATACCAATACGCGTTTCACAAGAGCTTATGACGTCAGATTTGTGAATTTCGCATTGAAAATGCGGGCAGGGTCACGATTAATTATTATTAGTACATATTTTCTTGCTGGTATGCAAACTTAAATCTGGAGGTAATTACGTTGTAGTAATTAGGTGTCAAAGTACATTTATCTATAAATTTTCATATTCATACATTTTTTGATTTCTTGGTTACCAAGACGTTAAATTTTCAAATTTTCCAAAGTTCTGAATATCTAATTTCCTAAATTTAATTCTTGCATTTACGAGATGTCCAGTTAGAAATTTTTAAACTTTCAAATTCCCAAATTTTCAGACTTCCGAATGCATTGAGTTTCAAATCGTTAATTTCAAAAATGCAAAATTCCCACGTTGCCAAATTTTCAACTACCCAATTTCTTAAACTTAGAAATTCCTAAGTCCCCAAATTCTCAAATTTTGATTTTACTTAAATCCCAAATCTCACAATCGCCAAATTTCCAAATTCCAAATTGTGCAATTTTGTCAATTCCAAAATTCAACTTCTCAAACGTGTAAATTTCCCAACATCCAAATTTTATACCATAATTTTCCAAATCTGAATTCTTCGATTCTCAAATTCACAGAAGTGAACAATGAATAATATACGATGTTCCACGTTCGATACAACTTGAACAATACGCCAATCAGGGTGAAATATGCGTAACAAGACCAATAATTGCGACTGGTTCTTTCTTTATTTCATCCGCGAAAGTTACCCGTCGGTTATGTGTCAAACCAGTTGGCTCATGTAAATTACTTCGTCGGATGTTATCGAGAAGGGAGGAGAGTATCGTTCTATCCAAGCATCTCAGAGAAAGTGATTTGTGTCATAATGATCGATCGCATACGATTCACGGTTAACCAGAGATACAACGGGCTTCTTATAGCAATGTCAATGAAGCAATGGCGGAAAATTCAGAGAAGTTTCTTCAACTATTTTTATTCATTCGTCATAGTATTTGAAACATCATTTGCTGTCTTTCCTGATATCGAATTGTGCAGTAATATTCGTTGGTTATAAAAATACTTGAATAGAAAATAAGTAATAGTGTTCATCAGATATCCTTAAAATATATAGAAATGCAGACTGTTAAAACTGAGAAGATGAGAAGGTTATTTTTAGAAGAGTGAAGGTTTAATCAGCTGATGACTGTGTTCTCTTCAAGAAAGCATTTAAGGCGAGTATTCCCGGAAAATGGGAAATATGAAACGTATCATACTGCGTCGTTGTTTGGGAATTAAATATTGATTCAATTCTTTGACTAGCTCTTATAAAAATGCTATTTGCTTTGATAAAAACTGAGGATCGTTCCTCTTTAAACACTCTCTGTTCAGAAAACGCGGAAAGAGCTAGCTTTTCAAAGCTTCGGAAATGAAGCGCATATTATTAAAAATACCGTGCAAACGTATACACTGCGCTGCAGAACTATAGCACCACCTTTTTAGTACATTTTTACTTTGGAACAACAATACATAAAGTCATCCATATGAAATTGAAGGGTATAGTGAACAATGAACTTCCAACAAATATTAAAGCTGAGCTCCTTTTTAATTTGGTTACAGCTGTTTTGGATGTTACTGGCTGCTTTTACAATTGCTCGTTCGGTACGAGGACTCGATTTTTTCTGTGGACCATCGTTTCCATTATTGCCATAATTCACGGAATTATTTAAGAAAATCAAAATGACTTTTTGTAAGCGCTTTAGCCTACGGGCAATTTCCCGAACACTAAGTTTATCCTCCTTAAACGCCAAAATTTTACCCTTCTCTTCTTTGGTTAAATATCTATCACGTGGCATTGTTCGACAAAGAGTATTGTCAAATTTTAATTTGTATTTTAATAAGAATGTAATTATTTAGCTTCAGTGAGTTTGTAGTTGAACTGGAGTGAAGTTAATTTAATAACATTGATGCTATGGTTACGCAACAAGCCAAAATCACATTTTCGATTATATCGTTTTTAATAGAAGAGCAACTTCAATGAAACTTAATATAAAATTTATTGCGGCCCATACCATTTCATCTCTTGCAATTGATTGTTTGCATTTTAACTCTGAATTACAGAACAACTAAAATAAGAATCGAAAACGGTGATTGCTTTATATTACTCGAATTGAATGATGTTATTTTAACATTGTATCCTTTCTCTTTTCACGTCCAATTAAAAGTATCTGTATTCATCACGAATTCAATAGCACGAACGTTTTCGTTACTAACGATCCGTCGAGGTGATTCAAAAATTTATTAATTAAAGGAAAAAGTAAATTAATGAGATACCATGTTAATTTTATCGAATAACGAAATTAAAAAGTGATTTAGAGTATGTATAAAGTAAGCATGATAGGAAATTACTTTTCAGAAATTGTTAAGAATTGTTAACTAGCAAAATTAGAAGAGTTTTAATTTGTGGTATTATCAATACCGATTAATTTCTCGATCTCTAAATTACGAATTTTCCCTGGTAAAATTTAAGAATTTTCCAACTTGACAAATTTTCAAATTCCAAATGTCAAGTTTAAGAGTTTAGAAATTTTTATATACAAAAATTTCGATGGCGTTCGCGTAAAAATTATAACGAAAATTTATGTAAAATAGTCGATTAATCTTTACTCGGTACAGCGCTCTTCCCTATTTCTATTCATCAATGAAATAAAGCGCGAGGAATTAATATCTCAGCAACGAAATAAAGAAAAGGATAGAAAAGAAAAACTTTCTAGACTCACGTAAACGGGATTTAATGCGAGACTCGTGAAACGAGAGTGTGCCTAGTAAATTTCCGCATACCAATAAATTTGGAAGAAATTTGGGAAAGGTGTGAGTCGAAGAATGTGTTTTGATATGGGATAATCCAAACGCTGACGTAAGAATAATATCCGCAATACGCAATCACTTTCTCTGGCAATAAAATTCATTGTCAAAAAGAAAAAACAAGAAACATTCCGACAAGGATTCTCTCCATAAATTATCGCATCAATTTGTCCAGCTAATTCGATAATTAATCGTTGTAGTTGACTGAAATTTTCACTAATCATCTGACTCGTTGAAACATTACTGATATTACATTATTATTACATATTATTTACTTATTATATATTATTTTGATGTTATATATTATTGTTGCTGTTCTTATAATATATCTTAATCAAGAATTGTTTAATTATCGATTGCAAATTAATTGATTGTTTCTAAATACGAAATTGAACTGCAACTTTCAATACAAAGACATTCCTTACTATCCAATAATCAGATATTGGATACCTTAATTACGAAATGTTCAATTATGTATTAATTAATTACTGAACTCTACAAAGAGTAATTAGGAACTTCGAAACCTTCAAATATCGTTAATTTAGTAATCAAATTCCGATCAGGATTCCCGATAATTCAATCGAGGGGAAATCATCAAACGGAAATTAGAACGCGAAGAAGGAGCTTTTTCCTTCGGTTGGTACGTGATGGCAGGTCGATCGAGGACGGAACAGATGGAGATCTCTAACACACGAACGCGTAAAAATTCGTATCAGTCGTATCAGGAACCACGTTACGCATCCAGCATGCAAAAGACTATGAAAAGTCGAGTCGGAATGGCAAGAAGTAGTAGAAACTTGAACGGGAAGCTTCAATGTCGTGGTATAAGGTCGAATTACAATGGGTTCTTTTCGTATGTGGGCCAGTGCTAAAAATTGATGTCCGTTTTGTTGACCCACGTGAAAACGTGGCTTCTCCTGCTCGCTACTGCACGACTTACTGTTTTTCAATATTGCGAGAAAGTCAAGAGTACGTGATAAAAGGCGTGTTCGATCCCAGTCTACGTGTTCGATTTAGATAGACAGTTGATTTATCACACTTCGAGAGTGTGAGCAAACTCTGAGATTTCCTTTTCATTTCGTTCATTTTGTTTGTTTCAAATTTGTACTTCGATTTTATTCCGAACGTTTATGTAAACTTTAATGTTAAATAGTTAACAACTTATCAGGCAGATTTGTTGAATTTTAATTTATTTTTTATGTTAACATTTTCGATGTAATATATGAACTATGTTAGGAAATAATATTTTTTCAAATATCTTGAATTCAAAGATGAGTACAAAAAGAAAGTGTTGATTTATTAAAAATAATATAATTACTTTTCACATACTGAAATTCTAAAATTTGAAGAATGCTTTAACCTTATTCCTATAACCAATCCATCAACTTAAAAATTATACGAGACATTACAGATTCTATTATGAACTTTCGTAGGTCCAAAGAAATTGTCTGTACGGAATAAACAAACCTCTATTATCCTCTATTGCTTTCTAATTTCATGGTTGTCGAATGAAAGAGGGCGAGAGTAAAAGAAGACGAGCCAGGTAAAAGGTCGCTAACGTGTCTTTCTATTTAATTCAGATGACACCTCTTGCAAAATTGCTTGAACTTTAATTTGTTGTACAAAGCCACGTGTTCGTGTAGAAAGATGAACTATTGAATTATCGAACGAACTATCCATTTAATTTAAAAATTTTGTTCAGTTTGAAATTCCGTAGTTTAATATTTTCTTAGAACCGGTACCTTTTCTCCTGAGCAGTACCGGTTCGCAACTTTGGGAAACGATGATACTGATGACTGCAATTAACACGTGAGTTGTGCATAACAGGTACACGTAAATGCAGGTAAGTTGATGTAACTTATGTGGACATTGCGTTTCCAGGAGATCCGTATGCATCTTGCATAACTTGATTTTAAGGTGTAAACCTTGACTTTAAAACTGGCCACAATGACACTAACATGTACGGTGACTGCACTTTCTTCGTGACGGAATAAACCTTCTTTCGCGGAAACTGATGACGTTATCAATTAGCGGGTTTTGTAATTACTTCTCGGTGGAGGAAGATCAATCGTAACCCAGACCTTTAGGTGTTTCATACATTCAGGCAAGTTTATTTTATTTGTATTTTTTTGAAGTTTCACACTTTTAGGATGTGTTGAATAAAATAGGTAAATGCAAGAATAAATCTGATATTCCTAATTTACAGGTTATGAAGATTCTCAAATCGCCAAATCTCTCAAAACGTTATTGCTTAAAAATATTGGCTAACTGAAAACAGTTCTGAAATCACTGAAGCTTTCAAAACGTTATTACCCACAAACATACCCAACAATCTAACTGAAAACAGTTCTGACGTGATCAAAGTTTCCAAAACGTTATTACCCGCAAACATTACCCAACTAACTGAAAACAGTTCTGAAACACATAAACATGCATACGCGTATTATTTCAATCGTAATTTCTCTTAGAAATTATTTCTCATGCCATTGTAACACGCTAACCTATATTACTCATAATGTTGTCTGTGAAAATTGATCTTAAATAATTCAACAAGCGGGAGAAGAAGCTTGTTGAACAAAGAACAGACAATGCGTCAGTTAGTCATCAATTAGACGTCGATTGAGATATTGTCGTGTTACTCTACGAGGGACACTATTAGCGAGGCACCATAAATGGACTGGCAATGGCAAGAAATATACTGAATTTATTAATTAACGATACACGAAGTCAGATTCCGTTTCTTCTGTTCTGAGAAGTGGAGTTAACGGTGCCTGAAATGGCGCCGAATCGTTTCTTTAATGGCCGCGACAGAAGGAAATAAACCTTGCTTGAAACAACCAGGAAATTCTGGATTAAACGTCTAGATTAAATCTAAGTTCATCTTAATTTAAATAAAACTCAAGTCTAAATTAATTAGGGAACTGTAGTTTTATGTACAACTGTGGTTCACAATTAAAGAAATTGCTTTACATTTGATACTCTCAGCTTTCATGAGAATCTTTTTGTTAAATAAATGACAAAGTAACGAATTAGAAACAAGCATATTTTCTATTAATTACCGTTACAATATTATTGATAATATTGATAAGCATTTTCTGTTTAAAAAATTTCTTTGAAGAACTAATAACAGAAAGTTACAATAAATTGTTCATTTCTTTGTAATCACAAAAGACATTTCCAGCGATTTTACTGGCAATAAAGATGGCAATTCGTTTTAGAACTCTTTGATACAAGATGGCATATTACTTTGCAAGAAAGCGATTCACAGATTGAGGAACGCTGTACCAAAGAATTTAATAAAGATGTACGATAAAAAAGAAACTAACTTCAGATAGGGACGAAAAGTTCTAGCCTTGAGCCATAAGATACCGCTTCAAACAAGTTGAGGTTCATATCAGAATTGCTAAGACATCTTTTAGTCCTCGCGCACGAAGCAGAACTGTTTTTGCATGGAAAAATATAAATAAGGAAAGTCAGGCTCTGGAGTGTCAAATTTACACTTTAATCGAAGGGAATTTATGTTGAGAAGTCTATGGCTTATAAGGAGTACCTTTACCGAATAAAACATGTTTTATAATCAAAGGATTTGATAACTCGAGGAATTGAAAATTAGGAAATTTTATTAAACTAAATTAGGAAATTTTGTTGAGATAATTTTATTAACCTACTTACTTTAATAACCTAGGTTATTTAATAAAAACGTTCGTGTTCATTTCACAGCCACTTCTCACGATTGTCTCCAACCTGAGTACACCTGATGTTCAAGTGCATGCAATATGGAACCTTCTCCACATAGAAGAATGCGTTCCTGTTTATGTAACATTTCGATCGAAGGTCGAATCCACGGTCTTCCCTAATTGTATACCCACCAAAACCGATGAATCGAATACATTGAATTTCCGAGGGAATCTTTAAGGAGATGATTCATCATCGTCTTGTTTTATCTGTGAAATATCTGCAGTCCTTGCGAGCCTGGAAAGGCCACGTTATGGTTCGAATCACGAATTTCGTAGTGTGAATACAGTCAAAGGAATTCTGAATGGTTCCGGGAGCTTTGTGACATAATCTCTACAGTGCTTTCTTCGCTTCGTTAATGCACGAATAGTTTGAAACGTTAAACACTTACGGAGTATCTGATCTTGCGATTTTTATACATAATATAAAATGATAGAGTGATATTTGGAACGGTATAAAATTTAAAGCGTTGCTGACCAGAAAATTTGGAGAATATTGTACAATGTAAAAGAATATAAAAAGAGAAAGCATGGTAAGATTCATTTATTTGATAAAATAAATAAGAATTTGAGATATAAAAGGAGGTTGAGAACAATGAAGAAGAAAAGGAAGCTATATGATAGTCGTCCAAACTTTCTATACCACCTACTCAAGTTAACAACGGCCTGTATCGATACCATAAAAGTGCTTATAAATTTTAAAGGTTTCGATAAAGTTCAGCAGAAAAGAATCGAAAAGTAAATAACCAAAGCATTTCATTTGCTTCATGCAATAAAATCAAATAGGTTGCATTTGTGAATTATTGTTCCATTTTATTTTGATCTAACTGTGTAGCATGTTATGAGACATATTTTTAGATAAAATTGAGGTGGATGAATAGGGAATTGCTGATGTGGAAAGCAATTTAATATGCGCATATATGAATATGCAGGATATATTCTGAAGAAAATAGAGTATTTGGAGATGTAGCAATGTGAAGAATTCAGGGTTTGGAAATGAATTTGAATCTCGCTTAGGTTTTCGTTACACAGTATGATGGAAGAATAACGGAACTTTTTAAATAAAAAGAAAAGAATTATTATTTTGCTGAAATTAATTTTTTTCATTCAAAATTCATCCTTTTCACATCAATACACCTCTGGGCACGCTCACACAACGTTAACATAGATTTTTTTATGTCGTTTTGCGGAATCGCTTCAAAAACCCTTGTCACAGCTCTTGGACTTGTGTAAGTGTCATAAAACATTCCTTTTACAGCTAATTTCAGTTTTGAAAAATGGAAGTAATGGAGATAAGTTAGGCGAATTTGGAGAATGTTGGAGCACACAGACTTGTTTTTTCACCAAAAGTTCACGAACGATAGTTCTGTGACACGGTGCGTTATCATGCAACAGAAACTAACTTCTCGACGCTTGATATTCGGGTCTCACACGAACGATCCTCTCCCATAAACGTTCCATAATACCCAGGTAATATTCGCCATTAACATTTTGTCCCTGTGGAACGAATTCCCGAAGTATAATTCCTTTAAATTCGTAAAAGCAAATTAACATTGTCTTCTCTCGGGACTTCTGGAATCGCAATTTTTTGATTTTGGAGAGCCTGGAGATTTCCACGTAGCACTTTGAAGCTTTGTTTGAGGTTCATTCTTGAAGCACCAAGTCTCGTCACTAGTTACAATTGACTCTAGGAATGTACAGTTTCGTCTGGCTGTTTTGATAAGATGCTCGCAATATTCAACGCGAGCAATTTGTCGCGCTTGTCCGTGATTTTGTGACACGGTGGCGAAAGGTTCTATCGCACTAAACGCTACAAGTTTACAATTCGTTGCACAATTCCAATAATGATCGTTGTGTTTTATAGGGGAGGTATACTGTTTTCAGATAAAATATTGTTTTAATAGATGGTGTTAGTAGTTTTCCTTAAATTTAAAAAGTTCCGTTACTTTTCCGATATACTGCGTAAATTCTAGAAGTGATAACGTTTTTAAACATAATTTAATTGATCATTAATTTTCTAAGCTTGGGTGAACGCAGTATTAAATTCAACTGGTTAATCTTCATTAAGTAGTCCAGTCAATATAAATTGTTTGTATAAACCAAGATTGTTATTAATGTCTCGGCCGCACGAAAATCGCAAACGAATTTATCGTGCAATTAAGCTTCTATTTATCGCGAACATTTTTTCTCGTGAAACCTCAAAAAAGGACCTAAAGTATTCGACATATATCGAGTCTTCTCATTCAAACATAAATAGAAATAAATCGCAGCGTGCAATTAAGCTGCTACTTATCGCCTTCCCTTCGTAATTTCGGGATCTGCAGAAAAAGAATGTCCAAGAATCCACTCCTCCTCTAATTAGAAGTATCTTATGTCGAAAAATAAAAATAATGATCGATCCTCCTCGTTTACGTCACGCAATTATCTTTCTATTTATTGCACACTTTTTTACTAGAATTCCGAGAAGATGTAAGTACAAGACGAATGCTGTAAGTTAAGACAGAATTACAGTTAAAATAAATTTTGTCATTTATCTTTCTTAGTCCATAAACAAAATCGGAAAGAAGTTGCATCGCGCAATTAAGCTTCTCTTTACAGCGCCTTCCTTTTCTCCAGACCCGAATTTTAAAACGAACAGCAAGAAAGAAGTGGCCAAAAATTATCCTATTGATCCTCCTTCCAGGCCTATAAAATCGGAAATAAAATTACGATTAAACTACTATTTACTGCATACCTTACATCTTCCTTTTCAAGCTGTAAGACACCCAAGAAGAAATAACCCAGATTGACCTTTTTCACTTAAGCCAGGGCACAAATTCAGAAATAAATGGTGCCGTGCAATTAAGATTCTATTTACCATACGTTATATATCTTCCTTCGTATATTTCCTTCTCAAGCTGAAGCTTTTAGCGTGACGCACAAGAACTGGCTTAAAATCACCTGTTGATCGCTTAACGGTACTTCGCAAAAAAATCTATTAACGAAATTAAACTTGGGTCTCGCAATTCGACCACTTCGGAAAGGGGTTGTCCACTCCTTTCAGTTAATTTAGGATAAATCTTAGTAATTTTTAAAAGTATTTTATGAAATATCAAATTCTTAGATCTTTGAATTGCTGAATATCTGTAAAATTAGGAACTGTTGAACTTGTATTTTAAATTTTTTAATTTTCGAATTTCCATATTTGTGGACTGTGCAAATTATCCTAAAGTTCTTAAATTTCAAATTGCCCAATTTTTCAAAAGCTTAAATCTTCAAATTTCTGATTCTAAATTGCAGAGTTCCCAAAGTTCTATATTTCCAAATTATCGAATGATCAAATTCAAATCACCCCATTCCAAAGACCCTAATCTGCAACTTTCAACTTCCAAATCCTGCAATACCTGAACTTCCGTATCCTCAAATTCGAAATTTCCACCTATCCGTAATCCCTAGCCATCAAATTCTCAAAACTCCAAACTCGCAAACAGTGTAGAAAGATGATAATTCTAGTAACCGTAAAAAGGAAGCTGAAACCATTGACCGGCCATCGAATCGGATTGTAAAATGTATCCAGAAGCGAGATGTCACGAAGGTGGTCGATGGCATCGTTTCTCGTTCGCCAAACGAGGGGTCCTCGAGACCAACAGGGATCACGACACCGTGGTCGGGAACAGGTGGAGGGGATAGAAGAGGCACGCAAGAATTATCCCTGAAGAGTCGAAACGGAGAAGAATGGGGAAAAGAGAAGACATCAAGGAGGATGGGCACCAAGTTGGTAGGTTGGTCTGGTTGCCGACCCCCACCCTGTATATAAGCCTTCTTCTGCCGGCTTCGTCTTCAGTCTTTCGGTTCGAACGGCACACTGCGTGTACAATCCGAAGAGATCATCATCTGTTCGAAACTTGCGATTCGTTTGGGACAATGGCTTGTTAACGGAGCCAACGCGCCAGGATGCTCGGCCGTTTGCGCGCCGCTTTCTTCAGCCTGGTACGTGCCCCATATACATACACAGGATTACGCTTCGCGAGAGTGCATCTACTCGATTAGTGAGATTAACGTTCGATGACGTATTGGTACCAGTTTGTCAAAATAGTACGTCAAAAATGTGCAGGTCACCGGTGCACGTATGTACCGGTTAAGAATGTACTTCATACGCATGTAACCTTCAAATGCTATGCAGAGGCATCCATTAGGGTGATACTTAAGAGTCAATCTTTTAATTGTTGCTAAGACTTACAAGTACTAATTAAATATTATCCCATTTGCCATGAGGAGGCATAGGTGAAGTTTTCTTACCTTGCATGAAATTTTAGAGTATGCTTATTTGTATTTTTAATGACGGATGCGTGTCACTGGTAATCTCGGAAAGTGTCAACATAGCACCAGAAGGTGATACATAGTATTTATTCATAATAGTTAAACAATTTTTATGCAAGTAGTCTTGAATCAATATTGCCTAATGAATTAATATGAATGTAAATTTATTTCGTAATTTTGAAAGATTTACTTTGTATGGTAAACAAACATGATAAGTACGATATGCAAGAAAATAATTGCATATTTTCTCTCGAGAAATACTTATAATAGCTGAATCTCTACAATTTATTAACTCTCACAAAAAAATATTTTTTTTTTATCAAATAAGTATTACCCTAATTTATAAGCTTTAGACTAATAACTTTTTAGAAATTGGTTCAAACAATTTGAAAATTTGTGAGAAGTATGATAAATTAGACTATTGAATAATGTCTGAAGAGATGACAAAAGTTGGAACAGCAATTTTTATTTATTTTGATATCCATGTGTTTACGCCTTCTGTAATTGCAGTTGAGATACTATAAATTGTGGAACGCGTAGAATGTTTCATACATGGTATTTGACCGTGTGTGGCATTCCATACTAGAAAATTCGAAGAGCATTTTTTCAAGTTTGTAACAAATCCTAAACATTCTTATATTCACAAATTTTTTAATTCTGAAATTTACAAATTTTTAAATTCTATAATTTAATTATTGAATTTCCAATTGAACACTGATACCAAATATGTCGAACTAGATTCACGTGGAAAATTCCTTGAAATTAAATGAGTAACAATGAGGTTAAGCGTCTACGTTAGGATCTCCTGAACCTAACCTTGATCAAATTATCTCGTACTGTTTAGATACATGTTGCTACTAAACCTGAAGTACACACTTTGCTAAAAACGTTTCAGATTTATTTTGTAAATATATTTTATAATTAAAATTGAAGTTATTAAGTAAATATTAAATTCTCCTCCAATAATGAATTTGCGTATCGCAGAAAATTAAATTATATTTCAAATTAAATGTTATGCAAATTTAATTTTCAAACACTGCATCCAAAGTTAAACACAATTTCAGTACGATCGTGCTGTGTGTTACATTCGCAATCAAAAACACGCCTTTTCACTGTAAATTCAATAAATGTAATTAAAACTTCCTGATCAAAAGAGAACCAAAATCAAAAATGTCGGAGCAACCAGAGTTATATAATTTCAGATATTAAGTATTTTATTTGGTACATCAATCACGATGACACTTTCGTTTTCACTGGAAGTGAAAATTTTTACCGGAATGATTTCTCATTAACGCGATCGCAAATGGTTTTCCATAAATCGTGCATGCGGATATTGGATAATTTACTAGTAGTTATGTAAATTTATAAATTTTCAAGGAATACAATTTCCAAATTTTTTTATTTTTAATTTCTCAAACTTCGAAGTTTCCAATTTTTTTAATTTTCTATTTCTCAAACCCCGAAATTTTCAAATTTTTTCATTTTCTATTTCTCAAACCCCGAAAATGTAAAATTCAGAAAATTTTAAACTTGTATATTAAGAAATTTTCAAATTAAAATATTTAGGAATTTTCGAGTGCTATAAATGTTTTGTGTATACATACATACTAATGACTTACCCAGTGATTGTCCTAACTCAGATCATTGACCTAAATGTTTGACCCAACTCAGAATTCAAAAACCCAATAAAAGGCAGTATTAAATTTGCAGCAGGGCTCGTAAATATGAGTATGAACAATCTATGACGAAGAAGGCAAGCGATGAATTTATTAGACACATAAGAGACAGTGATCGTGCGTCGATCTCTCATGGTATGCATCCTGTAAATATAGCGATGATAGGCGTTTACACCTGCGCATTTTCTTGCATGAAAGCGAGATTCATGCCACGTCTCGACGAAATACCAACGAATTACGAAATAAAGGCATACGTCGATTCGACTGCAAATAGAAAATCGCAACCGGGTTAGCGATGATTCTCATGCATCGTCCACTACAACACGTGTCACTTTCAAGACAAAAGTGAAAATCCCTCTTCGTTTCTAATTTTCTTCTCCGTCGATGTCTACCAATGAATATTATCAGCTTTTTTATGGAAGCACAATGGCTACTTATGCGAATTCAATGGACATTTCGAAATAGAATGAAATCATGCGATTTGCATGAAACTTGAATTTTAACGTGGAGCTTAGATTCCGAGGACTGTTAATTATTATACAGGAATGAATGGACATACTACAACTGTAATTATACAAAAGTTATCAAGAACAAACGGAAAACTTTAATCGAACGTATTCAGAAAATTATGAAATCATCAAATAACGTGTTGGAAAAGAATATCATCTTATGTTTGATTTTATCAGAAAATTAATTACGCAGACACAGAAGATGGCATAAAGTTAATAAATTTAGAACATAAAGTATTTCAAGAATATTTCATTCCAAGAATAAAAGCATTGATTTAACCCACATCGCGAACTTTTCAAAATGAAAAATATTTGAACTGAAAGATGAAAATGTTTCAGTAAATGTTTGCAGTATTTGTAGAAACGAAGTATAACTTTTTAACGAAACAGTGTATCATTCTACAAAAGCAAAAACTTGATAAGTGAAAATTCGAGATCAATTTTTCCAAATCGATTTTAAAGAAGGTATATTTTTACGTAAACGATCATTAAACTTTCAATAGATGATAACGTTCGATTCATTGAACATCGTGCACGAACCAAAGCGAATGATGATTACACTGACATAATGGAAGAGTCGGTATCGTAATGGCTGGGGCTCGGGCACGCGAGAGTTTCATTGATCTTGGCACTCGTTCGCGATGTCGTTGCACTACATTTCATTCATAACTCTCAATGCCGCGTAGTAATGCTATTATGTTCAGGTGCAATGGCATGTTGTTGTTGGAGCATGACGCCATTCATTCGAACGCTCATCGATTGCCCTCTTAACGGGATAAAACTCTAATATGTATAATAGCAAATATTTATATCGTTATTCTAAAGCTGTATTTTTATATTTTACTGTTTCCAAGAAACAATGAATACAATATTAAATATCTTGCATATATAAAATTTGTAGATACTGTAAAATATGGCAATCATTATTATAAACTTCATAATGAGTAATAATTCATAAACCAAACTAAATAAAAAGTAAATAATTATCACATTATTAGTATCGTATTTTATCATAAATAATTTATTCTTGTATTATATTAATTCTTGTATTTTACTCTTCTCTGCGCTGCTTCTAATTTGGCGCGATTTTTAAATTCATCGCATGTAGGTATACATAGTATAAAATACGGCAATCATTATTATAAGCTTGATAATGAGTAATAATTCATAAACAAAACTAAATAAAAAGTAAATAATTATCACATTATTAGTATCGTATTTTATCATAAATAATTTATTCTTGTATTATATTAATTCTTGTATTTTACTCTTCTCTGCGCTGCTTCTAATTTGGCGCGATTTTTAAATTCATCGCATGTAGGTATAAATACTATAAAATATGGCAATCATTATTATAAACTTGATAATGAGTAATAATTCATAAACAAAACTAAATAAAACGTAAATAATTATCACATTATTAGTATCGTATTTTATCATGAATAATTTATTCTTGTATTATATTAATTCTTGTGTTTTACTCTGCTCTGCGCTGCTTCTAATTTGGCGCGATTTTTAAATTCATTGTAAGCTTATTAATATATGTTAATACATTATTGCTACATTTTACTGCCATTTTATTTTTGATCGTTCAAATGTTACTTTTATAAACTTGTATTTGCAAGTTCGTACAAGTTTGCACAAGTATAGATAGTTTAAATAAAAGCAAGACGAAAATGTTAAGAGCTCGTGTATTAATTAATTGTCATAGTATATGCAGATAAAGTTTTACAGAAAATAACAGGGCAATTTATGAGATTTATAATAGAAGTGCAGAGTCTTAGAAAAAAATAAAGGGCTTGTGAAATAATAGTCAATGGCTAACACAAGATCTGCTCATCTGTTGGAGAACTTCCATTACGAATAGATCCCTTCTATCGAAAGTCTGGCAATGATTGACGACTACCGGTTGAACTATAGTCTGCTCCGGCTCTATCTTCAATCAGTAGAAATTATCTCTAGATACAATCCGTTTCTACTGTTTACAAATCCAGCTAGATACAGCGTTTAACGCTTTGATACGGCTAGTTAAATACAAAAGCTCAGCTAATTTGTTCCGGTCCGCAGCTGCTCGTTTGCCGCGCTTTTGCGATACCACCAAATGGCAAACTCACCTGCGCCATCAGTTATTAATCCCAACTAACGTATCTACGAATTCCATTCAAATTCGTGTCTTTGAATTAGTAATTACGATAATTCGCACGAGTACCTTCTACAAGACTTAATGAATAGCTGGCGTTTGATTTCGTATCGCATATTCAGAACGGCCAATTAAGCGAGAGATGCTATCAAACGTTCTGGACTAATTGATATGCTTGGAAACCATATGCACTTCACAAAACAGCATTTCTAATTCATTTACATATTTACATATTTAAATATTTTCATTTAAAGGAAATATTTCAATGAATTTAACAAATGTAACACAACTTTATGTGGCAAATTAATTAAATTAATGTGGATGTGGAGATACAAGAACTTGACTATCAAATAGATATCAAACGATTAGGAAATATCGAGGGTGTTATTCGTTCGTCGATCTTCTACAGGGTTGCAGTATATTATGCAAAAATACAGAGAACAATTTTTCACAAACGTATGTGATCATATGTCCGAATAGATGATGACATATGTGAAGTGTATGCCCAGTAAACATGCTAACAGTAGCATACTAACAGTTTTAAAAGGTCCAAAGAACATTGTGACCTTAGAAATCCATTATCTTTTATAAATGATACTTATGAAACAAGTTTTCCTTTTACATTTTCATATATTTTACTTATTTATAGAAAACTTCTGCATCCCTTAAATTAAGATTGTTTGACTGATATACTTCAATTTGATTTAAGATTTTTGTTTCATATTTCGATTTGATACATTTCATTCGTGTTATCCAATTTGTTAACCTTTTCACAATCATGAAATCATGAATTTAAAATGATTATACATTTCGAAATGGTGCATATCATTAACAGCAGTAATTGCATAGAATTGACAAAGGTGCTCGATCAAAACAGATGACTAACAAGTTCTATCTGTTCCTTTGACACTATTGAAGCATCAAAAGGTACAAAGAAATTGCCGCTCGAACACCTTAATAGAAAGTAATTTGTAATTTGCAAACGCACCTGGCTGCCAATTCGTCGACGCTTCGTGGTGAATGTAAAACGTTTAATGCTACGACTCGATACAACGAAAATAACAGAGGTTTCAAGAGACCGTTCAGACACATTTGTAAAAGGTGACCATCAAAGCCGGTAATTATGTTTTATGATTTATAGAGTGTACGATGATCGATACGCGACGAGATCGCGATTACCCTTTTAAACGCCGTGTAGAAAATATCAAATAGCAGTGAACTTTTCAACGCTGTTTCCACGAGTTCAAATTGTTCGAAATGGAAATGTTTCAGATTTCAGAGGTACGAATATCTGAACTTGCTGTTAAAATTTAATTACTGCATTGCTCTGTTAAAGTTTTGTTTGCACTGCGAAGTTAATTGCTATTTCATTCTGTTTCGTTAATGAATTGCGGTGTCCATTATTTCATCTTTCTAAATTACTTAGTAAGGAAGTTTAATATAGAACAGTTAAACGATTGTTAATTAATTTTGATGGAATTAAGTTATAGATAAACGGTGAAACTGTTTAAAGAAAATTAAATATTTTCATTTTGAACAATTCCATAAAGTGATCTAACCTCTATAATCAATCTAACATCGATACAATTCTTTAATTAATATTAATCAATAATTTTAAATCTATGCTGAGATTTAAATTTTGGTTATATTTTGTTATACTTTATAAGTGAGAGCTCACTGTGTGAGGTGAAACTCATGGCTGCCATTTTGAAAGACACCATTTCTTGAAATATTTTAGATCTGTCATAAAAGAAATATAATCCCTAAAAGTTAAAACCATTCGAGTGTGATCAAATTTATTATATTATAAAAGGACTAAAGTAGATATATTTTCGAACAAGATAATAAATAATCACGAGTGATTAAGGTTAAGTTGAATCTCCACGTGACATTAACTCGTTCGATAAGATACAATATTTTTTTTTAAACAGCTTACTCAAGAATGTATAGATTAGTATAATCAATAGTATTCAATTGCGCGCTTATTAAGCAATTCTGTGCAATTTAGCTGCACAACGTCCATGTAACAATGTTAAAAGGTTAACTGCAAAGAGAATACTATTAGAGTAACATTTCAATCATAAAATGGTATTGTATCATCTAAAGATATCTTTAAGTACCATTATTTCTAACTATACAATATCCACTATTATTTCTGACTAAACAATATTAATTTACAATAGAAGTAGTGGAATTTCTTTGAACAAAGACTTCAAAGGATCATAACATCGCATTGTATTCCAATAAATATTCCATATATTGATTTCAATAAAGAACCCGTATAAAAATTTACTACCTTTACTCGAAAAATTGAAAACGTTCCATTTATGTTTTACTGAAAAAAGCGCTGCGTACGGATAATTGCAGACCTATGTCCATTTAACTCGAAAACGAAAGGATTTCCATTATTGGAATTCCGTAAAAAAAGGCAATACCTTTAGAACGATGAAAAAATGTAGAACTACAGAGTGAAAAGCATATTTCTGTCAATATACAGGGTATCTCGTGACTATTATTCCCTAAAAGGGGTGGTAGAGGATGTCATTCTGAACAAGAATTTTCTTTGTCAAATTAGTGGTTGAGGCTCCATTTTCGAGTTATTAGCAAAAAACACTAACCAATGAGAGCGCGTATAGCTGGGTGTGCGGCTGTGTGAGCGACAGCTTCGAATATGACGGCCGATCGTCGTCGTGAACAAACGACGATACCGACGATATAATAGGAAGCTATTAGGTGAAAGTTAAATCGAATAATGAATTAACAAGTTACGAATAATATTAAGCTCTTCGTAATTCGTGAATGGGACCGTCATTTTCGGAGCTGTCGTAATAATTCAAAAACGAAACTTTAAACCTCATTTTTGCAAAGGGAAATTTTATTCAGAATAACGGCGTCTATCACTCCTATCACGGAGTAACACTAGTTACGAGACACCCTGTATATAAATTAACATCACTAATGGAAAAATATAAGTTCATTGCCATTGTCGAAAATATATAAATTTCTAACACCAGATGAACAAAGAAAGTAACCATTTATTTTCCAGATAACATTTGAAAATCCTATATCTACAATTTGTGCTTGCTTAAAAAGAAACCAGTGATATAGTTGAACCTTCGCACACTTGTTGCCACTCCGTGTTATCCTGACAATGAATCCGTGTAGATGGTATCTAACCTAACTTTCTTTTCGTAATCCTCCCAATAATGCAAACGCCTCCATCTTGCCTCAATAGTACCCCCGTAAATGCTGGCCTTCTGATATTAAATTACTTTTTTCTTCCGCAATCGACCATTGTTTCGACGAACAATTAGTACGATTACGTTGATGAAGGAAGGAAAAAGGGGGAGAGTGTCGCGTTCAATGGCGATTGCGAGATCAACGAATTATCTTGATTTTTGGAACAAACAATCCCTTGGTGTTTACGCGTCACTGTTTCAAGGACTGGAACGGTTCCTGCGAATGACACAACGTGCATGTACTAACGCGTGTGATTCACCTATTACAAACTTAATCTTTAGAAAATTCCTGATGTTCCTTTTTTGTACAGATGCTGGAAGCTTTTCTTTCCTCAGTTTTTACTTGGTCTTTTATCAGCAGTCTGTAGTATATTAACTGATGAGACGATTTTTTCTAATTATTCAAGTATATTGTAAGCACATTTCACTTTATTTGAATCGAAACGAACCTGAATGAGATCGTCAATCATTTCATGTGCAAAATTATATATCAGGTTAGAAGTTTAAATGGGGTTCGTTAGAATTTCGAATGATATTATAATGATAATGAATGAATGATATAAGTGTAACATGTAACATATATGAGTGCTGCACAGGGTGGCTCACAATTAGTGTAGGACCCTGAAATGGGAGGTAGCGAAGTGATTCTAAATAAGATTTCTAAAAATAGGATTTGAAGCACGTATCATAACTGGAGTAAGTCCATAAGATAGTAGTTAAAGTGATTCTGAATAGGATTTCCCTTTGCAAAAATGGAGTTTGAAGCACGGTTTTTGAATTATTAACCAGTTAACTGCGAAATTGAGTTTCGAAAGATCACCATAGGGTGCGGAATTAAAAACAAGCAACGACGTGTATACACGTCGAACGCGGGGTAAATGGTACTATTATGCAGTTTATGAAAAACGAGAAAGGATTGCATTGCATATTTGTAAAAAAAACTAACCATTCTTTTCTGAAAACGTTAGTCAAACGCACCGCAGTAGAGATTTGGTTCGACGTGTATACACGTCGAACGCACTTCACTGGTTAAGGAAAAATGTGAACCAATCAGGGCGCGAGGATTACGCATGCACTGACGCGAGAGCGGCAGCTTTGGATAACGCAGTTATCGAACGCGTGGTAATGCAACGCGTAGTAATCCAATGCGTAGTAATCCAACGCGTAGCAATACAACGCGTAGTAATACAGCGTATGGATATCCAACGCGTAGTAATACAGCGTATGGATATCCAACGCGTAGTAATCTAGCGCGTGCATATTACGCGTAGTAATTCAACCCGTAATAATGCAACGCATGGTACTTCTAAGCGTAGGAATCTAATGCATAGTAATCTAACGCGTAGTAATTCAGCGTGTGGATATCTAACGCGTAGTAATACAGCGCGTGGATATCCAACGCGTGTTAGTTCAACGCGTAGTAATGCAACGCGTGGTAATTCTAAGCGTAGGAATCTAACGCGTGGTAATCCAACGCGTAGCAATACACCGCGTAGTAGTACAACGTGTGGATATCCAACGCGTAGTAATCTAGCGCGTGCATATTCTACGCGTAGTAATTCAACCCGTAATAATGCAACGCATGGTACTTCTAAGCGTAGGAATCTAATGCATGGTAATCTAACGCGTAGTAATTCAGCGTGTGGATATCTAACGCGTAGTAATACAGCGCGTGGATATCCAACGCGTGTTAGTTCAACGCGTAGTAATGCAACGCGTGGTAATTCTGAGCGTAGAAATCTAACGCGTGGTAATCCAACGCGTAGTAATCTAACGCGTAGTAATACAACGTGTGGATATCCAACGCGTAGTAATCTAGCGCGTGCATATTCAACGCGTAGTAATCCAACGCGTAATAATGCAACGCGTGGTAGTTCTAAGCGTAGGAATCTAATGCATGGTAATCTAACGCGTAGTAATCTAGCGTGCAATTTTTCTCGCATTAATCATAACAGCACTATATCTGTAACAAACTATGTTTATTCAAACTACGTTGATATGATGACTATGTATTATTTAATACTAGGAGCACTCTACTGTCTCTTTGATGTCGAGTATAGGAATTTCGTATAGACGGTAACTTTCTCCGAATAGAAACCGATCTGAATCACCCTAAACTTGGTTGAGCGTATTTATCTGTTCGAATGAGGCTGGCAAACTCGAGATAAACGATCACTGGGCCAGAGGCCTGGCTACAGGCAATATCGACGTGTTCTATTACACAATTTGTCGTTGACTTTCACTGGACGATGATGCGCCGATTCCTGTTCTGCAGTGCACGAGTCACCGATCAAAGGATTCACCGATTAAAGACCCATTTACAGAGATGTGAATGAGCTTTTGGATCATTTTATTTCGCAATCGGTAATAAACGATATCACAATTCGTAATGAGTTTATGAGTAATTCTACTAATTATCGGACATACATGTCTTCTTATGAAATGCAGAAAAAGCGATGTTACCACTTTTATGGACAATTCCTCATAACGATTCAATTTTATCCTTTTTGCTGTGCAAATGTTTAAATTGCTTACACTCATGTAACGTTGGTCAATATTTTCGTTAGTTATCCAGATTAATGTAAATACTACATGAAACCTAGAAATAAGTAATCCCTTTCATTTAATCCACTTTAATACCATATGGCGTTATTCAGAATTTTTATATTTAAAACTCTAAGGCTTTGAAACCTTTAATGAAATTTTGGAGTTTTGAGATTTTGAGATCTCTGCATTTTGGAAATTTTAACTGAGGTCTTGAAAATTAAGGAATTTGGAAATTTAAGAGTTTGGAAAGTTGGAAATTAGTAACTTGAAAATTTGGGAAATCTGGAAGTTTCAAAATTTGAGAAAATTGAAATTTAGAAAAATGGAAATTTGAAAATTTGAAAATTTGGAAATTGGAAAATTTGGAAATTAGAAAATTAGGAAATTCGGCAATTTGGAAATTTGGAAATTTGGAAATTTAGAAATTTAGGAACTCGTAAGTTTGAGAACTGGAAAGTGAAATTTGTACAAATACCGAAATATAAAAATTTCAATTTTTCAACGTCCGATATTAACTGCTCATAAATGCTAGTGATGCTATTTTCACAGTATCATCCATGTAAATACGGAAACCGTATCGCGTGAGCGCTTAAAGAAATAACAGTTTTCATGAATATTAATTACTGATTATTCAAGAGAAACACCGTGTTCAAGCATTACAGACGACTATAATTATTTTCTAGCGGAACGATTAAACACGAAATCGACTACTTTACAGAAACAAATTGAGCATCAGTGAAATGCGATTAAATCGTTAGCTTTTCTTTTCATAACAAATATTTGTCCAATTGATCGTATATAAAATGAATAGAAATTTTCGAAGTACGTTTTCTGATCAACAATTTTTAATTCATAACATCGTCATAGGAGGGTAATAAAAACGTTCGTAATAAAAAGCTCGATATTCTGTCGTAATCGGACATTCAATTAAATTCGGTTGAAATCATTAATCGCTATTGAAGCGTATAAAATGCGAATGCATTAATATTCTGTTTGAGCTATTTTTAAATAAAATATTACATTTTCATCATGATATTCGCTATACATAACGACAGAGCTGGATCAATCATATTCAAAATTTATAAGCCATGTTTATACTTTAAATGTTAGTATTCTACTATTGCTAATTTTTACAAATTTGCTTTCTGAACATAGCTGAAGTTGGCTTATTTATTTATCCACAATAAATGTCTTTTTGAAATAAAATAAGTCGGTGAAAATTTGAAACAACGATAACAAGTAATATGCAGATATTGTTCCAAACTTTTTTGCGTAAGGTGGATGCAAGTGGGAGAAAAAGTGAGTAGCGTTATTGGTAACACTCTGTATATAAAATTTAAAATTCTGTTAAAATGAAAGAATTTACGTGCAAAGAATCAGGCAACGGCATAACATAAAACCAACCCTAAAGGACAATCTGGAGGACACATCGATCCAAAACCTGCTGCAGTATCTCAAAATGACTAAATTGTATAAGCATGTATTCTCCGAGTCCTTAGTGGTCGATGCGACTTTAAACAAATAAATGAAAAAGAAAATTTGAAATGAAAATTCTTTTAAAACAAAAGAATCAAAATTTAAGATTCGATTAAAATTTAATTCGTATCGCCAGGTATCTCGGACCCGTTATCGACATTAAAAGGAATTCATAAGTCAGTTAGATAACTCGTGAAAAGAAAGGACGAACAATTTACATAATTGATAAGATGCTTAATGAAATATTAGCTAATGAACGTGTTGCGTAAAAAGGAAAGGAAAAAGTAACGGGAGGAAGTCTGAATCTTCCTGACAAGGTAGATTAATTTCAGATTTATCTGCGGCAGACGGTGGTTAAGCAAAATCTGTATGTAAATCGTCGAGTAAACGAAAACAGAGAACAAGTTTAGATGAATAGAACACGACGCGTAGGAATTTCGAAATTCACAGACGCAATCTTTTGAAGGAGCACTTTTTTCTCAGCGAGAAATTATGAGCATTTCGCACGCTTTAATTAATGATATCTGTTAGAGTGTAAGAATTTCAAAGATCGCAATCTTTTCATAATTGTCTAACACGATTATCTTTTGCAAGCTAATTTTGCAACAACGAAAACATTGCTGTACGTCCTTCGTATACAATCACTGAATTTTAAAAGTGTATTTTTGTTTCGTAATACCAACGACAAAAAATATTTCCAATTAAAAAAATTGATTGAAAGAGAAAATATTTTAACATTGCATGTTGGAAATATTTTACAAAAAACTGACGATAAAACAAAATAACTTGTATTAATTTAATTAACTTTAGCTAGTTTATAACAAAAGAATTTTGTAAAATATTTCGTGCAGCGCCTTTGCGACGAAGGGAAATATTTTTCAAAAAAATACGGAACATCCGGATTTTTATAATAATTAAAATATGAGGTACAAAATGTTCGTGACTAATTACAAACATTAACTCGTACATTAATCGTAACGAACCATTAACTCGTGAAACGTTAAATCACAGAAATAGCAACGGTAGCAACATGATGTATCGTCGTACTTGTAACTTTCAATCACTGATAATTGAATTCGCCAACAATTTATGCTACCGAGGCATTTTTTCCGCTAAAATTTACGACTAATTGGTTTCCCCTTTGGTAGCAGGGCAAGTCATAACATCAGATACCTTATCTCCCGTAAATTTCTCATCGATACGACGCAATATGATGCAATAAACGCATAATGTCCCGGGCCGCGTTATTTAACATGCACTTACCACAAAATTGCTTTTTCAAGGATCGACAGGCTTTCGATCGCTCGAGGTGATCCTGCGACTGTCCGCTCCTCACGTGCGCCCGCACGAGGATTCACCTTTCTTCGCGATTCTTTTATGATTGGGCAAGGACGAACGATACGTGTAATTTCAAATGAACTATTCGATAATCTATATTTGATACAGTCTCCGTGACATGATCGATGCGTGGAGAATCTTTAATCGTTTGACCGATCAGGTGTCACAGAGGTTAGGCGTTATGGGGTTAAGATGGCGAAACTGGAGATTTTAAGATTTAAACAAGTTTTTAATTTTCTAAGTTTCTACACTTCTATATTACTAAATACCTAAATACATAAATGTCTAAGGAGGCAAGTACTTAAGTACCTAAGTACCAAACTACCAAAGTACCTAAGTACTTGAATATCTAAGAAGCTAAGTATCTAAGTACCTAAGTACTAAACTACCAAAGTACCTAAGTACTTAAATATCTAAGAAGCTAAGTATCTAAGTACCGAAGTACCCAAGCACCTAAGTATGTAAGTGCTTAAGTACCTAAGTACCTAAGCACCTAAGTATCTAAATACCTAAATACCTAAATACGTAAATGCGTAAATACTCAAATACTCAAATACCTAAATAGCTAAATACCCAAATCCCCAAATACCTAAACATCCTTAAATACCTAATTACCTAAATATCTAAATACCTAAATACCCAAATACCTAAATATCTAAATACCTAAATACCTAAATACCTAATTACCTAAATACCTAAATGCCTAAATTTAAAAATTACCCAATTCGATAACACCGAAAGCAGAGATTCCCAACATACACGTGGCATTAGAAAATATTTCTAAACATTCCAACACTTTCCCTACCCGAAATTCTCCCCAGAAGAACAATTATACTTCACGAATATCTCAATACATGCTCCTTTTACGCAACACGAAACATTTCATAGCATCATGAAATTCTTTCAACGGTATTCTTCGGCGATATTAATCTTGACAATCGTAGAGGAGCATAAACGATTAGCCGCATAGAGTCCAATCGCTGATTTACCATTGTCCACTAAAATATCCCGACGACACGAATACCAGAGAGATTAAACATAGCCGGCGACGTTTGATTCATGACACAGGGCAGATCGAACGTTAGCATATATTAACCTTTCCCATCGCACAAACGAAGAAAAGGCATATCCGTGTGAAACGTCAGGTCCGTCAAGCGGGTCCGAGAGGAGACTAGATTCTCACTTTCCCTTTTCGTGGGTGGAACAACACACGATCGTGAGATCATCGATCGCAACAGGAACATTCCTATTCGTGTCACTTTTGACAATGGGTAAATTTTTTAGCCCGAGAGCTTCCCGCCTGTACGACCGCTTCATCGGCCCTGAACGTTCAGACTTCGGACGTACCTTCTCGTTCATTATTCATGGGTGAAACTACAACGATTGATTTCTCGAACACGTCACCGGGGGAAGTAATTCGAAAGCAATTGATTCGACTGACGCTCGAAACTGATCAATATACGAATTCGCTTAACTGGAGTCGCATGTTAACCATATAATTTGTCCAAACTTTAAATAAATATTTATCGAGTATTTCCTAGTTCAGATTTATTTAGCCGATTTTATGTTGACAGTTGACTTGTAGGGTTGCAAGGTGGAATAGAACGGAAATAAAGGTTCAGAATTTTTAGTATTTGACTATTAGTTCGATTTCGAGTTTCCAGGTGCTGTTTTACGTTGATAGTTGACTTGTTGCAAGGTGAAATAGAACGGAATTAGGAGTTTAGAATTTTTAACGTTTGAGTATTTGATTTCAATTTTTGGTGATATCGTTTCAGAATTCTGGGACATTGGGACTTTGGATTTTCACAAAATTCAAAAATTCCAAATTTCTGAATTTTAAAATTTGAAATTTTGAAGTCTCAGGAAATTCTAAGTATCAAATTTCAAAATTCCATAATGAACCCCATAATTCAAACCTCCCTAAACTCTTATAGTTTCATATTTCCCAAATGTATGCCAAAATATGTAATCTGACGTTCGTTCAACCATTGTGTTGTATCCACAATAGCATAACTCACAAAGCTCATGTTCTACGATGCATCATTAATTGAATTCAATAGGTTTATTGACGAGGATATAGTAGGCAAAAGTAGCGTTTCAATTACCATCAGACTATCATCAATCACAGATTCGCGATTACAAACTGAGTATCATAAGTTACGCGGTAACGTAAGAAATAAAAAGCAGCACGTTAATCACTAATAATAGTATTTTCGTGCATATAAGTAATTGCCATGTATTATACTATATGGTTAACGTACTAATAATCAATATATTCAGTCATAATTAGCAAAGCAATTTATATGTTGCGAGATAAAAAACCACTTGAAAATGCAGTATATCTTTCGGTTGCAATAACCTACGCATTGCAGGTTTATCAAATTTCATGCAATCAAGTTTAAATTCGGAACAGAATGTTCAATATTCCGAGCTTGCTAAATGTAACAAATTAAAAATTCCTTGATATGGCTACAATTTTCTTTTAACATTTGAATTTGCGAAATTCCAGGATTGTATTAAATCAGTCTGTTATTATTTCAAAATTTCGTGCGTCTTTGCATTATTCGCAGGTCCGAATGTAGAATGTACATACATACCTTTCTCCTAGTAAAATGTAAAAATAATTTTTTGAATGCAACCTCGTACATACTGCCGTAAAATATTGTCAAGTAATTATGTTTACGTTGAAATTTCGTGTTTAGATATTGTCGGGTTGCGCAAAATGTCTTTTCTTTCAAATTCTCAGGTTGCATGCATCTTCAGGTTGCATCTTCAGTTTTTCTTTTTCCTGCAACAGGTGCTTGTCAACCACTCAATAATTCTTTCACCATATTAACGAGCAATTATATAACATGATCACAAGATGAAGCCATAATACGTGAACGTATCGAAACATTACTCATTGATAATTTACATGTTAATCGCATCGACGTCCGATAGTTTTACCAGAGTTGCGATAAAAGCGCTTCGCCGTAAACTTACAAGAAGTTCATTAAAACTCGAAAGAAGTTCGACGACGTGCATGAAGTAATAAACTTGATAATTTCAGAAGACATGACTTCGGTGAACTGTGTGCAACGCATGCTTGAAGTGTCACTAATAATTTTAAAGGACTAAAACTGTATATCATTCGAAGAGCCATATTTTTACCTCCGCTGTAAAATCGAACATCAGGAATGATGTTGATGCATGATTAATAGACTTGGTGGTTTCCGACTTTGTTCAGATTTCATTGATCAGAGAAACAGGATTAGCGCAAGGTTTACGAGATCGTCACTTTGATGCATTTCGAATTTTTAATCTTAAATTCTTTATTTATATAGATTTAGTCTAATAAAAGGGAAATATTTTAAAGTTGTAATGGTTTTGAAGAAAATGACTACCGCGTACTGATAATAAATTCTTGTTATGTGACCTTCTCAGGGATATTCACGCATGGTAATAAAGATCCCTCATTATTGCATATTAACTCATGGGGACTTTGAAAAATTACCACCTCGTAATATCAAGGAGAAAAACCTTCTCTAGAGTATTTAACATTCTTAACTCAAAAATAAAAATACCTTTTTCTCCAAAATTTTATATTAGAAATGAAATGAAATAAACTTGCAAATATTGTGTTTAATGACATTCAAAAGAATGCAAAGGAATCTTTTTCTAATTCCATTTAATAACAGTGAAATTTTGTTTACAATTCTCAACAATAAATATACAAAATTAAGAAGTTACATTTACTAAAAAAATAGTTATTTTTACACGTATCTAATAATTTATATTAATTTAGACTTGTTTATTTTATTATTAAATATCAGTGGATAAATTTGTTTATAGGTATTACTCTAAGTTCAATGTTACTCTATCTAAAAATATTTCTTTAAATAATCTATTTAATTTACCTTTCAAAATGCACTACAGAAAGAATTATTGGATCTTGACACACATTTGTCAAAGATTTTATTACGAATTGGTCGAATGATGCAATATTCCCCTAAACGGATTACTTGACCTTTGATTTTTAATTATTCTACTCGGCGATGCGAAGAAGGACAGTTTTCGCGTAATAGTACGAGAAAGACCTCGCGGTAGAATGACTTTTATGGGCCCCCTGACACCAAAAGATTAAAAGCCATCGTCAAACTCGGTGTACAACAAAAAACTATACAACCTGTACTAACATGGAATTGATTGATTAATGAGAATAGACAAGTCACGATTATTCTAACTCGAGGATTTATTTCCTATTTTAGTAGTGTCACGTCGTATATTAAATGACCGATTTCGAAACGTCTGTAAAACGTCATTCGCTGACATAAATGAACGTTAAAATAACACCGCATCTATATCACATTAAAGATTGAAGTTTAACGAAAGTTACTGCATTTGATACCTTTGGCAATATTAGATTCTCGGTTGCAAACATTGATTGACCGCAACGCTTTTAAGAGCTATCAAAAATTGATGATGTATCAGTTACTGTTTTCAGTTTGAAACTCAAAGTTTGTTGAAAATGTTTTTACGAAAAGTAACGGAACTTTTTAAATTTAAGGAAAACTACTAACACCATCTGTTAAAACAATATTTTATCTGAAAACAGTATACCTCTCCTATAAAACACAACAATCATTATTGGAATTGTGCAACGAATTGTAAACTTGTAGCGTTTAGTGCGACAGAACCTTTCGCCACCGTGTCACAAAATCACGGACAAGCGCAACAAATTGCTCGCGTTGAATATTGCGAGCATCTTATCAAAACAGCCAGACGAAACTGTACATTCCTGGAGTCAATTGTAACTAGTGACGAGACTTGGTACTTCAAGTATGAACCTCAAACAAAGCTTCAAAGTGCTACGTGGAAATCTCCAGGCTCTCCAAAATAAAAAATTGCGATTCCAGAAGTCCCGAGAGAAGACAATGTTAATTTGCTTTTACGATTCTAAAGGAATTATACTTCGGGAATTCGTTCCACAGCGACAAAATGTTAATGGCGAATATTACCTGGGTGTTATGGAACATTTGTGGAAGAGGATCGTTCGTGTGTGTTTCGAATATCGAACGCCGAGAAGTTGGTTTCTGTTACATGATAACGCACCGTATCACAGAACTGTTCGTGAATTTTTGGCGATTTTTTATATTATCAAGCTTTATTGAAATTTAATAAGTTACACTTATTCCAAACACTGAATGAGTTCAATAAAATTATGTGACAAATATAAGATATTAAATACAGGAGGAAAACTTGATAAATTTTTTATACAAATTATTGTGCGAACCCGTCGATAAAGTCTCTACCATACGGTAAAACACCTGATAACTTTCAAATTTTATTGGTATTCGACTTTCACCGAAACGTAATTGACTCTTGATGAAAGAAAGCTAAGCCTAAATAATGCAAATGTCTCGTGAATATTTCATGTATTTTAAATTCGAAGCAGTCGTGGTTCTCTGTAATTTCAGTTGAATTGTCATGCAATTTTCGATTCGATACACGTTGCTGCGTTCATAAAAATATTGCACTTTTGGGATAAAAGATATTTGCATAAATATTATAAGACACGGATTAAGCGATTGAGCTGACATTTAAAATTATGTGTCACGTTGTTGGATAATTTCTACTAAACTTTTAAAAGGTGAACAACATTAATTCATCTAGGGACAGTAAGGCAAACGACTGGTCAGGATAGCATTTTCGATACTTTACTATATAATGAGCTCTTTCAATCTGAACTGAGTGGCGTTTAGAATTTTCATGGTTTGCTTCCAAGCGCCCTATATTTTATCCTTTTAGCCCTTTGCACTCGTATATCACACTGAAGGTGACAACACCAAACAACTTTGAAAATAAATCGAGTACAAAGGGTTCAATTCCAAAGAAAGAAATTTCAAAGCTATTAAAGGATTAAATCCTGGAGGTAAAAAATTTTTAAATATAAAAGTGTGGACATATGAAAAACCTAAAGCTGAACATCTAAAACTTTTACAATACAATACCTTTCACATCCAAGCTTATCAGACATTGAAGATAGAAAATCTGGCAGCTGCAAATTTAAAAATTTGGAAGTTGGAAAATTAAGAAATTGAAAAAATAAAAAAATTGAACAATTAAACAATTGAAACAATGAGACATTAAAAAATTGAAAAATTGAAAAATTGAAAAATTGAAAAATTGAAAAATTGAAAAATTGAAAAACTGAAAAACTGAAAAACTGAAAAACTGAAAAACTGAAAAACTGAAAAATTGAAAAATTGAAAAATTGAAAAATTGAAAAATTGAAAAATTGAAAAACCGAAAAATTGAAAAATTGAAAAATTGAGAAATTGGGAAATTGGGAAATTGAAAAATTGAAAAATTGAAAATTAACGAATTGGAAAAATTAGAAATTCGAAAATTTGAGAGTTGAAATCTGATAATTTGAGAATTCATCAGGAGAATTAAATATGAAAACTAATATTACAATGAAAATTCGAAACAACCTTAACCATTAATACCTACTAATGAATGCAACTTCAATCACCGCTAATTACCTAGATAATTAACTGACAGTTTATTTGTAATAGGTGATTGCCACATCGCTGTTGCAATGCACTCAGCAGCAAGGAAGCAGGCAGAACAGAGAAGTGGTACTAAACATCAGTGATGATCACAAATCTCAATACTTGAACCAAGACTTCTACTCAAGTAAGTATCCATCACCATCGCTATGAAGCGAGTATTCCGGTTTACGTGTAAACCGTAAATCATACATGACAATCTACAATAGCTATGAAAGATTGACAAAATTTAAAAAATATTGGAAATTTGTTTACTAGATGCATATAATTATGGTTACGAAATCAGCCCGAGTGGACAGTTTCATCACGAAGTACGTGGGCCAGATGATATAACATATGGATGCTATGGATACATAGATCCATATGGAAAATTAAAAACAACGTTCTACATAAGCGACGGTTGGGGATACCGAGTGGTACAACCCGGCAACGCAGTCGAATTATTCCATCACGAACACGAACATCATCACGATGATTCGAACCATGAAGATCATGGGGATCATGATCATCACGATCATCATGGTGTAATTACGGAATGGAAGGACTTGTTCTTCCCTGAAATTTGCAGGCATTTTGATGGCACAGGGAGCGGACCAGTTAAACCGCCCGGAGGTAAGCAAAATACATCTATTCAAAGTAAACATCAAATTAACACGTTAATTGTCAACACATGAAATATTTATACAGGTCCGGGCACAGATGGTTCAAGCATTGGAGCAACACCGGTACGACCAGGACAACCACAATATCCGGATTATCCTGCACAACCCGGTTGGTATTTTATAAAAAAAATAAGAGGATCATTACGGTGGATTTAAAAATTAATCTTTCACGTATGCAAGTAAAAAATACGTATATCGCGATTCAGTAGAAGGTCAAAACTCACTAATACACAATAAAGGATTTTATTCATATAACAAGAGGGCGCAAAATGAAAAGCAAATAGAGTGAATACGTCAATTGAATAGTCGAGAAAATAAATACTAGTTGAAGAAAAACTTCAAAACTATAGGGACTAATATACAAATTCTAGGATATCCAGGATATCCAGGAACGCCTGGGATACCGGGAACACCAGGGACACCTGGAGCACCAGGTAAACCGGGAACGCCACCGCAACCAGGATATCCTGGTACGCCTGGCACACCTGGAATACCGGGCATACCAGGGACACCAGGTACGCCAGGAACACCACCACAACCTGGATACCCAGGCACACCCGGAACACCTGGACACCCTGGAACACCTGGAAAACCAGGGACACCAGGAATTCCGCCGAAACCTGGGCATCCTGGAACACCAGGAACGCCAGGGGCTCCACCACAACCTGGACATCCAGGAACGCCAGGTACACCAGGCACACCAGGAACGCCAGGCTTCCCACCGACACCTGGACACCCAGGAACTCCAGGAACACCAGGATTCCCACCGACACCAGGACACCCCGGTACACCAGGAACCCCAGGCACACCAGGAACGCCAGGATTCCCACCGACACCTGGACACCCAGGAACTCCAGGCACGCCAGGAACGCCAGGATTCCCACCGACACCTGGACACCCAGGAACTCCAGGCACGCCAGGAACGCCAGGCTTCCCACCAACACCTGGTCACCCTGGAACTCCAGGCACGCCAGGATTTCCACCGACACCTGGACACCCAGGAACTCCAGGAACTCCAGGCACGCCAGGAACGCCAGGCTTCCCACCAACACCTGGTCACCCTGGAACTCCAGGCACGCCAGGATTTCCACCGACACCTGGACACCCAGGAACTCCAGGAACTCCAGGCACGCCAGGAACGCCAGGCTTCCCACCAACACCTGGTCACCCTGGAACTCCAGGAACTCCAGGCACGCCAGGAACGCCAGGCTTCCCACCAACACCTGGTCACCCTGGAACTCCAGGCACGCCAGGAACGCCAGGATTTCCACCGACACCTGGACACCCAGGAACTCCAGGAACTCCAGGCACGCCAGGAACGCCAGGCTTCCCACCAACACCTGGTCACCCTGGAACTCCAGGCACGCCAGGAACGCCAGGATTTCCACCGACACCTGGACACCCAGGAACTCCAGGAACTCCGGGCACACCAGGATCGCCAGGATTCCCACCGACACCTGGACACCCTGGTACCCCCGGCACACCAGGCACGCCAGGAACTCCAGGTTTCCCGCCCAAACCTGGACACCCAGGACATCCTGCTACCCCAGGGCATCCAGGTACACCAGGTACACCGGGAACGCCAGGGATTCCACCGAGACCTGGTACTCCACCACAGCCAGGACATCCTGGCACACCAGGACATCCAGGTACGTCAGGAACACCGGGACATCCAGGTACGCCAGGAATACCAGGAACACCTGGAACACCAGGAATCCCACCGACACCTGGTCACCCTGGTACACCCGGAACACCAGGCACTCCAGGATCACCAGGATTTCCACCGAAACCCGGACATCCAGGAACACCAGGATATCCGGGTACGCCAGGCATACCAGGCACACCAGGAACGCCAGGAATCCCACCGAAACCTGGACATCCAGGAACGCCACCACTGCCAGGACATCCTGGAACACCGGGGCACCCTGGAACACCAGGAACGCCAGGCACACCGGGAACACCAGGTTTGCCACCGACACCTGGACACCCTGGTACGCCACCACAGCCAGGACATCCTGGAACACCGGGACATCCAGGTACGCCAGGCACACCAGGAACACCTGGAACACCAGGAATCCCACCGAAACCTGGACATCCAGGAACGCCACCACTGCCAGGACATCCTGGAACACCGGGGCACCCTGGAACACCAGGAACGCCAGGCACACCGGGAACACCAGGTTTGCCACCGACACCTGGACACCCTGGTACGCCACCACAGCCAGGACATCCTGGAACACCGGGACATCCAGGTACGCCAGGCACACCAGGAACACCTGGAACACCAGGAATCCCACCGAAACCTGGGCACCCAGGCACACCACCACTACAAGGACATCCTGGCACACCGGGACAGCCTGGTACACCAGGAACGCCCGGATTCCCACCAACACCTGGACACCCTGGCACGCCAGGTACTCCGGGTGTTCCACCGACACCTGGACATCCTGGTACACCAGGAACACCAGGCACCCCAGGAACTCCAGGATTCCCACCGACACCTGGACATCCTGGTACACCCGGAACCCCAGGCACCCCAGGAACGCCAGGATTTCCACCAGCACCTGCACATCCTGGTACACCAGGAACTCCAGGCACCCCAGGAACGCCAGGATTCCCACCGACACCTGGACATCCTGGTACAGCCGGAACCCCAGGCACCCCAGGAACGCCAGGATTCCCACCGACACCTGGACATCCTGGTACACCCGGAACCCCAGGCACCCCAGGAACGCCAGGATTCCCACCGACACCTGGATATCCAGGTACACCAGGAACTCCAGGCACCCAAGGAACGCCAGGATTCCCACCGAAACCCGGACAGCCAGGAACACCACCGCAACCAGGACATCCTGGGACACCGGGTCACCCTGGTACCCCGGGAACTCCAGGTTTCCCACCGACACCTGGCCATCCTGGCACGCCAGGAACTCCAGGCACGCCGGGAACTCCAGGTTTTCCACCGCCTCCTGGGCACCCAGGAACACCAGGAACCCCACCACAACCAGGACACCCTGGAACACCGGGGCAACCAGCTACGCCAGGCATTCCAGGCACACCAGGAACTCCAGGCTTCCCTCCGAAACCTGGACACCCAGGAACACCACCACAACCCGGACATCCTGGAACACCGTCGCAACCCGGTCATCCAGGAGTACCTGGAACTCCAGGATACCCCGGACATCCCGGAACCCCGGGAACACCGGGAACGCCACCACAACCCGGACATCCAGGTAGCCCAGGAATTCCTCCAAGACCTGGACACCCTGGTATTCCTGGAACGCCGGGAACGCCAGGCACGCCTGGTATACCCGGAACCCCTGGAATCCCACCACGACCTGGACATCCTGGAATACCTGGTACCCCAGGTACCCCCGGTACACCTGGCACACCAGGAATTCCTCCGCGACCGGGACATCCTGGAATTCCAGGAACACCTGGGACTCCCGGCATTCCAGGCACCCCAGGCACGCCTGGAATACCACCACGACCCGGTCATCCCGGGAAACCAGGAAGACCACCACACCCTGGACAGCCTGGACACCCCGGACACCCTGGAACACCTGGAGCACCTGGCATACCGGGCACACCAGGAACTCCTGGAGTTCCACCACAACCTGGACATCCTGGAACTCCGGGATACCCTGGATATCCTGGAACGCCGGGTACACCCGGAACACCACCACAACCGGGACATCCTGGATATCCCGGTTATCCCGGTGCCCCAGGAACGCCGCCGCAACCCGGATATCCTGGTACTCCAGGCATACCAGGATTGCCTGGGCATCCTGGAACACCGTCACAGCCAGGATATCCTGGCCATCCTGGATACCCTGGAAGTCCCGGAGGTCCTGGCATACCGGGTACGCCTGGTACGCCTGGAACGCCATCACAACCTGGATACCCCGGATACCCCGGTTTCCCTGGCACACCTGGTACTCCTGGCGGACCTGGAAAGCCTGGAAGACCCGGCAAGCCTGGTAAACCTGGCAAACCTGGGAAACCTGGTCATCCTGGCGCTGTACATCCGACTCCTTCATACCCTGGAGAAGGTAGTACGGAAACGGTCCCAGGAAGTCCTTCATATCCCCCTTATCCTGGTCCTCCTGGTGAGCCAGTAACTCCATCCTACCCGCCGTACCCCGGACATCCTGGTCCTGTTGGACCACCTGCTCCTCCCGGACCGCCTGGCATACCCGGGCATCCAGGTAGACCAGGCAAGCCTGGCAAACCTGGCCATCCACCCCATCCAGGATATCCTGGTGGTCCTGGAATACCTGGCACACCTGGATATCCTGGTGGACCTGGAACACCTGGCACACCTGGATATCCAGGTGGTCCTGGAACTCCTGGCACTCCAGGATATCCTGGAAGTCCTGGTGTACCTGGCACCCCCGGAACACCTGGAAAACCTGGAAAACCTGGCAAACCAGGAAAGCCTGGTATACCACCTGTTCCACCACATCCTGGCCATCCTGGACATCCTGGGCATCCTGGTCGTCCCGGAAGTCCTGGTACGCCAGGTACCCCTGGACATCCTGGAACACCTGGTAGTCCTGGAACTCCGCCATATCCTGGTACTCCTGGAGTTCCTGGTCATCCTGGAACTCCAGGTACACCTGGAACTCCTCCCACACCGCCCCACCCTGGTACTCCGGGCACACCAGGCATTCCCGGTATACCTGGAACACCAGGCACGCCTGGAACGCCGCCAATCCCACCATATCCTGGTACTCCCGGCACCCCTGGCATACCAGGATATCCTGGAACACCTGGTACTCCTGGAACTCCACCTGTACCGCCTCATCCTGGTACTCCGGGGACACCAGGTATTCCTGGTTTACCTGGAACGCCAGGCACACCCGGAACGCCGCCAATTCCGCCATACCCTGGTACCCCAGGCATTCCTGGTACTCCCGGACATCCCGGAACACCTGGAGTTCCTGGCAAGCCGCCGATACCACCATATCCTGGTACTCCTGGAACTCCTGGTTATCCTGGCACTCCTGGCCATCCTGGCACTCCAGGTACACCTGGATCACCGCCATACCCTGGTACTCCTGGTTACCCTGGCGCTCCTGGCCATCCTGGAACTCCAGGTACACCTGGAACACCGCCAATACCTCCATATCCTGGTACTCCTGGCACTCCTGGTCGTCCTGGAACCCCAGGTACACCTGGATCGCCGCCAATACCGCCATATCCTGGTACTCCTGGAACTCCTGGTTATCCTGGCACTCCTGGTCGTCCTGGAACGCCAGGTACGCCTGGAACACCGCAAGTACCGCCATATCCTGGTACTCCTGGAACTCCTGGTCATCCTGGCACTCCTGGCCGTCCTGGAACGCCAGGTACACCTGGGACACCGCCAATACCGCCATATCCTGGTACTCCTGGAACTGTTGGTCATCCTGGCACTCCTGGCCGTCCTGGAACGCCAGGTACACCTGGAACACCGCCAATACCGCCATATCCTGGTACTCCTGGAACTCCTGGTCATCCTGGAACACCTGGTACTCCTGGAACCCCGCCGATCCCATCGTATCCTGGAACTCCTGGTCATCCTGGCACACCTGGTCATCCTGGCACTCCAGGTACACCTGGAACGCCGCCACACACTGGTACTCCTGGTTACCCTGGCACTCCTGGTCATCCTGGAACCCCAGGTACACCTGGAACGCCGCCAATACCACCATATCCTGGTACTCCTGGAATTCCTGGTCACCCTGAAACCCCAGGCACTCCTGGAACTCCGCCGATACCTCCCCATCCTGGTACTCCGGGCACACCAGGCATTCCCGGTATACCTGGAACACCAGGTACCCCTGGAACGCCGCCCATACCACCCTATCCTGGTACCCCTGGAACTCCCGGACATCCTGGGACACCTGGTATTCCCGGACATCCGGGCATTCCTCCTCATCCGCCACATCCAGGAACACCTGGTCAGCCAGGTGAGCCTGGTCACCCGGGTACTCCAGGCTATCCCGGTTTCCCTGGACCACCACAACCAGGTACGTGAATTCATTAAATTCTTAATTTCTATACCAACAAACAGTATTATAATATTGTTGCGCCGGGTAGTTTCCTAACGTAAAGCCATTCCGAATTGCGAAACACAATCTCAAGATTATAAAAACTTAAACGATTTATTTGAATACACAACGTAACAACACGTCCGAATCTTTCAAAGTCTCGCGTAGTTCTCCTATTCAAACATCGCGGTTGCTCCCAGCTACCGGAAGTCCCGGCCACTCGATCCGCTCGTCCCGCCTGACGAGTTCCGCGGACCTCTTCAATCTGTAGCCAGGACTAGCTTCATTGCATTTATCGTGAGCTGGTTTCACGTCGCAACAATATCATATTCTGTGACTAAAAATGAAATAAGAGATGACGATTACTTAATAAGGTGTAATGATTTTAGGTCATCCTCCGTATCCAGGATATCCACCGTACCCTGACGGTCCAATAGGAGGTGTCGGTCCCGATGGTCCCAACGGTCCATGGCCCAATGGCCCAGATGGTCCGGCAGGTCCAGGAGGTCCTGAAGGACCTGGAGGTCCCGGCGGTCCTGTCGGAGGTGTCGGAGGAGATGGAGGTGTGGGTGGCGATGGAGGCGTTGGACCTGATGGCCCAGACGGTCCATGGCCAACAGGATCTCCTGGTCCTGACGGACCATGGCCAGGCGATCCAGATTATGTCCCTGGAGTGAAGCCTACATCTCGACCTCGTCATGACGGACCTGTCAAAGTAGAGCACCCTATAAAATATTACGAACCTACTACACCAGCTACTGAACACTTCGGAAACTATGGCCAAAAACAAACCCCAGATCGACTTACTTCACACTCCAAAATCGCGTCAGAATTTACCAAGGACGAATCGTTGGATGAGACCTACGAGAAGAACGTCGACACAGCTCCAGTGTATCCAACTAAAATAAGCAGCCCGTTCGGTGTGAAGGATACGCGATTTCAAGATCAATACAGAAAATTCGGTTACCATTCGGGTCAAGTGAATCAAAACGCGGACGAAGTTAACTCCTTGCTGGAAACGCAACGGAAGGAGGCGCAGAAGTATTCCGGGCAAGAGAACAAAAGCAGCGAGGGTGTAAAGAAAGTCTTCCCCGCAGAGAAACCTCAAGGCTCCTTCAACGCGAAATACTTCGGTCAAGAGAAATACCAGGAAACTTCCCGAGAGGATCGCAAGTACACTCAGGTTACTAAAGTGAGTCAACCTATTCGATATAATCCGATCGTTCAGGTAGAGACAAACAAGTCCGCATATGAAAGCACCGGTGGTCAATCGAATGTAAAGTATCAATCATCAAATGGAGGCAATGCGGCACTGATCAAACAGGTAAACGACTTATCTGAGCCGATTGAGCAAAATCCCGGGTTCGGTGCAATAGGAGTTCATCCTCCGACCAACGCAAAGCCCTATCAGCAATCAGTAGGGCCAGACCCGCAAACCTGTCCTTGTTACCTTCTCGATACAGCCAATGGTACTATAAGCACCACAAGCACGACATCCATTCCCCTCATTGGTCAGCTTGGCTTCATTCCCGTGGTATTCGTACCATACTGTCCGGGTGCTGACGAAACGGACAGTCAAAACATGAAAGACATGTTCCCCTCCGCAATGCCTATACCGTACGCGTGCGACGCATGCAATTCGCAAAGCGGAAAGCTCGAAATGAAGCTTCTTAGCCTGAATCAGCTTGGCAGCGTAGAGACTTTGAAGGAGGCGTTGCGGCAAGCGAAACTTGGATTTTTGAATGTTTCAGTTCGGGATCGAACCGACAGGCGAAGGTCGAAGAGTCGGAACGTCAAATGAAGAGTGCGATTGTAATACGCGGACTTCAGGTCGACCCACGAAAATTTCTCGAACACGCGGAAACGCGTAAACGCGAGAACATGCCCGTCCATTAGCTGCTGGACAGCTGACGGATGGCCACACGCGATCCAAAAGTAAGAACACTTTGGATAACCATAATCTACGTATTCGTTTGAAATTTTAGAGGTGGGTAGCGAGGTGTCGGATGGGTTCACACTGAACGGTGGCGAGTTCAAAGGAGAATTCACCTCGGAAGGTTAATTCTCTTTACAGCTTCACAACTTTGTATGTTCTGCCTTGTAGTGGTTGTACTCGCCATTTAAACTAGTGATTAACTTGTTCAAGACTTTGATACTAGAGTGCATACATTGCTCTCCCAAATTAAAATTTAGAAACTGATATTCATCACTGATTTACAGTCTGAATTGAAAAAAGTTTTTAGCTGTTTCAAAAATTGTGAAACCCATTTGTGCTCCAATGAAATAAGATGCCTTACAAGCCATCTTCTGCTCTTCCGTTTTCAAAATAACTCTTGTTACGAAGAACTTTGATTAAACTTGAACTGGTAAACCTAAACATAGTTGAAATCGGAGCCGCTTAACGAGCATTTTCATACTTATATGTGGGTTATGGTTATCCTAGGGTATCATAGTACGGCAATCAGTATAACAATCCTTGTGCGTTCGTTTTCAGTGCTTTAATTGTAGTGTTGATACTTTTTATCGTTATCAACTTTTCTTCGCAAATTTTTTAAACATATTAGATGCGCAAGGATGAATTATACTTTTTGGGAATCTTTTTTCATCGCCAGGTTACTTTTAAAGGTTACATTTGTATACGTACCACGATGCGTTTGGAGGTATTTTTTAACTATGGCTGCTATAGGCAGGAATTCGTCTCATCATCAACTATTTAATTTCAAGAATACTGTTTCGTCTCACTCGATGTTGATCACGTATAAAAATAAGAATCACTTTTCATGATTACACTTAATACATTGAATGTAAAATATGTAAACATCGTGCGAAATGAAAATCATTGCGTTATCTGGTTTAATGTATGCTTGAGATTAAATATCGATCATACAAGTGCTAATACATATTTTTATAATCCTTATTGAGCACGTACAGAATGATCGGATTTTTGACACACGTTTCTTTCTCAAAAGTTGTTATCGAAATCATCGTAGCTGACTGTACATGCTCGATACGTGTTTTAACAAAATAATTATATTTTTTATGTTGGATATAAGGTACGTGCTATCTTATTCGTTAGCATAGAATTCGACAAATTTCCACTAAATTATACATAATTGTATATATTATATATTAATATTGCGTTCATCCGATGTTCCTTTACGAATATGAATCATGTATTTTTATTAAATAAAACTAATCATTAAACATCTGAATCATTCACATCATATTTTTACCTTAACGTTTCGTAAATAAAATTCTGTCCTAGACGAACCATAGTTTTATTCTCTAAGTTTTATTTATTATTATCAATAATATATGTATATGTACATTACTTATTAATAACGGTGAAAAATTAATAAAAATTATTAATACAAATTGAAATTCGTAATTACTGGACGTTTCGACATGTACAGTTGTGTCAGTATTAATTAATACTGCTGTAATGTTGCCTTCTTCGATATTGCAACAATTCACAATATCTCTCCATCAATAACATTTAGGAGTAACCCCTGTATCCTGACGGATAGCCAGCATAACTGCCACGGTAGCCCGAAGGATCGTAACTGCTTCTTAAGTTGTACGACGAACCATAATTCGATCCATACCCGGTGTATCCTGTTCCATACCCATAACCATCTAATCCACCGTATCGACCATAACCGCGCACGCCGTATCCATAGTACCCATCATCGTAGACACCTGAACCGTAAGTTCCTGGAGCATAGCTATTACTATAACTACCATAACCACCTAATCCACTCCCGTAGCCACCGTATCCTCCGTAGCCACCAGATCCATAGCCTCCGTATCCTCCATAAGTCGGATTGTACCCGGCGTTACCATAATAACCGAATCTGGAAGCAAAGTTCAATTGCTACAATTTGACTCGAAATGCTACAAATATGAGATTAATCGGAAAATTCGTAAAATGAACTTTGACACATATGTTCTAACAACTATTTTCTACGCATGCTCTTAGAAAGAACAATTATATAATTGTTCTTTCAGCAAAATATTTATTTCGCTACTCCTTTTACAGTATTTAATTTTAAACACTCTGCATTATGTACGTATTTATACATTTTGTTTTATTTTTTAAACACAACCCTCATTTTCTAATTACTATTCGATTCATAAAAATAATACCTAATATTTGTTTAATTTCATAGCAAACGACAGATGAGACAACCTAAATACAAAATGGCGTTCTATGTACGAAATGTTCGGACCTCCCAACTATTATGTCTTGTACGAATAAAATATTCAAAAAAAGAATGTATTATTTAAAAGTTTCGTTATTAATAGCCAAGAATGAAATTTTAAATTGTCCGGCCGATTGTAAGAGATTTAGATTGTTTGACTTTGTTCATTTTTCTTCGCAACGGTCTTTCCTCCGTTTCGAGCAAGTGAAATATCCTCAAGGATCTCCCTCACTTGACATTTTTATGAGAACAATCTATTATATTGAACCCTGAATTGTGTTCAAAGCTCACCCTATATGGCCGCCTCCAATGATTCCTGGCCCTCCCAGTGAATATCCTCTGTAGCCTGGATTTACGTATCCTGGGCTCAATCCTGTACCACGGTATGCTGTACCAGGGCTATAAATCGAATTTCCAACGCCCAAGTAACTCCCATAAGGCACACCTCCGATGTACCCAGGTTGTCCATAGTCCTTGCTAATATGGAATGCTGGAATCAATGGATCTTTTAAGAAAATTAATTTTTCTCGAGAAACATTAATAGATGATTTAATTAGTAACGTGTTCTTGTTAAATGTTTTGGGACTTCAATTAAGTTTTTGTCACGCACAGATTGCGCTTTCTGCGATTCTATTTCGTGCAATTATTCATTTCTTAATTATCCAAGTAATTTGTTTCTCGGTGAGTATTTGAAGCTTGTGAATTATAGAGCAACAGATTGTAGCACTTCGGGTTTTCGGGAGAGCTTGAAATTTTCGAGATTTTAAGATTTTTTAATTATGGAGTTGAACGTTTCAAATTTTCATAGTTTGGGGCTTTGAAATGCTGTTACATCGGTCCAGAGGAATTTTTGAATTTCGGAGCTGAGAGTCGGAACTTTGGAAAATAAAAATTTGGTGAATGTTCAAATTTTGAAGTTTCCAAATTTGTTAAACAAATCTCTTTACAAGCACTTTATAAACAAGACAATTATTATTTTGAAGCAGCTTAAATTGCATATATTTGGAACCGGTATATTCTGAAAATGGAGCATCGAGTTCATAATACAAATGGAATTGCTTTGTCTTCCGTTGTACATGCCCGTGACAGTTAATTATAAAATAAAACCTACTTGCAAAAAGATGTTTCGAAGATGTACCGTGGTAGTAAAATAGTTTCTAAACGCTAAATAGCGATACAGCAGATAGCATCTTTTTTCCTACCAGATAAAAAGGTCTCACTGACGTAAGAAATATGCGACCTAGGAAGGTTATTTTACAGATTTCACTGTGCACAAAAGAATAGATAATAACTTAAACCTTGAAATGTGTTGAAGAATGGTAGAATGCTTTTTCACACATTTGCGTTCTCCATCAATTGCTTTCATGGTGACGGAAATGACGCGATGTTGAGCGATGTATTCATAAATCATTGTATACACTTTTCTTTGAGATACACTTGAAATTTTACATAAACACTTTCGAAATTATTATTTGTCATTCAAGTTTATGCTTATGGTGGCTATTGGTTGAATATAGGACACGGAATATGTTATATGAATGAAAATTTGATCTTTTGAATTTTTGAATCTTCAAATTTTTTTAGCTTCTAAATTTCTAAATTCATAAATTACTGAACCTTTAAATTTCGAATTCCAAAAATTCAAAGATTTTAAGATTCTAAAATTACAAGATTCCACGATTTCAAAATTCCAAGATTCCGAAATTCCAAGATTCCGAAATTCCACGATTCCAAAATTCCACGATTACAAAATTCCAAGATTCCAAAATTCCAAGATTCCAAAATTCCACGATTACAAAATTCCAAGATTCCAAAATTCCAAGATTCCAAAATTCCACGATTCAAAAATTCCACGATTACAAAATTCCAAGATTCCAAAATTCCAAGATTCCAAAATTCCACGATTACAAAATTCCAAGATTCCAAAATTCCAAGATTCCAAAATTCCACGATTACAAAATTCCAAGATTCCAAAATTCCAAGATTCCAAAATTCCACGATTCCAAAATTCCAAGATTCCAAAATTCCAAGATTCCAAAATTCCACGATTCCAAAATTCCACGATTACAAAATTCCAAGATTCCAAAATTCCAAGATTCCAAAATTCCACGATTACAAAATTCCAAGATTCCAAGATTCCAAGATTCCAAGATTCCAAAATTCCAAGATTCCGAAATTCTAGGATTCCACAATTCCAAGATTTCAAAATTCCACGATTCCAAAATTCCAAGATTCCAAAATTCCACGATTCCAAAATTCCACGATTACAAAATTCCAAGATTCCAAAATTCCACGATTCCAAAATTCCAAGATTCCGAAATTCTAGGATTCCAAGATTTTAAAATTCCAAAATTCTAAAATTCCAAAATTTCAAAATTCCAAAATTCCAAAATTCCAAAATTCCAAAATTCCAAAATTCCAAAATTCCAAAATTCCAAAATTCCAAAATTCCAAATTTCTAAAATCCTAAATTCCTAATTTCCTAAATTCCTAAATTCCTAAATTCCTAAATTCCTAGTTTCCTAGTTTCCTAATTTCCTAAATTCCCAATTTCCAAAATTTCTAAATTTCACTAAAAAATATCGCACATACCATATAAAAACAAACTACAGACATAAATTACACAATAAAAAACAATCGATCATCAAATAACGTTATACGTTTCTCAACAACAAATTAATCTCAACATAAATATCAAGATAAAATACGAAATTATTATTCCGGTCCGGAAATCATAACACAATAAATAATAGTAGTCTACAAATAACCAGATATAAAAGCAAACGCTTCAAAACCCGATATCACCGACTCTCCAACGAATCCTTAAAATTAATAGGTAGGTACAGAATCAAAAACTTCCTCTTTCAATCATAAATTGCGATACCTGAAAGAATAATGCCTATTAACCTGAAAAGAGTATTAAAAGATGCAATGTATTTTTTTCCGATAGAATCTTGGAAACAAAAGGCTGCGGTAAGAATATAAAACCTATCGTTCGTGGAAAAATGCGGCACTAATCAAGACACATGCATCACATATGCAAATTCCGTTTTCCCGTTACGTGAATCATTCTAACAATGATCTAATGCAGAACAACGATCAACAGGATTAGAAAAATACGGCACGGATTAATGGAGAACCTTCGAAGAATCTTGTACCATTAGCATGTTATTATATCGAATGACACTTTTTACAATGAAATCTGTCTGAGGTGCTCGATCGTGGGAACGGTAGTGACACACTTATTTAATACGCTCGCTGCGAAAATGTTGGATAACGATCGATTACGTCTAGGAAATAGTCAGCGGGTAATTTTGCTCCGGTACGAGACGAGCACACGAGCTCGCGTAATTATGCAGTTATCGGTATCCTTTGAAATCAACCATTTTCTTGCAATTCTTTTCATTTCTCCCCGCGTAATCGCAGTTTCTGTAGACTTCTGCCATGATATGACAAATGGAGACCAATTACTCTTAATGAATTCATTGAAATATCTGTTCAGAAGGACATTATTAGCAAGTCTTATTTTGATACGTAAAGCGCATGATTTTCGATGTTTGCGAAATAGTGTGCCTTTCAATATGCAAAAAAATATTCATTAGTGGTTGCCGCTTTTGAGATAGATACTTCTATGATCCGCTATAAAAGCTACCTGTGTTGCAGCGTACAACACGCACAAGTATATTGGGATACGAATTTCTGTATATGATATTCGGAAAAGATAACATTTTTGGTACAAAAGCTTCTGTGGGTAACAAAAAATATTTTTAATCCGATAAATCCGCGTATAGTTCGATAAATAATTAAAACTTCAAGCGGATCAGGGAAAAGGTTGTTACAGAATTTTGAGAAAAACGTGTTTGCAGTTTATAAAATTTTCAGTGCGTTTGTACTGCTATCTTTTCACAATTAGCGTATTTCTTATTTCTTTTCTTTTTGTTATTGCGAAATATATTTTGGCCTATTGTTAACATCAGATATTATGTTTACGTGTAGTACTAGAAAATCGTGTAGTTATTTATAATTTTTCTTTAATTATTAAGTGACGTTGTTTGTCAATGTAATACAAATTGTGTAGTTGAATTATAAAAGATTAGAACTAACTATCCTTTTAGGATAGTTAAAATATCCTAAAAGAACTAAATACCTAATTTATCCTGAAAGTATGATTGTGAGTTCGCAATAATTTAAAATGGAAATTAGGCAAATTATGTACTTACTTCGATCGCTTGCAGAAGCTGTTAAATCCTTGTCACTATCCTTGAACGCAGGACTGTTTATGGGGGTTAATTTTGTGGTTAGCTTCGATTCTGACCCTTCAATAGCACTACTGCCCAGAGTAAATAAGCAAGTAAGCGATAATACCTGAAACTGGAAGCGAAACTTGCTGTCAGTATATAATAGCAAAATACTCATATTATTAATTAACCCCTTGCCGTACTTTGACGAGTCTCGTGACGCACTTAGAAATCAAACGTGACAAATCTTACTCAAATGTTTTTAACACTCTTCAACTTGAAATTTAGGTCCGACAATAATTTGCATAAGTAAAGATGAATATAAAGTACTCATAACTTTTTAATTTTCTTTATTTGTTTTAACATTATAGTTAAGAATAATTTTGACTGATAAATAAGTTGTACTGCAAGAGGTTAATTAGATAATTAGTGGCCGACTTAATGTAGTAATTAAGAAACTTTTATTAACATCAGATTGAATCGTTATTTTAATTTAGCTGTTTAATATTGAATACGGCTATAATCTACTGCTACTGTACAGAACATATTTAACATTAAACAAGAATTTAATTACTGTGCAGAAATGCTTGACTGAAACTTTTATTAACACAATTAATTAAAAAAGGTGAACGTTTATTTCCTGTGAAAAAGGATTTGCGAAATCAAAGGAATATTGGAGTTTGCGCTTTGCCTTTGTTGTCCGGCTTATCGTTTATTCGGTTTAAAAAATCAATCTTTTCTTTATTTAAAGCTGAATATTGCAAAAATATGGTCATGTTTTTAGGGAAAGGAAGATTACTTCCTCCGGGTTAAGTACACTGTACATTTGCGTAATGGTGGAGATAAGAAATGAATTTAAACAGAAAGTGAAACTCTTCGTTTCTAAAAAAAATTCGGAACACGTCCCATAAATCTAGTGTTAATCTTTGAACTTTGTTAGACTGACGAAACATATATCACTATATTTTGATTAGGGTTAGAAATTTTTACACGGAAGGGTTAGGGCTCGAAAGTAATATTAATTATTATAATGCACAGTTTAAAAATAATTACGCAGCTTTCAGCTTATGTTATATACAAGAATTATAAAATTAAAAACTGATTGTTGCCTGAGGATTAACTCTTTCGGGTCAGATGCGTAAAAACTGCCTTCCTTCGTTTAACCGTTAATGCATGGTAGGATATAACTCGTCTCGAAAAAGTGACGTTGCTTTCATGTTAAATAATTGAAATCAACGTTTTTTTGTTCATATTCAAAAAGCTCTGCGCAACTTTTTCTCCTGCTTCAAACAGTTAATATACAATTAAGAAATAATGGTCAAAGTAACTGAAAATTAATGTAGAAAATTAAAATTAAATGAGGTCCTTATTAAGTGACGTTCACTTATTAAATGAGGTACAGCCTGTAACCGTATGGAAATTGAACAATTAAATTTAATTGAGTAGTTTTTAATTAAATAATGCATGTTTAATTGCTATTACCTATGAAGATAAAAAAGTATCTGTTAGATACAGGAAAGAGTTAAACCAAGATGAAAAAAATGGCACAGAAGACCTCTGGAGAACAAGTTCTCTTTTAAATTTCAGAAATTCTTGGAATTTTTGGGACCAGAAAATTTCGAAATTTTAGAATTTGCAGATTTGAAATTTTGGGGATCAGAAAATTTCAGAATTTGGAAATTTGAAAAATATTATTTCTGCAGATAATACATGTCACATTAATTTAAATTAATTACGAAATTTATTACATATGACATTTTCATGATTTTGTTATTTATCTTCATTTAATTATCTGACTACGGTAAACACGTGACATCAGTCATCAACAAATTATTATAATGAATGTATACGTTAATAATGAATACATTAAATTTTCCACTCTACATTGGAATCACTGAAAATATTCAAATTACCACATTAAATCCATGATATAAATGACCATAACGCGACAGCAGTATCCAAAAATATATTTCAATTGAGTTAATAATAAAAAGCAAGTGAAAAAAAAACTAGAAAAGAACCTATCATCCGTGTCGTATTTAGCCAAAGTAGAAAGAAGAAAAGTAATTACGAGCATTCAATTTCCTCTTCAAAAGAGCCCTCTGTTAAAGTCTCGTTCCAGCCTTCTACACAAAAGCTAAATTTGCTAAAGAAAGTCTGCAAGTTAAGGAAAAAGGTTACTTACAAGATGAAGAAGGACCTGCATTTTTCTTTCGAACGAAATTTCACGCGAAGACACCTGGCGTGGGAGACGATGTGTTCAGATATGTTCTGCTCGACCGACGTCGTTTGAAACCTCTATATACGCGTTTCTCGAGCCCCTCCTCGTTTTCCTGGCCAAGCTAGGTTTGTTTAAGCTTGAGCCTTACTCAGGAGACGACGTTGACAAGGCCGTTGAAGAGAATCGCTCTGTGTTCTGCGTGACACGCCTCTGTTCGACCCATGGGAAACCGCGTTTCCTTCTTTCCGGACGTACGTGTATGCGAATTTATGTACATATAGTTCATGAGGTATACACACCATAAAACACCTATGTTATCCTTCGATTTCGGCTACGTCATACAACGAGGACGCGAAAATTGACTTCAAGTAGTTCAAGATCAGGAAACTGACTGATGAGCTTCAGGAGTCTTCGAAGATGGCGAACACGACACTCAATGACGCGATAATGATAACTTTCTGCTTTTAATATTGGGTCGAGGTTGATAAAATTTAGATGTATCGCGTGTGAAGTGCTTTTTAAATCGATGGAGGTGGCAACGAGTGGCGAAGGGTGCACGGATATTTTCAGGATATCACTGGATAATTCTTTTTTAAATTCTTCTTAAATATCCAATTTCGGAATTTTTTAATTTAACATATTATAATCTTCGAAATTTTTATATTTTTAATTAGATAGTTTCTACATGTTTAAGGTTCTAAATTCAGTGAATAATTCTGTTTTATATTCTTCTTAAATGTCCAATTTCGGAATTTTATAATTTAAAATGTTATAATCTTCGAAATTTTGATATTTCTAATTAGCTAGTTTCTAGATTTATGAAGTTTCTAAATTCAGTGGATAATTCTTTTTTATATTCTTCTTAAATATCCAATTTCGGAATTTTTTAATTTAAAATATTATAATCTTCGAAATTTTGATATTTCTAATTAGCTAGTTTCTAGATTTCTGAGGTTCTAAATTCACTGGATAATTCTTTTTTATATTCTTCTTAAATATTCAATTTCGGAATTTTATAATTTAAAATGTTATAATTTTCGAATTTTTGATATTTCTAATTAGCTAGTTTCTAAATTTCTGAGGTTCTAAAATATTTAATTTCGTAACTTTTAAATTCGATCATTTGGAAATTTGAAAATTTGAAGTTTCTGTATCTTTGAATTTCTAAATTCCAAATAATTTTTGCAGGTAGCATAATTTCTGAATTTCTGAATAAATGAATGTGGTAATTTGAAGTTTTGTCATTTCTTAATTTTCGAAGTTTCTCAATTTCTTAACCACTTAATTCCTCCGTTTCTAGATTATTAAATTTCCCAACCCAAAATTTTAACAAAATGTATAACACAATATCACTTATACGCAGCTTTGTATATTAATTCGTAAATCGAGGAGCTTTTTAATTTACTTTCTGCCTGAAACCTTTGCCAGCCAGTTTTCAGCAAACGTACTAAAAACTAAAGACTTAATGTTTATTAAACAGACACAACTGTCGTGTATTTACACTGCGACTGGTAAATAACTGACCACTATTTACTTCGCAGTTATTAACTGAGATTAATTACTATTTGCTAGGGTTGGTAAGCGAGCTACATACGCAAAAAACGTACGACTTCATATGTCGTTTACAATATCAATATAATAACGTACAGTAATTAATAATACTGGAAGAGACAATGGATATGTATTTTACTAAAAAGTATAGCTTTAAAAAACTTCTGAAAAGTACATTTTTATAAAACATTAAGTTGATTAGGCGAATATTGCTTTCCAGAGATCTATCATAAATCACGTGTGGGAAGAAGTCCAATTTCCTTTAGGGTAGATTTTTCTCACAAATTCTTTTTGATTTTGTACTATGCAGCGCAAATAAACGAGAAGAGACGAACTCCGTGAGAGAATTGGGAAGCCAGAATAGCTGGAAAAAAAGATATCAAGTTATGATAGATGATTCTATCTATTCCACCGAATTTGACAAATTGTACGTATGGATATTTGCGTCTAAATAATCTGTGTAGTTTTTAATAAAATCATTGAAAGTAATGGATTAAAGTATTACGTGCATTGGAATTTAGGAAATTTTGTTATCTGATGATATGGAAATTCAGGAATATGGAACTGGTGAAATGCGGATTTCGAGATTTAAAGATTTGAAAATTTGGAAATTTTAGAATTGGAAAATTTGACAATTTAAGAATTTGGTGAGTTGGAAATTTGGAAATTTGAAAATTTCAAAATTGGCAATTTAAGGAATTGGAGATTTGGAAATTGGCGAATTTGAATATTTGGAGATTTAAAGGTTTGAAGATTCAAAACTTTCAGAACTTGGAGATTTAGAAATTTAAAAATTTGAGAATCTGGAGATTTGAGGATTTTAGAATGCAAGGATTTGGAGATTTGGAAATTTTAGAAGTGGGGAATTTGACAATTTAAGAATTTGGTGAGTTGGAAATTTGGCAATTTGAAAATTTCAAAATTGGCAATTTAAGGAATTTTAGATTTGGAAATTTACGAATTTGAAAATTTGGAGATTTAAAGGTTTGAAGATTCAAAACTTTCAGAACTTGGAGATTTAGAAATTTAAAAATTTGAGAATCTGGAGATTTGAGGATTTGAAGATTTGAGAATTTGACAATTAAAGAATTTGGTGAGTTGGAAATTTGGAAATTTGAAAATTTCAAAATTGGCAATTTAAGGAATTTTAGATTTGGAAATTTGCGAATTTGAAAATTTAGAACATTCTCATTCTCGTATTCTCTAATTATATAACTAAGAAACGTAATAATTTTAAGATTTGAACAAACTCAGAAAATCAGAAATTTTAAGAATTCACAACTTTAAATTAAAAAATTTGGGAATTTGCAAAATTTGCAGATTTAGACAGAAATTTAATAAAGTACTTCCTAAAGTTCTAACAATAAGTAAGCTTATAGTAAAACCTCATGCATTAAAGCTCTATACATACAATGAAATACTCTACGCCCTTCACAAATTCGCGGCGGCTTAGACTTAATAGTATTATGGTAATATTCTATTATCATAGAATATCGCAGTAATTCCCTTTAAACTTTTGAATGAAACCCTTCAACAAAACGAATAGGGTTCTACTGTACAAGAATCGATCCATTGTCAAAGAATTAGAACCAAAATAGCTGCACTAAACTAAACGGATGTTGGCATGAATGGAAATTGCATTGGCTGCCACCCTATTTGAAATCTGACGTCTGAAACATAATTTTCGAGAGGATTTCCATTTCTCAGGATTTAAAATATATACACAGATCAATGTGAATTTTATCGCGTATTTTACTTTGTACGTGTGTAGCTGTTTAATCCTTTGCAGTCGTATTGAATTTTGGTCATGGATGTCGTACTGAATTAATTTCCCTTAAAAGAGCAGCAACAACATAGCAAGATGACGTAGGATAACAAGATTTATTAATTCTTTCGTGAATTTACCATCAATATAATCGATAAAATTCCTCACTTTTTGGACTCACGTTACATTTGCATTTCTGAAAACATTTTCATTCAAATGTAACAAAATATTTGGAGAAATCTTTCCTTTCGAAATATATTTTTAAAAAGTGGTATGTTCCCAACATGTTCCTTGGTACAATAATATTTCATATTAGGATCTGGTATAGTAACCATGTTAAAGATTACACTCGAGAAAGCTGTTGACTCTTCTTTCGTCACATCGATCCAGTTATTCCACGTTGATCGACCAGATAAGCTCTGCTGTTCTATTTTATTCGCGGCATATTTATTTGATTCTGATACAATTGTTTCAAGTAGTGTATCTGTGAAAACGAGTCTGAAAAAGTCTATAGCTTCGGTGCAATGAAAAGCTACATTAAATCCAACAATCTTAGATCCCGTCGAAAAATTGATGTTTGACTGCGGTTGGATAAAGTATAACATTAATATGGTTCTTTGTTGTGGTTGAGGGCAGACATACAACTGGAACAGTAAAAGGGCTTTGATGAGCGGACATACCAACGCAAAGAATTAAAACTATGAAACAAGAGAAATGAATATATCTTTGTGTGTTTGTACGTTTCAGAAAATTATTTTCAAAAGTTTCTAATACTCCAGTACTCTTTAACTTATTTTAGCAATCTCGAAATTGGGGAATTTTTAAATTTGAGAAGTTATAGACTAGGGGGTGCAGAAATGTGGGAATTCGGTTTGGAAATAACTTGAGAATTTTTGAATTTGGAGATTTAAAAATTTGAGAATTTGAAATTTGAAAATTTGGGAATTTGAGGATTCAAAAATTAGGGAATTTAAATTTGTGAATATAGAAACTTGAGAATCTTAGAGTTTAAGAATTAAAAAATTTGGAAACCTCAGAAATATGGGAACTGAGTTTGGGAATATAGAAACTTGAGAATTTTGGAATTTAGAAATTTAAAACTTTGAAAATTTTTGAACTTGGAGATTTAAAAATTGGGGAATTTAAAATTGAGAATTTTGGAATTTGTGAATATAGAAACTTGAGAATCTTAGAATTGAAGAATTAAAAAATCTCAAAACGTAAAAATTTAGAAAGGGAACGTAAAAATTCAAAAACCTAGGAATTTCAGAATAAAGAATTTTCGATTTCCTCGCTTTCTGCAACCGAACACATAATTATCCCTAGAAACAAAATGCTAATTACGTAAATAACGAATAAGTTTTAGACAATGTCCGTAAAGCTTATTTTATGTAATGAAGAGCAGAATAATCAATTTAAGCAAACTCGGTTTGCTTAAAAGGCAACCCGGGTATAAGAAACAGTTTTCAAAATGTTTGTTTAAATTATTTATACGAACGAAAACCAAATATGCATTTCATGCATACTGTTACCAACCTGCTATTCCACTTTCCATCAATATAGATCATTTTTGTATAAGACTTTACAAGCAGAATGCAAATATATTCAAATTTTCTGCCATTTATAATTAAAACCTATGCTATTCCATGGTTGGAGCTATGCAATTTTGTTCGTGGACATTCAATTGAGAAATGAGCCACTTGTAGAAACTGAATATCTTCCCAGAGACATTTGGTTGTGTCAGTATAACAATTAAAAAATTTATACTACTATAAAATAGATTGAAGAACAGTACATTCATGCCCAATAACGTGTTGTATCCTTATTAAAAATCTGGAAGATCAAGTTTTCTCTTAACCAAGTATCTCTCGAAAATTGTGTCGAAAGAAAGAAGTATAAAGAATTCCTTTGGAGAACTATTTTCTTTTATTGTACCGCGAAATATTGGCAATCGACGCTTACAATGTGCGATGTTTTGTTCCATAAAGTTGATACGTAACAATGTCAGAAATTTCGCAAAATCAACGGTTAAAATGATTCTTTCGGTCGATAGCGATAAAGATGACCTAGAATAGCTCACTAAACAAAGACACTGTTACAAGGTTTACTAAAAAGTGTTGCAACAAGAGGTTTGATGTGACAGACACGCCTTACAATACTAACACCGTAGAGTTGCTTAAGTAACATATGTCACGAATGCATACGTCTCGTGGATCCGGTTGTTTTGTCACATAAATGTTGCATTGTTCTAAAATAATCTTTGTTCGACGTACGCTACCGATATACGCTGGTACATGTAAGGGACTATTACGTAACCAACCACTATAAATTTTGCAACATTTTATTGCAATAAAGGTACATTATTTCCCTTCGCCTTCGGGTAACATCATTTATGATGTATAATAAAGTTACAGCTCTGCGGCTTCGAAGTCCGATTTTTCCTCGTCTTAAAGTAGTTTCACGAACTAAAGTTTTATGAACATTTCGCAAACTAAGTACTTTTCTGAGTGAATCACCGTATTGCTTTTGGATGTAAAGGATTATAGTAGTATGAACTGTAATTGTACACATTTAAAATTTATTGACGTCGCTGTTATTTAATCTATTTGTTAGAGTACGTATTGGATCAATCGGCAAATATGAATTTTCATTCTGTTCAAAGTAAACAATAAATTCTATCAGAAATTGAAAATATACATTGAATAAAATGCATTTCCAACGATTTACTTAATCCCTGACAGAGCGTGACAAGTAAACTCAGCAAATTGATTTACATTCAATATATATTCGTATATTTACTAAAAACTCTGAGTTTAAATGGATCTACTGTATATTTAGTGAAAAAAAAATATGTGATTTTAGTACTTGTTCAGACCAGCCTATTTACATTCATAAGTTTTTTGAAAACAAGTAGGTAGAACCTCTTGATCAAAAAATGACTCGGTTAACAGTTTAAATATGCCGGTAATATTAAAATTCGATCAGCGGCATCTAGCGGGTGGTGTTTCGAGGCTGCTCCTGGTAGCAAGATCGCAGAAAAGCGAGGAGGTATCCGAAGTATTAGGTGTTCCACACATCGGCGCGCATGCGCAGAACCAAACTCGCACCACCTCCAACATGGCGTCCAATAGAATAAACTGAATTAATAGTGAATCATATTGATTAACTACTCGCTTTCTCAATACCCTTATACACTTTTATAATTGAAAAATGAACAATTCAATTCTAACCTTCTCGTACAAAATTTATTAATACAATCTCGTAGTAATATTGTCCTAAGTGATAATTATTAATAAGTGATTACCTTCAAATAAAATCTTACCAAATATTGTGTGAGAAAATAGATTATGAATTATAGATTATGTTACGATGATAAAAGCAGATAAATTGTATGTCAAGAACGAGTAATTAATGTTTCTACACCATTAATTTCATTTATTTTGTGAGATGCCATGTTGGAGAGGCGGCGCGAACTTAGTTGCACTGCGCATGCGCGCAGACGCGCGGTACCTCTTGAATCTCCGGATACCTCTTCGCTTTCCTGTGATCCTGCTACCAGGAGCGGCTTCAAAACCCCAAACACTAGATGGCGCCATTAGAATTTTAATCTTATCGACAATTTTCAGAAATGAAAAATTAACGCATTACCGACCGATCTCGGCATTTCATTTTGGAATACATCGCTGTATCACTTGCAGAGATGTACTTGGTATGAATTTATTTTGCATAATTATTTCATGCATTATACAATACTCTATTTACATGTCATGCATATATTATACATAACAGCAGTAAGAATGAATAATATAAACCAGCTTGAAGTATTCAATTTTATGTGAGAAGTATAATGAAATTATCGGCTGTGACATTTTTTAAATGTTATGGTATATATTTATTTTCTGTGGTTTATCTGTAATAATTTACCTTCATCAGGCTAACGTAATTTACCGAAGAATACATGTATTCTGTGAACGTACATTATACGCATACACAGATATTGGCTTTACAGGTTATCGGAAATACCTGAAAGTTCGAAGTTAATCTTAGAGGATGCTACGGTTTCTATCAAGAAACCTTGTTATACCCTTTGTATCATGAAAATACATTGTTCGTTGAATTTGCAAAGTAGAACTTGCTTCAACGTTAAAGCAAAAGCTTGAAGGCATTTCTTGCTTACATCCCAGAAATCTAATTCGGTCCCATTTTTTACCGACAAACATTTCACGGAAATGGACACAGAAACTCGATTAAGAGTTCGAAAGTTTCGAAGAAATACACGCTTGCGGCAAAGTTTGTTTCTGTTCGCTTATCCCGATTTTGTGGCAAATCGGATCTCGCGCGGTCAAATTCGCGTCGTTCATTGTTCGGTCGAGAATAAATGTTAAAGTCATTCACGAAGATCTTGAGGCCATTCACGATTTGCAAGTGCACAGAAAGAAACGAATCGATCGGAAAACAGTGGGGTTAACGTTCATGGAAGACGAGATCACTTTGAGAGAAACGCACGATAGGGTCACGAACAACGGCGCAGGTTCCACGACGATCTCCTTCCACCAGGAAAAGCCCGCCGAAGTCGACCCCTCCCCCCACCGTGGACACCCCCACCTTCTAATTCACGGTGTTCACCGCGAAAACCGGTCGCATTTCGTCTCCAGTTTTCGCAAAGCGTGTTAGCACCAAAACGCAACCGTTCACGCGTCACCGACTTCCGCGATAAAATCTTCGTGAAGCGTTCGAATTTCTTCGATCTCATAATTCAAGCCTAATCTTTCAGCGACAAAAAGTCATAATTCAAATGCAAAAGATGGACGGCTTAACGGAACCGAAGGAATCGAATTAAAGAAACAGCGAAACCGGTTCACTGTATGTTAGGTCTTTGCGCAACTGAGTCGGCCAAGGTTCGCTGACAGAAACGCTGACGAATAATTTGATCGTTACTGTCTCGAATGGATGATCCGGAAACAAACGGAATTTACAAACGGAACGAAATCGTACGCGCTTGTTACTAGGGAATCAAGAAACTGAATCCTTTGATCCCGCTGTCGATAGCCGAACGTCGAACACAGCTGACCAAATATACCGTTTGTCCGCGTACAATTCTGTTTGCGTGTTTTGTGAGGAAATTGCATGAATCCGTGTTTGTTCAAAAAGCCAGCGTTGTAGTATTTGTGACACCGACGATTAATTGTGCTGAGGGACTTTGGAAATGTCAGACTTTGATTAAACTCTCTCGTATCCTTGGTGACAATGCTGCAAGACGTAATTATGTTGAAGCTTTTAAGCTCGATGCAACTGAAACTTTGCCTAGAATTCGAACGCTCGTTGTAATTATCAACATCTTAATAGAATGAGATTTGGTACCTCTTCTCCTTTTGGTGATCGATTTCTGTGACACGTATCGACCGGTTCGTTTGATATCGAGAGTTACTCCTTTGACAGTTCTTGAAAGCATGCGAGGAAATTATAAAGCGCGTTCTTGAATGAAAGATCATAGAAAATAGCCTTTTGAATTGAAGTGCATAATGTCAGAGTAATCAAGGATTAAAGGGGATTGAGTGCTATTGTTGGTGCAGTAAACCAATTTCTAAGGAAACATTGCTGAAGTACTCAGAGTGTTTTGAAGGATTCACTCGGCCGTTCGGTGAGTTGTATTTGTCGCATAACTTCTAGTATCGCTGGTTATGAAATCCATAACTTTTTGATGACTGTTAAGAGAGCTTTAGTTCCCAAATTGAATTGTTAGAACATTCAGTTGTACAAAAACTTGACAAGAGCTTGTTAATACCAGAACTACTGGTTTGAAATAGCACAATTCGGAAACTGGAAAATTTGTGAAGAGAATTTGGGGACTTGCAGATTTAGAAATTGTGTGATTTTATAATTTTGGAACTTGGTAATTTTTAAATTTGGTAGTTTCTTAATAGTTCAATTGTTACATTAAAAAATTTCGAATTAACTAATGTGGAGTATATTTGTGTAATGTTATTTCAATATGAGGTGCCCTAACTTGCTTTCACAGAACACTGCTAGCATGATTTACAAGTAAAAATTATAAAAATGCTTGATTAAAAAAATTGTGACAGAAATCTCTTCATCGAAGTGCATCTACAAAAACTAACCTAACCTACCCCAATTTGATGTATTAACGTGCAAACCATCTAAGGTGATACAAAACAAGTTGGAAGGAGTAGGACTTTGTCTAAACTGACAATGAATAATTACCCCATTACTTAAGCGTTATCTCAGCTAATTAACAAACGCACCAAAAAACTTTTGCTAAGAGTATTTAGTAAAGTGTTTTCGTACCATTCGACGTCACTATAAATAAAATAATATTTGTACATGCATCATTAATTTCGTGTCGATGAAAACTAATAAACAATCATTTTTATAGAATATAAACATTTGAAATCACTGATGAAAAATTCATTTTGTAAATATCCCATATTTTCAGTCAACAGCGTAGATTCCGCGAGTAAAATACGAAACGCTCGTGTCATGAATCTCGGATACGAAAAGTATGATCTTACAAATTCTTGGAAAGGAAATAGCTTCTCCAGATACGGCACCGGAAGTTACAACTTTTCAATTATATCCATGTGTTGACTTTCATTTTATGTCGTATCCTTCACGAAGAACATCGAAAGGATCATATAAAGAATAATACAAACACGTTCTTGTTTTCATGTAATTATTTCAATAAAGTAAAATAATGATAACACGTATTTATTCCAATGAAGTTGTGTAATAAAATAATAAACAAAATTCACAAAAATGAAATGAAATTCTGTCATTTTTATGCTTCATGTCATACTTTCGCGATAGTCGCAGACAAATGAGAAAAGAGGAAAATAAAGAGAAGTCAAACGATTTGCATTTTATCGATAGCATGATCAAATATTGAATTACAAAAAGATTACAATTTTAGTTTCAATATAATCGTTTTTATATTCTTTGATTGCATACTGCTTTTTCATCCATTCTGGGCTTCTTTGCGAGAGATTCATACAACGCACCTTCAAAGGAAAAGAATGCTAACATTTACTTGAGATGATGTAGGAAAAATTGTAGCAAATAGTTGCAGACATGGAAACGTGATAGAAATTCATCCTCAGGTTTTAATCGTCAAACGTGTATGAATTTGAAACGCTCATAAACACGTTTAATAACATATTTTACATTCATTCGATTACCTATCTCCCTCAGAAGCTTTTAAACACTACAAAACAATGATACTTCACATTAGTTCGAATTCAGTGACAAACTGAAGCTCAACTATTAATTATTTTATGTTTACATGATTAAATTTTTTACTTTTTGCATAATATTGCGGTGTGCACTCTGGAATATATGTCTGGAAATTTTTTTGAACATTAAAAATAATTGCTACGTGATTGTAAAAAATTAAAATGTTTCAGCACAATTTGCTGATAATAACTATAACTTAACTCACGTTTTTGAAGTCAGAATACATCGAAGTCTTGATCGAAGTTGTGGCAAAACGTGCGAAACGGAAGATTTACTTCATTCCAAACGACCTTCGCGCGTTGTCTTTCGGACAAATGTTTATAAACCAAGAATACAATGCAATTCAACATGACAGGGATCCTCATTTTCGAAGTACATCGTTTCAAAATCGCGTGGTTTCCATTCCACGAGACTGCAGGAAATCCACAAACATTTCGGATCTGTTAGAAAAGGACAATTACAATTACAGCACAATTTTGGTCAATTAAAAAAAGTGTTGCTTTTTATTGTAATCTGTCAAGTAATAAAATGTAGTGAAATTCCATAAAATTCAGAAACAGTCTTCTGTTACCATAATGAAGATTAATGAAGAATATTCGTCATAATAAAAAGTAAAATCACTTGATCTTTGTAATCGATCAAGATCTTCGTATGGAATTAATTAGACAAATTAAGCAATAATAACGCAGTAGTATTTTATGGTTGCGAGGCAAAATTTTGTATTCGAATGAAGCTTAATGTTTTATGTGACCCACATATTTAATCCACATTTAATGTGCGGTTAGCTCGTAATTGAAAAATTGTTTCTTTTATAAACAGTTTTTTGAAACAGTCAGTTGACAAGTTTGCTCGGTAAAAGGCATTACAAAGGGTATAGCTTTGAGTCAAATGAAAAAAATCCGGCTACACCTTTTACTTTGTAGCCAAAACATTTTTTTAATCGTCAAAAACGTTTTTGATGCACACTCAATTTATTTCTTCGTTAATTAAAACTAGAATGTGTAAACACAATAAATATAACTATCGGAACATGTCACTCTGTACACTGTTTTGCCTATAAGTAAGCATGGGGGTTCCACCTGCGCCCACCACGGTGCAGGTGGACCAATCACCACCAAATTCAATAGAGTTCTTTTACTACCTATAAAGAACCTATGTACCAAGTTTCAAAAGAATCCGTCAATGTGGCGAGGAGTTATCGTGATGACGGACGGACGGACAGACAGACATCGTATTCGCATAAACTTTTTCAACATTTTCAATGTTCCGGTAGTTAATAAATCGATTTATTTCATGCTGAAGTATATAATATTAAAGTAGCGAATTTTAAAAGCAGGAAGTCGGAGGTAAATTAATGATGAAGTACACCTAAATTCGTTATGAATAGGCTAGAACTAAAATAGCAGTAGATTGAGTAGACAATATCTGGGACAATATTTACGGAGTTCTTCCATAAAAAAAGCAATGAAGGATTATTAAAATATACAGTTTTTATATCAAATATGAACATATGAAACAATTTTGAAATATCTTGAAAGTTACAAAAATGAAAAGTAGGCCACATTAATTATAGGGAAGGAGTAGTACTAATGATTATGTGTAATTAAACTTTGTGCGTATAAATGTTTCAACTATAATTCAAAATATTTTCTTAGCCATCTCAAAGAGCTGTTAGCTGATTGGAATTATTATGATTCACGTAAAAGAAAAACCAAGTACATGTAAAGAATAGTACAACAAATCTAGAAGTCAGTGAACAATTGTTTAAATGAAGTAGTAAAGTAAATAAAATAGTAAATAAAAATTAAGTAAAGAGCAATAGAAAGTTGTGCTGTACCATTCATCTGACTTCCATTTAAAACGATTTAATGTCAATCTCCTGTCAATTTCTTTTTAGTCGTTCAAACAATACATTACGCAATAAAATACGCCCTCCGTACTTCGTATTACGTCGCCCAAATGGTGTAATCGTGTTATCATGCACAAAGTGCATATTGTACACGGGGAGCCATGGCGATAACAAGGTATTGTCGAGACGTCTCTCCTGTGTCTCATGTGCATACAATACATAAAGGCTCGTTGCTAACCAATATGATGATTAAATTACGCTCGATACACCTTCCTAACAATTATCTCATTTACCCCCTTTATTTAGCGATCGCTATTCCCTTGTTCACGAATAATTGTTGAGCAATTTCAGATAAAGAGGTTCGTTGTAACTTATATACCATAATTGATTAATGTTTTATATTAGCTAATATTATATATTCGTAGATATCTAACTTGAAATATCTGGAAATTAGGGTGTTCATCTTGAAATATAGTACTATGACACACTTATATTACACATTCATACAAAATTCTGTCGATAAGATTAAACTTCGATCATCGCCATCTAGCGTTTGGGGTTTTGAAGCCGCTCCTGGTAGCAGGATCACAGGAAAGCGAAGAGGTATCCGGAGATTCAAGAGGTACCGCGCGTCTGCGCGCATGCGCAGTGCAACTAAGTTCGCGCCGCCTCTCCAACATGGCGTCTCACAAAATAAATGAAATTAATGGTGTAGAAACATTAATTACTCGTTCTTGACGTACAATTTATCTACTTTTATCATTGTAACATGATCTATAATTCATAATCTATTTTCTCACACAATATTTGGTAAGATTTTATTTGAAGGTAATCACTTATTAATAATTATCACTTAGGACAATATTACTACGAGATTGTATTAATAAAGTTTTTACGGGAAGGTTAGAATTGAATTGTTCATTTTTCAATTATAAAAGTGTATAAGGGTGTTGAGAAAGCGAGTAGTTAATCAATATGATTCACTATTAATTCAGTTTATTCTATTGGACGCCATGTTGGAGGTGGTGCGAGTTTGGTTCTGCGCATGCGCGCCGATGTGCGGAACACCTAATACTCCGGATACCTCCTCGCTTTTCTGCGATCCTGCTACCAGGAGCAGCCTCAAAACACCACTCGCTAGATGCCGCTGATCGAATTTTAATGTTATCTACCGATTTTTTACGAATGACACATAGGTATTATTATATTGAAGTGTTTTATCACAAAAATATTTAATATTCTCTACTATAAATAAGAAAAAACCCACGCAGTTTAATTTCTGCGAAATGAAAAAAAGTTGTTAGCTAAATTTTTTCGCCAAACGTTCGATTGAATACTACGCAAATAACGATCGTCAAAGCTACAGAAATTGCAATTAAAAACTCAATCGCACAACATATAGTTTGAACCTAGCACACATTGACCATCACCGCTATCGAACTTCCACCGCTGGCGGAAGTCTTCCATAAAAATATTCCTCGGTCTCAACTGACGATCGAAAACGGTTGCCGAATACCACAGATCAAATATCCGAACATGTTTGTTCATCCGTACAGTACAGAAAGTTTTGGTTTAGTTGAATGAAACAGATGCAAATAAATAGCATAAATAAAAGAAGCTGCACATACCATATTTTATTATACTATTTTGTATTTATAAAAAAGGTGTGTACACGATGATAACTGTCAACAATTGCGTTTGCAATTGTTCATACTTTTTATATACCTTATCAATAAATAACATTTGTTTTCAAAAATGTAATACTGGCATTTATACAATTATTTATTTGAATCTTTTACTTGTGAAGTTGTATGCTTGACCTAATATCTTTTACATAAAAAGTTAACGCAATTATTTTTGTCTCAGTTATAAATTGATACGCACAAGGGTCCTTTCGCGGTGCTTTTATGTCATCAAATACGTGTTTCGAATTCTGTATCTACATATGCAAAACTCTCGCATTTACATGCAAAGTTTAATATCATTCGCCCCGTGGAATAGTATAAAGAATTCACCTCCGTGCATATTTTTTTCTTTTCCGCTCCAATGTGCAAATTTTCATAAATTCGATAAAATTCACACTTAACCGGATTACGATAACCCGAAGTTAGAGAAAATAGAGAACAATAAAGAGGCACAGAAGGTTTCAGCCGTCTTATAACCATGATAATACTTTATCAAACAGCTTTTCCTACACTTGACCATAGTGATTCCATTAATTTTTTTCTCACGATTCTATCGGAGATCTGGAATGAAAAGAACACTGGAGTCAAGGAGGTGGTTAACAAATGAATCCGCGAACGTTCGATTTCTTTCTAAAAATCTATCTCATCTTCAAACAGTGTAAAAAAACGTTTAGACGGTTAAAGAACCTCAGATCTGAGAAATAAAAATAGATATTGCACTTTCTCGTCTTGATTATCTTGATATTTAGAAATTTCGGAATTTGACTGAAAAATCTAAAAGTCTAGAAATGTAGAAATTCCGAAAAATTTAGTTTAATTCTCTTTGAATCCACTCTCCATATAATTGATCTTCATTTTCGCGGATAATGCAATTTGCACACACAGTCAATATAAGACCGTGAATGGATTTTAAGAAAAGTTTACTTCCCCTTTTATCTCAGGAAGTATTGAACATTGCCTACAAAAGAAAGCTCGCCTTTTGAAAGCAACAATATGAAGTTCTATGAATAAATCATGGCTTCTCCAACTTCAAATTTAACGATCTCACTTCATCCCTTGTTCGTAATGAAATTTTTCTCGTTTGCTTGTTTGCTCTTCGTCGTCTATCATATTGCGACTTTAGTTTTAAAAGCTGAGACGATGCGTAAACTTTGGTTATAGATTAAAATATCTATTTTAATTAATATTAATAGAAATATATTATTTCTGACCTGTTGCAGGTGGGCATCATCATGATGAATCATTCCTGGATCGAAGAAGGCCATAAGTTTACAAATTCCGTAATATCTAGATCCAACGATACGTCCCATATTCATCGAAACATTACAGTGGTCGAAAACTTTGGTACGAAACACAATTACTACAGATTAAGTTGATCTTAATCTGATTTCCATATAAGGAAATATATCGCTAATAATGCATACTTTAAAAATAAAGGGAGTATGCATAAAAAGAATTCTAGTACTTTTAAATTCAAGGATAACGTCCAAATTTAATTTTCCATTTTGTCACAATTCTCGGAAATTTCGCAACGAGGAAATTATTAACGTAATGCTTCTAATCAATGTAAATGATGTCGCTTTTGATACATGTATCATTCAGCGATGCAATCAAGGATAGATACGCAGTGTCGAAACATAATTACATTTGAAGGGAATGGAACGCACCGAGTAATTCATTGAAAGTAATTACGATTAAATTAATGGAAACTCGAGAACCGTGTATTTACTCGAACAACGTCTTAAAACTCTTAAATACAAATGAGATTTAAATTCGAAAGCAATTTAAACTTGAACGATTAAAGTTAAAGTGTGATTTATAATCGATTATTCGAGGAATCGGAAAACAGTTTGAGAAAATCGCGCAAGATAAATGCTTGTGTAATTAAAATTTAAAGAATTAGTTGTACAACGTGTTTACTGTATCGTTTCACGTAAGAGAACTCTGCATTTTTAATAACGCATACAATGCGTTAAGTATGACTCTAATTAAATGAAAATAACATTGATTCTTACTTTGTACCTAAATGAAAAGGCAGATTTCATTAAAAATGCGTTTTTAATTTGCTAGCTCTTTTTCATTTAGTTAATTAAATCAGTCTTGTTTTAAAAGTAAAAAAGTCTTGCTTTCATGACATTAAATTACCTTTTGTAAACGAAATAACTTCATTAACGTCTACGCTTCATTAACGTCGCCATTAGGAAGAAGTAACATTCGCAGGGTTCCTTAGAGAAAATGCTACGAACGAAGAAATCTATGTAAAAAATATGACACTACTTTTTTTTTAATTTAATCGTTTACGTCCTTTAGTTATAAGACTTAAAAATTTTAAAGTCTAAGAATTTGAAAATTAAAGGTTGCAGTTGTAGGAACTTAGAAATTTGGGAGTTTAAGAGTTTGGAAAATCCGGATTTACACGTTAAATTAAAAAATTTGCGAGATTGAAAAGTTAGAAATTTGAAAATGTAAAGAATTGGAATTTTTTGATTTAGAGATTGTGATGACTTGTTAAACTGCTATAAGTAACATTTTTCTACTAAATTACCAGACGTGTTTAGAAATACCTCGCGACATGGTACACCGACTATAAAATATCTAAATCACCTCAACATAATTTTAATATCATAATTTCTCTTATTTCTAATTTTAGAAGTACCAACTACTATTCTCGTGGTTCTCAGTATTTTGTACGGAACTATATCCTTTTTGGCAGTTATTGGAAATTCACTTGTCATGTGGATCGTTATTTCAACGAAACGTATGCAGAACGTGACTAATTTTTACATAGCCAATTTAGCACTGGCGGACATCGTTATTGGTATTTTCGCAATCCCTTTTCAGGTATGAAATTCTATTTCTCCATTTCTATGGCTCACGATTAAGTCTATACCTGGAAATAGTAGAACTTCCAACGGAATCGACCGCTATTGTCGTTTATTAATTATTTTCATGAAAAGCCATGATATTTGATGATGACAGACCTTTTCAAATTGCTTACACGCCAAACTTTCATTGACAAAATGAGATTGCCCGAAAATTATTTATCGTGGAATTTTATTAGCATGATAACTAAATTAACAGGAAATTTAATAAAGAATGCATGATTTAACGTACGTATTATTTTAATGAAATAATGCATAATTGATCATCGCTTTTATTAAATAAACGCTGGACAGGATTGATCTCTTACCGAAGATATGTATTCCTGTCAATTAATGAGATTTCGCTGTAGATAAATACCATCAATTAATGCGAGAAATAACTAAAAATATATTTGTTAGCCAGTTGCTTTTGTATACACAGTATGTCTTCTGTATACACAGTAATGGAACATTTTAAATAAACAGAAAAGAATTGGTTATTTTTCTAAAATTAATTTTTTGATTCAAAAGACAGCCCTTCTATACATCGCTAGACACGTTCACACAACGTTAACATAGATTTTATGTCGTTTTGCGGAATCGCTTCAAAAACCCTTGTCACAGTTCTTGGACTTGTGTAAGTGTCATAAAACATTCCTTTTACAGCTAATTTCAGTTTTGAAAAAAGGAAGTATGGAGATAAGTTAGGCCAATTTGGAGAATGTTGGAGCACACAGACTTGTTTTTTCACCAAAAGTTCACGAACGATAGTTCTGTGACACGGAGTGTTATCATGCGACAGAAACCAACTTCTCGACGCTCGATATTCGGGTCTCACACGAACGATCCTCTTCCACAAACGTTCCATAACACCCAGATAATATTCGCCATTAACATTTTGTCCCTGTGGAACGATTTCCCGAAGTACAATTCCTTTAGAATCGTAAAAGCAAATTAACATTGTCTTCTCTCGGGACTTCTGGAATCGCAATTTTTTGATTTTGGAGAGCCTGGAGATTTCCACGTAGCACTTTGAAGCTTTGTTTGAGGTTCATTCTTGAAGCACCAAGTCTCGTCACTAGTTACAATTGACTCCAGGAATGTACAGTTTCGTCTGGCTGTTTTGATAAGATGCTCGCAATATTCAACGCGAGCAATTTGTTGCGCTTGTCCGTGATTTTGTGACACGGTGGCGAAAGGTTGTGTCGCACTAAACGCTACAAGTTTACAATTCGTTGCACAATTCCAATAATGATCGTTGTGTTTTATAGGGGAGGTATACTGTTTTCAGATAAAATATTGTTTTAATAAATGGTATTAGTAGTTTTCCTTAAATTTAAAAAGTTCCGTTACTTTTCCGACATACTGTGTAATATTTGCAAATATCATATGTGATCATTAAAAATTTTTATGTGATAATTAAAAACAGAAAGTTTACAGGAGAATTGTTATAATTTCATAAATAACGTAAAGTACATTACATAAACATTTCACTTTGATATTTTTCGTTGAAAATTTTTCGAAATGTTAAATAATCATCTGTTTAAAAATGTAACTCTGTGAATCACTTTTAAATAAATTTTATCGAACAAGAGTCTACTTTTGCATTCTGTAATTAAATTTGTAAAGCTTGCAAAGGAAAAATATTGTACAAAGTGAATAACAAAAGATAATTCATTTCATTTCTTTTCAAGTTCCATGCCGCATTGCTTCAAAGGTGGATTCTCCCTCACTTTATGTGCGCTTTCTGCCCTTTTGTACAAGCACTCTCTGTCAACGTTTCAGTTTTTACACTGACTGCGATCGCAGTTGATCGTCATCGAGCCATCTTAAAACCTCTCAGGTATGTTTGCTAAAAACTACTTAACATGTATTATCAAACCAATCAATACTGCCAGGCGAACAGAACGCTAAATTGTGTTCTGCATTTTGCCCTACAAAATGTAACTGAAAGTACGTTTGATATCATATAATGAATAAATGCAAAACAATGGAAGATAAACAAGGCATTAATTGAGTATCTGCATTCCAATTATGATGTACAAATTGAACAAAGGATCAAAACATCGTACAATACATAAATGAATTTAATTTTCATTTCATCGTCCATTTATTTGGTTAGTCGTACGTCTCTTCAATTTTACGAATGAAAAATTATTCAGACAGTCAAAAGAAGACAAATTTGTTTTGCTTTCATCTCGCTTAAGCTTTACTTCTCAAATATTACATTTTTCTGTTCAGCGCTAAACCAAGCAAATTGACCGCCAAAATTATCGTCGCTGGAATTTGGTTTCTTGCTGTGTGTTTGGCTGCGCCAATAGCAATTGCACGTAGAGTTGTGATGGAGCCAGCAGGTCCTTGAAATAAATTCAATTACTGATACAAGGATCAATCAAATATAAGCCAAAATATGAAAATAACTTTTCTCTATATAATTTTCATAGGTCAGTGAATTCGTCTTGAAATGAACTGCAAACCTAACTAAACGAAACATGATACCTCAGAAGATAATCTGTGAAAAAAGCTATCTCAGCTAGATACCTGTGTTCATAATATCATGAAAGTACTAGATAATAGTAACTGTTGCTTGATTATTTCAATAGTAATTTAGTAAATTGTCTTCAAACATGACATTCTGTATGTTACTAATTTTAATGTTCCTCAAAGGGCCATTTTTGGCAATATATCGAGATCTTATACATGTCGACAGCCAATAGTCTTTATGGCATCCGATGTTTTAACTTTCTTCAAAGAATTATGACATACTATCTTGGTTTATATTTGATTGATACATTTGATCCAGTTTTAAGATTTAATAACGAAACGTGCGCTCGATCGTTTTCTTTCCAACAGGTCGAGGTAGATATAAACCGTTCTGTAAAGAAGTGAATATGTCCAAATCTTCAATAATAATTTACTCAGTGATATTAGTCTTTATGCAATATCTAACACCTCTCTCAGTCATTTCTTGCGCGTACGTGAGAATGGCATTGAAATTGTGGAGCAATAAAGCTCCGGGAAACGCTGAAGATTCTCGAGACGCAACTTTAATGAGGAACAAAATGAGGGTAAGGTCAAATCAGTAAACACACTGTACATTTGTATTATTCATCTAATTTTTAAGTTCGTTTGATTTCAGGTAATCAAAATGTTATTTATAGTTGTAGCACTATTCGCAATATGCTGGCTGCCGCTTCAAACGTACAATGTCTTTCGATATTTTTACGAAGATATTAATAGGTAAGTATAACATTATTTTTTATGTGGAAGATACAGCAAAAATGGTATTCCGTAAATTGGATAAATGATCGCAAAATTCTTGCCCAAAACTGTACTATCAATTCTTACTTTTCTATAGAATTTAGGGAAAACAGTGCGCTTGAACTTTATTTTAGTTTCATCCATACAATGAGTTCCGTTAATAAATTTATACTTATAGTTGTGAATTTTATAACTACTTACCGGCTGACGTATTACCGATGATGGTAACTATGTTACCGATATCGCGATTTGTTTGTTCACGACCAAGGTCAACCATAACGTTTGTATCCATCGCTCTCACATCTGGGCGCGCACTAATCTCGCGCTCTGATTGGTCTGTGTTTTTTATTAATAATTCAAAAACTAAGCTTCTGCCAGTATTTTGGTAAAGGAAAAAATTGTTCAGAAACACTCAAACTACCACCCCCTAAAATTATGCCCACCAGTAGGCACGAATACACTATACATAAGGTGTTAATTGTAACGCCGCTCACGATTTTTCTCCACTTGCAGCCACTTTAAGAAAAAAAGTTTAGAACAATATTTGGAGAGTATGAAGTGCACAATATTAGTAAAGCAAATTTTGAAAACAGTTTGTTCTTTTGACGAAATCAAGGTTACCTCGGGTTTTTTAAATAGGAACATACATTTAGTTTATTCGTAGCTTTAGAGAACATTGAGACGAATTCAAAACACATATTACATGATATTTTTATTAACACATTATGTACTCGATTTAAAGAAGTAGCCGAACACCCTGTATATTCGTTGCAATATAGATTTTAATATTAACTAGAACACTATATTTTTAAAAAAAGAAGAACACATTTTTTACGTTTTCCCTTTTCTGTCGTTATTTCTCTGTATATTTGTGTACATAATCACCTTGACTTGAAAATGATGTCAATATCGTATAACAAAAGAATAAACTGTATATGTAATAAACAGAAAAACAAAATTAAAATTGCAGATATAAGTACATCCATTACATATTCTTTTCGTCCGACTGGCTGGCTATGTCAAACAGCTGTTACAATCCATTTATTTACGGAATATATCACGTAAGTCAATGCTACTAAAATTATGAACTTAGTTTGACAATTAAAAAGTTGGAAATTTAGAAACTGAAAAGTTCAGAAATTCAGAAACTGAAAAGTTCAAAAATTTAGAAATGAATAACACAGGAATTTTAATATAAAATATGAATACATTTAGAAACTTCAAATTTTCCAGCTAACAAATATGAAAATGAATAAATAGAAATTACAGCTTTCCAAACTTAGAAATGTAATAATTTTGATCAATGATATTAGTAACGCATTATGATGTGCCTGAAGCATTTATTTTATTTATTTTATTAAAGGAAAACTTCAGAAGGGAATTTCGACAAAAATGTTCATGTATATTCCGAAGACGGTTAAACAATACATCAGGCGGTAACGTAGACACGGATAAGACGCAAAGTAGCCGAACCTCAGTCAGGTATGTTTTTTAATATCTGCTTATACACCTCTTTAATATCTCCTTATATTACATGACGCGAACATTTCATGGTAACTAAATTTTAAAACGTTTACATAAGTTAACAATTTCCGTGCAATATTTGTAAGACACGAACGAGAAAAAATGTCATTTTTGCGCGCTCAAATATTTGATTCAAAATAAATCAAAGCTATCTTTTAATAAAAAATATGTTTTATTTTGCACGGAAAAACAATTATTCCATAGACGAATTTCTGAACGAATATCGATAGCAGACATTTTATTATTGAAAGCGTATCGCGAGCGTTATATTTCAAAAAATATTTCGTCAAAGAAACATTTATTAACAGAATTCAATTGATACAGTTTATAAATGGCTCATATCGCAGGTATGAATGGAAACGAACAATTTCTAACAGTTATCCAGTTGTTTCATCGTGTTACAAAGGCATTACAGGAAAAGAACTTAATCAATCGTTTATTGGCGAGCGTCAGAGTACGCGAAATAAAAAAGGTGTGGGATATTACATTCGCAGTAGAAATCACTGTTCGTTACCATCGAACAGAAACGAGGAATTAACTGTATTTCCGGCGCGGAAGCTCAAACATGCTGAAGATTTAGAAGTGGAAGAATTATGTTTGTAATGATAGAAATTAAACGAGTCAATTATTTATATGAGTATGCAGGAAGATCTACTTTACCTACACCGTGAAGTTATCACGGATAATTTGCATAAATTTTATGCAAACGGAGGAACGATTCATTTTCTGCACGACGAAAGAAATTTTAACTCTTCCGGGAGATATAATTCTTGCGACTCCCGAGAATGTGTGCTTTAATTTCATTGGAATTTCTTATTTTTTAACTACTTACAAATCTTAACATTTTCGTTAACAAAAGACTATAATCGCTGATGGAATCAAAGGATTTACATTTAAAAATAACAAGTTTATATTTAAATTGCATTTTTATATTACAATTGAAAGTGCAAATGTGTGTACTAAAAAGTATCACATTGCAAATTTTATGCGTGTCGAATATTCAATTAATTTGAGTATTAAATATATAAATGCTTGAAGTGCTTTTCTTCAGAGACAAAAGGGTTATAGAGAGAAAGATTAAATATTGACGGTTTTCTGTGGAATCCATAAATATATGTATTCTCTCTCGTAAATAATATCTCTAACCATTGCTCAAACTGTTTAGCTGTACCTTTTCAATGTACTTAATTGTCCGAAATTACAAAGAATATTTGTCTGAAACTTATCATTGATGTGTAGATATGCGTATCGTGGGGATTTACAATCATAGAACAGTTAATGGGAATGAAATTTTAACGTTCAAAATGTAACAAGAATACTTAAAAATAATTGAATAATTAGAACAATCAACATACTATTTGTTTATTAAGATACTACATTGATTAAGGACACGGTTATCAAACTGAATGTACAATATCTACAGAATAAGTATGGCTGTGAAATTTTTATTAAAATAATGACTTTCAACCCATGTGAAAGTTTTATACAAGTTAATTGTTATAAGTTTAAAATGTTTCCTGTGTAAAGAGGCTTTATTTTGAAACAAACAAAATAGTTCCTTATAAAGTTATAAAAATTAGTTTGGATAGTTTTGAAAAGCTGTAATATTAATGTAGAATATTTTTGTAAATATGAAAGTTTCTTTTTTTATTACCAAAAATATTTTGTTTTAACTCGAATAAGATGACTTTTATTATAATAAAATGTGTTGTTGGATTATATTTTTAATTTGATGAAGTTAACTGTTGAAAGAAATACCAAAAGATGTTATATATCTACATGAATTTTTGAATTATTTCATAATTTAAAAAATTGAAAATGTTGAAAATTATAGTATGGTAAAAAACTATATGTATTTACATGTTATAGAAATAAGAGCACAGAATAATTTACAGAATAATGTATTATGTGTATCCATCAATGTATTACTATTGACAATGTACATGTATATTATATGAAATTATAACAAACAGGGTAATTAGAATCTCAAATAACTAGAAATACGAAAAAATTACAAATAAAATAGACATAATGCATTACTGTTTAAATATAAACAATTGCTAATTATTGCAAGTAATGTATTTAATACAAGTAAGAAATATTTCTAGTCAATAAGGAAGTGTTTGTTCAAAAATAGCAAAGTGGATAACAATGTATAACAACATTATTATTCTTGACAAAAATTATGTATTTATGTATAAAAATGTTATTGTGTTATGATAAAATTTTAGTTCTTAATATAACCAATTTTTATTTAAATAAAAGATAATGAGACACAAATCATCATAAAATATTGGAAAATTTATATGCACATAATTACCTTCCTTAGATAAATTAAACAATATAGTAACATTGTTTCCTATCATTTCTATTCCAGCTCCTTCATTGTGTTAGTATTTTACTTACTAGAAAGTAAATGTGTTTCTCTATTACAGCAAAAACAGAATTACAAGTAGAATATCAAGTACTTTATTAAAAACAAAACTACATTATTTAATTGATACAATTTTTTTGAGAGATTAAAATATTACTAATAATATAATATCATTTATAAAAATGATAAAAATTATCTAGTTAGTAAATATAAAAAATAAAGCTCTAATCCATTTTAATTATTAGGTATAATTAGTTTGATAAGCTTATTACACTAATCAAAGTTCATGTTATTGCGGCGTTCTATATCTTTAATTTCTAACATATCTGTCTTAAGATGCAGTTTCATAATTTCTCGCCAAATATCCATTCTGTGTTGTTCGTTGTCAATTCCAAGCCTCAATAAAATATTTTCATTTATTCTTAGCAAAACTCGTCCTGTGATATCATGCTTAAATAAACATCAGTAATATTTTGTTAGAGGTACAAAAATGCAATAGAAACATATATCTATGCTACAGATCTTAAATCAGTAAGATACTTACATATAAAAATTTCTCATGGTATAATTGATAATAATCGCTACAATGTCTCCTTAACCATTTTTGTACATCTAACACATTCCACAAATAAACTGGGCGAGGTCGTGCAGTTTTATTCTGCAAATTTTTTGATATGTATTTTGTTAACATAATATTAATTTATTATAGTCAGTTTCTTGTTAACATAAAGGCTGCTCTACGAGCTGATTCTAACATTAATGTATGCTGTCTCCAAATCTAATATGCAAATGGGAATCTACATATACTACGATTTGCATCGTAAAGCTTGGTAGTTAGTGCATGAATTGAACATGTTTCAGTGTATAGAACAGCCTTAAGCTGACTTATACCAACAGTCAATGACTAATACATTCACATACCTTTGGCTTATTAGTAGAATTTACTACTTCTTCTACCATTACAACTCAAAATACAAAATTATAACAAGTACAAATAAATTGAAAAAACTTGTAATTAATAGTATGTAAATAAAAGCAGTAAAAGTATTCTATACAGATTATTTGCATCCATTATATGTACAGGTTACAAACATTGCAACATCATAAATTTCATAAATTGTAAAAAATATGAATACCATTTAAATTTCTATGATACAAGTGCACTAAATTACGTCGTAAAAATCCAATGCACAAAAGTGGTGCAAAAACAATTCAAGATGCTTGTCATAATATTAATGTGTGTCATAACATTATATCAAATACCGCCATTTTATTACCAGGCAGGAATGCATTACAAAAAGTTACTAAAGTTAAGAAACTACGTAAAAATGAACCAACTGAAGTTAACTGAGTTGCGTGTAGCAAGCATGTTCTGTGTTGAACGAGCCATACTGTATTATTTTATGTTTTTCTTGTCTATATATATATTTCGACTATGCTTTTCAAAGTTCATGATCTCAATATGTCGCATGACGCCAGTGGTGGCATGACGCTAATGTCTGACACTTGTAGTAGGTTATCATATGCACAACAATTAAGTAAAATGTTGAATGGTAAAGTTAATAATTTGTTAAAATAACTGACCAAAAAAGTGATACTGTATTTGTAAAATTATGTGCACGATATAATACATTGAAACTATGGAAAACAAGACTCAAACGCAGCAAGATGACAACAGTGAGAAGCTTATTTTACTTTGTAAAATTTAGAATTCATAGAAAATCAAATTAAATATATAATTACAGAGACTGACAATGCTATTACTAAAAATACCATTCCATTAATAAAGGATTTATTTCATGTGCATGGAAAAGTTGGGGAAGGGACTTTCAGTTCTGTGTTTTTAGCTACTTTAAAATCTTCTGATGGTTCTAAAAAATTTGCATTAAAATATTTAGTTCCTACTCGACATCCTGAAAAGATTGAACGAGAATTACAATGTATGCAACAAATAGGGTAATATAAATTTTTAATATTGATTATAAAGTATTTATATATGTATAAAATATATAAATGATGACATTAATTAATATATAAAAAAATCTTATTTTAGAGGAAAAGACTATGTGGTTGGTTTAGAATTATGTTTACGTAGTTTTGAAACAGTGATATTTGTGATGCCATATATGAGACATGATAAATTTTCGGTAAAATGCTTTTATATTTACATTTAAATTATTTTTGAATGATCTTATAATTTTGTCGTTAATGATTTTAAATAGGAATATGTACAGAATATGACTGTTCAAGAAACAAAAGATTATATGACAGCATTATTGACTGCATTAAGAAGGGTTCATCAATTTAATATTATACACAGGGATGTAAAGCCCAGTAACTTTTTGTATGATAGATGCAATAGAAGGTGAATATAAATAAATTATTGTAATATAATATTACATTAATATACAATTTATACCATTTTTTCTATTTATAGGTACTTATTAGTTGATTTTGGATTAGCACAAGAATATGTACCAGAGGAAAAACCTAAACATCATAAATTAATTAACTCTGATGTGCAATCGGTTAAGCGGAAAAGATCAGATGAAGTATTAATTATTTGCAATAATAAAAAATATATTTCTATGAAGTAATGTTTATTATATATTTTTAATATGTGTTAAATATATGTTTTTAGAATAATTTAAATTTTTCTCTCAGTACGAGAAAAAAAGTTACAGGAGAAAAATGTTGTTGTTTTGGAAAACCAAAAATATGTTCATTATGTACATCAAGACCAGAACAGACAGCTCCAAGAGCTGGTACACCAGGATTTCGTGCTCCTGAAGTTTTATTGAAGTATCCTTCTCAAACACCTGCAATTGATATCTGGGCATGCGGAGTGATGATGCTATGCATTCTTAGTGGTACTCAACCATTTTTTCATTCTCCAGATGATTGCACAGCTTTGGCAGAAATAACAACTATATTTGGGTCTAATAAGATGCAACAGTGTGCACAAAAATTAGGTATTAAATATAACCCTTTCTTGAATTCATATTTTAAAGCACTTCAATTTTTTTATTTATTTTGTTTACTTACAAATTTTATTTATTTTTCATACTTTGAACATTTTGTTTACTAATTCAGGAAAAAAAATTATCTTTAGCGAAGAAATACCCGGAATTGATATTGTGTCCTTATGTCAGAAATTACAAAAAAGAAATAAGAGTTTATTAAATAATAGCAATCATAATTTGTATGAAAAGGTATTTTTTAATTTATCATTTATTTTTAAATGTTATTAGAAAATTACAATAAAATATAAAAATTATTTGTAAATAACAGTGCTTAAAACCATATATCAAATAAATATTTATTAAATATTTTAAGGTATCATCAGGCGATCAATTTCCGAAAGAAGCTTATCACCTTTTGCTGAGTTTGTTGGATTTAGACCACAAAACACGTTTTACTGCAGACCAAGCTTTAAATCATCCATTTTTTAAATTATAATATGTATTTATCAGAATGAAAAATAACACAAAGCTTACTATTTTTTTATTAATTGGTATTGAAAAGATATATTAAATGAACTTTGTACATATACATATATTTGTATACAATCAGATATAATACATAATTATTTATACAAAATAAATAGTTGAGGTTTTCAAACATTAAATAAGTAAGTAATATGTTATGCAACAATATTGTATAATATTAAGTTGTTAATAAATGCAATATTTTTATAACTTATCTATATCTAAAAATGGAAATACTTAAATACATATTGAGTCTTTTGACTATGCTATTTACTATGAAAGACAAGGCACTTAGTCACATAAAATATATTGTTATTGCACACTTTATAAATTAGCGTATACTGATATTTATTCAACAGTTTCCAAAGTACTTGTATTTGCCGATGTTTGGCCGTCACTTTCATATTTCCTAATCAGTTCCCATTTGGATGCAGCTTCTAATGCCTCAGCTGCTAGTTTCTTTACTTGATTATTTTCTACTGTATCGCTTTTTGTTAGAGCCATTAAAATTTCCATAACATCCGTTTCAATTAATCTTGCTGCAACATCCTTTGTACTTTTAATCATATTTGAGACAATAACAACTCCTCTATGTTGTAAATCAGCATTAGGATTAGCAAGTAGAAAACGTAATGATTCTAACCAGTCTTTCGAATCAAATATTTTTATACAAGATTTAATACTGGTCGATGTCAGCATTGCTAGGGCTCCTGCTGCTGCCATACTTGTTTCTATATCTTCGTCCGCGCAAAGAATTACCAAATATTTAACTCTGTCATTTTCTTGTTCGTAGTATTTTATAGTATCTTCGCACATCATTAAATTATTTACAACTTGTACAGATGCACGTTTTAACATTTCATGATCTTCATACATATAATTCTCAATTTTCTGGAAACCGCCTTCTTTCAATATTCGTTTTCTAACGTTATCATTGACACCGGCCAGATTACACAAAGCCATTAAAGCTTCAAAATTTTCAAGTGCAGAACATTCTGGATTCAAAAGATTTACAAATGGTCGAACCACTTCCATTATTCTTTGTCCAGGAAATGCAACTTCTGGATTTATCGTAATTCCTAAACGCGCAAGAGCTTGCGATGCTTGTTTCTTTCCCTTGTCTGTTCCATCTAAAGCTAATGGTAACAGTGCCTTGGCTCCACCTTGTTGTACAACGATTCCTCGTACTTCATGTTGACTGCAAATTGCATTAAAAACACGTGCAATCAACTCTTTACTATTTTGACTTTCTGTTTTAGACAGTGCAACCAGTGCACTTGTTACACCAGCCTTAGCTAGCGTGATTATTCTCTTATTTACGAAATCTATATCATCAAGCTCATGTTCTTCGGGTATATGATGTTTTGCAAATTTAGCTAATTCTATCATTTCCGGTATTAGTTCTTGCTTATCATAAGCATTACACAAATTTACCAATGTTGTAACAACACCATAAAGTACTGATTGATCTCCAGTTTTAGCAACTTCAATCATTGCTTGAATCGCTTCTTCGTCTTCGATTAATTTTTCTTTAACTTCAGCATCGAACGTAAGATACGACAATCCTTCTACTGCCCATTTTCTCATATCTTTTTGTTTCTTAGGGTTAATTAAGAATCTTCTACACGCTTCAGCTAATTTCTTCGTTGCTCCGTCAGCAAACGGCCTTATTGTGGCATCTGTACCACCTGAACTGCCCAATTTACACAATCCTACCAAAGCACGTACTCTGATAGAATCGTCTTTGGATTGGTACAATTTTTTCAATATGTTCACGCCTTGATTTATAATCGCAGTTGCTTTATCCTTTTTCGATGCAGCAGCTACAATACACTCGCAAGCAACCTTTTGTTGCAATATATCATCTGTGCCTGCCATAACAAGTATCATTTCTAGGATACCTTCTTTAGCAATTACCGCATTTCCAACATCCAATGGACCAAGTAGTAAGGTTGTTAATGCAACTACAACACGAACCTGTTTAAAAGACAATAAAATTTCTGTTAAGTACCATAAAAGAGATTTTTATTATATTACAATAATGTAAGGATAGTAATTACCTTAGACTCTATATCTGGTGTAAGCAATTTATCTTTAATATATTCATCAATAGCAGTTCTAAATTTATCTTTTGCTGCATCATAATACATATTTTCATAAATCCTTGCCAAACAGACACTAGTTACAGTTCTAGTAGACGGAGTAATGTCCATGGCAGATTCATATTTGTATTCTTCAAGCTCACTCGCTACTTCCATTAGACGTTGCAAACCACGAAGTTCGACTAACCGTTCTGCCCAATTTAACGCGGTATAATGAATATTTCGCATAATAAGTTCTATAATTGCATCTCTAGCTAGTCCAGAAATTGTTCTGCTTGTTGTGCTGTACAATAAACAAGATAAGATTGTATCAATCTCCTTATTATATTTATCGCATAATTCTTTATTCGGTTTTGAATCTGGTTTATTCTCCATTCCACTGTAGGTATTAAGTATAGTCTGTAACATAGTTTTGAATCTAGTTAGTAATAATAATAATTTCTACAGTAATAATAAATTTTTATATCTACTAGATACATATACCAACCTGTAAACAATATTGAGCAGCATTTACTCTTTCTGTAATTTTACTGTTAATCATTTCTAAACACCAAGGTATTCCAATATCTTTTAGAATTTTTTCAGTTCGATCAATATGATCTTTACATAGTTCTGCAATGATTCGAATTGCGATTGTTATTATTTCTTCATTTTTCTCAAGTTTGAGCATCTTCATTATTTTAGAAACAATTCCATCACTAAACATCAGTTCTGCTCCTGCTCTTTCACGAGCAAGGACAAGTAAATTATTCATAGCTGTTTCCCGTTTTTCATTATCTCCTTTCATTTCAAAAGCTATATCCATCATTTGTGATACCTATAAATATATAGTTGCAGAATAATTATAATATACATACTGATATTTTTCAATTACTTCCATATTTTTCTGGAAGATTTTATAATTAGTTCAACATATTACATAATTAATAATCATATACAAACCTTGGCACTGACACGAGAGTTTTGCCTGTATCTTTCTTGAACAATTTCATGCAGTCTTGCAGCTATAGGTTGAATTGCTTTATTGCCAGGATCAGCTGAAATTATATATCTTGCATCACGATATGCTTCCTCATATCTTTCTAATGCATCCAATGCTTGACATCTACGAAACAATGCCTTAGGATCATTTGGACATATTTTAAGTGCTTCATCACAATCTTTAATTGCTTTATTGTATTCTGCTTGTTTTAGATACGCAGCAGCACGATTTTTATAATATATTGCTTTTTCAGAATTTTCTTCAGTTGTAAGCTTCAGTGCATTTGTATAACAGCTCAAAGCTTCTGCCCAATTTCCTTTATTAAATTCTGCATTGCCCTTCTCCTTCCACTCATGTGCACTTATATTTGTTGTTTTCGTCATTGTGAACTTTTTAACTCAAAAATATCTGCAATAAAAAACAAATTTTAAATAGACATGCATTATACAAAATAATACATTTTATAACTTCAATGTTAAACTATATAAGGTATCTTATTTTTTGCATGAATTTCAAGAGCTTAATCTATAGATAAAAGTAAGAAAATAGTAATATGTAAAGTTTGTCAATAATGCTTTAACGTTTGTTAATAATACTTGAAATAGGCATTAATAAATTATGATAAATTTGAGGAATTTCACTGAATAGATATCAACCTATTCTTTGTAAGAAAATGTTTTTTCTAACACAAAATAAATCAGTTCAAAATTTATAAAATAAAATAGTCAAAAATTAATCATTTACTAATAAACTTTATAAGACATTTGTTTATTATTACACATAAATTAAATCATCAGAGTTTACTGAAAAAAAACTGGAGTGTCTGTATATTTGAATTAATTCATGTTAAGCATTAAATAAACATACTCTTTAAACATACTCTTTACTTAAAAAGATTATGAACAATATTAATAAAATACTTACTAAACAATGAATATTATTTGTTGTATCAAGTTCTTAAACGTATTGAAGATTCACTCGCTGAATGTAGGTTAACAGCAGCTCTTCCCAAAAACTGCAACGCGATACTGAGACTGGTGCCGCTTCCACATCGTATTAAAAAAGACATAGAACTGCCCAGACGTTGCTAGATTGTTCAACGTTTATTTTAAGCTGTTTATTTCACAGATTGGATAAAAATACTGTCGTTGGATAAAAATAGGACCATGCTACTTAGTGCATATATGTAAGAATGTATACAATTTCATGGGAGAATGGAACTGCTTCGCGCAGCTCAACTTAGCTGAAAAATCTTTCTACAATCTGTGCTGCCATAATGTAATACATTTTTCATTTATATAGTAGTTAAAATGTATGTACCTAGAGTTCAATTAGAATATAGAAGACATACAAAATAAAGGACCACTAGATAGATTGTCCGGTTTTGGAAATATCATAAATGCGCATGCGCATTATAAAGCTTGTAGAATAAGATGCGCACAACAAGCGAAAATTACTCGTCCGGTAAACCTGTTCTCCAAATGAAATTGAGTGCTAGGTAAAGAGTCTACTTTGTCAGTTAGATTAGGTTCAAAATTAATTCAGAGAAGTAATTCTGAAATATTCCTGAAATTTCAGAAAGTATTTCGCGTTAAATTAGGTTTGAGTTAGACTAGAATAGTGTTAGAATGAATTAGGAACACTAACGGTATTCTCTCCAAAATTAGTGCAGAGAAGAAATTTTGAAAGATTCTGGAATTTTTGCAAGTATTTCGCATTAGATTAGGTTTAGATTAGAGTAGGAGAGAGTTTGGATGGATTTACAGCTCTGGTCTATTTATTCCTGCTCTACAATGTAATTTGATGTATTTGAAAGGTAATTAAGCCAAAGTAATCATTATTTGAATTTTTTCAAAAATTGAATATGTGATGCCATCTATTCGGCGAACAGGGTGAATTACACACTTTTGAAACTGTAGTTTATTTAGTTCCAACATTCTGCCGCCAATTGGCAGAATATAAGTCGGGAATGTAGAGTTCTTTTCTGTATTTTACAGAATCCTACTCTTTCGACATAAAAAAGGAAAAATTAATTAATTAATTAATTAAATTCTACACTTGAATTTTATAGTTTATTATTTATAATTATTACGAAATGTGATTGCGCATTTATTTAATTGTTATACGTTATGGAACTTTTCCCCGCGCGAAAATGCACTTTTGGCGGGACGTTAACCGGATGTGTCGTCACAGGAGTGTGGTGATGATGAGTCAGTCAAGTGCAGTGTGTCAAGAAGGGACCTGTTATTAAAGCCGTTGGACAAGAAGAGTTCTGTTTGCATTTATGAATAAGTGTTTAATGCGTTTGTTCGCGAAATTTCTAAAATCGATACCCGGATGCCTGGTTACCGAAATGCCTATAGAAATATGCAGAACTTTCAACTTCAAAATTACTTTCTGAAAATAAAAATTCTCAAGACAGCCTAATAAAGTAAGTACTTATAAGTCTTCCTATTTTTGTGGCGGGAACGAGGATAATTTATAAAAAAATAATTTATTATTATAAAGAATTTATTATAAAATATTATGAATTGAATTTATTATAAAATATTACAAATTGAATTTATTATTAAATATGAATTGAATTTATTATTAAATATTACAAATTGAATTTATTATTAAATATTATGAAATGAATTTATTATTAAATATTATGAATTGAATTTATTATAAAATATTACAAATTGAATTTATTATTAAATATTATGAATTGAATTTATTATTAAATATTACAAATTGAATTTATTATTAAATATTATGAAATGAATTTATTATAAAATATTATGAAATGAATTTATTATTAAATGTTATAAAATGAATTTATTATCAAATATTGCAAATTGAAAATTTGAATGAAAAATGATAATCACACTTGACCACAATGGAGAAATGATTTATTAATTGAAGCATATTTTATCGTAATCAAACAATAAATAAATGATTTCTCTTCTACGTGAATGTATACTTCAATCGAACTCATTAAAAAAATCCGTCGAAAGAAAAATTTCGCTGGAGCTAATCAAAAGACAATATTTTATAAAAATTTCTTTATTTTTTAATGATCATGTTATATGTATAAAACTATCCTCTAATTATGTAGTTTGAATAGCCATCTTTCTATGTGGGGAATATGAAGTATCCGTGTCGTTATACTTTCACAATTTGGTTTTTCTTTTCGATCGATTGATTTGTTAATCATATACTTTTTACAATAATCTAGCAATGTACCCGCACTAAAATTCAAGTGTAAACATGATTTAAACAAAAATGTATTATCAACAATGTATAAATTAATATTTTTAAAAATAATTAATGCAAGTCAGTTCGTCGTAAACAATAAAAGATGATCAATATTTTCTTATATTCTTTTAATCAAATTTCCTGTTGTGTTTGATATACGCGAGCATTTCAATTATTTCTAGGGTACGATCTCTTTAATTGCAATAGGCGTGTATGTATTAATTATTGTTACAATCTATCGTGTTTTAACTCCCTGATAGATATGCAGGATGTCTCATGAAACCATCGCAAATCAACCTTCAAATTTAAAATTTAGTTGAACAAGATTAAATAGTTGCAAATGCTTTATTTAAATTATAGTCGGTTTTATTGCTATTTATACTTCAAAAAGCAGTACTAACTAAACCATAGTTTTAAAATAAAAATTATGTTAATATACTGTCAACTCAAATTGTACAAATTTTTATTATAATCTTATCACTGGCAGTTTAATGAGGGTCTACAATAATCAATTTCTTGAACATGCATAAAAATTTTCTTTTTCAGAAAATTAATAAAACTCAATTGCTGAATGAAGAAATCTTTAGTTCCTTTTTATTTTACCTCACGAAATTTTTATCCTTCTACTATTTTATAGCTTAACCCAGTTTCATGAAACACCCTGTATATATATTACAAATTTCACAGCTTTATTTGAATATTGTCACAATTGGCAACAAAATTTTGATTCATTATCCTTTTTGTACAGTACGATTTTTTCGTATCAAAGATCCATTTATTTTCACGATTAGGTCAACTCCATGAGCATAACCAAGCTAACTTAAAAAAAGGAGGAAGACCACAAAATTTCATCAGATTTTGTTATTATCGTATAAACGGATTTTATACAATATATAATAAAACCACTTTATTTCGTTTTCAAACTTTTCCAAGAGCATTTTATTTTTCATTGGAGTGGTAAAGAGAATTCACTTTTTTTGGACGGAGGAAGTTCTTGGCCATACTCATGTCTAAATATATAACATGTTTTTTATCATAAAATTTTATTCCAATGTTGCTTAACATTTTTCATCGTGTCATAATTCAGCAGGAACCATGCTTGTACATAAATGTGATCTCTGTGTAAATGGACCCTTAAAGTCAATTTATACTAAACCGTAAAAATCACCGTAACATTACCTCTTCATATCCGATTCTCGTCTGTTTCAAATAAAAAATTGTTTGCGCGAAATCGACGAGAAAATACACGTTAGGGTGACATTATGGTCTACCATAAATTGCTTTCTAATATGTACGAAAATAGTGAGCGTACTGTTATCAAATTTCTGATCGATCGTCAATTTGATAAGACCATTTGAACTGAAATCGTTGCAATAGTGCAACAAAATTCATTTAGTCAAACAATAAACATCCTGTAAACGTTTTTTTTTCTTTTCTTTATCAAACATAGATTAGTTATTTTTTTTAACAAGTTAAATATCAACATCTTTATAAACTTATTTTGTGCTCTTCCGTTTAAGTCGATATTATCTATAGTTATAGATTCTCTCTCTTCCTCTCTCTCCCTCACTTTATGCGCACTTTCTCTTTCTCTCTTTTCTTTTCCTTCTTTCTTTCTTTATCACACGTTCATTTGATCTGGCGATCGTAATCTTTTTCTCTTTCTCATCCATCTTTCATGCATTCATTACAAAAGATATTATTCTGCATCTTTGTATTTACAACGTTTACTTTGCATTTCCTTATATTTCAATTGGTACCGTATTAATTTAAGATAAATTTTACTCATTTCTTGTTAACAATTTCTTGACGAATTAAGTTACAATCATGATATAACGAAAAGTATAATAATCCTTGTCTAATTATGAAACAGCACCAATTAAAAGTGAAAGCATCTAAATATTGCTTAGTGAATTCTTTTGCAGCTATAAAATATAAATATTACTTAATTCTTGCTTCTGTCATCGTTATTTGATTGTTTATTTAATATGTAATAAAAAAAAATTATGCGATCAATTTTGAATAGATATTCATAATACGCACTGTAAGGGTGTTTAAAAATAATTATACTTTTCGGTTTGATACTGTTTGTTATTTGGTAGCTTAAATTTATTAATAAGTGAAATGCAGAAATTGGAAGAATTAGTTGATGTTCTTTAATAAAAAATTTGCTTCCCCTTTTTCGTGAGCTTGAAACTTATGTTATCGAAGAAAAATATGTGGAATTTATGCTTGGAGGTTTGATAAAGTTTTCGCAGACTCCTTATTTATTATTAATCTTAATCAGACTGTCAATTATTAATTTTATATACGTATTTACATTGTTTTTATTCGCTTTTTGTATTTAGTTTTTCTTGTTTCTATGTTGCATCACAAATTACAAAAAGATTAAAATACTAAATTTTATTGAAGGCACAAATATTTCATTTTTTATAATACTTCGTTAATTACTGTCTAGTAATACTTCTTTCAACAGAAGAATTTCTCATAAACCATTGCTAGAAATTTAATTTTAAATTCCATGGTTCGCATACCCATTTCAAAATCTTGTATATCTTTCAGCATAATACATTCTTCTTTTTTTAAATAATTACAATAGCAATAGCAAAGCAATTTATTTAAAAATTTTTGCTTAGTAAGTTATTACATATTATCTAATTTGGCATTAGAAAAGTTGACCTACCGAATATATATTTATATTTTGATCCTTTCTATTTATCAAATAAGTAGCAAAAATTGTTTGATAAAATTTTCTTGGATTAAGAAAGCTTGGAGACCTAAAAAGAAGGATTCTCGTGTATAATAACGATATACAATTACACTCTATCTGTATTTTATAAATATATTTAATTTGAATCGCATCATTATTTTAAAAAATTGTTCCCCAGCATATATAAAAATTGAAATATTTAGAAAGTAAACTGTATATTTGATGGCTATTAAATTACTATTTTTTCTTTAAATGTATACAGTAAATGTCTGATATTTCGTAGGAAAAATTTTTTACAAATAAAGTGCTCCACTATGCGTACCATATTTATGCTCACACAGTGTCTCATTAAAACAAAACACAAAACATTACATTAAAAATTGTTATCTTTAAAAAAATATATAAAAATTGATTAATAATTATCGATCGTTTACTTAACATTTTATTAAATGATAAATTCAATACTTCGTTTATATTTAAATTCTGTTTTCATTTTTTAACTGCACTTGAGAAATATGCATTTTTTAACGTAACCGATGGAAGTTATGTTCTTTATCGCATTTAATGAATACACTGTGTACAACAAAGAACAACTTTTATATAAAGAAATCTAATATAAAGATGGGAAGACGATTCTTACAAGTTACATTACAGATCAAGTATTGCATATTGCAACATTCTTATTAATGAATCAAGAGAAACTTAACTGCTGCTTTAATAAACAGAATAAAATGTTGATATGACAGTCTCATAGTACCAACGACAGAGATGAGTATTCTTTCTTTTAAATACGAGACTTTGGCTCCATTCTACAACTGATTTACTTAAAGAAAAACAAACAAATTTATAAGTATTTAGATTTACAAATTGCACAACCTTATAATTAAAACAGTATGTTTTTTATAACATTTCAAACAAATATTTCAAATCCAAAATAAAGTACTTGTTCGTCCTTTTTTAAATACACTTTATGTATTTTAGAAAATTTTTACTTTTCGAATATTGCAAATGTAATTTTACATTTATATTCAAAAATCACTCTTTTTCATTAATATAATAAATCGAATGTATATCAATTTAAATATTTTACAATCAAGCAAATTGTCTGTGGTTCATGCCATGCGCGAGGAATGTTGATTTCATTTAAATTTTACTTTTAAGTAAATAATCCACACATAGATAATATCAAAATTATTTACTAAAAGAACTATATGTTGCCGCCAAACAATTCAAGATTCTGTGCAACAATTTATGTGACTGCACAACTTTCAACAATTGTAATAATTTTTTTATTACAAATCATATTTGTTAAAAATCAATGAAGATTTTTCTGTATGGAAATAATGAATTAGATAATAAAAATATATATTTCTATGTAACAGCAGTTATTTACTCCATACGTATAGCCTGAATTACAGATGCGTTACTTGATTGCAAAACTGGTTTGATACAACAGAATATTGTAAAATTTTGCAACAAATAACCGTCAACTTCATAAAAATCGAATATACATATAAGAATTTCTACAAACAGAACATAATTTCGAAACAAATGTTTTCAAACAAAATTTATTTACAAAAAGAAAGATTGTCACACGCGTTCTTCGTGACATAGAAAAAAGGAAATGTATGCTAGAGCATAGAAAATTTGTCATCCGTCGTTGGCGCGTTATTAAAACGTACGAAAAATAAAAAATGTATTTATACGATAGATAAAAACCATAATGCTCTGTTGACAATATGTTAGCTAAACGTTATTATCTAATAATTATTACACGATTAACTGCTCTATAAGCAAAATGGTCAACTCATGATTTAAGTACACTTTCATTACCGGGATATAAGACATTCTGTGCCTTATTCTTAAGTAAACGCAGAACAATACAAAATACTGGTTGTGTTATTATTATAATAATCATCAAGTTTAAAACTTTGTATTCACGGTTTACTTGAACAGATTGAACCTATCTAATAAAATTTAGCATTTTTATGCTATTTGATACCAACTCCCTTTCTCTTTCTCTCTCTCTCGCGCGCGCTCTCTCTCTCTTGCGCTCGTTCACTCGTTCTCTCTTTCTCTCCCTCTCTCTCAATCTTTCTATCTCTGTACATCAATATTATTGTAAAAGTAAATGCACCGCATCTCTCCTTCGATTTATACTTTCAGTCTGTTTTGCATAAAAATATGCATGCTGAACATTTCGAGCATACCATAGGCCGCTTCGAAATTTGTGTATTTCAAAGTGGGTTCGCATTATGCAATAACCCGCATGGAAGCATTTTAAATAAAAAAAGAACAAAAAAAGAGAGAAAAATAGTTTTTCATCCGCTGTATGTGACAAGCAGTCAACCTCTAATTAGTCCTATAAGAATGTAGTCCCTTCACCCTGAACTAAAGTATCATGGACCATAATGTTTATTGATTTCTTTCTAGTTTTTCTGCTCCTTGATTATCTAACATATCCAATTCCCTAAGCTTATGAACCCTATAAGCATGGAATCTGAAAAATAGAAATAAATATTATCTTTAAGTCAATTTTTATATGTATATTATACTATATTTATTATTTATTACTATTAATTGTACAGGGTAATTCACCTGAATGTCTCACTTACATTACTTCTTAGTTACATTAATACTTGAAATCTGTAATGAACGAGAGAGTCAGGAAGTAAACATTTATAAATATAATATCTGTCAACGCAGTCCTTTTCTGAATAATTAATTGTGCTTAAGGAACACTGTCTTGAAAATTATTAATTACTGAGCTCATACTCTCTAAATAGATTCTACACAATGCTTTTTTAACTTTTTTTATGAAACAAATAATGTAAGACATTAAACTGTATTACACTGTATAAAAAATATAGCAATTATGAAATCAATAGATTATTGCTTTGCAAATAACTCACGGCATTATTTAGTACTGGTGATAATTCAGTGATCTCCTCTTAATAATTCCATCAACAAATTAAACGAGCTGCCTTCACCTTCTGCACGTTTTGCAGTTAACAATTCTTTTCCTGCCTGGCATGTTCTTTGTAAATCTGGAATTCTTAACAGTAACTCGCCAAATTTGGCAGGCATCTCTGGGTACCTTGCTATGGTATATTGTTGCAATGCCTGTAAAGCCTTTTCCTGAGATGCTCTAACCTTTTCAGGTTCCTTCAATTCACTTGTATCACTGGTCAACAACACTATTACCTTCATGCAACAGAAATTGAGAAGAAATTTATTAAGTCTGAAATATATATTAATTCAATGTTAATAACATGGTAATTCAAAGTAATAATTATATCTGTAATTATAACAGCACAACTTACAATCACAATTTTAAAACAAGAAACAAAATTTTAATGACATCAATTATATGTATTTATGAGGAAAATTTGAACTATATTATTGTTTGAAAATCTCTGTTAAGGGAGAACAATACAGTGATGCTTATATAGAGCGTGTTCTTACTTTCAGAAGATATACAGGCTTCATTGAAATGTCACTGATAAGGTTTAAATGTATATGTATTTGACACCTCTTAAGAATCAACATTTACTGATTATAAACACAGGAATTTCTTTGAATATATGTGCGTATACATGGCACAGTGATATGAATGTACCATGTGTCTTTGATATAACGTTATCGACTCAATTTGTATTTTCAGTCCATATTAAAATATACATCGGATGGTTTGTAAGGTGCTATTTGAACAATAATATTTTCTATTTTGTTTATAATTTAACATTAGTTAAAAATACCGATGTTTGGTAATTGTCATTGTATTGTTTTCCCTTAACATATTGTACATTCTTTATAGTCATATCATTAGAAATAATTAAAAAGAATATGAAAAGGTGTTTGAAGTTATAAAAAAAAATGTTTTAATTTTATTTTACGATCAGTTATGAATTTTTCATTGAACAATTACCTTCATCGCTACATATTCGTACTGATCCACTCTTAGCCTTCTCAAATTGTTAGTAAATGCGAGCATCCTCTCGATGCAAGTCGCCAAGCCAAGCTGTCTAGCCTGCTCTAATGTAATCGACTTGCCCAGAGACACTCTGATTTCACCGGGAGTACTCATACTGCGAAAGCAGCACGAGAAGAGCAATAGCTCGCACCAGGAGTTAATTAACAGACAGATTTGATCGTCAATGGAAATGTTTTTAAACAGCGGCAGACTCTTGCACCATTTCACTATTTTATACAGTCGATGATCAGCAATGTTACAAAGGTTCGATAGAAAATCAGGATGCTGGGTAGAATTGCCATTCGTATTGCTACCAATCTGGGAACTACTAGTAACAGACGTAGCTCGTTGTTCGTTATTAACAGCAGAAACATTAGAACATGACCTGTCGTCTCTCCTGTTGTTGGAATTTCCATTTCCAGCTGTTCCATTGGAGGGACACTCAACACTTCCGTCACTTCCTGTTCCGGATCCAGAACCAGTTCCGGAACCCACTCCTAATAACATCGAATCGTTATTTCTAGTAGCATTCATTCCAGCTTGAATTCCAGACATGCGATCATTGTCGTTGTAATGCCACAAATGTTCTACGTCCATAATGTCTTGCAAAAGTTGCGGCACCACCTGTATCTTGTGCGAATGATTCGAGTGATGTCTACTAGGATAGTGATGTTCGCTTCCCGATGGAGCTGGACTACAATTCCCTCCCGTGGCCAATTTGTCACTAGTCATACCGCTCGCAGAATTACTCACAAGACTTGCTGGAAGAGTGTACGTACACTGATAGGTACTTCGTCCGCCCCTGGTGCGATCTTCTCTAATAGCCTCAAGCTTCATACCTGTTAACAACATTATATTTTAAGTAGAAATAAAAATAGATTTACTTCACATCTTTAATTTATATCTACACAAATTTGAAGAAAGTAACATTTTGTACTCGAATTCTGATTTAAGCAAAACATTTCAGACAACACTGGACTCTCCATGAAAGATGTTGAAAATTAGACTTGACATCTATATCTAACTCTATACGACTATGTAGGATGCGATCACCTATGATTATAGCGGTGAAATGATTAGATCTCCGCATGAATCTAAGCTTAATCTAACTTTAATCATAACTTTTGAACAGGAGGGTACCGACGATTTATATCCCTAACGATCTCTCGAGTCATAGGCTTCTTATTGATGTACCATACTTCCTGCAAGCTATTGTCCTAAATACTTCGTCTAGATTACAATTCTTATATAAGTACATGATTACTAACGAGGTGAAGCTAATAAGATATTATTAGGAAACTGAAATTTATAGTGTATGATATAGATATAGCAATTAATTAGTGTCTCGATTTCATGTATAACTTATTTTCCGTACTACTTAAAATGCTATTAAACCTTTCATGCCGAGTACATATGAAGATATTTATGTAAACTGATTTTTCTACATCATAGTACATCATTTTTAATCTTCATGTGCAAGTATATTGAACTAAATATTTAACAACTAAAGATACTGTTCTCTCAACATACCCATATTGAGGCACTTGTCAAAACGACAGGCTGGGCACTTCTTTCTGGTGGCAACGGTGACTGGACAGCCCGCGCCTCTAAGGCACACATAATTTTTCCGGTTTTGGACGGTGCGTTTAAAGAATCCTTTACATGATTCACACGAGAAGATTCCATAATGGAAACCGCTGATCTTATCACCACAAATTGGACATGGACTATTGATCAGTTGTTGTCTAGTGGAGATACTGGAAGGAGCTGAGGGTATTCGACAGTCTTCTTGATCATCAGGAGCGGTATGTCCTTCAGGGGAGAGTTCAGAACCCGGTGTAGAGGAAGAATAATGATGAGCAATGGACGAGGCTGTTGCTGGCAGATGAAGCGGACTTCCCTGGGCCACCTGGTGCTGATGATGTTGCGGATGTCTTGGTTGTTGGACGGGTGAATGCGTAGGTGGGCTAAGAGAACCGTAGCTGTAACAGCTGCTTGAGGCATCCGAATTGTTCCTCGAGAGAGAATGCGATAGTGACAACGATAAAGAGGAAGTTGAATTGTTGAAGCTGTGTCGCGAGAGAGAAAGCGACGAAGACGGTACCGGACTTCCTGCTCCTAAAGCAGAATGGCGTGCTGCATGAGGGCTCTGTGTTGGCGAACTAAATACGCTGTATGCCGAGTGAATTGCGGAATCTGGAGACGGCACCTGATGAAAATATTTAGGAGAAATATTAACAAATTTATTACATTACTTATATCACGAGAAGCAAGCTTTAACATAATTTTTATCTCTTTATGTTGAATATCAGTAAATATTAAGTAACCAAGAGGCGTCATTATGATTTTTGATGACCTTAGCTGACCCATGTTTTTCTATACAGACTGATGTTCTGAGTATCTATACGAATATTTAAGAAATGAAACTGTCTTACACAATTTAAAAAAAAATTAGTGAGTGAATTTAGTTTGTCACCGTACAGTACTGAAATTCCACATGAAACAATCGCTAATGACACCCCTTAGATGATTGATTAAAGAAAATCTATACATTCTATCAAAGTTCCATTACCTGTGATCTCGTATGACTATGTTTAGTCAAATGATGTCTAGGATTTAGAACTGGACTGTGATTTGGAGTAGAACTATTGTAACCACCCAGTAGTTTCCCTACGAGAAGAGGCAAATCATTTTGTTGTGTCTGTTCAAGGTTCTCTATGTTGCGTTGTTGTTGTTGTTGCATCTGTTGGCCATGTGCCAAAGGTAATCCAGTGTCATGAAAAGAACCAAATGCAAATCCAGGACTAGACCGAAAGTCAGGTTCTGGTTTTATAGGAAATTTTTGCTCTATAGGGCCCGGACTCGCACCGCAAACTTGGACACCTTCCATGGATGTGTCCTCGTGTGTATCCTACAAAGAAATAATTGCTATCAAACTTGAATCTAGTTTATGTATAGATCTAGATTACGCGATTAACCAGAATTATAGATTCTTGAAATGAAAGGATTATATTAATTTTACTGTGAAGTTCAATGTTACCTGATTTGTAATTGTATTGGAAGACATTTCTTGGTCAGACAATTCACCTTCCCATGACATGGGTCTCTCTGGTTGTTGCTGGGAGATATCATTTCCATCGTAACAACCATTTCTATCTTCGGCATCTCCGTCACCTATTTTCTCTCCACCCTGGTTCCCCGGCACGTCTCGTTTCTTCTTCGTACGCAAGTTCACTCCACGAAAATCAATCTTGCTTATTTCTACGTCGCTATCTTCTGCATCGTCATCCGCAGTGTTTTGAGACTGAAGGACATTAACTCCAATGCCAATCCCGATGCTGTGCGAGGCGTTATTGATGCCGATCCCTGTGGTGGATACAACGTTCGCATTTCCACAGTCCAATACGGAGCCACAGCTTGAAACTACGGACACTGTGACGCCATTCTGGCCGGTTAGATACTTACAAATGCCTTTGCCTAAAAATTAAAAGTCGAGTTTACATATCTCAGCATTTTAAGTCGCACTCGTTATATAATTCTATTTCACGTGGCGCGTAGACTCTTCATACGAAACTAGTTTTACTCTTATCTTTTTGTTAGTTTAACTAAAATTAGTGGCGACGAACCATTTTACAAATTTACATAATTCAGATGCTTTTAAATTTAGAAATGTTGAAACTAACAGTGGTCTGGCATAATTAATTACCATCGTGTATATCCTGATTGTTCGGTACGTTAATCGTGGTGACAGAAACGTTCTTTCCTGTTTCCGTGGAACGGGCAGCCGTGATCGTACACGAAGGTCCGCTAGGAGTCGAGGAACAGCAACTTGTCGAGGAAGTAGTCGAAGTGGTAGTCGTCAGGGAAGAGGTAGAAATGGTGCAGGAGACAGAGACGGAGGCGGAGCTGTCTGGAGCAGTGGAAGTACTGGATGAGGAGACGGATGCACAGGAGTTCGTTTTCCAGGACTGCGAGGCTGGCCACCAAGCGGGGCCTGGTCCTGGTCCTGGTCCTGGGCCCTCGCTGGGCCCGTTTTGCTCCGACATCCTCAGCTCGTTATTCTGTTACACGCTCGTGACGCGACCCGAAGTCTTTGAACGGTCGCGAAACCTTGCGGCATCCTGGGAAGAACCTCTCTAGCTGCGCGGTTACCAGTCTCCGCGGCCCTTGAGCAAACTGCCAACTTCTTTGGGTCACATCCGCTCGAATTCGAACATAGGGAAAGGCTCTGCCTGGAAGTAGATAAAAATTGACTGAAAAACAATTTTTTAACCCTTTCTATTACCTATCAACTTTTTCATTTCAAGGGGGTTCTGAATTAAATGTATTGCAACAGAATATTACAGATATTTTCCTTTTATTATAAATAGTAAATGAGTGAAGATACATTTAACCATTTATCTGAATTATTTACGAGGTCCAAGAGAAATGTCGAGTCACATTCGACATAGGAGTGTAAGGGCTGATACGATGCATTTTTCATTCACTTACAGTTATATTCAAGAAGAAATTTAGACCAAGGTGGATTGTCAGTAAAAGAAATTTTGAAAACAGTGTGTGGGACACATTTTTCTTACCACCATACACGAGACAAATTCGAAACGCATATTACTAATATTTTAATGACTTCTGTCGCGGAAGGTAGAATAAAGTACATTTTTCTTATGATCTCACATGGTCACATTGAGTAATCCCTTCAATGTCAAAGATTGTTTACACGGCCTTAAAGTCAACGACAAAATATTTCACGTTTCAAGGTGACCTCGATTTCGCCATGAAAACAAACTGCTTGATTTATGTTTTTACTGACGTATTGTATACACCATACACCTCATGTTCTAAACACTAAGTCAAATCATTTGAGCAAAAAATTATGCATCGTGTTAGAACTAACACTTTCTGAAAAATATCATTTGAAAACATTTCGAAGTGCATAAGTAACGTTCTCATTACGAGTTATTTAATATTGAAACTAAAATAGAATGACCGGTTTACAATAAAATAATGTAGATTTAAATGTAGGTTAATGAAAGTTAATTTTGGTTTAGTCATTTGTTTATTGATTTTAAGATCGTTTTCAGTCTTAAAGTGTATGTCTTACACGGAGGTTTAGTATTATCGTCTTAGCTTATAACATGGAGTCAAACTTATGACGCACATAGCAGTTTAAATATGAAAAGCTTAAATCCTATTTGCCCAAGGATTGAGTTTTCAGTACAACACTGAGTATAGTTTGAACAGTTTAAGATTTCTGGAAATGTATATAATCTTCCACAAAATTTTATATAGCAATGAACAATTTCACAATGCGACATATTTTGAAAAGAATATCACTGTTATAGTTCCCATATTGATAAGGTGTGGGTTAAGGTAGTGTTGTATAATTTTCAAACATCCTATATAGTGACTACGGTGAGTGTGCAGTGTCTGGATGATCAGTCAATTCTCGGATTGCAATCAAGCAGAAATCAACCATTAAGCAAAATAAGCACGTGCTTGGGACAAGGAAAGACGCACCACAAAAATTTCCTACTACGGAATTAATGAATCTTTTCAAACTCGCAGATCTTAGAATTAAAGAATATTAATATTAAAGAATATTAGAATAGCTCCAAATCTTGGAAATTGCAAGGTTCTAAATTTCTAAAATTCCAATGTCCCAAAATACTACAATTTAAAAATGCTAAAATCCTAAAGTTTCAAATTTAAAAAACTTCCAAATCTGGAAATTCTATAATTTTTATAGTTTGAAGTCTGAGGTTAATATCTTGAAATCATAAAATCATAAGAACCTAGAAATTTATGATTCTAAAATTCTGAAACTGTCTGTGTATTTAAAAGTCGAAGTTAAATTGATTTGAAGTAAAATTCGTTTAAAAAAAAGCGTAAATACGTATCATAATACTTTATAAGTTACAAAGTGTCATGAGTTTAATACAGAAATCGACAGAAACAGAAAAGTTTTTTGAAGAAAAGCAGTGATCACGATCGAAGACATATTAGGTTGCAAGAGTTTACCGACCGTCTAGGGAAGCTATGGAAGTGATTGTACACATCCAAGTTCTACTAGTGTGCACAGACGGTCGTCCCGCAAGGCCGGTCCACTTCCGGTCCGGCGAAGCTGAAGGCTTTAATCGACCTTCATGCGGAAACGCAAACGCAAACACGCTGCGTACTCGCACCTTTTGTTTGCAGCTGATCACGCAACACGATATAATGCACCAGACGGAGAAAAACTGGAACAAAATCGCCTTCTGTATCCGTTACAACTGCTTAATATGTTAACACCGTTAATTATTTCCAGAAGACACTACAAAGGCGTAGCTTAGTACCCGTTAGATACGAGCTAACGTACTCTGAGACACCAGTTTAAACGCACTACATCTTGACATTAGATCTACTGCACACTTAAAAAACTATGATTATTCCATCTTTTTTGAAAAGACTTCACCTTCTGAAAGAGTAAATGAGAAAGATTGAACTTTAACGAAGTTAAACGCTGATCAAATGCATTACTGCAATTATAATAAACACGATATAATATTTAAAATTAGAAGATTTATGATTAAACATAACCCATGTACTTTATGGACTATAAAATCACGTTACGTGATTTGTGAAAAGTTCGCAGGCGCAAAGCAATAAATAGTTTGCGGACCTCGACATAAATGCAAAACGTTTTAACTTTTTTTAAGGAGATAGATTATGAATCTAACACATGTGACTAATATCTTATACAACATATTGTAGGATGTGTGAGGTACGAAGGTAATAGTACATGTGTGCGTGCATTATGCAAGCGTTTGTAAATTGCGATTTCGAGAAAAAGTAAAGTTATTTCTTACTTCTTTATTGAGGTTTGCATACAGTCCACAAGAAGTGAACCGTATAATAAAAGCGAAAGAGTACTGGTTGGAAAATTGTGAAAAAATTGGTTTAAAACTGCAATATTATACGTATATAAAATGATTGTGTAAAGAGAACATAAAGAATGCGTTAACACATGGTAGGCTTGATATTTTATTACTAACATCCAGTCGCCAGCTCTGCCATTTTCAAACTATTGCGTTGACCAGATGATTCACGAGAAACAGAACACCTAAATATTTTTGCTAGATTCAAAGATAGTGTTACAGAAAAAAATTATACTGTTCAACGAGACAAATATAGTGAGTTAAAATAATTTTCTGATTTTCTGTCTTTTGAAGGTCAATTCTTAAAAAACAAAATTACTTTCTTTTCATTTAGACAAAATTTAATTTAGAAAATATTCTTAAATAGCAAAATGTATTTTTGACTTCATAAGAGTTGCACAATAACATGAAGTTACTTCTGTCTTCATTTAGACAAAAGTATGTGTACTTAATATCATATATATTTAATTTTTGCAATTTGAAATAAATCGAATTCGAAAAAATTCGAAGATGTGACACTTTTAGGCATTCCATAAACTCAGTGTTAAAGAAAATTTTAAGTAACTTAAACGTTAATCAAGAAAATAATTTCCACCATTTTCCAACGCTTTTTGCCAGCGTGATCCTAAAAAAAGTCTTTCGCGTTTTAATTAAAAAAACTTTGACTGCTTTACGGTGCCCTTAACATATAAAAGTATAAGTTCCGATGGAGTCGAAAGTAGCTGGAATTTTCGTGGTGAATTAGTCGCTCGAAGAAGATGAAGAGGATTAAAGAACACGGACATTGAGCATCAGACGATTGTATTGGCACTCTTGAAGGTTCGTAGAGGCCACGACGATGGTAGTTACAACTACGGCTGCGACGCCGATGGTAAGGTCAAGGCCCTCTACAAACGCCCTACCCAACTCCAATGTACCTTCGTGGTCACGTGACGTGACTCAAGGTCTTTTCTCCCTACTCTGACTGGCACACCGGCCATGCCACCCGCCATGCCATCCGCGATGCACCAACATCGCTCTTTTTCGTATATTTCAGCAAATGCACAACTTCGACTTCAACTTCTTGCCAAATTCTACTCTTTGTGTACAACAAACCGCTCTTAACTGTTCCTTTATACCGTAGAAAAATCAGGTGTACAGTTAGATGCTTCAGCACACGTTGCAAAGGGATCATTTATTCGATTAAGAAACCTATTCGTAAATCAAATTAATCCAAGGGTTTAGTGGACTCTTCAGAAAAGTATTCATTCCAAAAATTAGGAGAAATTTTAATTTTTGAGAGATTTTTTCTTGAAACAAAATGGGGAATGAATACTGGACTTGGTTAAAAATGTCAGAGTTTTAGGTTGATCTACTGTTGATAGATGAAATGATTTTCATTTGCAATATATTTTGGGAATTTAATAGAGCTAAAGTTTGATAGCAGGCAAAGGAAGTTTCTATTATCGCATAGGTTGTTATGACACACGACTTTTGTTAACATAACGTAATATGTACCATGTTAGGTGAATTTCGATGAAAGAAACTAACCATTTTAAGAACGCTAATTCAGTGAATGTATACAGTTACTGATAGTTTGTAATCAATGTATACATTTAATAATTTGATTAGTAAACATATGTACAAGAAACGAAATGTATATTTTGCATAGTAAAATCACACATATATTTAATTTATTAAAAGAAAAATTGTATTCATTTTGAAAAACATTTGCTAGTAATTAAATGAATCAGTTAGATAAGATCAAAGATTATTATAGAAAGGCACAAGACTTAAAATATTCGCTTTTGTGATACTCGGGTTTATTATTAAAAAGTCAAACTTAAATCAATAGGACATATAAGAACGTATCAATTCATAGTGTTTTTTTTATTTCTAAAATTTGTAATACTAATAGTAATACTAATTGTAATACTAATAGTAAGTCAACATCAAGATTAACATAAAAAGTGGGTTTGTACCAGCAAGTCTCACATATTAAGCGGATAAAAATGCAACGTCACTAAAGAAACGACCTTGTTATCACCTAAAGTGTAACGATGACAAATCTCATGAAAAAGTCAATATTTAAAAGATGACCATTTAATAGATGTTTTTTGTAACTGAAATAATTACTATGAAAAACTACCACTTGAGTTAATAAATAATTTTCTGGCTCAGCTTTCCGTTTATTTTTAAGAGATTAAAATGAGAAAGTTTTTGGTCCAGTACAGTAGACAACATACTAGAGATTAATTGTATAGTAGAGAAGGTATTGCAGACACATATATTTTTTGACGTTACATGCAAGGTATTATTAATGTTCGTTGTGCAAAAGGCAGTAACGTGGGAATACCTATCGATATCTCGTAGACATTCCATTCCATTCCAGTGTGAAACTCTATCAAGGCAGATAAAACAAATTCCAACAAATTTGTAGTATTACTGATATTTGATATATGCAAAGAAAAAGATTGTAATTGGAACTTCATAGGAATTTGAAATTACGTCCATAAAAACTTGTACCAATACGAAAGAGCTGTGCATATTTGTTCACATACAATAGACCGATGCAAAAGGTATTCTACTTTATCGGTTAATCGCACTATCTGAAAATGAATTTTCCGCTTGTCTATCGTGTGATACAATGTTCGTGTCTCGATAGAAGGTGTAAGCATGGCAGGTGACGCGGAAGAGGGATCGATGACCTTAGGAGTACACGCTGGCTCTATTTTGAGCAGGTCGTATATTGTGCTATAGGCCTCGATCGAGACACGGAATGACCATGAAAGAAATACGGGAAGCCACGTTTATTTTCTTATTATGTTAGTCTCGTCATTATCCACAAAACATGGGTCAAGTGAAACGTCATTTGTCAGACGATACTTTGCCAAGATACTCTGTCAAGAAAGTAGATTATTGACTTACTGTCTGACGACACTATTCGCTCAAATTATTTAATCCGGTACTAGGTTAATTTCTCTATTTATAGAAAGGTTAAGCTCTCTAATTGTAGAAAGAAAGATTTGCCATGGCGTAATTTTACGAAATCGGATGTTTATTTTACGATAATATGTAACGACTTTGTAAAGAATTTGTAGTAACAAAAATAGTTGTGTATTTCTTAATCTTCGATCATTAACCTCCTAAGCGTGACGACTCGTCATTAAACTGATCAACTTTTAGTGCATAATGGTATATTTATTAAGAAATTACTTTTAAATTTTTCATCCTGTATTTTCAATAAAAAGATTATACATGAGATATGTAATAGTTGCCCGTCATCTCATGTTTCTTTTTTAGCTTTTCTATTGACCTTTAAGAGATCTACGGAATGAAATGTCAAATCAGGTTATAAAAATTCTTCAATGTTTCGATTGCTTCACGGTTTTTGCTGTGAAAAAAACTATGGTATTTTGCTGATGGTGGTTTTTTATTATTGCTTATTTAACATAGAAGTTTTGCTATTATCCACAAATTATATCAGTATTGATACATCGTTGAGAATTAATATCGTTAATAAATGAACATGCGACTTTGTATGTCATTTAAATAAATTTATGTATATCATCTCTGTCTAAAGTCTAAATCTAAACAACATACATAATTCTATCATAAAAATTCTAAAATTAATTCTAATTAATTCTATCACCAGTTTTTATTCATCCTTTTAACTTAATCGTGCTCAAATAAGCATAATTAGATTTGAATGATAAAATTATGTATCAAATTAGGTTAGATTACGATAAGTTTTAGATTTAAATAAGGCTGAATCAATTAAAATGATAAAATCACGCACTAAATTCTGCTTCGGTCATTCTTATTCAATTGAATGGTTCTTAATGGTATTATCGATATTTATCGATAACAGTACTTCTATCTTACAGTTGCAAAAAACTCTGTTCAGTTTTTTGAGCCTTATAGAATAAATAAGTGGTACGTAGGTTAGACTGTGGGTCAACCACTATTTCTAGTTATGGAATGTGTAAAGCAAAGACTACTATGATTAATATTTGTTTTTACTTATGATGAATGTAGTATTTTACTAAACTTTATTTTCAATTTTTAAGTTTTAAAACTTGATAAATGTGATAATAAATGATAATACAGATATTTCTAAATTTCGAAATATAAAAGTTATGACTGTTTCCACAATTTTATACTGTTAATTTAAAATAGCAAAACTTTAATTATCAAATAAAGTATGTTTCATAGAAAGACTTGCATATCGGTAATGTGAAAGGTTGTTTCTATCGAGAACTGTGTACACTTTCTAAAGCGATATTAACGAAGGATAAATGTGTAGACACTTGTTTTCAGTACACACTAGAATGTCTACTAATTTAATGTTAGTCATATTAACCACACATTTTCTAAAAAAAAAAATACTAACATTAAATGCATTTTCTACAAAATAAAAAAGAACATATATAATTTTCTTTCCAATTAAATTTAAGTAAACTTATCAATTTAAGAATTCTACAGATTAGATGTTTAAATCAACTGTTAATTAGAAACTCCTTATCGTCTCAATTTATTATGTAATTTTTACGAGATTTATTTCCTTCGTTTTATTTTAAATTTCACACTCGAGGTAACCACTGTTCCGCTATTTATTGCAAAGATACAACTTTCTTTACAAGAATTCACAATTAAATTTCCTGAATGGTATTCTAACTATGAATCACACTATTACTTTGAATGTAATTGTACGATTTTAACAAAAATTTGGGCAATTTCTCTTTCATTTTTACCGTGATTTACATTTAATTACACACTGTGTAATTACATCTTTTTTGTCAAATTTTTTACATTACTGCTTTTTCTGATTTTGTATACACATGTCAGTAATTGTAAAATTCTTTCGGATGTAATCTATTTGACTTTGAAAGAATCATCATTATATTGGATCTGTAATTTTTTGTTTTGGATGAATTTAGATAAAATTAGATGATCTCAGATAAATTTAGATAATACTAGATGAATGTAGATAATTACTAGATGAATTTAGATAATACTAGATGAACGTAGATAATTATTAGATGAATTTAGATAATACCAGATGAACGTAGATAATTATTAGATGAATTTAGATAGTACCAGATGAACGTAGATAATTATTAGATGAATTTAGATAGTACCAGATGAACGTAGACAATTATTAGATGAATTTAGATAATACTAGATGCACTTAGATAATTTTAGATAAATTTAGAACTTGAATAAAAAAATTGAAATTTAAGTTTGACCTGGAATTCATAAGAATCTCTGAACGAAACCCTTTTAACGTTTGCACAGCATAAAAATAATCAAATTTGTTAAAATTGCAAATGTTTAAAAAATAACGAAATTCGTTGCATTTTAAAAAGCTGGTATTTGCAGTTACATCAGTTAAATAAAAAAAAGAAACGTAAGCCAACATTGTTTCGTATAATGGATTTTCACGTGTATGCAACAAACAAATATGCGAAGATATTGCATTAGAAGCTTTCCTCGCCACTATGTCACGTACAATACATATGAAAAATACTGGATTCGACGTGGAATCTTTCTCTCTCTGTTTCACTCGAACAGTAGGCGCAGGTTTTCCTTTCACCCGAGCCAATGGTCCCAAGTAACCCTAACTGCGCACATGTTTAATATCTTTTGAACACGGATACGTAACCTGAACACATATTTTCTGTACCTGTGCGAGGTTATGACTGCGTGCCAACATCAAACATTCACGCTCCTTTATCGTTCTAATGCGTGAAAATGTTTTGGCCAACCGCATACTTTCCCCATCGCCGGTGCCCTTTGACTTTTAACTTTGATATTCGGTTTTACGACAAACTTGTAATTCGGGTCATTGTAATCCACGTTTAAAAGAAAATTTATCTATGGAAAGAAATTTTTTTGTAGATGTGTTAGGAAATTTGACGACATATCGTTTGGAGTAGTCATAACAGAGATAGGAATTAGTCTTAGTGCTTATTGATGTTAATTTGAAATATGAATGTAGACAACTGTATTACAAAAAGTTAACCATTCAGATTTTAAAGATACATGTGACAAACTCTTTTCTTTTAAATTCCTCTATCTTTCAAAAAACTATAAAATTTACAAAAATGCCTAACACCACTCATAATTAAAAGAGAAACAGAAATGTTTGCACGTGTCAACAATTACATATATTTGTCAAGTTAAGAAGCCAATTATAAAATTTTATAGGGACAAGTTTAAATTTTTAATGAGACAAGTTTAAATAATGAACTTGTTCCCACTGAAAAAGCACCAATTAAAGAAACATATTCGAAAACCCAGAATATTATTTCCAATTAAATTTTAAACCTAAGAAGTACACGTAGCATGAATTCCATAAGAAAGATACTGAGTGACTTCAATAATAAAACCTTAAGGAAACATTCCTCGATAATTTATATCCGCTGATTAACACTAAAATTACCAAAAACCTCATTTTACCCTTTTACAAATTTTTCACTTTAATTTGCAAAATTTGTTAAAACAATTTTTTTAGAATTTTTGCTGATCTTCACGAAGATAGAGAATTAATGTGTATATCATTTATTTATTTATTTTTTGACTTCATTTTTAATTTCAGAGTAAGTGTCCATTGTACTCCGGTTTAGTGCTAACCAAAGAGCTATTTTCTTTTATTTTATATACAGTATTATTTTTTTTCTTATTTAACATCAATGTAGTATTAAAGAAGTATGAACTTCCTCATAAAAAAAAATATAAACTGATTTGTCATAACTGTCACTTGTTTCGACTATCGATTCAATGATCAGCAACGCAAAAATATCAAGAATGTTTATTTTTCATTTGGTGTGTGTCTCATATGGAGCACTCTGTACGTACACAACGATCGAGGATATTCAGTGGTCTGGTCTGGGTGTCAATTAAAATTATTATAGCCGGTCGAGGAGCATTTTTGAGCAGTATCAAAAACCGGTTCGGTTCGAGATCGGCTGCAACTCGCTGCTACCGTCTCATATACACTGCTGCATTTTGTTTTCGCTTGCACCAATGAGATTGAGTCGAAACAACTTTGTAGCAGGAAAGTAGCATTCTTGGGAAAAGATACTTGAAAATGCAGAATTCCGAATCCAGTACTAATTAGTTTGTTCAGGTATGAAGTTTTTAACTGTGGGAAGTCTTGGAGAATATTAACTTAACTAATGTGAAGTGAGTCTTTAGATAAATGATTATGAACGTAACAAATGAAGAATAAGAGCGTGATTGAAAAAGTGATAACGAGGTTGCATGTGTACTTACATGTATACATTTTGAGATTTAAATATTTGCAAGCTTAAGTATTTGAGGATTTTTTAATTTTGATATGTGAGGGTTTTGAATATTTAAATAATCACATTTTCGAATTTCTGGATTTGAATATTTAAATGTTTGAGTGCTTGAAAATTAAAAATTTGTAAGTTAGGAATTTAACAAGTTTGGTATTCTTAAATTTCTGAATCTCTGAATCATCAAATTTCTAAATTTTTAAACTTGTAATCTTCCACATGTTCAAATGACTAAATTTCCAAATGTTTAAATTATCAAATTTTCAAATTTCTACATGTTCATTATATCAATCCCAAAATTAAAATTCCGATATTCCAAATACAATACAAATCAGTTAAATAAATTTAAAACTTCAATCAATAAATAAACATTCAATTTCATATGTTAAATCGCATCAATAAAAATTGGCCATATAAAGTCATACATATTAATGAAAATAATCTTTTTATTATAACACAAGACATCAACTTCACGTAGGAAACTATAAAAGTGGTTGGTATTTTAATACCCAGTCCATATATGCAAGTATCGATCATGGAATGGTGTCTCATTCATGAATCGATTAAATGAAAATCCACCTTAATCTGGATTATCCAATTGAATGTCGCATTTAAACTCGCACGTTGGATTATTAATGTTTATTTAAGCAACAGTAAAATTAATAACCATTACTGATACCACATATTTCCTTCGGTTAATTTTATAAAATGCAGGTTGCACCGCAGACGCGATTCAAGTTAAACCTACACGATCTCGCATACCATTTACGATGTATTCATGAAAAGGTGACAGCTTCCTGCTGTTTCAGTTGCTAATGCCTTGTTATCTGCCTTCCCATACTTTTGCTACAAGTAATTGAACGCCGATAAGAATTCTGTTTAAGTTATTTAATATTTCTCCTGCAATTTCTTCGCAAATTTATCTTCTTCATTAACATTACTAGATGTAACATAAATATTTTGAATTCATTCGAAATTCAAAATTGAGTTCATTCTTCAAGATTTCAAACCTTGAAATTTTGCATCTTCAGATTTTGAGATTTCATGAATCCAAATATTGCTGCCACTGACAGTTCAACCCCAAAAATGCAAATTTTAACATTATGCAAAGATGCACTAAAGATAGCATTTACAAGATACTACAGAATTAATTATTACACACAATCGTTAATTAAAATTATGACATTTGATAACAATAGAAACATGATGTAGACACCTATTGAATAGCAGCAAATTTGGAATTTTTATAGTCGCGTCGCTAACAATGGATATGATGAAACCAGATATGAAGACGTTCGTATGTGTCATATATCTCATATCTTAATGGAACAACTTTTGGCACAAAAATGTATTCGAATACTGATCGCTCAATTTTGAAAAAAAATGGTACACAAGTATTTTGGTTTAAGTGCACGAGTCGGGAAAGTCTTACAACCTCGTTGTCGCTTTTTTTTATTAACATACATGCGCATACGTATGCGGTGAGTCAGTTACGAACGGGTATAAGTTATCTCGTATGAACTATGTGTTCGCAACTTTTCAGGGCTTACGACTCTCGCAATACCTTGAATACACACGAAGCAATGTTGACTTTTTTGTGATCACATTGTGACACGATTTGGTGACATAGAAGTACTATAAAACATCGTGAAGCTTAAGGTTCAAATGAGACTACGTAAACGTTCTATATTTTACATACAAAATGGCTGGTGGAGGATTAATTTTAGAACAAAATGTGAAACAATTCGATGACACAAAATTGAAGTAGCATTTACATTATTTTAGATCATTTTACACACATATCAATTTAGAGCTTAATATCTGTTGAAAATAGACGTTCATTTCGTTAATGTACGTATAAGGTACAACTATGAGACAATTCTATGACAACCAATTCATACTAAAAAAGATCTTGAATCATCCTAAAAAAAAAGTTCATGAAAGATCTTAAAAACATTAGAAGAAAAACTCACATGATCATTTCATGCGTCAGGCTTCAAATTAACGCATCATACCGCCTATCAAATTGTCAATGCACAGGTCATTTCATATGCATCCTAATAGCAGGAATGTATGCAAAGATAAGATATCTTTAATTACCATAAACGTTAGAGACATTGTATACGCGGCGTATCGATCGAGTAAAAGGTTAAATATAAGTAAAAATGTAATTGGAAATTCGAGGAATTCAGAAAAGGTGAATAGAGAAAAGAAATAATAAGAGAAGAAAGAAGGAAGATTGCTGTTGAGTAGCTACAAGCGAGTGAGGTGCGGTCAGGCCAGTACGTCGGGAAAGGTTCATCAATATTCATAAGTCGCACTAGGCCTATCCGCGTCTCAAGGATCCAGGGAGTTTCCAGTATACCCTCCTTCTCCCTGCATCTTTTTTTCTCTTTTCACGTGCGGGGTGTGGAACTGCATATTCGTGAGCAAAGGTATTCATGCTACATACAGTTCTGTAATGTGCACGTACGCGCATACACCTATTTACATTACACCCAAGATCATTATATTATCATTTCATATTACTGGTTTCGCGTTGTCTGGTATGCTGTGCGAAGATACATTTAAATATACAAGGTGCTTCAGAAATAGGTGGCTGAACTTTAATGATCATCATTATTAGGTCTAAATACTTGTTACAACTTCAGCAATGATTACAGCTTGAACTAGTACAATTTCTTGCACGTCAATGTTTTAGAAACTTCAAAACGGAAATGTTTTAGAAACTTCAGTTTCGAAACGTGTATACTTTTTATTTTTTTGAAGAGGATTTCAACACTGTTACATAGGGATTTCGTATTGCAACGCGTAGTGTATCAACGGTCTAGAAAAGGTCAGAGACGTTAATTGCTGCTGTGTTTTAAATTTTATCGCATGAAAAAATAAACAAAAAAAGCGCGAAATTCCTTCCTTTATTTTACAAATTTCCATAAAGAATCACGTCAATAATTTTATGACTACACAGCAGAAAAGCAATTTATACCTCTTACATTTTCTCTAATATCTTTGACACGCTTACTAAAAATTAGTGCATGTTATTAAGAACAATGCAATATAATATAAGAGTACATAATACAACAAGAAAAAAGAGCAACCGTTTTATGTAACTTTGTGAGCGTCAATGCTTTCGTTAGCACACCCTGTATAGTAAAATAGTGTTTACTCGCTCGTTTACTTATCCACACATTACACACATATCGCGTTGCATGTACACATAGAACAGCTCGAGTATGCACATATAACATAGGTATACACTCTACGATCGTGATAAGATCGAGAAACAGCTTGCGCAATCTTGAGTAGCGATTACCACGAGAGTCAGTGTTGTGGACAGACCCTTCGTTGCCACGCCGCCGGTTTCAGCTGCATGTTGCACTCTGTATCAACATCAACGAAGTATATACCCGTTACCTTGAAAGCTTTAGGGCAGAGACGGGCATCAGAGAAATCTCGCGAAGCAACATGATACATTGTAACCCAAACAAACAAGAGTAGTTTGTTATACGGTAGCCTCTTGTTAACGAGATCGTTAACAATTTGTCGGATCAGTTCTATTCGAAATATGGCGGATGAAGATCAGTGAGAGGATCGTAAATTAAATCATTAGAAAATGATTACAAAGTATGATGACTACAAAATATTTTCTTGTGCAGCTCTGATCTGAATATTTCCCTTACAAGGTTGTAGGAACTCTTGAAAAATACTGTAAGATTTATCTCATTAGGTATGAATGTTAAAAGCCTTGTACTGCAACTAATTCTTGAACAAGTACTATTAAACAAGGACAAGTATTAAAGTCCTTGGGCAAGGACTCAGTTTTTAATAGTTACTAGGACACTGATGTTTGAGTTGGTCGAATAACGTGTAGCACTAACCTGGCCTTTTCTGTAGAAAGAAAGTTACCAGCGTCTTGATACTCCACATTTACTGCACATTATGGTTAGATACGATCTTTTGGGAACGAATGTGAAATCGAACATGTGAACTATTTGACTACTTACTAAATAAGTACTAAACTAAATATACCAAAGTTTTCTTGCGAAGAGTATCGATCTGCTTTTCAAATATTAGTTCAAAGGAAAATAAAGTTCTGCACGTTTAAGAGAATAATGTGGAGGTTATTTATTTACAGTAAAGCATATTGTGTACATATATAGGGAGAGTCTTGTAACATGACGATTTTAAGAAAGTCAAACCTGTAACATTACTACAAACTCGTAACTCACTGCAAGTTCATAAGTCGTAACTGTAAAATATTTTCAAGTTGATGTTATTTCCAGATCAGTGTTGTGATTGATTTGCTGTTTTACTGAGATAGATCATTTTCAGTTAAATGTTCTAATATTATCTTCTGAGTTTGGATGTCGAAGAAAGTTTTACGTAAAAGTGTGTTAAGAGACGTGATATTCAAAATGAATACTTACCAAGATATCAAAATAAGTTTCAGTTCAAGCCTAAACTGTTTATTACTACCAACATACTTTTGTAATCTGATTATAAGTAACTTGTGTATCTCTGTGACTTATGCAATTCTCACAGATTTTCGAGTGTCAGCGATAAACTCCATTTTTCCCAGAATGAATTAATAAAGCAATGTTAAATCTGGCGAACGGGCTGGTCAAATAGTACTACCATCAGCGATTGGGAAACATTCCATTTAATACCTGCTGTGCATGTCGAGCATTATGTGCAACCCATCGTGTCGATACATTCTTAAACGTATTAGAGACGGTACATCTTTTAATAGACCTGGTAATACGGAAGAGTGGAATATGTTTGATCCATTAATGAAATACGATCTAGTGATCTGCTGACCAATTATGTCAACCAAATGATACCCTGGTGATAGTGAATTTCTTGAGCTGTAGTGCATATTTTTAAAATTTACTTTTCCACGATTTGTAAATATTGCTCCGACTGTCCACAGATTAGTTGTACAAGTCTCATATCGATGCAGGAGCTTTGTCAAAATTTTGTGAAGTTTGTCACAAAACTTGCGTTTATCAAGGTCCGTGTAATTTTTGATGTATTGATATGGATGAGATTTCTGAGAATGAAGAATACGCAAAATATTACTCTGATACTGGAATTACGTGAGATTTGTCGAGTACCGTGATGTGGATTATGGATAGCATTCAACAAAAATTCAGTATTCTTTGTATTATACAATTTTAAGTTTTTATATATCGAAGGAATCTTCCGTTAGCATTTCACTGTCTTAGAGAAATCGAGTGAAATGGCTCATTTCAGGGTATTTGATTTTATATAATATTTTAGCTCCCGGCGCTTTTATTGCGCGCGCCATAAACGTTTATCACATTTTTCACAGTGACTAAACATGTCAATAAAAATAGCACATAATCTCGCAATGACTTCAATTTTTACTATTTCTGAGCTACGACAATGAGATAGGTGTTTACTGTTAACAGTATCTGAAATCTAACAAAGGCCGTGTTCAGGAACATAACCCGTCGTCATAAACGAGTTGCATTAATCACAGTGACTAACCTTTCTAACACAATATTACCAATTTGCAAATATCTCGATAACGATTGATTTCAGGATCTCATACCTTCAAACAGAACTTCACGCTTTAAACCCAAGAAAAATATTAGACATTTTAAAATATTAAACTAAAAATACCTCAAGTAACAAGAAAGCAATTCAAGGGTAAACCTTGAATGCAACTTCCACGGAGAATTTTTGTCTACATTGAATAATTTACGAGTTGTTTGAAGTCGTCACGTTACGAGACTCACCCTGTGCATATACCACATGATACGCATGGAATAGTGAGTTGAAAGCCGAGGTGTAGGGGTACCAACTTATGGGTGGGGAAAGATCCATGTAAAGTGGGGATTATACAGCTATGGGTAGGGGGAACATTTGGTCATATCTTCTCTGCAATGTTCATTTGAAAATGTTTCTTAATAAGAATATAGTTTAGATAGCTTTGAAAAACATAACTCTTTAAAATTTGCTGGCTACAACTTTTTAAATAAATGGATCTTCACGTTAAAATTGTGTTGCTTGAGGTTTTATCGAATTTTGAAGTTTTATTAACACTAGGTTTACAGACATTCCTTATATATAAAAACACCCTATTTTGAATAGATTAATACTTTAGTATTACACCAGAAATTTCTTATACACCTATCTCTACGAACACGCGTCAATTTGACGCAGGATATATTTAAAGAAAAACCACTTAGAAATATAATTAAACACTACAAGTAAGAAATGAAAATATATATTTATTGAAATTTTTTATTGTTCAGTAATATTTTAGTATATTACTTCAATATTCTACATTGATATTTTTACTTCCCTCTACCCTGTGAACTGCGATTTGTACCGCGACGCCGGGTCTGAAACCGACATACCGGCTGAGCCGGCCGCGTACGACTTCGAACTAGCGAAGTCTGTCGTTTATAAGGTATTGTCGGTGCATTCATATTTATTATTGTTGTAATTTTTGCACGGGTGAAACTAATTTACTAAAAATTTTATTTACATTACGATCGCGTCAAATTGACGCACTAGAGATAGGTATACCACGTAGCAAATTTCAATATTACAAAGCTTTTGAAGGAAATAGACTTCAATATATATTTACCTCGTTCAATGGATAAAAGTCAGTACAGGAGATGAAATAAAAATGCGTACGGTTTTTGTAACTTTCCTAAAAATTGTCCCGTAAACCTAGTGTTAAACCGAGACACTCTATATAATAGATTTAAGATGAACCTTAGATTACGAGATCGTGTAATCCCCGCGTAAAATTTTTAAAAGCCAGCTATAATGCGTGTTGATATATTGTAATCTTCTGTTGTCTTATCAAGCTTTCGAACAAAGAAAATTCTTCTGCGCTTACCGTTCTAATAAACGAAATAATTACTGCAAGGAACCAGCTATTTGGAGAACTGCATCTGCAATTAATCCAACACTAACCTGACCAGCACAACCGATTATTATAGTTTTCACCTGGCTAGCGTTCAACTGTTAGGGGCATTGTACTAATAATGGCAGTAATTCGCGCGATTTACTGTCACGTGAAAATGTTTCTTTTGGAGTAAAGCAAAATCACCGAACATTTTATAGATAATATTTCTGTAAATTACATTTTATATAATGTAATCTACGTCTGTGTAATCTAATATCTGTAGTTACTAGAGTAAACCTTTGTCGTCTACTATAAGTTACTAGAGTCAACTGTTTACGTGAAGATTTAAATTTAATTGGATAACGGGAGCCCTCGAGTTCTTGCGCGAATATTTAAAAGTAGAGGAAGATGATTTTATTTTATTATCAGCACTGTAATAAATATGTAACGGTGGATTTCGTTGCCGATATCTAATCGACATTCATGAGTAACAATAGCGATAATGTAAACAAAATATCGATAATAAAATTGGTCATCAAATTCAAATATTTCAAAGAATACTGGAATTCTACTGAAATTGTTTTGTCATGGATTATATCAAGGTTTTATGAAATAGTCCCTGCTTAAAATAGAATATATACATTTCTTTAATTTGTATTAGTTGAAATTGATGCAAGTAAATTTTAGTTTTGAAGGAACAATATTATATTTTCCTTTCGATTTTGTCTTAGGGTTTTTCCAACGATATCGATAAAAAGTTTAATAAATTTTATCTCGTTTTAAGAATACACTCCAAGAAAGTGGATCGCAAATGATTTGAAAGACTTTGAAAAGACGCATTTATGAATTTATCAGTAATATCAGATAGCAGCACGCGTTTCCATGAAATTCGAAATATCAACGTTCAGCAATGTGGATGAGTAATAATAATGGATTTCCATCACCAATAAATCCAATTGTTTATTTATTTCGTGTCAGTAAAAGAAAATTTATGTCCTCTAAGATATATTTTAAAAAATAAAGGACCTAAAATTTTTAACATTGTAAAACGTTTAACATTGTAAAACATTTAATAATTGTACACTATTAATATTTAATATTCTTTACCTTACTTGCAGTTAGTATCATCAAATTTTATAAACCTACTTTTCATGTATTCTCTATATTTTTTTCACATCAGTTTCCATTAACAAAATGAAAGACTAGCAATATCACTTCGTTATCAACTGAAGGTAACTCAGAAAAAACTATTTAAAAAATTAAAGCAAAGGCGGCAGATAATGTTACAAGACTGATTTCTTATTGTAATTATAATTACAGTTCTATTCTCGGTCAACAATTTCGCAGATAGATAAACATGATTCACCAGCTATTTTGAAATCAATTGAGCTTATTGACTTTGATAACTAACGTTATATAAAGCGCACAACTGCACAGGTAGCTGCAGCACGAAGCTCCTTAAAAAGCTACTTAGCAATAATTCTAAACAAAAATTATAATTTACCATCCAAATAAGGTGTGCTCAAAAAATTTTTGCAAAGGAACAGTTTTATAAAACTTACAATAATTCACATTAAACGAATAGATATTTTACAATATGTATTTGCAAATGGTTACACAATATTTTATTATTCAGAACAGTAAATGTAAACGTGTTTACGAATGTGCAACATGTAAATGTGTTTCCAAACGGTTACACAATATTTTAATATTTAGAACAGTATTTTTTAACGCGGTCAAACGACAAGTCTATCGCGGAATGAGAAATACACGACTAAAAGCATTTTTATAATTACCGGTACACATATGTTTGCACATATGTTAGCATATTGCACACATTGCATCAAAGTTGACTCAAGGCGAAAGTTTTGTTCATCTACAGTTAAAAAAAAAACCGTGCAGGTTTGTCAGGAATTTTGACAAGATTCTTTTCACTGCAGCAATATGCATGTAAGATAAAATAGCAGTCTTTAATGTGATGTCGATAACGTTATTGGCTGTATAGTCGTATACCGCTACAGGCTAACGCCCCATCCATTCGATCCCGTTTCCTTTTTTCTGTAACCGTCAGCCTCGAGCAAGCGATTTTCTCGTGCCCCACTCCTATTTTTCTCGCTACCTCCCATTCCTTTTTATCCGACTTTTTCGAATTACCGTATTTTCCGTTTCGGTATCGACAACCGGACAATTATCTACGTTAAACTGACAAGGAAACCTCACGACCTTCGGAACACTAATTTCGTTCAAACTTTGTACGATTGTGGAGTATATATTTGCAAAATTATAGCGACTTTCGGAAATAAAAGATTTCGAAGTTATCGGGTACTATAATATTTATTAATAAATTACAATTTGAAATAAAAAATGCACGATAAAACGTAATTGCTTCGATAAAAATCAATATGGACTTCAAGAAGCATTTTAATTTGAAGGAACTAAACCGGTTTGGTAGTTTTAGCGCTAAGTGCTGAGACTCGTCAGATTTATGTAATTTAATGATAATAATTAAAAACTACAATTTTCAGATTTGACTGAAAATGAAATGGAAGAAATATATTTGCTACAATTTTCTGTGAAGTAAAGAAAATTTATGTTTCTCATTTTGTCTAAATTAGGAACTCTTCGAATTTGAAGTAACATTCAATTATTTGTGGATGTAATTTTTCAAACTTCATTTTAAACAATAAACCTTGATTTTCTTTCGTTTAAAATTAATTTTGCAGTTCTACAACCACTTGTTATTAAAGAAAATAACAAATCTAAAATATTTAGAAAATTTAATCTCAGTAGAACTTATTAGACTAGTAAAATACTATAAAAATGTAGTGATGGTACGATAAGAATTTCTACAAATTCTTTATCAGCAATTAAGTCGTTATTACAATTTTTATGATCCGTACATCAGATAATTACAACGGTAGACTTCCCGTGTATGGTTATTTTCTCAATAAAATCATGTCTTATTAATTTTCATGGTTTTCTGTTATTCCGAAAAGAGAGCGGGAGAGAAAGGCACAAGTGGTGGGAAACGAAGAAAAAGAAAAAGAATTGCTGCTAGACAGAAAAAAGTGGATAGTAAAAGATAAGAGAATAGTTAAGCGCATAGTACAAGGGAATGAAGTTTCTCACGTTAAAAATTGAAATTATTTCAACGATACGAGTTTAAATGCAGATTTCTCTTAATGAACGTTGTTTCGTTATTTAAATCCAGCAGGAATGTAACGCAGGTAAAATGTCAGACTTTCGTTCGAAGTTCCTTGATCGAAGATAATGTGTCTACGCGTTAGATTCCACAGTTCGACCTTCAGTTTGATAACGCTAGGATAACGTTTCGACGAACGTGCATTGATCATCGCAAGCAAAGCGAACTTAACGAAGTCAAGTGAAATTTTACGCAGTGAAATAGCTTATAATAACACTATTTTTTACACGATTTTAAAAACAAATTTTCTCTCAGTTTTAATATAACCAATTTTTATGATAAATGAAAACGAAATTGTAAAAATAGATTTCTTATTTGCTTTATGCTTTTTATACACTAAAAATATTTGTTCTTATAATGCAAATTAAATTAAATACTTTATACAGGTTTCGTGAGATTTTTTCAGGAGGAGGAACATAAAAAATTATTTTTGCAAAATTTTTATATTATTTCTAAGTGAGAAATTGTTTCATTTACTGACAGTAAAAATGAATTCCTAAAAATTGACTTTGTGGTCAAAGTAGAATGTCTTCTCAAAGGGATTTAACACTTCTACAAATACACTACACTTTAAAATAAGATATAATTTTTGCAAAATTTTTATATTATTTCTAAGTGAGAAATTTTTTCATTTACTGGCAGTAAAAATGAAATTCTAAAAATTGACTTTGTGGTCAAAGTAGAATGTCTTCTCAAAGGGATTTAACACTTTTACAAATACACTATATTATTTCAATTTTATAGTGACATGTATATGTAACATGCAGAACACATGATTATATAGTAGACTTATTAATAATACATTTTTCATCAAGTGCTACATATGTATAACAGGGTAAATAACTTTAAACTATGACCTGTATACTTTCACAATTTCCCACCTACCATTACCTGAAAATTATAATGTTGTATTTTGAAGTATACATATGTATGAAGGTATCTTCCGTTAACCGAAGAGCGTTCTTATTAAAAAAAAATTATTATACATATACATTAGGAAACCCTTACACCTCACGGAAGCTATATTCATATACTTTCAAATAATTTTGCAAGTATAATTCTCGAATAATGTAGGTACAAAATCATGCAAGCGCGATTTTTTAATCGGCTACAGAGCCATCTGCTATGATAGTTTGCATAAAAAGTTTGTCTAGTGGAGCCCATAGGTGATTATTGTCAATACTTTAGAATATTAATATAAATTTTTATACAATTTTTTTAAATTTTTGTGTTACTGAAGTGTTGAGGTCCTAAGTCATCAAATCTCTAAATTTAGAAATTTCTAAATGTTCTAATATTCAAATTTTTTAATCTTAAAATTGTGAAATTTTCAAATTTTAAAACTTTAAATTTCCAAGCTCTCAAAATCATAATTTTCTAAATTCCAAAATTGTGAAATTTCCAATTTTATGAATATACAAACCCCTAAGTTAGCAAATCTCTAAATTCAGGAACTTCTTAAAGTTCTAATATTCAAATTTTTTAATCTTAAAATTGTGAAATTTCCAAATTTTAAGACTTCAAGTTTCCAAACTCTCAAAATCATAATTTTCTAAATTCCAAAATTGTGAAATTTCCAATTTTATGAATACTCAAACCCCTAAGTTATAAAATTTCACTCCCAAGTACTTAAATCCCCAAATTTTTAAGTCTTCAAAATAAAACATTGCCAATTCTTCAAATTTCAAATTCACCAATCCCTAAATCCACAAATTAAATGCTCAACATAAATCCCTAAAAAAAGTACAATATACTGCTGCTTTAGCATCTCCCCATTACAATAAACATACAGTTATTTAGAAAATTAAGTACACACTGGCTGAGTCTTATCTGTTCAATTAACAAAAAGGAAAATATTTTCCCGCAACGTGAAACAATTAATCATTAATTAACAACTCAAACATTTATATCACTTTATTAATCAAAACAGTACATTTTAACGTGACGTGCAAGTTTACATTCAATTTTTTTTATAAATATTGCTCTTACAAAATTAACATAGAAACTTAAAGAAATCGTTGAATAACCATTGTACAAATCCTTGTATAGGAAAAATGGTTATTATTAAACGATTCTTATTTAATAATGATTATTTATTCTTATCGAGCAAATAAGTTTTTTAATATTAATAATAATTTTTGTAGTACTTTCGTTTTTAAAGCGTAAGTACGAAGCATTACATATAGCATGATACGCATCACAATAAATTCACAAGAACAACGTATTTTTAAGGCCGTTAGAGTATTAAGTCCCCTTAACGGGTTCACATATAACACGGAACGTTCATATGCAGCGCGTTACAAGAGAAAGAAGTTGGTGGCACGCGATCGAAGAAAATCCCCAGGCACAAGAATCTTGCGTTGAGGAGCACTGATCTGCAGTTGTATATCGTTGTGTTACCTCGATGGTGGGGATGGAGGTGAAGGGTGCAAGAGGAGGACGCGGAGGGGCTCAAGGCCGGTCACGCTGTCAAGCTAGAAAGCCTGCGCGCCGAAATATCAACATGACTGTCCAACTCGGTTAGCCTTGCCTGCTGCTCCGATTACCTCGCCACGTTCGTAGACACGCGTTTATATCGTGTTCCAAACGCAATCGACGGAAATCATGAAAAATTCGTGTGAATTCCTTTCGTAAAAGTAGAAAAAGAGAGGCGTTAAATCGGCGCAAAATAAAGGAGGGAGGGAGGGGCGAGATACTAAATCGCGAGGCAGAGAAACGGAAGACACGAAGTTTTGGACAGGTGGTACGAGCTACGGAGGCTGACAGCTGATAGTTCGTGACTCTTGTATCGAGGGAAGTTACGAAACTCGTTACCACGGGAAAGGCTACGAACACGGCTTACAGGAAAGAAGTGGAATATACATCGGTGTGCGGAGCGTGCGTGTCGAATGCCTCCGCGGCTCGCTGGCAAGAAAAAGAAAGAGGAAGGACATAGAGAGACAAAAGGGACAACCGCTGAAAGGGAAAGACAGAGAGAGATCCGAGCGATCGGCGATCGATTGATCCGCGATTAAAATTCGCCGACTGTTTAATTATCAGGTGGACCACTGTCGATCCGATAACGCGATAAAATGATTTTCTATCAATGAAAACACGTTTTGCAGAAAAGAAAGACGTAAGGGGAATGAGATAAGAGGAGGAGGGGGAGAAGGAGGAAGAGGAGGAGAAGCAAAAGAGACGAGAGGAACGATGAAAGGAAAGGGGATAACGAAAAGTAGGAGGGAGTTGAGGGGTCATCGAGAAACATAACCTCTGTACGCGTAACGACGACCGACTACTCTACCCAAACGATTTTAGACTTTACCTTCGTCTCTGATATACTTACTTCCGCGTACCCGCGTTTCTTACCTTATGCTCCGTGCAATTCGACGCCCGTGACGACGATCGTCCGAAACTTTCCTGTCCGCGGACAGCGTCTAGGACACAACACTCTTGACAGTTTTCCACGATGATGTACGTTGCTGATACAGTTCTTTTTTTTATTGGCACACGAGGACAGATAGACCGATAGATCACACAACACTACCGACACTTTCGATACGCGACACTACGATAAACCTACAATCGGGCGTCTTCGTACGAAGTAACAGGCAATTGTAACAGGCTTGGCACACCTTCGCGTCACGTTACAACGAGTTACAACGAGAGCCACAGGCAGCTATAAGCACGGGCTACCTCGAACTCTCCGTCTCCGTCTCTGCTGTTGACTGGTGGCTACCTCACCACAAGCTCGTCTCGTACCTGTGTCTCTCTTTCTCTTTCTTTCTCTTTCTACGCTCGTGTGCGCCAGCCATTAGTACAGTGCATCGCCACCAGATGCTCGACGTTGCTGTGGCCGTGCGTCGATGTATGTGATGTAGTTGAATCTAGACTGGAAATTGATTTGAAATGGTACTTGAAACGTGTGTACAAAATAACAGAAACTGGAGCAACCGTTTCAAGTGAACTTTTTTTATACTGTTTTATCAACCAAGTTAAGCAAAACGAACTAACAAGTTACGGCAATGCTACAGGATAAAACAGTTTATTTAGATAATTCCTATTTACGATTTCTTTTCAAATCAAACGTATACTAACCGAGGAAGTGTTTGAAAGTAATCTTTATTTCGACCAATAAAACGAATGTAATAGAAAAAGTACAAATTTTATATTCTTTCAAACGAAAGACGATAATATATTATAACTAAAATATTTGGTTATAACAAATTATTAATATTGATCCTCCATTAACGTGTTTTAAGGGATCAATTCATTTTTCATCGAAATTTGATGAAAAATTGTTGGAATTTCAACGTCGGTTAAAAGTTAACCTGTTTAATTAAACTTCGGCTAAGTACACTGAATTTACTCTCCAAATGTTCTAGGAGATGTTTGCGATGTTTATAGGATAGGTTATGCTTGATTGATTCAGGAAGAAAGTTTGATGGCTAAGTGTAATTAAAACGTTTGTAAAACGAACAGACATACACGTTATCCGACAGCTTGATTCCAATATGGCGGATGCATGATTTAGTCTAACCAAAGGCGTCGCCACTAAATCAACCTGATGTCTGACTCACGCTGCTGTATCGCTTGTTTAAATCACTTTTATTTTTTTAATTTTGTTATTTGCTTTGTATTGTTCATTGTTGGACGAATGATGTCATAGAGCATAGGAAAATGTTTTTATACATTCATTTTATTTTTGGCACTTTTTTATATTTTTATGTGATAAGCTTCCAAATTTGAGGATCACATACCATTCACATATAAGTTTACAGAAAAATTTTCTTTTTATTAAGATATAAGAGTTGGTATAGAAGTCAGTTAGTTATTCAGTCTTCATTTGTCAATTTGGTTACAAGTTAATTTTACCTTGCATCTCAATAAAAATTGTAATTTTAATTTCTGTTACACAAGGATTATTAGGAAGTGTACTTTTACTTCTTAACACATCTTTCAAATCATTACAATATTTTTATCTGAATACAATTTTATGTTTAAAGGTAGATTTATAAATTTTCCTACAAGTCTATATAATGTTACAAATTATTTTCTCTGAAACCACAGCAAATCCCGATTTTACTTTTATTTAAAGTGATTCAGAATGACTAATTTGATGTATACATTATTTTAAGGAAAATGCTAAACAGTCAAAGAGGACTTTCCTCTTTTTTTAAATGTAAGTACATACGTTTTAACATAGGTTGGATTATTCATTGGAGGATTTTATAGAGTATTCAAGGTGAAAATGTATAAAATTTACGAGTACGATAAATTTGACCAATCTGCATTCGTATCAGTAAAAGCAAATATGAATAAAACCAATGAAAGGAAAAAAACTACATTTGAAATTAAAATCATTTGTTCCTCATAATCACTAACTCAGAAAGACATCAAAGGTATTGAATGTCTGATATGAAATTTGTGCATCTTCTCGTTCTTGTGCAATAACAGCGGAAACTCGCTGAAATTTAGCCCTTTTCAAGGTGGATGCACCTTTTTTCTGCGAACGAGAACTTGAATGTCTTCCCCATTTAAAAAGAAAGATAAGATTACGGTTATTATAAGGTTCGATTGACGGCATAAGTCAGGTAAACGTGAATGATCGTGGTTCAACGCTCGAGACTAACCGGGGTCACCAAAGCATTTTCCTTTAGCTCTGCTTGACAGCGATTGGCATCTATAATAATTCTCGGCAGCGCGGCAAAACAGTTGCGGAATGCATTTGATTCGAACCCGTTTGAACGCGTTTCAGGAAACGTGAGCTATAGTCCTTTCCAACGTGACACGAGCCTTGATTTGATCTTTCTCGTTTCACCCTTTTATTGTTCAATTTATTACGTGCCCCGTAAAGTATTCGAGGTGTTGAAATGAATCGATTCTATACGCAAACTGAACTTGAAGGTCCGAAACAAAATTCTAGACAAAAATTACCTGGAAAAGTTGTATCTTAGTATTTACTTATTAAGATATACTATATAACTTTAAAAGTTTCTACAATTTGAATTGATTTTTCACAATAAATTGAAAATTCTTTAGGAAAAACAAATATAAGAATTCGTTTCCCAAAAAAGGTTTTGTATGAACTTTAACAATGAAAGATATGATGATAATAAAAAATATGTCAAGAACAATGATGTATTTTAGTGGCGTGTTCTTATACCATTAATCAGTGGTATGATTTCATTAGATCTGTATCTTTTTAATTGCTTTTTATCATATCGTTAAATCTTTGTAGTTGAGATGGGATCTCCACGTGGGGAGAGCACTTCATTCTTTTATTTAAATATCACTTATGTTGGTTTATACATTACAAAATTATATTGTTTTTAACGTACACTCATATATTTGTACGTTAAAAATTCTACTGAAATTTTATTTCACTATAAAAAACTGAAAAAATTGAGGAAGATAAACCTAAAAACTTATTGATTAATCCAAAGTAATTTTGACAATTTCAAAATAGTAAGAGGTAAAATTCACTGACAAGAGAGTATTCATCAAAACTTTTTTGCCTTCAAGCTCATAACTGTACTAGATTATAGTGCTTTGTTAGTAGAACAGGTTGTCAATGTGCAGGCGTACAACTTTTTGATACCTTGCCAAAACCGTTCATCTTCAATTATATAACTTTGCAACATAGTTATACAATTTCCCTTTCTCATAAGAGTATCATTTAGGTCAAAAATAACAACTTAGTGAAAGATTAATTTCTTCCTGATTTTTTACAGGAAATATTCGTTATATAAAAACACTGTTCTAAGATCATTTGAACAATACAGAATAATATCAGTTTCAAAAGGCTGACAGAACAAGAATAAAATGGAGGTAGATAATTAGTTAATATCTCAGTTGATAAACGTGCGCTCTGAAAATACGTGTGAATCGGGGCATACCCCTTTCACTCGGATTAATCAGCCCCTTATTTCTCGTACGTGCTTTCTTACGAAGCACGCACAGTGCTTGACGGGTCAATTTGATGTTATATTGCCTTCTATCCATAATCTGATTGATCACAGCCGAGAATCCAAACGCTTTCGACTTTCACTTGCTTCGTTTAAAAATATATTGTCTCCTGATTGCTTCCATCATCGATGCCATCAGATCGATTTTATTTTTATGACAAAAGCGACGCCATGGAAACTCGCTCAGGTGATCGGCAAAATTCTCATGATGGAAGTGACCTCTTTCTCTCAACCATTCCTTTGCCGGTCGCCATTTAGACTCTAGTTTGGTGTGGGTGCCATATAGTTAAATTATTTAAATGGAGACGAAATATCAACACATAACTCAAATTGTAATCTATTAGAAATTAAACTTAATTATTTATAAATTCCGTACTGTGATTTATTACATTTATGTATCTGCAGTTTCGCATAACTTTCATGCGGCCGGTAAAAACACTTTCTTCCATGAGTGAAATTTACGTTGACATTTCTCGATTATTATCATTCAACAGTCATTAGTCGTGGTGTCTAGCGTTTCTATTACCCTTTACTTCTCTTGTTGCTTTTGTACTTTCGTTTTATAAGTTTGGCTGAGTCAATTTTTTTAAATATGGTTCTTAAAAGACTTACTCTTTTGCACAAAATTTTGCCTTAAAGTTTGTTCTTTTTTGTGGAAGAATATTTATAGTATACAGGACATGTTTATGGAGTTGAATTAAATTAATATAGAATTAAATATTTTGTGTAAATATTTAAGTTGGACATTTTTAATAGAAGGGAAAAATCAACAGCAATAAGGGTTTCTTAGGATGAATTAATTCACAGGAACTAATAAAAATTGTAATGTTCAAATAAAAAATAACTAACACACAAAAATAGGAATCGAACTTTCACAACGAATTGAAGATACGAATCTCTAATTTAACGCATTCCCAGTTTACACGTACAAAAAATGTTCAGTTAATTCTCAACAGGCAACCATGCCGATATTATTGCGGTCGTTGTTAAAGTAGAACCCTCTTTTAACGCGAAATCACGGTACGCTGCACTCTCGCACTAGAAATCTTGTGCAAGCTTAAACATGTTTGACACATGTATTTATTATTTATTGCAACCATGAAAATATAAAACTTATCGACCAAGTTAAATATAATGGAATTATGTCACGGATTAATGTTTGATACACAGCTTTTTATCTTCCTTTTATTTTCAGTAGATACATACATGTAGAAACCGAACAATCTCGAGTGACAGAAAAATATCGCTAGGCGATACAATGGCGTGAGAAATTTCACAGCAAAAGATCAACGATAGTATACATTTTATTAGCTATTTTATTATGTACACGTATAGGACGCAATTCTCGTGGCTACAATTTGTTTTAACACATTCTGTTCCCGAGTAACAGGTGCAGCGGTCGCGATAAAAGGTCGTAAATTAAATGGTAAATTAAACCATTTCAAGATTCCATATTCCATTTCACGTTTCGATACACTCTACAAAACACTTATTTGTGCGACCGTGACATAGTATTTTTATCCTCCCTTTCGGAGTTGCATTTTTTCACATTTGTGCGATTTTAAGACCCTTTGAATATCGTCGCCTCTTTACGCTGCTTTTTAAGACACAGTTGGTACGGAACGTGTTAAAAACAACCGTAAACTTGGCACAGCTCGTCAGACGAAGGGGTGTCATTAAGTTAAAAAGACCTTATTAGAAATCAAAAGGATTATAGTTCCTCTCTAGTCAAATTTTCTAAATTCTCTTAATTTATTTGCTGCGGAAAATTTCTGAATTTAAGTCTAATATGTGTTATTATTAAGTGTCTAAAAGTGAGTTTTTATTCTATCACAAGTACATTTAAAATACAATGTTTCAATTTCCTCTTCGTCTTATTTTTTGTTTTGCTTCATCAAACTTTTTGTTTTGAGAACAAACTCGTTTTTGTTCTTTAGTAACTGACCCTCTGGTGCAATTATCTTAAGTTAAAATTGAACACAGCTGACTCATTTCTCAATCTTCCCTTCAATCATTTTCACACTTTTATTCTATAAAAATGAGATCAAATTGGAAGAAAATACTAAAATGTTCAGGTATGAATAGAAAGTATTGCAAACGAGTCCGATCTTTTATCTCAATGATACCCCCGCAGTCAAACTCAATACTGTAATCCAACTGACTTACTGTTCCGAATGTTGAATTCAAGACCGGTGACAAATATAACACCGTATCGTCGACAAAAAAACATTTATCTAAAAGAAAGTTAGCATCAATAGTCTTTCACTTAAAAGACGCCAAGGGCACTTCTCGCATGTAACATCTCGATTGCTCTCGCAACGGCAGTAAATCTAGCTACACGACTGCATTTCCTTTTGTTCTATCGAGGCACAAGCGTCAGGTACCTGCTATCCATCGAAACCTCTGTAAATCATCGCGATTCATTTATTTCCTGATCCGTGGTGGTATCAGATTCGTTGGTGTCGGTGTTGGACTGCTACTGCAAGATCTGCTCAATGCCCGATGAGGCTCGACGCTGAGGAAACTCTTGTCAGCTGCGCCGGTTGGTGGAGCGGAGACTATTTCCGGTTCCGCTGGACTGGGACATCGTCTTTGTGTACAGCTTGATAAAGAGCTTCTCGATAATGTCTGCAGCGGTATTTGGTAGATTCTTATTGGTTTCCAATCTCCGTGATTGTCTGCAAAAGTATAGGGTATATGTATAGACGTATCATTTGACAGATCTAGCATAACCAAGTTGTGATTTACGAGTCACGTTTAGCTATTCTGACTTTCCTTCTGTACTGTAAACCAGCCTTCACCGTATCTTGTCTCTGCTATTTCTCGATATTAAATTTTCGAGTTATATATGTACTTATGCTACATATAGTGACTTGCAAGCCGATTTGTGGGGATTGATTATGGGGGGGAACTAAACCAATTGATAGTAATGTGCAGCTGTTGTCGGGAAGACACTTGATCGTGCTTTAGGTTCTGACCGTTCTGATTTATCGAGTTTTCATTACGCCATGAAGCAGCAAGAAATGAATCGTTTTTAGTAGACGGTACATACTTTGCAGATTAGATCGAGACGACGAAGATTGTGCGAAAGGAGACGGACTGGAAACCGGTTCTTCTTTGTCCGGAGGCTTAGTGTCCAAACGAATTCTTTCGCATTTGCCTGGCAGAAATTCCGGGGCCGTCGTCGAGAAGAAGATATCCTGTTTGGATGTGATTAAATTCAAATTGGGCATTGCGATCGTGTGCACTAGGTTTCCATTGATTATTAATCGTATCTCCATGGTATCGTTGGTGAAGGCAATCACGTAAGGGAAGGCACAAGCTGAAAATTGAACATTACTGAAGTAAACGCGTTACTTGTTGATCAGATTGCTGTGCAAAGGAAAAATTCAGGTTTACCTATTGCGGCCGGCACGGAATTCCAGTTGAAATCGAATTCTGTTGGCGCGGTACTCTCGTCCAGTATCTTTTGAAAGTGGCAGGTGTCTGTGCAGAGACGTATCGAAATTAATTTTCAAATCATGTACAAATGTTTTTCTTCTGTGAAAAAAGTTTTTGAGCAATTAGAATGCCTCGCTGGTGCCTTATAGCTATGGAAAGAAGTACGCGTTGTAGAAAATCCCGATTGTGTCCTTTCTAAGGGTTCTTAAAATGTATGCTGGAATCCTCAAGAAGTTCATCAGATACAAAAAAGACATAAAGAATAATTAAAAATATTTCATGCATTTGAAGACTCCCTAGTCTCTAATTGTGCTCGTATAATATTGGAAAACGAACCAAATTGTAGTGTTTACAAAAGTTCACATACTATTATAACAAAGTAGTAGTTCGGGTTCCTCGTCCTCGCACAGATTCAGTGCAGCCACCAGATGAGGTTTTGGTGTTCCTTCGATGTGAAGAATTCTTGTACTTCCAGAAGCGGAGATCAATTCAAAATGGTGTCGCACGCCACAGCACAGCGTCCATTCATTATTTGCGTCCATGCTTTCAATTATTGTCACTATAGAGGGGGTTTCGGTTACGTTGAATTCCTTCACGAACAGAAAACCGTCGATGGTGTCCGTGTCGGCTGCAGAACACCATGCAGTCCACGCTGCGCTGTGTTTCCATTGAAGAACCGTTAAACGTCGTCCAACTACTACACACTAAAATCACATTACCTGGAAATTAGTACTACCTACAAATTCAAACTGTTTAACACTTACAGTCTTTACGAAAATGTCTGTTAAAAAAGGAATAATTTTTTAGGCTATAAAATATGAAACGTACCATACGCAAATGGGAGCCACCAGGCATAGTAATACTGTATAAATTGCATCCTCGTGTTCGCGGTAGTTTTCTCTCTTTTATATGTGCCCGTCCTCTTACAGCCAATGGACGAACACGAACGTGAGTACGACGAATGACGGGTTTGAATTTCGCAGTGGCTCTCGTGAAATTGTCACAGTCATCGTCTTCGCTCTCGTCCACGTCGTCCTCGCCAGTTTCCTCTTCGCCGTTGTGCTCGTGATCCTGATCATTCTCGCGGTTATTCAATACTTCAGCAGCTCTATTCATCGTAGTATTTTCAAACTCTTTTAAACGAAACACGTAGACGTGGCTCTCCTTCCCTTTTTCACCGGTCCGAAAAAGTAGGATGCCGTGCTGCTCTACCACATCCAGCTGCTTGATCTGTACGGACTCGTCGAAGATCAGTCTGTGCGATAGGCTGTCTGAAATAATACTTGAAATGTAGCTTCTGAAGATGTTAAACTAAATTCGAGTGTATGTTCATTGGAACTTGTATTGCTTGAAATCCATGGGTGGCTAATATTTCATGATAAATTTAGAATAAGACGTCACACATGTAAATTAAGTCGAACATTGTTATTGGAAGGAGCAACAAAACTGGTGGAAGCTGATATGGTAGAACGAACATTTAATTTTTATCAGAATTTCGGGAGATATGCAGATCTCACCTTCCACAAGGAACGTGCCATTTTCGCTGGCAAGAATCAGCTTGTTATCCAACCAAACGTCACCGCAGGCAACTTCATGGGGGAAGTCCGGATAAATGCACCGTGGTTCCCATGGTCTGGGTTTCAACGGACCCGCTGTGGCCAGAGAAGTTGGTGCGAGACCTCTAACGATCGCTTCCAACTTCAAAGCCTGGCCAACTTGCACCATCTCCACAGCCCGTGTCTCTTCGCGACGTCGACCTGGAGCCTCCACCACGTCCGACAGTGTTCGTCGGTTTAACATGCTCTGCGAAAATTCGACCGTGTTTCTATTCTACGGGAGGAGAGGGATCAGACACTAAACTAGAGTTCTATCTTTCTTTTACTTCTACATCGATTGCTCATCAAAATGCTTACAATCGGGCGTAGTCAGGTTAGGTTAGGTTTAGCTAGGTTCAGGTATTAGTGCAAAATCGGTAAATTATTTTAGAAGGATTTTACTTTACCGTAAAGGGTACTAAATGTAAATTATTTTAATTTTCATTCAAGGAGAAGCAAAATGCAACTTTCGCTCTAAGGGTAAAAGCTACTTCTTTTTCTTCTACGGAGGTAAGCACTACTGTCTGACGCTTCCTGACTACGCCTACGAGTAAAAATTTTGCTACATCTGCTTGAAATTTCTCGGAAAGGAAAAGTTCTAACTGGATAGGTGCTTTCAGTGAACAAGCTTACATTGCTCTTACTCTCCTGGGAGTGCTCCTGGTACATGTCTCGTAGCAGGGCGTCCAGCGTTCTCTCACGCTTCTGTGCGAACGTTGGAGTGTTGAATGTGGCCTTTTCTCCGTTTATTAGTTTCACTAGAAGGAATTCCCTCAAAGTGTAAGGATCTTCGAAGACTGGCGGACAGGGAAGACTGGGTCCAAATAGGGGTACGCTTTCGTCGCAGTAGATCGCCACTCGCCATCCCCTGCTTGCTTCTTCGGCTGACACCACGGCGAATACGTCTGTACGTTCATAAAATTAGTGATTTACAAATTTGTATAGATGAGTTTATAATTTGTCCTTGTTAAACACAATTGAATAATCATGAAAGTTTCATTTTGCTACTATGTAACTATGCTACTTTGCTACTATTGTGTTAGATTTCTGTGTGTTAGGTTACAGTCCTTTATACTCCATATTTTTTTATTTATTACTGTAATTATGAGTATCACAAAATTAGAACAATATTTGTCACAAAATTGTGTTGTCAATGGACTTATATTTAAAGCATTTAAAATTGACGTAAAACTATTTACTAATCAAAGATATTTTTACTGGATCAAACGTTCTGCAATTTTCATGTCTGATACTAATTGTGTCTTCCTCATTACATCTTACAATGAAAGGTAATTAATTTTTGTATCAGGTTCTTTTCGTTCATTCAGACATGTGTAAGCTTGAGAGTTATTTAATTCCTTAATCTTCATAATATAAATTTTCGAATTTGTTATTTTTTGAAGTAAAAAAGAGTTCGCTAAAAACTTACGTGTAAATTGACTTCTGATGCAATTTGGGTTGAAAGTGTCTATCGCTTCGGGGTCGTCCGTGTAAATGATATTAACAATATCGTTGCCGATGTGCCGTTTCCTCTCGAGCTGCTGTGGATTGTCTTTTGAGTAAGGAAGCATTGTGCTTACGTGATACATGACTTCATGTCCTGCGTACACTGTATAATAACTTTCTTTTCCTGTCATGTCACCTGTAATGACATATAAATTAATGGAACAAAAGCAACAAAAAAGGAAAAATGTGAAAAATAACAACTCGAAAAATTTTAAGTAACAACTTGACCAGGTTGATATGTAGAAAATATTGAAATTATTCCAAAACGCAAAATTTGTCAATTTTGTTAATTTGATGCAACATTTGAGAAAATCAATTTCTCGGGGTTGAAACGTGATTAAATAATTTATTTTAATTTTAACACAGTTTTTAAAAAAATTCTATGTTCTAAGAAAGTAAACGCTAAAAAAATTCCTTGTGTTCGAAGATGCTGAATAATATTAGTTGACATTAAGAGACCTCGTAAAGATCTTTTGTCTCTAAACGAAAGGTGAAAGTTGCTTTAGAAATCTCTATTTTTTATTGTATATTTTTATAGCGGAAGTCAAGGAATTTTCAAACTGATAGAAAAGGGGATACCTTTTACGTCCAAGCCGCCTCGGTACTTGTCCCAATTCTTTAATCGTATCCTTTCGCCGAGGATTTCGAGGAACTTGTCGAACTCAGGACTACCTTTTTCTGTAAAGAAATACATGCAGATTTGTCTTCTTCTTCAGCAAACTGCATTTACAGTCAATACTATTTTCTATCTTGTGTTATTTAAAAAAGGAGTGTTAACAATTGAGACTTTAAAACTGAAGCCACACGAGTGATACTATAACAATCGTTGCTACGTAATTTTGTATGTAGAAATGTTCTTATATGTATATTTCAATATTTAACGAACCATTAACAAAGTAAAATGGCCCAGTTCCAAGATAATGTAGGAAACACGAAGCATCGATATTATTCATTGAATACTCCTGTTAATTCTGCATTTTGAATTTAAAATTAAAATCTTCGTGTACAGTTTGAAAGTACGACCGCCGAAATTAGCCGGACGTGCTTTTAAACGCTCGTATGTGCTCAGCCTAAATCGATAAAATTTAAATTTTTAATGCATTTACCGTTAGATAACATCTCGTCGTCGGTGGTCTGTCCTTTTTTCGCGTATATTATACCGAACTTGAAATTCACCGAACCTTCTTGTTCTTCTAACAGCAGCAGATCCTGTAATACGTAATTATGAAATCTAACCTGATTTTTGAACTTATCGATTTCCGGAACGAATTAGATTTTTAAATTGTCTTAAATTTCTTATTCTTACGAGAAGTTCAAAAATGTAGTCACCGATTTTAGCTTTTGAACTTCTATGTTTACGAACGTACACATAATTAAATAAAAATAATTTATTGTTTAACAAATTTTTTATTTCATGCATGTCTCAATAATTATCATTTAATTAAATTTTTTGGTTAAGATTAACGAAGGGTGGAACTGAATTATGCTACATCACTCACTTTTTGTATCTCCGGTGCGAAAACCTCGCGAGGAGCTTTGTCAAGCTTGTCTAACCCGAAGAAGTTACTGAAATCCAAATGATTAATCACCAACTGCCTACAATTGAATTTAAAGTAATGGATCGATGATATTTACCTTAGGATCTGTCTAATTGTCATCGTCTTGTTCGCGGAGTACGGCAGCGATATCTTCTGTGCACCCTACATTGTGTGTCATAAAAGAAATGTTTGTAAAAAAAGAATTTTACGTTTCTTCTAGAGAAATTGAATTCAACAGGAAAACATTTAAAAATAAAAGGGTGATCTTGTCAATAACGTAGCGTTGGTTAATTTCACATATTTTTAATTAGAAATTAAATATTAACACTAATCTTTCAAAAATAAAAATAGTTTCAAATATAAAAATATTATTGACATAATATTGTTCTTCAAGTTATATGAATATCATTATATTTTAGTGGAGAAAAACCATATATGACCGCAATCAAATGTTTTGAAGTTTTTATTCCTTGGTGTGACATAAAAAAGTTTCGTTATGCTCCTGAATTTTTCACATCATTATAATACTTCATTCCTTTTTGCTGTTAAAGACGTTGCGAGTTAGAAAGATTTGGAAACCACTGACTTAAGGTATATAAGCGGCTCGTGAGATTTTAATATCGATTATCTCGAATACTGGCCAAAGTTGCCACTTAACCTTATGAACTTGGGGAAGAGTCCACTTGAACTACTATTCTATAAAAGCGCATCAAAATCCCGGAGTCTCTTTCAGTCTCCATTCTTTCTTAGTTTTTGACATAATTTGAAATTTATGAAATTAACTTGTTTCTCATTTTTTATTTCACCGTTGTTTAATTACATTTCAATGTTTCTAGTGCAATAAGGGAGTTCATATAATAATTGTGTGGTAAAAACTACAGGTTAATTGTTATTGTTTAATCATAAAAGTCATTTAAATTCTAAAAATTTGGATTTTGTGCAAAATAAAAATATTTTAAACTTGGAACAGTCAATTTGAACATTCTTTTTAGGGTTGATAATGAATATTAGTAATTCATATTAATTCTTTTGTTAGAGGACACTGTACTATATTTAATTGTATATTGTATTTACACAGTATAATTTATCGATTTGTTGAGAAAACAAATTCAGAAAAAATAGTGGTACTCACAGTTTTTGTCCATAAAATCACTCTGTAATGTGGCACACTTTGATCGCTGACTTCGCTGGTGACAACCGACAGAAACAGAGGATTCCTCTCTTGATCAGCAGCGATGTAATTCTGATGCACTACAGAAAAATTTACTTTAAATATCTATTAAAGTGTTTTCTGTAACCTAAAATCTAAAATGTTTATGAATTTCCTGCAATCAACGAATTTTTAGTAAATTCATTTTTGTTACAAATTTCTCTGAACAGATTGTTTTTGTGAAAAAAATCGAAAATGTAGTTTAAAGAATATTGTACAATTAATTTGTAAAATCTAAGCAAACACGCAAATATCATTTTTAACATTAAGTAATGTTATATTAGTACTTTAAGTAAAGTGCTAATTATGGACAAGTTTTAAAAATATAGAAATGTGCTGTACTCACATTTTCCGAGGAAGTACTTAAAATACCAACGAGTTTGGTACTCAGGGTTTTCCAATATCGGTGTACTTGGTGATCCGAACATCTGCGTTCATTAAAAGCCAATTACAATAAATTATAATTTATTTTTAACGAAAATCTATATGAATCAAATGGGTATTTCACTGTGAAATAATAAAGCAAATATTTAGCAAATCTGCTAAAAAACGGTGTTTATAATAAAAGTTAGGTAAATTAAATCAATTCTGAATTATAGTAAAATTGTTTAAACTCTAGTTTACCAGTAAAAGATGAATCTTTTGTGACACAATGATAATTTTAGATGTCAGGACAAATTTAACTAAAAAATAAACCGCAAAATTTCTTAAATATTTTGAAGACCAGAAAATTTCTATAAAAAATTGCTGTTTTCTTTAACCTAATTTAACCTTCCTTAGCATATTGCATAATCCACTACTGTCGATTATGTTGTACAAAAAATATAGATCAGCAAAATATTACTGAAAATTATATAGAATAAAAATTGTAATATTTTATGGTTCAAAAAAATAATATTTAAATCAAAGACACTTGCTAGGTAGGAACACAAAGAGAAAGAAGCGAAACAGGAAGTTAGTAGGCACTTCAGCAAAGGAAGAGAAAAGAGAAAAAGACATAATTACACGTTTCTTACTTCTTCTTTTTCTCCAGGAGAATCGCCATTTTCGACTCGAAATCTTCGTCCATTGTCATAGCCGTCTTGTTCAATTTGCGGCAACTAAAAGACGATTTAAGACCATGTTAGTAATCGCTCGTATCTGTTGCTGCCTCAAAGGCCGTGTTCCAATTTCAAAATGGCGCGTTGTTATGCACGGAAAGTCGAAAAAATGAATGCCATTTCATGACCTCCTTTTCCCCACTCTTCTATAATTAACTTTTATTGTGCCTCATCTTGTCTGTCTCTATTTTTATCAACTATGTAGTTGGTACTGAAAGGGTGAGAACAGTTCTCAAAGTTAGGGTTGTAACTCATATTCGAACACTTCCAACGCTGTTTACAGTGGCATAATTTCAGATCTCGTATTTAATTAACCTTCGTATTCAAACTTCTCTTGATCTCAAACTTCTCTTCTCTCCTTACAAGTATGTAAGGGCATCTCAAGAGTTAAGGGATATTCATATAGTTTAGAAATTAAGGACTAAAATAAGTAATGAATAATTCAACGAAAAAGTTGGGTTTATGGTTCTTGAAATAAATGTGTATATTGTGGTATGACAATTTTTGAATAATGTGCAAAATTAATCTCTTCCCGTGCTTTGATAAGTCTCACTGACGCACTTACAGCTCAAATGTGACAAAATCTTATTCAAATTTAGAATACTCTTCAACTTGAAATTTAGGTATAACTATAAGTTGCATTATCAAGGATGAATAGAAAATAGTACTTTGTTCGTTGTTAGTCTTGACTGACACATCTGATAAATAAATAGCGCGGGAAGGGATTAATTTATCCTTGAATATCGAGTTAGAGTTCTGTTATTGCTGAACAGCACCTAATAATATCGAACATTACTATCACATTTGAGATAAACCATGCATCGAATCTCGTGTAACTCGTAATAGAGATGTAATACGCAATAATTTGATTTCGACATGTTACGTTAACATGTTCCAATCACGTGTGTGTAGATGAAGCATCAATTGACTGTTGCATCTGACAGAAATCCGCTGCATTCTATATCTATCAGCTTCCATTATTAAATACGTATAGCAGTATCTTTTAATAGATCTGCTTTTAATTACTTCTGTACTTTGTGTATGTAATGCATTTTTTATACGGAAATATTTTTGGAACATGTTCGCTGTGTCCTCGTTTTGAACAAAACATTTCCTATTGTCAACAGTATACATTCAAATTTATGTGTTGCAGTTTGTTTTCAGTGGTTTGACAATGTACATAAGCAACATAAATAAGAAAAGTTAGAATTAAGAGTTAGTAGTAATAACACTAGAACCAAGAGAGATAAAGTACAGAATTGTTTGCTTGGAAAACAAGGATTCATTGGTCAAAGTACTGAACATGTCTTACTATCTTCGAATCTTTTAACAATTGTATCTGTGATTGCTGTAAGAATTTACAGTACTAAATTTAAATATAGTTCCAAGTTTCATCAATTTTTAATATAATCACTAATAAATGCCATGTTATTCCAAAAACGTGTAGCAAAGTTTAATGATGGTTAAAATTTGTATCATGATATTGCTTACTTTGTTCCTTCATTTTTAATTTTAACACTAAATCTAACGACAAAACAATTTTTTTTTAATTGAATGCTTAAGGTCACATGCACCTTCTTAGGTTATTTTTACTACATTTGGGACTGTGTTGTAAACCTATTGGTATTACATTTGATAGAGGCCGATATTTAACAAAAAATGTAGAATGTACACGCATTAATTCTTTATCTTGACGGAGGTCAATTCAGATGTCAGAAGAATCAGTTCAACAAATAGTCTAATTTATAACAAGGATCTTGTGAAACGGTCATTTGACCTTTTTAGTAATTTTAGTTTTAATAGTATTCACTTATTATTTAATGCAATCTAAAAAATGATCTCATCACGTTTTCTTATTTATTTCAACAAAAGTTCAAATATCAGATAAAATGTTTCTGTACAAATGTATGCTTTCAAATTTAATAATTCTTGTAAATCCATTTATTTCTACAATTACCAAATTAATTAAAAATCTCTGTTTCCTTAAGAAGAAAGACATTTTACCTCGAAAACGTATAATGAGTAATTTTGTTATAACCGTTCTAAACTCTTCTTAATTAAAAGAGAAACACGACAGGGGTATTAATATTATTCCGAAGTGTGCTTACCATTTCAACGCTGCCATAGTATCGTCTTGAAAGGACTCCTCTCCTCGAAATTGTATCCGTCGTAGACCTGCAACAATTATACACGCTCAAGGATTGTTAAGAAACTTGCTTTGCGAATTCGCATTGTATTACATATTGACAAGAAGCATGAGCAACACAAATGAAAGTTTATAACCTTTTCGCAAAAGAATTATTCAGAGCAATAAATAGAATTTACAGAATAAGCAAAATTTTTTAGTTTACGTGATACGTAAAAATAATTTAAATTCTATATTAAATGCTATGTAAAAATAAATTACTAATAGAAGCAACAGATATAGCTTGATCAAAAAGTGCAAAGTAAGGCTGTACCATTTTTAAAAAGCTGTTGTTCATAAAAATGGTGTGTTAATAAAGTTAATTCCAGTAAATATGCAAGAAAATGTTACCACAATAACTACAATTTATCATTTTTACAAGCAATAATCTTTGATATATTTTGTCGATAAATAAACAAAAAGTTTTCTTTCTAATTTCTGATATCAGTGATATTGCAATAGAATTACATATTGAAACAAAAAATAGAACAGCGAGATTTGAACATTTAATTTACAGATAAAATTGCAGATAGCTATTTATGTGAATATGTTACACTACTTTAATTTTTAATATCTCTTAAGCAATTATCTGTCTTTAAAAAAGGGTATCAGTACGTTCAACTGGATGAGCACTATAAAGTGTCAAAGTGTCATTAATAAATGATTGGAGTCATTAATTATACCAGAAGAGTTCACCTCATTAATTTCATTCGAATCATGCCCAATATCGATTTTCATGACTCTTCAATTCTCCTCATTGTTTCTAGTATACAACTTCATAAATAATGCTCCGTATGAATTTTCAAGCAGTTAATTTACGAATAAATCATTCAAAAAAGGAGATGCTAAAGTTGCAACTGAGTTACAGGTCCGCAGTTGCAGGTATAGTCATACCGTTACCTTCGACCATATTTTACACAACATCATTTCTGAGAAACCTGATACATCTTTCATTCTGTACAATGTGTAAAATCGTGCTGCGAAGCAATTTTTCACGCTGTAAGAACACTATTTTTAACATTCTTCATAACCAAACTTCTGACAGACTTCTTTATTTTTCAAGGTCTTAGATTTTCTTGTTTATGGGTCATTTCGCGCTAAATCTATTGGACTTCACCATCTATGATTTTGCTCTAATTAAGATATATTATAGTCCACGCGAAATTAGGGGGGGTTTAAGTCATCATTTTGCCGGTTTTGAATTCGTTAAGAAATAACAAGCCTTCAAAGTTCGCAATTTTTACCCATTTCTGCGAAAATAGGCTTCACTTACGAATTTTTTTCTCAGAAACCACTCAACCGATTTACCTAAATATCTTTTTGTTTTATTCATGAAGAAATGGGCTATTTTAAAATATTTTTTAATTCTGCAAATTCAGGGTTCCACCATTCTGAAGAGTTCATCTTAAAGGGGAAGCTGTAATGGGCAAAAATTGCAGACTTTGAAGGCTTGTTATTCCTTAACAAATTCGAGATTGGCAAAACGATGACTTAAACCCCTCCTAATTTCGTATGAACTACATTAGAGCAAAATTGCAGATGGTGAAAAGTGTGACTCTTATGAAAAACACCTGACTTTTCTAAAATAAACGGAATGCTAAGAAAAAAGCGAAAGCAGTAGCGATTGAAAACAGCCAAAAACGTACACATGGTGGCTGGCCCGTCGTTGCAGATGTTTTTGGTGCAAAGCTGACAAGGCAGACACGCAAACCGATCTAGATCTGTTTCGGCGTATTATTTCGTGACCGATTGGCAACGTTTCTTCCTCGCTGTCGCTTTCTGTCACCGAACTCGCGTCTCCGGTGCTCACTCTTCTTCCTTTGCCGTGTTTGCATTTCTCCACAAAGGTAGTCGTCGATGAGGTCGAGGTCGCTGACGAGGGTGCACCCGTTGACACGTTCGTCCCACTCGTCAACGAGACTCCTCGTAAACGCGAGACCAGTTTTATGTCCAAGCACAACATCTTCGTGCAGTCACCGGTTAGATACTGTTTCTCTGCCCTTTCGGGTCGATTCGATACACCTAATTATTCTTCAACCCTGAAGTTCGGCTGGCCTTCAAACGCGTTTACAGTCGTTTGAACCGATGAGTCACTAGCTCGTGCAATTTAGTGTGTTCGAGAGTATCGCGAGGATTTGGGTATAGTCGAAAAGATGTAATTTGATCTCGTTGACCGGTAAAGAACGTGTTCACGTTCGATACTTTTGGTTGACGTGTTACCTTGAAATTGAATTTTAAGATATTGTTCAGAGTTGAGAAAAGAGTTCGGGTCAAATTTGATTATATTTTATATTTTAGGAGGTATCCAGTCATTGGTTTGAACGATTAATTTGTATGCTGGATTCTCAATAAATCTGAGAGTTGGATTATGAGAAGAATAGTATTTGGTATTAGTTAAGCAATTTAAGTATCCTCAGATATGCGTAGTTTATTTTGAAAGTGGTCCATTTTCATTTATTTTCAGAAAATTAAAGGTTAGCATGTCAATGAAAACATGTAGGTTAATCAAGGCTGGCTATTCAGCAATTTTACTGATTGATCAATATGTAATTTAATTATACAAATTTGTTTTAGGCGACTTAACTAATGTCATGCAAATGCACTTTCAAAATAAACGGTTCATATATTAATTTTAGCATAATGACATTTTTAGTTTTAATAAACGAGAGATGGCTTTAATGTGAAAAGTTCACATTTACAATTTCAAATTTACTTCGCAATTACATTTCAGTAAACATGTTTTAAAATAGTAGATTTAAAATGCACTTTTTCTTGGAAAACACAAAATTTAGTTGGTAGCGAATCCTAACACAAAAAATCTCAGATTACTTACCCATAAGGGTGAATAAATGGACAGAGCCCTATGGAGAAATAAAAAAAGTATTTTTGATCAAATAAGCACGATCTTGTGAGAAAAATAAATCAGTTCCCATAGAGATAATATTTTTGGGGAAGAGGTAACCCATAAGATTTAATTTTTAAATAATGTAAGAGGCAGTCGAAAGTATCTGTATGCTTGCTTGTGCAGACCAAACTATGGATGGAAGCCAATATGGTATTGACCTAACTCGAGAAGTACACTCGAGTGCAATGTAGACTTCTTTTGGATAAGAAAACATATGATTCACTATTTCAGAATTCTCACATTCCTAGATTTTTGTTTTTACAAATTTGTAAATGTATTTAAATGTCAACATTAGTTCAATAAAATGAGATGTAATATGTTTTTAAGCTATTTCCTTTGAATATAATGCATGAAATTTTCCCATTATTTATCCAAGCTATATTGCACAGTGTAAAACGCTATAGTGAACAGGGTTATTGTATATGCATCATCGACCGATAGCGAGTCTCCTAAATTCCTTTTCCTGTACACTTGTTTGGCAAGCAACGTGTGCGATCCTTTGACCTCTTCCTGACCGCATTAACCCGGAGGTTAACAGCGTCGACAATGTTCTACGGTATTGGTGGCGTCAATAATAAACTTCCATTATTCAAACCTTTTGAACATCCTGGTTAACGGACATCGATATCGTTGACCGAATTTTCTTGTTCCGGGGGTCTGCAACCCTTTGCAACAACAAGGGATATGAAAGCGGAATCAATGACACTGGCGGGAGAACGACGACACGAAAATTAAAAACAAAGCTGTGTGAGTGATCGCGATATGCTTTGCAGACTTCTGCATTGCGTGTGCATAGAAACGTAATACGACCACAGGTAAAATCAAAATAGAACTTCTATCAAGTCTGTTCATTTTTGGATGTGTTGTGGAGATGAATACAGTTTTAATATAGTTTAACCCTCATTTCGTATTAAATTTGGTCATGGCTGAATTAATTTCCTTTAATAAGGAATTAAAGAGCAGCGATAACATAGTAAGATGACGAAGGATAACAAGATTTATTAATTCTTTCGTGAATTTACCATCAATATAATCGATAAATTTGCTCACTGGACTCATTTGCATTTCTGAAAACATTTTCATTCAAATGTAACAAAATATTTGGAGAAATCTTTCCTTTCGAAATATATTTTTAAAAAGTGGTATGTTCCCAACATGTTCCTTGGTCCAATAATATTTCATATTAGGACCTGGTATAGTAACCATGATAGAGATTACACTCAAGAAAGCTGTTGACTCTTCTTTCGTCACATCGATCCAGTTATTCCACGTTGATCGATCAGATAAGCTCTGCTGTTCTATTTTATTCGCGGCATATTTATTTGATTCTGATACAATTGTTTCAAGTAGTGTATCTGTGAAGAGGAGTCTGAAAAAGTCTATAGGTTCGGTGCAACATTAGGCTCAACAATCTTAGATCCTGTCGAAAAATTGCTTTTTGATTGTGGTTGAATAAAGTGTAAGATTAGTATGGTTTCTTGTTGTGGTGGCCGAGCAATACGAACGCAAAGGGTTAAGGGGTGAGAAAGACTTAAGACACAAAGTCTTAACACGTCTACAAGGATGAGAATAGAAATGATACAAGTTACACTCGATGATTTAGTAGACAGTATTCTTTCACAGTTGTTTGTTAAATAACCTGTTATTTAACGATTGGTGGAATTGCAGAAATATTTTGTCCCGTGTTTTGATGCTCAGAAATAGGATTCCCAGCCTATCCTATAAGATTCCTACTTTGTGTAACAAGCCTTTGATTTGGTCCACATTCCAATGAAACCTTGGAAAATCTCGGTTTACTAGAAACTGTCGGAAAATGTAGTTCATCTCATGTTGATCAAAGGTTCCTATGGCAACTACTCGATTCATTGAGCTATATTAGCTTTAGGAGTCTCGAAAGTCGAGAAAATGTCATTATTACTAAAATCAGAACTCTCGTATCTCGAAGTCTAAAAATAATTCTCGTGTAACAGAAATTTAAACATCGGAGGAAATGGGTTTATTCTCTTTAATCGATATGTGGATGTTGATCGAATCTATTCGATGCCGATGCAGTTCCGACCGCAAACATATAGCGTTCTTACATTCAAAAGTCAAAATTAAAAGATTTCGCTTCTTGAAATTTTTATTACATGACAGAAATTATATAGAGAAACAGATTTGAAGAAATCTGTAAATATTTTGGTGAGTTGACGTTTTTAGCAGACACGTTTTTTGCAAAATCACATGACTTTTGAAAATACGACCTAAATTGTGTTCAGCACAGTTTCTAATCTAGAATTTCAGTTCCGTTAGTGTTTTCTCGTAACAAATAGCTGTTGTCGCAAATTTTGAAATTTCTAGACTTTCAAGCTATACACAATTGCATATAATGTATTATTTATATCAATTATACTTATTGATATTTGTCACAGATCTAATGTAGCGATGTAGGAAGTTCCGAACGTGATTTCATATTTACTATCTTGTGAATACTTCGTAACATTCGTGTTCTAAGAACGTAGTAATTAACCTTGAACTATATTTGTATCAATCGCAAGAAAAAATTGTGAAATTAAACAATTATTTGCTGTAGATTGAAAGAGTCTTATTACAATCTTGCAACACAAGACCACCCGTGATGATAAGTGCAGAAAGAAGATGGCTACGGTATAATGGAAATTGCTACCTCAGATTTTCATTTACTTAAATTGCTATAATCATAATTTAGGTTAGGAGAAAATTGAACGAGGGTAAATAACAATGGAATGTTTTATAAATAAATTCGAAGATTTCTATAAAAATAGAAAGGCATTGCAGATTGTGTATAACAATTAGATTATATTAGTCTAATATTAAACTATACTAGAATATTTATGTCAATTTTTCTATAAAGAAATTTAGATTTGTAAAATATTTCTTCGCTAGTACAGTTAACAATACATTTGTCCTGAATTCTTTAATTTTTATTTAAAAAAGCACATGCCGAAAATTCTTTAAAATTTTACAGTAACATAATACTGTAAAAGTATTGCAGTAAATGAAAATTTGGATTATTTTATTTCGTCCAAAAATAATAGAAATTAATTTTATTTAGATTTATGAAAAACAATTGCCTTCAAAAGTCATTTCAATTGCGACACTTGTACATAATTTGCAATTTACAAATTCTTACGAAAATTTCTAATTAAACTACAAAAAATTTTAAACTTACAAAGAAATTTTTGTAGCCAAATGTTTGACATTTTTTTCAAATGAAAATACAAGTTTAAATTTGTTTAAATATAAATATACCAATATCAGTAAAAACAACCGAATGCAATTATATTTATTTTTATAGTGTATTTAACAAATGTAGAAAAGAATTTTTATTTTTATTTTCTAAATGGTACACGAATGCGAAGCAACATTTTTTTATTATTTTAACAAGCAATGCATACTCTTTTTCATTCGTTTTATTTTTTGTATACTTCTTGCTCCTTTTCCTATCAAAATTAGAGGAAATCAAGATAAAGTAACGCTCGCTTTGACTACGATTCCTTTCATTTAGATTCTAGAATTAACCCTGCTAAAGAAACGATATACTTATAATTTCACGCAGATCAGATATCAAACCGTCTACAAGATAAAATATAGGAAACGTTTTTCAACTTTGACATTTTAATTAACGGATAAAATGTAACAAGTAGAGGCAGTCGCTTATTTCGTTCACCACGGTAATTAATTTCAATTTTTCCAGCAAAAATGTTTCTCAGGAATATTCGTAAAAACTACTCGGTAATTGCGAAATATTTTTCCCTTCACCTTTCTCAAGTTATAAACTCAACCTTGAAATTTAAATAGTATTCAAACAATAATCTATTAATTTGTTCATAACGTTTTATTATATTTATTTGATAGAGTAGTTGCATAAAATCCTCGAACAATTTACAAGAAACTAAATATGAAAGTAAAGAATGTTCTATCTTAGGTCTTCTCTGTGTATTTTATAAAAGTCACTTTACGATCCATCAGTTTAACTTCAATATTGAAAACTTTATTTCAAGTAAAGTAGGATATTGAATGTGTTCGATCAGAGGGACTCTTTATTAATACTTTCGCATATTTTTATGGAAATGACTTGTACTCTTTTTGTATCTGAATGTCAATAACTAGTCAAATTAAATTTATATTATTTAATGTTGTGCAACATATGTGTATAACATATTGATTTGTAGAATATTGACTTGTTCTCTAAAATTTGTATCTGCACTTTAGTAATTATTTGTCGAATTAAATTTATGTTATTTACAATATTTAATGTTATACAGGGTGTCTCACAACTCGTGTAGCTCCTGGAAAGGAGTGTTAGAGGACGCGATTCTAAGCAAGATTTCCCTTTGCAAAAATGGGGTTTGAAGCTTCGTTTTTGAGTTATCAAAGAAAAACACGGACCAATCAGAGCGCGAGGATTCGGCGCCAATCGCGGTGCGCAGTCGCGCGAGCGAAGCCTTCGAGCATAATAGCCGACTGGGCGTAATCCTCGCGCTCTGATTGGTCCGTGTTTTTGCTTAATAATTCAAAAACGAAGCTTTACATCCCATTTTCGCAAAGGAAAATTTTATTCAGAATTACGTTCTCTACCACCCCTTTCCGGGAGTTACACGAGTTGAGACACCCTGTATAACTAACTTATGCAACACGTTGCATATGTAACGTATGTAAATAATACTGCATGTAATAAATTAGTAATAATATTAATTAGCATTAGCATCATGTAGAATCCTTTTGAAGTGAAAAATTAGAGAGTGCCATCACGTGCTACGAAATGCTGGTAATTTAAAGCGCGCCAAAGAATTTCAAATTTTACAAAGAATTAAAAAACCTAGTTAACTGCGGAAATCAGGTCGAAGTAAAATACTGTTGCATGAATGGTTATTAAAACAACTAATTATTCCACTGTAGCTGAATATTTCAGAAATAATTATTATTTCACCGTAACTGAATATTTTAGAAATAATAATTAACGTTATGTATGCATTGAAAGTACAAAAAATAAATGAAACTCGACTAGCAATTTCTCAGATAAAAATTCATCAGTGCTTTCATGGAAATAGATGAAAATTGCAATTTTTTAATTTTCTATTTGGTAAATAAATTCGAAGTCTGCAAAATGATGGAAATTCCTCACGGAAACTGTGCGAAATATATTACAGTTCTTTTTGAACAAAATATATGACTTTCAGGTCAACAAGTAAGTACAGTAATTTTTCATCAGGTAAAAAACTAATTTTTCTTCAGTTATTTTTATGCAAATGTTCAATAAAAAATATATTTCTTGTCAAACGATATTTATTGCAAATCTTCTAAAAGTCTATTTAATATTAAATATAAAAGTTTTAAGCATTTGATGAACATAAAATAAATATTTGTACTCTGCTATATTACATTTTTTCTTCAGCGCAAACTTTATTGAAAACTTTCCTCGAATTTATTACGTAACTTCATCTAGTTCTTTCTTTAATTTTAACTTTTTTAATCTTCTGATTTTGCTACGCATCTATTATTCTTGAATCGCTTTTCTTTATTTATGGAATAAACTTACTTTTAGTTTTACAACAAAAATTCAATTTTTTTTAATTATTTTATCATTTTTCGTTTGTTAGAAAATTAGTTATACGTGTAGGGAAAGATTGAAACTAAATGATAATTTATCATAGATTCTTAAAATCAATATGATACAGATAATAACAAGTTATTTAATTAACAAACCTGAACAATTTTAATGTTATGAAAAATTATAATATTAAATGCTTTTATATATTATAGATACAATTTTTAATTATTAATTTTCATTGCAGAAATTATTACGAATATTTGTTAACATTCAATATCAAAGATTTATTTTATGAAGTGATATAAAGTTTATGTCTGTCCAAATATTAATTTCTTCAAGGTAAAAAATTCTATGTATAAAAATAAATGAAAAATTTGCAATACAATTTTTTATCGAATTTTATTTTCAAGACAATCTGAAAGTTTCTTGAAATATTTATAACAAAATTTTTTACGACAGGAAAACAATTTAGCAGATAGTACTTTTGATTATTGATTAATAATAATACTCATTACATTATAAATTAACACTGATTAATTATTTAATTAATGATTAATAATGCTCATTAATATTTAATCAAGTATGAAGGATTACATAATAATAATCAATAACAGAAGTTAATATAATCATAATTAATTAATTATATTGTTATTAATTTACCAATCTATAAATATATCTAAATATCATGTAGTGTAATCAATATCGATAAAATGTGTACAATTTAAAACATAAAATTCCTTAAAATAATTTTGTCAGTATACTACTACTGTTTACCACGCGTTTAATCGTTCAGTTAATTAAAACATATCGAAATTATTTTCCCCGTAAACAAATTTTGTCAAAAATATTTTGTGGAACTCTCAATTGTTTGTGGTTGCACCATTAATTCTGGGTCACCATGCATTAATTTAGGCAGATGACATAACTCGATCAGGGGGTTAATAGCCTTACGCGTGACTTGTGCTCATGATCGTTTCCATGAACTAACTTGCAATTTAACCCTTATGATTCGATACTAATTATGGCCGATGTGATTCATCGTAAGTGTATAAATTGTAACCCATTCAATCTATAATCGAATTATGCGCCTATTACGTACAACTTCGTTAAATTTCGTACGATAAACCTCGGAAAATAAACTGCAAACTTCGTAAGCCACTCCAACACGAATTCTTCAAATATTTGCTGAACATTCTCAAAGTTTTAATTCAAGAAACAAAATCAGCGATTCCCGAAAACGTGTATTTATTTTTTTAAAAAAACTGTTACCTATTTTATGTTGTCCGTCCCGTTACCGTTACTTAACTCGACACCAAAATTTTAAGTTTCGGTTATCAACTCTGCTTCGATTGAATTCGTAAGCAAACGTGTACAGCATCCAGCGCACAATCACCGAAGATGCAATCGAACGTTTTATCGGTGCGCATTGTTCGAAGCAAAGAGGTTATTGCCACAAATTCGAGCGGGGTCCAAAGAGGAATTTTCGCAACACACTGTTTCCGAATACGGACCACGACCTCGATTTCGAGCGGCGATTGAACGCGCCGTTGCCGAAAAGAAAATTAAAAGGGAAGAACAAAATGCACAGAGGATCTAGATTGAAATATAATCGATCACGGGTTCGTCATGGATCTACAACCCTTACTGACAGTCAGGACACGACTCCTTTTCAACGAAAACGGAGCAAACCACGATGAGAGAGCTCGTATTCCTAGCAACACGACGACCCGACGACTGGCGCCGCGTCGTCGAACTCATTGGCTCTCTTTTCCGTCCCTCTCGACGTCATCCTTCCATTTCTCTCGCACTCGTTGTTTTAACACTGTCCTGTCTCACCGACTCGGTTTTCTCTTTCGGTTTCAACGCGACTCGTGTCTGCCCGTCTCTCTTCTTCGCTCTTTTTTGGATTCTGCGTTTTCGACGCTGTTGTCCTGTAGCGGTGCACATTCGAACTCGACGGATTTTTCCTAGTTTTCTCCGCCGACCTGAAACGTCAAAACTAATCCCTGTCACGACATCACAGAGTCCTACATTTAAACATTCAGAATTGTATACCGTATTCTGTTTTAGGGCCTCCTTTTAATATATGAACAGCGGGAATAAGAGACTGTAAATGCCACTTTTTGGAATACTGCTTTCTGGTTATGAAAAGGGTATTTAGACGAAAGCGGATGTTACGGAATTCTGGAGGGAAATCGTTGTTATTCCTACTTTCTATTAATAACGGGTTTCGTCGATAAATGGTACAGGAACATTTTTGAAATTAATATTTTACATACCAGCGTATGATACACATATTAAGTATTTGAAGCTAAAAATAAATTAGAAAAATATATACATCGACTAAATATAATTAATTATAAACATTAATTGCTGATCTCCATAGAAGTCAACACGGATTTCAAGATATCAACAGATGTGATTTAAAATAAACTTGTAAATCGGTTATTTGGTTTGGTGCATTCAGGGTTGAAGTAAATGACTCCATAAGAAAGTGTTTAAAAAGCAGCTTTTATTAATATGTACAGGTTTTATATAATCACATTATATTTGTATATAATAACAGTAAAATGTTTGTGTTTAGTTTTTATTACATTTATGTCAAAATACTTAATTATTTGGAAGTTTGACCTTACCGATCGCTATTTCTTTGAAACGTGTTGCCAAGGCCGATTATTCTAAACCTTTTTCTGTGTACTTATATAACCGTTGCTTGGCCTTATTGTAAAACTGTCCTCAGGGGTTTTCCTTTTTTCCTACATTTTCTTACACGCTAAGAGCGACTTCTTACCAAAAATCGATGTTCTGCCGCAACGTCGCCGACATTTGAATTCTGAGTAATTTTACAGAAACCGACCCGATGATAACTGATAATTTCATGCTATAATGAAATTATAGTTAACTTCATAATTATTACACAAGCTCTAAATAATATGTATACTATTAACTCTTTGTCCTATAATGTACATGGTATTACCATTTCTTCACATTTCCTCTTCTGTAAATCGAGTAATATTTTAATAAAAATATCATGTAATATATATTTTAAATTCGTTTCAATGTCCTCTAAAGCTACAAATAAAGAAAATGTATGTTCCTGTTTTAAAAACCCAAGTGCCATTGACTTTGCCAAGAGAACAAACTGTTTTTAAAATTTGCTTTACTAATATCTGTTGTGCACTTTACACCCTGCAAATATTGTTCTAAATTTTCTTTCGTAAGGTGGCTGCAAGAGGGAGGAAAATCGTGAGTAGCGTTACATGTAACATCCTGTATGTATTACACACGTGACGCACACTTCAGTTCACATGTGGCAAACTAGACTCATATCTTCCCTGCCATTGAATTTTTGGTTCAATCCAAATTGCGATCTCTGAAGTCAAGAATCGCCGAAGACAAAATGTTCTCAACATTTTAACTTTTATTAGTCGTTTTAGTGTTAGCTAGTTGCGAATGACCCAACTGCTTAGAAAGTTATAGGTTGGGGCTTGAATATAAATCTTTTTACTGGATAGTTAATTTTAGAGGTTTTCCTTTTGGACAAAGATTAAACGTAAGGACAAACTATGCTGAGCATTGCCTGTAATTTATTTATTTTTCAATATTTTTTTTTGTAGCAGAAATATTCAATTGTCCTTAAAGTATGCTCTTCACAGCAGAGTAATGTTTACTGATAAAAGTATATTGTTTTTAAAAAAATTCACAACAAAGTCATGTTTTTTTATGATTTTCTGTAGGCGTCCCCCTTAACTGGTCAAAATAATGTCGACTTGTTTATACATTGTTTGATAATTATCAGATGTTTTTCTGATTTAATAAAAAGTTGTTTGATTAGGGGAGATACTCTTTAGATTTTTTATTGCGAGTGGTTTAGATGAAGGTCAAATTGCAATATCGTGGTTTATAATATAAATGACGAAGATTATTCTTCGATCAAAGAAAGATATTTTTCTTAAATTTGGTATTAAGGACTCATAACCAGAAAAAATACGAAGGACGTAATTTGTGGTGGATGAAAAATATATTAGAGAATTATAAGATGTATAATTCTTTTTTTTAAACAAATACCTTTCTTTTTAATTCTTCTATTCTTTATTATAAATATATTTAATTGACATTGTTGAATTTCATTCTTCAAGAATTGTGATGAGGAAACTGCTTTTAGCAATGCATAATCAGCATTAAGCATAAAAAAAGAGACAAATTATTCACATCTAACCTATTTTTATAAAACTTTTTATTTTTAACACGGTTGTCAAACTTCTCTTTTATTCTCTCACGCAACAGATAATGCAGGGGTTTAATGCATAATTAAAGAGTAGGTGAATAACATTGAAAACACATATATGTTTAATGCAAATTTATTATTCATAGTAATTGAATTTTTCAAAAAATTGTCAAAAGCAAAATTACGTAACAGCATGGTAGAAATACACATTCTTTAAACAAGTATTTAAATTTAGATCCAAATTGACAATAGTTAAATTCTATCATAGAAGATCATGGAAGATAAAGATATAAAAAATAGTAAAAATTATTTCTGTAACTTCTATAACTTTTGTCCTTACCACCAAAACTATCAGGTGACGAATACACATTTACTGAAAATAACGTAGAGAAACATATAAGCAAATACTCAGACATCAGCCCTTCAACCTACAATTTTCCAGATAGTTGCGTCGCTCACATCTAGCTAATTATTGCTAGAGCATTAAGGCAAATAAAGAAAATTGAAGTGTTGGCCACATTTTGTCTTCCGTATGAATTCCGTAATTCTTCCACTTTGCGATCCGTAATTACAACTGAAACAAAGTCTCAGGTGCAAGGAGTCTGGTTTGTCACATTCCAACTGCAATGTGCGTCACGATGGCACCATATTGTACCACAATGAGTTACCTAACATACAACTATTTTCTACGTCAACAAAATATGACAACCAATATAACAAATGAACGGTGAATGTCGACATTCACCAATTTAGGTCTTTCACCGTAACATATACACGAAACACTTATCAACATTTGGTTAATTTTGAATTAGTGAACCCATCGATTCAATTTCTAAGGCCGTTATTTTATGGTTGAATAGAAGCAACGAGCTCCACTCAGCGTTAATTGTATTTTAAGCTCAGTTTCTGTCGAAAATTACCCGGGTCGTAACTTTTCCTTGCTAGGTATATTCGCGTATAATCTCTGCGATCAAGTTTTCCTATGGTGTATTATCATTCTCGTACTCGTATCCCTCTGTTGTATCTTTTCTAACGTACGTTCCGGTCTCTGTCTACATATGCAGTAGGGACCCACTGCGGTCGATTTCCACTTGGTCGAGCGTGATCGAAATTGATCTACGCGACACAAAAGAGGTACCGACGGTCGGGACATCGGTCGGTCCGATAGCAAAAGAGTTAATTATAAAGAGAGGCGAGCGTCAAAATCCGATACGTCGTCATTAACGCCATCGACCGATGAAGCCTTGTGCGCTCGCTCGATCGCGAATACAACGATCAATTATCGGAAGGAGATCGATATAGGCCAGATAGCTTAGATGCTCGATTTCATATTAAAATAAAAACGGACCGGTTAGTTTTTATTTCTGGAAAGACTAGTCGCGGAACGATGTGTACGTGATACTAAAACTGATTTTCTTCGGATCGATACACTTTATCAAATGTTTTTTTTCGTCAAAAATGCTTTCTTGCGAAAGAACCGAATGTAACACAATCTTCTTTCATTTGGATTATTTAAATACAAAATTAAATCTACACGAGATATAATAGTCTTACTTATTTAACGAGCATTTTTTTTTGTAAATTAAGCTTTTGTATATGTAATCAGAAATGAGAGCAATCATTGATGACAAATTTTTTTAAAACAAAGTTAAGTCTACACGAGCTATAATAGTCTTACTTATTTAACAAGCATTTTTTTTTTGTAAATTAAGCTTTTGTATATGTAATCAGAAATGAGAACAATCATTGATGACAAATTTTTTTAAAACAAAGAATTGAGATATTTGTTCCAATAAATATAAAATAAATTTCATCGAAGGACGTATGTATATCCATCGTTAATTGATAAATAGTTGAACCAGAATAACGTTTCACAAACATATAAAAATTGTCGTAAAAAATATTCAGCATCAAATGTTGGTCATACTAAATTTTGAAGTAAGTTAATTTTCCAGTGCAATAATATTTATAGAAAAATTATAAGCCACAGAAGTTAAGATAATTATTATATTTGGTATGATGTCTCATTTATTAAGCATTACTTGACTTACTGATTTGATGTAATTATTTCTGATGTCTTTTGCATCACTTCATTTTTAATGACACGTTTCTTATTAATTTAAAGAAGTAAATATGCTTTTTGCGAAGAAAAAGTTTGCTGAATTGTTTACTTTAAAACGACATATGTTTGTAGTAAAATATTTAATTAAAATCCATAAATTGTGTTTGTAAACGAAAATCTTGATAAAAGAGCAATCTTTGAAATAATAAATAAAATAGTGTCAATTTCAATGTTTGAAGGTTTTGGTAAATAGATTTCTTTATTTGGTATTCTTAATGAAATGAAAGAAGCAGTAGATTACTAATGGCTACATTTATCTTACGTCGAGTTTTACGAGACACCAACTACAATGGAGGAGCAGTTGGTAAGAGACCCTACATTTTTGAGATCAATAAATTTAAACCTTTGGAATTCGCAAAAAATGTATAAATTATGATCCACGTTTTTGGAATAACGTAATATTTGCTGATAGAATAAATGAAGGTAATCAAATACGAAAGATATTTTTTTGTTCGAATTAATCTATGTTTTACAGTAAATTGTGATACAACTATACTTATGATAAATATTATTAATAGTATAATAATAAATTTAAAGAAAGAAATGCAAAGATAATTGTTTGAATAATTCGAAAAATATTTTCTGACCAAATCAATACTCAATTATTGATCAAATAAATTTAAAATGCGAAAAAGATTAATATGAAATATCGTATTGATATTTTTGTTTATTTTATTTACTAAATGAGTAATATAACATAATTGCTAACATAATTGTGTCTTTAAATGCTCACAATTCTTTTTTAACTTGTTACCATTTTTTAGAATAATTAGCATCTCTGATTCTGAAATATACAATTATACTATTCCACAATGAAATGTTTTTTTCCTTAAAATGACACAGAACCAAAATTAGAAGAGATGGAAACAATACTTCCATATTTACAATTTTTTTAATTTTTCAATAAAGCCTGGAAATATCGATGGCTATCCATTTTTTATTAGATTTCGTTACAAAATATTGTAACGAAATTTTTCTTCTATAACCACCACAATTAATCAAAATTTGTCATTCTTTATTAGATTTCGTTACAAAATATTGTAACGAAATTTTTCTTCTACAACCACCACAATTAATCAAAATTTGTCATTGTTCTTCTCTACCTTGTAAATCCCTTATCGCAGGAAAATATCGAGTTTTCATTGCATACATGATTAATGGATAGGAAATCTATTATTCAGTGTCGTATAGCTACAGGTGGAAAAAGTGATCCCAGCAGGAACAAATTAAAATTGACAAGATTTCATTTATTATTCGTTATTTATTCAATGTCAAAAAATTATTACAAATAGTCGTAAAAAAATGTATACTGAGCCATAAGTACAGAATTGGTTTCGACAAATATTTCTGCAGAAAAGTATTTTTTTAGAAAATTATTATCGAAAGTATCGAACTATTCTCTTCTATAAACAGTTTCAACGTCAGAGTTCATAGCTAATTAACCGAGCGTTAAATAAATACGGATATTTTAATCCAGTCTAAATATGGATCTATTTATAATCGCAGTCCCCAAGTAAATTTGTTCCCATACACAATGTGTTAAGTCAAACCTACTTAAACGAAAAAATTGTATACGTTCCAAGTTTATATTATTTTGTCCTGCAATTAATAAATTTCTTAAAAGTTTTAAGTTTTATAAATTTCTTCCCGTTATAGGATTTTTCTAACAACTCTTTTGAGCTGTAAACGGTTGTTGACCATCTTTTGTTGTAAACGGTATTGACGACAGATGGAAATTGCAGAGAGGGTGAGACGTTTCATAATCCAATAGGTCGAGTTTTTGATGCGTTAACTGTGGTACGTGTAGGTGGGTTGTTATATAAGATTATCGGACATCTTCAACTTATAAAAGTTCATTGTTTAACAGATAATTTATTGGCATCCCTTCCAGTTCACGAAGATACTTCTTTGTTGTAATAGTTTCGCCCTACATTCCAGAATTTAGCACGAATATCTCTGCTGTTGACCATCGTAACTGAAATAATGACTTTTCTCTGATATAACTTTTTGTGATATAACTTTTATAAAGTATCTTGATGCTGGTGATAAATGTCGACGTACACAATATTTAATTGCGCGTTAAAAGTCGGTTACACGCGTCGACTATTCTTTTTCATGGAAATGTGTATTTAAATGCATACAAGCAATTATTTTTCTAAGAATTTAAAATTTATCATGCGTTCATTAATTACGAAGAAGGGAACAAGTAGTATAATCACAGTTCTGCTTTGATACAATAATCTTTAGCTGTGTAGCTTTTGTTACTTATGTAATGATTTTAAGATGTCAATAAAACTGAAACTAAACGTTTTTCTTTCATAATAATATGCACAAACATCCCCTAATGTAGACTTAATCACAGACGTAAGAGAGTTTGTTCACCAAATAACGAAAAAAACGATGTAAAAATTTGTGAATGCAACAAAAAATTAACGGAATTAAACAAATAGTTGCTAAAATAATTTGTCATAAAAATAAGTAAACACTCACTGTAAATATTTGAGCTTTTAAATTAATTTGAAATTTAATTCTCGTATCATAATTTCATATGTACTGTATCAAATTTTGTTCGAAATTTGCAATAGTTTTTTTTGTAAGTGAAAGTGGTTTAAAAAAATTAAAAATATTCATATGTATAATAATTCATTAAATGTAGATCTTAATTACTAATAATTCTCATATCTTAAAAACAGTTAATATGTGAATATGTGAATATGTGAATATGTGAATATGTTAATATGTTAATATGTTAATATGTTAATATGTTAATATGTCATATAATAAAATTTCAGCCACACAAAAGGTTTGTAACCAAAAAAACAATATGAGAATACTATTTTCAAGACTATCAGAAACCTTGTCTGTATTAATAGAATATATAAAAATTTTTAAAATCCTTTTACCTTAATATCACTGTAATGTTCTCGTTTAAGACCCATTACCGAGTACAGCTCTCTTGTATCACCGTATTTTGAATATTAAACCTCTTCTATCGAGAAGGTTTGCTTCTTACATTTCATAACCCCTTGTTGGACTTGTCACACTTATACTTCCTCAATTTAATTAGATCGTTTACAAATAAAATTCTTCTGAGCCACATGAAATGTCCCGATAGCAATGAATTATTTCTTACATAATTTCAAAAACACAACCTTTATCTGAACACATTTTTCACTTTATATGGTCAATCTAGTTGAACAAATCTTGACGTTACCCAATAAATCTTCAAATTAATTCTGCATCTCTATCAATCTATTTTATGGCTACTTAAAAATTCTCTGCATTTGTTGAATATTCATACGTAACCATTTATTTCGATTATCTTTATACATGCTAAGGGATGCCATTAATGAAATGTACGATTTACAATCAAATATTTTCTGAACAAAACATTAACCCTTTGCATTCGAAGATAACATTAAAATATTAATTGAGTTCTTTTGAGGTTATTATTTCTCTAATAATTTCCACTAGTGTCACTACGTTTATACATCACACGAGCACTGTTATAGAATCAGTTAAATTCAAATTGTTCTATTAAATTGAATGGTGTCTCCGAAGGGTCTCCCGAGCGCAAAGGGATAATACCGTTAAATCTGCAAAAACCAGCTCAGATAATTTAGTGACTTACCGTGCCGTCCACGGGAGGACTTTGGTACCCTCCAAACTGATGCTTCTCAGTTCGTATTTGGTTCTATGTCGCAACGGAGAGCCGGGTACGGTAACAGTCGTGTGGAGAACGCTCCTCATGCTCTTGGAGCTGGTTCCAGTAAGCGCGTGTCTCCTGCCGGATGCACCCTCCCGTGCCGACTGATTCGCAGTTCTCCTCAGGGAACTCATCTCCGATATCAAGATTCGTCAATTAACAGTTTTCACATTCTTCCGAAGCCTAACCCGCAAGAAACCTTCACCGACAGTATTTTCACCGATCACACTTCAGAATCCCTTTTACTGTGCTTCAAACTGAACTACTAGGATAACCGGTTCAGCATCGTGAATTTTAGTGGAACTTTCGATGTCCATGTCGAATTTCTCTCGCGAGTCCGAATGTAAGAATCGGAGAGAGCTGCAACTTCATCGCACGTTCGGTTGCCAAGGTTTTTATCGTTGGGCCGACGGACAACTGAACCGTTGGATGAACCGACAACCATAAATGACTGCGCCACCTTTCAACCCCACCATCCAACGTAGGTCGCCACCATAACTGGTCGCAAGCATCGTATCTTGCTAACCCCACCATCACCACTCTCATCGATGCTTTCCTCTGATCATTGGACTTTTTTTCCCCGGCCGATACCCTCTTTACATCTACGTGCTTCACTGATTCGGGATCGATCTGCGACAGATCCGACCGGCTCCGGTTACCGGCTAGCTGCCTTGTGCGATCAAGCGAAAGCACGTATACTTTCGCGCGTTCTTGCGTTACTTAAACTTCACCCGAGGTTGCCTTCTATTATATTAAAAGACATACCCTAGCAATTGGACTTTTTTTTAGTTACATCACGTTTTTCTAATTATAGCGTGTTCATTCGTTATTTGATTTAACTTGATGAATATTTTTAAAGTGCGATTTTGTCATGAAATCTGCAGAGTTTCGATACTTATGACTTTAATGGCCGCTCGTGTGTAGATGGTTGCTTTAATAATCATCACACAAAGAAAGATGTTTTTGTTATATTAAGTGTATTGTAATTGCTGTTGTTTTGTATCGTAATTGTTGTTTCGCACACGTTGAATTATTTCGTGAATCTACACGAAGTTTTTTCAAATTCTTTAAAAATATTGTGTGACGATATTTGACTACGTAGGCGGCCATTAAAGTGTTGATGGTTTGGTAATAATAAGAATCAAATGGGGATGAAGAAGAAGATAATAGAAACTTCGGTCAGTTTGTGTTTGGGGATGTTTAGAGTAAAAAATATTTGTTGTAGAATTCTTAATGGGGTTCTATTCTTCTAGTTTGGTATGTGATGGTAAAATTGATCACCGTCTCTGAATTTTGGGACAAACTTTCTTATATCATCATGTGGAACTTGAGAGGGTAACAAATAAAAATCGGTTCGAGCGATCGATCTTGAAAGGTTCATTGCAGATTTTATTGGTAATACCAGGTGGTAGTAATTATGGTGTAAGAATGAATAAGTAAAAGGTTTCATTTGAGATAGGAAAAAATGAATAAATATTAAATTCAATATGAAATTTTGTTGAAACTTGTTTTGAGAAAATCAGTTTTAAAACATTTCTTATGTATGGGACTATATTGTTGTCATAATCGTCACAACTATTTAGTGGCGAAGAGGATGAACTTGTTTCAGGTAAAATATTAATATTTAATTCTTCGATACAATCACGTTTTGATGTGATGTTGAAAATCGTGATTGGTTCCTGAGTGAAGGTAGAGAAACTGTATACTTAAAATAATTCGTGAATTAAAATATAAGTAATTACATAGATGAACTTTACTTTCAAGTTTACATTCTCAATTTTAAATTATCGATTTGATATGTGAAATACATAGAGAAATAATAATTCATTGTGAATTAATTAATTTGAAAAATTGAAAGTATTTTGAAACTCTTTATTTTATTTATTAAAAGCATGAGTTATTCTGTACAATTTAATATAATTTAAAACAAATATTTTTTTATTAAATATACGGTGTTACACATGCGATGTCTACGATAATGAAACAAGCAACAGTAAAAATTAACGAAGCAAAAATAATAAAATTTAAAAGAATTTATCAAACTTTTTAGACAGAAGCTTTTAAAATTGATATTTATCAAAAGTATAAATACGATCCATAATAAAAGTTCAAAATTTCTTATTTGCAAATTTTATTTTAGTTTTTAGAAAATCATAGATATAAGTATGCTGAAATAGTACTGCAGGCGCCATCAAGCAACCAAGTACACAACTACTGAAACGAAAAATTGCATTTTGTCGTAAAGCAAGGAATTTTTACGTTCAGCTGACGATCACAAATAGCTCTACGATAAACTTAAAAAATGGAGTTATGATTAATTTGAAGCATTATATTTCAAGCTAAAAAATTATTATGATTTATTAAAATAAAAACGTAACCCATAGGCCTGTTACATATAATGATATTCACTATACAACAGTGTATTACTTTCGATTGTTTAAAAATGTTATAAATATTAAATATAGACTTAGGATAGTTAGATTTAAAAAGAAATACTGAAAGCAATGAAAACAGGTGTTTTAAAATCTTAACCATAAAAATGTGTGGGTCAGTGATTATAGCAGTCGAGGCTCTTTTAAAATCAATCAATCAAAAATGTGATGATCACTGGAGTCGTCGAAAAAGGAGAATTCTATTAGTATGGTGGTTATCATCAAAGTCGTCGGTAAAGAAGAATTCTATTAGTATTTTAGTGATCATCAGTAAAGAAGAAATCTGTTTTCAAAACCATCGATCAAGAAAATCCCTATTTGCATTTCTGAACAAATGATCAATGTTTGAAGCAATCGTGTGCAGTATTACACAAATTTTAGCTGCATTTGAGCATTTGATTCTTGTTTAATGTCCGTCTGTTGGACATGTAGGTAACTGCAGCCTTTTATCGCCTATTTATCCAACATGTATTGTGTTCACAATAATCGAAACGTATCTAATTATGATAACAAAAATTCCTTACTTATTTTCGATGGTAAACTAATGTCGTAATATAATGGTTTCAGCATTTCATTTAAAGATGTCTTACTCACGACAAAATAAATATTTAATTTCTATATACACCATAAAATAATGCGAATAATAATTATACCGTAAATTTATATCATAGATTATATCATAAATTAATGCAAATAATAATTATATTACCAGTTTCATTTAACTTTACATATTCTTTAAAATTAACTTAATTTTCAAGTTAATCCAATAGTTAAGTTAAGTTAGTCAAATTAATCCAAGTTAAATCGAAATTTCATCTATTAAGAGGACTCAGTCGCATTAAATGTATTAAAATGAGATCTTTACTCATCTATTTACATTTCCTCATACTGTTTTGCAGAAAGTTCTGCGTTTCTTCAGGTGATAAATAACAATCGATCAAACCGCGTCGAACATTTTATTGCTTTTAAAGTAACATTCCTTCTCTTTGCTCTTTTTTCTCATTTACATTTCCTTCACACTGTTGTTTTACCTCGAAACAGAATGTGCAGTATCTGATATAGCATGTCTCAACAATTCAGGACTAAATGTTCCTTTCATGTGATCCTATTTTATTTTTAATAAACTTTAATGTGCACATTCCTTGAAAAATAGGATCATAACATGTATTGTCAAAAATATGCAAAAATTCAAAATTCAATACGAAGTTTGTCTGAATACATATTCCCAATTTTATTATTACAATTCAAGTCTAGTAAAAAAGAATTTTGAGTACTTTTTTTTAAATCTATCGATTCATGCAAGTATTAATACAAAATTAAGCTATAAAAATCATTGAAGAAAAAATTGCGAAAGCGATGAAAACTTTCCTCCACTATTACTCTTTGACTTAATAACATTCGACTGTCATTTCTGTAAAATATCTGCTACGTAACAATATTTCTTAACTAACTGTAAATCGCTATAACAGAAAAATCGTGAGTAGCGTTACACCCTGTATATTTCCTAACTAACTGCATAGTATTAAAAAAAAAATAGTATTAATTACCCAGGAAGATATATCAAACTAATCAAGGAACTCACAAATGGCAATAAAATAATGCGCTTATAATTCGTTCCGGAAGCCACGTATCTGAAACGTAGCATTTTTCTTCGTCTCCGAGAAATAAAATACATTAAGTTTGGCCATCTGTTTCAGAAATATCCTGTATGAGTGTAGATACGTAATCCATTCAGGTTGAATTTAATAGCACGTTTAGATGAGCGTTCGCCTGTTAACCGGTCGCACTTACACGCTTCTGCATCACATAAATTACCAAGGACATCCGTGCCATTTACAAAGCTGAGCCTTGATGAGTCAAATCGCCTGATTACCATATGTTTACCATGCGCCAAGTTCTATAGCAGCTGACCGCAATAATGTTGGATAAATTATAGACCCGTAATTCATTCTGGCTCTCGTAGGAAAAGGAAACGCTCGTGAAGTTTTCACTCAGTCGTTGGTTAATCGTACGATTTCTCACTTATATTAATACACCGATGTGTTCATTGCTATGCTCGTACACCGATCAAACTGCTCTCTCCGTATCGATCTAAATTCTAACGATATGCCTGGAAGATAAAATGTATGCACCGGGTAGAAAGTAATATCATAAAGTGTTACATCTTATTACAGTTTGCTACAATTGCCTCAACGATGTCGTGTAACGATCTTTGTGTATTACAAGATTAAGTAGCGCATGGCTGAACATTGCTTCTCTGGGAAACTGGTTCAACGCAGAAATGACGATTTATCGACTAGATGATTGCATCGCAATTTTGCAATTTTTACACGGGTTTTAATCAACAATTTCTGTGAGGTAATTTTGAAAATTAGTATGTAAACCACTTGCAAATTTGTAGTTTCAAAAATTAGTTTAGAGAAGTTGAGCTAACTCATGGTCGAAGAGTTTGGAAGTCTTCAATAAAAATTTCAAAATTTCCTGTTGTTTCTTATCTCGTACCGGTTCGGATAAATGGAGTTCTACTGTTTTCGAGATAACGCGAATTACTTGAAATAATTTATTTAGCAAGATTACTTTGGAATGTTATTTCTTACTTTACATTCAAAATAATCTGTGTCGAGATCTGACAAGACCGTGGCACATTATAACAAATGGTATGCTGTATCGTGTAGATAGCAGTGAAAAGAAGTGGTACAACTTATAAATCTAAACGCAGTTGTCTGCGATATTTATGAGGAAGTACCTAGGCGGCAGTTTCCGTCATTTATTAGCGCGAACTTATCTACGATTGGTTGGCTGGTTCGTTGCGATTGGAAACGTCGAACGTGGCTCGATATAAATTACGATCACTATCTCTCGCCTAGTCACTATCCATACTACTCAGATGCCCGTTCGAAATCCTGCTAATCCCGGGAGCGACTATCGATAACCTGGTTATATTTTGCCCGTCAACTCCCACTTTCCTTTCGAATCTCGTTTATCTGTCATTGCGAAACAATACCTGTGGATTAGTCACGATGAAATTCAACTGAGTTATTGGACAGCTTTTTTATACAAAATTATACGTGCTATTTATACTTAACAACATTTAAATACTTAAGAAAGAAATTTCAATCCTTTTATCACACGTTTTTCATTTCGAAAAATTCGAAGGAAGTGTTCTAAATTCTTTCTCGTATGACTTTTTCTGTTTTGAGAGACTCGGAAAATTTAATTATTTACAAAAAGATTTTAAAGTCTTCTGACCTTTTCTTTTTTGAAAGGTTCAAAAGATGTAATTATTTAAAAGGAGATTTTAAACTCTTCATTGTATGACTTTTCCTGTTTTGAAAGACTCAAGAGATGTAATTATTTAAAAAAAATATTTTAATATCTTTGCATGATTTTTCTGATTTGAAAAATTAAGAGGATTTAAGAAATTTTTAAATTCTTTGTTTAAACTTTGTTTTCTAAACTTAAATATTGTAGAACTTTTACAGGCAATAACAGTAAATATTTTCTATTTTATCTTTAAGTTTAACTCTACTATAAAATGAATTTTGAAAGAATGTATCATCTTTTATCTCATAATTTTTAAGAAATAATGGTACACGCATAAATAATGGTAATACACACATATGGAATCTGGTTTAATTTAAGCATCCCTGTAAGTATCCTTGAAGAGATTAAAAGAAAATTATACGTCATAAATCTGCAATATTACTTTTCCAAACAATTTGATTTACGAACAAATCCTCTGTTATGAGCCAAACAAATAAGTTATACGAGCGACACGAGTAAAATCGATAAAATATTGAATACTTATTAAATCTCAATTACTCAAAGCTAATATATTTTATCGTTACAATTTTTACCTAAAGTAGTAAAACGTAGCAGCAAATGAACAGTTACAAAATGAAAAAAGGAACGATACATCCTCGAGGTGGAATATCGATTCCCTAGAATGCAATCCGTTTCGAAAGGATTTAGCGCAACGCCGTTTATTAGCTCCTCCTTATTTATTACTGTTCATTCATTTAGATTGGGAATGCTGAATACACGGATCGAATATAAATTACGATCGCTATCAGCTATCTTGTCGTTACGTGTGCTACTCAGAAACTCACTCGAAGTTATGTTTACCCCGGCAGCAAACTTTATCACGTGAGAATTTGTTAAACGTTCATTACGTCAACCTTTATCCTCTTAATTTCGAATTATGAGCACTTATTTATTATTAACATATTTCTTTCACTTTACTGCCGATTTTAAAACGTTTTTAATTACAAAATATATACTTTAGTCTTAAGAAGTAAATGTCAGCAGATATAAAATTTGATCTTTGATATTTGCAATTTTTTCTTCAACCTCCATATGACGTTTAAATTAAATTGCAGAATAATTGTAAATCAGCATTTCCTCAAAAATAAGCAACAACACGCAAAGTCAGTTTCGAGTTTCACAGTTTACCGTTGAGCATTAAAAAACGTGACGCAAAAATAAGAAATTATGCGGGAAGATTAATATCTTCGATTACACCATTAGATCGATCGTTCATCGTGTTATCTGTCGGCGACATCTGTTCCCGCGTAATTAATGTCAAGCGTCAATAAGAATAATGTCCGTTAATGACAGAAACTATCGAGTAAATTAAATTTTTTCCCAGTCGCATAACGCCGTCATCTCGACCTGAATAATTTATAAAATATCCATGACGTGGGTCTAACAATAAGTCGAACCGGCGCGGCGTTCGCTTTAAGCCTCGAGGGCTTCGGCCTTTATAATTAGGCAACGAAACGAATTGTGCTTGACGTCCATATTGACTACCTAACTTCAACCTGACTAACGAGCTTTCTTTTCCTTCCTACACAGACACGAACACAGACAGCTATACACACTTGACTGCTAATAAATCGTCTATCCGTATCTTCGTCATTATCGGCAAACGTTTAACTTGGACGGTCGTAAGTTTCGCATACATTTGATCGAGTCAGCTTATGATTTATATTTTGTTAGAACTCGTTGAAACCTTGTGACAGTGGTATTGTCAGAATACAAAACGTTGTTGTCGATAAAAGATAGTCGATGAATATTTATTGCCCGGGAAATGGAGACGTTGAACATTTTTCGAAAATTCTAAATTCTCTCGAGAAATAATATTACTATTATTTATATAAAGCGTGGTATTAATTTAAAATATTCTTGTGTCCGCAAAAATTTTTCGTTTAAATAGAGGATATAAATTTGTACACTTTATGAACTAATATTCTTCTTTTGAAGTTTGAACGAATAAGTACTTGTTTCTTATGTTAGAAGAAAAATAAGTTAACGACTTAAATTAACTGTTTAAATAATTTATTAAGTAATAGGCGGTTTCCTTCTAATTGACGTAATTAAGTTGTTCTGCATATGTCTGTTAAACGGTAAATAATTTCCAGAAGACGCATATGAACATTATTATTCCGTTTATCCCGTAATAAATTATAACATATTATTGGCACTTTCGCGTTACGTAATGCTTCCAATGTACTAATCGCAATAGTTATTACGTTCCTCGAGTGGCATTACCTTTTATCTCTATCTTACGTAACGCGAAACATTTTACTTTCTAATCGCATTGTCAGCTCGATACTAGCTAAAAATACAAGGGTAAACCAAAAAATTATTTGAAAAAGCCACCAAAAATCTTACTCCTACAAATTAAATCAATTATTATCTTATGCGGTAAACGAAGAAAACGACAGAATAAATCTTGGTGCTTTAAAATTATTTTATTTAGAACTTCATAAAAATTTCTTCATCTAAATTGTAATATTATTAATTTATTGAATAATTAAAAGTTATAAAATATAAGTACATAAATTTAATTTCAATAGTGATTGATACTTAAAATTCGCAGACACGTTGAAACCTTCAAGATTTTCATTTTAAATGAACGATGGAACTTGCACATTATTTCTAGAGCAATCAATCATGTTCGTTAGCGTACGATAATTTAAAAGCTTCATGTTCTAAATAAACAAATCGTTAAGTAAAAGAAGCTTTTCGGTCCGTAAAATCAGCATAGTTTTGCATCAGCGATTACAGAGCACCGTATATAAACCGGCAATGCGGGAGAGTTGTTACTGACAGCAAATATGGCCGCCACCGTGGGTGCCTGGGGTTAGCTTAACAACTTCTCTCTTACCGGGCGATGCAGCACCTTTTTGTGAATCGCTCGAGCATTATTAATCGCTTGATGTGGATTTCAAACTTATTACGCCGGCTGACATGACAGACATCGCCTGAGGCCGCTTTATCTCTCTGTTCTTCACCCACAACCACATCACCGGCTAGTCTTCCCTTGCTTCTAGTGTTTCATCTGATGTTCGAACCAGGTGCTTGTCCAATTGTATCCACGCTCGTTTGCTTATGCTGCTTCAAAGTCGCGGTAGTTATTACGCTCGCTGCTTTTTTCCTTCTTGTTCGTGAAAATTATCTCTTTGGTCGAGGGAAATAACGCCGGTTAGATTCAGAAGGCCAAGTAAAGGTGTACGTAGGAACACCTGCAAGGTGCTGGTGAAACGCGTTTCCATACGTTGGATGCTATCAAGGTAATTAATCGTAATTGATACGCGCGTACGAGTGCTGATTACACGGTGTAACGTGAAATTAATGTTCGCACATTGTGAGCTTCCTTTTGCGGAATCAACGCGACAGCGTTAGTTGAACATGTAGGTCGTTCTTTGCTGATACTGATCTCGTGACTGGTGTCCATTCATTATTCTCGTGTCTTAATTGTCTAAAGATGGTACACGCAGTTATAAGCTAACGCTAAAGTTCTTAAAATATCACAATGAAACTCTTGGGTAAACATTAATTGTTTATTATATTCTGTTCTACGTGGGATTTTTTGCGTTTATAGACGGTTTCAGTTATGTTGGAAATGATTAACATTAAATCATTAACGATTTGATTTTGAATTTCAATGGAAGAGAAATGTAATCATAGATCTTTTGTATAATTAGGCATTATTGGGTAGAAGGTTTTATTTTAATTAAATATTGCTGTAGAATTTTTGGACTCAATGTGAAATATTTGTTGTAACTTCAAGTCTCACAGAAATTTGTTAAATCTGAGTATTTAAAGATTAGGTAGGTTGTTTTCCTAAAAATCTTAATGATATAGCATTGTCGTGTAGTCAGAGGAAAGACAAATTTATTTAATTATAAATTTCATTGTACTATTTTAAATATTGTATCTATGTTTATACATAAAATATTAATTATTAATTACTGACAATTGTAGTTCAATTCTTGTTTCATTTAGGGAGAAATATATTTGAGGGTCTTATTTTAAGAATACTGGTGATTTATTTATTTCCAAATTGTAATTAGTATTAAATACAATAAATAAAATAATGAACAATGTTAGGTCCTTGCGACTTTATCGATATTGCTGCAGAAAGTTCATTCAGTGCCCGAGAGATGACGGTGTACATAAATATGCTGTGATTCTACCTTGTGTAATTTGTAAACAAAATTTGAACGTGATTAAATTATGCTTCAAACTTACGTTTTGAGAATTGTTCATTAATAATATCTAAAGTATAATCCCGTATTTGTTATATGAGCTACTTATTTACATTTTACGTCTAATTTAGTGTTGCATTTTTCTTAAATCTTGTAATTGTAATAAATCTTAAATTGTAATTGTGTACTCAAAAATTGTACCACTAATCATCAATTTTTAACAACTTTAAAACAGATGTCTATCTTCTTTTATTTATTCAAGGTTTCTATACTTCAACAAAACGCAAAATTAATTGGACAGAAAATTAATATACTCTTGACCCTTGTGTCTTTTTGTCTAAGGGTAACTGAATGAACTCACTACTACAGGTTACATACTCCATTCTTTTTAAATACGCACACAGTAACTTCATGAATTTATATTTGTTTATAATATACTTAACAAAATGTACCAATACGTAATGAATCTAATTAATGCTCCATACCTTAGATTTATTATAACAACTTAACCATAACGACAGCGTCAACAGAAGACAACTTCTAAAAACATAGGTTAAGTAGAGAAATTAGTAAGAATAATTGAAACTATTTAGCAAAGACAACCAGCTGCGGATGATCGCAAGGAAATTGGTAAGAGAAATTATTAAACTAAATCGAAACTGCCACGGCAAGGTAGAAGTCATACGGCTAACTGGGGCTGCCACGGCTCGACAGGACAAAGCAGGATACAGGAGAAGGAGAGTAGGAGACACCCCAAGAGACGTGTTCGTAGCAAACGCCCACGAACGGTGACAGCCAGCGAAGATTTATGATGCTATAAAATATCATTTGTATTTGATGTCAGAGCGAGGGCTTGATTAATGCACTGCCGGGCGCACAATGAATAACTGACGTGTTGTTATAGTAACATCAATCTGAAAGAAGCGCGGGGTAAGCCGGTACCCTGTTGATAAATTGTGTAGATTGGAGTTGCTGTTGCCGAGATACGATCAACGAGCCTTCTACGATTCAATCGTTAATGCTTCTTCGTGCATTACTAAATTATTCCTGCAAACAACCGTCTGTTATTAAGTTACGAGGAATTATCGGAATTATACCAGTTCTTACGACCCCTCATGTTATTCTACAATCGATCATTTCTTTTGTAATACGTTAACAGTGGCCGATATTCAACTTTTAAAATGTTCGAACATCTGCTGGAGACTTGGTTAAAATTTCATTACATTTCGGGGAGATTATTACTTTCAGGGATAAATACAGAAGTAAATTGTTCAGTATATCGGACTAAATATTGTGTATTTAGTGACTTTGGGTAGGGCACAATTCATCACCCATTTTTCTTTGTCGAATGTGAAATGAAACATTAAAAGTTGCTGCAGATGCATCAGTTATGGAGGATTTGTCTTAAAATTATCGATAAAAAAGTGTACATACATATTTATGTAAGCAAAATTTTAGAAATTGAATATATTTATTATAAGTTTCAAAATATAAATGACAATCGTATTACAATGTTAATATAATGTTAACTCAAGGTTAATACAAAGATAAAACAATATTAATATAATATAAATATTTATTAAATAATTTTCGGTGATTTTGATTTTTGAAGTTTTTATGAAAAACCTTGAGAAACGATTTCTGAACTTCTGTACATAAATCAATGACAAACAGAATTTTCGACATATTACATCCTAAAATGGTTTCTTATAGTAAAAAATAAGATAAATTCAACGCACATAGACCCCTTTATTCTTATTTTTCAGCAAATTCCGTAATACCACGAGATTTTCAAGCTCGTCTATATTACTGAACCTCCGAGGGGAATATTCGCCATAACCTCATGTTCCTAAGTGAAACGTGTGACGCGTGTTATCCAAATAATTACGTATGATTCTTATTAAATTAAGCTCCATAGAACTATAGTATTTGCAACAAAATTGTCATGTTTTATAAAACGTAGGATAAAACGTGACATTCAATGTCGTCACGATAAGGTGATACCTCTGCTTATACTTTAAAATTGTGACACCGATATTTCTGCTAGTGGAAAGACTCCAAGAACATACAAAAACTAGTTTTATTTTGTTGAATACATTATGAAGATATTTGAATAGCTTAATGACAATTCTGTTTAATAATAGAACATTTTTTTAACCATTACTTATTGCTACCGGTAATTTATAATTTGAAGTAAATATCTCGCAATAACAGAAAATGGATTTGTCCCACTCTGAAAATAAACGGTTCATAGAATTGCGCAAACTAGCTTGAAAGCACCGCAATTGGGACGCATAAGAGAAAAACTAAGCACCGTTAACAGAAAATGATGGATGAAATTCTCGCTTTGTAATTGAACGACGTGTCACTTAGCAAAAGGGAGATACTGACAAACTCATAGACCACTGCGTGCTATGGCTGGTCGTGTATCGATCTCGTGAACAGCATGAAAGTGTCACGAGGTTTACAATATCGTCGAGACAGGGAACTGCGTTCGGTTGTGCCCCTTATAACACGATCATTAATCACCTACCAACAATGATTTTATTCGCGGCGAGCGGTCTGTGTGTAACGTACCGTAACGCACCCCGAACGCTGGAGACGATACATCACCGCGATATGTAATATCGCTCTCGGCTCCACAAAGAAAGAGAACAGAAGAGGGCTGTCCTGTTCCGACGTATCGCCATCGACCGGTCGTCGATCGATCTTGCCGCGCGCGCCACTTTCAAACCGTGAAAACGCTCTCGCCACGGAATGCTAACAAGAAACCACGAAGCGTGAACGAAGATTGATTTCTCGTGCGCATTGTATTGCTGTGATTTATACCTTTTCTATCCATTTCAATGTTGCCATGCATATTCAATCGTGGCTGAAATTCTTCGGTGAATGAAAAAAGGATTTCCACCCCTCGTATCAAGTGAACGGGGCAAACAATTAAATTCTACAAACTTTTCAATACTTTTAGTTACTAGATTTCAATTTTTACAAATTTTTCAGATCAACAATTTTTCATTTAATCTAAGCATTTATTGCCAGTGATTCTGAAAATTTTTCCAATTCCAATTTTTGGGGGTGGAATTGGAAATTTATTAGCATGGTATATGACAAATTAGGATCTTTCTATTTTTACAAATTTTTGAGATCAACCATTTTTGACTTAATCTAAGGATTTATTGCATGTGACGCTTCTGAGGATTTTTGGGGGTGGAATTGGAAATTTATTAGCATGGTATATGACAAATTAGGATCTGTCTATTTTTACAAATTTTTGAGATCAACCATTTTTGACTTAATCTAAGGATTTATTGCATGTGACACTTCTGAGGATTTTTGGGGGTGGAATTGGAAATTTATTAGCACGAGATATAGCAAATTAGGATACTTGAGAATATAAAAATTTGAGGGTGTAGAAAATTGGAAATATTAAAAATGCAGAAATTTGAAAATTTTAATTAGTTCCTTAGAAAATTTAGAAATTTTAAAATTCTACAGCAAGTCACTGCAACTTCACAGCAAGTTTACCTTGCACTTGCTGATGATATCTGCTTTCAATTACAATTAACTCCGAGTGAAACAGATTACAGCAATGAAGCCTATGTTCTTCCATTAATAATTCATTAATTAATAAATATTTAATCGCGAACATTTCCATTACAACGTTCTGTATTTATGTTTCATCTATTTCAGATTCCTATTTAATTTATCGCCACCAATAACAGTTATCTCGAAAAAGAAATCCAAGTAACGTTGAACGGGGTGTGAATTATGGATTGATTTATAGTTAACTATCAAGTTGTCCAATGTAGCATAGGTTCTCCAAATTCGAAGCGTGAAGACAGTAAATGCTCGCTGTCACGCGATAAGCCTCAAGCGTCCATATCGAAAGCGTTTGGGGTTGTTTTATTGTATATGGGCTGATTATGCACGTAAATATTTCACTAGGGATGATTCTCGAAGAGTGGTAAAGGAAAAGAGGGGATACGGTAGAGGGGTACGAGACTGGTGGGGAAAATGACGGTAGGGAGAGGACGGGGATTTACGCGTGCAAGCCTGAACGCCCTTTATACGTCGTCGACGCCGTAATATATGACACCTATAGATCACAATTACGTGTAATGGCGCTCACTCTTGTATTCATGGCGATATTATTTCTGGTTGCCTTCCACGGTCGTCGTCGTCGAGCGTGTCCCTCTCTCCGTCTTACCCGTACGAGACTTTGGTCCGTATGCTAAGCAGCCGGTAATTCTAGTTTGATTTACTTGCCCGTCCACCCCGAAACTTTGCCATGGCCTCGCTTTCAACCCTGCCGGGAAAGTGATTACGCTGGATTGGGCGATAAGTCTTTTATGGTCTTTGTTCTTTACGAGTCACACGGTAGCCATAATTTACACGCCCTGAGCTACATACAGAAAGATTAGCTTATTTTCATCCTTTGACTCCACGTACAATTTTCATCGATCGATTTATTTCTAATCTTTCTTAGCGAACTGTATGACATAACTTTTTTGTATTTTCATATACATGAGATCTAATGTATTAGAGACAATATTGTTTTTATACTTGTAATGTAATTTTATGAGGATTAAATTTTAATCTGTAAGCCATGGTCTTACATTGTCAAAATTCCAAGTACAAAAATTTAATTTTACATTTTTACCTCGTACAGATTAGCTGCATATACATCGGTGATTTGATACATTATTATACATATGACGCTGTGTGCAATTTATTCATAGCCTTATCTGTAGATGCAGTGATCCGATATGTCTCCTTTCATAGTTAGGGGATGTTTGTCCACGTTTGTGGCTGTACCCCTCAATCGTTCGAAACTGACTATTAATGAAAGTGACTATTACCTAAAACAACTAATACTGAAATATGACGTCAGTACACTAAACGTCATCGTTGCATTCCAATATTAGTCAACTACCATACTGAATGACTTAACGATACTACTTGAGAATACTCCATTACAATTAGTCTTTTTCCCAATTATTTTGCCTCTACACAAAGCAAAGGTTAAATTAATCATGATATGTATTATTGTAACGAAGGATTAAAAGTTCAAATGTACATACTAAATGTCACTGCATAGTTCGTGAAAGTTCAGAGTGCAAAATGGTAGAAATCAATGAAGAACGACGTCAATTTTAGGGCTGCCTGTGAAGGCATAACCAAATTGAAATAAACTAACCATCGCTTTCTCGATGACAAGCGATACGTCACTGTGACCAATTCACAATAGGGCATTACACCCCAAGACCGGGACAATAGTTATCTCCGGTCTGTAGAAACGTGTACGCGGTTATTATTCGCACGCGCACATGTGTCACCGCCGACGGCGACAAGTAGCACCATTGGTGCTGCCCTAAAACGTGGCTTTCGAGTAGCTGTTACGGAAACGTCGCACGGAGCTTCACTCAATTACCGTACCGCTTAAAAGCACTTACATATGATGGTTAACGAAGGAGCTGTCTTTTGCGATGTCTTAAAACATTTTACTGAGTAATTAGGTGGAACGTAATTAGCGGAAACGTTGACATAAATGATAATCGGGTGGTACAGTCGAATTCTCATTACTCCGAAATCTTTAGAAGATTTGTGAGGTTTTTACAACGTAATTGGTAAAAATATTATGTGAACGAGGTTGGTAAGAGTGCTGAGTTTGAATGAGAAAGATATTCCATCGATTCATTGAGTAAGACGAATTAAATATTGCAATTATATGTATGTTATTAGAAAGAAGTCTTCAATATATCACCCCAGACGATTCTTCCTCCTTTGCGACAATCTGAATAGTTTGAAATAAAACGTTAATTAGAATTCTACCTCTGTAATTTGAATTTAGAATAGTCTATTAGTTGAAGTTTATCTCCAATTTGAATTTAGAACAGTTACACTATCACAAGTCGAAGCTCTACGAGTCGAACTTCTAACTTGTAACTGCATCTTGAAGTTTGTACAGGCTGATCAATAAGTGGTGGTTCAAGCAAAGAGGTAGTTATTCTACGTTAAAAAAGAAATTATACTTAAAGAAAGATATTTTCTGCCTTCGGTTTAGGGTCATTTGTTGCTGTAAGTGTTATGTATAATATACAGCTATATATGATATACTTAATAATATAGAAAATATGGTTGCTTTCATTTCTACATTTCAAGTGTAAAATACTTTCATCCCTCACTGTACGTGTCACAGAAGGGAAGCTTATACTCAAGTTTCAATCTGTTTGTAATATTACTTTGGATCTAACAAAGAAAATCCAACTTCGCACATAAAAATAATTGCATCAATAATAATTCCAGTAAACCGGTATTCTACGTTCAGTAGCCATATTTCCATAAATTAAAAAGCATAAAGTAAACACCACACTACGAAAAGATAATTGTTACATAGGACAGTGATCTGTTAAATGTTGGAACAACCGTGAGGAAAAAAGTGTGCAACCCTGCCAGGGTCATGTATGTTACGTACGTTTTAGCGATACGTGCAGACGCACAAACGAATCATTCACGTTTCCCGTAAATTGCGGATTCATGGTTTATCGGCGCGCGGCCGAAACGTTTTACTGCTCGGTGATGCGCGATAACGCCGCGTTGACAGCGGAATGTTCCGGTCAAAATGAATCCAGCGAGTACACGCGAGCCGCATATGCGGGAAACGTATTCCCCTGTGTTTTGTTTTTCGCAAGCGTGCCTGGAATATTGGATGTACCCAATGGCGTAGGACGAAAGAGCACAGGGAACTAACGCCATTTCCTCCAGAAACCGGAAAACAATTTCTATGCTGACGGCGTCGCTCGACTACTATTGCGAAAAAGATTTCAGCCGATTCGTTACCATAAAATAAAGTGAAAGAAACACTTTTTTAAAAGGTTATATTAAGTGGTTAGGTTTTAAAAAATAGTTTTCTTATCGTTTCATTTTAGGAGCTTAAAACTTGGGAATTTTTAAGATGATTATGAACTGTTGGTAGTTTTACTCTCGCTTTCAAAAGTATAAGAGGTAAATTAGGAAATTGGAAATTTAGGCATTTTGGGAAATCAGAGGACTGAGAAATGGGGAAATTGGAAAATTGGAAAAGTGAGAAATTGAGAAATTGAGAAATTGGGAAATTGGGAAATTGAGAATTTGGGAATTTTGGGACATTAGGAAACTAGAGAATTTGGGGCTATTGGAATTTGCAAAATTAAGAAATTGGAAAATTTGGAAATGAGGAAATTAGGAAATTAGAAAATTGGGAATTTAGGCATTTTGGGAAATTGGAGGACTGAGAAATTGGGAAATTGGGAAATTGGGAAATTGGGGAATTGGGAAATTGGGAATTTGGGAATTTGGGAATTTGGGAAATTGAGAAATCGGGAAATTGAGAAATTGGAAATTTGGCTGAATGGAAAATTGAGAAATTGGAAATTCGGGAAATTTGTGAGAATGGAAAATTGGAAAAGTGAGAAATTGAGGAATTGGGAAATTGGGAAATTGAGAACTTGGAAAATCGGGAATTTGGGAATTTGGTAAATTGGAAAATTGGAAAATTGGAAAATTGGGAATTTGGTAAATTGGAAAATTGGGAAATTGGGAAATTGGGAAATTGGGAAATTGGACAATTGGAAAATTGGGAAATTGGAAAATTGGGAAATTGGAAGTGTGAGAAATTGAGAATTTGAGAAATTGGGAATTTGGGAATTTGGGAAATGGGGAAATTGGAAATTTGGAAAATTGGAAAATTGGAAAATTGGAGAATTGGAAAATTAAGAAATTTTGAAATCTGACAGCTTGGAAATAGAAAACTTCAAAAATTATTAAATCTAAAAATCTTCAAATTCGAAAACCTACAAACTTGAAAATTAAAATTTAAAATCTTGATAATTCAGAAATTCAGAACCCATTTTTCAATTGCAAGTTCGCAACATAAAAATTTGAATAATTTCCAAACCAGTTATGATTAGCTTTTCATAGTTCTACATAATATTCCCACTTCCTGTGTGTTTATGACATTTACCTTGCAATAATTTGCAGTTAATTATAAGACATTTCTTGTGTCAGTATACATGCGTTACACGTACATGTTAGCTTTGGTAATAGACCAGGTAATTAAACTGTAACGACCGCAACGGTTACAGTAATTTAAAAATATAGTGTCTAAATTAAGTGCAAATTTGATACATCTCTGTGTAATTAAAAAGAAACTTTGTTTTACTATCCAATCAAAAGTGAAGAATAATTTCTGTGACACATATGTCTACGTGTGATAATGAATACGTTAAGCAAGGTAGTACCTATAAATATTATAACAAGTTTTGAACGCGTGAAGTTTAATCCATTATGAAAGTAATAGTGTGTCTAGTGCCCACCATAGCTGCATACGGAATCAGAATTCTCACATTGGAATTTTCATTCGTTAAATAATTATTCATATATACATTATAATCTAACTGCAGGTATCTTGAGATTTGAAACACAGTTTACTGATGTATCTACCATAAATCTAGAGAAAACGTAGGACATAGTTATCATAAAGTATCTAATATATTCCTAGAATTAATCTCAGACTTAGTGTGTGAGTCCACATTCGAATACTAATTATTCGTTGCATGTTTTTCGTATTAAATTGTTCGTGTAATAAAAAGTATCTCGTTCCAAGTCGTTTAGTTCTTAACGCAATTAATATAAAAATTATTTAATGTTGTTCCGAAATAATTAAGCATTATCTTCATATCTTGTACCAAGGTCTTTCCTCCTTTTTTCACTATACAAAAATTTCCTACAGCAAGTTTTGTATTAAGTTATCTTCACTTATTCAGCTGCGTTTCAATTTGTGCTCCGAAGGATAAAAGTATTACTGAAACATGAATTAACGCCAAATTGATAAATTATAACAAGTTTCATTGTACTAACGGAGAGATATTCAGCAACCAACGTTAAATTATGCGGGTTGGTAACGAGCATGGAAACCGCATTAAAAATATTCTTTAATTTATCATGTATCATATTGCTATCTGGTAAAACATAAATTATTATTCGCTCTTAACCGAATTTACATCGTTTTGTTTGATTTACACGTAACAGTTATTAATTCGAAATTCAATTAAGGGTTTGCTGGTTTTATTAAACCTGTAATGTTGCCGGTTAAACGAAACTGTTTGGTATTTCATAAGTACTGGTAAATGTCTGTGCGCAAAAAATAATCACTGCAAAGGTTCTGTCGCACTAAACGATAAGTTTACAATTCGTTGCAAAATTCCAATAATGATTGTTGTGTTTTATAGGGGTGGTACTCTGTTTTCAGATAAAATATTTTTTTAATAGATGGCGTTAATAATTTTAAAAAGTTTCGATAATTTTCCGATATACTGTGTATTTATCCTAAAATAATTATCACATTTTGTACAAGGCTTCAAAAATAAATTCGACAACTATGCTTTACTTGTAAACTGAATTTACGAAGAGTACAACGTGTTTAAAGAATACTTCATCTTAAATTGCTCTTCCATTATGGATTCTCTCTTATTTTAAAATTTACATTAATTACGTAAAATATAAAAATACAGCAGGTGAAATTTTGAAATATTCCAACACTTTCCGTTAAAATAACACGATGCTGGAATAAAGTTACGTGACAAGTTCGCGCCTAATTACACGAAATTGCTGCTAAGATAAATAAATGCTGTCAATTAGCAAAAGAAAAACATACAAAGGTTACAACTCATTTCAAATTGGAGGAAATAATATTTTTCATCGGTTAACTGATCCAGATGGTCCGGTCTTAAATGACCAACGCATTCAATAATCTTATACTCCTTTCGGATGTGTATATTTTCAGAAAATTCATATTAAGATATCGCCGTAATGATCAGTTATTAAATTTATGCGAGTATGCGTCAGAGGAAACATGAGAAAGGTGTGTACACGATGGCTTTCGCGAAGACATGCATTGACATAAGTAGTTAAAAAGCTTTCAGTTTGAAAGTTTGTGTAATACCAGATTTACTTATTTCTTCATTTACTTTAATACTTTATTTGCTGAATGATTTCAGGTCACTTTTATTTTGAAAATAGTAGAATGAAATAATTTTGTGCAGAATTCAAGTAAATCAATTTTAAATAATTTGGTGGCGTGTTCTAAAATTTACTCAAATTAAACTAAATTAAACTCAAAACAAAGGATAAGTTTCCTGAAAATATTGAGCTAGTGTTGTTCAAATATTTATTGATATGTATCCACGTATTTCACTAATGAATCTTAAATCTTTTAATAATCATTAATGAATTCTAAACCTTTTTAATAATCATTACATAAGACAGACAAAAAATGTTCAATTCTCTACGAACACAAAGTAAAAGGCGTCTATTTATCACTGATAATTGCAGTATCGCATTAATACGTATCTAACGTAACGGAGCTCCTAACTTGAAGACAAACGATCCAATCTGTTAAGAGTTTACCACCCCTTGACATGTGCGCTTTCGTATTGGGATTATACAAGTTGTCTCACAAATGAATGATACCTTTATCGTCAACGAAAAGAAAAGTCATATAAACATACATATAAATATAATATGTGTACTTTGTTGTAACGTGTTATTTTTAGAATATAATATATAATAATAAGTAACATAATTTAGCACGATATGATACAGTATAGTACAATGTAGTATAAAATAATACTATATAATGTAATATATGATATCATTTAATGTAATACAATAAGAAGATGGCTGCGGTGAACGTGGTGGGCAATTTCCCAATTTCCTTAAATCCCTAAATTTCCACATTCCCAAATTCCTGAATCTTAGAACCAGAGTCTTAATCGTATTTAAGTATTTGTCAGTCACGTCTCTTAAATTTGAGAGAAAAAACTCAAGGGAGCAAAAACCTTGTAATCTTAAAAGACCCTTCACATAAGTACATTAACACTAGATTTATGGAACCTGTCAAATGACGGGTAATAGGTCTATTTTAGATGACAGAACTTGTTAAGAAATTTTTGTAAAAATGTCAACTTTCAGCAGAAGAATCAATGCTTTACGCAGTACACATATCATCTGCAATTTATTTATTTTTTTACTTTAGTTAAAATTTAAATAAAGTGACCATCAAACGTCCGTAAATCTAGTGTTAAAAACTAAACAACGTGGAAGAAAATATTTGTTATCACGCAAAAAGCATGCAAGATATAATTTTTTATTAAAATTGTACTTAATACCCTCTGACTCAGAGATCCAGATATTAATTCTAGGAATATATCAGATACCTTAAGACATGTTTTACGTTTTTTAATGGTAGATACATCAGTAAATTAACGTTGAAAACCTATGTTTCAGACCTCAGAAGACTTGTACTTAGATTATAAGTTCTGTATACGTGAACAATTATTTAACGAATGAAAATTCTAATGTGAGAATTCTGATTCCGTATGCAGCGTCTAATGGTGAGCACTATACCTATAACTTTCACGAGGGATTAAACTTCACGCATTCGAAACTTGTTATAATATTTATAGGTACTACCTTGCTTAACATATTCATTATCACACGTATACATATGTATCACAGAAATTATTCTTCACTTTTGATTGGATAGTAAAACAAAGTTTCTTTTTAATTACACAGAGATGTATCAAATTTGCACTTAATTTAGACACTATATTTTTAAATTACTGTAACCGTTGCGGTCGTTACAGTTTAATTACCTGGACTATTACCAAAGCTAACATGTACGTGCAAGGCATGTATTCTGAGACGAGAAATGTCTTATAATTAACTGCAAATTATTGCAAGGTAAATGTCATAAACACACAGGAAGTGGGAATATTATGTAGAACTATGAAAAGCTAATCATAACTGGTTTGGAAATTATTCAAATTTTTATGTTGCGAACTTGCAATTGAAAAATGGGTTTGGAATTTCTGAATTTTCAAGATTTTAAATTTTAATTTTCAAGTTTGTAGGTTTTTGAATTTGAAGATTTTTAGATTTAATAATTTTTGAAGTTTTCTATTTCCAAGCTGTTAGATTTCAGAATTTTTAATTTTCCAATTTTCCTATTTTCCTATTTTCCAATTTCCCAGTTTCTCAAATTTCCAATTTTCCAATTTTCCAATTTTCCAATTTCCTAAATTCCCAATTTTCCAATTTACTAATTTTCCAAATTCCCAATTTCCAATTTTCCAATTTTCCAATTTTCCAATTTCCCAAATTCCCAATTTTCCAATTTACCAATTTTCCAAATTCCCAATTTCCAATTTTCCAATTTCCCAAATTCCCAATTTATCAATTTCCTAATTTCCCAATTTCCCAATTTCCCAATTTCCCAATTTCTCAATTTTCCAAATTCCCAATTTCTCAATTTCCCAATTTCCCAATTCCCCAATTTCCCAATTTCCTAATTTCCTAATTTCCCAATTTCTTAATTTCCTAAACTCCTAATTTCCTCATTTGCTAATTTCCAAATTCTCAAAATTACCAAATTCCTGAAGTCTCAATTATTATCCAAATACCAAAAGCCCCGAATTCTCTAATTTCCCAAAATTCCCAAATTCTCAATTTTTCAATTTCCCAAAATTCCTAAATTTCCAATATACCAAATCCCCAATTTCTCAATTTTCAAAATTTCCGAATTCCAAATTCTCAAACTCCTACATTCTCACTCCCCCAAATTCCTACCTTCTGAAATGTTCAACCCCCTAAAATCTCCACCCTTAAATATTCAAAATCCCTAGATTCCTTCCTTCCCTCAAAGCCTCAACTCTCCAAATCGCCAGATCTACAAAATACCCTCCCAATATTGGAAATTAAACCTCCCTACCTTAACTCGGATCTAACTATTCCGTTAAGAACCTACATCAAAATCGCACATATTGCAAACCCGCATACTCTGTCCGATGAAAATTGATCACCCAGCAAAACACCCATATTGTTACAAGAAAGTAGCATGTTGACTAAAAAATCCGGTGTTATTAATTCGCATTAAGTTAATAGGTGCAGGTGAGAAGGAGACAGAAGAGCAAGAGTGAGAAAGGTAGACCGTAAACGAGAGAGTGAGAAACAGTGTGTAACTGTGTACACGTTCTCGCGTGTTTGTGTGTGTGTAAGAGAGAGAAACTATAGAGGGGAATAAGGTCACGCCAGAAAGTGAGTAATGAAGGCGGTTTATCTCCGAGGAGTAACTAGCGGTGTTCGTGTAATGGGGGCATTCATCAACGCGATCTCACATCGCCTTTCCGTTCGCGTTTCAGAGTCTCATGACGATTTGCACTACGAACGGACGGTGAGAAACGGAGCTGAAACGATTTCTTTCTGTGCGCGTCTTGGAAAACCCGTTGCCACTTTGCCAGGTAAGATTAATGTCGTCGAAGCGGAGTTTTCGGCGCCATTAATTTTTCTGGCACATTTATTAATTTTCCTTGCCCTTGCAATCGTTCAGCGCAGTTTAAGATCTCGACGTTAAGCTGACGGCCGATCCTACTTATTCTTATAATCTTCTTTCGCATTCTTCGAATATTCCTCATTTCGCTGGATATTATGAAATTGCGTTCAACGTCCAATTCCGTTCACGAAATGTTGATAAATAGCGCTGTCTACAATTTTAGCCCACCTTCGCTTGTTCGCACGGATTGGTGAAAGTTTATTGATTAATACAGACTTTGAAATTAATTCTCGACAAAAAATATTAATACGGGGATTAATTCTACAAATCAAGCTAAACCTGTTAGTACTTTGCATCTCCGTTTAGGTCAAACTTGTATATTCTACTGAATACATCAATGCAAGGTTAATAGAGTAAATAAATAAAAATATTTCCACTTTTTTGTTAATGCTTTTTCCGAAGAACATGATTGATGTTTTTACTCGAAGGTTAATGCGATATTATACAAACAAATTAGAGGCACCTGCAGTCTTGTCATGAATAATAAAACGTAATTTGCGTTGTCATTCAAATTATCATTCAGACTGTTAACTTTTCCACAAATTACATTTTATCTCGGACTGAATGATTAATCGGAATTTAATGCGACATTTAGTAATCGAATAAAAAGAAGAATTATTCCCAATTGTGCTATAAATCATCGCTTAGAGAATTATTAGTCAATTTCTACTTTTCGTAATGAGTTGTTCGGGAAGACACGATATTAACTGGGTAAATATTGATAGAAAATGTCAAAATATACCTTTGACATTTTTTAAATACCTGTTGAAATATATCTTTCACATTTGAAAACATTTGAAGATTATGTTTCAGATACGCAATCCTTTTGAATGGCCCTGTATTTATTTCGTTCTATAGAGTGTTTCACAACTGGTGTAGGTCTCTGAAATAATAGCTGACGCGATTCTGAATAAAATTTCCCTTTGCAAAAATGGGGTGTGAAGCTCCGTTTTTGAGTTATTAAAGAAAAACCTGGACCAATCAGAGCGCGAGTATTACGCGCGCGCAGCCATTAGCTTAGAAGTTCTCGCGTCTGCGCATGCGTAATCCTCTGATTGGTCCGCGGTTTTCCACGTCGGCTAACTCCCCCATTTCAGGAACCTATACTGTGAGACACCCTGTATATTAATGTTAGCGTTGAAAAAACGAGATACTCGAGGGATTTAAGAGATACTTACGACTACAGAGGGATTCTATGAGTTATTCTGTATTTAAAGACTTACATTATATAAATATTAAATTTCTAACGTTACTATTTTCCGTTTCTAAAATTTCGTTAGAACTTAGGCACTTGTCAACGAATTTTAATAAATTTTTTGATGTATACATTTAAATTATGTTTTGATCAAACCCGATACAGTGTTCAATAGTGTAAAAAAACCGATATCGGTTTCGGTATCGTTTCACCGCATATTAACATCTATCAATTGTTAACAAATGCAATAAAATTGTCGAACTCGTTACATTTTATTGTAGAAATTTAAAAAATAATCGCTTTCGGACATTTATCGTTAATATCACCTAAACGAGTAATAAATATTTATAAGTTATTGACAATTCAACGATGAGTGATATTGGAGCAACCGTGTACGTTATATCCATAAAACTTCATACCGAACATTTAACCGAGAAACAAAAACACCGTTATCCAGTGTGGTGCGCGTCATTGTCAGTATGCGACACCAACAAGATAACAACAATGATAATAATAACAACAATAATGACGGAGCATCTACGAGCAACGCGAAATACACGCGCGGAACACGCAACGAACTCAGCGGGCAGCCATATTATTACCGTCTTTTCGCAGTCCGCACCTCTGTAATTATAATTTTATTTTTATGGACATAAATTATACAGTCTGCCTAGCTGTGTCATTATATGGCATTTTAATTCAAGGCTGTAGACATAATGGTAACCCGCGCCACGGACTCGTTGCTCACCTGCCAGGTGAGGAGAAGAAGGAAGGGGTAAAGGAAGGGGTTTAAAGGGAGGGGCATTATGGCGGGGAGACAGCCACTTTGCCTCTCTCGTTACTCGTACGCTGTTACGTTTATTTTGCTGCTTCCTCTGCACTCTCATTTCCTTGCTTTCCGAGCTGACGATCAATCTGCATAACGCTCGCCCTTTTTTCAATTTGAATTATTACTCCGCTGTACGTTCTACGAATTGAAAACACGTCGGCCTCTTCGTTTACTATACAATCACAATGCTACATTAATCTATATTGTTAACACTACTAAAATCTATATTCTCAATACTGCTAAAATCTGTATTGTTAACACTGGTTTTTATACTATTGAGAAAGTCTGTAAATACTTGTAATTTGTTTATGAATGTTTGTACGTACGGTACGATGTTATTTTTGTGAACATTCACAGTTGAGATATTCATGAACATTTATGTGTACGTTCAATAAAATTATAATTTTGCGAACATTTATAAATGGGTTTATGAACTTATATGCAATTTTATGTATACAAAATAATAATTTCGTAAATATTTATTGTTAGAATATTTTGCTTAATTTTTGAGAATAAGACTGATTTTATAAGAAATAAAGAATTAATAAGAAATTTTGAAATTTAAGTTTGAAACTGTTATAAGCAAATTTAAGAAGCTGAATTTTTTAAAGATATGGTTTCTTTAGAAAAGATTTAGTGAAAATTGAATTATATTAAATTTGTTTTACAAAATTGAGCAAGCAGATGTTATCTGTATTCTATTCAGGGAGCTCGCTGTTTTATTTTGCAAACGATGTGAATTATATTTGTTTCTAGAGCAGTTTACCGTTTACTAATTTACTGTTAATTAAAATAAAAGAAGTAAAAAGATTAAATTGTAAAGTGGGTTTCGCATTGCGATTGCACGGCATCAGTTGCAATCTATATCGTAATATTTTTTGTGTGCTGAAAATTAAAACGAAAAAGTAGATAGGAATCTGAGTAATTTTCATGTACTTCCGCTTCCTTATAGTCCTAATGATCGTAATCACGGTACTGATTAGATTGAATGACGTTTCATCGGAATATAATAATTACATAAATGTTTCATAAACGTAGGTGATCTGTTTCACAACAAAATTACGAAATGAAAAGAAGTTTTTGATGACGGCTATTATCGTACATAACGATAATAATTAAACGTCCATTTATAAAACTTGCTAAACAGCTTTGCACTTAACTGGTAATCACGAAAAACATATTAAATTTTCATCGACATCGCGCACGTTCACTCGGATTCGTGAATGTGTTCGACGCCATACAGCCAAATGATATCCGTCAAATGTTACATGACTGTAATTTAAGCGCAATTTTAAAAACGTAGTACAATGTTCCGAGTCCTAATAATTACGTTGAATAGTTGTGTATCGGCCCGTTGTTATGTTGTTACGACCGACGGAATTATACTTAATTTGCAGCTATAAGTACACCTTACTTTAGTTTACTTTTGACAGTAATACATAGTTTCTCGTAAACGCTTTACTTCGTTCGCTGAATTCTTTCGAAAACGATTATACAAAATTTGATGTTCTGTTTCCGGATTTTATATTTAGACCGGTTTGTAATCATTTTAGACGCTCCTGGCGATTTGGAGAAAGAACTTTTGTAAAAATATTTGCTACTTGCTAAAGATGATAGGTTATGAGACACTCATGGCGGAATACTTTATAACATACACGAAGTTAAAGTAATAGTTTATTTTTCAGTTCATGTTTCTAAGTGCAAATTTTCGTATCGACAAAATAGACGAGGTATAGGTTTTTTGAATAATTGCTTATAAGAATAATATTTTAATATTCAGAATAACAAATGGAGGATTGAAAAATATGTGGAGGACAAAAGTCAAGCAGTTGTGGAGGGGTTGCTAACCTGAGAGGAGTATTGGTATTAACAACCACTGTACATATAGGCTGTATGTTTCACGTCAGTCTTACTGAAAATGCAATTTATTTAATTCATTCTAATTCGTCGGCACTATTTTTTCTTTTAAAATATTTAAATATAAATTACCCATCATTTTATGTATTATTACTAATACAGAAAATATTGTTGCTTTTACTTCTACATTTAAAGTGTACGAACATTTTTGTCCTCCACTGTTGATCCAATAGTGATTTGCAAGAGTAGTGAAATATTCAAAGCTTTTTTACGCGCCATTTTTATAATCTGATGAATCATTAATAATTATAAAACAAAAAATTCCTAACAAATGCAAATTACAGTTATAACGAAATAAATGCCATGTTTTAATATATTTGAGATGTACGTGGTATTAAAAGTGTTGAATCTAACAATAAAGCATTAATGAACGCTAGAAAACATTAATAAATGTTAATATAATCTAATTTGCAATCGCGCAGACACATCGATTAACGACGTTCCGGTTCGTTCGTTTATCTCGCAATAATTCAACGTCGAATGAAAGGCGAAAAGGACAGAATAACAATTTTTGTGTCAATTATACAATTGTCCCCTTTTTGTATCGTAAAATATCGAACGATTGAACCTGTAGTTTGCATATCCGGTTTATGTTTCAATCTGGTTCCATCAATATGAATAAACACCGGTACGTGAGGTAGCTGGCTGCTGCATTAATATGTATTGCCAATAAATCGATATCGATAATTAAAATCTGTGCTTGCCAGTAGAGGCATCGTATACACGTTTATATAAAAGTTCAATTTGTTACATGTAACTGCACGAGATGACTATAAATATTGCGTTACCCTTTTTAACTGGGGACTGTAAATCCATGTGATTTATGCTCAGATCGTCTGTAAGGGGTCGAGAATTCTATATATCACCGCGCAGCGTACCACGTCGCAGGCTTTTCATATTTCTTTCTACTAGAACGACAAATGCTCGCTTTCCTTTACATTTAATTAACTTAATCGACGAGTATCAAAATTCAAATTACATACATTCTTGCGAAATAGAAAACTAATTTCTTTCGTCGTCAAATTAATTAATTGCTCTCATCATTTAGATAAAATATTCTTCTTTCTTATATACTATTGATCCATCTCTCTGAAACAGACCAATATTTCCAAAGCAAACTATCGATAAAAAATTACAGTCAAAAATCCTACACGATAGAAAATCATACACAGTAAAGCTATAAAGTAATTTTGAGACGGTTGTTACGCATAAATTAGCGCAACATGCTCATTAAAGTAGCGAAAACAATTCCCGGACCACCGTGGACGTATCGAGCATCTGGAACGAACGTTTCGCAGGACATCGTGAATCGAAAAAAAAAAGAATATATTTTTACTGGCAGATGCGTGCTGACGTCGTTGTAACGGGGCCAACGGGTTTGAACATCAGTCACGAAAAAGAGAGATTAAAAAGAGAGAGACAGAGAGAAAGAGAGAGAGGAGAGAAGGCGAAAAAACGTCCGAGTAGATGGGTTGCCCGAATGAGTGGGTTGAGCGAGTGAATGACAGATAGACAGCAACCAGACAGGAGAGTGACAGCACGGCGGCGGGCTGACAGCTTGCCACTCTACCGAGCGTTCGTAACATCGAGTATTACCGGCTACCGTACGTGTTGATCCTTGTCCCATTCATCGACAAAAAGCGAACGAACCTCCGATTTCGTACCACCTCGGCTGACAGGACCGATGATCATTTTTAAGAGGACCAGCATCGTTATGCTCTCGCTCGAGTTTCATGATGGCTGGCCATCGAAGATACCGTGCTCGACGTAACTATCAATAATCTTTTTTTACGGCAATTTTTCTTATGAAGTTAAGGGAGTTTGTTCTTGACAACATTGATTCGAAACGTTCTCTCAGTAAACTGAGACTAAACTTTATTTTAATGGACGCTGAATTGTTCGCTTCTTTACACAATCCAATAATAGAAGAGTAATTCTAAGAAATTTTAGTCTTAAATTATAGTGCAGTCTTTTTAGTGTATTTTTACTTTATTTTTTGTTTAGTATTTGATAGTTTACTTTGGTGCTATACTGGTTTTCATCCGTGACTTACTAGGCGTGCATCATCGTTTGAAAATGGCGCCACGGGAGACCGCGTTGGCGCGAAAATTCAAACGCGTTTATTCGACATCTTTCGCCAATTTTTTCATTAAATATATAATATTAGAATATTAAATATTAAATTTAATATTAAATTCTTTCTATAAATTCTAAATATTGCAAGTAGGAATTTTTAAGATTTATTTTAATATTTACAGCCGTTTAATAGTGGTAATATTACAATGTTATACAAAGTATAAATACTGTAAGTTGCAATATTCTGTAAATTAAAATACGGACGTCATATAAATATACAGTTATAAATACTTTAACATCAAATAATAAAAACATGAAACATAAAGTGAAATTCTACATTTACAATTTTATATAAAATTTATAATTTTATACAGTTAGAAATATTTACTTACAGCTGGTGTTTGTTACTTTATTTTTAATACTTCGCATAAAATTTTAATACAGAACTTCTAAATTTTTAACTGCACAATAAGAAATCGCTTCAAAAATAGAATAGTAAGCTATCACAAAAATAGCGTAAAATATGAACAAGATATAAATGTTAGAATTACTGCAGACATTAATCGAGCTTCATGTCAATGAAGCAATAATTTAAACATCTTATTTGACGCCTCACTGCTACTTGCCTTATATTCGTCTATAAAATACCGTTTTCTTAACAATTTTACAATATTTCTCGTGAAATATCGTATGCATTAACAGTACTAGAAAGGTTAATTTCTTCCGCGTTTCGTTTTATTACGCACCATTTTGAAGATCGTAAATTTCATTTAAATAGGATTAGCACGTTCTGCTTTTCAAATTGGCCGGCGTTCATTCTGTAAATAAAACGGTATTTTCGCTTTTATAAACGTAATTTATTGGTTTTAAAAATCACGCGCGCAAAAGAGTTTACAAACTGTAGAATTTTAGGATTGTTTGCTACAACCATTTATTTTTTACAAACGTTTTACACCGTCACCGATGGCCACTCACGGACACTGAAATATAAATAAATATATTGTTCTATTTTCCTTGAATTCTTTCTCGAGGTTATGTGCTGTTTATAGTGTACATTACTGTGAGCAGTTCATGTGTTTTGCGAAGTATGGAATAGGATTTTATATCCGTGATACGATCAAATTGTGTACCCTTAATTAAAGCAGTACATTACTCTTTTAAACTCAATGCAAGTACTTTTCAGATCGTACACAATCCGCTTTGCTTGTTACCAGTCAAATATTTCAAAAAAATGAATGATACGAGAAAATGTTTTAAACAACAAATATTTAGTATCAAATGAGAATGTACATTTGACCTTGCGATGATCTTGAAACGTGATTTCCGTTTTTTAAATAAAATTATCTAACTGTTTTATAAGCGAACCCACGATCTGATGCGATAATTTAGATGAAAATAAATTACACAACTTATCTTTTAATCACGTTAATAATTTTGCTATCTCATGAATTACAAATAAATGTTACCTGAAGCACTATAAAAATGTATTTTATGAAATAAGGACAATACAAAACGTCAAGTTCAATTTATCAAAGATTAAATTTGCTACAAATTTCATTAGCATTTTATAATTAAAATGAAAAAACTATTAATCTTGATTTTATGAAGGTAGAAGTATATCGTGTACAGGAGGCTTACAATCTCACAAACGAGCAATTGTATAAAATAAGGAATGCCAGGAACGTTAATTAAACACTTGTTTAATTAACCAAACTGAATGAATATATGAAACAATGAAAACAGTAAGACATTTTAACACGAACAGAATCATTCAGCGAAACAGGGTTATACTAAATTACGCACGCGAAACAGTCATTAAGACACAATCCGGATGTTGATTGCGAAGAACCGGGAATTAACGCACAAATAAAAAATCGATATGTGATCTCACGCGATCGTCATACAAAGAATTAAGCAGAATACTACGTGAACAATTCTGAATGATATACGGGGTGTCATGTAACTTGTACAACGGAGGGGCTGATTACACCTGAGAAAATAAGTCGACAATAAAATGCTTCCACATAAATTTGGTTTTTGACGTAATTGAATTCCTATATTTATTTACGAAAGATAATTATATTCAATTACAGTTTTATCCATTTATTAACTATACAGGGTGTATCACAACTCGTGTAACTACCGGAAAGGGGTGGTAGAGGACGTAATTATGAATAGGATTTTCCTTTGTAAAAGTGGGGTGTGAAGCTTCGTTTTTGAATTATTAAGGAAAAACTCTTGTAACTCCCGGAAAGGGGTGGTAGAGGACGTAATTATGAATAGGATGATTCTTTGTAAAAATGGGGTGTGAAGCTCCGTTTTTGAATTATTAAGGAAAAACTCGTGTAACTCCCGGAAAGGGGTGGTAGAGGACGTAATTATGAATAGGATGATTCTTTGTAAAAATGGAGTGTGATGCTTCGATTTTGAATTATTAAGGAAAAATGCGGACCAATCAGGACGAAGACGCACGCGCAGACGTGAGAACGGCAGCTTCGGATAACACACAGTTATCGAACGCGTGGTAATCTAACGCGTAGTAATGCAACGCGTAATAATTCTAAGCGTAGGAATCTAATGCATGGTAATCTAACGCGTAGTAATCTAGCGTGTGGATATTTAACGCGTAGTAATTCAGCGCGTGGATATTCAACGCGTATTAGTCCAACACGTAGTAATGCAACGCGTGGTAATTCTAAGCGTAGGAATTTAACGCGTGGTAATCTAACGCGTAGCAATACAACGCGTAGTATTACAGCGTGTGGATATCCAACGCGTAGTAATCTAGCGCGTGCATATTCAACGTGTAGTAATCCAACGCGTAATAATGCAACGCGTGGTAATTCTAAGCGTAGAAATCTAATGCATGGTAATCTAACGCGTAGTAATCCAGCGTGTGGATATTTAACGCGTAGTAATCCAATGCGTGGATATTCAAGGCATATTAGTCCAACTCGTAGTAATGCAACGCGTGGTAATTCTAATTGTAAGAGTAGGAATCTTGCTCAGAATCGCGTTCTCTACCACCCCTTTCCAGGAGCTACACGAATTGTGAAACACCCTCTATTTCATTCACATCAGTATAATACTCAGAATTAGAAGATCTTTGAATAAAATATTTCAATCTATTTCAATGAATGTAAAAGATTTCAATCAATGTCTGATAGGTACATTTATAAAAGCAGTGTCCTAATTTTTAATACGAATGTAGCAACAAAATCACTTCAATATTAAAGTGATACTCTATCCAATAACCTGACAAAAAAGCATTGATTGCTCTGATGCGAATATGTGTCGAAGTGTTGAATCCAAAAACAGAAATCGATTTCGTTCTCTGTTTAAATGGTATAAACTGGTTGATTATTCAATACGATGTCAGATTATTTTCGATGAGATGGGTCGCAGAGGACCCCACATCTTTTTTCGAATAGAATGACATACTTTCTTCTAATTAAATCGAAGCTTTCAAGAACTCTATATAAAGAAGTATCAAAGTATAATATTAAAAAATTCAACAGTCTGAGATATTTTAAATTCCAAATTAAGAGGCATATACATTCATATTCATATATAGAAGGAATTGTATGTAATAATTTTTATATTGACGAATTTTTATGTTCAGAAAAATCAACTGAATAGTTGTTGCACCTATAGTAAGGTCGCGCTAACTGATCGGACGCGATCAGTTACCGTGAGCGCTGTTCGAGCGAACGAAAATAAAGAATCGTATAGTGATTGCGATCGATCTAACCGCTGTCCAGGACTATGTATTTATGTACTACGTTCTGTTATACTATAAAATGTATATGGCTACATAAATCGAGACCGTTGCACGTTTCTTTGTTCTCGGTCACTCTTTCACAAAGAATGGAGATAGCTTCACAAAGGAATTTTAACGATCAATTAACACTTCACTGTAAAGCCTAGAATTCTGATTCAATTTGGACGTCTATGGAAAATCTAACTGAACACGAGCTTCTAACTGAACTATTTATTTGATAAAGAAAATATACATGTGTAATATAAATGAAGTTGATCCTACGTAACAAACGTACGTGAAAAGTGAGAGCAGCATCACAGAAAGAATTTTACAGAGGCGGTATACTGTTTTCAGATAAAATATTGTTTTGATAGATGACGCTTTTCCTTAAATTTAAAAAGTTCCGTTACTCTTCCTGCGTAGATGTTTCGTTATTGTATTATGCTTAGCAAAATTGAATCCCACATGTACACGTACTTCGACATGCGAAATCCCTCCGAAGTGGCATCGATTTCTCGGTTTTCTGGTTGCTAGGTACTCGCGCGAGTAAATCGCGGCGTATCATTGTCTCTGCAACAGGCCGTGAAAAGGGCTTTACCGAATCTCTGGCAGCATTCCCGGAAAAGTCTGCAGGAAAAAGCCGGCAAGCGAAACCAGCGAACAGAAGCGAAAGGAAGGAAGATGACTGCTCGGTTGAGTAATGGATCAATTTATTTGCTGGCTGTAGCTACGTACCGAGGGTAGTAGATACGTATATAGGTGGCGTATAACAGGCCAGAGAAATGGCTACGTTGGATCCCCCGAGTGTCGGGTAGAAAGATGTGGCTGCTGGATGCGGGCCTCTAGGAGACGATTTCACTATCCTTCTTCGACTAACCATCCTTTCTAACTGTCTCTTCTTTTCTAACCAACGGCACCCTTCCTTTTCGTCTTCTTTTTCCAACGCGTTCCACGGCAGTCTCTTTCGCGAGGAAGATCGTATTTATTTCCACGGTGGTGAGAATGGATAGCATGCCGGTGATCTATGTCCTGGTGCAGACACATCTCATTTACTCTGTGAAGCATAATTCCTTAACACTTTTTTGGGGAAAAGTGCTCGTATATCTTGGTTACGCCGAGAAGTCGCGCAAACTCCAACACGCCTGGCACGCTTGTACTCGCACTGTATCTTTCCTCGATATTTTATATTCAACGTGACTCTTTTGGCTGGCAACTCGGTTTTGATATTCGCACCGAATATTGTGGACTAATTACTATCTGTACAAATATTAAATAACTTAATTGGAATGTGTCAATATATTCGGTTGAAGGAAGAGTTATTTCGTATTTGATACTAGCTTATTTATTCAACTTCTTGTGTTCTCTTCGTCGAAGTTTATATTTTATTCTATTAGAAAAACAGTATCAAGTATAATGCAGATTATAAACAGAAGATATAGAGATTTTCTTGTGATATAGTACTGCATCATTTTCATAAAGATGAGAACATTGTTCAAACTCTATCTCAGCCTGTCACTAATTCATCTATTTCTATGAAATCATGTCTAAAATATTTTTTGTATCTCCTACTCACACATGTTCCTACGAAATACCACTTGTGAGAATTACAGAATCGTGAATTTCAGCTGAATTATACCCCTCATGTAAATTAGACTCGTCTCACGATTCTATTTTAGTCGAAAGAAGAATTAATCAGTGTAAAGCCGGAAGTGTTATAAATCTGGGTCTTAAACTTGCGAACAATCACTGTTTGCAAATGGGGCAATTTTTAGTTGCTATGTAATCAAGTTTCCAGAAGTTACAATTAGGTGGAATCAGTACAGTGTGATTACTGTCTACTTTATCTCTTTAACCGGTAAGTATTCTCGAATTGGATATTTCCTGCTGAATTCATTAATCCATACCACTCAACATACCAAACTGTTAATCTAATGATAATGAACAGGTTCTCGTGATCGTTCGTCGGCTTTCTTTTTTTTATGGTAGATAGATAGGTGGTTCTGTTATCGGTATATAATTAGCGTAAATAGAAAGCTGATATACGACACTGGTGTGAAAACTTACGTTTAAAATTCAGTGACAGATATCCTTGTTTTGTGGTAAAAGGATTATAATTATAGTTGCCGTGCGAGAAATATGACAGGTAGAAAATTCTGTGAGCATGATTCTTTGATTAAATCTGAACACTTCTGCTTGTCTATGGAGTTTTCATCACTGTTGACCATTACAGATCTTGTTCAAAATTGAAAAATAAATAAGTATAATACGAAAATTTATAAACTTCTATTTTAGAAAAGAGTTGATCAATAAATATCATTTTTACGATACATGTCTTGGTCAGATAGTGTCTCATAAATTTAAAAGTGATGAAATATGAAGTTACTATAAAGGATTATTTAGTGCAAAATAGTCTACATAATAAATGACTGTATATTAAGATGTATATGATAACGTACACATACTCAACATACTATCTACATGACCAGAATTTATTTTTGTGAAATTCTGTTTCTTGGGAAACAATTTTCAGACATAGTTCATATCCATGTTAATTTTCAAACCCACCTCCACAAACTATTGCAATAATTAATTCAGCAGCGGTTCAGTACATTAACAATTTAATAACCATTTGTAATAGCTAGACTGCGGGTGTTTACGCATTTATGGCACATCGGAAGCAAAGTAAACATAATGGATCTAAAATTCACGGTTTATATTTTTCTTTCATATATTATAAGCATCCGCAGTCTGGTAACACTTTAATGATATTAATAGTTCAACTGTCAAACATCGTTGAATAAATCAGACAAAATCTGTAAGTAAAATTTTGATGTGACAAAAGTTATCTTTAGCACAGAAAACGTCGCAAGATAGATTTATCATAAATAAATGAAAGGTTGCTATTATTCAAAGGTCGTGTAAAATAAAATGTAATGGTTGAACAGAAAAAGGCAATCGTGTGTCGAATTAGAAGGCTGATTTGTCGATTGGTGAACGCTGCAGGTGGGTATTTATGTAGCATCCAGAAGTACCTGCATCGCGATCATTAATAAATAACGGCATTATGCAAATGGGCAATTTGTCTCCGCGTACAGTGTGGCAGCACGAGTCCCCTCCTCCACTGTTGTAGTCATTTTAAATATAAATTGAAAGTACAAACGTAACGCGTGGCAATTTATTTCGGCTGAGTGTCACGGCGCGGTAGAGCGGCGGCTCACATTTATAATGAGAAAACAAATGATGCGTTACGATGTGTCCGCGTGACTGTACAACCGTGTATGAGCGCAATGATGGTCGGCCATTAATTTATCGCGCGACATGACACCACGAAACTAGGGCTCTCGTCAACGAGTTTTTCATGTTAATGTCATTTTCGTTGTACCTTCTCGTTGTACGTATTTTATCATGCGCCTAAATAGAGACACGGAGTCTATCTCCTTATCCTTCTTCCGTGTCACATTAGACGCTCATTCGTTGCTAACCAACGTCATTTTCTCTTCTTTTTTTCACGCGATGGATCAACGTTTTTAAACTTGTGGACAGAGGAACTTTTATTAACACTAAAACTACCAAGCCGGTCAAATGACCGCTCTACAAGCTTCTTATTATAACAAACACATTTTGTTAAAATACATTACCTAAATTCAGAATTGATCTTCATCAAGGTAAAGGACAAATGTGTGTACTAATTTATGTTTCGTTGTTTGTTTGTTTATTTTTTAATTTCATTTTTAATTCCAAGTGAAGTATACATTATATGCCGGTAGGTTTAGTGTTAAGGTAATCTTCGTGAAATTCGTTGTAAATAACATACAAATATGTTAGATTTACATATGCAATCAAATTATTCTATACACGTGTATGAATATGTGTTCACTGATTATGCTTGCACATATATGAATTAAATAATTATTTATACACATACGAATCAAATAATTATTCATTTACTCAAATTTCTCGTTTACACATGTAGGGTGATATTAACTATTTCGTAATAACATATATTATTGCATATTACAATTTAATATTTCATTGACCCGACATAGAATTACTTATTAATTTTCTTGATTTACAATATATTATATTTTTGTTAGAATTATGGGTTTAAATAAATGTGAACGGACTTTTGTATTACTAAATTAATAATTTAATATATAAAAAATGAAAAGGACACGTCGTAGAAAAGGACGAACAGAACAAAGAGTGAGAAAACAAACGAAAATGATGACTCGTGACGTCATCAGCGTCCGCACCAAAAACGGACAATTTTAAACGTCAATATTGCTCTCTTCCTCAACAATTTTCAAGTAAAAGTATAAATTTGAAGTGAAAGTATGAATTTAAATGATTGATCAAAAATATTGGTACACAGAATTTATATTTAAATTTTGAAAATGAAAAATCGATTACTCTTGATGCATCGATCATATAAAGTTGATTTTATAATTAAAATTTATTTAGTACCATCTATTATGATACAGTTATCACTGCATAACCGCATTTAATTTCTTAATTCATTTCATTTCGTCATTGTCAATGAATAGTTAACGAAATTGACGGTCGAAAGCCGTACAGTTACGAAGATAAATGTTTGCAAAGGATTTTGCAATGCGTATGACACATGGTTGGGGACGAATGATGGAATCACAGGTTTTTCGTCGCGATACCATCAACTCTATCTGTACACGACAACTATATCAAACAATGATGGTAAATAACATGCAATAAATCTCCCTGTGACATTTTCACCATTAACAGCCGCGTGTAATACATCAAGGTTGGCAAGTATAAATACGCTACACCGCAAGGACTGTTGTATGAAAAATAAAATTCTGTTGGACAAAGTAAAATATTTATTGGAAAAAGATATTTTTTTTAGAATGCTCGCATATTTCATCAAGAAACCTCGTAGCTGGTGTTACCAATTTTATTTCGATTATAGTTGTCTTTAACTCAAAATGACTATAATTAATAATTTTCGGACATAAATTCGTGACATGAATTTCGAGTTAAAATTTGAACTGTTAGTTTAAACATCACAAAAATATGGGACAAAATAATATACAATAAAAGTTGACTCGGTATTTTATTATTGTGTGAACATGTAGCTTTTATTGAGAAATATATGGAAGTTTCATAGCAACGTTACATAAAAATAAAAAGATAAGGAAAGATTGTTATAAAAGAATAGACAACTCTATTATATAAATTTTTTCTTGATTTTTGAAGTAATTAAAAACGGAAGGAACGATAATAATCACGTGTAATTATTTTAACGATACTCGCTCTCATATGATAAACAAAAATCTCTGTAAACATGTTTCTTCGTTAAACTGTGTAAAAATAAAAATTAAATTTTTATGTTAAACTGTGTAAAAATAAAAATTAAATTTTTATGTTAAACTGTGTAAAAATAAAAAATAAATTTCTTCCTTAAACTGTGTAAAAATAAAAAATAAATTTCTTCGTTAAACCGTGTAAAAATAAAAAATAAATTTCTTCGTTAGACAGTCTAACAATAAAAAATAAATTTCTTCTTTAAATAGTAACAATAAAAAATAAATTTCCTTGCAAGAATATACGTATTATATTTTGTTACGAATAAATGAAATAAAATTTTTAAAATAGAAATGTATTATGTAAGAAATTATAAAGGGTTGTTTCTAAAAATATTCGAGAATGTGGTGTGCACCTAAAATTTTTATCATCTATTTAAACTCGATTAAATCTCATACGTGTATCCGTTTCATGAAGCAACTTGTATGCAGCACCAGTCTGGCACATTATTCCAGAGTCTAGATTAGTTGTTACCCAAAGTTTGGTACTAACTTCGTGCCTAATAATCTCCAGATTATACTACAAGCCGCGTACGATGGCTTGTTATACCGCATTTAACAAAAAGACGTTACAATCATTTAATTTATAAATCATGCATCTAAAATGTGGTTGACATTGTTACAGAATTACGATAATTTGTTTATTAGCCACATCAAATTTTTTCTACGTCACTAAATACTTTCGTTGCAACGGAAAGATAATTAAAAATAAAATCAACGTTTGCAATCTGTATTATTAATAAAAAAAAATATTGGGACTAAACATGAAATCTAATATTAATTTTTAAATTATCGAAGATTAAAAACAGGTCCAAACTTATATAAATTTTAAATTTATATTTGAAAGTATGAAAAATAAAAATTGTTTATTTTTAGAGTAAATACTGGAATTATCGGTACTTTTGTTTCATACTTGTACCAATTTATAAATCTATTTATGTTCGCATTTAATAGCATTCATTTTATATTATCGGAAATCAGAGATATAATTTAATGATATTTTTGCAGCAGCAATTAATGTGCTAGAAAGCAAATTAAGTATGATTTACTGTTCGAAGGAGGAAATTGTATTATAATTAATATCATCTTTCCTTGTTTCTCTATTCCATGGATAATTTCTCAAATTTGAAGTACGCAACAACGAGGAAGAGAAAGATTCTAACGTTAAGGAATTCCAAAGAAAAGGAATTAACGCGACGTGATATGTATTTTGATTCTTATCTTGATTGAAACGTACTTCTTATATAATTACGTTGCAACGAATGTATAGATATCACGGAAACCGATGATTAATAACAGTAAATAACGGGTTGTTTCGATATTTATTCATAATATCTGTCACGACTGCAGCGTAAACGTACCATGACCTATTTACTTACATTTCCGGCGTACGAAGACTGCAGAATGTTAAATACAGATTTTCAAAGTGAAAAAGAAGACGGCTAATGCGAAAATGAATCACCGCTTTTATCACGCCTCAAACGTGTACATCATTACGAATCGTGTAATGGAAGATAAATTACCTTTCACGAATTAATAGAGTGTAAAATATAAAATACATCACGTGGAATATATTGCAACAATACAAAATGATAATATCGAAATAGGTGCTGGAATACCAGTTCCAATTAATGTCGCTACCTACATGCGATATACAATTATTTTTAATGATCAGTTTGTGATTTATTTGGTCATCAATAACGATTAAACGGTTTGAACGTTACACGAAATATTAATATTCACCGCGAAATCAATTTCACTGGAATAGTGTGATTATTAAAATGTGAATTCTAATTTGTTTTAGAAGGACTAATAAAATGGAAGCAGCAAGATATTACAAAAGTTTTCATAGAATTTTTAAGGAGTTTCACTTCAAACGTATATTTTTGCAGACATAAAATTAGCTTCAGGAAAATGATTAACCTTGCAATAATAATAAGCGAGAAACCTAGTATTTCATGTACTTTATTATTTTCTATAATTTTACTATAATAATATTCTGTATTAAATTGATCGCTCTTATGAGAATTTAAGAATTTAATATTGATCGTTTATTTCCATTACTCCGATCATCGTATACAGGGTGCTTCGTTTTTGAATTATTAAGGAAAAACACGGAGAGCGCGGAGATTGTTACGCGTTGGATTACTACGCGTTGGTTAACTACGCGTTGGATTACCACGCGTTAAATTCCTACGCTTAGAATTGCCACGCGTTGCATTACTACGCGTTGGACTAACACGCGTTGAATATCCACGCGCCGGATTACTACGCGTTAAATATCCACACGCTGGATTACTACGCGTTAGATTACCATGCATTAGATTCCTACGCTTAGAATTACCACGCGTTGAATTATTACGCATTGGATTACTACGCGTTGAATATGCACGCGCTAGATTACTACGCGTTGGATATCTACACGCTGTATTACTACGCTTTGTATTGCTACGCGTTAGATTACCACGCGTTAAATTCCTACGCTTAGAATTACCACGCGTCGCATTACTACGCGTTGGACTAACACGCGTTGAATATCCACGCGCCGGATTACTACGCGTTAAATATCCACACGCTAGATTACTACGCGTTAGATTACCATGCATTAGATTCCTACGCTTAGAATTACCACGCGTTGAATATGCACGCGCTAGATTACTACGCGTTGAATATCCACACGCTGTATTACTACGCGTTGGATTCCTACGCGTTGGATTACTACGCGTAGAATTACCACACGTTGCATTATCACACGTTGGATTATCACACATTTGGTAACTGTGCGTTATCCGAAGCTGCTGTTCTCACATCTTCGCATGTGTAATCCTCTTCGCCCTGATTAGTCCGCGTTTTTTCTTAATAATTTAACAACGAAGCTTCATACCCCATTTTTGCAAAGCTAAATCTTGTTCAAAATCACATCAGCTACCCGCCATTTCAGGGACACCGCTTCTGAGACACCTTATATATTCTTTGAAATAATAATATTCGACTGGTAATTACTTATACAATCAATTTTAATAGCAGTAGCTTCATATTTCATTTTAAGCCTGTCTAGTACATCTAAAATGCCGGGATAATAACATTCACACAAAAGAATTTACTACACGTATTATCATAAATTATACAAAACCGGTATGTAGGATAAGCGGATACCGTGTAAGAAATCCTGATTATAATATTAAATTATTCTCTAAAACGTCCATTAATTGTCTTATTACTCCTTTATGCATTTCTTTCTATTCCATATTAGTTGAGTTTACTTCCTTTGCGGTATAATTTTAGGCTTCTCGAATAACAATACCTGTGATGTGTCCGCATCAATTTAAAACAATATATTTTTCTAAACAATGTACCGGTTTTTTTCGTCGTATTAATTAAAGAAACTCATACGCGATTAATTTATTCAGCACGTCTCAATTAGTTTGTTCATCGCCTGTAATTATTGGTTTGAAATTTTTTGCGGGCAACAAACCCATTTCTTAATCCTGCTGGACACAGAAAAAATGTAAAATCCGCCGAGTTTAATTTGCATGACGTTTAATTTATCATCGTCAGTGGTTTAGTTGATTTAGTAATATCCACCTTGCACACAATTATCGCTTCGTAACGGTTCTATGCACGCACTAACGATACAGCATGATACGCTATCTACGCAGACACAATCGTGAATTACTATTATTTTAATGGACCGAACATATAGTTAATTGCCTGGATATTGTAATTATTGTGAAACGTTACAACGATCTACACTGTACCGAAAGATACTATCTAAATATTACTCGCTGAATATTAAACATTTGTTTAGTTTATGTATGAAACCTAATCCTCAATAATGGACTTACTCCCTTAACCAAGGTAGAATATTTTTCTTTACGGTTTGAATCCTTTAATTACTTCACTAAATCGGTAGTTTTATTTATACTCCTTCAGTGTCGACGTTTCTTGCACCTCTTTAATTAACACGTTGACCGTATGGACATGTGTGACCAACATTTCACATGGTATTAAATTAATTGCTTACAGAAGAAGTACTTATGTGGGCTCTTAATATTGAGAATGATATACAACAACAGATTAAAACATGAAGTTGAAGGAGTATTCTGTTCTTCTGTCATGTGTGACATATGTGACTAGTGCTGTAGTTGAATTAATTAATTTTAGGAAAAGTAAACAGAAGGAACATTTGAGCTGTGAGTTTAATGTGCTAGTAAATTAAAAGACTAAGTACCTTTCTTCTTAACAACACAAATTTATTGACTAAAAATAAATAAGTGGATCAAAAGTCTACTGTAGCCATATCGTTCATCGAACCACAAAGCAAATGAAAACTTTGACAAATTTTTACTCTGTGACATTTATATGAATTTTTAAATGTAACTTGACATGTGAACACAACTGTACTTATCATCATAAACATGTCACCACATGGAAAATTATTTGAAACGCAACATACAGATTTTGTTTCTAAAATGACAAAAACTTTTCCAATCATTTTGTTAAAGTTTATCGATTCCTGTAATGCCACGTTAAAACAGAAAAGTCTGAGTTTGGTTAAAAGATAGGGTGTATCTAAACATTCGATACATTAGCGTCGTGATGTCTGGAAATCAGTTGTTAGTAATTCAAATGAATTTCATACTAACAATAAACATTTGTTTCGTTCCCGTCGAGAGTAGTAATTAATTGCTCCAATCGGCAAAGGCATTAAGAAAACACGGGCCGCTCGTTAAGTATGCATCGTTGGACGTTTCCCTCTAAGGAAATGTGGACGTTCGGACAGTAACGGTTGCCAACAGTGCAGAACTGCTGGATTGCATGTACTGAAAGGTTACCGGCAATAAAATACTCCGTGTCTAAAGGCTATTAATGTCTCGCTGCAACGCCAGGCATCGTTTCCATCGACACTTTATTTCTATGCGTACTCGCGTCAAAGGATTGAGGCCTTTCTACCGTGATCTTGTGGCATTAGTCACTGACTGATTGCCGGTTTTACGGGGAAACGTTTCAAAACCTTGCCGGGAAATAACCTCTGTAGAAATATTCTCACGGAACCCCCACTCTACCATTATCTTGTAACGTTTCTAAAAATATCGAATGACGTCTTTTCTTTTAACAATGACAATCGATAATTGGCGAGGAGTGAAAGTCAGGTGACTAATATAGAAGCATCTTTTTATCAAATTTTATTTATTCATAAAATATTCGGTCGATAATTATTGAAGAGTAGTAATAAATCAGACTGTGAATAAAATTAGAGAAGTTTGCATTCAATTTTATTTGTTTATAAAATATATAACCGATCGATAATTGTTGAAAAGTGGAAGTTATTCATATGAGCTAGAGAAGCATCTTTCTACCAAATTTTATTTATTCATAAAATATTCGGTCGATAATTATTGAAGAGTAGTAATAAATCAGACTGTGAATAAAATTAGAGAAGTTTGCATTCAATTTTATTTGTTTATAAAATATATAACCGATCGATAATTGTTGAAAAGTGGAAGTTATTCATATGAGCTAGAGAAGCATCTTTCTATCAAATTTTATTTATTCATAAAATATTCGGTCGATAATTATTGAAGAGTAGTAATAAATCAGACTGTGAAAAAAATTAGAGAAGTTTGCATTCAATTTTATTTGTTTATAAAATATATAACTGATCGATACTTGTTGAAAAGTGGAAGTTATTTATATGAATTAGAGAAGCATCTTTCTATCAAATTTTATTTATTCATAAAATATTCGGTCGATAATTATTGAAGAGTAGTAATAAATCAGACTGTGAATAAAATTAGAGAAGTAAGTTTGCATTAAATTTTATTTGTCAATAAAATACATAATTGACGATAATTATTAAAGAGTAGAAACAAATCAGTCTAAAAGTATCAAAACTAGTCAAGCAACTTTCTGTAAAATTTTATTTATTCATACAATATATTACAGTTTACTTACATTGCTTATATTGCAATTTACTTTAAGAAATTGTAAAAAATTAGAACATTCTTATTGATATTTACTGACATTGTAAACATTATTTTTATAAAGAAAAAGCACTTCAAACTTTTTGTTTTCACTCTTTTCTCTGTACGAAGAACGTCAATAAATTAATAAATTATTGAAGAAAGGTTTTATTTGAAGTTATATAATTTTAGTAAAAGAAGTGTTAACAGTAACAATGATTCGATGAAAATATTAGAAACTCGATGAGGTTTGCATTTCTCAGTACTTATGTAATTGGATAGGTTGTAAAACAAAATGGAAGAAGCTATGATTTTGAACTATACGTCTATAAATTACATTACAAAATTACTGATGCATCGAATAAAATTTCTACATACAAATCATACTCCTTGTATATGATTGCCGACAACTTGATTAATCGACACAATTTTAATTGGATAGAATGTTAACAATCTAACAATACTTAATAATCCTTGTAACTATACACGTAATTATTACAAATTGTTGGTGTGAGTATATAAAATTGTTCACAATGTCTGTCCTAATAAATGAAGAAGATTGGAAAGTCTTATAAATTAATTGTCTTGCTATTGCACTTTCACATCTTACATCGCCTACTTTCATTAAAAAATACAATGGGAATATAGTTTTTCTAACAACCATTGTTCCTGTGAAGGTAATTTTTCTAAGCGTAAAAATGTATCGAGTATTATACATATATTAAGGTCGCATATTTGGATAATTTTACAGATGATAAAATATAATTTGTTAATTTAATAAATGTAGAAAATTCAAAGTGCAGTGTTTTTGATATAGGTATAAACATTCAAATGTACCAGTGATTTCGAATGCAGTTATGAAATTAACATTAGAAATTAACATTATGAAATTAATATTAGAAAAATTAAAAGACTTCGAAATAGTTAAATATCTGGGAAAATTAAAATACTTTGGAAAAGCTAGATATTTGGGAAAATTCAAATACTTTAGATAAGTCGAATACTTAGGAAAATTCAAATACTCCGGAAAATTCGAATATCTAGTAAAATTGAAATACCTTGGAAAAGTCGAATACTTGGGAAAATTCAAATACTTTGGAAAAGATGGAATACTTGAGAAAATTCAAATATGTCGAATATTTCGAATAATTCAACTACCTCTAAATATTGAAGTACTTCAAAAAATTTGAAAGCTTCAAAAAATTCGAATACTCTTAAATATCCGAGTGTTTCCAAAAAACTCGTCCTTGTGTCCTTCAAAAAATTTGACTACTCCATAAAACTGAAAGTATTTGACTTTCAAAGCCAGATTCCATCGATATTTAAATGCGGTTTACAGCCGTAGTTTGTACACGAAAATGGCGGGCTGGAAGTGAGCAAATAAATTTGCCACGAATACGCAAAGAACACGATTTCCAAATGTTGAATCCCCATTTTGTGTAAATTACATTGCATTAAATTTACTGTGAAGCACGAACACGATTTATAGAAGCTGTTGAAACATTATTTTCGTGCGCGCGTATCGCTCGACGATCACAGAACGATCGAAACAACTGGCAGCCGTTTGGCAGCGATTTAGGTCGTGAAAATTTCAATCACGCCACGCATTAGGGGCATTCAAATCATTCAGATGATTCGACGGCGTGTTTTAAGCCGGGCATCAATCTGTTCGGTTCAGTTGAGGCGCGTCGCGATGAAAAGACGAATGCTCACGCGGATAGGTGCTCTGGCTGTTCGCCAACCTATGGTTAGTACGTTTATTCCGGCCAACTGGTTTGTGCAATGCGTATCGGAGATTCGCTTTAGTCGCGGCTAGCATACGACTTTTATTCTCGAATGGTTTCAAGTTTATGTATCCGTAGAAAATTTGTTTGTACGAACGAATCGTGCTTTGCGTCTTGTCCTCTTTACGCTCGAATTTCCTTCGCTAATAATTTTTACTCGAGAGGATTTTTGATACTCTCAAACTTTGATGAACTCTTTTGAAGTTAAATATTATTAATCATTGTCAGTCTCTTTGAGATTGGTGTAATTTAATTTTATTAAAGATTATGTAGTTTGTAGCTAATCTGAGTCACCTTTTGAGTGCACCAGATTTCAAGTTTCAAGTTTATTTTCAATTTTAGTATAATTTAAACAAATTCTGTCATTCAAATTTTTACGAAATATTTTTTTTGGAGTCTGCAATTTTATGATACAATGATAGACTCTTAATCAGAGTTATAGTGTGGCGAAAATCAGCTACAGACATTTAAGAACAATATGGTCCTGTACAGTAGTGTACAGAATGGAAGATCATGGCGGCCAAAACAGTATTAGCAGTAGATTTCTAGTTGTTTATGTAACATAATCTAAAATGTTTATGTAACCATTTCCATCGATCTACAAGCTTGAAATTCATCTTCCATGCTATTTTGCTATATTTTTATCGAACCACGTGTTTCTATGAAGACGTTCAAACTACCTCATCAAAGAGTTTGTAATTCACGTTACTTAATCAGATAAATGAATTTAATTTTCCAGAAAAAAGAAGGAAGAGAATTCACAAAATTTGTCCATAAATTGTTACAGAATAACTATTTAATGTATGAAACAAGTAATTTCCAAAGATGTCTGATCTGAACATTCATCCTTGTTTCTCCATCCTTGATTATTCTAATACTCTTGCTAGCAGTTAATTCTCAGTTATCGGGTATAGTAGCATCTTATGTCAAAGTGCCAAGACCATTTTCCAATGAGTACACTGGCGTTTACATTGTGTGCAGTTTATGTGACGGAAACGTTAGAGCTTATTACCGTATTTTATAACTATGGACGGCATGGAATTGTTGTCACATCATAAAGGACATGCAACTACGCTAACACAATGATACAATCAACTTCTGTGCATTGTAATGGAAATCGTTATCTATTTCATGCATAAAATATTCCCTCATAATTCTGCAACCAACAAACTGCATAATATTTTTGACTGTATGTTAAATATTCGCAATTTGTCTGTTTTCAACAATCTGAAAATATAAAGAAATATATTTTGCGGTGCTTTAGAATTCTGGACAAATATTGATAGTATTTTCATGTGGGGGTTATGAAATGAGATGTTTACGAGGGAGATTTTCTAATTACTGACAAAACTTTAAATAACGAGTCACAATTAAAAATTGTACTTACGCTTGTAAACTTTTTTGTTAGTAGTTAAAATTACTTTATAAGATAACTCTAGTTAAAATATGAAACGTAATCTCAGTCATAGGTGAAAACTCAGCTCACATTCACCAAGAGTGAGAAAATATGCAATTGTAATATATAAATTGTAGAAAAATACGCATCACATTCAACTCTTCCTTCGACACTTTTCTCATCTGTTACTAAAGTCTAAATCGGTTCTAATTTTATGACATACCCTGTAATTTCATTTACACAAAATCTTTTATAAGATGTTATGTAAAATTCAAGCATCACAATTTTTGCGTTGTATTGATTATTTCGGTAACTAAAGAATAATTGATGTTCGGTTGAAAAGAGCACGTACACACAGGAGAATCGTTTTAAAGTAGAAAGGTATATTTTTATACACATTAGTACACTCTGCTGTGACAAACACTGGTTCGAAGCGGGCCTTATCGCGCCACCGTTTGTGTTTCCAACGTCCAGAATAACTTCAGCCCCGACAAACTGCGAACGCGTTATGCACTCGAAACGTAGCATCGAGGTCGCGATAAATTTTTCCGCGTCAAGGGTAGTGGGTGTATCTTCTTTCAGAAAATTGCACGGTCGCTCGTAAAGATAAGTACTTAATTCCCTGTTTTGCCGGAAATTGTTTTCCTTCGCAAAGAGAAGTCCATTCCGTTTTATGAATCGCTCGACGAACTTCATACAATACGAAAGCTTCAAACGATAACAAAAAATTACCTTGCGTAACATTTCCTGTTTTTCATAATCTGCATTTAGACTTCATTTGAATTTAGGCTCATTATCTCTAATCTTTATCGATAAATAACTATTATACACGAAGGAAAAGTAAAAGTGTTTATACACTTTCATTTAGTGATCAATTTTTACGTTTTTCTAAAACTCATACTCCTGTTTTTAGCTTTTTACACTTGTTTTAAGCACACATTTGAGATTTAATGAAATTTCGTGAGTACTTCATTCAAAACTGAGGTTAAATCAGTTTGAATTCTAATGAGTTATTTAAGTAGACAAACTGAATTGCAATGAGTTATTTCATTAAATTAAATTAAACTGCAGCAAGTACACAAAAACTTCAAGATTTCAAACACGCGGTTAAGATATAACAGAATTTCATAAATACTTCATTCAAACTTACTAAGATTAAATCAGTTTGAATTCTAATGAGCTATTTAATTAGATCAAACTGAATTGCAATGAGTTATTTCATTAAATTAAATCAAACTGCAGCAAGTACACAAAAACTCCAAGATTTCAAGTACACATAACAGAATTTCATAGTTACTTCATTCAAATTTACTAAGATTAAATCAGTTTGAATTTCTGTGTATTACTTAAGTAAATCAAACCACATTGCAATGAGTTATTTAATTAAACAAAATTAAACTACAACAAGTATTCAATTAAATCAAAGCAAACATTGTGATTTATGTTCAACTAAAGTTTGCAGCAATATTTAACTGTACCTATTTAATGAAATGAAACTGAAGTAAATTTTCACACCAGACTGACTTGTAGTGTGTTATTCAAATCGATATCATCGATCAAAGCACATAACCTTGACGAAGAGATAAAAATATACAGGTTATGCTGATAAGTGGGTTCCTACAGTGCATACTGAAACATTTTTAGACAGTCTATAAATTCTAATTTAAAATCAGTGTCGGAACAAAAGATCCTGGAGAGCCACCATTTCTCAAAGTTCCTCGCATAGCTCATTCGTTTCGAACGTTTCTCTAACACCGTGCTGTGGTAAACAGCCGCGTTCGTCGTAAGTCAAGTCATCGTAAAATCTTCAGCATCGCTTGTCGCGGTGTTTATTAACTCGAGATGACTTGACACGACGAATATAGTTAACTACAGATCTCCGCTTTTCGGTATCTAGTATTTATTACCATTCCATGCGACGATTCTAAATATTGAGTAATTGCGACATTTATAGGCACGAGTCAACAGATGTCGTTTACTATGCGGTTTCCATTGCATATGACGAGTGAAAGAATTGATCGTCATGTACGAAAATATACTGAAATTTAATCAACACTGTACAAATACTATGTAGGTACTGGTCTATTATAAATAAGGCTTATATAGTCTATTACATGGTTTAGAAAGTGAAAAATTGTATATAGAAATTGAGAAATAGTTATTTTTAATAATTCATGATTTTTGAGAAAGAAACGATTATAAATACAAATACTTTACAAGTAATCGTTCAATAAATAGCTGTCCTATAAAAAACCGTTAGAGCCTCTGCCTCGCACGCATTACACTTGGGTGCACACCCTACTGTCACCTGAGGTATATTTTTAAACAATTTTCACACATTTGTTTCCGTGTTAACGAGCAAACGTAAATAAGATTTATTTGCGTACATAAGAGATATCAAGTACCTGAGACTTTTAACGAGAAGCAGGAGTTTTCTATTTCGAGCTGATTCTTTTTTGAGAAAATAGATGAACAAGAAATTCATATTAAATTTGTCTATGTTATTCTATATACGATATTCTATCTGTTATTCTATTTATGTTATTCAGTAAACTTATATGTTTTAAGTATACAAAACATTGTCTCCGTTTGGGTTACAATTTTTCCGAATGTACTACTGCTGGGATTCGGCTGAAGAGATTGACTATTTCCATAAATAAAAGGTTTAAAGTTCAATCCGAAATTTAACTACTTGCAATTTCAAAAATGAGGGACTTTGACTCCACAGTTAGGGATTTCTACCAAACTGGACTTTACAGGGTGCCCAACTAGCGTTACTCCCAGTAAGGAGTTGCAGCAGGCATGTTTCATTCTAATGTAAGAGAACGACTTTAGCTCTCATGACTAAATAACACACAATGTTTCTGGAATATGTGCCAGGTTGTAGTTCAAACATTTAGCTTAGAGATCGTGCTTAGCCACGCTATACCATTTTATCACAGACTTGAGCAACAAACACAAGTTGAACATAATCCCTTCCACCTGGTAACATAAAATACCACAGCACATTATCTATTATTACGACTGAAAATATAAATTAAACTATTAAAGTTGAAAACGCGTGTGTGCTCAAAAGAGTCCAGACGTTTAAGAAGACATTACCGCACTAATGTATCACGGTTTTTAAGTTCCTACGTTAGATGTTGCTAAAATACGTAGAGAAGCGTGTAAGAAATATCTGTTCGATGTGGCAAGTTGAGATCGCAGTTAAATAGTGTAGCCGGGTATTTAGGAGCAGGAGATTCTGAAAACGCATAGCTTGTACGATGTAGCAAGCGTTCGGCATGTATAACCCTTGGTTAAGGTTAATCCGTTGGTAGCGTCGCGACGCTGTGCCTAATGGCACGCACCACGACGCCAATATTTTCAGCCAACCAGTCGTCGGGCATCCATTCTGACTAACGGCGCGAAGGGGAGACGCGTTACTGCGATCGCGGGCAACTTGAGTGATGAAGTGAGTGCAGAGTGAAGCCTATTTTTGTGCTCGCCGACAAACAACCTCGTAGATCTAGTGTCACATCGTTAGAGCACCACGAAAATACCCTCTACGCTTGACAGAGAAAACCGATGATGGTTACTACCTTTGTTTCGAAATGTTGCTGCCGTTTCAACTGCAATTTTGTTTTACGCTGGATGGGGACGCTTAATTAAACATGAGAGCTCTATGCATTCTCAAAACTTTATATTTCTTAATTTTATTTTGAGCTTGCAAATTTTTTCTATATATCCAAATTTTTTATTATCTAATCTTAAGTTTTTATATTTACAAATTTATGTGACATAAATTCTCAAATTTTCATATTTATAAATTTGTAAAGTTTATTAATTTTTCTTCTGTATAAATCCTTCTCCATAAAAAAGAAATAAATATTTAGTACACCAGTGTCTTGCTCCAAAAAAAGAAGACTAAAATTACAATCCGTAAAATTAATATTTCAAGACAAATTCAGCTAGCACCAGTTTGATGAACTCTTAACACAATTATTAGTTTAATATCTACTTATAAGTACAGCCATGTCTGCCATATCGGTAAATTAATTATTCTTATGACTTCTTATGAATAATTAGTAGCAATTAGCAGTAATACCACACGAAGAATACAAGATCTTTTTATTTACAGAAATAATTAATTACGAGCCATATGCTCCAGTATTCTTAATTGAACGATTTGGAACGTGTTATGTTAATTCAATTTCATTGTCTGGAATTCTCGAGTTTTAGTTTACTCTGAAGCCATAATATCTCAGGCTTCTAAATTCATAATACCACATATAAACGTATGGCTAATAAAAATCTACGATTAAAGTTTGAGTAGGCATAAAAGTCGTCATCTGCATCTATTTTTTAATTGATCATAATTTATCGTCGACGCAAAATGAAACGAAGGACAGGAGTAAATTTTACTACCTGGATGTTTCTGTGTCAACTAAATACTGTTGGACTCTAACTCTAACCATCAACAAGTCACGCATCGTTACTTACAGCGAATAAAATTAAGCTAACGATGTACTTCATCGTAAACTCTCTGGGTTATTAACTTTAACTTGCTGTAGATTATATCGTGGAATTTATTTAGTACCGTTAATACACCGTAGGGTTACGTATCAGCGAAGACAAGAACAGAAAGAAACTCTGACAGGAAGTACATTCAACAACAGAAGCATGTAGCGTAAAATATATACAAACTGCCATTTTCAGGAATCGTAAAAAGTAATGTTACTATATAATCAAACGGAGGATATGAAAATTCTATTCTAATAGAAAGAATAAGAAAATTGGAAGATTATTTGAAATTTGCGTGTTGCGTGAAATACTCTTTCATTACGGTGGTTATTGCATAAATTAACGAGTTCTCTGAAATATGGTGTCTGATACATGCTTTACCTTTGCAAGTCTGAAGCTTACCTTTAGAGATAACCTTGCAAGTCTAAAGCTTAAGACTTCTAAAATTTTGAGACTTCTTTTCAAGGTTCTTCCTCCACTCTTAAAGCTTATCAAAATATTTGAAAATTTTAAGTTTACCTTTACAGGTAACCTTGCAAGTCTATAGCTTAAGACTTCTAAAATTTTGAGACTCCATCTCAAGGTTCTTCCTCCACCCTTGAAGCTTATCAAAATACTTGAAAATTTTAAGCTTACCTTTACAGGTAACCTTGCAAGTCTAAAGTTTAAGATTTCTAAAATTTTGAGACTTCATCTCAAGGTTCCCATCCTTGAAGCTTATCAAAATACTTGAAAATTTTAAGTTTACCTCTACAGGTAACCTTGCAAGTCTAAAGTTTAAGACTTCTAAAATTTTGAGACTCCATCTTAAGGTTCTTCCTCCACTCTTAAAGCTTATCAAAATACTTGAAAATTTTAAGCTTACCTTTACAGGTAACTTTGCAAGTCTAAAGTTTAAGACTTCTAAAATTTTGAGACTTCATCTCAAGATTCCCATCCTTGAAGCTTATCAAAATACTTGAAAATTTAATCAGCAGTATTCGAAGGTTGCACGATAAAAGTTATCGATTTTGGAGCAGATTTGACATGTCAAGGATATTGAATTATGTGAATATTAAAAGCTACACTTTCAAATGATAGCTTATATTGCTCTTTGTAAGAAGAGATTTCCTGAACAAATCGAAACAGCCGTACCTCCTATATCAGGCTTTCCAACCGTCTCCCCTTCTGACAGTTATTACAACGTTTGAAGATACTTATTCTAGGAAGTTATGGCGAGCAGCTGCGCACTTTTTTCGATCGTTTGGTTTTCAGCTTGAAAATTATTATGTACCGTGCGGACTTTATACGTACGTTGTGGGCATAACCTGCCGTCAGGGGAAGCCTTATATATGTATATTTTCCAGAGCTAAGTGGCGAGGAACTAATGATAAACACGACTGTTCACGGCTATAAGGGGAAATTAATGTTCCGGACGTAACGGTAAATGGAGTAGAAAGAAGACAAGAAACTGGGAGATAAATGGTGCTCGTCGTCGTGAACCGAAGAATAGTGCCTTTTACGAAAGACTAACGAACCAGGTTTTGCTGGAAAATCTGAACTTACCGCTAAACCATTTTCTTGAGAATGATAAATTTAGCTTTACCTGTACGAAGAAAACTTCCTAGCTAAAATATTATAAAATTATTGCGTCATCAAAAAATGTCGTAATTAAGAAATATTCGCTTTACGAACAGATTTGTTTATTATAGTATCACTTTTTTCAGACATATTTTGATAAAATGAGATATGACACACATTTTTTGAAATGTTATTCGAGTGAAATTTATTACTGTGTATTCCAACGAGAAATATGATACATTCATCACATTTTAGTAGACTGTTTATTCAAATCTTGCTATAATCTGATGTAAATGAGTTTCATCTATCTCCAATGTATTTCAAATATAAGAGTACTTTCTATGTCAACGAAAAATAATAGTAAATAATAAAGAGAAAGTACATAAAATACGACTTTCCAACATCTTGAAAATTTATAACAAAATTTTTATTATATACATATATGTTTAGTAACTCATAAAAATCTATACACACGTAATAACTTATCCTATAAATATCTGAATTTAAGTTTTGCTAAAAAACAATTTAAACAATTTTGCTAAAAAAATTTTACAATTTTTAAATAAAAGAACAATCTTTATTTTTACAAATCTAAATCTAGTATAGTATCGATTCTAAAAATTTGACCACTATTTTTAATAAAATGAAACGATGATGAATAAAGGTAGTTGTATATTGACCTCAAGTAGTTGTAATAAAAATAAAAAGAAAAGGAACATAATGATATAACGTGACAGCAGTTATCAAAGAGGTTTTACCAAATTGAAAATGGATGCAAGTTGGAGGGTGTGTGTGAGAACGAAATTTGGATTGATCACGCAGCTTCTCGCTGAGAGTAAATGCGCAAGGAAGTGATTGCGAATGATGGACGATCGGGTGCCGAGGGATGATAAAGTAGTAGCGTGTGGTGGAGCATATCGACGGGAAACACCCCCATCTATCAGCCCCTTTCCACTCCGCGGTAATCACCGGCTGCCAACCAAAGTCAGACTACAAGTAAGATCTTTTGTTAGAGGATGATCTCACTCTATTTCGATCGATCTAAACGGCATCACGTCATGATGTATCGAAAATACCGTATTAAACAATGCGATAAATTCCCGACAAGAAATCCTTCATAGGAGAAGAGTAAGTTACACTTTTTAACCGACTTCGAAAAAGGAGGAGGTTACTCAATTCGATCAGTATATATTTTTTTTTTTTTTTTTATGTATGTCCGCCGATTAAGCCTAGCTGGATGGACCGATCGGAATGAAACCTTCTGCATCTTGTAGGTTCTGACTCCCCATTGGTACCATTATAAAAAAAATTTAATATTTCAATTGCAAAGTATTGTTATTGCAAAAAAACCGGCAACTTTTGAAAAAAACTTTTCTCGATTTTAGTGCGCTTTAAATATCATATCACGGACATGATTCTGAACAATTTTGTTCATATACAAATTTCACAAAAAACTTTAGTTTACAAGATATTAGCGAAACATTGTTATTAACTTTCAAAATCAACTTTGAACGATTTTAATGTCCTTTTAATATGTTGTCAGGGGCATTGCACTGGACAACCTTTTCCTCATGCATAATTGACGGAAAGCATCAGTTTTCAAGATATTAAAAAAAAAATTGTTATTAACTTTTGAAATAAACTTGGAATGATTTTAATGTCCTTTAAATATGTTATCAGGTGCATGGTTCTGAACAACTTTTTCCTTATCCGCAATTAACGGGAAGCAATAGTTGTCGAGTTATTAGCGAAACACTGTTGTTACTAATATATTAAAATAACAAAACAATAAAAAAAAAAAAATAGGAAAAAAAACCGGAAGAACTGTCTCACAATATCCTACACAATTCTCAGCATTCCACTAAAAAGCGTGAAATAAAGTAATTTTTAGAAAAAAAATACACCGACTTCGAAATGCACTAAAAAGTATAAAATAATTTCTATTTCCTAATGAAGTAATTGCTATCTCATTCAGTCATACAATTACGTAACATATATGAATGAAACCTATTTACTCGTTAGGTAGTATATTAAATACATTTCAATCTTTTCGGAGGCGAGGCAAAATTAAAAGGTTTTCTTGAACGTGTCAACCTTTGGACAGTCGGACATAGGCAAAGCTTATATAGCTATTTTTTTTCTATACATATAACTCGACAGTCATCATTTTCGCCTTCAGTCATCGAGATACCGGAATTATTTACGCTTTTTCTCTCGCATACATATATATATTATAAGTAAAATTACAACTTAAATTCTAATTGCAGCTCTTAGCTCGATATCGCTTTCTAAAAATTATTCTGTAAAACATTTTTAGAACACAATATCGATTACCAGGTCACACCACGTGGAGGTGGCTACAATAGTGACCCACCCTAACTCCAAATCCCTTCCACCCTCCAAACGCAATCTCATTTAGCAGAAGGATAAATGAGTTTGACTCTACCTATCCCGTAGGCTCGCATATACAAGTCCTTTACCACAATCCAGTAAGAAATTTGTATCGCACGCACGCACATACATTAATTTAATACTAATCACATATATACGCTTAATTTAATCTAAACGCCGCAGTGTACCTCTTCTTCTAAGATTGCACTCAAATAATCTATAACGAAGCAAAAAAGCAAAGAGAAGAAAGTTAGAAGAACTTTCTGTGGGAAAAAGGGTTCAGTATTTTTTGCCAAGAGACCTCGCCTTCCATGGGTCAAAGGGTAGTCCACAGTGGCTTACGTGAACCACGGAGGCAAAGATAAACCGAAATGTACTTAAGGTAAGTTCGAGTGACACTCCCGAAATGGCGGAGGGTATCCATTTTGCCCCTCTTGTCTTTCACGTGTTCCCGAGGGGGGGACACCCAGACCGTAATGCCCCTTGGCAGGATGGCGACCGTTCAGGGAGCACATCGGTAAGGATTGGTACTACCCCGATCGGCCCCGCCGAGATGAGTCGTTCGCGCTTACCAGTACTTCCAGCCCACCTCTACCGCGCGTTCACAGCGCTATGAACCCCCAATGATCCACTTGGGTTCGGAACAATTGACAAAAAATAACGAGGTATACTACAAGCTAACGCGTACAAAGATTGAGAGTTGAGAGTGCAAATTAGAATGAGAGATACTTGCAGAGCCTACGAGAACACTTAACTTAAAACTAACGCACGCATAAAATTAGTTTTAATATAACGCACGCTTAAAATAAACTTAAAATTAACGCATAAGTTGATGAGATTCCTCGAAGGAAGTCTTCAATGATGACCTATTTATTACCTGTAGAACAATGAAATGTAACAATAACAAATAGAGGAAGAAATGCAAGATTAATAACATGTTAATAATTAGGCATACACAATTCATATAATACACATGCAAAATTCATATTAAATATACGCATATAAAATATACAATATCGCTGACAAATATTCAGTCACTTAATTCAGGAGCTGAAACATACAAATACAATTAAGACACATATAAATAGATAAATTACTTATATAAAATTAAAACCTGAAATAGAAAAAAAAATGATTAAGACAAATATAAAACATTCAAAATTATTTACAGTAAATTGAAACCTGAAACAAATACAAATAATTAAGACAAATATAAACCGTTAAAAATTGCGTTTAAAATTAAAGCTGGAACATTCTGAAAAATACAAAACTTAAATTAAAATCACGATCAGGTATGAAACCTGACAACCCGAATTAAAGTTCTGAAGAAATCGAACGAAAATCGAAGACAAGACTGGAGACAACAGACAACACGTCTGTCGCGTTCGAAAGGTAAATTTCGAATGACTCACCGCGCCTTCGTACTGCTTCGCTCGCTGCTCGCTTACCGCCGATAATCCGGCACGAATAGACATCTGTTGTTATTACTCTCGGCCGCGCCGACGCTCCGTTTCCGAGAAATACATTCCGAAACACGAAATATAATTATTACGAAGTACGAAAATCTCAGAGCTCGAAAGAATGAGGAAAAATTCAAGAACATTAGAAAGCAAAATAAAAATTCAATAATGTCTGAAAATAAAAACATTTACACATTTGAAAAATGTAATTGCAATTGCAATTCCATTTCAATCACACAAATTAAAATTTTTAAAGACTCTACATGTGCCTCTTGTTCTAAATTTACACTCGTATAAGGTAAAATTAAGTGAAGGAAAAATGAAGGAAATATAAAATAATTTCCCCAATTTAGTGCATTTCGAAGTCGGCGTATTTTTTTCTTAAAATTATTTTATAGTCAAAATTATTAGGCTTATTCAGAATTGTATTATCTTTAGCAAAAAATATACTTAGTACAAATTGTGTCACACTTAGTAAATATTATATTAAACCTATTACAGTTATAATATTCTTAAACAAACTTATACTAGTCTTAGTAAAAATTATATCAGTCTTTGTAAAAATTATATCAGCTTCAGTAAAAATTATATTAGCCTCAGTTAAAATTGTGTCACTCTTAGTAAACATTATATTAACCCTATTAAAGTTATAATATTCTTAGACAAACTTATACTAGTCTTAGTAAAAATGATATCATCCTTGGTAAAAATTATATCACCCTTAGTAAATATTATATTAACCCTATTACAATTATAATATTCTTAGATAAACTTATACTAGTCTTAGTAAAAATTATATCAGCTCCAGTAAAGAATATATCATCCCCCTTAAAAATGACATCAGCATATAAAGATTATATTACCCTATAAATGAATAAATTTCCAGCGAATGTATCATATTTTATTTTCTGGAAGTAACTATTCATTTGTCAATAAACTACGGAGGAAAGCGGAGTAATTCTGGTTACATAAGTAAGCAACGCAATGAAATTTGAATAAATTGCACATTTGTTAGTTTCTTGACATTAATTGATAGCTGGAAATGTCTAATTTGTATTGGTATGCCCAGGAACGCGTAAATTTACGGCGTTACAAAATTAGAAACTTTGAACAAGGAATTTAACTGGAATTATCCCAGTGAAGTAATGTCCATGATTTTTTTTCTGTAAGAAAGAAAAGAAAACTGATATATGAAATTTTTTTAATGATGTTTTAAAATTTATTACCACACAGATTATATACGTTAGGAATATTTTATGTATACATATGTGTACATACATCGGGATATGTACTGAATGCATTATGCACCATATACATAAGGTATAGAGCAATAAATAATATTCTGTAATATAAGTAATATATTACTATTATTAATAAGTAATTATTACTATGAATTTATTATAGATATAACCTTCTTCAATTTCTTTTTTAAAGAAAATATGGTATTCTAAAAAATCGGTTTATGAATCGTTTTAGCTTCATTTGTGCCTTTCAATAAATTCTCCATTTTGTTTTCTCCCTTTTATACATCCATTACATCTAAGCCAACAAAAAGTAACGTTGAATCTTGGCTCGAGTTATCTACTTTTTGCCAATATTCCTCTACACATGTTTACATATTTAAGTAACACTCTAAGTTTACAAATCGATAAACACAAAATATGAATTTGTAAAATTCTGTTCAATCATATCGTTAGTAATCTACAACTATTATAAGTATTAGTTTACCGTGTTTAAAAACTACTTTTACAAGATAACGTTGCAAAATGAACACTTACGGATTTTTTTAAAAAGACTTTCACAATCATAGATACAATGCATATCAGAAAGAAAATTAAAAAATTGGACAATTTCTTTATTAACAAGTATGTTAAACATACTATTAAAATGACACAGTAACCTTAACAATTATACTAATAAATGATATTAAGAATTCTTGCACGTTGAAAATTGTATACCAAAAACGTTTAAATGTAATAGCTTTAAATATTAACGTATTCAAAAACTTCTGAAGGGGAGTGTACATCTCAGATTCATATACAGGGTGTTCCACGCAGTTGGGACATGTACCAAAATTACTAGAGATGGAAACAATGTTACACGACAGAATTAAATGCCGTCAAGTAATAAGTACTGCAATTTTTAAAATTAAACCTTTTACTGCTACGTGCACTAATTACTGCAATTTTTCGTTTGCTACAAAAATGGTACTTCTGCCTCAAAATTATTATTTCACAGTTACTACGGTTTAAAATGTACCGTAGTACTTCAGCAGATGTTACAAATTGTAGCAGGTGTTCAAATGGTGATTTTGTTGCGTTTTACAAACTTTTTTATTTTTTTTATTGTGAGAAAGATAATTGAATATCAATGTTGAAGCATTATATTTACAATATAGCATTGCACTTTTAAATATAGTTCGTAAAAGAAATTAAAGGAATCGTATGTTGATTGTAGAAGTGTTTTGTATATTGCACAAATTTATGTGTAAACTTATTTTACCATTAAAAAATGCTGAAACAGAAAAATAATTTACAATGTAGCACTATATTTTCAAAAATGTTCCTAAGAGAAATTAAAGAAGTAATATGTTGATTGAAGAAATGTTTTGATGTGTATATTGCACAAATTTAAGTGTAAACTTATTTTACCATTAAAAAATGCTGAAACAGAAAAATAATTTACAATGTAGCACTATATTTTCAAAAATGTTCCTAAGAGAAATATGTTGATTGCAGAAATGTTTTGATGTGTATATTGTACAAATTTATGTATAAACTTATTTTACCATTAAAAAATTCTGAAATAGAAAAATAATTCAAAAGCAAATTCAAGTAGAACACGTATGTAAATTGATATTTATACCTCCTACGTGGTTTAGGTACAAAGTGATTGAGTTTCACAAGTTATGAAGCACCCTATACAGCACATCTTGAAAGCGAATTGATGTGTATCTGCCTATACTCGTAGCAGACGATCACGTCCAGAGAGTGGGGCATATATACCGTTAAAGTATGCAAAATCCAAGTGTCTTCAGCATCGCATCAATTCTCACAAGAGAAGTTCTACAGGTGCAACGTGAATTGATCGCCGAGCCTTTGCATACTGATAGAAACTAAGAACCTCGCACCAATTCATACGCCCATGATATAGGGAGGATATCCAATAAAAGCAAATTAACGATCCGATAAATTGTTGACGTTGACATCTACCGTTATGCTTAGTTTACTGTGAAATTATTGAAAATCATAAAGTTATAATTTAAGCAAACGTCAAAACTATGTTGCTGCTATTGAACTATATGCACAATGAACATATATCAAACGTGTTCAATGTACATTTAGATAGAAATGTACATTTAGTTTCTTTTATAAATGGTTCTACTGGTACGAAAAGTAGGTACACTTACAGATTCTAAAAGATAAAGGGTATAAGGGATAATGGGTTCTATAGTGACCCCACTAGGGTGAAACCTCCAACACCTAGTAACTAAGTAGCCCATATTTAGACCATTTTCTCCGCAGAAACATTTCAATTTTGGGAGATTGGGATTTTGGGAGGTTGGGGGGTTGGGGGTTTGGGAATTTGAGAGTTTGGAAATTTGGGAATTTGAGAGCTTGGAAATTTGGGAATTTGGGAATTTGGGGGTTTTTGGAGGTTGGGAATTTTGAGAATTTGGGAATTTGGGAATTTGGGAATTTGAGAGTTTGGGAATTTGGGAATTTGAGAGTTTGGAAATTTGGGAATTTGAGAGCTTGGAAATTTGGGAATTTGGGAATTTGGGGGTTTTTGGAGGTTGGGAATTTTGAGAATTTGGGAATTTGGGAATTTGGGAATTTGAGAGTTTGGGAATTTGGGAATTTGAGAGTTTGGAAATTTGGGAATTTGGGAATTTGGGGGTTTTTGGAGGTTGGGAATTTTGAGAATTTGGGAATTTGGGAATTTGGGAATTTGAGAGTTTGGGAATTTGGGAATTTGAGAGTTTGGAAATTTGAGAGCTTGGAAATTTGGGAATTTGGGAATTTGGGAGTGTGGGGTTTGGGGGTTTTTGGAGGTTGGGAATTTGGAAATTTTGAGAATTTAGGAATTTGGGAATTTGGGAATTTAGGAGTTTGAGAATTTGGGAATTTGGGAGTTTGGGAATTTGGAAATTTGAGAGCTTGGAAATTTGGGAATTTGGGAATTTGGGAGTGTGGGGTTTGGGGGTTTTTGGAGGTTGGGAATTTGTTAGTTTGGAAATTTTGAGAATTTGGGAATTTAGGAGTTTGAGAATTTTGGAATTTGGGAGTTTGGGAATTTGGAAGTTTCGGAGTTTCGGCACTTTAAGAAATTAGGAATGTGTTAGGGATTTTGAGAAATTGGTTATTTGTAAATTTGTAAATATGCGAATGTGTATCACATTTAAATTCGTAGAAGTTTCCTCACTTAGATGTCCATATTCGGAGTCGTCTACGGACACTTAAGAGTACACCTCTGTATTTTCATAGCGTAACACAGTCCACGTGGCTATGATAACAGTAAACTGCAGCACTCGCCTCCCAAGGGACAACTTTAGATAGACCTACTTTACATCAATATTGCCCAAGAGTTTGTCCTGGTGGCAGTGATCTTATCGCCCGTGGCAATGTCATACATGCTGAAAGAGGAATAACATATGAAGTACTGAACCAGGTATCCTCCTTTGTTTATGTTTCCATTTTTGTCATCGCTGCCCTGAAGCTTATCTCGTAGCAAACTGCACCGTCGTAAACCACCACAATACATTTTGTCTTGGAGTTTCATTTCAATGTATCGCATAGAACGTTAACATTGAACGAAACACTTTTTTATGTGGACATGAAAACTTCGGGTCCTTATCTTCCTTACATTGTTGTCTTGGCGATCAGGTTTTATGTACTTTGGCTACAGAGGGATTTTACAATCTCGCTATATTCAAGGAGACTCTGCTATCGTTCCGGGGCATATTTTTAAGGCACCGTAGTGTCTTGAACGTTCGGGACAGGTCGTTGACAGACGTACCTTAAGGCGTCATCCGGACGGCAGCTTCACCCAGTTTGCCTGATGCTTCCGAGTTGAATGTGGCAAGAAGTAAATGCTTCTTCTATCTGAGTTTGCAATACTCTGAAATTTATATATATAGGCTTGCAAAACTTGAATGATCGCTTGTCACGAGCAACTGAACCGTAGACAGTTAAGGTATACAGAAAGGATAATATAGAGTGCTGGTAGGGACGAGTGTAATGTAGGCTCACTTTGGATTATTACATTTATGTTTATGAACATTTTTAAGTTATCAAAGTTTCTAAATGTACAGATTTTTGAATTTTCAAGTTGTCGAACTTTGAACTGTTCAAATTGTCTGAGCACACAAATTTCCAAATTTCTGGATTTCCAAATTTTCAAATTCCTAAATTCCTAATTTCTCAAAGTCCCTGAACTCCGATATTTCGAAATTTCCAAATTTCTAAATTCCCAAATTCCCAAATTCCCAAATTCCCAAATTTCCAATTTTTCAAAATTCCTAAACTCCCTAATTTCCAAATTCTCAAATTCCCAAATTTCCAAATTCCCAAATTCCCAAATTCCCAAATTCTCAAATTTCCAATTTTTCAAAATTCCTAAACTCCCTAATTTCCAAATTCTCAAATTCCCAAATTCCCAAATTCCCAATTTCCCAATTTTCCAAAATCCCTAAACTCCCAAATTTCCAAAATTTCGAAATTCTCAAATTCCCAATTTCTCAAATTCCCAAATTCCCAATTTCCCAAAAATCTCAAATCTCTACATTCTCAAACGTCCCAATTATTAATTTTCAAATTTATAAAATTTTTAAATTCCCAAATTCTAAAATTCTTCAAACTTCTAAACTTCTAATTCTTCAAATTTCCAAATTTTTACACTGCTAAACCTCCACATCTAATAATTATTAAATTAAAAATTTATTAAGTTTCCAAATGTAAATCTATTCAAATTTTCACAACAAACACACCTACTAAAACTAAAATACAAAACCTTTTAAATTTCATCTAAATTTCCCAAAGAAATAATAAAATCATTGATAAAAGTAAAATAAGTGTTTCAGTAGAGTTTTAGGATTTGATGGCTCCATTTGTTAAGAGTAATATTGTTCGAGCTTGTAAGTGCAAACCAATAATTTAAAGCGATATGTACATGCGATAGTCACTACTCGGTTACTTAAGATTGTTTAAGACAAATAAACATTGATCTAGTCTCATTGTGTAGTAACCGAAGTACTAAAATCGAAAGTTTATGCTTTGAGTGAAAAATAATTTTTGTAGCACGTGTACAAAATTTTAGATGTACAGTGACGTTCAAAAGTATTGAGAACTAGTCTTCGTAGTACAGAAAACAAATATTATTGAGATTTCTGATAGATATATACATGAATTGTCATATTGTTTATTATGCATTAAGGACATTTTAACAATTAATTTTAATTACCAAGAAAGAGTTGAAGTGTGAAAAAGTATTTAGAACTTCTCTTTATGGTTCAAGAAACAAATAAATAGATAATATTTCGATTTATCAATAGTTATGTTGATGTATTGATAGGGAAAGCATTAGGTTGTACTCAGAAATGATTTTCATCTTTCAAAATGGCGCCGTACTGTTAACCCTTTGCGCTCGAGAGGTGACACTCACTCACCATTTTATTTAATACAACAATTTGAAATAATTATTTTTTAACTGATTCTATAATATAACATCTGTGATGTATAAACATTCTTTCTTTCAATAAAGAAACAATTCTGGAAATTATTATTAGAGAAATAATAACCTCGAAAGAATTGATTTAACATTTTAACCAAGTTTTAAAGTTGCTGTTTGCAAATAGTCAAATTTCCTTCGAGTGTAAAGGGTTAAGTGTCTTAACTTGTTCCAAATGTAATTTGACAACGAAAAGATTAACAAATAAAATAACAGTACATCTATACAAAGAAGGACTAATTGTATTTTAATATTTACATACGCATTATTTACAAGTAATATTAGTTTTCCATATTCTTGCAATACAGTGTTCTATTTATGAAAATATATTGAATCACACTATTTTGACGTAAAATAATGTGTCATTAAAACTGATTACCTTGTAATAACGTTGTGCTAATTATAAGGTTAATATGTAATAATAATGCGTAACAAAGTTACGTTGCTTATAAATGAAATTTCTGAATATGCGTTCAGCTGAAAAATGGCGGCCAACAATATGTATTTCATGACTCTAACGTTTATTTAAAAAATGATTTAATATTCTAAAATGCAACCTAAGCACAGGTACCATAATTTCCAATAACGATCACCGATTTCTCCGATAATCTTTCTAACCGAGAATAACCTTCCAACAATATCTTATTCCAAAAATACCCTGCATAAGAATATTATAAAAATAAGTGACAACTTTTGGAATGTAGACGCGGCGGGAAACATAAATTCCCTACTGCAACCCGGACGATCGGATTAAGTACTCGTTTCCTCGCCTGACAGCCACTGAATTTACCGATCTTCCGCAAGCCTGAATTCTTACGCGACTATCCACGCTGACTGTACGCGTCTACACGTACCAGCTGAAACGTACTCGCGTACGTAGAACACGAAGATCAGCATACGTCGCGTATTATTTACAATTGGCGGCGATTTATGTCTTTGCACCGGATGAGGGCAGGCAAGCAGGCATGGAGAATGTAGAAAGAGAGGAAGAGGGAAACAGCGAGAGGGAGAGAGGGAGAGAAAGAGAGAGAGAGAGAGATCGCAGCCGCCTTGCCAGCCAATTCCCGGCGGCCCGCTATATTTACGAGGCCCATAAAGTAGCGGGCACGGCCGCGTATATTGCCGCGTAAATATCAGCTTATGGAAATATAGAGCTCAATATCTGCCTGCCTGCCTGCCTACCTGCCTACCTAACGCGTTCCGCAGCTTTCCTTCCCTTTCCATTCAAGGACCATCCTATGTCGGGGTAGTTTTCGTTCAGCTCGTTGGTAATCGCGCGTATCTTGCTTGGGAAAAATTATTTCTGCTTTCTCGACACCCTTCCTTGTGAAGCTACTTTGACGCCTTTACAAATTTATCGCCTTCTACTACCTTTACTATTTTTAATCCTATTTTTTATTTTTAACTTCTTTACCTGGATATTATTCATGCGAAATTTAAAACAATCACGATTTCATGGAATTTACGTTTATGTTTCGTTAATAATTATGTGTACATGGATTTTCTTGTTATTATGTGATTTAGTAGATATTTGGGTAGTTCTATGTTTTTGGTATTGAATCACATTTTTATGTAATTTTATTTACATTTGCTGCAGTAAAAATCGATTTCTGAATCTACTGTCTTCCATATCTTAAGTTTGTATATTCTCAGATTTATCTTCATCCTCTTCTCTAGCTTTTTGTATTTCTCAAACCTCTATATATTTCATTTTCTCCACAATTTACATTTTCTCTACATTTTTAAGAGCTCTGTCTTCAAATCTAACACGCTGTAAATGCTATATTATTAAATTATTATAGTCTTATCTTACCAAAATATCTATAACAGCAAATGAATGAAAATAACTATAATACTGAATTATTAAAAATAAACGACAATAAGAAACTATCAAGACACGCTATAATAGTGTGTTATCGCAAAAAAGCTACAACACTAGATCAATAAAATCGAAAAAATTAATAAAATACAAGAATTCGTAAAATCAGCTGCTAAAATTTTCCATCAGCAAGAGCCAAGAATTTTAACACCTTTATTACTCTGTACAATAACTCAAAAACGTTATCATGGCGTATCTCTAAAAAAGGTTCAATTTCTAATTAACAACCTTAATTGCAATTTTTTTTTATCAGAGATAAAACACATCCTGCAGGTTGCAGTTAAAGGGAAGTGCAAGTGTTATTACCGAAGAAAAATGCATGCTACCTTTTTTGCTAGCTGTTCGTGATGGGATTACATTTAACACAGGACAAATTAACTTATTATTTCGAGGCGTAACATTATTCACTCTGTACAGCGGAACACGCGCAATTAATCAATGGAATCTCCAATCTAGCATTCATTAACATTAATTACCATTAACCGCTGTCTGTGCCAATGACTAGAAACACCGCTTGTCGGTAACATGATCGGTAGGCGTTAGATCAGGTGTTTCTTCTGCTGTTTTTATGATGCATACATACGTAATGAACGAAACAAAAAATGTAGCATAGCGAATTAAAAAACACCTGCCTATTATAACGATGAGGTTTACATAAAATAAAGTTAAGATTTTTACGTAGTTTGAGAAATCTTTTACATTATTTTAAGAAAGTAAGACACAAAACTGAGGAAGTTTCCTAAAAATGTTCTTGAAGGCTCCACAAAATTTTAACACTAAACCTACCGCCATATAATGTGTACTTTACTTGAAATTAAAAATGAAGTTAAAAAATAAATAAACAAACAACGAAACATAAATTAGTACACACATTTGTCCTTTATCATGATGAAAATCAATTCTGGTTTTAGGTAATGTATTTTAACAAAATGTGTTTGTTATAATAAGCTTGTGGAGCGGTCATTTGACCGGCTTGGTAGTTTTAGTGTTAAGACTAGTAGACTTGAAATTATGAAGAGTCTTTTGGTAGTGAAACTTACAATCTCCTTACTTTTTCAAGATGAAATTGTTTTGAAAGACTCATTTTTTTAAAGTCCTCTCGGTTTCTAACATTATGTGGTATTTCATATGATAAGAGATTCTTAGAATACTTCGAAAGTTAGACAAAATGATGTTCATTGAAAATAGGTAAAAAGAAGTGGGATCGGAAAAATTGTGTGGAAAGTAGATAGACATAAGGTGAGCGTAAATTCAATCCCACAAAACAGTCTGTGGAGGTCTATAGCCAACGGAGGAGAACGCGACGAGAACGCCTGACGCTGGCTGACACCATTAGCGCAGCCATCCGTCACCATTAACACAGATGTCCGTGTGTTTCCGCGAACATCGCATTAATCACACCTATCCACATAAATTTCCGCCAGTCCGAGCCGAGCAACGAAACCCGAGCGCTGCCTGACACCTTAATGGATGATAAATCAGGAATTCATTAAGGGAGGGGGAGGACGGACGCGATGTATTTATTAAATCGAATTCGACGCTAGCAAATGGCTATATTTTAATCTATCCGGTGTCACCGGTGTCCGGCTCCGGAGTCTTTCGTGATCCTTTCATTTCAATTAATCTTGACAGCTATTTCGATGCTTAAAAATCGAGACACGTAACTAGTCTTGCACTTTTCAACCTAATTTCACCACGTTGTTCCGTGTGATACTTTTCAAAGGAACCAGTTTTGACAGTATCAGAATTCGATTGATTATAATTAACTGTGTCAGTTTAAACCTATTGCACGTGTCAGTTTAAACCAGTTAACCGTTTCGGTTTATGCTGATTAACTAGTCACTTCGAATCGATAGTTATTGATCAGTTTTCTTGAACACTCTCGTGAGAAACTTTCAGGAGCGTTATCTTCACACTTTATGAACCTTTAAGATACGACGTGTTTCAAACTGCGAAATGATCTGAAATATAGTGTAATATATAAGCGACGGTACATCGGATTATTCTAAAAAGAATTTAATTGCGTTTCATTTAAGATATTTGAAAGCGTCAAAATACGTAAATTACGTCAAGTAACGGATAATCTGCTGAAGTTATTCCTGTTGCTCGCTTGAAGTTCTTAAGATTTTTCATTGAATGGAATAGGCTGTGTGAAATTATGCAAAAAATAGTAATAGACATTGCTTGTTAATTGTTTTTTAAAATTATAGAATTAAGAAAATAATTTTGCATTAATCTGTTCTTAGTAACAAAATCTGTCTTAAAAATTTTAAGAAGTAAAATATCTCAGCAAGGAGAAGGTTGAAGTAGAGGAATAGGTTACCTAGAGAAATTATGCAAAAAATAGTAATAGACATTGCTTGTTAATTGTTCTCTGAAATTATAGAATTAAGAAAATAATTTTGCATTGATCTGCTCTTAGTAGCAAGATCTGTCTTAAAAATTTTAAGAAGTAAAATATCTCAGCAAGGAGCAGGTTGAAGTAGAGGAATAGGCTACCTAGAGAAATTATGCAAAAAATAGTAATAGACATCTCTCGTTAATTGTTCTCTGAAATTATAGAATTAAGAAAATAATTTTGTGTTAATCTGCTCTTAGTAGCAAGATCTGTCTTCAAAATTTTAAGAAGTAAAATATCTCAGCAAGGAGAAGGTTGAAGTACTGAAATAGACTACCTAGCGAAATTATGCAAAAAGTAGCAATAATCTGTCTATAAAAATTCTTTGTAATTATATAATTAAGAAAATAATACAACTATATACAATATAAAATAATAGAAATATCTTAGTAATCTGTCCCAAAAATTTAAAAAAATTCCTCGACAAGCAAAATAATCTTGAATGACTCAAAATGATGAATCAAGCCAAATTTACACATTCCCATTTTGGATAATTATCACGGATGATTCATCTACAGTGAATGTGAGATATGAAAGCCTATTTATACCACTTCACAGGTATAAATTTGCTGAGTCAATTTAATAGATACTAAAATGCGCGGTATTCTCGTAAACTATATTAAACTTGAGTTCTGTTCAACCTCAATAAATAAATTATTTAACGTTTTCGTGTAATTTATATGCTTATGTATAATTAAGCACTGAAATGATAATAATGATGCTATTAGCAGTTCGTATATTTTATAACAGCAATATTATTTTATTACTGTCTATATTAAAGTCCTATCAAGTTTTTTCGGACCACTTAATTTTAAGATGGTCAAATTTATTTTTAATTTTAAATAAGTGTTGACAATAAAATTTCTGGGGTATGTAAAATTTTTCTGATAAAATAATTTTTATAAACATAAAGTAAAATTGCTTAAATAATAACTAAAATAATTAAAATAATTTTTATAAACGTAAAGTAAAATACTTTAATTTTATATCAGTTCAAAATTTTCGAATATTATTATAAATGATGTACATAGTAAAAAATGTTCTCACCTTCAAAAAAAAAATTGAATTACAATTTCCTATTTTTAAACATGGAACAAATTATAAACACTGAGTCGCTAATAACCCATGAGAGGTTGACTATAAGTAAATAAGTGAAAAATAATAAACAGAAATTTGTTTTTAGAATTTAAGAAATTTTGATATACAACTGAATTTTCTGAAAAGCTAAAGGCAGTAAAAAATGAATGGTATGATCATAGAAAGTCATTTAATAGGTAATGAAGATGGAAAGCGATAATTGTATCGAATATGTGGAATCTGTACAGTATGAACGTATTGTGTAAAGTTGCGAGAACAACAGTGGGGTAATAACTTCAGGGGTTTCAAGTTCAGTGAGGTTTAATTTCGGGTAAAGGCTGATAGCCGCTATGGGAGGTTGCTTGTTACATCTTCAACAAACCGGTGGCCAAAACGGTAACACGCGACAACACGCTTGGGAAATATGTGCCAGAGTTTCAATCAAAGCCGTAATCCTAGGGATTATACAATTTCGTTTTCTAGTGTTCCAACAAGTTCGCTATTTTTTACGATTCCATGAAACAAGATCAAACAGACGTAACGTTTAATCAATTTTGTGTTCCCGGGGTTAAACCAGTCGATAACAATCGAATTCAATTTCGTTTTTTATGAACGTTATTGTAAAGGAAATTTGTAATTGAACCACTGCAAGTTCATGGTATTTAATGATCATTAAAGAATAACTGAGACAATTAAATTCACCCTCGTTGAGACGCTCTCCTTCGACTCTTAAGCTTTTCGTTTTGATGAACGTTCCGCCCAATAATTATCACCGTCAATTACAATAATCCCCTACAGAGGAGTATCTGTATTCACTTCTGTAACGAGGAAGAAGTAGAAAATAATTTTTGTTGGTACAAAGAAATAAATTTTTAACTCGACACTAAATTACTGTATTACAAATTATAATTAAGTTTTAACACTAAAACTATCATTGAAATGTCTGTTGATTTTCACCTTGAAAAGAATTAACGTATATAGTAATTTATCACTTATTTATTTGTCTCTTTTACTTTTAATTTCAAAGTAATTATAAGCTCGTAAGTTTAGTTGTAAATATTTGTAGTTTAAACAAGCAGAAATTTAAATACGCTCTATAGTTTTCTTTCTACGAATATCACATTATAAATCAGTAAAAAGGAAACAAAAAAAAGAACATTAAGAAACCATTCTACAATTAGAAACAACGAAAAAGTTTCGCTTTTATTCTATCTTGCATACTGGTGTAAAAAATGTATTTTCCTTTCAAGAACACCTGGACATTTTCATGAATAATCTACACATATGTTATATAACCTTATTAATAACCCTCATTAATAATATTTAAATAACCTTACATGCAGAATAATTTCAGAAAATAATTAATAATAAGAGTCGATTGTGAAGTTACATCATTACTCATTTATTCAAATAAATACATTACAATCACTATAAGTACAGTCCCGCTTAATGCGTGCGCGTTTATTGCACGATAGGAACACGTGTTGCTCACATGCATTATTCACACATTCCTACTTATTCTGCTCTATTATATATCATGTCACATCGAATTAACGAATAAATAATTTATGAAAAGATCGGACGTGTAGTTCACTTTGAATGCGCTTCTTGGAATTTTAAGTTTATAGAACAAAAAAGTTATTTTACGGATAGCAGCAGTTTTATCACAGAATGGAAACATTTACTAGTAAATAATACGAGACGTTTCACTAAACTTCTGCATCTGATTTGAACACTATTTGTTTATAAATATATTATTACTTCTCCCATTCTTTTACAATACTTTTTGAACGATTAGGGCTTGAGTAACATTTTGCTGAAACAAAAACTTGCCATGTCCCAGAAACTAAAATTCATTGGACTCCCAGAAAGTGAAAACAGCGTCCAAAAATTAAGGACAGAAAGATACATCGAAGTTCCCGAAATAGTGGACAGAAAAATACATAGTCCCAGAAACTGTAGAAAAATACATTGGAGTCCCAGAAACCGTAGACAGAAAAATACATCGGAGTCCCAGAAGCCGAGGACAGAAAAATACATTGGAGTCCCAGAAACCGAGGACAGAAAAACGCATTGAGTCCCAGAAATTAAGGACAGAAAAGAACATCGAGTCCCAGAAATCGAGGACAGAAAAATACATTGATGACAGGTCCACTCTGTACATCGTTTGTCTCCATCTCGGCACGTATAATTCTCCCTCAGCGAACTATGTGAAATATTTGAACGGTACAAAAGTTAGTATCACTCTACTCAGAATTGACTGCAGTTCATAATCCTCGTTTCAACAGCTGCAGTGCTCATTGCACGATAGTCAGTTCAGAACATAAATACATTTACACGACATAGGTGCCGACTGATTATAAAGGTTTAATATTGCTCCCCAAGCATTCGCGGTGAAGTAATGCAAGCCGGCTCGCAAAAGATACGAGGTTGAACAGGAGAGAAGGACAGAGGCCGTGGTACATTGTCGAGAAGAAGCGAAACAGAATAGGAGGGAGAAAAGAAAGGAGTGCGACCACGTGAAGCGGACAACTAGTGGTAATGGAGCCGAGAGCCGACTGTAAATAATGCGGCTTATTGTTAAATCGCCGCGGTCCCAGCATCATTAACTCTATCGCAGATCGCCGTGGCGCAGCGGGTGTCGCGGTAACTCTTACCTCGACCGAGTATATGCCCGTTGCGAGTACAATGCCGGCTAATGATGCCTCCACAACGGTGTGTGGAACGAGAAGAGTACCGAAGGAACTGGATGGAACCGCAAAAAGAGATCCAGCTACCGCGCGGACGAAGACGGATGATGCATCGAGCCAGGCGACGAGGAGACCGATCAGAACAACTTTCTTTCCTTTGCTTTTTTCATCTTTTAACTCCATTTATTGACGCACTGATGCATTGACGTACAATCTGTCTTTTGGACGTCCAGTGATCTTCATACCATGTCATTTTCAACTCGATCTGAATTCTCTTCTTTACGATATTACCTCGTGTAACAAAAGTCGACATAAAACGTGATTTTTATTTGTTAATTACTGAATACAATAAAAACAGAAAATTAATGATTCAATTATATTTTATAGCTACCATCACGGGGATATTGAAAGTGATTATACTTAATTTATTACAGGATTTTTATGAAGATTGCAAGGATGTCTTAATAACTTTAAACTTTCATTTTATCCTGTTTTGCAAGTATTATGCTTTTCGTCATTTTGTGATGAGTTCACTGTCGATTTTCTTTTTAATATTATTTTTTAGTTTTAAAGATCATTGTAGTTTACATGTTTTAAGATTGTTACAATTTGACAAGTAGAATTTTTTGAAATTTAAAATTATTTTGTAAGGTCTTTATGAAGTTAGATTATTTCGACTCGTCAGTCTTCAATCATTATAAATGGACCTTCAATAATAAATCTTCCCTTCTTTAAACAATAATTCATTCTTTAGTCACCTCAAAGTTATCTCATGTCTAATAGATTTGAAATTTGGGATCTAGGAGTTTTAGGAAAAATTAGAAATTTAATTAGACATATAGTAGTTCAAGTTTGTGGACTATCAAATCCCCAGATTTACGTGTTCGTATTCCAAACTTGTAGACTACTAATTCCACTTCTATATTCGTGCGTCTCCAAATTCCAAACTCCTCAAATTCGTATATCACTAAATATCTCCATAAATTCCAAAATTCCTTGAGTGTAGTAAAGAGACATTTTTAGAGTTAATACCTCGTATTAGGCATAAGTCTGAAAGTGCCCCGTCGTTAAAGCGTTAAGTACTATGTAGTTGGTCGCCACTGTATATCACATAACGCAGTGGCAGAGGTCACAGGAGCAGGAAAGACCGCCACAGGGGACAACCCTTCATCACCTTCGTCAATGGTGGTGATTCTCCTTCCCGTTCTCCCCTTTAACCACATGTAACGCCATCGCGCCTATCAACTCACGCTGAGAGCGTACCCGCCGCTAATGAACGTCTCAATACTCACGCTGAGCACCTTCATCTTTCGAACCCCTGCACCCGATGAGCATCAGTCTAGTTTAGTACCGTATAACATGTTGTGGTTAATCATTTTCAGATGCTGTCATCGCTCTCGTTTCGGCTCTCCCCTTCTGCACCCCCTCATGCACCGACGATCAATATTAACGGTTACTAACGACGCAAACCGGTAGAGTATGGTAAAATGCCAACCAGCATACGAGAATTTTAACCGAAATACTTTTTATTATCAACGCGTTTTAATCTGGAGGTATGATCATTTAAGCGTTCGATGATTGATGAGATTTCTATCTCTGTACTAGTTGCTAATATTAAATACGAGTGTTTCGTGTTGCTTTTGTTAGACAATCTTAGGCGTAATCAGTGTCTATCGATGCTTACGCATGGCTAGTTTATCAATCGATTTTAGTTCTTATCAGGGTTTTATAATTTTAATTATAATTGATGGTTGTGACTTTTTTAGTAGGTGAAATGATTGTGAGTAATTACGGATGTCTTTCATAGACAGAAAAATTAGAAAATCTTAATGAGAACTGAAATACTGGTTTTATTTGATAAAAATAGGAAATGAGTAATGTCATTAATGGAAAAGGAGAAATACTGGTACAGTTATGTTTAATGTCACTTCAAAGACAAAATCACAGTATTAAATATTAAATAAATATGAGTTTTAATACAAATTAAAAAAAGGGTTACATTGGAATTGCACTCTTTATATACAAATATTGCTTCCATAAAATTTACTGAGTTTTCCTGAGTAAACCCAAAGTAAACATTAAAAAATTATTTATAAAATTACTATAGTTAATTGGCCTTTCAAGATTTAACGTAATAAAATATTTAAAATGAACGGTGAAAAATAAAATATTTGTAATATTAGAAAGATTAAATATTTGGATTAATAATTTATTGTATTATATTGCATATGGTTCTCTGTTGCATTGTAATGAAAAATGTAGATGTTGCAATGCATAAAAGCAACATGTTGCATTTTATATATTCAATTTTATTACTGTTTAACAGTGGAATAAAATAAAAACGATATCGTTATTATAGCTTTCAACCCTACGGTACACCTCAAGGGTGAGTTTCTATTGCAATATCACGTCTAGAAGTATAGGTGGCGTCTATTGGCTACGTTTGTTACAATAGCTCCTTCGAGGATTGAAAGTTTTTCGATTTCGTTCCTACGTACCATCACAGGCAATATTATTGCTTGGTTCGGTTGAGAATATACATGGTGTGTCTTATAAAAGTGACCTTAAAGAAGAAGTGATCCGAGATATGTATGTTATACTATTTTATATTTACCCTATGTTACATTTCAAAATTGAGTTACTTAAAAACTTATAGAAATGAACATGCGTTACTAAACATTTTTATGTATTAACAAAAAGTGATTTATAACAAATCATGTTCTTATATATCCAATAAGGGACTCATTTATGTTTGTTAAATATATTAAACACCAGTCTATTATTTCTATTGTCTTTATTAGTATTTAATCTGAAAACACAGGAAAGTAAGAAAACCTGTTATGAAGAAGATGAATGATAAAATCCCATTAAACTCTTGATAACAAAGTAATTATGTCTTACTCCTGTCTTTCATTGTTGAAACTTTGCTACAAATATCACTAGTTCCTAACCTTCTTCAACAGTGATAAACACTAACCGTTAATAGCAGTGAACATTTCAAAAGATGATTTACATGATAACAGGATTTACCTCAACGATGGTCGTTGGTATATGTAATGATACATCGTATAATAATGCATTGCAGTATGGTTACATAAGAACAACTATTACAAATCCTTTATTCTCCCCATCTTTCCACACAAAGGTGCAACAAAGTTTCGTACAGTAGTCATATCTAAGAGGGTTTAAGGGTATGGTTGCGTTATTAATATTTCGCCAGGAAAACGTCCGCTCGGTCGTTCCAAGAAATTAAACGAATGGCATCATTTGGCAAAAGTTGTACCGTTATATTTGGCCAGCATGTGTAAGGTAGTCTGGTGATATTACGTCGAGCTACCGCGCTCTTTCTTCGTTCCATCACCAACTGGCGTCCCTTATTCGCCAGACGATGTCCGCGCCAAACACTCTCGAAACACCCTTGAAGATACGCGTTTCTGCTTCGCGTTAGAGAAAGAAAGCGTGAAACCGAGGATCCAGAGACGATGTAAGGAGGGTATCCGAAGAAAGAGCAACCACAATTTCGACGTGCAATCGTGTCTCTATGAGAGAGGAGGAAGACTGGGGAAGCTCCTTGGAGGAGTAAGGAGAGGAGTTTTTGCAACGGTCAAAGCTGACCGCAGCTCTGGACACAGCAATACTGAGTTCCCAGTTTGGCATTTTACGAAGCCATTCGAACAAGATGGTACGTGATAATGGTGCCTTATAGGGGAAAAGCAATTTCTGCCTGCAGATCCGTGCTGTACCCACTTGCCTCCAGTCTCGTGCTCGATCTACGTTACGACATACCGTTGGATTTGTTCCTTCTCACCTCTTAATGGTTAATATTATTGCCAGTCGGTACTTTTTCGGACTACATGGCCGCTAAGCGATTAGTAATATTCCCTTATTCTATTAAATAGTACTATTTTCTTCACCAGCAAAAATTGACTTTCGATCAAATATATTTAGCAAAAAACTTTTAGCTTTACTCAAGGACACTACAAATTGGATCTGATACTTTTTATTTCTTTTAGTGTTGTTTAACTTTGTCGATGATTTCAGGTGACTCACTAATTGATGGTTTAAGATGTAATAAACTGATCTTGTTATTACTGAGTTTACAAATATTTACAAATTCTTGAATATAGAAAACGGTCAAAATTTATAAACTTCCTAAACTTTCAAGTTAATCTGTCCTTACTCTAAAGAAACTTACATCTTTGCGAAAGATCTTAGATGATCAGTCAGTTCTCATTATAAAATAGTAAAATTGTCTATAAAGCAAAGTCACAAGGTTTAGCAATGATACACGTTGTTTTCAATAGCAATATTACGTAGAACGCGAACAGAATTTTCAAAGGACATGAGAAAAGATTAACAGTGCTTGGATCAGGGTTCCATAATTCGATCGAAAACGCGAGTTGACATTGCTGATATCTTTGAATAGAGAAGACGAGGCGCAGAAAGGACGATGAAGGCTTTTAGCGTAAGTCTAGTTTATGAGTATCGCTACGAACGTTTGTTACACGACAGCTGTCGGCCGTCAACGCACGGAAAGAGCAACGCGTAATATTTCTCCTGCAGTCGACGGTACGACGCCTACGCTTCGGCTTTAGCCATAAATCCGCCGTTTATATCAGGCAGATAATGTGTTTATCCTTTATCGACAATATAAATACTCAAATCTCGCGAACAGAGCTTGCATTATCGTCTTTGAACGTAGTAAAAGTCTTTTATTCGCGCAGACATTAAACAAGCATATAAATTTCGGGTAATTTGAATACAACATTTAGCGTAAGTTAATCACTCTGTGAATATACTGTTACAGTGTTGTTCCACCAACAAGAGCATTAACATCCATTAGCTGCGTTATGGTAGCCTTCTCTTTTCATATTTGATGTTCACTTAGTGGTCATTGTATTCAATAGAGCTTTAGATGAACAATAGTTAACGAACTGCACTTTATGGAGACGTTAAGGGGTTCTGTTTTAAGGTTATCTTGAAATATAAACTGGTGTCGAAAATATTTTAGGTGAATGTTGGATCTCTAGGGTCAGATTTGATGTTAACAAATTTTGTACAGGTGGATGGAAGGACAAACGAAAGTCATTTATAATGGAACTCTATTCTTCGGTACATCGGTCCTTTAACCCTTTGCACTCCTCAACTTCTTTTACAGAGGTTCTCAGTAAAATGTATTGCAACAGTGCGAAGTATGTGACAATTACATTTTCCATTTACTACAAATAGTAAATAAATAAAAATATATATATTTAACCAATCTATTTATCTAAATTATTTATAAAATTCAAGAGAAATTTGATGTCGAGCCACACTCGACATAGGAGTGCAAAGGGTAAAACTCTGATTAGAGAAATGATACAGGTCGAGAAATTTTCAACATCGAAATGTCTTACGAATTATAAAATTTGAAATATTTTACAAACTAAGAACTTTGAAATATCTTAAAAACTCTGCCTGTTCTTGATATTGTAATTACTCGTGAGAAAACCGTGTAGTTTTGATTTAAGAAAAAAATTGTGATATTTGTCGCCTGCAAAAATGTTTGATAAATTAATTATCCCTACACGATGTGAACTGGATACGTAGAATAAAGCGTTCCAGAGAGACAAACGACATCTTTTGAACGGAGCCTTCGAAATCGGTGCAACCGAATGAGTAGCAGTAGCGGTTAGCCACAGGCATGTGACCGCCACTTCATATCCGGTGGTATAAAACGGGAACGCGAACGCGGCCTCCAGTTTCGTTGGTATAAGGTCCCACACGAAAACTTTGGCCAACCTCCCCAGCGAGTTACCCGAACGTTTATAACCTTCTCCACTCAGTACGATATGTCTCAGAGCCTCTAAGCCAGCTCGATCTTCAGGACTCGCGCTCGGGTTCGACGAATGGGACGAAGAAGGTGGTAGCCATGCAGCAGGGGTAAAGAGCGAGAGACAGGGAGGGAGGAAAGGCTAGCAGATATAAATTTCCTGATATTCGACCGTTCGTGTCGTTTGAAATGGGGCAGTTTTCTCGGAACCTAATGGTTATTGCCTTTCTCGGCGGACATATTGCGTTCCATCCAGTGCAATGTGTGCGGCCGATATATCAGGGCTCTTCGCTCTCTCGGGTCAGGCTCGCTCGGATAAGGATGGCTGTCGGGGGCGTGGACGCGGAGGAGAGACAGAGAGAGAGGGGAAGAAGAAAAGTGATGAACAGAGAGAGCAGCAGAGTCGACGATAGGGAGAAAGAGGGGAGCATAGAATGGGAAGAGAAGAGATGTCGACCGCGCAGTTACCGGAAACCCCTCCGCAACGGAGCAGCAGTCCGCTCGGTGGTCGTGCCCTGCCAGACTGCAGACGGGAAGTGGCCGAGGTGTGGCCGCGGAGTTGAATTATTACAAACTGCCCCGACATTCATACAGGATGCATGCTCCGACCCGTGCCCGTAAATCTTTGCCGCTACGTCAGCCCTTGACTTTGCACGCCGTCTACCGACCGGCTGATGTTATTATCGTTGACTTAAGCGTGAATTGAATAACGCGCGTTCGAACTGTGGTTAAGTGATTTTTCACCCATTGACTGATCTTTCTCAAACTAGAAACGAATGTGACTTCATTGCTGAATACTTATTTTAATCTTTATGTGGACAATACGGATTTGTACTTTTAAGATTTTTAGAAGAAACTTTGTTGTGGAAGTCTCGAGTTTCGAGGTCTACAAATATCTTTGTTTTCGAATTTCGGTTCCTCCGAATCCCTCTGAATTTCTTCTTCTAGGTTCACAAATTCTTACAGTCCCATGCTCAAAGGATGCCAAGTTTTAACACTCTGAAGTCCTAGATTCATAAATTCTTATAATCCTATGTTCTTACACTACATTTCTAGCGTAAATCCCTAAACTCAACTCTTGCAATCCCTCATCAAGATCACTGAATTAACCTTCTAAATCCGTAAGATCAAATTCCCAGCGCTCCAAACACCTAGATTCACAAATTCTTGTAATGTCAGATACCTAGGTTTCAACATTCGTGGAACCCCAAAAATCATGAAGTGACTCCAAATTTTTAGCTGGAATTTCCAAATCCTCTACAATCGACCTTTCCCCTTGATTGCTGTATTATCCCTAGGGAGACCAGATTCTTGACTGTACTCTGGTCATCCACAAACGTGAACATTGTATTCGCCACAAAGATATAACAGCTTATTTATGATAACATGCAAGGTGCGCAGATAATATAAGAAAACAATGAAATATTTTTATCCAGAATCTTACTGGACCAGTAAATAAGATTAGTGCTATATTGTGGACCAAAGTTATTTTAAAGATTTATATATACAAAATAAGGGAAAGTTACAGTGCAAATCAAAGTTGAACGATATATCTCTGTACAAGAAATTAGTAGTAGTTAACATTTTTATGATTCTAATGAAATATCAACACGAAAATGTCGATTCGTTACAAAATCACTGTTCAATAAAATGCACTTCTTAATTCTGTTTACAGACGGAAACAAGTTTTCTAAGTAAATTCTCATGAAATTTCTTTTATAAGAACAATATTTTCGTTTCAATTCATTCGGCATTTATTGTCTCACGCCACAAGGTATTATTCATGCTAATTTTACCTCGCATTAATGGACTGAATTCCTGACACGTGAAAAATCACCGACTATCGTGATTGCAATTTTCAGCATGTAGCACATAAATTGCAGAGTGATTGCACGACAGGCAATTAGATACGTCGACCAGTTTTAATAAACTCAGTAAAATTATTACCGACCGTATTGGCACAGACCGCGACTACAAACATTTGGCACCAATACTAGTTTCGACAAAATATGTAACTAGTACTCTTATCGTATAAATCACAGGAAATTTTCTTTTGTATCATTGCTTCGTTTAAGCGTTTCGCGTTTGAAATAACATGGATAACGACAGTAACACGCTGCCAATGTTATACCGATATTACATATTTTATTCTTAGCTTGTTTTTCAATGATAGTCTTTGTCCCTTGTGTCGGCGTTTGTTTAAGCATTTGTGATTTAACAACTACTTCAAACGGTACGAACATTGTTCCATAAATTACTTTTTGATACGACGTGAGAAGCGAGAATGTATTTGCGGCAACTTTTATTCCTGCTCGTTACTTAACGTCACGAGAGTTTTATAACGCTGTATACTAATTAGTACAGAAGAAATAAATAATCGTGATATTTTATGCCGTTTGTAAATTACCGTTTGCAATAGTAGAAAAGAATAGAAATTGCTAATGTTATGCTTACATCGCATGCTTTACTCCTATGTGGACGTTCGAAGAAAACCATTATGACTTACAAATTCATAGAGGTTAGATAAATACCTGCTTGTAACCCTGGCACGGATAACTGTGGGTGCAGGTATTATGTACCGCATAATTTGAAAAGAAAGGTGTTTAGTGTCGATGAAAAATTTATTATGTGTACATTGAAACTTTTGATGAATATTCTGTTTAAAGTTCTCTTCATCCTTGAAGTTATATTCAAACATTAATTGATGGAGTACAATTTTTAATTAAATAATTATAGATAACATATTGGATGACTTGTTATGGTGATCATAATAGTTAAATTATTTCTAATTTTTTTGTAAATAATTTATTGCAGTGTTTCCTAAATTTAACATCTTCTTATATATCATTGACAATTTATACTTCATTCACTGATTCCATATTTTCAATTAAGTTTTTGTTTTTAGATCAAGCTTATTGCATTGTTCGTAGAAATTTATTATATAAATCATTTAAAAAATATTCTTTTAATACAAACTGAGTTACAAACTCAGTTTAGTTACAAACTGAGAGTTTTCTAAATCAGTAAAAATTCAGAGTTTAAAATAAAAAATATTTTATTAATCGTCGCGTAATAAAATTATTTTTACAATTTCTTTTTTCAGTTGTTTGTATTTATATAAGAAAATGGTAGCTTGTTTTCACAACGTTGCTTCACATATTCTTTTAAAGTAATAATTTACCGTCATCAATTATTAATAACTTATTGTCGGACTCCGGTATGAATAGTTTGTCGATCGTTAATACCACATAACAACAATTTTATCTACGTCGAACTTACCTGCTGACATTCTTAGCGATTATTCCACTATTAAATTATCATTTGAAGAAAATAACGACGAAACACATTAAGTAGATAAGTTTTATTGGCGGTGACATTCCAAAGTTTACGCGTCCTTTTTTTGTAACTGTCCCATTACCTCCTGAATATATGGTGATGCGTTTGACATTTTTTTGAAATTGTAAATGAGTATCTTGCACAAATATTTTACAGGATAAATATGGGCTCTATACTAGTTATGACATATCCTATATATTAAAAATTTATATGTAATCGTAAATGAGTAAATTGTTGCTATCATCTAGCTTAATATAACTTCTGTTTTAACCTCTGGGTTAATATAACCTAATTAAAATTAATCTTAACATCTTAAGTAAAATTAAGTAATCAATCTTAATACGAATCTTAACACACGTTTTCAAATTTGTTATAACAGTTTTGCTATTAAAATGTTTTACGTTCAACGCATTTTCATATGAACCCTCCATCCCCAGTACCGCTATTTTCTTTAAGAAATTCTATTATATTTAATAGCTTTCAACGCGCTAGAGCTTATTAAAATCTAACAATAATGAACGTTTGCAAAAGCTTTCCCTGTCGGAAGTACTTCGTGCACGAACAGTTAGGAAGAAAAATAATCAGGTTAAAGAGATTCCAACAATTCCAACAATCTACCGCTACTGATACTGTTCAGAACGGTAAATTCTAAACGGTTACGTATTGGAAGGATAAAATAGAAGCTTCGTGTGAATCAAATGTTATTCTATATCTTGGATTTTTTTGAGGGAGAACTCTATTTGCTTGTATCAGTTATTGATCACTGTGTGTAGCTATAAACTTCGAGGTGTAGAAGTTACTTTTTGAATTAGAGAGGTATAGTAATGCAAATAATTCGAGTTGAAGTAACTTTAAATGCATGTACTTAATAAATCCACATGTTCACAAATCCGCATATCCACAAATTCACATATCCACAAATCCACATATTCACCAAATCCACATATTCACTAAATCCACATATCCACATATCCACAAATTCACATATCCATAAATCCACATGTCCACGAATCCACATATTCACCAAATCCATATATCCACAAATCCACATATCCACATATCTACATATCCATAAATCCACATGTCTACAAATCCACATATCTACAAATCCACATATCTACATATTCACAGATCCACAAATTCACATATCCACAAATTCACATATTCATCAAATCCACATATCCACAAATTCACATATCGACAAATCCACATATTCACCAAATCCACATATCCACAAATCCACATATCCACATATCTACATATCCATAAATCCACATATCCATAAATCCACATGTCCACAAATCCACATATCTACAAATCCTCTTATCCACAAATCCAATGCAAATAACTCGAGTTGAAGTAACTTCAAATGCATGTACTTAGAAACCCAGAAAGTAGGTAATCCACAAAATTATCAAATTCCCAGATTGTGTTGTTCAGAAATGTAGAGGTTCGTAGATTTAGAAATTTATAAGTACATTGTAGATTCACTAATTTATAAATCTGAAAATTGACACATTCATAAAACTACATATCCATATATCTGCATATTCACATATTAACAAATCCACGTGTTCACAAATCCACATATCCACATATCCACAAATCTATACAACTGTAAATCCAACATCCAGATGTCGCATCGAATGTCACTCTCATCCTAGCTATCAAAGTCCAGTTTCCTAGTCGCATAAATATCGAAAAGCATTAGAAAACAAAGAAGCAGCATTAGAACGGTCAGAGAGGAGTCGAGTTAGGTAAATTGTAGCAATCCAGTTGAAAGTATCGTACAATTTCAAGTTTCACCGGTAGAATAGGATGATGGAGTCAAATGGGGTTGGCAAGCACGTATCGACAACCTGGTCAGTGACGCGTTCAGTGGCAACCCCAAATAGAAAGAAAAGAGAGAAAGACGTCGGTTACCTTCTCCGTATCTCTGAGCCCGGGTTTCTCGATTTCTTCACTTCTATCGAGCCTCGCACGAGCGCTTTTACAACGGTCAGCGCTCTTTGATGCCCGAACAAATCTCAGCGACAGCTCCTCGCATGCAGTCCAATTTAACTAAATCCTTTCCGCTTTTCCACGACGAGAGAAAGAGTGTACGGGAAGGAAAGTTGCGGGACAGGGAAGGAGAGAAGCCATACGTGAAGATAAGATTGGAAAAGTTGTATGAGGGGCAACTTTAACAGCTATATAACCATTACGGTGCCGATAAAGTGGAATCTAGTGTCTTAACGGTCTGGAACGAAATTCCGGATATAGCGTCGTATATTCCAATGGAGTTAAACACGACGTTCAGATACTAGTTTTCTACTCGTTGCCATGAACACTGTACACGACTGCTTTATTATCCGATAGATCGAAAGAATGGCAACGTTCTACAGACAGATAGAATATATGTTTTATGTATGTCTTTAGATGTAACCCACAACAAAGTGTACGATGACTTTGCCCAAAATTATATTTCATAACGAGTCACGGGAGATATATTCTCTTTACAGTTCGGACAATGTGGGTCGCTTACGAATGGAATTTTTGGAGCATTAATGATGGTACGAATGCTGGGGTTATATTCTTATTTGTGTATAAAACGATGGATGAGGTACTTGTCTTTAATGTGAGGATTCGAGGAATGGAATTGGAAAAATCTGAAATGAATTTTGGGAATGTTGGGATTTGGGGGTGTTGGGACTTGGGAGTATTGGAATTTGGGAGTATTGGGACTTGGGAGTATTGGAACTTGGGAGTATTGAAAATTAGGAGATTTGGAACTTGGGAGAATTGGAGCTTAAGAGATTTGGAACTTGGGAGGATTGGAACTTGGGAGATTTAGAGCTTAGGAGATTTGGAACTTGGGAGGATTGGAACTTGGGAGATTTGGAACTTGGGAGATTTGGAACTTGGGAGGATTGGAACTTTGGAGATTTGGAACTGGGGAGGATTGGAACTTGGGAGATTTGGAACTTGGGAGGATTGGAACTTGGGAGGATTGGAACTTTGGAGTACTGGAACTTGAGAGGATTGGAACTTGGGAGATTTGGAACTTTGGAGTATTGGAACTTGGGAGATTTGGAACTTGGAAGATTTGGAACTTGACAGTATTGGAACTTGGGAGTATTGGAACTTGGGAGTATTAGAACCTAGGAGTATTAGAATTTGGCAAAATTTGGACTTGAGAGTATTAGATTCCAATTTCTTCGAATATTTTCTACGAAATTATGATAAGTAAATTGCAAAGTAATTTGCATAATTGCATACAGAATATTTTGGAAAAGAAAGTTTGGGGAAATATGGTTACTTCGTTTCAAAATCTTATGTCAGCGAAGTTGGCTTTGTCTTTTCTCGCAGGAGAGAAAGGTCGTCTCTGCTTTCCAGATTCGCCGCCAGAGGTCTTCAATTCGCTCCACTCGATCTCTAAAATTATTTTTTCTTGATATTTAATAATATTTATAATATATTTTCATATCTATTTTGAAATTTATTTTCATTTTAAACTTGAAATATATTTTTATTCTTATACTGTATTCTTGTGTTATAAAATCAAACAAATGACGTAAAGCATCGATGCTCCATATTACCTTTCATACGTTACCCTTCACATTCATTTATTATAAATAATAAATTATTATTATTTACTTATATAATCAAAATGAATAACATTCACAATACGATTTTTCAAGTTTCTTATTTTGACTGTTTACATAATTTTCTACTTTATAACAAGACCTACCTATATCAAGTTTTATCTACCTTAAATTTTAGTCAGCATTAATAACACTATACAATAACTCTAATTAACCTTGCTACTTGATAAGATTTCTTTCGTAATCCACAAAATACAAAATATAATTTCTCAATCCCAAGAAAGTAATTACATATCTCAAACAAGTTGGGAGTACACTCAAGAACTAAATTAGTGTTACAACACATCGAAAAACGGAGGCTACCAATTAAATGTTATAACGAGAATTGTTGTAAATATAAGGAACAGTGGTACACGGTGTTATGCATGCTGCAGGCAACATTCACCATAACTCACCTATGGGACTGACAGCTTGCATAATACCCGCGAAATTGGTTTTATAAGACGACGCCAAGCACTGCTTCACAACAATGCCATAAACGTTCCGCTTAAATTACGACTCAGTGGCGTAACAACATTCAAAATGAACGACATTCCACGGAATATACTTAAAGGCATTCGTGCTTTGAACAATTAAAAAGTATGCAATGAATCATGCTTGCATTGTCCATCAACTTCACTCTAATCCTTTTCTCGTACTCATACGAGTTAGTGTTTTAACGTATTTAATTCTGTCAGAACTGAAATCTGATCCTAGAATTTGTTATCAAATTTCAGAAAATATTTTTACTGAAAAAGTTGGTTTTAGTAGTTTCTTATAATTTATTGTTGTAGAAAGTTACCTCGAGAGCAAGGTATGCTCATCACGTGGTAGATTTTGTCAAATTTAATCATTCTTATACGAGTCAGTGTTTTAACGTCCTTAATTCTGTCAGAACTGAAATCTGATCCTAGAATTTGTTATCAAATTTCGAAAAATGTTTTTACTGAAAAAGTTGGTTTTAGTAGTTTCTTATAATTTATTGTTGTAGAAAGTTACCTCGAGAGCAAGGTATGCTAATCACGTGGTAGATTTTGTCAAATTTAATCATTCTTATACGAGTCAGTGTTTTATCGTCCGAATTAATTCTGTCGGAACAGAAATTTGATCTTAGAATTTGGTATCAAATTTCGAAAAATATTTTTACTGAAAAAGTTGGTTTTAGTAGTTTCTTATAATTTATTGTAGACAGTTATCTGGAGAGCAAGGTATGCTCATCACGTGGTAGATTTTGTCAAATTTAATCCCTCTCAAATCATTCATTTCTAAAGTAAAAGACATTGCTATACAATTTTAAAGTAAACAAAAAATTGACATGTTATTTGGTTTCTTCAGTTATTAGATTATTTCAGTGCTCATTTACTTAGATTGGGAAGACATGCTCTATAACATGGTACAATTAGACTTGATCAAACCTAATCCCTCTCAAATCATTCATTTCTAAAGTAAAAAACATTGCTATTCAATTTTAAAGTAAACAAAAAATTGACATGTTATCTGTTTTTTTTCAGTTATTGTTTTTATTTCTTTTTTAGTTTGATCGAACGAAAAAGACGGTTTAATGTTCGAAAATACGCGTGTACTACGCCGGCATCATTTACTGTGCAAACGTCTGATATAATATTGGATATGGCACCGGAAATTGAATACCCTTCACCGTGACAGCTATCATTTATGCGTGTATGAACTTTGCAATAATATCTGTTATCGATCTCATATTTAGCTTAAAGTATTCATACAGGATTTCTATTGAATGACAACAAAAGAAATAATTACGAGTGAAAGTTATCACGCATGTGGCATCAAAAAATAAATGGACTACTTTTGAGTGTATATGTAAATTGTAATTTGGTACTGTTGTATTGTAATGAACTTTATAGTTTGGATGTAGTTTCCATGTCGCATTTCCATGACACTAGTTTGAGATAGTTCTATTATCTTGAATGTTAACAGGGAATGATAGAAAACTGTGTACGTGTTTGTGATGGAATGATTTAAATGGACAGACTGGGAAAGATTGTTGTGTTAGGAAAACGCAGTAGAGATCTTAGAGGGTGGTAAAATTCTTTATGTAAAACCGAAAAATATTATACAGCAACAAGAGGAATATATTTTTAGAATTCATGTGGAGCACTGGTCTTTTGTTTAGTTACACTGCACTTTTAGAGATTTATGAATATTTATATTCTTACATTACCAAATGCCAATATTCGTGTTCATGTGTTCCCAAATTTCAGGATCCCTAATCACTGCATTCTTTATCACTTAAATTTCTATATTCTCAAACTCCCGGAACTCTCTCCCTTCGTTTACTTTAAATTACGCATTATTTTAATTTACTTTTCCCCCAAAGATTTACTCTTCATCATGAATGGCGCTGTTTGCATATACTTTCACGAACAGTTAATCCTATCACTGACTTGAGCAAACAATTTCATAATACTGTTTTGCGCACATCTTCAAAACAATGTCATGTCAGAAATAGTAATTTTCAATGCCACACAGAAGTTTACAATTTTAGTAACATGACAATAAAAATGGTTAGTTGCTGAGAAATTGTGTCTTTTCTAAATTGATCAAAATAGCTCCATAACCATGTATATATAACATTATTATCAACTGAAGACATGTTCTATATTTTCAATATTTATTTCAAATAGCTATATTCTCAAATTCCAAGATTCTTAAATTTCAATTTTTCGAAGTTCCAATTTTTTCAAGTTTCAATTTTTCCAAGTTTCAATATTTTCAAATCACAATATTTCCAAATTTAAATTTTTCCAAGTTCCAACACTCCCAAGTCCCAATTTTCCTAAATTCCAATACTCCCAAGGTACAATATTCTAAAATTCCAATACTCCTAAGTGTCAACATTCCCAAATTCCAACGCCTTCGAATTCCAATATTCCCAAATCCCAACACTCTCGAGTTCCAACATTCCCTAATCCCAATTTTTCCAAGTCCCAATACTCTCAAGTTCCAATGCACCCAAGTCCCAATACTCCCAAGTTCCAATGCTCCCAAGTTCCAATGCTCCCAAGTTCCAATGCTCCCAAGTTCCAACACTCCCAAGTTCCAATACAACCAAGTTCCATTCCTCCCAAGTTCCAATGCACCCAAGTCCCAATACTCCCAAATCCCAATATTCCCAAGTCCCAATACTCCCGAGTCCCAATACTCCCAAGTCCCAATACTCCCAAGTTAGAAAAATTACGAAGTCCCAACAGTCTCAAATTCCAATACTCCCAAATCCTAATATTCCCAAGTCCCAATACTCCCGAGTCCCAATACTCCAGAGTCCCAATACTTCCAAGTCCCAATACTTCCAAGTTCCAATATTACCAATTCCCAATACTCCCGAGACCCAATACTCCCAAGTCCCAATACTCTCAAGTCCCAATACTCCCAAGTTCCAATGCTCCCAAATCCCATTACTCCAAGTCCCAATTTCCCCAAGTAGTTATATTCTCAATATAACTACTACTTATATTCTCGTAAATAGTGTAAACAGTTATATACTCAAATTTCAAGATTCCCAAATCCCAATTTTTCGAAGTTTCAATTTTCTCAAGTTTCAATTTTACCAAGTTCCAATTTTTTCAAACCCCAATACTCTCACACCTCACTATTCCCAAATTCCTAACAACCTTCCTCACTTGTTTCAAATTCTACACCGCTAAGAATACATTACAATAAAACTAACTAATTTTAATTGTATATTTGTTTTTTTTTATAAAGATCCCCCGATAACTGATCGTCAGATCCATCAGTATTTTAAAATAAGGTTACTCAACTAATACGTTGATGTTGATTGATTTTCGAACAGACCACTATGACAACTTCAATTTTACCGAGACGTAGCACGATCAATCATTTAGCGTTATAACTCTGCGTAGGTGAAATCGTGCAGGTGATGTCTCACGTACAAAAGAACCTCACCACTCGCGTTGAGTTATAATCTCTCGTATCATTGTTTTATGACGGAACCATAAACAATTCAGACGCACGGGCGTTATTCGCTGGCGAGGTAAGCAGGCTCAAGCCGTGATTTACCGAAAGTCGTAAATTTTTTCACTTACCGTGGATTAGATAGCACCGCTTGAATGTAAATTCATCCGGACAGATCTGTGCCAGCCACAGTTACAGCCAGAAACTTTATTTTCTCCCTATAATGGAGTAGTTTTAGCCATTTCTGCCCTTGAATTCTACGTTGACGCGTTATTTACGTCAGGTAAACACTTGTGAGTTCAACCTTGCTTTATTTTAGTCTGTTCCTGATGACAGCTTTTATGTCATTTTCTTCTTGTTTATTTATTAAATGATTATTGTTGGGAAACTTGATGACGTGGAGGAATGTACATTTTATTTTTGTTTTTTGAAATGTAATTAAATTCGAAGTGGTCGGAATAATTGAGGTTATTTTAATTGTTTAGGATTTAGTTATGTATTATTGCAGTTTACATGTGGACATTGCAAATTTTCATACTTCAAAATTTTTGTGCAATGTAGTTTTTAAATTTCTTCAATTTTCAGATATTTTAACTAGTCAAATCGCCAGTGTTGTGAATTTTGAAAACTCTTCAATTTTTAGTTTAGTTAGGATTGCAGATTTAACAACATTAGATTTCAAATTTTTTAAATGGAAAAATTTGCGAGTTTACAGATTTGTGAAGAACCGAGTTAGCAAGTTTTACTATTTCCAAATCCTGTATTCTCAAATTCATACGTTCCCAAATTTCTACGTCTCCAATTTCCTAAGTCTCCGAATTTCCTAAGTCTCTAAATTCCTACGTCTCCAGATTCCTACGTCTTCAAATACCAACGTTCCCAAATTCCTACGTCTCCAAATTCCTACGTCTCCAAATTTCTACGTCCTCAAATTTCTACGTCTCCAATTTCCTAAGTCTCCGAATTTCTACGTCCCCAAATTCCTACGTCTCCAAATTCCTACGTCTCCAGATTCCTACATCTCCAAATTCCTACGTCTCCAAATTTCTACGTCTCCAAATTTCTATGTCCTCAAATTTCTACGTCTCCAATTTCCTAAGTCTCCGAATTTCTACGTCTGCAAATTCCTAAGTCTCCGAATTTTTACGTCTCCAAATTCCTGCGTCCCCAAATTCCTACGTCTCCAAATTCCTACGTCTCCAGATTCCTACGTCTTCAAATACCTACGTCCCCAGATTCCGACATCCCCAAATTCTTACGTCCCTAAATTCCTACATCCCCTAAATTCTTGCGTTTCCAGTTTCCTACGTCTTCAAATACCTACATCCCTAGATTTCGACATCCTCGAATTCCTACGTCCCCCAATTCCTATGTTCCCAAATTTTATTAACCTATTTCAAGGTTAAGTAAGTTTTCAACTTTTCAAAAATCAACAAATCAGTAATCTTCGCATAAAAACACTTTACAAGCACGAAATAAATTTATTTAAATTATTTTTCATTTAACAATTTCGAATTCTGAACACATAACTCGATGATTGTATACCCATTTTATTAATTTCTGAAAAATCAGAATTTAAACTTGTAAGGTCAATGAAGCTTCACCTTTGCAATTAACCTTTAGTATTTTGCATGATTTTTATATTGTCTTCTATTAAATTCCTTCATTAAATGTAGTCTAGTATAATAAACTCTGTTTCCTAAAATGTGTTCACATAATATTTACCAATAAAAGTTGTATAAAACCATAGAGATTTTTGTATATATGTTTATATGTTTTTCTTGTCCATGTTCTGCTTCGAAAGACTTCTAGTAAGACGTACACAATACATTTTACACGAAAATATTAAAAACGCAAAAGTAAAAAGAAGTTTAAGGAAAAATACAAGAAACGTACAAAATTAACTTGTTCGACGTATACAAGGAAAAACATAAAATGTTTTTGTACAAAAAGAATAACGTTTTTGTTTACGTCTTCTTTTTAACGTTATGTACAACATTTTTTTCGAGACTTTATTTGTTTTTGTTTGAAATAAATTGCTATTTACTACCACCGCACTTACATATATTTTCGTTTTATTCGTTCGACCTTGTTTTATAACATGTTCTTACACGAAGATAATTTTTAACCGCGTGGAATAAAACATGCTGAGGTATCTCGTCAAATATGTAACTGAGCCATTTACAACTTTGGCATATATTAGAAACAAATTTATGCTTGACAGTATCGAATAATTTAGCAATATTCAAGACTCACGTCACTGTTTACACGACAGAAATAGGACATCGTCGAGTTACCGATTAAGAACTAAATAAAAGTATCGTAAAAAAAGTGTACAGCGACTTTAAAGTACACTGGAAAAGTTTAAAATAATTTCCATTTTCTTGTTAAAAGATTTTCACTAAAATTCAAACCTTGAAACAAATTAAGTTTATGATTTATATGATTATTGTTTTAGTTAAATATATTGCAAACTCTTTTGAAGCGAAATTAAAAATAAAGAATTGTATTTTATTTTTCTATCAAATTCTTCCATTAACAGTAATATATTTCGTATGTATATTGAAACACAGTTAGATATAGTTTTTATAAAATTAGAAATAAATTTAATTTTTATCTCTGAAACATTTACTATGAATTATATTAGAAATATTAATTTCATATGTTGGCGGAAAGCTTTGTATTTTTCCTTGCAATTCATTGATTGCCAGGCTTACCAGTTAAATTATAAACAGAGGCTTCATTCAGGTTTTGTTTTTATTTCATGCTCAATTATATTGATTTACATTATGAGCAGAAACAAGATGTACAACCTTTGTATTTTTCCTTACAGTTCATTGATTGCAATGCTTGTAACGTCCCGCGGACCCGGTTTTTGTACTTCACGACATCTCAGATCTATTATCGACAGTATTAGGCAATTACCGACGGCACATTACGAATCTATTACCATATCTGTCAAATTCGACAGTCGGTAACACATATATACATATATATATATATATATTAATATTCATTATTACTAACTATCTTAATTCGGCGTAGGTAATAATCTTCATAAAAGTATTTTAACATTAAATTAGATTAATTAAAGAAAGATTATGTATTATTCTTATTTTAATTCTGATGAATAATTTGTACGAAATTTCCGTTGCGCTACAATAAGACTGCAAGTCCGGACGCTCACCGAAACACTTGAGACAGCGATAGTTACAGAGAAGGATAGGAACACTATCTCTATTTACGGCAACTTTAGATATTAAAATTAATTAATTAATTTAATCAATTCATGCATGAGAATTCATCATTCATTAAAACATTTATAGACTTGATCGAAATCAGTTTCATTATCTAAAGGAAAATCCGTAAATCGAAATAGTTTTGACTCGCGCAAAAATCAAACACCCTTGATTAGAAAAGGACAGAAAACGTATCTCCGTTAAAACACCGCTACGGTAATAATCTAATGCCGAAACGTTAATAATTAATTGAAGAGCAATATTTAAAACATAACCGAAGTAACTGATTTTCTAATTAATATGTATTAACGAATTTATGCGAAATTTTGGAAATTCTGACGTCACGAATTCGTTGAATTTTGGGGTATAAAAGGGCAAGCGAAACCCGTCTCAAATCAGAACAGTCTTCGGAATCGAACGCGACACAAGCCTCATTTCTAAGTATACCAGGAACAGTTTTCGCTGTAAAAGAGCCGACACGAGTCTTAATACTTGACTGGTAAAGCAAGTATACGCCATTTGGATACTTGATCGTGGGTCGTCTAGTAGCTAGCTAACGCGGGCTCCCCATTCAAACGATCTCGTCTCTGAAACTCCGTCAGGAGAGTGCTATGCTTAGCGCCAAGAAAGGCTAAGATATCGGAAGGATAGCTCTCAGCTACTCATCTTGATTTTTTGTCGAATTGCTAACGCGCCGTCAGATTCTCGGAGTTCGCTCTGGGTAGTTTCGTAGCCAGCTAACGCAGGCTCCCCATTTGAGCGACTTGGTCTCTGAAGCCCGTGTCTTTTGGGTGGCAGTTCAGCAATTACGATCTTACATTAGAATCATTCGATTTGCTACCCTGTTAGACTTATACTGTTCACCCTTTACCTGTATCGTTGGGTCGTTCTAGTAGCCAGTGAACAACAGGCTCCCCAATTAAGCGATCTGGTCTTGGCTGTCAGTGTTCGTTTTGACTAAAAGGGTCATGAACAATTAATTGTCGAGTCAGAATACAAAGAGTAACTGTTCCGAAGAAATAAATTATTAAAATCAGATAGAGTTCGGAAGTTTAAATCGGTAAAAGAACACTGTTCTCAATTAAGCGTTTTTCCGTAATCGATTACTCCGCGATAGATTTTTGCGAAAGCGTATTTAGGTACTCTTAGAGAATTGCACTTAGGTCGCATTCCTCGCAAGCGGTAGATTACAAGCGTAACATCTCGTCTAGAATCATTTAAACGAATCGAAACATAATTTGTCACTGCGATAATTTCAGAAGCGAGAACCGAACATATATTATTATAGATTTTAGTTAGCCTCAGATACAAGCGAGTATCTTTCCAGTTCTCACGATAATTATTATTTGATTTATAATTTGTTAATTTCTCAATCGTTTATTACGTGCCGTTCAATTGTCAATCTTTATTATTCTTCATTATTATTATTATTATACCAAACTTACTCAATTCTTTAATCAAACACTTATTATTTATTATTTCGATATTATTGTTATTTGTTAGTTTTAATTTCCGTTTTTGAATAAATTTAAGTTATTGAAAGATTCTGATCTGTGGATTTCACTCCTTAACCGCACACCACACGAATCCCACAAACTTTATTAGGAAAACGAGTCGTTCAGAGGGTAAAAGCCGCTCTTTACCTTACTAGCGCTAGTAACAACCTAAACTTAGGTTCTAGGGACGTTACATGCTTACCTTGCGGCAATTAAATTGTAAACACAGGATTACTTCATTCACGTTTTGTGTTTTTCGTTCCTTACACCGAAAATGCAATGTTAAATATTTTATATACTAATAGTTTAATATATTTAATGTACTGATTGTAAGTGGATTTAATCGTTGTTACCTCTGTTAATAATTGTTAGAAATTTTTTTTCATCATCATTTTTATTTTTGTAGATGATAATATCAGTAGGGTAAAGTAAAATGATTTTTATAAGTTAGATAGTGATTCCCTGTAAAAGTGCTACAGGTATGTTTGATACTAACTTCCATCAACAGTTTGCAATAACTAATCTTACTGCAACGCACTAATAAATAAAAAATCACCCACAATTTCTTTCTAAGACAGTTCTATCATTTAAACGCAAGAACCATCTTAAAAACACAAATAAAGCAAAAATGCACTGTGCAAAATTTTGATAACATTCCTAACCTATAAACCTCAATAGTAAACTCACATTTTTGTTCAAAATATTTCGTATAGTTAGCACAAAATATTATGTAAAAATATTATGTATGCATCTTTACTGCTTACTTAATTCCACACGCCACTTTTTATCGCTTACTGTTTTGCAGTTTGTAATTCCTGTTTACATGTGACCTACACGTTTTTCAAATTGACAAATGTTAAATACATAAATGCAGCAGTCTTGTAATTGCAAGCATAACTCATTAGTTGTTGAAAGAAAATTCAGGGATCAGTTAAGAAGTTTGTTTAACGTCTCTGAACAGATAGATTGCTGTTATTGATTTTAGGTCCAAACAACAAATTAAACTTATAAAATTTTGCAAATATTTTCTTGTGGAACAAGACAATAAGGTTTATAGAATCAACGACAAGGATTCATTTATTTACGAATTTTGCCTTGCGGAGCTTAAATCAAAAGTCTACATTTTGTCTGTAATAAAATATTCGCTCGGTTTAGACAGTTTATCGCCGAAATTTGTGACTCAGATATACACACACATTTTAAAGTATTTTTGAGACTCTGACACTTTTATGTTGATACGTGTATTATCAAATGTAACATCATGATACAGAAAAGTTTTCGTAACAGGTTTATGCAATATTTATTTGCTAAGTCTGCTAAATGTTCGATTTACCAAAGGTAACGTTTCTTTCGTAACTTTCCATGTATATCGTACGTGTTTGGATACACTCAAATATGACATAATTTTAAGCAAAGTTTTATACAATCATTACTTTTCACAATTACACAGAATTAGTAATAATCAAACAAGGTAATATTTATCATCAAACAAACAAAAAATAATGAAATGACAAGTAAATCAAAACAAATATATTTTGACTAGCATCATATTTCTCTTCAAGGACAAAAATAAATTATACGATGAGTTAATATTTTAAAATAAATTGGGGTAGGTTTGATGAATTCAGCAACAGAACAAACTTTCATCTCAATGTAGCTTCGGGTAATTAAAAATATTTTATCAATTCATTCAGATCGTAAATGTTAACGTCACTGATAAAATATTTTCACGAATTCTTATGCATATTAATGTGTTTTAAATTAGTAATCAATTGTACAGCGACTTCAGTAACACATGCAAAAGATCAATTTTTCTGAAATAATTTATATCCAGGTACTTCACATTTAAGTGTTTCAGAAGAGAATATTTTATGTTAATAGAAACTCTTTGAAATTTTTAATTTTATATTTCACGTGGAATTCTATACTTTTACATTTTCTTTAACTATATTTCATATGATCTAAATAGCTTGCAGAACTCTTACAATTAGGGTGATAGCGTCGCGTTCGTTTCTCTGCCGCCATCTTGTTCGTGTACGTCTATCTCAATCTTGCAATAATCGACGATACGATCGATTCAGAGGAAAAAACGTGATTCAACCCTTAATATTACATATACGTAGATTAACAGAAATCAAATCAATACTGTGTGTTACCATTAAAGCTATTTACAATTTTTCTCCTGAGAAAATATTTTTTTTTATCCAGGTAGTGAGATAAATTAACGATAAAAGGAAGTTTCATACTTTCAATAGTAAAGTAATAGATCGATATTACAGTGAAACGTCGAAGAAGACAAATTGTATGTCGGTTTATCCGAGTTAAGAGGAAAAGGTACAATGTTCCGTCATATTTCAATCTTGAAAGTTCACCAAACAATTGATCCTGTTTCTACACCATTTGCTGCTCACAGAATCGTCAGGAAACGGTGGAGAGAGAAGGGACGCGTGTTCAGAAACATGTCCACTTTCGCGGGATAGGAGAACGGGCTCGAAAACTACCCGGAGATCGGTGTATAGTAGAGTAAGTAGCGGCCATGATCCGGCTGTATGCGCACAGCGTTGTAAGTTCGCTTGCAAACGACCGAATTATTCAAATGTTCGCGGTTGCAAGTGGTTCTGCGTTACCGTGGCGACGACAACTGCCGCGTTTGCGAAGTCATCCACCGATGGCATTGCCGCAATTTTCGAGTATCCCATGGCGATAAATTGGCGCCGATATCGCGACCAATTTCCTGAATACACTTAACATGCATGCTGATACATGAATGTGTCCAAACAACGTTCTATGTTTACAGTTACAGTGGATTTAAATTACGCGATATCTCTTTACAGAAGATCATCTGTTATTTAAAGCGCGCCGGATAAAGTGTGTAAAATATGTACATAATTTAAGCCGCGTGTTTTTTCTGTTACACGGAATGATAACATAAATTACGAGAGGATTTCAACTCTGCTTATTATCTTTGTAACGGGTATTTTTCGGATTGTCGATGAAATTTCTGTATCATTGTTCGAAATTCAAAGTGCAGAGCGCAATTGTCATTTACCACAGACTTATAGTAAATTCAATGTAGCTTATAATTACTTCTTTCAGAGAATTCGTTCTGAATATTTCATTTGTGGACTTTTTAAATTGGGAAGGTTTTGAGAAATGTTTCACACATCTATCGTTGGAGTATAAAGAAAAGAATAATTCATATGGACCAGTGAGATTGAACTCAAGTTATCTTGACGTTACGAAGTTTGACAGTGATACAAATGCAAATGAATTTGATTTTAAAATGTATGCTATTGTTGAAAGCAGAGAGACTGTACCGACGTTGTGAGATATTTTTTAGAATTTAATAGAAGTGCTACTGCCTTTGGTAACTGAACGTTTAGTTCCTACGTTCTAATCAATTATTAAGGCAGTACAAGTGACACCAGTTTTGTATCAACTTTGTAGGACATCTTTTAATATTTTTTTTAAGGTTCTTTGAAAATAGTACTGCTCTTCGTAACTGATCATTTTGGTCCTAAGTTACAATCAATTAACAATGCAATACAAGAAAAGACAATAGTTTTGTACCAACTTTGTAGTACATATTTTAATCTGTTTCTTAAGATTCTTTGAAAATATTACTGCCCTTCGTAACTGATCATTTTGGTCCTAAGTTATAATCAATTAACAAGTAGTGTAAGGTGTGACACCAGTTTGTACCAACTTTGTAGGACATCTTTTAATATGTTCTTTAAGATTCTTTGAAAATACTACTACTCTTCGTAACTGATCATTTTGGTCCTAAGTTAAAATCAATTAACAAGTAGTGCAAGGAGTGACGCCAGTTTGTACCAACTTTGTAGTACATCTTTTAAAATGTTTTTTAAGATTCTTTGAAAATGCTACTACCCTTGGTAATTGATCATTTTGGTCCTATGTTACAATCAGTTAACAAGGCAGTACAAGAAGTAATACCAGTTTGTACCAACTTTGCAGGACATCTTTTAATCTGTTTCTTAAGATTCTTTAAAAATATTACTGCATTTGGTAACTGATCATTTTGGTCCTATGTTACAATCAATTAACAAGTAGTGCAACGTGTGACACCAGTTTGTACCAACTTTGTAGGACATCTTTTAATATGTTCTTTAAGATTCTTTGAAAATACTACTACTCTTCGTAACTGATCATTTTGGTCCTAAGTTAAAATCAATTAACAAGTAGTGCAAGGTGTGACACCAGTTTGTACCAACTTTGTAGGACATCTTCTAATACGTTTTTTAAGATTCTTTGAAAATCTTACTACCCTTCGTAATTGATCATTTTGGTCTTATGTTACAATCAGTTAACAAGGCAGTACAAGAAGAGACACCAGTTTGTACCAACTTTGCAGGACATCTTTTAATATGTTTTTTAAGGTTCTTTAAAAGCACTACTACCCTTGTTAACTAATTGTTTCCACGGCAAGTCACGGTCACTTAACAAGGCGATAGCACAGTCAACAAAGAACAAACGGTGAAAGGGAAAGCAAATTGGTGAGTGCAATCTAGGAGGATAGCGGTGATTTAGCGGGACGTCGTACGCCAGATTACCCCAGCAAGCCTTACAACGCCTAACCCTAAAAGGGAAAGTTGACGGAGAATCCGACACTTACGGCCGCCCACATTGCAATGAACGAGCCAATTAATATTGCTTCCCTCTTGTACTTGCCACTGCCCTTGACGCCTTGCTGGATCATCCCCACGCATGGTTGAATAATTGCAGGAACACCTAAACGAAGGTTCTGGTTAACCGTCATTATCGGCTGAGAAAACTCCCAAACAATCGGTGATGAATGATCAAAACTTCGAGGATGAATATATTACTTGGTAGACGGAGGATGATTATGCATTTGCGATATACGATGAGATGCTTGAACACTCTAGGTATTAAAGGAACATTAAACAATTTTTCAATTATATAAATTTAAATATTTTGAACAGTTTAGCAGTTACAGTGATGTTTAGCAATTATCGTCCCTTGAAATGCTGCGTGGCTATATTTTTGGAGAAGTGAATTTCTGAGACTGTATCTGAGTATTTGACCTTAGGAAATACTGTCATCTCTATATGTATATTTCGTGTAATAATAGCAGCATTAAATCACTGTGCACATATTTATTTCTAACGAGGGTTCTTTATTTCTCTCTATAGGGTGTTGCAATATCGCACATACACCACTGAACAAAATAATAGGAAATTTGAAGATATCAACTGATATCTCGGAAAATAACAGTTTTTAAAATTCCATGCAACAAACGCACTCAGTTTCTAGGTACCGAATTCGCATGCAACTACAGAATAAAGAGAAGATAAGATCGTCCAGTTGAATTACAGTAATTGAAAAACACATTGTAATCAATCGCAGCTGACGTTTGTCAAATGGCACGTTACACGGTGGTGAAATTAGTAGACACGTTGATGTTAGCATCCTCTATCGCTCGTGGCATTGTTTTAATGCTCTGCGTGATTCTGTGCCAGTCTGCATGATAAGGCTTCCTAATAACCAGTCGCTCACACGTCTGGTTTTACCTTTCTCATCCTCTCGTAGTCCTCCGACGTCAGCCCACACCGCCGACATCGCCAACACCAACCGACCAACCAACCGACCCCTTCTCTTGTGAACTGCGAAACTGTGGCATGTCGGCTTCGCATCAATCTTGTTAAATTACCCGCCCCGCCAGGAGTCGTTCTCTCGCTCGTGGATTGATAAATTGCCCGATCTCGTCTTCCACAGACACGTAACGTTCCGAGTCGCGACCTCAAACCCGGCTACCTCGAAATGTACCGAAAATCAAATTAACAAAACTGCCGTTTACATTTTTCAAAATTTTCAACGATTCACCTTTCGAGTTTTCTGTTATAGTTTTTCGCGGTTCATCCTTTGCTATAGGGGTGCTCTTGCTGTTGACAGATGGCAAATTTAAGAACTTACTAGTTAACAAGTTTTTGGGATTTTTTTTAAACTACTTTTCTGATATTAGTTTTCACAATTATTTGTTTTATTATGATCATCACGTGTGTAACAGAGGATTTGTCTGTATTTTTAGTATGTAGATGGGTTTAGGTGAAAAATACTTATTTTAATGTATTGTAATAAATTGATTGAAGCTTTTCAAGATTAAAAGGTTATGTTTTTGATAATAATTTGACTAATAATTTTGATGTGTAAAAGAAGAATTACACATAAGTTAGGTTGTTAAAAAGGATCAAAGGATCTATGCTGACGAAGAAAATGTTAAACATAAAATGATTCGATAATATTCAATACAATACTTTTCTTAATACCAAAACAGTAAAATTCAATTGTAAAGTAAATTTGAAGTATAAACAAATTTCAAGTTTATCCTAAACAGCTTGTTAATAAGTTTAACTAATATAAAAAATATTTTGAAATTTAGTACACTGTAAAAACATTAATATTTTTAGAAAATATTTATATCGAAGGTCTAACGACTAGCGGAGTGAAACAGGGTCCTCTAGCGGCGAAGCTGAGAAACCTCAACGATTGTCTCTTCTACGAAGATTCCGCAATACAGGATTTCGAAGAAGCAACAAAAGATTTTTAAAAAATATTGTCAGCGAAATTTTTACTGTCCTCGTTCCAAGAATTTCAGTTGCAGTAACATTTTTGCATACAATATCCTTTCTGTAATTATGGGTGTCACAGAGTTCCATTTTGCAATGTTGCTTTCGAAACTTCAAATAGTTTTTTGCATACTTTCGTTTTCTTATGAAACTTATTCTGTTTCGAGAACATCTATGAATATAAATTTTACTTAAATGAAGACTTCAAGGCAATCGTTGGGTTTTTAAATGAAACCACAATTTCTTTTTACATAAATCATTTATATGTAATATTCTGTGTAAAACGGTATTAAGACATAATTTTGAAGAGATCAAAATTCGTGACATTTTAATAATTTTTCATATTTTTATGCTTTACTTTAACATACTTCTATGCAGAATTGACAAAATTTTAAATAGAACCGATAATTTCAAAAAGATCAGAATTCGTGATATTTTAATAATTTTTGACATTTTTATGTTTTATTCTATGCAGAATTGACGTAAATAACGTGATTATATTTAGAAAAAGTACATTTAAAAATCTCAGATGTTGACACAGACAGGACTTAAAACAAGACGATGTCCTTAAAACAAGTGCTCTGCAAACTTTCATTTGAAACACCTTTTGGAACAACAAGTTCTTTAAAAAATAATTGCACGGCTTAAAAATGACACACCCTGGAAATTATTTATTGAAATGAAAATAAATATGTCGATGTTGTTTTTACCGAAAGAATTTCTAAAAGTTCCGCAAGAAAATTCCGATATCAGAGCTTAAGATGTTAAAGCATTTAAGGTAGAATCCAAGAAGGTTTTCCAAAAGTTCATAACGAGTACAAGGATGGAATCGTGCAGGGGGTTCGCTATTACTTCGAAGCTTTCTCATAGTACCATCTTACCTTGCTTCGAGAGTAATCTACCTAGCTATCCCCATTCGGACCTGTCCTATCACTTTCAAGCCGGTACGATGAAGATAACTATCAGCTCGTTACATCTTTCGGGAACCGCGGCGAGCGTGTTGTAACTACGGGCAAGTACTACCCAGTTGGATCACGAGATGAGATAGAAAGAAAGCCAACTAAGCCATTGCTGATAGCGTCTCTAAGCTTGCGAAGCTACCTGGCCACTGGCTAATGGCTGATCCGCGGCTTTAGCGCGACAACGCGACCGTGTTTGAATCGGACCAACGAAATCCTTACATATGGCCAGATTCCGTGGGATTAGGAAGGCGCGAACCCATTGTGCTTGCTCTGTCTCACTTTCTATTGACTATCTCCTTAATGTTTAGTATAAGCTACTGTGTACTTTTGTCAAACGATGCACGGAATGGTCATTTTGGTTATCAGGGAATCTTTAAACCTTACAATTTATTTGAACGATCTCGGACTATTTCAGTCGGGTACTTGTTTACTCCTTCTTAATCTTCGAAAGGTAGCATCTCTGGAATTTAGAAAACTTCAGATTTAGATTATCGCTTTAGGTTCTGACAGATTTTTGTTTTCGCGTAACTGTCCAGAAGAATAATCGGAGCGATCTAACTAGAATCAGTATTTTATATTTCTGTCGGACGCTTTGTCCGAGAAATGTCGGGTGGATTAATTTACTTGTATTTCTTTAAAGACAAATCTCCGTGCATTAGACACGTCTGAATAATAAATGAACTACAGCGGATTGGTTAATGAGTCGGATAAATTTGCGGAATGACTGAACGTCGGATTTTCTATTGAACAGTTTTCCGTTGAACAACTCAAGGTACTTAGTAAAATAGTCGACACATCATCGTTGTAAATGCTCATTACTCAAACTTACCGCGTTCCATTTATCTCAGTTTTAAATCGCGGGAGGATGTGAACTGCGTGACGATGTCGGCGGCTCAAGATTTCTCGACACTCGACATGCATTATTCACGGTTTCATATTGAAATTGCACAAGACACCGGAACGTTCTTACTTTAGCCTCTGTAAATATATTTATATCCTTGACGGCTGTTGTTAAGATTGATTAAAACTCGCTTTTAGAATCGCTGAGGTTGCGTATATATCACCTACGTTCATTGAATACCAAATTAATAATGATTTCAAATGCTTTATTTTGACGTGGATTAGAAATTCAGAAAAATTGCTTTGTTAGACTTAATCAGATTGTAAGATTATCATGTAAGAGGTCCTTCAAAAATTCTTTAATGACGTATAATAATTCTTGCAGAGGAACGAAGTGTCATTTAAGACATATTCATAGAATTCGTTGCATACAAAGTACATAAAGAAATAAAAAAATTCTGTACATTGTAAATATTGTAGCATTTTACATTATTTTTAGTATCAATATTTATACATCAATTTTTTGATATTGGAGAACAAATTGTCAGCAAGAAAACCTCTCCACTTCTGCATAGTAATTCAAAGCGTCTGTAACTAAATTTAAGTTTAGTTCAACTAAATTTACGATTGAAATAAAGACTGATAATTGAACGTTTCAAAAAGTACAGTAAAGGATCCAGCTATTTTCAAAACAAACGAACGAACATAAGTTTCCAGCTAAAAATAAACCCCACATTGCTAAAATCGACAGAACTTTTACAAATCGACAGAAAATCGAATGTCACATCGTGTTAAAAATAGTATTGAGGCTATTCGTAGCATAGAAACGTGAGCATTATTTTTCTCCCGAAGTCTCTCACAGCGTATTCACGCACGATTGAGTAATATCATTGACCATTCCTCAGGTAGGATGACGTATAGCCATTAACTGGTCTAGTGTCTTCTAGTGACGTAATACCAAGGTGCGTCCCCATACCTGTTTCGAATAATGCTCGCAGCGAACAATGACGTGCGGTGATGTATGTGGGTCGAGCAGCTGTTGCTCTCGACAACTGGTTCCTCACACTCCTATGGGCGCTCACAATGTCACAATGACGTGTGAGCACTTGTGACAGCGTCGTGTGGGTACTACAGTACTACGGTTCGAGTTTGTATTACAAGCGCTTGGCTGCATGCAAGGGTGGCGCGACTCTTGACGCTCCAAACACAACGTACACCGCATGCGCATTTCCAAACTACTGACACGGTTATTTCTTCAAAATAATCCATTAATAATACATTTTTAGACCTACAACTTTCTATCACTGAAGAATTCGATTACTATTTTAAAATGTAGACGTTTATGCAGGTTATGCTGCTGTGTTTCATAAATAACCGCTGTAGTCATTCAGAATCTTAATTCCATGCATAAGGTTCTCTAAGGCTATAGGTAAATTAGACAGGATAGGTTATACTTCAGTATTTAATAGATTTAACTTATAAGAGGTTGCAAGGTCTGCATTTCATAAATAACTGCTCTGTAAGTGTCTGCAATTATTGAGAATGTTAATTGTAGGTCTAAGTAATGTCCTCTAAGTTCATAGGTAGAAAGTGTAAGAAAGAATGAGACACTATATCTTAATAGTCTCTAGATTTAGTAAAGACTTAAAAGCTAAGAGGTTCCAAGTTTGCATTTCATAAATAACCGCTCTATAAGTGTCTACAATCATTGAGAATGTTAATTGTATGTCTAAGTAATGTCCTCTAAGTCCATACATAGAAAATGTAAGAAAAGATGAGACACTATATCTTAATAGTCTCTAGATTTAGTAAAGACCTAAGAGTTAAGTGGTTACAAGTTTGCATTTCATAAATAACCGCTCCATAAGTGTCTACAATCATTGAAAATGTTAATTGTATGTCTAAGTAATGTCCTCTAAGTCCATACATAGAAAATGTAAGAAAAGATGAGCCACTACATCTTAATGATCTTTAAATTTGGAAAAGACTTAAGAGTTAAGAGGTTGCAAGTTTGCATTTCATAAATAACCGCTCCATAAGTGTCTACAATCATTGAGAATATTAATTGTATGTCTAAGTAATGTTCTCCAAGTCCATACATAGAAAATGTAAGAGAAGATGAACCACTACTGCTTAATGATCTTTAAATTTGGTAAAGATTTAAAAGTTAAGAGGTTGCAAAGTCTGCATTTCATAAATAACTGCTCTGTAAGTGCCTGCAATCATCGAGAATGTTAATTGTAGGTCTAAGTAATGTCCTCTAAGTTGAGAGGTAGAAAGTGTAAGAAAGAATGAGACACTATATCTTAATAGTCTCTAGATTTAGTAAAGACCTAAGAGTTAAGTGGTTACATGTTTGCATTTCATAAATAACCGTTCCATAAGTGTCTGCAATAATTGAGAATCTTAATTATACATCTAAGTAAAGTCCTCTAAGTCCACAAGCATAGCAGAAGAAAAGATGAGCTTTCTCTCGATTAAGAGTTTACAAGTCTTCATAAATGACCACTCGATAAGTACCCGCAGTAAAACGTTCTAAGTGTAAAAGATGGCTGAATATATCAAAATGGTTTGTAAGACAATAACTTAAGAGTTATGATAATTTCAATGTAAAAGCATCGATTCGAAGGGGGTTAATCTTTGCAGACAACGTTCAGGCTGATTGGCGCGGAACAGTAAGTGGTTCAATTTCGGGAGATACGTCACGTAGACCTGTCCCGATGTCGGTTTTAATGCAGTATGCTTTGTAAAGCCTCGCCAGCTTTGCCCTTCTCGACACCATGCACAAGGCTGCTGCAGGGATGTATTCGCTGGCTATCGAGTCTGGATCACGTCACGTCGTGTCGGATCGCGTTACGCTCTCGACACTGATCGGAGATTAGCACCGCTAACCTCCTCCCCTTCTCTTCCAACAATCCCCTACTTTTCCCCTCTCTGCCCGCTCTGGCGACCATACGGCATCCCTCCGATCGCATTCAAATCACGCACAAAGAGCTCAACTTGAGAGCTTCTCCCGTAACCGCGCGCTAGAGCCACGCTTATCTGACAGCCGTATCTAACGGATTTTTAACGACCTTTTGTTAGCCAAAAAATGTATATAAGCTCCTGATAGTCGAGTACTGTCCCGTGAAGGAGACAGCGTGCGGAAACGATGATCAGATATCGCACCGCTCGAACCTTTTTGAATATCCCGCTTTAAATCGCTGCCCTTTCAGAAGAAACCAGCCTCTCTTTGTTTTCTTCTGAATGTAGGTTTCGAGAGTGTGCAAATAAAAATTCTTTTTTATACTCCACAAGGGTTATTTAACGAATCTTGCATTCTTAGCAGTTTGACCCTGTATTGATCAAACGATACGACTGTTCGATTATCATCCCCAATTTAATAACGATATTTCAGCGGACGATGTTTTCAATTGGAAATAATAAAAGTTCAGAAAACAATTCGAAAGTTCGGTGTTGACAGACTGCTACTTTAAACGCGGCAAATGATAAACGATTTTTGGTGGCGAAGCTTGTCGTTAACTCCTCGTTTCAAAGTTGCTCGTTTAACGTCGCGTCGAGTTCTCAAGATGGCGCTCTGAACACAGGGGGACGATTTCGCGAGAGTCGTTAGCACGGTTCAGAGCCACGCCTTCTTCGACGAGGTTGCCTCCTTTTCCGTTCAAACGTGTCATGCACCACAAAGAACGGAAGATACTTGAGACGAGGGCTTCGGTGATGCTTGAAAGATCCAACAAGCAAGAAATAATCACCTTATTATTGAGAGTTTAATGAGACTTTAGTCGCCATAGAGTGTCATTAATCCGCCACCTTCGTAATTTGTTACTTTCATTTGGAACTTGTGTGCTAACAGTGAAAATAGTAAACAGATCTTTATTACGTATAACATACAAGATGTATGTTATATACATAAAAATAAAAAATTCAACCCCTTCGTTTGACCTTAGACTGCTAATAACATGCACCTTTAATTCTCGTTAATTTTAACTAATTCTCTCATACATTTTTTTTCCATAAAATTGATGACTTCAGAAGTACGTAATTTTCTTAAAATCCGTAATTATACTTGTTAACATTATTAAAATCGACCTCAACTTAAAATTCAACATTGGTAATTCTGATGGCAGCATTTGTCATTTTTAATGGAAGGTTGCAAATTTTTGCTCAGGTTGTTTTGTTTAACTTAAAACGATTATTTAAAATCAGTATTTGAGAAAGTAACCACAGAGTACATAAACTGCGAAACAGATTTTGAAAATGATTCGATGTTGATTCTTGTTCTATCAGCGATGAAAAAATAGTACGAACGTTATTGGTTAGCGTATAGAATGAAAAATGGGTTTGAATCTGGATGGAAGCGGGTCAAGTCGAAATAGATATAGATAGATTGGTAGGCAAGCATAGAACGATAGAATGGGCCTATGAGTTCGTCCGGTAAATAGCGTGATTGATCGATATTATATTCATAACAGGCAACGACTTGTCATCAATCATAGCCCGTCGTGCATAACTGCGGCTCTCTGTAATATACCTGCCTAGCTGGTATAATACATTACGCTTCCACTTCGTACATTCAGTACACCGGGTGTTCAAGAAATCTCGTGCCACACCTATATTTATACAGACAATTTCAAAAATAACGTCAACTTGCAAATAATTCCTTAATAACAGTTTTGTGATCGTTAAAAGAATCTTTTATTTCATGGCTCCATTTTTGAAAGATCCTGTATTTGTTAATTTATCATTGTTCTAAACATGATATACCGGGTGTACACGATTTTTAATATTGAAAATATCAAATTAGTCAAATGATTGATTTACAAGTTTTTTATTTAAAAATTTGTTAAGGCACTTTTCTTAAAATCTAAGATTTTTGTGGAGATAAGCAATTGATGTGTATATTCACTTATGCTATATGTTTTTTTTTACTTTATTTTTAATTTTGAATTATGAGTTGTACCCTTTAGTGTTGAATTAATTATTTACAAAAGAGTACTTTCTACTAGTTTTTATTTTTGGAATAAAATTTATAAAAATGTGTTTATTTTTAGTGTATTACTTGAACACGATAGTTTTTATTTGAAGACATACAATTTTTACTGAAGTTAAAGTATATTATTGAGAGAACAGTTTTGTAATACTATTCTGAACAGCATTACTACAAAAAATAATTTTTAAAATAATCGTCATATACCCAAAATAATAAAATAACGAAAAACTGATTAATAATTTAACTGTGTTTTAGTCTTACCAAACATTGCTTATCATTGCAGTCTCATGAAACATAATTACAAGGACGTTAACTGTGTTAAGAAATCACAAGAAATCAGAGATATCGAAGTTGGGAATGTTACTGCAAGAATTGAATGCATTGACATTCCCACAAGATAAACTGTCCATTGTATGAAACAATACAATCTTTTGCAATTACACATAAAAATCTTGTTAACATACGTTTTACAAAGTTAATGATTTTATTTGCCAACTTTGAAATGAAGAATAGTAAAATTAAAATAATATGAAGCGATCATTATTTCAAATAATCTTGCTACAGATTTAGATAACATATGTAGACGATTTTTACTGAAAATTTGATGACGTCGTTGAAATGAATAGAACTGAATCATTCATCGTTCGACATAGGACATCTTTGAAATTGACGAGTTTGAATGAAGTAGTTCATCTTTTATGAAAAACCGTCTCTCTCGGTTAAATGAAAATTAGGTAGCATATGTAAAAATATCTATATCAAATTTTTATGGAAACTGGTTATAAATTTTCTTTTCAATCGAAGGAATATATTTAAGCTGCAATTTATACTCATTTGGAAAATATTCTTTTATAGAGGAAATATATTTTTTTATAATGAAGATCAGTCTTGAAATGCTTTCTTTTATTAAGGTATTCGGTTAACAAAAATAATTTGTGGTTTGAATTTACACTGTATACAAATCGTGTCTTAATTTTGAAATAAATATTGAACAAATGTGTCATTTTTTTACGCTAGTTAAAATAGTGTAAGTTATGTATTGTGTCCGATAAGTTGACATGTGATCAAACAAAGTTTACATTGCATTCGATTGGTAACTTACAATTACTTCAACATATAATGGTAAATTTAAATAATGTGTAATAATCTATGCAATGTAATAATCTAAGTAATGTTATTTAGATGGTACTTAGTCTCTAATGGTTAATAGTTGAACATCAAATTAAAAACATGAAACAAATGAATAGAAAAAAAATGACCATGAATGAATCAGTAAAACAATCTTGTTAATGAATAATTTTAAAATAATAATTCATATTAAGTAAAGTAGAGTAAGAGTGAAAAAAGAACACACCAGTAGCCCAGATAGTTTTCTTTCAATTAGCTGTTGGCAGACGCGTACTCATACACAAACCCATATGTTGATATTGTAACCCGTCAAGCTGACACGTGACAATGAGTTTAGTGCTGACAACGGTAGTCTTTCCTTTCCCGCTACTTGAAACCTCTCAGGTAATGCGATCCCAGCAGCCTAAATAAACAGGTTAGAATAAATAAGAGCTATTCTGAACGTCAGCTCACTGTTTGCCTAGCTGTCAGGGAACTGGAGGGCGCTCTCTCAGTCTCGAATGGATATCGAATCGGCCGTTTACAGCCCTCTTCCTGCCTCACATACTCCACTGTTCACTATTTCACTGATATTTTTATCAGCGAGCCATCGTCATTCATGAAAGTCTTTCATAAAAATCAGACGAGTATGCTGTCATTTATAGTCTTTATCTGAGGTATACAGGCTCACTCAAAAGTTGTGCTGCCAAGACTACATTCGACAATACTCCAAACAACAAACGCAACCATTAACTTTGTTTTTTCGAAAAATTCAATTGGAAATTTAATAAATTTAATAACCACTGATGTGCAGTCTTAAACTTGTGTTCATTTATTTGTAAAAGTATTAACTTCTTCATAGTGATCCTAAACGTCGAGATGTTCTATGTCGGTTGTTAAAATTCAAAGATACGTCTCAGTGATTTGTCAACGACAAAAAGATAACAATTTCGTTTTGTTTGACATAACGATTGCTATTATAACTAACACAATTAATTATTAGCCTATACTTAGCCTAAACTTTCTGAACAGTTGTGTCACAGTCGTAATAATAATAAGAAGGTACATGCGATCTCAGATAATTAGAATAGGTTGAAAAAATGAGTCTGTCGCGTTTGAACCATGATGTGACAAGATAGAAGCAAGAATTATTGGAAATTTGATAAATAATCTGTATTAAGCAAAGTGTATAAGCAAGACGATCATAAATCTATGACGCAGTATCAGCGATCGTGATCGACAACATCGATTTTCCATTCAATCATCATCAGGAAGGAAGATAATAAAGTGGAACAACGAAAGATACGGATAAGGTATCGGCGAAAGAAGCAAATAAAATTGACAGTTGATGTCTGTCTGCGTGTTCCACTCACTCGTGGCTTCTTCTGTAGTCTGTCTGTCAGCATGACACCGAGCGACGCCTTCTTTATTATACATTCAATTATTAGGCGCTGCGCATGACAAGCGCTATTGCATATTTATATCCACCAGCCGAGGCGAGTTCAGTCGGATAAGGGGTTCCTGACAACCCGTCACGAACATACGTTAACATTCTTAATAACGCTCTCTTCTCTGCACTGGGTGCTCCAGAAATAAGTAGTCAAACTTGATATGATATTCGAAACGTTTAACATACTTACACAATTTTTACAACGGCTATAATTTCATTCGATATACTGTTCATAAATTATTGAAAGCTAGGTAATTCTGTACGAGCAAGGAATGCAATAAAATTTGAATAAACCGCACATTTGTTACTTGATATTAATTGATTGGAGTCTAGTTCGTGAATCAAGGAATTTATATCATTACAAGCTACAGAGAACATGTAATAAACTTGTTAAATTAATAACTAACTTTATTGATATTTCTTTAAAAATCTACACATATGCAACGTCTGATCTCGTGTGCTTTATGTGATTCATTAGAGTGCTACTGGTTAACTAGAATTTATTGTAAACTAACAATTTCGTAGAACACTTGCAAGCTGTTCTGAGAAACAGTGATTAGAGACTGCCATAAATAGACCCATTTGACTTTAGTTTGGACTGAAGTAACGCAAGTTGTCTATTTTATGCACTTTGTAACATGTTCTCTGATACAAATGTAATCATTTTTTAGAATAATGTATTTTTAAAAATTTCGGTTCAAAAAATTGTGTGCTTAATTAGTTATTTATATGTTTCAATGAAATGGATGTTCACTTTGTTAATATCAAATGCAAAAATAATGGCAAGAATTACCATGCGTTGCATTACTACGTGTTGGATTACTACGCGTTGCATTATTACGCGTTGGATTACTACGCGTTAGATATCCACACGCTGAATTACTACGCGTTAGATTACCACGCATTAGATTCCTACGCTTAGAAGTGCCACGCGTTGCATTATTACGCGTTAGATTACTACGCGTTGAATATGCACGCGCTAGATTACTACGCGTTGGATATCCTCACGCTGTATTACTACGCGTTGTATTGCTACGCGTTAGATTACCACGCGTTAAATTTCTACGCTTAGAATTACCACGCGTTGCATTACTACGCGTTGGACTAATACGCGTTGAATATCCACGCGCTGGATTACTACGCGTTAGATATCCACACGCTGGATTACTACGCGTTAGATTACCACGCATTAGATTCCTACGCTTAGAAGTACCACGCGTTGCATTATTACGCGTTAGATTACTACGCGTTGAATATGCACGCGCTAGATTACTACGCGTTGGATATCCTCACGCTGTATTACTACGCGTTGTATTGCTACGCGTTAGATTACCACGCGTTAGATTCCTACGCTTAGAATTACCGCGCGTTGCATTACTACGCGTTGGACTAATACGCGTTGAATATCCACGCGCTGGATTACTACGCGTTAAATATCCACACGCTGGATTACTACGCGTTAGATTACCACGCATTAGATTCCTACGCTTAGAAGTACCACGCGTTGCATTATTACGCGTTGGATTACTACGCGTTGAATATGCACGCGCTAGATTACTACGCGTTGGATATCCTCACGCTGTATTACTACGCGTTGTATTACTACGCGTTAGATTACCACGCGTAAAATTCCTACGCTTAGAATTACCACGCGTTGCATTACTACGCGTTGGACTAATACGCGTTGAATATCTACGCGCTGGATTACTACGCGTTAAATATCCACACGCTGGATTACTACGCGTTAGATTACCACGCATTAGATTCCTACGCTTAGAAGTACCACGCGTTGCATTATTACGCGTTAGATTACTACGCGTTGAATATGCACGCGCTAGATTACTACGCGTTGGATATCCACACGCTGTATTACTACGCGTTGTATTGCTACGCGTTAGATTACTATGCGTTGCATTACCACGTGTTGCATTATTACGTGTTGGATTACCACGCGTTGGATAACTGTGCGTTATCCGAAGCTGCCGCTCTCGCGTCTGCGCATGCGTAATCCTCTTCGCCTTAATTCTCCCGCGTTTTTCCTTAATAATTCAACAACCCAGCTTCATACCCCATTTTTACAAAGGGAAATCTTATTCAGAATCACGTCAGAATCATTTCAGAGACCTACACTAATCGTGAGACACCCCGTATAGAAACCACACAATGCTGATTGAAAAGTACAAGTTCCACGGTATATTTAAGAAGATAAATTAGTAACAGTAAAACAAAACCATGCGATCAATATCAGTATTAGATTAACAGTCTGGAAATATAAATTAGGACACTACATTTCAGAACATTAACCTCTTACGTGAGGTGAGTATACATCGGTTATGGTAAATGGAACAAAATATGTCTTGTCACCGAGCTGAATGTGTCACGTTTCAGAGTTGTCTCGACTCCTTTTACGGAATGATGCAAATTTGTAGCTAAAAATAAGAATTTTCTGAAAATAACAGCACGGTTATTGATTCGACTCGGTGCGGACAAGAGACGTTTTCTTGTCACTTCTAAACACTTTAAAAATGTAAGATTTTCGTGCAATTTGCAGTGTTAATCGAAGATGGCTTTGTTTTAGCACCTGTTTCAATTATTCAGTTAGCAGTTATTTTTGTTGGTCTTTGATTTTGTACATCGTTGAACTACTTGAATTATTTGGTCGATTATATTTAGCGATTCAACTAACCGTTTCAATAGACAGAATTTGTAAGTATAGAAAACTTTGTGCAGTATTTATAATATTCATGCAAACAATAAAAGGTACTTCGACAAATTCGAAGAAATATATAATATAGTTATTTTTCTCGGAGGAATTTTCAAGGATTTGGATATTTGCTAAACGATATTAAATACTATGACACTTCTTCATTTAATGGTAATTGGAGTTGTTAACTTTTGCACGTTATATTTTAGCCTCCCTTATAAATAATAAAATACATAAAAACATCCTATTACAAGTTTAATAGCACACTGTGATACGATCACATTATTTTAATAACGAATACCATTTTCCTTAATGAATACTTAGAATAATAACTTGACATTATTAAATAAAAATGATGCTATTATTTATGTTATTTTGATATTGATATGATTCCTTTCTACAAACGTTCCCGTATAGACACGAAAAAATGACAAAAACACAGGTTTATTTCGTTAGTAACAGTGTACGCGCAGAAACCGTATTGCTGCAGTATAATTTCAATGCACGAGGAAACTATCAGGCTTTATAACCTGTTTATTACGATAATGCCATAAATTTGCATCGCGTGTTCTCTGTAACCGCTTGCCGTGGCGGATGTCATATTACGTTAACTACAGTAGTTAAATAGGCACTCCGGGAATAGGCCAAAACTGATGTACCAAGGAATTTGCCTTATCCCTTTATGGTTTAATGAATTTCAAGCGTATGACCATTTCGCCGGTAATCTATAATCAATAACTGCGAATGAATAATATATTACCGCTTTCATATTCTAAGTGACGTATAAAATTTCTATAGTTTCATGAATTGGGCAAAGTTTTGTCTCTAAAAAGTCAGATTACACTTATATTACTTCTTACGTTTATTTTATTTAATTAATTAATCTATAACTTAAACAGAAAGAGTTAATTGTTTAAACTTTTCTTTTTATAATAATGCAGAAGTGAATAAAAAGTAAATAAACATAAAATTAAAAAAACTTGATCATCACTGTTTTTTAAGTAGATGTACTAAATCAAGTAGATTAAGAATACGAAGTTGAAATAAAACAAAAATTAATGCACTTCAGCCATTAATTGTCAAGATAAATTATCTTGAAAATGGAACGAGTTGTAAAATTTGAATGTTGATACGTTTTAAAGTTGTTGAGATAGTGGGAACATTCTTTGATTGTTTTACATAATTCAGGAATTATCTATTCTTTTGCATAAATTAGAATAAAAATTTTAAAACGCATATTCGAGGGTTAGTCAATATATTCGTGGTACAAATATTACGTTGCATTCGTGCAAATGGGGCAAAATATAGATGTGTAATTTTGTAGACATTGTAATATGTGAAAATTAACGGTGACTACATATCACCCGTATGTGATACATTTCGTCATTAGGCTTTCTCTAGGAACTCATCGATATTATTAGTAATTCTTTTTTTTTTTTTTTAAGTATAGCACACTTTAGAAGTATAATAGAAGTATAACAGAAACAGTGTATTTATAGAAGTATAACACAAAAAGAATTATTGAAGTATAATAGAAGTATAATAAAAATATAATACAAGAATTATAATACAATTATATACAAGTACAATTATAATACACAAGTGAATTACACGAAGTTACAATCCAACAAAATATTGACAAGATAATACAGAAGATGAACAGTAAAAACCTCGACAATTTTCAGTAGCCTTGGTATGTCAATCAACATGTTAACTCGTTTCTTCTTAATATCATCATAAATCTTCCGACGAAAACAGTTAAAAAATTAATTGAAACGCTTCGATACTAAAATATGACAAAACATCTGAAGTATATTGTAGATAAGTGTTTGAATCTTTCAAGTATTTACTTCAGATGTTACTATCCTTGTATTGATTTGGACTTTAATCGCTTATGTAAAAACAAAGGACTGTGACGTTATTTCGATAAATTTTTATCATAAAATATGGACCTGCAAATCGTGCGACCAATTCAAACAACTGATCGAATATTCATAGACTGAAATAAATGGAATAGCTATTATAATTATAATACAGGGTGTAACACTATTCACGATTTTTCTTCCACTTGCAGTTAGCTTACGAAAAAAAGTTTAGAACAATATTTGCAATGTGTGAAGTGCATAATAGACGTATGCAAATATTTGTACCGGTTTGTTGTTGAAAAAACATAGAATCCACTTAAATTACCAGATAAATTTATCTTAGAAATTTTTCGGAGAAAAATTAGTTATAGAAAGTTGTAAAAATTAGCTTTCTACAATTAAACTGTTACACGAAGTGTCCATAACATATTCGAAACGTTTCGAAATTTTGCAAAACGGAATAAGGTTTATTCGTATTCCTGGCACAGCAAAAATCCGAGCCAAGGTAGTAGCTTTTTCGTCAACAAAATGGTGAACTCCGATCGTATATCAGACACCGCCCACGGCGACCGTAGCACCATAAAAAGAACAAATACTTTCTTATTTTCCCTGGCCATGGCCGCCTGCTTTGATATACGATACGTTTGTACCGTGTCGGCCAAAGCCTTCGAAAGCCGACCATCTACCGAACAGCATTTTTATGCTAAACTGGTCAGTGCGACTGACAAGAATTGACAGAATTCGAAAAACAGCTGACAGTCCGCCATGGGACCACTTCTCTTCTATCCATCGTCGGTAAATTTTCAACTGTTTCTTGATCACCTTCTTTTCATCCTTACAAAACGAATCATTTGTTGTTTCTAATGTTATACATACAATGGCTGTCACTCAAAGTCGTACTCGCGAGTCATTCTTTTTCAACGAAACTTAAAAATACATGGGACTTGTATAGAGACGTGTAGTTTAATACTTCCTTACTGATTATGTAATGAAACCTTTGATACTGTTCCATAAATTATTACGTGTAGAAGTTAAAATTCGTTGTTCATAAAAATGGAAGAGTTGGTACAACTTGTAAGTGCTTTGCTTGTGTTTTGAATTTCTAAATTTGCAAATCTTCAGATATACAAATTCAAACTTTTAAATCTTCAAGTTCTCAAATCCTTAAATTCTAAAATATACAAATTTTCAAACTTGCAAATCCTAAAATTCCTAAAGCCCCAAATTGTTAAAGTTCTCAACACCCAAATCTCCAGAACTTAAAATTTTTAAATTCATATATCCTCAAATTTTCAAATCTTTAAATCTTTAAATCTTCAAATCTTCAAATCTTCAAATCTTCAAATCTTCAAATCTTCAAATCTTCAAATCTTCAAACCTTCATATTCTCAAATTCCCAAAGTCTCCCCAGATTCCCAAAGTGTCAAATTCCTAAATCCCCAACTCCTCAAAGTCCTAAATACCCAAAAGCCCAATTCTCTACATTCCCAATCTTCCAAATCCTTAAATACCAAATACACCATGTATATAATGGACGAAATGATTAATACGAGCATTATTCATATTAGTCATATTTACCCAGCCATTATGAATAATGCAAGCCAAATCTAACCAGATATTATAAATAATAAGCTATTAATCATTTGACCTGTAACATATACAACATGATTCATTTAAATAGGACCACATAAATATCTCTTTCAGTTACAGTGACACATTGAATATTTGGTGCGTCATTTAAATTATATCATAGTAGCAATATATCACAAACATACTTTTCTCAAAGATATATCTTTTTTTTAGAATAACTTTTATCTTGTACTAACATTTTTCAAGTAAATGCAAAACTTCGATGAGATCGAAAAAGAAATTACATTAATCAAAAGAAGAGTGTAACTTGCTCTATTTTTATTTTAATACTTGTCATTTATAATTGATAGATGTTCGTTTTAATGAAATTAGCAAAAATAAATGTATGTACTGAAAAGTCGATAATCAAGTTCTCGTATGTTAAAATAAAATCTATTTCTTTGTTATTGTTCTACTGATAATTTTTTCCACGTAAAGAAATTGAGTTATTTAAATTTGCTTTTTCAATATTCATAAATCAAATTTAATTAACAAATTTTAAGGTAGTCGTTTTTCTTAAATAATAACTTTATTTAGTCTTCTAAAAGGTACTGTGTTTTTAAATATAATAACCTCTATATTCGATGAATAAATAAGGGAAATTGAATAGGAACATTTTAAATAACTGCATTTATCGGATGAACAAAAATAATCGACAAAAAGTAGTTTAACTTAATCGCATTATTACGTGTCAGCAAATAGTTTGCGCCAAAAGAAGGATGTAATCGCAACATTAGCATCGATATGTTCGTCAACTGTTAAAACGGTATTACATCTCAAAGGAGCTTATACATATCCACCACGCAACGTACAGGGTGTCCTAATTCAATCAGCGTTTATAATACATCGTTCGTTCCTAATACAAAAATATTATAGTAATGAAATGATGGTAGAAGAAAATTATAGACGATAAAAATGAAATGAGGGAGGAAAATGTCAAAGGAAAAAATTTGTTTGACAAAGATTATCATAATAAACACATTTTTATTTAAAACACTATTTAATTGAATTAATATGTAAATATATATTAGCAAAGTCATCTACACTTTTCACGAAAAATAAGTACGTTCTTATTGACCTGACTCAGTAATTGAGTACTTGAGAATAATTGTATGACACGTGGAAACATAACTATTTAACATGAACAATTACTATGAAACAAAGAAATTCATAAACAGAAATACAACTAAACATTCATACAATAATATTAGTTCTTCCATTTTAAATAAAACTGTACCAAACTTGATGAGTGTCACTTCAAAAGTTTAATAAAATTAATTTTTTATTGCAATTTTTTTATTGCAATTTGCAAACTTACATTGCAATTATTTTATTATTTATGAAATAATCATTTATGTTCGCAGTCATACTTTAAGTTCACTGAAGATTTCAAGAATTTTAATTTAAATAAAAGTCAGATTAAGGTCTTGATTTAATTATTTCATTGCATAAAAATATTGATAATTAAGAACTCCATAAAAAATATCAATTAGCCTGAAACTGAAAAGAAATATGATTTTAGTTACGTAAAAAAATAGTACAAAAATCGTTTTAATAATGTTATCTCTGTATTCTCCTCTCACATTTGTACCATAAAAAAAGTTGAGATATTAAACACGGTAAAGTTAGACAGGACACCTTGTATATGTGAACATGTAATATAACCTTAGTTAATCTTACTTAGGTAACTGCTTTCAGGACCAGCTTAATCCTTTGTTGCCTCAGACAAGAAAAACGGGGAACCTTAAAGTTTCTTGTAGCGATGACACTGGAATGAGTTCAATATAATGAACAATGAAGATAAGAATTTTCTATCACTGAAAAATTGCTTTTCCGGAAATGGAGCTTAAACGCGATTAGATCTATAAGAAAATTTTAGCTCTTATCCTTTAACGAGTGTAGTTAACAGTAGAAATAAAAAGTTAGGTACTTTTTAACTGGAAATATTTAATTTGCTTTTCAAGAAACGTGCTTGAACAAAAACAATTGCAGATATTTGCATTTCCTTAGTATTTTCATACATAACCTATAAATTTTATAATAGAATAATAAAGATGCACGAATGGCTTATTTTAGATACTTCAATATTTTATTTCAAACAAACTTTTGGATGTCTAGATACACTATATAAAAAACCCCATTCCTTTCAAAAATATTTATTTTCTAAATACAAATGCATTTTGCATTATGCAACTATAATTGTAAAAAACTATATAATATAGTATAAGTTATCAAATCCCTAAATTATCAAATAAAGCATTAGACTTTCACTGTCATTTTTAAATATATTTTGTAAAAATGAATAACTTCAAAATTATTACTATGTAGTAAAATGTAGTAAGTGCAGTAAACTGCATACAGTACGAAAACAGTAAACATTTAAGTAATACGTTTACTAGTAATAGTTTTTATACCGAATTTATATTTTCGCTAAAATCAAAGATGCATTGAATAGTATGTGTTTACTGCAACAGTGACATATGCACTTAATCAAGCGTGACAATGCCTTTAAAAAGTGTATTTTGTCGGTGCCACAAACTTCCGAATAAGTTCTTTTGAGGTCGACATTTTCCTTTAACCAGTGGGTTTGCACCTTTTGAAGTTGTATATTTCAGGTTGGCTGTCGTCGTTGCCAAACTATGGCCGACTTTCATTGTATGTCAGCTTACCGACAGGACAGGGGACACACGAATATCGATGTATAGAGCGAGACCTGAACTAGAAGCAATCTCGGCATTGCATCGACCAACGGATGATAGGTATCGACCTGGATCAACATGCTTTTCCTGTGAAGCGCCACCGCTCCTGTCCCGTTCTATCCACCCTTCGTCTTTCGTTCTCTCTCTATCCATCCAACCGTCTCTTTCTCTGTTTCCCTTACTTTCTATAGCACACCTTCCTGTCTGTTCACCGCACGTCTCTTCCTAGTCTATAACCCAGGGCGTGTGTGTACACGCTTCCACGGACAGAGAGAGAATTATTATCCAGCCACTCTACTCCGCTACCTACCGTGTTTCTTGATTACTATCGGCGCAGCTGCGCCCACAATTTGTGTTCTCCGTCAACCATGCGTAAGCGAGCCGTCCGTCAACGTCGTGCCCATAACGACGCCAGCACCCTCCGCTAAGACGTCGTTGATAGTTTCGTATAGACGTGTATCCATCATAACTTCTGTTGGATTCTTTCGCACAGGGAGTCAGCGTTTCGTTAACCCTTTGATTGAGGTGTCGTTAGAAAAATACCTCGATATGCACATGACTGTATTATTAGCAAAGTTCTGTGAGATCTCTGAAGAGTATACAGGCTAACGCAACGATGTTTCATACACTCTCTGACAAATAGAAGTTAGGGGTAAGATAGAGTGGTGATCCACTCTATGTGATCCTATACCAGGGGTCGGCAACCTTTTGAATCGGAAGAGTCAAAAATTACAATTTACAAAATTTCAAAGCTTTTAAAGAGCCACAAAATTTTTTTTTGCCAACAATAAATAGTACTCGCATAAATAAAGTTTTTTGATAAAAAAAAATAATCTATTTTTTCATATATAAGTAGTATTTTTCACAACAAAGTAGATAATATATATATGGCAATGTTAGATAATGAGTTTTTTTTTTGATAAAATAAATAATATTTGCGTATGGAACTGAAGAGCGCGGTAATTCGATGCGTTGCGATTCCAGCGCTTGGTAATTGGATGCGTTGGAATTCCAGCGCTTGGTAATTCAATGCATTGCAATTTCAGCGCGTCGTAAATCGATGCGTTGGAATTCCAGCGCGTGGTTATTCGATGCATTGCAATTCCAGCGCGTGGTAATTCGATGCATTGCGATTCCAGGGCGTGGTAATTCAATGCATTGCAATTCCAGCGCGTGGTAATTCGATGCGTTGGAATTGCAGCGCGTGGTAACTCGATGCGTTGGAATTCCAGCGCGTAGTAATTCGATGCATTGCAATTCCAGCGCGTGGTAATTCGATGCGTTGGAATTCCAGCACGTGGTAATTCGATGCGTTGTGATTCCAGCGCTTGGTAATTCAATGCATTGCAATTCCAACGCTTGGTAATTCGATGCGTTGCGATTCCAGCGCTTGGTAATTCAATGCATTACAATTCCAGCGCGTGGTAATTCGACGCGTTGGAATTTCAGCGCGTGGTAATTCGACGCGTTGCGATTCCAGCGCGTGGTAATTCAATGCATTGCAATTCCAGCGCGTGGTAACTCGATGCGTTGGAATTCCAGCGCGTAGTAATTCGATGCATTGCAATTCCAGCGCGTGGTAATTCGATGCGTTGGAATTCCAGCGCTTGGTAATTCAATGCATTACAATTCCTGCGCGTGGTAATTCGACGCGTTGGAATTTCAGCGCGTGGTAATTAGATGCGTTGGAATTCCAGCGCTTGGTAATTCAATGCATTGCAATTCCAGCGCGTGGTAATTCGACGCGTTGCGATTCCAGGGCGTGGTAATTCAATGCATTGCAATTCCAGCGCGTGGTAATTCGATGCGTTGGAATTGCAGCGCGTAGTAATTCGATGCATTGCAATTCCAGCGCGTGGTAATTCGATGCCATCTTACTTCATATGTCATCTTACTTCATGGCAAGCAAAACAATTTCTATTCTCTTAACCACTGTAAATTAATTACATATAACTATTAATATCAATAAAATTATTATTATGACTCTAGAAGTTAATTTCTCTTAAATTATTTGTAAGAAATTGAATTTGAATACCTTCTTTTTCAAATTCAGAATTTTCTGAGATTTGTGTTCTCTAAATTATCGGATATTATCTTCGCCATAAATTACGTTATATTGTTAATGATGTTAATTACCAAGAAGAAATAAATGCGCATAATCTCATAGCCATTACTAGCAAAGATATGTATGACAGAACTCTGTCATTTAATTTTAAGTACAAACTTACCGAACCTTCTCATTAGCAGTTAATAGCTTCATGCAGAAAGATATCAGAACATAATTCATAAGTTTAACGAGTTTCATTACTCACTACCGATAATGAAATCAGCGTAATAAACTTGCACACGAGTGCGCAATATTTTCAATTCTCTCAGTTTATTATATAAATTAAGTTTATTCTAATAAAATGATTCAGCGTTACTGAATATACGAGAAAGTGATAGAAAATAGAATTCGTGTAGGGGAGATAATAGTGTGAAGGGATTAGAATGTAAATTAGTTCGAAGCTCTGTCACAATGCAACCTAATCTCGTTATATTTACAAAATATGATGCTGATGGACTGCTTGTCAGTCACTTTCGGTGATAGGAGATGGCACCCATTAGTTAGGGAGCGGCAGCTGAATAGGGGACCGGAGTATGGTTATTTATGCCATAAGTGCTTCCGGAAATCTCTTTCTGGCTCTCACAAAAACCCAGATGAACTGTGATAAATTCTGTTTTGTATTTTAATTTTAAATCTCCGAATATGTATTAACATTTTAAATTATCTGAACTGCGTTTCAGAGAACGTTATCTATGATTTGTTGCATGAGTAAGATTTATTCTCCACTGTATACTATTGCTTGATCTATATTTGAACACATATGTTACATATGATGCGACACATATAATGCATCTTGCCATATTTATTATTTCTAATCACCAATATTTTCAAGTAAATAAAATTCGTACGAAAATTTAAGCGACAGAATATTAAGTACAATTATCATGCTGACACTTAACTATTGAAACTGTCGTGCTAGATTTGACTCGACATTCGTGAATACATACTGATCCTATCTTCAAGCATTAGATAACCAAAATGTGACCGAAACCGTGATTAAAACTGGCTTCAGCAGGTGCTGTTAATGCTCGTGTTACGTGAATGGTCCGGAAGGCACATCCGATAGAAGGTTAAATAGCGACAGGCGCCATGACACGCAACACTGACCGAGCAACCAACTGTTTCTGGCCAACGAATGGAGTTACTACACCGCGACAACTTGACATGTTTGTACAGAGGCCACACGATGATCATACGAACATTAACAAATAGCTTACTACCCGCAGGTTACAGGTCATACACTCGACCAATACACGCGTGTCTTCCAAGAGAACCTCATGGACAGGTGGTCACGATTCATGATTCACACTGTCCACCATTTCTCTCGCACTATTTTGTTTTTATAACGCGTGTTCGAGTGTTGAAACTGACAAGTGTGAACTTTCAATTAAAATTCATGATATTTATTGGGATCTTCAGACGATTTGGTTGTAACTTATTTTATTTTCAGTCAATGAGATGAATGTTTAATGACGAGAGGTTTAATGTTGTCTCTGAAGGTTGATTTTTATGCAAAAATCAATGATTAATGTAGTTCTATAAATATTCTTAAATTATAATTATTAAATGTGCTTGTATTAATTTTGAAACATTTAGTTGAGAGTTAATCAAGTTACCGAGTTCCAGCAATTACGAACTTTTGTATTTCACTGCTTTTTCTTTTACGACACTCCTTTAAACTTTTACCAATTTAAAATTAAGCGAGCAGGTAGAAATATTATTGGTTCTTTATTAACAAGCTAATTGCGAGGGTAAGATTCTCAATAGAATGAGAGTTAACGTATATCTGGGAAGAAAATTCGAAAGCTAACATCTTCACGGGTTTATGCTAGCGTGAAGTAACCAACTATATGTCGTGTAAGAAACCACAAACTTTATACGTTACGATAAAACTACCGCATCAAGGAGAATAAAAGGCCTTCGAGGAAACATTACGAAGGAGGAAAATACGTAGGTGAGACGCTTAGAAAGCTCGTAAAAAGAAAACTTGAAACAACAAATGCAAGCAGCCATTGTTCATACGAACATGTTTATTAAGTCTTTCAACGTGGAATACAAAATTCTTTGACAAAATATAATTTCAATAACAAAATATCTTGCATCGTAATTTTATTAAAACAAGAACATCTTTCTTTTCTCAACTTTCGTTTGGTCCAACTCCAAAATAGCTTTCCTACATTATAAGGTGTTAAAAGTTACTGTGTATAAAAATTCACTGCATAAATTATTCAAGAAATTTTATTACACGGAGTTATTCCCGTTCCTCATAAATGCGAGACAATATTTTCTTTAACGTCTACCTCGCACGAAAAAGATAAAAAAATCAGGTTTCATAGGTGTAATAAATTTATAGAAATACACCGTTCTTTAGAAATAATACAACGATAAGTACATTGTCGTTCAATTTGTTGCTTAACGAGTTAAAAGAACGATCTCGTTTGGAGTCTTTCTGTGCAGGCCGTAGAAGATTATACGATTTTTCAGACGCATATACGACGAACATATTCGAAGAAAAATGAGACTCAAGCTATTTGGTATCCGGGCAGAAGTCCCACTTCAGGCAGAATATAATTTCTCTTTATTGGATACGGTATATCGTTTTTCTCCTCAGGGGATAAGAGCACGGGAGATAAAGCCAAAATTCTTTTGATATCGAAATACATTGCGGAGAGGAAAGAAAAGGTGCAGGACAAAGGGGTATGTCGTTCGCGAAACGCTTCCTCTCACCCTTGTGTCTCAAACTACCGGAGTAAACTGTATTAGCCGGCGGCATCTTGATATCATCCAGAGAAACTTGCCAACTCCTTTATACAGACATTTATTTCCTGGCGCATCTGTTACGGCCAAGTGGCAATCTCGCAGATTGTACTACTTTGCTTTGCCTCGACCTACGTTCTTTGCTCCCCCTCAACAACCTCAAATAACCGAAGGAAAACATAATCGTGAGTCATTCGTTATTCCTACACGATCTGCTAATTGCTTTTTAGAGACTTTCCTCCAAATTCATTTTCTGTTTTGTGGGATACTGGGTTATGCTAAGTTAACTCTTCTAGCTTCACGTACTGCTCGAATAATATTTTATTTCTCACTGTTTGTTTTACAATAACGAATCATTTATTATAGACTGCACAGTGGAGCACAAAGTATACGTACACTTGAAATATAAATATAAAGCAGCAATGTTTTCTGTATCGTTAAGTACATTTAATCATATATAGCTGTATGTTAAACATTACACTTCCAGCAACATATAACCCAAAACCGACGATCATGTAGATGACAATGTAGTAACTCGAGTGAAAGTAAAATTCATTTAATTCATAAATCTAATTAATTCTAATTCATCTGCGCTATTTTGTAAATTTTAAAATATTTAAATATAAATGTTCTACAGACTCATTCATTGAATTCATATTCAGCCTTTATATTCGTATTCATCCATCTAATCATTCACCTACGATGATTTTTTACTTTTTACTATTTCTTCAACTTCAGTTAACTTTCACTGTTTCATATTTGTATTTAAACTATTACATGTCTTATATAAACGATCAATTTCGATACACATTTGAGGTAGTCCAGAATTAACAGTATTTGAAATTTTAATTAATTACGGTAGGAGTAATATTACCGACAAAGCAGTAAATTAAATTTGGCAAAATGGCAGTCGAGGTCTGAAACGCTTCGAAGAAAGAGAAACGGAAACGTGTTACATTATAGATACTACCTGTCTCGATCATTCCCTGAAAAACATTAACCACAACGCCGGCGTACAATAAAAGTCATCAAGAGACGGTAGAATACATTACAATTTCCAGGACAGAAATTTATGACCTGTCCGACCACCCCGCCCAGCAATCATCGACAAAAGTATGGTCTGTCCAGCACGCTTCGGTTCCTTTCGAACAACCACAAAGACCGGGAAGAAATTAGTGCTATTATTCTGTGAGACGCCGCTGGGATGGGACGAAGCAGGAATAAATCTTATTTTGTCGTATGTCAATACCGATCCCTACCTAACCGAGATGTTAATCAGCATTTAACATGAATGATTTCTTTCAATTCTGAAACTGTTTTCTTTGTCAGAATTGATTTATCACTGGGCGTAGATGAAGCAGATTACTGAACATGAAATTCATGAACGTGCATGAAATAGAGCAAACAGACCTTTCGAATTTACATATATTACTCACATAAAATGGCAGTCTATGAAACTTGTATTTTATAACTATACTTAAGAATATTAATTAGTATTTATGGGTTGCAAAATAATTGATAGTACAAAATAAAACTCACATTTTTGTTTATTATTCTTCACCATAGTAAATAGATAACAGACTCAGTTAAATTAACATTCAATATCTTAAAGTGCAAAATCCAGTCGAGGGTTAATATTCGCCGAAGGATGAGCAGTTCTGACTGGTGACAAAACCACAAAAGAAATTAGTAACATTATTCAGCTGACAAGGCGCAAGGGATTGCAAAGCGGGAAGTAAATCTTATTGTACCGGTATACTAGGATCATTAGTTATGATCTTTGTGCGAATGAATACGAAGATTAGTTGGTAGGCGTTCGTGTAGGCGGGTTGCTGAAATCCCTCGACAGAGTCGAGCATCTGGAGAATTCTCTTCTATGGAATTTACGTGGAATAGGTGAGAAGGGTTACACAGTCGGAAAAGTGTGGAAAAATAGGGAAGCTCCCGGGACACCCTGCTGTGGTCCGCTAATGGGAACCTTCCGGGTACATTCGTCTTTTTTCATGGACACTTTGACACGTTCTTGCTTCCACCTGGAACGGTCAATCAGCTGTTTGACGCTCGTTCCGCCATACTGGAAACATTACACTAAATCTTTATTTCCTTATATTTCTTGGATATTTTTTTTTAATGCGTTTGTAATGTGCACTCTTCACATTCATTTCTTTATATTTCTTAGATAAAAATATTTTTAGTCAAATTTTTAACATACCTCTTCGGTCAATATCGTCATTTATCGAACAGAACATTATTGTGAAATTACAAAAAAACACAAGGTATTTGAATTCTTAAAAAATGACAGTCTTTACCATAATATTCAAGAGTATATACAAACTTGTTAAATTATTTATATAATTTAGTATATGGAGTATAAGAGTTTACACAAAATGAAACGTCGATTATGGAATTCTAAACTGACCCAAAAAGGTTTTGTAATATTTTCGTTCAGATTTCTCTTGTAAAAGTTAATAAATTGATATCAATATAGAAGCGATAAATTTTGTTAACATCTTGTCCGTATTTTTTCACGCCGTAAGATTATCCCACTCAACTTATTCGTTCATAAAGATCGTACTCCTGGTTGCCGGATTAAGTTATGAGAAAGTCGAGCTGTTTTCCTAAAGTAGTTGACCGTATCTCGCGACACGATCGATGTGTGCGTCGTGTAAGAGGTAGAAGAAACATGTACCACTGTCGTTTTATATCATTCAACTTGTTCAACCTACATGAGAACGTGAAATAAATTGACGCAGCTCACCGTGGAATACAAAACAACGATATGTAACGCGATCGTATCGTAAACTGTAAGGTGTCGAGCGATCAAGTCTACGCTAAATACCTCTTTCACTCGATATACGCATATAAAATCAAGCAATTATACATATTTTAATGCGTTTATACTGTGACCGGAAAAAATAATCGTAAAAATTTCCTGATAACTTTTTTGATATTGTGAATAAATTTGTGTAGTTTGAACTGTAATCGGAAATACTTTGTGAATGATTTTTATAACTTTGAGGTGTTTGAAGATTTAATTTGGAATTGATTTTAAGGAGGATCAAGTGTGGTAACTTTGAGATTTGAGATTTTAGAATTTACAAGTGTATTATATTAATTGTAAGAAAATTTGATAGTTCACTGTCAGAACAGTGCGATACGAGAGGTGTGTATCAAATATACAGGAGTTTCGTATTTTCATAAAACTGACATCAAATAATAGTAAGGTTACGATACGATAAAAGTAAAGTCACCTGATATTCCATTACACTCCGTTTGCGACACGAGATCGAGAAAGTTGTAATGACGGGAGTCTGTGCATGAAACCGAAGACTTCCTGACGTCGAAAATATCAGTTGATATTTAGTAATTTTAATAATAATTTATAAAATACATGATTGTTGACCGTTGATGTGTAAATTCTATATCACACTGTAAAATTTTCTAGTTTTCAAGTTTTCAAGTTTTTACAAGTTTTTAAATTTTCAAGCTTTTAAGTTTTTACAAGTTTTCAGGTTTTCAAGTTTTCAAGATTTCAAATTCGCAAATTTAAAAATTTTAAAGAATCTTAATTCAAAATTTCTAACATCTCCAACTTCATAAAACCTCAAATTTCAAAATTTCACAAAGAATCTTCATCTCCATCTTCACAGATCCCTTCACAAGATTTTTGTATTTCAAAATTGTTACCCTCTGATAGTTTTAGCGTTAAACCCTTGCAAAAGCCAATATGGCGGTTCCTCGACTCCGTCACCATCCTCCAATGACGTTCTTCATACTCCAAATATCCGACAAGCAATATTTGCTCCCAACAGTACACAAACGCTGAATATATTGTCAATGCGTTTCATCTTCGAAGGATTAAAAGCAATCATCTCAGAATGATTACCATGTACTCCGTAAATGATTTCAGGACATACAGAGTGAACGACCATGTCAAACTTCCATTGGCGACTACCGTACTACGCCAACGACGTTTCGACGATCAGCAATCTCTGTTGGATTATTATGCCTGTCCATCAGCTATGATCATCGCGAACACGCCGGTATGCCGACCTCATTAGCTGCTTCGAGTCCGGCTTAAGCCAATGAATAATGGGGCCTCGACACAGTGCCGCTGTCATGCTCGCTCATATATTTCTTGAACGATTTATCGTTCACCTTTATTGGCCGTTCACTAAGTACGCTTTACAATCCTGCTGTCAGACGATGAATTTTTACGCCGAGTGACGCTTTACGATGCTCGATACCTAAACGAACGAGCATACTTATGTAAGTCGGAATCGAAACAGTGAGAAATTTTTTTAGAAATAATTGCGGATACTTCGAATCGAAAGTTTGCTGTTTTGTGTGTTGGAGGAAATTTATGAAAATTGGGATTTAATTCGTTGACTTCTGTTTTAGGTTAGGTTTTCTATACGTAATATACACATATTGGGTTTTCTACATTTAACATATACATATTAGATTTTCTGTACACAGGATGCATTTTACTTCCAATAGTAAAATGAGTTCAGATACAAAAAAGAATCAAACTCTAACCGAATGTGTATCTGACGAAAAGTTATTTTAACATCTCCGAATTGATCAAACCCCTTTTTTACCATCTCTTTGCAACATGTATAACAAATTCAGAAAACGAAAATTTGAAGTAAAGATATCGAAGCTTTGGTTTTGTGACCAAGAGCCTCGATTTTGTGCAACGTTGTTATTTTAGAATATTAAAGAGGACATTTCAAATGTAGTGTGATATTTATGGCAGTGTTTATTTACATTGGTGGTCACTTTGCTGGCTAACAAAGTTCAGACTATTATTAAAATGATCTATTGATCAAAATTTGCGTTGAAGTCCATTATATATGTATTAGATGTTTATTAAACATTTATGCTAACGAATACATATTAAATATGGTAATGAATGTGTCGATATGTTTGAATAAATCAGAAAACTTCGCAGAAGTTGCAGCAACGATATTTATGCTCAATATTTCTACCTATTAGTATGTTCAATATTACTAAAATATTTTGTCAATTTTTTCTCAAAAATTTATCACTGTTTATATTCGACCTGTGAAAATTTATGAGCAATGACGATTGAATGCTGTGAATTGAAGTAGTCATAATTAGAATATAATTATTCTAATATGATAAAACATGCTTCATAACTAGAATATGATGCAAATACAGGTCATTACAAATAGTTTCTGTCGTCAGATGATTGAAAGTAGCACTAATAAATAATTTATGGATTTCAAGTTCATTTTGTAATAGACTACATATTTTTTTATATCTTAAATGTGTAAACTGAAAATGTAATCTGCTTGCGATTTTCTTAAAAATTGTTATGCTATTCACCTTTACTATATAAAACCCTGAATCTATAATTTTTTATATAATAATAGTAACCCCTTAACCTATAATTTTTCAACAGTTACGTCAGAGTTAATTACTGCTGCAATATTAAAATAAAGAAAGAAGCTTGAAATGTTAGTCATGTCCTAAATTTAGCGATCTTTAATTGTACAAACTGTAACTGATATGGAACTCAGTTGTAACGCAAATAAGACTTATTTTTGCTATATTTGAACTATGATGTGCGCCATGAGTGTGTCTCCGTATTATAACCAAAGGGATATTATAATTTCACTGAAATACAAGGTTGATCACATTTGTGGATAGCATTCTGATTTTATGACATAAGTTATTGCACTTTTTCAGAGCTGTCTTATAAATTGTTTGAATATGTTTTGATACTTCAGAATCCTTAATTTGCTTACATAAGGTTTAGTACAAGCTTCAAAGTCGTAATGAAAAGTGACGTTAATTCAATATGTGACATTGATTACGTGTTTAAATCATTCAAACTTAATAGATGTTTTTTAACAAGATTTACATACATATGAAGTTTAAGTCAATTTAAATGAATTAGTTAATGATTCTAGTTTTTACTAAATTTAATTTTTAACAGAATAAAAGAATTGCAACTTTGAAGATATTGGTTACTATTATTTAATTACAGAACCTCGATGCTAAATTTCACGAATTCTTAAAAATAAAACAATACGAATTTTTGTCATTCAAGTTTAAATATTTTTAAAGAACGATCAACTTAAAAATAACGTCAGGAACACACAAATTCTAGGTACTTTTAAGCACTTTATTTTGGAAACCAAATTCTAAAAGAGGATTTAATTACACCGCGCAGTGAAGCAAACAATTCTCCTGCGGAAACATAAAAGAAAACTGTCGGTCCGCTTTTGTACGGAAGCAAAATAGTTGAGTAAAACGCGCGAAATTCGTAGCAGTGCACACATTTATGGATTCTAAAATGTACGCGAGAAGAAAAGACGATATAACTGATCATTTTGCATGTTCCAAATTACTTTCTTTCTATACTGAAAAAGAGCGAGTCAATTTCTCTTTTTCACAGAGGAGATATTTATTCTAACAGGTTAAAAAATTTGTACCTTGAAATACGTAAATATTACTGTTTACACACAACAGATCTTCAGATTTAAAATTCTTCACACGAAAATAATTTCAAACGAACGAAAACTTTTTTGAAATTAAATCTCTGGTACACGTTGTAAATGAAAAATGGTTCATTAGTTCGAATTTACTGCATAGAAATTTTTAATAAATGGCTTCTTACGAAAAATTTAAAGAACGTGGCAAAGTTAAATGATTAAACTTTTAATAGAGTGAAGAGTGAAGAGTACTGAGCAATAGAAAATAAATTAGAGCATTATTTCAAATTTTTGGTCCAAGTTTCGTGAAATGAAAATATTTATGTTTGTACAATACTCTAGCCAATTCCAATAAATTTCAATTTCAAGTGAAAATTTATTCGAGCAATAATTAAATAATAAATCATAACAAAATTAATAAATAATAAATCACAGTAAAATTGAAAAATAATTAAGAGCTCGTGCATGTATTACATGTCAAATAAAATGAAGTTTTATTTGAAACAAAATCTTAGTCTAACATTTCTAAATTTTGAATTATTTGATCACATATTGTTAGGTTAAAACTGAAATAAAAAATTGATTGATGTGTAAACTACATAACACAGCGATCTTTTATATAAAGAAAGAGTTACAATAGAGTTTAATGAAAGCTCCTTAATTTCTTTAATTGAAAACAAGGAATCCAAGACCCGCCATTTTGTCGAGTCCAGCGTTAATTTGTGCAACTTTAACGGGCACCATGTAGGGGTACAACATTGCAGCGCATATTTGCGATTTATTTATTGCACTACTGAAGCAGCCACGATCCTGTTGCATGTCAGCAATTGTCAAGAAAGGTATACCGGTTACGAAGATCACGGTCACGCTGGTATTCCGGCCTCATTAGCTGTTCGGGACCGGGCTTAAGCCAATGAATAATGGGCTTCGTCCCAATGCTGCTGCCGCCGCGGATGCTCGTATTTTTCTGCACGGACTTATTGCGCTGGTCCACCAAGTCACGATTATTTATACTGCCAGTTCAAGAACAGCTTTCTTGCCTTTTGTCAGCGAATAGGTGGTATACATCAAAGCCAACGGAACCTTAGATTTCTCTGACAGGTTACGATTCAACAGACTAAACAATAATTTGACAAACTTAAACAATCGCATGTTTCATCTCACTGCTCAACTTCTAAATATTTTCCTTCTGTAAAATTAACAGAACGTCCAAATTTTTGTGGTTATACAGACGGAAAATGTTGATAGGGGTGGCAACCACTCTGGGGTTTCTCTGGTAACTGAAGTTATTCTAATACTGTGAGAATCTATTATTTTATTATTGAATTCTGCATAGTACAGATTGCTATGCTATCATAGTTTACTATGGATTTAATTTTAGTAGAATTTATAATATTTTTCTGGCGAGAGGGTTTCGATGAAAAAACTGGTTAATAGATGATTAAAAAATTAAATCGTTTTAAGTTGTTCAAACATGAAGCACCTTTGAAAATTCATTTTGCTCTTGCTTGAATAATCTTACAAACGATGTGGATTTATGAGCCTCGTCTTAACAAAAGAATACGAATTAGTGTAATTTGTACAGAAGACAGATGATGTGATGCTTAAAATTTTGTCATCTGTACAGCCTTCAACACGGTTTTTCAAACGAGATAATTAAGAGCTCGAGTCCATCTTGAGAAATCGAATTTCAATTTCACTAACTTCTGAAAAATAATATATAAGAATTTGTTTGATATTAAAAAGGTACTAAACGACTTAATAACATACACCGTGTGTTAACAGACATTACGCAACACGAGATACCAGTTTGTCAGCATTCGTCATTTCGCAAGGAAACTATTGATTTCACGCGTTCAGCGATCGTTCATCGTGTCAGTAATTTAATGGCAGTCGTGAATAAGCCAAAGAGTCTCTTACCGCTTCGATGAACGGACATGGCAGTCCCGAGAAATTACTTCTTTCACATTTCATTTCGTGCTCGTTCTTCTGGGTGATGTCCAAGATACCGCCCACGCTACATCTATAAAAGCCGGCTGATATATCGCCTCGTTAATGTTTCGCTTCATCAGATGTTATGACTGAACATCTTTCACCCTGCCACTGGGTGGTCATTTCTGACTGCTCTTGTTGCGAAACCCACTGTTATAAATTATAGGGAACCTCTGTGCCGCGCATTTCGTCGTTTTGACCACATACGATCGCTTCATTTTTTTAGAACTTTATTCGGGAAAGCTTTTTGCATCATTACGCTTCGGGTACAGCTAATATTTTAATCGATAAACACGTTTGTCTGCTTTACATCTTGTTTTGGTGCATAAATAAAATGCCTCGGTTTTACATCAATCATGTGAAGTCTAAATATTTTCTATCTCTTTCATACATTGATAACTCTGCTAAATATTAAACGCAACTTCAATGTGTAAACAAAATTTTGTCTTAATATTTCAATATTTATAACAAATATGAATGTCACTTGAATACTATTTTTCATTTCTTACTTTTCATAAAAAGTTAAATATGGTCCTTTCAGGTTGCAATAATCTATAATCCATACATATATTAACATACGATACATCGTTGTATAAAAATTGAATTCAACTAAAATTAAGCTGAATTTAAATATTTAATTCAAATAAAAAAGTTGTTACCAACTATAATTGTTATTACAAAATTTGAATAAAACAGGTGTTATAATTTTCGATAGTCTTCGTAATCTGTGTTCATCTTCTCAAAATGTATTATGATGGAAATATTCTAAGGGGATTCAAATTCTACATTGTGTATTCAAAACGATTTGAAGCGATTGTCAACCGATCATTAATTATGTGATAAATGTTCACTTCTCATTCTGGAATTATCATCCTTCCCATCCAATTTCCTATTGATTCCCTGAACTTGACAGTCAATCTATGCGCATTACATAGGGGTTCGTCGTAGAGAACGTATTCGAGGGTGAATGCCTTACCCTTCGCTCTACACATAGGTAGGAAATGTGTATACACATGGATATTGTATGCACGTGTGTACGTGTGTATGCTCGAAAAACAGCGTGGGCCACGATCTCTGTAAAGGCGTCGCCGTTTAGATAATAACGCGCATTTTATCTCCCTCATAAAACCTAATTTATAGCCACATCCAAGTCTATAGGCGTGTACGAACAGCCATCGGGAATAGGAAGAGTTCTGAAAGAGACAGTGCCGTAATTTTCAGAGAAGGAGCTTCTCAATCCTCGTTGGCTGAAAAACGATTTCATCGCTTTTGAAATTTTCTGCCTCGGGCTCTCACTTTTCTCGTTGCGAGGAAACAATCGGAGTTAGCCATTATTTCAGATAATTTTAAGTTTAAAATTTTTAGTAAAATTTAACATTCGAAGAATCAAGTATAATGTTCGAACAAAAAATTTGTAAGCGATGGAAACTCTGAACGACATCAATTTTGACTTAAAATATTAAATTAAAATTTAATGAGAAAATTTAAGAACTTAGATATTTAGAAATCTAGAAATGTGGATGTTTGAGTATTTGAAAATGTATGAATTTGGAAATATAGAAATTTAAGTTTGAAAAAGTAAACTTTATAAATGCACTTTTATCTAAAGAAAACCTTCGTTTCACTTGTGAAAGCAATAAATAGCAATTTTTATTACCACGAAGCACTGCAGAAGTGCGTGTAGGTACATCTTTCAGTACAAGAATATAAACATTGTACGTACAAGCAACTTACATGTATCCCCACAATAATATGTTGTTATTTATGCTAATGCGAGCCAATTGAATCTTAAACATTCTAAAGTTTCGCTTAAATTATTGTGTTCGATCGTATCTTATTAAAAACTGTCCAAGTAGAAAATTCATGGTTACAGTACTGGACGAAGACGTAAAAGGAGGTTACATCAGGGAAGGTTGCTGAAAGTGAATAGCTCGGTAATGTTATATCAGTGTTGAAACGCTCCCTTCGGCATTTAGGTGACGAAAAATATGGACGTCCGCGCTTGTGTGCGCGCGCGCTTTTACGACGGCTGAATGCAGTTACCGACGATAAACTGCATACGTGTTTACCATATAATCTCCGATGGATGGCTATAAATTCGTGATTTACTCTCATTACCGCGCCTTTGAGTGTTACGACTTGTGCTTACGATACATAACCGCTTGGATAGTTTAATTTATTCATATTGCGCGCGCGAGCGCGATTTTCCCCCGCGACGTGTTCCACTTTACCGACCGAATAAAAGTTGTCCAATAACACGTACATACACTCGCTAATAAATTGTATGTTGCACGGTTTTCGGAAAATTTCATGACACGATCTTCTCATCTCTAATCGCATGTTTATGTATAACAAATGTTGTCTGCTTTATACAGGGTGTTACACACGTTTCTTCTCCACTTGCAGTTAGCTTACGAAAGAAAGAGAACAATATTTATAAAATATGAAGAAAAGAATGTGACTTTTTAAAAAACTTAAGGTGACCTTGACTTTGCCAAGAGGACAAACTGTTTTCAAAATTTGCTTTACTAATATTTATTGTGCACTTCATATCTTGTAAATGTTGTTCTAAACTTCTTTTCTTGAGGTGGCTGCAAACAGGAAAAAATCGTGAGTAACCTGTATACGTATATTACCAAAAGTGCGAATTGAGTATCAGTTTTATGAATTTAATGAAACATGCAAAATGAAAATCTCTATATAAATAATTTGTATACAAATAATTTGATGTATCTATATGTGAAGGTAATTTGAAATAAATTTTGTAATGTGTAGTTTTGTAGTTCATCAAACTCTGATATGCAAATATAAGAAAAATATCCATTAGATTTTATTTATACGTTTTAAATTTGTCTTTTATTTCATCTTTAATTTATGGCTGCTTAGCGCAGAAAATATTTAATGAGTATATGGAACAAAGCATAACAGGTTTTAATGATCTTGAAGTGCGTTATCAATGACGTCATTTTGAACGACTTTTCTTTGTATATAGAACTTGGTTTTAATTTCTGAGATGTTTGAAAAACATTTACAGTGTGCTACTTATTTATGAAAGGGCGTCTTTTCAATGGCCTTGAAATATATTGTCAAAGAAAAAATTCTGGTACTATATATTATATGTTTATAGTATACATGGTATAGCACATTACGACATATTACTGATTAGATTTGTTCATCTATGTTATTATAGTAAATACATGATAGTAGTAAGTGTAGTATGTTTTGGACAACTATGCTCATGTATGCAACCACTTTTCAATTTTGATCTTCAAGATGTATCATACAAGTTTTTTAAAGAAAAAAGGTGATATAACAGATATAATAGTAAATATAATATATATAGAAAGTAATTAAAATTTTAACCGAAGTTTTTTGCAAATATCTCTGAAAGAAAGATGGTTATAGGAAAATATTGCCCCCAGCAATATATTGCAAGATAACCTTTTTCTATACTCATATAAAAAATATTAAGTCCTACATTTTCGAACTGAATAAGAAATTTTATAGTTCAAATAATAATTTGAAAGTAATTTTTTGTGAATAGCTATCAAGCTCACGAACGAACAAAAGTACGAAAAAAGTGAGGTTAGGTTAAAACCAGCGGTGGAAGAATCGTAGTAGAAGAGAAGAATACATCACGTTCTCAGTTTATAGTCCGATACGCTGGTAGGAATTGGCACCCGTGCTGAGCTTTCCCGCAAAATGCAACGAACGCAGGGGTACGAGGCAACGAGATACGAGGCGTTATGGCTCTTCCTGGCTCGTAACCTCTGGTCATAAAGCTACTGCACGCTAAAATATTGTCCGCCGCCACGTCTCCACGCCTACGCGTCTATCCGTCGATCTATCTTAATGCTATTATTGTAATTTATTAGCGCCGTTCACGGAGAATGAATCGATACGACGTATTCGCTCCGAAAACGGATTACGGATAATTTAAAGCGATCAGCTGTAATGAGGTTATTAAATAAACGCAATACCAGATGAAATTGCTTTATAGCCATTTAATTTATTTGCTATGCTAAATTTCCAAATTATACGCAATTCTTTCTAATATTTTTTTGTTATTTACTTGCGAATTTCTTGCTGGCAAAGATATTTTAACCCTTTGCACTCGAAGGTGATTTAACCGTTTGCAAACTTTAAAACTTACAAGTTAAAAAGCTAAAGAATTCCTTTGAGGTTATTATAATTATACTAATAACTTCCATTATTTGTTTCACTATGTTTATCACACGTGTCATATTATAGAATTAAAAAATGCTTCGTCATTGCTCAAATTATTGTCTTAAAAGAAATGTTGAGTGAGTCACCTCTCAAAGGATAAAATTGATGTATACCTTCAGTTGTGTAGCATTTTATAATTTGAAATATTTAATATAGAAACGCTGGAAAAATATTTTTTTTATTATCTTAAAATATTTTCTAAGAGGCGTCTCTTACAGGTGTAACTGTCGCTGTGAATAAACTGGGCTTCTAAATATCAGTTGAAACGATATCGTCTAATAAATTGACGACCATTTCAGGTAATAAATTATTTCGGCGGATTAACTTTGAACATACTTATGTATGCTATTTTCAGGCTGTTTAACGCTCTTTGTATGATCCAACGATTTCAAGTGTGAAACGTTTGGCACGTTCAACGTGTAGGAACATAATAGCAGCAGATTTATGAAGCACTGTTTTCATACAAAATATTCATTTTGGCATTCTGTACGATCGAAGAAGCTGTTTATTAAATATATTTACAAGGACAAGGTACACAAATTGTACGAAGGAATTTGAATAATAAATTGTATGTGCTTCTTAAAGTGCATTGCGAGAACGACAGCTTTATTGGTAGCACATTTGCATAACAATAATTGAAATGTTCATCCTTCGTATTACAATTAGTCTCATCAAGTGTAGACAAATTATTAAATTGATGGGGTATTGGCACAGGTGGCGTTGCAATAAATAAAGCGAATCAGGACGCATAGATATGCCATACTAAAAGAAAAATGGTTATAGCGTTGGAAATTCAGAGGTTTTGAACTTTTATGTTTTCACTTTAAAATTTAGAAATATGGGGATAATTATAAAAATATTGAACTTCAGTTGTGATAGTTGGAAATTTAGGAGTTGAGAAATGTGAAGATTTTACAGTTACAAATTGTTTAAATTTTAAATATTTAAATTTTTTAATTTTTCAATTTCTGAATGAAATTCATATTCTTACATTTAGAAATGTAGCAACTTCCTAATTTAGGGATTTCAAAATTCAGATATTCAAGAATTCAAAATTACAAAAATTCAGAAATTTAGCGATTCAAAGATTCAGCAAATTCAGCAGATTCAGAGAACTCAGAAAATTCAGAAAATTCAGAAAATTCAGAAAATTCAGAAAATTCAGAAAATTCAGAAAAGTCGGAAAAGTCAGAAAATTCAGAGAATTCAGAGAATTCAGCAAATTCAGAAAATTCAGAAAATTCAGAAAACTCAGAAAATTCAGAAAATTTAGCAAATTCAGAAAATTCAGAGAACTCAAAATTCAGAAAACTCAGAAAAGTCAGAAAATTCAGAAAAGTCAGAAAATTCAGAAAACTCAGAAAATTCAGAATAATTCAGAAAATTCGGAAAACTCAAAAAATTCAGAAAACTCAGAAAAGTCAGAAAATTCAGAAAATTCAGAAAATTCAGAAAATTCACAAAATTCAGAAAACTCAGAAACTCAAAAACTTACAAACATACAAACTCCGATCCTCAAAAATTAAAACCCATAAAAACCCCAAATTCCCAAATTGCCAAATTTATCGGCTAACTACCCAACAGTGCCCGCGAGTGCACGTCACTTGCCCATTACTGCCACGTGAATGCGCATGCGCATACGCAAGCGTTGTCACAGCACGTAGTTAAAACTACGCTAAAGATCAATTACAAAATTAATTTGTTGCTTCGCAATTAAAATCGTATGCGACAAATCATTGCATTAACAGGGCAGGATAGTTCGAGTCAAAGTTCACGATTTAGAGAAGATGTAAGGCGCATGTAAACGCACATGCGTATGCGCAAGCGCAAGAACGCACGAGCGGGCGCGATATTATTATCCAGTGATTCATAGCGCGCATTCATAAACGTTCCCAAGCTGTATAACGGCGCGGTATACAGCGGCATGTATCGATTAACCTCGCTTCCCGACGGGATTTACAACCGGCGACTAAATTATTTAAAGTCTTCATTTGTAACGCGATGGATGAACGGACACGAGCTGGAGACCACGTAACCAGTTCTTCTTCGGGCGACCGTGTATGCTGCTGGTACAATCGCTGACAAAAGTTCATTACATTCAGCCCTTAAACCTTACGAAATGAAAGTTTGCTTTTTAAAATTAAACCCCTTATCTTCCTCTTATTTCGAAAAACTTGGTACGTGTAATCTACTTTTGGAGCTTGATCAGTCAAACGTTGACAACTAATTACATAGTCATTTGTGTAAGAAAATACGCGAAGATCATGGATGAGAAGATGGCGGACTGTACTTGGAAAGTGTAAGAGCGTAACTGTGGAAAAGTGAAAATGGGATGATTCATATAGCCGCATTATATCAATGAGCTTTTGCTTATGAGTATACGTAACAGAGATCGTCGGATTGTGTGGCGTGCTGCGGCTGCCACCGTCCACGCCACGTACGTTGAAATGCTCCTGCAAAGGAGTAGGAAGGTAGAAGCAGAGGAGGAACTGATCGGACAAGAAAGAGATAAAGATGAAAAAGTAAATGGAGAAAGAGAGGAAGGAAGAGAAGAGAGAAAAAGAGAGGAAGAGAATGTTTCAGGCACCCATGGAAGGCACGTAGTGCACAACGTCGGCGAACTCGTGTGTGTTCCGTGTTCCAAATGCACGGAACAAGCGCTGCTTGTCCGCGGCCACCTGAGTTATGATCGCTCTGTGCCCACCCTGCCTGCTTGCTTCACTGCTCGGCTGCCTACCTCCTCGCTTCTCTAACTGCCCTCTTCTTCTTCACCCTTCTACTTTCACAGCGGCCATCTTAACTCCAGAAACCGGTTGGCTCACTTACCATACTCCACATATACCGCGGATACACACGTGTGAACCCCGACTGTACAGTGTTCTGGGACATCGCTGATCGCAGCGCCCTCGGAAGTCCTTTTGCGTCTAACCGACGTTAATGGCCCGCCGTGGCGCGAGTTCCTTTGTACCGTTTAATAACGTCGTTATATTACAGCTGTCTGGATAAATTGATTTTTAAATTCCGAGACATCGACCTTCACTTTTGTATATCTTCTTGATGCTCCTTTATATTGGATCTAACAAACATTTTAATAGTTGAGGTGAGTAGAATCTCATTCTCTGCGCACTGGGTTAGTCATCAACTCTGAATCATACACCTGATCCATTAGTTCTAACAATGTCTAACAATTTCTATTGCTCTTAATACCTATTTTGGGGAGCTATAAAATTATTTACAAAAGAGCAGTTCGAGCAACCTATTAATAAGTGAAGTATTGTAAATTATTGAACACCAAAACCTGACATTTAGCTCTAGTTTACACTGCATGATCGATACGATCGAAGTTTGGTTATATCCACACAGGACATTTGAGAATTGATATCTGCAATTACTTTTATATACTATAAATGTACCATTGCACAATTAAACAGTAAAATGTTCGAATAACTCATTGTCAAACCAAGGAATTCCCCGTACATATTTCGAAACACAGAAGAAACATTCCACTGTCAGCGACTCGCAAGACAATCCTAGGAATTTATTATTCAACCGAGTGATTCGATAGAATTGCAGGAAAAATAAGACACGATCACGAAGAAGCATGTAAAATCGTTATTTAATAAACTCGAACGATTGTACACATTGTCTCGGTAAAGGATAAGACACTTTAATGCTGGTTTCGATGGCTGGACAGAAGATTTATCTTTCATTAGAGTGTCATTTGCATTGAATAGACACGTTATGAGCGAACGGGTTGCTTATTAATTGTTTGTTCCTGTTCCTTGTCCAGTCAGTGACGCCGATACTGCCTCGGCTTGACACTTTGACAGGCTACGCTGTAGATATTACAGAGGTTTGTAGCAGGAGCGTATCAAACCGCGGTGTGCGAAAAGGTGTAAGAGAGGCAACCGCAGCCCACGGCAACGAGGCGTGGTCGCCGCAATTACCTCGATAGAGTTACAAGACTCGTTTCATGCTCTCGCACAAATTTATTAGCCCCATTCGCGTCAGTTTAATTACGAACACGATCCGCCGTGATTCTTTCTCCTTTACCTTCCTCTCTCTCTTCTCTCTTTTCTTCTGGTGAAAGCGTACAGTCGTTGCTACCACATTATAACACTCGCAAACTTTATTTGGAAATTGCACGTTCGCATTTTTGCAACGGGTCACAGCTGAAATTATATTAATTTTGCATGACTACGAACTTTTGCAACTCTTTCCATCGTCTTAGGACTTGTATGACTACCGGGAACACGACTTCTACTATTAGTCTGTCCACCCACTATCAGTCACTTTATTCCTTTACAATTCAACTGCCTAGTCACTTCAGTAGAGTCACATATGGCAGTACGGTGACATAGTTAATGTCACTTGGAATTTTCATGGTTTCGTGTGAATGGTAATCGTATCACTGGTCAGATGTTAGAGGTTGATTAGTAGTGGCAATAACGAGGAACATTATGCATAAATGTTTTATTATATGAAACTGTTGGAACAACTAGAAAAAGGTTATTAATAAAGTTTCTATTTATTAATTACTAATTTCTTTCTAAAATTCGTTTTCACACACGCAATGTGAATTGGTCGTTTAAATAGTCATAAAAGAACATATTTTACAAGATTTCATGTGAACAAACAAATTTAACAAAAGTAATTAATATTTTCATTAATAATATCTTGCTGATTATTTGAACAAGAACAGATTACAAGTTGCAAAACAATATCTTTTAAAAAAGAACAGCAAGTGGATGTTGATAGCAATAGAAGTTGGATTTTTCAATGCAATTCAGGAAATTGTATGAAAAATAGAGTTACGACTATATGAAGACATAAACAGTATTATGTAAATTTAAAATATTTGTTATAGCAGTGTAACGAAGCTGCGGGCTATGAGCCTTGATATCAATTGCGTCTATTTTATACCCGATGCATTCCTTGAAACTCGAGTAGTAATTAGTTTTACCGCTAAATGCTTAAAGGAACTTGAGAGGTTACTAACTGCTTTCCACCTACGCAGATCTACCTCCTCTTTCTCTTCTTTCAGTATATATACCTACTTCGCTCCCTCTCTGTTAATCTATCCCCTTTTCCTTCCCTTTCCAGCAACTTGAATCCAAGTATCGCCAGTTACCCTGCTTCAGCGCTAATTGTGAGCAATTAAGCGAGGCAAAGTCACGAGGAATATTATGAAATTAATTATATCGTGAGATTGAAGTCAGAGCCGGTGTGCAAGGTGTAGATAAGCATTTAAATTGACGCGCTTCTGAGGTATTACGTAGTATAGCCTGTACAAGTAGAACGTTTCCGATAAATTTGCATTTTATTGCCGTGCAGAAACAGCTTTTACATACACGTACGATAATGTCTATTAATGAGTTAATTATTTCAAATTTCACCAACGTTTTTCGCGACCGAAGCAACAAATTTTGCAATTATTGCCTATATGCGCAAATGCTCGGCATAAATTTGAAGCTTAACAATTTATGGCGGTACGATTAAAATAGATTTAATTGTTAATACGATTTCGCGTTTTCTCAATGATTCGTTTATCATTTTATTACGAATCGAACTGTTCTTTCTTCGATTTCATGAAATTGTTCAAACCTTAACCAAAGTACTTTTACTTTCAAATTGAAAATACACTAGAGGAATAAATGGGTGCAGAATGAAATGCAAAACTAACATTTACTTTTTATTAATTAACTACAATTACTTTTTATTTTAATAAAAGATGACAGACATTTCGACAGAAGTTTTACAAGGAAAAGATACATTTATGTAATTATATTCTGAGGTTATAAAGTTTCAGAATTAAATATTAAACCTCACAGTTTATTTTATTGATCGTACTGCTAATACGTTATTTTCATCCAGTATTACAATATCACTCAAATGTCAGTTGCTGAAATAAGCTAAACTTTGTTCAGACAGAAATGATCAAATTCGTAATAACATAAAATTACAGTCACCTCCGCTAAAGTTAGATCGAAATGATGTAACTGTAGCTACAGAAAAAGACAAACATCTTGCATATTTAACATGTTCTTAAATAATTGCTGCCACTCGAACGAACTGACACAATTCTTCCAAGAATACAGAAATATTTTAAACCAATTATTCTATACCTATTGCACCAATCAACCATTTATAATAAAATATATTTAGCGAACATCGAGATGGGGACATTAACATTACAATCGTTGGTGATCGAAGACTTTTCTGATGTACTTTTCGCTGGGTATGTTTCTTTGTATAAGAAAATGTGCGAAAATATATTGTAATAGAATCCTTTGCAAGATTCAACAGCAAAGTAACCTTATGTAAGACAGTTTCACCCGCAAGACAGTTTCAGAATGACCCAGCTGGCAAAATAAATAAAGGTTGTGAATAGAATTCAAAGGGAAGAGAATCATACGTTAAGTAAGTATAAACAGGGATAAACATAGGTGAAATGGAGCTCAAAGTGATTTAGCCGACATCTCGGATCAAAAACAAGCTGGGCAGCGACCCACAAAGGTGAAAAGGTAGTAGGAACATTCGAGAAGGTTAGTATAAGCGTGGCAGTGGACGTCGAATCGCAGCCCCTCCGCACCCGTAGAAGACAAATCGTCCCCGGTGGGTGCAAACGTCGTAATTATCGGAGGCGGTAATCTCTTGACGTGGAATGGTAGGAGGAAGAGGAAGAGGCGCTCAGTGAAAACTGCGTGACAGAGTGGCTCGGCCTGTTCACCCTTGGCGTCCTCCGAGTTGGCGTACCCTTTTGCCCGAAGTGTCGGCCATACATTACCGCCGTTAGAGCCCGCCGGCACTATATTATTCCTTGACATGGCGTGGCGTGGCGTGGCATACTGTAGAACGACGCGCGGTATGAGCAGAAGAGAAGCCAAAAGAGAAAGAGCGAAACGTGGAGGAGCGGGGAATAGGTGGCTCAAAGAAGAGAGGAATAAAGCGGAATGGTAGAGGAACAGAGCAACAGAGACAGAGGAGCGGTACACTCGACTGCTGATAAACTACCCTCCACACTCGCTTCGCAGGTATAATAAAATTATATCTGGCCGGCTGTATCGCGATTCTGGCTGCGAGCGGCAAAGTCGGCACAAAGTTGCCGTCTGCGCGCCTACGGCGGCCGTGATAAATAACACCATGCTGGCCGAGAAGCGGCGGGCCCCATGTGCACCGTCTTGACTGCACGTCGCGCCATCTCGAATCATGGTTGCCCCACGCTATAACCAAGCTGGACCCCTTTCAGAGCTGCCTACTACACCATGCTTGGACTTCGAACTCGTGTATACTATGTATTACCTCTCAAATGGCACGAGGGTTCCTTGTTTTGACATTTCGAGAAGGTGCCCATTTCGGGATTTGACGATATTGTTGGGATTTCACAGCAAGTTCAGAGTAACTTATTGTTACAACTGCAACTCCAAGGTGTGACGCTAGGGTACATGTTCCTTTCCTCTTGCAAATCTGACTCTTCTAGAGTTTCGGTAGCTTTAATACAAGCAAAGAAGGTTACTGTTGAAGAATACATTTTGAACTTTCATGGTAAACTTTGTTATAGAACGATACTATATATAAACTTTATTATACAACGATATTACTGTTCACTGTTCTCTTCGTGTTGGGCAGATACTTTAAGTTGTTGATCGCTTTTCAACCAAAAACAACTTACGCTATACATTAAAGCATTGAACAAGAAAATCTGTTAATACGGTTTTGTACGTGTTCAACAGCTGGTTAGTAGGTTAAACGGTATGCTAAAACCTCACGCTTCATAACGGACAATCGCACAGTGACATGTCACGATGTGAAAGCACCCATTAAACCTCAACATTTCCCCGCTAGTGGCGCCACATAAAATGGCCAGTCCGAAACATGCCTAACACTTCTCGTATCCGTATCTTCAAAGTCCATCCTGTTTCTTCTCGTTCCATAAGCCTGGCAACGATCACACCACGGACAGAACTATCGCCAGAGGCTGAGCGGCGTGCACTTCTCTGTGCGCTTCGCTTGATTCGTTCATAAATTATAAGTCTTAGGGACGCGGCTCTGCTTGAAATACTGGTACTGACATGCGTGGTGGGACGCGGATGTATAAACGCGCCGACGAACTGGAAAACGACGCGCCGGCTTTCGGAGCAGAGATGTCTGAAACGTTCGTTCCAGTTAGCGTGGAACGTCGTATGTGCGACGTGAATACGACATCGCGTGACAGCCCGCTCGTACACTCCACCTCGTCGACTTTATCGGACGCGATACCGTGATTCAGGCATTCGACGATGGTACACACCGTACACCCTGGCACTTCACGAAGATGAATTTATCCCTTTTTGAAATACGCTCTTTCCAACTGTATACTTCACATCGATATTGTTGCATATCGATTAACACACGGTTTTCGAAAAAGAATTCACGATAAATTCTCAGGGAAAATATTGCGCAGAAAAAATGCATTGACAAAGGATTTTAACATCCTATGACTTTTTGGCGTTTTTCGTGCTGAGATGAATGTGGATTAAGAATTAAGGGTACAGGATGATTAACTCCTTGCCTGATTCATGACTCACAATTCAAATGCCATAATTTCTACTGAAATATTTAGTAGTTTCAATTTGCATAGTCAAGGGTGAAGGGTGCGGAGTGCAGGATTAACTCCATTCTTTGAATGACGCACTAATGTGATAAATCCTGCTGGGATTTGCCATACTCTTTAATTCGAACTTAGGGTCCAATTATAGTTTGCATAATCAAGAACGAAAGGCACAGGTTGGTCCACTCTTCGTCATACTTTAAGTGACGCACTTACTGTGCTCTTCAATTTGAAATTATAGTTCAACATTTGCAAAGTCAAGGATTGCTGAAATTGATATAACATTTAACAAAATTTGACAGAATTCATATAACTTTGTTTGTTTGAATATACAAGTGGACAATTAACACTGAATTTATTATTATTTCTTCTGATAAATTAAGAGGTTAAGAAAGTTGAGGATAAATGGTGTTAAATAAATAATCAAGTTTTTCATTCATACCTTCTGGTAAGTTTGGCCCCAACCTTTTAGCCCTTTTACTCGTTTTGACATACTGAATAAATCCTATTCATTTCTGCAAGTTCCGAAATATTCATGAAACTGTTAATACAACATGGCAACAAAATTTTGTACAAAAGTTTGGCATTAAATTCTGATAACTATGTATTTCGGTGTTTCTTCAAAAGCTGATTTGTGGGATTTATAACGCTGTATGCATTGTTTATGAAAGGACCCAATAATCCAGGGCCTAGAAATCCAAATCTAAATTGACAGGGCGGTGGAAAATCTCCGATGAATCGACCCATCCGTCAATGTTCAAAGTACGTTCAAGATCCATTACCAAACGTGTCTAACGATTAGCAAATACCGTCGTTGCCAATGACAAGCAAACAAATCGCGGATTATCCGGGAACATATCTCCCCAAGGGGTACTTACTAACTACAACGAGCCAGCCTGTACACCCTGGAACGTGATTTCTCTGTCGTGGCTTATGTCACCCTACCTTTTCACTAATCTGTCAGGTGAGAAAGGCAACACCAGCTTCCTAGTGGGAAAGGTCTTTAAGGAACATACGCTTGAGTAGTTACGAAGAAAATAACTCCGATAATACCTTTTTCAGAAAGCCTTGAAGATTTTTAATTGAATACACATTTAATCAGCTGTGAAACGTTCAGCAAATTTAATCTACTGCGTCCACTAAATTAAATCGATTATCAAATGTTATAAATTTGAAATTTAACTTGACTACAAAATTTTTGACATTGAGCTTTCAGATTACTTTATGCTTCATAGATGTTCTGTTAGTATATGTAGATGTTTTCATTCTTCAGATCTTTATGCACTGAATGCAAATCCGAAAACTTTCACTAGCTCTTTCTGACAAATTCGATTTTGCCAAAGTATGTAAATTTCAATTGTTCTGAACTAGTAATAGGTCCAAATGTTCTGAATTTCCCCAGAGCCTGCAAATAGAGCTGTAGCTAGGTGTAACGATAATTAGATCTGACTCACGTCTTACATCTGTTTTAGCTCAATTCATTGCAAACGTTGGATATCTAACGGTAACTTCATAGGAAAGAAGAAAAGCGCAGACAAAGTATTTACCTTCGGGTGCTAATAAAATAAGTGGTTCTAACGTTTCCACTCTATAATTAGAATAACAGTTACAAGTTACTGCTACTCAGAAACGAATACAGTTATTAATAATAACCTTCATAATCACATATACCCTTATTAAATCACTGAATTCACTGTCTAATCTCTACCAAAACACTTCAACCGAATCGTTACTTCTTTAAATACCAAATATTCGAGGTAAGAGATCACAGTGAAAGGATTGGCTGCACATAGTTCCAAAAGCGTTCTTGACACGATGTCCGTAGTAGAAAGTTTGAAAGGGTGCACGTGAACAAAGTTAACACAGTCATTTCGAAAACTCTTCCGTCAAACATAGCAAGTAAAGTGGCAGGCTAAACGAGACTCGTGAATGCTCCACGTATTATATGCATGGAGATAATATAGAGCCTCAGGGAGGTGGTGGCTGACTGAGTTTATTCCGAAAGACAACAATAGAATGCATCGGTAGAGCGTATTGTATGCAGGAGGGCGCGGTATGGTTCACAATACCTGCTGCATTATGTATCTCATGCCGGTAGTTATCTCTGTGTGTTGTAATTCTAAACAACCGTCTATACACGCGCTTTGTGTGGTGGCTATAATCTCAGTGGCGTAGCATGGGTCACTTATGGGTGGCCTAGATCGCTTCTAACAGCTTTTACCTGTTACTTTACCAAAATATCTTTAAGCTTTTCATTGTTTTCAAACTTATTCAATTTAGTGCTAATTTTATTTTTCTCAAAATGCATGTTTTCTGATTTATTATATCTGTTTTCAAGTTGAAAATGTTATTCTCATATTTATGGATTAATTAAGAACATTTCAGTCTTTTGGATTTTGTTGCTTACTCTCCCTGTTTTTGACATATGATTGATAATGATGTTTTTTGAAATTATATTTAAACATAATTGAGTAATGGTTCATGTAACTTGTACTTTACAGCACAAGTTCTTTTCAACGAAAGAAATTATGAGAACAAAGATGAATGTCCAACATGAGTTTATGAATGAATCTTTGAACATAGCCCAGTGATTAGATGAATGAATACTGTTAAACATGAATTTTGTGAATAATTATCAAAGAACGAATTTGTAACATATGCCAAGAATTGAATGTGATATAAAATGAAAGTGAAAGAGCTCTCATTTCATGAATACAAACAAAAAATAAAGTTTTAAAGGCTGATCAAATTTTCCAATTAACGTCCCTTTACAAATATTTTTAACTTGAGATAGCAAAGAGACATTATTTTTATGTCTCTCCCGTTTCACAGCAAATGCGTTCGTCTGATCTCGTTCTTGTTCATTTATAAGAATATCCGTGTTATAAAAAGCTAGCAGTCAGCAGTGAGTAGGTAGATACCCTCAATGTCGCTTACATAAACCGTAATAGGAACAGAGACAGAAATACAAAAACGGTGCTTTGAGAACCATGAGAAAGGAAGAAAATGGGTGCATAAATCTGGACAGTCGAGGGAACATCGTCTAGCAGCTGGTTTCCGTCACTCATGCGGTTCCTTTGATCTTCCGCGTGTCTACCCTCTACTTAAGTGAGTTTTCTTAACTTAATTTCAACTCGCTCAATGCACGTAAATCGCTGCAGTTGCAGGGAAATGTCAGTCAGCAGGATTTTTGAATTCGAAAAACTGAATCTCCTGTTTTACGAATTTTTCGCTGTTTTATTTCATCTTGTCATACATTGCGCACTCTGTTTTGTAACATTTGATAGCTGTTTTATATCTTGTACACCGAGAAACTGAATATGCATCGAATACGCTGAACAATTTTGGGGTTTAATTGGAAAGAGCTAAATGTTTCTCTTTATTAAAACTTTATTTCTTATTAAACTTAGAAAAACTTTTCAGTACGAAATATTCGTATATGAATTTAAAGATATTAAAAATATATAAATACAAATTTTTAAATAAATTGCTTCCTTAATTATTTCATCAAAAAATATAAATTATAATTTTTATAAGATATGAAGATTTTCTTTAAGTATTAAAATGTGTATTTTTTGAAAATGAGAACACATGAATGAATGAACAGAATCCGAACGGATGAGTAACAAATGGGATCAGACACAAATTATACGAAATGTGAAAAAGATAGTTTCATCGTGTGTATTTAGAGACTCAGGAAATGATCGTAATAAAGTCACAAAGATAGATGGCAAGACACGAGTAGAACTAATGGGTAGGTTGCATAATCAAAGGCATGTAATGCCAACACCCTCTTTAATTAAGCCTCTTCTCTAATCCTCAAATGTGGGACGTTCGTTGGCAGCAATCTACAATGTCGCTGACATTCGAAAAGACACGAAACAAGCCGGACACAGGTGTGTCATTTATCATTCCTATAATTAAGGTCGGCGTTTCTTTTCTTTAATTGTTTATCTTCACATTCGCTACATCCTGATTCGGAACGAGCGTAACAAATTTTCAGAAACTATTAAGTACGACGTTTCGAATAAAAGAATTCTTTTTCTGTAATTTATGACATGCCTTTTCACTTATTAATAGCATCAATTTATACTCATTGTGAATTGTATGTAAACTAAAATTCATTTAGGTTAAATTAGAAAGAATAGATTTATTTTTTGATTTATACAATGAATTTTAATTTTACTATTAAATATGTGGAATAATGAAGTGCCTTGTGTTTATGCAGGGTGTTCCTGTAACGTCACGCATGTATCTCAAAAATACCATCTTAAAGTAATTTGTAGATGCACAAATTATAATTTATATTTCAATTATAAATTACAACTAAAAAGTACAAAAATTTTGTCATAGTTGAATGACAGGTTATATAAATTGATTGTAACAGGACTATAATATAAAAATCGATCGTTGGCTCTAAATCTTCAAGGTTTTTTACGAAAAAGGAATATAAATTTGTTTTTTCTCTTTAAACCGAAATTTTTCAGACTTGTGTCTAGCTGTTAACTGAACCGTTTATCTGACACCAACACCTGACACGTTTGCATTGTACATTTCGGGTGAATGGGGGTTTTACCAGAATCCAGACATATTTACGAACCATTGTGACGTTACAGAACGTGACTTCACTTCCGCTGGAATAGACTTGCGTGAAATTCATGTTACCAGAGCGCATTATGGTAATAGGACTGCTTTTTGTTACCAACGAATAGGATTCCAATACTTTATTTGCTTGCTCGATGTTTGGACTTTCAAAATATTTACTATTAACTGGAGAAGTCAATAATATATTTTATTACATTATACAAATAAACTGAACACTTAATTTCGAAATGAAATACTTCATACATTATCTCACATATTTAATAGTAAAATTAAAATTCACTGTATAACGTCAAAAAATAAATCTACTCTTTCTAACCTAATTTGACTTAAATGAATTTTATTTGCTTGCTCGATGTTTGGACTTTCAAAATATTTACTATTAACTGGAGAAGTCAATAATATATTTTATTACATTATACAGATAAACTCTTAATTTCAAAGTTATAGAACATAATATGTACAGTAAATTAAATTGTAGAAAATACGTGACAATCAACATAATAAAAGATACGAATTTCGCAGCTCCATACCGATATTAACAGTAATATTAATAATCCCATCGATAATAAATTCCACAATAAAATACAAAAATTGAAGTCCGTCAAAAAGTATTATGCCGTTAACTCTTTTTAATCTTTCCGTAATTTTCCTCAAAACGTTTCTACGAAGAACAATCCGGATTAACAAGGCTAAAGTACTTTGTATTCCAGCTCACAGTAAATACCTGCTTAAAGAACATTTACGTGCAATAAGATAACTGACATTATCCCAGTTCCTGTGAAAGAATTAACAGCAAGGATAATGAAAATCAGTTGGAAATCATGACAGTACTACGTAAACGGACTAATTCCTTATTCCGCACCATTCACATTGCTTGCGTTGTGAACAAATAGGTAACTACAAATGAAAACAAATGCTAACTATAAATGAAACAGGAAAACCGCCTACGACTTCTGCAAGTATAAAAATTTAAATTTTTATTTGCTTTTACGGACCTTTCTAATTGTGTTTGCGCGATTCTAGTTGCTTTGGAGTTTTAAAATGGCTGAAGTTTAATTTTTTATGAAGCGAGGTTGATAAAGGGGATGCTGTTTAAAATCTGGTTGAGGTCAGTATTTTGTGTACCTACATAGTGGTATTAAATATTTTTCTTTATCGTTTGCTCTTCGATTTTAGAAATTTTCCAAGTCCCAAATTTGCTAAATTCCACATTTGCCAAATTCCAAATTTTCCAAGTTCTAAATTTTCCAAATCCATAAATTCTCAGATCCCAAACTTTTCAAGTCTCAAATTTGCTAAATTCCAAATTTTCCAAGTCTCAAGTTTGCTAAATTCCAAATTTTCCAAGTCTCAAATTTGCCAAATTCCAAATTTCCCAAATCCATGAATTCTTAGATCCCAAATTTTCCAAGACCCAAATTTACCAAATTCCAAATTTCTAAAATTCCAAATTTGCCAAATGCCAAATTTCTCAAGTTGAAATTTTCCAAATCCAAAATTTCTCATTTCCAAATTTCCCAAATCCCAAATTTCTCAAGTTGAAATTTTCCAAATTCAAAATTTCTCAAATTCCATATTTCCCAAATCCCAAATTTGTAAAATTCCAAACTTGCCAAGTCCCAAATTTTCCAAAACCCAAATTTCTCAAGTCCGAAATTTCCCAAGTTCCAAATTTCTAAAATCCCAAATTTCCCAACTTCCATATTTTTCCTTAAATCCCTAGTTTCCCAAATTTTTTCCAATTTCCAAATCTCCCATATCCTCTACTCCTAAAATACCAAAACTCTGAAATCCTAAAATTTCCAACCATCAAAAGAACCAAACTCGTAAGCTTACTCCATCCTAAATTTTCAATCCTCAAACTCATAACTCTCCAAAACGGTTTCAAAATTTTCCGCAAAATTCCTATTCCTCCACCAATTTTACTTCACCATCCCCCAACTTTACTTCAATCACCAAATATTTTTAAACTTCAATAACATTTTGATAAACACCGATACTAATTAAGTTGATCAAGTTAGGTGATTCACCCTGTAGCAAAAGAGTGAAGGAACTGAATAAGTAGAAAAAGTGTAGAAGGAAGAAGAAGAAGAAGAAGAAGAGAAGGATAAAAAGGGAAGAGACAGATTCGCCTATCCCGTGTGCCTGTCCCGTTTGTCCGTGCACTGTCGGCGGTATGCTTCATGTCGAGCTGACAGCTCGTATCTACATTCTGCCCGCGAGAATCTTTATAAGCGTTCGTGGGCGAGTGACGAGCTCGATGACTGGCGGGCGTGACGCCTGCTGCCTTGCCTGACTCTGCTTGACTGCCTTCCTTCGTACCTCGTTACGACGTGCCACGGGGGCTGACACGAAGGGCACGGGGAAAGGAGTTACGATGCTTAGCTATTGCACGGGACAAGCGTTCGATCTGACAGTCATGAATTTCCGTCGGCTTTCATCGTCCTTTCCGTCAGCTCTCTGTTAGGAACTGCTCCACTATGCCTTGATCGGCTTGTTCTACACGCTCATCTGTTTCGACCCACCCATGTCCTCTTGATGTTATTGTCTCTCTTCATCTACCATGTTCTCTTTCTCTTCTTACGCTGGCGTCAATGTGCATCTTATCTGCATTCGTCACGGCTAATTAGTTCGCTATTTTTATTTATTCGGAAATTACCGATTTGAAAAATATGGGAGTTGGGAAATTAGAGATTAGGCAAATTTGGCATTTTAGAAATTTTGGATTTGGAAAATTTCAACTTGAGAAATTTGGAATTTGGCAAATGTGGGATTTTAGAAATTTGAAATTTGGCAAATTTGGGACTTGAGAAATTTGGATTTTGGGAAATTTGAGATTTTAGAAATTTGGAATTTGGCAATTTTGGGACTTGAGAAATTTTGAATTCGGCAAATGTGGGATTTTAGAAATTTGGAATTTGGCAAATTTGGGACTTGAGAAATTTGAGATTTTAGAAATTTGGAATTTGAGAAATTTGGGATTTGGAAAATTTCAACTTGAGAAATTTGGAATTTGGCAAATGTGGGACTTGGAAAATTTGGGATCTAAGAATTTATGGATTTGGGAAATTTGGTACTTGGAAAATTTGAAATTAGGCAAATGTGGGATTTTAGAAATTTGGAATTTGGCAAACTTGGTACTTGAGAAATTTGAGTTTTGGAAAATTTGGGACTTGGCAAATTTGGAATTTTAGAAATTTGGGATTTGGGAAATTTGGAATTTGAGAAATTTTGAATTTGTAAAATTTCAACTTGAGAAATTTGGGATTTGGAAAATTTGGAATTGAGCAAATTTGGGACTTGAAAAATTTGGAATTTGGCAAATGTCGGACTTGAGAAATTTAGATTATTCCTATGATAATCTGCCTGAAATCGATAAATCAATTACACGAATCATTATAACAATCTACACTTCATATACTTCCACAAATGAATGGTAACTACTAGCCACCGTAAGAAAGAGACAAAAATATAAAATTATAAAGATGTTTTGTTTCAAGTTCGAAAATTTGCGAGGTGACAAACTCGGCCAACGGAAACGAGGATAGTAACCCTTTTATTGTGCAAATTGGCCGATTTAAAAGACGACCGCATATAAATGCTCGTTTTCCGGAACTCCTCGGCTAGCGAAAAAGGCGAAACACCGAAGTTTCAGTTTGTTTAGCGTATATGAGATAAGCCAAACGCATTTCCATAAACGTAGCGTCGCCTGTGTATTTTTCAAGGCATATACGTGGCTTGCTGTTGCCGTGCTTACGCTGTGACTTCCACTCCAGGTGCTAAGCATCGCAATGGCTCCGTGAAAATGGAGTTATTTTATGTCGAGCTTACGAGAATCGTTTCAAAGAAAGGCTGCTTCCGCAGCAAAATGGTCACCGTCTGTACACACTTTCAAATTTATACAAGCTGTTACGTTCGTCCTCGTCGTCAGCTCTCTTTTCTCCTCGACTATGATCTTACACCAGCAATGGTTACGACAATGGTCAATTTTCGTCAAAATGGCGCTACAGAGGAAAATTCATTTCTACGATATATCGTACACGTTAGTATCAAGTCGCTATTATTAACACTGGGTCCACGAGTCGCGTCATTTTGACACGTTTCGAATTTTTTGGGAAAATCATTCACATCTTTATTTTATCTCTTCGTAAATTGGACGTATATTCTTTAGAAATATATACAGATTTTTTCTTAAGATAATAATTCTATGTTGGTCCCATTTCTAAGTAAATTTAAGTGTAACTTTAAATATTTATAAAAAAATTAGATTTAATGTAAAGTTAATTTTTTCCTACATAAAAAAATCATTAATCTAAGTGAATATTAAAATTATTAAAATACCTGATTTGACGATTTTCTATGAAATATTTATTTTGTCATGAACCTCAAATAGATGTCTAAAATAGTAAACAATATACCTGCAACCTATTTTAAAATATATTGATGCATTTGTTCAATAAAATTGATGAATTTAGAGAGATGTATTCAGTAACATATTAAATTTAGCTGATCTTTTAAACCTCTATAATTCAAATATTTTAGCTGTTTCCGTAGGATTTGATTTACGGAGTATTTGTGCTCACGATATGAATTAATATTGGAATCAAAGGGTGTGCAGGTGGAGGGATATTTCGTGTAAAACAAGCAAACTAAGCGTATAAATGCGAGATAATAGTAGAAAGTTTCAGGAAGACGCGCGCAAAACATAATTGTTCACAGCTACTAAGAATTAATGGCTGTAGAGCCGATTAGATAAAATTGAAACGAATATCATAAATATGCCGAGTTATTCCTGAACTGCAAACACGATGTGCCTTATCGACTTTCTACTCGTAATTCAAACGAGCAGAGCGTATAAATTTCCGCCAACAATCAATAATGTACAGTAATCTGAAAAGCATGTTAAAATAGTTCGAAGGCATTCGTTACGTACTACATACTTTTCGTTTAATTAAAAGATTTGTTGCCTCAACGTATGAAACATTTTATGCGTACAATTAGACGTACGTGACTATTACTATAAATCTTACGTATTAGAGAGAACTGAAGTATGCTTAATTCTACTTTAATTATATCTTATCTTCAGACATATACACCGAAGATCGTAAAAGGTTTAACGAGAAATTACGACTTCTATGTGCGTGTACGTGAAATAACTTTACGAGAGAAAGTTGCTTTTCAAAGGTGATGATAGGCCAATTGTTTCTTGCAAGTGACTTGAAAGTCTTCGACTGTTTTGAAAGTATTGTTGACACGAATGTTTCAACAGGTAAAAACTACTTTCAGATAACGTCACGAATTAGTTTACGAACTTATTCAAACTTAAGTACACAGTGTTTCAAGAATTGTGATACAATTAAAACTGATGATGCACAAAAATAAGTTAGACAATCAAAACATAGTCATATTCTAATTAATCATTTATGGTAGAATTTTTGGGAGCTCTCCATGTTTACAACAGATTAAAGAATAAACTTAAAAGTACCCTTCTTCTTAGTAATATTTTACATTTGATCACAAACTTCAGTTTTTACTCTGACGATCAAGGTGCTAAATTAACGTCATTAATTTATGAACCTGAAGTCATCATTCACTGAACCACATGGTAGCTGAAAATCTCTGACAAGTTATTCATGAATTTTTTTAATTCTCAAATTCTTACGAAAAGAATTCATCTGTTAAACACTGAAAACAATCGATACATTAGTTTGGAAATCAATTGTCATTCAAATGAATTTTATAGCAACTAATGTCTGAAGCATCCAAAGAATTCCACGCGCCGTTGACTTTGAATAATGACCGTAGTAATGTCGAAATCAGTAAATTTCGAAAAACTTTCGAGAGATAGCGTTGAATGTCTATTGTAATTCGAGGTGAGTAAATTATATCCACGCTGCACAGTCGACTGTCAACACGTGTAAAACAAAGTCGTCGCGTCAAAGAGTCATGCCAGGCTGGCAGAATCCCATTGTGCGTACATACGCGTTACTGACAATCGCCACGTAGAACGGCGAGGCGAAGGGACTGGTAGGCACGGCGCGAATAAATAAAGCTATCTCAACTCGCGTTTATCATTTGCTATCCGAGCGGTCCTCGTAAATCTGCCCGACATCCAGCCAGCCAGCCAACCTTCCTACCAGCCCGCCTGTCTGCCCCCAGTCGATAAGAGTCGGCCACGGGGCAATATGTTGCATCTCACCCCTGGACTGCGCTTCATAGCACGAGCACAATTATGCTACAACCGCTTTTAACCTCTCTGCAGCCGTAGCTATCTTCTTCGCGATACCTGCCATGCTATTCACCTTCTCTCAGCTTACTGTCTTTCCTGCAAGTCGGGATTTTATGCCACTTTCGGAATTACTAAAATGCTTCATATTATCGTAATATGCTGGTATAATGCTAGTCATATTAGTGATAATATAACTTTTGTTGCTGGAATAATGTTCGGATTGTGAAGAATTTAGATGCACTGTGTTGCTGAACTTCCTCTTTAGTTTTTTGTGTATTTAGGAATAAAATGGTGGTATGTCGCGAACATCTTGTATGCAGGGTGTTAGTCAGGAGGGGTTATATCTTGAATAGGTCAAAAAGTTGCTAAGAATTTATCTTTCATTATCAAGGAACGACTTCATTTTCTTCGTGAATGCAACGGTTCAAAAGATACAGGTGTAACTTTGTTACCATGTAGCAACTTGTATTTAACACCGCAACATGCTTATAAATCACACTGTATTTCCGAGTTTGCAAAATACATCTGTAAAACTCAATGAAAACGAAATAGAATGTAAACCTTGAATGTAATGTAAATAAAATGTAAAGTAAATGAACATCAACTAAATAATCATTAACTGTAAAAACTTGTTTTCCTAACTCTGCAAGAGTTAAATTTAGAGCAACTTAACCTTTATCGATACAAGTTAACTTTGTAAAGGTAGATTGCTTCACATTATACTTTCGCGTTCCTCTATAATCAGAAGGCTAATAAAAATGTTAAAGACTCGCAATTTAAATAGTGCTTATAGAATGAAAAATCCCAGTAATGGGAAACGGGTTATAAAAAGTGAATTCTTTTAAGGTCACAGAGCGATACAACGTTCATTATACCTCTCATCCACTGCAATTATCGAATCGTTAAAAAAAATATAAGTGCTTAACACTTGCTTCATTTGTTTATTTCTTTAGCTCCTTGCGCGTATACATTCAAAGCTAATTGGAAGTAAATGAATCTATACTTTATCGGCAATAAATCGAGTTGATTTAAGACGCTATTATTTAGCGGGAAGGTTAAATCAATTCCTTCACACGTCTACGCGCTCAGGAATAATGAATGTGATACACCCGAGGCGAGTAGCCTATGTGAATGTTGCGACACGTCGAAAGTAATAAAGTCGTTGCACAATCTTGTAATCGCGTTAGTCATTGTGGGAACGGCAATTATTATCTTTCCTTCGTCACCTGAGCTACGTTTTTCTTCGCAACATCATTGTACTCCGGTCTTAATGCTCGTTAAAACGTTCTCCCACGTTCCTCCGCGAACTGTCGTAGCTAATGTCCAAGCCTGTTCGACGCTAATTTATGTAGTTGGCAATATACGACATCGTTTATGAAGAAGTGTCGAGCAAGTTGATGCTGCGCCGCCTCCTCATTTTTAGTGCTAAGAAGCGTTTTCATTGCTTTTATAAGTAATATAACTCCATTTTAACCAGTTTAATTTAATTTTAATATCCTGTGTATGAAAGAACCTCTTTCGAAAATAAAAGAAGAGGGAAGAATAAATATTGAATATACCATATCAAAGAGGAAAAGGATTAGACCAATCTAATATATTGCCTGTTCTAATAATTCTCTCTGCAGTATAGTGTTTACTAGAGTAAACTACAATTTGAACGAATCCAAACACTCGATTGCGGAAGCCAAAGCACGATGTTTACGATTCTAAAACAGATCTACCAACGAAATAAAATAATTTTTGAAAGCAACGTTTAACGGTTGCACCTGTGACGCATAAAGCTGTTCGGTGCACGGATAAAGCATGAAAGATGTCTGGAAAAGAGGGACACAACTCGTAAGTCGAACGGATGAACGCTTTGCGTTCCGTCTTGAGCCGCGTACATACGTGACTCACTTGACATCCTATCGATGCAACCCTCTGAACGTCCTCGTATTCTTCGTGGTTAAAAAAAGAGCAAGGAAACGAGGAAAAGCAAGAAAGAGGAGGAAAACGGGGAATGATAAAACGAGGAGGACAAAAACGAACGAGCAGTGTGACAAACCTTTCAGCGTCTATTTTTGTTAGTTCCGCTGATGGCTTCCTATGCATTTACCCTCCTGTCCCTCGATGTTACGGCTGGCTACATACGATCCAATTCTTTTTACAACATAGTTAAATCAGCATGAGATGAAAGGCAAACCAGAGCGTGTAAGATCGAGCGATATTCACGCAGACTGCACATTATGTCGCATTTACACTGTATGCTTAGCAACCTCCGTGTAAAATTGAATCGAGAAACATATTCCACGGATCCTGTAAATTTCATTATTGTGAATTTTTATCAGTAGCAAATTGTGATATTTGTTCACGTGAGGTTTACCCTCGAGAGATTTATGGAATCAATGATCGTAACGCGTAAACGTCGCATTCTACAAAAACTTTACTTGGCTAACAAAGGGTGTAATGGGGAAAGCTATTAGTGTAAGGGTGCAGATTAAAGATATTTAAAGACCCATACAAGATATTTAAGTACTTGTCTTTTATTCAGTAGTTCATGCTCAAAACTAGAAGATAAACTTGACATATCTTTTTATCAAAATTTGAAGCTTCAATTATTAACTATATTTTATTAGTTGCAGAAAATATGAAAGTTACTTGTGTCATTGAAATTAGAAACTTTGAAGTCCCTTTATATAAACAATTCTTTTTATTACTGAAATAGATATTAAATACTTTTTTTTCTTCATCATTCTACTAATGTCTTCGTGTAAGTTTAACAATGCTACACTCTGAATACTACAAAAAGTCAGTCTGAAACAGGGCTTAGTTTTTAGACGCTGAAACAAAAGAAGGGTTGCAAGAGACCCAGCAATCTAGACTCTAAACTAAGAAGATATGAAAGAGTAAGAACGGAAAAGAGAAAGAGACGGAGAGATTCTCTTTGATCCGCTTAGGCAAGCTATACCATCAAAGTAATCCGATAATAGATTACTTTCAATACGTACATGTGCTTGCTTGTCCAGCAGACTCACGTTAAAATCCTATCATGTGGGTATATCCGTTTGTAGCCACTCGTGTCTACACGTATGCAGAATCAACTGCCGCATCTACCGTCGATTTATGCGGTCAACATCGTAATATGTACCTCACTCAAAGTGAATCATCGACCGTCTTGATTCTTGGTTGACGAACGAAAATAGCGAGCAGCAGGCAGCGAAACTTTGTATGCTCTATGATCTACGATGAAGTTCACGATTATCCAGATAGTTCTCCGAAAATTTCGAGGCGTCTACGTGCCAAAAAATAATTCATTTTAATTTCAGCGCTTGTATTTCTGCTCAAAGTTGCTGCGAATAGTTGGACTCCTGCAATTATTCTTGCTTTATTTTATTACGTGAATTAGGTTCATAAATTAGCTTAAAATTTCTTGAAACGAATAAATGTATAATATTATAAATATACATATTTTTAGTTTGAATAAAAAATTTGGAACAAATTAAAATAACGAACAATTCAGAGTTGCAAAAGTAGTATATTAAACAATGATGTATTAATAAAATGAAATTATAATAAAATCTCGTTTTAAATGAAAATATGTTCAAAATTTGTTTTCGTTGAAAATTTGTATTGGAAGATTTTCGGTGCACTAGTATTAAAGCGATTACTGATTTCAGCGTTAATATCACGGCGTGTCCCTTTTAATTAAGAGCATGGCATAATGTTAGAGGTACGCAATCACGAATTCGATTACATATTACGTTTCAACATTAATCACGTGCAGTCAGTGATTCCTGCGGTTATTGCAACGTAGTAGAGATTAATTATAGTGTCGCGGTGAAAGACAGAAAAGTCGAGAGATGACAACAAGGAGTTTCACATGTTCCCGTGGCTGCAACTGGCAACCCGTCAATTAGCGCCGCGTTTAAAGTTCGTTCAGATCCCTCTTTTTTCACCGTTACCGCGAAGAATTACACTTGCGTACAGCTGTCAGGTCGTAAGTCTCGTTTCCGTTAAAACTAGTTGCCTGTTAGCCGCTCGATTAACGATCAATTAGATATGTCTGACAGCTGTTAAAGAGATTCTGATAACCAGACCTACGAAACATTTTATATCCTTCTCTTGGGGTAGATAATTCAACCTTTCATGCTTGATAACGTCCAATTTTGGACCTTGCTGATAATTTACAATTTTTATACGACTCATACAAAAAACACTGTTTATCACAAAATTATGATGGTATGTGTTTTTAGTGTTCTTTGAATAATTGTGAAATTTCTTTTGGAATTTGTATTTTGGAACAGTTTCATGTTTTATGGATGTTTGAAAGGTTATAGATTAGATTCTCAAGTTTACAAATTTATAAACCTGCGAATTTCGATATTTTTACATATCTAACTAAATTTCTAAATTTTCAAATTTCCAAATTTCCAAATTTTCAAATTTCCAAATATCCAAATTTCCAATTTTCCAATTTTCCACTTTTCCAAATTTTCAAATTTTCGAATTTTCAAATTTCCACTTTTCCAATTTTCAAATTTTCCAATATTCCCATTTTCCAATTTTCCAACTTTCCAAATTTTCAAATTTCCAAATTTCCAAATTCCCAATTTTCCACTTTCCCACTTTTCCAAATTTTCCATTTTTCTAGTTTTCCTATTTTCCAATTTTCCAATTTTCAAATTTCCACTTTTCCAATTTTCAAATTTTCCAATATTCCCATTTTCCAATTTTCCAATTTTCCAATTTTCCAACTTTCCAACTTTCCAAATTTTCAAATGTTCAAATTTTCAAATTTCCAAATTTCCAAATATCCAAATTTTCAATTTTCCAAATCTCCAAATTTCTAATTTTCCAAATATCAAAATTTCTAAATTTTCAAACTCCCAGATTTCCACATCCTCAAATTTCTAAATTTGTAAATTTCACCCTTCCAAAATTTCTTAAACTCCTAAACCCAAATTTTCCAAGTTTCTTGAATACTGAAATTCTGAACTCCATCAAAACTTTCACATTTCTGAAGTTTTAAATTAAATTAATATCCAATCACCATTAAAGCAATGTACAATTTCTTCCTGCACTGCCATTTCTCCTAAGAAAATTCAGTATCTAAGATTTCCCTAAATGTCAATAAATTTCCATAAAAAAATTACTCCCTAAATTACTCAAAAACATATTTGATATTATTATAAATATTTTTAATTCGCCCACTAAATTTGCCACGTACCTAATTATTAAAAATACTACTAATTCTTCGAAGTTAATCTCAAAACTTTATAACAAAACTTCTCGTGTAAGTCACGTATAATAATTTTCTCTAAGAAAGTGTACCACACGATTAAAATTCTGATAAGTCATATATTACCCGATAAGATTGATATATTAAAAAAGTTTTAAAGAGTAAAGTGATTTTTTACTTGAACGATCTCGTGTTAATAATTCGTAGCAGTAAAGTGAAAGCTCGAGTCGATAAACAGAACACCGGTGTCATTAATAATAATTGTCGTTACACACGGTGGTTTTCACCGTAGCAATTTGCTAATGTAACTCGCAATTACAAAACAGAACAACAAATAAAGCTAGTATATTTCTCGGTTGATAAAAAATGTAAACTTTCATGATCGAGGCTCGGCAATTCATCGAAACGGAGAGACGTTACCATAATTTACCGTTAAAACGCATTACCGAGGCACATTTTAACACCTTTCCCAGAGAAATCGTATTTGCATTTCTCTCTGTTTTAATTGCTTCTATCGGTGTTTCTTTCTCGTAAACAGGCGAAGCGTCTTTATTCGCGTGATTTATGTAACACGATCGTTTAATACACGTCCACGAAAGCTACGTATGCGTATCTCGCCGTCATTCGAGCAGCCATCAAGAGCTGTCCAACATATTTCTTAGGGTAATGTGTGCGTGCACTTTTCTAATATCCGCGAAACACACGTAACATAGTAAGGTATAGCTGTCAGGCTGTAACTCTCGTTTCCACTAAGGTTACTTGCCTGTTGCTCGTTCGATTAACGGTCGATTAAGCCTGTCGGGCAGCCGTTAAGTAGATACGAGAAAGAGCCAAAGATATGAAATGCGAGATACTTTATAATTTCAGATAACGTTATGAATGGTAACGAGCTCTGCCCGCCTTTCATGGTAGATACATACGGTGTAGCCAACCTGCAGGACAGCTCGTGCATTCCTCTCGACCATTGCCATAATCGAATGGAAACTAATGAAGCCGAGTGTTATGCAGCCATAAATTATTTCTTTCTTTCTCCCGTTTTCCTTTTTGCACAATTCGTATGTCTATCGGGCATAATCACGCCCCGAGATCGATGTGCTACGAAATTGAAGCTGCCTTTAAATTTTATTATTATAATTTTATGAATTTCGATAGACCTTCTGTTGCTGGGGAGTTTTATGGAACGCATAAATTTTACGATATATGACGGTGTACGAGCCGATACGATCTTGTTACGTCGTTCCTATTTCTAGTTGCTACATTCTCACGCTTACGTAAATATTCAACGTGAAATTAATTAACGGGGAGAAAATTTATGATCGACGATGGAATCGTTTTGTTTTATGAGCCATCTCTCCAATTTATTCGTATCCATTATAGAAAAATTAAGATTTCTCGTCAGGACGCACCAACTTTTCGAGACTGGGATTGCTGAAATCATGCTCGTTTTAATTAACTGAGAAATAATGATCAACATTTTGTGATTTATTGTTACTTTCGTCTAATTGGACGGTCGAACATTTTATAGCTACTGTGTTTCGTAAATTACGCATACTTCTAGATTTTACGTTTTTTTAATCACGCTTTTGTGTCTTTTAGATTACGCATACGCATAGGTTTTATGTTTTGTAAATTACGCTTTCTTTTAGACTTTATCTTTTCTTATTACGCAGACTTGTAGGTTTTATGTTCTTTTTAATTACTCGTATTTTTAGATTTTATGTTTTTTGAATTATGTGTACTTTTAGATTATGTTCTTTTTAATTATGTATACTTTTAGATTATATTCTTTGTAATTATGTATACTTTTAAGTTTTGCATTTTTTAAATTATATATACTTTTAGGTTTTGTATTTTTTAAATTATATATACTTTTATGTTTTATAGTTTTTAAATTATTTATACTTTTACGTTTTATATTTTTTAAATTATATATACTTTTATATTTTATAGTTTTAAAATTATACTTTGCAAATAATATATATTTTTCCATTTAATGTTTTCAAATTACATGTAGTTTACATTTGCCTTTCCTGTATTTTTAATGGAATTATTGTTGACAAGCAGTTTACTCTTTTCATATACTCTTATACACTTGACAAGGGCTTATTACATATTGCATAGAGGATCAGTCAAATTTATACATTATATATAAATCTATATTACTACTTTTACTTAAAGAAAATATTGGAACAGTTTGATCATAACAACAGAAAATATCATTGCAATATTTACATAAAATTAGTGGAATAGTATAGCAATATACAAGGTGTTTCGAAACTAGTGTAATTCCTTGAAAAGGGTGGTAGAGCACGTGATTTTGAATAAGATTTCCCTTTGCAAAAATAAGGTGTGAAGCTTCGTTTTTGAATTATTAAGGAAAAACACGGACCAATCAGAGCGCGCGGATTACGCGCCTTCAGCCATTATGCTCGAAGGTGGCGCTCTCGCGCGTGGGCGTGCGTAACTCTCGCGCGCTGATTGGTCCGCGTTATTCCTTACCTGTTGGCCATTTCAGAGGCCTCCACTAGTTGTGAGACACCTTGTATATTTTAAAATTGTAGAATAAAAGTATAATAGTATATCAGTATTGTAAAATAATAGTAGTAGTATATCAATACAGTAAAACAGTAGAAGAGTAATATCGTAAAAGAGTAAAATAGTAAGATAGTAAAAAACTGAAATTATAAAATGTTAAAGTAACAAATTATTAAAATAATAAAATAACACAGTAATATTTCGAAAATAATACTATAATATTAGTACTCCACCATTTTATCATTCTAACAATTTACTTATTAATTATATTATCCCAATATAGTAATTATTCAACAATATAACAACGAATGGTATATCAATACAAATATCACACTTAATAACAAAATAAAACCACTCACCTTCTTTATTCCTTTAATTAATTTCACACAAATTGACCTCCATTCACGACTACAAATGTAAAATATTTCTAAAGCTATTTAATAATTCCATTACACTGATAATAAACGAAAAATCTTAATACAAAATTTGTTCTCCAATGGAATAATTTTTCACGTAATAACGAATTTCCCTAAATAACATCAGTTAATTTCCAATCCTGCGACCATATTCACAAATTCACATTTAATGTTCTAATGGAAAACGAAAATTGTAAAAGCACATAATACACGTACATGTGGTCGAACCGAAATATTCTTAATGGTGCAGCGGCAATAAACCAACCTTCAAACCTTTTAATTAAAAACTTCATAACTAAAATACTCCATTCTTATCAACTCTTCTGTACAAACTACAGAAAATTATTTATAAAATTTTGCTTTGACTCAAAGGTAAAAAAAATAACACATTAACAGTAACTTAATAGATTTTTTATTTCCGTCCTTGGTGAATTTTTTCAATTTCCACAGAATGCACGTTATGAACTATGATAAAATACATAATGCGTTGATTTGTTCAGATACGGAAAAAATATGTTGTAACGTTTTATAGACAAGAAAAAATAACATTATCCTCGAGCCTGCTGTCATCATTGTCTGTGGAAATATCTTCATCGCTAGTCAACGCTCATTTAAGAGCTTCATAAAAAGGCTGTTTATTAGGTGGGACGCAGTTGGTGGCTAACTGCGTTACGTCGTTATATTTTCCCTTTTTCAGTGGCAATGGAGCAGCGTACACTGGATCCTGGGGTTCGACTTATAGACTGTACAGCCGAGAGCAAATCTGGTTTACCTAGATAAAATATGACGAAATATGGAAAAAGAGAGAACCGACTGATTCTCAGGAATTTTCGAGGATTTACACATTTTGGGATTAGTTACGAATTTGGAGATTTTGGGATTTGGGGGTGTGGGCATTTGGCGGTCTACGAATTTCAAGATATAGGAATTTAGTGGACTAGAAATTTGAAGATATAGGAATTTAGTGGGTTAGGAGTTTGAAGATATAATAATTTAATGGACGAGGAGTTTGAAGATATAATAATTTAATGGACGAGGAGTTTGAAGATATAATAATTTAGTGAACTAGGAATTTAAAGGTACAGAAAGTTAGTATTCTAAGAATTTAAAGATCTAGAGATTTGGATACCTTTTATTTGGAAATGTGGATACTCTTGAAACTCAGAATTTGAGGATATTGGAATATTAGGTTCTAGAGCATTAAGAGTGCAACAATTCGCGATTCTACAGACACAGAAGTATAGAAATTCAAGAGCGTAGAAATTTGTGGATGTCAGACTTGGAAACCTAGGTGTTTGGATACATGAAGATCTAAGAATCTGAAAAATGACAAAATTTGGGAATTTGACAATAACTTTTAATTTCTATTTGAAACGCTAAAAATAATATACAGTAATATAACACAAATGCGACACAGTGGTTTGTTTCCAAATATCATCTACAACCCTCTTTCCGACAGTTGTAGTTACACCAATTATGAGACACCCTGTACAATGCAGAACAGATGCAAAGTATCATTCGTATTGCAAAGGACAGTAATAAAACGTTCATTTACTATCACATTCGCAATGAAACGTGCACCAAATGATGTCAAATTTTTTCTTGCGTATACTACACGTCGTAAGTAAGAATCTGTGGAAAATGGAGCCGCAATACTCTTGCTGTAATTACAATTTCAATGATGACCTCATAAAATTAATAAATGAACATTCACCGAAGCAAATTATTATTGCTTAATAGTTGCTGACTCAGCCATAAATTCGATTTCTACTTAACCGCAGCCAGATATCTGCAGTAGAGATATTTTATTTTTACAGTTCAATATCGTGTATTCGAGTACCACGGTTATTACGCGCGTTGCAAATGGCGATGTTTTAATAACTATGAATACTCGTTGTATTTCGCGATTATAAATGAAAAATGGTATCCTATACCGCGCTGCAACTGTGAAGAAATTTGTAGCAAGTTCTATTATTTATCACCTTTATAAAGCTAAAAGCATTTAACAAATTGTGATCATTCAAATAATACGAAAGTTAAAAGCTTCTAAAATTGTTTCAACAAATGATAAAAACGTACATCCATACTGAAAGATAAGCAATAGAATTTTTAAAGATGTTATCAATTTTTATAAACATTGCGTTCAAAACGAATCTCAATAATGGTACCCCTTTGTTATACCCACATTCTACGTGGTTTTCCAATTTCTGTAAGTCTTAATAAGTCTATAAATCACGTTCGTAGATAATTTCGTGGAAATTATAGAATAATTCAAGCGAAAGCATTAGCGTGGTTAGAAAGTACCCTGGCTATTGTACTCCGTTTAAGCCGCTCTTTCATATGCATAGCATGTTCCGCGTAGGTGTATATCGCGTAATCAAGAAATTAATGCTAGCTCTGTTACACTCCCTTTCTGTGCAACCATTTTGCAAATATTCTGATACTCGCTCATATAGTTCTATACGTTGAAAAGTTCCTTATATCCTACATAAACAAATCAGATTGGATAAGTTACAAAGCTCGCATCTAATCAATGCGTGCATTTAACGGATATCCCCGATTTTCTCTAAACTGAAAACTCTGTTTCAGATAAGATGTTATTCATTTATTTTGTCCCACTCTTGGGCTACATCAGGGGAGAACAAAAGTATTCACACTTGAAATACAGGAATAAGAAGAACAATATTTTCTGTGTTATTAAGTATATTTAATCATATGTAGCTGTATATTAGACATTACACTTACAAATGACACAAAATCGAGAGTAGTAACATCAAGTAGTAACTTGAAATAAACCTTCCCAATAAACTGATCAAATTGGATGAGATACAAAGCTCGAACCTAACCGATCACAGATTTAACCCCTTGCCCTGCAACATCGTGACGCACAGTTCATACTTGTGTACCACTCTCCTATCTTCATCTTAATTCAATTTTGGGCTTAATTTTAATCAATGTCTACACTATCAAGAGTCTCTGAATACTTCTAACTTCCTTCATTCACCTACACACTAGCAATTAGTTATTTTTGACAATTGCCTAAAAAATTATAGCTTAAAAAGTTAACGAACATGCAAACTTTTTCTCTAAGTTATGCTTCCTACAAGAAAATTCATTTCCATTAAACCCCTTCTCGTATTTTGACGAGACTCACTCGTGACGTACTTACAGCTCAAATGTGACAAACATACTCAAACTTTGAACATTCTTCAACTTGAAATTTAGGTCCAACTATAAGTTGCATTATCAAGGATTCCTGAATATAAAATACTCGCATCATTTTAATTTTCTTTGTTCGTTTTAATGTTGTGGCCTTTATAGTTAGTCTTGACTGACGCATCTGTTAAATAAATGGCACGGGAAGGGGTTAATTTTTGTCTGTGCAATCAACCTTGTATACAGAACGTGAGTTAATATGTAGAAACAGGTAAACTTAACCGTTGTGAAGAAGCACAAGAAGAGTGAAATGGCTAGGCGTGAAGCGAAAATCGCGGCAAGACACATGAATCTCTAAGCACGGCAAAGCGGGTACGTGAACTGATTGCTCGAGGTGGCGCGTCGTTACGACAGACCGGTGTCTCCATACATCTATCCCCGTCCTCTAAATCGTCGTGTCCCGTTCTTTGTTTAACTCCTTTCTCGCCTCCCCTTGGCGAGCGGGACGAACGTATTAGGTTATGGACCTCGCTTTTCCAGGCGCGCAAGTTATAAATGGCCGTTGCACGCCAAGCTGAAACGTATACACATAGTGCACGGTGGATTCTCCAGCACGCGGAACAGAGATAGAGCGAGAAAGAGTATCGGGAAGGGAGAAGAGGTTAGGCAGAGAGTTAGAGGCGGAAGCGAGATCGCGACATAGCAGCGAGAATTGGAAGCGGGGCTAGTTGACATAGTCGATGGAGGCGCGCGGGCTAGTGGACTCGGATTTATGAGACCGTCATATTTCGCAAGTTGCGAGCCGGTAATTCCTGGCCGTGCGGCGATTTATGGCCGCGGTGTGTCCCGCTTGCGCCATTAATCCTTCCCTTTCGCCCTGAATCGAACTTCCACCTATCCTATAGTCTTCTCCTCTTTCACTCTCTGCTCTCCTCTTCTCCTCGCTCATCTTGTCCCCTTTCGTTTCTTTCTATCCAGCTGCGTTGCCTGTCTTTTTCAGCTGAGCTCAATTTGCCAAAAGTCGTCGACTGGTCTTATTTCTTAATTAATTTACGATTAAACGCCTATTTGCTGTTTGTGGGAACTGCGGCTTCCAATTCTGAACCGTGCTATTAATTCACCGATATGTTGGGAAATTAATATGAATGAAAATATACGGATAAAGTAATTATAAGGTGATTTAGTCGTATATGAAGATATACGGTTTCGTCTAGAGGGTTGTATGAATGCGAATGAACACGTAAATTATACAGGATGGTTCAATCGTGTGTGTATATGTTCATATGTAGGGCTGTATGAATGGAAATGAGTGGATAAGATAATTATACAGGGTGGTTAAGTCATGCACACATCTCAATTTGTAAACACATACGCAACATATAGAGTAGACGACGTATGTGTACATATAACGTAGATGACACCATTACAAACGTTCTATTTCTGCAGATTTATACAGATTGATTGTTAATAATGGTGTTAACTTTCAGATAATAATTAATTCAACGGTACAGTTTCTTTCATATTGGAAAGTAATATAAATCTTGTTAATTAAGATGCTCTTTCGAGATTTTAAATTTAAATATTTATGAGACTTTCCAAGAACTTAATTGAAGGACGATCATTTTCATGCTACCCATTCTACAAAATCTCATAATATTTTTTGTTAAGCATTTTATTTCATAATTTGTCCTTTCGGATAAAAATACGTTAAAAGAAACAAGTTTATTATCAAATTTAAAAATATTTCTAAGTTTTTTAAACGATACAAAGAGTATCTTATTTGCCCCATTTTATTTATTTTATCACGCATACTATGTTTTTATATTTCGTAACGATAATCACATGAGCTTATCGGTTACACAACTCAATTTAATCCAACAGTAATTATTGTTTTAATCAGACAGTAAAATATAGTTCACGATTAAGCAGATTAATTTTTTAAATTGACAAGATATTTAAAGCACAGGTGCATCTGTTAATAAATATAGACTTCTTATTGGGTCATAAAAGAAACATCGTTAGCACGTTAATTGAATATTCTAATTAAAATGACTCGATGTTTGAAGAGTTTCATCGTCAAAATAAATCGAATCTTCCGAACGATCAATCGATCAATCACGATCGATCTAATCGTTGCTATTGACGTTCGGATAACGTGAGAATAATGAATTACCATCGATGTTATCATTCCCCATCCTTTATCGCTTGAAATTGTCACCGAAAATAACATCTCGTTATATCGGGCTTATCTATTCATCGTGACAGCATGACGTGAATAACAGAAACTTACCTCTCACTTTTAATCAAAGGTAATATGCATCGATTTTATTTCAAGAACCTCTATAAAACCGCAAACTTAGTTCGCTAATTACCTATTCCAATACCAGTTATATAGTTAGTGAAATACTATCACGTTTATAGAAATCCGCGAATGGTACCTTAATGAAAATCAATGCAATATAGATTAACGTTACTCTGAAATTATATTTCGGTAAGCTCGCCATTTCTGTAAAACTTTGAATAATTTTATAGCCGATTCGAATGCTGTCTCATGCTAAATTAATCAATTATCGAGGGTATAAACGCTATTATACCCCGTGACTTGCGAAACTTTCAAACTTCAACGTTTAAACGATCTTACTAAAAATACCAATCTGCTCTGTTACGAGATTTTTTTTGTTTATAATTTTCTTCATTTGACAATCTCGATGATCGAGTGACATCCATTTTAATTCCAGCGTAGATACTTTATTTAGGAAAACTATTTTTGAAATTATTAAGATTAGGTTAGATTAGGGTCATTTGTCAATCTCGACAATCGAGGAGAAAAATTACGTCGACTTTAACTCAAGCTTGGATACTGTATTTAGAAATTCGACGTTTTATTGAGGAAACTATTTTTGAAATTATTGAGGTTAGGTTAGGTTATGTTCATTTGTAAATCTCAACCATCAAGGAGAAAAATTACATCGATTTTAACTCAAGCTTTGGTACTTTATATAGAAAATGGACGTTTTATTTGGGAAAATTATTTTTGAAATTATTGAGGTTAGGTTAGGTTATGTTCATTTGTCAATCTCAACCATCGAGGAGAAAAATTACATCTATTTTAACTCAAGCTTTGGTACTTTATATAGAAAATGGACGTTTTATTTGGGAAAATTATTTTTGAAATTATTGAGGTTAGGTTAGGTTATGTTCATTTGTCAATCTCAACCATCGAGGAGAAAAATTACATCTATTTTAACTCAAGCTTTGGTACTTTATATAGAAAATCGACGTTTTATTTAGGAAAACTATTTTTGAAATTATTGAGGTTAGGTTAGGTTATGTTCATTTGTCAAACTCGACAATCGAGGAGAAAAATTACATCGATTTTAACTCAAGCTCAGATACTTCATTTAGAAAATGGACGTTTTATTTGGGAAAATTATTTTTGAAAGTATTGAGGTTAGGTTAGGTTATATTCATTTCTTAATCTCGAGCATCGAGACACGTTGTATTTAGGAACACTCTTTTTGAAATTATTGAGGTTATCAAAAAATAAGTATTGATTGATTAAAATGTTCAGATGGTTATCGAATGGCTGCCAACGAAATAATTCATTGCGAATATTTGTGTCAACGATCTTCTACAGAAACGATGTTGTGGACAGTCGTGAGACGATGATGTTGCTAGATGCTCATCAACGACAGACATTCCATTAGGATTGACGTCTGATAAACATAGGTACAGACGAATTAGCAATTCTAACGGTTATTAAGAGACTGTCAAATCGATGATCGGCTTTCATTTCAACGTCTATCATGCACTTCTCTTTAATATGTATGCATTTGCTCAACGCGTAATATGCGAGGATACATCGTGGTTAAATTATAACTTGCTAAATATATACTGTATCGAGTTTAACGAATTTATTAAGAACGCATTCATTTTCAAACTGTTATGAAAAATTTTCCACATTTTTTAATTGTTCTTGAATTTAATTTGGTTGCTTTGAAAATTACGAAACGCTGTTTATTTAAAAATGAGGGCTACGGTCTCTTATATTTCATTCGCAATTTAATTGTATTAAGGAATTTGGATTTTTCTACAAATTTTTAATTGTGAAATGAAAAGGATAAAGTAGAATTAATATTTTTTTTTTAAATTTATTATTGATGAATTAATAGTTGTATCTATACTATTAAACATAATAATCAAAAGGCAAATTATAGTTTATTCGACAATTAATATTCCTTTATATATGAAATAAAATTTATAAGAATAATCTATAATATTGCCAAATTTTTTTTAAAAATCCGTTTCTCTACATTTTTAAGAAATATGAAAAATTTTAATAATCTAAAAGTGTAAGAATAATTAATAATATTTTCAGTCTTTCCTTATAAATCCCTTTCTGTACTTTTTTCAACAAATATGAAAAATTTTGACAATCTAAAAGGGTGATATATTTGAAAAATTTTAAGAGTCTTCAGTTTTGAAAAAATCTTGCAAAGTATATAAGCTGTAAGAACTCATGAAATATTGCTATTGGAATATAAAGAACTCTTGAATCTAAATTAACATAATTTTCTATATAACTTGAATAATTACATTAGACAGTTTAAATAAATTACCGAAAGCAACAAAAACAAATCACTATACATTATTAGATAAGGAATATGCTCATTTGAAAGATTAAACGTATTCATGACATACTATAGTATAATATTTGCATACGAAATGTGACATTGATAATGATTCCATAATATTATCTTACATCGGCTACCTCTGACGTGTTCAAACACCGATATGATCAATGACTTGTAAAGGATCAACATTGCCAAAACTTCAATATATCACAAAAATCAAGGTTTGTATTATATAGTGAATGGTATATTTACAAATTTTTAATATTAAAATCATTTTAATGTTAAAATAAAAATTTTATAGTGCTAAATTTGAAGATTTAGGAACTTTGTAATTTTGTATATTTGTAATTTCGTAATTTGATGAATTGATCAGTTGATAGGTTGATAGATAAATAAGTTGAGTGGGTGAGTTGATATATGGATAAAGTAGCACGTTTGTAATTTGGTAATAGGGAAATTCGGAAATGTAGAACTTGAGAAATGTAGGAGTATAGAAGTATGGAAATATAGAGATCTATAAATCAATTTAGAGATGTACTGCAATGTAGTAATATTGGAAATTTAGGAGTTTAGGGCTTTTACAAAATTGGAAATTTGGGAATTTGGGAATTTTTGAAATTTTGGGAATTTTGAGAATTTGGAGAATTTGGAGAATTTTGGGAATTTTGGGAATTTTGGGAATTTTGGGAATTTTGGGAATTTGGAAATTTTGAGAATTTTGAGAATTTTGGGAATTTGGAAATTTTGGGAATTTGGGGAATTTGGGAATTTGGGAATTTGGGAATTTGGGAATTTGGAAATTTGGGAATATGGAAATTCAGGGAGTTTGGGAAATTGAAAATTTGGAAATTAGGGAGTTTAGGAATTTTGCGTAATTGGAAATTTGGAGATTTAGAGATTTGGAGATTTGGAGATTTGGAGATATGGAGATTTAGAGATTTGGAAATTTGGAGATTTGCAAATTTGAAGATTTGGAAATTTGGAAATTTGGAGATTTGGAGATTTGGAGATTTGGAGATTTGGAGATTTGGAAATTTGGAAATTTGGAGATTTGGAGATTTGGAAATTTGGAAATTTGAAAATTTGGAAGTTTGAAATTGTAGAAAACTTGAAGATTTGGAAATTTGGAAATTTCAACCTTCCAAATTTTCAAATCCACAAATTTCAAATTCCTAAACTTCAAAATCCACAAATTCCAAATTCCTAAACTCCCTTTAACTATAAGACCACCAACAAACCTTGACGTCTAAAATATCTACAATACAATGCCCCTCTAATTTCTCCATCACCATTATCCTCTACACCAAAACCGCTACACCTCCTTTCCCCAACTCATAAACATTTCCCTCCACCTCCAATACGAAACCTAAAAAAAAAAATCGTTAAACTTAACAAATACTTTGTACACCGCAAGTGTTCGCAATTTCATCAGTGTATAATTGAAGAGCAACCAGAAAAGAACTGTTAGCGCTGTTAGAAAAACGAAATGAGGCGCAATGGCTCGGCGAAATAATTAATCTAAACGATCGGCACGTTGTTGGCGCTTTCCGTAGGAACGAAACGAGCGAAGAGGAGCCAGTTGCACGTCAAGTATGCGCGGAATGAAAACTGTCAGTAGCCTGACACGGCGGACTGGTTGGGGGCGACAGCTCGCTAAATGCACAACCACCCCGGCCTGACTCTAGTCAACGTCTGCATACCATCTACCTGCCACTGCTCTGCTTCTACAGAGCCCGATATTGTTATCCACGGCGTCAAAATTCCCCTTTCTCTCTGACTGAAACGAAAAAAAAAACAATACCGTACCTGTAAACTACATACATAAATAAATGAACGAAAATTTTTCTGGATGCGTGCTATTGACATACACCAAACAGTTCATTAACCTTACACGACAGAAAAATTATTCTGTTTAAAATATCAGTAGCATCATAATTTTCTGAAATTCCGAAATGGGAGAAACTTATTTTCTGTTGAAATCATAATTTTCATAATGTTAATTTGTTGAAGGCTGGTTTTTAATTTCTGGATTAGTGTTCATAAAAATTGGAGACTGTGTAAATAAGTAAAACCTTTCTGATTTTTCTGTTTTCAAGTGGTACCTCAATTTTTAGAAAAAATTGTAAAATATAAAATAGTAGATAGAGACTGTAAAGTAGTATGCGACATATAATATAGAAATTAAATTGGAAGAATAACAAATTTTAAATAAAATTGCAAACTTACAAAAGAATAAAATGTATAATGAAGTATAATGAAAAATTTAGCTAGTATTTGTGAATTTGGTGCATTAAACGATGAGAATTTTATAACGCACCGCTGTTTTCGAAAAGTGAATGCGATATATTTATCGCAATATTCATTCACGTCTTGTACAACTTTTCGCGTGAACACGTTGACGTGGTTGATATTAGTGTAACGTCAAACTTATAATTGGCGTGTCCCGATCGATATTTTAATTTATCTAAGGGGAATGCTCCAGTGATGCTGTCAGTATACTTAACGAGTATGAACAGCTTGCCGAACCGGTGAGTAGAAAATTGAAAACGTGACGCCAGTTATTCAGATGTCACATACCTACATCGTCGAAACTGTCAGGAAGTAATAAGTAAAAACAGGCGAGTTGCCAATTACTTTAATTATTTCTTTTGCGATTAAACGGGTTCAGTGACGTTAAACGGTAATTTACATCTTGCGCTTCTTGAGGTAGCTCTGAGAGAAATGCGGGTAAACGAAGAAAGTTATGAACTTTCATGTTTCTTTTAGAATTATTCAATAACCTCGATGTATTGTAATAAACGCGTAGATATGCAAATTTTGCATGTGGAGACCTGCGAACATCTAATGTTTAACGGTTATATGCTGCATTAAACATAAAACTCTAAACGTAATTTATTCAACATAATAGGTCGCATAACGAATTTTATTAAATAGGTTTCGTACTGAATTTTTATTTGCAGTTCAATTTGTGTTACATTATACCTTCAATATTTTCGTCAACATTCACTGAAAAATATAATTTACAGCATGGTGATAATTTAAGGGTAAAATGACTCCGCAGTTGGAAAAATGTCAGCAAAAAATTTTCGAACATTGTACTATTGTCATAATAGTAATTAATGTTAGTAAAGGAACAAATATAGAAGCTGTATATTTATTTTGAGCGGCGCTGTATAAACGCCGTCCGTAACGTAAGGGTTAATGCTCGAGTCTCGCGGACAATCGTAATACTTTCACCGTCTTTGGCCGTAGTAAAAAGGTAAAGAAGAAGTTCTATGGAACGGGGTATAGATGTTGAGGCAAAGAAAAGAAGGGACAGCCAGTTGATGCAAAGCCGACGAGACACGATCGAATCATGCTGGCCCATTGTCCCGCGGTAGATTGGCTGATTTCGTCGGGACGTTTGACGGAGCTCCACCGCTGTTGTGTTCGAGATTGATTGGCAGTGATAGGGCCGATCGACAAGTACGGCCAAAACCGGCACAGAAGCTCAATAAAGGTAATTAATGGTTCGACCGGATCGAGGGGAGAAGATCATCATTCCTATCTTGCAAGGAAACACCGACGAACCACTTTACCTTCTCTAGAGTTTACGTTTGTTTGTTGCTTCACCGTGTTTATGCCAGTTTCATGAATAATAATACTTCATCATCTGCGAGGGGAAATCGATTTTATTACACGAGAAATTCTTGTTCAAACTGAATTTTATATTTAATATACGATTTTTGAGATGTTTCGTGCAAGGTTTCTAGGGAAAATAAAAGCTGGTCTTTTCGATTCGACTAATTTGATAATAAACGCTGCAATGACAAATTCTGGGAATATAAAACATATTTACTGTAATTAAATGCATCTCGTTGGACTTTTAAAAATAAAAACCTTACAGTTTGAAGCATTTTTAATCAAATATTATTTCTGTGTCCGTTGGACTAATAATTCAGGTACCAATTTAAAACCAAAGCAATACTTGTATGTATTAGTAAAATTACACTAAACTAATTTCATCTTGCATCTGAAGAAAATATATGAATGTTAATAACCTTCTTTCAATGATTCCAAGTGTGGAATCAATTTCTGAAGCGAATCCAGCATATTGCGGGGTACCGTATATAACAGACTTCGTTGTGTACTAATGAAGTTTGACAGTGTAAATTAATCGATATCGTGTGATAGTACGAATATTGGAAATGCTTGGAGGATCATAATCATGTAGTCTGTTCTCATTAACAAGCCAGAGGAAAATTGGCTGTGCAACAGGTGCGGGATCTCAATGTAATTTCTTGAAATATCATTCGATATTGATCCTAAATTAATAAAATTAAGAATTGTCGTATTACCATAGTAATATTTATAGAAATTTACAATTGTATCTTTTTTACGACTTGCGTCTTTTACGAAAAATATTTCGAGTTAAAATAAATGCAGCTTCATTTTAAAAAAAGTGCATTTGCATTTTGTGGATCTGTTGCATAAAAAGAAGTAGAACTGATTATCATACCGTTCTTGTTCCCAAAATTTTCTCATTTCTTGCTGAATTCATAACTTGGTCGAACTGACTCACCCTGGTATAATTAGGGTTCATTGTCTAAAATTAAATATCTTTCCTTTTTTAAACTGAGAGAACTCTAAAAATATTTGCAATTTTTATAAACATAAGTTGTTAAACTTTTTACTTTCTGTCCTCCATTTTACGTAGTATATGAAAGTATATTTCAAGCATCAGAAAGACTGTCAACAAATTATTTCTGACGTGCATACGTCACAAGCGAATATTTGGTCGATTAAATAGCAATATCATTGATCGAAACCGCAAATAATTCGTCGACAGCGAAAACAAGGAGGAAAGGCTATAGAGTGAGTGAATTCGTTGACGTCAGAATGAGCATACGCGTGAGAAGAGACGAACCGCAAAGTTCCCTCTGCCACTTTGTTCGCTAAATAGTAAGTAAAATCGACGAGAAAGGCGCTCTGGTCGTGCTCGACGTTCCGTAACAAACGAGTCCCCTGCCATTTGTTTCAATCATCTATGGACAGAGATAATTACGAGTAACGTCGAATAACGCTCGTCTCTTCACCGGTCGGTTTCTACGGGCAGCGTAACATGATGCAGAACAGAGCTGAAGGAATCACGTTTAGCCTAGCTATAGAGCCAGGTCTGAGTTGACATTACTCCAGACAGGATAGTTCCTGTCAGGCTACATGGAGACAAACGAGCAACCGGCAATCAACTGCTGTTAGCCCCGTCCGACCTTTCGCCAACCGCCATCTGACCGTTCCTTTTTGCCCCCAGAATCGTTTCATCATAATTTATTGTGATACTGTCATGTTAATAACTCAATTTATTTCGCTGGAAACTCTATTATTTTTATGGTCGAGCCTCGGGACTGTCGACGTAAGCTACGGCCGATGATCACGCAGTCTGCCCGAACTTTGTACCATTCTTTGTCACAGCGACAATTAGTTTTTAATGTAATACGAGCAATCTTCCAAATTGATGTCACCTTTTTAACGATTTATACGTTGCAACGGAATGACGCAGAATTTCTCGGTTTGTAAAGGGACAAATATATTGTATAATCGATAGCTTGAACGGGTTGCGTCAAAGCTCCCACAGAATGAACGCTTGAATGGTAAACCAATTTCAAGTATTATTAGCTAAAATTGAATACGTCGTTTCATATGTTTTTATGTAGAGGACAATAGTATGTTATATACAGTGGACAAAAGTATTTGTACATTATCATTTATTTTAATAAATACAACGATTGTGATGGCATCAGGATCTGATCAATGGGAACATTAGTACTGCTGCTTCTGAAGGCAGCAATTTAGTAACAATACATAAAGTAATGAATAAACATTTATATTTAACCTTCTTCGAGAGGTGACTCACAGTCACATATTTAATAAAATAATTTTGAATATGCATTTCTTAACTGATTTTATAACATGTGATGTATAAAACTAGTGAAACAAACAATAGTGGAAATTATTAGTAAAGAAATAATCTCAAGAAAATTTATTTAATTTTTAAGTTTTAAAGTTGCTGTTTATAAACAGTCAAAATTACCTTCGAGTGCAGAATAGTTTAAAAGAATATTTACAAGATAGTGAACACGAATTAGATGAATTTTGTTTTCAGATGGTTTATATTCGAATGATATTGAAAATCTTTATAAACAACTATTTAAATTTCGAAATCATTTCTTTACACTGTTCTTAAAGTTTATTCACCAATTAAGGAAAATCTACCAATTATGCTGCAGTTATTTATTGTAGTGGAATTATTACACTTTTTAATTCAGAATATCATTACTCGGTAAAAAGCATGAAACGATTAATGTCAATATAAATAAACTTTAAGAAAATTAAAAACAGAAAGTAACATTAGCTGATTCATAATTATTATCCGTATGGAACGAACGTTTCATTCGAGTGAATAAGGAAAATGTTTATGCTTAATACAAGCTTGTTAATTACAAGTAGCATTGCCACTTTAATATGCAGTTACGATAAGAAATTCACGTTTGCTTTCACCTTGGTCAAAGTGACGATCAAATGATCGCGCAGCGAAGCGTGTCCATGCTGGAGATTTAATTAAGTGGACGCGTCGTGAAATTAATTCGCCAGTAGGTTAGTCGGAATGTATGTACCGATGAAAAATATTTTTATGCTACGAACATTCCTACCATCGAAATCAAATGAATTTCAACGTGAATCAGAGACTCTCCATTAAAATATACGCTCCTGAACAAATTAATAGCGCATTTCATACGATTAGTCATTTGAACTGTTTTTAACTGGTGTAGTTTCGTTATTTTTATCTTTTTAACAGATCAGGAATTGTGTAATATTGATGTTATGTTATGTCAGGATAAATTGTACAAAACAGATAAGGCGAACAGATATTCTTTTAAGTATTTTTTTCGTTAAATAGGGCAAAATTATTTTAAATGATATTTTAAGCAAACGATTCTATATCTTAAAATTGAGTAAGTTAATTTCTTAAAGTAGTCAATTTTTAGAGGTCCAAAGTAACAAATTTTATTACAAATTACAGTATTGCAACTTTGCAATATCACAAAGTACAATATTACAACTTTACCATATTATAAATTGCAGTATTACAAATTTGTAATTTTTCAATTTGTAAATTAAAAAATTTGATACTTCTAAATTTCTGAATTTCTGTATTCCCAAATATCTAAATTTCTACCCTTAAAAATGTCCAGTCACTAAATCACTAAATTTCTAAATTTCCACAATCTTTAAATTTCTAAATTTCCACAATCTTTAAATTTCTAAATTTCCACAATTTTTAAATTTCTAAATTTCCACAATCTTTAAATTTCTAAATTTCCTCCACCTTTAAATTACCAAATTCCTAAACTATTAAACTTGAGAATCCAAATCTCTCACAAGCTTCTAACCTTCAAATTCATAAACTAAAAAATTTGCAATTTCTACATTTTCAAATTTCTATACCTTCTTTCACAAACAGGTAACTTCAACAGGACAGCCATTTTCTTAAAACATTGTTATAAATGAAAACATTAGCTTTAAAAGGTGGATCGGATTTTAATAAAAGCGTTCTTAACGGAGAATTACGATTTCACACAGAAATGACTCGCATATTACTAGGGATTGCTACTCTTAATATAAAAGATGATTTCATTTCGTCTTGTAATGTATTTCGCGTTACGATGTCATACGATGGAACGCAGTTTCGAGCGTGTTTCCGAGCCGCGTCTGCAGCCTATCTACCAGCATGCTACGCTTGTAATTACATTAAATTATTGGATCGAGCATGAAACAGCAAGTTATCTCTCAATCTAGTCGACTACAAAGGGGCCGACAGAGTAATTGTGATTGGTGTAAGGGAGCCGACTGAGTAACGTACTTTACTCACATTTGGTTATTATATTGCGTTCCATTAATGCATCATTAATGGAATAAAATGTAGTCAACTTTGTTCTTGGTAAAATTCCATACTCGTACTAATATATCTTTTTGATCAATGTGTAGTTAATGACAGTATCACATAGCAATCAATTATTACATATTTATTTGGTTAGTTTATTTGCTTTATTCTTCGTCAGATATGTACACATAATTGTTGCAGTAATATTTTTTGGAATATTGCAGGGTATATTCAAATTAACTGGTCAAATGCAAATTAAATGGACGCAATAGCTTCAAAATAAATCACAAATATTGATGACAGAATATTTTATGTAAAATATTGATTTTAAATGAAAAATTGTCTGAGGTAAATTTCTATTACAGCAACCCTTAAAGGAGATATCAAAATCTATTTGATTTCTTATAATGCAGATTTAAGGCACACAGGGAATAGTCATTTTTAGACAAATAACAAAATACAATGAAACTAATAAATACAAAAATGAAACGGTGTTAAAAATATTTTGTGACACTCTGATAAATATAAGTTTCGGTTAGCATTGAAACTGGTTTTGTATGGAAAAGAGATCATTTTGGTAGTATTCCGTCAGTGGAAATATTCATATAGTCGGTGAATATCTTTGAATAAATTGATTAGGTTCTGCGTAATTGCATTAAAACACCAAAAGGAAATGTTACATTCTGCGTCGATTTAAATCGACTTCTAAGAAAAGTGAAATAAACAAGATTCACCAGATCCGTTCTGAAAATTCTACAATTCGAAACACTTTGTCGATGACTCATAAGATATACGTTCTCTATAACATTTTTCTTTTTATTTAAATTTACATCGTTGATAAAATTAGATATTTTTTAATGCAACACCGACAGATTATAATTATGTAAATGAAAATAAATGTTTTCCTGTTATTGTACGGTTAATTATTTATTAAACCATTTTAAATTCGCATAACTTGACGAATTACAACGTCTCCTTTTTTTAAATTTCAGAACCATCTATGAATATTTTATGACCTGCAGAAATAACTCATAAAAATCTATAATTATGCAAAACACAAAGGGAACAGTTAAATTAACACGTCAGTAAGATGAATTTTTGAACCAATAAATAAAATATTTCATAAGAAGTAATTATGAATATTTTATGAACCCCAGAAATGCAAATAGCTCACATAAAAATCTACAATTATGCAAAGCACCTGAAATAAAAAAACAGTTAACGTCTCAATAAAAAAACAGTTTTAAAAATATCCAAGAAAAATTGTCTAAACCGAAATAGTATTTAAAAGCTCATCAAGAAATCTGCAAATTATACTCATTAACGAACACCTCAATAAGACGATGTTCAAACGAAATTCCCGCAACCGTGATGTTTTAAGATTTGGACGAATAAATCACTTTAATTATCCTTCTTAATGAAACGAAATAAACAATTAGTCGCTAATGGGAACGTGGTTCGCTAATGGGTGCATTTACCTTACCGCAGCAATGATGATCCTCCGTGGTAGCTTACCTACTGAAATTGCCGTGAAACCAGTGACCTTCGAGGCGCCATAACTTCATATTATATGCGTATCATAATTTCCAAGTAAAATGCTAGCGACAAAAGCAGTGTAACGAGGTGCTCGAGAGGAGATGTAGGAAGTCGCAGACGCTAGGTTGGATGGGACATTGATGAGGAAACTTCGGCTGGTTATAGCCTTGCTTGGTGATAAGGAGGCAAGGAGTTGCTAAGTAAGAGGAGGTATTGCGATACGCGCCGAGGGGTTAAACCCCGAGCTATCTCTTACCTCGCGTTATCCTGCGAGCCCGTATATATCCGGTCGTGTCGAGGGTAGATATACCTCCGCGTAGAAGGCCGCCCTCTGTTTCTTATCACGTCATTTCATAAGCTACGACGGTTCGATCATATACGTGTAAATGGCCGCTAAAGTCTTGATCGCGATCAAATTATTTTTTCTACTTTATTTGCGCGGTTATGTACGATTATACGCTCTACACGGTATTTCACTTTACTGTAAAATACTAGTTTACCGTTTTTAGAGTAACTGATTTTATACTGGGTACAAGATCAAAGCGAACACTTTTAAAATACCGTGTTTCATGGTATTAGTGCAAGGACTATTTTCATATTTTTTAGGTTTTTGATAGGAAACTTTTTTTCGTAGGTTTTTTACATTTTTCGTATAAGCTCCCTTTAACAGGATCAGTATTTGAAAATTAATTTCTACGTTCAAACAAATGTGAGATACTCGAAATCTATTAACGTGATGCAGACAATGAACATAGTTCCACCTTAAATTACAAAAGCTTTTCATTGCAATAAAGAATTGTGTATACTCAATTATGTTACACTTTATTTTTTCTATTTTATATTCAATTTCAAAATGTATATATTACATACCTGTAATGTTGCTAGAGCTCGATAAATACAGGCCTAAAATATACATTTTGCACAATTAAGATACCAAGTACTATTCATTAATTTTAATAAAAATGAAGTATACTTGATAAGTCAGAAAATTCAATATAATTAAAGTAAAAATATCATATAATGAAAGGAAATACTTTTCTAGCGCAAGTAGCAGTTAGCTCGATAAGAGTTTGAAGCCTGAATCTTAACTAAAGTAGTAAAATCGAGTGGTTAATATTCAATGCAAAACGATAGTTACAATTGAATCGAAGCGGCGATTGCCTACGTTGTCAATCCCGACATATCCCTGTCCTGATAATCGCGTTCGCATCGCCGCCGAGCATCTATGACACTTATTTCATTAGCGTCAAATAGAATTAAACAAGCCGCAGTCGGTGCAAGTCAACCGTACGGATGTATGAGTGGCTTAAGTGATTCCAAGTATGGCAATTCACAATGACTGGATTCAACGAATTCCAAGCAAGGAGGAAGCCGTTTCATCGAACTGCAAACACGGATAATACCTCCGTTGATAGTCATTTTATTGACTCAAATTAATTCGACTGTTCTTTTGCTCAAATTCGAAAGTGATTAACCCTTTTATTGTTGACAAACTTTGCTGAATTCTTTTTTAGTTATTAGTTTTTTATTTGTTACCATTATTTTTTATTTCATTATTATACACGTGTGGAATAGTGTGTAGTTCATATTTAGATATGTATATGTTATGTATGCATATGTAATGTATTGAATTAATAAATAATTTGTTTGCTTATTTATTTTTATATTCTATCTATCCATATACAGCATATGTAGTATTAGTATTCTATATTAGTATTCTGATACGTTATTATACTTTTATTCTACTGTTTCATTGTACAGGGTGTCTCACAACTAGTATAGGTCCCTGTAATAGCCAATACGTGAGGACCAATCAGAGCGCTCTGATTGCGCACGCCCACACGCGACAGCGCCACCTTCGAGTCTAATGGTCGAGCGCGCGGAATCCTCGCGCTCTGATTGGTCCGTGTTTTTCCTTAATAATTCAAAAATTAAGCTTCACACCTTATTTTTGCAAAGGGAAATTTTATTCAGAACCACGTCAGCTACCTTCTGTTTCAAGGACCTATGCTAGTTGTGAAACACCCTGTATAATATATGTATATAATTATTTGCTAATTAACTATACTATTTTGATATTTTTATAAATTACTAATAACAAAAATAGAATTATTTACTTTATTCTTCCAGTTACAGTATAATTATTTGTTGCAGAACAGGGTTTTTTTTATATTTTCAGGAATCATAATAAAAAATCCCATAACATTAATAGTGTTATTCTTTCAATTACAGTATAATTATTTCCTAATTAATTGGCCTGTTTTGAGATTTCTATAAATTACTAATAATGAAAAAGAAGCTATTTATTTTGTTTTTTTAATTATATATTTGCTAATATATCAGACTCTTAATATTTTTATGAATCATAGCAGAGAAATGAAATGAACAAGTTTTCCTTATTCTTTTAATTATATTAAAATTATGTGTTAAGGGAATAGGTTGTTTTGATATTTGCAATTGTAAAAATGCAATAACAAAAAGATGTCTACTTTTAATTACGTTAAAATTATTTTTTAACGAAACAGGCTGTTTTAATATCTTTATGAATTATATCAAAAGAATGCAATAACAAAAAACTGTATTCTCTTCGTTCTTTTAATTACAAAATAATTATTTGCTAATGGACTTATATTTTTCGTAAATTACCAACATAAAATATTAGCTATTTCATTCATTTAGTTACAATATAACTATTTGTTATCAAACTATCGACGTGATTATAAGCCACAAATAAAAATGCTCGGTGAAATTGACGTAAACGATGAAAATACAGCAATAACAGAATAAATTCGATATTAAAATTCGAAATGCGACGTCTTACATTTCCATACCCGTTCGCAATAGTATTTCTTTTGAGGCCATCAGCGATGTAAAATTTTCGATTTTACGATCGTGTTCCCTAAACGTAGCAATTCATTCGATGTTACATCAGATAAAACCTATCGTATATATTTACGATACTATTAACGAGCAAACATCCGATAAAGATCCTGATTCCAATCGAAGTACCTCGTAATTCTTTTGTTTATCGATCACTCGAGCCAATTACATCTGCGAAAAAATAAAATGCTACGATCTTCGAAATTCAAGAACGATTTAATGGCTTTCTATGTTTCGTTAACGGCCATTATTTTCGCTCCGAAAATCCTCCTAATCTGTGATTAGAATTCAAGCAGATTCTTCGGACGTTTAAAATAACGTAACCGAATGATTTCCGCTTGTCAACAGGTTGTTACATTCGCAAACTTGCGTATTCGAAAATCGAATAAATTAGCGATATCGCGTTTATTTTATACCGTTACGCGAAATAAACAGAAATCGAGCGAAGTAGACAGAAGTGGTTCTTTATAATTACTCGATGTGGAGGTTCATTTAAAATTCAACGAATGGATCCTGGCAAGATATCGTTGTTTGCGTGCTGGTGTGTCGTGGTGAGAGAAAGTCGGTGAATTACCACCATAATTCACGGAGAATAATGAGGACTTAATTAGCCGTGTGATGTAATGCAGACGCGGTACGGAACGAAACGAAACGAAACGAAAGACATATCACGCTGTGCGCTACTCGTAAACCAGCAATTCTTACGATTAATGCGGACATTGTATTTGCGTTGTATCTGACACACTGGGTTTATGAAGTGATTAGCCAGCAGGAACGAAGAAACGTCTACTAAAGTTGAAAACTAACTTCGCTGTTCTTCACCGAATCGCAAATATCTTCCGTTGTCGGTTTCTACGATTTTTATTTGAAGGCCTGTTTAATTGCTTAGAAATAGCGTGTAATAAATATCAACACTGTTAAGAAACCACACACCCGTGATATGTGATGTGTTAAAAATAATAGAGTTAAGGATTTTCAAATTTTAAATAAAAAATTTCATTTTTCAAATTTAGGAGAAACTTTACAATTTTATAATTTGGGAATGTAGGAATTTTTTAATTTGGAAATTTAGAAACGTGGGAATTTTAAAATTCAAATTTGGGAATTTAGGAATTGAAAATTTTCAAGTTTGAAAAATATACAAAAATTAGTGTTAAAAATTTTCAACTAAAATTTAATACTAATAATTAAATTTCAAATTGTTACAATGTATAATTTATAATATTGACACAATAAGTTAAATAGAAAGAGAAAAATCTAACAAAAAGAATCTCCTGTCTGTAAATAACACTTTCGAATAAAATAATGTTTTATCTTATATCGTGTTTGAACTAGCACCATAAAATTTTTCACCAAGCATAATAACAGATTAATCATTCACCAGAGCAATATATTTACTCGCTGTTCTTATCATTCGAACGTTTATAGTTGAAGATTAATACTGATATCTTTAGATTGCTCGAAGCTCCAAATTATTCGATATTTCATTTCGAAATGAAATACGACCTTAAAAAGATTACTTGGAACTAATATCCCGTACCTTGTATTTATCTCTCGACTTGCAGACAATTGATCATTATTTTTAACTTAACAAAGCAAAAAAGTATATGAATGATATAACGAATCATCTTATATAACTCTTTATCTCGATAAAAATCAATATACATTTCGACGAGTTTCTGAAGTTTCTGAACAATCCACCATTTTGGTTACGTAAACTCACCCTATCGTCAAAATGGTTGTCTAACATCTTTCTTTATCGTATAACAGTGTATTTTAAGGTGTTCTTGAAATCAAATCGATTTTCGTCAATGTAAAGAATGTGTACAGATGTCAACCTATGAGTTGGTGTGAAGAGCAGGTTAGATATCGAACACATGTTTAATGCAACATATTCATCGTGACTGATATGTTAATGGCCTTAGAATCGATGCAATATTTATTGCTGCAAGGCAGGAATCTTCAAGGGTAGATCTGCTAAAAATCTAACAAACATTAAATGACTTCATAATTCTGTTTTTTCAATTTCAATTCAATTTTTCATTAACTCCATCTTTAAATTGCGTAAACACGGCTAACTCCGACTAGGTAAGAATAACATTAAAAAACGTTGAAATTATATTAAAAAATTTGTAAATATATTATTCTGTATTCATATAAATTTGGATATACAGTGTTTCGTAGTGTTAGCAAAGAAACTTAGAAAGAGAACAGTAGCAAAGGTAAAAGTGTTTTACTAATCCTTAGAATTACCACGCGCCAACTCATGGGTTGACATCGGTACCCTTATATTGTATCGATCGTTTATCCATTTTTCTTGATTTTTTATTTCAAAATAACTGTGTATTATACGTCGGTAGGTTGAAACAATTTTTCCTGTCACTGCAATGGCATCTATTCGCTCATTAACATAGCGAGTTATTTTGAAATCGAATAAATGGCGTAGTTCAGAGTGGAAAGATAGGAGCTGTCTTTCATTGAAATGCTATGAGCACACGAGACTCATCGCGGCTGCAACGGTCAAATAAGGTGAAAAACCAAAAGCGTCGATCAATTATCATTATTCATTATATTCACGGCTATTCATCAAGCGAGAAGGGGACACGCGGAACTGGAGGTTCATCGTAGAGGAAGCCGCGTTAAAAAAGGTTAATGCTATCCCATTAAGAAGGCCACGATATACGACTTGTGCAACATTATCAGCCATTCCAGCGAAACGGTGGTTGCCTCTTCGTTCAAGACACACAGTCGACTCGGCTGATCGCTATGCCACGCTGTCGTATTATGTAAATTCTTGACATCAGCTCTGACCCTACAATTAGTTATTCGCGTACGTAAAGTTTCGTGAAGATTTCCTGATACCTTACCCATTGGAATTCTTAACGATCACGTATCGACGCTCCTGTATACTTTGCACCACCGATCGGGTATTTACAAATTTTCTATATCTTTCAAACTTACTAATTGTACATTTTTTATAGTCGTAGACCTCCCTTGCGCAGTAGAGCGAAAAATATATTTGTTTCAATACGGTTGTACAATTTCAAATGAATTCTAGATATCGGTTACGCAATGGTGTTAATAAAAAATATATTTGTTTAGTAGTATCGGAAGAGATTAGTTAACATCGTGCATGTAAATGTAATGACAATAAAGAAGTACGGTATGTTTATCAATATACTTTATATTTTAACCGAAAGCTTCGATAACACTACAATATACCTAACGTGTGTACCTACTAATACTACAGTACCATATATGAATTGTGTTAAACTCATTTCATAATGTTCTTTCTATGTCTCCATGTCCATAGATCTTTAGACTTCTATCTCAAAATCGTTCTATTCCAAAATCTATATCCCTAACGTACCGAATATCAGCACGAAGGTGCTTAATAATAAAAGAAAGTCAGCAACTGAGTCTGCAGCTGTTCACGAAAATACCGAAGTTGAAAGAATTTACGATCCGATAAACGCAACCGAAGTGACCGCAATTAGTGTGACTGTTCAGCCAGAATAAAGGCGTAGTAAATTTTGTTCACATTTGCGTCGATCATCGATCGTATCCAGTAGTTGGCATCAATCTTAGAATCCATCGATATAACACGGGAACGTTGGAGTATTCGTTCCATATGGAAAATCGAAGGGAAACACGGAGGGGTTTCGGTGTTTCAGCCGAACCGGCGCGTAGGGTCATCCTTTACGGCGTTTCCAACGAGCTGTCCGACGATCGAGAAGATGAACGCGCATAGTCAATACGAAGTCAACGTCTAGAGACGTGTGGACGTGTACGTCGTTGAAGCAGACAGACAGAGAAAGAGGATGGAAGAATAGGCAGAGAAGGAGGAGTTGGCTAGAAAGAGAGACGTAGATGGAAGTGAGGTCGAATAACAGGGTGCGCTCCGATCAACATTAATCACTATCCGAAGCGAGTAGATAGCCATCGAATGCTCGCTTTCTGAAGCAAGGTGAAGGGGTGGCTGATAGATGGAGGTGATGAATGGCTCCGTGACGCGAGGCGATCCATCATCTCGGGGCCGACATCACGGGAGCTGCCTACCGCGAGAGCTAGCAGGAGAGATTTCGCGCGAGAGGTCACCTCGGCTAATTCATCATCCGGTCCGTCGCGTTTCCTCTCTCCCTTTCTCCCTCTCCTTTCTTCTTCGCCCTACCTTCTCTTCCACGTGGTGCACGCTCGAACCCTCTCATCCCTTTTCCACCCACTTTTCTCGCTTCTTCTTCTTCGTCTTCCTACTAACCCCTCTTGTGGTTTTAGTTTTGCTAGTTTTCGCGGTTTCTATGTGAAGCACAGAGAAATAGTCTTAGTTTCACCTTGCTTTAACCGTGATGGAAAGCTTCTTTTTCCTTTTGGTAATCGCGTGAGACGTCGTTAACGCCGTTACTTTGACGGCTACGTGATAGATGAACGACGAGAGAGATGCATATGTAGTTAGCGCTGGGTATTTGATACTTTATCTTGCTAATTTTCAAATATCTTGCCACTATGGCGGTTTCGTTGCGGAATACGAAGATCGAACGCTTTGTTCGTTCCAAGTTGCGATTTTTAAAGTATTGGACATTTTTAGAAGCTACTGTCACTTTGCGGTCATCTGAGACTTTCAAAATATTTGATACAGGGTCTTAAATAGAACTGAACGTCGTTATTTAACACTTTGTCAAAGATATTTTAGATGTTGGCGACTCTGGAAATGTCTAGTCCATCAGTTTGATGAATTCTTTTAAAATTATTCTCTTTTTATTACTTGTCATCGATGTTTGTCATTAACACTTCGCCAAAGATATTTTTGCTTACTTTGAAACTTTCTAATTTATTACTTTAATAAATTCTTTTAAAATTATCTCTTTGCTATTAGTTATCATCGTTGTTTCTCACTCGTATACTCGTAGAGTTGAACTGAAGTGCCATTAACACTTCGCCAAAGATATTTTTGCTTCCTTTGAAACTTTCTAATTTATTACTCTAATAAATTCTTTTAAAATGATCTCTTTGCTATTAGTTGTCATTGTTTCGTTCGTATTCGAACATCCTACCATTCTAGTTTCCACAATTCTCGTCCGGTTCATAGGTGTCGATGCTAACAATTAAACTTGTGACACCATAGATTTTTCTCCTCCAAAAAAAGATAAAGTGGCAAAGTGCAAACTGGGGGCACGTTTTGTTACGTGGGGAGAAAGAGACAAGAAATATGCGTGACTATTGAAACGACAAGTAAGAATTGATTCGCTACACGGTGAACGAAGAAATGCTTTGAATAGAGCCAGCCACAGGTAGGTCGCATCGTCGAAATTAAACACGTTCATACGCGAACAGTGGCTTGTGCTCGTGCTGGGTGTAAATGGAAGTAACAAGGAGGCACAATGCATCACCGTCCTCGGGTTAATTCTTACATGCACCACCACTGGTATGGGAACGCTGCGGGAGACGGTGCCACAGATACCAAATTCGACTATAAATATTTAATCATTTACATAATGGTTTGTTTATGTATCGTAGAATCATCATTCTTTGTCTCAGGTCGTATTCTACTTGTGCATTCTTGTGAGGTGTAAAATCCTGAAATCTGGTGATGGGGAAAATTTATTAAGGAGCCTAAAGACTTGTTAATCTATAAATCTGAAAATGTAGAGAATTAAAAAATTCCAAAGAACATTTATAAATTAAAAAATTGTAAAAATGGAGCACTTAAAAATGAACCAACTTGAATTAAAGATTCAAAAATGTGCAATAATAAAATGTGGGTATTTAAACATTTTTAAGGTTGTATCTAAATAAATGCATGTCACCCTGTCTACGGGTTCTGATTGAGTCAGGATGAAGGAATTAAACTGTTTGAAAGTTGAAACAGTAACCCTCGAACCTTGAAAAATATTCAATTTTCCAGGACTGAAGCGCGAAGCGTCATAAAACCTTCGCAGCAACGTTTGACCTATCGATTTCGTCTTGCACAATTTCCGCCGAGGGGGATCGGCTTATAGATGAATTATAGTTGCTCTTTGCTGTCGCGCCATTCACCGGTGATGTATGACTCGGCGGGAGACGGTAGGTAGAAAACATCCACGATGTACGGCCTGTTAATAACAGCAAGAATGAACGAACGAACGAACGAACGAACGGCTGCAGAACGCTGTACACAGATGCCGCTGGCGGCTAGACCCCCTTTGTGTTTTATTACAAACGATACGTCAGCCACGATGTATGGGCTGCTTTTATCTGCGGCTTGTTATTGATGTGCTAAATTGTCTGTTCTGACTCGTAAGACTGGCCAGGATCGGCTGATAGACGTCTTTCGGGGACGTGTTTCCGACGACAAAAAGATTTAGTCCAACGACACCGGGGGTTTCCTTTCGGCGATATTGCTTCGACAAACTTGTCCACCTCTCGAAAAATCGACAACTCTTTATTTTATTATTGCTTCCGTTTGGATGCGGAAAATATAGCTTATGTCGTATGGGACTCGTGACAACTACAATCAATCTGCTTGTATGAGAATTGAACTTTGAGTGTGTTTGAGTTTTGTGTATCGGTAAATTCACAGTATACCCAACATTTCAGTTTTCTTTATTTACTTTTAATTATTTATTTGTGTGTTAATAATTCTATTTTACTTGACGTAATATTAGTTGGCTGTCACTCATCGATAAATTCATATGTAGGGGGTTGAAACAAAAATTACATTTATTATGGTAATTATGTGACTAACTAATATTCTATGTTTTTATGAAGGTCTTTTACTTTTGTTCCAAAATTACCAAGACTTGTTCAAAACTTGCTGAAGATTAACTTATTCAATATTTATGAAAGTTAAAAAATTTGTTAAAATTTTGTTTTTGAAATACGTGAGGAATTATAGCGAACAATTTCTGGGAATATATTATACAGTAACATAGATAAATAGTAAACACATCAATTTATATTTAAATAATTACTCGTCTATTTCTCTACTTTATTTTCAGTTTTTAAATTCTTACAGAGTTAATATTAAAGAATCCGTGAATATTTATTTTGTAAGGTACCCTCATAGTATTAATCGATTTTTAAGTAAGATTTAATAACATTAATATCATTAGAGAGTTGCTTCTAATCCACATTTAGCTTTTGATCTCTGGATTCAGTTCAGTTAAATATGTGAACACGTGGTGTGTAATACCGACCAAAATTGAGGGTAATTCCAGCCAGGTTTTAACACTGCTTTTTCCTGGCCTAGATATCGCGGTTGTATAAAAACCTACGATGGAAGTAGAATGGAGTTGGGAACATTTATTGAAGACCATGAAGGCAGCTAATAAGAAAAAGGTGTCCATTCATAAGACAGCAAATTGTTTGGGATACCATATTCTACTCTTTGAAACAAAATTAAAAACATAGTTTATACTTATATTAAAACTACACTGTATTTAAATATAAAAGTAGTGGACATCAACATCTTTTTTGTGGTACCAAATTTCAGAAGAATAAATATAGTATAATTTGGTATAAATATGAAGTAGATCTGATTGCTTCCATATTAGGAGTTACATAATTTATTATGCTTGATATTTAGATAATCTCTGTCCAAATGCATTTGCATCCTACCTGGTTTCTAAAGAGCTCAATGTATAAACATTGAGCTAAATAAATAATTATAGTTATATAAAAAGAGTTTGAAAAATATCTGTGTTTGTGCACATCCAATACGATATTTAAAAATTAATATATTCAAATTAGTTCACGTCTCAGATATGTAATATTCAATATTAATTTATACCTCACATATATCATTTCCAATACTAATTCGTGCATGATATATTCAGTATTAATTCATATCTCACACACAATCACAACGTATATCCAAACTACATAGCAAAGCAATATATCGAAGGTGCACTATAAATATTTATTGCCTTCGCCCTTACGAGAGTACTTCACATAACAAATGGAACAACGTGACAGTCGTGAAAGGTAACTCACGTACGTGAAGTTACACGCTCTTTTATAGCAAAACATTTTCGAATACCACATTAACGTCACGCAGAAGCAATACGAGGAGCAGCTGTCCGAAATATAAATTAGAGAATTAACAAAATTACCAGTTAAAACTTAACTAAAGTCACGCACAGGGCTTCCTGCGGTGGAATAGCGAACTTGAGTATTGGGCTAAAATAGTCTCGTTAATCTTCACGGAGGAAGTCTCATGGGCCATTTTTAATCATTAAAATTCTAATCATAAAATTGTGGAATCTTTCATTAAATGTAATTTAAAATTCCTTTATCATTATTTACGTTTAGGTTGTCTTCATTTTTACACTGATTTTGTAAGGAGCATTTGTAGTTTGTTACAGTATACTTTTTCTGTGCAATCTGAAAATACAAGTGTTTCGTGGATAAGAGTAATATGATTTGGATTTTCAGTGAAATTTTCAGAAAAATCAAACTTTTATTGTTCTGTGGTATTTTTGTAAGTTTGGACACTGGTTTTGTAAATTCAAACATTCGAAAATTGTTTGTATATTAGAAACTTACAGTATTACAATTTGATATTGAAAATCACTTCATATAATAATTTTTCTCACGTTGCATCCGATATTTTATTATTTTATTTCATGATATTAATATTCTACGTAAAACTATCATTTATCACTAGAATTTAGCAATTAATCTTAACTGTATTTTATTTACGTTACCAGCGGATGCGACTCTGACAGTATGTATATTTACACGGGACAAATAAACGTACCGAGAGAAAACTTATCTTAAGGTTATCTCTCTAATGATTACCCTTCAGCAAAATGTATTGTGCTCTCAGATATAAGAAAAGTGATTCAACAACTGGCCACACGTAAAGTGGTAAAACACTTCTTGTAGCGAGTGTAGATCGAATCGCGAAGATTTAATATCGCTTGGTTCGATTCACGTACACGTAAACAGTCTAATTAGTACGAGCGAATCGCTAATTGAGATTCAGCGTAGCAGGTAATGATAGCGGAATAACATGAATTCCGATCCATGGAACGAGTCAAGAAGACAAAATACAAGGAAACTATTCATCCCGACGGTTACAATCACCGAATATTTCATTTTGCTGAGCCAGCTGAGCCTGCCACCGCCTGTCGTGGCGCACCAGCGATGGAAACGACGTTCGCAGAGAGGGTAGAGCAACTTCTTCCCCTCTGCATGGCTTTAAAAACCTTCAACCACCCACTCTGTCCTCCCTTTCATCCTTTCTCGTCGGTCTTCCCCTCCCCGCAGGCACTAAGCTGCAGATTTATGCGCCCCGCCTTGCAGTGCTGATATCCGAGAACTCGCGACCTGCTCCGTCCGTAATGAAAGAAATAAATTTACTCTCCTGGCTGGTCCGGGGATTGAGACCAACCGTTCGTGCGCGCACACGAACATCAAGCACCCTGGTGGTGCGAATCAGAAGCCTGGAATTTATTCTCTTCTGTTTCCCGTTTAAACTCTGCTCTTCATTTTCAACCTCCATTATTTCCAATGTATTTATTCTGGACTACGATTTGTCAAAACAACGCTTTCCTCCATCGATAACACCGCTGTCGAACTCGTTTAAATTATCTTAACTTCTATTTTTCCTTTCAAATCTATTCGCTTCTTTCTACCATCAGAAACTTTACTGCGCCGCTATGCGACCGCTTGGTAAATAGCCGTCAGATAAGCAACCGTCGTTCCTACGTTCCTATAAGCTTCGTTCCTACTACGTATTACTCACGTAGCGAGATAACGAATGGAATGTCATTAATCACGAAACATGCGAGCGCATATATTATTTAATATAATATTTGTGTATGAGATTATTATTGAAATGTCATTATATAATATACGTGTGTAATTATTCAAATGTTTCAATAGTTTTAATACTTTCAATTATGAGTTATTTCATGTAAAGTACATACAGTTTTGTAAATAAAAATGTGTCACGTAGGTAAGTAGCGATAAAGTTGCATTTATGCATGAGAATGTTAAAGAATATGTTTAACGTGAAATATCGAGATAGTCAAAATTAAAAATTATCTCGTAGTTTACGCGTGTTTAAAAAAGATACGCGGTTATCTAAACGTAATCTATTCAAAACAGCGATCAATTAAAATATAACAAAAAATTAGACTGTCACGTGTTTTTTATTTATGTATCGCATATATTACTGTACTAATCTAAGAATTTCGATGTAAAGTACAGAATGTTTTAGTTAGAAGTGGAAAAAGAACATTTCTACGAGTAGAAACTGTTTGTCTGATAAGTAATTGTTTCCTCAATGAATTCGTGCAACAAATACGCACTTGGTTATAATATTCGCAGTCGATCAATAATTTGTTTTGTAACACACAACAGATGTTAAAAAGATTTATATTGTAAATAATGTAAAAACTGTTTTCCGTTACTACAATTAATTTCCGAGAACAAAGATTTCTTTTTGTATAAATTTTTTTATTGTAAACGAAGTGCAATTCTTTACGGAAAATAATCTGTAAATTCTAAAAGTGATGTTAATTTTTATGGTGGTATATTTAAGGTGTCTATTAAACCATGTGTATTAAATTATATTATGTCAGAATATTATTTTATTTTTTTTTACTTAAAACATAATTGATTCTCCATCTCTTTTATTTTATGATACTAAATACAGTGTATTATTGCTCGAATTTTATCGCGAAAATATAGAATGGTATTAAGATTGCGATCAAAGCGGAAATGTATTTATTCGAATGATGCTTAATTGCATGAGAACTTTTAATTTGTGAAATTTCAACAATTCTACAAAATAATTAAAATAATGAAAGAGATTTCTGTGTATGATTACGATTATATACTTTACACAGATTAAAATGAAGATCAATTAAATTAAAAAAATGTAAATAATTCAAAAGAATCTATCTGATATAATTCTTTTCGTTACCAAATTTGTATTCATAAAAATGTCATAAAATAAAAAAAAATAAAAATCAGTTTAGTAACAGAATTGTGTAAAAAAGTTAAAGTGTCAAAAATAGTAGACGCATTTTGAAAAAATGAAAATGTGGAATTTTGTGAGGTTCATTTTATCTAACACCTTACGCGACGCGACGGGACGATGCGCTTTCGCATTATAGAAGCAGAAATTTAACTTTCGTAATGAAGTGAATTCTGAATCGATTTCGAATAATCTTCAGTATGAGTCGATTATTTCATCGATATGTTTTCGTAATAGGTCCCCTATGATCTCTAAACTAGTGTCATCAGTGGCAACAACATTTAAACTAAACCACGTCATTCGTTACTAAAGAATTAAAGTACTAAAAGGGACAATATTTTGAATGATCAATAAAACTTGGCTAATGGTTCTGTTCTACCGTGTTCGGAGCAAGCTGAATAAATAACAGTTAATTGGAGCCCCGTATTTTCAGCGTAGAATATGCAAAATTCAGCAAAGTAGATTTAAAAAGAAAAAAATGAGAAAACAAATTTTAGTGATTCCACAAACATTGTTTTTATTAAAGCGGTATGGAAACTCAACGATATTTACAAGAAATATTTACAGTGCAAATAATATCTATTGTACATTACATAGTAATTTACATAACGAACAATGAAAATTCAATGTGTTTTTACGAACAAATTTAGAAGACCGTCAAAAAGATTCTCTTTACAATAATTTCGTGTTGAAAGTTTTACGAAATAATTTCGTTCATCTTTTCATCCAGTTGAACCATTTCTACAAGATTCTCCGATACAAACGATACGATTAAGTTAGATATTACATTTTTCACCATTAATACAGCTTAGCTATCGTCGTTAACATTATCTTTTTATTATTTCCTCGAAAAATAGCGTAATATCACAGTTATATCGTGGACATAGAACATGCACGACCGCGTTTCTGTAACAGAAAATAATTCACGAGCATCGTGATACACACGGGTCGATAATTTTCACCTTGCGAATCGGATCGCGTTAAACATCGAAACAATATAGGCACAGGTAAATTTCAACTGTTCACAGAACTATCATTCACACTACTACATTTTCAGAAAACATACTTTATAGAGGTTCAATGATTCATCCACGGTGTACACGTTCCTCCCTAAATAATGATCAAACATCAAAAGATACATTAATGCAGGATCTCGCGATAAAACGTTAATTTGTCAAGATATTTTTATAAACTTTAATCGTAATCTTGAATTTATACACACAGGTTTATATATATATGTATATATACATACATACGTATATATATACCTTTTTTAAATAAATTCATATGATACACGTTTTACTTATTTACACAACAGTCTGTCAAAATGTCATTTACGAAAACTCTCTCTATGTTACACTATGATTCGCTGTTCACTGATAACCGTCGGACAGAAGAAATCGCTTTAAGGATGTACCGCGGCTCCAATTCGCTGGCCGTAAATGGCGTACGGAGAGTAATAAGGTCCCAGCGCGTTAAAAGCGCTGTACGGTGAGGCAGCGAGCGACGCTGGAAGAGGTCCTGTCGGTGGTTTACCATATGGATGGTATCTGGCGCTCAGAGGGCTCAAAGATGGTGTCGGGTACGATCCACCGCCTGCACGATGAAGAGCAGCCGACGGCGAAAGCAACGGATGAGGATGTGGGTTGCTGAGAAGAGCAGCCGAAGAGGACGCATGATCGCCGCCGGTCAAACTGGTATGGCTGCGAAGATGTTGGAGAAGCTCCTCCGATGTAGTGAATCGTTTACCGCAGTATGAATCGCCTGCGATCCAATTACACACGTACGGTCTGCCGCCGGTTAACGTGGACGGATAGGAGAGCGACGGAGGAGCCATGGGGCCCAACGACGACAATGCCATTGCCAGACCGTACTTCTGATGGTCGCACTGCGTGCATCCGCTGGGACAAGTTCCAGTGCCCATCATTAATTGAGCGCTGTGCATGCTGTATTGGCAACCGGTGCAGTAAGGGTCCTTGCAGACTGGCACCAGAGCTTCTCCGCCAGCCGGAGTCTTCACGCGAGCGTAACTCAAATACGGGTTTCCACCGGTTGGGGTGGTTGATGGATAACCCAAAAGAGCCGCCGTCGCGGCGTGGTGATGAGAAAAAGGTGATGCACCGGCGAACGGTGGTCGGAAGGCTGGATTCTCTGCTAGGCCCGGTGGGCAGCAAAGTGGATTGCTGGAGAATCCGGTGAGGCCGGGCTTGTAAGCGCCCAGATTCGAATCCTTGGCGTGGCTGCCGGATAAAATCTCCATTCCGGATCTGATGATTGGACTGGTACCGTTGTTGTTGCGTGGTGATCCGTCAGTTTTTTCGCGGTCCACCGGTGTCTTCCTGTCCGCTAATGGAGTGGTGCTCACCGTCGCTTGGCTAGCGGGTGACGCCGACTTCCGTCCGACGGGCGTACGATTTCCAGAGGACTTTTTCTCCGCGTGATTATTATCACTCGCACTGACACTGTCTTGGCCACTAACACTGTGAACACTCGCTTTCGATGCTGGTCTACTCTCGTCGGTAGATTTCTTCGAGACAACGTTGGTTTCGTACGGCTTGAAGGCCAACGACTTCCCATCCGACGGGCTGCTACGGGTACTTCGCTCCAATTTTGCAGCTGGCGGAGATTTCGCGTTTGCACCGCCGTTCATGTTTTTGGGAGTTTTATCCAGAGGAGAGATCAAGGGCTTTGTTGGGGAATCGGCACCAATTTGACTGCATGTCTGCGCCAGCAAAGCTAATGGACTCTTCTTCGCATCCAACTGTAAAGTAAAACGTAGAAATGAGAAAATATCGAATTTAGAGATCGAAGAATAAACGTATGGAGCGTCAGGTTCGAACGCGAAATGGAGTGTTGGGTTCGAACGCGAAATGGAGTACAGCAACCCGTCGGATAGCGCGCGCCGTCGGAACGCGGGTGAACCAAGTTCGATTTATATCTTCAACTTGAATACGAATTATCTCGAATGAGTTCATTCGAAATGAACAAATTGGTGCAATCGAATTAACATGAAAATTGAAATTATTTAGTTCTGAAATAATGCTCCGATTCTGATGCAAGAAAAGTGAAGAGTTTTGAAGAATGAGGGATACTAACCGTGGTTGGAAGCGGAGAAAGATAATCCGGTTGTAGATATTGATTATGTCCAGTAGTCAGCATACCGCCTTCCTCTAGGACAACCATTTGGTTTAACACTTATTAAACCGATCACTGCACAAAATCACAAGTATATTCCCACAGTGCACGATCAAGAAACAATCTATTAGTCCGATGAACGTTTTGAACGCCGCAACACGACCACGGTTGTACGTGTTAATTAATCGATCCTTCCACAATGCGAAATGATTAAACGCAAACGACGTACACCCGACGAAATCCAGGAAAATAGTGGCAGCTCTCGACGGAGCTGTTCAATGCACGAAGTGGAATGCGACCGCAGCGCCGCCTGGCGACACGACATCGTCATTTCCCCTCCTTCTCTGTTAACAGTAGAGTATATAACCTGTCCTCTACTGTCATCCCCCACCGTTGCAAGCGGTAGGATTATGGTGGGAGAATTGCGGTGGGGTTTGGCCCTGTGTGGGGTGTGGGAAGGCATTCTAATTCAACACGCCACCCATGATGTTGGCCCGACGATGACAGCTCCCATCCCGGCTTTGATATTTCACCGCTTTTACAGCCGCCATCCCTCCCTTCTCTTCTTCGTTCTCTCTCTTCTACGCTTCCGTCCTTTACTCTCCGCGCCTGTTCCCTTCCTGGGTAGCCGGGCATAGCTACCTCGACACGGAATCGTCCCTGCCAGCACGGCAACCCGATATTTTATACCGTGAAACCTGTCTGTCTCTCCGACCGACCCCGCTTAATAAGCAGCTTTCAAAATAGAAATGTAATGGGTCGGTGGGGAAGGGAATGTCGAGTGATTGATTGCTCGCTCAGCGACTTACCGACTTGCCACAGCCCACGGGGTAACGAATGACAGCCACTTAAGCGCTGTTTGCCTACAGTTTTGTAAAAGCGTTTTAATTATCGTTCCGACCGCACCTTGACTTTGTCGCGCGCATCCACTCACTGGATACTAAGCGATCCTTGCTACCAATCTTTTCTTTCCTTTTTATACCTCGATATATGGACCGATCTCAGGATATATCACCGTCAAGCTTATATGACCGTCAGAGGTCCTCACCAATTTCTGAAACTGCCGAACATCGAATTAAAACAAGATATTTGTAAATTCTTATTATGTTATTAGATGATCTAGAAACGTATCTCTGAGATTTGTACTGTGACAATGTCAAACTTTCATGGTTTTAAGCTGAGTGATATAGCTTATATGACCGTCAGCTGTCCTCACCAATTTCTGAAACTGCTCAGCATCGAATTAAAACAAGAAATTTGTAAATTCTTATTATGTTATTAGATGATCTAGAAACGTATCTCTGAGATTTGTACTGTGACAATGTCAAACTTTCATGGTTTTAAGCTGAGTGATATAGCTTATATGACCGTCAGCTGTCCTCACCAATTTCTGAAACTGTTGAACAGACTATCGGATTGAAACGAAGTCGGTTAACAAGAAACACATATTTTAAAATTTTTATTTTGTTATTAGATGGTATTGAAACACATTTAAGATTTGTACTATGCAAATACCAAACATGACTGACTTTCATAGTTTTAAGCTGAACAATATAACCGTTGACAAAGTGAAAGGTTTAAGCCTAGTATGAAGACTAAGAACAAATGATGATGAATACTAATATTACAAACTTATCGTTTTTTACTCAATCAGAAATGTGTTCGTTGTAAACTACTTATCTTTAATAATTCTCTTATAAAATTACAGGTGAAGTAAATGAAAATTTCTTTAATTGCATACATCATCATTTTTTTAATTTTCATCGATTTCATATAAACTAAAAAATAATTTGAATTATCAGTTTAAATGCTGTTCATACAACTTTTACATCGGTCGTTTAACGAGCAATAATTTAATACGAGAATGAGATATGATAAATAACGTTTATAACTTTGTAGGCAGCCATTACAAAGTAATTTCGTAATACGACGGAAAGCATTGATGTTAAGGTTCTGAAATATTCATTGCGTATTAAAGGTTACTGTACACTCGCCAAATGTGCTCGTTAAAAAAATTTGAATACCAGCTGCGCTGGAACTTGAACGTTACGCGCGGTTAAGAGATTGCAGCCGTTTCGCTTTTAGTACAACTTCGAGCAAAATATAGTTATTACGAATTATAATGGCATCATGGCTATGTAAACTGTAAGCAAGAACAGCATTAGGGAAGCTTGCTTGAATATTAGTTGAAAAATTCTACGATACAATGATGTGTAATTAAGAAACTAGTATCAAGAACGTTTATTTTCACCCTTTCTTGACTCGTTTTCTTACTCGGTAATGGAACAGCTCCAAACTATAAATTTTTACATGCACTAATTGTTCTTGGTTTAATTTGAGATTGCTTTTCTTATACTTTTAGATATTCGCTTGAAAATATTTTCTTAAAAAAATTGATATCGTGTCATACATTTGTGGAATTATATTTTAATATGTAAGAAACAGCTGAACAAAATTCATGCAAACTTTTAGTACTTCTGACTTGTTAGTAATAAAAATAAAAATAAATCTCTAATTTTTTACAGTGATAAAATATTACCGATTGCGTAAAGGATTAAAAAAGAGATGCAGGGGTTATAACGAGCGCATCGAATGTTATTTCCCTTCGTTGAATTTTCGTTTTCAAGTAAACAGTCGAAGACAAGATAATATTGAGTCTATCAATCGTGTAATATTTCCCAGAAGAAATAAAGGTTTCTCGGAGATCTACTTCCCCGGAATATTTGTCTTTGTTTCTTCGCATCTTTCTCTTTCCTACGTTCTCTTCCTCGTGCTCTGTTTCTGTGAAGTTATGGCGCCGTTAATACCCCAATGGCAAGTCTTTGACGTTTTGACGCTGACGGATGAGTTTACGGCTAATATAGTTCTCTTTCATCTTCGCCGCTCCTTCTGTCCACGTTTCGAAGATTTCTAAACGACAGCTACAAACCGGATGAAAATTTAGCTTTGATGTCTTATTGATGGATGCACCCATATAAACAATATTTATCATGTACATATCACAACTCAAACGTTATTTATTAATTGATGTAGAACATCTGTGGTAATATTCAGATAATTGTATACAAACACGCTTTATTAATAAACTGCTTGCAAATTTAACTGAGTGCAAGTCATAATATTTATACTTCACCGAAATTTCATGTAGTTTAATCAAAATGCACTTAAAATCATTTTGTCATCATACAGGAAATTTAGTGGACATATTTTCAACATGAGAAATTTTCTTCAAAAGTTAATAATTACAAAGGTTCATATTATGGATTATATTAAAAAATTTGAAAATGATTCATGTTTAATGTCACAATCCAGATCATTGTCAGTAAAAGTAAGAGACTGTTTTACAATGTCTATCTGTGTTTTCATGTATCGCACAGTTTTCAGACCTTTGAAAGCCTAAGACAGTAAATAAGGGTTAAGTGTAAGCCCAGTGTGGTTATACATAGAGCTACAATGTACGATACAAATGTCAAAACATATAGTATTTATAACTACGTTATATATTATGTTTCTGTTGTGACATTTTAATATTCTATGTAATTACCATTGCCTCCGCGTGCAATTCGTGGAGGACGTAATCAATGAATTCGAGAAGGAGTAGGTAGTGCAGTAAATAACCGTAAGAATCTACCTTTGTAAGGCAAAACAGTACCTACATCGCATTCTGTGCAATTTGTTGTGACAGCCTAATAATGCTGCAGACCATTGTCAACCCGGATTAGGGCACTGGTTACACACCGATACCTCGCTCTAAGTGGGATCAAAGGATCGGAAAGGGTCTACTTTAAAAGTTTTTATAAAGGACATCATAAAAATTTGAAGGGAAGACAGGGGATTCGTAATAATCGTAAAAGTAATATAACTTAACAAAGAATAATATCGAAGTGCACCTAATAAATCTTACACGTTTCCCAGTTTTGCTTATTCACTAAACGACAGATGGGAGAACACTCGTCTTTCATACTTTTCTTTTTTAATATTTACCTATTTTACTTCTTCATAAAGCAGTACTTAAATTTCTTTAATTTTCCTTTCTTTCAACGTGAAATTAAATTTATGTTTTTAAAATTGTACATATTTTTGTTTATGGAGTATTTTCAAGAAGTACATAAGAAAGTTTAAAATTTCTAGTTGCTTTGCGTATGACGATACGAATTTGCCTCGAAGACAATAGATATTAGAACGATAGATAGCAGCATGAGAACGCTGACAAGCGGATAATAAAGGAGGCAGTCAGTCATTTTGAGAGATGGTCGTAGATTAAGATGGCGAGCAAAGAACGGGGTAAGGGAAGCTACGGAAAAGTTGCTCGGTGAGCCGTGAAAGGGAAAAAGATGAATGAACGCAAACGCAATTGGCGTACACAAAGAAGAAACAGAATATGCAGTCGATAATAAATCATAGAAGGCTTCTTTCTTCCTTTCCTTCTCGTTCCTAACCTCTTATACACCAAATTCAAAGCGTGCCATTACTAGAAGATGCTTCGTGATTATCTACATATCACTGCATTCGAATGTATCCTATTCTTGTACGTATCAACTTCCGATAAAATGTGACCCGAATGACATGCGCATTTATATTCAAATTTTCAGGTATCGATGTTTTATATCGCGTTTGCGCCAAGAACGTAATAAGAACTTGCTTATGATTTTAGAACGTTCAAAGTAGTTTGTTCACTTCCATAAATTTTAAATCTTAATAATGTTAGAGTTAAATATTGTTAGAGTTCTCAACTGTTATATACAGTGTTATTGTATTACATTTTGGTGTAATGTATACTCTTCTGAAGGAAGATATACAGGGTGGTTTGAAAGACAGTATAAAGTATAGGAAATATTTTTAAACATATTCAAGTTCACCGGATTACTTTGAAAATAATAGAAGAATTGTTGTTACACACACGTTTTAGAAAATTAGTGTTTGCTACATAAAAATCGGGAGCCGTATGAAAATCTTTGAGAACCGGTTGCAGGGTGTCGTAGTTTGGTGACCGTTGAAGAGACTCTCATATTAAGTACCTTTACCCCACTGCTCATATAACTTTTTGCAAGTGTCATATTCAAAGGGGCCGCATGATCGTGGTTCTGCCATAGTATGACAATCGATAGGCTGACCAGGAGAAGGGTGAAGTTTACATCCAAATTAAAAAATGTAACAAAATTAATGTTTTCTACGTATATAGTATCTATGTATGAAAATATAGGGGATGAAAATTTGTAGAGGACTAGATCCATGAAGTTTAGTGACCGGCATCAGAGGAGGACCTCGTATTAGGTAACTGCAGGCCGCTGTTCATATAATTCTTTGCAAGTGTCATGTTCAAACGGGTCGCATGATCGTGCTTCTGCCGTTGTGTGACAATCGATAGGTTGACCAGGAGAAAGGCGAAGAGAGAGAGGGAAAAAGAATTTACGTGGTAATAATAATAATAGTGGGCAGGAGTGAGGGAGGTATGGAGACGTAGACAGAAATACGAAGCTGGTGCAGCACAGACAACTCGGCAAGGGCCTCGTTGCCTCATGTTTAAATCAGCGATAACGAGAAGCCTTGGTGACATATGTCACTGTCGCTGTCAGCCGGCTACACAATCAATATAGTCACCCACCCGTCCGTTCTTTCGTTCGTTCGCGTTCGTCCGTCTGTCCGTCTGTCCGCCAGCTAGCTTGCTCTCAGCCTGCCTGCCTGCCTGCCTGCCTGCTTTTCAACCTTCACATGCATAGACCGTACTCCAGCCGATAATATATTCGGTACGTGACTTCGTATTCGACAAATACAAGAGCGTCCTCGGTCCGGTGCGGCGCGACGACTCGGCCACGACCCGGACCAACAAGCATTGCCAACTACGTATGTATCTTTGCCGCTGGCCAAAACACATTTACTTTTATGGAAAAACGAATTCACGTAATAGGAAGCTTTCCTAGTCTCCAACGACTACTTTCGTTCCTCGTTTCCATTTTGTTGCTGAATAATCGCTCTATGGAACGTTTCCCGTTACCTCGTCACCGTTTATAGCCTTATACTATTGTTTCGCATCGAATTTATGGCTTTGTTCCGCTTTTATCAGTTAAGGACGAGGCAGAATTTGTCGGATTTATGAAACACGATGCAGCTGTGCAGACATCATTTTTTAAGTATATCGCTACCAGAAATTAATTTCTTTTACACAATTATCAACGATAGATTACAAGAATTTAATTAATTTCTATCGCGTAAAATTATCCATTATAGATATTAGATCTAAATTGGTGTTGGACTTTCGAATATTGAAATCTCAATATTAGATTTACGAAAAACTTATCTTAGGTTTTTTTCAAATTAACAAATTAAGAAAAAAATATTATTTCTGTCATTCATAATTATTTCCAAATTACGGAATTTAAAAATTTAGTCAATTTAAAACTAAATGATTATCAAACATACGTAAAAGAGAGTTAAGTTACAAAGATATTCAACTTTAACTTCAAGAATTTTACACGTTCAATGATGCAAAATATGCAGTATCTCCATTTCTTTTACGTCAAATTCTCCATGTACAAGTTATTTTAAACAATTCATGTACGTGCAGAAATGTGCACTTAAGTTCTTTTGCTCATTTAAGCGTTTACCGCTAACCTCCTCATTAATTCTTCAAAATGGCATCTCGAAGTTACCTTCGCACGTGCCGTGTATCGATACATTGAATTTGCAAAAGTCATTTTCAACAATCATTCGATTCTGCGGATATTTAAGTAGCTTCCGTGTCTAGTTTATTTATTTAAAAATTTAAAAGGTAACTGTATTACAAATATACTGTGTTGTGGGTTTTAGATATTAGCTAAACATTTATAGTTGACTTTGATTGTTAGGAAGAAAAATACATTTGTATGATTTTCGTAGAAATGTTTCAGTCGAACAAATTGTATTTAACTTGCAAACTGAAATGATAAGTAATTTATTTGTCTGATATTTTTACGAGAAATATATATTTCATAAATGTCACCAGACATTAATTGATATTCAAGTAATTATTCGTCGCTAATGCTATTATTACTTTTGTTAGTCAGAAAATGCAGCAGACGTGCATTTATTAAGAGGAAAATGAATTAAACATTATCCATATTATTACGCGCGTGAAAAAGCGTATGATAGTTCTAATTATACAGTATGTTTCTATTAATATTCTTGGCATAAATAATGCGAATCGAGTGTGTGCAATACAACGTTCAATTACCTTAATCAATGACTTATTCAAGGAAAAAGACAAGTGACATTTGGTCAATCCTCGACTGCTCTATACGCGTGTGAACAAACAGTTTTATCTGTCTCAATCAATAAAAGCTTATCGATTGTACGACTTGTTGAAAATCATTCAGTCAAGGTAGGCGAAGAAAAATAACGAAACACGTTAAAAAATAAACGTCAACTGTTTAACAATCGTATGCATTTGTATAAATGTTCGTAACAGTGATATTAATTTTAATCTGTCGTAAATCTATAAATTCTAATTGCCTATAGCACAAACGTCTGCTTGTGTGCTTATAAATATGAATGAACCGAGGTAAAACACGAAGTGCGGAGATATAAATCATGTTTAGCATACTCAAAGGCTGAACGCTTATGTAAATCGTATTAATTTGTGTGATAATAGTTGGGTCAGCATACATAATTGTAACAAGTATGTACGATCAGATGGCACGCCTCATTGACCCGCATGTTAATGTATTTCCTTCTTAACGCATTTATACAATCAATTTAACCTATATTTCACAACTTAGATTATTAAAAAAAAAAACGATTGAAACATATGTAAATTGCATCGAACGATAAGTAATCTGATTAAGATTAATGTTCTCGAGTTTTCATTACAGATAAAACATAAAAAATGGAAGTCGTTCTTTTGTACGATTCCGTTTAATCACAATTCTCTGTTTTATAAAAATGTTCGTTAAATATTGGAAGGGTAGAAAATTAACAAAAAGATCAGAAAGAGTTGAATTCAGTACAATTTGTGATTAATCAAGTTTAAAACCTGGCGCAAATGCAGTTTGCAGAATCGGTTCTTTTTGCAGCCAGGCTTTAAAGCATTTCATTTCACGTAGATGTTTCGTACGATACATTTGCCGGATAGAAACATAATATTGCAAGCTGTCGAATCAATGAATTAGCCTGGAGTGCCACTGTGTCACATCTGACGAAAAAAAGGGTCATTCGAAGGGAAGCCTCAGGTATACGAAATTTATTATAGGCACCGTATACCGGTATCCTCGAAGCTCCGCTCGAAACTATACCCCAGGGATCATATTTTATGTTTTAATCTCTCCATTGTTCCAGGTATAACGGAGTTTAGAAGGAAAAATAATGCCTACTCGGAACACACAAAGCTGTCGGCCATAAAACACCCATGTCAGGTCACCCAGCCAACGCGCAGGCGTGCACGACCTGCATTTTTATGTCCGCGGCCAGATCCGCGTACAGATTTTCTCAAAAACGCCGGATAAAAACGTGAACGAAGAGGGAAAAAAAATATACGTGAAACATAACGTCACAATGGTTTCCAGCTGCTGCATGCAAACTCGTTACCTGTGGTCTACCCACCTATCTATTTAAATTCTTTTCTATGTTTCTACGGACATCTTATTGTTCGGTCAATTTATTCCAAACTTGGATGTGAATAGCATTTCTTTCTACAAACTCTCTGTCTCTCGATTAGAAAGGGTTTCATGTAATAATAGTGAATTGTTTTAACACCTTGTATGAAGAACGTAATCTTACGGTGTTACGTGTTTAAAACCTTCTCTTACTGTTGAGGAATCGTGTTATAATTAAACTGTTCTTCATTCATCAAACAACTAACTGTACATCTCCTAATTTTCGTTTTACTCGTATTTGAAGGTTGTGTGAATATTTAACTCTAATTGAATATGTAACCATCGTTTTGTATTAATTTGGTACAACAAAGTTGGTGGTTAAACACGAGGAACGTTCTACTTAAAATTTTGAAATTAAATCAGTTTCTTCCTGGTTTATTATCTGAAATGTCTCCTGTTTTCACCTAAAGTTTGAATATGGAACGCATTTTCGATAAAAAAATTAAAATTTCCTTTCTGTCACGCTGTAGGAATCAGAAGACAGGGGATTATCAGTATTGTCAATTTGGTAATTTGAGTTCCAGAAAATCGACATTTTGGGTTCCCTATTTATCTGGCGCCTGTGATCATCACGAAGGTTAACATATCTGCCTTTAGGGTTTGCTAGATGACGTTATGTCGTTCATCTATTACTAATTTACTCTCTTGCTCGAATCCCTTCGTCTCTACGTCCTCGCTGGTATTATCAGGGAGGGCACCCTGCCATTATCGTAACATCCCAACCCTATCCTCTGGGATAAAATCCGGGACCGCTAATTATTTCGGACAAAATGACCCAACGGCCACCACGTAATGACAATGCTGGGAGAACAGGCGCTCTACACGAATCGTGTTATTAAAATAAGAAGCTTGATGATACGTTTCTGATGCTAACGTCGACACTAAATTGCTTCTCGCATTGATGATGAATCACTGAAGGTACCGCGTTTTTATAACGATTAGCATAAATATCGTTAGCGACGTTCGCTTCTCGAAAAGTTTACCTTCGGATAAATAAATTTGCCAAACTTATTCAAGCCTCGTTCTGGTAATTTAATCGAGTATATTTTATTTCGTACACAAAGTACACATCAAAATTAATGCGTAAAATACATAAAATATATTAAAATTGATATACATAATATGTTGATATGTAAAATAACATATGACTGTATAAAATAAAATTGATATAGAAAGACAGTTTTCTAACGGTGCAATTAGATTAATTACTTTAAGAAGCTTTTCTTAAAATTTCTCATTTTTATCAATATAAAAAATTGTGCATATTCAATCGTGTCTTGTCTGTTTATTTACTTACAAATTTCAAATTATATTACACATATTTCAGATTATGTGTTGCACATGTAGTGTTAAATATTCTATCAACATGCATCGTGTTATTTCGACATCAAAAGATGTTCCAAAGTTAAATACTTGTCTCATGACGGTTGAAAGTCTCTATGGAAATAAGGGACCGGAAAATTCGTCTTCAGCTTCTTAATGGAGCATTAATATTGTTCTACCGGAGGGTAGTAGCTTCGAACATGGGGATAATATGTCTTTCTCAAGTTCGTCCCGAATTTTGAAAGAGTCGTGTGTAATCAGAGACGACATCTTGTCTCCGACGGTAGGAGAAGTCTTGGCGTCTCGTCACTCGGCCGTCTGCTTTCAACACGGTGCCTGTCTCTTATTCGACGCTAGACATCGCCTCCCGCACTCTGCACCAATATGCTGACTCTCTTCACATGAGAAACCATTGAAACGTGAAAAGCTGTCGTGACAGTCGATCCTAACTGTTTTGTTGCGATATTACTTGCAGACACAAAATATTACACATTTATTACATCAATTAAATCAACTATATTCCTCGTCTTATTTCACTTCGGTCAGTTGGTGACAGTAACTTGGGGTATATTTACGATGAAATGTTTAACGTGGTAATATTTATAACGTAAGCTCATTGTTAAAGCATAGCTTCTCTTAATGTAGGAATAGTGTACGAATATAACTGTATTTATGGAGCAAGTGCTGATCATTCACTGCTATAAATTAAAAACAAGGTTAAAATGCTATCTCTTTGTATTCAGCGAGACAAACTATTCAGATTGTAAATCGACTTAAATTTCAAAAATTGAAACACACTAAAATTTGTAAAGGCATGGTTCATCGTTTGAACAAGTCATGAATGCCTTCACGTCACAAACCAAACAGTTCTTCAAAAAGTAGAATTAATGAACCAGCATAATAACTAAAAAGTACCTCGATTTTGTACTTTTTTGATGTTAGAATTCATTCGTTTTTTTTCCAGAGAAAATGTCAAACAGAGCCAGCTAACGAAATATCCTGGCAAATAAACAGGACGTACAAGCATTAACGGTTTTTTACGCACGTTTTTACACAGCCCTCCTTCAAAGTCAGCACGGTACATACAACGCTGAAATTACCGGCGACGCGAGCATAGGGCAAGGGAATGTCGGGTTTTGAAATATGACAAACACACGTGTGTTGTCCATGGGTAAATTTTGTTTATACTCCAAGTTGTACGGGTTGTGTTCGCCGCGTCGGCACAACGTGCTTCTTTGATGAGGAGAGACGAACCGTATAAGAGTCATAAGCTTCACACGACATTTGCGAAGGAAACGCACTCTGACTCTGTTTACTCAATTTGTATCTATCTTTACGCCAAATTTGATTACTAACATTTATTCGTTCGTCTGTTATAGTATCAAATGTGCATTATTAGTGGCTTAGGAGAAATATTTATATGAAATACATAAAATATTGACATTAATTTATTTATAATATCAACTTACTTTTTCACATGATTAATATTCTTTTTAGCTCTTATAATATTATAGTTATAATATATATTGCTATGTGATATAACATTAAAATTTTATATATCATATTTATCATACTACATAATACTATATTTATATTTATCATGTATAATACTACAAAAATTAATCTCTTATTGTATTGTATATATTTGAAGGATCTTTTAATTAATACCACACAATATACATATGTGTTTAACTGAACTTATGAACAGTTTAGTGTTCCTAATTTTTGTGAAACGTTAGTGCATACTTTTAATACATTATTTTGTCGAAAAGAAGATTTTTTGTCTGATATAAAAAATTTAGATCAATAAGATACAAATGAATACTACTCAAAATGATTCTCTTTGTACATATCTATAAATGAGATTGTAAGGTGATCAAGAGTTACTAAGACACATCAAGACTTTTGGTATAACATTCGTAGTACTTGAAAGCTGAAGTTGACTTAAATTGCTCGGAAACTTAAAGTAGTTTCCAGTACCCACCATTAGCTGTACCCCATCGTTACTAACAACAATCGCATCTGGCAAGGCGTAAAACATTGCTGCTTCTGAGAATCTCGTGTAATTTGTATTTGTCATTGAGATGCATGCATAAAAGCGGATTCGCGTAATAGACAACATGACATCGCCGGCGACATAGAACGCGTTTTCGTCTTGATGTACGATACCTGGCGTATGACAGCCGTGATTTATCAGCTACCGAATAGTTCGAAGCCTGCTGAAACTGGAGAGGAGTTCGGTTTGAAATATTTCCTACGAAACATCGAACGCCTTTTTCATCCTTTCTTTATTGCTGTTTTGTACCGTTAGGTTGAACGAATGATGATAACATTACGCTTTGATGACGGTAGCGTACAATCAGTAATCATGTTTTTATTGCATCAAAATCGTACAACTAGTATTAATATTACCACGGTGCTTTGATGACTATGGTATGGTTAGGTTAAGTCAAAATCATATAGCCAATAATATTTTTTTATCAAAAGGTACTCAGAAGGTACTATTTATTTATTCATTGGCTTTCACAGCTGTGAAAATGTGTTGCATCTTATATCAAATGCTACAAATCACAATATCTCGCTGCAGACTTTTTTATAATTATCAAGTCTCGTGAATTTTATTTACAGTTACAAGATCTACTCTTCGTGACATATTAACAAAAATTTTTAAAAGTTTAGACAAACTTGAATATCCATTTGTCATAATGATTAAAAAGTTGATTTTTTAACAAAGCATTTCACAAATTAAATTCTCTAGAACCATTTGCTACGAACAAAGAACCTGCTTTCATCGTTCCAGCAAAAAAGTGAAATTCGTTCTCGAAAATTGAGGTTCTAAAAAAACCTTTCGTGGACAGAAAATCGAGGATCTGATATTGCAAAATATAAAAGGGTCCGATATTTGTTGGACGGCGTAATTTATGATTTCAATGTGAACAATTGGAATAATTTTATTCATGGAATCGCGGGGCTATCTTTGTCGCGCGCGAAATCAGAAGTTATGCAATTACGAGAGAACGTTACGAACGGTAGTCACGAATCAGAGCGTCCATTTGTCTCTAACCAGCTGACGAACGGAACGCGTGTATATCGTCGCCTAACACGCTACCTACCACGCTGACAATGAACGCTGTTTGCCAGCTTGAATGAGACGCGCGATACTTATCTCCGAGACTCTTGTCCGCTCCGCGCCTTCCTATCTTTCATCGCGAACGTACAATAATTTAAACCGATCCTTTTCGCCCCTCGTTGACCGAGGCTCTGATGTCCTCTCGTGTTTGATTCTACTATTTACTACTCGATGTGTGAATGAATACTTGATTAACGCGATCTTGCTCGAAATAGTTGGACAAATAGCCGTCGTGGAATTAAGAGCGAATCTCTTGGCGGAAATTTTAGGTGCTTTACATCTTTCGAATTTGAAAATTTAGAGGAGAATTTGGAGAATTTGGAGAATTGAGAGGAGAATTCAGTTTTAGAATTTATGTTTGGAATTTGAGAGGGTGGGAATTTGGAAATGTGAAGATTTAGAAGTGCAAGAATTTAGAAATGTAGAGATCTGAATTTGGAAATTGGAAGATTTGAGAGAACTTGAGAATGTGGAGATTAGGGAATTTGTGACTGTGGAAATTGAGGAATTCAGGGATTTATCAGTTGGGAATATAGGAATTACAAAATTTGAAAGTTTGGGAATTTTTTAGTTTACGATGCCGAGGTATCTGTGTTTCAAATTCATAGCCACCCATATCACTTGATCCTAAATACCTAGATAACAATATCCACAGTTTTTCAGATCTACTAATCTCTAGATCCCCAAGTACTTATATCTCTAAAATCCTAAATCTACCAATTTCTAGCTCCCAAAATCCCTGGATCCAAAAATCACTAGGTTCCCACATATCTTCAGACACCTATAACCCTTTTTATTGAGATGAAATACCTAGATCCCTAAATGTGTATATTTTCCAATTTCTGGATTTCCAAATACCTACAAATATTCAATCTGCAAGCCCCTAAATCCTCAAATACCTAAATCCCAAATTTCTATGCCAAATTCTTAGATTTCCACATCAAATTACCAATTCCTAAAAACGAACAAATACTAAACCTGACATCAACGAACTAATAACATCTCTGCTCTCCAATATTTTTTCGTGGTGAATTCCGACATACTCCCAACTAAATTACCAGAAAAACCTCTAACAATGTATGATTATATACACACATCTCCAGTTTAATTATAACAATTTGACAGAAATTTTGAAACAATCGAACGTCGAATGAACGCAAAGACAGAGTGAAAGTTGGACAGCAAGGTAGGCAATCACGTTGAAAACCGATGTTCCGTGGAATTAAAACGCGAAACATACGGCTGCGTAGGGTCGGTCGTCAAACTCCTAAATCATAGATGTCAGCTATGGCGATAGACAGCCGCGCTATCCGCGACTCGTGAAACCGAGGTGAGCAAAACAGCTCTAGAGAGAGAGAGAGAGAGAGAGAGAGAAAGAGAGAGAGTAAGAAGGTGAAAGCACAGCCGTGCCGCGGAGTGACAGGCGGACGTAGTGAGAATGACACACTCGTTTCCATTTGAGCAATTTCAGCGCGACACGAGGCCGAGACGCTGCAACGGCCACGGTTGTCTTGCCATCCGGGGGAAGGGAGGGAAGAAAGCCGACGAAACGCCACGAACAAAAGAGACGAGACAGGGTCTGTGGGGTGCGCAAGCTGTCACCTGCATCGTGTTCTTGGCTCTCCTTCTCTCTGCTTCCTCGTTCTTCTTCCTTCTCTTCTTCTTCTTACAACCAACTTAGTCTCTCCTTTTAAGCACCTTTCACAACGGTTATGCTTTACGGCGATGCAATCGGGTAAATCGGTAAGCTCAGGTCGATTTTTGGATTATGTAGGTATAAAATTCATATTTTTCGATTCTTAAATTCTTGTTGGTCAAGTTTTACAGTTATTGAATTTTTGAGGTTTTGAACTTTGAGTTTGGGGTTTGGAGTTTGGAACTAGGAGTTTTCAAGTCTCCTAATTTCCAAATTTTTTAAATATTAAAATTTGCAAATTCTTAATTTTTTCAAATTCGCAAATTTCTGAATTTCCAAGTTCGTTAAATATCCAAATACTTTAAATTTTTAATTTCTGAATTTCCAAATTTCAAAAATTTCTAAATTCCCTAATTTTCAGGACTCCAAATTCCTAAATTGCCAAATTCACAAATTGGCAATTTGCTAAATTTCCAAATTCTCAATTTCTCTAAATTCCTAAAATTCCTAAAATTGCCAAAAATGTCCAAATTCTCTAAACTTCCTAAATTCGCAAAATTCCTAAAATTCCCAAAATTTCAAAAATTCCCTACATTCCCTAAATTCCCTAAATTCCCTAAATTCCCTAAATTCCCTAAATTCCCTAAATTCCCTAAATTCCCTAAATTCCCTAAATTCCCTAAATTCTCCAAATTTCAAAATTTCAAAAATACCAGAATTTCCAAATCTCCACCTTCTAACCCTTTCAACTTCTCAAACCCTCAAAAAATTTAATATCGCCATTTAAATATTCCTAAAGTACATAAATTTCCAAATCCCGAAATTCATAAATTGTCAACATTCCCCAACTACTATTTCCCAAATCTCCAATTAAACAAATGCCTGCAGATAAAATATGGTCGTGACAATATAGGTTTCACCATGCACGTTGCGTGGCACTACATTACAAATGTCACCGCTCAAACTGATTTAATTTCATGAGATCAAAATCGCAACACGAAATCCAATGTCATACCAATGCGGCATCTGGTTTTCACGACGACAAAAGTCACGATATTTCGTGTCGCATATAGTGATACATAAAATACGTATTATATATTAACTCTTTTTTTATAACCATCATCGTAACCGAAGGGGAACGAGAAAGGGCGCTATCCCTACATAAAAGGTTGTGGTTTTTTCTACCCTAATAATAACTTATACCCTCATAAAATTTTTTTCTAACAAAAAATTAAATTGTAGTCGCTACTGTCATTTACTAGAATTATGGGTGTTTAGTGAGTATTTATTTATTGATAGTGAAGCAGAAAAATAAATTGGCTTATTCAATGATTTATCGTAACAAAAGTTAACCCCTTATGATTACTTTGTCACGTGCGTCAGAAGTAATTATTAACTACAATAGTATTAAAATCATTAAAGGAAGTCAAAATGTGACTCTTTTATATTCAACGGACTATACAAATTATAATTGGACTTGAACTTCAAATTGAAATGTATTAAATATTCAAGTAATCGTAAGTGCGTCACGAGTCTCGCTCATTAAAATACTGTAAGAAGTTAGCATACATTTTAATAACAGATTTTTAGTAATTTCTGTAATTTAAAATGAGAGAACTAAATTCAGTCAATTTGACAGTTTTTGCATAAGTCTAGCATTAGTGATACGGTGACTTTTTTTTTCTAATTTTTAACCCTCTTGCTTTATAATATCATCTGCTACGTGTGATACAGTTATGTTTCAACTTCGACAATTTTTACTGGAATTTTTAATATTTTTCAATTCGTAGTTTAAGTGTGACCTAACATCTAATTGACACTGTCAAGGATTGTTGAATACCAAATTGGGAATATATCGATTTGGGTATAAATAAGATCTGCTCTATGCAATTCAAGCAATGGATCTTCTTTCAATTTATCATGATTAATTCCATATAAATTCGGACACCGAAGCATTCGAATGTACAAATAAGTGTATCCTAACCAAGTGACTGCATCTCTGATATTTTGTATGGTACCCAGTACAATTTCTGCATTTGCGGTAAAAATTTGAGGATGGAGCAATTTATAGATATACCTGCTTGAAGATACCATTTTTCTATTCCGGTCAATTATAGCCACCTCTTCTAAACACCTGAGCCTCCAACTCATGAATCGACATTAACCCTCATCCCGCAGGAATTGGCTAGTCTGAATCAGCCTTTACCCCGTTTTCCCTTACTCATTTTTCTATCGTTGAAACTCTGCTCGTCCTTTTCTCGATCCTGTACCGAGCTCCGTCTTCCTTCGCTGCCATATTCGTATTTCTCTTTCTCAGTCTCTTCCGTGGTTCGTTTCTGTCCGCGACTCTATCGTGTTCGCTGAACGACTGGTTGCTCTGTAGGGGTACAATAGCTACCGGCACTGTCCTTGTGTCCCTGTGTCACCGTGCAGCATGCCTAATCACCCTTGGGCAGCCGTCTGCTATTGAGATGTTTAATTAACTCTATTGTGATCCTTTTTCGGATCGTGATTCCTCCGGTACTGACGATTATTTTCAACGGCGTACCGACGCCAGAGGCGTCTTATCCACCGGGAATCACGGACTCTTTGTGTCTTTGATCTCACGAACGTCGGAATTGCCTATCTCTCCCCTTCCGGTTGCTTTTATTATTCCACTAATACCGTCGCTTATGCGATTATTTGCGATGAATCTGCACTTTTGATAACCACGGATAATGGAATTGAATGGGTAATTGTTAATATGTATGTTTCTTGTTTTGTTGGAGGATCTTGATACTTTTGTAAATATTGTAAAATTTCTGAAATGCAATTACTCACATTCAGTCACTATTTCTAGGTTCGAAGATAACTTCATTTACATTCATTGTAAATACGTCACCTCACTTTGCAATATTTAGTTGGACAAATCTTTTTAAACAAAATTTTCGAGTCTTATTAATAATTAGACTCTGGTTCAGACTCTGAAATTTTTGACTAGGAATGTTTAGAAACTGAACTGAAGGTTTTATATACAATAACATTTTTGTGTAATAACAACTTTGATCTGAAACGAGAAACTCGATGTTGAATATTAAGTATTAAGTACATTGCTATATCAGATCCATCTTATATTTTGCAATTTTATTCCATGATCAGTAATCTTGAAAATTGTAGTACAGACATTTTTTTGCGAGCAACTTTTCCAACCGTAATTGAAACTGCAATGTAACTCTTTCACGCGATGGGAGCACTATGATTAAGTCGCCATGTTGAATTTCTTCGAGCATCAGAAAGAGAATAATCGCGTATTTTAAACTCTTACATGTTGCGTTAATTTTTTGACAGTGAAGTGATTGATAAACGTATTCTATTTATATCTGTACAGATTTATTTGCAGATAAAGAATTATTTTTTAAGATATTTTGAGACATGTAAAATTAAGTTAAATTTATTTTCACTATATGCTCTATTCGAAGTAAATAAAATAGCAATAAAGTGAAAAATCTTTTCAAATAAGCTTAACAGGGTGAATTTTTAACTAAATAAAAATTTCAATATGTCTAAAAATCTGTCAAACGAAATACAATAAGGAGGGTATTTTCACGTAAATTTCAATAATATTTTATTATTACTACCCTGGTATTTCTACAGGTTTATGGTACGAACAAGGAAGACCGCCATAATACGCTCCAATCAGAGGCGGTAACTAGATTTACTGTTTAAGTGCAGGTTTTTTTCGAGTTAAGCGTTGATTGACGACAGAACGTTACTTTTACAACGGTTCGTTCACGATTGCAGCGGAAAAGCAAATTGCTTGTCCCGTTATACTGTTGAATGGAAAATTTAAGAAAATGCTAGGCATTTCTTACTACGTTTATTTATCTTTATAACACGTTTTAATCTTGAAGATGCCTTATAGTATGGAGTTTGTAAAAGTCATGGTGTAGAACTAGGTAACTCCGTATTTATAATACAAGCTTCAGAAAATATATTGCGTGATAAATTCGATGAGTACATTTCTAATAAATTCTAATATTATTTGTTTGGAATAATTTAATCCAAACTTATGTTCGTAAGTTTAACTTGTTACGTGGATAATTTTGGAGTTTGACTTATACTGTTTTTAAGAAAAATATTTAGATACTACTGTAATTGTGGGGAAAATATTTATTGTAAAATGTTGTGAAATATTTATTATTTGTATTTTTTGGTAAACAAGTTGACCCGAATTTGAGCAAGCAAATGTACACAGCCAACATTCGATTACTTTCCTTCTGTTTCCAATGCAATAAATCGTGTTTTAATCTTCTGAATTATATTACACGATGTGACATCGGTAATCGTCTTTTAGATTGTCCGCGATTTTCACTGTAACCGAACCTAAATGTACGCATATTATGATATTATAAATTTTCAAAGCGAACTATCAAGCTACATAAACTATGTATTCGGCTTGAATCCAACGGCGAACAACAAACTGCTGGTTCGTATATTTTAAGAGTTGATGCTGGTAGACGTATTATGTCGTGGATTTCGATTGCACAGCTACATTTCGTGCGGGCACATTGAAGATCGTGGAATACTGGTTCCATAATAGCCAGCGCCGTTTAGATACGAACGTCATTTTGTGTCCGGGACTGGAATGCACTTTGGCTTTCGGTCATATTTATTTTCGTATCTGCTTCCTCTCTTTATTCATCTATTTAATCGCGTTAAATGGCTCGCGATACAGCCCGTAGATTGTGACACAAAGTGTCAGTCAGAAAACAGAAAATTGCGAGGACTAATAATGAAATGTTTCGCCGGACTAAACCGTCCATGCTCAATGAAAACTGTGTTTTATCATTTTCAAACGACGACGAGGTGATTTTGAAATACGATACAGAATAAATACTGATATCTTTCCTCGATGGTTAGCGCAATATACGAGGTAATAAAGTTGAGAATTCTTGTTGCTTTTATTAATCTGAGAAAACACGTTGGATAGCTGGCAATTTATTCAAGCTTTTTATGAAAGACTGTCCATTGTTTCTGCTCGTGTTTTGCTACTTTGCAGTTTCAGCTTCTTTGTGTCGCATTGACATGATACTTGCGTTAATTCTGTTATAAACAGATTGAAGTTATAAATTTCAAAACTGTTTTGGGTGGGACAATTGAAACGAAGTTTACGTGCACACGAAATCAAAAATTCAATATTGTTCTGTGATATAAATCTTGAGAGGTGAAATGCATTTATTGAATAGGCTTATTATTATAACATACTATATTCTGCTGTACAGAATTATATCGCAGAATATCTATAACTGAATGTAATTGTAAAAAATTGCAAATAATAGTAATTATTGATTAAAAAGCAGCATTGATTATAATTAGAAGTAATTTTAGATAATTTTAAAATAAAAGTATACACATCGTACTGCGCACGTGTAACAGTGACCATTATTTTCGAATGCGTAGCAATAACTTAGACTTAGCTAAACCAGTTCAAGGATACAGCGGAAAATATTGTGAAGCATAAGCAATAACTACTGTACGCCTTACGAACATTACGTTTTGAAATAACCGGCATTGCCCAATGTTACATTATTCTTCCATTTTATCATTTTTCGATAGAAAATATTTCTATTCAAAAAATCTAGAGAATTTGTACAATTTTTAATATTTTAAGGTACTGAAATTATAAAATTGACACAAAAATATTTTCTAAATTTTATCAAAGTAAAAAATTTGAATAAAATTTCTTATCGAATTAATTTATGTAGCATATTTTCCTGGAGACATAAAGTTGTTATGCGTGTTTAAAAATAGTGAAAGCATCTAACTGTTTTATATTAAGAATCTCATAAAATATAAAATGTAGAAAACAATTTTTTACGATCGTTCGAATTGAGTTAAAAGTCTTTTCTTCGGTGAGCTCCATATTTGAAGACGAAATGAATTTTTTTGGAGAACAGGTGGTTGTAAAAGATCGCATTGCTCGAATATATTTGCAAGCAATCAATTTCTTGTCGAACGTCAATTTAAATTAACGTGTTTGACGTCGATTAAATTAGAAAATCGTTACCTTAAATATCATCGTGTATCTGACTGTGTACGTAATTGCAACGTGACAAGAATTTTCTCATCGACTTGTACTCGTGCATTGGAATCAGAGTGTACAGTAACGGCGTACACCTTGTTACAACTTTTTATTCCGATCTGTGCGTGCCCATTGCAACAGCTGTCAGTATCGTGTTTGATAAATGTGTTCAAGTGTCGAAGATAATACGCGAGTCTTAGGCGGAATTATGCAACGATACTTCTATCTAATCATTGAATCATCCAACGTGTTTAAGTGGTAAATGTCATTTCCATAAATGACAAGCTGCCAACACGATAATTAAACAGCAAATTGTGAACGTACCAGATGTCGTTTATGAATGCAGATAGTAACTGCAATAAAAGTTTAATTACGACGTATTTATAATGATTACAGCGTTATTACTATCTGACGGTGTTATTAACGTTATGCAAATTGATACGAAGAAAATGTTAATTAGCGAGATTTATTTAATTCTGAAACGGTTGGGCCTTGATCAATATTTACGTGCACGGTTTTATTTATCCTTGCATTACCGATACTTTTAATATACACCGCGCTCATTGCATGTCTTATTATCTATGAAAAGCAGGTAAATATTACCGGCTGTCACAATCGATCAAATATCCTTCATTATTTGCTGTAATCATTAGTGATGTGGTTGACGTTAACTGAATTTCAATATTTCTTCTTTTTGTAGCATTCGTTCGACATCATTTTTTGCTTTATTTCGCGTATGTTAATATTAATGACATAGAGGTATTTAGCATGACGGTTTACGAGCAAGCGGTAATTTCACTTTTTATGGGGTCATATTATAAAACCTTTTTTGTAATATAAGAATTTATCGAGTTACAGTTGTAAAATAAAATAATTGCTTTTTAGTATTAAATTCGTAATTTGAAATTAGAGGCTGAATTTATAGCTCTTAAAAATTAATCTGCTTTAAATAAAAAGGCAAACCTATTAACAATTTATTACACTTCATTTATAATTTTAATTACGTTATTCAAAGTTAATTGCTACAATATTGAGATAAATGAAGAACGTTAAAATATTATGCATTATAAAAAGCCTCGAAGCAGAATTAAGCTGAAAATTTTACTGTACTAAAAATACCAATCAAGCTTATAATATTTAAACTATAGATCGCGATATTGTAAAGCAAGAAGTACGTGAAAATTTATTATTATTTCATTAGTTCATTATTTGTTACGAAAACTGTTTAAAATAAGCATCAATGTTCGTCCTTACATTTTAGCAATATCTGCAAATATAAAATGTATCTGTCGTTTCGCTTGATCACTCAGACTGTAACATGTTATGTGTATAACGTACATATGTATAAGGAGCTTCAAATAAAACGTACATAGTGAAATACTCTAAAAATTCGCTGTAACAATTCAGAAAATCATTTTCCAAATGGAAATGAATGTTATCCCCTATGATGTGCTGTTTGGTTCCCATGTAATATTTATTGTAGATTATTATTACAGAAATAAGTATGGTATTGTGTGATCATAAAATCAATTGGGAAATACACAACATGTATTAACAAATAATTTGGATACAATGAAGTGTTTATTAGGAATGAAAAAATATTTAGTGGATTATTAAATATTTATGGTAAACTTACACATATGAATGCATATGTGTTATATTATTATTCTTTCTAATATAGTCTACATTAGGTATTTAGCTTCTGTCAAGGCAGCTTACAAGGTACTAGCAAAAATAATATAAAAATTATTCTCCTTTCACGTAAGACTATTCTTTCAAACATTAAAACACACATAAAGTTGATCCAATTTTGCACCGCAAATAAAAGTATAAAGTGTTACATAAAAACATGCGATGTCACTCGGCAACAAAATGGCGGAAGATGTCTCACCTCCTTCCGCAGTTTGATGTACTTTATTTTGAGTTTCCCTGTACGCACGAAGCATCGTGTTGCCTCGTAAAAAGTTAAACGTATTACACGTCCACGCTGCGGCTCTGACCACGTTGACATTTTGTGTATAAGCACGCAATATAATTAGCGGCCATAACCATAAATAAGATAATTTGCATGTATTTTGTATAATAAAGCTATTTTACGCCGAGGCACGAATCTCGTGCTTTATGGCCACCGGTGTAAAACGACGGAAAAAGAAATGATACGTGTATAAATATTCCCTGGAGATACGTAAAATTGCTCCACACGAAATCGGGAACGCACCGCGAACGCGTTTTCATCGCGGGTCTCCGGAATTTATAAATCCTAATTACCGACGGAGCAACGTTCGCTCTTCCGCTTTGCCCACGTCGCTGCTTGCACGAACGGAATACATGACTCAAAAACGCTTATATGTTTCTTTGTTTGGAATATAAAAGATACGCTTTCTATACACCTTCTCGGAATTGTTTATAAAATACTCAGCAACCTTTTATTACCGTCATTATAATGTCTTTCCGACGTTTTGTACTTGGAATATTAAACGCCATTGAGAATCGTGTGTAGGAATAATTCACTCCTTTTATAAGTTTCTCTTTAACTGATTTATACAAAATTTCTTTGGATATGATTATATTGCAATTTTATTATTTTTTATTTAGAAGTAGATGGATATTTTTAAGGAATGATAACTTTGGAGTCGTGTGTAACACTTGCATAAACATATGATACAATTTCATATATGAAGATTGTTCGTGTGGAAATATGTTATATAGGGTTTTTGTGAAGGGATATATGAAGGATGTATGACAGTACTTTGTAGGAAAGTATTTAGGACAGTATTTTGTAGGAAATTTCTTTTAATGTCATCCAGCAAGGTTTCGTAAATAAATTTAGTACAATGTTGAAATAGAAGAAATAAATAATACACGTCTATTAAATTTTGTAACATTGAAAAATCTTAATGAATGCTTATTTTTCTAACAACCACAATTGCTTTATTTACCAGAAGAGTTGCAAAGAATAGTCTCCGAATTTTACCTGAATTTTAATTCAGAATTTTCTTTTAATTTTATACGAAAAAAGTTTATCTTACCTAAACGTTTATCATTTTAAACACAAAGTTTCATACGAACCGTTAGAAGCGTTTCACGGACACTTTTATTGAAGTCTTAAAGTACAAGTTTAATAAGCTTTAAAACATCCATATGGCTTTTGCAAAAATCCGTCAGGTGAGAAGGTCAGTCGTGTAATCATTGCAACGATCGTATCCACTGAAAAATTTAATATGTCATCCATACAAATAGCCCAATTTCAAGAATCTTAGCGGTATCCTGTCCTAACACGGCCAGTAAATGCCTGGTTATATGAGAATAACTGTAATGCACCAGGTTTCTGAGGATACATAAATTTCAGGGGAATGATAGAGCCAGAAGCGCTTACGCCACTGTCGCCAGCAATGTCAAGCAGTCAAGCAGTCAGGTAACTTGTCTAGCATACAAATTAAGAGTATAAACGTGTCTTCATTATCTACCGGATTTATATTAAGAATCTACGATTTATGGGAAGGATCTATTTGTCAGTGAATTTCGATATTTTATCTGTATTTATATTTGATATTTCATTGCTGTTGTTTATTCTTTCAATAAGCTTAAAAATTCAAGGAAATTTGAAATTCTGGAATCTAGTGCAAGCGAGGAAAATAAAATCGTATGTTGTATTGGGAATGCAACTGGAATGTTCTCTTTAAAAAATCATGAGTTTTCATTAATTCAAATGAATTTTCGTAACTTCTTGAATATTTTACTTTTTATCTTTATATTCATTGAACCTGTTAATCAGCATACGATTTACAATAGAATAGTTTCCAATTTGACTTGAATCAATCTTTTATTAAAGGTGTGGACCAACTTTTTAGAATGGAAATGTTTTAATTTATATATTTATGAATATCGACATTTCAGATTTGTAAGATTCTAAATTTCTAAATTTTTAGAACGAAATATGATGAAGTCTCTAGATTCTTAAATTCATAAATTGAATAGTTTTAAATATAACTTAAATTAGAAAATTCGTCAGTTCAAAACTTACACAAAATTTTGTACCAAATTGTCTGAAAAATCATATAAATTATAAACATGAGTCAAAATGTAAAAGCGCACTGTAACTTTTCTAAATGAACCCCCGTTTCATCCACCTTCTTCGTCATAAATAATCCACTACACGAATTACTATTAACATAAATATGCAAAAGAATTGATTAACCTAATTTTCTCTAAGATTCCTTGCTTTAATACTCATTTTACAAAATACTGTTTAGTCACTTTCATAAATATTCTTCTAACTGTACATCCTAATTATACCGTGTTTATATATAACTCAGAATTTATTCGATTTTCTCATTATTGGAACACAATTTAAATTCCACATAAAGAAAAAAGATAGTGTCAAAGAAAAACGAGATGCTTCATAAATTCTTATTAAAGCGAATGACGTGGGAAGTTAATCTGTAAAAAGCAGCGGTGGAATTTTGATAAGCATCAACGAAGAAGCAACGGAAACGGAAACATCGGAGGTACTGTGTAGATTTATTTTATCTTATAAGTGGCAGGGTAGTTAAACAGATTAGGTGATAAATTAACTGCGAGCGTATTATGAAAGCATTTATTCCTGTAATGGTAGGGTAGAATGAAGTTGAAAGTAACAACTTAAGCGTTTTAAAAAACAGTGTACATATCTCGAATATTACGAATTTGTATCGTTAAAACTTCCATAACGTGTGACAGAAAATAGCGATTGTATTATAATTAATTCTAAAATTAATACTTATATTAATTCGTATGTAGTAATTTTGAAAACTTACACTTTTTGAAGTGTAAACATATTCACGTGTTTTCGTGCTGTATTCTATAATATTAAATTATATTATTGTTAATAATACAATTGAGTTGTTAAAATTATTCTACTGTTCTTGTCAGTCTTTGATTAATAAAAGGAAAGAAATTAATAGTTGACGCGGAAAATATTTTAACTGCTTTAATTTTTATTTATGTCTTCAAAATATTTTAATATGTATTAGAAATCTACCGGTATAATAATTGTAGAAATCTACCAGTATAATAATTGTAGAAATCTACCGGTATAATTGTAGAAATCAACTGTCATAATAAATAATAGAAATCTAATTACTATGTAAAAATAAAACGGGAAGTTTAATTGTTAATACAAAAATGTTTGTAGATAAGAAAGAGAAATTGAAGAAAACAAGTGAAAACGAAAAACGGAAGCAGAATCTATTATTCGTTGCAACAATGTTGAAACTTATAAAAAATAGATAACTTCAATAGATTAAAGAAAAAATAAATTTGATCGAACCGTCATCGTTCAGTTTTTAACCGACTTCGAAAAAGGAGGAGGTTACTCAATTCGATCAGTATATTTTTTTTTTTTTTTTATTTTTTTTTTTTTTTTTTTTTTCTATGTGTGCCCGCCTATTACGCCTAGCTGGATGGACCGATCGGAACGAAACCTTTTACATCTGGTAGGTTCTGACTCCCCATTGGTACCATTATCAAAAAATTTTTCATTTTTCAATTGCAAAGTATTGTTATTGCAAAAAAACCGGCAACTTTTGAAATAAACTTTTCTCGATTTTAGTGCGCTTTTAATATCTTATCACGGACATGATTCTGAACAATTTTGTTCCTATAAAAATTTCGCGGAAAGCTTTACTTTTCGAGATATTAGCGAAAACTTGTTATTAACTTTCGAAATCAACTTTGGACGATTTTAATGTCCTTTTAATATGTTGTCAGGGGCATTGTTCTGGACAACTTTTTCCTTATGCATAATTGACGGAAAGCTTTACTTTTCGAGATATTACCGAAATAATTGTATCTTATACAATTCTCCCCATTCCACTAAAAAGCATGAAATAAAATAATTTTAAGAAAAAAAATATACCGACTTCGAAATGCACTAAAAAGTGTAAAATAATTTCTCTTTCCTAATGAAGTAATTTCTATTTCATTCAATCATACAATTACGTAACAGATATGAATGAAACCTATTTACTCGTTAGGTAGTATATTAAATATATTTCAACCTTTTCGGAGGCGGCGCAAAATTAAAAGGCTTTCTTGAACATATCAAACTTGGGACAGTCGAACAATTTGCGCCGCCTCCGAAAAGGTTGAAATATATTTAATATACTACCTAACGAGTAAATAGGTTTCATTCATATCTGTTACGTAATTGTATGATTGAATGAAATAGAAATTACTTCATTAGGAAAGAGAAATTATTTTACACTTTTTAGTGCATTTCGAAGTCGGTATATTTTTTTTCTTAAAATTATTTTTATGCAAATGAGTGAAGGGTGAGTGAAACTTTGTAGCTCAGAGTTTTAACGACCTGAATAATATTACGGCTTGTAACTTACAACATTACGATTATTACCGACTGCCAGGCAGATACAGCTTAATTATAGCTAGAAAATGCACGACAGCTTATAAAAACACCGTAATATGTCTAATCTGCAATCAGCGGTCGATCTTTATCAGTAATTTCAGTCGCTTAATTAAAAAGAAAAAAGGAAGAACGAGGTGTGTACGACGTGCAAGTGTACATTTTAAAAAAGCATACCGTAATCGTAATCTGAATCATCGAAGCGTTGGCTTGTTGCGTGTGACACATGGCGGTAAAGCAGCAATTAGCCGAACTACGTCTCCATCAGCACTCGAGCCGATACACGTTGCTTCATTAGGAGATAATGAAGCGCTCGAGTTAATAATTTCCTGTAAAGATCCGTAATTACCTACGTGATACCATGAGGTAGGGGAGGAGATAGGTGGCTGTAATGATTCGAATGTTAATTGGGGCTACAATAAATATAATAAATATGATCTCATCATTACTGTTGCATCATTCAAAGATGAGCTTTATTTACGCCGGCTTGTTTTTCACATACCATAAATCGACTATCGTGTTATTCAATTTTACTTCCACTATATTTGATCTGAACTCTCAAAGAAATTAACCAGTTTGATACAAAATTGAACTTTATATGTTCTTTTGTAGCATATCTAAACTGTTAAGGTGGTTCGCAGTCGTTTCTCTGCGGCCATCTTGTTTTAATGTACATCTAATGTCCCAGTCTTGCACTTTTGAAAATTCGAGTTTATTAAACAAGTGGGATTTGTTACCAATATCTTTTAATTCAGCAATCATCTTTGTATTGTTACTATGAATCTTCATGTTGATAAGAATTTTGGTTACAAACTGAAATATTATTAATAAAACATGATGTGTTGGTTATTCAAGTGTTATAAGTTTGTAGACCAATTTAAAAATCGTTATATATTTTTATAAAATATTTGTGGTTTACAAAATATGAAAAGTTTACAATGTACTATTTTTATGATTTAAGGTTTGAATATAATTTGATGGAGAGATGTATTGAATATATATTTATAATTATAAACAGTATAATTTTACTATTTACATTTGCAATTATTAGAAAAATAATTTCACTGTTTACATTTATAACTGTAATATTAAACTATGAAGATGAATTGAACACATAAATCAAATTCCAATATTTCACGCAATTTCCAAATATGCTTTTTTATAAAAGAAAACTTCGAACTGATAATAAAAAGTTCAATTTTACTTCGAGCGATGGTTTCCGACAAATTGCGCAACATCACATTTATTACAATTTTGTACACACAGAGGTGTACATGTTCGGTGATATAACAGTTGTACTGTTTCCAACATTATTATTAATATCTGTGCTTATTTTAAGCATAGAGTCATAACGAAGTAACATGTGGTTAATGTATGTATTTGACATTTAATGTTCGTCAAAAATATGTTGTTCACAGAAAGTAACTATTAAAATCTGAATAAATCCGTTAAACAGAATTTTGTTTAAAATATTTACACAGTCATGAAGTATATATTTATTAATTTTAACAAATGTATTAATAATTAAAAGACAAACCACCTTTTTTTTATAAAAATAGACAGACAATAAATTTGTTTTTCTGTTATTGAATTGTGTCAGTCACTGAATTTAAACTTTTGTGAAGGATATTTATTCTAAAGATTCATTACCCAAATTTTATTAAAAAAAGGTAAACAATAGGGAGAATATATAAATTAAAAAATAGGATAAACAATATAAGCTAAATAAATACCACCTATAATTAAAAATGTGCCTTCAGTTTTCTTGAACTGTAAATGTTTCAAATAATTTTACTCGCAATTTCCATTTCACTTCGATTAATCTTTCTAAAATTTCACCAATATTTTACAATATTAAATTCAAACGATATCGAGAAAACGAGTGCTTTCATATTACAGAGAGGTTACGGTTGAAATATTCTTTTTATACAATCTTGTATTAATAATTGACGTAACAAAGTGAACACATGAATCGCACAATGGAACATTCATTTCTGCAGTTGATATTTTAATATGTCATCGATAAAATGAAACAATAAAGGCAGCGTATGCTTCAAAATTTCTTTACGAATGAAAGCATATTTAATCTGTTTCGTTATTAAACAAAATTTATAAAACTTGAAATCAATATTAATTTAAGATTAGCATTTTGTTAAAAATAGCTAATTACATTGAAGTTAAAATGAGATAAAATATTGACACGTGTATACAAAGTAATTTTACATTTAAAAGTTGTTCATATTGATGCAATATTATGTATTACTTATAACACTATAAGTAACTTTACATTTTATTTACAATAATATTAAATGTAATTTAACACATTATTTACGATAATATTAAACGTAATTTCACACATTATTTACAATAGTATTAAACGTAGTTTAAAATTAAAAATTAAAAAGAGGAGAACATAGTAAAAATTAACAAAGTTCCCGCTGCTATTTTAAAATAAATTTTACGAATCTTTTTAGCACAAAAGACACGGAATCATAAACAAATTTCCTGATTACGAGTAACGTCGCGGTAGAGCATAAAGTAAAGGTTAAAAGATACAAATATATGGGTACGTGACTTCAAAGTTGCACGACGTTATAGAAGGTTAACGCAGAAAACGTTAGCAACATCAACAATGAATTTAAATGGCCGGCAGTGTTATATGTATGCAGTGTCGCTATTAAAGGTACATCGCGCGTAGAAATCTTAACTGTTTGCTATGCTGCGTTAAGGTTTCATAACCGTAAGCGGGATAACCCGGTGGTTCAATCGTTCTCAACGAGGGGGAAAAAAGCGAAGTTGGAAAGTTAGGCTGAATCGAAGCAAAGCATCGTGTAACCGAGCTACGTGTTTCCAGAGGCATTATGAAAGAAAAAAGTAAAGAGGAGTAGAAGGGAAAAGAAAAATAAGAGCAAGCGCGAGAGCTTCCCTTCGCAGATTTTTCGTGACAAGATAAGCCACGTCCTGTTTACTCTGGACTGCTGTGGCGTACGAAGATGCTCGTTAAGGCTTTTAGTGGCGGCGCATCGCGCGAGCACCCACAAAGTCGTATATCACCCGGGGGTACACCTCGGTTTGTACTGCTACCTTAACTCGCCGCACGGAAACCCTTGCAAAGAAAACAACGATTCTACATTAACCCTCGTACGACGAACACTAGCTCATTTCAGAGTCACTTTACCATTTTTTTATCCGTCGATCATACCGACCACCCCCATTTACAGGGTGTCCCTTCTCACACACTAATTTTATCGTACAATCCCTTTGCATAGCGAAAATTCATGAATACTGACACTGTTTGTGCAATTTAGGAAATTTATTTGCGGTATGAATCTCAGTTGGGTATAGGCTGTTTAAATTTCTTGACGTATATTATTTTTTATTAATATACAATCTGTTAGAAAGTTGTTATAAAATTACAAAATGACAATGGACTTTGTTGTTTGATATGTACAGAATATTTCAGTTTGGTTCTTATAATTTTGCTGATATATTCTATGAATTAATATACAATTTATATTGTTAAAAAGTTTTTATAAAATTACAAAATGACAATGGACTTTGTTGTTTGATATGTACAGAATATTTCAGTTTTGCTCATATAATTTTGCTGATATATTCTATGAATTAATATACAATTTATACTGTTAGAAAGTTGTTATAAAATTACAAAATGACAATAGACGTTGTTGTTTGATATGTACAAAATATTTCAGTTTTGCTCATATAATTTTGCTGATATATTCTATGAATTAATATACAATTTATACTGTTAGAAAGTTGTTATAAAATTACAAAGTGACAATAGACGTTGTTGTTTGATATGTACAAAATATTTCAGTTTGGTTCTTATAATTTTGCTGATGTATTCTATGAATTAGTATACAATTTATACTGTTAAAAAGTTGTTATAAAATTACAAAATGACAATGGACTTTATTGTTCGATATGTACATGGTTTCAGTTTTGCTCATATAATTTTGCTGATATATTCTATGAATTAATATACAATTTATACTGTTAAAAAATTGTTATAAAATTACAAAATGACAATGGACATTGTTGTTTGATATGTACATGATATTTCAGTTTTGTTCCTATAATTTCACTGATGTATTCTATAAATGAAATAAGACAAAATGTTAATATGAACATAAGTTCTTGAATACATTATTACGAGTTATTGAAAATAATATGAAAACTAGCAATCCATATGTATTATAATATTGATGGCCATTTTTGCAGATTGAACATGTTACATACTGTGACGAGTATTTGAATTCATTTTTCTCTAAAACCTTACATGAAAAATATTACTCCATGTTCTCCATATTTCATGTAGAATCCTCTTTCCTGCCTACATCATAATATTACAAAATTTGATTTACTGACACAACTTTGACAACTAAAAAAAAAGATCAAGATTATACAAAAAAGTTCGTATTACCATTAAAAAATAATAAACATTCGTGAGTAATTTAAAATTTTGGTCCGTGTTACAGAAATTTGTAATCAAAATTGTTTATGAGTTTAAGTCAAAGATAAAATCGAGCGTAGCTTGTAAGGCGTAACACAATCCTGGCGCGAAAAAGAAAAAAATTCTGTAATGCAACTAATATTCATGAAGGTATCGCGCGAAAGTGATCAAACGAGCAACCAAGCTACAGAAGATCGGAGGCGTTTTAACCACGTAAAAGACACCGCCTAGATAAATATGCGTGGTGTGCTGGAGCGGATCGCTTAGTACGTCCATTACGGGTAAAGATTTCGCGATCACCGGACTATTACTAGTCGTTGTTAACTTTTTCGCTAATAGCAGCACGCATATAAAGCAGACAACCATTTACGTATACAGTGTTTCGAAAACAAGTTCAGTAACTACGACTAGATAATACTAAGTACGGATTAAATAATTTTCACCGAGTATGTCAAGAAAATTAATATTCTTTCTGCAGGAGGTGTTCGAAGCACGTGTATTCAGATTTTTATGATGGCGTCGTATAACGTTAATGAACGCTTATAAATAAACTTTGACTAATTTAAGCTATAAAGAGGTGTGAATAAAGTCATACAGATTAATCTATTCTAAGAAGATTATTGGTGAACAAGGTACAGGAAATTGTGGATATTAAAGAAGGAACATTGTAAGATAATCCTTTCCGCTAGATATGTATAATGAACAACGAAGTCGATCTCTAACGATGTCGGAATTTTTTAGAAGATTTGTTTGATATAGCATCTATATTTATGCATGTAGGAGTGCAAGAACTGTTTTGTGCTATATCTTTATTCATAGTGGATCATCAAAATTACATGTGTTGCAATATCAAGAATTAAAATTGCAATATCTTGTTAAAAATTCTGTACTTGTAAATACTGTCTATATTATTAAAAAAGTGTATATTGTCAAAATACCCAGCAATGTAATTAAGAATAAGAATTTGACAAATAAGAGATAAAGTAAATCTCCGTAGTGAACTTGCAAGAATTCGTTACAATGATTGTCCGGTATAAAATAAAGAAATATGGAGGGAGATTTGCAAGTTGGTGCGCGTTCGAGGCAAGTCCTGAGCGGGAAGGAGAGAAAATGGTATGATGTAGAAGGGCTATAGGGTGAGAAAAGGGAGTGAATAAGGAGGGAAAGAGAGAGGCAGGCAACAAGCGAGTATACTCCTCGAACTGCAAGATCCAGGATCCGATATATCCAGTCGAGGTGAGGTACGAAGCAATAACTGGTCATGTCGCCCAGTAATTCAGTAGCCAATTAGTTAGACGGCGGCGGGAGAGTTGGCGAAGATGTCTATCTGGTTTCGTACCAGGCGGCTGCACCGGCGAGCTGTTGCAGCTTCCTGCACCGTTGCACCTACACGAGTATGCGGCGTGCTTACACATACCTCTATAAGCAGAAAAGCGCAACACGAGTAGAAAGAGCACCTCGTGAGGGGCCTCCGCAAGAGACAAGCGTATACCTCCTGGAAACCGATTCAACGGTGATTTCTGTTCTCCTCTGACAAAGACCGATCTAAAAGATATATTGGACGTATATTGCGGTAAGCGCCGCAAATATTTTCACCCGTTACACCGAGAGAAAAAATCTTCGATAAAGCTGTACGGTTCTATACTTTTTTCTAGCCACCCCATTACCGCCACGCTCGACGAAACGTAATTAGATAAATGTTGTAGCAGATGTCTTAAGTCAAAACCGTAAGTACCTCGCATAATCGCTTATTCGCTAACATAAATCATACCGCCACTATTAGAACACTAATGGTACTCTATGAATCGAATTCATGGTTCTTCCTTTCAAAAGTATGAGTATTCCTGGCTTTCGTGTTTCATCCCTTTTTTTATACTTGTATGACAGTATAGAATGGTCGTTTATTTAGTAAAATTGAGGACTGTTTAATGGGCAAATTAAAATATTTGTTTACGTCATTTGTGGATCAGATACTCTTTTGATTCTTTTTCACAGCTGTAGCTAGGGTAGAATTAATAGATGTACTTGATAAAATAATGGACTATCTGAGCAAGTTAGGAGTGTTTGTTTATCTGTTAATGGATCAGATACTCTTTTGAAATTTAATAATCGCAACTGCAACTAGAGTAGAGTTGTTTACTTATTTGATAAAATAATGGACTATCTGAGCAAGTTAGAAGTGTTTGTTTATCTGTTAGTGGATCAGATACTTTTTTAAAACTTAACGATCAAAGCTGTAACGTTAAGATAGAATGAATAGGTGTTTACTCATTTGATAAAATAAAGAACAGTCTGGTGAGTAAGTTAATCGTGTTTGTTTATCTTCTTGTGGATCAGATACTTTTCTGAAACTTAACGATCACAGGTGTAAAATTAGGATGGAATGAATAGGTGTTTACTTGTTTGATAAAATAAAGAACGGTCAGGTGAGCAAGTTAAGCGTATTTGTTTATCTGTTTGTGGATCAGATACTTTTTTGAGACTTAATGATCACAGGTGTAACGTTAGGGTAGAACGAATAGGTGTTTACTTATTTGATAAAATAAAGGACCGTCAGGTGAGCAAGTTAAGCGTATTTGTTTATCCGTGCGTGGATCAGATACTTTTTTGAAACTTAATGATCCCAGTCGGAACGGTAGTGTAGAATTAACGATCGTTTATTTGTTTGATAAAATAAAGGAGCGTGTCGTAAGTTAAGCGTATTTGTTTATCCGTGGATAGATCAGTGACGTTTGCGTAAAAAATCGTGAGAGAAATCGGCGAAAGATTTCCGAAAACGGTCAAAGATTGATCTTCCCGCACGGCGGGTACCGTTTAATGTTTCAGCTGCGAGATACCGCAATGTCGAAGCAGAAGGAATCAACGATAAATCTTGAAGCCGCGGTATCGAGGGCTGGTCTTCCGAATTTAAGAAAGTGGATTTCAATTAGCCCGAAGACTTTGGAGGCGACCGGCAGCCGATAAAATAACGAGGAGCCAAGCCCTTACACAAGCGTCTGAGAGAGGTAAACCAACACTTTCTTGGCTCTTGGGTGAATTATGCTCTCCCCGGACCGTAACTTACCCACACGGAGTTAATGCGTGCTTGTGCAATCTTGCCTGCCACAGTCCAGCCTACCTGGGCTAATGAGTAGGTGTTTGTTGGACATTCTGACACGTTTTACGACTCACCAGATTACTTCCCCTCCTTTACGCCCCGCCTCCTCTTCCTGTTAGCCGATAGATAGAGCCGCCGGTTGTTGCGAGCGTGCCGCCATCTACAAAGATCGGAATAGGACAGAGTTGATTTACTACGAGCAAGCTGTACGATTTCATTCGAGGATATGCCTGGTATCGCCAGCTCGTTACTCTTTCCATCTTGTCGAACGAAATCGGCTACCCGATCAACTCAAACATTAAAAATTACGATTGATGCTGATATAGTGACTCGACTCTTTCATTTTTTTCTTTCAAACTTTACTACTGGACCATAACTTATACCAGCGAACGAAGAGGTCACATTTTAGTGTATGTTCCTAATATGACACATCGAAAGATTAATCTCTCTTTTATGGTTACATGTTATAAATGATATCTTACAAAGGGACCTTCGCTGAGGAAATAAATGAAGCTCAAAATATTTACGGAATTCGTCTTCCTGTTTACGAACTGTTATTTATTCGATAACTTGACACTTCTGGAGATATTTATTATTGAAGTTTCAATGTTAAATAGGAAGTAAAGTGCAGGCAATATTGTGGTATCAAAAATATAGAATTTGCAGGTCGTGTAAGGTTCGATTCACAGTAGTGCAGAATTGTTTTATTTTTTTTTTTATTGTAGAATTATACATAAGTAAAAAATATGTTCCAACAGCGTTGCATTTGTTTACAGCCATCTTGTTTGTTTACATTCAAACTTACCTTCCAAAATTCGACTTCATTAAACATGAGGAATTTATTGCTGTCCAAAAATACGACTACCCTAACCCATGTGCTGTACTCGTAAAAATTTCATTTCTCCAGTCAACGAACCTCGTGGTAAAATTTACGAAATCGACTCGTCTTATAAAAGTGACAAGTCGATTTCATAAATTCGACCATGAGGTTGATGATCGCAAAAATGAAGTTTTTACGAGTACAGCATTCAGTAGACTTCATCACGGGGTAGTTAGGTATTTTTGGATAGCAATAAATACGCATGTTTAATAAAGTCCAATTTTGGAAGATGCTAATGAAAACGAAGACGGCTGTAAACAAACAAGTGCGATTCTCCGACGTTGTGAGATAAACTTTATATGTTTTCTGCAAAATATCGTTATTTATGAATATTTACTTAGAGTTACAGAAATGTACATGACGTGTACATTATGTCATAAACACCTTATGAGAATATAAAATATACATATAGCAGTTTGTCAATTTTTTCGTTTCCATCTCTTCAAAGTGGCATAAATTCATTTTAATTATTTTCTGATTAGAACTTTATACTCGTATCCAAGAACTAATTCATAATTTACCACCTTTTTTATCGTAATAACTGTTCGAAACTTTCGATTAGATCTTAATCTATCAATTCATTAAGCGAACGTATAAACTAACTTTGCTGTTCTCTGCTATTAGATGTGATTTATATTTCATATCTCACTAAAATTTTTTATACGCTTCAATTATAATTTTCGTAGTCAAGGATCGCTGAATACAAAGTAGTATAACGTTTCAACTTTATCTCTTTTCGCAATGAATAATTTTGACTGACAAATCTGGCAAATATATCATGCAGGGATTAATCACATAAATTAATACGTTGACTGCCACACTGTAGCAATCGAAAATGTGAGTAGCTACTATTTTTTGACAAATCTGTAACAAGATTTTTTCGACAGGCTAAATAATAATAAGATAAATTTTCAACAAGGTTTTTGATAGATTTTTAACAAAATTATGAATGTCCAACAAGATTTTTAACAAATCTTTTATAAATTTCTAGCAAAATTTTTTATAAATCTGCAACAAGATTTTTGATCTTTAACAACAATATCTTACTAAATATTTTCACAATATTTTTTTCTTTATTATTCACAGTAAATACTTGTAATAGATTCATATATAAATATCACCCACATAAATAAAAGTTAACACTAGTATTATAAAACGCGTCAGAGTAACGCATTTTAGATTCATTAAAATGGCCGCAAGTGGAATAAAAATCGTGAGTAGCGTTACAGATAACACCCTGTACATATCGTTGTTTTATATATCTTTATTTAAAATCTAAAAGTAACTGTATCGAACGTTCGTAAAGCTAGTGTTAGATGTAATAAAAATGTTGTGCTTTGACTCGTGTCGAATACAAAGTTTGAACAACATGTGTCGGCCTGACCTAGTGCCGCCAAAAAGGTTACAGCATTATGTCCCTGGTCGACTAATCTGATCGTCGAAGCTCGTCTAAATAATTCTAAATAGCCGAGTGCCTCGTTCTTTTCAGTATTTCCTTCTTATCGAGATGCTCGCCGCAGTTCCTCGAAGGAAGGTCAACGCGTTAACATCGGATGCGCTATTTCGGTTCGCGCCGTATCCGCTCGTAAAAGTCGCCCAAGGCGTGGGCATCCATCCTAATTAACAACCATGGAACCAGCTACGGGACCATCTGATACCGTGTCGAGAGAGTATAATCCGCTCCTTACCAACACGAAGCACACGGTCAAGCACTCTTTGCCGTCGTAAACCGTCTTGTCTGTTCGGCTCCTCTTGCAGTTTCAATGCGATAACTTTGGCGCCTCGAGCGGGAAGAACTTCGATTCAACGAAAATTTAAAGGCCTGTATCGAATTTTTAACAATTCGATTACACGAAAGTATGACTTCTCTACGGGACAATGAAATGACTCGCCTTTACCAAATAATATCGCTAAACCGCGAGTCAACAAAGTTATTTACGATTTTTATTTGTTATTTTGTTTCAAGTAATCTTTATTTCTTATTTAAAGCAGTTTTTGTCTCTTTTATCTGTTATTTCATTTCAACTATTTGTTCTCCATATTTATTATTTCACTTCGAATAAAAAGTATTTGGCCCTAACATATGCAGTGTATAGGGTTGGAAAAATTATACACCTACAATACAAAACATACTTCATTGAAGTATACATTTATGTTTCCACATAATTCTTCATGGAATAATAAAAAATAAATAAAACTACAAGGTTCCAAAATGTCAAAAGGTTAAAAGGTTAAACCATCCAGATTTATAACTCTGCCCATTCCCACGATTTGTACCCTAATTTTGCTGCGTTCTCAGTCAAATTACTTTACAAATTTCCATAATTTCTGAACACGAAAATTTGAGTTTTTCAACGTGTTAAAGTGGTCACCCTTAATGGTATAGCTCTGATGCCGTATTCCACGAATTGCTCCGCTTAATTCGTTGATTTATTTAGGACACCGTTTACTAAGTGCTTCGCTACATTTCGCAGTTACACCATCAAGGATTCCTAGAATCGTGCCAACTCGGCCGCAATTTCCATTCAATAAACGTACGATATTTTCGCTCGTAGACGACACATCCGACATTCAAGAACCTTACGTCCCATTCTCAACGGTTTTTCTGTTACAATTTCTGTTGAAAATGGTAAAACCCCTTTAACAGCTTATTCCGGTTTCATATTCCTTTTTGTGAACAAAGGAAGGCAGTTGATAGGATCCATATTCAACAAAAGAAAATATTGCTTCTATATTTGAAAACTGTTTTATTGGCTGACATATCTAATAGCGTAATAAACTGTATAAATAAACTAGAAATTTATTTGCTCCTCTAACAGTTTTAATACTTCTAGGAATAATTCACTAGTTTCTCGTTACGTGCTAAAGGATGGAGCACGAATATATTGCAAAGCAAAATGTATGTTTTGTAATGTTTATTTATAATTGTACAGTAAGAGATTATGATGTTCAGAGATAAATTAATTCGAGAAAAGGAATTAAACGCAAAACGCATAATACGAGTCTTTCCGCAATAAATCATACAATATTGAACCTCGCAGCACTGCACAAATTTTCAGAGTACACATCGCAACAGTTTATTTATTTATGAATTCAGTGAAATGAAATAACGCGAAGATAAATCGCATCCAGGGAGAAAATCGTAAGATTGATATGTATGAGCTTGAAGAAACCATCATGCTCTATAGTAATTGCAGTATAAATTATGCGAAAAGTAGAGAATTGCACGATAGGCCTTCCTCTTGTTTTATTAAATTTAACACAGAATAATTGTGCGTGTAAATTTGCGCGCGAAAAGGTACGTCGATAATGCATTCGTAGCATATTGCAAAATTTACGAGCGTTATGCACGACCTTCGAAACACCGATTTAATTCATACTTTGCATAACTACGACGCCATAGGTAATAATTTTGTAAAACCATAATAACCTCTCCAAAACATGGAAGAAATTTACATTCATAGTTTTCGCAATGACGGTACATTAACGTTGAGCATAAATTCTTCCTTTATTCCAAGGAGTTGCATGCTATAATTGCACGAAATTATTACTCTTGATGTACTTTATAATTGTGCGAAGTTTCAACGAAGCTCGAGGTCTCCATTTTGTCTGACGCTGCGCGGAGCGCACGAAATTCAAACGCGGTAACCAATACTATATGAGGGAAAGGATCATAGAAATGTAAGCGGTAAATTGGAGATACCGGGTCGTAGGTTGGTCGCGCTGTAATAAATTTGAGTGGGTAGTGTTCCGGTAATTTCTTGTCGATTCGATCGTGCTCGTCGAAAATAAAATAAAACCCCTCGGTGCTAAGTCAGTTATAAACAAAGATACAAACTACCGTGGCTCGCGGGACCGCGACTCACGCATGGCTGCCGGCGATAGATGCAGCCAGTTCCGCTTTATGATCCCATAAATATTTCAATAGGATCTTAAATTACCTCTTCGAACGAAGTCTGCGACTCCCTGAACCGCTCGATGCCGTTGCCTGCTACCGGTGCTGTTCCCTCTGTCTCTGCTGCCTCTGGATATACATTTACCCGGCCGAGTTTTCGGTGGAGACGTTACTGTTATTTATGGGCTCGTTTATCAAGGTGGCACCCCTTTCTCCCGTCGTTGCTTCGATACAGACTATCCGCCAATGCGAAGCCAATCTTGAGATATATCGCCCCGATACCGATCCGGCTCTCTCGAACCGGAGAGAGTTTCGAAGAGGCGGCCAACTTCGTCTTTCTGAATCGCCCCTTTCAACTTTTCGACCTGGAACTTCTTTCGATGATGAATGCTGCCGAATTGTCATTCAGCGTCAATTAATTCTGAGTTTAATTTCGATTTGCTTGATTAACTGCTGCTCAAATTTTTCTATTTGTATTTCACGATCTTTCATGCTTCAGATACAATTTTCGTTCGCAAACACATCGTCTGACAAATGATGACATCAGGTTTTGGATTATAAATGGGTTAATATCATTTTTTATTCTAATGTCATTTCTTAATATGTCCCGGAATTCGAAGGTTACCGAATCTCAATTTTTTTATATACTTATGAAAGTTCCTATATCTCAATGTCCTTAAATACCTAGGACTTCAAAATCCTGCGTCCCTAAATTTCTACGTGCTTGAATTCCTAAATCCTCAAGTACCTAAACCGCTAACTCTCCACATTCCCAAGTCTCCAAACTTCAAGTTCACCCATGATTTCAAATCTCTTCGTTCTCAAATTTGTGGGTGTCCTATCCTAGACTTCCGAATTACATCTGCAAATTCCTAAATCAAATTCCTAAGTTCACAAAATACTACAGCTAAAATGACCAAATCCCTACATAGCAAGATAATACCTAAAATAGTTCCAAAATTCATATCCCCCGAAATTCTAGACCCATCATCAAAGATCCCAAAAAGTGAACGAGTCCCTTGATTACCTCTAGCTATACTTGCCTTCGATTGTACGTAGAAGAAAACGAATGGGAACGGCGCTTAGCAGCGAAAGTTGGTGTTGGTCATAAATCGTGTTATTGTCGTACGAGAGAAATTAATCAGATAGAGTGTCGATGTGTGGGATTATGTCAGCTTTCGCGTAAACGGTGCGGTTTCGTCAGGCCCAGATCCCCGATGTCCTCTGTCGCGTTGCCGCTGCGGATCGGAGGGTTGGATAGTGTTGGCGGGACTGGAATGGATCGTCGGCCTCCAGGGTGTAGGTGGATACGTACGAATTGAGAAAGGGTAGGTTTCCTCTCTGTCTGCCCCATCTAGGCTTTCTGTTGCTCGCGTTTACGCTATCTGCTCCGCTCTTATCCCGTCTAGCTCGTAAAGCGATCGGGCGTTTATTCGCCACGCTGTCGGGGACAAAGTGGGCTGAGCTCCCTGTCGACTGCTGCTATTTGTCTTCCGACAAGGAAACCTAAAACTACGATCCTTTCTCGCCCGCTACGTGAACACTATGAAAGGTTAATGCGGATACGCTATGAGATCGGACGCCTGTTTGCGAGATGTACCGTTCAGCTAAGATTCCACGTAGCAATTCCCGTGTGTACGTGACGTTCTGCAAAACACGTGTAAATCCGTTGATTAAATACTTGGAAATTTGATTTATTCGGAAACATTTGATAGACCGGCTACGAACAATATACTGTGATGTCCGGATATATGAGCACCGATTGGGACGCTGCATGGTCATATATCCGGAGAGCGGGATTTCAGAGAATTCGCTGATCTTATCTGACTTCAATTACTTTCATAACTCAGTTTATTTTCATACTTTGATTGAAATATTGTTCGATGAATGTGAAAGAACTTCACGCTTGGGTGTTTTATAAAATATTTTGAAAACGATTATTTAAATTTAATAATAGCAGTGTATAGTTTCTTTATGTTGAAGTAAAGTTGCAGTAAACGTCATATATGGTTCAATAAAATATAGGTTTGTTGTATCGACTGATTTTTCAATTCTTTTTCGTTTATTTATTGGTGAGTTTGTTTTGCTTATTGTTATTATTTGTAAGGAATTTGGGAATATGGGAATTTGAGTATGTAGGGATTCGAGGGTTTAAGAACTTGAAGATATACGAATTTGGGGGTTTAAGAATTTGAGGACACTGGGGTTTGTGGATCTAGGGAGTTGATGATATTGAAATTGGGGATGTACTGGTATGAGGAGAATTCACCAATTTAACAGTAACGGAGTTGAAGAATTTATGAATCTAGGAGCCTAAAAAAGGGAGCCCAAAAAATCTTTGAATATGGAAATTTATGGATTTGACAGTATCAGAATTTTGAAATCCAGAAATTTGGAAGTTATGAATCTAGGCTTAAGAATTTACCTTGAAATTCGGGGACAGTAGCATAAATCTATTATAACCTAATTTGTCATTAATTTCGTATAATAAATAACTAGTAAAGTAACGAAATTAACAGAGGAATGTGACGCCACCCCTTATATGCAAGCAAAAGTGCCTTATAACTGAACGTTCCCACCATAAACAAAATGATGCATCGTTTACAGAACTCATTTTAACGGTATGCAAAATATACAAGTGCAACGAAGGTAGTTGTAATAATTGTACGTTAATATCATCTGCAGATTGCAGTTACTTTTGTATTTCTTAAGTTATTATTCGTTCGATTCTTGTTTTTCAGCAAACACGTATTTTGCAGGCTTTCATATAATCTTTATAACGTTTTCTTATCCAACAAATATCTGAGGACTATTAAGGAAACGATCCGTAAATGCATCTTTGCCGTTTCCTGACTCGAATACTTGTTCGTAATCACTTCTATGTAATTTACTGTAAAGTAACGCATCATCAAATTCTTGTGCTAAAAGAAATTAAATAGACGCGTGTAGATGAATACATAAGATCGAGAAATCTTGGGAATATTCAGAAATTAATACTGGTTATCGAATGTTTTGTATACGGGGTGTTACCTGTAACGCTACTCACATTTCCACTTCTATAAATAAAATATCAATAAAATATTAATAAAAATATCATGTAATATGCGTTTTGAATTCGTCTCGATGTCCTCTAATATTACAAATAAAAAAAATGCCAAGAGAACAAACTGTTTTCAAAATTTGCTTTACTAATATGTGCATTTCATACCCTGCAAATATTGTTCCAAACTTTTATTCATAACGTAACAAGTGGAAAAATCGTGAGTAGCATTACAACACCCTGTATGATGTAAAGAAGAAATAGTGAGACACTTTTGTTTTTATAATACACAATCTTTAATGTAACGGAGAACTCCGACGATCAATATATGTAATGTTGACAATATTTCAGGATTCTCTCGGTATTGTCAATACAATATTTCAATAGTGCCAATAAATATTGAGAACCCTGAAATATCGACAATATATGTATATTGATCGCCCAAGGTCCCCTTTAGAAAATGGGAAATCTTATATATTGTATGCTCAAGATGAATAGAAACTGTATTATGGGTAGAAGCAAATAACACACCTTCTTTAAGTTTCAAGTTTTCAAATTATAAATTTCAAAATTAAAAATTTTCAAAACTTTCAATTTTTTCAAATCGGTAACCCAATGAGTGACATTGTTCACAAAAAATGACAAACGTGACAGCTTTTCCATTAATTTAAAGAATTGCCTAATGTTACTAATAAAGTTATTAATACCACTAAAATTTATGATCAGTCATTCTTCGTAATTTATTTAAATTATACGACTTCAGTTGACAAAAACAAATAATATAAGTAATGAAGACAAGCATATTTCAGTGACGTTACTAATTACATTTACGAAATGTACAATTACTGTTTTTGTCATTTTTCACATAGCAAACAAGTTTTTAAATATTTAAAAAATGTAATTTTCAAGAATAAATTTGAATCTATATTTTCCACCAACTTTTTTATGTAGATCTTTTTAGTTGTATCTGCACAGTGCGTATAAGCAAGAAGATACGAGTGTGTATATTTCTATTAAAAAATATTGGAGTTAATTTAACAAATCTTCTTTTCTGATCCGTTAAACGTGAAAGATGAAAATTTCGCGATGACGAAATCGCGTTTCTCGGCGAACAGAATTGCATCGACATCAAGCATTGAAACTTCAAAGCGACGAGTCATAAACTGTCCAACGGCGGAATAATGGAAAGCCAGAGAAAAGACAACTGGGCAAGCATCGCCTGTCTGGGTTAGCGGACAAAGATAAATAAATAAAGGAAACGGCATTTGCGCACAAAGGGAAGCAATATCCCTGTCTTTAGTCTTGTACGGTACTCGCTGGTGGATGGGAAACTAATAGCGGTTGCGGTAAACAAGCCGGTTCTGTCATGGAAACATCGTCTGTTTCGCAGGCTTTCCTCTTATCCTTCCATTTCTTCTTCTCTCTTCCGCCATCTTCATCGATCCACCGTTTACTTTCATTTCGCCTCTTTTTCTTTTCCTAATCTATATCATACCTCGGACCACACGTGGATGCAAAGAAAATATAGTAAAATAATATATTTTAAAAGAATATTATAATAAACTGTGTAACACTGTCTTTATTATCTTCACTTATTACTGCTTATTATCGATCCTTATCATAACACTGAAATTACCGTTCGTATTTTAAGAACGTTTGCATTTAAATTACTAAAATAACTTTGCTATTTTTGTTACTATCTTATTATTACTTATCGATCCTTATAATTTACTGAAATTAGTTATTTAAAGAACTTTCGCAAATTACTAAAATAGCTTCGTCATTTTTGCTGTGGAACATAGTGTACATACATCTTTGTATAAATTTTAATTTGTTTTGTTGAAAGTACACTTTGTGGTTAAAAATAAATGTGACAAATATTTTACCTATGTTTGACACACGAATTTCTGTTCGATGTTATTGTAAAACAATAAATTCTGGTGCTCAATATAAGTTCTCATTCTTTTGCTGCATTTTCTTTCGATTTTCTTTCTGCTCTACACACATACGTTTCTCACGCTATAAGTGTGTCAGTTAGATCATTGAACTGCAATTGTAACTAAATAAGAAACATATCATTCGCGAGACAGCTCGTAAATTACAAGTCGTGAAAGATAACTGACGCGAATGTATTTTCGTTTGTGTATGCTCTGCTAATTGTAGCTTGACGTGAGATTTTTATTAACTCAAACTAATGTTTTTAATTAACGGAGAAGAATCTGCGAACCGTAACTTTAAATTCGTAATATTTTTTAATTATAGTGTTATTGATTCATTTTGTGAACAGAAAAATCTACTTTTTGATTAATGAAATGTACTGTTGAGTTCTTTTATCGTGTAAGTGTATAAAAAATTATTCATTTTTTTTTATAAAAAATTGTGCATATTTGTAGATAAAAGAATTAATTTGTGTAAGACCAGTCATTTACTAATTGGCTGCAATAATCATTGCTCTGTAATCTTATCGCAATTAATTGGGTAATTCAAGTTTCTATGCTCTTCATAAAAATTTCAATTTTCTCCTGTGTTCTAAGTGGCGATTTTTAGTTAATAAAATAATTATATACAAGCTGTTACTTGTAACACAACTCACAATTTTTCTCCCACTTGCAGAACATTTTACATGAAAAAGTGTTAAGGTACAAAACAAAGAAAACTTATGTAAAAATTGTTAAATATTTATTATGAGCCATTTAAGAAGATTTCTACCTTATTTAATAGTGTATTTAAAATTCCCTGATATCGTAAAAACAGTTACATAAACACAGTAATACTTGAGAAATAAATAATTGAAACGATTCATCATTTCTGCAAAGCTTATTTTTACTGAAAATAATTTTTTGATCACGAAACGTATGATCAAGGAAGACTTTATTAATCAGCTAAGCTTCATAGTAAATATACCGTGAAATCGGTACGTGTATAATAAAAAGAAAACGGTTAATAGAACCGTTAGCATTCTTGAATCTTACGCGCTGTTAAATATCAATCAAAGTAAAGTTCGCTTCAAAGCAATGTAAGAGCAGCCTGGCAGAATAGTCTTTTATAGAATTATGCACACTCATTAGCACGTAATAAACGGTAATGCGCTTCATACTATCTTTACATTGTCCATCGTACACTTCGTTCAACAGTTAATGCATTCTCTGCTTTTGCTATCGACACACAGCTACGTTAATGTGCAATTATCAGATACTTTTTGCAAAGGAACATCACAAGTCGAGGTGAATATTAACATGAACATAAATCAAACAGCCTTGTTCACATTATTTATTCAATGGTAGTTCTAATGTAACGATAGCTTTTCAGTTTTTTACTTTAGGTACTGATGTTTTATTGTCTTTTTAATGTTATGGATGCAAATTATTTAATTATTATTTCAGATTAGTGCTTCAAATTATTATTTCGAATTAGTGTTTCAAATTGTTATTCCACATTATTATTTCAAATTATTATTCTGTAGTATTATTTCAAAATTAATTATAAATTAAGATTATAATTATTTGAAAAGAATAGAGTTGTTATTCAATTATAAAATTATTGACTGTTTCAAATTACTAGCTGCTTGCAAATATTTTGATGATGTAATGTAAGTTAAATATACAATAGTGATCAACTATTTATTTAATTTCTTTAAAAATAACAAATAATATATTAGTCAAAATTTAAAAATGTTGAAGTCACAAGTATTTCATTTATTGTTTCAATTATTCTACTGTACAAGTGTACATTAAATAATGCACATTTTAAGAAGATAAGTTTATTATTAATATTAAATTGCAGTACTGGGGGTGGTTTATTATTAATATTAAATTGTAGCAATTTAATGGTACATTGTCTACATTAAATTGCATCAATGCAGAAGGTTAACTGTTAATAATAAATTACAACAATAGGAATGATTTATTATTAATATTAAATTGTAGCAATTTAATGGTTCATTGTCAACATTAAATTGCATCAATGCAGAAGGTTAACTGTTAATAATAAATTACAGCAATAGGAATGATTTATTATTAATATTAAATTGTAGCAATTTAATGGTTCATTGTCAACATTAAATTGCAGCAATGCAGAAGGTTAACTGTTAATAATAAATTACAGCAATAGGAATGATTTATTATTATTAAATTGTAGCAATTTAATGGTTCATTGTCTACATTAAATTGCAGCAATGCAAAAGGTTAACAAATAATAAATTATTTAAAAGGGGATGTGTGATGGTTAACAGTAAATAGTAGCAACGGGGATGGTTGAAGGTTAGATGTAAAAAGAAAGCAGTTCAGAAGAAGGTCGAAACGAGCACAGCATGCCGAGGTTTTCAGACATTATCGAGATTGAGGATGCCAACGGCAGAGGTCGTCGGGTTGGAGGGCGAGAACTGAGTGATTTAGTGGGGTGGCTACTCGACGAGTGACCGAGATAACCTGCCTGTCCACGGAACAACCCCATTTGTCCAACGTCTTCCGCTACAAAACTGCTCACCGCCCTCCAACCTCATGTCCTTTTGAATAATGATCGCACTTTGTCAACTAACGCTTCGTTGATAATGCCAGATAAGTTGCGTGTATCAAAGAAAGCGCTGATTAAACTCTTTATTTTTCTCGGTTGTATAGGGGCTGTTAGTGCACTGTAAATATATCTTCCGGAATGATTTCTTTAATAAACGGTTCTTACAAAAAGCTTCGTGTGACTAATACGTAGGGTGACTTGGTGTATTATGTCATAGTTTGAAACGTGATGTCTTGGAAATTAAATAGATTGCAAGGTTAGATGGTAATCTGATTAGGTTGATATAGAAATTATGTGACATAACTATTGTAGATTTATGATAAAATAATTTGCAGTTATACTTTAATATTGAAGTACAGAAGTGTTTAAGAATGATTTACATAAGTGGGGATGATATAAAAAAGGGTGAAAAGTTTCTTTATGAAACATGCAATTTTAAGGGATGTTTGAAAGGTTACGAAATTCATTTATTATGGTATACTGATTAGTAGAACTATTCACAGAAGTGTATAATATACATCCTAAATAATTAATAGTCAGAATTATTTCAAGATAATTAAATGCCAATAAATATTTAATGCCACGAGGTCGATTGCACAGAAATAAATAAAATAGATACGTATTACTATTTCTGAGTTAATTGAGTAATGAAAACTGACATATTCTATAGCGGTAATCAGTTTTATTTTGATTAATACAAAACTTCTAATTTTAATATTCCAATTTATAAACCAAAAGTTCTGCAATTTAAAAGGTAACAATCTAATAGAGATAAGATTTTATTTCAATTAGCAGATTTTTTATTTAAATATCTCCATATTCAGGATAGAAGATTCTGAAAATGAAATTGTTTTCTTCCTAATTCATGTGTAACAAAAATAATGTTAAATAAGTTGAAAAAATTATGACTATAAAATTAAAAATTATAATTGTGTTTTTTATGTTTTCATAGAAAATTAGACAAGAATGATTTTACGTGTATTAACTTGTGTTTGACATGAAAATTTAATTTGAATGAATTGTTTTATTTATTTGACACAACATAAAAGTTCACTGATTCTATTTTTTTTTAATTCAAAATAAAATAGCAATTTTTTCAATTTAACAAAATTCGACTAAAAAAATCATTCGTTATAAAATATTCCCTAATCTAATTAAAGATTTCTATCGCCACAGGGATATAAATTACTTTTGTTTCAACCTTATCAAAAACAACTCGTATCTCTCAGCGAATACTATCAATCTTGAACGATAAATCCGAATGTTAGATTTTAAGTATTTTCTGAATATATTTACACATTATTGTCAGATGGCGAAATTAATTAATAAATCTTGACAATAGAATAGATTTATTTCTGTTTAATCAGTCAGAAATTAGATTGATTACAGATTAATTCTTTAGAAGGTAATTCTAAGAACACTTCAGAAACAAAAATTTTGAAGCTTTTATCTTTAAACGTGCTTATTACAAGCTGTTCATACAAAAATAATAAATTAACACATTTACAAATCAGTAATAATAATCAATTTATCTTAATTCAATGGTGATTAAAATTAGAAAGGAAGTAAATCTATTAATAATTCAATAACTAATAATAATAAATTGAAGAATTGCATTAAGAAATTAGTTGTAATAATTATCTTTATATTACAATATTTAGTCACTATTATGATATATGTACATATAGCATATACGTTAAAATAAATATTCATAATGCAACATTCATAATAAATTCACAACAAACACTCATAATAAACTTTGCAATAAATATTCATAACGAACTTTATAAAATTGGAAATCTGATCAAAGTTGTGTAACTTGATTCAAATCTTTATCTTCAGATAGCAAATTCTAGAGTACTTCGCTAGAAAAATGATAAGTCAAGAACTTGAAGAGTATTTAATTTTGATGTGTAAACACGTAATAATTTACTTCACACCTGCATATCTAACGCTAAATTTCATATATCGAATATCGAGATAATCAACACCGCAAATAATTATACTAAATTAAGAAAAGAGGACAGAAAATTAAAAATAAAAAATTTGAAAATAAACCTGTAGTATATCCGACAGATATCCACTCGTGTAAATACTTTGTACTTGGCTAAATACTTTGTATGTTTGCACATACTTGTCTCGAAAATCTGCAATTTAAAAGAAAATTTGAAGGTCGAAGTCAGCAACTGTTGGTCCTTTGATGCAGCAATAAGTAAGCGAAGGCTGTGCGATTCGATCGAAAAAGCACGAATCGAGCGCATACCGCAGCATCGGACCGCCACGAACATTATCATAGAAAGCGAGCGAGCGTCGATCAGAGAATACCAACCGTCGAATAAATATATCGGCGGTTTCGAGAGGAAATATATCGCGGCAGAAGGAGTTGGCTCCGATTGTCGATGTTCGGTGCACGAACGGTGAGGGCACAAGCGTAGCCAGGACGAGCTCCGAAGCTGAAAAGCAACGAAGCAAAGGTGGAGCGGTTTGGAAGGACGAGATCCAGCTCGAGCGGAAAGAAGAAACGGAGCAAGGGAGAGAAAGAGATGGAAGCCGAGCGGACGAGCGAGGTGGGCCGTGGATTTATATCCCGGTCAGCCACTTTGAGCCATCAGCGGCTCGTTTGAAGTTCAGCCGCAGCCGCGCAGACGTTATAAAGACAAACTATGCCTACGGCACCGTCATGCCCCACCACTTCATACCATAATTCTTCAGGCCGATCCTTGAAACGGCCACTCGATCTCCACGAGAGACGTACTCCTCTGCCCTCCCTTCGACTTTCGTTTCACAAGTGCACACATAGCTTCTCTTTCAACGTGCTGTACACTCGGATGCAACCTACACTTCCTTTCGACATGCGGGGAAATTTTATGATTTTTCATTTTCAATTTCCACGTTCACATATTTTGTTAATTACACGATTTTATTAATTTATAGGTCGTTAGATCTCTAGATCCATAGAAGTGCATGGATGCCTTCTGAGGTCCGTTTCACGACCATCAGGTTCAGACTTTCAAATACCTAAATATCCAAAACCTGGGGCTGTAAATATGTGCAAACTAATTCCTAATTTCATACATCACCAATTCTCAAAATCCCTAGATCTCAATATATATAAATCTTTAGATCTTCAAGGTGCCACAAATTTCCAGACTAAAAAACTCAAGGTCTCCAAATTTTGAAATCTTCAAAACTTTAAATATCCCCAAATACATATAATGTCTAGATTCCTGAGGCTCAAGATTTCCAAATTTATGGATATCAAAATCGTAATTTTTATAAATTCATAAATCTTAAAATCTATAAGACTACAAATTTATGAATCTTTAAATCCCAAATTTTTAAAACCATAAATCACCGAATCTCTAAATCACAAAATCCCTAGCTGTCTCACTCTTTATACCTCCACATCCATAAATTTACAAATTCATAAGTCTTCAACACCATAAATCTTCACATACATAAGTCTCCAAATCCATAGATCTCCAAGTCTCTAAATCCTCAAAACTATAGATCCTTAAATCTATAAATCAACAAATCTGTAGATGTACAAATCCATAAATCTCCAAATTCAGTAATTTACAAATTCATAAGTCCCTAAATCCATAAATCTCTAAATCCCCAAATCTATGTATCTCCAAAATCATAAATCTCCAAATCTATAAATCTAAAAATCCAGAAATCTCCAAATCCATAAATTTCTTCATAAAACTCATAAAACTTCATAAAACTCTAAAACTCTAAAACTCTAAAACTCTAAGACTCTAAGACTCTAAAACTCTAAGACTCTAAGACTCTTAGACTCTAAAACTCTAAGACTCTAAGACTCTTAGACTCTTAGACTCTTAGACTCTAAAAATCTAAAACTCTAAAACTCTAAGACTCTAAGACTCTAAGACTCTAAGACTCTGAAACTCTAAAACTCTAAAACTCTAAAACTCTATAACTCTAAAACTCTAAAACTCTAAGACTCTAAGACTCTAAAATTCTAAAACTCTAAAACTCTAAAATTTCAAAACTCCAAAATTCCAAAACTCCAAAACTCCAAAACTTAAAAACTCCAAATCTCCAAATCTCCAAATCTCCAAATCTCCAAATCTCCAAATCTGTAAATCCCCAAATCTCTAGATCTTCAAGACCCCAAAACCCCCAAATCTCTAGATCCTCAAGACCTTAAATCCCCAAATTTCTAGATTTCATAATTCCCGAAATCCCCAAATCTCCAAATACCCCCACCTCAAAATCCCTAGATCTTCAAATCCCTAATTCCCAAAATTCCTATAATTCCCCATCTGTAAATCCCTAAATCCCTATTTCCTCCTCCTTCGACATTCTCACCCCGTCCAGCAATTTATAATTCCTGAAAAATCCTGAGCTCCCTAAAATCTTGCAAAATCGTTAAAAATGAAGGAGCAAAGGTTGGCATATTTTCCCTAGGGTAGCCAGATTTGCTGTTGACTGTACACGGCATCGGCAAAACCACACAGACTCTTGGTCCCGTACGATCATCTCTTTCTCGCTCGGGTTCGCCACTTCTCTCCACTCGTTTCCTTTACGGTTAGTGCCCGAGGGTAATAAAGATGGTTCTGCTTATGTACAACCGGCAACTGGAGGCGGAGCCAGGCTGCCCTCTGTGGGCAGGACTAACGCAAATGACTCTTCCATGCAAGATGGCGTAGGCATACGCCGCGCCACGCCGTTACGTTCTCTGTCCGCGAGGCTGCTTTTATATTTAGCATGCAATGTGTACAGCCTGCGCGGCGAATGCACACACCGCCATGCTATGCACTCTCTCTCCGCCAATCTATTCTCTCTGTTTCGCTCCGCTCTGTGCGCGCGTCACGCGCTTCGATACGCTCCGACGACTTCGCTTCAACTCCACGCTTTTTTTTATCCCTCGATGGCCTTCACACATCGCTCCTTTCTGTTAATGGCTCGTCGTTTGGCAATGTTATGTCAGATCCGCTGATATGTTAATTAACTGAATCAGACGTTCATAATGGCCCAACAAACCCTCCTACTTTTATATCGTGACTAGTCGTTTCAGAACATTTACGCTGTACCGGTTAATAAACATTACTACAATCGATAAACGTTAACCAAGAAATGTGACAGCGGTTATCTTTGCTTTGAATACACGGGGTTAAGATGAAAGCGTTCCGTAAGTGCGCGCGACTCGGGACTTAACGCGCAGTTACGGCGGGAGGTCGCATTTCGGAGCCCGTCTCGAGTGAATCGTCAGCGTAAGGAACCTAATGTCGGTACTGATTAATATTAGGCTCGTTATACATATTACAGCTCGCTTCTCGAGATCAGTTCGCAGAGAGGATCATTTAACGAAGACATCTACCAAAAGCAATTAAAGTTTTACTGTATAATCAAGAGCAGTTTTGACTTTCCTGCGAAAAGTAACCAAAAGGAAAAAGGCATCTCGTTAATTCTGGACTTTTAAGATTTTGGACATTTAAAAAGAACGTTATTCAGTGCTTTTGCATTTACTTATACTGCACATTACCTTTTCTAATGTTAAAAATTTCTCGAGTAGCCAAATATTTTTTCTTATAATTTTCGCTTGGTTTCTGATTCATTGTTGCAATGGACACTGTAAGCCTTTCACTACCACTCATTCCATATCGTTACACTTAACGTCTGATCATGAGATATCGCGGATTATTCACGCATAATACTGTGACTAGATTTGTCCACACGATTATAAGCGTAATGCGATAATCACGCAAATGATACGAGTGCAAATGACTTTGTATAATCTTGAGAGATCAATGTATGATTTCTTAAATGGATTTAGTTATTATTGAGTATACTTAAAGTATATGCAGCTAGCTAAACATAGAGTTGCACCTAAACCAACACATGTGATCCTATTCATAAGTGACAATAAATAAAAGGTTTTGAAAAAATGATGAGGTTATTGAATATACAGGGTGTTCCATAAACAGTTGCTATTCACAAGGACGTAAAGTTTGAAGTGAATTTCTCAATTCCTTATTTTAATTTCTATATTTGAAAATTGTAGTCTTTTGTGTTTCCAAATAAACAAATGAACAACTCTATGAATTTCTAAACAAAAAACTGAGTATTTCTATAGTTATAAATTTTGAAATATTGAATTTTGTTGAACAGCCACTTGAACTAATATGTGTTTGTAATTTTAAAGGTCTGTTTGATGCTTTCTATTAGGAGAGATACGTTCACAGGTTCAGAAAATTAACGATTTATAATAAGCTCAATTTTTGTTTAACTATATTAAGAGCAATATGATTAAGATATAACCAAGATTATTTTTGAATATCCAAAATGATTGAATCTTTAAAATTAAAGATTCTACTCTTCATAGACCTCCGACTGATCACATACCGTGCACGCTGGTTTAAACGATGTCCAGGAAATGGCAAATGTTCCCGATAAAACAACAGTTGCCGGTTTCCCGAAAGAAACCAAAGAACACCGATATCTGAAAGGAGAAACGCTAACGATTCTGTATACGTGGACAAACCAGACACAACAGTCGTTCTCACTTCGAGGAAGTATTCCGCGTCATGAAGAAGGCAGTTGACGTTTTTCTGAACGATCTCTGATATTCGAACGAGGCAGGAATTCGCATTCCAAGTGCGGAACAAGCGTGTCTCGAATCGCTTGATGCGATTTTTCGTTGACGACAAGGATGTCGTCTACCTTAGAGGTTGAAAGGATACAGTTGAGCTGGAGACGTTCGAAGAAGTTTCCAACTGCTAATGACGTTAAGGGATATATACGTATCCCTCCGATCGAAATCCCCGTAAATCTTACTGAACCGCCTAACCGTTCTCTTGATTCATTGATTCCAGTAAGGAAAAGCAAGTTACTGAATAGGGGAATCGCGATTGCTTTACAAAGGAAACGACCCCGTCGCTCTATGATTATCTTGCAAGATTTATCGAAGCGGTGTAAATTACTGCGACAAGCTTTTTACACGAACCACGATGTTGTCGTTACCGCCATAAAAAGATGTTAATTGATCGATGTAACGTCAGCAACTGAGTTTTCCTAGTTTCAAACTATGTTGCGAGACATTTGTTTTACTCGAATTAAGTTTGTACAGCATTTTTATAAATCGACTTACTGTACATTCTTTTTGTGTCACCTTCAAACAGGGTAGGTTTCTAGCAGGATAGAAATGGACAATTCATCGTATTAGCAATATATTAGGTTTGTTAAAATATTTTTTTCTTTTATAGTAGACTTCATTGACTAGCTACAGTGCAGATGGCAATAGAACAAAAGATTACTGCAATTTTTTTACTGTTATTATAATACAATTTGTAGAATGACTGAATCAGGCTCTTATTCATTAAGAAAAATAATACTTGACAACATTTGAAAAATTTATAACAAAATATTTCCATTGACAGTTTGCCTAAATTAAATTATTTAATATACATATAATGTAGGCATACTCAGAATGTATTTCAGAAAATTTTCATAAATCTACATAAAAATAGTATAGTATAAAAGAAAAGCAAAATAATAGATAAGATAAAAAAGTACACATAATACAGAATTATGTAAGATTTCCTTAAATTTTGATTGACACTTTCTCAAAGAATATGCTAAAAATAGATGCAAAAATTAATTTTACATTTTCCCTAATAAATAATGTAATTCCTCAATAATAGAATATTACTGAACTGAACCTTTAAGCTGAATTCCAAATATATTTCAGAACATTTTTCACTAAAGTTCACATTTAGAGGACTTTTCCGGAGTCAAATTCTAACTTTTACTGCACTATCAGTTCTCGATCGACGTCGTTTGCTACAACACGTGTTTGTAATGGATAGTTCGAATAAAGAACTTTATTTATGGGTCATTCCACGTCAAATCGATCATTTTTTGACTCCGACGTCAGGAATTTTGTTCCAAATGAAATATGATGCGCTATACGTAAAATAGGAGCGGGATTTAATTCATCATTTAGATAGTTTCAAATTTATATTAAAAACACAGCTATGGAGATATGGACGTTCTGACACAAATGAAATTTATGTTTGTAACTTTTTTTAAATTAATTTTTATTCAGACAATTATTGTATAACAAAAATACGTATATTACAGATGTAATAAATAAACGTATACAAAAATCGAACATAAAGAACGTAATCTCAGATTAATTTATTAAAAGTTAACTTCCTTATTCTTATAACTGCTTGCAATTTTTGTGCAATATAATTTTTGCGATACATAAATTTTTTGAATACATATTTCATATAAATTGTTTAGATTTAATGTTATATTTATATTTTTATTCATATGTGATGTTAAATTTCATTAAACACATTGTACATTCGGTGGTACATTTTGTTAAGAATATTTTATATTTGATGTTATATTTCATTAAAAATATTTTACATTTGATGCTACATTTTGTTATGAATATTTCATTTTTGATGCTATATTTCGTTAAAAAAATTTTATTTTCATTGATACATTTAACTAAAAATATTCCAAACTGGTTATTATATTTACTTTCGTTAAAACATCTAATTTAGTTCAGTCTAAGAGACTTTTAAGCTTTTTTGAATAAAAGCTCAACGCATGGGTCACTCGTGACTCGACATCCGCCGGCAGAGGTTTAATTATTCCGCACTCCTTTAGTATATTAACCCCAGCGTTGTGTGATCAGCCATAACATTGAGTTTATACTAAATACACACCATATACGAAGTACATGCGAACGTATGTATTATACACGAACTACATACACATAATTCAGATAATGGATGTAACAAAGAAGGTTGTGTTCATCCATCATATTAGCCACAAAATGCAAATTACAACTCCTGCTGCTGATACAGGGTCCCGTGTCATTACAAGGGTCTTCATGTAGATTTTAGCGCGAACATCGTCAGGTTGTACATGTATGTCTGCAGTGACTAGCTATTTTCGCTTTCCGGCAAGCCCGTTGTATCAACGCTGTGTACCGTAGTCCGGACAAGAAAGGACGAGCGAAAGAGGGGCAGAACGCAGCGTAGGACGGCCAAGACAGTTTTATAGAGACGAATTCTCGTCGTAAAAACGTCACGGCCACCTCCGCAACTCCTGCTTGTCTTCGCGAAAGCATTACGAGTGCCGGAGGATTCACAAGTTAACCTGTGTGTTACCTTTCCTCCCTGCGTTTTACCGTGAAAGACCAACGAGTCTCTGGTTGCTCGAGTCACGATGTAGGCGTTGGCTAATTCGAAATTTAGTTCAAAACTCAAACCTATCTTCTATTTTCGTTTACATTAGTCATTTTTGACAGGAGTAAAATTTAAAGTTATAAGGTTAATCGAATTAAATTCACGTTAATACATTGAGTGATTGAAACAAAGTCATGCAGTTATAAATTAGTCATTTTTAGTGAAGGTTTAAAATTTGGACTGAAAATGATGACTTGTAATGAAATCAAGTATGTAAGTCAAATAAAGAAAGTATTTAATAAGTTCAGTTACAAGGTTAATCGAATTAAATTCAAGTTAATGCATTGAGTGATTGAAACAAAGTCATGTAGTTATAGATTAGTCATTTTTAGTGAAGGTTTAAAATTTAAACTGAAAACGATGACTTATAATAAAATCATGTAAGTCAACAGAAAAAGGTATGAACTCAATCACACCTTTCATATCTTACCCAATCATAATTTTATAGCAATCTGTGACTAATATAACAATAAGAAATATTAAAGTTATCGGTGCGAATAGAAATAGCGTTTGCAGCATGAAAGCTTGCAAGTCAAGGATATCTACCATCGTGAGCGCACCTGGTAAAAATTCGTGCCATATGTGCTTAAAAAGCATTTTCTCGGTTCCTATGAAACCTGGAATGATTATTCTTTTATGGTTATATCAGAAGGAACTGAAGTGATTTCTATCGTACAAGAAATATGAAAACCTTAATTATACGTCTTGGGATATTTGTTTTGAAATATTTGCAATTTCTTTTTCTCCGGGTAATAGTTCAGAATATAGTAATATTTGTCTCGATTTTTTATTTTATCCTGAATGTAATAAATAGGCAAATGTATTCCAAGTAAAATATTAATAACAATTATTATTGTTGAAATAATATTAAGTATACGAGATTACCATCTGCATAAAACTTGACATATTTAACCACTTGTAAAAATAATTAATGACAATTAGTAATTGGATATTAACCAACTGTTACTATGAAAATTATGTGATACAAATTGTGTACACGAAACTATAGAACAGATCTGTAGGTCAAGGTTTTTTGAGCATGTTTCTTATTAGCCCAAACCTAAAAGCCACGTGATTATCTCGAGTTCTGATAAGCAAAGTCGTAAATATGTCAAAGCATGAAAGAACACGGAATTTGATCGCCGGGTAGCATCGACACCAATTGAAAATATATGTTATTCAGAGCCACGTGATACCAATCGCATCGATTTTTCATATTTTGATTTACGACCTCCTTGACTGCTGGCGAAGATCGCTTTGTAGTTGCAGATAAGCGAGGAGAGTGGAAAGAAATTCTGATAAGAAACGAGCTAAATGGAATACTGCAGATCTGTAGTCGTTACACTGATAACATTTATCCAGACTAATATAACTGTATACTGCATAAAATTATTCAGAGTAGTTCAATTCTCAGATCGCGTGCAAACCTGACGTAAAACCCCAACTTCTTTTCGGTACAAAGCTTTCATAAGTCATAGAAATTCTGTTTTATTCCGTAATTCGTACTGCAAGCGTGTTTTATCCACAAATTGGCTTCAAAATTAAATTTCTGCTATCACATACTTGTGAAATATTTTACAGAAAATTTTTTAAGTGATTGGTACTGAGCTGGATTGTGCAATTTAGGTTTTAAAACAATATTATGAAGGTTCAGTATAATTATTTTGGTGATTATAATATTGCTTTTTCGTTTGAAACCCTCATATTTGCGAAATTGTCCTCTTTTCTCGCAGGAGTCGAGAACCGCTGAAGTTTCTCAGTTGCGCCACCAGAGGTCCACAACCTTAATCCCTTGCATTGCTTAATTAATTTACAAAATAGGTAAAAAAGTCTCAATAAAATATATTGCAACAGTACAAAATTTGTAACAAATGTCCTTTTCATTTATATTTTACAAATTCGATATAAAAATAGAGATGAACGAATTCTCCATATCCAAAATTCGAAATACTATAATTTACAGTATAAAATACATGGTAGTATTTGTCTACCGTTTTAGAGTATAAGAAACAGATTTCTGTTTTAAATCTCTTTCAAGATGGTTTCCGCACTTTTCACGAGTGCATCTGGCTTCTTTCGAAACTATCTTAAGTACTTAGGGTCTGTCGAAACACACATCGTGTCCAAGTGCATGGAGCCTAGAATTTAGATCTGTCATAGGCAGCAAGTAGTAAATTGACCCTGAATGCTCATTCAGCGGCGAAATCAAAGGCGAACGTAGACCTCAGAAGAGGGTAGCTCCCCACTTTAGCTTCTCATGAAAGCGTAGCCGAATTTTAGGACGTTACCACGTTTTTCGCATCCTGTTGGTTACTTATATTTAAATATAGTGAATATATTGCAAATATATTATTTTTTCTTTTATAGGATAGTCTATTGATTTTGCCGATTTGTGAATTTTACTTTCAACACTTATCCTAAACTGAAATTTTCCAGAGTGAATATATTATAAGCGTTGCTCATTTAATCAAATATTCAATTACACATCCTTCAACGCACTCTACTCTAAAAAACCAAAAGGTCAATTTAGTTACATAACTTATCACATTATTCTAAATGCGTAAAAATAAATCCCAAATTTAGATAATTACATAAATCGCGATAAATGCTTAAAAATAAATGCCTAATATTTAGGTCAAAATGCCGCCATCAAAATTGGAATACACATACAACTACGTCCAAAAACGTATTACTTGAATTTATGGGTCAAAACGATAACGCGATATCTGTTAAAAAAGTTGATTTATCAACAAATATGGCAAACTGATAGCTCCGCAAAATTTCTTATATTTTTATTTGCATGATCTAATCCATACATTTATCTCGTGCGAGCTATTTATAAAATTTATTGCAAAATTACTATTCTGGTAACGTTAATAAAATACGCGACAGTTTTCCAGAATAAGTACGACGAATCCTCTATATATCACTCGCATTCAATGCCATTAATTGTTTTCGATAGAATCAAGAAGCGTAAGCTGAAGAGAGATAATGGCCGGTAATTCCCCGAACATTTACATGCGCGTATAATTGTCGCATACTCCGACAATTAATCGCAGAACACTTATCGGTGTTTTGTAATAACTCGAAAGAGAAATACAAATAAATAAAGGAGAAATTCTTCTTCGATTAGTCGGTGAAAGCGTCCATTCTGTAAACGATAAGGTGTAATCTGAACGGCGTATCGCTTGTAAAATGAAAATAACCACGTATGAGCGGTATGGCAGCCGCGATATAAATTATCCAAGCAAGATCCGGACGTATAATGACCAGAAGAGGATCATTTTTCATGCGACTCGTTGATTGGGTATGCACGAGCTACAGCCAAGCATTTATCACGCGTGGATTAAACATAATTTAGCACGCGATTCTGTGTCCCAGTGATACGAAGTACCGGTAAATTCCCCGGCTGGGCAAAAACCGTGAATAAAAACATCCTTCTGCTAACATTAGTTTCAATCGTCTCTCGTTATAGAATGCGAGAACAGGCGGCCGAGTAGGACGAACAAGGGAGGAAAGGAGTCCACGGATGCGCGACAAAAATCGTGGAGGAGCATCACTGTTAAATGTTAACAACTGAAGAATGCCAAAGGAGACGCGGCTCTTTGATAGGCTACTGCTGATGGCGGAGGGTAGGGAGACCGAGCCAGGTTTAAGACACATGCCTGCTTGCTAAGTAGCGGCTTCTGCTGGCGCGTCTACGTGTCTGTTCGGCCTTCTCGTCTCTTGCATTGCCGAAGAGGACGAAGACAACGACGACGACGACTGATGTCGGTCCGCTTTGCCGTGGCCCACGGCTCTTCGTCTACGTCTCCAGACGATTGATGGCCCTCGTGCTACGTGCTCCTCTCTCTCCACCCTGCTGCCTCCCCCTCTGCCCCCAACCCTTGCTCTTCTCTTCAACGCTGCCAGCCGGAACCGCGGTCGTTCCGAACGTCTTACATTTATGGAATATCTTGAAATCTCCGTTTCACCAGTCTCGACGACCGGCAATCAAGCGATTGTTTCCGCTGTTTTGCGATCTGATCCCGCCAGCCTTTATCTCCGCCAAGACATCTGACTCCTGCTTGGACACCGTAGCTCGTACCGTTTCAACGATAATAAGGGATATATGTAAATACTTCGCCGGGCATTGACAAATTTAGCGTACCGCTCGGATACGCTGACACCGGCTCGCTTTTACGCACCACGGGGGGAAAATGGTTCACCGTATTTTTCGTTCGTTCAACTTTCTGTTCTTTGCCTTAATAAATATTATTCGTCCATAAAATTTATGTCTATTTAATGTTTACTGCCGTGCAATGTTCGTATTTTAGGATGTTAACTTCGTCTTCGCTTACAAGTCTTTCCACCGTACTTTGAAGAATACATTTTCGACTTTATACGGGGTGTCTCAAAATCCCACTTCATATTTTCTTTACATTCGTCTTTGACTTTGAAAAAAATTATATTTAGAAATTATTCATTTTTATTAAAATTTGTGTATGGTAATGAAGATAGCTATTTCAACACTTGTTTGGTTCATTCAATTTATGGACACTAATCATTTTTATGTATATTAATAAATGTAACTATTGATGAAATTATTATCAGTCAATGTTATTGGTACTTGCAATTATCATCACTCTGTATTTTAATACAAAACGTAGATCAAACTAAAGTTTAACTTGATTCCTCATGGACCAAAAATAAACAAGCTCTAATTGTACCTATACTACATACCTGTAGAAAATACTATTATCAAATGGTGTATAACGCTAAAAATGTGTCACAAAAAGAACGTTATAAAGTGTATCATAATTTCATAGATAAAAATGTACACAAATCGCATAGTGCTCAAAACAGAATGACTGTTGGTTACATCTGTAGGAACCGTTTCTAATGGTATTGTACCCTTCGTAAGAAATAAATCATGTATAACCATCTCGTTGTTGAGGGCACATCGGTGGCAACGATAAATAATTTTTTTTGTATCCCGTCGACAACCTGTCGTCCATGAAAAATTCTTGTGAATCGTTTAACATTTCCTCCCTTTTCTAACGTGGCACAACCCAGCTCCACCTTTTCGTCTTCACCTCAACGCCCATTCTCATGCTACGTAATGGGAAGTGGCGGGGTCTCCGCGTTGAATCTGACAAGCTTTTTCTGGTACAATAAAAGTCAGAAAGAGGCAATCTATTACCTTCCCCCTGCAGTCTTTCTGAGAGGAAGAGGACTGACTGAGCCGAAGCTTCAAGTTGGTCGGTGCCCTTTGATCTACTTTGCCTTCCGCCCGGCTACTGGAATTTTCTATTTACTGTTTAAGGTTGCCTATTATTGCCGTCTGTTGTTTCGTTAATTTATATGCCATGGACACACGAGCAGATTGATGAGTCTCCAAAAACTTCTGAAACGATCCGCTGCCTTATTCTTCCTTTCCTTACATAGTTCTAACCGCTAGGTTGGTATACTAATACTGTGATGAAACTAAAATACGCAGGAGTTAATGTTTACGTTTTAATGATCGTTCGAAGATGACATAAAAATTTGGAAGTTGTCGAATTGTCTATCTTGTGTTGCAAATCGACAGTCCTCAAATTTTTATCTAATTGCCACCTGTTTACTTTTTCCATTTTTTCCACAAGAACTTGTCGCTGTATCGACATGAAAATTAATTTTGTTTAACGTGGTGAATATTTTGAATTTGTAAATTTGCATAAATGCTCGTTAGTAAAGTGGAGAATACACATTCACACGTCGATGAATAAATATCCTCGCATCAGGTCATCAACAGCTACGGTACAAAACGTCGGCTGAGGCTCATTATCAAGACTTCTCATCTTTCGAGTCAGTGAAGCGTGAACGAAACACGTGTCGTTTACAGATCAAAGAGATTTACGACCACGTTACATTTTTGCAGCTACCGCATTCTACGTAAATAAGGAAAACCGTAAAAAAACAAGTACGATTGTCAATTGTCTCCACAATATTTCGCAGTAACAATTTGTTCTTGACTACATCCAAAGCTGACATAGAAAGCTGTGAAGTGATGTGTATCGTGATTCGACATCTTTGGATCAGTGAAGATAAATAAAGGCTCCTGCAAAAAGTGACCTCGACCTTGAAATTGAATGTCAAATTTTTTATCCTGTAAAAGGAGAAAAGGTCTCAAATGAACCATGGCTCGGAACTGTTTGAAAAATGTTTAAGTTTCATTACCGGTAATTTCCACGAAATTCTTTTCATTTTTAAGAAGATTGACTTTGATGGTGTTAGATGTGCATAAAACATGTTCAATCATAGATAGTTTGCACATCAAAGTGAAGGAGGAAATTTTCATAGCGTTATTTTTTTACGTTTTGCAAGCACTTCCATTATCTTACCTTGATTGTTAAGCTACAATTTCCTAGGCAGTCCAGACCTAATTATTGTTAAAATATGTTATATTATACGCATCCTATATTTAGCCATGATTGAGTAAATAAGATCAGAATTGGACCAAAAATTGATCACATATGAAATAGAGTGTCATGATATCACAGTGTGAGGTTAAAATAATTTTTTAGCAAAGTGACTTACTCATGCTTCAGACTCTAAAGCTAAACCTGTAAAGTTTAGAAGGTGATGCTCTAAGAGTGTAATAGTAAGCTTTTGCTAAAATCACAGACTTTATATTCTGACAATCAGAATATAAAAAATGAAATGTTTCTTAAAATTTGAAGGTGAACGCGATTTTTAAAGGAAGCAGATGTAAAGGCGTAGAATGTACAGTGTTACTTCTTATACACCCTGTACATGTGTAAGACGGTGGCTGAAGGTAGGAAGAACGAAACCGAAAAGAATCCGATGCGTTTGGTAAAAGCGAGGTCGTAGATTTCGCGGCGCCGTTGATGTGACACGCCAGACTCCCGCGTTCCAGCAACCCTTCTTCTTCTTCTGGTCGGTGCTGCGGGCTTCGATACCCGTCCATCACGAGCCGTCATTAAGCTCCGACCAGATTCCTATCTGAGCAGACAGCTGAGCCCCGATCCGGACCAGCGAGTAGAGCGTCGGCTCCCGCTGACCGCGGGCATTAAAGCTGCCGACGGAAGAGCAGGGTCAAGGCTTCGACAACCCCTCAACCGACCGTTAGGAACCTATCGATCAGTGTCGTCCGCTTCTACGCGTCGACCAACTACTCCCGCGGTTAGATTTGCGGAAAGCCACGAGGAATCGCTGAATTTCAATGACTGACGGACGTCGAACGTGATTAGTGCTCCTTTGATCTTATGTCTTCCCCTGTTTCGCAACGAACTCGATCCTGCTTACCCTTATGACTGTGGAACTACGGTATACGTCCTAATTCAACACGTTTTCGTACAAATACGACGTAGAGTAATTATTATAGTGCGGATTTTGGAGTAGCAGCAATAAAAGGCTGAGGAACCATTATCTGTTTCATGTCCAGATTTTCAAATCACGAAATTTTCAATAATTGTTAGGTCACGAAAATTTTAAATGTACCAAATCTCAAGGACTTTGAGTACGCACAGTTTAGAATTTGTAAGTCCCTAAATTCCTATGTCTACATCTCTAAATCCTTATGTATCAAACTTCTAGGTTCCTACATTTTTAGGTCTCCAGATTCGTAAGTTAAAAATATTTAAATTTTTTTCAACTCTGAAGGTATTCAATATCCTATACTCCCTAAATCTCAAGATCCTTGAAATATCTTCAAATTCGTACATGTTGAAATTTCCACACCCCAAATCCCTAGATGTTAATATCAATATAGTTCCAAACTTTGAAGAGCCCTCAAGACACTATCGTCTTCAAATTTTTAATTTGAATTTTTAACTCAAATCTCCATATCTCCAGTCTTAAACTACTAGTCCTCAAAGTTGGCAAGTCCATAATTTCCTATTTTCCCAAATCCTTAAATTCCCATATCAATCCCCAAATTACAATGTCTCCACTTATGCCCTAAAATTCCTACGTTTCAAAATTCTTACTCCACTTCCACTCAAATTCACAAAAGTCCATAAAAATCCATGAATCCATAATTAAAAGGCTTTCTCAGTGTTACTCCTCAAATTTTCCTCATTTTCCTCAATAATCATATTTGACTCTTGCCTCGGTATCTCTTTCTGCATACGACAGCTTTCGTTCACGACGAATATAATTAAAAGACAACGATTGAAACAGTTAAATTATTAAGAAAGATATCAAAGCGTTGTGAAATAATTTTGTTTATGCTTCTGCATGCACGCATGGAAAGATAACGACTATTTTATTGTGACGCGTCTAACGTGGTCAATTGATCGATCACGAGGTTATTGCAGTCTCTAAGCTGTTGAAAAAACGATAAATTATTTCCCTAGACAGATGGGTAAATAGTGCTGTTAAAAGCAACAAAAATAGTCGGTCTAGACGCGAACTAATTATTCAGTCAACATGCATTAGTTGCTTTTCTTGGTAATATCGCATAATAAATCTGTCTTTTATACATTCTATTCGATTATTGAGATAAACGTGTGTCAGTGAGGAGTAATTTTAAACTCGGGTTTGTTTAATTATGTATTGTTTACGGATTGTAAAAATGTTTGAGTAGTTTATGTATTGTGATATTTTACTTTACGAAATTGGTAAGTTGTAATTTGCTTATTGGGGAAGGGGATGAGTTTAGGGTAAGTTTGATATCAAGTTTTTAAATTTTCAAATCATTAAATTCTCAACTTTTTTAAATTTGCAAATTTTTGAATTTTTAACTCAGCAAATTTCCAAATCCCCAATTTCCCAAATTACCAAATTCTCAAATTCTCAAATTTCCAAATTTCCAAATCCCTAAATTTCCAGGACTCCAAATTTCCAAATCGCTAATTTCCCAAATTCTCAAGTTCTCAATTTTCTAAATTTCCAAATCCCCAAATTCTCAAGTTTCTAAATTTCCAAATCTCCAAATTTCCAACTCATCAAATCCTCCAAATCCTCCAAATCCCCAAATTTCCAACTTCCCAAATCCCCAACTTTCCAACACTCCAAATCTCCAAATCCCTAATTTCCCAAATTCTCAAGTTCTCAATTTTCTAAATTTCCAAATCCCCAAATTTTCAAGTTTCTAAATTTCCAAATCTCCAAATTTCCAAATCCTCCAAATACCCAAATTCCCAACTTCCCAAATCCCCAAATTTCCAACACTCCAAATCTCCAAATCTCCAAATCCCTAATTTCCCAAATTCTCAAGTTCTCAAGTTTCTAAATTTCCAAATCCCCAAATTCTCAACTTTCTAAATTTCCAAATCTCCAAATTTCCAACTCATAAAATTTCCAAATCATCCAAATCCCCAAATTCCCAAATTTCCAACACTCCAAATCTCCAAATCCCTAATTTTCCAAATTCTCAAATTCTCAATTTTCTAAATTTCCAAATCTCCAAATTTTCAACTTTCTAAATTTCCAAATCTCCAAATTTCCAACCTCCTAAATCTCCAAATTCTTAAATTCCCAAATCCCCAAATGTTCGAACACCTCAAATCTCCAAATTCCAAATTTCCAAATTCTCAAATATCCGAATCTCCAAATCCTCAAATCCCTAAACACTCCAACACTTCAAATTCCCAACTAAACCTCCCCTAAACCTCTCCATCCCTCCAAATCTCAATATTTCCTAAATCCGCATTTCACAAAACTTCTTCAAAAATCCCTGCTACTTGCAGGGATAAAAGAACGAAAATGAATCCTGTACATGAAAGAACGAAAATTTGTTGAGATACGTAGTTCAGTCAGAAAGGTACGTCATCCGACAAAAGCAGGGCGTAATGTTGTGGCATGGAATATGGAAGTTTGGAACTACGATCAGGTAGTTTCAGACAGGCTGCTAATGACGAGGCGTTAATTCAGCCACGCGAGAAGGAAATGTCCGCGGCCTGGTACGGTCATCTCGTCGCTCGCTGTCAAGCATTATGGAGGCTTATGCATCAGAGTGATGAACGATGTCCCGCGGCCGTGGCACGTTAAACGAAAAGGAACATGGAAGGAGAGCATCTGCACGCGATACGTGGAACAGGTCAATCCTTTAACGCCGTTCGAATAAAAACCTCTCGTTTATTACTTGCCGCTTTCGTGTTTTCACCGTCCACTCCAACATTCTTTCGAAACTACTCCACTCATAATTTATGGCTCTTTTGACTCGTTGATAGCTCTACAATACCCATAATGGCGGACATCTTCGAAATTGCATCCGGTTACGGGACTTCGACAAAATAATGAAAACACCTTGTCCAGCAATTTTCAGTAAAATTGCTTGTATTAAATTTTGTGTATTGTTCTTTAATGTCTACTGCGTTGTGAGATTTTTTTGGGTCATGAAAGATGCAGAAGTATTTTTTGTTTGATTCGTGTCATACATGTGTGGCAATATGAAATGAAACAGGAGTTAAATTGCTAGAAGTAATGTATGGTAATAGAAAATAATATGAAGGTAATATATAATAATAAAAAATAGAATGAAATTACCAAGAGATCAAGTGACACCATCACAAGTTTCTGATTTCATTTTGTTAAGGTTGTTTTCTTGAAGTCCAGATGAATTATATTGACTTTCTTCAAGATAGAAAATTAATGTATATAACAATTTATGTTATATTTACCTATTTTTCAATATTGTTTTAATTCCAAAGTATACTTCACATTAATGGATTACTAAGTCCACACAACACTAGTGTCATATTATTAAAAATAAAGATATGCCATATTATTAACATTGAACAACACTATTATTACAGTGAATGGTTAAAACAATATTTTTCTTTGGAATTATACAAGATTTATGAAATAAAGAATTATTAATTTATTATTGTTTGAAGCGTTTGACACTTCGTACGTATATTCGCTCGTAATTCAATGACGTAGCAAAGTCGTTTATTATTTATTATTATTTATTTATTCTCCATTATTATTTAAATTTCATTAGTTTTCCAGAGCCGTTTTGAATGGCTGGTTGACGTCATTGCGTTTATTTAAAATGCATTGAACTATTGTTAATCTGCATGAAAATGTCTTGTGAACTAGGAATAATTTCTAACCAAATGATGGCTGTACAAATTTAAAAAACTTGTAACTTTGGATAATAAAATCGAAACTTGGCGTTAGGGTTCGGTCTTAGAATCCTTTTAAAATAAACTGAAAATTATCCTAAATTAGTATCAAATCAAAGTTATTTTTATTGCTCAAATTTAAGTAGATATTCATAACTTCCATAAAAATGAACCACTTCCTTAATCCCAGCATAAAATTTCTTTAAATCCGCAAAATACGATGAACGTTTTGCAAAGAATGAAATCCCATCAAAAACACGTTGTAAATACAACAACGCATCGAAAGAGGTTGTTTGTTCGATAATGTTATTTTCTTCGTATCATATTTTGTATTACACAGTACTTATCTTTGAAGTTAAATAAATATTGTGTTAAAGTGTTGCGAATTTGTATAGCCTTCGCCATGTAATAGTGTTGTACAAGCTTCTTTAATTAATCTCTATCGTTCGTTATCAATCGTCGGACAAAAATAACATAAAGACGGATGTTTGACTCTCAAGTGATAAGGAAGTAATAAATCTCGCGTTTGACGTTTTACCGATAATGCGAAGTCCCCCGCAGATGGGTGTCATAAATTAAACGTGTAGATAACATTTTAACCAATCATCAACAATTAATATAGCAATATAAAATAATATCTTCCTCTTATCCTCCAATTATTTTTAATACTAGAAATTGAGATCTAAATTGTGGTTCATAAATATTTTAAATATTGATAATTCGTTCACTTGGATGCTAGATGTTACACAGAATAAATTAGATATTTAATTGTCTAAATAAGTTAGATATTTTAAATATCTAAATAAGTAAGATACTTTATAGGTTGCTATAAATGTTAAAAGAAATAAATATCCCATTAGTATATTGAATAAAACGATTAAATATTATATCTATTAATTAAATATATATTAAACGTTATATAAAAAGAAGTCTTCAATATTTTCTCTAAGAAATACACAAATTAAGAACAGCAAAAACTTTCATTTATCTCAAAACTGCAATCATCTTACGAGTGTCCCTAAATGCTTCAACACTTCACTTGTCCATCCCTGACATATCTACATCGACGCATCTCTCCAATGTCGCATTCGCGCCTCAAAAATCAATAACAATCGCGATTGACGAAGACGTCCTCGGAATAGGTTTGCCATAAAAAAAATGAGCAATGATAGGTTTCGATAATAGCGATTAGCATATTTGTGTGTTTGCGTGGAATTGCAAAATGGCTAACGGACAAGCAGTAAATCAAGATACGAAGCTCATCGGGTAGCCGTGTGTTGCGATAGTTATACGAGCCATCCATCATCATTTAGAGGTGGCATCTATCAGCGTCACCACTCGTGAAAGCGATAATAACGATTCCACGGCTTAGCGGCTTGCTTTGACCCAAGACAGCGTCCACGATCGTTAATTTACAGACATCATTCCATCCACTGTTCCTTTCCATTTCTACCTTCACGTGTCCTAGGTATCCCAGAATAAGATGGATTCTGGTTAATTGAACAAGACGATTATATAACTTGTCATTTGACTGATCAGCCTACAACACGTAATGGCGGAACGTGATGCCTGTTAGTGAGCTTGTTTCCACTACTGTATTTTTATATTTATAGATGTGAGGAAATAAACGAAGCATTTTTGAAGAATGTAGTGGAATGTATTGGGAGATTTGGTGAATGAATATTGCTGGTTACTGTCGAATTTGATGTACCATGAACGAATTCTTTTTAAATTATTATTTCTCTACTAATAATTTTCACCATTGTTTTACTATGTTTATATATCATGTCATATTATAAAATCAGTTAAAAAGTGCTTATTTATTGTATTAAATAAAATGGTGACCAACCACTGGTGACATGTAATGACTAACCGCGAAGAGTTAAACATAACCCCAAATTGTCTTTACATTTAAATAAACATAAATTAAATACAAACCAGTATAAAAGCCGCAAAATATAGTTGAAACTATTACATATTTAGTACAGTTATAGCTATTAATTTTTTTGCCAGTAATGTATCCGCACTAATTACCTGTAACTGGAAAGGTGACGTACAAAGAAAGAGTAATTACTCCAGAGAAGTTGATCAGAATATCAGTCATGCTTTGTTCTCCGTTTACTCTGTCGATGGAAGATTGCGGTGCGTCGTCAAACAAGTAGGAAAAGAAAGGGAAGAAAAAGAAGAAGAAGAAGGGCGAAAAGCAGAGAATGGGGCGGGTTGGGTTAAGCATTGTGCGCTGATAGATGTGTCAAATCCGGGCTGTATTGTGCCGGCAGAAATAAATGGAACCTAAGTGAAGAAGCAAAACACGTGCCTTTGTTGCCGGTCTACTCATCGAAGGTAATTTAAAGCACCTTTCTTTGGCAATATCCGCGTCAGTCAGCCACAAGATAGTATACCAACATGTGCTGCTTAGTAACGATCAATCCATTGTCTCGGTTCTAGATAGTTACTTAAAAAATTCGAAATTTGTATATACTGGATGTTACATAATTTACTGGATATTACTTGTATTTATTTATGTTTTTGTAGAATCTTGTTATATTTTACTATTCTGTATTTTCTCTATTCTGTAATTCTAATTTCTGAGTCCTACAATTTCCACTAATTTGAAATTCTAATTTTGCAGTTATAGAATTTTCTCTGCTCTGCAATTCTAATTTCTCAATTTTAGAATTTTCTTCATTCTCTAATTCTGATTTCTTAATTGTACAATTTTTTTTCACCACTCTAATTCTAATTTTGTAATTTTAGAATTTTCTTCACTCTGTAATTCTAATTTCTTAATTGTAAAATTTCCTACACACTCTAATTCTAATTTCCCAATTCTAAAATTTTGTTCTCACTCTAATTCTAATTTTGCAATTCTAAAATTTTCTCCATTTTTTAATTCTAATTTCCCAATTCTAAAATTTTCTTCTCACTCTAATTCTAATTTTGCAATTCTAAAATTTTCTCCATTTTCTAACTCTGACTCCTCACTTCTAAAATCTCCTCTCTGTAATTCCAACATTTTCATTTCTAAATTTTCAAGAAACAAGTTGAGTCACAATAAGATATTTCTCTTCTTTGAATTACACTCACAAAAAACATTTAAATATCTAATATGCACCCTGTCTTTCGCACTTGGTGTCGGCAGACACCTCAGCAGACTTCTTCGCCAGTTCCACATATGTCCACCGCTGTTGCCGTCCACATGATCTATTAATCATGCTCTAACATCACACGATCGATAGCGATAGTATTATGCATGGTTCACGCAGAACAGATTGACATCAAGCGTGAAAATTGCTATGTACGCTCACATTGAAGCGTTAAATTTACTACACATGTTTGCATTTGAGCGTGAAAGTCATTATACACGTTTGTATCTAACCATAAAAATCACTGTATGTGTCTGTATCTAATCTAAAATACTTGAAAGGTATGCATGTTTGGATCTAAATACGAAAGTTGCTATACATGTTTGAATTGAAACATGAAACATTATGTATGTTTGAATTGAAATGTGAAAGTCATACATACATGTATTTGAACACAAACATGAAAGTCATTATACACACATGTTTGAACCTAGATGTGAAAGACACTATTCATATTTGGACCAAAATGTGAAAGTCACTATACATATTTGAATTGAAACATGAAACTCATTATGTACGTTCGAATTTAAATGTGAAAGTTATACATATTTGAACACATGAAAGTCACTATACATGTTTGAATCTAAACGTAAAAAACACTATGCATGTTTGGACCAAAATGTGAAACTCACTATAATATTGAAATCAAAACATGAAACTCGTTATATACATTTGAATCTAAATGTAAGAGTTACTATACATATTTGAATCTAAACGTGAGAGTCACTACACGTGTCTGAATCTAAACGTCACCATAAATGTTTGATATTAACATAAACGTAGGTCAATGTACAGTTTTCAATATAAGCGTGTATCACTATACAAGTTTCTATGCAAGCAAAAAAGTCACTATACATCTGGACTTTCATCACAGACCTCCTTGCTCGTCCTGAGAAAATCCCACCGTCTTACTCCATTATTGAGGTCTCATTCGTTTTTTATAAATGCACGCCGGGATGAAAAGTATAAAGGAGAAGGGTAACCGACAAACTTACAAAACTGTGCTGTGAAATGGATAATAAATTCAGCGCGGAAAGATCGATGGAAGAAAGAAAAAGGTAGATACGACGGTATAGAGCTCTTAAGCGAGCAAACAAGTCTAAAATAACATCTGAGCGTCCGTCAGAGGGATATGTATGTTCGTTCGAAGCGAATTCTTTAATGTATCTCTTCGGTACGAACCGTTCATTTAGCGTGCGCATAACTCAGAATGTTTGTCGTTGCTCTATGATTAGCTTCTGCTCGGAGGCGCACACGAGCGAGCGGGGTCCAAGACGAAAAGAGACGGTCGAGAGGAGAGAACGAAGGTTGGTAGTTGCACGTCATCCAAGAAAGATGCATCGTAGCGCTCACGGCGATGTTGAGAAGATCGAGAGAGTGAAGGCAATGCCACAGTCTGCCACCCTGGCGACACGGCTGGGTGCAGAGCTGAAAGCGAGAATTCTCCCGCAGCGTGGAGACGCGGCACTCGCTCCGCATAAATCATTCTGCTTCTGCTTGCAACAGGGAGGCGAAAATAGATGGAGCTCCCCTACTCCTTCTCCTCTTCTGTCGCATCCACCAACTCTCTCTTCTCCTTCTCTTTCCTTCTAACATCTACTATGTTTACCTTTGCATACAGGGTGAGTCTAGTAACGTTCACGACCTCCAGTAACACGAACTGACTCTTATTAACAGTCGAGTCTCCGGATCTGAACTTGATTTTTTCGGGATTTTTAGACTGTGGTTTATCTTATGTTTTGGTCAGAAAGGATGTTTCTTTTTTATATTTTGTTATACTGTTTGTTTAGGGATCGTACAATTTCGCTCTGAAAACTTTTTGACTCTTAAGAAGCAAGTCTGGGGACCGAGTAGGATTTTCTGGAAATTTTTAGAACCCCTGAGAGAAAATTGATATAGTTCTTAAACTAGTTAACAGCAAATCTGTGGTATAACAAATAATTGCGACAAATACCCTGTAGGCTATACAAGTAAAAATCCAATATGGTCGAAGTCTATTGATATCCAGTTAATAGTTCTGAAAGGAGAGGATTTTTTATATATTTTACACTGCAATATCTTCTACAGTATTTAGAAAATTGATACACTGTATATCATCAAAAATATTATAAATTCTTTGAATAATTTACAAATATTCCATTATTGATCACTTCTAGCTAATAATGTTATTCCATCACAAACTCATTATAAAGAGACATAAGAGTTAACAAAACACAGCAAAAATAAAGAACAAATACTTCACAGGAAGAAAAATAAAAATTCTTTTTCTTCGTTACATTTTATTCATTTATTTTGTAGGTAACTCAATGTGAAACGATAAGAAAAATGTGAGAGGTACTAAAGTAGTTCCTCACGTGATAACACTTTGCATAATGTGCATTCGAATTTATTACGTGCGTGTAAAAGTAAAATCAACTTCAACTTCCATTAATTTGAAGAAATTAACTTTCTACGTTTCTCGATTAACTTTTAAATGAAGTAAGAATTAACGAATCTGACAACTCATTTCACAAGTTTCGTATTCTAAAAACTGATGGTGTATTTAGGTGAAAGATAAAATTTATTTCTTCAGTCAATTATTTTCATACGTTAGCTAAAAACATCTTTAATGAGTTATTTTGCTGGAGAACATGTATAATACTGAAAGTAACAGGTATAAATAAATTGGTATAATAATACGAAAATACATATGTATTCGTTTATATCAAAAGATCTAAAGTAAAATAAAAAACACTGCGACCTCCAAATCTACTGTGAACTTCAAGAAAAATTCTACACAGAAATAAGCCAAGGTTGTAAAATATGTGGTATGGAACTTGTCAACGTTTCTCCGAAAACTTTTCACGAAGCTCTGTAATGGCGGACCCTTAAACCCCGAAATACCGGAAGGTCGTACTTTGCCCACCAACCGTGCACTTGCCAAAAAACCTTGTTGTAATCGTGTGCTTCGGTTCCGAAGAAGTAGCCTCACGAAAATGGATATCGAACCTCGAGGTCGCAGTTTTGCGCGACCTTTAGTTGGATGTCCCGTGGTGTGGGCCGGATACCTGGTCGAGGAAGTCACGGAAATATGTGGGAGGTCTTTATTCAAGAAGGGAGAAGAAAAAGAAACGGGCTCGTGTATACTGAAATTGCAGTGTACAAAACACGCTTTCCCCGGTACTCCATATTCTTGCTTCTAAATTTTAAGCAGTTTGGATATTTGGGAATGTTTCTGAGAAGTTTGTGGTTTATTTGACTTAACCTCAAATTTATTTAGTATTTTAATGTATATTTTATTTAGTAACTTAACGTGAAGTTCATTTAATAATTTAATCTGGATTTTATTTAGTAATTTAACCTAAGTTTCGTTTGATAATTTAACCTACATTTTATTCAATAACTTAACCCAAATTTCATTCAATAATTTAACATACATTTTATGTAATAACTTAACCTAAATTACATTTAATAATTTAACCTACATATTATAAAATAGCTTAACCTAAATTGCGTTTAATAATTTAACCTACATTTTATTCAATAACTTAACCTAAATTTCATTCAATAATTTAACCTACATTTTATTCAATAACTTAACCTAAATTTCATTCAATAATTTAACCTAGATTTTATTTAATAACTTAACCTAAACTTCATGTAATAACCTAACCTAAATTTCATTTAATAACCTAACATAAATTTTATTTGAGTCTTGAAAGTCTTGAAATGTTAGTAATTCTCGAAAACCAAGATTATATTTCAATAAATTTAAAGTAAACATTCTAAATATAATACCCTTCATATGAAATAAATGAACGACTTGGCAATTTTGGAACTTCAAAGTTCTTAAACTTGGGGATTTGAAAAATTTAGATATTAAAATTTAGAATTTGAAGATTCAAGAACTTAAGAATTTGATCATTTAAGAAATTCAGAAATTTGGAAATGTATAAAAATTTGTAAACGTGAAAAATCAGGTATCTAAACATTTGAAGACTTGAAAGAAAGTTTCTAAGTTAAAAAATATATAAACTGAGAAACAGTTTGTAACCTCGGAATCGAAAATTGAAACTATACGAATGTTCAAATTTAGAAATTTAAATGATCCAGAAAAACGTTGCACTCGTGCAAACTTTCTGAGGGAAAATGACGTAGAACCGTACACGCTAGGTATAGTGGTGCAATAAAATGATGATGAGGTTGCATTGAAAAAGGATAAAGGTCCGGGGACAGAGAGAGACCGTAGCATATTGTTAGACGTTAATAAATCATCCCGCACGTTCGAAGCGATCGGTAATAAATCGTTAGCCACGAGCCAAAGGGAAGCCACACGATTTTGTCACTTCGTTTGAGCGCGATTGAAAGGATGTGGATGAAAAACGGTGACGGTGACAAGAGATCGAGAAAAATCAATTCATACCTGGTTAGTTTTCTCGAACGAGGCACGATCTAGGAGCGTTGCGTTTCGCTTGTTTCCAAGGCTTATTTTCTTTGTGTTTCGGGACCGTAAGCTGTTTCCTTTCTAGCAGAATGCTTGCTGGGCTCTCTATCCCCAACGTTCACGCTGAGCGAAGCGTGGTGCGTCATAAATCTTCGCCCTCTTTTTACGTGTTTGACCCCCGAGCAACTATACCATTATTAGACGCAGCTTTCAACTTTATCCCACTAAGAATTTTACGAAACCACACCGTAACTAAGCCTCCATACTTCACTTTGCGTCTTTCGCTTTCTGACGTTTATTGACCGGCTACGAGTTCAGCCCCTCCGAAATCCTAGTTTTCTTTCCGAAAACGCATCGAATTTATCGCCTTGTGTCAGCAGCTTCCATGTTTCACGTTTCCGTTCCCGTGTCGAGTTTCCCCAACTTGTGCCTTTGAAATTTAAACCGTGTCACACAGAAATTAGCGATCAATTTAAGGAAATTTTCCGGGGGTGTCTCAAATGTGTCGCTTAGAAGATTACGGGCAAATTATCGCCTAACTACTAATTTTTTCTTGAAAATTAATTTTTTTTTATTTTGGGTGCTTGAAATATTTCGGTGTTTTTTAAAATACCTTTTGCATAATTGAACTATAAGATATGATCTTTTTTAGCAAATACAAGAATTAACTTACGAAGAAAAAATGATTTTTCACACTTTTTTTTTATCTCAGTCCTGAATTTCTGAGTCCGTGAATTTTTAAGAAAATTTGAACACTTTTGAGTTCAAAGCTGAACATTTATAAGAAAGTTTGTAAACAAATATTCTACATCAGTAAATGCAATTATTAATATCAGTAAGACTATAGTTGTAATCACTCATGTTTATTAATGTCACTAAAAGGTTATCTTCATTACTTATAATACATATTGTTACTGATGTGTATTATTATCGTCGACTAAATTACGTCAATAATACTACGAAGGATAACTGATAAACTTTACTGGTAATGGGTGGATTCATTTAATAACATCAATTAACGAAAAAGTTACATATTTTATTTTCTGTGTGGTGAATACGGTTTTTACTTTTGTTCAAGTTTCTTTGAAAATAAAGCTGCAGAAAAATTTAGTTGGTTATTTTTGACCTACCTTTTTATGCAAATTCTCTCTCTTTTCGGTTATACAAGATATGAAACTGCACGCAGTTTTATAATTTAACATGAGAGTAAATTAGAATTGAATATATTCTCCATTGTATGTTTTCCTATACTTATTACGTATTAAGATGACCTCATTTAAAGCTTTGTTTTCTGAGAAGTTATCTCGAGTGTTAAGCTGGTATTACTGTGCTGTTTAAGTGTATTATCAGTTAGTATTCCTCATAACACTTGAAATCCATTCATAACATGATGGATTTGGTTGGAAATATGATAAGTATCTAATACACGCACACAGAAGTAAAAGCATGAGAGATACTGACTAATAAAACGTCTTCTAACATTGATTGATTGTTGAATTCATGAGAAAATGATTAATATTATGATTTTTCCACTGTAAACAAATATTTGACAATATTTCCACTACTCGCTACTAGGAATATTTTGTGTCAATGAAACATTTGCTTTACTTGGAAATATTTAGTACATTCAGAAGTTAAAATTTCATTTAATATTGTATACTATTGGAAGAATAAAATATTCTTCGACAGATAAGAATTTCATTTATTTATTTTAATTATGGAAAAATCGCTCGTAGGACAGAAATTTCATTCTGTTCTAAAGACAGCAAATTAATATCGTTTCTTCAGATTAATTTCAAGTAAAATAATATTCGTCGAAATATTTGTTATCTTCATTAAACAAAAGTCGACATTTAATGGTTTCGAAGAATACAGATTACGTTTCATTAAATTCTTCCTATACAAAGTGTTACCTATAACACTCACAATTTTTCTCCCACTTGCAGACACCTTACGAAAAGTTTACAATAATTTTTGCAGGGTATGAAGTGCACAATAGATATTAGTAAAGCAAATTTTGTAAACAGTTTGTCTCAAACTTTTTTTCGTAAGGTGGGTAAAAAATCGTGAGTTACAGGAAACACCCTGTATATTACGCAGCATCATTAATTTAAAACCGTGTAAAAATTCAAATTACCCTGATCGATATTTATTTGATAAATTGCCTTATTATTCATTTAATCTCTGCGACAATGTAATTCGATAATAAATACAAGCTTAAAATAATTTTCAACGAATACGTGTAAGTACATCGTTTCGAATAAAAGTGTCACGGAAAATCTATGGTATAAAGTTAAATTTCATTGAAGCACAATCAGAATGTAATTAAATTGATTAATGTCATGAGTGCTCTGTATCGCGAACACGTAAGAATTGTCGTTTCGCAGTTGCCCGGAGTATTTCGCTCGTAATTCAATCCGGGAACGAATTATTTCGAAAGAACACGTCAGCGACAGTGTTTCTTAAATTGATTACAACCTACAGTTATCTGTCTTTAGATTTATGTTTTCACATTTTGGCACAGAGTGTGCTTGGATGCAAGGGAACGTGCATAATTTGACAGCTGCGCGTCGGAAATAAAAATCGATGTTGAATCTGTTTCGATTAAGGCACAATATTCTTGCGAATATTCTTGGACCAGCTTTGATCGTGTCATATCAATTTGGTGAATGTTGTTACCGTTTAACATGAAATGTTAAACCGATTTTAATCATATTTATGTCTTAGAGTACATTCAGATCTATTTTAGCGTACTTAACTTAAAATATTACAACATATTACAAAATCTTTACTATTTTTCTAAATGTAAAGAAGGTAAAATTTCAAATAAATCAAGTGGTCGTTTCAAGTCATTTTGAAGTAGTTAAAAATTTTATTATGATTGAGTTTTCATGTGTCATCACAATATTTTGTTATATTTATTATTCATAATTCCAAGCAACTAATAATTAAATTTTCAGTTACGTAACTGAAATAATCTTAATAACATAGGTTAATACATCCGTAGTATCACAGAGAATTATTAATGGCACTTTCGTATGAAAATTTAAGACAGCCACGTCATAGATGAGGCCTTTTCCTATGAATCACCTGTACTATTAAGAGTGTGCTCATTTACCTAATATTTACCTCATTTACCGAAACATTAATTGCAACTATGAATAATAAAAGTACCGTGAACATATAAGGTTCATTAATCATAAAAATGCTCGATAAAATTTTCAATTGCCAGTAATATGTGGCTGACGTGGCAGGCAAAGTGTGAACACATCAGCAAATCAGAAAAGAATGAACAAAATGTTACAAAGGGACTGTCGGGGCATAAATGTTCGACTACATTATAATTTGAAATTCAGTGTTAATTAAATTGTTCGACAATTTGCAAAAGAGATTGAATACCCGCTAGCTAGCAGGGTTAAAGCATCGAGGCATGGAGAAGCGGAGGGTGGATTTAGTTCTGCCTCTCTGCTCTACCCTCGTTCCGAGTAACGTCCCGAGTAATATTACGATGACAGTAATTGCCGCTTTGATCAATGCAGACCCGGCAACGTGTAGGCAGCCCGTCACGCCACTGGGATTCGACGGGATCCTTTCCGGCCTACTCGACCATTTCTGACGGCAGATGTACCCTGCACACTGCTTTATCTCCTTACACGATCTTGATTCACCGGCTTTATCGATCAGTTTCGTTCAGCCACGGGAACTTTCCTAATATCCCTTGACTTGTTTCCAATCTTTCGAAATCTTGATTCGTCTTGTCTGTAACATAATAAATGTTACGCAGCCGGCTCGATCGATTGCTGCGATAATCAGTCGATGAAACGTTAATTTGTGGATTAATTTCGGTTTATCGTGAACGGTAAATAATGAGTTATCGAAAGTTTTCATTATCAGTTTATCGATCGTTTACAAATTATTCTATGCTTATTGCATATGATCAACACTAGTAGCAGACCGAACCGGTTTACTTCTTATCAGTTACAGTATTTGTCTCGATTGATTTTTATGGAAAGGCATATTCAACCATGTTTTGTTTCATTCTTTTTTTATTTCAAAAGAGGTTTATACAATTAGTGTTAACCGATAGAAACTGATAGGGTAAATAAGCAAATGCATAGAAAAATTTAATATAAAGATTAATGTATGACCTCAGCTTATCTTTGTTTTAAACTTCATAACCATGTGGGTTTATCCCACATAATAATAGCTGAGTATACAAATAAGTGAATATTTGTTTTGAATTTAATGAAATATCTTGAGCAATCGTTTGCTGTACATTAAACCAAGATTCAACCTTGAAGCGGATAATATACATATATTATATATAAATATATGTGAATATAATTATAATATTATTATCTCCGAACATGGGGTCTCTGGAAATTACTACCATGTCCTTGGTAACATGAAATTAATTTTGTAAGTTATTTTTCTTATACTTTTGGAAATTCAACATATTTCTTCGTCCATTTAGACGAAGTACTTATCGTTTAATTTATAATATTTAACGATGGATGTGCATAATATATTACGAATATGTACACGTAAATTACGATGGTGAAAAAATAAATCTCGTATGTTCAACTCATGAAAAAATAGAGCAAAAGTTCTCCTATTATAACCTCATTTTCAGTGGTAGCCATCGTAATATGAAAAATCTAATTTTAATAATAATAAAGTGACTGTCTAAAAATATCACTACTCGATCAAAAATTGTCAACCTGTAAAATCTCACGAAAGCCTCGATCAAATTCTTTGTCCCCTAAATCGCCTAAAATCCGAAGTCTCTAGCAATACACATCTCGTTTGATTTTCATCAATTTAGAAAGGGCCTGTTTCTCTTCAGCTACAGACTTATAAACATCGATGGTTTTATTTGGAATAACGGTAAATGTGTATAATATCGAATAATCGCAAACTGTGTAGATCGCGCTATCGAGTCGATTAAAAGTTACGACGGTGGAAAATCGCCGATGCTATTAGGAATCGGCAAATGACGATGATGCAAGCGTGCAGAAGAAAGAGCCGTTCCTTTCTCTTTTCCCCCTTATAGCAGTTTTATTTGCGGCGGAATAAATAAAAATTTACGAGCAATTTACAGAGGGTCCTCAGCCAGGTCAGGGGGATCCATCAATTTACTCCGAAGTGCTCGTTTGGCGCGCAGGCTACAAAATCGTCGACGAAGTTCTCTTTATGAAGCTAGAATAGATTAATGCTCTCGTTTGTTCGGTAATGGCCCCGATAAATTATCTTAATAGCTCGAGGCGGCTATAAATATATTCCTCGGTTCCTGCGCTCTTACACTTGTTTTCCTGCTATATCGCGCTCTCTGTGTCTCTGCACACGCCGTCGCCATGTTTTCCGTGTCACTAATTCTAAGAACGGGATACCAAAGGGAAAGAATGGCTTGGGCAGAGGCGTTCGGTGTAAACGATGTCACTTTGCTACCGACGTGAATTATTTCTGCTTATGTACCGCGGTTTAACTGCTTTGGATGCAACTGCCACCTCGTAATTTCTTTATCAAGTATAACTTTATCTAACCCTTCCCTCTAATAGAGACGATGCTCATAATACTGCAGTTAGTAATTTTACAGGGTAATGCAGTACTTTTTCTGTGTTCGGAAATGGAGGAACCAAATGATTTATAAGGTCATTGGTATAGGGTGCATGGAGGGGTGCAAGCTGAAGATCCATGAAATTTTGAAATTTTCAATTGAATTCAATTTTCATAGTTGGACATCTAATCTCCGGAAATTTGGATGTGGAGGTTTAGATATATGTATAGAAATTTAAACGTTCAGGATTTCAGTAACTTAGAAATGTGGAAACTTAGAAACTTAGAAAAATACAAACATACAAATTTACAAATTTACAAAACTTACAAACTTATAAACTTACAAACTTACAAACTTACAAACTTATAAACTTACAAACATACAAACTTACAAAACTTACAAAACTTACAAAACTTACAAAACTTACAAAACTTACAAAACTTACAAAACTTACAAAACTTACAAAACTTACAAAACTTACAAAACTTACAAACTTATAAACTTATAAACTTACAAACATACAAACTTACAAATTTACAAAACTTACAAAACTTACAAATTTAGAAATTTAGAAACTTAAAAATTTAGAAACATAGAAATTTAGAAACTTAGAAACTTAGAAACTTAGAAACTTAGAAATTTAGAAATGTAGGTAGGTTTTAACACTACTTTCTTCTCACCCAGATGTCACGGATTTATAAAAAAAAATACTACGAAGAAGGCAAAATGGAGCCACGAAAATTTATTACAGGCCATAAAAGTATATGTATAATGAAGAGAAATGACTATTCGTAAGGCTACCAATTATTCGAGATAGTATAGTCTCCTCAAAAAGTATTAAATGTAGATTAAATTAACAATAAGTATAAAAGTAGTAACCGATATTTATTTCAACAAATGACAAAACATTAATATACACATTAACTTTTTATCTTCATGAAGATTAGCAATGATTCTAAAAATTGTTTCAACAAATTTTACAAATTAAAATGAGAAGCTTCTAAGTGTCATATAATCTTTTCAGTAATCTTAGCGTTTTATTTATGTATCAAAAATTATTACTATTTCGCTAAAATTGTAAATAATCAAGTGAAGTCTTTATATTCTATTAAAATACGAAGGGAATAGAATGATTTAGCATCGACACGGTTAATGTACACGTTTCGTTGGGAGACAGCTCGCGTACCGGTATTTGGTTGAAATTAGGTTGGTAATGCATCAATAGTCGGTCTCGGTAGCTCTTAACGCCGTAAAGTTGTTTGATGGCACCGCTATCACCCCTAACAGTTCCTAACAGTCCAACGCACAGCTCACGTTGCGCCCCGGAGTCTAACATTGCAACCGTGAGTTATTCACTTAATGCGGCCATTACGCGCTCCTCGATGGCGCTTCATCCTGATTTACTTGACAAGCATTTATTGCTTCTATCTCGGCTAGTGATATTAAACCCTCTTGCTCGCATTTCCTACCTACGTACCCTACACGTTCTGCTATTGGCTCGAAAAGTATACTTACGATGATTTTCGTACCTTAGCCCTTCTACTTAACTTTAAAGTAAGCTCGTTTAAATTCTAATCGTCCGTTTAATTTCGGTGTCTTCATTTTCAGCAATTTAGGACTTGTAAGGGTAGGTAATGGACGCAGAGGGGAGCAGAATTTCAAATATATTCAGATTGTTATCTGCAGGTGTAATTTTACATTTTTTATGGAAAGGTAGAATTTCTAAAAAATTATTCAGGAAAACGTGTTACATTCGGTATATTCAGTGACGTTTATAAATTAATAAATAATATTATACACTTTAATGTATATTGACTAATTACATTCTGTCATTGCATGCACATGAAGTGTTACTAATACGACAGTTCACAAATAGGGCAGATGTATCCTTACAGAGTATAATTACAGAGTGTGTTGCAATTATTCTCTGCACTTAAAGACTTTCTCTTAAAATCTTAAGAACAAAATTATAATGCAAAAATCTTGGTACATTACTAAATTTGTAAACAATTGTAACCTTATATTATTTAAAATCCCCACAATTAGATTTGATGAACCCGACTACATGGCTATATCTGGCAGAGCTGTTGAAAGACGCATTTAACGAAAAGTAGAAGAACCGTATAAATTCGGAAAACGAGCCTACAGATTTCCGTTGTGTACGGAACTTTTGATGAAAGCTTTGCTAGCGATGCTTGAAACTCTGAGCGTAGATTTTAGCCGGTGGTTGGCAGTTCAACCATCCTTTGCAACGTGTAGCATCCTCTCGTAGCGCCTCGGTTGAAACCTCGTAAACCCGGGAACGACCAATTAAACGAAACGAGCAGCGCACTGATGCACTCTCTGGCTGGTTGCCTGCCTGCCGGCATTACCTACAGGTTATACGACTCACGGAATTACCCTCAAATTACACAGTTGGTGCCGATGTGTGTACTTCCCCCTCGCGCTGTTCTGTATACTTACGGTTGGATAACAACCGGTCTGCTAGCAACATCGCTACGATCGAGAAAACGCTCTTTCCTCTCACTATCAGACTCCAACAGCTCAAAACACCCGCCAACGACGATTCTAACGTCCCTAGCTAAGCTATTCTTACTTGCTCCCTTGTTCGATCGACTGGTCTCCAAGAAAGTGACGGTTATGGAAAGTATTCGCGCTTCGATTTGACTTAACCATGTCGAACCGTTCCGAGAACCTATAAACTCTGTACTCGCTCGTTTCAACTCCTTTTTAACTGGCAGACCTTCTTCTTTGTTAGCACCGATTCTATGCGCAAACCGGGACAAACGAGTATGCTGAGAGACTTAGTATGTGCACCAGAAAGGATTATAGAGTATGCACTCAGGTGATAGTACATCGCGGTTTTCTAGCCGGATGGATGTTTATGTAACGTATCATTATTCTACTCGATTTATAGCCTCGGAATAAAAATTTATGCAAAGCATTTTAAACACTGAAGCTTCATACGGGTGCTAGGTGTGATGTTCATGCGGGACAGGTTGAATGATTGCTGATTCAAACACAACTGCTTGAATATCGTTTATTCTTCAAATAGTACTCTTTACTCTTAAAACAATATTTATATAATAATATAATTACTATCGTTGACAATTTTACAAATAACTACTCCCTTCTCATAAAAAAGACAGAGTTTCTTTGGTCCAAATTTCCCCAAGAATTTTAATTTGCAGAGAATGTTGAAAATTCAGCGTAAAAATTCAATGGAAAGAAAAGGCGTTAAACGTTCGATTGATTCTCTTATATATACAGAGGGGAAAGAAGTCCGGTGGTTTCTTTGTCCATATGAATTTCCGATTCAACGAAGCGCCGGGTCTCTCGAAAACGTTACAGCAGAAACATCCACGTCGTTCTCGTCGAATACATTAGTGATCCCTAGCAGGCGACGCGGCGTAATGAATGTTTCCGGTGACAGCCGACAGCGGAGGATGCCTTCCGCGACAAACAATGCGGTTCTCTGTTCATCGAAACCGCTTCCACCCCTCTTCCGTGTCTCCTTTCCTTTGCTTTCTGTGCCGCCAAAAGAATTCGTCGCCACCCTGTGCGGTTTAAATTCATGTGGTGTTTCTGCGGCCTCCGCTTCATTCTAACTTTAATTGACTGATATCCTACGGACCGAGAATCTTCAAATAATCGTGAAAAAACCACGGCTGCAACAGCATTTTCCAATATCCTTCTAACAGAATTTCGCACACTGATTACGGATTCCGATACCGTTTTCCTATATTGAGAGAATTGATTTCGAGACAATACGTGCACTTTTTGCGAGGGTGTTATATTTAATAATGTTGTGAAATAACTTCTTTTTGGAATTAAGATTTGTTTAATGGAATGTGGGATAAGTGTTTATATTTATTTATAGTAGATCGAGCTTTTACTCCTTGACATAGTTTGTCGAGTCTAACTCACGCACTTGCAGGGTGATAAATCTTACTCGAGTTTTGAACACGCTACTATTTGAAGTTTCAGTACAATTATAATTTGCATAGACAAGGATCTGAATATAAAACACACATTTCAACTTTCTTTATTCACTTTAATATTTCTGTCAAAGGTAAAACCTCATATTACTTTACAATTTCGAGTCCAAAAAAGAATGTTAAATCGAAAGTTCTGTAGGGGACACGTTTATGCGGTATATGTAAATTTTTCAAGTACTTTTGTAGTTATGACCACTGCGCTTTTTGTGACTGGAATTATATAATGAGATATGCCAAAAAATGTGAGGAGTATTTGTACCTTCTCTGTAGAGCAAAAGATTCGCTGAACGATTACAAGATATCTAATACCTGACTGTGGTCACGGTCCGACGTAGGAATAATGCGAGCGATGCAAACAGGAGAAACTGCTGGGAATGTTGCAAAATGCAGTCGAATCGAATCTGAGCGCGACGAGGGTATGGAATTCTCGCGGACCGGCTACAGATATAACCGGTAACAATGGAAATGGACTCGCTGGGCATCGGTGGTCCCCACAAGTGGTTGAGCATTCCAACATCGAATCGTTGTTGGAGTTCGAAATGTGAAGGTACACGTATTGTGGAACGAAGACCACAAGTGCAGTTTCGCGCCCCGTTTCTCGTGTGCATGCATACCGCACTGCCAACAGATCGGCTAATTTTCAACGACGATATGTTAAGACCCCCTACAATGTAATGGATGCAAATCCTCCGAATACGATATCTATCTTTCGGTCTTTCGGTTACGAAATGTACCATTGCTGATCTTCAGCCTTTCGATGTACCGCTGTGGTTTTCGTTGCAATGCGAACAAGCCGAACACTTGAGTACTGATAATGTCATCCACGCGATTTTCTGATGCTGCAAGAATACCTTTCTTGTTCGATATGCGAAATTAGACCGAGATTATTTTTAACTTCAAATGGCGACTTTCATTGCCAGATCTACTGAAAAGAATCTTCTTGTGGATTCTTTTAATTTATTTGTTTTTAATAACCACATTCTTATAAATCTTAAAATACAGTATTTTGGAACATGGAGATCTTGAAAATATAGATAACTTGTATTATAGAAATCTTGATACTATAGAACCTGCAGAGACTTTGATAGTACCACTTTAAAAAGTGGATTCATTTATTTGTTTTTAATAACCACCCTCTTATAAATCTTAAAATACAGTGTTTTGGAGCATGGAGATCTTGAAAATATAGGTAACTTGCATTATAGGAATCTTGATACTATAGAACCTGCAGAAACTTTGATAGTTTCACTTTGAAAAGTGGATTCATTTATTTGTTTTTAATAACCACCCTCTTATAAATCTTAGAATACAGTATTTTTCAACATGAAGATCTTGAAAATATAGGTAACTTGTATTATAGAAATCTTGATACTATAGAACCTGCAGAGACTTTGATAGTTTCACTTTGAAAAGTGGATTCATTTATTTGTTTTTAATAACCACCCTCTTATAAATCTTAGAATACAGTATTTTTCAACATGAAGATCTTGAAAATGTAAGTAACTTGTATTATAGGAACCTTGATAGAGAACCTGCAGAGGTATATGAAGATTTATATAACTAGAGACTCCAAGATTTAGCTACTTGTTTCAAGATTTTGCTACAATAATTTAGTCTTGACTGTAGCAGAAGTATTAACGAATAAATCGAGCATTTCATTCACAATGAGTCATTAACGTCATCCAAAAGCGTACGATCAATTGAAACGTATGCTCATCCAAGAATACTGGTGCAAGAGGTTAATTATGGCGTTAGCGTTGAAACCTGGCTGCTGTTCAAATTGCTGGCCAGCAAAAGTTGCGTAGATATAACCGAAGGAGAACCGGTCGAAAAGTCAGGAAAGAAAAACGATCCTTCCATTGTCCATTACACGATCCGCGTCTAGAGCCTCGATTCCGCCACGAATACCTCGAGATTCATGCCATCCCCATGCTTGGATCATGTAGCAAAGGCCTTTAGAGACTCCGTAGAGTAGAGAGTCGTTGATCAGAGGCGAGGTTATCTCTTGTCTCTGCATGAGGCGGCCAAATGAAAGGCACCGACAACGTCCAGCAGCGGACCATACATCAACTCGTGGCTTGAGTAAATAAGCGGTACCCTGCTCCATCTTCTTTCTCTCCCTATATTATAGGGACTCTATATGCTTACTATCTCGTTGCCTTGCTTTCGAGTGTTATACCAGGGATCCGTGGATTTTATCTACGTGTTCTTTCGGATACAGGCTGTTTCTGATCTGTACAACCGAAACACGGAGGAATACGTAGTAAATACAATAATACAATTTTTATTATGCTACTTCTTTTGGAAAATTAACTTTGCGCGAAAATTTGTTCATGGTGCAAAAAATGACAAGAAAAATTTTTTTATTGAATAAGTCTAATTATTGTCTCTATCAGTCGTTAATAGAGTTATAGTTTATGAACAGTTATCGATACTGTTTTAGTATGTTATCAGTCATTCTCTGTAAAATTATTTATGTACGATATGTGTATAAGGGTATGTGTTATGTACAAGGGTGTGTGAACGCTGCTCAAGACCATATATCTGCAGGGAAGCGTTTCGCAAAACTGACTGATGTTATTTAATTCCAATTGCTTTCGTTGCTTGATTTCTATTGAAATATTATTCCAAGAACATGACTGTAAAAATAATTCATTAATTAACGACCAAACTTGGATATTATTGAAATAAAATGTTTGAAAAATGAATACTTGAACTTAAATAAAAACAGAGCTAACTTGTTTTCATTTATATCAAATCGAGTTTGAGATATAATCGCACAATTGAAAAATGAATGAGCTGTTCAAAAACGAATAAAAGATCATGAAACAATGTAATAAATAAAATGTTACGTGTACTTTAGCATGAGCCCAATATATGAAATACAGAATACCGCGGCACATGTAATAAAAGTCTCTAAAATAAAGTAGCTATCTGGCCAGCAGATAAGCCGGTAATATGTTTCTGAGTAAACGGTCAGATTCTGATAAATACAAGTTATGCGCTTACGTGCAATGTCTTTTCGGTCGTCCAATAAATTAAAGCATTCCTCTTCTCTATCCCTTCGTTTCTCTTCTGTCCGCCATAAACGAAAACCCAGAGGCCGTGAACAGGGTGTTAGTATGATTATAATTTATTCTTGATTAGCGTTAATCCTAACCCTCTCTCTTCTTCTCTCGCATCAACTTCTTTTTATTGGGTCATTCGTTTGACAGTAATTTACGCTTATGATTGTAATGTCGACAGATTTATCGAACGTTGCCATGAAAATCTGAAACATGAAATAGAACGGTACATAAATTCAATTAAGGACAGCGTGAAAGTATCTTTCTGGATAGAATTCTCTTAGAAAGTGTACAATTTTGTTGTGCCACTTCTGTTTCTTTTATCTGCTTTGTGATTATAGTAATTTCGTGTTGAGTCGCAATTTAATGGTTCGTGGCTGTGAATTGCTTTCGACGCTATTTTTATTAATTACATGTTCTTTACATTGAAAATAATCGTCTTCGTTGTTAATATATTTTTTATTATAGGATGTTCAAAAATTATTCAGCTGTAATTTCGTACGATTTTAATTTGATACGTAATTTTTATTAATATTAAGATTGTAAGGTGTAAAACTGATTGAGTATAATAAACAATACATAAATGAAAAATTAGGATTTTTTGATGAACGAAAATGAACAGTGAGAGAAAAAAATATCCACAAAGAAATCTCACAAAATATACAAAAGTTAAAAATATATATTTAACTGAAAAAAACTGAAAATTGAAAGATCAATATTACAGTATAAATTAAGTTACGTTATTTTTTATCGCACATCTTTTTACGGTGAGTACCATAACATTTCGATTAACTGCCATTATACAATCATTAGATATTTTTTGCTAAGTTAACGTTATCTGTAACGAAATATTAATTGCGGTTGAGAAAAAAATGAGCATTCATTTCATCCTGTTAAACCGTCATCGGATTTGATTAATGAATTCCCCGCCATTATCGAACAGTGACGGATAAAGGAGATATCTCGAATGTAAATAATTAATGAATTTATTTACTGCTTAATGCTCGCGAAAAAAACTCTCTTGGTAAATACTACAATTTATGTCAAACCGTAGTACGCATTAACATTTGTTTTATAGTCGCAGTTCACAGCAATATCTTCTGTCAGCATAACATTTTCTCTATTTTATTTGAAGCATAAACAGTAAATCAAGATAAGTACAATTATTTTGTAGATTCAGGCGATAAAAGAACTCGTTTTTCAAGGTGAAAACAGTTTATTCATTTCCATAGCAGGTTCGATCATGTACAAAAAGATTGAAAAATTATGATAATATTTATCGCGCTTGGCTGCAATATGTAACAGTATAACATGTTGCAAAATAATTTATTTTATCAGTGACAATGTTGCTTTCTCTACCGTGTTCATAATTTTAATCAATATTTACACCGACGAAATTATACGTATAATTGTTATGAATAATTTGAAAAATATGAATAATCGTTTAAATTCTGTATAATCCGTAGGATCAGAATAGCAATTTTGTTGATAAAATTCTGAAGACGTTTATTCGAGAAGAAATCGGGCTTCGAACACAAACTCATAAAGCGTTCATCAATTATCGTCGTATTACATAAATTACATCGCATCAATTTTCGTCCGTGCTGTTCGTGACCTGCTATTTTCTTGACAGCTTAAAGTTTGTCAGTTTCATGGCGTTAATCGAAATACAACCGTACAGTCTCGTACGTGTGTAGCTTTCCAAGAGAGATACGGGTATTCCGCATGTATCTGGACCGAAGGCGAAACGACATTAGCCGCTGTTATCCGTTCAAACAAAATGTCAAAGTGCCAAATGATAATGCAGAGAAGATAAATCAAGCATGCTGAAAAGATGACGGTGATAAATGTAAACCCGTCTGTCAGTCGGCCCCGGAGATAGTTACCGAGATACACGACGAGTCGTGACTGATGGCGATGTCGTGAGATGTGGTATCATAATAATTCATAAAGGCCGAGGCCAGAGGCTTAATCGTTGATTAATGAAAGGACAGACTTGTCCCGATCTCCTTCTTCCTTTTTCTCGTTCCACTGTTATTTCTTGCTCTTTTTCTACCGCTTCGCCGCTGCTGCTGTTTCATCTTCTTCTTTCCCATCCTTTCTCTCTTCTTCTTTTTCTTCTTCGGTGATGGTGCTGCCGCCTGACGTATGTATATGTACCAACGGAGCGAGACGAGTAATCCGACATGTGTTCGTTTGGGCGATAGAACCAATTAATGTTGCGGCGGCCACGTTGTCCCGTCGAGTCCATAACTCACCGAGCAACCTCCTTCCACGGGATTCTCCAATACGGCTTTGAATCTACGCTGACACACGCAAGTGTTCGAACAGCCAGCACGTTCACGGCTAAATTATTAAGCCATTTCATAGTTGATGTCCTTTTCTACCAGTCAATCAAACCGGATGAAAGAATAGTGTGCGTTACTTCTGATCGGAGAACAGTATAATATCAAACACTCTTTTCTAAGTTGAAGACGTAGCTTCCCTAAGTTTCCCTTAGCACGAATGCGAATATTACAGATACAATCTTTAAGCACGAGCTTGAATTTGTAAAGGAAATTTTTACAACTGCGAAAAAGTACCTTTTGTTACGACTAAACGTTATTTAGTTAAAGAGATATATGTCACGAATCTTGTTATATAGATATAACATATTATATTGTTATTTTACAGATTGCATATAGTACAGATTGTATAAAGATTGTATACAATTAACATGTCTAATATATATCGGGATATATGGCCATGAATATGTCCGTTTATATGGGTACGAGTTATACCAAATAATTCTTAAAACGTTAACTGAATTTATTGATCTTTTTTATTTGAAATTGTTTAATTATAATAAACAGCAGGTACTAAAAAGTAATTGTTTTTATAAATAAAGTGGTCATATTATAAACTTAGTGTCTTTTCCTTATAACTTTTTATAGATTTCAACATATTTTCCTATAACATGTTTTTTCAACCGCCAAATATATTAGGATTTGCAACCAGCAAAAATTAAAAAGAATTTTGGAAATTCCTGATTTAAGGTAAAAACGCTATTCGCCATAATTCTTCGAAGTTATCGCGCATCCATATTTAATTTTTTATTATAAAATAGAATCTGATAGAAAAACTACTTGGTTAAAATTATACGTAAAATGAATAAATGTATTATTTTGTTACTGCAAAGTAAAATAAAGAATTTTTCAAATTCACTGAGACACAAATATGATCAGTCATATAAAAATTTGCCTATTAAAGCAAAATTTAAGATATCTGTAAAACATGTATGTTGCATTACTAAACAAATAAATTTAACAATGAATTTATTGATAATTTACTAATAATTTCTGAAAAATAGTTGAAAGAAAAGTTATTCTTAATTTCTACTTACTGTGACACCCTTGAAATTTTACTGTATAACTATATAATTGTGCAACTGTATAACAGTATAACAACTGTAACTGCACAACTATAATTTTACAGTATACCATATTTACCATATAAGTGTATTATTTACATACTTAAAACCTATCGTTTATACTAGTTATAATCATGCAAATGTACCGTGGTAAAGAGCGATTACACCTTTATCGGCTACACAAGAACACACGTATTTACCGCCATCTGAAGTTATTTTCAATCAACTTACATGTTAAGTTCATTTAACTTTGAGTAAATTACAGTTAATATTAGTCCATAAATGTTAAATTACAATTAGCTAATTTGAAGATTTCTTAATAAACTACTAATACATTCATTAAATAAACTTCTCTTTAAATGTACAATATTTTTATTCTGAGTTGCAACTTCGTACGCTACAATATGGCTGAAAGTGGATGAACATTTTTTGATCGTTTAACATTACTTTCTTACTGTAAACTTACTGTTTATGCTGTAATAGCATCTTGATTAACCTGTAATAAACCTTGATTGGATTGCGATTACCCGATCTTAATGTCAGAGTTTTCGATTAACCACAGTTTTGTCCGTCATTTATAGGCACCTTACAAGCCTTTCTGTGAATGTCTCTTCGTTCGATTTTAAGCTCAAGTAACCGATTAATCGGAAACCGTTAATCGAGCTATTGTATTTGCAAACAGTGTGATATTAAAAGATTTCTCCTAACACATGTTTGAGTGCCTTGTTTACTCAATGTTGAAACGGAGGAGGAACATTCTTTTTTCCGTCCTTTTACAACTTGTAAAGTACGTAATATTCGTTTACAATAATTACACGTGTTTATGCCAATCATAAATTGTAACTTTTTTTCTAGCTTACGTAAAACGAAGCGATCATGAAAACAGATAAGTACATTCAGTGATATTTTATGCAATAACGAGATTTCTTAATTAACGGAATAATACGTTAATTGGAATTAATTGACCGGTGCTTTCGTAGAAGTAACTGTACTCGAATCCTGTTTCAAAGAAATGCCGCTGCCCATTACGCGAATAATTATCCATACCAGATGCATTAAACTATGCACATTGTTTCATATTTATTAACGCCTAAATGACTTGCTTAGCATTCCTTCACTGGAAATTCAAGAATTTCTCTGGTCTTATATTCTTTACGTATCTCGTATCAGCGCGAATTGATTTAATTAAATATCCTTATTCGTTACGCTTAGTTGGTGATTAGAACCGGAATCCACTTTTTTTTCACTTACATATCGGACTATCGAAAAATCAACGTATCTATCAATAACTCGAAGACAAGATTTATGGAACGCTTACCTCGTATTTTTACCGATTTACGTGTGCTACATAATGCTATGTGTTTTGTAAGATTAAAAAGATATTGACAGTAAAATTTCTGCATTTTATATTGCGGTTCACTTGATTAGATACGAGTTAAGTGATCTGTTATAGTGTCGTACAAATGTGTCGAAAGGCGATCCTGAAAATTTAAGGAGACTTCACGTCACACAAAGACTGATATCTAAACCGTAAAGACACAAAAACACTAAAGTAATATTTAAATCATAAAGATAGATATGTGGACATAAAGATACCAAGTATCTTAAAGATACAATAAAAACATAAAGCTAAGATCTAAATCGATACTATAAAAACATAAATATACTATGAAGATAATCCACTTAAATCTTGTGCAATGTTAATGATACAAATATTTTATCTGATGTGAAATTTCAACGCCGTCAGGTGTATTTTTGCGTACAGAAAATCTTGTAAGAGTTTTCATAGTTAATGAAATGACTGTTTTTCTCGTATTTAATAAATATTTAAAAAGAAGGAAAGAGAAAACGTAGTGAATTTATCAGCAACAACTATATGAATTTAACATTTGCATTATGTAGTGATAAATGAAGGTTTTTTAAATGTAATTTTACGTTTTAAATGTAATGTTCGTAAATAATGTATTTTTTAATGTTATACAAAGTGTACATAACAAAAGTTTATTTATTTGTATGTTTACGATATTCAAAGTCGTCGGCTGAAACGAAAGGAACAAATTGAACATTTTGTAATGTTGTGTTTATTAGAATGAATATAAGTTTACTGCTAATTGGTACTTGCTTTTTGAACGAGCCTGTATGTAATAAGCGTTCATCTAATCTGTGAAATGTTTTCTTATCTGGTAGACGTCTATGAGAGAACGATTCGCGTATAAACATCTAGCTTTGAATTAGATTCAACAAGGCCATACATTAAATGTATGTCTACCATTTGATATGAAGAATTATTCATACTTGTTTACTTAATTACGCGCTTCTGACTTCTAACACATAGAGTTAGGGAATCATGACGTATTTGTAGTAAGAGAACTAAACACACGAACTGAATTCTAAAGTGTAAATATTTAACAATTTCACACTTACAAAATTTATCATTTTCATATTTGTTAATTTTAGAATTTTAAAATTTGGGTATTTGTTAATTTTAGAATTTTTAAATTTGGGTATTTGTTAATTTTAGAATTTAAAAATTTGGGTATTTGTTAATTTCAGAATTAAAAAATTTGGGTATTTGAGAATTTCAGAATTTAGGAACTTGAGAATAAGGGAGCTTGGAAACTTTTGAAAATTTGAGAAATTAGATATTTGAGAATTTTAGAATTTCGGTATTTGGGAATTTTGTAACTCAATAATTAAGTAATTGAATATTTTAAAATTTTGAAAATTCTGAAATTCAGAAACTTGCAAATTTCCATCACTTTCTCTCTTCATCGATAAAGAGTGATTTCAAATACTTGTTTCACAGCTACGTAATTGACTATTATTTTTCAAGACACGAGAAACTAGAGCTCTAATCACACCAGAGTACATTTACTACTTAATAAGCATAATTCTCCATAAATAAAGCCATTAGAAATCTCCATACTTGTTTCTTGCATTACAAATAGTTCCCACTACTTTTTCTTACCAGTGATTCGCTCAAACCCATCACTAATCCACACCATTCAATAATATAGAAAGTAATATCGGTTTTTGCTTCGCAATTCAGCGTCAGCTGTGCTCAATGCATGTGTAATACCTTTACAACCATATTCACGTCAATAAATTCCAATTAACAAAATAAGAAAAACAAGTTCCCTGTATTTTCACATAAATCACAGCACAACTATTTTCCTACATTTTTCCTCAAAAATTTCCGACTTATCTTCATTCTTTCGATATGAATATACAAACCACAGATTCACCTAAATTCCGCGCCATGAATCATGATTTATTATCGGCTAATCATGAATTTACGTATCCATGCGACCGAAACAATTCTGGTGCTCCACGCTCTGATTAATGTGGATGAACCGGAATTTATGGACAACAATTGCGATTAAACTCCAAGGTTTTACTCTCGCAAATCCTTTCAGTAGAAATACGCTTAACGTTTTCTTCAAAACATACCCTATAACGTTACTCACGATTTTTCTCCCACTTGCAGCCACCTTACGAAAAAAAGTTTAGAACAATATTTGCAGGGTATGGAGTGCACGATATATAGTAAAGCAAATTTTGAAAACTGTTCTCTTGGCAAAGTCAAGGTCACTTGGGTTTTTTAAATAGGAACATACATTTTTTTTATTCGTAGCTTTAGAGGACATCGAGTCGAATTCAAAACACATTACATGATATTTTTATTAACATATTACTCGATTTATAGAAGAGGAAATGTGAAGTACTTAGCTGTTGACTTTGGTAGTGTAATTATTTGATTCCGAAGAGATTACTGAATGTAACCACGCGACTAGAATGTAAGAAAAATACACTTTATTTAATTACACGTTCAAAATGCACACCGCCTTCCATCACGTAATATTCCTGTCTTTTACTTCACATTTGCACTTCTGTAAATCGAGTGATATGTTAATAAAAATATCATGTAATATACATTTTAAATTTTAAGCTGCGAATAAAAAAAATGTTCCTATTTAAAACACCCAAGTGTCCTTGACTTTGTCAAGAGAACAGCTTTCAAAATTTGCTTTACTAATATCTATCATACCCTGCAAATATTGTTCTAAACTTTTTTTCGTAAGGTGCAAGTTGGAGAAAAATCATGAGTAGTGTTAGAGGTAATACTTTGTATACGTGGGTTAGGAAACGATTCGAACTTTCAAAGTATCAGCACATACCTAAGGATATAGATAGGGAGATTATAGGTAGAAAGAGAAAGATAGAAGAAGGGGAAGCGAGTAAAACGCAGGGCTGCGTGCCTGCCAGTAATCACGCGTCGGGATAAAGTTATTCCGGGGCATAAATAACCGACATGTCTGGAATAAGGCATTAATTTATGTTATTTATCGCCCATTACGCAGCAAAGAAACATTCGCATGGGAAATAATGTATCATTCTCAACACGCGTCTGCGATGAACTCGGGGAATCGAGAATGATTCAGAATGCCAACGAACGGACAAACAGCCATATATATACGTGTACATGTATGTATATACATTTACCGATACATGAAAGCGTTTGACAAGCAGTATGTTCACCGTATATTAAAAGTGACATACTTTTCATTTTCTACGGCTGAGATATTTCTCGCGATAATCACCGTGGATTAACTCGCAAAGATGGAATTAATATATTACGTCGCCGTCGAAATTGCAACTTTAGGCAAAAAATCTACGCAATCATTCATTAACTAATAATATTACTAAGTTTACGAGCCGGAAATTGTAATTTATAGACCGCTGTTGTATAATCTACGATTTTACGAGTTAAAAGTTGTATCTAATTGCAACCATGATGCGGTCGTAAGTATTTTCTTTGATTGAAGTTTGTACTTGATTACTGTATCAAATTGTGTCAACGAATTAACTGTGATAGTAAGCGAAATTATATGTTTGTTTTGTTATAAGTAATAAAAATATATCAAGATGTTTTATATTTCTGTTTAGTATGTATAAGTGTAGTGTATCGTCAAGTATATAATATTTAGTAGGTGAATGTATAAACTAACGTGGACTTTGACATTGCATTTTATCGACTAATTTCTCGTAGCGGAATAATATTGCGACTCGTAAATAATGTTTATGTTTTCGAGGAATTAGCATTCTTTTAATTTATGATTTCAACTGTGAGCTTTTAATGTGTATGGAATTGATAGTTTTTGAAAATGGGTGTTTTTGTTATGGTGGTTCTCTTGTTTAATTAGATGAGAAGAAGATATCACTTTTTATTTTAAAGAACTTTCGAATTTTCAAAGCTGTAAGGTTTTATTTTTTAAATTCTCAAATAGTTGATGTTTCAAATTTTTAAATGTTCAAATTTTCGATTTTTTAAGTTCTCATATTCTCAAATTGTCAAATTGTTTAATTCTCACATTTTCATATTTTCACATTCTCACATTCTCACATTCTCATATTCTCACATTCTTATAATCTCACATTCTCACATTCTCATATTCTCACATTCTTATATTCTCACATTCTTATATTCTCACATTCTCACATTCTCACATTCTCACATTCTCACATTCTCACATTCTCACATTCTCACATTCTTACATTCTCACATTCCCAAATTCACAAATTCCAAAATTTTCAAGTCCTCAATCTCCAAACCTACCCCTAACTTCACAAATCTCTAAATTCCCAAAAATCAGCAATTAAATAACCTTCAACCCCTTGGTTGCCACATTTTCCCTAATAAAATGAACTCCCAATAAAATTTACTCTAACAATTATCACCCGTTTCAAAATTAGTGTCCACATAAACCTAACTCTAAAATCTTCGCAACTCACTTGCTAAAGTATAAACAATTTTTGCCACCATAAGAAAGCCTATAATATTTGTTCTGCAGGTGTCGTGACCAGCAGTTACAAAGCTACCTAAATGATTACAAGACCTGCAAGCTAAAAGTTCGATCGCGGACATAAATGAAATGCTTGCTGCCAAAGAACGTCCTTCTTTTTTCCCTTTCTTTCTGTGTCACGGTGATACTTTGCTCGATATAAATTACTAGCAAGCAGCTCCAAAGAGAACACAGTTACATGTAAATCGTGGAAGGGTTATGAAATTCAATTTAGCATGCGATGTCATAGAATTGCAGCACGTAAGATGCAAATAAATCAGCCTCGCGAGAGAGGCTATACTTACGTTTCAGAACGTGTTCCCGATAAATCTCAAGACGTTCGATCTTGCTAGTCTAACTAAACATAGAATGTGACTGTATAATACACCATTAACTTGATTGCGAATTGTACGTCTGAACGGTGATATAGTTTAGGAGTTCTGATAAACGAGTATCCATGCAATTAAGGGAACGCTTGGCATTCTGATGTTTTGTCTTTGCCAATCCGATAATGCGGTAACTGCGCTTGATATGATATTCCGCAATATCTCAATGAATTTGTCAGAGACCATATAAAATATTTCATTGTGAACATTCGGAAAGTGTGTCGCAAATGCCTCTGAAAGCCAGGCTAAATAATTACATTTTAGATAAGTTATAAAATATTTCTACGATTTATCATTGACGTTTATTTTTCGTCGTAATTTACTATCAAATTTATTCGCTTCGGATAATTATTTTCCTGTTGAAATGCGTGCGCACGCAATATGAAGCACGTTGATTGTACGTAATGTGGAACGTGTTCCATATTGGGTACATGTTCGTTGATAATATTGCGCTGTATTATAAAATATGTTTTACCATTCTAAGTACTATTGTGATAATGGAGAAAAATGAGTGCACTGCACTCACATGTGAGAAATGTGCTCTATACAGAAGAAAAGTTTCATATAAGATAAAACAAAAAGCCTGTGAAATACACTTATTCTTTCGTATTAAAATCTTTATAATAGAAATGAATTTAGAATTCTTTGAAAATTCAAGATTTATAATAGAAAAATTTTTATGTAAAATACACTTCATATAAATTCAAAAAATGAAAGATAACCCGATAAAAAAGCAATCTAGCAGCAAATCAATTACAGCAGTAAATTTTTCCGTGGAATTCATGCAACTTCTATTCGAGAACTTTTCGCCTACGCTGAATGATTAACGAGTTAAGTTATCGCGTTACGAGAGTCATTCTGCTCGTTTAAAATATTAGCAAAGAACAAATAAATGATTTGGAAAAGCAGTGTGACGAAATAAATGTCGGATAGAACAATTTGCATATGAACGTTTGGCCCGAAGAAAATAGGGAAGAGAAAGTGTAGAGGTTTTTCCATCAGATCTCGAAACGGGGAAGAAAGTTTACAGGCAGGGGCAATTCCATAGGGACGGTTCCTCTTTTTCTCTTCCTTCAACCGTACATCGATTCGTTTGTCAAGTAACTTTCGAGTCTAGGGGTAAGCCAATATTTCACGAGCGGCGGAACCAAGATTGAAGCTAGGAAACGGTGGGAAGGCTGCTGACCACAGAGAAGATAAATTTGTTCCGCAATTGAGACGGGCGTGCCGTAGTAAATCTTGTCTATTAGCTATCTCTTCTTCTCTCTACCGCAGGTATAAAACTATAAATCGAGCTCGGAAAGATACCTCCGTATTGAGCTTGACCACGAAGAATTTCATGTAAAGAACGAGAACTTTTCACCTAGTACCGTTCGCATCTTTTTCATCCTGCTACATGTTTTGCCAACATTTTTAAACCGATTCATATAAATTCACCGTGTTTAACACGTAACGGTGCTTCGTTTATCTTGTACACTTATATCCTTGTTACTGTCGATAAAAAGTGTGCTAGAATAAACAAAGTATACTGAAGACTCTGAACATATTCTTTCGAATCGGTTACTGATTATTTTTTAAGAATAATTACATATTTATATTATCTTACATATTGTGAAGTGACATTTACGCTGCTCAAACATATACGGTATTACTGTAAACATCTTATGGAAATCGTGTCGTTCGTGAAGGCAAGCAAGCAATATGGCGGCAGCGGTAGTGAAGGCTTTATACGCATGCGTGAATCAGTACGCACACACACATGTATTTATACACATATATATCTATGTATATGTACCTATATTGTATTATAAATACGAAAGAGATCAAATATAATATATTAAACATTTTAAGCACAGTATGTGTTTATTTCTTTTTGTCTATGAAATATTTTTAAATTACATATTTTCTATACAAATTGAAGAAAGAAAATTTTATACAGTTGTTTCGTAAGAACTTATAAATAAGGATTGTTTTGGTAAGTTAAAATTCGTGACCATTTATAGAGCATGCGCAGTACAGTTCCCCTACTTACGCCATATTAGTTTTCTGACTTGGGTTTCTCTTCTGCTGCTTTGATATTGCCACATTATTTGTCGTGTTCATTTGTTATTTAATACTACATTCCCAAACGATGACCACTTTTAGATTGAATGTAAAATAGACAAATAATGGACATAAAGGGTATACATAAAATAATCTATCTAAAAAGTTGCAAGAAGAAGACTGAAATGTAAAAATTTATATGTGCAGTTGTGCAATTATTAAAAATTCAAAATTATGTACCGATATGAACATTAGTAGAAACGCAAAATGAGAATACTAACGTTTCCTGACAGTCTTGGCATATTTATTCTTCAAGTGGACGCATGACGTAAACGTACACGCTCAGAATAGGACATCCCAATGACGCGCGTGTCACCGGCATTGAATACATTAACACGATAAGAAATTTGTTCCATTTCCTGTGAGATCGATCGAAGATTCAATTCCCAATTCGATTGGCCGAGAGGACAGTGTGGTGATCGCAATAGTACAGAATTAACGACTCTGCTTGACGCTAATGCGCGGCTACGTGGTTTCGCCAATCAGTCGCGAAGACACACGTGTCGTGACTCGGGAATGATAACCGATGATTTATCCGTGACAGGTTGCAGGTACCGCGGATGGATTATCGTTCTGATTGCAAAGTATGAAATAATTAGGGAGCGGACCGTCGACCATCCATCATTGGGCAACGATGGCCGCTTGTCAGGCGGCGTTCATTTATCATACTCGCTCAGCTATCACCCTCTTCCTATTCCCATCGCGTCGGCAATGTTGCATTGTTCGTATATCGGACGTAACTGTCCGTTACTGCTAATTACCTCCTGCCCCTGCGAAAGATTACGCAGTCAAGGTATCAAACGTATTAATGTCCGCGTACCTTCAGCTGCACACACGCACACGTACAGTCACTCGCATAACATTTTCCATATTTTCATCACTTCTCACGAAACTCAAAATTACTGACCTTAAATTTCTTTATCACCAAATATATATATTCTGTATTGTCAAATATTCTACATCGTTAAAATTACTGCATGACTTGTTTTATGTGTCAAACACTTTTATAAGTTAGACAACATTGAAACAAAAATTTTGATTTTCATAATGTTCATTTGAAGATGTTCGTTTGAAGATGTTCATTTGGAGATGTTCGTTTGAAGACATTCGAATGCAGTGTTTTGTAGCAGACAAAATCTTATTGAAGACTTCAATAAAGACAAATCTTATTGAAGAAAATTTTGACTTTAATTTTGATATTCATTTGAAGACATTCGAATGCAGTGTGTTACAGGTCATAAAATACAAAGAAATTGTATAAAAGTAAAGAAAGATATTATTCAGAACTTGAAATTCTAAGAAATTTGAAACTTTGAAATATAAAAGTACACTCTGAGAAGAATTAAAGTACAAATATTTGGGTGCATAAATTAGAGGATTAACTAGCTTTCACTGCCGTTTCGCTTCGCATAAAATACAACCGCTGTTTCTAAATTGAATGTTGTGACAGGAAGATACAATTACTTTTGTACTCAGACTGCAATCCCGTCATAAACGATGGCCCTTTCTTAATTGTACTTAAGTTTATAGCTATGTTTATAATTTGTCGAACATGCCCATTGGTAATAATTACAGGAAGTGCTCCATCATGTCTTTACCTGTTCAAGCTAGGTAAAACTTTCCTGTGCGGTGAATTACGGTTGTGGGTAATTCACAATTCTGGAAACATTTTTATTACACTTTCCCCTAAATTGTCGTCGGTAGACCTGTGCGTAACTTCCGGCCATTACGTTTCAGCTGTCGCTTGTTCGTATCGTTAATCTGACAGTTGTCTAACACTTCCACGTGTTTATTTTATTAATTACGTTTATCTGAGATCACTGGAGATATGATCGATTTTAATCGAAGAGTTTGTTACATGTGTTTTATACGTTACATTTTTGGATGTTGGCGTTAGACAGAGGTTGAAGAATAGAAAGTCAATGGTGTATTTACTGTCAGCATAAAGCCCATTGTTATCGAGTGACAGCCTGTCTAAACATTCTTAGGTATTTGACTTTTCCTTCGCGAAGCTTCTTTTGACCTGTACCGGTTTCTATGCTCGGTTTTACGCACAATGAAACGAGAAATCGCGGTTTGAATTGTAGTACCTTCTTTCCGTTATGCTTTAATACCCTGAGGGTACTGTAATAGTTCATAGTCTACAACACATGTTTCTACCTGAACTCCTCTGTTATTTTCGAACGGTTTCTTTTTACTGCATTGTTGCTCTCATTTAAATATACGAAGCTTCGGTTATAAAATAGGGATAAAAAAATTTGTAAGAGAATGGACGCAAAAAATTCTGTCTATTATATTTACATATAATAGTCTATTATATTTACATATTTAATAATTAAGTTTAAGTATTTTATTAAAAAATAGAGCTCATTATTACAAACCTTCGAATTTATATTTAAAATAAAACAGAGGTTCAAAATTTTTTAACGAAAAGTTTGAATAAAAAGTAAACAAAACTCTTTCAAAAGTAACACAATTTTAGTAATAAAACTTTGAAAATAAAAAATAATTTATAATTCGTATAAACTTTTATTCTGATCAAGTTATATTTTTATATATTTTTTATTAAAAAAAAATTAATCTTATTCTTAGACGCTTTCGTACAATCTTATATTTGACCTTATTTAAACACTCAGTCTGTTCAGAAAAAGCATATATTACTTTATTTCTCAAGTACTTAAAAATATATACATTGAATTAAATAATAATCTGTCTGGTTCCAATTTTATATCTTGAGACGTTTTTTTTTATATTGCTGAAATCAGTAACAAATCTTATTATCAGACGCGAATCAATATTAAATTATCTATTAATCCTAAACTTTTCAGTTTAGCAAGCGGAAATACGCGATAACCTTATCTGCAGACAATTCACATTAATCCTTTGTTACATGAGTTCTTCAGTTTTAAAAATAAATGTATCATTGAATTCTTGCAAGTAATAACGATAAAATTCGTTAATGATCGAATAATACTTCATTGAAAGATAATCTTGTATTAACATCTTATATAAGATTTTGGCAACTAAATTATAAAAACCAACTTACTTAAAAATACTTGTTATTTTCATTTCAAACAAAATCTCACATTGATCAACATAAAAATATGCCAATACTGAAAAAACTTGATTTACGTTTGAAACAGGTCAAAAAATTCATAAAAATAAATCTATTCAATTCTCACGGTATCGATCAAAACATTCCAAGTAAAGGTCAGGTGAAAATTCCATCAGTCTGACCAAACGAAAGGTAATGCATTAGTAATACTCCTCATTTTTTTTATAAGATTTAACCACAATTCAGCACAGCTATTACATATATTGGTAAAAATTTATAACTCAATTGGCCGAAGTAAGAAGTAGTAGTACAAGTTTTCGACACGAAATGCAATAAAGGTCAATAGTGCCAGAACACCTTTCGCCAGTTACAGCTAGAATGTAGAATTTATGGCAGTGTTGTTTTACAAGTCCTACACCGATTTACGACTTTCTATTTGCATTCGCCGAAGACACACAACACCGTTTCTTTATGACCCTTTCTTCTTAGCCTCGTTTACCTCTACCTCAGAATTACGGTCATTACAAATAGACGGATTTTACGACGTGCCTTGATTATTATTAGTTTACTCGACACAGATTTCCAAGAGAATTTTTTCCCCCAGTAAATAACATTACAAATCATAGACAGATTCCAGATAAGAAATATTAATACTGCGGCTTCGTGAACGGAGCATTACTGCACCTATTACTACAAATCTTGCATGCAAATTTTACATTCGTATATAAACTATATAATTTTAAAACTCGGTTCTAACTTTCTTGTGTGTCAAATTACTGTGCCTCTAAAATTTTTGCTATAAAGATTATTGTAGACAATTTTTGTTACTTTGATTTTCTCTTTAAGAAACCCATGAAAGAATAAAAATACTTTTAGGATTGGAAAATTTTTTAATATTTATTTTATGTACACCTGTATTTGACAAGCTGCATTAAAAAATAAATTATACACGAAATAATAAGCGTTTCATATTGTAATTTAATTTCATTTATTTTTATGTTATCGACACGGAGCTTTGTTAACATTTCGTTGTGCAATTAGAACGTTTTATACGTGAGTTCCGTCATCCTCGTTTCTAGGTTTTCAGGTAGGTTAGATCGAAAATTAGAGCTTAGTTTACATTAGTTCCGTGAAGAACGGTCTTTTCTCTTTTGAAACAAGGCCGATGCCAGCAGCGATTCAATGTAGAGCTAATAATTTGAAGAACCACCCTCCCGATGTGCCGCCAAGCAAACAATTCAGTCCGCCGTGTCTAATTGCCGCCGATGATTTCCAAATTGCCCGTCATCTTGCAACTAATAAATGGATCCTTTAAGTAGCACAAGAGCCGACCATTAGTTTCGTTGAAGAACGAAGGTATAAAGAGCCGTCTGTCTAATTTACTTCCTGCCGGCGCCGGAGCATCATGCTGGTCGGCACTTTTGTCGGTTGAACCGTTCATGAGAAACCTTGTTGATCTCTTTAAGCATTTGTCGAATATTCGGAGGGTCAACGGGAAAGGGGGGTATATCAATCTTAACAATTTGGAAGTGTAACATTTTCTTATACGCTTACATTCATATTTGGACACTGAAGTATTTCTGTATTTGTATGGGATGATACTGCTTATTTTCAAAAACGAATCATTGTGATTTAAAAATATATAAACTATTTCTTTTCAACTGTGACGTTTCTATGTGTAATATATTTTAAAGGCTGTTTTTACATTACATTAATACTTGGTCATTTAATGAAAAATACAGAATTTATATATATGAAATGTAGGCTTTACAATTTTAAAATTCTGTTACATTTTTGTTTAATAACATCATGCAATTTGGGGCAGTAGTCGAGTTTGGGAATATTAAAAATAATTTTGTTCAATATGGGGACATATAAGGAATGAAATCATCATGACTTATTGCTAAATCTATACATATATAGTTACTGAACGTTCGTTGACATAAGAAGGTATGTTCTGATTTATAATCGTTACGCCTTAATAGGGCGTCGCAAAAACGGAAGCACCTTATTTCAAACAATAGTACAAGTGGAGAACTACCAGGTAACAATTTATTGTACTGTACTGAAAGGGTTAAATTTTCGTGACATTCTACGCCATATATCCTTCAACAGTTTTCAGCTGATCCGTCACCATATTTCATGGAACGTTTTCTGTCAACATCATAGGGAATCGATGAAAGTTAAAGAAGACTGTAAAACAACGTATCATGAGAACCTGATGATAAGTATTAACATCCTCTATTTCATCAAATTGTGTCAGACTTTCTATCAGAAGTGATTTAATAGTATATCCATGCAACCTGAAGTAAAATAAAGAGAATAACAATTTTCGTGACAGTCTACGCCATATATCCTTCAACAGTTTTCAGCTGACCTGTCACCATATTTCATGGAACGTTTTCTGTCAACATCATAGGGAATCGATGAAAGTTAAAGGACACTGTAAAGCAACATATCACGAGAACCTGATAAGTACTAACATCCTCTATTTCATCAAATTGTGTCAGACTTTCTATCAGAAGTGATTTAATAGTCAGTATATCCATGCAACTTGGAGTAAAATTTAATAACAATTTTCGTGACATTTTAGGCCATATATCCTTCAACAGTTTTCAGCTGACCCGTCAGCGTGTTTCATCTAACGTTTTTATTAACAGGGAATCGATGGAGGTTAAACGAGGCAGTAAAGCAACGTATCACGAGAACGTGATAAGCACGTCTGGCCAATTGTTTACGAGAATGCGGGAACCGTGTAACGGTGCAGGCTAGTAAGGCAACCGGGGTGTACTTCGGCCTGAAACACCACCCGCGTCCCTGATGGCTATAAAACTCCCGGAAACCATGCGCGGTTCGTCCGCCTATTCGCTCGTTCGCCCATTCGGCCGCTGTCACACACGCTCTTTCCCGCTCACCGGGAGTTACGAGGCTGTAATTTCACCGAGGGCGTCTCTTTCGCCCTTCCTGCTTTATCTTCGCCTCTCCTAGTATCCCAACCACTCCAGCTAGCCTATTTACAGGTTTGCTCGTCTCTCGTGCCACCGTGAAAACGCTGTCGCCAACAAACTTGAACTTATGAGCCTGCTAAACTCGCGAAAGCTTTTTACAATAGTGTTTTCCACCGGTTCTGGGGATAATAATTTGCACTCACCGACGATCTTAGTCGAACACACCTCTCGGTATCCTCGTAAGAACGCTATCTCCCGATCGTTTTCCAGAAAGGTTAAAACTAGGATACTGCTGAGAATGTTGCGGGTACATTTTCGAACAGGAAACGAGTACGGTGCGTCGCATAAAGAAACCTGGCTTTTATTAGCGCTAGGTTTACGAACCTGTTCAAATGGCGTCATAGACTTTTTTTAATCGTACAAATTATTGATGATCTTTTGTAAAAATGCAACTCACGTTTCTAGAGAGTCACGTTGCTAGAGATATTATTAATTTTTGTAATTTTTTCAATTTAAATATAAGCGAGTACTAAACGTCCGTCAATCGAGAGTTAATTTAATTATTATGTAACATTCGTATTTCATGAAAAGACAAAAGAAGGCTGTATGAATTCTCATAATTATTCACCAATTTTAAAAGAAAAAATAATGTGTCATAAAAATGTATATGAATGTTAATTGTGATCGTTAACGACAGTTAGATGTCGATAAATAAATTCATTAAGAAAGTACTTACGACGTTAAAGTTGACTAATGGACACATTACACAGCTGAATTTATCTGTGTGCAAATAAAATTTCCATTGGAAAAAATAACGATAAAAATGTTCGAAAATATTTTAAGCCATTACATTGACAAATACATCGTCGTTGAAATTACACAAACTTTTAAAAACCTGTCCTTTTGGAAACGAAGAAAATATATTCACATATTTAAGCATATTTAAAACGAAAGGTTAACACGTTTTAAAGAAATGCTAACTGCACCAATTTCTATGCAAATTACTATGTTTAAACGTAGTTTCGAGTAAAGAAATTGCAATGCAATTAACGAGTACTATCTAAAAAAGGTTTACTCGAAACTCGTACAGTCGAATTAAAATTGTTTAAAAGTCTGTTAACAAAAGAGAAGAAAACGCACCTGCAACATTGTATGACGAAGATACCGGAAACGAAGGCTGTCTAAACAGGCCGTTCCTTTGCGTCAAAGGTTAGGGAACGTGGCAGTTTATAAATAATGACCTTGTCCATAATCGAACAGCTGTTCAGTAGTGTGTAAGATCACAGGGCTGCCTAAAAAGCATGTGTATCGGGTATCATACAGCTGAATGCCGTGCCATCCAGTGGCACAAGCCCTGACGAATAGAGTTGATATTGAAAGTGTCAGTATGAAATATTCGAGTACCGATCGTGACGAATAGGCATGAAGGCTGAAGGGACTCGACACTGCTTTTGTACGCAGCATAAAAGGACGCTGTAATTCGATGAAATTTATTGAAGTAATTCTATATTTTCTTCGCTACGTGATGTGAAGTTATTACAATTTTTCTTACTGAGACTTTGGTGTACTGAATTTATGGCTCTGGTATTTTAATTTTCTTAGAGTTAAACGATACTAAAGTATGATTTAACTACCCTTAAATTGGTAAAATTTATTATTAATATATTATTAACTATGTGTACATTTGTTACTTTCAGACATTACATGTATCAGTATATTATTATAAATAATAATAATGCACTCTAGCGATGAAATATTTATATCAGTCATTAACTATTAAATAAAAGAAGCAGTTTGCGGCAAATAAATAGGAATTTTTTCGAAACCAAAACGGAATAAATTCCATCTTCTTAGTTTTCCGCATAGAATTACCCTGTTTACCACCACCACTGAAATACTCTATACACGATGATTTTATGGAACAGAAAATCCAAGTTGCCAATAAAAGCAAGCATAAAAGTCGCATTCGATTTCTCGTTCTCCAATCTTTATCTTCCACGAATTCCAATAATTTCTTTACTTAACGACGCTAAAATATTATAGCCATAAAATAACCTCTCAAGCAACTCACAAAGGCAGTGGAGTATCTAACTGAATGTGCTAAGTGATTAAAGTTGTTTCTTTAGGCAACTGGTACACGGTAGCCGAAGTGTTTCGACTGACAGTACCGATGTCGGTTTAGCGAAGAACCAGTAAGACTGCGAACGACAGCGGAGCCATCTGCAAATACAAACTATACGGATAACGTTTGCATAGTCGGTTACCAACGAATGCTACTGTATGCATAGGACTGTCGTCGGCGAGGACATATGTACGGCGTAAATAAAGTAGCTACAGGCGCTAACTTCGCTAAGTGTCCTCCCAATCTGTATGCGTTATCCATTAACGCATCGCGCGAAGGGGAGGGCTGAAAATCGTCCAGTGGCCACCATACAAAAACCAAAGTTCTTTTTCCACCCTAAATAAACAACGCCAATCCCACTGATCCGTATTGGACCACTCGAACACTGTTGTTACGCTAGTCACTTCCTCCCGTTAACGAATCACAATTATTAAACTACACCATATTTTCTATCGCCAATGAACGGGAACTATGTGATTTACCTTCTTGCCTATGAAGGTCGAGAAGGAGGAATGTTAACTTAATTGAAATGCTTTTAGGATTACGATGGAAATAGCTTAGGAATGTTCGAAATTCGTTATAAGGCCTTTTGTAGCAGCTTTAGTCAATAGTTGTCTTAGAAATGTATCAGTGTGTTTGAAAATCCATGGGATGGAATAATTTTTAATTTATGCAAATATGGAGATGAAATCAAATTTTGGAACATCTTTAGGGTCAATAGTAGTCCTAGAAATGTATCAGCGTATTTAAAAGTTCATGTGATGGAATAGTTTTTAATTTATACAAAAATGGAGATGAAGTCAAATTTTGGAACATCTTTAGGGTCAACAGTTGTCTTAAAAATATGCAGTGTGTTTGAAAATTCATTCAGAGATTTGACATGTAAGTCACTGAAACTTCTTTAGAGACGGTAAATGTTTCTATTGTTATGAAACTTGATCAAACTCTACGTTGCAATTACTGAACCTTGAAGAATTAGTCAAAAAGAAATGAAAATTTCATTTCGAAAATTTTGCAGTAGAATATTAATAACATTGATGTTGTATCTAATTATTTTTTGTTGAGATAAAGCAGATACGAGCGTGAGAAATCACTCGATGTGACAATCAGAAAAAGTTACCACGCTTATATCGTATGTGACCAGAGCTGTCCTTTTTTCGCTCTTTGACGACACATGCTGACATAGCAGCAGGAGTATAGTATATGGCTGTCAGGCTACGATACTTGAAAGATTAATGGTCAACATTTTGAAATGCCTACTCTATTGCATAGAAATTCATCGCTTGATTCTATTCGAGTGATACATCAAGTAGCCGGCGATAAACTCAGAGGTGTTAAGGTATGCATCGCATGAGGTGTTGGAAACGTATGGAGATTTCAGGGTTTTAAGTTAGGAATTTGGGGAGTTAGGAATGTGGACATTTGAGGAATTGGAAATGTAGAGATACTTAGGAATTTTAGAGATTTGGAAATTTAGAGAGTTGGAAATTTAGAGATTTGGAAATTTAGAGATTTGGGAATTTAGAGAGTTGGAAATTTAGAGATTTGGAAATTTAGAGATTTGGGAATTTAGAGAGTTGGAAATTTAGAGATATGGAAATTTAGAAATTTGGGAATTTAGAGAATTGGAAATTTAGAGATATGGAAATTTAAAGAGTTGGAAATTTAGAGATTTGGGAATTTAGAGAGTTGGAAATTTAGAGATTTGGAAATTTAGAGATTTGGAAATTTAGAAAGTTGGAAATTTGGAGATTTGGAAATTTAGAGAGGTGGAAATTTATAGAGTTGAAAATTTAGAGATTTGAAAATTTAGAGGTTTGGAAATTTAGAGAGTTGGAAATTTGGAGAGTTGGAAATTTAGAAATTTGGGAATTTAGAGAGTGGGAAATGTAAAAATTTGGTAATTTAAAAAGTTGGAAATTTAGAAACTTGAAAACATGAGAATTTGGTAATATATAACTTTAGCTCAAAAATTTCCAAATTTAGAAATTTAATAATTTCAAAACTTATATCTTCCTGCCTCCAAAATTAAAAAAATAGATAAACACATTTCCCTCCCGAAAGTTCGTTAACTTAAAAATGAAAAAATCGTGTTATTTCGGAATTAAAAAATTGGCAATCCAACAGCATCCGTCACTTGTCCGTCAGCGTACTGCGCCCTTGAGTATGCAGTTGTCCATCACTGTTCCATTTCACTTACTCTCTACACATCTCCTCTGTCTTCGTCACACAATGTAATTAGTGAATACGACCTCTTTGGCTAATAGCAAAAATGCGTGTGTGTCTGTGTCTTTATAACTGTACCGAATAAGTCAGCTTATTATATCATCAATCAAACCCGTGTTTCTTATAAGTGTCAACTTTCCAATTGGGTACGGTACATTGTTTCTCATTGTTTCTTGCAGAAGAAAGATATTTTTTGCAGAGTAGACTGTTCGATAAGTGGTTATGCCAGGGGGTTCAAAGGCGGGGTTTTCCAGGAAGCGCTCACTTGTCGAACAACTAATGACACGCATACCCTCTGCGTTGCTCAAGTGTTTACTAGCTCCATGTGGTTATATACAGGGTGAGTCATTAATAACTTTGATCACCTTAATTAATTGTTTGAGTGCAAGAGAGATGGAAAGGGAGTTAAAAAATTTGGTAATTTTGAAATTAGGATTTTGGAAGTTGGAAGTTTGGAATTTTGGGATTTTTGGGATTTTTGGGATTTTTCGGATTTTTCGGATTTTTCGGATTTTTGGGATTTTTGGGATTTTTGGAATTTTTGGGATTTTTGGGATTTTAGAAATTTGGAAATTTAGAGATTAGGAATTTAGAAATTTTGTAATTTGGAGATTTGGTAATTTAGAAATTTGGAAATTTTGAGATTTAGGAATTTAGAAATATGGTAATTTAGAGATTTGGTAATTTAGAAATTTGGAAATTTTGAGATTTTGAAATTTAGAAATTTGGTAACTTAGAGATTTGGAAATTTTGAGATTTAGGAATTTAGAAGTATGGTAATTTAGAGATTTAGTAATTTAGAAATTTGGAAATTTTGAGATTTAGGAATTTAGAAATATGGTAATTTAGAGATTTGGTAATTTAGAAATTTGGAAATTTTGAGATTTGGAAATTTAGAAATTTGGTAACTTAGAGATTTGGAAATTTTGAGATTTAGGAATTTAGAAATATGGTAATTTAGAAATTTGGAAATTTTGAGATTTGAAATTTAGAAATTTGTTAACTTAGAGATTTGGTAATTTAGAGATTTGGAAATTTTTAGATTTAGAAATTTAGAAATTTGGTAATTTAGAGGTTTGGAAATGTAGAAATTTGCTAGTTTAAAGATTTAGGAATTTAGAAATGTGCTAATTTAGAGATTGAAAAATTGAGAGGCTTGGAAATAAAGAGATTAGAACTTATAAAATTAAAAAATTTTTCTAATCAATCATTATAGTACAAAAATACTTCTAAAGATACTAAAATATTAAAATTAGTATTTACTTTTGAGGTACTTAAAATTGAACTTTTAATATTGTCATTCAACGCAACATTTATACAATTCTTTCCCATATTTCATATTTCAAAACCTCAGATCTTCATTCTCCCTGAGATTTCGCTTTTTTAATAACAGTATCTAACGTCATGTACACTCTTTCATTTTTTAAAGATTTTACAATTGTATCACGACAGCGACTACGTATACGGATATGTTCCAACTTCCCCATACTTGACGTCTACTTATCGAGCGGTCACCGTCACTTCTCCAAATCTAAATATTCGCACTCTATTAATTACATAGATAAATAATGTTCGATTATGCATACAAAGTTATTCTCAAACTAGTAAACATTAAAGGTTATTTCTTTAATGTCATTATTTCATGATTCGTTAACGAATTCATTCTTAGCACAAAATATTTCCCACATACCAAGTTACACCCAGTAGATGTAGGAAGGGTACCTAGACGGATATTGGATTGCACGATGAAAGCAGCTCGTTAAATTAGTTTCTAATCTGTCCGATCTCTGAAAGCGGCGAGTTTCAGGCTTCATTCCCGTCCGTCTAATCATTAATCTCTGCCAGCAGATGCGCCGCCATCATTGATTTAAATCACCGGTACGTTGGTTAACCCTTCCTAATCTAGTCTGCTATTCTGGACCGACTTGACGTCTGATTCGATCGCCAAGATGACGTAACAGGATAACGCATATCCGCATGTACAGAAGTCGGAACAACACGTTCCATATTTCGATTTATCGCCAATCCGAAGGAACATGGCCAAGTGATATATGGCCTGCCAGTTGCTTACGAATTGTAAACAGTTTTAAAAGAGACGTACCAAACTTTATTTCTAGGTACTATAAATGTAGGTACATAATGATGTGAAAAAATGAAGAATAATGCGTTTATCGATGAAAAGTGTTGAGTGCAGTTTAGGTGTTTTTTGGAGGGATAATTATTGAAGAGCTGGTTTCGGATTTTGGGAGAGTTTATGCTTAAAATTTGGACATTTCTAAGCTTTTGAGTTAGCGGGTTAAATTTCTTGAGACTTGGATTTGAAGGTTTTAGGGTGTCTATTCTTGTATGCTTGAATACCAAAATTTCAAGGTTGTACCCCTAAATTCCAGAATTCCAGAATTCCAGAATTCCAGGTTTCCAGGATTCCTAAATTCCCAAATTTCCAAATTCCCAAATTCCCAAATTTCCAAATTTCAAAATTCCAAAATTCCAAAATTCCCAAATTCCCAAATTTCAAAATTTCAAAATTTCAAAATTCCCAAATTCCCAAATTCCGAAGCTCCCAAATTCCGAAGCTCCCAAATTCCAAAGCTCCCAAATTACAAAGCTCCCAAATTACAAAGCTCCCAAATTACAAAGCTCCCAAATACCCAAGCTCCCAAATTCTCAAGCTCCAAAATTCCAAAGCTCCCAAATTCCAAAGCTCCCAAATTCTAAAGCTCCCAAATTTCAAAGCTTCCAAATTACAAAGCTCCCAAATTACAAAGCTCCCAAATTACAAAGCTCCCAAATACCCAAGCTCCCAAATTCTCAAGCTCCAAAATTCCAAAGCTCCCAAATTCCAAAGCTCCCAAATTCTAAAGCTCCCAAATTTCAAAGCTTCCAAATTACAAAGCTCCCAAATTACAAAGCTCCCAAATTCCCAAGTTCTCAAATTTCCAAATTCCCAAATTCGCAAGCTCCCAAATTTCAAAGCTCCCAAATTCCCAAATTCTTAAATTCTCAAATTCCCAAATTCCCATGCTCCCAAATTTCCAAATTCCCAAATTTCAATGCTCCCAAATTCCAAAGCTCCCAAATTTCCAAATTCCCAAATTCACAAATTCCCAAATTCCCAAATTCCCAAATTCTCAAATTCCCAAATTCCCAAATTTTCAAATTCTCAAATTCTCAAATTCCCAAATTCCACAATTTCAAAATTCTCAAAGCACTAAGATTCCTAAATCCTCTAACTTCCAAAATTCTCAAAGCACTCCAATATTCTAAATTCCCAAATTCATAAAACCTTAAATCCCCAAATCCTCAATCTTCACATCTCCACATTTGCAGCTCTATAATTTTGCAAAATGAACCAACATGAAATCGACATGTTTTCCTTCAAAATAAGATATACTATTTATATCTTATACAATCATTAACATTCATAATAAATCTACTATCCTCTAAAATAATCTCTGCTTCTTAAAATTTTTCATTGAACACATCAACGCACGCTTACATATAACTAGTCACGTTTTACATTAGATTGTAAAGTATCGAAGTTAACACGAATCGCACCTATCATTTATTCGCACCGCGCAAAATAATTCACGCGTCAAAGGAAATCACTTCTCATTGTATGCGAACGATATTTCAACATAAAACAGGTTGACAAACGATGAAATTGCGGTAACAAAAAATAGTATTCTAGACCGTCTATGGAAATTTTAACTCTTTTCATGCACCATATTGCTTTCTTGTATGATGTAATTTATGGCACGGTTTGGAAAATTGATGGCACGTTGTCAACGGGTATATATTACTCGGCGAAAACATTGATCATGAACTTGTGGTGAATAAAAAATGTCCCACAGGATTGCGCACGCTACGAAGGGTAACAGGAAGGAGACAATGAAAGGGGAACCGAGTGCAAAAGTGAATAGAAAATCATACGGCTTGAAACTGAAATTCAATTCTTCTGTTGGTATGCGTAACAAAAAGTCACGTATACAATCGATGCAAATTTTTTAAGAAACGTTGCTACCTCGAACAATGCCTCAAATATAAAATTCATCAATCTTTTGTTTAGAACGGAAGTTTCACTGTTCATGAAATAAAGAAACGGTTTAATTAGCTGAAAACAATGAATCATATCAAGGCTCTTTTAATTACCATTGCAATGTTGCGAATCGTTAGAAACATTCATTCAGATAATAATAGCACAACAAAATATGTTATAATGAATTTTTTAAAGGAATCGAGAAATCATGAGTACGATTGATTAACATGTATTTTAAAAACACTGCAAATAGAGAAGATAATGGGGTTTCACACGTGCTGAGGTTATTATGTGAAGTATTACTATTTGTATAAAAAATACCACTACTGCAGAAAGTCTCACATATGAATAAAATAACTTTTAGGAAGTTTTTCACGCTCCTGGAAAATTTGTATAACTTGTCTAATTTCTCTGCTATCAAATTTTGTTGTTGATTGTCTACTTGTCTGATAATTCGTACACCATGTTACTTAGTCGAATTTTCAGCTACTTCATGGTCAATATGTTTTAGAAATTAGTAAAACATACATAAAATCTCTTTTGAAACGTTGATGAAGCTCATTTGTCTCACAGATTCTTTGATACTGTGAGTTTGACATGAGAGTGAAAATGGCGATAAGGAGAATAAAGAGTCATCAACCGTCGGCAAGTAGAGGTATCTTTGAAAGTGAGAAGTCCGTAGGAAACGGCGTGGAAACAGGATGACAGAGGAGCGACAATCTTTCGATGAAAATTTTGGTACACGCTCTTTGCGTGGCTTGGAGCCGTCCGTAGACTTGTGAGAGAACTCGGTACAGTAAATCAAGCCCGAGAGTGAACTCTCGCCGGTGGCAAACAATGCGCGGCGTGACGAAGGCATTGTCGAGTTTACGCCCCACGGGGTGCTCTGTGGCTAACATCCAGAGCTCAGTTCACTCACCATTCTGGAAAGGGAAGGGAAGAGAATGGAAGGTAGAAAGGTAGGGTAGGGGTACCCCATCAATTACATGGGAAATTGCGCTCGCATTATTTATGTGCGTATACACCGACAGAGTCTGCACTAGGCCACGCTACGTTATGCCACGCCACAGTTCTCTACAGCGGTTATCGATGGCCCGACAAAGAGAACATAAATAACGCCTTTTGCACCGACACACGTGCGTGATTCTAAGTATGTATAGAGGTCACTAGACGCGCAGCACGCGATTTTAATACGGGGATAAAAACACGGACGATTTGGGGTTGGATTATGTTGGCGCATAGGAAGTGCAGCTTTGGATGGATTGAATTTTTCCGCCGAAGTATGACCCTACTTTTGCCGCCCCTTTGTTGTAATATATCTTTCGTACATCTTGCTGTCGCATCTCTTTTACATTATAACACGTATCTGATCACGCATTCTAAATCGCTGTCCAAACGACGGAAATAATGAAAAGTAAATCAACGGTGAACAAATAAATAAGCAATAAAAGATATACACATAAATGATGAATAATAAATAAAGAAATAAGTAATAAGTAATAAGTAGTGAACAATGAATGAGTAAATAAGTAAATAAACAAGTAAACCAATAAATAAATACATCTGTAAATAACGACAAAAATAAAATACAAACATAACTTTCTTGTCTCGTTAAAAATGAGGAACAATTACATAGAAGTGAAAAACCAAAGAACCTTTTTGGTTCAGCGTCGTGTTGAACCCCGACATCGACTAATTGCTCGTAATTCAGTATGTAAAGTGTCACAGATACCCCGATAAAAAGAAATTTAAACGATACAGAGAAAAATGATACAGTAGAATCTAACATGTCAGATGATAAAGACGAAAGGAAAGAAAGAGGCGTGTAATATGGAAGAAAGATGGATATACGAAGCTGCCGAACGAGGTGACAGCTGTCGATTTCGTACAGCCCTTACACAGAATGCGCAAGCGGAGTTGCAACATACTAGCCATAAATAACGTGCTCGTTTCTGGAGCATAAAAGAGGAAAAAAAGAGTCAGAACAGAAAAGGGAGGAAAGATAGTGGGGACCAACTTTTTCTTCGTCTTTTTTTAAACTTAAGCCTTATTCTCAGTTTTACGCGCAACCCTGCATTCTGAGATCAGCAATATACATAGGTCAAAATGGAAAGGTCTGATATGAAGACCTCTAAGAGACTTCCGGCTTAGGAAGAGAGCTTTTACCTTGTAACTGACGTAAAAACTTTAAAAAACTTCTGAAGTAAAAATGATTAAACATAGGAAGCTGTTATACAGTATGTGCAATGGAAAGAATTATTTATTATAGTTTAGATGATTTTTTTCTATTAATATGAAGTTTGTATCTTGCACAAATAACCTCATTTAGTTTACTAATTTTTGTATTATTTTTAAAAATCGTATTCAGCGACTTTAACAACCCTTATACAATAAGACACTATAGTTGAGCTACCTGGTGATCACATCAATAAAATATTTTTCAACGTCACCTTAATTTTTAAGAACATCGTATTAAACATTTTAACATTCTTCGAATAAGATACTATAGTTAGGCTACCTGAATGATCAGATTAATAAAATATTTTTCAACGTCACCTTAATTTTTAAGAACATCGTATTAAACCATTTTAACATCCCTCGAATAAGATACTATTGTTAGGCTACCTGAATGATCAGATCAATAAAATATTTTTCAACGTCACCTTAATTTTTTAGAACATCGTATTAAACCATTTTAACATCCCTCGAATAAGATACTATAGTTGAGCTACCTGAATGATCAGATCAATAAAATATTTTTCAACGTCATCTTAATTTTTGAGAACATCGTATTAAACCATTTTAACATACCCCGAATAAGATGCTATAGTTAAGCTACCTAAATGATCATATAACTATGAATTCTTTGGTTGACATAAAATGTCTGAAAATAGAGTTTAACAAGTAACGAAGAGCAGTAAGCAGGAAGCAATCCTACGGGACGAATCGTGCTCATCGACGACGTGGCGGGATTAGTTGATTAGCTGTACGTTATACTAATCGTGTTTACGCTTCAGCTGATCGATGTGCGGTGAGCGGAGGGTGATTATCTACTCTCGACTAGTTTCCTGCGGAGACATGTGAGAAATCACCGCCACAACGACCAGAACCTATTCTTAGAAATAACTTTGGATAAGTATACTCTTTAACGACAAAATATATGGGGATGATAGTCCGTGATTTTCATAGATTCTCCATCATTCGGAATTTCTTGGCGATTAATCAATTTACGTACTTTGAAATTTACGGTACTGATGTTTTAAATTACTGTAATCTAATATCAATGTACACGTGTATAATCTGAAAATCTATTTCCATTTTTAAAGAACTTGCTAAAGAATACAATAAATATTAAGTTTCGTACCACAAATTGCGATTCACCCTCATTTTTCTAAATTTTCATCATAACAGGTGATTTCGAAACAAGTAAATCAATCCGTGAAGTGTTATGCAAAGTTGAATTAATATCGAGTTATGTAAAAATTGAAATATATACAAAAACGTGAATAAATAAACTTGCTCGCGTGTTGTATACTTCATTATACTGAACGAAAAAGTAGAACTAATGTTAATTTATTAAACTTTCACCCTATAAGTGACAGTTTGATCGAAGATTTATAGGTTGCGATAAACGAAACTTTCTTCAACGATGTGTATAATATTTTCGTATTAACGTTACGTAAAACGAATAGGCAAGAAAAGGATAGATTCGAAGTGTTACATATAGGTATGAGAGATTGCTTGTAGGATAAATATACCGGATATGTTTTAAATGCATACGTAACACTACATTGCAGTGGTCGAATGCATATTGTAGTGATTAATGAATTTGACTGAAATAGATTGAAGTGGTAATGGCAATGGGATACGTTCGCATACATGGATGGGTTTTGTGCTATATCGAAATGCATATCAATTGTTTCATGGAAATTCGAGTGTTACAATTCCCTTCATTACTATTCACAGAATTATATGATTGCACCGCACGTACACGTGCAATGCAGACAAATTGATTTACATAATTCGTATTGATCACGGAATTGTGTGTTATTAACTCAGTTAATTTAATCTGCCGCTTCAAATGTGATTTCTCGACAATTCTGAGTTTAATACTGGGTGTCTCGATTTAATTGAGGTGCGGAAATAGCAAGAACTGTAATTTGGATATTGCTTTTCTTTTAAAAATTGATGTTTATGTGAAGCCACATTTAGAAAATTTTATTTCAGTAAATGTAGTTGGTGTTATTATAATTCTTTGTGTTTTATAGCTTGTTCAACCCTGTATAAAGCTTTTATAATTATTTTAAAGACATCGGTTTGATTGAAAAAAAATAGTAATTTTATGAATATGTTTTCCTATGTTTGAAGTTATTAATTTAATTAATATGTATCTACACAAATATTTTCAAGCACATAAAATCAAGTCATAATACACAAAATGAAACAAAAATTGCGTATGAAAAAACGAAGAAAAAATGTCATACAAAATTTTCTTGTCTGACATTTTATTTTCTAGAAAATCGATTTTGAAAATTTGTCAGAAATGCGTACGACTGAATGTGACTTGGTTGACGTGCTATTCCGTTACTGATTGTTCCTGTCCATGTTAGAATTTACAAACATTGACAGTGACATGATTCAGATAGCACAACAGGTTTTTGCAGACTCTTACTCTTTTTATTTCGTCACAAATACTGCAGAAAATGGCGCTCGCGTTGGTATACATTTAACTTTGCCCAACGAAAAAGATAAATTAATAAATACATTTTATTTTTCATGACTGTTTATTTACTTTTATTACATGTTTGTAGATTCTATACAAAATTTTTAAATAAAGATATTCAAAATAACAATGGTATTATGGAAGAATTATGGAGAAGTTTAATTAAAACCAATTGATTGAAAATTTTTATATGAACAAATTTTATTGTACAGTTTCAATTTTTTCATGTCATTATGTCACTATTTGTTGTTGCATATTGCACGTACAATAATTGTACTACCCTTTGTTGCTGTACATTGTATGTACAATATTTGTATCACTGTTTGCTGTTGTATATTATATGTACGATATTTGTATCACTATTTGCTGTTGTATATTATACGTACAATAATTGTACCACTTTTTATAATAATTGTACCAATAATTATGCCATTCAGATGTGCTACATCTGAAAGAAACTAAATTTTGAAAATGATATTGATGGACATCGAGGATAAAATAATGGGTTGTAAATCCGAAAGAGTCGACTCAGGTCCTAAACTTAGTGCTAGCCGACGTTAATTTAGAAAATTTAATCGTCTCCTGGTTTTATTGCTTTCGGCTATCTAAAGCGCTGGCTTTCTAGAGTTAAAGGTTTCGGATGTAAACGACGAGAGAAATACGCAGGTACTTAGGTAGCATGGAAAGTCGCTAGTTAAGAATTATAAATTACCGATCACTCGTTCCAAGTCATATACTGGCAAAGACGCGTCATCGTCGGCTCGTCTAGCACATATCATGAATGGTGGAAGTAGAGAGCTGTGAGTGTTTCTTTGGTCGGCGCCACATAAACATGTTGTCCTCGTCCACATAGACAGAAGGGAAGGCTGGGATAATTATACAGCGCTCTCATCTCTCACCAAAGCGTATCCTCTAACTAGCGCTAATAACGCCGCTAATGCTCTTCCGTGGAAACTGCTCGTATCTAACAACTACTCGGCTACCTTTTCTACCAAGAAGATAAAATGGGAATAGCTGAGGTAATTTGTAGTCTGTTTTCACTAAACTCTGATTTAAACTGAACGAAATTGTTAACATATTCACAGCAATTGCAGTACTTGTATTTTGCGCTTTTTTTTAATCTATAATTGCTTTTCCTTGAAATAGTGTAGTGCGTTTTAATCGAAAATTTCATTTCGTAAATCAAGCGAATGTGTTTACGTAATATTCAGCGTGAAGCGGGAAAAAATAAATTGTCGCTCGTTTGCGAAGTGGAAAAACGAACAATTGTTTCAAAAATTTACAAGATAATAAATACCATGCTATAAACATTTATTTAATATAAAGCATTATTGAATCTTCAAATTCGTTCTTTTTAAATAGTTATTGTTCCATCTGTATTTATATTACCTTAACTGTACATATTTTTCTTTTATATTGTAAAATATAAACTTTCATAACAGTCGTAATAAACTCATCGTTTGAAATAATTTAATAACGTTAAAATGTCAATAGTATATTATAAATTCCTAACTCAATGACAACAGATAAAATAAAACTAGCAATAAATAAATTAAAATGTATTGGAAAATCAAGGTATACGTAACAAAGTTATTTTTTATTACAATAAGCTATGAAAATTATTTATACAATTCACTTTATATGTACTTCAGATTTATTTTAGCAACATCATAAAATTACACAATTTTGTGTCAAGTTTGAATTTTGCAGTCGTGTTAATTAATTATTAACATATTAAAAATACAGAGTTAGATAACATCTGTCAATTCTCTTTGAATATAAATATGACCATATACGCTGCTATCAATGGTATCATATATGTATGCGGACATCACTATAATAAGACGTCGATATAAGCGAAACACTTGAAATTGCAAGTCAATATATCCCTTAATATCTCGGAAAATATGAGGTTAAAATAACAATATGAGGTTAAAAGTTTATAAGGTTATTCAAGTAAAAAACAAAAAAAAACTTCTTGCATTAGAATTGTGCTATCAATATGTTCATGTTTGGTCTTCCGGATGTTTCTTCGCTCGCTTTTTTTTTCTACTTTCGACACATCAATGAGTATAAGATCTATATAAATAGAAGTTCAGGCCCAAGTTCTCTTATATCAAGAGGTGACTGTATACTCTTTAAATCGACTGTATCAACATCAATGAATGTAAGAGCTGTATGAATAAAAGTTCAGACCCAAGTTGTCTTATATCGAGAGGTGACTGTATAATCTTTAAATCAACTGATCGACATCAATGAATGTAAGAGCTGTATAAATAAAAGTTCAGACCCAAGTTGTCTTATATCGAGAGGTAACTGTATAATCCTTAAATCGACTATATCAACATTAATGAATGTAAGAGCTGTATGAATAAAAGTTCAACCCCAAGTTGTCTTATATCAAGAGGTAACTGTATAATCTTTAAATCAACTGATCGACATTAATGAATGTAAGAGCTGTATAAATAAAAGTTCAGACCCAAGTTGTCTTATATCGAGAGGTGACTGTATAATCCTTAAATCGACTAATCGACATCAATGAATGTAAAAGCTGTATAAATAAAAGTTCAAGCCCAAATTCTCTTATATCAAGAGGTGACTGTATAATTCTTAAATCGACTGTATCAACATCAATGAATCTAACAGCTATCTAAATAAAAGTTCGAGCCCAAATTCTCTTATATTGAGAAGTGACTGTATAATCTTTAAATCAACTATATGAACATCAAAGAATGTAAGAGCTATCTAAATAAAAGTTCAAGCCCAAATTCTCTTATATCGAGAGGTGACTGTACAATCCTTAAATCCTTAGATCAACCTCAATGAATGTAAAAGTTATATAAATAAAAGTTCAAGTCCAAGATCTCCTATATCGAGAGATAATTGTATAATCTTTAAATCGACTATATCGATATGAATGAATTTAAGAGCTACCTAAATAAAAGTTCAAACCCAAGTTGTCTTATATCAAAAGGTGACCGTATAACCTCTGAACCGACAATACCGACTGAGCAGCGATGGGGTAAGCTTCTCGGAGGGAGCATGGTGTGGCAGGGTAAGTCAGCTGAATGCTCGTCAATAGCGTGGTGGGGATAACGGGAAGGCTCGGTCGACAGATGAGTACACGAAGTGGCTTTAGTCGTGATTCGAAGCCGGTCGTGTTAGGTGAATGTCGCGGATATCGCACCGCGTACCGTGTCTATCTCCTTTTTGTTCATTTTCCTTTGTATCCGCGTGTGTGCATACGTGTGTGCCTTTTGTCCATCGGAAGGGAATTGTGTGTGCGCGCAAGGAATACGTCGTTAGAAGCTAAATGGCTTCTCATCTGTGCGTCTTCGCTGTTTCGCCACGACGGATATAAAAGAAATAGCACGACAGTGTTTGCTCCGATCTGTCCAGGTTACATTTGTCAGTCCTCGGTGATCTGTTGTCGCGAGTGATCACAGTGTTATCTGTTACGAGGGAAGTTGGCGCAGAAGGAACAGGGCGAACATTTTTCTTTACGATGCTGACTTCCAGCGCGAATCAGTACCTCCGTCCGGAATATCTTACACCTCTGCCTACTACGGTTAGGCTCATGTTTTTATTTCCCGTTCTTTTCACCCTCGGACGACCGGTTCAGACATTTTATTTTGTATTCAAATTTTTAACGATACCGTGAATATTATTTTTTAACGTTTACGTTGAAACATGTTTCTAACTAATTTTAGTCCATGTATCATTGTATGTTTATTGTGCCGTGATCGATCTGGAGTCCGTCGTTCGAGGGTTAATGTGTTGCGAAGTATACAAGATTTGAATGCGAATATTTGCGTAACACAGGAAGCGTGCGTTACGTAAGGTTTACCATTTAATAACCTGTCGAATTATATGCCAGAAATTGTCTCGGTCTATTGAATTCGCAACTAAAATGTTCTCTCGAGGTTTGTGCTGTGAAATATAAAGGTGATTCAATGTAGCCGACTGCAAAAAGGAGCCATGATGTACAAAAACATACTTACTTGGAGAGACGAGAGCTTTTTGACAGAACATTAATCTTAGCTGTCGACTTTTCGTTAATCGCGACGGGAATGTATTTCGCGTCTTACGCTTTAACTCCTGTAAACTATTTTGAGGGTACCGAGTGCTGGCAAAGTTTCTGCTTGAACGTTCACTGATTTACGACACTCGTAAATCAAACCACGATTCGGTAATATAATACTGTGAGGATAGGCAGATGGAAAGTTAGATACACGTTAAAAATGAGCTAAACCGAATCGCGTTTTACTTTTTTCTTGCTAGATTTATATTCATTCGCCTTCGGTTACATTAAACATCGTTTGTTCAATTTGATGCCGCTTTAGCGCGGCGCGGAGTCGCTTGCCTTGGGCACCGCGCGAAAAACAAATTTTCAAATGTGTAGACTCGCAAATTGTGAATTTGAGAAATTCAATTTGACAGTTTTTAGGTTACAGATCTGTATATTTTCAAGATCACAGATTTTCAAATGTAAATATTTTTAAATTTGGACATTTAGAAATTTGGGAAGTTAAAATGAAGTCTTTGAATTTACGCACCCTCAAGATCATAAATTTACAAACTTAGAAATTTTTGAAGTTATACACTCTCAAAATCACAAATTCTCAGATTTAGAAATTTATGTTCCATCGAATTTAGAAACGTAGGAATTTTCAGACCCCAAGGTTAAACTCTCAAGGTTAGAAATTTTCAAAATTACAAACTCTAAATTTACAAATTCCTGAAATCGGAAATTGTCAAACTAAAGATTTAGCAGCTCATAATTCTAAAAATATTCAAATTTAGAAATCTACAAATTCATAAATTACTTTAGACGTCCAGAAATTGTGGGCTTCATGAGTTTATAAGACACTTTACTCATACAGCTAAATATCAAACATATACACCTATAAATTCTTGAAATCACAAACTCAGTTTTAGAAATTTTAAAAGTCAGAAATTTTCAAATTTAAAAATATTTAAATTTAGTCTTGAATTAAATTTTTATAATAAAAACAAATCTTCTAACTGAGAAAATTTTTAAATTATTAGACTTGCAATTTTTCAAGTGCTACATAATTTCTCCCTATATTGCCAAACGCTCCATTGCAATATAACAAGAGTTGATATTATACATAATATTATACATAACAACATTGCTATAAACTAATTTATTTTCCGCAATAAAATTTAAAAAATACAATAATCAATATTCAAACAATTTAAATAAAATTTTTGCTGTTAAAAATTTAAATATCCAAACCTCATTTTTCGTGCCTTTCTCACGATCAAAGAAGATAAACGGTTCATAATTAAATTAATGATTTGAAAATCAAAACGATTGGACAATCTCGTGAGCTAAAAGGTATAAAATTATACGAGGGGCCAAGAACAGTAGCCATATATTACGGATTTGTTCGTTCGCTTTTTAAAATATTCGTTTACGATAATATCATGCCGGAATCCATAAACGTCTACGATTTCGTTAATGGATTGTTCATCAAAACTTTTAAGATGGTGATAGAGTCAAGCAGATCATGCTTTCACACAGATTCGAGGATAATAAATAAAAAGAAATTTTATTAACCCGCTTAGGACCACCTGAGTGCGCAGTCATTTATAAAAGCAAGATTTTTGGGGGAAAAAAGAGAATAAAAGACTCAGCTGTTGGCCTGTAAATTAAAAAAAAAATATGACTCACACGGTAAAAAGAGCTTAGGCTTAGTCTGCTCACGATTGCGACGTGTAATAAACGAATACAGTAAAACACCCCTTTTAACGCTACCTCGGTTAACACTGTTTCGGTATAATTCAGTTTATTTTTGAATAAATTTTGTTCTCGTACGTGTTGTACAGGGTGCTTCACGTATCAAGGTTGAATTATATTGCGAATTTTAGAAACTATAGAAATAAACGCAAAGCTTGATGGCATAATATTTGTTTTTGTTTGATTTCATTTTTCTTTTTTGAGAAATGACGTATCTGAGAAAGGTGAATGCACTCTAATTTTTTAATAAAACTGTGTAGTTTTTTTTACTCTAACTGGATTTATTATTAAGTATTAACTGGTATAATACTATTATTATACAGTATTTTGTGTAATATATCGTATTTTTAATAAGTTAAATATTTCATGAAGAACATGCATTTGTACATATCTTACATGTATTGCAGTTATGACAAATTTGACGAATGGTTTGAAACTTGTTCAGCGTCGTAAACATACTCTATTGACCTAAAACTCTACAGCTTCATAGCTTTCTTTAGTACTTTTGATAGCTCTATAGCTCTATTACATTATTCAAATATAAACAGTGACCAAATTAATCACACTTAAAATTAAAAAAAGAACATAAAGGAACGTTCTATGTGATTACTATAGAAAGGTAGAATGTTTGAACATCCTCACTGAAGTACACTACGCACAAAGAAGTGAAACATCATACAAAATATTGATTTTTTAAATATTCTAACTTATCACGTTTTTGCACAAACTATTTTACATTTGAAAAAATTGCATGATCAAAAATACACAATTTTATTTATAGAAAAGTATTTGTATTGCTTGAGTATTACTATGTTCGTGAAGAAAATGAAAAGATGGTATCTTACCATTCAACTTTTTTAGGATCTCTAATCAAATTCGAGATACAAGTCCCTCTTGCATGACGCACTCGGTATTACAAAAATAACTCGAAATCAAATCTGTTTATCCTTAATTTTCTTATCTCTATTAGGTTGTAACTGGCCGAATTTAAAAACACCCCTCCTTAATATAAATTCGCTAATTGCGAATTATACAAATGCTTTCAAAGCTGAAGTCTGACGCAAGTGTCTTGAAATATCATTTGTTCCACGTCAATTTGAAACTTAACAAATAACTTTAATGAAAGTGTTATAATCCATCAATATTATTTATTATAAAAAGTTGCTGTTTAATGAACTAAATATGAGTCATAAAGTCAGATAAGTCATTTTGTTTCATTCGAATCGTCATATCGTGCATTAGGTCATTATGAACGATTTCGAAATATCGAAAGTCCGACAGGATTTGATGACATAAAATCACCGTAAAATAACATCAATTTAAAGCATAAGTTTCAACGAAAATGACTGCAATATCATTTTGTTAATATTCTGCATATAGAATGGCTGCTTTCCAATTATGGCGATCTGTCAATCCTCCAAAGTCTGACACAATTTGAAGAGATAAAACTATGGTTAAGTAACAATCGTATTACATCAAATTGAATTTTAACGTTCACTTTCTGCGCATTGCATTGAATAATCGCCGAGACGATTTTCTGACAACCAGCCAGATCGCACTAAAAGCATCCATGAAAAGTTTATGTAGCCATTTTTAGCAGGCTTTAAGCTTCAGATTGATACGTCACAAGTTCTACTACGTGCACTTTTATGTCATCAAATTATATCAGACTTGCGATGTTTTGAATTCGATCATTTCGTCAGCAATTTTGAGATGACTTGATTTAATAACGTTCCGTTTGCTGAGAATATATTTTGATCATAAGTCAGAATATGTAGTTAAATCACTACTTATGTAGTGGTTTTGCTAGTTTGAAATAGTATTTATGGATCAAAGTGAAAAGTTTTCTAAAGGATATGTACCGGTGTCGACGCACGAGGTGGCGCGTGGAGAGGCTGAGTCAAGTGTCAAGAGCTACGGCTCTAATTGGTCAGAAGAGAAAAATGGTATACACCCAAATCGGTATATTCCTAAATCCCTACATTTACAAATTCTTGCATACTGAAATCGCCACGTCTCAAATCAGTATATCATCAGATATCTAAATTCTGAAATCTTTCCGTTCCCAAATTCTTACATACTCAAATCACTGTATTCTTAAACACCGACATTCCCAAATCTGTGTATCTCTAATCGGTATGTCCCTAAATATCTACATCTCCAAATCTCTCAATTCCTAAATTCTTACATACCCAAATCGCCGCATCCCCAAATTTCTACATTCCCAAATCCCTCCATTCCCAAATTCTTACATACCCAAATCGGTATATCCCCAAATTTCTGCATCCCCAAATCGGTATATACCCAAATCACTGCGTCTTCAAATTGCTACGTCCCCAAATTCCTTCATTTCCAAATTCTTACATACTCAAATCGCTATGCTCCCAAATTCCTACATCCCCAAATCGGTATATCCCCAAATCACTGCGTCCTCAAATCGCTGCGTCCCCAAATCCTTCCATCCCCAAATTCCTACATACTTATATCGCTACATCCTCAAATCTGTATATTCCCAAATCTCTACATCCCCAAATCGGTATATCACCAAATCAGTACATCCCTAAATCTACGTCCCCAAATCACTACAGCTCCAATTGGTCAGAATAGAAAAATGGACGACTCTCACGCATTTTCGACTCTTCACGTATTTATATTGACTCGAGAGGTCACCAGTTAGGCCAAAAACAATGACAGGCAAACGTCTCGAGAGTTAGATAGTGCGAATTGCGTTCAGTAGTTGTCATTATTATTCTTATTTACCGAAATGTAACGGGAGCTTCTTTTATTTTGGGTCACGCGCCAACTCGTGGGTTCACATCGGTTATCTATACATGTAAATAGTGGTCGGTATATTAATCATTCATAATTTTTTTTTTTAAATTATAACGATCGTTCATACCGTAATCTATGAGTAACATTGAACGTGATGGAAATTGTAATGAAACTCTAGAGTTAAATGTAATATTATTTAATACAAATAAACAAAGCAAATGTTATATGACTATTTACAGAACAAAGTGTACAAAAGTAAATGTTACAGTAACTTATAAATGATATATGAACGTATGAAAAGTAATAAATGTAAGCCTATAGAAACCGCTAGAACTCGTTGCATGACTTTATCGCAACGAGTTGCATGGCGATATTATCAAAAATCAGTTTCGTATTTACAACCTGTAATTAAGAACGATGAATCAAAATTGGAATTAATGACTTTCGCGATTAAATATATATGGTAATGATTACATAATGATTTGGAGTTACTTGAGAATGAATAAGTGAATTTATGTGTTATCGATGGTATCTTAAATCATATAAAATGTGTTAAAGTATTGCAAGATTAATCAGTGCTTTTTATTGAAGAATTAGAACGTATTATTTTTTTCAAGTTAACGATGTTTCTTTAATAACTTCATCTGATTAAATGTTACCATGTGTTAAATATGTAAATATCTAAATATGTTTATGTCAAATGTAACCTTCAAATGAATGAATATTGAAGAAAATTTAAGGAAAAAAAACTACATCATTTTTAACGACATATACGAAACTGTAATTACATTATCGTTGATAGTTATTTCCTCAAGATATAATGAATACCTTCAGTTTTTATACGAAGTAGCTAATATTTTTTCCTTTTTGATGAAGCATAAAATTCAGCGTAAAAAATGTATCAGAAGATGGGATCTGTAATTTTGATGGAAATATTCTCAATTAATAATCGAATATTCAAAAACGAATTCAGTCAAGATCATTATTACAATTCTGTTTATGATGACAGTTTATATTTTTAAACACAGCTTTTGTTAGATTTCAGATATTGTTAATCGTAAACACGTAGTATCTCATTGTTAGCTCACTTTACGTGACTCAGAAACAGCGAAAACAATATCGTAAAAGTTATTATGTGCGATATTGTATGCTGCTTTTATTGGCATGTTGGGTAACACTGAAAAATACGATATGGTAATCGTTCATGGTGCATGCAATGAAAATAGCGCGGAAACTAAAATGTATAAAAGTAAATATCCTTTATCGACATTAGCCGTTTCGCCCGGTACTTTTAAAACTCCATAAAATGTTAAAGAAACATTCTTTCAATGTACAAAAACGTAAATGTAGTAAAATTCCCAAGTACGAATACTCCATTTTTGTTGTAGAATATGTTGTTCATAATCCACATGTTAGTATTCGGAAAATTTCACGTAGAGAGAATACTAGAGCCATGTTGTGTACATTCTTCGTTCTCAGAAACTTCACATCACCCATCACGAATTACACGATACTTTTAAAAACGTACAATTCTATGAATAGTTGCATCCGATACAAAATGCATTTGTACAATTATTCTGTGAATTGCCGGAGCTACATTTACAGACGGACAAGTAAATTTAAAAAATGCACACCAGTGCGCAACAACGTATCCGCGTTAGCTTTGAGAAATCGACCAACACCGGTGGAGTACCAATGTCTGGTTGCCATAATTGGTCAGCAGATCATTTGGATCGTATTTCATTAATGGATCAAACATATTTCACTCTTCTGTACGGAGTATTACCAGGTCCTGAAAGATGTACCGTCTCTAATACATTTAAGAATATGGAATCAACATGATGGCTGCGTTGCACACAATGCTTGACATGCACAGCAGGTGTTATACAGAATGTTTCCCACTCACTGGTTCGAATGTGGTAGCACTGTTTGATCAACCCGTTCGCTAAATTTAACATCGTTTGATTATTTCCTTCGGGAAGTACTAAAAATTGAAGTCCATCGCAGCTAATGCCACTCCTAAATATGCGGGAACGAGTTATTTATACCATTACCGCAATAATTATAGAAATACTTGAAAGAGTTCATCGTTCATTCGTAATCAGATTGAGAAAGTGTATTGATAGCGATAGACAATTTCGAGCATCGCTTGAACTATTTCGATAATATCTGAAGTATTAATTTTAAACACTATCTCTTTCGTGCAAAATTTCATGTCTGACCTACATTTGAAAAATAATTCAGGCATTCCATATGAAAAATTGAAGATGATCATATCTCAATAAAATAAGTGGGCTAGCAAAGTAATTGCAGTATCATATCCACTGAAAACCGTGCATCATAAAATTGATTGCAGCGATCTCCGAGTTATTTGAAGTCGTCACGTTGCAAGATGCTCTGTGTATTAAGTATTTTCAGAGATACAATTTGTTGCTGCAAAATACATTTCAAAGTGATCCACATGCCGTGACAGAATGTGCAGTATGATCCAAAAGCGTTATTTTTAGTTCTCTCAACACGTGTTAATATTCGTATCTAGCGGTGAGAAGGATCGCACGTTGCACGATACAAGATCTAAAGATGTGAAAAATAATTCTAATGCAGTTGATTTTCAACGAATCATAAGTTAATGTCGAGGATGAAAATATTACGGTCGAGCTTGTTCCGTTAACTTGTACGAGAGCTATTAACATCTAGCTTGAACCCATAATGCTATAATAGCCTGTGTTGCAATTCACGGCATTAATATCTGTCGGCGTCGCGCCATTAGCTGAAGCAACCGTAAACGCCGGGCTGGTTGCACGAATGTTGCATTTTAATTACGACGAACATCTGTTCGATGGACGTATCAGCCGCGAGAAATATCATTCCTCTATTCGCTAATTACACCGACTGAATGATCACGACTACTTGCGAGCTAAAATGTTCGGTATTATTCAATTCTTTCGTTCGTTCCCTCCACTAATCACTTTCTTGCGGAACCAGTTATTAATTGCTCACATTTGTATAGGCTCATGTTATAAACGAGAAACAATATTAAAATTATCGAGCTATTTCCAATATATGTAAGGTACCGGTTGCATGTTTATTAAATCTATGATACTAATCCTTCGTTGCAAACTTACCGCATAAAATAATATTAGGAAGACTTGAATTATAAAATTCTCCTTTAGGTAAGGAGACAACACATTTTGAAATATTCACAAGCTTTCATATTTTGAAATTTCCAAATTCTAAAATTTGCGAATATGAAGATTGAGTTCCAGTGTTTCCAAATTTGTACATTCTTAAATTCCTAAGTTTCCAAATTTCTAAACCTCCAAATTCCTAGATTCTCCAATACTTAAACTCTCAAATTCCTCAATCCAAAAATCTCTAGATTATGAAATCGTTAAATCTCCAAAACTATAGATTCTCAATTCTCTAGATCCATAAATTCGTAGATTCAAACCTCTAGAGTCATAAATCCTTAAATGATCCAATCCTTAAACCCCTGAATCCTCGGGTTATGAAATCGTTAAATCCTCAAATGTATAGATCGCCATATCTCTAGATTCCTATAGCTTTAGAGCCATAAATCCCTAAACTCTCCAATTATTAGAGCCCCAAATCCATAAATTACAAAATATTCAGATCCCACATTTCTATTTTTTCAAATCTCTGCATTCCCAAATTTCTTAATCTAATTTCTCAATTTCCATGTTTTCAAATTGTCAAACTACTAAAAGTCCTTAAAAATGCACGAGTCCTGCACGAGGCAAGATAGACCTATTCAGCCTTGATTATATTTTTTGTAGAGGAGTCAAATTTGTTATTGAGTGTACATTGGTCAACATACAACACAAGTACCAGTTGCTACCTCCCTTTCAAAGCAAAAAATTGAAAACTTCTTCTGTTACGTTGTAAATGTCTGAAAAATTGTGTGTGAGCGTGTGTTTACATAATGCGTGTGAAGTAGTGTTTCCGCCCTTTATCGAACGGCTGCAGTACAGGTATAATTTTTAACAATTAAGGTATGTCCCCCTAAACCATGAAATTTTTTCCTTCCAACCTCACAAGTTCAGTGCGCAAACCTCGGATCCCTGTATATATAGAAAACAGTTGTCGAATGTCGACCGTGTCAGCATATTTCATTGTCACTGAAATCGTTGAGGTGTACTCTCTATTTTTACTAATTAAAATTAAAGCGATTTCGAAATGTTCAACTCCGTTGTTTCTAATTTCAGTTGGATGCGAAGAAAAGCCCACTCGCCCTACTCGCTCAGACATGCAGCCAAATAGGAACCGACACGCCATCCAATAAATCTCTGCTAGGCTCGTTGGACAAAGCATCGGGCAACAAATCTTCAAAGTCGGAACAGTCACGTGAGAAATCGTCGCCCACGGTCGCTGCGTCGTCTTTGGAATCCACGAAGACCAACTTTAAGCCGTACGAGTCGTGTCTGTCTCGAGAGAAGGCGTCCACACCGGACGAGCAACGATCAGCTTCCAGCCACTCGACGTCCGGTCGATCGAGGACACCCGGTAGCAGTAACAAACGATGTCCTAGCAATCAGAGTGTCTCGTCGGTTAGAGCCGTAACGCCACAGGGTCGAAAAACGGCGACGCCAAACGGCGACGTGTCTCGAGAGTCGCCCGCCTCGAGGACCTCCGTTTCGGCGAATCTCACTTCGAGTCAACTCGAATCGTCGAACCCGACGTCTCAGCCAGCCGTTGTCAGCAGTCCGTCGTTACAAACAAAGCCCTCGTACAGTCCTGCCAGTGTTTTAGCTATCACGGACCCGTCCATCAAGGATCTCCCGTTGGGTACTTTCAAGCCAGGCGTCAGCTTAGCCTCGTCGACCTCCGCTTATCTAACATACACACCGCAATTGCCCATCGACGCCATGGCCAGCACTCTGGTCTCTCAACACCACGCCGCCTTAAAGAACGGATTGATAACCGGAAACCCCTATCTGAGCTACGCCAGGTTAAAAAGTTCCTCAGGTGCCGACACTCTGATGCCCGTCTGCAGAGACCCTTACTGTACCGGCTGTCAATTGAACTCGCATCTGTTCGCGAACGGTAAATTAACGTCCAGCACAGCTACCACGCCAAGTTCCTGTCCCGCTGGCTGCGCCCAGTGCGACCATAAGCCCGCGACCGCTTATGGTGCGTTGGGTGCTGCCGCGTATGCACACGCACAGCTGGCTGCTCTGGCGGCCGCGTCGCAGCTTCCGTACGTCTGCAATTGGATCGCCGGTGACACAGCCTATTGCGGAAAGAGATTTTCCACGTCCGAAGAGCTGTTACAGCATCTGAGAAGTCACACGACGACCTCGTCCAGTGCTGCCACGGATCCTTCAGCCGCCGCGTTGTCTCTGCTGTCGCCCTCCGTCGGATTACCACCGAGCCATCCATTGTTTTCCAGGACTTACCCCACACCGCCGTTAAGTCCGTTAGCAACCGCGCGTTATCACCCTTACGGGAAATCATCTACATTATTACCACCGTCCTTGTCATCGTTGGGTCTACCGCTTCCACCGCCGCATTCGCACACACCTGCAGGTTTACCGCCGTACTTCTCCCCGTACTCGTTGTACGGGGCTCCTCGTCTTGGCGCCGCGTCCGGTTTGCCACAATGACTCCTCTAAAACGCCTATCGACAAATATCAACCGTTTAACTGTGATCCGTGTGCGAGGACAGGGAGGACGCAAGGAGGCTACGTAACCTCGCTAAACTGACCTCGTAATCTCGTTAAATGAACAAATTGGTCGCTTAATTCCTGGCGCGGTCGCGCCCGACACCTTCATGCAATTCTGTGCTGTGTGGTGCTCCGGTGTTTTACCTTCTTATTTTGTTTTCCGAACCGGTTATTTATTTAGCACGTGTCGAGTGTTTGGAGAAGGCTGTTGAAAGGATTGCGATCATTAGTGTACCAAACGTTTAACTGTGATTCTTGCGCGAGATGAGCAAATCTGAAAATAACGCGTGCCTGAAAGAACCATGTAATGGCTGCTGCATAGAGTTATCAACCATTGACGCGCATTTAGAACGGCTCATTTGTAACTTTGTATAGCGACCATTCGATAAGGGTGTGCGATCGAGAGATCGGAAATCGGGTTACTTAGCTGGCGTTTATTTATCGAATGGTTATGCGCATTTTTCTCAATGTTCTCCCTGTGGTTATATTGTCGGCGAATAACTTTGGTCTTCCTAAGTTCTTGTTACTTTTAAAATCAAATATTTGTTTACTGATATTATGATCTTGACGATCATTATTTAACTATATGTATATTTTTTGTATATAGGAGATTTTAAGGCTACCTTCATTGTCAAATAAACAACCTTCATTAGCCCTTGATGAACACCTCCAATTAAAAAAAAATAAAAGGGTGAGAAGATAAAAAAATAAAATGATAAAAAATTAAAAAATTGAAAAAATAGAAAAGAAAAAAAGTAAATATTTTTAATTCTTGTAAGTAATATTAGTAAGAATGTAACAATAAAATATTTTTTCAAAACAAGTAGTATAATATTCCAAATTTGCAATACTTTGAGGAGGTACAATAAAAAATATTTTCGATAATTTCATCAACTATCAGAATTACAATTTATTTGTATTTAACACAGTACAAAAATTTCGTAGTGTATGTACAACAAAACCTAATTAATGGTTAACTCTGTTTTTTAAATAAAATCAAAAGGTAATAAAATAAAAATATTTTAATACATGGATCGATTCTTTGAGACATTCTGTGTATAGTATTAAGATACGTTTAAAAAATCAATAACTCGTGAGATATTTTAAATTCAAAATTAAGATATTTTATGCAAAAAATTTAAAATATCTTACGAATTAATTTTTTAGTTTTACATTTTTCTAATTTTCTTAAACTCCGAATGTTTCGAAGAATTGTTTCATGTAAAACAAAGATTTTCTTTATAGAATCGAAGTTGATCTTGAAATCTCTGACCTTATACCTACGAACAATCCTATTCTGACTGTTTTGATATTATTGCATTTTTTGTAAGCAAATTTTATTTATATAGTTAAATAGATAAAAAATACTGAAATGGGTCAAAGTTACCGCTGTTGCATTTTACAATTATTTTCCGCTATTTGAATGAAATGAAATTTAAAATATTTTCTTATAATGCTAAATGAGATTATAATTGAAATTTTGTAAATTCATGAAAATATTAAGAATATATATATCACACATGCAGTACAATATAATACAAAATGTATGTATTCTATTTAATTTTTGAAAAAAATACGTAAACACGTATGAGACCGATACTTAACGTTCACTTACCGAGCGCCCGCTTATCGAATGGTTCCTCTACTCTGCTTTCTACTTCGTTACAACCGCTTGCCTTTTACGTTTTCGATTGCGTTCGAAAGTTCAACGCATCAGAGAGTATTCCTCGAAAAATGTATACACACTTTGATTATTATTCGACGATTTAATAAGTTTGTATAAAATGTGTATTATAGATGAATGCTCGACCGAGGCGATTCTCGAGACAGCGTTACAGAGTCGATGTTTCTGTTATAATTGTAACTTTCTCGTGAATTTCGTAGCTAATTCCTAGTTATTCCTATCCCGGTAAAAATGAAAGTCCTACGTTTTCGTGTGCAGTAGTGTCGTGATCAAAACTTTATTGAAATATAATAAATGATTGTTACACCACCTTTCGCACACATGTGCCATCAGTTTGCTAAGCGTATGGCAAAGTCAGGTTAAGTGTCTGCAGACTGGGACCATATGTGGACACTTAGGATATTCTGAGATCAAGAACAGAAGCAGAGAGAACAAATGTAAATGAAGTAATGCAGTGAAATAGTACTTGATGAGACTATGTTTAAATAAGCATATAATGTCTTGTAATTAAATATGGGACACAGCTCACTCTAGGTTTTGAGAACTGATGAGTACAGCAAGGGACACTTAACCAGACTTTATTTAATTTAATATTTAATATTATATAATTTAATATTTAATATTTTTGAACAACCGCGTGAAATTAGTATATTTTTTTTCGAATGCGTTGACTCGACACTACTGTAGCTGAAAGATTTGTAGGATAATCAAGGTACAATCAAAGTATTTGTCGATGCACCGCGGCATATTATAGGTTTTGATAAATTTATGTTCTCTGTGGACCACTATGTGCAATTGCCACGAATAACTGAATGATTTAAATTGAATTTTAGGTCGTGTGCCGATTTGAACATTTAACTTCTCTCATGTTAAAGGTATAGAAATGCGATGAACGTAGACATTTTTGTAATAAATTTTCGAAATTTTGTTATGTTTGTTCGAAATTTTCCAGATCAACATTTTCTATATTAGCAAAATGTTCAAATATATCACGAATACTTAAACTAATTTTTAATGTCATTTTAATATTCACCTGCCCAACACTTTTTTTCATTTTCACCAAATATTGAAAGGTTATTTTGTATATAAATAATTATTGTAAAAATTTCAGACTCGTTTTGATCGATGATTTATATTTATAATGTGATTATATTGTTAACAAAATTTATGCTTAAATTGATTTATGAGAGTAGCTTTGTTTCGTTTGTTTTATGACGTCATCATTAAATAAATGTTACATTTTGAAATTGTTCTATTTTCTATTAAAGTATAATGGATTTATATTTCATAAAACCGAACTGCTGTTGTATGAAAAACAATAATGAAAGTATGGAACTGCTTTTTGGTAAGTGCCTTTTACGTCTTTGATCTTTCTTCTATTTTTGTTACTTCTTTTCGTGTTACCTTTTCTCTCTTATTTTTCCTCGTGATAGAGAAATATAAAGAATTTATAGTTCAGAAATAATTTAGGGATTTGGAAGTTTTTGAGAATAGAGTTGTGGAAAGTTGGTAAATAGGGACTTGGGAATAGAGAAATCCTGAAATTTAAATATTTGGAAATTTGGAATTTGGAATTTTGGAAATTAGTAATTTTGGAATTATGGAAATATGGAAATTGGTAATTTTGGAATTATGGAAATATGGAAATTGGTAATTTTGGAATTATGGAAATATGGAAATTTCGAATTTTAGGAATTTGGAAATTTGGAAATTTGAGAATTTGGAAATTTAAGAATTTGGGAATTTGAGAATTTGAGAATTTAGAAATTTGGAAATTTGGATATTTGGAAATTTGGAAATTTGGAAATTTGGAAATTTGGAAATTTGGGAATTTAGAAATTTGGAAATTTGGAAACTTTGACATTTCGAAATTTAGATGTTTTAACCTGGGGTACGTGAATATTTAAAAGTTAAGTTATTACAATTGTTAACTAATGAAAACGAAAAAATAATAAGGGGTGTATACATTTTTCCATCAAACTGTCGCAAGAAAATTATTTCAAAATATAGTGGTGCGTTTTTATTATAACTTTTTAAAAGAGTATAACAGGAATTTAATACTAAATTTTTGTAGCAAATAAATTTTACCAGATGCTGCACATTTATATTAAATTTTAAGAAATGTCAGTAATTTGAGAATTTTTCATTGCTATTACAACCAACAAAGAATTATTGTATTAAATATTGCTTCTATCAATCATAAGTATTTAATTATATTTCATTTTATTGTGGTAGCTGGTCTAAACGCCTGAAACCGAAATATATAATCCCTCGGCTTATAACATCACGCTCGTGACGCACACCACAGTTCAACTATAACAAAAATAAATCGTATTTAACTACAACTGAATTTCGAGTTCAATTGCAATTTGAATTGCTACAAATTACAAATTGTAGAATTAAAGATTAAGTTTTTTTTATTTATTTTAATATTACAAGAGTGATTAGTTAATTCTAACTGATGCAACTGTTGAAAGAATCGTAGGTTAAGGGGTTAATGTCAGACTAATTAACCCTTTACTCTCGAACGTATGTTTGCTATTGGCAGATAGCAATTTTCAAGCTTACTATTTTTCCTATTAACCCTTTGCACTTCAAGGTATTTTTGCTGTCGGCAGATGGTAACTCTAAGCAAACTCAATGAATTTTGGGGTTATTTTTCTGCTATCAGTGTTCACTACTTTCACTGTGTTTATATGTCACATATAGGTTATTCCACGCTAAATCGATCACTTTTGTACACCATCTTGCTTTAATCATAATATGTTATAGTTCATATGAAATTAGGAGGGGTTTAAGTCATCATTTTATCGGTTTCGTAAAAATTAAGAAAAATATTTAAAAATAGCCCAATCTGTTTTCGATTTTAATATAAGAAAGTTAAAATTTTAGTTGAACACTCCTTACGCATAAAATTTTAAAGAAAACAATAGAGAAAATACCAGGAATTCAAAGAACCAGAAACTCATTCAGGTTTTCAAGATATGAAGTGATTAAAATTGAAGTTAGACAGGGATCTAACCCGAATGCGACCATTAAGAGTTAAATTGAGTGGTGTCACTTGTCGAGCGCAAAGGGTGAAACAAAAAACGAGTGCCGAATCATGAAGAGCCAATGTTCAACTGTGATTTTTGAGTGAGAAAGGTAAACGCGTGAGTGAGATATGTTGTGCTTCCGGAGATAAGTATTCATATGCACCGATGTCAACCCACGAGGTGGAGAGGGTGAGTCAAGTATTTGGAAGAGCTGCGGCTCTAATTGGTCAGAATAGAAAAATGGTATACACCCAAATGGTATATCCCTAAATCCCTACATTTACAAATTTTTGCATGCTTAAATCGCCACATCGCAAATCAGTATATCATCAAATATCTAAATTCTGAAATCTTTCCGTTCCCAAATTCTTATATACTCAAATCAATGTATTCTTAAACACCGACATTCCCAAATCTGTGTATCCCCAAATTGGTATGTCCCTAAATATCTACATCCCCAAATCTCCCAATTCCCAAATTCTTACATACCCAAATCGCCACATCCCCAAATTTCTACATTCCCAAATCCCTCCATTCCCAAATTCTTACATACCCAAATCGGTATATCTCCAAATTTCTGCATCCCCAAATCGGTATATACCCAAATCACTGCGTCTTCAAATTGCTACGTCCCCAAATTTCTTCATTCTCAAATTCTTACATTCTCAAATCGCTATATCCCCAAATTCCTTCATCCTCTAATCGGTATATCCCCAAATCACTGCGTCCTCAAATCGCTACGTCCCCAAATCCTTCCATTCCCAAATTCCTACATACTTATATCGCTACATCCCCGAATCTGTATATTCCCAAATCTCTACATCCCCAAATCGGTATATCACCAAATCAGTACATCCCTAAATCTACGTCCCCAAATCACTACAGCTCCAATTGGTCAGAATAGAAAAATGGACGCCTTTCACGTATTTTCGACTCTTCACGTATTTATATTGACTCGAGAGGTCACCAGTTAGGCCAAAAACAAAGACAGGCAAACGTCTCGAGAGTTAGATAGTGCGAATTGCGTCAGTAGTTGTCATTATTATTCTTATTTACCGAAATGTAACGGGAGCTTCTTTTATTTTGGGTCACGCGCCAACTCGTGGGTTGACATCTGTACGTGTATGCGTGATTTTTAATATTTCTCGAAAAATATATTTCTTTCACAAACAAAGGAGGAGAAGAATGGAAGGAAAAAGAAAGAAACTGCCGCGATAGCTTTCAAGCAGAGATGAGTATTGAAATAAAAGTTGTGAATGGAAAGTCATTGCGAATAACAAATAATTTTTTATTCCTATAGTAGTTTGTTTGAAGTAGTGAATAAAAGTACAGTGATGTTACACGTATGTATATTTATATAAAGGGTGCTCCAGTAATCGTTGTAAGAGAGTTCTTTTTAAAGCGTGAGTAAAATGTGTGGAGTGTAATTCTTTCGTGTTGTTGGTTTTTGAAGATTGAAAGATTGAAAATTTAGAAATTTGGGAATTTTAAAAATTTGGGATTGGGTGATTTAAAGAGGTAAGAGTTTGGGTACTTGGAAATTTATGAACTTGGAGATTTGATGACTTGGGGAAAACTTGAAGATTTCAACTTAAAAAGTTGGAAATTTGGTAATTTGGAAGTCTGGAAATTTAAAACTTTGCAAATTTAAAAATTTAGAGGTGTATAAATTCGAAAATTTGACAATTTCAGAATATGAAATTTTGAAGATGTAGAAACATGAAAATTGAAAGATTTGAAAACTTGAAGATTTAAGAACTACACAATTTAAAGATACGAGTCTTCAACTCGAAATTTCAAATTTGAAATTACAGATTTAAAAAATTTGGAAACTTGAGTACATAAAAATTTGAATACTTAATAATTAATTAATTTGGAAATTGTATAACACAGAAATTAACGAATTGAAAAAATTGAGGACTCGTATGAGAAATACTAGTATAACAGAATTAAATTATATTTAAATTTGTGTTCAAATTGTGTCATTATATCTTTGCTACAGCTTGTCGAAATTATTCACTAATTTACTTTCTTTTGAAATCACAGAACTGAATAATAGATATTGTCCCAAATAATGATTATCGACAAAACCGGTCAAATATGGATCTCATTTAAAACTCTTAATTTATTAAAAAATATTTGATGAAAAGTATGATCCAATGACAGAATTCCAAGTTTAAACCACTAAATAAATTATTGCTGAACCAAATTGCTAATAAAAAAACGACCACAAATAAAATAACACGAAATGGATTATCGGAGGAATATGTTCGAGATTTTACTGTATTATGATATTGAAATGAACGTCACGTACTCAGTCTGTGTGTAATATTTATGAATCCAATATTCATCTTTAACATTTACTGTAACTATTGTACATTTGTTCATAGACGTGTAGCCGATAAGTTTGAATAAAATGAAAATGTTTTCCTTTCTCGCGGCAATGCTTAGTGAGAAAATAGATGAATGTATATTGTGTAATTGTAACGAATCTCTGACTAGCAGGCGTCTATATTTTTGCGTAACCAAAGTGAATCGATGATTTCGGAAGATCGCAAATTCGTGTGTAACGATATATTTATCGATGAGAAAAATATATTGTAAGAGACGCTTACAAATGGATTTATTTTGTTCGATTTTACTTTATCGCTAAAAAGGATTTGCTGCAAAAAAATAATCAGAAGAAAGTTTTTAATCACCATTTATGTTGAATTTTCTAATTCTTTCTTTTTAGATTTTCAATTGCTGAAATTTCAAATTTACAAAATTTCAAATAGTATTTATAGAGGTATAACTTCTCAAGTTTTCTAAATTTTCACGTAATCAAGCTTTCAAATTTTCCATTCTTAAATTTTTAGATAACTAAATTTTCAGATCTATGTAGTTACAAATATTAGAAGTTTTCTACATTCTCTATGTTCAATTTAAATATTTTACAATTTTCTATTCGCAAATTCTGATATCTGCAAATTTGCAAACTTTAAAAGTTCCTAAAAATTTGAGATTAGGGATCCACAGATTTTTAGATTAACAAGCTTTGGTATACAGGGTGTTATCTGTAATGCTGCTCGCAATTTTTCTCCAAGTTCTCCCTGTATTCAAATACTCTAATTACATTATATTGTATTTAATGTTATTTATATTTTATTGCAATATTATATTGTAATTGTCGCCACAAATTTATGATAATTTGACAAGTGTGAAAATTATGTACTGGCAAATACTTCCTAGCGATATTGTAGAGGCGTCCGAGTTTGCACGTGTGTGATATGTGTGATGTGTGAGTGTGTATATGTGTGTCTTACTATTATCACTCTTCTTCTTATTATTATTATTACTATTATTTATCGTTAACACCAGAACTATCAACCAGTAAAAATGACTGGTTTCAGATTTTTCATTTTTTATTATAAAATTTTATTCATGTGATTTTATGAAAATGTCTGTCATATTTTGTTGAACTAAAAATTAGTTCTAAATGTTACTTGATGCTCTAGTATTTATTTCACCCTTCATTTTATTTTTCATTCATCTCAAACAAACATTTAATATCGATAGTCCTAGTGTTACTATTTTAATCAAAATTAATTTATCCTCTTCAAGAGTGATCTATTAAAAAAAAAACAGTTTAAAATGTTAATAATAAATTGAGTAGTTCAGCAGACTTTTCTTTATGTACAGTTTTATTTATTTAATTCTCTGCGAATGCACACACACGCAGTAAGGTACCTACATGTTGACCTGTTGACTTTACTATTGTTGTTCTGTATTACATAACGCTGTTTGGTATTTAGTAAGATCAAATATATCAGAATGTATTTCTTATCAGAACTTGTGTTTTTCTCCTTCACTATACAACCTGCTTTGTAAAATTTCATGTTAATAATAGTGTAATAGCGAAAGTTGAAGAATACTTAATTTTGTAAATATAATAAATTTAAATATGATTAATTTTGTTCGCATTTATTGCTCAAGTGAATTTCCTTTGTTATACTTGAAAATCCTGTCATTCTTTCACTTATTATTATCGTGTGTTATTATATTTTATTCTAAGATTATTTTTTACTGTCGATTTTTAAGATTGTGGTTTAAGTTGAGTTGCGAGAATTTTTAGGTGCGAAAATATGGAAGGTAAAGATTGGTAATTTGGTGGCTCGGCGTTCGGAAATTTGGAAATTTGCGAATTTGAAAAATTAGAAATTCGGAAACTTGGAATTTCGGAATTGTGGAAATTTGGAACTTTGGAGTTTTGGAATTTTAGAAATTTCGAACTTTGGAATTTTTGAATTTTGGGAATTTGGAATCTTGGAAATTTGGAATCGTGGAATTTTGGAATCTTGGAATTTTAAAATCCTCGAATTTCGGAATCTTGGAAATTTGGAATCTTGGAATTCTGAAATCTTGGAATTTTGGAATCTTGGAAATTTGGAATCTTAGAAGTTTGGAATCTTGGAATTTTGCAATCTTGGAAATTTGGAATCGTGGAATTTTGGAATCTTGAAAATTTGGAATCTTAGAAGTTTGAAATCTTGGAATTTTGCAATCTTGGAAATTTGGAATCGTGGAATTTTGGAATCTTGAAAATTTGGAATCTTAGAAGTTTGAAATCTTAGAATTTTGGAACCTTGGAATTTTGAAATTTTGGGAATTTGGGAGTTTGGAAGTTTAGAACCTTGAAAAATTAGAAATTCGGAAATTAGAAAATTTGAGAACTTCGAATCTTGGAAATTTGGAAATTCCATCAACCAAAAGTTTAATCACACGTTCTCTCAAAAACCTTGAAATTCCCTCCCATCTAATACAAGAAACAGCTTCACCAAAAAGAACACAGCCACAAAATAAAAACTGCCATGTAACAGTCCTTGTAACACTACAAGCTTCATATATCCGTAGATAATGAAGATGTTTAAGTGTTTCGTTTTTCGTAACACACCTTGTATCACACGTTCAGTGGATATAATGAATAATTGCAGTTCCTTTGCGAAAACTGTTGCCTTGTTGGCTGCCAATCAACTTATTTCTGGACTCGGTGCGACAAGAAAGTCAGTGTTCCTGAAAAAGAAGATTAATCGGTGCCCTACAAAGGTTCCTAGTTCGATAATGGGTTGTTTGCGCAGCCGATGTTATTGCAACAGTCAGCCATAGAATGTTAAGCGATCACGCAACGCTGTCTTACCAACCTAACATGATTAATTGGTTGTGTCGATGAACAAACCGTGCCGTGTAATTTTCATTCATGGTTGAGGTGTTGTTACGTTTTCTAATAGATTTTCAATTATCGTTAGTATATCTTTCCTTGACAAATATGTTAACTTTAGTAATTTTGTTGAACTGCAAAATCCAAGGTTTGTTTTATTATTTTTCATTTTGGGAATTTGAAAATTTAGAGATTGAAGATTTGTTAGATTTATTTGTAATTTTGAAAATTAGTACATTTGGAAATTAAAAGTTTACGAATGAGATAATTTGTAATTTTAGAAGTTTGCAAATTGGGAGATTGAAGGTTTGTAAATTTGATTATTCGTAATTTTGAAAATTTGAAGATTGGAGATTTGTAAATTATATTTGTAATTTTTAAAATTAATAAATTTGGAAATTGAAAGTTTGTAAAGACAATTTGTAATATTAAAAACCTTTAACTTTTAAAAATCTCTAAGTACTATAAACTACAATGATTCACATTCAACGATATACGTTCTCAAATCGAATACGATAAGATTATCTTCCGCTTACAGAAAATATTTTATACAGTCAGTGACTTTATTCATTTATCTGCCTTAAACGATAGATTTATTTGTTTATCGAATTTTTGCGGTGTTTCATTTACGGCTCTGTTGCATATTTAATATAGTTACATTACACTTTTCTTGCGTAGGGGTAAGAGTGCATTGCACGCGACTGCACATGTATATTTTAGAAGCAATTCAAAGCGATTACTACTCATCACTAGGGACTGGCCAAGGTAGTAGTTCAACGAAAGGGAACGGACACAGATGTCAGGAAGGTTTCTGCAATTAGTCAAGTTTTCCTGTGCTCGAGCGACCGTATCCGGCACCGTAACAGTTTATTTATGGCCTCTGAGATAGGTGTAAATACGAAACAGTAGAACGCAATTAAAGGAAAAGAATGACTTATGTATTTCGTAATATTTACAAAGGCAATATATTTTAGTCTTGTTAACGCAACGGAGAAATTTTCAAAAAAGGTAATTCATGTTGAACATAAAAAAACGTAAAATTTATATGTCGTCCTCATTTGTCGACACATTTCAAATTACATGGGTGTTGCTTAACATTCTTTCAATGCACAAACAAGTAAATGTAGTAAAATTCCCGTGAATACTCCATTTTTGTTGTAGAATATGTTATTCATAATCCACATGTCAGTATTCGATAAATTTCACGTAGAGAAAATATTAGAGCCATGTTGTGTACATTCTTCGTTCTCAGAAACTTCATGTCACCCATCACGAAATACACGATACTTTTAAAAACGTACAATTTTATGAATAGTTGCATCCGATACAAAATGCATTTGTAGAATTATTCTGTGAATTGCCGGAGCTACATTTACAAACGGACAAGTAAATCTAAAAAATGTGCACTAGTGCGCAACAACGTATCCGCGTTAGCTTTGAGAAATCGACCAACACCGGTGGAATACCAATGTCTGGTTGCCATAATTGGTCAGCAGATCATTTGGATCGTATTTCATTAATGGATCAAACATATTTCACTCTTCTGTACGGAGTATTACCAGGCCCTGAAAGATGTACCGTCTCTAATACATTTAAGAATATGGAATCAACATGATGGCTGCGTTGCACACAATGCTTGACATGCACAGCAGGTGTTATACAGAATGTTTCCCACTCACTGGTTCGAATGTGGTAGCACTGTTTGATCAACCCGTTCGCTAAATTTAACATCGTTTGATTATTTCCTTCGGGAAGTACTAAAAATTGAAGTCCATCGCAGCTAATGCCACTCCTAAATATGCGGGAACGAGTTATTTATACCATTACCGCAATAATTATAGAAATACTTGAAAGAGTTCGTCGTTCATTCGTAATCAGATTGAGAAAGTGTATTGATAGCGATAGACAATTTCGAGCATCGCTAGAACTATTTCCATAATATCTGAAGTATTAATTTTAAACACTATCTCTATCGTGCAAAATTTCACGTCTGACCTACATTCGAAAAATAATTCAAGCATTCCGTATGAAAAATTGAAGATGATCATACTTCAATAAAAATGTAAGTTAATAACAAAGCAAATATAGCACTATTTCTACTCTTCCAAATTAATAATATAAATAAAAATCAATCTTCATTCATAAAGCTACAGTTATCGACAAGTATTCGAAATAATTATCAAAACTCATCATGTAGATAATATTTCTATATACTTTATTTTATTTATTAATTAGCAAATTGTAAGTATAAGAGCTTTATTATTTAAAAACTGCAACTACAAGAACTCCATCTGTAAGAACCGATTATTTAAAGCGACAATGTTTTAATGGAGATTATATTCAGTTTGCACGTTTCATAAATTTCGAAAGATTGAAAATGGTCGGTCAATGGATTGTCCGACCGTGGTAGTTTGAATAATTTATTGCAACAGCGTTATGATTCTATAATCTGAGCATATTGAAGGTCATTAGCGTAATGCTTGTCGTCGAGTCAGATGATCAGACTGCCCTGAAATCTGTGATCATTTCCGACAACCCTCGGTATGCATCGACGCCGCATGATTACACGTTTATATGATTCCTGTTATTTTCAGTCATTATTTCCGTCGCATCCTTGTTCAATCCCCATCGTTCCACCATCAGCAGGTAATCATTATAACGTTGAGGTAAATGATAGGTTTCGTCTGTCCAGCTCGATGTTTTGTTTGAAAATCCTACAGACAATGCAATAGATTATAATGGCGAGGTAATTCATTGAATTTATTTTACTTTCACCAATATTTTCAGTACTTTTTATCGCAAATCAATCTCCTCCTTGTCCTCTTTCATTTGCTATAAATTATATAGTATACTCTGACTGGTACTGTTTCTGTTGAATATCGTACTAAAAAAATATCAACATTTTCAAACATTTTTTTGAAAGAGAAGAATTAATATCTGGAATTAGCACAAATTTATATTAAGAGTTACTATGTATTAATGTAAAAAATTAATATTAATAATTAATCGAATTAGTTCAAGAAATTGGTATTAAAAATTATTTCTAATATTGCTATTATACTAATAATGTAACGTAGTAATCTGAAAGCTTGAAAGTCAACTACTTTCTTTAAATGTAATTTCAATACGTTTTGTAACGAATATCTACTTGCAGCAATTGCGTTAATTGCGGTGATGATAAAGTATGCATTACGGAGTAATTTCTCAATATTTCGACTCGCGTTAATCACTACAGTTCTCCGTACTAATTTCCTTTATTTGATAAATCGTGACCTATAATTTCCTTCATTTTAAGACCATAACATATTAATTGTATATTGCAGGGAGAAAGCAGGATACGTAACGCAGGTGAAACGTTCCGAAGCAAGTTTTAAGTGTAAGTTAAGCTCGCGATAAAAGGCTCTTTAAATAAAGCGTTATACATATGGTAATTGTATAGGAAAGGTGTGCCGATAAAAGGATAGCCGACATATTCTATCAGTTTGATAGCTCTCGCTGGGACACTCGATGGTGGATGAAAGTTAAAGCGGTTGCGTTGATATCTAATATTGGTTATGCACCTTTATATCGTCGATATCGGTTTATGTTGCCACGGTAATCTTTACCTACGCTAGCCTTCAACTTTTCACACAACAGAAATGCTGATAAATAAGAAAGTTAAAAGCAGACATTCACTAAAGCCTCTATGAGATTAAATAACTGTTTGCGTTATTGTACGCACTTTACAGTATTTACCTCGAAAAAGTAAATAATATTTTTATTTAGGAAAAGGATATTGGTGAGAAAATTCTTGAAAGGATATATTGACACACAGAAAAATTGTTAAATGGGTATACTATTGAAATATTAAAGTTTTCGATGTATTTTAAAGTTTTCGAGTACACATATGATATTGAGTTATAACAAATAGTTCTGAAATGTAGAAGTCAGGTAATATATCTGATGTTTCGATTATATTTCATTTTGATAGGTACTTCTAACCTAACTATAATAAGAAAAATTTGTAATTATAACATAAGTGGGTACACAAAAAATCATTTTCCAGAAATACATACTGTACCTACTAGCTTTTGCTTATTAAAGATTATTAAACACAACACACCCCCGCAGCTATCTTCCGGTACATTTGGCAATTTTTTTAGGAGTTGTGACCCACTTTAAGAAAGGAAATTTAGAAATTTGAAATTTTTGAAGTTTGGAATTATGGAAAGTTGGAAAGTTGAAAATTTGGAATTGGTGAATTTGTGAATTTTGGAATTTTGGAATTTTAAAAATTTGGAATTAGGAAAATTTAAGTTTGAAATTTGGAAAATTTGAATGTTTGGAATTTTGGAAATTTGAAAGTTTGGAATAATGCAAATTTGGAACTTTGGAAATTTGAAATCTTGGAAGCTTGGAAATTTGAAATTTTTTAATTTTGGAACTGTGAAGTTTTGGTGATTTGGAAATTTGGAATTCTGGAATTTTGAAAATTTGAAATTTGGGAATTCTAAAAATTTGAAAATTGAAATTTGGGAAATTTGGAATTTAATAAATTTGAAAATTTGGAAATTTGAAAACTTGGAATTCAGAAAATTTGAATGTTTGGAATTTTGGAAATTTGAAAGTTTGGAATAATGCAAATTTGGAATTTTGGAAATTTGGAAATTTGGAAGCTTGGAAGCTTGGAACTTTGAAATTTTTTAATTTTGGAACTGTGAAGTTTTGGGTGATTTGGAAATTTGGAATTCTGGAATTTTGGAAATTTGAAATTTGGGAAATTTGGAATTTTAAAAATTTGAAAATTTGTAAACTTGGAATTTAGAAAATTTGGAAATTTGAATTTTCGAAATTTGAGGTCTGTTCACCACAACATCAGCCATCTTCCCTCATTTTTGCCAATTTTTCCTAAATTTCAACCCATTTAAAGAAAGTTTGTTTCCCTGACAAAAAATCGTATCTTTCACACTGTAACCTGTAGATTCACCTGAGTGACTGATGTTATTTTACACTATTTCCATTTTGACAAGAATTTTCTCGTCGACATACATTTCACATATGAAACACACTAAAAAAAGTAATAAAAAATTCATATACACATGAACATCAGATATGAGTAGAATTTAGAAGGAAGCTATGACAGCTATTTAACATTCCGCTTCATTTCCTGTCTCCTACTTCTGCAACCCCATCTCCTCTATCCACCCCTGCCTACTTCTCCTTCTTCGTTCCGGAGGAAACGTTCGCGCTCGATGCGAAAATTGCTTCGCCAAGAATTATTGACTATAAATTACTCGTCTCGCTACCCTAACCTCCCCTCGTTCCGCCGTTACTTATGCAAATGACGGCGAAGCCTGCGGCCCCGTAACACAGGTACACACCAAACTCTCTTTTCTCTTTCGTTCCTGCACTACAACATTTGCTACTTGCTCGATGTTACAAGCGGGGAAGTATTTGGAGAAGGTAACTCCCGATATTGGCCGCGAATTGGCGTGCATTTACATTTTATTGCCCGCATCAAAGAAAAACTACCATCCCACACTCTGATCGGACTCTTTTATTCGCTACGTATTTGTTTCGATCGCTGCCTTGCAGTCACGTTGGGGGACTCTGAATTTGTTGTGTGGCAATTTTCAACGTGTTCTTAACGGATTTTATTTAAAGTAAGTTGCCCAATAGCTGACAGTTTAAGAGAAAGAATTCAAACAATTTAAATAAAAAAATATTTAAAATCAATAAAAACAGTCGCTAATATTTTATCAAAATTGATTGATCCTTTATCTTTAAATTGACGTAACCAAAAGCTATTTAAATTTTGTTAATGTTAAGAAAATTAAACAAACAAGGTTATGGTAATTACACCAATAACTGATATAGCCGAAATGTAGTATATCCAATATCTGACATCTAGATACTCGAATAGCTGACACTTTTATAAATGTAAACAGAAATTATTCATTTAAATAACAAAATTTATTTCCACAATAAAATAACAAAATATAACGTTAATTTATTCAAAATGCATTGAAATTTGAACTTAAAGTTCCTCAGATGATGTACAAGTATCACTTTCTATAATAAGTCGTTTGTATTTCTTTGCAGTTTTCTTTTTCTTATTCGGTTTTTCTGCTGCCTTCATTTAGAAAAAAAATATTATAAAAAAAAAAACAGGAATACTATTTATTTGCAGGTCGATTATTATTAAAATTGTTAGGTCTATTTAAATTTTTCATCAACATTTCTACAGAGTCCAAAAGTTGACTCCAAAAGGTCAACCAATTTTGGAATTCTGGAATTCTGAAATTTTGGAAATTTGGAAATTATGGATTTGGGATTTGGAATTTGGAAGCTTGGAAATTTGGGAATTTGGGAATTATGGAAATTTGGAAATTTGGAAATTTGGAAATTTGGAAATTTGGAAATTTGGAAATATGGAATTTTGGAATTTGGGAGTTTGGAAATTTGGAAACTTGGGAATTTGGGAATTTAAGAATTTGGGAATTTGGGAATTTGGAAATTTGAGAATTTGGAAATTTGGAAATTTGGAAATTTGGAAATTTGGAAATTTGGAAATTTGAAAATTTGGAAATTTGGAAATTTGGAAATATGGAATTTTGGAATTTGGGAGTTTGGAAATTTGGAAACTTGGGAATTTGGGAATTTAAGAATTTGGGAATTTGGGAATTTGGAAATTTGAGAATTTGGAAATTGGGAAATTTGGAAATTTGGAAATTTGGAAATTATGGAAATTTGGAAATATGGAAATATGGAATTTGGGAATTTGGGAATTTGGGAGTTTGGAAATTTGGAAATTTGGAAACTTGGGAATTTGGGAATTTGAGAATTTGGGAATTTGGGAATTTGAGAATTTGGAAATTGGGAAATTTGGAAATTTGAGAATTTGGGAATTATGGAAATTTGGAAATATGGAATTTTGGAATTTGGAAGTTTGGAAATTTGGAAACTTGAGAATTTGGGAATTTCAGAATTTGGAAATTTGGGAATTTGGGAATTTGGAAATTTGAGAATTTGGAAATTTGGAAATTTGAGAATTTGAAACTTTTCTTTTCATTTAAAGAAGTCTGAAACGTCACCTTTCCTCAACGAAAAGATTAAAAGCCACTTTTTCCCTTCAGCTAGTACAAGAATCCATCTTTACCCGCAACCTTCACTCTTCCCCCCAGAATATTTTTCTTATTTTTCAGAACGTGTAAACGTCAGATATTACTATTTTGATCATTAATTTGAAGAATTAATACATTAAACACTCCAGTAAAAATGCCCCTGAATATAACCTGCTATAATAGTAGTTATTTAGATTACGATCGTTCCATTTCTCAATTTAACGAGTTACTGCTACGTTGAAGCCGTTAAAAGATTCATTAACCAGCGTTTTTATTTGCATTAATTCTTAATCTTTCGTTAGAAAATATAATTTTATAAAGTACCTGATACCAGTATTTCTAGTTGGGCAAGTTAAGGAAGTTCTATTAGTATTCAAGTGGTAATTTGTGACTAGATATTTAACCTATTAAACGTCCCAGGAATGGTGGATATTTATCAATTAATGATTAGAATTTAAACACTTCATTACTCATCGTGATTAAATGTTACATCGTTAATCTATACATTATCATAATCAACTGTTACATCGTTCTTTCATCAACAATTACAATTAACGTGTCCTTCAGCAGTTTTGACAGAAAGAATTTCTTTTGCTGAAGATTTGATAGTTCTAACTATTGATACTAGTAAAAAATCGCGAGTTACAACTAACACCCTGTATAATATATTTTATACGACTCTGACAATTAAATGTTAAAGTCATAAAAATTCGCACAATGGCAGTAAACGGTCCTTCGAATTCATGATCAGGAAACAGTTGTCCGCGTGTTCAATTATGCACTAAATAAAAGAACAAAGGAGAAAAAGGGCGTGAACGGTTAGGAGCTCGAGGTTTTCCGTATTCGATGTTTCTTGCTCGTTGAAGCCAAGGAGGCAAAAATATAGGAGGGAAGGAAAATAGAGAGGATGCGGTATACTGACGCTAAATTGAATTTTTTTCAATTCATTCCACTTGCCGCGAGCGAGACGCTCAAACTCGATGAGTATCTGTGCGCGACAGCGGCACCTATTCGCAGCAAATTCTCATTATTTTTAAATTGGAAATGAGAAGTGCACGCGGCGGGTGTGGTTGAAAGCACCTTTGCCGCCACGGGAAAAAAAGGAAGGATAGGAGAGAGCAGCAGTGTATTATTCCAGACTGATGCCTACTCTAACGGCGGAAGAGTCGGCGAATTTAATTTAATTACCCATCTATGCCCAATAACAACCTATTGTTCGCTATACAAACACGTATTTGTTAGATTATGTTACGTTGATATAAAAGTAATTGCGGTTTTCGTGCATAAATTTGCAGGTAGGTCCGAGATTAGAATCAAATTAATCGGAATAAGGACCATTAACATCTAGTTATTTTATTATCTCGAATGAAGCTGTAATAAAGATCCATGGTAATTGCTAGCTGAAGTATGTTTACGGAAATTGGATAATAAAGTATAAAAAGTTTATGGTTTTAATAGGTAATTAAATCAATTAACACTTTACCACCTATCAATGTATGAGTTGATATATGCTCGTTCCGTTAAACAGTGGCTATCAACGTTTCTCATCTTGGAGCTCTCAATGTTACGAAAATTCATTAACAATACATTATTATTATAAAATATATTATACTTCTTTGAAATAACAAATGAGGTAAGTAGTTTTAATTAGGAAAGATTTCGCTACATCATAACGCAGAAACATGTCCGTGAGTTTCCCTAAGACATATTTATTTTTAAACACCTTTGTACATTAAATGACTTAATATATTTTATTAATAGATACATTATTAACATTTAATTCTAGGTTCTACAAGATCTTGTAGAAAGCTAATAAAAATCTGTTGAAAGAATAAGGATAATATAGCAATTAATTTGCTACTAAAAAGCTGAAGAAAACTGTAAATTATGAAAGATAATGTGATGAATACATTTATCGGATGGTTTTCTTGCGCTGTTAAATGTCGTTCACATTAGGCTATTTTGACATGTACTTCCCTAATCTGGACGCCCCTTTAAATAGGTTCTATTATCCATCTAGCAGTGATACGCAGAACTCTGACTGTAACTTTACTGATGGTATATTACCGTTGAAGTGTAACCAATTAATTACAGAATCCGATTGGTACTTTACACGTGTTCATCATAGTTCAGCAGTTTGTTGTTAGATGACGCTGTTAAAGAATATAATTCATGGCAATATAACGAGAGTGTACCATAAAAAATATTTCATTTTACAAATTCTTTTACAGACATTTTAAAACTATAAAAAGTCATATGAAATGAAATTAACCGAATAGTTTGGTTGAAACTCATTTATTAATCGGAGCCAAGATACATCTGTCCTCGAGGCAGTAGTTTTACAATAACGTGGTATTAGATCTCTTGAAAAATAAGAATTGTACTAGATTAGTAATAGTATAAATCGAGAGTATTAGATTAGATTCGCTGCATCTACGGACAAAATTTCATGTACAATAGTAGATTTACAGATTCAGGCCACAGCGTCAAAATAGCATTAGACAGAATAGACAATGAATAATACTCGACAACGGAGGAGACAGCAAAACTGTTACTTTTTTTTCATCTTTTCGAATAATCGTAACGATGGATGAGATTATAAAATGAATTACAGCAGACATTCTCATACGGCAGAGCTCCTTTTCTCAAAATAAGCGACAACAACTTCTTCTTTTGTACCTCGATAATTGATCACTGGAAACAATTAACCTTCTGATAAATTTGTACAGTGTATGAAAATAATTCGATTGAAAGTACAACAACTTCTGATTTGTATATTTTTCTTTCGTGGGATGCAGAACAGAACGGATACCTCTCTTTTGTTTCTTACAATCAATTACTTTCAAACACATCTCAACCCATGATATGATAAACAATTTAGAATCACCTAAAAGGTACTTTTTTATACAACAAGTGTTAGAATATGTTATATTATCAAACACTTAGATAATAATGTATCTTTCTGCATAGTTTCTTTGTCTCTGCAACTATCGTACATTTAACTACTATTCTATTGTTAGAGCGGTAAACAACTTGTTCGTTCGAAGAACATTTCTATAATATTATTATATTGTCCATATATGTGTACATATATATAAATGTATATAGATACATAAGATACACATATATGTACATTATGTATACTGTGTATATATATACTCCTTTTTTTCTTATTGAATAGCAACACGCTTCTCCGTTTCACCTTAAAATCATTTACATCGTGTTTTCTTTCTCTCAAGAGGTTTCCCGATCCAAAACGATTAAAGGTTGTCACGAAAAACGTGTACCGATAACGTAAATCCACAGTTCGAACTTCTTTTCTCTTTTGTTCCTCTAATACAATATATTATCTCGGGACAAAAGGGGTGTGACGGTGGTTAAAATATTATTTACGTTATATTGTCCAAGGAAACTTATAATTCGAGATGTTCTGACTCAACTCGAAGAGATCTGCAATCTAAATCTCTGCAGGACATTTCATTAATATAGTGTTTAATTCAAGTGAATTAGTACCATTAACATCAACTATACAGTTATTGCTATGGAAGCAGTACGATGATTCAGAGTGACGATAAATTCGAACGAATTTATATATACATATATAATCTAATTTACGTATAATTGGTAAAATTACAGTATATACCATAAATTCGATCGAATTCATCGTCCACGCCGAAGTAGCGTAACTTACAACAGGTTATATTATACAAACAGCTCTTTGTCAACGTATAATATTTCCTACTGCATTTGTTCCTTTATATACATAGCATTGTCTAGCGTTAACTACAATTAATAACAACGAATATACAGTTCATCGACGACGGGATAATAAAGATCTCGACAACTCCCTTATCGTGGATAAATTATATATTATACTGTGTATTCGACGTTTATTCGGTGTGCTATCGTCTCATTTATTGTCAATACATTCGGAACAACATCCCTGCTGCTTTCCAACGACAAAACATTGTACCGTTTCCGAATGGATTAACGAGCAACGTCGATAAAAAGGCAAATTGTTTACATATAATTTTATATATTGACTCATACTGTAATTGAATGATCCTATCGTTGCCTAAGAACTTTTGCTTTCTTAAAATCTTACACAACTATGTCCGCTAACATAATTCATTGAACTTCAATTGCAGCATTTGTCGTTTTTTTTTCTGTTATCCGTTTATAATAGAAGTTATTACAGTTTGAGAAATCGCGCGTACTTAATCTTACTCGTGTTTATATACGTGTATACTTTACGAATTTTGCCTACAAGTTTTTCTGCCATTTTTTTTTCATTTTGTTCAAAGATGTGCGTGTGTATTACCTGCTTGTAAAAGTTTCTCTCCCCTACTTTTATTCAAAAACGCATACATACACAAACAAACATAGCTCTCACTCTTTCCTTTTTTATTTTTAATTTTTTTTTTATTTCGTGTAACATGTTTCCTGTGTGTGCGTGTAAAGTTCGCGATATAGTTTTACTCTCCGCCGGTTTCGGTTAGTACGATAGAACTCACGGGTGAAATGTGAACGCTAAATTACAGTAGAGTTGGATAGATTTCCAAGGATGTTCTCATAGCTGATACCATTTCTTGTCTTTGTACTTGAGCATTAATCCATGAGCGGATTGCGAGAAGCTTTCTGCTTCGGACATCATACGCGCCGTTCGTTCTTCCAATTGAGAAAGCTTCTCGCCTCGCTCCATGACCATCTGATGGGCCAAATTCACTTCTCCTGTGGCTGTTGTCACGCGTTCGCGAAGACCTTCCGCTCCAGAATTCGGTCCTGGTATATGTTTCGCTACTGTACGAGACGCTCGACCACTCGATTCGCCGACTAAAAATTTAAATCAAAACATTTATTTCTTCAAGTTTACGAGAACATCTAAAAAATTACTCATTTATTACAGGTACTTTGTCACCTTATACAGAACGTTTCAGCAGAAATACTTTAAAAATGATAATACAGGACTATTTCGAATCAAAGTTTTCATGTAAACTTATCCACCAATGTACACGAGAAATAACAAATAATAAATGAATGCAGTGATCAATATTGATAAAAGATGCTCACATAGTTCTTCTCGGTCGAGACTTCGCGATCCACCGCCAAAAAGTCCTTTAAAGAAACTTTCTTTCGGTGGTTCAGGCATGTCGTGACCAATAAATAGATCTCCCATCATTTCAGTTAATTCTCCGCTGAAAATATAATTAACCTTCAAGTTACTCTCAAAACATATTCCAATATTATTATATAAAAATGAACATTAAAATAAAAATACAAATTAGAAAATATTGCAAAGGGATGAAATACGAATGTAAGAAAAAGCATGCAATATTAAATTTGACTTAGTATGAAATATTTTATTGATAAGTTTTGATTGTATAATTTGAAAAAATCGTACCAGAATTCACTGGACACGGAAAACTTTTGAATTTCCGTGGGAGAGGAGAGATAAAGACCGTGGCCCCTATTACTGAAGCAAAGTGTCTTTGCAATTCTGTAAAAAATATACGGAGAATGTTATCACGGTATATGGTTATTTCGCAATATCTGCATGAAAGTGTAAACGTATACAGGAGAAAATTACTAAAATTCAATAAATGTGCACTTACGTATACAAGCGTAATAAAAGTAAAAGCAAACGAATGAGGTTTAAAACAAGTTTATTCTTTTTGATGAAGTAATAACAAGATCGAAGATAGGAATGGAATGATATATTTATTAGTGGAAAGAAATTAAAATGTACGTAGAGAAGGCATTGCATGTATCGTATAAAATACAATTGTGAGAGGTGTACTTTATAGATCTCACTTACTGCTCGGTATCGCCATTAACAAAGAGTTGGTGACCCCATATGGACAACATGGGGTCTACAATGCCATGTTTTGTAGTCTGAAAACTGTTAGAGATTACAGAGACAGGAGAACAATGAGCGTTAAGCCATACACGAGTTAAAAAAGAGTAGTCTTTTTTTTTTCTTTTAAATATTTCTCAGTTGGAATAATGAGCATTAACCCTTAAAACATCAAGTCCTTTCATGTTTATAGAAATTTCTACGATCCCAATTTCATGAAATTTGTTAACAAGGCGATGTACATTCGAGTGCGAATCTGGAAACCTTGATAAAATGGTGGCCGAAGGGAACATTCCTATAATTCGTACTAACTGTGCATTGGCATACATTATATTTAAGTTACAATAAGCATTTTGTAGATCGATAGATCAAATTTTTGAAGATATTCTCTTTTAGAGGATAATAGTTTTGCTTTTTAGGTACAAGAAAGGTGGCTCAGTACTAAATCAGAACGCAAGTCTTGTAATTCAATTTTATATTATACAAATTCAAATTCATAAGGAAAGTAACGCAATAATTTCATACGTAAAAAAGATGTAAAAGATGTGAAGTATTTAATTTTGATTGATTTAAAGTATTTTAGAAGCTTCACTTCTACGTGAATTTTAAAATTAATTATGCTGTTCGAAAACGATAGCAGTGGCATCATCTAACAATACACCATGGAACTACTAAAGCAGATATCTGTTTTTCCTTGAAATTATTTTTACTATTCTGAAACGATTAGAACATTCTAAGAAACCAATACAACTGAGAAAATACGATTACAATACTCCAAAAACCTTATAAAAAAAATTGAATTGTAGTGATCATCCGAGTCGTAGGACAAGAAGAGTTCTGTTATCACAGCCGTCGGTCAAGAAGAGTTCTATCTGAATTTGTGAACAAATTATTCATGTTTAAAGCTATCGTTACACCATTTTTCCGACTTTATGCTTGTAAAATAATTTTGAAACCACAACGAATTGCGAGATTACCTTGTTTTACGTAAAAATGCATTTTTTTGTTTCGATGCTTCTGACCGCTACTGATATAGTTTTCGGGCAGTGTCCGCCAAAGTAAAGCTTCCAAAATGCTTAAAATGAATTAAATTAAGTACTGCACAATACACTATCGCCTTTCATAATTTTCATTCATAATAAATTGCGATTAAAATGCATGTTGTAAGTCAGGTATAAGCAAGTCAATGTATACATGTTATTTAAAATTTGAAGGACCTGTTACCCTAGGGACCATAGGAACCATTATCCCAGGGAAACGAGATTTGCAATCGAGCGTACTTCGAGACTATTTAATAGAAATTAATAATGTAAAAGTTAGAATAAGCACTGCTTGTACGATAGCTTATTTTTTATTTAAAAAAGTATAAATGAAGTATGATCGTATTCATATTCTGCTTAGCAAATAAAGAAACTGTTAATAGTTTACATTATTCAATTTTATACAACAATTTTTCGATCTCATTAAATTTTAATATTACTAACACATCAAGATTAAAAATCACTTAGTTTAACTTATCTAGTTAAGTCTACGGGATTCCAAAGAAAAGATTATTTACTGAAAACGTTTAATATGGGAAAATATCTAACACCATTTAATTTTACTATATTATGTTCTTTCCTAGTTTAAATTATTTTTAGACTATAGTAATTCTATTCATACAACACATATTTATATTTAAAATACACAATTACAAACAGCTAGTTGTTTTAGTAACAACAACTATGTGTTCCTGAAATTCTTTTGCTAAGACATCAGAATGTTCTAACTACACACGAATTTATAGCCACGTTAAAAACATAGGATATTTAATTTTAAACTAAAATTATCACTGTCAATTAGAAATAAATACATCAATTTTCTAGAAGATTTAAGACAGGGTTAATTACAACATACTACATCACTAATTATATTACTAATCAGAATATGAATACCCTGAACATTCTCTATACCGAATGTCCTTGAAAACATTCTTGATCCACATGCAAATATAAATTGAAATTTGTTTCGTTTTCGATAGAAAACCATTTAATTAATTAATTGTATTTTTACTCTTATATATTAGTTAAATAATTATAACAAAGAATTATTTTATTAGTTAACTATGCTACGGGGATATGCTATGAGTTTAAATTAGTCACACAATTATTACCAAGTAAAAAACAAAAGATTATTACACAAAACAGAATTCGATGATAAAATAGAGTAAACAATGCACTAATTAGCATTTTTCAAGTTTGAAAAATTAGATTCATTTAGTGAGTTCATTTTTTTGCACTAAAAAAGCGTACAAACGAATTGATAGAGATAGTAGAATAAATAAAACAATTATTTTAATTAAAAACCTTTAATCATAAAATATTGTAAAAATAACAAAACATTGTAAAAAGGTATTTGTATTTTAGTACACCAGAATAGATAATTAAAATATATGTACCAAAATTAACAGACATGACAATTTAAACAATGGAATATAAATTTTTTTATAAATTGTAAAAGACAGCACAATGAACATTTATATAATTTATCAATTGAAAAATTTAATTGAATATTATATTACAAAAGATAATATCCTGAGTTGTATGTACATACTAATTTGTAAATGTATATGTACATAATATCAACTTCCATTTAAAAAAATTATACATTACAAACTATAAAATACAAAATATTATGTAAGTTATTACATATTATATTTTTTAAATTATCAGCAATTCTAAAATGAATTTCTAAAAAAATTAGAGTAGGTTTTCGAATCGATATATCGCAGAGGTCGCATTTCGAACAAAATGAAGTTTCGAGAACAAAATTTGATTACACACGTTCAATCTATATTTGCATGTAGAATTTCGAACATTTCATCGGTACAATCAGATCAACAGCCTGCATGTAATGTAATGGCACTGGAATTGACTAAAGAAAGAAAAACAGAAGTTGCATATCGCAGAAAGATGCAAATTTGATATTAATTTTTCGAAGAGAGAAACGACCAATTTCATATAGCGAACTATATAAAATATGTAATAGAATAAATAGTGCAATAAAAGTGCTCGTATAAAGAGTACTACATAAAACATGCTATAAGTGTATTAAGGGTTAACGAATACACGTTACTTGTAATAAAGATGAAATAACATGCTGTAGATGTTAAGATATTGCTTATTATTTCACTAAGTAAAATAATTAATTATACTATATTTATGATAGCGTTATGAACTTAACCGTAAAATAGCATCTATTCAATGTTCATTCAACCATATAATACACAATGTGCTCACTAAATCATTATCCACATTATATACAACATTACTGTACGATTGTGTGATACTTTCAGATCATTTTTATCAGATATCTTTATTTGGTGCACTAATCTACTGTACGTTATTATTTATAAATGCACATTTGCACTATTTAAAATGACATAAAAAAATAAATTATAGAAATTAAGAGACTCTTGATTTTCAAGTGATTATTAGGATTAGTATTAATGCATGGGTTAATTTAGAAAAGATAAAAAATTAATCTAACTTTACAAATTAGTTATTCAGAATTTTAATTATTGAAACGTTAGAAATTACGTTCTTTAACGATTACAAAAATAGTATAAAATTTTATTTACAAAAATAAGTATAATTATATTGTAGGAAGCGCTATGAGTCTACCCGTTTAGGGTGAGCGTTCAGGGTTGAAATTAGCTCATCTCACGTGTGTGTAATTACCATTTTTTTTATAATTGAACTAGTTTCTCTATTTTTTATTTAAACGGACAGATTCACAAAATTCTACTCCTACAATATTGTAAATAAACAAGGAAAAAGAAAAGCTCCATAAAGATATTTATGGTGTCAGAATTTAAATACCGATACTATTCCAATATACTATACACGTGCTTATGCTACAAAATTAGCTTAATTAGTATATCAGTGCAAATAATAATGCATCTGCCGAAAAAGGAATAAATCTCCAGTTCTATTCGTTCGTATGATGACCAATTTCGGAAAATATTAAAAATACTTTACAGAAAATATGTCTGTTCATAATATATTGTGGATACTTTCAACAAGATATTAATACGATTTTTACCGTACAAAAATAGAATTTTAAGAGTTTCCGATCATAAACTGTGCAATTTGAAAGCCTCTTTTTTTTCTTAATATTATCAACATATTTTCAATCAAAGGTCAATTTGTTAGTACGGAATAATTTTTACGCTACTTTTAATGTATAAAATGTTGCAGTGTTACAATAGAACATGGTGCATTTAAATATTTCTGTGCAATTATAATGATTAGTTTGTCGTGAAGCTGATTTAAGAAAACGTTTATTCTTCTTACCTCAAATCTATCAGAGGTAGGAAATCGACGTCTATTAGCGACCTCAAACTTGGTAAACTGTACGTTGCTATATGTCCATTGGAAATGTAGCACACCAGACAAACATTATCTAAAAAAGAAATACCATTTCTTTATTTGTTAATTATTTAATTTTTAGCCGTCTTACATGTTACTTATTTCGTTGTTTAATTTAGCTAAAAGTTCGTTCAGCTGGCAATATAACGAAAGTTACTGCAATAGGCTACTGTAATTGCAATAAAGAAGTTCTGACAAATTATACACACCTTTCAAAGTCGTAATTTCTGCTTTGATCACAATATGGGTCTCAGTCAGCTGTTGTCTGTACATACAATTTTGCGATGGAAGAGCAACAACTCTTGCTTGTTTTTCAGATACTAATACACCGAATTGACGATCCTCGAAACCGTCTCCTGTAATTACTTGTGCGTTCATCGACGGCGACATACGGCTGTTTGTACATTTACCCTGGCTTTCTGTAACAATGGACACAATATTTTTTTTTAATAAAAAACACCTGTACAGACTCCTATGTAAAATAACACACTTTTAGACAAAATTTTTTTAGGGTAGAGTATGAATTGATGTGAACTACAAGTAACTTAAAAGAAATTAATAATTGCTGACAAAGGTTGACCTAATGGACTTATTTTTTATTTATTCTACTTTTGTGAAATTCTATAATTTTGCAAGAACCAAATAATTAAATTACGAGAAGTAAAACATACTGTTGCGCTCCTTGCTTTCTGCACTGTCATCTCTCCAGGACTCGTACGAGTACGGAATTAGAGCACCGTTACAATCCAGGAAGGATATGGACAAGATACTTCCTTTCAGCTTGAAAGTAGATCCATCTGCAAAATATAGAATACAGATTTTGTGAACTGTATTCACAAAATTAATAAACCCAGTACTACACACCGCGAATGAAATCATTTCAGAAGATGGACATTTTTTTTTAATCTCAATACAAGGTGTATTTAAGAAAATTCAGTAAAATATTTTCTTTGTTGAGACAGTGTATCTTCAGTGCTATTTCAAAACTACTTAACAAGAATAATAACATGCTCCCATTAAGAATACAAAAATAAATTATTTTATGTCAACAACTTCTATTATGATTTGTTAAGTGTGTCAGTCAGAACTAATCATAAATACAATATAAAATAAACAAAGAAATGTTATCAATCGACTATACAAATTCGTCAAAATCAAGGGATTAAATAAGCACATAGACTTGAACTCCAAATTGAAGCTTATTAAAAATTCGACTAAAATAGTGAAGTGCTTGACGAACCTCGTGAAAAAGTACAATAGGTTAAATAAGCACATAGACTCCAAATAGAAATATATTAAAAATTCGACAAAAGTTCATCACGAAGCTCGTCAAAACGGGTTAAATAAGCACACAAAGAAAATACGACTTCACTTACTGCACGTTGAAACAACAACTGGATGAGCATGTCGTTCTCCTCGAGCAGGCGTATTAAATATCACCGTTTGTATAGATCCCAGTGACGTGCCGATCCACAATGTTGGCACAGGAACGGTATCTTGAGAAAATAATGTGTAACATGAATGACTGGAATATGAATAATTTGAAGAGAATTAACAGCAGGTTTATACCACTTTTTTTCGTGTACGAATCTGCGAAGGTAAGGCAGCTTATGGTTTCCGTGGTGATGTTCTCGAGCGACGACATACTGGAGCTCCTTGACCGTTGAAACGAACTGTCGTATTTGTCTACCCGACCAGCAGTATCCGAGAACAAATGGAAAATTAAGTACCAAACACACGATAATCAGCAACGTATTCTGACGAGCATGCAACATCTATCATCAAAGTACAACCCTGACACGTTTAGCGTTCTCTTCTTAACGGACCTCGCTAAAAAGAGATCGGTCAGAAGGTAAAAAATAAAAAGAACGTACGTGTATCAAGTAGTGACACACCAATGACAAGACTAGCGATCACAACAACAACAATAATAATAATAATAACAGCGACAGCAACAACAACATCTATCACGACTAGTATCTCTCTTGACAGGACAGTTCACAGAGTAACATCTTTCATTCGTTGCAACATTCATCAAGTTGATCGGGTGTGTAGATTTTTTCGTCGAATCGAAATGACATCGTGGTACATCGTAGACGTGTTATTAAATCGAACAAAATCGAACTCCATTGTTGTTCAGCAAAATTACAGTGATCTTAACGTTTATGTAGCGTTAACAAGTGAAAAGTATGTCCTAATATTGTGAATCATTCGTTTACTGTCATCTGTTTAAACTCGAGTACAGGAATCGAGCATAACTGTTCATAATTCTTGTTCGAGAAGAATTATTTTCGATTTTACACTCGATTCGGAAATTGTTGTGGACGACTGCTTATACCGGAGTATTATTTGTAGAATTATTGCACGTTCGACACAATTCCACACTCTCAAAGGCGCTTCAAAGCTCGAACATAATCCTCTGCCTTAAAACTTAAAACATACGGGTTTGAAATAAACATAGACAATTCACACTCTATAAGAAATGAAACTTTCAGTAGCAAGATTATGCAATTTGCATTAAAAAAAGGCATTCACCAACATCCCTGAACTCTCTAAAAGTCTCGCGTGCTCGGTATACGAGTAAGCACGCGGATGCAGAAGATTTTAATAAAAATCTAATCGTATTTCCTCAAAATGTTTCTACTAAACAGCTTGACAGGTTGTATTAATCTTGAAGAAATAAAATTCGTTTTTTTGATCAAAATCTCGTGCGCTTCGTACCGTGTTATCGTACACCGAGCAAGAAAACAAAAATAAGATTAATTGTAGTGTATCATTAGGCCACATCTATTAGAGGAAAGAAGCCAACTGAAAAATATGAGGCAGACAGATGGAAATTGGACAGATCGCGGAAGAATATTCGTCGTCAGAGGTGCAGAGTGAAAATTAGAGATCACGTAAATTCAATGATGTGCCATTTCGTGTTCTTGGAGAGAATGGTTTGATTAAGAGCGAAGTAAACAAAAGATACGATGCAGAATAGTAAAGTCTGCCGAAGTGTCACGTATCCACACTGAAATCAGCAAAGACCAGACAGTATTTGTTCATCGGACACAGTGGAAGAGGACACGACAACAAAGACCAATCTTGAAAACAACAGATAAAGGGTGAAAAGTATAAAAAAAAAGCAAAACAATATGAACACAAGATCAACTAATTTTCCGGTATATCTATTACGGACGAAATAAATAAACGAGAACGAAAAACACTGTTCAAGAGGTCTCCATTGATCGCAGCGAACCTATCGATAAAAGAATGGTTCTAGTTGAGAATGAAATGAAACCAACAGAGCGAAACGAAGAAAAAAGCGTTCAGAATAGAGTTAGACTGTCATTCAGTAACACAGGAAAATAAAAGGTAGTCGAGGATCTACGGTTAAGTTTAGTAATAGTAATTGTAGGTAGTAGTAAAAGGTATAATTCGTTTAGTGATACTACCAAAGCTGTTATACTGTCTGGTGTTGGAGAGGATATTCTGGTAGTTCAAAGAAGGTTGCGGAGTGGTCGAATAGCTTCGTATCTCGCCGCTACGGTGACTAGAGAACAACGAAGTCGTTGGAAAGTTGTTCAACGACGAAGAATCCAGTTCATAATGGCTGGTAGTTGTACTCAGACACTTCTGGAGCTTTCTGATGCCTTGAGCACGAGTCTGACGTGGCTCTATCGTTTGGGATTTGCGAGAACTTGCGTTAGAACCATTGGAATTGTCATCGGTGCTAGTTACTGTACTGCGAACAATCGATCGAGGGGTGCTGACACCACTACCCTCGCTATCGTAACCACCATCACCAGCAGCGTAATCACAGCTACTATTATCGGCGTTGTCACCTTTCTCACTACCACCAACCACCACCGTACCTCTTCGCGTTATCGGCAACATGCACATCCCGTTCATCTACAAATGAACGACAGATCAAAACACGGAAGAATGAATACCATCCACCTGCTCTCGAGTTCTATCCGTATAACCAACGTGTTCGAGAAGACTTATATTTTATTCTTGCGCTTCTAAACTACCCCTCGTCACTTTCTTCACCGTTGTATCCTCCTACATCCACAATGGTCTGAAATCGCCAGAAAAAAGAAAACATTCCTCTTTTGCGAAAAGTTCATTTTTAACCGACTTCGAAAAAGGAGGACGCTACTCAATTCGATCAGAGTATTTTTTTTTTTATGTATGTCCGCCGATTTTCTCAACTCGACTTACACTTTATATACGACTCTCGCAAGGTTATAATCATCCACGCATTGCGTGAATTGCATGTGTTTACAGCACACTGTGATTATTTAGTAAAAATGTATTATCGAGTTTGTAGTGAAATGTATTGATGCACAGAAAGGGTGTTTGCCATCACAAAAGCGCAATTTGCAACTGTCCATACGGGCAAAATTGCCTGTTGGTAAAATTCAAAATGAAATCACTGTTCAATCGAAGTGTTGTATGTAAATGTGGGGAGATAAACGTTGGTCGAAATTTGCATCGAGATATAAAAAGTTTTATGAATTGCCGTGTTCACAAGTGATTGCATGATGTGTTTACAAAGACGGAAAATTTTATTCTCTTGCCAATAAAGGTCTGTGTGCCAGAATACGTTGATGTCGATGTTAAGGACTTTGTTGTAAATAAAATATATTCTATTATTCAATTTATTTATTCAATTCAATTCAATTCAATTTATTCAATTTAGTTACTACCTTTTCTGTTTTATACGAGATGGAGAATTACTGTTAAAAATTGAGTCTAATACTCTAAATTATAAAAAAATTATTTTTGTGTAAATTCTTGTGTTCTTTTGACGGGCTAGAAGCTGATAAAGAATTAGGTGTTTCTGGTCATCTTGAACAAATTAAATTATCTACAAGTACAACTACATTAAAAATGATTCTCTTAATAAATTATTGAATCAAAAAGAGCAGATAACATAATTCGTATGTAAAATTTAATATAATTTATAGAGATAGCGATTTCTTCCCTCTTTTTAGCGATTTCAGACCACTGTGTGGCGAAACTTTCGATAAGGGAAATTATAAAACAAGGTGGCTTTCCAATAACATTCGGCTCACTCTTAAGCCTGAGGCATTATTTGATGTGATTAACGAATAAGTTCATGTGATTAGCATTTTACTCAGAGTAAGGAAGTTAATTTACTTAAAAAAATTAACTTTGCTAATTTACATCAAAAATCGATTTCGAGTATCTCTGTCTATATTGAAAGTAGAATTTTATCATCAAAATTTCAGGAGTTAGAAAAAGTTGTGACCAATCAAATTTAATATTACACGTTCTAAAAACTGAGAATAACATTGTTAAGAATGATCTTTTAATTTATATAAAATTTCTTGCCAGAAAATCAAACAATTGCTGTAAATTAAACGCAGTAGAAAAATGGAAACGAGTAAATATAATGCAGAATAAACTTCAGAATTCGTCACAAAAATTGAACTCATCTAACCAAAACGTAATTTACCTAAAATTTAAATTATCTACAGTTTATAGAGTATAATACAGTTTACGTGAACAATTTTAATATTTATAAAAATATGAAATACAACCGAAACCACATGAACTTTTTGAACCAGTTAAAATATTTCTAAGATGTGCATTGACCCGAAACTGATCGTTTCAGCAATTCCTGTGAAGAGTAATAACATAATATACACAGTAGCAATTTTCGAGTGTCGAAAGTTACGAAGATTTTCGTGACCATTAAATGAATGTTCAGTAATACTAGAGTACATTATAATTAAGTTCGGTTTCTTCAAAACTCCTCGGTGGCGTGCTTAATAAAAAATATTACACAATTTTGTAAATACTTCATAATTTCGTAAAAACGCTGATCTGCTTAACTGGGTGAAGTTAAAATGTTCATAAATCCGGCGAAATATCGCAGACGCTCCTTCGACCTTTTCTTCCGTTCATAGCTTTATCAATTTTAGACCTAAATATATATTAATTTAGCAATATTCGTGCTGGAACAGTGATCTTTAATCGAATGTACACCTTTCCTCGTAAAAATAAAAAATACTGCTGAAATTCCTAATAAATTCTGAAAACGCAGGTATTAAGCCAATTTCGAGATTAAAATTAATGTTTCCCTATTTTCTTGAAACGTGTAAGAAGATTACTTAAGATTAGAAGCATTTCGTTGAAATGTCATCTGAAAATGGCACAAGTCTCGTATGAAATGATTAAACGTGTGAAATTAGAATGTTTAACCCTTGTTCGTAGTTAGAAGAATCTGTTTAACTCTAACGTTCGCTATGTGGAATATTAGCATACATATGCAGAGTCCTTTATAGCAGTCAGTCAATATCAGCGAAAAAAAGGATTCTGATAAACACAACTGACAAAAGCGTTATCAGCTATACCCATCACAGACAAACATTATATTACGTCGAAAAAGAAGGAAACATGGTAGAAAAAAAAGTGATGTATTTCCGTCCTGTTGTTACTGATAATGCCGTAGCCATCTGTGTCGTTATTATTATTACTATTGCTACTGCGTGCAAATTATCAAAAAAATATCGAAAAGCTTCGAGAAAAGCGGTATTATACCGAGAGAAAGGCGTCAAAGACAACAAATCCTATGATTAAATGTTACTTTGTACACATACCAGAATGAGAGTAATCAGTGTTATACATACGTACTGTGCAGGGATGACAAGTTGGCATCCGGGATGGCACAGGGGCAAGAGGGGCATTCCGCTTGCAATATTTTCGACTGTGACCTTCCCGAAGCCTCCACCTTTCGTTTTTAACTGGCTGACGTGTATAATTTCTACATTCATGGCTTTCCTTAATTAACACGTTCTCCACCATTTTAAGACCCACTTTATTTTTTTTAATTTGATACTTTTTGCAAGACTAATGGTTTTCTGATAAAAAGAAACATTCTACGTACAGGGAGTTTCATTAACTCTACATTTCCGATACAAATGGCATTCAAGCTACTTGTAAATAGAATTTTGCTTTATAGAATATATCAAATTTATGAGTTGCATTAACTCTTTGCACTCCTACGTCGAGTGTGGCTCTACATCACATTTGTCTTGGATTTTATAAATAATTCGGATAACATTGCTGCAATATATATTTCTTATAATAAATGAAAAATATATTTGTCACGTACTGTAATACTTATTCAGAACTCCTTTCTTGATCTATTTCAGGAGTAGGTAAAAGAAATTATACTTCGTTATGATATACAATTATAATTCGTTCAGATAATGAAGTTGTAGAAACATAGAGATTGTCACATAACTCTTTCCTAAACAAGTGTTCCCTACCTCACTAAATACTGGATGTAACCCAATTTGCACACCCTGTACAAACCCTGTCTAAACACAGTAGAGAACGTGTTAAGAGGAAGTAGAGAAGTCTGTGACCACTCTTCAGTGTTTAAACTCTAAACTCTGCCACGTACAAGTTGTGTATCTTCCTATTCTCACTTAAGGAATAAGAGTTACACGAGTGGCAGGAAGCAGTTCTCCCTTATACTTCCCTTCACCGCAGAAGGCCGTAAGTACTTGCTGTACACACTCTACCCTTTATTAGGAAGAATGGCGATGTAGGGAAAGGTGCTCTTGCCACTTGTTACAGCACTCGAGACTTATCACGGATTATACCCAGTTTTCGTCAGACTTGTTCAAACTTAACAAGCAACTTGACTCTGGTCGTCTCGACGGCAACAAGTGTGTAAAGTAGAAATTCTCAAAAGGGCAACGCGGGCCACGGAGGACCGCTATCAAGATGATGGGCACACCAATAATTACCTCTTACAGTTCAACACCTCTTACAGTTCGACAGCTCTTGTAAATTGTTAGGCGATCACTCAGGAAAGGGAATAGGTAGATGAATATTTAATAAATTCAATACTCTGTTTCCTCTGAGAGGACATTTCAAATGGCAAAATTGAACTTTTGGAGTGCAAGGGATTAGAAGGGAAACGATTGCTAGTAGAGCAGCTGCATAAAGAGATTTTGTGTAAACTTTCTTCATGGTTCTGAAGGTATATTAATATGCTAGATTTTTTATCTTCAAAGACAGTGAAACTAACTCTAGATTCATCCATCTTCAAAGACAATGAGACTAACACTATTGGTAACGTCACTGACTCAATATCTCTGAGGTACACAATATCTCTAATAACTGATAGCAGTTGAACTGTGGTACAGATTTTTAGTAATTTCTCACAACTTGATAGCACTTGGGGTTTTAAACAGACGAGTCTTGAAACAGAGTAATCATCTCGAGATTCGTTCATGGTCACATTTTGAGGAACTGTATGTGATTTTTACATGTATATGTAAAGGACACGGATCCTCATACGGGACGATAAACATTGATAGTTAATATTTTAAGAGGATTAAAATAATTGTTCAAAGTACATGAGATCTACGTCTCGATCTCAATGTGACCATGTTTCTATTTCATATACGATATCCATTTCTACCAAACAGAGTACTTCTGTCTTGTCTTTGTAATGGCAGTCAAGGGGAATCTATAGGAGAAGTACTCGAACTAATTGGATCAGAGTTATTTCCGAGTGCCAATTTGCCATTCCTGCACAGTATATACATACGCAGCGTCTCCTACAAGTGTCGACATGAAATATAAGGATATTTCTTCAATTTTATAGAAATATGTTTCTAAATAGACTTCCATCGTTAACACTGAATATTATCAATTTTTTGATACAAGGTTTTGTATGAAATTCGTATAGGATGTATCATTTAAATCGATTTACTCGAATTGAATATCTTCGAAAAGGCTGACGATGCAAGAATGGATGCTGACAAAAATGATGTTTCACAGGGAAAAATTTCTGGTAAAACTTTCTTTTAGAAGAAATAAAGGTATTCTTAGTTTTTCTTTCTAATGAAATTACATTATATATACATACGTACTATATACATTACTTAGTAAAATTACGAACTTATTTAGTAAAGTACGAACATATGAGCTCATTAATTTCTATATGAACATAGTTACTTATAGCGAAAAATTAGTTTAGAAGATTTTTTGTATAACTTTTACCTGAAACCATTTTTCGTCAACATTTCCGAAGATATCTGAGTAGATCTAAATATCCTATATACATATTTTACATGTACTTTTTTTACTTAAAATGTTCCAAGTCTAAAATATGAAACCACGAAGTTGAGGCTGAAAGATATATTTTTCTTAATATTTTAAAAATAACTATCTCAAAACCGCGTGTTATTTAATGCGCAAGTTTTTCAAAACATTAAATTTCTTATAAAGTATATTAACAGTTAATTGAACATTCTTAAAGACTGTTAATTTTTATTGGCAAAAATTTGTCAGCGTAAATTAACGAGATACTTCGAAATTTTTAATTAAATTCTTCTAATAAAATGGAAGTTATATTAACAAAAGTTTGCAAGAAACGGGTATAAAATAATGATATTTTGTTCAGTGTTCTTAATTAATCAGTGCTCTAATCCCATCTTTAGACAATTTCATATTTTTTAAACCATAATTAAATTAGCATTGAAAGTTAACCATATTAAATTAGCATTGAAAGAATATTCAAAGTATTTAAATCAAGTACATTTGCTAATATAATACAAGACTAAGAATTGTTTTGTTTATATTTGTTAAAACTGCAAGTGACTCCACGTTTACAGTTTCCCGTGTACAAGATGAAGCTTTTAAAAAGATGTTCGTTGCCTCTAAAAGTGCAACAATCATGTTAGAAAGCTCAGAACAAGTAAACTACAATCATATTAGTCATCGATAAAAGCGGAACGTAATTTATTTCCGATGTCGTGAAAGAAAGGAAGTTAGCATTTTTAATACCGTAAAAGCAAGACTGCGAAAATTGAAGATACATATCCAATTACATAAATGGAAAGTTGATGTCGACAGAGATAGATCATGGAGAGTAAAGTGATCGTCGCATAAACCACATCTGAAGTACGTTAGAAAATCAAACAACGTATGAGACAACATTCAAATCTAAACTGCTGATTGTAAAACTTTAAATAAACCAGCAAATGTAGAGATTTGGGAATATAGAAATTTGAAGGTGTAGGTAGTTTGGAGAGATAGATATTTAGGAACTTTGCAATTTGAAGATTTGAAGTTTGAATATTTAGAAATGTGAGAGTTTGAGGATATGAGTGTTTGAGAACTTTAGATTTGGAGATCTGGGGATGTGGGAGTGCAGAAATTTGAGGCTAAAAAAATTTGAGAAACCACAAATTTCAGGACTTTGAAATTTGAGAATATAAGAATTTGAAAAACTTAATAATTTGAGAATTTTACAATTTTATGTGGAATTCTATAAATCAGAAAATCAGGAAATATAAAAGTATAGTAAAACTTTGAGGTTTTAAAGAATTAGTTTGAGGCTACAGAGATTGAAAAATTTGAAAATATCAGAATTATACAACTGTCTACTTCATAAATTAAAAGATTTAAAGACTTTGAGAAGTTGTGAATTTGTAAATTTAAAAATTGAAAATTTGAAACTTCGAACACTTGAAACCTTAAACACCTATAAATTAAGAAAGTTTCAAGTTTGAATATGTGTTCTTATATAAAGAAAACCTATGTTGCACCCGAATGTACATCCTACAGCGTACATCCTACATTTTGCATGCTGTACTACATGCTACACGCTATAGGCCGCACGCTACACCCTACATCCTACGATTCGCACACTGCATGCTGCACTCTACATCAGTGATGGGTAATCGCGTCTGCAAGGAATATTTCTAAATTTCCAACTTCCAAATTAATAAATTGTTACTTTCGTAAAATAAAAAAATAGATATCTCTATATTTTCGAATTCATTAATTAAAAAACTGTATACTTCCGAATTTTAAAATGAGCATTTCAAAATTTCGAAATTTGATATCTCCGTATTTTTGAATTCGTTAATTATAATATTTGATATTTCTACGTTTCTGAATTTCTAAATTAAAATATTTGATACCGTTCCTGAATTTGTAAATTATAAAATTAGATATTTGTACATTTCTAAATAAAAACATATTTAAGATTTTAATATATCTACATTTTTAAGGTAAATTACAATTAAGAATTGGTAAATTACAAAATTCGATGCATCAACATTTAAAAATTCACAATTTCCATATTTTTTAATTTCTAATCTAAAAAATTTGATATATCTTCCGAATTTCCAAATTTGAACAACGCTCGTTTAAAAAAAAAATCTTTGAAAAGTTGAAAAAACTGAAATTTTCACGAATGTCCATCACCTCATCACTGCATGCACCGTGGACACCGGTGTTCGTGCCGAGCCTCGTATTTCTTAACCCTATCTTAAAAAATGCTATGTGCTGCACAAAACACGCTACATACTACACATTTAACGTTACACCCTATAATCCACACACTACATCTCACTCTCAACGTTAATCATGTAACCCTACCTAACTCAGACCTATCACAGTTGTGTCCCAAAACAAGGGTGCTAAACACCATACAATAAGCTTCAACTTTCTTTTGAAACTAGGAGAGATTCACTCTACACATTTCACGTTTTCTTTTCTTCGAATTTATCCATGCTTCATCTATAAAATTGCACTTTCTGTATTTTTTCTTTTAAAATAGTGCTTATTGTTTATGTCTGGGATATACAGAAAGAATGCTGGATGGGTTTACTCTAAACTCTAAATGTTATATTCTAACTTCTATCATCAATTTTTGCGATTTATGCAATATACAGACTGCGCTAAGTTTTGGACCTCATAGTATATATCCTACAGTTGCGTATTATACGATGCAAAGCGAATTTGCTATGTCCAGGGAAAATATGATAACTAAGGTAAAGGAGGAGAGAGTAATTTTCACTTATAGATATTTAGTTAATAGGTTTATAAATTTAGAACTTTAGAAATTTAAAGATTCAGAGTCTTGGAAATTTGAAACTTTGTGAGATTGTACAGTGTTGGTATGTAGAGACTTGGTAATTCGGAAAGGAGGATAATTTAAAAATTTGGGATTTAAAAAGTCTGAGAATTTCGAAATTTAGGAATTTCAAAATTTGGGAATTTTTAAGTTTCGGAGTTTGGGAATTTGAGAAATATGAAATTAGGTAACTTCAACATTTCCAAATATGGACATTTAGAAATTTGAAGACACAGAAATTGAGGAATATGAAAAAATACCGAAATTTGAGAATTCAAGAAATTTAAAGTGTTAAGCATTTCGAAATTTGAGTATGTAAATTGAAGTTTTGGGAATTTCGAAAGTTAGCCTACGAGTGTACGCTACATCGCACCAACAGCTGATTCAATCCAAATGATCCATGAATTACAATTACACGAAACCACAAACCTAAGACTAGTTATCATCTGTTTTCAAAGAAGCTAATACTAAATTAAAACAATGAAAGTTTGGATGTTAGATACAGCAAACAACATCGGAAATCTCCAGTTTATCAGAGCTTTAATAATAAGAAAACTACCAAAACAGCAAACAAAAAATGTAGATAAAACAAATATATTTACTATATATGTATATTAAAAAATGCTCTTCTACTGTTGAATTCATAGACTACACACAATAAAGAATTTATCATAAATATCATAAGGTAGCATCTAATTTTTTTTTAATTATCAGTCTAGTATATAACTTTAGGATATGCAAATAGTTTGCAAAGTTAACTAATAGTTTGCAAGTTTAACTAAATCACTGTCTTAAGCATCTACATTATAACAATTTAATAATTACAGATTGATATATAACTTTCTTCACAAAGATATAAAAAATATATTTAATTAAATATTTCGAAGTATAGTTAACTATACATTTGTAGTTCATGCTGACATACTTAATACAGATCTTACAGCAATTTGTAAGAAATACATATGATTCCAAAAATATTTTTTTAATAAATTGATATCTTGAAAAGCTGCTAACGTTAATAAATTCTTAATTTAAAAACAAAGAATTGTTGATTAGTTTAAATAATTCTTAGGGTGAATAATTTTTGAAATATTGAGAACATGTTTGCCTTTTTCAAACTTTTTAGTAGTATATAATAGTATATTGTTTTTTAGTAGTATATAATATACTACTTCTTTACGTGTATGTAAACAGATAATATAACATATAATGTATAAACAGTTATTATTCTATAAATTCTTTTCAACCGATTAGTTATTGCCACAGTACTTCAAAAATATGTAACAAACACAATTTTAAAATTTGTTCATAAAGTTGTTAAAATTCTAGATAAAGTATCTCTTAAACTACTCCGATAAAAAATGTGAATACTTTTTCATATGGAATTACGTTGATTGATATATTAAAGAATACATTGCTCCATTAAAAAAAAAATAAAGTTGGTCTTTATATGTACTCTACGCTTTCATGTACTAAAATCGATTCATATCAAATTGAAATTATTTCATTCTTATTGAAAACGTGTTCTGGTATCATGAATTTTTGAGATATTTCCACGGATCGTTTTCAATGGAAACCCTGTATATCAGTGAATAGGTGCACGAAGTATCAATATCACGATTCATGAATTCAAAACAATAGCACCTAAAGATACACATAAAAATTTACTCCCAAATAATTTTTAACATAAAAATTTTTACAGCTTGAAATTTCTTTTCAAATACAAGAACAGAGAACTGAAGGTTGCGTCTTGTAGCTTTTATAAATGGTGGACAAGTGGAAAAGAGATGACGCTATTTTGATATTGATAAACGCTGTTATAGTTTTCAGATTTGAAATTTTATTTTATATTTTCAATATTTCAGTATTTGAGATTCTATCGTTTTTTAAATAATATGTACAGTTTATAAAGTGACTTATTTTTGCAGCGTGTAAACTGATACTGCTATGAATTTTTATGAACTCATGAAAACTATTTGTAATTTGTAAATTTGTATAATGTACAAATTATAAGAAAATTGTCGTTTGCTTGAATGAACATACTGATACTGATTGTATTTAGCTTAAATTGTAGAATTATGCAGCTTTCTTCTCAGTTTCTATCCTTTGTCTAGCATCGTTGATTAAGACTTCTAAGAAAAAATTGTACAGTGTTATATTTGGAAACTTATACACGTTTCTAAAATTTGTAGTTTGTCATATAAAAAAATTCGTAAATAAATAAAAATTAACTATCTGAGAAATTAAGTAAAAAGAACCAGAACAAGTCATAATCCTTAAAATTTATGTAGCTAAAAAGTTGGACTATTTTCCTATAAAATTGGAGTCTTGAAAATTTCATGACGACACGTGTGAGACTTTACACTTGAAAATGGGATGATCAGGAACATAAATACTGTCAATACCACCGGTATCAGATCTAGTAACGTCTATCGAATACACACACACAGAAGTGAACAATGCGAATAACTCGAGATTACCTATAATGTCTAAATAAACTCTCAAAAGGAAAATGTACTTTTCTCTCGGTGATAAAGACAACTTGTCAAAATGTGAAAAACCTTATGTTTTACCTGAATCAACCTTGCTGTCGGGGAAGACCGCAAAACTGATTTGAACCTGAAAAAGTGTTAATGTAGAATCTCTTTACATTCAATAACAGATTGCTTACGCTCAAAGAATATATGATCGATTTCTTGGGTCATTTTGGATCGAAGAAAGTATCAAACGTTGTTATCTGTCGTTTTAACATTCAATATAACACTCCTTTTTGCTTTTTAATACGGTTGGTGTCTGTACAGGGTTTAAACGAGTTCAACATAAATTCAGTCGCAAAAAAACAAACTCACACGATGGAATTATTTTTAACTACGCATTCCAGAAACTCGTTTTGAATATACAGATGCTGTTACACAAAGGTATCTTCTACGAACGAACAAGGCATTTGGGGTACAAGCTGTTGCAATACAAGGGGACTATATGTATATTGTTGCGTGTGATACAATATATGTATATACACACCATATAGAATCATATATCGTTGCCTGTGACGATGTATGGTTATATAGGATGATCTACCAAAAATGAGACATCTGAATATGTTTTTAAATACAAAATTATGAAAACATCTATCGATGTGAAGTACAACTCCAGAGGATAGGTTGATAAATTATTTTCTTTATTAAAATTTTTCAGATATGAAGAACGCTGTATTTCTTAACAAGAATATTTTTGCTGCCACAAAATTTAAAGATGAGCTCCTCTAATTCTACTCACGATTTTTCTGTTTTCAAAATTTGCTTTACTAATATTTATTGTGTACTTCATACCCCACAAATATTGTTCTAAACTTTTTTACGTAACTTTCAATATAAAATTCAATTTTGACTTCTTTGCATTTGTAGTAAAAATTTGTTCTTTTCTACATTTATTTCGTTGAATTTGATATTTTAACAACATTGTGGTAACAGAAATATAACAATTTAAAAAATATAGTAATCTTCGAATTTCAATAAATATTAATTCTTTATCGAGGCATTTGGCTTAATAATAAAAAAGATATAATTTCACTATTTTGTCTGTAAGAAAATATTTAGGTGTTCTATTTTAAGTGTACCACCCAGTATATTAATCCTATTTTTAACAGTGTCGAAATATTGGAAAATAGCAATCAGAATCCATTGAATTCCATCTTGAATATGTTGCTGTTGGAAAGTTATGTGAATGGGTAAATCCCATGTAATGCTATGGACAGAAAAAATTTCAAGTTTATCGTCGAATGAAGTATTTTAAACGAAGTGAATATCAACGTTGATTATTTGTTAACTCAAGTGGATCATTTCAGTTTGTTATAAACATTAATATAAATTCATGTGATTAATAGTAGTAATGAACTGTGTATAAAATACAGTGTGAAATTAAAATGGAATATACATTCAGAACGTTTTTGTTTATTGAATATAGTAAAGAGTATTTAAAGGCTATGAAAAGTTTATTCCATTATATGTATAATTTAAGAAAACAGGAGGTCTAGAACAGTAATGGGTGAGTCTGAAATTTTATAAACTTCTAAATTCCTAAATTGGCAATTTTGCAAATTACTAAGTTTTTAAATCTGGATATTTGAAAATTTTTAATTTCTATAATTTTTTAAATATCCAAACTTATCATTTCTACATTTTCAAATGACCATATTATAAATTATCAAACTTCGAAATTTCTAAACTTGGAAACTCCATAAATTTATATCCTCATCATTTCACGTAAGAAATGTATGTAACTACACTCAAACTTAAAATACTCAAACTTAAATACTCAAACTCTTCACTAGTGAATTTGTCAACCCATCACCGTTCTAGACAATATTTATTCAGAATATCTATAATCCCTACAGTTTCATATACCTTTTTATAAACCACATAAAACACAATTGTACGAGTCAATAACTCGATAGTACTAGTTTCAACAGCTTCACTCCGGAAAACAAACACGAAAGTCATAAAATATATTGTCAGATAAATATTTAACTTCAAAAACATTTGTTCATTACGGTATAAAGAATTCATATTTCTCCTGTATATTATTCAACTATTTTCATTAAAATCTTCAGATAATAAATTAATACAACGCAGAGCAGAAAACGTACGAAACTTTATTTCCTACAGTCAAGTATAAAGATAATAATATAGAGTATAATATATAATATATTAAAGTCTTATGTAAAGTTTCAAAAGCATACAAATTTTTTTTTAAATAGTTGGTGAAATTTATTAAAATCATTTTTCATTGTTGCTCGTTTCACTATGTTTAAACATCTTCTTCGTAGCATTATATGTAGATTTAGTTAAAAAATATTTATTTTATCTTGATTTATTAACACTAACGTACCGGCACATAATGCAGAGACATACTTTTAAATTAAAAATAGAAAAATACAGAAATAAATGGTAAAACATAGAATGTACACATCAATTCTTTATCTCCATAAAAATCGACGTAAATTTCAAGAAACGTACAGTAACAAATTTTGTAATTAAAACAAGAAATGAACGGTTATTGAACCGGTTTGATATCAATGTTAAACTCGATATTAATGTTTGAGATTAATTTTAAACTAAAACAACGAATTTGAATCGCCATTTGAGTGTGAAGGTTTTATTCTCATTTATAATTGGATTTATTCTGGACTTGTTATATGTAAATTTTAATCCCCCGTTCAAATTTCTTATGGATTTCAGACTAATTGCATAAATGTCATATTAACATAAATTCTACAGAAATTACAGAAATGGTGACTAACACTCAAAATTACATAATAAACAATTTTATTTCGAGTATATCAAATATGAAAATAATTAAATGAAAAAAAGAATGAACGTTAAACGAAAATAACAGAGAAATATTGTTTTTGAGAAAATTTAGAAATTGATTATGCATAGTTGTTGATTATTGAAATTTCTGTGTTTAACAGTAATTGTCGATGTTCATTTCGAGAATTTACGTGTTGATCGTCCAGTGATAAGATTGTATTTAGTGGTTCTTTTGAATTCTGAATTTTGGAATATGGGAACTTGACAATTTAGGGATTTGGAAATTTAGGACTTTGATAATTTGGGAATTTGGAAGTTTAGAAATTTGAAAAGTCGAAAATTTAGGAATTCGATACTTTAAGAATGAGGAATTTGTGGAGTTAGAAATTATGGCACTGTAAAATTTAGAGAGCACCAAATCAGAAAGTTTGGGGTTTTGAAAATTTAGGCGTTTGAGTATTTGAAAATCTGAAAGTTTCAGGACTTGAAAATCTCGAAATACAAAGATGGAAAAATTGGAAGAAATTGGAAGGAGTTTAGAAATTCAAAAATTTGATAATCTGAAAATCTAAAAATTGTAAAAATGAAAGATTTCAAAATTTTTAATTTGACAAACTGTATGTAACATAATTTCAATTAGTTCTGTATTTTGGAAAGATGAGAATTAAAATACCTTTCGAAATCTCAAGGGCAGATTTCCATACACAGTCAAGTTTCAGGAGTGGAATAATCCACAATAGATCCATAGATCCATAGCCCTAACATTGTTTAATAACAAATAATTCTAAATTATTTTTCTGAAAATAACTTTGAAGAATTCTTCGAGATGTTACCTCGACCTAACAGCTCCTGTACTAACTCATAACTTTAGGATCGAACGTATTAAAGAAGAATCCTACTCTTTTCAACGTACTCTGCATACCTACACATCGCTGCATTCTAATTTCCCTGCATTTAACCCTTATTCAAATGAAGTATTTATATCAATAATCAAAATTGCAATGTATTTAGTATTATCGCAATTACTATAAAAGAGTACAGTTTATCCTTAAAGTTTCCAAAAATTCTCAATACTGAAAATTTGTCAACATTAAAAATTATATACTGAATTATATTTATAATTAAACGAATAACGATGAGGTAATTTTTAACGAATGAGGGTTAAAGGTTGATAAATTTAATTTTCATCGAATGAGGGTTAAAAGTTGATAAGTTTAATAGTTCCTTACAATTCAACAATACGATTTCGAATGGTCCTAAAAATTGACTGACTCTTATATCAGACTCTACATTTTCTTATGAATCATAAAAATTTGATGTTTATTCCACATAACAAAATATCGCGTTTAAATAAAAAAATTAATGATGAAATAAATGTTAAAAGAAAAACTAAAATAAAAAGAATGTTTACTTCCAACGTTTTTCTTCAAACATTTAATTTCGTAAAAAGTTTATTTGTCACAGTATCGATTCTTATGAATTAAAAATTTTTTAATTAATTTGTGATGTATAATTCATTTTAAATTTCTTTAGATACATAGTCTGTTATAATCTTGAACAGAAAATTGAAAAATAAAAGTTGAATTTATAAAAAATTCGTATTTATATCACAGATCCGATAGTCAGTTGAAAATAAATCTACTCGATAAGAAGAAAAACGAGGTGAGAGCGGCATCAAAAGTTATAAATGGAACTTGAGATGATCAATATATGTATACTGTCAATACATATTTCGATATTGTCAATATTATTGAACGTGTGAGGAAAGGTATTGACATACTGTCAATATTTAAGTACCGACTAGTTTGTTGGAAACCGAAGTACTATTTCTTTCTTAAAATCGGATTTATGGTATCTTGAAATTAGAGTTGTCAATACATATTTAACGAAGAAGATCGATTTAACTAAATTGACAAAATTGATTGGTAATAATCAATGATTGTATTAACGGTATACAGGGAGTTTCATTAACTCTGCACAGCATGATTTCCATTACTATTAATAGTACTGACAATGTTCATATTATTAGTATTAATAGTACTGACAATGTTCATATTATTACTATTAATAGTACTAAAACAATGTCCATATTATTACTATTAATAGTACGGACAATGTTCATGTTATTACTATTAATAGTACTAAAACAATGGTCATATTATTACTATTAATAGTACTAAAACAATGGTCATATTATTACTATTAATAGTACGGACAATTTTCATATTATTATTATTATTAATAGTATTAAAACAATGTTCATGTTATTACTATTAATAGCACTAATCTTCATGTTATTATACAGGGTGTCTCACAACTAGTGTAGGTCCCTGAAATGGGGGTAGCTGTAGTAAGGAAAAGCGCGGACCAATCAGAGCGCGAGGATTACGCCCCCGCAGTCATCATGCTTGAAGGCGTCGCTCTCGCGTCTGCGCTCTGATTGGTCCGCGTTTTTCCTTAATAATTCAAAAACGAAGCTTCAAACCCCATTTTCGCAAAGAGAAATCTTATTCAGAATCACGTCAGCTATCCCCCATTTCAGGGAGACTAGCTGTGAAACACCCTGTACTACTGATAGTAATAATAGCAACATTAAGGAATATTATTAATACTATTATACGAAAAAGAATGAATTGTTTGAAGCACTTTTTATCGAGGTAATATTCTTCAAAATTTCAAAGCTTCTTTTTAGAATGAAAATGTATATATTTATATCTTCAGATTGTTATAATTAATTCACTGGAATATAATATAACCTTCACATGATCTACTGAGAATGATTTAAAGTACAATCTCAACATGTACTTTGATGCTAACGTACAATTGTATCTCTAAAACAATTGTCTATTCGATCTCTATTTATTAATATTGTTTTACTTAGTACATACTGCCTTATAAACCATTAATTCTTTAACTCTCCACATTTTAATTCTTTAACATTCTAATTCTCAAAAAACTGACCATATCAATAGAATGTTCTATATGAAAATATGTTTTGAACATTGATGCTTCCCCTTCAAACCAAACAATTCATTTCTAAAACATTTTATAGTATTAATAGTAATGAAAATGTTCTGTCACAGAATTATATCCTCCATATTAATCGTCTGAAATTCCCTCAAAATTCAGCATGTCTATTTAAAAACCAATATGTCCAATGAAACCGCACCTCTATATTCCTTACTCTTAAATAACTTATGACAAAAAAACATTGGTTCTCACAGTTCATCACAATCCATTTAAAGGAAAGGAACATAGAATAGAAAGCTCTTTTCGTTGACCATTACTGGTATCGAAACAAAATCACGTAGCAATATTTCTATATGATAACAGTGGCGTCAGTCATGCACAGATGGCGAAATTGTGCTAATTAATCGAAAGGAGAAGCTCAACACTTAGCATCACGGTTAGTTTTACTTGGGCAAGCTCTTTCGGATTTTAAGGTTAACAGCGATACGCACATAGTCACACCGACTGCTTCGTATTTCAACACCTTAGTTGCAAGAAAATCTTTCTTATAGACCTGCCGACTTATTTACGGTTCTAACTCCGAATTATTTCTTTAAGATTTATTTTACGAATATACAGGTATGGGTAAGTATTGAATTTCAAGGAACACGACAAACTCGAATACGATTCTTATGAAGTCTATATGGAAGATAGTAAGATAGTTCTTTGTGAAAGAAAAATAATTTTTCATAGGTTGTCGTAAGAGAAGGAATGCTCGTAAGAGGAATTTTTCATTTTTATACTCGACTATTTTCTCTCACTCCTTCATCTTCAGGTTAAGATACAAAACCGAAGCTGAAGCTTGGCATAAATTATTCTTTCGTGGCTGTTTAGATTTACATATTAAGAAATAAGTGGTTTTAGAGCCAACTGTGAGGGCTACTTCAATATGGAGTGAGGACTACTTTAACCAATGAAAAAATACAGTAATTGTTTGCTTTAACAAAATCTCGATAACGATAGTTCAACGATAATATGCCTAAAGAAAAATTTAGACTTGACAACATATTTCAAGATCATCGAAATCGATGAGAAATTACTAAAGTAAATTATCGATAACATGTAACAAATAGTGTCTGAAGTATCAATAGTAATGAACTATCACAAATAGTGACGAACTATCTTCCATTTGGGTTTGAGCATAATCATCGTATAGGAGTTTAGTAAGTTCCTTTGATATGTGCCCACACCTGATCTACGAGCATCCTAGGCCTCCTGTAGAACTGAAATAAAAAGAGAACAGGATGGTCGAAACGTAGCAGAGTTCTATCGATTCGTTGGGACATCGTCGATTATAACGGGTTAATCACGCAAAAGAAAAACACTATCTGGTTAATTAAAATGCTCATTCACACCTACGCTTTCATTCGCATGTTACGTTTATACTCTAACACGAACGTCACGTCACTAAATACACACGGACAACACTAACTCTCTTCTACGCTAATTTAAAACACTTACTGAATCGTCTTATTAGATTGCAGGTGAAGGATTCGGGGGTGACGTTTTCCTCGCACCTTAGATCACAAATCGTCGGGTCGTTTTTTGGAAACTTTAAATTTGGCACCGACAACAAGCGACCCTCTCTTTTCGCTTGCTTCATCTTCACGATTTTCTTCAATCTCGGAGGTTTCAATTCGTGCTCGGCTAACATTAGATTACCAGGGCGTACGAGTTCTGCTTTTTGCTGGATTTTGTCGTTTTGGAATTTAGGTAGTTTCGTATTGTCTCCTTCGATCATCGGACTCTTCGCTTCTTGGTTATTCGGGCTCTCATGGTCATAGCTCGAGTCTTCTGATGTTAATGAGGGGTCGGACTCGACCGGGGATAACGAACTCGCGGTTTCGTTTAGATTACAGTAAAAAACGGAAGATTTCTGACCAATACAATCGCTGCCTACCTGTTAACAATGGGGTACTTGTATATACTTTTCAGGCCTGTAAATTCGCGGTTTTCGACACAGAAGATTAAACCGTCAATTTCGGAATTGTACAAATGCAAGATTTTTATATTTTTTTCGAATTACAAGGGATTGTATGAAGAATTACGCATCGATTTCACTAAAATGGATCTGGCATCAACACATATGATATTTGCATTTGGTCGTTTACGTAAATAGTTTGTACAATTTTTGACAGAATAATATGGCATTTTACAATGTGGAATTAAAAAATAAAACTCGCTTTGATTAAAATTCCGATCTAGTTCAAATATTGATTTCAAGCTTGAAAAGTGTTTTTCTGTAATTTTCGATGAAAAAGTAATTTTTTCTTATTACCACTGCTCTGTTTATTCTTCTTCAAAATGTATCTTTTATTAATTTTTTTCTGTTTATCATTTCTAAAATTTTAGTGAAATCAATGTGTGGAATACTCATATAATCTCCTTGCAAAAGAAAGAAAAATATAAACGTTTCTCGAAAAAAGATGTTTGACCCCCTGTGTTAAAAATGTTGAACGAATGAATTTAAAATGTTTCATTATACTATTCAAATTTTGTTAAATTGCTTATTAAAAAAAATAATAGAGAATCTAATGTAAGTATAATATTTCTAGAAAAACTGTTAGTAACTTTTTTTCTCCAATATTTTAGAATAAACTGTTATGAACGTTTCAGTGGCTTCCAGTTAATAAAAACCAACTTATCTTTTTTTTTTCAAAATAATAAACTACAGAATACGCTACAAACGAAGAAAGCCATAAACTTGAAAACTGCTTCATCTAAAATCTCTTATAATGCATCTTCAACCCTTTTCGGTCGAAAACGTAGCTAAACTGTTTTTTTACACGTTAAACTTTTTTTATATATATCAAGTTTCAGTTATTCAACTGTTTTGTAGATGTAAATTTAACAAAAAATATATTAATATATTTCGTGCTGTATCTAGCGTGCTTTGTCATTAGTGAATGCAAAATTACACTCTGAAAAATATTCAATATTCTGATATCAAATTTTAACGCATGTGCAGCTCATTTGACAAAGTGATTAATTACGTAAAACACGAAGTAGTAAAACTCGGTAAAAAATACATGAAGTGCATAAACACTGTAACAATTTAATCTGCAATATCCTGCCACTCTATTGTTTATAGTTTCATTTCTAAATAATTGCAACTTTGTTATTAAAATAGAGCAAACAAAATTGCTTAAGTATAAATTTTGTTAAATTGTTTAAAAAGTATATCTTTAATGATATCAAACTAATTTTATATATTCTGTTACAAAATAATACTGCATCCTAAATTACTGAATTTCAAGTACGCTCTTATGAAATTACTTTACGATCAATATCATAAAATATTCGATATTGTTCTCCTACTTTCGTCAATATACAGGGTGTTGTAACTTGTATGCATTATCTGTTTCATGAACAAAATGTAAGCTTCTAAAATTGAAACTCGTAGAAAACTTTGGTTGTATATCGAGTGGAAGGGTACTGTATGGAGTTAATCACTGAAGTTTTTAAATAGCACAAAACCTTTCATTTAGTGTGGTTAAACTGCTAAGAAAAACAGTATCACAAGTGTTTTAATTTAAAAATTGTGGTTAATCACTTTGCTCATTCAACATCAGTGTATAAAACGACTCTATACGATAAATTCGACATGCAAACGACAAAACGTTGCACGAAATTTGTTAATATTAAGTAGTGTTACTCAACTACCTTGTCACTCAATCGAAAAAGGTTAAATCTGAATTTTGTCTGTATTATTCAAAGCTCTTGTATCACCTTAAAATATTCAGGAAAATGAATTGTTCAAAGTCAAATAATACTAAAATATTCTAATATTTTCTGCGTAAAAACGTAAATACTAGAATATTATTCTTTGTGAGAATATTTGTTAAGTACAGAATTTAAGATTCCAAATAAAATTTGTATAAATTCTACTTTTTCGAGAAATAATTTTAGGTGATCAAGTTATCTCACTCTCTACTCGTAACAATTTGTAAAAGTATTAAAAATCATACAAGTACCCCATCCTGAGACGTGACCAAAGTTGGCGTGAAAGTACTTTTTATTTTCAGATCAACTTTGCTCAGCTGCCTTTTCAGGCTGAATCCTTTCCATCCGTGATTCTTCGCGTATTCCTCCTCGTTCGTTGTGCCTTTATTCACTTCATTCACAGATTCCTCTGTGCTTCCTTTCTCGTTATTGTTTCCGGTTTGCTGCTCGCCTCGAAGTGAACATTGTTGTGCCTGAGAATGTGGAGCAGTGTCCGCTACCATTGCTAACAAGCCTTCAGATTCCACGGTAGAGTCTCGATGAGTCTGACGAATTCAACATGGTGGATTTTTGCATAATAAATCAGTACTGAACAACGTACAATCTTAATCTAATATCCTACAAGCAGATCATCGTAGAAATATTTACACTAATAGCCAAAATCGTTTTAACCACTTTACAGACTCAAAATTACATTTTACAGTATACAAGTCACATTGTATTAGTAAATAATATTCTGGAAAAAATGATTTCGTTAGTTTTGCACCTCACCGTAATGTACGAAATAAAATTAAAAATCGATCATCAAACGGAGAAATATCGCAAACGCATGGTCACTTGTCACTTCCCAAAAGAACAGTTGATTATAAATACAGAAAAGGGAAGATTATCTCTCATTTAAAATTAATATAATAGATGCCTAGGATGCTCACAGAAACTTATACAAACGTTTCAACTTCTGCAATATTTTTCTATTACCTTAACTTTTTAGTGAAATGGGACAAATTTCAATATTTAATATGTATGTTGTAAGAAAATATTTTAGGCCACAATTTTTACTGTAATTAACACAGTCCTAATTTTGTGTTGTCTAAGTAACATCAATTCTGAAAAATAATTTCTACCGCGATGTTAAAGTAATAATTTAAAAATATCTTCTTTCCAGCTTTGTGCAATAAACCAAAAACAAACACGGGCTGTTTGATAAAATGGGCTATGAAATTCACTCATTTTTTAAACCATAGTTGCCTATGAAGTTAGGCATGAATCGTGATAAATTGTGGTAAAGTATGTAGAAGATGCCTAGTCGACCTATTTAGTACAAGCTTTCCGCCTCCTTTCAGGATAAACATTATCGACGGTGTAATATGAGCTTTGGTAATTGACTTTGCTGGCTTATACTTTGAAAAATCACTTTGCTGGTTTATACTTTGAAAAATCACTTTGCTGACTTATGGTACTTTGAAAATTCAATTGAGTTATAGGAAATTTAGATGTGATCCATTATAAAGAAAAATATAAGGTAAATTATAAGGAAGTTACTTTTTACTCTTTCTCTGTTGGATGTATTCATCTGAGTGTTCATAGTAAAATTACCATTTATATTACTTTTATTGTAAATTAAGATTAGGAAGATTTGGGAATCTATAAATTTCAAATTTGGAGATTCAGAAATTTTTGAAATTTTGGATCTAGGGATTTCAAATGGTTGACATTTTTGGAATGTGGGAATTTGTAAAGATCTGGAAATTTGAGAATTTGAGAGTTGGAGAGGTTAGGGAATTTGGAAACTTGAGAATTTGAGAATTTGAGAGTTTGAGAGCTTGAGAATTTGAGAATTTGAGAATTTGAGAATTTGAGAGTTTGAGAATTTGAGAGTTTGAGAGTTTGAGAGTTTGAGAGCTTGAGAATTTGAGAATTTGAGAATTTGAGAATTTGAGAATTTGAGAATTTGAGAATTTGAGAATTTGAAAGTTTATTAGTTTAGGAGTTTAATAATTTATAAATTACTGAATTTAAGGATTTAAAAATGTGAAAATGTGAGTATAAAAATTTGAAAGCTTGTAAATTTGGAAATTTTAGTGGACGTCAAACTAATCAACTTGTGAAACACATGTTCCGTTCACAATGAATTAACTAGAAATAAAGAGCAATTAATTAAGAACTCTATCAAATACTCAATATGATCCCATATCGGTTTGACATTGATTCTTCGAAGATGTAGTCTGAGATCGAATTTTTCTAAATGAAATTGGGAATCAAACACTCTATTTAAATATTTTACAAAATCATTTTCTATCAAGTTTAAGTAAATTTTAACTAAAAAAAATAAATAAGACAAAAATTATATAAAAGAACAGAAATATTAAGAAAATATTTTTGTATAAAAAAAACAATATACAAAGTACATAACAAAGTTAGTATAGTAAATATACTATACTAAATATAATATACTATACTAATATATAATAATATCAAAGTTTAGTACATATACCATATTACTTAAAAAGTATAATTAACTGTAAAGATGGCACAGCAAAATAGTCTTCTTTTTAATAATTATGTAAATTTAAGTTTTAGCGTTAATTCTGTGATGATTTATTTAATCTTCATTTTATCGAAGTGAGTTCAATGGACTCGCACACCCTTGTTCTTTTTTAATTATGTCTAAATATATGTCAACCTACTCAAGCCTAAATATAGCTCAATAATTATGGTTTTAGAAGATATTAATTACCACTTTTTTAAGTTACTTGTAAAAAACTGCATCTACACAGTATTATAATACAGAGTACTACGTTTAAATTATGGTTTAAGGATTAAATTCCTGCCAACGTTACGATTACAAGTCTATGTCAATTAAAACCTTAATTCATACGTTATCCAAATGCTATTATACATTGTACACATTGATTACACCTAGTCTGCTTAAAATTTGTAAAATATAAAAATGCTTATAAATTTTTCAGAATCTGAACACGTACGCGTTAAATTTCTTCTTCGCGTCAAACTTTTATAGAGATACAAATTAATAAAAATATTTTCAATCCAGTGCATAAAATATTTAAAAAAAAATGCATCAACTTTTTAATTCAAAAATTAAAAAATTAGTATGAACTATGTAGAGTTTTTTGAATATCGCTTATGAACTAGAAAATGAAATCGGTGTCGACATAATCGGGGAAGAATTACGTCAATAATTTTATAAATACGATCATCTAATTTAAAGATGTGATCAAACAGATAAATGAGATCAACTCAGCCTACTATATGTACATTATTTTGATAAACTCATTAATATTTAATCAGATGAAATTACCAGTAAACCTCCAACATCAATTATTAAAAAATATACTTTCATAAACTACGTACATATTTATTTCGACAAAAATAATATTCAAGCTTCTAAAGTCGCATCTTATTTCAAGCCTAACTGTATTTTATTTTTAACAAATTTTTCAATTAATATTCTTTTCCTGGGAAAAAGGTAAAGCAAATTATCTAGCATAAATAACTAGCAGAGTTACCAGCGTACGAAATATTCCAAAGAATTTTGGATGAATACTTCAAATATATTCAACGTATCTAATATGAAGCGAGTACAATTTTGGAATTCAGTATTGATTAAATCATTTACTGTACGTACGTATGTATGCATGTTTCTTTAAATCACCTGTTACGATCGTCATAATGCTGTCATTTATTGCTGTGATTATCATTTGAAGCTGAAACATTTCGTAATTCATTATTAGAAATGTAAAGACATATCTGTACGTTTGTGACATCAAATTATATTAATATTTTTCCAACTTACTCTAAGTTTTTACCGTATACTGCAACTTAATACATTTTAATTACCTACACTTTTACTTTGATAATATTTATAAATTTGATCATCTACGATCGAAAGTATAATTAAACACTTTCGTATAATTAATATTACTATATACGTTTAAATTCAGCATACAAGCTGAAAATTTTTTTTATGACCTAAATTGAAATCAACAGCTTCCTAAAATTCGATATTAGAAAAACACAAATTTTTAATTTCGTTTGTGCTTTGATTACTGTTAACTGGTTTGATCTTGTCCGAATAAAATATAATTACATTAATAATGTTCAAATATATTTAAAAAACGATCAAAGTGAAATTGTAAAAATTGAGAAACGGATAAAGGGAGCTTCGGTATAATTATTTACTGTTTTCAAGCTGTACACGTTTTATAGCACCTTAGGTCAACGGAGGAGGCTTCCTTAGAGAAAACGGCGATATAAGGAGATCCAGCACTCGCATATAAACATTTATTAGCAAAAATTTCAATATCTTTCCTAACATTTTTAATTAAATTTTATATTTATCTTCAATTTTGAATTCAAAGTATTTACGATATTTTTAATCTTAAATTTATAATATTTACAATAGCTTCCATTTTAAATTAATATTTACAATATTTTCAATTTTAAATTTATCAAATTTAGAATGTCTTTAATTGCACATTTATAACATTCACAATATTTTCAATTTTAATTTTATCAAATTTAGAGTATCTTCAATTTTAAGTTTATAACATTCACAATATTTTCAATTTCAATTTTATCAAATTTAGAGTATGTTCAATTTTAAATTTATCAAATTTAGAATATCTTCAATTTTGAATTTATTAAATTACATTTTTTTATAATTAGAAAATTATCCTCCTTTCCCTCGTTTCTTCCCCAGGAAAAGCACGATAGGATTTCCTAGGGAAAATAGCAAAAGGAAAGTAAATCTCATCGTGTACATAAAATAATTTATAAAATTGAGCACTATTTGACCTTTTAATAAACCTTAATTACAAACCATTATTCGGAATTAATAAATAATTCGCCCGTATTCGCAATATTTCGAAACTGATGAGATAAAAGCTCAATTATTCACACATTTCATTATTCATAAATATGCCTTCATATTAACATTTTGTGTATTCAACAAACTTTATTAAAATAAACGTTTATATGCGAGCGGCAGAGGCTCTGATCGCTGTTTTCCCTGGGTTAAAACGTTTGCCAGTGTATAATAAATATGTGTTTGCAGAGGTGCGTAAACAAATACTTGAGAAACGTTATTAGCTTTGTTTCATTTGTTTGATATTTGTATTACCATTAATTCCACCATGCATTTGGTTATAATAATAAACGAGTGTATCGTTAACTAACCATTTCATGGTATCGTTGTATTGTATGTGCATGCACAGACTCCATCAAACGTTTATGTGAATAATCGTCGCACACGTGAGATTTACTGAATCATTAGGTGGTACAATCATAAATAACAATCATTTTCTAATACTCTGAACTACATTCCGATCATATTACTTGTCTGCTTGTTGGTTCTACGTATTCAACATTAATCGAATCTCTAAACACGAGTCAAAAAGCTAATGGTGAAACGGAAACATCATTTACTAAAATTCACTACATACATCCGCGTCGAGTTCGTTCAATTTATCAACAAAATATCATATATCATAAAAGGGAACAGAAAAGGTTGAAATGTTTTTTTAACGAGATAAGGTATTGCTCTTACTTGTTTCAACGTAGGTAGACACGTAGTTGGCTAAACATTAAATGCATAATAAAGAATCAATACAATGAAGATACGTTGTTTCTTTTTTTGTTTCTTTCAGTTAAATATTAATACACGACTTCGAGAATATTCGTTTACGAGGAGGACTACCTAATCATTGGAAATTCAAATATGGTTACAAAAACTTGTCTACAACTAAGTTCGAATCCTCGGCACATGGAAAATGACAAGTTTGACCACTAGTTGCCGATAACATTCTCGTTTGTCACTTGGGAACTGTTTCATTCTTTTTCTACACACAATCTTCTACCATATCTCTAACCTCTAAGATTCTAAGCAGAAAATACGTACACTAAACATCCGAGTATTTCACTACTAACTCTGATCAACTCGTTTTATAAAAGATTCACAAAAGTCATCAAAAACATAACAATTTACAGATATAAAAACTTATTTCCATTATTTTAAATAACATTTGCACACTGATGTTATGCTACCCGTAACTTTTGTGAATCAACTCCAAAATAACAGAATGATGATCATAGTTAGCAGTGTAACGAAGTGTGTGGTTACAAAACTGAATTTTTAAACCGTTTACAGAATCTTTGTTAATTGAAATAGCAGTTAGTTACGTTTTGAATAAAAATTGATAAAAAAATATTTACACCGCGTACAAAATTTGTAATTGTTTGTAACCGTGTGATCTGAGTTTCTAAAAGAAATCCTCTCACGACGAGCTCTAACGTAAATGTTACTCTCAAAGTTTGAAAGTGCTCAGTGAAAACCGGAACGCGTTATGGTTTCGAATACGAAATTTTCCATCGTAGCTGTCGTAAAAAAGCCATAAAGCGTTCTGGTATATTCAAAAATAGCGTGATTCGTGTTGCGACTGTTGAAGAAAATAACCACAACACGTTCTGACACTGAACGTTCTGATGTTTCAGCGCGACGTGCTGAATGCTAATCTCAAATTGTGCGAAACAATGTGTTCTGCAAATATAGAGCGCGTACAAAAATATTTTGGAGACTCGTCTATAATTTTTTCAACTCTGTGCTATCTGCACAAGTCCTCGTTTTACCAAGTCAAGTTTAACAAGTTTAATAGATCACTTTTTAGTGTACAATGAAAACATTTGACATTGAAGAACCAAAGATCCACCATCAGAAATAAACGAAGCGTGACAGGAAGAACCAACTCTCAAGAAACCCTAAACAAGCACGAAATGTTAATTGAAAAGTGTACACCATCTCGAGCTACCAGAAATTATGGGTGATACCAAAATGTCAAAGAATGCGACATAAAGTCTCCTCAGCGTTCTCAAAAAGACCACGTTGAATTCAAAGAAGTATTTGGACTAAAATCTCACACAACTTTAGTAAAATGTAACCATGTAACTGACAAAAGCAGAACGACATCGATATGTACCAATTAATGAATTATATCAGTGATGACCAAGTGTCCCGGTTTGTTGTCTTAAGTTAAAGGATAGAGATTGAAGGAGCGAAGCTATGTACATTAGCGTGTTACAGCATAAAGAGAGTAGAGACAAAGAAGAGTGGAGGTCCTAAGTAAAGTGATTGTATAGAAAAGTGACTTGATTGAGAATCAAGTAGTCAACATTTGATCAACACTGAATTGAAACAGGACCCCCACACGAGAGAAATGATATAATACGGTGCAAAAAATATGGTCATACACAGCGGTATTGTAACCATAATTTAAAGGGTGATCACACTGCGAATTACGGAGACTGCAACGAAAGTTCCCAAAGCCAAGAACGAAAATAACACCTAATCAACCAGTAATATACTCACCTAACTCGGCAGAAATCAGCGAAGCGTACCCAAACTCTTCTACTACCTATGCAAACGTGGTCAAATGATACATCAAAGAGGGCACAACCCACGAAGACAGTACCATGGGATTAAACCTCAACAGTTTCGTACAGACAATCGAAAAGTCATTCATTAAACCGAAGCAAATATTCGTAAAACAAAACGAAGCAGCTCACCTTTCGACAGCGATAGTGAAAAGTGTTTGTAATAAGTGAACATATAAATCGCTAAGTCATTAACAAACCTGTGCTTATCTGAAATGTGAGACGAGAATTGTTCTTTACCAGCCAAGATATTAATATAATATTGATTTCTAAACCCCGATGTATCCAGAAACAGTTATGTAACATAAGCAGTGGTAAAGTGTTGAAAAGGACTCTGGTTATATCGCCTTTTTACACGGACTTTAAGTGGCGCCCCCACGATACAGGAAATAATAAAGAAAATTACGATAGTATCGACTATAACTTTTTGTTGCTATATTTTTGCGCAGGACAATATAACAAAAGTCTGTAATAAAATGCAGTATAAATACTGTAACTACCTCAAAACAGAAATAGTCCGACAGCCCTATTGTTCTATTAGAGATGTACTGCCCCCCTAATATTTGACATGATTTGAAAATGCCTACTCTAAAATATTAAAAATAGTAAACAACACCTACAGTTAATATCTGATAAAAGTACAGTTCAAAAGTAACGCACAGGAACTATACGACTCTTCTAAATCTGGTAAAGAGAAATATAAAGATTTGTATTAAACATCCCCGTCTTTTAACGTAATTAATACATTTAAATATAACTAATAATTTATAGAAGATAAATATCTCTTAGGAAAGAGATATTGCATCGTGACCGCAGAAGGTATCATCACAGAAAGGTAGCATAATGACTACATTCGTTCATCGAAGTTAAATTACAATTATCTTTAATATTAATAATATTAAAAAATGATGGTTTATTGCAGAAAAGTTATTTCTATTTCTGAAAAATTAATTCACCGCTGAAATATTCCTCAAGCATTAAATAAAATTGATAATTCTCCTACTACTAACGAACTATAATTAGTCCAGTCTTTTTGTTTTATTGTTTGAAAGTTTATAGTTACCTACAACTTATATAAGGTTCTATGTGCCGCAACAATCGATATCGCCATTCTTTCAACGCTGGAAAATCCATGCATATAAAACAGATCGTTGACATTTATGACCATGCTATATTTCTGCGATGACTATAATAACCGCAACGCGTAGTATTTTCATAATGCCAGCATGCGTTGTCGTCATTTCCTTCAACAGCCACAACATTTCGCGTCATAGTATTCTTTTACTGTCCCACGCGGCGACTATTCAAATTTAAGGTTGTAAAGTTTCGTGCTATTTCCGTAAAATCAAATCGCGTTATTAGTATCCGCACTTTAGGTTTAAGATATACATTTCCGATCTAAAGCGACAATCAGACTTTAAGACTTCTTCATAATTCAGATAAATCTGGCATTTCATAAATTAAAATTTTTACGTATGTGGTAAACATTGTAGGATATATCTAGTAATACAACTTCATTCTGAATTAATAATTTGAGAGTATTTAAAAAATTTGCTGCATGAAATAATGGATAGTTAGTGTCATTGAAATAATGGATAGACCCACATGAAAATTAATATAAACTAAATTAAGCAGTAGAAATATAATGCATAAAAAGAAACAAGACATCTCCATTTTGATAAATACTTCTCTTCATCATGTGGAACTAGTTTAATTACATCTCGACACAGATATTTACAATATTTATTGTCAACAGACATTTCACTACATTTGAGAATAATCAGTTCCATACAAGATTATATTAGTAACACAAAATACGTCCACCAGATATTAATAAATAATTTTTGTAAACGTCCATCATGTCTAAATTATGAAGCAGTCTTAAAATGACAGACCCGTAATTATTCAAATGTTCTGAATAAAATTAAAGAAATTTTTTAAAGATACAAACTGCGATCAAACGTAGTTTAAACCTGTCATATAGAACCTTGATGTTGACATATGTTAACAACCTGTTTATTTTATCGAAAAAATATAAAATTCCAGGGTGGATTTCGTTAGAAGTCGAGATAATATTTTTACGTAAACTACGACTGCTACGACAGGTAATTACGGCAATTACTCCGGTAATTGTCTGATTAAATCAGTCATTCTTTATCTTTTTAATTATCTCATATTTCATATCTACAACGTTATATTGTTGCGTAAACAGACACGTTATTAAATTTACATAAGAGTGAGCAGGTGAAATAATGTAATAATTTAAAACATGACATGTGTGAACAATAAAATACACTACAGTCGAATGAATAAGACATCGATAATTACTCGGAATTTTAATTGATTATTAAACACTGTAGAAAACAAAATTTAATGTTTTTTATGTTATTTGACTTCAAGTCCTACGTCCAATAAAATCATAGTATGGTAAAATATATTAATTGCTACTTAGAAAAAGTATATACCTTTGTAAAATTAAAAATCACACGGTTACAAACCGAATCCGTATACTATTCAAAAATGTGTATAAGCGCTTTATTTCAGTATGCGAGTACTATAGTACGAACTTTTACGGGAATTGGAAATAAATCATACGAGTAAACTCATATGACTTATGAATTAAACAATAGTTTGTAAGATACTTGTAGTGTAATAAAATCATGTGAACACGTTGTAAAAAAATTGAATTCAAATCTCATAAAGTAATCCAATAAATAATACAATAAATCGTTTACGTGTCTATCAATTTTCTGCTCAGAATTAACGAATCCAATAACATACTTACTTAACTATCAGATTTATTATCTACACGATAGATTATGAACACCTTATTAATTAAAACAACGCATTACAGTTACGAGTCTAAGGAAACCAAATTAAAAAAAATAAAAATGAAATGAAACTTTTAATTATTTACTACTCAATATTTAGATAATAGAATTACATTTTTATAAGGTTAAATGTTAATACGTAAAAATTGCAGTGTTATTTATGTTTTTATTAGGCCATTAATTAATTTGATTTCGTTAAATGTTTAACGTGGTCACGTTTATTCGTGACTTTATGTTTATTATTTCTGTCTTGTACGTGTAAGTAAATAATGCGTAAACGAAGGTAATTACTTTTGTTAGGATATCTGAAAAGTCAATTTATGGTAATAGGTAAGGTCTTTATTTATACGCAATCCTAAAGAAAATGAAACAACGTTATTCGAACACTGGTGTCGAGACTATTATTACACGGACGAGGAATGATGAAACACCTATTCTTTGAACTCCTATAAAAGCTGGAGTGTCACAATGAGATTATTGAGAATTGGAATTTTCAGTATTTACAAAAGGAACAGAAAATTCATAGTTATAAATTAGTCATTCAAATTATGTAATCTTTTTTACAAACATGCAAGAATGAAAACCATTAATTTCAGTGTATAAAAAAAGCGAAATGCATAAACACTGGCTGTCTCAAAAAAAGAATGTACACTATAAACACTGGTGAAATCATTCGTGCCAACAGAAATCGAAAAGTCTTTACTATTTTATAATCGTGACCTTGTTTTCAAGATGTAATTTAAAATTTACTGTTCTACCATAGGCTGACTACGTTTACAGAATTAAACACAGAGTGAATGTGAGCTTCTATGATACAAAATGTAAAAAGAGGATCTTCAGCTACTAATAACTCCATCGCTGGTACTACAAAAACGAAGACATGGATTACAAAACAGTACGTTTCAGTTTCTTTTGCAGTTTCCATAGTGTACACTTTTTTTGAATCATCCTGTACAAAACTGTTAAGATATCTGTTCGGGCCAGGGTTAGAAGGGAACAAGAAGGATAACAATTTGAGTATTGCAAACGATTCTGACTGAAAAAGAAATACATTTTACCTGGTCTGTACTAGGACTCCTCGCTTTATCCTCGTATTCTCGTTTTAATTCATCCTGTCGTTTAGGACTGCGTAGTACGCGTTGGCACGGGTCCATATTGCCGCCGATGTCTGCAGTGTTCAACACCATCAAAGAAATCTTCTGCACGATATCTACTATAACTAGACCGGACTCGTTCCCGTAAGCCATTCTGAAATCATACAATTTAATGATTGTCAGCTGTTTTTAGGTGACGCTGTATCATCATAATTAAATAGCCATTGATAGTTTTGATAAATTAACTAATTTGTTAGTCAAACATTTTGACTATAAAATACATACTTTTTAATATAATTCTGGTGCAAAGTACATAACAATATAAAATAAATATTTTTCCTGTAACTGTTTGATTTTTTGGATAACCTGATACATTTGTTTCTAATAAAGTATAGTACTTTAAATATATATTTCCACTAGAATATTTATATATAAGAAAATATATTACTTTTACTTTAAATTTTACATTTGAGTACTCTAGTCACTTAAGGACCTAAATAATTTTCACGCAAATTAAATTAAATTAAATAATGCCTGACGAACACATTATACTATGTCCTACATCTTTAATGAAAAAATTAATTTTGAAAGATAGTTTCATGTAAACATTTTGTTCTTAAAATTAAATAAAGCTTTATCAAGGTAACATGACCCCTTAGGGTACTTGAAAATGAAAGCTCATAGTGATCATGTGTTAATCCTAGGATTTTGTACATAAAAGACAGTGGACTTTGATACAATTCTTTTGTAGAGGAATGTTATTCGTCGAAATAGAATTTAGATACTTACAAACCATAGGAAGAATTCAAACTCAAAGCTGTTATGTTCTCAGGTTGTTCTCCGGCACCACCCGTCGTTAAGCAAATCAACGTTGCTTGAAAACCTGCAGCCCTCTTCTGTAAACCAGTCTTAACTTTAAGCGATTGGCTCGACTCGTTATTTTTTGGCTCGTTATTTCCAACAGTATTGCCAGCTGGAGAATCATGATCTGAGGAACTTTCCACTTCTTTTGCTGGATCTGCCGTTAGTGACACCTCCAAAGTCTATGGAAATAATAAATCAACTGTTATTTAATTTCTATAATGGCTTTTTGGAAATTCAAAATTATGTTAATATTGGAAGTTACCTTCAGTGAATTTATTAATGAATATTATTAAAATTTTTAAAGATAAAAAAATATTTTGTAAGAACGCACTAATTGAAAATAATATTTTCTGATAATTATAAATTAATTATTTTAATAATAGATGGTTACTTACCACTACTTCGGACATACTCTCAACTTTTTTGAACTTAAATAGAACGACGTGTCTTCCACTTCCCGCGATTGCCAACTTCCGACTTTCGGGGCACAGGAAGATGAGTTGTATCGCCAAAGGGTCTTCTTCCGAATCTATACTACGTGTTTTACCTTTTTCGAAAAGCTTCGCTGTTTTTAATTTATAGAGGACTTGCAAGGTCCCTGCTGATGCGTCCCAAAATTTTATACTGCCATCAGCGTGTCTACAATCAAATTATAACGTATGTTACATGTACATTTTCAACATTTAACATCAGTTAAATTACAGCCATTGCATATGAGTTTATATATGCATGTATATAAACTGTAGGGTGTTTTAAATGAAACCCACTTTAAATATGCACACAAGACACAAAATCAATGAACAAAATTTACACAAACATGTGGTTTGATCTCGTTCCAGAGTAAATTAATATTGTTTCAAAGTAATCTTGTTCCAGAGCAAATAATTCATTTATTCAATAGCAATTACCTACCCGGTCAAAATAATTTCATTGTAACTACTGGAGTTCGAACTCCATTCTCCGCCGGATATTGGCCAATCCCTTTCACTAAATCCAGTCTTCTTCTGAGACTTGGAACCAACTGAATAAAAGGCAGGTACTAAATCCGAAGGACAATCAGCGAAATATGCACAGCACGTCACTGGTGACTCGTGTATGTCCATTGGATATGGATTTTCGAAGCATGGAAAGCCAGGGGTTAATAAATCTATCACAACCAAATCGTTTTGTACGAGAACCACGACAGCGTATGGATCCTGATAATCTGTCAAACAAAACATGCAACGTGATTAGTGAGCACAGTTGATTAATTAGTACAGTTTAAATCAGTAAAATTTAAATTACATCCATATTCTCTTATTGCAAATGAATAAATGAAAATAAAATAAAATTATATAAAATGAAAATAAAATATGAAAATAAAAATTGTGGATACTTTTTGATTAAATACTAATAAGATGTTAATAAATTAGCTATAACATTCTTGGTATAAATGGACATAATAACGTTGATAAAACTACTAAATAATAATTTTAATTACCACTTGACCAGGGACTTTCACATAGTGTTATGAAGTCTATCACATTATGCTCCATTTCTAATACAGTGGTGGTCTTTCCGTGTATCACTGTTATGCTTGGAGTTCGACCAGTTGTGTCGTATGCTAAACCACCAGAAAATATTACGTACGCTTCCCTGGATTGACAAAAAATAATATTTCATTAATAAAGAATCGCTTTTTTTATACAAATGTTGCAGTAAGATATACATTTTTTAATGCGAAATAAGTATTAAAAAATTACTATCAAACAAATATGCTGTATAACATTAAAAATTACTACTGCTATTATAATTATAAACAAAAATATAATCTTTCATTGTTATAATTATAAACGGAGGCATGATTATTCATTATTATAATTATAAGCGAAGTTATAATTGTTTATTGTTATATTTATAAGCAAAAACATGACTGTTCACTATTATAATTAAAAGCAAGGATATAATTGTTAACTACTGTTACAACTTCTGCTCATAAATAACAGACTAATTCGTTCTAAACCTATTACGAATTTCCAAAGGGAAAATTTTTAGAATCAGCAAAACCGGAGATCGCTGCAAAGATTATTTAATTAATTAAGCAAAGCTGAATGTATCTCACCCCGATCTAGAAAGCTTCCATTCGACCTTCTGAATCGGTTTGCAAGGTTCTGGTTCGCCATCCTTAGTTGTTTTCGCTGTAAAAAGTATACAAACACTTGAATTTTTTATTCGAACAAATAAAAGCGATACTGTTAGCACAAGGTTTGGAAAAACTACCGTGCTCTGAGTGAACGGAAAGTACTTTTAATGTATATTCGGCTGTACAAATGTATCGCGATGTGTCTCAGAAGAACGCATAATCCTTATTCCTAACAGATATAAAATCAGATCGAGATTTGTCCTACTGACATACATTTGTGCAGGGTGATCAAATTCATCTGGTTTAAATTACATGAAACTCAAATCTATAAAAAAAGAATTATGAGATGAGTCATAAAAAAGTAATTCACTTCTGCTGTGACAATATGCTCTGAAATATCATTGATTAAATTTTCGTGTAAAACTTCGTATTACTTTAGGGGAACTTTGGACGATTAACACGTACCAATATTTCAACTCTTCAATTTGGAAATTGGAAGTTTTTAAATTTGAAATTGGAGATTCGGATGTTTGAAGTTCGAGAGTTTGAAATTTCATATTTCGAAATTTAAAGCTTGGAATATTTGGAACTTGAAAATTAGGAATTTCGAGTTATGACAACTTGAGAATTTGGGAGTTTAGAAATTTGAGATATTTGAAAATCTAAAATTTTAGAAATTGAGAATCTGAAAGTTTGGAAATTTGATTCTTGAATTCATAAAAATAGCAAAGTTGTAACAACTTAAATAAAAAGGTACACCGACCCATTTGTCTTTAAACCATGTTCCCCATAAACACACATGTAATCTCCTTAAAATTTTACACACGCATAAAATAAACGTCCCTTTATCTCGTGAGCTAGGATTATGTCAATACCGACCAAAGTTTTGATTTTATCGTTCAAAGAAGTTACAACTTTTATGCACTACGGCTTTATGGCATTTTGTTAAAAAAGTTTCTTACATTGTCCTAGTTTACAAGATTGCTACTTTTACATGGATTAAAACCACGCTTCAACATTTTATTTAAACAAATTCTCATACAAGTTAAATATATTATAAAAATAGCAAATGTGACATACTCTAAGAAAATTCTTAATAACAATAGAAAAAATAGCAATTAAGTGTACGAATACTTCTGTCCGGCGATTTCTTACGGTCTCGTGAATTTCAAGGCATTTCAAATTATTACATGATGTTATTGCCTTCAGTTCTATGTCATTTGTAAGTGTAATGTTTAATATACAGCCATATACGATTAAATATACTTTAATTATATTTTTCTTTTTATTTCTATATTTCAAACGTATGAATACTTTTGTTCTCCACTATGTCTCTTCATTGTAGAACTTCTACATTTTCAATGCAAAGAATTATGTTGCCATATTTCTAGGACAGTGATGGACAGATCAAATGTCAGCCAAAAAGCTGGCGAGTATACAACACGTGTAGATGATACGTGTGAGAGAGAACGCTACCGAATTCAACTTCACTACCCAACGAATACATACAGTGCCCGCAGGCTACCCATTGTTGCCCGCGAGTGAGTAAGCCATTTGCACACTTGTACCGCGGGCGCAGTTGCCCATCACTGCTCTGAATTTTTCTCGAGAGTGACATTGTTTCATGACATACGAGTATCCAGCTTAAAAACATATTTTTAAGGTAATATATAAACGAACGTAAACGCGGGGGTTGGATAGAATAACGGAAACGTTTCGTATATTAATCCGGCTTAAAAAAAGTGCTCTATTCAATTTTTCAAACGTTTGCGTCGTAAAAAAGATTTTTCAAAAAATTTGGCGAAAATAAATTTTTCTTTCTATAGGAATTTTAGGTATATTGTGAGAAATGTGATTGTGACTCATTTAGTAAAAAGATCGAATTTTGGAGATAATTTTTTAATAAAATGTCAATGATAAAATTCACGGGAAATTCACGGTTAATTTGGACAATTTCTTGTTAACACATGGTCGCACATGTGTGTGACGATTGATGAACGTAGGTGGTTGCTACAATAATTATCACATAAGCGTCGTTCCACGCCAAATCAATCACTTTCGGACGTCATCATTTTGCTCTAATCAAGATATGTAGTTCATGTGAAATTAGAGGGGGTTTAAGTCATCATTTTGCCAGTTTCGAATTTTTTAAAGAATAACAAAGCTTCAAAGCTCGCAATTTTTTTCCTATTTTTGCAAAAATAGGCTTCGCTCACGAATTATTTTCTCAGAAACTACTCAACCGATCCAGCTAAATTTTTATTTGTTTCATTCACAAAAGATTGGGCTACTTTATAATATTTTTCTTAATTCCGTCAATTCGTTATAAAGTGTCAAAAAATTTACACGAATTCTTTTTTGCGTTTTTTTCAACGAGAGGCGTAAAGGGTTTAAATTAAAAAAAATATGGTGATATACTTTGAAGCTTCCACTTTAAAAGCTCTTCAGAACGATGAAGATTCGAAAACTGACGTCACAAGCTGGAAAAGTCGCGGATGCCTCCGTTTTAGGTAGGCGAGCTCAACTAATTTGATCGGTTGTTTTATACCATTGATTCCAAAACAAGCTGAGCTCGCCTACCTAAAACGGAGGTACCGCATCTTTTTCAGCTTGTGGTGACGTCAGTTTTCTCCATCGTTCTGAAGGCTGTTTTTAAATTAATTTTGCAGAAATATTGTCGGCCTCTGACAACGTTTGACTTTGCAACGTTTCACTTTGCCCATTAAAATTAATATTGGACCATGTAACTCGTTAACCTATGATTAAGATAGACATTTTTAAGATGACAGTCAGTCAGAGAGAGCTAGCTAATCATTGTTGAAAATAAATAAAATAACTTGAAATATTAGACATATTTGAAATTTAGTAATCTTTAATTGTAGGAATTGTAGGTGATACTCAAAAGACAGTTGTAGGGCAAATACGGTTTATTTTCGTGGTATTTGAACTGTGGTGTGCGTCACGAGTCAAACTCGTCAAACGTTAAGGGGTTAATGGGATATACCATTCTTTACACAATAGCGCTACACGCAAATAACTTTATAGCTGTGCAATATATACGTGACAAATAAAAATTGACGCGTTGAACAATGTTTGATTTCAAACTGTTAGTATTTTATCAAAAAATTAATTACTTCAAGCAGTTTAACATAAAAGTATGATTGATGAGAACTTCGCAAAAGTATAATAAACTACGGTCTTTGCAAAGCTAGTTATAGTTATTTTAGAGATATTCGCATAGAAATGATATAAAAATAATTTTCACTTATTTAAAAAAAGAATCCTCCACGCTTTAAATTCTTCTCACTAAACTTACGTACAGAAACAATTGAAAAACAAACTGGATGCAGCTTCTAAGCTATGAAGTGTATTCCGACCTATGTAGATTCATAAAAGAGTAGAAAAGAAATAACCACTCACCATGAGGATGCGTAACATTTGTTGGTTTTAATTGACGCACCGTCCATGTTGACAAGGAACCATCGGTGTGACTGCACATAAACTGTTTGCCTTCATGATGCCACGATATTGATCTCAATGGTACGTCACATTGGCACCTGTAATCTGCGTTCTTCGTTTTTAAATCCCAAAACACTATCTGGCCCGATTCATATCCTATGAGCATCTGAAAACAAAATTGAAGAAAATAAGCGATAAACTGACTGAAACGACGAAACGTTCGTTTCGAAAATGGAGCTAACTCTAAGGGATATGCAGTAATATACAGTAATTCCCGGTTAGTGGTTGGAGGAAGCTATTACTATCTGAAATGGGTGTTCCAAAAATCGAAAGCGATTATAGGACACAAGAAATTAAATCTACTTCTTCTGAGTTTAACCTCGTTATCCATGGGGGGTTGGATCTACAGTTGGAGGGAGTTGGTCTGCAATATGGAATACAATTAAGACAGTTACAGTTAGGATAACGAAATAAATTCTATGTGAAGAAGGTGGACGTAGGTGATACACTTACTACGCAAAAATTTAATACTAAATGTCTTTCAAATCTTTCAAATATTTTTATATCTTTTTTTATACGAAAACCATGGACAACGAGGGATGAAAGAATTTTACGATTTCAAAGTGAAAAGATTTTTCTTATAACACTTAAACTACAACTGGTGTTATCTAGGAATATAACATAATCTATAACCAGTTTAAATGAATAAATAATATTATTTATTAAGAAAGAGATATGACCACTAACCGAGTACTACCGCGTATATATAAAAGGTATAATATATATATTTATAATTATAACTGTTTGTAATAATATAATATTTCATAATACATTGATACAATTTATCGCATAAACAAAGAAATACAAGTTACATACACACAAGAACAAATATGAAAGAACATAGTGCATAATGGTTCGCAATAATTTTACATTATTTTAAATGTAGGAATGTGGCAGTTTCGTTGTGTGAAATTTTGGCTCGTAGCATGAACGATCAATGAAGTTTTGATTGAACTATGGATCTTTCGAAAGTTCATGGTGCTTAAGATTCATTATGGGAATGATTAATAAACAGATTAATGTTTGTGAATGATTTGTTGTACTTCAATTTATCGGGGTCTTTAATGAGTTACTACTTTTTACCAAATGTTACAGTATACAGAGTGTTTTGCGTGAAGCAGCTCACCTAAATATATTCCATCTGTAATAACACGAGAACAATTTCTTAATTTAAATGCCTTCAAAAAATAAATCAGATGAAAGAAATTTTTTTAACGTTTTTGTTGTCGGGTATTGAAGTTTGAAATCTTGTTAAAAATAAATTCGAAGTTAATTGAAAAATTGTAGAACAATCATTTGAGAATCCACTATCATTTTAAAGAGTACATAAAAAGAGCAAAAATGACAGGAATCATGTCAGTTGTAACAAGTTTTCTTTTATTCCATCTGTCTGAAACCACTTAAACTGTGTAAGAAATGTTTCTTGTATTACCACAAATAATAAAGATATTTAGGCTGGCTTTAAGCGAAACACTCTGGACGTACACTAACGAGAATAGTAGGCTTTCCTAGGAAAAATGCGGACGTAGAGGGAGGAGATTCCATTTTTTAATTTCGAGATATGAAGATTTAGAAATTTTGAGATTTAAAAGATTGGGTTTGACGATTTACAAACTTTTGATATTTGGGAATTTAGGGATTTGGGGAATTGAAGAGTTGAAAATTTGAAGATACGAGGATTTGGAGATTTGGGGATTCAAATACTTCAGAATTTGAGGATACAAAGTTTTAGAGATCTGGAGATTCAGAGATTAGAACTTTCGAAATTTGCAGAAATAAAAATTTGGATATTTGAAGATCTGATAATTTAGAAATGTGGAGATTTGGAAACTTGGAAATTTGGAAATATTGGGATTTGGAGATACAGAAATTTGAAAATACAGTAATTTAAAAAAGTGGGAACCGGAAATTTGAGAACTTGAGAAACAGAAAATTTGAAAATTACATTAAAATACATGAAAATAGAAATTTGGTTATTCAAAAATGTTAATTCGTAAATATTAAAATTTATTTTCAAAAATCGAAAGCAAGTAATGGAAGAATTCTCCGCTACAATTTATCCAAAGGAAGCCTACGTTGCACCGAAGTGTACGTAAAAATGTACACTTATCAATGAACAACCTAATATTGGTTAAGAATCATAAATATGTGGGTTTAATGTAATAAGATCAATTGACAAGAAGAAATAGAGGGCTCTCTGTGAAACTTTTCTAAAAAGAAAAAAGAAGTCTCTTATACTCCGTACAATACTTGTGAAAATAATTGGAAAAATGTAAATACAATGGGAAAGTAAGCGTTCACGCACATCTACGTACATGCTCATATAGAAGGTGTACGAAAATGAACCATAATTATTATCAATGCAATTATCATCGTGTGAGAGTAAGTGAAGCTTTCACGTTGTTCCAATCTTTAAATAAAATACATGTGCGTTCAGTAACAGTACTTTTAGCTAATTAACTAATTAATTTCGTGTGTCAGATATTGGAAATGGGATTCTAAATTAAATGAACAACCTAATTATGTCAGATTTTCCAACATACTATAAACGTACATAATAAACTTTATATAAATACTTTCTTTCATTCTTCTTTATTTAATATTATTTATTATAAATATTACGCTAAATTTTATTTTAAAATACAAGATAATTTCTTAGCTATTATCTTCTAATAAAATATTAATATCTAATGAAACTTCGAATACGTGTCTTACCTTTAATGTTCTTAAGAAACCTGTAACCTTTAAATTTAAATTCTAGTAACATGAACATTGAAATAAAAATATAAATATGAACATATGATATCATCATACTATCTTTATCTTATTATCATACTATATTGCTTATGTAATAGGAAGATATGAATATGAAGATTAAAAATTTCCTCAACATTTTATCTACAGGCTGTTACCTGTAACGCTACTCAATTTTTCTTCCACTTGCAGCCACCTTACGAAAAAAAATTTAGAACAATATTTATAGGGCATGATGTGCGTAATAAATATTAGTAAAGCAAATTTTGAAAACAGTTTTCTTGGCAAAGTCAAGGTCACTTGGGTTTTTTAAATAGAAAATTTATTCATGGCTTTAGAGGACATCGAGACGAATTCAAAACACGTTACATGATATTTTTATTAACATATTACTCGATTTACAGAAGTGGAAATGTGAAGTAAAAGACCGGAATATTACGTGATGGAAGGCGGCATACATTTTGAACATGTAATTAAATAAAGTGTATTGTTCTTACATTCTAGTCGCGTGTTTATATTCAGTAATCTCTTTAGAATCAAATAATGGTTACACTACCAAAGTCAACAGCTAAGTACTTCACATTTCCTCTTCTGTAAATCGAGTAATATGTTAATAAAAATATCATGTAATATGTGTTTTGAATTCGTCTCGATGTCCTCTAAAGCTATGAATAAAAAAAATGTTCCTATTTAAAAAACCCGAGGTGACTTTGACTTTGCAAAAAAACAAACTGTTTTCAATATTTGCTTTACTAATATCTATTGTGCGCTTCATACCCTGCAAATATTGTTTTAAACTTTTTTTCGTAAGGTGGCTGCTAGTGGAATAAAAATCGTGAGCGTTATAGGCAATACCCTTTATATTGTGGAATACACCGTTTATTTAAATTATGGTACACGCATATATATTTTTACTATGCAGAGATGAGAAATTATGTAGCAGAAAAAATACGAATCTGATTGATTGTAAACCTTTTCGGAATTGTGACACAGAAATAATATATTAATTGAAACTATCAAATCTATTATCTACATCTGATTTAAAGATCTAGATTTGGGAATTTGAGGATTGAGAAATTGGAGCATAGAGAAATTTAATAATCTTCAAATTTGGAAATTTAGAACATTAAAAATTTAGAAATTTAAAAACTTGGACATCTAGAATCTCAGTAATTCAGAAATATAATCTCAAAAAATTCAGGTATACAATAGATTCAAAATTCGTGAATCGATCAGCTCTTCGAATAATCAAGTGAGGAATTCCACACAGAGGCAAATTCCATGTATGGAACAGTCCACACATTCCACACTATTCAGGCGATCCTGATTTGAACCCACATGCAAATAGAGCTCTTCCGAATCAGTGGAACGTCCATTCGATTGTTTTACTCTATATTTTTTGAAATTAATTGCTCCATTACTAGAAGTAAATCTTTACTATTGACAATTTCTACCTAGAGTTATACAGCGATGTGAAAAAGTTTTCAAAATATTTTTTATTCTACAATAAATTAATGACTTAATATTCCGGTTTGTAATGCAGTTATTTTAGTATTTATAAATAATTCGATTAATCACTTGCAAGATTGCGGTTAGAACATATGACATAAAACCCTTTCCGGCGGGAATACTTCTTACTTCATTGATGAGTAATTATAGTTTATCTAATGTTACTCTTAAAGATTTGTAAAGTTAGATATTAAACTATACTTGATATTTAATAATCAACATAATTATTCATAAATAAACGCATCACAATTTTTGTATTTGTTGCACCATACGAAAGTTCCAAATAATTTTCGCTTTATTGATATTTTTATTATTTTTCTAGATAAATATCAGAATATCAATCATACAGTATCTTTAACATCAGCAATCAACCGAATTATATTTAAATAACCTCAATACTACATCTTTATTTATTTAACTTCAAAGAGAAGTCCCGAATATTTTTTCACATCGCGTGCAGCATTCGTAATATCATAATTGATGTAATATGAAGTTCGCTTCTAAAAGCATCAAAGACGAGAGTGAAAAATACTGAATGCAAATAAAATTAAAAAATGAAATAACCTAAAATCAATTTCACAAATTAATTAAGAACTCCGTTGTTTAAAAAAGGAAAATACTCGAATGGTTTTATAATAAAATAACTTTTATTCTCATCTCTGCATAGTATATAGAATTTTGTGTATTCGAAAATTTAATATACTTTATTATTCCACTTGAAACAATTTCTATTCTTCATAGTAGTTTACAATTTCTATTCTTCATAATATCAAAATTATCTTATATATTTTACAATGTAACAGGTTCTATATTCACAAATTTAACTTAAATCTAATTTAAAATCTGAAATTTCATTTAATCTGAAACCACGTAATAAACTATCGGTTGCTCTATATTTATACATACCAAGCTTGGTCAACTCGATGCCCATCTCTGTGAATCAACCATAGAAATTTTCAAAATAAAAATCATATACTAATGCCAAAATGTAACAAGGTAGCTTTTAAGCTTTGTCCAAGAATCATCGAGGACTACGAGTTACCCAGGCCTGACAATAATAAACTGACACGATTAGTTTTGCAATAAACACACAGAACCTTTCCTGGCTACCCATAGACATCTTGTACACATGCGTGCTAATGCGTATATTAATGATGAACGTGTGTACAATATAAAAAGTGATCATGATTACGAGACAAAATTCTTATCAAGCTCTTTATTAACGCACTGTTCTACTACAATTTGTTATATTGATATAAAAGCAATGGGACTTCGAAAGAAAAAATTCGAAATGAAATTTCAACAATTACAAATATTATATACAAACATATAATTGTACAACAAACTCTGTTTCGAAAAATTGTCAACTCTTTAACATCTGATTAATATGTTATTTAATAGATTCTCGTTTTTAAAAGACCCTTGTTATATTACAGAAAATATTGGTGTAGCAACAACAAATTTTTCACGTCGAAAATTTCGAGTTTTTTTTCTTATTTCATATAATACACATACTGTAATATATCCAGAGATCTCAGCCCTAAAATCTACCACTACATTTTTATAAAAAAAATTTCTTAACCTAATAAAAGCATATCTGTCATAAGTTCATATTTATTTATTACACAGAAATTGATTAAAAGCTCAATATTATCGAGATTAAAAATTTCTGAAAGCACAGTTTCTGAAGCTTCTATCATCCAAACAAGCGATTCTAAAATACTCGGTCGAAGACTACTGAAAGTAAAATGTAATCGAGTTGGTCGAAAGGGAAATACTGAAACCATAATCCCATTACTTTTCCATCTGTTTAATAGTAGATGTAAGAAATTGAACAATGAAATTCGATTATGAGGGAAGTAAGTTAAAGACTCTTTTTGCACGACAATTAGCATGCACGCATGCACACACACAACATGCAAGCACACACTTCTGAGTTCTGTTAACACGTCGAGAACGAAATTGTATTAAAAAAGAGAGAGACAAAAAAGAAAGGAAGTAAGAAGGTGTTAGAATGAACTTTGAAGATATCCTAATATCTGGATTTTACTTCACAGCTCGATAGGAATTAAAAAAAAAATGTAAATAAAGGAATGTCACGTTATGGTAAGGATGGAGAATAATGCAAAATAAAACGTACTCAAAAACACGCGTACCTTGCTCAAATCTAAAGGATTATCACTCAAGTGTACTACAGCACCAGGATGGGTCTTTCTAGATCTGAAAAATATATATACATATATAATATATGTGCGTCTATGTACGTGTAGTGTTGCTGAATAATGTGTATTATCGTGTTCATGTTTCTTTATCGTGTAATATACGTAAATTAGATTTCAGGTAAGTTCTATCCTAATTTCTCTTGATCACTTGTATATTTTCATCTGAAACAGCTTGTATTCATCGAATATTTCATTCAGTTTCTAAATATTCGTCAACCTCTGAAAACAATAGCGAAACTAGAAATAAACAGAAAAAAAGAAGTAAGACGGATGCACTAAATACGATAAAAGCTGTGCTTCTGTGCATAATGCAATAACATGTACCATAAAGGTTACCCTACAAGATCGTGAAATAACATTTTGAAACAGAAAGCAGAAGAACCAAAGCAACTTATAATCCTGTTGTAACACATTCGATCGGCTGCACTTTTCAGCAAACTTACGAGAAGGAAAAATGTATAAAACTCTTAATTTACAAACAAACTGAAAAACTATACAAATCAAAATTAATCATATATTTTCGGTAAAATAACCATACACGTTTCAAGAAAAGAAATTTTTATCAAACTAGCATAGAAAATTTAAAGAAAAATATAGTACTGCCGAGTGAACTGTCAGAGAAAAAACATCTGGACCATCTGAGGAGGTATCTGGGAATGGCGGGAAAAGACAGTTAACCCGACAGTACCATATTCTCAAAAATGTGCAAAATTTGATAGACTGAAAGCGTGTTCCATTTAAGAAATTATTTCATTTCATATTATTCTTCTTTGGCTTAACAGGTTCAACACAGCTTAACACGTTCAGCTCAGACATTTTAAAATTTTCAAAATCGGTGGATAAAATCGCTTATATGAAAAGATGTACTGGACTGAAAAATACACTCATAAATTCGGAGAACGAAATTCTAGTGTTAAAACACGAGGTTTTGCAAGTTGCGATTTAAAGTGCTTTTATTACGAGTGTAGCATCATCAATGGTTATCTGCGTTTATTAATTTACGACCGTAACATATCTCCCGGATGAAATTTGACTGCCGTTTTAGGAGCTATACGAATAAGGGTTTAAAATGCCATAAACGCTGCAATTGGCATAGTAAAGTCCCGGCTACGGTATAGCGTGATCGTAAAATCCTTCAGAAGTAAAAACACTCGAATTGTCGAAACAGTTCACGAGAAATAAGAATCAACATACGATAAGAAATTATTCCTAAAATTTAACGCTGTAACTTGGTTGAAGTAATGCAAAGTCAAACATGCGGCAACAAATCGATGTGAAACGCGTAGCACTTCATATTTTCAGACTCAGCAAAAAACCGATAGGAAATATTTCTTCTATACATTCCTAATTTTCTGTCCCGAAACTCCCGAATCGAAATCAGATTTCATGTTCTGTTACACTCGAGCGATTTTACGACCGCCTTTGAATCCTCGCTGTCCGCTGCTTAAGCAGCATCTGGTCCTGAACGTGTTAAGCCGATATCGTCGATAACCCAAATATAACCCGGTCAACGTGTCGTAGTAAATTTTCCTAGTTCCAACTTTCTCTTTCCCTCAAGAGAAAATGTTCTCTCTGTTCGGTAAAGCGCTTTTATGGGTTTTCAAAGATGAAATACGAGAACTGGTTAACGCTGGGTTAATCATGACGTTAACGTACACGAATTTCTCTGAGGTGCCAAAACTTTTTAACGGATGAACTGCGTATATTAAAAAAATAATGTCCGAAGAAATTTTTAAAAAGAATCGTAAGGAATATGAAATGAAGTTTAACTACGCCCGCGCGGGAATTAATGACGCTCACAAAGGATCCGCACTTTGTAACACCGTTTTCGTTTCAACTTAGCGCAATTACAGAGGACAAAATAATAATTTTGTATAACCATAATCAACTCTTCCAAATAGAACATGTTCAAAGTTGTAACTTATATTTTTGTCTGAGAATAATATTAAAAATGTATTGAAACTTGATATAAAAATTTAAACAATGTCATAAGTTCAAAACTCGCTGAGTACATGTTTTCAGTTTGTATCTCCTTTAATTTTTCAGTGAAACTAATTGAAAACCAGATATTTTTGAACAGTAACAAATGAAGACAATATAAAAATTTTTTTACGATTTTGTAGAGTGGTGGTTTTGCAAAATTATTAGTTTCAGTGTCGGCTATAATTACGCAAAGTTTGAATGAACTCCACGGTTCAGAAATCGTGAAGTTGCGAAGCGAAGATAATCTGACATTTTCGCATCTCCTCTTTAAGAACCCTATAAACGCGATCCAGCGAACAGAGAGAATACCGAAGCAGCAAGACAGAAAATGAGAAGTGGGTAGGTGGTTTTCCGTTGCTTATGTTATCATGTCTGTCATCGTTGCCCCGAGGCTTATTTTGGGGTAAACTATAACGCCCTGAAGAGCCTCAGGGCATGTTGTGGCCTCTGATATGCCGTCACTTGCAGCGAAAATTATACAGTGCGCCTCTATCAAATTTTAAATTAGTTTAGCAACAGTACAAAGATTGTAATTAAAATTGCATTTAACTTGCAGTTTGATCTATTTGAATTGTACAGAAAATTATAAATTCCTCTACTTGCTATTAATCTTGATCGCATTTCATCGGTTAATATCTTGTAAACTAATTAAATTTGTAAGCACTTTCGTTGCACAATACGTAGCTGTTGAAGAACATTTTTTCAAAGATTTATCTTAAAAATTTCTCACGTCAAAATTCTTCATGAACACAGCCATTACGTGCAGTAAGTAATATATTCATTAAATATATTTTTCAATATGTCAGATCACAGAACTGTTAAGGATTTGTAATTCTTGTTATAATAGCCTCAGAAATATAACGTCGATGTAAATCTCGGTAATTTATAAACGACACATCATATTTCGTTCACGCCTAACTGACTCGACAGATGAGGAGCGCTGATAATGAACCCGGGTTCAGTACTGCAGAATATCAAGGCTCGTATTCTCCCATCGAAGTATTAGTTACTTTATGTTGCCGACGTCAGCGCAAGTTAACATTTCTCCAAATATTGTAAATATTAGACAAACTACAATTGGTTGATAGTATCTTGCAGTTTATTGATTGGAGCCCTACAGCTACGCTCTACACACGCTCCTGACCACATCAATCGTCGACGATTTTTTCGAACGCTTTTATCGTTGGAAAACATATCTGTTTATGGATCACTGATATACATACATCACGCTATATTTCTACGGCTATTATACTAACAGATATTATATCATAATGTGAACCCAGCTGGGTTCATTATAATATCAGATGCAGGGTGTTCCAATTAAATGTATACACATTTTTACGGGCAGCTTATCGATTTTTCTTTCTTTTTAAACGAAAGAACGAAATTTATGCTAAATTGTTATTGAAGCAATTATTATTGCAAATGCAAAAATATGAACAAAATGTAGAGATAGTAGCAAATGTGAAATGCTGGCATTTCTCAGGTGATGACATTTCATTGCTTTTTTAGAGATGTACTAAAAATGAAGTTTATGCCACAAATTGGAAACGATCGTTACACAAGCAGCTAGGAAATTAAATGCTTTCAAACATCGAGTAAACTAATTCGAAAATTCAATTTCAGTTATTAATAACGCCTGAATCGGTTATCAAACCCAATAATCTAACCTAGAATTCTGTCGTTACATTAATTGAAAATAAACAAGGTGAACTCCAGAAAATTTTAAGATCACAATATTATGGGTTCTTCAACTCATTTTAACGTCAACTGTATGAAATCAGTAACAGATTATGCCACGTGAGAAGGTTGAGGTAATCTTAAGATTAAGATTAACATAAGATTATGTTAAAGAAATTATTTTTGAGAAATTATAAATATTACTTCTACTTGTATGAAGCATCCTCTTGAAAATATTTCATGTTACAGAATGTATTTGAAAATTCATACAAGCTTCGCTAAACATTTATATTCATAGATATTCAAAGTGTGTATACATTTTCTTAGTGCACCCATAATAAACGAAATTTACGACCACGCTATATTTCTGCGGCTACCATACCGGCTAGGAGAAGGTAAAGAAACTGCCGAGAATAGCTCGCAATCAACTACGTAATCGTATACCTACTTTCATTTGGCCATCCACGAATTCTTACTAACTATAACTATAAACAAAAAGACAGGCTGATGCACTCCAAGTGCCCACATACTTCATGAAATTTCAAGATCGTTTTAAATTTTAACTTATTTCTTTTGAGGTATCATTTTTTCGTTTGTGCAGTAGACTTTCGTTACACTGCTGAGTGGATTTTCATCGTCGGGGAACAGATAATCAAAGACGACTTTGGTAGCCTATATACAAGGTGTTCAACTGGTGTAGGTCCTTGAAATAGTAGCTAACGTGATTCTGAATAGGATTTCTCTTTGCAAAAATGGGGTTTGAAGGTTTGTGTTTGAATTATTAAGGAAAAATGCGAATCAATCAGAACCACGTCAGCTACCCCCCATTTCAGGGACCTACACTAATTGTGACACCCTGTATTGCTAAATGCAACTTACCACTACTACAGCTCCGTGGCAGTATAACGAGAGTCTACATTACGAATTTTGCTGCACCTTATATACGAGGATTGTGTACGAGTATACTTAAAAGAAAATGTAGGGAAAGAGTATTGCATTACACTTATTAGTCGATTTTGATTTTAATGCACTTTTGTAGCTTGGTGTCGTAGTAGATCACTTCATGAAAAATATTCTCAAGTTATTTCAAATTAAATACATGTATACTAACATTAAATTAGAATACTAAATACAAAGTCAACAGTTGATGAAAATTTTCAACTTTAACTTCTATGCAGAATGTTTCAGACTTGCACAAAAACGTAATTCTATTTTACAAAACTGCTCTGAGTGTTCCTACAAAAATGACTTTGAGAAAAAATTGTATGCGCTGTATGTGCTTCTTGACAGAGTCATTCTACTTTTATCCTAACACGAATTTTCATGTGATACACAGAGCAATTTAGGTGACCAACTAGAATCCTGTATAAATCTACAAATATCTAATGAAGTTGTATTTAATTGAATGCTCTTATCTGTTAATATGAGCATTGACTAACAGAGAATTAAATTTTGTTCCAACTTTACCAACATTGATAATTACCAAGTATTATCAACAATTTTTTAATATTAAACATACGTGTGTTATCGAAAACCTATATCATTAACCGACAAAAGAAACATCAAAATCGAAATCATTCAATGAAGACCTTTCTTTGTAAAAACTAGACCGTTCCTAGACAGTTCTTCCCCTACATTTTTAACTAAAAAAAGCCTACATTGCAATTATATAAATTTTCTTCCACATTCAGCGCATTAAGGAATAAGAGTCCGAAATAAAAAGACAAGCGCTGCTCGACTCTGAATTTGTGTGTATCGCTTACATCGTTTCCTTTATACACGTATCTAATAGCATTGTTCGCCGTTTATGAATCGTATCAACAATTTGCTGGATCAATAGGCGTTTGCTTACTTACATTTCGATAGCCTTGTTCCAATTAATTACATATCCAGAAAGTACGAATGTCTCGATATGGAGTATATGAATGTTTCCTCGTTCGGTACCAACGTACAGCCATTTACTTTGCAGTGGTAGATGAATGCACGTTATTCTGTTAAAAATAAAACAATATACCATTCGATTACTACTTGAAAGAAAATGCTTTTCAAGTGGGGAACATTTAATTCGACGGTAACAACTTCTTATATATTCATGAACGGGAATATCGAGAAACATTTTTAAAGATCGATTAGAGATTGTTAAGCGTAATCTAATTTTAACGAATAAATGCTAATTATTGATCTATTGAATGTGATATTTTGAACTGAATAGGTTACTGAAATTATAGATTACTGAACATTAAAAACGTCATCTAGAGTTAGGAAACAGAGGTTGCAGGACCATTTTCTTGTATGAAAACTTCATAAAAATGGCAGAGGAAAAATTTTACTAGCAACGACTTATATCAACTTTTTATATTTGCATCATTTTTCACGGTATGATCTTCGTTTCTTTTAATGGAATTATATCTATAATATATGAAAACGTATCAAGATTTATCTGACTAACCTTCAAGACAATAGGCAGAACACATTGAAAATGTATTCTACTTAAAAAACTGAACATCATTTTTTAAAAATAGTGCAAGTATACAAAATTGAAACAGATCATTTTACTAGTAAAATGTAGTATTCCTCCATTTTGTAAAACTGTACAACAATGGTCAAAATTGTACCCTATACCATTAACACCGTACAGTAAAATATCATATAGTAAACTAATTTTTAAATAGAATACTGAAACACAAACTTAACAAATTATTCTGTAATATCCTTCGTGATCAAATAACTAAAAATTAAAGCAAGGTGTACATTGCACGTGGAAAGTCTTTGTTCAGCACATTAAAAGACAGAGATACGACCTCGTTAAAAACAGCTTGTAACGTGTTATAATAGTTCAGCAAAACTTGCTTAAAATCTTCAATTTTCTTCAAGTTTAAAAAATTGACCAAAACATAGAATTCTACAAATTGACAAACTTTCATTATTTAACTTTTGACATGCCTTGTCTTTCTACTCGGTAGAATGGAGGCATTGAAAAACCTTGGAACACTCCTCCTGGGAAATCGCATTCAAATGTTTCATGTACGTTAAATCGCCTGGGTATCCTCGTAGAATCCTTCTTATTGCAGGTTTCATTTTTGAGAAGGAAAATATCTGCGGATACATCTCGCGATTATAACGTTTCAAACTACCGTGATATGGATTTTTTAAATTGCTTCTGGAGTAATATACTCGAGCGCATGTTCAAAATACATGTGCGATTTCAACCACACCGTGTTATAATAGTTCTGAATGGACCATCTTTGAAAATGTTCAGATTTCTTTAGAATTACAAAAATCAGTTCGAAGAATTGTTAAAAATAGATTTATTTATCTGTATACAAATATCAGTATGTATCTGTACGTCACTTAGCGGTATCTTTTGCACGAACTTATCAAACTCGATTGTACGCAGAAATATTGCAATGCAAACTGTAATTCGGAAACAAGGTCTATATTAATTGGTATGTCGACTTTTAATATAAAATGTCGATGTCAACTTTTAATATGTCTACATCAACTTTTAATATAACATCTACATCAATTTTTAACATAAAATGTCCATATCAACTTTTGATATAAAATGTCTATGTCGACTTTTACTATAATATATCTACATTAACTTTTAACATAAAATGTCCGTATCAAACTTTAATATAAAATGTCCATGTCGACTCTACGTAAAATGTCCATGTCTGTATAAAATATTTAAGTGAACTCCACATAAAATGTCCACGTCTGTACAAAATGTCTATGTCAATTCTGGATATAGAATGTCTACGTCAATTCTTGATGCCGAATATCTACATCAAAACCACTATATGTTTATATCGACCTTTCATTTTAGTGTGCTTAATCAACCCCTGTTCCACTTTTCACGTGCAACGATAGAAACGTGCATACGTAGAAACGTAGGTCATAACGTACATCGGAAGAAATGAAAAACTGACCTTTCTCTTTGGAATTTAATGCTCTGCACAACTTGTGGTATTTTTTGTCGAAAATTCCATAGATGTAAGGTGTCGTCCGCAGTAGCAGAAACCAGTGCTCCTTCATTAATTAGAAACTGTAATTGCATCACCGCCGTGCATCCCTCGTGTTTCACGTGTGCGTCAACGCCTGGTCGACCCAGACTATTTTTTTTTCATTTTTAATTAAGGAAAATAGCAATTTATACAAATATAGACATTCATACACGTTATTCATAAATAAAATGGGTGTATTATAAATAAAGTAGCAAAAAATAAAAATCTAAAAGTGAGATAATCAGAATCATGGAATTCTGTGTCACGCTGTGAAATTTGAGAAAATGAAGTATATTGTGATTATCACAAATAGACTGCGGATGTTTACGCATTTATGAAAGTCTATAAACATAAATCATTGTTTATGGGATCTTCAATTTATGAATTAAATGATTTATGTTTATGATTCATTTGTATTTTGCGGGCCACGATGAATGAATAAATGTTCGCCTAATTCTAACTACAGTAATATTTATGACAGTATAACATAGTGGACTTTATTACATTTCATCTTTATTATTACGCTTCAAGGTGGTAATATTCTACGCTAATATATTGTTCATACTTTCTAATGAAACAAAAGATATTAGTAGGCCAACATGGCTTCCATTAATTAGGCAGCAATGCACTACAAAAATAAATGTACCCTGGTTTTTGTAGATTTTCACTATTTGCCTTCCGGTGACTCAGAGTTTTTCTGAATACATTACACGTTAATTATACACATTCAGAAATTTATATTATTTACTTATGATATTGATAAAAATATACTTTTTTCGTAAATAAAACAAATTAACGATTTGTCAATATAAAAAATGAACACACCTTGGATTTTTCAATATAATGTGGATACAGAACATTTTATTCACGAAGTTATAAAATAATTTCATCTTCTAAATCTATGTACAAAATTTTCGAAAATTTTTTAAAAAGTAAGTTTTCGATAATTTTAATATTTTTAATTGGTAATATTTTTTTGTGTTTTAATGTTCAATAATTGGCGATTCAAACAGTTATTAATTATAGTATATGGATGACACAATAAATAAATAAACTAATATTGATTATTAATTTATTCAGTACATTACAAATAGTGGAAATATAAACGATTTACCTAATAACTTAAATTGTAATCTCACGTGTTAACATATGTGATGACTAATGGCTTACTCACGATAAAACATTTTTATTAATCAATTTATCTTTACATTCATAGAATCTCAGACTAATTTGAAATATGCTTTCATTAAACATCAGTTTTATATTACAATAAATTTTAACAAAAGCTGTTAATACGACTGTACGCAAAATAAAACGACGGATGCGATTTCTTACAAGATTACATGAAAACAAAGAAATCTTGCTTCTCAAATCTTCTGATCTCACAAAAAACCAATTTACCGAATTACATTTAGGAATATAATTTGTTAACGTCTGTTCAAATTACTTTACCGATAGAACTTCCTTAATTACTTACAGCAACAAATTAAAACGGACAGAAAAAAGGGGAAAAGAAAATTACGTAACTTTCATGAAACTCGCAGCCTTCAATTTAATAAACCTAAGTTTTCCGACCCACAACATATTCTTGATTTCGTCTTATTCTCAAACAACCGAACGCAAATTGCAAGAACTTTAAACGTAAATTTCTCTCTTATTTTAGAAAGTTGCGCTCTACAATTTTGTCAAATTATTAGCGACGACTATAAACGCGTGGAGTTCGAATGAAATCGTTGTCTCCAAGGTCATAACTTCCATATAAGTGAACAAAGTTGCAGCTCCGTTACAAGCGTACGTAAGAAGTAGCAAAGGTGCTATTTTCTGTCGCAGAGCACAAAGGTGAAGGGATAAGACCCTTTTACTTGCTTATAGTTTCGAAAGAGCTTGGTGAAAATCTAACATAGACCATAAAGAGCAGGACGAATAAGGATAGCGGTTAGATCTTTATGTTCGTACCCTTCCCAAGGGATGACTAGGTTGCACGCGACTGTACCGATATACATACCATAACATACTATGTATAGGGTTAGTGTCAAGTCAGCCACCCCGAAACTGGAACGCTGTACCTCCTCACCCTAATGGGTATATGCGATCGTACTATCTATAGAGCCCTGCAAAACTCGCTATATATTTTTCATGGACCATAGAACACCTTTAAAAGAGCGCAGTTGACTTTCAGAAGACACTTTGCACCAAATCTATGCATTCGGGTACGAAATTGATTTCCTCTGCAGGATACAACTTGACAAGTTTTGTATTAACAAGCTTTTTAATATTCAAAAGTTCCCAAACTCCTGTTGGCATAAATTCCTACACCTCTGAATCTTTAAATTTCCCAAATTTCTAGATCTTCAATTTCTAAATCCCCAAAGTCCTACACCTCTGAATCCTAAGGTGGATTAATCATTCTAAGGTAGACTAATCACTTAATCCCATCTCCAGATCCTAAAAATTACTAAATCCAATCTCTACATCCCCAAATCCCTGCACTCCAAAATCCTTAGATTTAAATACTTTCAGATCCTAAAAATCGCTAGATTCAATCTCTAAATCCCCAAATCCCTACATCAAATCTCTAAATAACAAAATTCTTAGACCAAAATCCACATCCCCAGAGTATCATCTCCAGTACCAACATCGCCATGAAATGAAGTCCCTTTAATTCTCCACAAAGATTTCCACATATTTTCCAACTGTCCTATCAATTTGGGTCCTATAAATTTCCGTTAGCAACAGTTTAAAAAATATATCTTCCAGTTCAGTTCCAAAATTGCTACCTCTCAATACCAACCGTAAATAAGTTAAGCTCGGACGTTCGTTTCGAACATTTCGCGCAACCGTTTGTTTTCTACGTTATTGACACACATAGAAATTGATTGAGCAATTAATTGATTTTACTGAACAATAAAACGTATCGTTCAATTGAAAGTAGCTACTTTGTAGCAACCTGTCTCGATGGCGACCAGGAAGCTCATCCAGCTGTGATGAACATCCACTCCCTGGTAACTCTTCAGTCCGGATAGACCAACAGAAGCAATCACGTGAAAGAACACACGCTTGACGGACCATGAACCAACTGTACAATGCACAATTTCGAACACGGTCAGCTTCGTTCTCTTCAACAGCACGTAAGGGGAAGGAATCTCCCACCAATCTTCTTTCTAATGCCTGGTTTATGTGCTCAGTACATTAGGTCGAATATTTGACCATTCTGAATGCGTTAACATTCGAGTGAGGAAGGGATAAACATATTTATAACCGTTCAGTGGAGAAGCGGTGGACATAGCCTTGTCAGAGTGTCCTCTCACACATCACAAAAAGAGGGGAAACGACTAAAGGGCAATGAGGAGGCTCATTCTTGATGAGTCGCACGCATCAAGAATCCCATCTGTAATTTTTGAAACCGTGGAAGAGAGAGATCAGTGACCATCCGTTCTATTTTTGCGTAACACAAGAGGGTGAAGAGCATCCCTATATCGAATTCAATTTGCAATACGATACCTTTCTAAGAAAGAATAATTTGTGCTAAGTGCCAACTTTGTACCTGGTGCAGTCAAAGGATGAATCACGTTTTTCAGAAACTTTTCTCAGATTTTTCATGAAAAATTTTTTAAACTAGAGATAAGGTATTTTCATTTGAGTATACCAGTTGTGAAAATAGAAATGGTGATTTTGTATTGCACTTGATGTTCATATTTTTTGAGTAAATACATTATTGATTTTATTACTATATTTATTGTTTCTAGGAGTTAAAGGATAAAATATCTCCCTAAATAATAGGTATTGAGAAAAAAGACCAAATATGGGTTAACTTATTTTTGCTCTGGATTTAGAAGTTTCGTTAAAATCGATAACCCAACGATTGTGGTGTCTCCTAGCTGCATAAGTAACATCAACCCCTTTTTTTAGCTCCGAAAATGCTCAAAGTGGATAAATACATTAACAAGTTTCGGCAAAATAAAATTTGCAGAAAATGTACCCATTTTTCAATAAATTTTATTTAATCAAGAAGATGTCGACATAAATACCGCCTCACGTTTCACAAATGAACACATGTAAAATGTTAAATATGAAAAAAAAGGAATGTACTAAAAATTTTTGTTTCATCAAATTTCTAAGCGATGAAGAACAATTCAGCACAGAAAAATTTATAAAAAATGAACATTACTGGTTGCAATATTCCACCTTAATTTCTGAAACTGCAATTTGTAAAAATTAACCTCTGTACGAGACATTTTTTTGTCAAATTACAAATTGTTGAAAAATGGCGCACTGAATACATAAAAATAAATAAAATAAAATATCCCTGTATAAATAAAATCGAATAAATTGTGTATGTGTACGTCCGACGTGATAAAAATAGATGACACATATCCAATAATCAACAGAAAAAAGAATCTTATATTTTTTAATCCTTTTAGTTCCTAGCGTATCTTCGTGTTTTGATATTTATAATTCTGTTATAAATAATTGAAACATATTTTTTCTTACTACCAACTCTTCGAACAATTCTGCGCAGGAAAGTGTTAAGGTACAACGTTAAAGAAGTCAATGTGTGGTATATCACATTTTTGATAAGTTAAACGGTTCGTGGAAGATAAGCACTTGTGCACAATGCACGTATTGTAACCAATTACCTACGACAAACTTATTCTGACAGATGGTTTGGAACACACACCATGAGCACGTTCTCCCGACCTTAATCCTCTTGATTTCTTTCTATGGGATTACTTCAAAGATAAAGTGCATTCGTGTCCATTTGTTTCTGTGAACGAAAGAACAAATTAAACCGTGTTGTTCAAGGATAAGCCACTACAATATTTTCGTTATGAAATACGAAGGAACTGTGCTTACTATGTGAAGAAGTGTTCAAACATCTTTAATAAAGATTTATCAATTTGAAATATTAGACATCGTAGTTTAATAGATTGTTGCGCAGAATATTCCAGAGTTGAGTAGGCAAAAATATGCAATAAAGAGCGCAAAGTTTAAAGAGTGCATTTGTCGAATGCATTCACGAAGAAAATGAAGTAGAAATTATCATACCATTTTATCCCATCCCTTATTAAATTTGAGATATAACTCGTCCTAATTGCATGCCGCACCCTGCTATTTAATAATTAAAGCGAGCCATCAGCGAATCGGAGCCTACAAGACCCTCTGCTCTAATCCAAGCAAATCCTGTCATGCTAAAGGATAAAAATATTTGAAAGCCTCTAACCTCCGGCTAGTAGCATTAGAACACCGTTTCATTACTATTGTTTCATCGATAAATAGTATGATACGCCACGTTTGATATTTGGAATACAAAAGACCGAAATGTTTATCGTTCACCCGGAGTATTATGAAAGGATACATCCTAAGGGATCCCGATTTAGTGCCAATAGCAAGAAGCCTTTGAACTGGATCGAATGCCACCGCTGTCGGCTGATGTGGGAAACCATGTCGAAATGTCTGAAACATAAAGGTATTTAATTCATTTCATGTTTCCTGCCTTACTCGGTTGGAAGTCTATTCAACTCCGCAGAGGATACAGAACAAACAATACCAAGCAAAAGATAACATTGTTTCTTCGCGTTCGAATACAGCTATGTTTAGCTGTTAGGCTATGCATATAACAATTTCAATATCCTTAATTCCACTAGGTTAATGCAGATAAGATTTATTCATTAAAACTTCTGCGGCTGTAAAACAGACTCTCTCGCTCTTTAGTTATAAATTTTATTGTAGCATGTTATTGGTTTCGAAAAAGTATGACAAATTGATGACGAAGGATTTCAAATTGCAGCATGAATAAAAATAAACTTTGTAAAAGCTTTCATAAAAATTTAACTGTTATTTTATATTAAAGCGTATATTAATGATCAAAGTGACATAATAAAACCTGACGCGTAGTAATACTGTGAGAGTACACGTGGCACATAAATTTAAAACTTGAAGCTTTAAAAATTTTCATACAACAAAACTTCATGGTACTTCGAGTGAATGAGTGATCATATTAGAATATGCGTTGATCACGAATTTAAGAATTTGCGAATTTGAAAATTTGAAGACTGGACATTTGAAAATTTTGTGATTTAGAGTTCAAGAAACTTGGAAATATAAAAATTTAAGAAGTTTAAATTTGAAAACTCAGAAAATTTCTACGTAGAAATTCGCAGAAAAGTTTGAAGTAAATTTCTTATTTTAGATCTTGCACTTTTCACGTTTCCTACGTAGCTTTCTTGTCTTTCAGGACATTTTAAAAATATAGCTTGTCTCATTTGCCAGAAACACCTGTACAGTGCAATACAATATAATGCACCACATCTTGCAGCTTGTTATAGATATACTGTCATGTAACACGCTTTTGTTGCTAGCTGCTCATTATATATTTGAAATAAAAGGCTCGAAGCTGCAATTATAGTGATATCCGAATATTTTTGTAACCGACTGTACGTTAAAATCGATTTTGATGCAGCACTTTTGCCTTTTCTTTGGTCGTGAAAACTGCCCTTGTTCCATTTCGGTGTAACGAAGAAATAGGTTAAAATATAACAATACGGAACCTACAAACATCACTGATCTTACTCTATATCTAACTTTAACTTTTTAAAGCTGTTCTTCGGCTAGTTTCCGACGCTTTTCGTAGATTACAATACCGCAGAGGACCTAAATACTGCAATAACCTGTTACGGGGAATCTGCGGCTATTGAGCGTGACTCGTCACGAATTTTAGATCACTAAAATTCTAAATATTTCTATTTTAACTATTAGATTATTTCTAATATTCTAGAATATTTCTTATATTAGTATACACAGAAAATAACACAAAGAGTTAACCTCTAACGCTACTCTAAATTTTTCTTCAACTTGCAGCCACTTGAAGGAAAAATATTTGTTCACAGTTTTAAAATAATTTCTGAAATATGTGTGTTTAAACTATTTATCTATTGATATTAAAAAATTATACCAAGTTTAGCAGATCAACTCGTTTATTCAATTTAGTAAATATTTCAAACGGTATGATTTGAAATTCTAGTCGGTCAATTAAGAATTTCAGATATTTATTCGCGCAGACATTTTGCTTTTAACAATTTTATGAAAACGAGTCGGGAGGTGTGAAGTCAGATGATGTTGCAGCCAATGCAAATCATAAAAGAGAGAAATACATTAATCTGCAAAAAGGTCATATTTCCTTTCTTTGCGACGGATGAATCGATCGGGATGAAATCCTTTATATCCGATTCAAAGTATTCCTGCAGTGCCTCTGGTTTGCAAAGGTTTCTCGCGATACTTGCAAATATTGAATAAAATTTTTAAATTGTAAATGAACTTTGGTAAATTGTTAATTACATTTGTTAATTAAATTTGTAAATTGTAGATGAAGTTTGTTAACTAAATTTGTAAATTGTAAATCGACTTTGTAATTAAATTTGTAAATTAACTTTGTCAATTAAATTTGTAAATTATAAATTAACTTTGTCAATTAACTTTGTAAATTGTAAATTAACTTTGTCAATTAAATTTGTAAATTGTAAATTAACTTTGTAATTAAATTTGTAAATTATAAATTAACTTTGTAATTAAATCGGTAAGCTACAAATTAAATTTGTTAATTAAAATTGTAAATTCTGAAATTAAATCAAACTTATAATAACGCATAGATTGCGCTGAGAACATTTTATTACAAGACTTCTTCATAAAAGTGCCATACGGAAAACAATTTGTTTATTAAATAATTTTGTACGTATAAATCTCAATCGTTTCTAAATCAATTGAAGTGCTTATTTTCTCTAATTACGCAAGTTGATTTTGATCTATTTTGGCTACGAAACCGAGTCTTTCGGTTCGCTGTGCAATCGTCACGTGTCGCTCTATTATGGTATGCAATATAGAGCAACAAAATTAAGAAAGCATTATGACTGAGAATTATATTTAGAAATTAATAAACGCGAAGGAACGACAGGCAACGCTTTATTTTTTCAAATAATTTTTCACTGTACTCACACATTAACTGACTATTACACACATATTTAACTTTGATCAAACATATTTACATATTCACAAATCTAATAAATTAACAGAACGTAATGAGTTACTGAGTGGATTAAATTTTACGAGTTGTTAACATATCATATATGTTTGCAAATATTCAAGTGGGTAAATTAGGTTATTCACAATTTTTCGTCAAACGAATAGCAAAAAAGTTACAATACATTACACATATATTTAAAAACAAACTATAATTTTCACATAACCAAAAAACAATTTTGCTCACAAGTTTCATTAAAAAATCTTGATAAGAAGATACAGTCCTTGGTAATTAATAAAATTATTTATAAACAAGTCCAATGTAAAATTTTGCTTATGTACAAAATAAAATCTCGTTAAGACTTTATAAAATATAAAACTTCTTTACACTATAATCGCAATTACATGTATATTATAACAAATATAACTACTAACTATAAATTAAGTTCAATGGTAATTTTCCAAGCTTCTGTTTAATGCTATCAGTCGATTATTGTTATCACAGTTGCAGGTCCCGAAGTGATCATATTAAGCAAATTCCACTGTACTCGTATTTAGAATAACTGTATCAGAACTTTGTGTTAAATCTGGTGCATAATTACATCGCAATGTTCAATTATTACCGAATATTACTACAAACTTTGTACAAAATTAACGACTGTATTAAGAGTAGCAACAGGTCTAAGTACATGCAGATACTCGTTTTCGCTCGCTGGGGTCTCTTCAGCCCCTAGACCCTTCATTAGCCACCTTACGGTACTTTTGACAATTTTTTTAAGGGTTTTGGCCTATTTTAAGGAAGTTTGATTCTCTCACACAAAGCTGTATCGGTTTGCCCTGTATATTTGTGTATGTGAACAGTATGAGATTTTACAGTACTTTATCAATCATAAATTTCTAGTATAGTAGTATTTTATCAACCTTTAATTACTAATACACAAGAATTAGAACAATTACGAACTTTTTAATACAAAACATTAAAAACATTTGTCTTCGTCCCCCACTTGTTATATATTCAGTCTTAAATAAAAAATTGAGTTGTCTCAACCCCCATATTTGTGTATAAATTTTATTTTATCCTTGTAAACGCGCGTTGATTAAAATTAATTACGGTAGAAACGCTATCGTTATTTCCGGCGTGGCAATAACAGATTACAGTAGCACTTTTCTATTTAATGCTGTCATTTTATACACTTCGATTGAACGAGAACAAGTTTCCCTTTGTACAATTTTTTAGAAGTCCGCAGTTTACTTAATAACTATATTTCACATTTATTCCCATTATCACGGTAACTCAATATTCATAAGTTTTCATCATTTAACTTTCATAATACGTTAATCCATTCACTGCCTCGAGCCCCATTTTGGGATCTCATGCATTTAAAGCTAGAACCCTTCTTATTTTATTATTCTTCACGCTGTTTACGGTCTTAATGTATTTATTCGCTTTACTGCTGCCTCTGGTAACAAGATTTTGTGTAATAAATTTACCGACCTGAAAATATTCTTGAAAATATGCTCGAAGAGAATGTTCTTGCTCTTTATATTCTTAATTTTGTTCTTTCAAATTTACGCTGTTCTACAAGAATATTTCAGACGAGATCAGAAGTTTTCATACAGCGACATTTTATTAGACTTCATTAATCAGCAATGGGAAAAATATTATTTTCCTTCAATTCTCTTTTGAGAATCCTCGTGAAAAATTTTAGCAAAATGAAACCATTGAAAAGTCGTTTTAATATTCACAGATCTTTAATTGAAAAATATACAAGTTTTTAATTTATCAAATGCATCTCTCTTAAACAGACACATAATTAAATAAACTTCTGAAGATATAATAAAATCAAGATAAAAACTTTCTTAATTTCAAAGAAGACATAGTTTCCTGAAATATGATTTTGAAGACACTTCATTTTTAAAATGAAATAAAAGGGTTTACCTATTTTCTAATATTATAAATCGATCCAACATAAGGACAAAGTTCACTGATAGTCACTAAAGTTTAATTACGACAAAATATAATAGATTGCCATAAATGTAGCAATTTGAACACGTAAATCTAGAATGCAGAAACTTCGGGAGTAGTGCAGTAGACAGTTGATATATTTGTGTCTTATTTATTTACACACAGTGACAGTATTCAAAATGATGACCTTGAGCTTCGCATGCTTTAAAGCAGACCTATCCAAACGATGTCATGAAGCTTCGGGGTGCCACAGTTTGCCACGAGATGCACCTTGGGGCAGCAATGACAGACACGGTAAGATAAACAGAAGACAGAGGACGCTTAGCCTATCCACTTCGCATTTTTCTTTCTCTCTGTTTCAATATTCTCTTATATGTACAACGTTGACATGAGGGCTAACTTTTGGACAGCAAACAGCGATGTTTGCTTTAGAACAGAAGAGGCCACGAGGTGCTCTCGCGTCAAAGGCGTCGGAGGCGAGGAAAATTTACATAAATTATCTCAATTTTTTATGTATTTTTAAAGTTGTAAAGTTACAGCAATTTATCACCATTCAAACTTGAACTTTTGTGCGTAAGAAAATTACCCCTATAAATCCTGAACCTAACTTCATCATTTGCAGGTCCTGCCATAAAATATGTATTAGCACACATAGAACGAGTTCCATAATGTGACATTTACTCGTAAATCTTTGACAAGATTTTCCAATGAAAATTGCGGAGTCTTCAAAGTCTAACTGCTTTGTAATTGTAACTTAAATTTTTCAAACAATATTTCTTGAAATTTTGCATAAGAAAGGCGTTAGAGAAGCCGCCTAAAATTAATACGTAACAAGTTATAAAAAGTTTCAGTTAAAGCGAGAACTGTTCATTAGTATCAATGCACTTGCTTAATCCGATTACGAGTGAACCACTTTCCAAGTACTTCTGTATTTATTGTGGCAAATGCATAAATAAATTGTCGACTGTTAAACTTCGTTTTTTAGTACCCGCAGAAGGAAACAATCAAGCGGTGTTAAATCTGGCGAACGGGCTGACCAAATAATACCACATCTGATCCAGCGAGTGGGAAACATTCTGTTTAATACCTGCTGTGCATGTCGAGTATTATGTACAGCTCTGTGATGATACACCGCATTCTTAAGCGTATTAGAGACAGTATCTCTTAATAGACCTGGTAATACTTTGGAAATATGTTTAATCCGTTAAAGAAATGTGGCTAACTAATTATGTTAACCAAACATTGATTTCTCGAAGTTAACGCGACTTTGTGGTTTTTAAATTTACTTCGCTTGTAAATATTGCTTTGACGTAAATATACCATTTGTATTCCGTATACACGAAATTGCGCACGTTTTTGAAAGCACCGTATAATTTATGAAGTATCGATAAATATGAATAAAATTCCGGAGAATGCGGAATACATTACTCTAACCGATATTTGCATTACGTGAGATTTGTCGAGTACGACATGTGGATATGTGGACAACAGATGCTAAAACAATAGAGTATTCTTCGTTTTGCGATTGTTTTCATGGTTTTGTATATTGAAGGAACCGTGCTCTTTTAGTATTTTACCGAGCCATAAAAAGGTGCAGAGGTTAATTTCGATCAGTTTCATATATTTTAGCTTTCAACCACCGTGAACGATTATCATATCGTATTTTTCATTGTTACATGGCAATAAAAGTAACATACAATATCTCGCACAATAAACCACCATTTGCACTATTTCAAGAACTAAGCTGACAATGAGATACTAAGGTATCTCGTGTTGACAGTGGGTAAAATCCAAGAAAAACATTACGGTCATGTTGACTGAGTCTATTTTCTAACAGATTAGATCTAATAGATCTTTCACCTGAAAATACAACAATTGGCTGTATTTTTTCGGACGAAATTTCTATCCAGAGAAAGAATATTAAACATTTCATTTTAAATAATTGATGCTTTTCCCTGTTTCTGCATTCTCTCTGTCTGATTTATCATTTTGCGCAATTCTCAAAGCGAAAGCGTGATATACTTTATTTCATATTTTTCATATGAATAGAGGAAGTAGTCGAATATGAAACGGTGCAATATGGAATGGTGTCATTTTTAAAAGAATCTGACAAATATTTGACAAATAGTTGTACGCTATCTTGCTGTAATTATTTGTCGTCCAACATGTATTAATACCGTATTCGAAAACTTAGCGATAAAATTTCAATTATTTTCCATATTTCCATGCTACCGTAATTATTTCTTAATGTGGTTTACAATATTTATGAATGTTCATATCGCTTTTCTGACTTTGCGAAATTATAAATATACTCAGTAGAGATCTAATAGTATATTCGTTATTTATATTCTGCATACATGACAAAAGTGCTGATGCGGAGTTACATACTGGGAAATATAATTATTGCACATTTTATCACTTTTGCAAAATGTAAGCTCATAAATATCTTAATCAATAATACGAGAGAGTAAGATTCGCCCGGAACTTGTGGATTAGAGATATCTTTGCACTTTTTAATACTTCTGTTCTCGGGTTATATCCGAATCATTGATTTCGCCATCGTCGTTTATTATCAATTGCGAAACACGTCGCACCCATTGAAAGTCCTGATAAATTTCTGTAAGATACCTCCAATAATTGAAAGGTTTAATACATGACCTATAAATGAAAGATTTTCGAATTTGAAACTTTTCGAGGATTCTACGCTTAAGTGGTCATGAATGTTATTTCAATAACTTTGAAAACCTACAATTAACATTTAATTAACAATTTTCAGTACGTTCGTACATATTATATCATTTAATTAAATTCTTTACTTCATTTATCAATTTCAATGCTTGTATACCTGCACTATCGTTTTGTAGGTACTATTCGTTATTAGCATGTACTGTATATTTAGCGAATTTAATCTTCGTTTAAAAAATACTGTTAACTTGGAATTACGTCTTCTTTGAAATCAAGTAAGATTAGTATTATATATTCTTGCTGTTCTCAAAAGTAGGTGAGTTATTCAGGTGACCTATTTTAAATGCCCCACCCGGTATACAACAGTTTAGATTATACAGTGCATCTCATAATATGTGCGCTCTTGTAAATCCTAGGTCAAATTGAGTTTTTAAAATGAACTACGAATTTTTTTCTTTATTATAATGTATAAAATCTAGTTCTTTCAAGGTCGCGCCTCGATCCGCAGACCGAGACTGACTTGGAAGAAATTTTTTACCGGTCTGTAAAGGTGTATCATTTTATTACTTTTATTTTTCGAGGACATATTGAATATATAAATTCAAAGCATACCAGAGGGAAAAAATTCATTTTAATAAAAAAATTATTGCGATTGAAATCATTTACATTTCTGCAGATAACTTGAAATTTTTTTGTAATATAAGTAACACATGTTTTATTCTTTTTATCATCTATTCTTCATTTATATTACATCACTAATCTTTTAATAATAAATTCAGCTGTATACTCAGTTTTCCAGAAAATACAATCTAAAATATAATTTTAATATTCTTCAAAAATTTATAAGTGAAATAATTAATAAGGTAAATCAAAAGCTAAGAAATAAGATAAAGTGAAAAGGGAAAACATGCTGTAGAAGATAATTTTGAGACCTTAGCTAGCAAAGATATTATTTTATCACTGGACTATTTCTGACTGTGAATTTAATTTATATTTAAATGAAAGTATGCTTTGAATAACTTCTTCTTTTATATTTGAGAGCCATGTGTTTGAACTTTGCGAAGTTATTCATTTTAGGATCCTTTACAATTGTTCAAAGTTTAAACAGAGAATTGTATTGCAAACAATTGCCATTCAACGATGCTTTAGTCTAATGAGATTAACAAAAAGTTAAAACAAAAGACGACATTTCATTTTAAAGTATGTTCATATTACATGCACCTTTTGTAATGGTACTTTTTACTCTTATATACAGATTTTAATATTCTGTATTATATACCACTCTTCTGTGAAATTGATTAAAATAATTTATGGAATATTGAAAGAATACTGAAATATGTTATATCAATATGGACTACGATATTACAATGTGACGATTGTTATCAAGTATATTCTTATGTGTTTCCATTATTTAATACTTGGAAATTTTTATTGTCTAAATATACCTAAGACTTAAATTACTAGTACTTTTAATTGTAAGTTAAAAATCCATCCGGTACTTGTTACAGTACCATCACAGTTAATTAATTTTTCTATCATTAATTACTTTACTTTAATTTATATTATAACATAAGTTTTAAAACATATTAAATGTTTTTGTCACTAATAATTTAATTTTACACATATTTCAGCAAAAATATAGTTCTTTGAGTCAGATATCAATTTTAATATGTATTCGAAATTTAATTCAACACTTATACAAATTGAAAATACTTTTACACCGTATATAAATTCGAAACTCGATAAATAATATTGGAAAATGCATGAAGTTTTACGCTTTTATGTTTGTAGAAAAAAAGAAAAATAAGGTTTACGTAAAAATCAATAAAGCAGAATATACGAATATTGATCATTTCTATTAATTTTTCTGGTGTATATTTATTTGTAGAAAACTATGTTTACACATATGATTAACTGTTTAAACAATGTTAAAATCAATGTTCGCATTTGAATATCAAATCAATACGTAAAATACATATGTTTCTATAATAACACGCTGCATACAAATGAGATAAACTTTCTATACACATGCACCGTGCAAACGCAAATCCTCGCGTTTTTTTTGTTACGCCATAACCTCTTTCCCCATTTTACTTCCTTTTCCAACATTAACAGTTTGGAACCTATGAAATTAGCAACCACATTTAACTAATTTTACAAATTAATACAATCTAGAAGAAGAAATTAAGCAAATTATTATGATAAAATTATTATTAATTATATATAAACTGACAGTTTATAAAATCAATATATAAAAAAAATGTAGTACAATTTAAAGACGAAAATGACTATTATCTTTACATTTAAAAAATATTAAATATTTTACGAAAACATTATTTATCTTTATTGTCTTTCACTTTTTTTTTTAGTTTAGTTACACTTTTCAACATTACAAAGTAAAACTAATGACTAATCTTTTACAATGCTTTGTTCATATATGCCGTGTTTATAGTAGACTATAACACTCCGTAGATGTGATAACATTATCTATTTCACCAATACATTATTACAATAAAAACATAAATCGCGAATTTTAAATCACAAATAATTTGTAATCATAATTGTTGCTATATAATTAGATCGCTGCACTTACAATTTGAAAATATTAACTTCGAAAAAAGTATTCAATCCTTTCTAAAATCATATCATACGCATTGATTTCTGTCCATATTAAAAGCTAATGCATGCAGTTTAAAGCGTATCCTACACACGACGTACACACGCACGATACACACGCGCACATATGCACGCGCGCGCACGCACGCATTTTCAAAATTTTATTTCAAATTCTAAATGAAATGATCTGATTATATAGCAGTAATTACAATATGTATATAATTATTACTGACCTTTTTTACTTGAAAGTGTTCCGGCCGTAAATTTTCGACGATTTCTTGGTCAGGTTTGACGGGTTGAGGTACCGACGACCGAAACCCGTCGAGTACACCTTTAATTGTAAACTTCTTCATTACGGACCGAAGATAACACCTAGAGGATCACATGTGCAGCAACAACACAAAATTCTAGTCTTCCAGAAGTTTCAAATCAGATTACAAAATTTGGAAAGAATTCGATAAAACAATGTAATTACAAATTTCTCAATGACAAGAATTTGTAACAGGTTTCATCTATAAGTTTCTTCTTCCGCGGAGAACCATCAATGACATATCTTCGCGTATCAATGGCAAATATCACTCATCGATATTTCGAGTCTTGCAAGAGCTCTTCTACATTTTGACAGAACAACGATGACGTCGAAGAGGCACAGCACATTTCGATATCGCAGTATTTTGGATAAATATAGATACACACGTTACCGTGACCGCTTATCGACGCGTTTTTACAAACGCTGCGTGATCAGAATTGTTTTCGTAGTTGACAGCAATGCAGTGTTGTTTAATCGTATCAGGATCAATAACTGGAAACAAGCTCATGTGGACTCTTGCACGACCACGAACTTACTCTATGCGCAAACGTGAACGAAACTTTATGGTAGATTTTTATGTTATCTTAGGGGATATTTATATAAATGTAATAAGATTTCAACATTCTTTTTTTAGACAACAATATTTATTATAACTATTTAATTATGTCAATGATTTTATATTGCAGCAATTATATTAGCTTTTTAAATAAAATTACTTTAGCAATATATATCACTGTATCATCATAGAAAGAACTAACTAGATGACGATTGCAGTTCGACAAGCTAGGGAAATTCCTTATCATATGAGTAATACTTCTGCACAACGTGTTTCTACCTCTATGGTCATATACTTGGTGAGAAAAAATAAATGAACAGCGAGAATATGTGATGTTATAAATGTACAAAATACAAGAAATATTATATTCAATTGTTGTAATTCCTTTATAAAATGTATGCATATAAAATAAAAAGTATTTCGCCTAACAAATAGAATATGTCACAATCAATGGTATATTGGAAGTTATAAAACTTTTCATCAGCTGAGTATATAATTTTGGTGTCAGGATCATCATTAGCACATGCGCATTGCCATAGATTACAGAGTATATAGAACCGAAAATGTTTTTTTCGAAAATGGAACAAGTAGCACCATCTCTTAAACAGAATGAAACACTTTTGAAACTGTAGTTTAATTAGTTTCCATCTTCTACCGCTATCATGCATTACATGATAAGTCTATTTCTCGTTCCCGAGGATATGAACATTCTTTTTTTGGAGGGACTACTACACGAAGAATGTAGCAATAGTGCACTCTGTAGAGTTAGTGATAAAAGCACCCAACTCAATGGGTAATGAATAAATGTCAAAAATTTAACCTTAAATGTTTAAAACGGTTCAACTTCAAACGACGTTTTCAGACACTTTCAGTGATTTAAAAAATGAATAACGTTGAAATTGAAGACTTTTATCATCATGATTTCACCACAGCTTCAGAATGGGAGGTGTTCATAGCGAGATTAGAAGAAATTATGCACGAATGGAAATTACCCAATACAAAAATTGGACCTTGTTTAAAATCAGGAGACTTTGTTAATTGTGAATGGGATCAGAATTCAGAAAAACTTCAGTTTGCTGGTTTGTATAAATGCTTTTTTAAAACTACAATTAAACATACTACAGTTGTGCGTTGTTTGTAATCAGTCGATTGCAAAGATGGTGCAAACAGATGTTCCTTCTATATTTCAGATGCGGAATTTGTGTTGAAACATTTCAAATTAAAATTAGAGGAGAAAGATGATCTTAATCCTGTGGAAGAAAGTGAAGATGAAAAAGTACAGTGTCACAAGGATGCACTAAATGCATCTAATGATTTTGCTAGAATCGATGGGAACCATTTAGAAATAGCTCGTTATTATGGCATTAGAGAATTTCTTGTCTTACAGCCTGTCAGAAAAGAATCTGTAACGGATGAGACTAAAATTAAAATTTTACTTAGTTCTCTTGCAATTGCTGTTACTAATGCTAGTTGGTAATTGAGAAGAATTTATGGTTGATATTGTACATTAATTTTATGATTGTTTTCGTGTAATTAAAAAGCTTCTCTTCAATCTTAGTGACATACCTACACTAGTGCAAGTACAAGAACCATGGCAGAAAATGTATCTTGGTACTAGTATTGGTAAAGGTGTTTGTACTCATTTTGACATGGTACACTTAAAAAAGATACCACCTCACTGCAAGTATCTTACTGGTATGAATACAGTTTATAAAACACAAGTATAGAAGTAATTATATTAACTTATAAGCTATGTAACTAAAATTTTACATTATCGAAGTCATGTGGTATTTATTTTGAATGTACACATTATTTTTAGGATTACTTGCTTTATTTAAACAGAAGGTTGGCGAGGGTTGTGGAGTAAGACTTGATCCAGCAATGATATCTATAAGATTTTCATATTTATTAAAAGATTGGACTAATAGTACATGGACTCAAGAACCCCCAGATTTTGATTTTATGCAAGGAGAAACATTAGGTGTTGCAGAACTTGGTAAACTTCCATTTGGGGCAACATGTGATCCAATAGCGTAAGATTTTTACACAATAATTAAAATCATAGTTGAGGCAATTCAGTTCGAAAAATATCATAATTTATTGTTCCAGGGAACTTCATTTATTTACGACATGGCCTGAAATGTCGGAAAATGTTGTAGTTGATAGCGAAGGTTTTACAGATTTAGAACCACAGTTAGCACCTGAATGGTCTGTTCAAGTAAAAATGGTTCCCTCTCCGGCCTGTTTACTCGGAGAGTATTTAATGGATTTTTTGCATCTTTGCAACAATCAGAAGACTATGGTAGACTTACTTGGAGATGCTGTACTTTATGCTCAACAGGATGATCAATCATTGAGTTCAGTATTCAACATATTAACGGAATCTAAGATACCGACAATTTCAACGGTCGTTAGCAAAGCAACCACGAAAAAAAATAAGAATGTTGGAGGGCCCATCCCGGAAGAAATATTATTATCAATACTTTACTTTTTATTCCCTGATGCAGACGAACATTCGGTGAGTAACATTTACTATAGAGTGTACAGTAGATTACAACTTAATTTTTAACCAATTCCTGGACTTAAACAGATACATTAGCCGCCGTGCAAGTATTATTTTCTCAAACGAAAGTATCATGATTTTATGCAAATATTTAATGTTTCAGAAAACTCCTTATGGTGATCTGACCATATGCAACGTAGACGAAGACCAGTGGAAAGGCGTAAAAACGTGTGCAATGGATAGCTTAGTGTGGCGACTTGCTATCGTTGCAGCCCACTGCACGCATAATCTCGGAGGAATGACAGCACTGGCGCAATTATGGTACGAATTTGTACAAGAAATCAGGTTTCGATGGGAGAGAAACATCCTCATACCAGGGTAAGTACCGCATGTTTTATTACTGGTATAGTGAAACATAATTAGTATTTAAAATAAATTATTACAGTAGACTCTCGTTATATTACCACTTTTACAAGCGCTAACTCCCATTATTATAGAGCACGGGAATTTACGTAGTTTATTATAATATATTGTTAACTCCGAAAATTGTCCACTTCCGCAACCCCAGTGGTTATAATATAACGAAAGTCTATTGTATGTTAAACATGTACATTTTATAAAATGTCACACGCTCAGAATATGAATAATTCATTGTTCCTTCACTAACGTGAAATTTATTAGTAAACATGTTACATAATATTATATATATATTTACTTTTAATTTTTTATTCTAATACTGAAACTTACAAAATGATTATTACTTAAAAATGTACAAAATCATGCTATTTCTGGCAGAGAAATGCCAGGACATATCACATGTAATAAAACACGTTGTATGTTAGTACGTTTTCCGCAATCATGTGTCTATGTATAAGCTCGAGCATCAACACAATGTAGATTCTAGGAGACACTCTCTTTTATGATACAGTCTTTGGATAAAAGCACATCCATCATTCATACGCGTTAATCTTGACTCGTTTTCATGACTTAACGTCATTTGAAGAGATCGTATGATCGAATTAATTGAGCTTTACCTTGTATAATTCAAACACAGAGTACATTTTTAAAACGTGCACCTTAAAACACTTTATATCCATCTTTTTAACCCTATACGTTTGTAACGTTCTTTTCCATACTACTCCGTTGATACATTTATTACATGGTAATATTTGTAAAAACTCTTATAAACATTAAACCTATCTATTCTATGTCTTCTAAAATGTCATGTTGTATAGTACATCTATATGGATGAGAGGAGTTCAGATGTTCCAAAACAATGTCACTGAACACATTTGAGCAAAACGATACACACATAGTGTGTCGCATCAAAGAGGCATGAGACCACTCCTCGTAGTAGGATTGCGGGCCATGTAGATGTCCATGTCGTGATCAGTCCAATTGTTTTCTTCATAATTATTGAGGGTATGCGTTGAATCAGCTATGCTGTATCTGCTACTTGGCCGTGGTGGATTTTGTTCCAAGTTGCGACTACATGATCGTGGTCTCTGTCTTCTGGCTGAAGAATGAGATGGCATGTGACTTGGCGAGAAGTTTGTCCGTGACATTCGATCGGAAGCTGCAGCTAGAGACTGCCGAGACTGCCTTAATTCTGTACAGAAAAAATATTAAACATTAATATAGATTTATCACACTACAGTATTACGTTCCATGGGCTATAAGAGAAAAAATTGTATGAAAGATTTGAAATTTCGCAGATACCTGGTCTTGTGTTGGCAAGATTGGATGACATCATGTTAGTTCCAAAATATCTTGTCGAAGTATTAGAGAAACTATGCTGCGATTGGCCATCAACTACATTTCGAGTTGACACCTTTCCACTGTAGTGTCCAGTTTGAGATCTGACATCATCGATGCAGGAAGCTCTAGTTATCGAACCTAGGAACGAATAGCTCTAAAATACCAGAAGATTTTTTAAATTTGTCTATCCCATCTGTTCATATGTCTTTCAACAGTTTGGACAACTACAGATACAGCTAATTGCAAACTCATTTGAATTATAAACATATAACTTTTCATTGTTATCACGCATTACAGTAAATTCTCTCTACTTGGCAATCACGGGATACTCTGGTTACTCGATCATTTCCTTTTTACCACACATTCGAATCATATTCCACATTTACAAATTTTGTATACATTAGAGTTCACTGTCTAACGTGGCACTCTGACCTCGATATTGCTAGGTAGAGAGACTTGACCGTACATAACTTATACCTTGACGATCTATGGGAAATATCCTCGGTCTTGGTATGCTTCTATTGCTGTAAGCAGACACCTGGTCCCACTCTTTCTGAGCGTTATAAGCACTGAGAGTTGCCATTGAGGACAACGGCCCACCAGGGCTAGGCGTTGGACCGACGTTAGAGCAACAATTTACGGGCAGTCCAGTAATCGGTCCACCCATCTTCGTCTGATCGATGCTGTGAAGGGTATGGAGCTTTCTAGCTCTTCGTCGGTTTGCCACGATGAATATTATAACCGCAACAACTATCGTCGCGCATATAGCCGCACTGGCAGCGATAGTAATTTTGTCCATGTTGGATGTGGGCGAATTCTCTGTTCTTACCTCTTTACACTGATTGTAAGGTACATTCGCTGGAGTTATGTTGGTTTCTTCCAATGATACTACACAGACTACGATGCACTCCTATAATCAGCAGTCGTATAAATAATTATATGTACCGTGCAGAGATGAGGAGATTGTTAGTGTGAACAGGGATGAGTACTCCGTTCGGTTTGTCTGATTACAACGTTGGTTTCGAAACGGTATATGGTATACGTAATATTGAAAAAAGTTACTGAAATGGGAACATGCAAAAAGGTAGACAGTTCAAACCGTAACCGCTCATTTGAAAGAAGTCTGTTAGTAAATGTAACTTTTTTAATGATAGTTTAAAAACCCACATAAATAAAAACATAGGTATTTAAAGCTGCAGAGATTTGAAACTTGCTTAGAGATACTTTGTAAACATGTAATTCAATAACGATTAAAACATTTTACCTGTGAAGGAACGTTCTTGATTTTAAACTCTCGCTCGCTGGCCTCCAAAGGCGGCGCCTGTTTGAAGCTGTTCTCCCCGAACAGCCTGTAAATAACCTTGAACCCCAGTATATTGGTCGCCTCAGTGTCCCAGTATATGCTCACAGCATTGTCTTGCCTGAGCACATCTTTCACTATGATGTTCTTGTCGTTCGACTTTGACTTGTACAATGGAGAACCAAGGACCAACGGTGGTCTTGGTTGATGTTGCTGCAAGTGGTCCTGAGAGTGTTTGGAAGGAGACGGTGTAGTTCTCATGATGACCACATTTCCTGTTCTTGCAGCGGTAGGTCTGTTGGTAATACTTCTTGCGGTGGTTGAAGATGGTGCTTCAGTTTTTGGTTGTTCAGTCGTAGTGGAGGTCACGGTCGTGCTTATAGCAGTTGTTGTAGTTGTTGTGGTTGACACGGTGATAGGAGAATGAATGGTTGTGTTATAACTGCTTGATGTTCCAACAAATCCTGTGGGTTCTCTGGTGTCCACACTTTCTACCGTACCGATTCCAATAATTTCTGGTGTTCTTTCGCAGGTCATTTCTAAAATAAATGATATTGATCAATGTTCACATTTTTCTGCTACTAATATAATTTTAATGGCCACTTTTACAACTACTAATATTAATAATTGTAATTAAGGCTTCCGTGAAACTCTATTTGAATAATATAGATAGGGGAAATATATTTCGAATCTACTAAGTCGCAAATTTATTTCATGAATTTATATTAATATTTTATATAAAAACCTTCTGCATGGATGTTGTAAAAGCTTTTATCCTGCAGTTTCTGTGGACTTCCGCAAAACTGCGGTTTGCGTTCCCGACTGGTGACTTGCAAATCCCTTGTTTTTATCCACTCTACGATCCATCGCAGTTTACAATCGCAAACCAGAAATCGACCTCCTAAACTTAGACCGCGCAGCGTTCCGTTTAACCGTGCTAAAGCTTCCTCTGGAACGGTGGACAATGGATTTCCATCGATCGCCAAAAGAGTTATCGATGGATTCTTCTCGAAAGCGTTCACTGGCAGTTCCGTTATTAAGTTAAATCCGATATCTAATACCTAAATTAAGCACGAGGTAATTTTATTTAAGTAATACATTTACAATAACTTTCATAAATTGTAAATTTTAATCTGGGTACGAGAAATGCAATCGTTCGATAATTCTCTGTCAGATAGATCTTTAGGAGTGTTCCATGTATGTAGTTATTTTTATATAATTTTCAATATTGTGCCATTCGCAGGTAATTGATCCATTATTTAGATTATAACTCAATTTCGATGAAAATACGAGTTGAAATATTTGAATTATAGTATGTATTACAAGTGTGGCAATATCATAGAATAAAAGGATAAATTCCATTTCTTATTTATTTTAAAAATATAATAAACTCACTCTGAGGTCCTGAATGCTGTTGATAGCAGCCGTCGGAAAATCGGGAATGAGATTATTAAGTAGGCTCAACGAGCTCAAAGTGTGTTTAATGCCATGAAACGCGTCTGGTCCAATATTCTGGATTAGATTCCTCTCCAAGTTCAGACCAGTCAGCGATTCGAGTCCTTCGAAGGCTTTAGTGCCAGCGGATCCAGGCAGTTCCCTGATACTGTTCTGCGACAAATCAAGAAAAGCCAAAGTCCTAAGGCCTTTCAATGCCTCCGGTACTTTCTTTTGCCTAGTACCCTTCAGATTCAAATTTTTCAACGATCTCTCTAGACCGCGAAACGCTCCAGGCGCAAGGGTCACTTCGTTATCAGATAGCTTCAAGGTAACCAATTTCAGGCCTGCGAAAGCATTATCGTTAACCCTGGTAATCTTGTTCATCGAGAGGTCCAGCACTGTCAGATTCCTCAGATTCTTCAAGGTATTGCTAGGTATCTCCGTGAGGTCGTTGTCCTTCAAATTGACGCTCTTCAACGAATTCTCCTGGCCCTTGAAGGCGTCCGCCTCGATCGTCTTGATTCGACAGCCGGACAGTTGTATGTTGTTGATCCTCACCGACGCGAATGAATTGTTCCTCAACGTACCGATGGTGCTGTTGTTGACGTAGAACAAATCCACGTTGCTTTTCGACGCATAACGGTGCAAGGCAGATAGAAGCTGGTCATAATCGACGATATCGCATTGCACGGAGAGCTCTTTGGCCAGGTTGTAGTCACAAATACAAGAGCTCTCGAGATCCACTACATGTTGAGCCCAGGGACAACTGGAGGTTGCGGCTACCTGCTCACCAGCAATTATGTTCGCTACCAGCAGCAGCAGCACTGTCGGATGTATATCTGTGAACATTTGTTTCTTCGTGTGACTTTAGGTAAAAAATGTGAGAGGAATATAAGTCTTTAAATGGAAAAATTTAGGAGCAAAATTTATGCTCTTCACCTGGTTTTTGGTTTTAGGTTTCTCTGTTTTATTTGAGATTTCGATTTTTTTTTTAAATCGTAAGACAAGGAAGCTTTCTTTAGTTTGTAGATTAGTTAGTAGCTTGTTAGATAATACATTTATCTATTGACTTTTAAGAGTCGTTTCGTAATCGGGACATTGTATGTGATATGGAAAACAAGGTTGCGAGGAAAAAATAAATGAGCGTAACACTTGGGGTGTTTCTCTGGTAAGATCATTTAACGAGTTCCGACAATCTAGAATTAAAAAAGTATGAGATTTGCAGTGTCGCAAGCTAAGGTTGCTTAAGCGTTGAATGGAAAGGGTGAATTCTGGGAGAAAGTCACTACGACGACTATGCGATTTCGAAACGTGTCGCAATTCCCTTAAGTCCCAGCAATTATACATGCATGTACCTACATATTTGCCTTATTACGGTGCGCGCAACCTTGGCACAGACCATTTAACAAAATGTCTCATTCGTGTAACGATATGTGGTATACCGGACAACTTTCGTGGCGTTTGACTTTTCATCGGCTGTTACTCGCTCCATTGAACGCAACCGCCATTATACATCGAATCTAGGACTCCTCGGGTACAGATCATCAAGACACCGTGACATATACAGGCAGACCAAAGTTGTGCAGCCTAAACGAACCGCAACAAACCGGGGTCCATAGAGTGAACCCGTTACGAGTCAATGGCCGGAGTAAACGCATGTCCTCGCCTCGATGACTCTATCAATGGCAAACGACGAACGGTATACAAATTCCTTTCTTCAGAAACGTTCTCTCGTTCGTTTGTTTCTTTCGTAATTAATTGACGTCAAACGGTACGTTGTTTGTTAATTAAACAGCGAACGTTCGACCTGTATACCAATTCAAAAGTTTCTCTGAGGTAACGAATTCGGACGAATAAAAATCCTCGTTTAGCTTGAACGCTTTTGTTAAATTTATAATGGGTTTATTCCGACGTTAATGGATAAAATTGTAATCCTCGTTTTGAATTACTTCTGCGGAGCTTGTAATGGGTTTCGTTCGCAGATAGAAATGTAATCCTTCGCTTTGCTTTTTCGATGAAATAGGAGCGTTTGTTAGAGATGTGTGCTCGTGTTTTATTTTAATTATTCAGGAGGAATTTTTAAAAATAACTAGTTGATTTAGCTTCTCATTTATTTATGCACCAGATATTCTAAAGGGCACATCAAGATTATAAAGCGAAATTCCTTTAAAAATTCAATTATGTATTTCAGACATTTTAGTCTTTGATCCAGCAATTAATGTCGATAAGATTAACTGTGTCACTGTGTAAAATTCTTAACATTAGAGAATAAAAGCGAAAGTTATATAAATTTGTGGAATACAATGAAAGTGGAGTAACTCTGATTTGTATTATTTTTTAATTGCACGAAACGCAAGACCTTAACAAAAATTAGAAATTAAATGTTTCTAAAAAATGGAGTTGCCCCACGTTCATTGTAAATTCATACATGCTTTCTAAAACATTTTTTAATTACTCGGCAAAAATGTTAAAAAATCTATTTCATTGAAACTGTAATAAGTTACTTCTTGAGAAACGTTTCTTGATACTTCTTATCTTCTTTGATTTCGAACATTACAATAATGTAAATGAGCCACTGTGTTTTAGTATGTTTTACAAACTTTCATACAATAATTTAACAGCTGAGGGGCTATCCAATCTGATTTCAATTTATGTTCGCTATCATTCGATCTAAATCAAATTGAAAGAAAAATGCAGGTAAAATCGCGGTTTCCTAAGCATAACAGTTCCCTTTCTCGCGGTGCACTTTCCAATGCCACTGAATGAACAATGCAATTAATTATAACCTTAATCGTGTAAAAACTAGAAACAACTTTATCTTTCGAATGAAAATATTCGTTGCGCTTTGATAGCTCAACGTTACAGAGTATAGATCTTCGCTAGAAAAGTATGACTCCACTTTATTAATTAGCAACGAAATAACAGAATACATATATTTAAAAACTATAATTAATTTTGCAGCGTATTATTAATTAGGGTGTGTAATTATTCTTGTGTGCATCCGTGAAGATGTTTCACAGCTCGCCGTAGTATCGTGCTTAGTTTCTGAATTAAAATAGTGCGTGACTTTTAATTATCATCTTATAATCATGCAGTTGAGTTTCTTATACTTTGATTTTCTTTTGAATTGTAAACATTGCGCATATAATTATCTTTCTATCTGCTCGAAATTAACCGTTTTAAAATATTTTATGTGTCCATAAAATTCCTAGCTACGTGAAATTAATGAGTTAGATTTTATGATCATTTTATACGATGTTTCATATTATTATCAGATGGTGTACCAAGCATAATACAGTTATGATATCATTGATGTATGATGCGTTTATGACTTGTACTGTCATTATTTTCAAATTAGGGTGCTTTTTTGATAAACTGCTATAAAGTTCTTCGATCTTACGGGCATTCTTCAATGTTTGTTTTGGTAGTATTCATGAAAAGGAGAACCGCTGCTTTAAGACTCGCCTCATTGATTTTTATGACTTTGAAATATGTTATTAAGGGCAATGTTATAAGTTACTTTTTATTAGACATACAGTTACATGTATGTATAATCTGTACTGTAAAAAATCTTCATTGATCTTTACGATCTTGATACATGCTAAGGTCAACGTCCTTCACTTATCATACTTAAGTAACAAATGAATTAACAACATAGGAATTTGACAATTTTAGATGTAATATCATGTGCATTTATCAGTCAAGCAAAATTAGTGAGTGAAATTTTAGTCACGTGGAGTTCACACAGTGCAATCCCAAATATAGCAGTTCATACACAGTAAAATTCTATGTATAGCATTTCATACACAGCAAAATCTCAAGTATAGTATTTGGCACACAGTAAAGATCCAAGTGCAACATTTCAAACACAGTAAAATTCCATGTATAGTATTACACACACAGCAAAATCATAAATATAGTATTTGACACACATTAAAGACCCAAATGTAATATTCCATACACACTAAAGTTCCATGTCTAGTATTTCATACACAGTAAACTTCCAAGTGTAGTATTCCACACACAATCAAATCTCAAGTACGTAATTTCACCCATAACCAGATTCCAAGTATGGACTTCTACGCCCAGCCAAATCTGAATGAATTCCATGCATAGTTGAACCCACAGGTGCAATTCTATGTACAGTAAAGTCTCAAGTGTGGAATTCTACACACAGCCAAATCTAGAGCAAGGAATTTTACACATGGCCAGAAACCTTATTTGGAATTCTTCCATATTAGACAATATTCGTGCGAGGAATTGGACGCACAGCCAAATCTCGTTTGCAAAGAAATTCTATGCACACCCACCATTCTTAAGAATGGAATTCTATAATCTACAATATTGCAAGCGTAGAATTGTAGTCATAGTTGAAATATTTGAAAAGTGCAATTTCAACACAATACAATTTTAATTTAAGAATTCTACAGATTATTTCAAGTATGGTTATTTGCAATTGGAAGTGTAGAATCTCACGTGTAGTCGAATTCAAAATGTAAAATTCCAAAGATAATAAAATGCAAAATGTGGAAATGTAGAATTTACAGTAAAATTAAAAATAAACAGTAAAATGAAAAATAAGGAGTTTTATTCACAGTAAAATTTTAAGTAATTGAATACACAGTAAGAGCTGCGTAACAGCAAGAAATAAAACAGCACCCTAGCAACTTCTAAAGCTTGTGTCAAACTGTTCTAAAACTTTTTAAGCATCGTGTATAAATTACCAGAGCACCGTATGAAAATTTCAACTTATCTGGAAAATATAAGCGAACAAAAATTCCGGAAGTTCTTTGACCGGTACGATCGTCGAATTTCTAGAGCGGAGTGAACGATTTGAGTCTTATTACTTGGAGGGGGAAAGAATAAGGACAGGTTGCGAATACTTAATTAATTATAATGTGGTCGGTCACGGCGTTGCATCGTGGAACACTTGTTAATGGGAGCACAGGAACAGCATGCCAGTTAGTGTAGTGCACATTATCATGATTACTGGCCAATTTACCCGATAATTATTAGCAGTCGCTGTTACGAACGATTCGGTAGTTTGGTTTGCAGAATTCTTTTCAACTATCTTCCGTTTTTGTAATTGGGCTCAAAATAGGTATTAGTGAATTTACTTGGTATGTTGGGAGTGCGTGATGGGAGACAGTTTGACGAGGATATTTTTGTGAAATAAGCAAGCAAAATGTTATGTCTCGGGTCTTTTTACTGTGGAGCAAAAATGTGTGGTTGTGGACTTCTGGGAACTTCTGTTCTGGGAATAGTGGATGGGCATGTTATAGTCAAGTGATTTGTTTTGAACAATATAGACAAATTTCTAATTTTCACAAATTCGTAATTCTTCGAGTTCTTAATTTCCCATATCTCTAATTTCTTAAATTTCAAGGTTTTCCAAATTTCTAATTTCCCAAATTTCCAATTTTCTAAATTTTCAATTTCCTAAATTTCCAATCTCCCAAATTTCCAATTTTCCTAATTTCCAATTTTCCTAGTTTCCCATTTTCCTAATTTCCAATTTTTCTAATTTCCAATTTTTCTCATTTCCAATTTTCCTAATTTCTATTTTCCCAAATTTCCAATCTCCTAAATTTCCCATCTCTCAAATTTCCAATCTCCCAAGTTTCCAATCTCCTAAATTTCCCATCTCTCAAATTTCCAATTTTCCCAATTTCTATTTTCCCAAATTTCTAATCTCTCAAATTTCCAATCTCTCAAATTTCCAACTTTCCAAATTCCTAATTTCCCAAATTTCTAAATTCTCAAATACCTAATTTCTCAAGTTCTTAATCTCCCAAATTCCTAATTTCTCGGAAATTTTTTAATTTTGTCATTTTTCGAATTTTTCTAAATACCTAATTTTCCAAATTTCTCAATTCTCAAATACCCAATTTCCTAAATTTCTCAATTCTCAAATATCCAATTTCTTAAATTCCTAGTTATCCCAATTTTTAATTTCCTAAATTCCATTATTTCCAAATACCTCATTTTCCACATTTCTAATTTCCGAAATTTCAAAAATATCTAAATCTCTAAATTAAAAAAAAATACCCAACAGACTACGAATATTTTATCCAAACCATTTGACCAATAATTTCAAATTGAACAAATAAAATTGATCAAAAAATAAAATTTATTTATTCTTGAAGTAAAAATTTGTATTACAGTTACTCGAATTTTTATTAAACCAGTTACTATACGGTTTCAAACATCTCTTAGCTATGCATTTAAAGATGGCTATCTGCATGATACTGAATGGTGCGATTCAAATTCTTCAGAACCATACTACAGCAAAAAAGGCTGTTTTGATAGAAATCAGAGGTACAGTTATGAACCTTATATTCAGTGAAACATTAAATTTAATTTAACCAGCGCTTAAGATCTTAATTATCTGGCTTATTGTTATTCGTTTACGTGCATGGTATCGCTGATTATCAGACTGTGACAAACCGCAATTCCAACGGAATAGCTATTACCTTGGCAAAGACCTTGTTCGAGAAGATCGTCGATCAGATGATTCTTATCGTGTGCAATTATCAATGCCAGTAGAGTCATGATTTAAGGATGCAGCGTTTATAGTAACCGGTTCTTATTTATTACATGAAATGTTATAGAATATGTAAAAGTCAAAATTATAAGAGCAACTGACCATTGATACGTTTTGCACTGAATACGTGTTATTAACTTTCTTTTTTTAAACTGTTCAATTGGTAGTATTAGAAGACGGTAGCAATTTAGTTAATTTTGGAATTGAGAGAAAAAGGAAAATTCTTTTAATGTAGTAGTGATTCGAGAAATGAATTGAAATAATAGCTAGTTTTGATGAATTAGTGTGGTTATAAGAACGTTGGTAATGAATAGTCCTTTCCTGTGTATTAGGAAGATTATTTTTTTATTGTTTTTGAATAATTATACTGTAGTTACTTAAGTTACAAATTATAAAATTTAACAGTTCCTGGATTTTCCAAATTTTCGATTTTTTCGAATTCTAAATTTTCCAAATTCCAAATTTCTCTAATTCCAAATTTCCCAAATTCCAAATTTTCCGAATTCCAAATTTCCCTAATTCGAAATTTTCCGAATTCCAAATTTCCCTAAATCAAAATTTTTCGAATCCCAAATTTCCCTAATTCGAAATTTTCCGAATTCCAAATTTTTCGAATCCCAAATTTCCCTAATTCCAAATTTTCCGAATTCCAAATTTCCCTAATTCCAAATTTCTCGAATTCCACATTTCCCCAATTCCACATTTCCCATATTCCAAATTTTCCCAATTCCAAACTTCCCAAATTTGTAAATCTCCCAAATTCCCAATTTTCCGAATTCCTATCTTCGCAAGTTCTCAAATTTCCCATAAAGTCCTAATGTCCACTTTCCAAATTTTCCAAATTCTTAATCGCACAAATACCAAATGTCTCCAATTTCTAAATTACCCAAATTCCTAATTTACCACTTCCTACTTTCCCAAATTCCTAGCCTCCCAATTTCTTTGTTTCCTAAATTCCCAAACTTTCCAAATTTCTCATTTCTCATATTGCAAATTCCTAATTGCTAATATTCCAAATTCCTAATTGCTCAACTTCACAAATGTGTACACTTCCAAATATTAGGAGTACCGAAAGGTGTCCAAAATTTCTTCAATGTCTTCAAAGTTTTTCTATGAAAAGGACTCTTTTTAAAAAAGGAATCAAGCAATTGCCTTTACGCTGACAAAAAGCGTTAGAAAATGATGAAGTTATTTTATTGATTAGCTTTCTTTAAGATTTCTTTAATAAATAAATGTTTCTTGCCAGCAAAATTTTGATTACTTTTCGGCACCCTTAATATGACTTGTAAATTCCCAAATTTCTAATTCTTTTTTCCAAGTCTTTCGAAACGAAATATTTCAAAACTGCTAGAAATATCAGACTTATTTATTGGAAATTTTGAGGCTCGCCCCTGGAGATCTTACGTATTACCTGACAGCCGAATGGTGTAAGATTAATAACTAGAGATACCACCTTGCGTTATAACGTGATTCAACGCACGTGCCGATCTTCACTATGGAACACACGCGTAAAAATTTGTACATAGAAACGGACACACTATAAAATATCAATAGAGATTTCCATCGAAATTGAGTAATATATCAATGATAAATATCACGTTAAAGATGTTTTTAATGTCGTCATAAGTGACCATTTTGTCCAAGTTACATTCTTTGAAGAAAGGTCAACTAGTCAAGTACATTGATGGAATGCTGGCCTAGTAAATGATCTCAGACGGATTTTCAAATGCCACGTAATAAAGAATAACTTTCACTTAATGATCATTTCAGCTATTTACATAGAATGGACTTGTTCGATCTACGTGAGTGTGTATTGATTTCCTTCGATACATTCTATTCTATGACTCATTTAATTACTTGAACGTTTGCTGCTATTTGCTGCAATTAAATACACGGGTAGTTATGCAATATGTGTTTTTAACACAAATGATAAATATTCTTTCATTTTTTTGGTAAATTCAAGGTTATTTGCAGGTTTTTGAGTTTAAGACTATTTTAGTGGAAAATTTTCAAATTCTGAAATTCCTGAATGTTCATGTTTACAAATATAGAAATTCTCAAATTTTTGAATTGTCGAATTGTCAAATTCTTCAGCTTTTAAATTTTTAAATTATCAGATTGTCAGATTGACAAATTGTCAGATTGTCAAATTGTCAAATTGTCAGACTGCCAAATTGTCAGATTGTCAAATTGTCAAATTGTCAAATTGTCAAATTGTCAAATTGTCAAATTGTCAGATTGTCAAATTGTCAAATTGTCAAATTGTCAAATTGGCAAATTGTCAAATTGTCAAATTGTCAGATTGTCAAATTGTCAGACTGCCAAATTGTCAAATTATCAAATTGTTTAGTTTTTCAAATTGTCAGATTGTCAAATTGCTAAATTGTCAAATTGTCAAATTGTCAAATTGTCAAATTGTCAAATTATCAAATTGTCAAATTGTCAAATTGTCAAATTGTCAAATTATCAAATTGTTTAGTTTTTCAAATTGTCAGATTGTCAAATTGCTAAATTGTCAAATTGTCAAATTGTCAAATTGTCAAATTGTCAGACTGCCAAATTGTCAAATTATCAAATTGTTTAGTTTTTCAAATTGTCAGATTGTCAAATTGCTAAATTGTCAAATTGTCAAATTGTCAAATTGTCAAATTGTCAGACTGCCAAATTGTCAAATTATCAAATTGTTTAGTTTTTCAAATTGTCAGATTGTCAAATTGCTAAATTGTCAAATTGTCAAATTGTCAAATTGTCAAATTGTCAAAGTTACTTGAATTTGTAAATTCCCAAATTCCCAAATTTCAGAAATTTTATACTGTCAAATTCTCATTTTCCCAAATACCCAACTTCCTAACTTCCAACTGTATAAACTTCAAAATCTAAAACATATAAACTTAACTCTTCAAATGTATAAATTTAAATTGAAAGAATGTTTCCAAAAACAGCTTAATTTCTGAATTTAAAAATGTCTTCATCATATACACTTCTTCTTCATCACAGTGAAGTTTCCTTTCCAAGCATCATGATTTTATCCATTCATTTGCTGCCAAGCGGTTTGGCGAGTACCGAGTCCATGAGGACACTAGTATGCAGTAACGTTCTTACAGTCAGATGTATCAATAATTTTGTGACTCACAGTATATTCTATAGCAAAATACACGTGGTACACGTGGTCGTGTGTATCAACGGAATTCGCTCCTTTCACTTTCGTTCTCTTTCAATTTGCCGTCCTGTTTCCGTACACGTGATACCGGACCACATTATTCACAAAGATTTAATGCAAGATATGAAACAGGGCCCGGAATGCCGATACGTGTTACTGTTAACCGCAGGTCGATCCAGTGTCAATGTTTATCTGATATAAGTGGTCGGTTCTCACGGTACTGTTCCACGTTTTTAAATGGCAAACTAGCCATTCTATGTTAAAACGTACCTACAGGTCATAAACATCGACTTTAGGACTGTAACTATCACACTGGTCAAGTGATTGTTTTATATATTTGCAAGTTGCAACATTAAAGCGGTATTTTTTAAATTTGTGTTTTCTTCTAACACTAGGTTTATAGACTAGATCTATTATACACTATTTATGTATTTATGTGTTTATTTATACACTAGGTCATTTCTTATGTACCTATTTCTACACGCGTCAATTTGACGCAGGAATACTTTTAAAGAAAAACCACTTAGAAAGCAATGTAATTAAACACTACAAGAAATGAAAATATGTCTTTATAGAAAGTTTTTAATGTTCCATAATATTTTAGTAAATTAGTTCAATATTCTACATTCGTATTTTTACTTCCCTCTACCCTGCGAACTGCGATTTGTACTGCGAGGCCGGGTCCGAACCGGCATACCGGCTGAGCCGGCCGCGTGCGACTCCGAACTAGTAAAGTCCGTCATTTATAAGGTATTGTCGGTGCATTCATATTTATTATTGTTATAATTTTTGCGTGGGTAAAACTAATTTACTAAAAATTTTATTTACATTACGATCGCGCCAAATTGACGCATTAGAGATAGGTATACCACATAGCTAATTTCAATGTTTCAAAGCTTTTGAAGAAAATAGACTTCAATACATATTTACGTTCAATGGATAAAAGTCAGTAGAATAAAATAAAAATGCAAACTGTCTTTGTAATTTTCCTAAAGAAATTCGAAATGCAAGTCCATTAATTAATTACAAGATTGTAGTTAGAACAGAAACAAGTTAAAGGTTCGACCACTTTCTCAGAGCACTACGCGCATTCAAAGAAGATTAAAACGTCGAATTAACATTCAGTTCAAGTACTACAAATAACTTTGCAAAAAGAAAAAAATGTAATATACCCCATATAGGTAGAATTTATCAAATTTTCAATCAGGTTTATTGCAATATCACATTTAATGTTGCGTTGTTGGTTGAGCGCTTTGTTAATCGATACTGTCTCGAAGTGAGCGTATCGTGTTATGTATTTGAAGAATAAATAAACGTCACTGTTTGTTTCTCAGTTACATAAAATAGAGAAAAACATACGTAGGGGAAAGTTGTCAAATGCGGTCTTGTGATCCCGTTCACTCTTATTATTTAATATCCGATCATTTCCGATCTCCAGTATATTTTTAAATTTAGTTTATACTATAGTATACAGCTAACATTTAGAAGTAACATTTTGTCAGTTATAAATAAACATTTTGAAAATTGTTTAATTTTCTTTCGAATTGATTTGGAATAAAATACTTGTACACGTTTTATACTATTTTTCCATATTACGAAGAAATTAACTTTGTCAGACGTTGAGGAGTTTTCTAAATTAAATTACCATGTGAAAAAAGAAAAGAATGCAGAAATTGCAAAATTATCTTAAGTAATGTATCAAGTGCATCTCAAATAATGCATCAAGTGCATTGTGACGAAGAAGACTAATTACATGTTTGATATGATGAAGTCTGCCTTGAAAATATGATTTAACGACTTAGATGCAAAATTCTTCTCAAATAATGCTCTTTACACTGCAAAGTATATTTATAAATTTATTATGCTCTTAATAAAATGTGAGAAATATATTTCCTAGACATGTTTTTAACTAAGTACTATTATTTTTTGTTCAGATTTTGGGAACCTCTTTTTATTCTCTTGGGGTAACACGATTTTAGCATGTTTCTCACATTCCGAATTTCCTAAAACTGCAACCTCCCTCGGTAGCAGGCCACTCTCAGTTCAGAACCACAGGTCAGCTAACAGGACAATGATGTAACAGTCCAGTTTTGTAAGCTGTAACGAGATTTCAGAAACTGCAGAGAAAAACGTGTTTTCCTGAATAGGACAGGATATTGCTGGTAATACGACATGCAACTGCTACAACCAACGCTTGATTGCTTCCGCTTAATATACACTCTCTGAATTAGAACCCATATGCTTAATATTTTCTACGTTTTCAATGAAATCGAAAGACTTAAACATAAGAATTTGTTGAATTATTAACACGTTAATATGTTTATCATACACATGTATCATGTATATGCTGTTTTATCATATCATTTATGTCTGCGTTAATTTTCCACATATCTTTGTATTTAATACATTTCATCCTGGTTAAAATATCTGATCAGTTTCGAATTATGCTACTTGGAATCTGTGGTACAAAACTAGTAGAGCAACATTGACACCGTTTGAGGTAAAACTGCTGCCTAATGTCGTGGTTGTGCAAATACGGTGTAAAATACTCGCGGAAGATCATTAACGCCTAAAAAGTCCATTGCTTTCTAACGACGGGAAGCAGTGAAATTGTTTGTTAAATTTGGTTAGAATGAACCCCGTGTGAACAAGTACTCCAATTTCCGCAATCCAGTTTTCAATGAACTTTTTTTTTTAGCTGCATACTATGAACGTACCTACTATTGATGATTGCTAATAGCTATAGTCAGCACACCAAATTTAAACTTTGTTTTTCAGCTACTAGTTTTCATCGTCTGCAAAATGTCATTCCACAAAATTTAAATAAAAAATACATATTAGCATCCTTCAACAAATATTTACATCATATATTTTCTTCTCTAAAAATCTTTTCTTGTAATAATGTCTTTGAATACACAACTGATAAATTGATTTTATTAATTTTCGAAAACAACAAAAAGGGGTTAAAGCTAAAATAAAAAGAGCTACATTTTTAAAAGAAATTTGTACTTTCTACCGAATATGTAATCCATTAAATCGAGGTATTACACTCGAAGACTAGAAAACTTGATAGCCTTATGATTTCTGCTCAAAAAAGATTGCCGCGTAACAATGGACGTGTTACTTTCATAATTTCTTTTTCCGTTGGCCTACAAAAAAAGGTCGTAGATCGGTTCTCGGATAAATTGCAAAATTCTCTTCCTCTGGAAAAGAAGAATCGCCTGAATTACGTCGCAGAAACGTAACGCCGGTTTGTTTCATTGCTTGCCGTGGGAATCGTTGGACAATGGACGCCGAAACGCGAGAAGACGGCAGAAAAATGGCGGCACAATAACGAGGAAATGTAGGATCATCGTCTTCTTAATTACCGACTTTAAAAAATCTATGCATAGTAGAGCAATCGCTCCCGTAACTGTGAATCAGGACATCTTCTCCAGGAACAGAAGTTTACATTACGTAAACGCGAAAACACGATTGTTTGTGATCTTAATTGTTATAGAACTTAGGCTTCATTTCAAAGACTGGAACTTGATAGATGTAGAAAATATTTATTCGTATGTTAATTCATTATGCAAACATTTTCAGATCATGAGATCCTCAAATTTTCAAATTTACACACTCTGAATAATTTTTAATTTGTATACTGTCAAAGTATCAAATCTTCAAACAAAAGAATTTTCAAGTCCTCGAATTCTTAGATTTTCAAATTTCTAACCCCTCGAGTCTTTAGATCTCTAAATTTATAAATTTACAAACCCCCAAAACTTTGTATTCTTAAAATACCAAACCTTCAAATCTCCAAATTATCAAATTTCAAAAATTTCTAAATTGCCAAATTCTCCAAATCAAGTCTGCAAATTCACATATTCATTTCTGAATTTTCTAACTTTATTTCAATTATGTGATCGTTTCGTTGATATTTCACTTCATCTGAATCGACCCCTTCCTTCGGGTCATCGCACGTTAAACGACGATAAATCGACGAATTTTCGATCGATCCGTTCATCACTCGTAATCGTTAAGCACCAAATGCACCCGCAATTACGCCACCAGTCCCATAACGGAAGTTAAGAAGCGGTTCCGGAAATGAGAGCTCCGACGCGACGTTCGCGCTTAACTCAGTTTCCCTCGACCTTCCTGGGATGTGGGTTAACATGCGCTGACTTAGTCCGAATGCCGTCGCAATTTTGTTTACAGTTTTTCCTTTTTAATGGCACTAAGTGCATTATTTTTCATTAAACTTCCGACAGCCATTCATAACTGTCAATACGAATAATTTACTCTGTGTAACTTTTCACTGTTTTCTTATATATTCTGGTCTCACTTATTGTACACGTGTTTGCACATTTTCATGCGGAGCAATATTTTTATTTTATTTTGAAGCATTTCAAAGACATTTCAGGGTTAAATGAGTGATTTAATGACATGACGATAAAAATGTATAATGTCATTTAATTGTCGATTCACAAATTCTGCAGAACTTTTACAGATACACCTAAATACATATCATTTAACATTGAGACAATTTCAGCAGATGTGACGCTGCACAAAAGAGATTACGTTGAGTTAGCTGGACCATGTATATGATGACCTTTACATTTTACTATTAACATACTAATCACATACAGATCATCTATTGTTAATAGAACAGTTGGACAATTTTCTTTAATTAATAATATTCGATGAAATCTGCAATTGCATTTCATTTCTCAAGTCCACTTTCAGTATTCAAATAAACCTAAATGCATATGTAACTTACGGTGAGACAATTTGAACAGACATGACACTATAGAAGAAAGGTTAAGTTGACTCAAATTAAAAGTGTTATAACGAATTCGTCTCAGATCGATGTTTTCTGTGTAACTTCTGTGTAACAGTTTCTTTGTAACTTCGAATGACTGACGCATAGCATGTGTAACGTGAAAATGTACTGAATCATGTTTCGCTAAAATCAACTCGTGAAAAGCTTTAGTTACCGATAATCGCAGTAATTGAAACGGTATCCATGACGATGTCCATGAAACGCTATTCTAGTTTATTCACCCGTTTCAGGGTTTCGCAGCGTAAAAGAGAAATCTTTCGTTTATTAACATTCACTTCTGCGGTTTATTTTCCCAAGTATGCGAAAAACTCGAGCGCGGAACGATCGTATACCTTTCTCTGGACACCGCAATTCCACGCCTAGCCTGGTTGGAATTGCTTTCAGGTAAGGCAAAATCCGCCTGCGACCACGGTAATTTCCCTTGAACGGAGAAACAGAGAAGCTGAACCGTTCAGCGAGTCACTTGTATCTTACACCGCAACGAAACTTGATCTGATCAGTTTTTTTTCAACAGAAATCGCTTTACCGTGCATCCATTCAATTATCTCTTTGTCGTCGATATTAATCGGTTCTCGATGAGGTTGCATTTTTTTGTACGTTCACCAAAATTGTAAGTTCACTTCAGTTTCTGCTGGATGATTACGGGTAATGCTGTTTTATATTTAGCAACATCACGTAAGAATGCGAGAGAAACAATGATATGAGAAAAGATTATGCAACTTTTACGTACACAATGAATTGTTCTATTTATAGAAAATATTTGTGGTCTGAGTGTCTGGTATGTTGATATGCGGAGGAAGGGTAGACGTTTCGGCTGACGTCCCTGGTCATCGAATTACCATTATAAATTTTGAGTATTTTTCACATGTTCAAATTGTAATAATTTATCAGATACTAACATAACTACTATTGTACATGATATTACTAACACACGTTAATATCTTGTATTTCCACCCTTTGCTTTGATCACAGCTTCCGGCATGCTCTGTATACATCATATGCTTTATATCTTCATTATTTTCCCAAATATCTGTAATTCTTTTCAACTCAGATAATGTGGCTGGAGAGTTGTAAACTAGTCTTTTGGTAGGCAGACATTTTCTATGGCATTCAAATTTCACCCCACGCGCTATCGATACTCGGCCTAACGTAAACGCTTGCACGGTTAATCGCTCATCACCCACACAATTTATTATCACGACAGTAAATGCTATGTATATATCGTTATCAACGTATTTAGTAATAATTTACGTGACCTAAGACAATTTTTCATATATGACATAATATGACCATAAAAGTGAAATTTTTGTTTGTGACCCTATTCGATGGCCAGCGACCAAATTGAATGTAATAGCGTTTATACCTATAGAAACATTAATCTGATTTTTATCGTATTCATCAAATTAGTTGATATTTAAATCATTCGTTACAAATTAAATCCTTGCAAATTAGTTAAACTCCTGAAAATTGGTTAAATCATTGCAAATTATTCTTGCGTGACTACATGGTAAACAGTATTTTACTCTGCTAAATAGTCCGTCAGTATTCCAGTAAATAAAAATAGAATTCTGGTGAGAGATTTCAATGCATCCTTTCTCGGACAGTAAACTGTTACGTTAAAACTAGGAACTCGTTGCACGTGTCGTAATTTGCAGCAATCAGGTTTTACTAAACCACTAAATTCTTAATGCGAAATTTCCTCACGGACCTCATGTGCATTTAACCAAACGCCTAGATGCTTTCCCTTTATGTTTCGTTCAAGAAAGTAAAAAAGAGCTACATACTTGCAGCTAAAATTACCAGTCGATACTTTTCGAATACCGGTTTAACTACTCTTGCTTTATTTCAGTAAGTACGTAACTACTTATCGAAATCAAATAAGATTAGTTATTTATAACGATATTCTTATTATTCGTTAGTTAAATTGGTACTATTACTGAATAATAATTTCATTATTATTATTATTGTTTTAGAGAAAGAATATATGCGCTGATTTATTTAAGTGATCACATAGTCACATAATAATTACCTTTGATCATAAGGAATAATTTGGTCACCATTACCAAATGAATAAAAATAAAATAATCTCAATTTTCATTAATAAAGTACATAAGCTTCATTAAAACCACAGCAAAATTAAATTATTTCTGTTTGTAAAACCAGTGAATCAAATTACTCAATCAGTAAATAATAGAACAATTGCATAATAAAACCTTAAATTTTTATTATATGTGTGTCATACGAAATATTACTGCAATCATGATATAATCAAGATTTATTCTTCCTACAAAAATAAATTCTCTTTACATCAGACTCCATTTTTGGCGAAATTGAAAATTCTTCAATACTCCTACAAATAAATTTGTTTACCGTAAATAATTTCACTTCAACATTATTATAAAAAAAACTTATTTACTGTAAAGAAAATAATTTTCATTTTTCCACCGAATGTTTAATTTTGAAAATTGACTATTTCTTTCTTTGAAAACATAGAAATTATCCGGTCTAATTGTGCTTTTAATGATACTTTGATTGCAAACCGTGGTTTTAATTGTATTAACCGTTCTACTTCTTTATTCTCGAGTTCAACAAGAACTAGTAATTCTGAAGATTGAAATCGAAGTCGAAGACATCGAATCGTTCCTTCGATTTTTACGGTTTCAATTGTCTTTCGCTGAACTTCGAAGCTAAAAATACATTGATAGGAAGTGCAAGTAATAAAATTGAAAAATTCAAGCAGGAAAATAGTATGGTTCGACGATCATGGCGAACAGGCAACTGGGCGAGCGAGCTAGTATCGCCACGCTTGTTGGACTTTGCACAAGGAAATCGTAGAAATTTCTTCGTAATAGTTGCCAGATAGGACAGAATTATCATAGACTTGGATTTTTAGCGTAAAACTATGTAGAACAGGACGAGTTTCTTTCGTTTTCAGGCGTACAATTCTTGGCTTAATGTTAATGACTAAAAAGCTCCGTTTCACGATAATTTGCTGGATTTCCTTCTGTAACTCTTAATATTACTTTAATGTAAACGTAATTGATGGGTAAGCGCGATGATAATTAGCGATATTTATTAATTGGAATAGGTATAACGAAATTCTCAGATAATTAATATATAGGGTGTTCCATGAGTTTCGAACGCAATGAAGAAACTATTTCAAAAGTTAGATAGTTTTTAATTAACCACAGACTTCAAATTGTCAAAAGTACAATATTAGTCGTGCGATTTCGTTTCTTGAAAGGTCAGGGTTATCGTGGTTTTATTAAGTGGTACATAGTATATTTTATTTTTTAGTAATACAGTTAGTGTTAAATTGATTTTACATAGTTGAGTTTTAAATAATTTTAAGTTTAGATATTTTGAAGTAAAAAGTTTCAGACTTCGACAATTTATAACGTTAACAATTTGCAAGATTATATAATGTTACATGAACTATAAATATCATACACAGAATAACTATAAATTCAATAAATTCAAAATATTATTAATTCCTATTGTAATTAATGTTAAAATGTTACTGATCACTATGATTAGACTTCACTGGGAATGTACGATACATATTTTCCGTGAACTTACATCTCGATCCTCCTCAAATTAAAAATTTTAAAACAATAATTCTAATAACACCTTCATGTGAAAGCACCGAACATTGAACTGTATACGTAATATCGAACGCATTATCGTATAAAAGAATTGATATATCATTACAATAAAAACGCAGTGAGAAAAAGTTTATATAAGCTTATCTCTCAACAAGAAACCTCCCTATAATGAAATGATTTCACATCAACAAAGTTTGAAGCAACCACGTGTTATCTTCGCCTATAAAGAACGTTCTACATACAATTCTCTTTTGTGAAGTTGGAAATTGTATCAGTTATATACTAAATTGTATGAAGACCCTCCAACCTTCTTCAAATGATTTATTTCATGCGCTGCAATGTTAATTGTCACACTCCCTCAATTAAGAAGGATTTACTGAACTTCATTCATATCACATATTTATATCAAAGTACTGATATTATTACGATATTATCGATATTATTGTTGATATTGATTATTATATCAAATTATAAGTTACAATATAACTATAATATAACACATTTCAAACTTGATTTTTCCTATGTCAGAAAAATGTCACATATCTTTGCTTGTGGGTACCTCATTTTATTTACACAATATTAGATGTATACAATGATTGTAACTATAATATAACACATTTCAAGCTTGATTTTTCCTACATCAAAAAGAAATGTCACATGTCATATACTTCTGGGTACCTCATTTCATTTACACAATATTAGATGTATACAACGAATATAACTATAATATAACACATTCCAAACTTGATTTTTCCTATGTCAAAAAGAAATATCATATGTCATATACTTCTGGCTGCCTCAATTCATTTATACAATATTAGATGTATACAATGAATATAACTATAATATATCACTTTCCAAACTTGATTTTTCCTATATCAAAAAGAAACGTCACATGTCATATACTTCTGGCTGCCTCAATTCATTTAAACAATATCAGGTATAATTATTATATATCATACTATAATATACGACTGTAACTATAAGTTCTAGAACTAATATAACTAATAGACTATAATATAGCTAATACACTATAAGTTAGTCTCGTAACTATTAAAACACCTTATACAATCGAATACAAGTCAACCGGACACAGAGTATATGTTGGCCTCGTGTAGTACATGGTTCAAGGTCGGCCAGTACAAGCTGAAGGGGATACCTATAAGACGTGTGCGTAGGTGCATTCGCCCTTTGAAACTCGCTGCTATAATCATAGTTATTTGAGATGTAAGAAACATCTTTGAACTTCACCCGATCACGTGTACGTGTAATTTTCCCCTTTTTCCCTCTTTTTAATCGTTTCGAACGTTTAGCACGTAGTTTACCTTTCAGCGGGTACTTAAATCAATTCTAACAGTTAATTTTAGTAAGTTCGTTATGACTATTAGTACAAATTGTTCTGTAACATTTTCTAACCTTAAATTTTTTGAAATTACTGTTCTTGTATTGTTGAAATTATGGTTCCCTTAAAAATTCGGGAAATTCAAAAACTTTTGAAAACATTTGAAATTCCATTGCTTCTATTAATAGTTTGATCGCAGATTTTTTAGTTAATTTTTAATTAGGTGTATTAGTGTAATAACGTTTAATCAGTATGTTAAATGACGATTGTTGTTTAATTCAACTATTATTTGTTTATGAAAGTAATTCACTAAAGTTTATGAAATCTGTCTATGAAAGTAATTTATTAAAAATTAGAATTAAACTTTTTAAGATCGCCTATTTATATTTTTCCCAAAACAAAAATAGAATAATTGTAAACCTCAGTTTATTTAATTAATTTAAGCATTTAAACTTTAACTCTTCTTCAGGAGTTTGAACTGAAACACCGAATATCAATTTGTAAGCGTTCAATGATTTTTATTCAGTATACTTGTTCGTCACTTTATTTTTACCTGCTCTGATTTACAAATTAAAAAATTGTTCACTTTCTTAAATACGAAATTCTCAATTTTACTAACAATTCCCGTTAGTACAAAGAAACAGGAAGTTACAAGTACTATAATATCCAGTGAAATATCAATGATCCTCGACTAACATCTTCCTTACAAAACGCAACCGGTTGTCAAACACAAAACCAATACAAAATCCTTATCACTCGTGTTTTTTATCAGAACACCAAAACCTGAATGTCCAGCGCCCTAACTTCCCGGAAAGAATAAATTCCCGAGATATATAGATAAAAGAAAGATCCACGGGTTTACTCACTCATAATTGTCGGCGGTTCGTTCACAACCGGTCCATAATCCTGCCACGAAATTCGCTATCAGATACGAAAGCAACACGTAGAAGAACGATCAACCCAGGAACACAGGAACGTAATCGAACGAACGGATACCACCTGTTGTTCGCGACGGAAATGAAAAGTCGAACGATGAACCGAAGCCACTGAAAAATCACGATGAAAAAAAGAAAATGAAGGAGGAATTCGCGAGCGAGTCGAGATGGAACGTAATCCACGGGCAGCGACTCCTTCGTAACTGGGAACCGTTAAGTTCGTCTCGATGGCATCACGGTCTTCGAGTAGACTGCAAGAATTCGCTTAGCGTTCGACCCCCTCTAGAAACGTTGGCTCGCACCGGTGCGGGCCAAGGTAGGGCAGGTGGAGCACAGTTTCGAAAAGAGTAATTCGTTCGATCATTCCTTCGACCGTGAACTACCGAATCGGTGTTCCGATTTTCGGCCGATTCTACACTGCCTTCACTGTCCTGTAGTCGTTTACGAACTATACAGGGTGTTCCATGATATCCGAGACCCACTTCGGCAACAAAACAATTTACATATGTACCCGATTTGACCTTGTTGGCACGGTACTCGGTTTGTCTGTGTCACTTTTGTGGGCCAGCGAGATCTCGTATCCTGTGGGATTTTTTAACGAAATACTTCTTTTATGACTTGTATTTAAATTCTATTAATCATTTATAGTTTTCTTAAACTAATTTTTACTGTAATGTTGAAATGACATATTTTGTATTTAGCGATTCTTGATTGTCCGGTAGCCGAAATTAAATGTGAAATTCAGCATTCTTAAAATAAAAATCCGGTTATCACATTTGAATTTTTGTGTACGTCACGAATGCGTCATGGTATTAAAGGCGATGGGTTAAATATAGAATGTGTGCATATAAATTTTTATTTTCATGTCTTCATATTTTTTAATTTCTGTTTTGTCGATGTGTATGTCAACGTTTATATTCTGCAATTAAACAATGCATTTACTCGTAAAATAGTAAGAATTTATACAATGACTCACATATAGACAATTTTATTAATTGTATATATTTGTACAGTTCTCATTATTTTAATATATTTATACAGTTCTTATTAATGTAACATATTTATACGATTTTTATTTATGTAACATTTTTATACATTTTTTCTGAATGCAACAATTAATGTAGCAATTCTTATTAAGCGTTAACAAGATTGTTACAGTGTTTACTTCAAAATATTCAAGTCTTCATTGTAAAAAAATATAACAAAACTCAGGAGTAGCCAATTAAGAAAATGTAGATAGTTCTCTTTCTAATATGGAAGATACAGAAAATTGTATCTTGTAAGGAACATTTTTTTTATTATGAAAATTGAATACTTATTTAAATGAAAGGCAAGTAAACAATTAGTTCCACTTTTTAATAATTTATTTTTCTTTGTACTCTGTGCGAATACATCCACATATGTATGTTAGTTCATTTGACTCCGTTATCAGTGTAACTAAGTCTGTTAAAACTATGACCGATAATACTATATATGTCGTCTTGTTACATATATTACATGCTAACATTATCAAGGAAGATGTACATGTATACCATGTTCCACATTACGTACACTCATGCTCCATATATGCACACATATATAAAATCCATATTTCGATCGAAAATTAGCTATTCGAAGAAAGTAAATTCACTGATGAATTTCTTGTGAGTGAAGCCTTGAAAAACGATGTGTCACCAGACAAGCCAGACAGGGTTTCATTGACCTGGTGATTGTTTTTGCTGAGCTGAAAATAGAGTCCATTCTGATTAAACCATGACATTTTTTGACAATTGGTTCTTCGGTGATTATTTCTCGATTCCCATCGCAATGTACAGTGATGAACTCGATCATAATGGCAAGTTTAAGATCATTTGAACCGTTCAAGAGGAATTAGCGCACAACGAAATGCAGTTGTGACAAAGAAAACTTCGCTCCAATAAATTTATTGCTAAAGTACTTTTCAAGAATATAACAAGACGTTATGGTTGCAAATTTTCAGAGTCAGTCCAGGATTTCCGGATTCCGTGAGGACTTGCATACTGCATCAAAAGTTGCAGGTAAATCTTCGTTGTCATTTTATTCAATAACTTTTTACTGTTCTGTCTTATTCGTTCTTTTAGATGATGAACTGTTGCATCGAAAAGAAGAAGGCTAGAGAAGAATCGGCGCACAAGTCTCAAAGTGTGGACACCGACGAGTTTGAAACAGGTTCAAATTTTATTATTAATCTATGTATATGTACAACTAATCGAAGAAAACATAGGCTATTGAATTTACTTGCTGAAAATTGGAAAAATTAATCATTTGCATTATTCTTGTCTTCTCTGACTGCAACAGAGTCGGAAGAAGAAGAGTTTTTCGAGTGCACCAGCGAGGAACCAACAAACGAGGACGATTCGATGACAAGGACACAGCTGAAAGCGAAACATCTATTGTGGAATAAACCAGCAGGAAGATTAGCCAAACATCCTTCGTTCAAGTAAAAATTGCAAATACATCTATATCTTTCTTTTTTACAGTAACTTCTTTATCTTAGGCTTAATTTAGATAGCAGTGGTTACATATCAGTATTTAATGCATAAACATGTGTGTATATACACATACACACATATACTATACATATGTATATTCACACATACATACATACACAGAGATACACATATGAACATACACCCATACATAAAGACACACATATGTACACATATCTAATTTAACGCACAAAATAGTTTATTGTTGGTTATTAAAATATCAATATTATTTAGGTTAATTCAAACTGGGGATCCACTTTACTTGCCAATAACACAGGATCCTGTACCAAAGACTGAAGATCAACTCGAGGAAGATGCACAAGTGATGATGCAGCTTGGGACTGATAAACACGCTTCAGAGATGCGGGCTAGATTAATGAGCGCCTCTTTATTATCTGATATGGAATCGTTCAAGGTGCTAATAATGAATTAAGATGATCGACGTCCATTGAAATAATTAATGGGCCTGGTTCACCCAAAATACAGATTAGATCTTTTCACCAAAAATTGATAGAATAAGTAACGAATCGATTGGTAAAATTTTATCTCAAACTTTAATGTCTGCATGTCGCGTAAAAGTTTAAAAGAAGAAATTAATTGAAATGGCTATTGGTTTTCACAACGTTAGCAAAAATATTAATTAGTTAGACTAGTTCATTATTCAAAATTTCATTTCAGTGAAAATAATATATGTTATCTCTCATAAATAGGTCTTGCAAAGGTAACTAATTCTTATAACGTATTTATAGGCAGCAAATCCTGGAGCAGTTTTGGAAGATTTTATTCGATGGTATTCACCGAGGGATTGGATTGAAGATGATGGAACAGACGAATGGGGTCAACCTACAGGTTTCCTATAATCTTACATACCTTTTAAACACAAGCTTTAAATAATACATTTACTTTAAGTAATTCATTTAAGACTAAATTATTGTTATTTAATTCAGGACATTTGTCAGCAAGAATGCTCATTCCAAATAATCCATGGTCTACAACTTGGAGTTCAGCTCAACCAGTTCCTGCCCATCGGCAAAAAAGGTTGTTCGATGACACGAGAGAAGCAGAGAAGGCTCTACATTTTCTAAGTTCTAAGCGCATAGGACAAATTGCACAGCTTCTCTTACCGGCTTTAAATCACGCTGCACTTTATACTTTAAGTCAACAGAAGCAAGATGCTTTACCAAATTTGCCCGAAGTTGCGCTTAGTATACTAAACAAACTGCAGTATGCAACAAAGCCTATTCATCAAAAACTGCATTTGTATGAGGTACCTACAGCTGTTTACTTATGAAACAGCAATGAACACTGTACATAAAAAGGCGAACTCATTTTAGGAAATTACTCGAGATATCGAAGGAATTGAAGCTCTGGTTGCCCAAGTAAATTCCTTGCAACACAAATTAGGAGGAAATGATGATTCGAAAGAATTCACTTCCTTTCTCATCCAATTAATGCGAGGCAAAGAAGTAGAAGTACCGGGTGGTTCCAGAGGAAATATTGGTACTCGAATAACGACGATGTTCAGAGATGCTCAAAAAGTACAAAATTTTGTTAATTTTTTAATTCAGATGTGCTTTAATATTTATTTCTTCAATACGTAATATATTACTTATGTTTTAGGCGGCACTCATCATGACGTCTCTTAACAGTAACGCTGATATAGATGCGATTGGAGATAATAAACTGAAAACATTCCCTGAACCTTCGTGTAAAGAATTCATTTTGCGTATTATAACACCACGACCTTCGCCGACCTCTACACCTCAACCACAAAGGATGTATGCGTGTCTTAAACGAGATTACATTCGCTTGGCTGGATTCTTTTCGGAGGATTCGATTTTTTTATAGTCTATATTTTTACTGTGTTTTATTACAATATGAGTTGATTTGATTTTTTACATGGTGCTGTTAGAATTCAGTATGTCTTTCATTTTAGTTGCAATGAAATACAGTCTGTTCAATATAAGCGTAGACTTATATAAAAGTTTTAATAAACAAAAGAGAAAAAGAATTTTTAACTTTAAAAAATATTATAATTTAATTTATAATAATATTACGGATTTTATCGTTTATACGTACAGAAGGGAATTTATTTATCTTATTGGAGAAATAAAGTCGTTATGAAGATGTGTTTGTCTATATGAAAATGAAATTAACATATCCTGTGATTAAATTGATATGTCAGAATAATAATTAATATCTACGCTTATTTAAAATAAACTGTATCTTCCTGTACAGTTTCACTGAATTTGTAAGAACGGAAGGAAGGAAGAAAAACAATGCTCAGTCTAAATAAAGTAGAAACGTTGCTAAGTCTTTCAAATAGAGGTATGAACATGTTATTGTTTCGAATACAAGCAGAAGTATCTAAAAGAAAAGTATTCCCAACATTTCGCCAGGATTTTAACGACTGATTATCAGAAAAAGTTTGCGCGGTCGTTGGATAAATTGAAATCAAACTTCTTGAAATAATTCGAAAAATATAACAACTGTAGTGTAATTGCACATTCAAGTCTGAATTATTTACATAATTCAATGATGGGCAACTATGCCTGAACAGCATGCTAATTATATGCTGATATTTATTGTAGCGACACATATTTATTATAAAGAAAACAATAAGATCTATTTCAACCTAACACTTGTTACAAAGAAAGGTGCACTTATTTTGTATAGCCTTACAACGTCCTGTCCCTAATGATGCAAATGAAATCAAAATAGGACTTAATTCAATACCTGCAAGTATAACCTCAGATGTCTATTCTAATATAATAATCTTAAAGTATATTAGAAAATTATAGAAATAAATGTTGATTACTTTGTAAAATAAAATTATACTTCAAAAAAGTTCAAATTGATTAAATTTTTTACTACAGATCCGCGCAAACTTTTTCTGGCACTTAATTTCATCAAACACTTACGGTCATATTGATACAAAATTAATTAAAATTAATTCTGTTAATATTTATTTGAAACTAAGATACACGATTTAACATTGTATATTAAAAACAAATGTTGAATATAATTATTCTTTATAAAAAATAAATTGTGTATAATATTTCTTAAAATTAATTACATTATTCACCATAGCGAACTTAATTTAATAGTAATATTCTTTTCTCAAGTTTTGGAGGTGAAAACAGGAAATCCCGCACAATATGATCCAATTCTTCCAAAGCTAGTTGTGCGTGTAAACGCAGTACGGGGTCTTCATCATTGTCCCGTAGATATTTCAATCCACGATATAGGTCAACCAAATCCTTACCGAGACTTGTTAACGTGTTCTTTCCAAGACCACGAAGTAACATAGCGCTAACCATAACAGCAGCTCGTCTGCACTCAGGTGCTTTATCTGACTTTACAATGCAACTGATACAATAGATTACCTAAGGAAGATTTTTAATTATACCTCGTTTTGTAACCTAACTAACATTGAAGGAAATTTTCGACTTTGGATTGTTAGACGTTAAATATGAAATATAATACTAAATAGTTTTAGAAAAGTTTACATACCTCGATAACAATATCTCCTAATCGAAAACCTAGTACTTTGCATAATTCACCCAAACACGAAAGGCTAGAACTACGTACTAGGGAATCTGGATCTCGTGTAGCGCATAGGAACCCATTTATTAAAATATTTTTATACGCTGATGCCATTTCACCTATAGAGTCATATAAATTAGTCAAAATAATTGCTGAAGAGTAAAAAATAAAAATAAAAAGTTGTGTACCTAAAGCTCGCGTCATTTTTACAAGAACCTCTCCCAGTTTTACTCTAGTTTCCACTGTTAATTCTCCTACTGAAATACGCTGTGGCATATTTATGTATTCATGCACTAACGTCTCTATAACCACTTGAGGGTACGACGTCGCTAACGCATGTAATCCATTGATTGCTGCCAAATATATAAATGAATCCTCGTGTTTCAAATTTTCCTGTAAAATAATAAAATACAACATACAATCTTGATTATAAAACTGAAATTTAATTTCTCTTACTAACTTGAAACAATTGTAAAATAAATTCTTTTTTGGTGGTAGCACTTGGATCCGCATTTTCTATCAGTTTTGTGAGAGTTATAAGTCCATGCGCACGGACGGGAAGTAGTGGATCCGCAAGATCTTTAAGCGCTTCTTCAAATTTGTTTAGTTGTTTACAATCTACTGATAAATCTTGATAATGTTTTTGTTTTGATCGACCTTGAATTTCGATCAATTCAATTAATTCTCGAGTTAACGATACCAACTGTTTCGGAATATGTGAAAGAGAACAACATTCTTTTAAAAATTTTACAAAATCGTTGAACACTGTCCAATCTAGCGACCTTTTTCTTTCGCTTATGATTATTTTTATTAGCATTAAGCTAATGTATAAAATTTCACAATCATCTTCTTCTGATATATCGTTTTTGTTCTTCATGTACTTGCTAAATAATGATTTTATGAAGGAAAATATTGTCTCTGGTTTTTCTAATTGTGTGTCTTGTACAGCAGGTACATTAGCTAAGCTTGATAAAAGTTTCACAGCAACTAATTGTTCTTCAACCCTTTCTATCATATCATCTGGAGTTTGTAATAAATTTTCAGTTTGTTTTTCACGATTTAATTGTATAGTATTTGATAAAAACTTCAACAAATAAGTAAATAATTCATTTGATAATACTTTAGTAGCAGATATTACATCAAATAAAGTATCCGCGAATTCTTCGTACTTAGGAGTTTCATCTATTCCTGTAATTTCAATTCCACCTGTTGGTCCAAGCTTTGACGTTAAACGATTACCAAAATCTTTTATTTCACTGTGTCCAAGAAATGCAGCAAATAAATTATGTCTTGACGATTCTTCATTGAGAAGATGCAGTATAAGTTGTTTAATCTTGCATTTCAATAAACAAGCACTTTGCCTCACATTATTATACAAACAAAACAAAGGAACAGCTACTCTTGTTAGAAGTGTACAAGGTAAATGTTTAAATTTGGCTTCCACTGTTACAAAACATTTGGTTAAACTTTCAATGCATTTCTCCACTTCATTCTCACTTTTTGATACATTTCTTTCGTTTATAATCAGGGGTTCACATATAACTTCCAGAACATTTTTAAGACAAATATCAGAATTATATTCATAAAGTGCAGTAATACAGCAATTTGCTATTGTTGCTGAATGTTTTATCTGACTAGATGTTAAAAGCTGTACCAACTAAAACAAACGTACAGTTTATTGTAAAACTATGCATATTAGAAAAAATAATAAATAAATAAAAACGTTTTGTGAAAAGTACCTGTGAACATATAGATTTGTAATATTCATCTGTATCATTTCCATGAGACACGGTCACTAATCTGGAAATAGTATCCAATTTATTCCAATGTTCACCAAGATCCAAAACATCTTCACAAACAGCAACTATGACTGAAATAATTCCATTAGGTTGCATGATTAGCTTTACTAAATATTTACGAGTTTGATTTTGTAACCATTTTGGTGTTCCTTTTACACCAAGGATTACCATCAATTCTTTCATGCTTGTGGACATGGGACAGTTATTTAATAATTGTTGAAGCAAATCAGTGAAATGTTCTTGATCTTTTCTCAGTTTATTATACAAATCTTCTGTCATTTTAAATTCAGGTTTACTAGTATTTCCCTGTTCATTTAATGTAGACTTTTTACATGGTTTCATCAGTGGAGCATGACTCAATTGTAAAAGTGCAGCCAATAGTGGTCCTATCTGAGCAAGTATTGCTGGACGAAACATAAGTTCGTCATATAATTCCATAACAGAAAGGACTGTAAACTGTATTCTTTTATATTTCTACAAAAAAAATGTAATATTAATTTCTATATTTTCTCTTATTTTATATTTATTAATTATAATAAATGCAAAATTCTTCATACTTGTAAATCTGTTAATTTTTCTTCATGTATCTGAAGAGCTTTCGGGCATAATTTAGCCATGTCAATTCCAACACCAGGTAAAAGTCCAGGTATAATTCCCATTGCAGTTATCAATTCTATACAAACTTTTATAACGTGAAATTGTTTAACACTAATTAAGGATTCATTATTCAGTGAGCCAGACGCTTTTATATTTTGTAATACATAAACAACTGTACATATGTACTGGTACCTAAACATATAATATTTTGTATTAATTATTCTTAATCATGATTTCAGGAACAATTAGAATATTACCTAATATCATTATGTTCATCTTCATCTGTATTATTATTTATTTTAAACTTTTCATCCTGGTGTTTCAACGTTGACTGTATTTTCTGTAAAATTTGTTGCAATTTAGTATCAAAATTGTGAACCTCTTCTAAGGACATAAAACATAAAATATCATTAGAAATTTCATAATAGATATTATGCAGTTACACACGATGAAAGATCATTGTACCATTGCTATCTTCATCAAGTATTGTTAATTGAAATAATACTTCATAGTAGTCCATATTTTCTTGTTTAACATGAATTGTGTACAGCAGTGACCATAAATCTACGCATGCTTTTGTTGTCAAGTTGTCATAAATCTGTGCGTAAGGACAAGCGCCACCTGTTCTATTTTATTATAAGATTATGAAACTGCGCACTCCAGTTTGACACACTTCAAGGTAAGAATAGATATCTTCAATACCGATTATAATAAGATTTAAATAAACATATTATCATATCACCGACAAGTGATACAAAAACCAAATTCATTCAGTAGCACAACACCTTCACCTTCATATATGTAGTCAATTTATTTAGTATATAAAAATAATAAATCACAGGTACATGTTGGCTCAACAATTTTTATATAATAAAATAGAAATCTACTGTAAGAAAGTTTTATTACTGCCATCTGTCAAGTCGTGTGCACAATCCTACAAAAAATATATATATATCGACTATGTATTTTATTAGTATGAGATATTGATACGGTGGTGCTGTTGTCGCAATGCAAAAGATTTGCATGCGGGCGGGTCGAATAGATGTAAAAGAAATCGAAACTACGGCAGTTCTTTACATTTTTACTTATAAAATACATTTTACGACAATAGGTGAATGTTTGATATGTTTCTTGTAATGAAAATATAAAACTTTGAGTCAGTTTATGGTGTTGGTGTGACTGGATGACAGATGGACGATTCTTGGCGAAGCCTCTTTTATTGAATATTATATCGCGAATATATGTTAATTGTAACATTCTTCTTATACATACTGAACACTGTCTAACAGTCACAGTACTTATTTATTTGATATTTCTGAAAATTTTTCATTTGCGTGTGTATCTTGCGGCATAAAAACTGACCCGAAGCTGACGTCACCCGACAGAAATCAATAATCGCACTAAATGTGGACAAAGTTCCGTTAATAAGTTTCATGACATCTATTAACAACATTACAATTTTCACCATGCTTTGTAAACTACATACTGCGCTTTTTGAAATAGTTGATTCATAAAACATTTCTGAATATTGTTTAGGTGTTAAGAAAATAGTATAATGATGTCTGACAGAAAAGCAGAACTTGAAAGAAAGAAAGCCAAGCTTCAGGCTATCAGGGAAGAAAAAGAAAGACGCAGGCGAGAAAAGGAACAGAAAGATGTAAGATTATTTTATTTAAATGTTCACAACTTTATTGTTCATTCGTTTAAATTTATTTATATATTTTGGTTTCAAGGTTGAAGAGGCAACAGTTCGTGCTGCGGGGGCAGATAAAGATCATCGTAAAGAACTGGATGCTATGTTATCATCTCTGGGTGTAGCACCAGTATCGGGTATGAATTTACTTGTTTTAATGCTATTTCTTGTTTTGTTGATTAATATTTTTATATGTGTGTTTTGTTTACAGATGTATTGTCTAGTTTATCTAGTATGAATTCTTTGACCCCAGAACAAAGTGCTAATGCTACTCCCGATGCTAGTCTACAACCATCTAGTATAAACTCTGCTCAAAGGTATGCATGTTAAAGAAAGCAGCATTTAACTAATTTCATGTTAAGAAAAATGAACACTTAGTATTTACTAATGCTTTGTTTTTATAGTAGTGCTGGAAGGAAGAAGAATCGAGAACTTACAATTGTTTCTGTGGCACATACCAATATTCCACCTGTAGAACCAGTTGTTTATAGTAAACAAACACAAACCATTCAGACAACACATACATCTCACGACGGTGAGTTAGTACATTTTATTTTGCATTATAATTATCTGCATTCAGTGTTGCTTCCAATTGTGGATTTAAAAATATATTTGATCGCTGATAAGTTATCAGCATTTACATCATACTAATGTCAACTTAATAATAATACGGATATTTTAATTTTATTAAATAAATATAATTGATACACGTGTTAATGATAAACATTACTATGATATGCAATTTTTACAATTAATTGCAATATATATTTATTAATATTTTATCCTTTGTATTCTAATATTATTATTTCTTCAATAATGATATTAATAAATACATTTTTAAATTGATTTGTTCTGCATATTATGTCATAAAAAAATTAAGTTTTAACAATTTATATAGATAATAATTAAACATTGATGTATGCTGCAATCATATTAAGCGATTTGTATAATCTGATATACAAGGTGAAGCAGAAAAATGATTGATGAAAATGAATGCAAAGGATTAAAATCTTTGTGATACTAAACGTTTTGAAGATCACATTTACATTTTCAAGACATTGAGTACGGTAAAGTGGGTGGTGTACACAAAAGTGCATTATATCTTCAAAGAATGTCTTTAAGGGTATCAATTGATTGAAACATTTATCACACTATAACGTTCTTATATTATATCTTAATTAAGAAGATGTGTTGCATACAATGCATAATTATTATTTTTATTGTGATAACAATGACAGTTATAGTACTGATTTATATTGTGTTTTATGATTAATTTTAACTAATGAGGAAACTTACATATTCTTAAAACACACTTATACAAAAATGGCATGTTACTTACCTCCAGTATTACTGTCATTTTATTTTTTTTGTGTGTGTTAACATTTGTTTTCAACACTTTTTAAATGAGTATAAGTATTTGAAAGAATTTGAAAAAATTTTGTTTACTATCACATATAATAAAGTATGATATTTTCACGAATTATTTATTTATAATTCATTACATACACTAATCATTTTTTGGAATGAAAGATAATTTTTAATATTTTATCTCAATTGAATATTTTGATATTAATAATAGCAATATGGATTTCATATTGTATCATTGAAGAAATTAATTATGTTTCGTAAGAAACAAGTACTGGGTGTCTGTAGACAAGGGAATACATGTATCTTTGAAGTTTGTCTTTAATGTTAACATTCTGAAATTTTCCAAAACTGTAAAATAATACTGAAAAAAGTACATGTTCTAACATTAAAGTAACAAAATTTCTGGTACTTTTATTTGTGAATTGGATACATCTTGTAAACTGAGTATTAGCAGAGATGAATAACACTCAATACACAAGAAGGTTGTGGACAAAATTATTATTTTCCTTGGTGGTGGAAACTATATTTCTCGTATTTTATACTTCTATTTTATTAATGCGCAATTTCAGTTAGTTTTAATATAATTTAAAAATTTTGCTTTTTTATTTAATTTAATGTGAAAATATATCAAAAACAAACAGTTTATAGGCTTCATTTTTATCTATTTTTATCCCACCTACTTTACTATAAATTTTGATCAAAGTATCAAATTTGACTTAAAACACATAGAAAACTGATTTTTTATCAGTATCAAAATTTATATACGGTTGAATAATTTTTTACTTTAAAAGAATGTTCAATATAAACATGGGATATGTAGTGTCTATTACATACATATTCTGATACCTAACTGATTTTGCGGCATTATTAAGCATACCGTATTCCATTGTCTTTGGTATACAATCGGTCAAATCAACCGGTACTGGACATAAGGACTGTCCGCATCTTCTTCTGCATACACCATCTACTCCTGTTCGACAACAACACCAACTCACTCTTACTCCGCAGGCTACTTTGAGGCTGACTGGTGGCGTCCCAGGAAAGGTGGGTCTGCACCAAACTACCTATGTATGTTCTGCCTTCTTTTTTATTATTCTTGCTATAACTGTTGTACAACAATATATGATAGAGGTAGATACATTGGTATCCATGTTTAAAAGAAAGAGATGTAGAATCAGTTTTATAAAAAGATTTAGTTGTGTTCATTTTATTAACTGTCATGATTAATGTTCCACATGTTATTATAATATTAGTATTATTAAAAGTAGAACACTTATGAGAATGTTATAAATTTTCTTGATTCTACAACTCCAATTATGCTACATTGTTGTATGTGGGGATAGGTATGTGTATTGGAATACTAAGAATTTCAAGTATATGATAAAGTAAAGTGATCAAAATTAGAGAACAGAATTCTGAAGTTGGTTCTTTAAAATTAATTTATTTATATATCAACAATATACATTTTATCTATTACTTCCATATGCAACACTTATTTGTTCGCATAAACAGTAAGCTTCTAACTTGCTTCACATACCTTAATTGAATAATATACTAACAGTTTATCAAAATTATAAAGTACATTAACTATAGGCGTCCTGTTTGTTGGGAAAATTAAAAAGTTTTTACAACAAAAAGTCAATGTACCTTGACTCATGTGTGCTAGTATTAAAATTATCAAGTACATGAATTAATTATTATTCATGTTATAATAATTATGAACATGAATATGTATAGATAGTAATATTGCTTTAATCATGGTAGTAGTATAATGTTTTAGAAATCCAGTTTTTTACTACTTTGTTTAATATTTAAAAAAAGAAATAATATTTAAAAGTGTTTTTATACAATGACTGTTATTTGTTATAATGTGTAAAATGTAGTGCATTGTAGACATGTTCAACATTTTAACAAAACTTATATTTAAAAAGGATAGTGAAATTTGTTTTTGAGAAACTTAGGGGGGTGGGCATAAGTGTGACAAGTGATGTAAGTGAGATATCAAATTTTTATAATTAAGCATCCATTGGTAGTCATAATAGATAAATGCTTTATTACTTTATGTTATGTAGCCAATACTATTTTATTTAGAATCAGTAATAAAATATAATATTTAAGAGAAAGTGTTGAATTATGATAAAAATTGACATTATTTTAATTTCGATGATGTAAGATGCATTGAATATGTATGTTTCCTCTTACATGTAGGACCACAGCACCACACAATATAAAAATTTACAAATCTATACTCACCTAACTACATTCAGCGGATAAAAGTCTTTTTATTTTTGCTTTTTGTGTAATTATAGACCCAGTTTTCTTTTATTTTTATCATAGTTTATTTTTATAATAAACATGTGATTTCTATGAATGTAGAAATACTTTAAATCACAATAACAATTTATGTAGAAGATTTTATGAAGAAAAATATATGAATTTTAAAATAATGCATATTTTAAAACAGACCAGTAACAATGAATCAAATTTTTTAAAGTTTTAATTAAAAACCTTTTCTATATAATAATGCAGAAAATTGCGTTTTTGCAATTGCATTTTCCTTTACATTATAGTAATGATATTTTCCTTAAAATATTTATGGTCTGAGTGTAGAGAGGTGTTATTAGTGTAGTGCATTCTTATGAAATTGTAACTAAGTACAATTTTTTTCCCTCCCCTTCTCAGCTCATGCATTCGACTATTACGGTAAGTTATGATTTCTCTTGGTTTTCAACAAGTTTTAGGTTCAGATTTAGGTTTAGCTATATTTCGTTTATCACTTAGGATTAATAATATGAAAAATGAATTCAGAGTACAATACAAATAATCATTATTATAGAATTAGATTAAAAAACCTTTAATATTAAAATTAATTTTTAAGCTATGAGAACTATCACATTGGTTGACTTTCAATAAAACATGATTAATTAAAGAATGCACTCTCTTTTTTCTCTTGGTTATTGATAAAATTTCTCTAACGATCAAATCAGAAATGTTATTTTCTAAATTTAAAATAAAATTGATCAGTGTCTTAAAACTCTCCACCCAGAACTTAAGATATCTCTGCTATCTTATGAATTGCTTTGGTCTTTTGGCTCTTTTAATTTTTATGTTCTATTATTATTATTGGGTGTGTTTACTTTGAGTTATTGTATGTATTACTTTTTAAGTATTTATCTGACATCCCGACTTTTAAACTAAAATAATTTGGCATTTACACATTTATGAAAGTATACACTCAAATTCAAACAATAAATGCAGATTGTATAAATGTTTACTCTGCGATTAGAAATTTTAATACATGCTTCCAAGTATTTAACACAAATCAGTACACACAACACTGTGTACAAGATACGTACAGAAGGTATTTGCAAAGTGAGTTTACCCAATGTAGCTCCATTTCTTTTGTAGAATAATAATAAAGTTTTTCTTATTTTATGGTATTTATATAAAAAGACTGAATGTGTAATTTAGAATACATACTTTATTTCATACCAGTATCACATAAGCATGATATTTTTAGAATTTACAGACTACCTTTGGACTATTTAATTGTTTGTTATAATAACAAAATATTGAATTTTAATGAACAAAATTTTATTCAAATTAGATATTCTTTTCATTAGAAACAATCTGTTAACTTTTAACAAGTAAGTAATGTAATAAAAGTATCCTTCAGAAAAAAAAGTTATAACATTTTCATGAAATCTGCTAGATTGTTTAATATTTGTTTGAAAATGGGACTGTCTGAATTAGAAAATACTTTACGTACGAATATCCATTGGCAAATCTTGTCACAACTTAACGCACCTTCCGGAGTTCTCGGCTTGGTTATTGTTTCCGTAACTTTTGGAATACTACAGTGTACTAACATGGGAGCGGATGTAATGGTGTTGGGATCAGTAAATATTATAAGCAAACTTTTCGTTGAAATAGTTTACAAAGGAAACATGTGGCTTCAGCTTTTAGTGTTGCTAATGTGCAACTTACTGTTGCTTGAAAGACATTTCGAAATATAAATATGAATATTGCTTTTTAATAGCACGGTTTCTTTTTCACGAAAATAATTAGTAAAAAGAAAAAGAAACTACTATAATAGAAATTTTTGAAGATATATTTTTACGTCGATATCAATATATTTTTTCGACAAGTTATCCAGAATTCGATTACATTTTGTAAAAAAATTTTGGATTAAAAAAAAAATTCTTCCATACTTTTGAGACATATTTAAATGAAGTAGTAGTAAACAAACTTATATTAGTAGTCGGAGATGTCAGTTTTTTATATCAAAATATTTAAACGTTTCAAATTTTTTCTTATTTTTATTTTTTTTTTCTTATTATTTCTAAGACATTTTTCTAAAACTTGAAAAGTAGGTTTCGTAACAATAGTACGAATACTGTTACGATAGATTTCAAAACTTTTAAAAAATGTTTATAATAAATATAAAAAAATGACTGAACACTAACTTTACTAAAAAATTTCAAACGATTGAAATGTCGATAGTCCATTGAAAAGATGAAGTATAATTTCAAATATAATTTTTGAAAAGCTAAGTCTAGGTGTTCGAAAAAAGGGATTTCACCCTTTTTAACGATACGATCGTATCGAACGATATAGTGGCATTAATAGGTATACGTGCATGTTTAAATATTTAATACACGTTCACACATACACTTTCTAGCTAATTGTTGATGTATCGTAAAAGAAAAATTATAACGTATAGCGTTAACGAAAATCGGTAGTATACTGTTTCAAGCGTATTTTTAGTGTTCTGTTTAGAAGCATTAAATACATCAATAATTTTCTACGAGAGATATGAAATTAGAAAATAAACACAACTAACATAATGAGACACAAGATTGATTGACATTTTCTTTTCCCTCCTTCAAGACGAGTACAATCTAAATCCTGGTTTAGAATGGGAGGACGAATTTACAGGTAGGTAATCCTCTCTAGAGATGATTTACTCTACCTAATCGTATTACGAACACATGAGATTACATTGATTTTTCACAAAAATTGCATTTGCAAGTAACCTTCACTTCATTCTTTTTTTCTTTTCGTTTCTTTTCAATTATTGTACCTACACATATGCACTGAAAGGAGGGAACATGTACTATCAATTTACACTAAAAATTGCTTGATAAATCGTCGAATTGTTAGGTAGTTTTTCTGTAAAAAATATCTTCGCTTTGGTTAATCACGCATGAATAGATAGTATACTGTATTTGTAATTTTATTATATTCACTATGCATGAACGACGTAATTTTATGATTCAGTGATGGGCAATCCTGCGAGAGTGTGATGTGACAATTTCAAAATTTCTTTCATTTTTCGTTTCTAAATTTTTTCCACTTTCTCACGAATTTCTAAATTTTTTAATTTATTTCGTTGGGTAGTTGACCTGCCCATCACTGTTATACATACTTTATTTCCGTTTCATACTATTAGACAGTATTTCTTTGTGAAACTTTAGATTTAGTTCATACTGTATCTTTTCCTGTTCTTTTTCTCTTTTTTTAAATAAAAATGTACTTAGTAAATGCTGCATGAGACTTGGGAAGTTGCGTTAATATCTCCACTCAGTTTTTGTATTTTTATTCTTCTTCCATTTAATCGAACATTTGTAAAACAAATTTATCCTGCTAATGGGTAATATCGCGAAATTGTCATTTAACGATTAAAAAACGCAACGACTATAAAAGAAAATAAATTCATCGATTTTTTATCGACTCTTCATTTTTTCCACTCATTCTTCCATTTCATTTGCGTTTGCTAATATACGAAGGGTGGAGAGATACCGTTTTAGATCGTTTTTGCAATTGTAAACATTCGAAACGAGATTTATTCATTTTTATTTGTATAGCCCCACCAACAAGCAGTCCACCTTTCTTTTTACATCTAACTAATATCAGTGCATGTGACTCAGTCTAATAATTATTTTTGCAGTATTGCGTTTGTTTAATTCTCGATTAGTTCTCTTTTTTTAAAACATGCTTTTTACGGAAGCTTTTCAAAGAGAGTTGCATCCCTTTTCAAACTTGACGCTTCCACGATTTATTTGCGAACATTTATGTTTGTTCTGTTTATCTCGAAATTTGACAATCTTAGAATTTAACTTGATTTTCGAAATCTTGTATATTTTGCAAAATTGTTCGAATGCTCCGCGTTACTTTCGTTTATCCATTTATTTTTTTCGATATGCGTTGATACAATAGGTATTGTGTTATGTAGAACATTGCAAGGTATCGATTAAGTTCATAGTGTTCACCTTACTTTGAGAAACGTAGAGCATCGAATTTTTAAGTAGGGCAATTGCCAAGAGGTAGCTAGATGTATCAAAGTTAGGGTATCCGTGGCGGAACCAGCTTATTCACCACAGTTTTGACATTTGATGATGGCCAAGCCGAAGATGAAGAGAACAGCTTGCCGCATATGGACGGTTTCCAGAGCAAACTTCCTCCTGGTATTCTTCCTCATGGTTTACCTCAAGTTAAAGAAGTGCAGCCCGCCGTTACACAAGTGGAGCAGGAAAAAGAAAAAGAAAAACCTAAAGAAGGTAACCTTTTAATGCATTATTTTATTTCAATCGAAACAAAGGTAACTGCACCTCAAACGGTACCTAATTAATCAGTTACAAAATACACCTTTATTTTCATAAAAAATTATTAGGAAGTTAATTTGTTATTTTATTGAAGTTTCCTGGATATTTGTTTAGTAGCCGGCTATCCAATCGATTAGTTTCTCGAAAGAAACTCGTGAAGTTTCAATTTTAAGAACTGTTAAAAGGTGTATGATTACTTTTTACACTTGCTGTAATTATGAAATGTTAATTTATAGTACGAGAACTTAGCGAAGAGGAGAAACAAATGATCATATTATCTGAAGATTTCCAACGATTTCTTGATCGTACAAGTCGTATTGTAGAAAGAGCATTAGGAGAATCTGTTGATATTTATACCGATTACACTGGCACCATGGATGGTGAAGATGGAATGTAAGTAAACCCACAATGAAACTTACAATCAAAACTTACTTTTTTATATTGGCTTCCTCCTCCTTGTAATATTTAATAATTCTGCTTACTGCCAAAGAGGGTTAGTTAAAAATCTGTTGAACAAAAAATAGTTTTGAAATAATTAAGTGAGTAGAATAAATAACGAAATAATTTCAGGGACGAAAAGAGCCATCAACGTCTATGGTTGAACCGGTCGTTCTTCTGCGATCGGTGGTCTCGTAACCGTTGTGTGACCTCGATGGACTGGTCATCTCAATTTCCAGAACTTCTTGTAGCCTCCTATAACAATAACGATGACACCCCTAACGATCCCGACGGGGTCTGTTTAGTTTGGAACACAAAGTTTAAGAAAACCACACCGGAATTCATTTTTCACTGTCAGTCTCCGGTGATGTCAACCACGTTCGCTAGATTTCACCCTAATTTAATCTTAGGAGGTACTTATTCTGGTCAGATTGTTCTGTGGGACAACAGAGTACAAAAGAGATCTCCCATTCAACGTACTCCGCTATCAGCCAGTGCGCACACTGTAAGTACTTTAATGAAATACTTCTTTTTATAATAGAATTGATCCTATAAAAGTACTTTAATAATTTTAGCACCCTGTTTATTGTCTAAACATTGTTGGAGCTCAAAATGCACACAATTTGATAAGTATTTCAACTGATGGAAAGCTTTGCTCTTGGAGTTTGGAGATGTTGTCACAACCTCTGGAGACGTTAGAGCTTCATACTAAGCAATCGAAGCCTATTGCTGCTACTTGTTTGGCATTTCCTTATGGAGATGTCAATAATTTTGTTGTAGGCAGCGAAGATGCTACCGTATATTCTGGTAAATAATTATTTCAAAGGAATTATGTTGGCTTACAGCAAGACATTTACAAGTTTATCCTAGTAAATAACATAACACTCTTCATATATAATTTAAGAAACAAGAGTACTATGTTCATTGAAGACTATTAAGATTGATTTCATGGACCTTTAGAACTTTATTCCATAAACTTTTATATAAATAATCATGGAACATTTAACATACAGTGAATTATTGAAATAAAAATAATTTCCATATTGAAGCATCATCACCCAATAATGTGCTTCGTTTACCATCATTTATGTTTATCTCAATTCAGCGTGAATCAGTTACCATAACTTGATATATTTATCTAGAGGTATAAATGTCTTTAATTTCTTTTCTAGCTTGTCGTCACGGCACAAAAGCTGGAGTACTAGAAACTTACGAAGGTCATCAAGGACCAGTTACCGGAATCAGCGCGCACGCTGTACTAGGAGGAATAGATTTTTCACATTTATTTTTAACATCTTCGATTGACTGGACGGTTAAATTGTGGAGTCTTAAGGAGAATAATCCTCTGTACTCTTTCGAACACAATGGCGACTACGTGTACGACGTCGCTTGGTCACCGACGCATCCAGCTTTGTTTGCTGCTGTAGACGATTCAGGACGATTGGATTTGTGGAATCTTAATCAAGATACCGAAGTGCCTACAGCTAGTGTAGTAATCGATGGATCCCCAGCTCTTAATAGGGTGTCATGGACTCCTAGTGGGTTGCACGTAACCGTTGGGGATGATACGGGAAAGATCTGGGTGTACGACGTTGCTGAGGTAAAACACGGTTGCTCTGATTTAAAAAATAGTTATACATTTTGATAAATAATTATATTTGAATAAAGGATATGATTAATGTAATATTTGTTTAAATATAGCATTTAGCACATCCAAGGATCGACGAATGGAATAAATTCTTGTACACACAACAGGAATTAAAACATAATAAAGCAGACGAAGAATTGCATAAATTGAATCTGAGGGAGCCTGCTTCCTTAACTTCTACGCATCCTTTAACTAGGTATGGCTAGTCCTCTTAGATAAAGATATTTTGTCCAGGTATCGTTATTACTTTCGGTTTAAAATGAAATGAACTTCATGTATAATCTTAAAGAACAACCTCTAAAAGAAAGAACAAGGAGACGTATTAATTGCTGTTTATCGATGTATCTTTAAGTATCTGTAGAATATTTTTATTTTGTATAAAGCATTGAACAGCAAAACAAATGCGTGAACAACTTACGCGCACCACATTTGCTGTGTCTTCAAACGGCTATAAATTCATCATGTCCAGTAGAAACAGTATATGCTTATTAAACTATTTTAATGCAGTGAATACGTTAAGCATGTATGCGACATATTTGTGCATGTAAATAATCAAAGCTATAAATACCAATGAAATTGATAAATTGCAGAAGCAACATAAAAAAATGATAAATTTAACAAAACCAATATCAAATAAATTATTATAATATCTTAGTTGCTAATATCCGTGGATATTTATATGTCACGTTTAGAATAATTTTTCAAAATACGTATATTGTTTTCATTCTAATACACTTAACTAACGTATTAAAAGTAACGTTATTAAGAATACTTATGAAGAATTTATTATTATTTATATTCGTTTAGGAACTTAATATAATTTAAGCGCTGTAATTCGTTTTCTGTATAGTTTATAATATAATAAATATAGAAAAATTAAGTAAATAAAGATTATCGACTAAAAATGTATATATAACATTACTTTTGTGTTATTATAAACTGCTGGGCTTTATCAAAAATGTGATATTGTTATATACTACTGTGTTGGAATACGTACTTCTGCTCAAATTAAGCATACTTTAAATGTAATTTTTTTATAAGAAGAACCTTTTAATCCTAATTTGTCGATCATGGAATTTTCTGCCGGATGCATTACATTATAAATTTATTAAATGTTTTTGTAACGCATATTTTTTAATTTAATTTTTAATAAATGATGATGATTGTCTGTATAAGTAAATAAGTTGATTTTCTTTAATGCTGCAAATAAAAATTTATTCAAAAATTCATTGCGTACTGTTTATTCAGTACTTTAGACATAAACATAACATTTTTTTCATTCTACAATCTTGTAGGTGCGTATTTACTTTTCAGGGTTAAATGTAAAAAAGAAATCATGTGCGAATTCGGTAAGAAATGTTTTACTATGACTACATCTTATTTTAATTTATATTGTTACTCGTTAGCAACGATTTTCATAAGGTTTTAAATGCCTGCAGGATAAAAACGTTTTTTTATTATAATAAATTTTATTGTCAATAATAGCATTACGTTTACATAATAAATGAATAACTTAAGATACGTTGAAAATATACACTTTGATCGCCGTATTTAAAGCTTTTTAAATATATTCTTATGATAAAGTCGTTATGATAAGTCTTCTATAATAAAAAACAGTTTATAAACAAATTAAATAACATAAATTTTATTACCTCTAAAAATTTCGTAGATTACTTTTCCAATACCAAATCTAGATCTAATACATATTTTTCACAATGTTTTTCATTATTAAAATTTGAGATTCGGATATATTGATTTTTCAATTTCTATCAATTAAAGAATATCCTATTTTACGTATATTATTTTATGCACCTTTGCATGTTTTGTTTATATAAGCTATTAACAATAAAATGTTTTAACCACTATGCAAAATGCGATTGTAGACGGTCTGCAGTTTCTGTTTGTTTTGTATTAAAGGTAGAAACGAGGATAAATAGTATAAACATTGTAAACTAACTAAAGTATCGGTTATTCAGTTTAACGTTTTGCTTGGCAATCATTTACGTAAAAATCTAACGGGCAGTAGTAATATCGCTTTTAATTTTCATCGTGCATCGACAGTTTGTACACTGTCGAGGCATTCAAGCTAGTTTGAATCTTGCTCTTTCTTGGATTCATTTCTCTTACACTTCTCTTGTTAACTCTAAATCACCGAAAGTTTAGTAAATATTTCAAATTGTTTTATACAATATTTCACTTATAAATTTAAAGTTTCTCAAGGAATGTTAATTTTTTATATATATTATACCTTAATACGTACATCTTTCCAAAGAGTTAATGTACGAAAAAAATATACAATTCTATTTAAGAAAAAAACAGAGGTTATTGTAATATTTTAATAAATGTATTCTTGAGATGATCTTCACCCTAATCTAACTCTTACTTTAACTCTACTATAATTTTCTCTTAACAAATAAAAAGTGAAATAATAAAAGTAATCAAGAGTGTAATTATTATGAATTAGTGATATAATTCATTAATTGTTTTCAGAATATTATTTGGCATAAAAGAAATAATCAGAGAGTGGCAAGACTGGTTTAAGCTTGATGATTTCTTATTTACAGTTATAATGAACGTTTAAATGAAATATGCAATGTTTAAAAATTATGGAGTTTCAAATTTAATTTTGAAATTGTTAAATTTCTTAATTTGAAAGTTTAAGAATCTGTGATATCGAAAATTGTGAAAAATGTATTAATTAGTACATTCAAAAATTTCTTTTCTGTTTCCAAAAAAGCACGCGAAACACAGTAATAATTAATAATTCACCGTACAGTTATTGTCAGTGTTTGCCAAGTACGTTATATTGCGATTCATATGCATCAACGTCCTCTTTGTATAATTGGAAAGAAAACTTTGGTGTACATTGATCAAACGATTAAGCGTTTTGCGAGACGATATATTGCCTAACGCGGATGGTTCGTTTCAAAAGTAATGAGATTGTTTTACAGTAACCGTTCTATTTCTTATAAGAAACACTGTGCACGTATTACTTACACTGGTATCAATATCTGATCAAAATGTTCCATTATATTTTTTTATAGGTACTCTATATTTTTTCTTTTTATATGTAATCAATATTGCATTTAACTTGTATACAAGAATATTTAGAAATTACAGCGAAACGTATCGAAATACCATCGTCTTCTGACTTTAGTCAAATTTTGCAGATAAGCTCTGTTTTAAGAAAGAAAATATCTGTGAAAACGATTTTTTGCAACTCGGACAAAATTTTTAGCTATTTTTATTGTCATTTCCTACTTTATTGACGATCCACTATTCTGGAAATGATGTTGCCAATTAAACCAAATTTTGAAAATAAAAATTTTATAATATTTTTTTTATATGTATATATTACGTATAGTTCACGTAAGTAGTTAGTTTTATTGAATATTGTTATTTATGAAGTTAGTCTTGTACATTTCGATGTATTTTGTTGCATATTGAAGTTAGAGACGGTCGTAGAGATCGCGCCACATATTCCGTTCTCGTGAAAATTCAATTAATATTGATTTCGTTGATTGATACTTAATATTTATTATACATTCATTAATAGTGATTTTATGCTGTCTGCAATGAAGTATTAAAGTACAACGTTCAAAAGAACCAATATTTCATTGACAAGTTGTGTACTTATTTCGAACTGTGTAATAATGGTACAATAATATGTATATTGTTCAAACATTTCATGTACTAAACACTTTATATAACATTTCTTTATGTTTTCCATAATGAAATTAATGTGACACGTAACATAAACACTGTTTATGTTTAAATAATATACTTTAATCCTTTCTTTCGTGTTTTCCACAGAAATGAACGAGAATGCGCTTTACCCTTGAGGTAACCCCACAGAAAGAAATCAAGAGGATTAAGGACGAGAGTGTGGTCATGGGACTGTGTCTTCCAAACCATCTGTCAGAATAAATTTGTCGTATGTAATTTGTTACAGCTACTTCCACGAAACATTTAACTTAAAAAAATCTGAGACATTACATACTGGATTTTTATCAATGCAACTTAATACTTTGCACAGAATAGTATACGAGTAAAGCGTACTTCCAGTAAAAAAGAAGTACATTAATATTTTTTGAATTCATTGATACGAAAAAAATAAAATTGTAGAAAGATATAATATAGAATATCAATGAATTTGTGTTTGAAACTCAAATACTTGGAATTTTATTCTACTTCAAATGTTTAATTTACTTCAGCTCTGATTATTTCACCGAACGTTTGTGCTACAATGACTCGTGACACACTTGCAGTTTAAATACAATAAACTTTCCTCAGTATTTAGCACGCATTTTAATTACAATTTCTTAAGGAGAATACCGGTATGGTTTTTAATCTTCTTCATCGTTTTAAACATTGTATGATAGTAGTACGACACGCTCGACATGTTCAGTAAATGATAGTGCATAATCTCATCACTTTTGAAACCGACCAGCATATACTTAAACGTACATTCGGCACAATCCACAAAATACACTAGATCTCTATCCTCTCTGGTTTTTCCTGATCGTTATTAAGCAAAACATACAATTCTCGGGACATTAACAGTTTATGTTGTCCATTCACTAGCAACGTGGAACTTCTTCTGATAGTCCGTTTACCTAACTCGACTGCTTCGTGCGTGAATACGGCGTTGTTGTAGGCTTTCACGAAAACGGTAATTATGATTATCATACCGACTAGAATTAATCCATACGAGGTACAGGGTGCAGCAACGTCGGTGAACGTCGTTGATAAATAAACCCATCTGCGGATAGAAGGTGTTAATTCCTCGATACCTTCTTCGAGCCACATGATGGGGAACACGATGTCAGGAAAATTCGACACGACACCGATCAGTGGCTGTCGTTCGACTTTCAAGTTCAGTTGTAGGCGGACTTTTCCTTCTAGCGGTACTCCGAGTTTCTGGAATATTAAGAAATCATTTTTTATTATTTTATTAGGACTGAGGCGATAGTTTGAATGTAGACGCTTTGCATTACTATTTGATAATAAGTAAAGTGTTTGACTTTATTTTCTAAGGATTTTATCATTTATTAAGTTTCTCAATAAATTTTCATGCATGCTTTCTTTTACATTCTATTGAAACAAAGGCTGAAAATTTAGTGTAACCGCCACTTGTATCGGCATATACAATATCATTGAATGGTTTACATTAATTAAAAAAAAATTCAATGCAATTTGATTAGAAAATTTGATAAAGAATAATGAAACTGGAAGGCCATATTATTTTTTCTTCTTGGATCATCATTTATTGGATCTGTTTATAAAAGTATACTTACTGGCTGTATTTTAAAATACGTTTCATGCAACTCTACATTTGGTTTCAATCCATGAACTGCATCTAATAATTTAGGATCCGCTTTATAGAAATGAGGAAAAGAAAGATATACCGGTGCAGCTGAAAGGAAAAATACGAACTATAAATTTGTGAAGAATATACTTTCATTAACTAATGCGTGCATTATGTTTCTTTTATTAAATGAATTCAATAATTCATCAATGAATTCTATAATTTAAGGAAATGTTTCACCGAGAAAGTAAGAGTGAAGTTGATATTTACTATACTGGCAAGGACTAATATTCTGCAGGCCATTCGAAGGACAAGTGGACATATCGTCAGAACAGAAGCATTCATTTTCGGGGGCGGTTTCGTTAGGTCGTCCAAACACCACGTCCGGTGGTGTATATAAATCCGCTTTGATTCCTGATTTTTCAGTGGGACCACGATATTGTAGAGGTAAAGTTCGACAAATATCCTTATCCCATAAGTGAACGATGTTGGAACCGGTCTTCTCACGAGGTGGAAAAAAAGATCCTGAAATGAAAAAGAATGTGAAAAACGAACTCTGCGTCAAATAGGATGATACGATCTATAGAGTAGAGATGTACAATACAAATTTGCTATGTTATAAATTCAAACACATTCATAAAAATTTACATTATGTGGGTTTCGATCCATTAGTGACTCACGTTGAATATTCAAAGTCGAGGATCAGAACAAAATTGGAAGATGATACAGCGACTTTTTAAATTTAATTTTATCTTCTTTTTTAAGTGTGCAGTATAAGTCGATAGCAAAAACAGGAGAAAGTGAATCTCGATGCATAAAATATTGAGACGTATAGAGATTGTTAAGACATTTACCAAACATCAGTTATCAGAAATTATTTATTTATGATAATTCACGTAATTTTGCATAATGTTATATAGTTTACTGGAAGAATGTACATAATTTTTTTAGAGCGAGAAAAATAAAGTTTGTTACAGTTGTTTGATAAATAGCTGCCCTATAATTTTCCGTTTTCGGGGCTTTAGAAATAAAGCCCTCTAAGAAACCTTTCCTCTAAGTTTCCTCTAAGAAACAAAGAATTATTGAGTATAGATGATTTATTTATTCGATACGCTTAATGTTTAAAAGTGATTAACAATATTTACCTTCAGAAGCTCGAATAGAGTTACACGGCGCATTCGGCCAATATGGCAAATGATCTAATCCATTGAGACGATTGATTAATCCAAATTCCTTCATGTCTGTGTGCCCAGTATAAATAGTCGACACTTCGTTCAATGTGCCATTCCTCTGTAATTGAAACGACCAATGTTCTATCAAAATTAATGATCATTTTTCTGTAGGATGATTATAAAATTCTTTAAAATTCAAGTTTCTTTTTATATAATTAATTGACCATTTGTGATTGAACTTTTGAGAATGACGAAAACAAGCTTCGCAGTTAGTCTTTTAATCTGTCATAATATTCCTTGATGCTTCACACAAAAGCAGTGACTCATATTTTTTTACTCACCCCCAAAAAAAGGCCCATTCGGCTCATGGGACGCCTTGTTTTCGGGAAAAACCGGTGAGCAATGCTAACTAGTGGATCGTCATATCCAAAAACAAGTTCCTGAGCGGTCACAGGAACAAACGATCGCATTTTCATTCCCCCCAGAAACACCGATAGTCCTAAAGTAAGAAATCGAGGTAGACTTTTGCTTTGCGTTGAGAGAGTCTAAAAAATACAAGATAAGTTTTGTCGTAGGAACAGGCAAAGTATTTTTCTCTTGAAATAATTCAGAATGCAATGCAATACAGTCCCTGGTCATCGAATTAGGAGCATGTACGAAAACATCACTTTTATGGAAATATATGGAAAATTGTCTTAGGTCACGCACATTATAACTAAATACGTTGATAACGATATATACATAGAATTTACTGTCGTGATAATAAATTGTGAGGGTGATGAGCGATTAACCGTGCGAGCGTTTACGTTAGACCGAGTATCGATAGCGCGTCAGGTGAAATTTGAATGCCATAAAAAATGTCTGCCTACCAAAGACTAGTTTACAACTCTCCAACCACATTATCCGAGTTGAAAAGAATTACAGATATTTGGGAAAATAATGAAGATATAAAGCATATGATGTATACAGAGCATGCCGGAAGCTGTGACCAAAGTAAAGGGTGGAAATACAAGATATTAACGTGTGTTAATAATGTTATGTACAGAAGTAGTTATGTTAGTAGCTAATAAATTATTACAATTTGAACAGGCCATTTTACGGAAAATGTGAAAAATACTCAAAATTTATAGTGGTAATTCGATAGCCAGGGGTTGTACAGAGTACATTTTATTAAAATGATATCGTGAGTATAAATAAATTTTCTTAGTCACGTTCAGAGTATGTTCACGATGAACGAACATCCGAAAAGTGTACTTACCAGTAATGGAATGTTTGGTACGACTACTTTAAGATTTTCGTCTTTAGATAATTCCGGCACGAAGTTTAATATCTTTTTGTGCTGGTAACTTACGGTACCGTTATTGTGGAAAACAATATTTACTTTCTCCATGTCTTCTCTGCAAAAAAGAAAATTAAGCTATTTAGATATACATTGTTTTTATGGATGTTATAATTAATAAATATTTACACTATATGTAAGTACATATTGGAACAGTTTAACATTACGAAAAATGTTGTCACTCACGAAAGTGTTCACTCTCCTTACAAAATGTCCGGTCTGAGTGAAACAGACACATTATTACATTAATTATTTATTTACTAAGATTATGTGTTAAGGTTTAATTAAATTGGGATCAATAAGGGTTTATAAGTTAGCGAGAAACTTTTAATGTACGTCGTAAAATATACAAAAATGTATTTATAAAAAAACATTCAAGTTATTAATTTATTTAAGTAGATTCATGTATGGAGGTTATAAAGGTATTTTTCTCTAATCTGAAACAGTAGTGTATTGATAACATTTATTCCTAGAAAGCCTACTAAGTTGAAAGTAATTGAAAATAGTCAAAATAACTTTTGCGTCCTCGTTAAATATCATTCAGTAAAAATCATTAATTTGAATTTCATTTCAAGCTCTTTTCCAAACTTTTACTAATTCTACTTGGTAAAAATTTCAAGATTTCGTTTCAGTAAATATTAAAAATGTTAACGAGTTTCAATTCAAAATTAAAGTATCGTATTTGCGAATAATGTGCACATCTTGATAACAATAACACTTTTATTTTCCAATTAGCATTAATATATGCATGTTCAGTTGAAAAATATGCAAATCAGTTTTGATACCCGTTTTCAAACCGCACCCTTAACAAAGATACCATTCAGATGCAAATAAGGAAAGGATTTAATCCATCGAGTTCCTTAAAAATAATTTGAAAGTCAGAGAATGTACAAAAGAACTCTTTCACAGAATTGGTGATTCAATGCAATAAAATTCTTTGAGGAAATTGCAATATAAATAAAATTGTGACGATTGACTTACTAAAAGCCATTCTGCTTAAGGAAAATTTTGGGAACTGCAGTAAATATTCATGAAATGCATTTTGTAAAAATACCGAAGATATAAGGTAGATACATCTTATTTCGTCATTTATTCTTGGCGAATTTGAAAACACCAGCAATAATGATGTACACCCAAGGAATTAAGTACTTTAATGGTTCTTAAATTCATTGATATTACATCGACACTTACTTATACACGAATGGGCCGATCTCTTGCAACTTCGGTTTTTCATTATATTGCAAGAAGCCTTCCGGATTAGTTACGTTGAATATGTACACTTTGGTCAGTCGAACAACACCAGGCTTTTGCCAGTAGTGAAAAGAAAGAGAACCGTTCCATAACCGCAGTTGCTAAAAACAATTAAAAAAAATATTAATCAATTTAATAGTATATTAGCATAACTAATAATAAACTATTTAATTTTAATAGTTTACTATGAATGGATTGGAACGGAAATAATTAAACTGTTGCAACAGTCATGTACTGATACGTAAAATATTTAAGTATCGCTAAGCCCAGACAAGTGTGTAACAAGTTATTTTTTAGTTAAATAACATACTTATATACGAAGCTTATTTTGATATTTTGTATTTCTTTGATAGTTTATTTTGATATTTTTTGTGTTATTTTAAATATAATAATCTCTTCATATTCCATCGGAGTTAATTCCATTTTTTAACCGACTTCGAAAAAGGAGGAGGTTACTCAATTCGATCAGTATATTTTTATTTAAAAATTAGTTCTGTCATATGTTTATGGAATTAAATCCTTGCAAAATCACAGATGAAACGAGCAATAATTATAGTAATAATTTGCCTGAAATGAACGTTGTAAATTAAAACATAAATTCGATCATGACCTTAGCGCCATTTTTGTAAAATCAATAAACTAAACTAAATTTTTCGCTGAAATCAAATTTCACTAATTTGTTTCTCTAAGCCGAATAACTTCTGTTTATTCAAGGAACAAAAAAGAATAATTGGATTTCCTCTTCGAATTCCTAAACCTATTGTTTAAAACATTCTTCCTCAAAATATGCAATTTTCGAGCTAATTAGACGGGAAGTTTCCAAATCAACATACGTACTCCTCTTTGAGAAAGTGCAAAATTAATGGAGAAAATCGCTTCCGGTTTTTTGTTAATGTCAGTAATTGTTAATGACCGTTTATTTTCACCTTGGAGCTGCGAACAGTTTTTTATTTAAAAATAAAATGTAATGAGGTTGTAAGATTGCGACGATAAGAAACTGCTGCACAGGAACTTTCACGTTTAAAAGAAATTATGAATTAGAAGATCGGTGGTGGGATAATTGATATGCTTTATAAATCTTAGAAAGTCACAATTTTATGTAAATAAAAGAAAATTTAGGTGATAATAAAAATCTAGGCTGCTGTAATGTCTATAGTATTAATTACTTTATTTCAAACACGCGATATGTGTAAGACACTGTATGGTAATCACATATGATGTATAAGATACGTATTTGTGTAAAACACTGTATGGTAAATGTAAAATACAATACAGTAACATCGTAAGATTGACACAATACAAATTTCGTATCCATTTTATTTTGCTGAAAAATATTGTACTTACCTTTAAAATAATGTAATCGACCCAAGGTATGCTGCTTAAAATAATGCCGATCACAAGAGTTAGGATTCCTATAACTACAGCTGACAGTCTGCCTGTAAAATATAAACAAATTCCAGGTTATAATCTTTGCGAAATAAACAATTTCAACGTTAACCCTTTGCACTTCGCTGTCGAGTGTCGCTCGACATCACATTTCTCTTGGAACTTACAAATAATTCAGATAAATAGATTGGTTAAATATATATATTTTTATTTATTTACTATTTATAATAAATGAAAAATGTATTTGTTACTTCACTATTCTAACAAATTTTACTGAGGACCCCTATCTTGATCAATTTTTTGTAAATTAAGGAGTCGGTAGGTAAAAGAAATTAAGAAGTGCAAAGGGTTAAAGCACGTGGTACAAATAACAATCAATCACCGTAGAAATATAGCGGATTCTCGTTACATTACCGTAAGATCATTTACTTAACATTTAACAGTAAGTGTACATGTGTGAGAGCCATCTAGAATCTAACATCACATACTTGTGACACTCGATAGAGTATTTTAGTTTGTCCTAAACGTGATATTTATTTATATTTACAAATATTATCTGAGCTTCTTCATCACAAGTATCGTGTTTCCTAGTGTCAAGAAAATTAAAAAGGAAGAAGTAGTTTCAAAATAAAATCGTTTCTACTAATGTAGCCTTCTCGGAATTACCGCAAGTACATTAACAAACTTTTATCTAACAAGTTACATTAAATTTATCGTGTTACAACATCCAAACAAGAGATGTACAATTCACATGCTTGAATAATAAGATTATAACGGTGGGTTTATACCAAGGTAACCTTTATTGCCACTTAAGTAAACACGAATTGTGCTTGTTAAGAATTAAAACAACGCTTTCAAACTTTCGTAAGATACGTTTTGTGTATTATGCCGGAACTTTCCGGTTATAATTTTCTTTTCACAAGCTGCACGTGTGAAGAGTGCTGGACACATTATCGTAGTAGACTACCTTAGGGGAAATAACGATGAGAAAGAAACTGGTTTTATAGGTTGTTAGGTTGTAGAAGATTAGGCTTTTTTTGTTTTTAAAGTTGCTAATTTATAACCTTACACGTTTAGAGATTTGGGTAGTTGGAAATTTAGGAAATTGGGGATTGTTCTTAAATTCTTTAATTTATAACCTTGTAAATTTGTATGGGTGCTTGGCGATTTAGGAATTTAGGGGTTGTTCTTAAATTCGCAGATTTATAATGTTATATATTTATTTGCGTGCTTGGGAATTTGGGGGTTGTTCTTAAAATCGCAGATTTATAACCTTGCATATTTGTTTGGGTGTTTGGGAATTTGGGAAGTTTTGAGATTTAATCATTTTCGGATTTGGTGAATTTTGTATTTGGGGATTTAGGAATTTGAGGATTTGGGGATTTGGGAATTTTGTAATTGAGAAATGCAGAAATTTAGGAATTTTGTGACTTTGAGAATTTTGGAATTGGAAAATGTAGAAATTTGAGAATTTTGAAATTCGGAAATTTTGGAATTGGGGAATTTTGGAATTGGAAAATGTAGGAATTGGAGAATTTTGGAATTGGAAAATGTAGGAATTGGGGAACTTTTGAATTGGAAAATGTAGGAATTTGAGAACTTTGGAATTGGAAAATGTAGAAACTTGATAATTTGGAATTGGAAAATGTAGGAATTGGGGAACTTTTGAATTGGAAAATGTAGGAATTTGAGAACTTTGGAATTGGAAAATGTAGAAACTTGATAATTTGGAATTGGAAAATGTGGAAATTGGGAAATTTTGGAATTGGAAAATGTAGAAGTTGAGGAATTTTGGAATTGGAAAATGTGGAAATTGGGAAATTTTGGAATTGGAAAATGTAGACATTGAGGAATTTTGGAATTGGAAAATGTAGGAATTTGAGAATTTTGGAATTAAAAAATGTAGAAATTTGAGAATTTTGAAATTGAAAAATGTAGGAATTCGAGAATTTTGGAATTGGAAAATGTAGAAATTGGAAAACTTTGGAATTGGAAAATAAAGAAACTTAAGAATATAAAAATCTGAAAACTTCTAACAAATATTCCCTAATTATTTATTAATTATAATGATACTTTCCTCGACAATTTGCGCCAAAATTGAGGGTCATTAATAACAGTATATCAGCTCATATTATTATCAGGAAAAGTCGATGCAAATCGTTTGGAAAGTAGGATAGAATAAAGAAAGTACACCATTAGTGTTCATCAATTTAATTCCATCGACCTGGTGTGCTCATTTGTAGCAATATGCTGTTTTTGATGTATTACTATCTGATCAAGATATTTGCACAATATGTTATTAATTTAATTTAAGAATTATTTTAAGATAATACATACAGAAAACTTCATATAGAGAATTTGAAAGATTCAGAAATTTGAGTGACTTGACATAATTTCCGATGTGGAAAAGTTCGGTCCAACTCTTAAAAACATATTTTATTTCAGAATAATTTAAATAATTTAATTGTACAAAAAATGCAATATTGATCCGCGGTTTACATGCTAATTAGCAGAATATTTTATTAACGAGTGTATTATGTCCAATAAAATGCAATAAAAATATAGTTGTTAGTATGCATTATAGAATGCTAATGTTATAATAAAAAAAGGAGTGGGTGAAGGCCATCTTTTCCATACGAATTGCTTCTTCTCTTCAAAAATATCTTTTGTTAAGGTATTCGTAAGAATCTTCGAAATGTATGAATAACCAAATTTCATACTATTTAAATATTATTTATAAATGATATTATGTATACTATTCCGAACTGCATAAATTAGTTTTTTCAGAGGAGGATCTCAAAGTTCATTTTACTAAATATTTTGTAATGCAGATCAGATTAGTGAAATATTTTATGCACAAAATTATTATAGTACATGGTTAAAAGATGACGGTGCATGACATTTAAAATTTGTTCACAATTTTTTAATTCAGTCTTCTTTTGTATTAAACATTTTTTTTAAAACATCTGTGCATAAATTGAGATCTTTACGCCATGTACTAATTTTGCAAAATAAATGAAATTTATGTGATACTGTCGATAAACATGTTAATTTCATCAGGTGTAAAATTTATGTCACTCATTTCACTAATAATTTATTTAGAAATATTCTCTGTGATATGTTATTCCCAAAAATCAGTATACTATTTTTCTGTCATTTGATATTTTTTATTGTTGAATAAATATCGATACCGATTATAGCTTCACATATCAAAAACAGTAAAATTTGACGGAAATTCGAGTACAATATTTTGGGGTAGTATAATAATTTTTGTGATAATATCTAAAATACTTAGCTTTGTTTACTCTCTCCAGAAATTTCAAATTATACTAAAATTTCATAATTCATTATTACTTATAAGCTGTTAGAATGATATCTATATGTAAGTAAATAAATTCTTGGTAAAAGATCGATGAAACAAGAAACAGTCATGCAGATGATAAATTGGTCCTAATTATGCTAGAAAACACTTTAGTGAATGAATTATACAGCTACAAAAATAAGTGAATGAATCTGCAAATTTTTAACTATCTTATTTTAAAAATAGACTGCGAATGCGATGCTTTTACAGCTACATCACGGTTTTAATTTTTATAATGGCACAACTTCAACCGGAGACTCGCTTTTCGATTAGCCCCAGAAGAATTTCACTCTCACTTCAGGGTCAACCGACAAAATTCTGAAGAAACATGTTCTGCTCCGGCGCATGATACATTTTTTTCATTTCATCGACCACAAAAGGTTTCTCTTTTCATTTTACAGGTCTTTCATAGCCTTGGTTTCATAATATTCGATTAATGGTTGCGATGACATCTTACGAAGTTGAGGTGATAGATCATGTCAAGGATGCGACGTTAATGAGTTATTTCAAGGACCTTTCTTCGAACATCCAACGATTTAGTAAAATTCTTGATTATGCACTTATTTGGTTAAAAATAAATACTGATGTAGACTTCGAGATTTAAAAATATCGAATATTTTAAATCTAGTAGGAGTAAGGTTATGCAAACATTCATAACACGGAATATTTTTAAACATTTAAATGTACTATTCAATGTAACAGTTAATTTGATTACTAAAATATGGTGGTTTTTAATCTTTTGTGCTTCATCGAAAATGTAAGCTGTAACTGATATTATTGTATAGACAAAAGAAACTATGATATAAAAATCCATAAATAAAACTATGTGAATGCATATAAATTGTGAAAAATGTATGAATGTGGAAATGTACGCGTTAAACTTTGTATTCATTTATTGACGAACACAACTGAGTATATTTGAAAATTATTTTTAGATACAAATTATATCTGTATAAACATCGTGCTATATTTAAGCTATTCGAAGGAGGGTTAAATAGTATTGATTAGATATCAACATAAGAAGTAATTGAGCAGTTTACACGAAATTTATACTTCTGCACTAGTTAGCTCCCTGTTAGAACAATTAATGACTCGACTTCTGCATTTGACATTAGTTTAATATCAATGTTCATAAACAGTTTTTCGCATCCACTGAAAAACATAATTTTCCGAGTCACGTCATTTTCGTAACAAATGTACGATATTCACAGTAATTTGTGCAACATTCTGAATTTTATATTTCGAATCGTTTGCTGAATAATCGTCATATTGATCGTCAATAATTCTTCATGCTGATTGGTCTATTAACTGCACAAAATAACTTTGACAAGTCGAATCGCATCCACGATTAATGATCATCGATAAGCACATCTTTATAACATATATTACATCATTAGAACGGTTATGCATTCATAATAACCAGAATTCGCAAAAAATATTTAAATTTTGTGACAGGTGATGTAGCAAAACAAATTTTTTGCAAGACTTAATACATGTAAATTAAGATAATATAACAAATGAGATGTGACTATTAAATACTGACGTGTTTCCGCTTAGTGTTCATCTTATCTCATGTTCAACGTCTTTTTCGTAATATCATTATATTCGAATTTTTCTGTTTAAGGATGTGACAACTCTAACATTCTAAGCTATTCTTTATTACGAGATCGATGACGTAAGGTTCTGTTAGAGTTAGAAATTCATAGAACAAGGGTGGGTAACGTAGGAAACAACATATTAATCATCATCTTCAATGCCATCGAAGAAAGTCAACATAACCACGTTTCACGGTTCAGGAATTTCCAACATTCCTCTCATGTAATTAGAATTTCGAGAATGTGATGTAAGTTTGTTTAACATTGAGTCATCATGTAATAAATAAATCAGCGTAAAAGAGAAAAAGATATTTCATGATCTTTCGCAATTAACGATTAACGCGAAAGTAGTAAATTTTAGATCGTATTTCGATTAAAGCGCAAATAAATGAAACACAACTGTGTACGAATACGAAAAATTTTTTGGTCGAAATTCTGCGGATATTCGTTAACCATGAACGGTACAAATTACCAAATCCATTGCATAACTTTACGATCTCTCTTTTCTCGGAGGCGGGTAATGAGCACCTTCGTTAAAGATCGCTTTCTTCGTACGTCCTTGAAATGATGACTTGGAGATGAAAATTTGATCAGCCGCTGTGTCATACGCGTTTTTGTTCTCACTCATTCTTTCTCCATTAGTCGAAGGGGGAATGCAAATATCTACCTTAGTTTAATAAGAAATTTGGAAAGAGGACTTAGGAATTCATCTACTTATACTCTTTAAATATGTACAGTCCCTGGCCATCGAATTACCACGTGCGGAAAATTCACTTTTACGACCATATTATGTTAGATATGGAAAATTGTCTTAGACCACGCAAATTATTACTAAATACGTTGATAACGACATATACATAGCATTTACTATACTATACTATTTTTACAGATAGACTATTAACAATAATAGTGAGAATATTATAAGGTTCTTGAAGAGATATTAGCAATGAATAATGTATTACACAAAATTAAATGTTAATGTCAAAAAGATAAAAATAGCACTGAATTAGGTATTTAGCATCGATAACTACAGCTACTTTTGTATTTCAAGACTTGATTATGCATGTAAGGTAATTATTACTCAAGAATTTCGCATTGAATCAACTTTCTTTACCATCGCTTCGCTACGAAATATAAATTATAGCGTGATTGTGATCGACAATTACTAGGTACAGCAAACTAGACAAAGACGAGACAAAAAAGTACATTTATTAGAAATGCGCATAATTTATGTTTATTTCGCAACGAAATTACATATTTTGCGTCATGACATTCAATGAACCTAACCGTTTATGCAAAAATTGCAGCTGTAAAACGACATAGTTTAATAATAAATGCAGTTTCGCACTCTTTAATTGAAAAGAAAATTATTTTCTGCTTTTGTACTAACTGTATAATAAAATATGTGTTCATGTTGCATTTATATTTCAATGTCAAAATACTACTTTTATTTCAGACAGGTTGCAGTCAATCTTAAAAAAATAAAGATAAATTAAAAACTATATTAACTGAACTGCGTTTTAGATTTGAAAGAAATATTAGTTCTAAAAGAATTTATTTAAAAATCTGAATCACAAGCCTTCTAATTAAATCTTCTGCATAATTACCATAAAAAAAATTCAGCAAACTTCTTAACTGTAAAGTTCTCAGATTGACGACAAAAATACCTTGTGATAAAGGTCAATAGTTCTCTGATTTATTTCACATCTTGTTGTAAACGAGAATGTCCCTTTCAAACCACTTTTCCTCTTGTTCAGAACCAGTTGTAGAAAATTACAGAAGATATCAAGATGATTGATAAGTGCGCAATCGAAAAATATAATGAATCGTATACGCATGATCACTTCACTTTCCATTTCGCTATTAATTTCACCAGGCAATTCGATATGGTGTTATTACGATGTTAGCATCAATAATTCAACAGAAACCGAAAAGCAATATGTTTTTCTTTAATCAGCAATAGATAAACGGCTATTTATCACACGAGGCGAGTAACTTAGTACGTGAAATTATCATATGAATACCTCTAATGTGATAAATGTGAGAATAAAGGTTGTCGCACGTTGTGGAATTCGGAAATGACGTTTAAATTGAACATAGTGATGATGGTCTACAAAAATTGCTTACTCGTCAAGGATCGTTGAATGAACGCTACGTTGCCATCATTTCTTGCATGTGTCAAGGGCAATGATCTTCCAAGAATGAAACTTACGGTTTATTCACGCTTTTATGATATCTTTTTCTTGAAAATGCGAGTGGTAATCAGCGATGGCGGAATCGGATCTTCTGGAGTGTCGAGGGTAGGAATGTTGCAGTTTGACGAGGGAGAAATGTTGGAGTTTAGAAATTTGGTGAATTGGAATTTGGGAATTTGGGAATTTGGGAGTTTGAGAATTTGGGAATTCGGGAATTCGGTGATTTGGAGAATTTGGTGATTAGGGAATTCGGGAATTTGAGAGTTTGGAAGCTTGGGAATTTGGGAACTTGGGAATTTGGGAGCTTGGGAATTTGGGAGCTTGAGAATTTGGGAGCTTGAGAATTTGGGAGCTTGGAAATTTGTGAGCTTGAGAATTTGGGAGCATAGGAATTTGTGAGCTTGAGAATTTGGGAGCTTGGGAATTTGTGAGCTTGAGAATTTGGGAGCATAGGAATTTGCGAGCTTGGAAATTTGGGAGCTTGAGAATTTGGGAGCTTGGGAATTTGCGAGCTTGGGAATTTGGAAGCTTGAGAATTTGGGAGCTTGGTGATTTGGGAATTTGGGAATTCGAGAATTTGGAAATTTGGGAATTTGGGAATTTGGTGTTTTGAGAATTTGCGAATCGCACAATAAATTCAAGAAACGTCAGAAAAACAGCAAAGCTTATAAACTGCTCATTTCAAGAATACCATTTTGCAGTTTAAAAATAGAAAATTGAAATATTGACATGAATTCATATCAATGACAAGATAAATCTGCATCATATACTACCACTTATCGCTCTAATTTACACAGTCGTCGATTTAATTATTTTGATTTATCGCTTTGAATTTAAGTAGCAGAATAATGTTCCCTTCACTGTTAATTCATGCAGCAAACAATTCATAATAGTTCCGATTTACGTACATTATGAAGTAATTATCATTTTAAAATAGATTATCTATGTTGCTTACATTTAGTTCATGATTTACGAATAAATGGGAACTCACACTTTGTGAATAGCATTTATTACGAAGATCGTTCTAAAAAATTTATTATCCGATTGCTGCAGAGTTAATCTAGGTAATCAACATTTTTCCGTTTGCTAACGATCGATTTCAGGTATTTGCATCCGGTATAGCACTACATTTCTATGTAAGTTGCTCAAGGTTTCGAAATAAACTAAAAAGAGAAAAAATCTAACTGTCATACATACGATCGAAAGGTCGTGCAAAGAGGAAGGTCTCGGATCTATTTTACGTTAACTGTTCGACAATTATTTTGCAAGCTGTTATTAAGAAAATATGTGAAAGGTGTTGTTGCTGTCGTGCGACATAATTACCTATATGGAGTATATTATGTCTTTTTCTTTTTACAAAATTATTTGTAATGAGTTAAGTAGAGTCAGAACTCATTTATCCTTCTGATAAATGAGGTTGCATTTGGAGGGTGGAAGGGATTTGGAGTTAGGGTGGGTCACTATCGTAGTCTCCTCCACGTGGTGTGACCTGGTAATCGATATTGTTTTCTAAAAATGTTTTAAAGAATAATTATTAGAAAACGATAACGAGCTAAGAGCTACGATTATAATTTAAGTTGTAATTTCATTTATAATTGTGTATGTATACACAATAATGAGTATTCAAAATCGTTAACTACTTACTTTCTGAGCACAGTCTATGAACTTTTATGATTAAAGAATGTTCAGTGATTCTCTAGCTATTTTCGCATATCATATATATTCACATTTTTATTGTAAATTATTAGTTATTAATTAATAACCTAAGATCAGCCACGGCGACAAGTGGTATATACGAGGTCATTTTGTATAATTAATTACACGTTTTGTGGATATATTTTGTGCACTTTTATGATTGAAGAATGGTCAGCGATGCATTATTTATATGGTTCGATCATAAAAGTTCATAAATAATGTTCGAGTAACTACAAAATTATTTATTTTGTCTGATGTGTTTTATTGTCACGGATGTTTATCTTCTCCTATTTTCTTACACTTGAACTTCCTACTAATACCTTATAATCTATTGTTATTTTTACTATTTCTGTAAAATGAAAAATTCTTGACGCACGTGCAATGTACAGTGAGAGGTTTAACGACTTTACATTCACTTCATTTATACTTCGCATAATTGGTGCACATTAATTTACTTGTCAAGCGACTGAAGATATTATCGCTCAGCTACACATCTCGAGTGATTTGCAGCATGAGGAAGCTGAAATATAATCATTAATTAACTTTCACCGACTTTGAAGGTTAAACAAATAGATAATCTTTCATCTTTATAGTACTATAAAATTTCTTTTGTTCTTCTAATCGAAATTCTGACATGTGCTTTGAAATCAGCTAAACTGTTAATCTACTGATCTATTTACGGAAGAATATCCTGGTCATCGAAGATCACGATAATTTCACTTTTATATGATACATGTATTCATGTGTCTGCTATTTGTGAAAACGTACAATGAATCAAATATTAGCACATTCAAATTTCTATCTTTCAATATACACTAGCTGTATTCCGAAAATGTGTTAATAATTTTATGTACAGTAAGTTGTGTTATTAGCTAATAAATTATTACAATTTGAAGAAAAATTTACGGAAAACGTAAAAAATGCTGGAAATTTGTAAAAGTTCTAATTCGATGACCAACGTGTGAGGATGTAATCTATATGTCAGGATGCGAGGAACTGATATTTTACTGTCAACTTTGATGTAGGTATTTTCCCAAGGAAAAGATGTAATAGAAAACATCCTACAAGCAGTTATTCTTGTTTTATTTCTGCCAGGAGAAAGATATTTCGATAAGAACGCGTTTAAAATATACAGTTTATTGCGGTCAGAGGATATCGTTTATTTACGGTCTTCATCCGAAAAAAACAGGATTCTCGCTCTTTCTTTAAAGTAACAATTTAGAATCTTTGATCTATTTGTAAATTTATTGCACGATAGCAAACCGACTTTAAAAAATTAGTTTTCAAAAAGTTTATAATTGATTTCATTTTTTTTTTCTTTCAAACTATATTTTTTAAATAAAATGAATTTGATACACTTTTGTCTATGATCACGTTTTTTATACAGAAGGAGCGTGATTTCCCTAGATCTTTTGCACGCAATTCACTTTGACGAAACAAGTGAAAAGATAGCAGGTGAAAATCAAAAAAAAAACTGGGTAGTTACGTCGAAAGTAATACGTTGCGATATTTTTTATTTACGGTCTGAAAATCACTATTTCACCTCCATTGTGAAACTACTTATAAAAGCTGCTATAGTTTTTTCTCCACTATAATTATATAAGATTGCTAATTAAATTCGCGTGATTTTATATGCAAAATTATGTAGTGAAATTCGGAAAATAATAGTTCAATTATATAAGTACTATTCGAACCAGAAATCATTTGTTTTAGATGTCACTTTTAGACCCATCTGCAATAAAACTCAAATGGTTACGTACAGACTCGTTGTATCGCCATGGATGAGTTATACGAACGGAAAGTTCTTAAAATTGAAATGTAGGAGGTGAGTTTGTACAAACAGGAACTTCAACTGACAATATGAAGTATGGTCATTAAGGTTTAATTATGTGCATTAAGATTTAGTTGTTAATTTATGTACGAAAAAATATTTGAGTACTTTAAAATTAGCGTACCTATTATTAAATTATTTTGAAAGTATAAATATTAGCGAGCTACCCTCAAAAATCAGTTTTAGTCTCCCATTGTAAATCATCATAATTTTTCTACAATTCTAAATACCAGTACTCAACCAGTTCGTCACACAATTTGCTATAATATTTCAAAATTATATAAACTTAAATAATCTTAGTGTTATGGAAAAATCTAGGTGAAATTTTACGTAGAGTCTTGATGGATTTTTAATAATGAACAGAGTAATTTTATTGACAAACACGTAAAATAAATTATAACAAGAAGACGCTGAACACAGTAAAACGTGAAGTCGCCGACCGTTTACACAAACGCAAAACGCTGCACGGCAACCAAAAACAGAACACGAAGGACCGCGAATTTCTGCATTTAAGAGTTTTAAAAAACCGCGTAAATTCAAAATTCCAAGTCTTCTTCCACATTTTTAACAATTAGCAAATTCAAATGACGTATTAGAAAAATAAAATAACCTTACAATTCTTGTGGTGCAACTGAGGTTAAATTCTTGATGAGAGATCATGTATGTACATGTATGTACATGTGATTTGGGAATTCGGGAATTTGAGAGTTTGGAAGCTTGGGAATTTGGGAGCTTGAGAATTTGGGAGCTTGAGAATTTGGGTGCTTGGAAATTTGTGAGCTTGGGAATTTGGGAGCTTGAGAATTTGGGAGCTTGAAAATTTGAGAGCTTGAGAATTTCAGAGCTTGAGAATTTGGGAGCTTGAGAATTTGTGAGCTTGAGAATTTGGGTGCTTGGAAATTTGAGAGCTTGAGAATTTGGGAGCTTGAGAATTTGAGAGCTTGAGAATTTGGGAGCTTGAGAATTTGGGAGCTTGAAAATTTGAGAGCTTGAGAATTTGGGAGCTTGAAAATTTGAGAGCTTGAGAATTTGGGAGCTTGAGAATTTGGATGCTTGGAAATTTGTGAGCTTGGGAATTTGGGAGCTTGGGAATTTGGGAGCTTGGTATGTCTTTCCTACAAAAGATTGCAATCAATCAGATTGAAAAGACACACCTTGAAGTGCCTTTGTGATCAAAATTTTTCGAAGATCGAATCGAGTCAGCGTGCTGTTCAATGACGAAAATTGCATAAATTTTTCACGAAGAAGGTTATCCGGTTGCCTGAAGAAGGACGTCGCCGACGCGTCTAGCTATAATTTTATACGTATGTTTTAATCGGTAACGAAAAGCTGTTCACACGTAATCAGTCTTATAAATATTATTTCGCAAACTGAAATCGTCTAAGAATTTGTAAGACATGTTATCTTCAAACGTAACAGGAACAACATGGTATTTATGTATGCCAATTCGTTACCTTGAGAAATACGAAACTAAAATCTATGTTAAATTATTCTGTTACATAATTATTTAATTAGCACAATGTACCACAAAGTCCTATTTTAAGTTTCACGTTGTTGCAGAATAAATTTACTATTTCGGTATGTTAAATGAATTTTGTTGTTAATTACACAATTAAATGCAGTATGTGGATTTATATTGTAATAGCTTGAAAAATTAGGCAATGTATAAATTATAATTTTCGTACAGTGAAAGTGAGATTGTAAATTTTTATATGGTCAATGTTAGGTTATAAAGAAACTTTACACGGTTAAGCTGGATGGACTCGTATTTCCGGTACTTTTTAAATTATATATGAGTACTCAATATGTATTTATACAATTCGTTTAAAACAATCCAATGAAATAAAATTTATAGGAAGTTATTCTTAATTATCTATTTATTTGATTATATGCTGCTTAATGATTAAAAGATGTGAAACGTGTTGTATAAACCTTGTGGAAAAAGTTAAGGAAAGTTTTATGATATCGAACATATATTATTCAATAGAATAGTTAATTTGATTACTAAAATATGGTGGTTTTTAAACTTTTGTGCTTCATCGAAAATATAAGTTGTAACTGATATTATTGTATAGACAAAAGAAACTATGATATAAAAATCCATAGATAAAACTATGTGAATGCATATAAATTGTGAAAAATGTATGAATGTGGAAATGTACGCGTTAAACTTTGTATTTATTTATTGAACACAACTGAGTATATTTGAAAATTATTTTTAGATACAAATTATATCTGTATAAACATCGTGCTGTATTTAAGCTATTCGAAGGAGGGTTAAATAGTATTGATTAGATATCAACATAAGAAGTAATTGAGCAGTTTACACGAAATTTATACTTCTGCACTAGTTAGCTCCCTGTTAGAATAATTAATGAGTCGACTTCTGTATTTGACATTAGTTTAATATCAATGTTCATAAACAGTTTTTCGCATCCACTGAAAAACATAATTTTCCGAGTCACGTCATTTTCGTAACAAATGTACGATATTCACAGTAATTTGTGCAACATTCTGAATTTTATATTTCGAATCGTTTGCTGAATAATCGTCATATTGATCGTCAATAATTCTTCATGCTGATTGGTCTATTAACTGCACAAAATAACTTTGACAAGTCGAATCGCATCCACGATTAATGATCATAAACACATCTTTAGTTAACTTATATTATATCATTAGAACGGTTATGCATTTATAATTGACCACAATTCGCAAAAAATATTTAAATTTTGTGGCAGATATACGGAAACAACACAAATTTTTTGCAATGCTCAATGCAAATTAGGATGAAATAACAAATGATCATTCGTAGACAATTTTTTAGACAAATATGTTTACATAAAAGTGGACATACTACGTGTTGCATAATAAGGAAATAATATTTTAATTTTTTGTTACTATAAAACGATATGACATCAGTTCCGATCGAACAAATCAAAATGGCGTTCGAAATTCTTGTCTCACGTTAAATTTAAGAGAGAAATTCAGCATTTCCATATGCAGTAACCGGGTTGAAAAGTAGTGATTTCGTATAGTTATTTTACTTGCTTTAAACATACACGGTTTATCACAAAATATTGAGAAACCGACTGTAGAAAGTGTGGAGGTTTTCGACAGCAATAAAGATCAACGTACATATTCAAGGAATTCTTGTATACCGGTAATTCGCTCATATTTCATTTGTTACGCACACGTAGAATTGCTCTACATTTCCTGATTCGTGAAATTTAAACAATACAGGGTTACAAAATACGTTAACGAAAAACTTCATCGTTGAATTAACTTTCTCGTTTCCGTTCCACTGGATTTTTGTTTCTCTTTAATTCGATGGACAGTTCTTTTTTAAGCCTTGACATTTGCCAGATTCGTAACTGGAATGTTGTGTTTCCGTCATTTACAGAATTTTTTATTATTTTTATGTATCTTCTTTTGGTATAGTACTTTTTGGTATAGTATTTAGAGCTGTTAGACATGGATGAGCTGCTAGGTCTCAATTTTTGAAACGTAGATAATGTGAAGGTATAGTACACTTTTATGATCTCTTCTAAGAGGTAATACAATTTTTGGAACACCCATTTCATTCAAATTTTACAGATGTGTGCTTTATTTCAAGCATTTTTGAAGTTATACAATTGCATCTCATTATAATGTATATCTTCTTCTATCTTCTATATTTTTAATAATAATATTCTGAATTCTTTTTTAACGACTCTGCTATTGCTTAACACCAATTTGATTCAAAATATTAATTCTAAATTTTGCAATTCTCTGTCTATAAATAACCAAAGCATGTCAGTGTTAAATAAAAAAAGAAGTTCACGTTTGGTCAAGTAGATCAACCAATACAGTGTGATCCTTTAAATTTCTGACCTAGATTTCGACGATATGACGTGTGTTTCACCAGTGTTAACGAGAAAAAAACTAATCGTCCAAATCGAACGCTCGTCGCAAATCGATTACTGGAAAACCCTTTCGTTGGAATGCAGTCAGGGTTACAAAACCGCACCTGTCCAAACATTTTTACCCGGTAAGTTGCAAAACGTAGTTGCTATTTATGAAGTATAAGCCGACGCTCGTACACCGAAACCAACGAGATTCCACATGTACACGGGCATTTTGAGATCACTTTCACTCTCGGCCGTTCAGAGAAACTCTGAAAGAAGCACGGTCCATTATAATCTGGCAGACATTTTTGGACCGGTCGACGAGGCTGTGTCACGTCTTCGATATTACGTATTCCGATGGACATTAAGTAACAGTGCTGATGAGATAACAACCGTAACATACAACCACCTTTGATGTTCTTTGGGTAATACGAGGTACTTCGCAACGCTAACTTGCTGTTTCTTACGGTTTCTTCGTTTCGCTGGGAATTTTGCATTTCTTCATATTTTCTATGCTTAATAAGCTATACACGCAGAATATTATTTATTTAACAGTATATTCTATTTTTGTTTGAAATTGAATGCAAACGAGGAAACGAATGGCGAAATGTACAGTAATGTTAATATTAGAACAAAATGGTCAAATCGTCTAACATCGTGTTTTAAATTACGAAGCTTAAATTGCTCCAAGAATTTAAGTTTGTAGTTTTCTTGAAATTTAAGTTGATTTTTGTTGAGATGAATTAATGTGTATATTAATTTGTTTTATCGTTTGTTCATTTATTTCTTGACTTTGTTTTTGATTTTCAAGTACATAATACATCCAACGGTACAGTGTTAGCTTGATAAAAATCAGAACAGATCTGGAAAAATGCCTTTTGAGAAATTTTGTAGTTTAACAAAAAATAATTTAAAATCAGTTTGAACTAAAATTAATTTAAAATTAGTATTAATATAACATACAACTGATTTAAAAGAAATTTTAATTTAAAATAAATCGGCCATTTTGAAGCTCCTTTTGGGTTTACTAGTTAGGGAGGTTACTACTCTTCAAAGTAGTTAAATTATTTCTAAAAAAATTGAATATTTACACCTAAATATTTCATACTTGAATATTTATATTTTTAAACGTGAATTATTCTTCTGAGCAGGAAAAGAATTATTTTAAACTCTCACATACTTGAATGAAATTTGAACTTGTATACAGCTTTCAGCTAAAGCTGTCCTATACAGCAATAGAAGGAAACAATTTTCTCATTCGTATGTAAATACAGTAACTTTTTATCTCGCAATTTATAAGCAACCAGCTTTAACTCGGAATTTCACAACTGGCAGTATAAATGCGAACGTTCTTTCTGTTAAGTAGAAATTGTGCATAGAAGCAAGTAACCTAAATTAAACACAATTACTTTTCTAAGTTAACGTGAATGTGTTTTTTAAATGATGATTTGATGCAAATTAGCGATTTGTTGTACTACATTCATTTAGAAAATACTATTTTTTTTAATACAAATATAAATTGCTCCTTTATGAAAGTTTACAAATTTTTGTAATTTGGAATCAAACATTTATGTGGGTGTTTTAGATTCTTTTGTTATACACTTCACAATATTTGGTATAATGTTTACTTTGAGATGAAAATAAAAATGTATATAAAAAATTGTGTGAATGGTTTGTTATAATGTTTTGATAGAATGCTAAGCACATATATCGGTATCTATTTACTAAATGTTATAAATACTGTATTTGTGTATGTGCATTTTGAAGTATCGTGTATTTTTATTAATGCAAGTTTGATATGAATAAGGACGTTAACATTATTTAGTTTGTCTAATTATGGATTGCAACAGAAGCACAAAACTATTTTAATTTATTGCACAACTCAAGTTATAAATAAATTTTGCATTGTAGATATGTAATTGAGTCAAAGCTGATTACTCTCGTCATCAGAAAGATAATGCAATAGTTCATACGCACCAACACATTTTAACAGCTCTCGAATAACGAAACAGAGATTTACGAAATGGTAATGAAATGTTAAAATTCTTCATAGTGCGTAATACTTTTTTTCATTGAAAAACTTCTGTAAAAAACGACATTACAAAATTGACTCGTTAATCTGCGATTTCATCACTTGCGAGGTAGACCATAACGTTATGAAAACCGCAGACATTCTACTGACAATAAGTGCAAGGCTAATACTTGCGTTCTTGTACGCAAGCTATTAGTAAACGTTTTTCATACAAATTTTACGGGAAGGAATATTTTTTTTTTAAATATTATAAGTTTCAATGATGATACAAGTTTGAGTAGAATTAAAAAAAGAATAAAAGTTAATCATTTGTTTTGTTCGACCTTTTTTCTGTTTTCATTTATTAAAAAATGAATACTTGTTCTAAGTTATTATAGGAATTGATCCGTAATAAATAGTGATATATAAAGATTGAAATCTGACTCTAATTTGACAAAATGCTTGATGCTTCAAAATCCTTAACGATCAACTCTAATGGCGGTTAAGTGTCACGCATTCCTGACATTGATACGTAACTTTCTATGCCATCACTTCCTTACAAGCCCCTTTTTGTATGCTGTGCTTGTTGTATTAGATGCAATTGTAATAGCGTTTGTAAGTTTTATAGCTTACAGGTCACAGTTAAATTTCTAACCTCTCTATTTTGAACTCGACAATAACTCCTTCATTTACAAAATAGATCAAGAAAGGGTTTCTCAATCAAATGTATTGTAACAGTGTGGAGACAAATACATTTTTCATTTATTATAAATAGTAATTAAATGAAAGTACATTCAATTTATTAACTTGAATTATTTATAAGATCCAAGAGAAACGAGCTACACTCGACAAAGGTTAAATCCAGGAATTTGTCTATGAAGAAATTAGAGAATTTATATATTTAGAAATGAATGGATTTCGCAATTCACCTGAAGATCAGCGATCGTGACCATATTTTCATACATCCTAGGAAAAGTTGTGCACGCGACTGTACATTTGCATGAAGGTGTATACAAACAATACCTGCTCAAGGAATAATTCAGTGACGGGGGTCGTGGTGCAGTAGGCTAGTGGAACAAGCGATAGAGAACAGGTTGCCCCACTTATTGCATGTTACGTATCATCCTGATTATGTTTTGACTATCACCAACACGCTTTACAGTTACGAAGACCTGTTCCACACAGCACGGATAAGTTACGCCGTTCTCTTACAACTTTTCAATCGAACCGAGAGAAACTCTCTGCAACAGCTGTGTATAATATGGAAAAGTAGAAAGGTTTCGGTGAACTTGAGAGGAGGATTAAATCGATGGAATTTAATTCCTGCACACTTTGGTTTGTCTAATACTATTTGGGACTATCAACGAATTCTCACGGTGGACTTTAAAATATTGAATTATCTAATGAACGGTTGTGTGTTTTTTAGTCATGTACACTTTCGATTATCTTCCTAGTGTGGTTAAGGTGCTCTCACATGTCGATGCGCTTGGAAACCTTCGGCAGTCTTTAATTAAAAATTTCCTCTATATAATTAATTTGATTTCTTTTTCATAGTTAGCAAATAGTTTGTAATTTTAAGAAATGTGTACATACAAATTTTGAATATTTTTTAAAAATAATTGAGAGGTTTGTAATAGTAGTAGAAAAACAAGAAGTTATTTGTAATCGTATTTTTCTTTGTTATTAAATAATTACCAAACACAACTGTTTGTTATTTTGAAAAATATATTGCATACAAATTTTGTGTATTTACTTTGTAAAAATAATTAAGAAGTCATTCGTAACAATATTTATCTTTTTCATTAAATATTTAACAAACACAAGAACTGTTTGTAATTTTAAAAAAACATGTCACAAATAAATTTTAAATATTTACTTTGTAAAAGTAATTAAGGAGTTACTTATAATAATGACCAGTCACAATAATAATTAATTAACTTCGCAAACAATATGAAAAGATGTTAATCATAGAACTCTTACGATATGAAAAGGAAGAAAAATGATTCGAATTATTATGAAGCAATAAATTTTTATCCAGATTTTTTAAACGAGACTATTTTTTTAATTGCAGTCGATTTCTCTGAATATTCTAGCTACGTTAGTTCTGCAAGATTTTAATCAATTTAGATTTCAAATGTTGTTATGATGATTTCAAGTTCATTGAAACACGTTGTGAGTGCATCGAGATTATCCGTTGAATGGATTCTTAGTTGAAAGCAGATAACAAACGTATTCCTTACATAGAAAAAACAAGAACTACCTATGATAATTCTCGTTTCTCCAGTATACCGAGGAATTTCTTCCTGATTTCACGGTGAAAACAAGGAAACTGTCTAATACGTTAAGTTAGTTTCAAAGTCGATTGCTTAACATTAAAATCAATTGCAAAAGTCAGTTAATTAAATCAATCTTAAAAATCAATTAATTAAGTCAGTTTTCAAATCAATTAATTCAGTTTATTATAAAAATCAATTCATTATACGTCAGTTTAAAAATCTATGAATTAAATTAATTTTTAAATCAAAGAACTAAATTGATTATAATAATCAGTCAATTTGATCAATCTCAAAAATCAATTAATTAAGTCAGTTTTAAAATCAAGTAATTCAGTTCATTATAAAAATCAATTCATTACACGTCAGTTTAAAAATTTATGAATTAAATCCATTTTTAAATCAAAGAACTAAATTGATTATAATAATCAGTCAATTTGATCAATCTCAAAAATCAATTAATTAAGTCAGTTTTAAAATCAATTAATTCAGTTCATTATAAAAATCAATTCATTAAAAGTCAGTTTAAAAATTTATGAACTAAATCAATTTTTAAATCAAAGAACTAAATTAATTATAATAATCAGTCAATTTGATCAATCTTAAAAATCAATTAATGATGTCAGTTTCAAAATCAACGAATTCAATTTAATATAAAAATCAATTAGCTAAATTAGTTTTAATATCAATTAACTCAGTTTAATACAAAAATTAACTCAGTTAATTTTGAAATTTTTTGATTCAATTTAGAAATTCATAAGACAGTCTTGAAATCCCTTAGCGTAATTAATTTTCAAATCAATTGTTTCTACCATTGAAATACATTCATAAAAGAATAAAATATAAGTAATAAAGAATCAAAATTTAAAAGATCATCGACAACATCAAATTTCAAAATTCGTCAAAAATGACATCAAAATATAAAAATATTCCTTTCCCTTTCCGCTGCAAATAAACTCTAGTGTACTTTTTATACACTTCTCGCAGAGTAACGTGAGTTAATTTTATTCACTGTTTTAATGACCATTATGTTAATAGTTAATAACACAATTATAAATTATGTTAGCAACCATGTCCTAAATACTTTAATGAGCTTCGTAACATCTAATCTAGTTTATTTTAGCCTTGTACCTTGGATCATATGATGAAATAGTGTATCACTTCGTCCAACAATCAAGGTAGCAAATTATAATAGAAAAAACCCTTTTCCTTGTATTTGTGAGGCGTATGAATTATTGGCATCTCAATGATTATCAAGAATATAAAAAATACAAGGATGTCTTCCTTGTATTACGATTCACCTTGTGTATAATATTGTGTTGAACAATAACAGATTAACTGATCATTTTTATCACACTTATGATTTATTTTGTTCGAGGTTGGTGAGATTATTAGCACACTATAGTTCATGCGTTTATAGTGTGTCGAAAAATTAATATAAGCAATATGTAAAATATACGATGAGAACCGGATACACTTTTGAATATTCTTAAAATACGCAGATATGTAAATTGAATTCTTGCACTATTCTGACGAGTCTGATTTATGACGCGCTCGTACTTCAGCTACGATTCATTTTATTCGAATTTTTGACATACTTCAACTTGGAGTTCAAGTCCAATTATAATTTGCATGGTTCACGATTGCATAATAACAAATATTTCTACTTTCTTATGTTATTTTAATATTGTAGCCGCATTAGTTAGATCTGACTGACGCATCTGATAAATAAATCATAGCTAAAACATATATAATATTTTATTAAAACGCATATTTGAATCAATATCCACAATTCATATTCACAGTTTAAGTTTTTAGATATTTAGTTTATTTCCTGAAAATTTTAGATATTTAATGAACGAGTTCTATTTATATATGTTCAGGATATACTAATTAAAAAATTATCGTGATAAATGTATGAAGAAAGTGATACATAAAATCTTAATGGATAATTTCAAGACCTTAATAATATTTCAACAACATCAAATTGCAGAAATAAACATGTATCAGATATTTTGATACGAAAAGAAAATTTATTGTTCAGGAATGTTGATTTCAACCGGATCATAAAATGCTCAATGATCAGTTTTCATTTAATCGTGTTCGTAATTATAGTGACTCGAGGATTGAAGGATACAAAGTTGCAGACTTGCAAAAAGTTATGGAATCCATTCATTTGAAACGTCGATAAGAACATCATTTGCTTCACTCGAGCATATAATTATCTTTCACTTGCAAGAATATGTGAAATAAACTAGTAAGGATAGATTTGATAGCGCAAGTAGATACTGTTAAATAAAACGGTTAGAAGGGATTCGACTTTATAATTCCTTGTCATCAAATTACCACGTACGAAAATTTTTATGGCCATATTACATCACATATGGAAAATTGTCTCAGGTCACATAAAATTATTACTAAATATGTTGATAACGATATTGTGTGAAATTTCTGTAAATGTCTCTAGTTATTGAAGTATTTTATTAACCATGAATGTCATTTTCTCCCGTATTTTATACTTACTAGTATACTTTTCACATTAAAAATTGCGTGACGATACAACAACTTTTAAATAGAAAAGTGTCATTTTTTAATATATTATTTAAACAAATGCGATTTTTCAAAATCCACTTGCACAATTGGATTCCGCATTAAAAAATACACAACTTTGCAATTTAAACGATCCCTCTAGCTCTACTGGTTCCCGAGATATTCCACAAAACGTGATTTTCACCCCCTACACATGAATGATGGCAGCTAAAAAAAATACGCGTCGAATATTTTTTCGAGAACATTATATCCAAGTTTCATCAAAATCGGAAATTATCACTTCGGGATGTTCCCTTGTTAGTATACCTATATCCCTAATTACTCTATTCTAGTCTAGCTATATTTAGAGTACCTATATGTATCTCTAATTGCTTGTATTCTAGCGTACCTATACCTAGTACATCTATATCCCTAATTACTGTATTCATAAATACCTACATCCTCACATTCCCACATTCTTTTTTCTCTAAATCCCTACATCTCTCCATCCCCCCTAAATAACACTTAACCATATATACCAAAACCAAGTAAAAACTCACCATGTTTAAGCTTCCCATTCTCCGAAATCAGGAACGACAAAGGTCTAGGGACTTTGTCCGTGCAGAGGCCCTCATGTTGGCTCGTTTTCACTCCAAATAATGCGTTTCTTCCTACTTTCATATATTCCTTGCCCATCTTCTTGGGCGACCTGATACCAAACAACGACCCTATGAACTTCATCCTGAGCGCTTTCTCTTCTCAATTTAAATATCCTGATATAGTCTGAAATTTCTTCAATCCTCTCGCAACCGTGTTTTCGTATTACTGTCTTTTGCGAAATATCTTGCAGACTAGATTGAAAACGTTAATTGTATCGGACGTTTCCTCCTCTTTGTCACTGCACTACAAATTTTGTTACAGCTAATTTACGGTGTGTTACATTTAAGAAATTTTGTATCACGTCACTTCTCCCAGCATGGTTTTCGAGAATGCACGTGGTCAGTTTTCGAAACACTTTCAAAAGTCATTGTTCGTTTGCAAACTAATTGGATTAATTTTCGTTTTACTTCCCGTAGCTTTTCCTCTTCGCCTCCTGGCTCTTAATACAACTGAAGTGTTCTGTCTTCTACGTGCGAACACAATGTCGACTTTTTTATTTCATGCACGACGTCCTTCTAAAATTTTTGTTTGAACTCCGTGCGCTGAATCGAAATGTCCAGATTTGCTGTCGTTTTCTGAAACAGATAAATAAATACACGTGACTTAAATTGCATTATTTGCACTGTAATTATATGATATGATTACGTTAGATAAAACGAAGATAAAGTGGAACGCAGAGAAAAAATTAACGTTGTGGTTGTGTTTGTTTCGGGTGTGGACTTACTGCGTATAAAAGTTGGAATTTGTTTTTATCGAACGAATCGAATTAGCTGAATTTAGTTTTACCTGAAAGTAAAGGTGGAGCACTGGGAATATATAAATTTTAAGTTGCCGAATAACAACTCGTGCGGTTTCTTGCGAAATTTGAGTTCAAGGTGTAAGTAATATTATACCAGTAGCTGGAAACTCGTCGTTTGCATGAAATTTGTCAATTAAAAATTAGAATCGCGATTAGAGATAACGTTAGTGGGAGATTTATGCATACTTAATCTCGGTATGTGGAATTTTATAGTTCTACTTGTGGATATCTGAAATTCCAAATTTTTAGAATTGAAAATATTTTAGTTAGGACTTTTTATCTTTGGAAATTTCCAAATTTTCAAGTTTTCAAGTTTTCAAGTTTTCAAGTTTTCAAATATTCAAATTTCCAAATTTTCGAATTTTCAAGGTTTCAAATTTTTAAATTTGCAAATTTTCAAATTCCAAATTTCCCAAATTCCAAATTCTCCAAATTCCAAATCGCTAAATTCCAAATACCCCAAATTCCAAATTCCCTAAATTCCAAATTTCCCAAATTCCAAATTTCCCAAATTCCAAATTCTCCAAATTCCCCAAATTCCAAATTCCCCAAATTCCAAATTCCCCAAATTCCAAATTCCCCCAATTCCAAATTCCTCAAATTCGAAATTCCCCAAATTCCAAATTTCCCCAATTCCAAATTTCCCAAATTCCAAATTCTCCAAATTCTCTAAATTCCAAATTCTCTAAATTCCAAATTCTCTAAATTCCAAATTCCCCAAATTCCAAATTCTCTAAATTCCAAATTCCCCTAATTCCAAATTCCCCGAATTCCTAATTCCCCAAATTCCTAATTCCCCAAATTCCAAATCACCAAATTTCAAAATTTCCTAATATCAAAATTTCAAAGTTTCCAAATTTCGAAATTTCCAAACTAGCAAAACCTTTCAAATTTCCAAATTCTCAAATACCTAAATCTTGAAATTTCCAAATTTTAAATCTACAATTTAAAAAATTTGAAGTCTACAAATTTTCCTTGAACATACATATACAAATAAAAAAAAACACACTAAATCTTAATACAATAATGTGCAGCTATCTTCTAAATATTCCTCCCCACTATACGTCAATTTCACTTATGTCTACTCCATAATTAAAGTATAATAGTTTTGCTATAATTATGTTATTTACTACCTTAGAGAGACATCATTATCTCATGAAATCCACCATATAATTACTAATATGTTTATCTCTGATGAGCGTATTTAATACTTGAGTTAACATTAAGTTGACGTAGTAGGAATGACTGGAAAACGAGAGCAGTTCTTTTATTTCAATGGTTTACGTTTTTTGAAACCTTATCGTTTCCTTTCGAATAAATGATTGCAGTCATGAAACGTAGCAGGTTTCAGAATTTCGATGCTTGTCGGATTACTACGTTTATTGCATGCATTAATGAAATTGGAACGACTATTTTATTGAAATTTGAGATAGATCGTTTATGCAAGTATAATCCATGGACGTTGGTATGCATAGCGTGTTTTGAACAAAATTGTGGATCAAATCGTAGTTTCTGTGGAGAGAAGGAAATATATTCGAAAAAGAACGTAATTTTTAATAATATTTGTCTTTTAAGAATAACAGAATGTGTATAAACATACATGTTTTTATAATATATATAAGTATAATCATAATAGAAATTTGCGTATGTAATATAAATTTGCTCTTTTCTCTTTTAATATGATATTAAATTTAATCATCCTCAGTATTTCATGTAACATATATGTGGCTAACATAATTTTCCAACAAATTACGTAACGTTATGTAAAATAATGGTTTCATGAATTATGAAATATCTTATGGTTATTGTTTTTATTTTTAATTAATCCTCGATGAACGAAGGATGAAGAATACGTAATAACGAAACGGTTTCTGAACGGTAGAGGTGTTTATATTCGTATAATTTTCTGTCTGAAAAAGAAAGTTGCTTGTCCTTTATATTACATAAGTGTCTTTAAGGTCTATCGATTCTCCATTGATTACATCATTGCCAGCATCGGAGGTTCGATACTGTACGGCCATTTCTTATAATGCCAAAAACTTCGGTAAACCCTCTATGTTACTACGTTAAAAAATATAATATGTAGTTATCTGTTAATTTCTTATTTGTTGATAATTATGTATGATACGAGGGATTATGTGTGAATGTGCAAATGGGAGAATGCAAGAGTATGCATGAACGTAGGAGAGAGAGTACGAACAAGCGTAGGTGAGTGCGTGTGTGCGAAAGAATGCAGGAGAAACGGCAAAGGACAAAAGAAAAAATAACGAAAAGTTAGTCGGGTTGTTCCACGAGTCGATTACTTTTAGACGTCAGCATCTACGATTTTTCTCTAATTAAAATATGTTGCAGTCCATGCGAAATTAGGAGGGGTTTAAGTCATCATTTTGTTGCTTTCGAATTTGTTAAGGAATAACGAGCCTTCAAAGTTTGCAATTTTTACCCATTTTTGCGAAAGCAGGCTTCACTTACGAATTTTTTTCTCAGAAACTACTCAACTGATTTAGCTAAATTCTTTTTTGTTTTATTCACGAAGAATTGGGATATTTTAAAATATTTTTTTTAATTTCGTCAATTTGTTACGATTGTAATTATTGCTGTATTGTAGTTTGTCACAATTGTAATTATTACATTATTGCAATTTGTCACAATTGTCATTATTACGGTATTGTATTTTGTCACAATTGTAATTATTACATTATTGCAATTTGTCACAATTGTAATTATTACACTATTGCAATTTGTCACAATTGTAATTATTACATTATTGCAATTTGTCACAATTGTAATTATTACACTGTTGCAATTTGTCACAATTGTAATTATTACAGCATTATAATTTATTACAATCATAATTACTACACTACCACAATTTATTACATTGTATTAACAATAACAATTACAACAGTAACAAATTACAAAATTCTAGTAACTCCATTATCACAATACACTCTCCTCAAAGTACCAAGTAAACATCTAAACTTGAGAAAGGTTGCAATCGATCGTTTTCACTGCAACGTTTAACCTTTCAAGCATACAGCTACGTACATGTAACACAAAACTCAACGTGTACATTAAATACGCACATGTAATAACACAAAATTACAAAAGAAAAAAAACTGGAATTACTTTCTCAAAATGCTGAAAGTTATTGCGTTCTTGTAATACAAGGTTAAAAGTTCAGCGAAATGAAATTGTAAACAGCCTGAAGAGTTTAAAAATGAAGTAAAAAGAAACCAGCAACACTTACACTTTCACTACTCCTTAACACAAGTACTTTTAGTATTTACTCACGTACTACATTTATCGTATGTGAGAAAGTAGTATGTCCATTTCACTCATTATGCTATAATATCATGTTGTGTTACGTAAGTTTAAGGTGACTATTTCTGAACGAAAATATGTGGTGATATTAAAACGAGATACTGTGTATATATTGTAGAGTGAGAGTATAACAATTATTTAATTAAATTAATTTTTTTGATTCGTTGCCTGGAGAATCGCTAGATCACTTCTGTACAAATGTATATGACATTTCATTCTTTGGTTTAAAAGAAAAAGTGTATTTAAAGTAATAGTTAAAGAACGGCACAATGAAACTAGAGGTACAAGAATGTAGTACGATTTATGTAGATTTTTAGGTCAAGAAGAAAGCACAAATATTAATGTATTAATTCTTTTTCGAACAGTTCCGAAGCAAACGTTTCTAAATTTGAAGTAAAAAGCAAATACGAGATCGAGTATAGAAATATTAGAATTTGTGCAGTGTTCCGTATAATTTCGAAATTATTGATTTCACCGAAGCGATTTCACTAACTTAAGTACATACTGAAAGTTGGCGTTATAAATTTCTACTCAAACATTTTTAATACGGAATGAGATCTCAAAGGAAGATGACACAAATCATGCTTTACGTAGAAATGATAGAAGCAATCAACTCTCACTGAAATATAACTACTGCTTTAACTAACAATTACTATAAGAAATTAAAATAAAAAAACTAAAGTCTACTAAAATAAAAAATAGTTAGGACGAAAACTTTATTAACATGAAACATTTACTATATAAAACACTATCACATATTAAGGACACACCGATCAAACGAATTTTTACGTTTTTCACTGATGATGAAGATAAATGCAAGTATATTGAAATATATTATCTGATATACTCTTTTGATGGATACTGGTAAAATAAAGAATAGTAAGTTTTTTGCGGAAGAAGGTAAACTTAACGTGTAATACAAAGATTGCAAAGTAATCACACAGTGGCATGTTCGACGCAAAATGTCAAGAGCGAATTCCTCGTTTTGGTATTTTCGCAGGGTTAAATAGCTTCTGTCTAGAAAACGACAGATGTAGCATTAAAAAGGGCGTACGAAGGTTCAGCAAAAGTGAGGATTTCGCAGAAAAAGATATCTTCGGCATGTAAATTACGGATGAAACCCAGACCTTCGTGATCGTTACAAGAAATGTGCATCAACGGGTCCTTCGAAATTTACGCAGTAATTTTTTCGTACGAAGCCAATCTGATATATTACTGATATTATTAGTGGGTTTTGCCTAACTGATTATACAAGATAATTTGTTTTTCTGGAAGTATGTGCTACAATGTTTAAGAATTGAAAAATGTGAATAATCATACTATATTAATGATTTATAAATGCATTGGTAAGATAAATGATATGTCCGTGCAACGTATGCACTTTTCTTATTTCTATCTTGACCTTGTCTTTCTTTTATGTCTATTTTAGAAGAAAAATAGGCGCAAAAACAAACAGGAAGATCTCATCATTATATTATTTACCAGGTATCTTCTATGGTAATTATATGTCTGTTCAGTTTTTCCCCTTTTTTTCTGGTATCCGAAAGTCCTTCATTTGAAGCTATATTATTAGTTTTTGCATTCTTGTATGCACGTTTCTAGTATTTAATATTCGAGGAAAACGATGTACCTTGCAACGTTGTACATAGTCGTACGGTAGAAACTATTTAATTATTTCACAGGAAAGGCATATACATATAATCACATGAGGTGATAGAAGATTGTCGAGTACAACATCAAACATATTTGGATGAGTAGAAATTATTTCACGAGTAGATGTTCTCTTTTCAACCATGCAAAAAACAGAACTTGTTACATGTCTGTTATCTGAATATTATAATTTTGTATCGCACCTTCTCAAAATGATACGAATTTATTACACAAGTTTCTTTAAATAAATATAAAAGGCTTATTAATAAAAAACATGTAAATAAGTGAAAACATACAAGTCTAAAAATATTATTTTTAAAATTGAATCAAACTAAACATCAAAACTTAAACAGTCGTGTTTTATAATTTTATTATAATAAGAATAAACTACATATTTTATAATATTCAAATAAAGTTGATTTGTAGAAATGAATGTATGTAGTACACAGTGAAAGTGTAAAAGAAAAATAGCAACAGAAACTGAGAGCGTTATGTTATGCTAGCTACTGTGGTGATTGTTGAACATGGTGTCAAAATGAATGAAGCGATGAATAATTGTGAGAGAATGTATTATAAGCATGCGTAAGAATGATTTAACCACCGTAATAGGTAAGCAAGACACCGAGGTTAATAACACCGCAAGTTTATTCACATCTGAATAGCTCGCATTATACACGGTCAATGTCACAACTCATTCTGTTGTGTCTGCAGTAACGTTAATGAAACTTCAGTTTTGCCGTGGAATGTTGCCAAAACAGTATTACTCACGGAATTTAGATTGCACGCGGAATTAGCGTGGTTGTTTAAGAAATAATGAAGTGACGTAATTTAAACATTTTTATGCAATAAATGCATGTGTGCAAGTTTCGTATTTACAGATAATCTACATTACCAACGGATACACTTTTAACCAGTATAGTAAACTATAAGAATATAATTTGGTTTTGAAGGAATTTGCAATTATTAAGAATATAATACGTTCATAAAATATTATATTTAAGATAATAATAAAGTGTAAAGTTGCTTATTTTTTTGTAAGGTTCTGAACTTTCTTCGCAAGTAATATGGAGCAGCCATTTTATTGACTGACATCCAGAAATGTACTTCTTGTTATTTGAGACAATTTGTACTTTTTTTTACGTATTTTTTTCTATTTTCGCATAGTAGTGTTAGGTTATAATTATTGTAATTAATAATACGTTCTAAGTAATATGAAATCGAATTACTTTCGAAATATTTCATATTAGTTCATAAAAGTGCAGATTTTAGAAATCAGACAAATTATAAAGTCAGATACATGTATCGACGTAAAAGTATTACACAATTAGTACTCACAATACATTAGCTTAAAGTATAATAAATAAGATTGTGTAAAAGCTTGCTAATATCTTTAATTTGAAATTAATGGTTGCTAATTACAGAAAACAGCGATCAGTTTCGGGAACCTGACACGGATTGATGACAAGAAAGTACCCGAAAATAGCAGTTAGTTAATTGAAGTGAAAATAAAAATAAATTTCACGAAACCGACTACGTAATCTGTTCATTAATGTGTTCCGCAAAAATTGGCTACTTCTTATAAAACCGTGTACATAACAAATGGACGATTTTGAAATATCGAAAGTCTGAGAGGACTTGATGACATAAAGGTACCATAACACGTGTGTTATATCAAGTTTGAGCTTGAGGTTCAATGAAAATGACTGTACAAATGTTTTAATATTTTTAAAACGAAATAGCTGGATACCAGTTACAGAGTAATAATTGACTTAAAAATCACAGAAATGTAGCATAATTTGATAAAATAAAGCTGTTACAAAATAGTACTTGTATCAATTTGACATTTGTAAAAATTAAATTCTAATATAAATTCATTTTTATTTTATTACTTTTCAATCTTTACGGTCTTCAATTGTTTACAACAATTTCGTGTATAAATACGACTGTAAATAATAAAATTTTAATACGTTACAGAGAAAAAGTAAGCAATAATAACTTCAATATAACATTTGATAATAATGCAAGCTTTTAAAGGTATTAAATTGTAAATTATTAACCGAGAAAGATACGAAAGACCATAGCAGAGTTGCAATAATAATTTATTAGTATTTATAATTCATAACAATAAATTGCATAATAAATGGTAATAAATGTTATGACACGATGTGTAAAATCGATCTTAAAATTATAATCAAAATAAATGTAACACGTACATTTTTGAGGATACATGATTAATTCATTTTCAATATATCTGTTATTAATATTTAAATATTATGTTGTACCGTAATCATCTAGTTATAATATTAATCTCAAGTATGAATACCTAACCTAACCTAACCATCCAATTATAATATTAACTTCAAGTGTGAGAATTAGTATAATTATTCAGTTATCGAATAAGTGAAATCTAATCTCTTTGCGTTTCTTCTTTCTTAACAAGAACAAATTTATCTGTAATATTTCTGCACTAATGTACCAATTTGCATTTTTCAGACGTTCATCATTCAATTACATTTCGCTAAACCGGTTTCAATTCCCGCCTCTATTTCAGATTCTCATGCTTTCAGTACTTCATTTGTATAATTACTGATCTATTTTATATAGAACGAATCAATTTGTTGATTAATTAGTACGCGTTCTTTCGCATTCTTGCATTATCACAGAATATTACCATTTCAAACGAGTTTTTCTATCCTTGCTTTTCGTGTCGAACTGTAGAAATAGATTGTGTACAGATTAGTAAACATGATGCAATCTAATAAAAAGAACATGTAGATCGGGAAACTCTGATATCTAGGTTATTTATCAGGAATGGTAATTCATTACAAAACATGTTATGTACTTCGAACTTGAAAATTTGTGTTTCAAATTAGTAGCGGCATTTGGTGTCAATGCACATCATTTGCGTAGTAAACTATGAATTATCATATTTGCATGGAAAAATTTCATTAGAAAGAATAGATAATTAATTAAATTTATTCTTCGTTATCAAAATGTAACAGTGAAATTTCATTTTGTAATAATATAATTTATTAGTTACTAACATGATACACTACTGTACATTATTTATACTCACGATGATACTGCGATTTATTTCTATTCACGATATTATCGTTTTAATAAAATGTACTCGATAATGCAACTCCTGGCCATCGAATTAGAACCATTATTTTTCAGCAATTTTCGTTTTTTTAAATTAACAGGCCCGTTCAAATTGTAATAATTTATTAGCTACTAACATAACTACTACTGTACATAACATTATTAACACACGTTAATATCTCGTATTTCCACCTTTTGCTTTGGTCACAGCTTCCGGCATGCTCTGTATACATCATATGCTTTATATCTTCATTATTTTCCCAAATATCTGTAATTCTTTTCAACTCAGATAATGTGGTTGGAGAGTTGTAAACTAGTCTTTTGGTAGGCAGACATTTTCTATGGCATTCAAATTTCACCTGACGCGCTATCGATACTCGGCCTAACGTAAACGCTCGCACGGTTAAACGCTCATCACCCACACAATTTATTATCACGACAGTAAATGCTATGTATATATCGTTATCGACGTATTTAGTAATAATTTGCGTGACCTAAGTCGATTTTCCATATATGACATTATATGGCCATAAAAGTGAAATTTTCGTACGTGGTCCTAATTCGATGGCCAGGGACTACATTAATGATTCTTGGTCCTATCGAATAACAAAGAGCTAGTTGAAGCTGGTAAACGCAAACATTACGTAGCAGAAGCAATATACGATTGCGCCGAAGTTTGCAAAACTCGATAAATTAAAGAAGAGAGTTACGTTAGATTGCTCCAAGGCCTTTAGAAATATTTAATGACTAGACATGTCAGCCATAAACGCGCATTCCGTTGTCGGACATATGTAGATGCGTGTGCTTTTACGCGCATACGAAATCATTGCTGCTGTTGTGCCACTTGTATCTATTACTCTATTCGCTGTCACTCAATTTTGTAGATCAGTGATGGGCAACTGTATCGGAGATTTTTTACGAGAATTTATAGGAACTTAGATTTTATAATTTAACAAAATTTGAAATTTTTGTATTTTTGAATTTGGAAAGTTTTTAATTTCTAAATTTTTTATTTTACATATACCTAACGTGTGAACTTTCTAAGTACAGGTGAAAGTTTCAAAAATTTGATGCGAAAAGTGCAATGTACTGGCAACCATTCCACAAGATGAGGAACTGTTAACGGAAGATTAAGTAAATCAATGTTGTTGAACAATCTAGATTCCATAAATTAGTGTACAATATCTACATAATTATTCCTAACACTGATTCCTATATTTATAATTCATAAAATACCGTGAAAAAAGTGTATCAGGGAAATTCAAATATTCTGTCAAATTTAAAATCATTTTTAAAATTGATTAATATTAACAATTATTTGTCCAATCTGTACGAAAATGATTGCGAGCAGTGTTTACATGTTACATTTTAAAATTTCTCCCAATGCAACATATTAAATTATACTGCATTTAATTAATTATGCAAAATATGAAATAATATTTCGAATAAATGAGTGTTTAATAAAATATCCAATTACCTGAGGGACATAATAGTAGCGCACATATCGAACAAAAAGTCCATTTTAATTAATTTGTGTTTATTAATTATTGAGGCTGTATGTTATTTCGAGCAAAAATTTAATTTGCAGGTAAATTTTCGAATATTTAAAAACAATCATATTCAATGACATATGTTTTATGTAAATATGTATACAGAAATATCATATATTACAATTTACTCTATGACAAAAAATTGATTTGACTTGTTTAGAAGCTAACGTTAACTAGTTTTGGACATTTGTATATACTATGAAACACCATAACTTGCAATGAGTAATACACTTTCGACAAAAATTTAGATATCAACGTGATTTGTTAAAAATATTTTACGTCATCCATTTCATTATTGATTTACTGATAGTTACTGTGGTGTATGAGTACGTTCCATATTAGTGTTGTTTCATATTAGCAATTACTGTGCAGAACATTTCGATGCGGTTTTGCAAGAAAAACCTGAGACATTCTACGTACTGTAGCCTTTATACTCTCGAAACGAAGTCTGCCAGCATTTTGCAATGCATATTAATGCCGTATGCGCCGTATTGTGATTGAAACGCATTGATTGTACCGAATATTATAGAGAAAGTTGTAATGCATGGTCGCGTTTGAGGTCCGTCGTTTTTTACGTATCTGGAGCGTAAATAGTTTCTGAAATTTGGTAATAAGCGTGATTGTACGCAGTACGCTCTATCTTACATTTAATAAATTTACAATTTAATTGTAAATGTACCATGCTATGTCCACATATTTTAAAAGTAAATTTAATTAATTAAACAATTTAGTCTTAAATGAAAATCACAGGTAAAATTCAGAATTTATTTTATGGCGTGGGTTCTAGCTTTAGATATATTCTGAAGCAAGTTTGTAAATGATGTTTCGAAAACTAACATTCAGAGTTAGTACCTCAGAAATATTGTACGAACGACTTTTAAGTTGTTGAGGACAAGGGTAATTGTACCCAACATGGAGTCACATGTTTTATCAAACTACACTACCGTCCATAAGTATCCGGACACAAGCGAAATATGCATTCGCGTTGCATGAAAGTTATTCAAGTATCTGCAACAGTAACTAAAATCGATTTTTTTCTACGAAGGTCAGAATACTGGAACGTTTTTCGATTGATAATTCTCGTTTGGAACTCATATCTCGATGAAAAAGAAGCTACAGACGAACTAAACCGAAACTGTCGAATGCATAGCGTTACCTCCATTCTTATCTCCATTGAGGGAAACTAAACGTCTACCAACAGTTTACAAACACTTGAAACATATCGAAGAACCCTCTGAATACGTTCTGCACCATAGAAATGAAACACAGTAGAAATTAAAATTTTTTTAGAATCGAAAGCGTTTCATTAGATTCACAAATGGACGTTGTACTTCTGGACATGAATTTTACTTTCACACTCTCATTGTATAATTTGTACTTAAAAATTAATCCTATTACGTTATGACACCTCAAAAAAGATAATAATAATAATTACAAATGATATGATAACCCTAAATACCTTTCGTACAAAGTTCAACTATGTTTTATGTAACGAAACCAAGTATCCGGATACTTATGGACGGTAGTGTATTTCGTTTTCATTTCTGTACCCCTAAAAACTGTATAATCTGCGTAATAATCTCTCCATTAATATCAGACCATCACTGTCATTCTCCTATAAAGTCATTCTCATATTAAAGAAAAGAAAACTTTGCTTCGCTACGTGAAACAACTTTCAACCAAGATAGTGAAAACAAAAAGAATTTGTATGAGATCGCAACTATTCATTGGAAATCACTATTGAAATCGTTTTGCGTCCCCGTTAGCAACCAGTTGTGCGGAAATATAATGACCGCAAGGACGAATGGACTATTCGACACAGAGTTCACAGGCCACCTGTTTTATGAAGGGGGAATCATGATTCTAGACTTTCCATTCGCGCTCGAGCAGAGGGGATAGAAACAAACACGACGCACATTTCCTACTGTTATTGCACAGCTTAAAACCAGATCATGCTTTCACAATCTTTGGACGTTTCCGAAAGAAGTGAAATCATACAGCATGCTGTACTCGAACAGCTGAATAATCATTGCACTAGAACAATTTCACCAAATCTTACACTGTTTAACTCTACATGACTCAGTACAACCCCGATGCACGTGGCACTTTATTTACACGATTTCCCTTTTTCACTGGTGTTAATATAACAGACTTATTATCAGGAATTATTTTTTAAAATTAAATAAGTTTTTGGAGAAAGTAAATGTGAATATTCTGATATCACAAGGGTTGAATTTTTATATCGTTTTATGTTGTGAAACTGTTATCGATATTTTTCTGATTAAACAGAGAATAAAAAGTAAGAAGCTTGATACAATTCTCCTTTCTTAAAATGTACCCGTTATATACAGGAATTCAGATAAAATAAAAAAAGAGCGGTATTGAAATTAGCATTCCACGTGTTAAGGTAACCAACACGAAAATGTTCATCCCGACTTTGTGGTTTTGATCCGAGAAAACGTTCAAATACCGTTTGTGGTTTCGATTGAAAACCGCAAACTCAGTTTTCTTATCTTTCTTTTTGTATTCTATAAACGTCTGTTCTCTGCGATGCGTTGAAATAAAAACATTACCTTATTTGTTAAATTTGCTTGATTGGATTCGAATTATACGAAGAATTCATAAACAAACTTTTGTCATAAACAAACTCTCCTAAAGAATGATGAAGAATGATGACGTAAACCCCCCAATTTCACATGTAGTACAACATATTTTGATTAGAGCAAAATTGCAGATGGTGAGGTCCAAAGGTGATCGATTTGACGAGCCCTTGTTTTATTTGTATCACAGTCGCTATTAGATATTAGCAAAAATTAGTTTGTTCATATACCATACCAGCATATCCTCTACTAACCACATCGAAGGTTTAAAACTGTACAAAATTCCAAGTTTGCAAACTTACAAATAAACATAAAAATTTGACCAGGACCAAAGGAGTTAAGAGAAAGGATCGAGAGCTTTTACTACGCAATACAATAAGCAAAAATAACTGAAAGAATACTGGCGAAAGTTATATCAGAGTCATGAATACCCGTCGCTGACCGTCAAAGTGTTAAGTAGGTAACAACTTGTGGTCGAATGTTAACGCGGTAATCGCTAACGGTACGGCTAATTACAATATAATGTTTGCAAGGAGAAAAAAGGCATGACGCGATGGTAATCGATTGGTTTCGCAGCATTCATAAAGAGTTGAATATACCGGGAAAAACGTTGTGCAATTTTCACAGAATGATTTGCTGGTACTGTTACCGAGGAGGTCGTCTGTTTCTTTTTTGTCAGGTGGAAAATTGTCACGCAGCTGCAAGAAATCGAGCTCGGTGAGTTGCAACACCGAATCATCAACATGCTGTTACTAAATTCAAATGTTTAAGCTCACTTTTTAACCTGTCGTTTGTTGTTCGATCGCGAGTGAAACCAAGGTCGATATGTGCGGAATTGTCCTCAAATGACGCTGATTTTTGCATATTGATGCAAGGGGAAATGTGGTTTAACTGAAGCTAAAAATACCTTTTTGGTGTCGGATGTTTATAGAATACTTGATGTTTTTTATTTAACACTAGGTTTATGAGTCAGTTTGTATTTCGAATTTTTTTAGGAAAATTACAAAGACAGTTTGCATTTTTATCTTGTACTGACTTTTATCCATTGAACGTAAATATGTATTGAAGTCTATTTTCTTCAAAAGCTTTGAAATATTGAAATTTGCTATGTGGTATACCTATCTCTAATGCACCAATTTGACGCGATCGTAATGTAAATAAAATTTTTAGTAAATTAGTTTTACCCACGCAAAAATGCCTGCGTCAGATTGACGTATGTTCGTAGAGATAAATATATAAGAAAATCAAAGTTTACAAAGAATAAATTGTCAGCTACATATTATCTCCTCCTCTTGCAAAACCTTCATGACGATTTGTTGTCGATCATTCAGCGATTACTTGTCCATCAAAATCCTCTGATTCCATCGATTAGTCAACCGCTAATCATTGATTCTCAAATGGCTATTGATTTCTTCTTTCGATGATAAATCAAATGTCGAAATATGTTCAGTTTCGCTGACCTCTAATGTCTGATGCATTGTAAAATACCAGTATAATCGATGATTGTTTTCATCAGAGGGCAATTCATTTATTCCCCTATGCAATAGGAAACAAAATAGTCTTTTTCTAGAAAGCAAACGCGTTTCGTAAGTATCCTCAATACCACAACTCTCCCTGTATCTGCGTTGCAATGCTGGCCAAGATCGAGATTTCCTTTTAAAATTATATGGAAAGTATATTGTATTATTCATGGCTTTTGAATTATTTCGATCGTTGCATGCAAGTATTTCGATACATTGAATTAGTTGATGGTATAATAGCGTATACGTATACGCGCGTGGAATTCATTTAGCGCTAGTCTGCGTTTACACTTACACTTGTTAGATGCTAATCATTGTTCCAGCAGAGTTAACTTAACATTTCCCCGTGCAGTAACGTTAATCACTTTTATCTCAATCTGTTATTATCTGCGCCAAATATCGCGGAATGAGAAAATTATCGTATATTACACGGCAGATTTAACTTCTGTCACAATTATGATTTCCATCGTTACAAATTAGAAATTTGAAGGAATATTAAAGCGGACTATTTAAAAGACAAACAATGTCTTCTTTGAACAGCAGATGTCCATTAGCCTAAATATTACCTGAACTTACATAGAAACCTTTCAAATTTGCGTTCGTGAAATTTTTCCAGTCTTGAGATTCCACATGAAAAAATTTAGAAACGTGGACGGCTGTTAACTTAAAAGTCTTGATATTTGAAATTGAAGAATTGAAAAACTGTTCATTATAACTTATTGAATTGAAATTCAGATTTATTAATTTCATTATTAATACTATATTATATAAGTTTCCTATATTTTACTACAATGATAACCATAGTCGGCTATTGATTGAAAATTGACATATTATTCATATTTTTATGAAGAAACGCGATAAACATTGACTAAAAAATCGAATCCTCTATGATACATTTATTGTCGTTATTCATTGAGATATTGTATAATCACTCCATTAGATCAATTTCCATTTAAAACTGCTTTAATTCTACTGTACGGACAATTAAAGTCAATGAAGACGATAAAAAGTTATCTTAATTGCAATCTACCGACGATTCTAATCATATATGCGTTGAATGATACGATGACAGGTATATGAAAGAAGGTATTATTTACTCTCTTTTCTGTTACATTATTTTTGCATAATGGGTTGTTAATAATTCTAATGAATTCTCAATGTGTATAAACATAAGGTATTGCAGCAATAATAGAGTATCTAACTTTTTTTGATAAATAGAACGTGATTATTATACATACACATACGTATTTCACAAGAAATTGAAAATTTTTGTGAAATTTAATTCGATCAAATTCGACAACCATTATGGAAATATATGTACTTGATTCTTTGGATCAATAACGAAAACTTTTACCAAAAATATTAGTATTAATATAATATTAGCTAAAACCGTGTTTTAGTATTTTGTCACGAAGTGTAATTGAGAGATGAAAATTTAGAAATACTTGGAAAACAGAAACATATAAAATGACAGTGATATTGCACAACTTCTTTCATTCTTGTACACACCAATTAGGATCGCAAAATGGACGACTATCGTATAAGAAGTCAGGTCCGAAGGGAACTTCGTGATTGTTCAAGGAAATACCAACTGGTTTTAACAACGAGTAGAACTACATGAAGGTACACGGAAATGTATTTCCTCAAAGACATTATTCGAGCGTGTGAGAGCACTGTTCAATGTCAGAATTTTCATAATGATACATCGGAGAAAATGTATTTCTAAACTGACAACATAATTATACCTTTCTTCTACTTTTTCGTTAAACAGAGCGTTTCCGGCCTGATTGAAAAGGATGCATCTACGTGAAATAATAAGTAGAAAAAATCTTTTAAAATAGAATATTAATTCGGTAATAAGATTAGATAAAAATTAGTTGAAATTAAATTAAGAAAAAGGTATAAGTGTCTGAAGTTGGAGGGTTAAGAACCACAGCGACTTCATCGCAGCTTGTTTGTTGCAAACTCTTGGGATATTAATCAGTAAACACACATAAATTAAAATAGTCTCATTCTAGTTAACTAGATTTGTCTGCTTTATTTTAGAAATATGCTCACTATATTTCGACATATGAAAATTTTACGTTCATAAGGAGAAAGCGATATCTTTACGAAACGTTTCTGAGTGAATCATGGTTTGATTGCATTTGTTACTTCCAAATTGCTTTCATTTTAAATAATTCGATTGTATCTAAAACTTCGTGTCTTTTATTGAAAACTGACTTTACAGTTTTTGCAAGTCGGTATTTTCAAAAATTTCTAATGTAACTTTCACTTAAGTTGTTTGCATTGTAAACACTAGAATTTGATGTGTATTTACTTTTATTTTTAAAAAACCAAACATAACTGAACAATTTAATTTTCTTCTTAATTTAACAATATAATTTTTTGTATTTTTAGAATTTAATTAGAATATATTCAAAATAGATGAAAAGATGTTAACTTTGTAAATAAAAAAATAACTTTTGTAAAAAAGTAGCTAACCCCTAAATTTCATTTCAACCATTTTTACTGTATTTTCTAAGCGAAAGAAAATCTTTTAAACACAGATACGTATTTAAACTACTTTTAATTGAAAAAGCGTATAATTATTAAACCGTAAACAAATTCTAAATCTCCGAAGCAGGTAGGCAAAATTTACTTGAATATTTTGTCACGCTATATTGCGTCAAAAGTGAAAATTCCGTATTCTTCTTCGCCAGCATAGCTTAGAGCATCGATTGGATCTTTGAGGATAATCGATTGAAGCTGGCAGACAACTGAACTTGCCCTAAATATCAAATAATACCTAGTTTCAGTGTTTCCAGCCAGCGTACCGTGTAATCATAGAGTAAAGCTTGTGGTCTCATAATACAGTAGCAATGAAATTTAACCTTCATAAATTTCATGCATCAATAAAGGCATAATTTTTTACTCCTGTAACAGATTAAGTAATTGCAAATCATTTATGCTCGATCAAGCAGTAATGCGTACTAATTAATTAGAACTAATATACTGAAAGAAGTAAATGAAACTGTTCCATGATCTTCTGATGTGCTCTAATAAAATGATTATTAAAATCAACACCAATTACTAATTATTGGAAGTAAAGTCAAACAAATAGAAAAATCATGTTCAAGATATAAAAATTTCAAATTTAAAGATGTAATTATTAGAATTCAGAAATGAAAAGTATTAATTTTTATTAAACTCTGTATAGATTTGAAAATGTAAAATTATGAATTTGTAGAAGTTAGAGATTCAGAAATATGTAAATCATTAGATTGTAGAAATTTATAAATACAATAGATTCTTAGAATTTAGAAATGCAGATTATATTGTACTACATTAAACCTATTTTATTTTCGTTGAAATAGAAGTGGTCGTACCAAAATGAGTTACTTTATAGTTTAATTCAGTTGTAACCCTTAAAATTTAGTTTCTTCAAATTTAAAATTGAATTTGCCATTACTTCATTATTGTTATTATATTCATTCATTTGTATTATATGTGAATTCCGATAGCAAAGAAAAATGTTAATAGAAGGTCAGTTACAGTAGCATAATTTATTTAAACCCGTGTTTTTGCAACGATTTATAGACTCACAGTAAATACTCAAGCTTTTCCTGCACCTCCCGACACATTAACGATGACCTAACAAATTCCGAGGCGTCGCTATTTGAGTTAACACGTTTACCTCTGTTCGCAGAAATGCAGTTTGATATTGCTTTAAAAATAAAAGTGCATGGCTCAATGGAAACAAATTTTATTTAAACCATATGAAAGGTCATTATGCTCTGTTGCATCTAACACGATGTATCACCTTTGGTAAAAATTTCATTTTTCTGAATTAAAGTTCAAGTTTAATTATAACTTTTATTTTTGCATTATTAACTAAATTTTACTGAAATGTTAATATTAATAATTATTTTTAAATCTTATTAATAGAGTCAGAATATTATTTATCATGGTAAAGTTAGATTTGATACTGCAGAAATTTTTATACTATGTCGACTTGAAAATGATGTGTTATTCAAAAAAATACTATTATTCTTTAATACAAAAATTCTCTTAACAAATTATTTAAATTTGCATCATATTCTATTTTTGATCCAGGTGTTTAAATATTGATATTAATTATAAATAATTGAAACCTAAATTTGTGTAAGAATTCTCCAAAAAACGAGTTACCGTTGCAATGAACCGTTTATTGTCTGCAAACAAGCGCAGATTGATACTTTCTTCTCAATTTTCTCGATCAACATATTCTCTTCCATCGAAGAAATTTTAACTAAATTTTAATTTGACACACAAATCCAAATTTCTACCAAATTTTAATTTGACACATCAAATCAAAAATTCAACCAAATTTTAATTTGACAAATCTAATCAATTTATTTGACTAAAGAACTATTACTTACATTAAAAATGAATTGCATGTAAATAAAATATCTAAAGACCGGACTATCAAAAGTAGAATCAGAATATCAAAATAAGAAATAGATGTAATTTTACAACTATATTATTTGCTCGAATAAAGGAATTAGTGTCACAAGTTTAATCGAATTCACCCGAGAACTAATTAGAAACCGAATAAGACCAAAGAGCTAGAAAAATTCGAATAAGGTACCTGTCAGTAATATGTCCCTGATTTGTAACTCCATTTGGTTTCTAATTAAAGAGACAAAATGCTATCTTTGGTAAAGCAATAAGGGCGTCAGTAGTGGGTCACGGTATTACGTACGATCTTTATTCAACGTTCGATTCTGCGTAATGTCCACATTCTTCGGCACTTTCAGATAAAAATTCATATTTACTTACGTAAGATCGCCGACAGACGTTCCCTACATGCTCGCACAACCGGGTTCATTAACTGGCCAGTAAAATCCGTCTTTATGTAACACAAACAGTTTCGTCGAGGTGACTGTGTGGAAGAAAGAAAAGCATGCGAGGCAAGTTTCTCTATCGCCAAGGTGGCACACGCATGGTTTTGTTGGTCCCGCTTTATTTGATCGTTTCCCTCGATCACAATATCGCTCTTTTTCAGCGACTTCTGGTTATCGTTCTACGATTAATTCGTTACTGTCAGCTGTCAGACCCTTCCGACTTAATCACCGCACTCTGATTTATCTACTTTTCTGGATTAATACATTATGGCCCGTGACACAAGGTAACCGAGAAAACTGTAGCTAAATTATGGAACTTCTATCGAAAATAGAACTTTTGTAGGAATTTTCAAGTTCAAAAAAAGATCAGGTCACTTTCGAAGGTGTGAGGGCAGCTCCGTCAGGATCACTTTCGCATTGCAAAATTGTGTAGAATGTTGGTTGACTTAAAATGGTGTTGATCGACGCGCACTGACCAATAAGGGTTACGGTCGAGCAAATCGTTGTCGACCGTTACTGAAAGCTCGCTCCAGCTTGAAGGTGAGCTATACCCGCGTGTTCTTCGATCTTGTCGAATCGCGAAGTGAATGAGGAGATAGTGGAACAGCGGTGCAGCGTGGACCACGGTAACGAGAACACGGTACCCACCAACTGACCAAAGAAAGTGGTGGTAGGGACACCAGGTAAACGTACGTGTCGGGAACTGTCCACATGCACACATCGTACCCTGTCTTATATCGGATTCTCTTTCGCAAAATGAATGACCCCTCGTTCGATTTTGCTGACTAACTTCGTCGCAAGGTAAAAATTTCTCCGTGGTTTGAAAACTTATTTAACCCCTTCCTGTGCCACTTATTTATCGGACGCATCAGTCGAGACGTATTCAGAGCTATAACATTAAAACGAACAAAGAAAATTAAAATGTATTTTATGTTTAGGGATCTTCGATAATGCAATTTATAGTTGAAATTTCAAGTTGAAAAGTATTCAAAATTTGAGGAAGGGTTGTCACGTTTTAGCTGTAAGTGCGTCAGTGAAGCTCGTCAAAGTACGTGAAGTTACACCCTGTCTGTCAGATCAGATAGAATTAAATTATGACAGCTATATTAACCCTTTGTCTTGTGATTTGTCAGGTGCGTCTGCCGGGACTAATTACAGCTGTAATATTATCGTTATGTCGTTATGTCAATCACTTGACTATAGAAATTATAATTGGACTTAAACTTCGAAGCATATACAAAATTCAAGTAAGATTTGTTACAGTTGAAACTTTAGTGACACGAGTGAGAAACAATACTGTAAAAGATTAAAATTGATAAAATTAAAGTGTTATATCAATTTTGAATTCAGTAACCCTTGACTATGTAAATTATAACTTTACTATTTCTAATTTTAATGTGATATTCAAGACTTTTTTTATGTATTTACTATACAATTGCAGACATTTTCGACAAACTGCAAACTTCGACAAATTACAAACGTAATTTATTAATTTTGTTTCAGAACAAAAAAATCACTTCTTAAGTTATTAATGTATTACAGCTGTGAGTTGAGTGATTTAAACATATGAAAATGTAAATAGCTTTTTAGAAGAAGTATACACTCTGAACGTTCGCATGGAAGAATAATTTTTAAATTGTAAAACATACGTTGAATTCTGTTATGAATGATTAGTAATAAGTTTTAAACAGTAACCCATAGAAATAAAGATGTGTCAAATGGTATCACAGTATCTAATTTAACAGTTTAGTTATACAAAACTTGAAGCATTAGCAACCTCATAGTAACCAACGAAGCAGATGCTGCTTTTTCAGATTTCAAATGTGTCCTTGCTACTTCATCTCACTTTCCTTTTTACAATGCAATTAAAAAGGTGAAAGCAACCATACGATCTTGCAAGTGTCCACGCATATATTGTATAATCATGATCCGTATTCGTAGCCTACTTTACAGAGATTGACCACGTACATGTATATCTTAATTTTCAGATCTATTTTCTACTGTTAACTTTGTTGCATGCATAAACCACTGATAGTATACCGAGATTGTACGTTAGCATTTTACGGATCTTTATTTTTTTATATAGGCAGTTCTTAATTGTTTTACATTTATATTTATTTTATGAATTTGTGGAAAATAATAATTTTGTTTATTGTATATTTATTGCTGTGATGGAATGAGTGTCTATGTTTTTATAGCTTCTAATTTATTTTGATGATTAAATGTTATATTTTAGTTGCGTAACACGTATGAGTTACTTAAATTAACAGTAACAGTTTAGAAAAATTTAGAATCATTTAGTAATAATTTTTAGAATTTAGAATTATAGCTATATAGTAATTTGGAATTATAATTACAATTATTTAGAATTTAGAATTGTGGTTATAATTATTTAGAATCATAGGTACAATTAATCTGAATTTAAGATTTTAATTATTCTGAATTTAGAATTTAGAGTAATACTTATTTAGAATTACAGAAATACAAGTGGCACTTTTACAATATCAAGAAAATCGATTAGGAAATTTAAATATATTAGAGAAATTCCAATCTCCTTAAAAATTAAGTTGTATTTAATATTGGTATAGTAAAAAGAATATTTACAAGTTTTTAGCACATTTTATCTTTTAGCACTTTGTACTCCGCTGTCTCCTTTGAGGGGACATTTTAAATGGTGAAATAATCTTTCGGAATGCAAGGAGTTAATTTATGAGTTAATGAACGTACAAAAAATATAATTCATTGCTTTATTATTGCATTCTCATTCATTTAGCACCTGCAATATTTCTTGCAATATTTTCTGAAAAAAAAAAAAAAAAAAAAAAAGTACAAAAGAAATATACTGCAAAATATTCTTTACATTTCTTTCACGTATTTGCGAAGGAAATTTTATTTATTTGTATTTCTTACCTAGTACACTTTTTTACGTTAAATACACATTACTAATAATTGCGTATATGTTAGTACTACTATAATTTGATTCATTATTGTACATTACTATAATTAGGTATATATTAGGTATGTACTACATTTCTTTACATTAGCTATTGCTTTAGATACACACATATTAATACTAGCAAATACTTCTATTGTAAATGTCAATATCAATTTAAGATACTATACGTATGTTAAAACTGTTTACTCGTTCGATTCATAGAAATTTTCGTCATTCACATAATGATTCTGACCGTATGATTCTTTTTTGTAGGTACGTAAACAGAACTGGTGACAAATAAGTAGTATGAATTGCAGTAAGGTCTAAAGGTAATATACGAGATAAATCACATTTCTTCCGTATAAACTTTTTTTATTTATTTATGCAATAATTTTGTTGTCAAGTCAACTTTTATATTTATGACCTTTTACGTACATCTCAAATATAATGACGATTTGATCAATATTCTTGTTTTTACTTTAAGAATCTGAAGAACGTCACTTGCATTTCTTTGATTCTAAGATGCACATATGCAATTATAAATGTAATGCAAAAAATGTGTGTTTAATTAAGAAGTCTCTTCAATCATTTGCGTAGTAAACTATGAATTATCACATTTGTATGCAAACATTTCCATGGAAAGAATAGATAATTAATTAAATTCATTCTTCGTTATCAAAATGTAACAGTGAAATTTCAATTTGTAATAATATAATTTATTAGCTACTAACATGATACACTACTGTACATTATTTATACTCACAATGATATACTATTGTAATTTATTTATACTCACGATATTATCGTTTTAATAAAATGTACTCGATAATGCAACCCCTGGCCATCGAATTAGAATCATTATTTTTCAGCAATTTTCGTTTTTTTAAATTAACAGGCCCGTTCAAATTGTAATAATTTATTAGCTACTAACATAACTACTACTGTACATAACATTATTAACACACGTTAATATCTCGTATTTCCACCTTTTGCTTTGGTCACAGCTTCCGGCATGCTCTGTATACATCATATGCTTTATATCTTCATTATTTTCTCAAATATCTGTAACTCTTTTCAACTCAGATAACGTGGTTTGAGAGTTGTAAGTTAGTCTTTTGGTAGGCAGACATTTTTTATGCCATTCAAATTTCACCCCACACGCTACCGATACTCGGCCTAACGTAAACGCTCGTACGGTTAATCGCTCATCACCCACACAATTTATTATCACGACAGTAAATGCTATGTATATATCGTTATCAACGTATTTAGTAATAATTTGCGTGACCTAAATCAATTTTCCATATACGACATAATATATCCATAAAAGTGAAATTTTCGTACGTGGTCCTAATTCGATGATCAGGGACTGTAGTATCAGATGTCAAATCGGATAAAATAAGCATTATGTCCAAATTTTTATAAATATCTCTAGTTGTTGAAGCATTTTATTAACACCATGCATTCCATTTTCGGAATACAGCCATGTATGTTGAAAGATAGAAAATGACATTCATGGTGTTAATAAAATACTTCAATAACTAGAGACATTTACAGAAATTTCAATGTGCTAATATTTATTTGATTCATTGTATGTTTTCACAAATAGAGGACACATGTATGCCCGAATGAGAAGCAAATACAGTATTTTACAATTGAACGTAGAGAAATTTATGGTGACGTAAAGTAGGAACATCAATTCGAAAATTCTGTACTTTGTTTGACCAGTCTGTAAGACCGCTGAGCACTTGAATAAGTAGAATGACACGTGTACCCTTTCTAATTTACAAAGTAGGACCAATCTCAAAATGGATCAGCAATGGCAAGAAACGGGAATGGGCTGTCGTTGTTTTGCAGCTATGCAGTTTTGTTTCACAACTGCAACTATGTACTAATTTGTGTTGCACTTGGAATCTGTGCTACATTCTCTTCGGATGAAATGATGTGAAACGGATCCAAATTGTTCGTCGATACTCCGCAATTTGCCTTCAGTCAATTACTATGATTAGTCAAGTCTTAAAGTGTTTAAGTTATAAACAAATTTGGAACCTTGTGAAAATGGTTTATTATATACGAGAGACGTGTTCATAATAAGTGACGATTTTCAGTGAACCTTTACAGAAAAGATAAAACGTAGATCTTTTGTGGACGTTAGAGAGTTTCATATTAGAAAGAAATTAACAATGACGGTTTTTTAACGATATAGTTTTTTATAATATATTATGATATAACATTCATCTGTATTCAGAATCAATTTATCATTGTCAGTACTGTTGAATTAATATGTCCCAAGAAAGATAATTGGTACACTCAACGATTTTGAAATCATCAGCATAAGATGATTTGCAAAATAGGAAAAATTGAGACATATCGTTTAATAACAAGCAAACGAGGATGTTTTGCAGAATCACTGCTGTTTATTATTTTAGATAATGGATTGTTGACAATTTACTGTCGTTCGTAATGAAACTATTTCTTTTGAAACTATAATCTAAGAGAGATGTTTTTCAGAAATGCTAAGAGCACTTAATTATGAAAATAGAATGTGACAATGTCGACAGCCTTAGGATTTCTATAAATCATGTCAACTTGTACTCATTTTCTACGGATTAGTTTTCAGCAGATTAGTTTCAGTTAAATCTTTATTCAGCGAATTCATTTCCATAACTTAGTGTCTTTTTACATAAAAACAAGTAGCTAAAGATTTATATTACGATGTTTTATGTGATAAGTGGTTCGTAGTTATTAACTGATGAAAAATTACCACTATTATAGCTTCAATCAGACATAATTTTCATATATCTGAAAAAAATATACGAACAAATATTATACAAGGCGTCTCACAACTCGTGTAGCTCCTGGAAAGGGATGGTAGAGGACGCGATTCTAAGCAAGATTTCCCTTTACAAAAATGCGGTTTGAAGCTTCGTTTTTGAGTTATTAAAGAAAAACACGGACCAATCAGAGCGCGAGGATTCGGCGCCAATCGCGGCGCGCAGTCGCGAGAGTGACGTCTTCGTCCATTATGGCCGACTGGGCGTAACTCTCGCGTTCTGATTGGCCCGCGTTTTTGCTTAATAATTCATAAACGAAGCTTAACACCCCATTTTCGGAAAGAAAAATCTTATTCAGAATTACGTTCTCTACCACCTCTTTCCGGGAGTTACACGAGTTGAGAGACACCCTGTATAATTTCAATACACAACTTATATAACGTAACATAGTTATAATATTTAGTGAGTAGCAGATAAATATTATCAGAACTCGAATTATTTTTTTAAAGAAGAGTAAGTTTACTCTTAATAATAATTGAAACAGCTGGGGGAAAAAAGCCTCTTTTTCTATGAAATGAAACGCGATTTTATTTAATAAATGGCGCCACCACTCCGCTGAGAAAAATGTACACACTTTTGAAACTGTAGTCTCATTAGTACTCATGCACTGTCGGTAAATGGCGCAACATGGCTAATCTTCGTTACCCTAAGGGTTTCTACAGAGTTTGTTTTTCTATATTTTAAATAGTCAATAAAAAATAACTTTTCAGAAATAACTGACTTATTGAAATTAATTTTGGATTGAATTTAAATACGTGCTTTTAGATCCAGATTTGATTAAGGAATGAATAACGAACGATTTGCTTTTTAAAATAAAATTGAATACAAATAAAATTGCGTATCAACTATGAATAAAATTCTTCATGATCGACGGCTTGAAAATAGAACTTCTCTTGACCGACGAGAACACTGATTATCATCACACTTCTCTCTTGTGTATCGCCATCTGGCGGTAGAAGACGAGAACTAACTGAACTACAGTTTCAAAAGTGCGCAGTTCGTCTTGTTCGTCGGTGAAATCACATCATGTTCATTTTCGTAAAGATTAATATTGGTTTTATTAATTAATTTGCTATATGTTTATTATATATTTGTTAATATTGACTTTGTGAGTGTTTGCAACATATTTCGTGTGTTTGAAATTGCGGATTATGTGTTCAAAACAGTGTATCGTCGATGAAATAGGGAGTGACAGAAGAATGACAGAAAACTTTCCTTCCAGTCGTCGACAACTATTCTCACAGATATCTTCTTCTGCAAAATTCGGTCAACATTGGAACATGACGGTGTTTTGAAGTTTCGCTCAGAATGGTAAGTGTTTATTTATTAACATTTTATAAGCATTTAAAATTATTTGGAGGAATCAAATGATAGCGCGAAACGAAATCGAGAAGCGTCAGCCATGTTTTCTTTCAGTTGCCACAAGATAGCACCATAATCCATAAAGAGTAGTTTTTTAATTTTCTACTTTCACGATTTCTACTATTTATCATTTATTTGTATTGCAACGTTTTTACACGTTGTATTGAGTTAAGAATGCTTAATAATATATTATTTTGTAAAAAGGAAGAAAATTAGTGTTTCATTAATGTCTGTTCTTACTGCAAGATGGTGCTAAAAGAACAGTTCTTTAAACACGACGAATATAGTACTCATTAGCTATATTGCCAAAAAACGGGTTGTAAGAGTGAACATTTCTTTTTGATGATGTAGAATGGACCTGAGAGTTAATTGTTAATTATTACTTGACTTGAGAGTTAAATTCTAGAATTTCTGATTTTAAATATTTTGTCTACTTGAAAAATTGCAATTCGGAAAGTTATAGGTATCAAAATTTGAAAGTTTGTCAATTCACAATTGATGGATTTGCACATTTGAGATTTTATGATTTTGCAAATTTTTGGATTTCCACGCAAAGGAGCATTATTACATTCTTACACTAATATACTTATAGTACATTTTTTAAATCTGTTTATTTTTTGGAGAAACAAGATTGAAAGAAAATTGTCTCATTTATTGCTTATAGACATACTGCAAAAACGTATCATCCGAAAAAAATAAATATTGTGCGACTCCTTTAAATGATTAAATTAAAAATATTATAAACTGTTTGATTCAATCTGCTATGTTTATAGATTGTTCTGTTACAACAGATTGTTCCTCTCAATTTTCGAATTTCAAATCTTCGAAAACTCAAATATTCTAATACCTCATTTTTCTTAGAAACCATACTTATAACCTTCTTTTGATGATACAATATACTAATACAGTACAAATAAACGTTTTATACAATTTCAAAAAGTACTTCATATAAAAGTTTCTTTTACTCCATATGTTGTTAGAGATAAACTTCACATGAACAGTCACCATTTTATTTAACAAAACAATTTGAAATACGCATTTTTTAACTGATTCTATAATATGATACATGTAATGTAATAAATATGATATATGTAATAAATAACCTCAACAGAATTTATTTTAAATAGCAAGTTCTAAAGTTGCTGTTTACAGTCCTCTCACCTTCGAGTGCAAAGTGTAAATTTTGAACAAAAATTTGTAGCAGTCAGACAAAAAAATCAGACTGTTACATTATCACTTCCTCTGCCAATAATTTTACAACGCTCCATAAAAAGTGTCTGAGCGTAAAAAAAGTGACTCGATCTCGTTTGTTTTCATACGAGCGTTACTTTATTCAGTGAATAAAGCTCGACGTATGTTTTTCGTGCCGCTTCGTTCCGCTCGACGGAGTCATGGAGAGCTACGTGTGATTAGGCCAGTGTGGGTACACCCGCTTAACTACAAATGATCATAATACATACAAACAAGCGCAAACGAGCGTTTGAGCGGTATAGAATAGTCAGAATTGTCATTAAGCCCCGAGGATGGTTCCCCATTGGGACCCGTGGGATCTCCCGGTTGCGTCCACACACGTTCGGCCGAATTCGTTCACACTAAAACATCGCGCACACAAACGAATATCCTTCGATTCCCTTGATTCTTACTTCGACCCCGACAGATCTGATATCATCCACCGTCATCCCTAGGGCTCTCACTCATCTGCCGACAAAAGAGCATCTGCGCGATCCGATCTGTAATGCTGCTGCAACCTGTTCACAAGTAGGTTGCCCTATGCACAGCATGAATTCATTATCAGTCTAGTATAAACATATTGCCACTATAATCGGGATGCTGTCAGTGGAGGAACCTACCGACTCTTGTTTCTACGTATTATACATCCTCCCCTTGGACCTCTATCTATTTCGTGGATTACCATTCTTTCAGACGTCAATCAACTTATAACCGTGATTTAGTCAACCAGTATACTATTCAGTTATTTTAACTGTTGGAAGAAATATTTGAGATGGTGTATCAGTTGGGACTAAATTACTCTGAGTATGATTTTTGAGGATTTTGGAAACTCTAGGGGAAAATACCCTTCAGTGAAGGTCGAAATCTTATTTATGTATTCGAACATTTAGGAATTTGAACAATTTGGAGATTAAGAAATTTAAAGGTTTGAAAACCTGGAAATTTACAGTTCAGGTATCTGAGAACTCATGAAATCTTAAAACCTGTGAACATATCGAAATTGATTGAACTTTAAATTGAATATATCGAATGTAAAAGCTTGGAAGTGTAAGAACTTAAAATGTGAAATTGTATTACACTTGTTCGTTGCAAAATAGCTTGAAGATAAATACATCTTCATTAAACATCTGCACATTATAAACAAACCGTTCCGCCAGCTAAGTGTCTCCAAAAAAAGGTTATACCAGATTAATCCTACAGAGATAGCCAGGATTAGAAATGAACCGGAATCCAGACGATTATAAATCGATAATCGCTGGTAGTTATTCTTAAAACAACGAAGCACGAACAAAATTTGCAAGGGACACTGGCTGAAAAAGGCTGGTAAACTATTAAAACGGTTTCGGTTGAAAATCAGTGTAGAGCGACGAGTCTTTGGCGTTGTAACATTGCGAAATGTTTGAACACACGGGAAATCGGAAGGTTAACTGAAAAAATTCTTGTTAGACGTAGCTAATACAGCAGCTACGCGTGTGTGGTTAATGGCAGACTGGCTGTATATGCAGGGCTGCGGTGGCAGGTGACGGCGTGTTGTGAGCTGCATAATGAATAATGCCAAAGCCGAACCACAAGCCGTTCCTGTCCTTCCACTTGGCTGACTGAATGACAGCCAGTCTAGGAAAAACCGCTGATTGGTTGTGCATGTTCCTGGCTCTCGTGCCTGTCACATTCTCTGTGTCTACCTATGTGGGGCTCGATCGAAAAGCTCTACGTTGAGACTGATTTCCGTTTTTTTCGGGAAAGGCAAATTTGTTAAATTCCGTATTTTCTTTTAAGCATTCTCTGTCATCGTCAATGGGCAGGTTCAGAAAAAAGGTTGAAGGTACTTTTTACATTCAGATTCAAGGTTCATGAGATTACATTTTTATTGTAATGGTCGATAGGTTATATAAGTGGAGAGGATTCATAAAAATTAGCGAAAGATACAATGAGTTATCCACCTGTTTATGAGTCACAAAATGGACTTTCATTTAAAAAACTGATGAAATACAGAATGGGTGCTATTTACGTGATTGTTAGAATTTTCTTGGAACATTGACCTCAATCAGCAAAAGCAGATTTGTGATCAAAATTTTGAAAATTTAAATATTTTACCTATACAAAAATGTGTTCGTAAAAAAGAATGTAAAGTGTAAGCGACCATTGTAAGAGTGTTAAAAAAGAATTTTCTTACATCTATTTTGCATTTTATTCGTTAGATGTATTCATAACGCGTCGGAAGATATTTATAAACAAAGCTGCAATTACCGTGTACAATGTTCCTAAAGTTTTCCCGGCACTTTCCTGTATATGGCGCCACATCTGAAGCTGTATGGTCGATGTGATGTTGTTACTGCCACGATATAAATTATAATTAGTGGAGCCCGTAATACCCTTTGAATAAATAATCAACGAGTAGCAGCAACTACCCGTACGCTCGCCTCCATTTAAGTCAAGGTCTCGGAACTCATTTCTTGTCACACCTTTATGCTCCCGTTAAACATAAATTCGTGTGATATCTACCTCTTGAAATACGAATTACACGTACCATGTCGATTATTCGGAAATTACTTATTTTGCGCAATTAATTATTCACGTAGTTCACTCTTAAATATTGAGGAAGTATTTCAAATATTTTATTTGCCTGTTTTTAGGTTAGCTTTTAATAATTTATATGAATTATAACTTGATCTTAATTTACTACTAATATATTGCAATCATAATTTATAACTGTAATGAATATGAACTATAAATTATATAAACGAGTTACATTTATAATTTGCATAAATATTTACTGCATACTCTTGCCAATTCCACGAGTGTATACTTTTTTGAGTTCAGAAGTTTTCGAAGCTAAATGAAACTCATCATCAATAATGGTAGGTAAAGTTTTTTAGTTCGCGAAATTCGAAATACATTACGTATTTACGTGCATGTACCATCACCCTACTCTTCGTTACAATCGTATTAGAAAAACCGCTCAAAGTTGCGTGTTTGTAACAACTGAGATGAACGGAAGATAAAATTGATATATAATGATAGATAATGTATAAAAATTGTTCGTTGATTGATTTGTTTGGTAACAATCGTTCTGCGTTTCTTCTAAACCTCTCCTTTGTCGATAAATCGAATTTCCTTTCCAGGGAAAATAGCTTATAAAATACGAAAATTTAATTATTATTATCATTTCGGAGTTCGAAATGCACGATCAAAAGTTCGTTCAAAGATACTGAAATTCTAGTTTGCAACCCTCGATTACCGTAACGGTACTTGGAGGATCGAAAACTACTTTAAAGTAATTAGAGGATTGTCAACCCATCCCAACCCATTGCCTGTTCCCATTAGGGATGTTCTTCGAGTGCAGATTCGAGTGGGATGAACGAGGAAAATCCTAGCTCTCGATCCCTCTTGCATCTGAAATCACACTGAAATTGCAGCTGGTTATATCATTTCTGGCACTGGAAATTGTTATCGACTTTTAGTTCCTCCAAAATATCCATTGTGTAAAATTCATTTTATTTAAAATTTTAGAAATTTCATAAAAATATACTTGTTAATATTAACAAAGTATTGTACTTAATATTTTTGTTCTCATTTTTAAGTTTGAAGCTTTAGACATCTTCAAATTTAGAGTTTTAGAAATTTTCAAATTTTTCAATCTATAAAAATTAGAAAATTGAAGAATAAAAAAATGTGCAAATATGAAAATCTAAAAATGTGTAAATTTACATATGTGGGTTTATGCAGAAGTCTACGTTGCCCCCAAATCTTACTTCCTAATTATACTCAATAAATATACATAAATTATATAAAAATAATTCCTAAATTATATCCCCGTTAAAATCTGTCCTAGTCGTACGATCCAAAATAAAAACTAATTAATTTTTCACCATCATCCGTCTACCGAAACCGGGCAAATCAACCGGCATATAATTTCTTAAAAAGAAAGTATTCGGAATCGCTCTTCTTCGGATATTCGTTGAATTGGAAATGGTAACGCGGTCTCAGTTTCCTAGAACGCTCCTTGCACGCAAATTGGGTTCAACGTGAATACTTAATGCGAAACTGTGGTCGAGCAGGAGTCAAGGTGCAGTGATGGGAGACAGAGAGGAAAAGGTCGTTTGGCGTTCGTCCGAGGTGCCAACTTAGTTAGACCGTCTAACCAGCCAACTTCACACGGTACATCACGTGCGATGTACGATCGACATTTTCCCCCCTTTACAACGTTTCGCTAAAATTATTTTACTAACGAAGCAAAGAGATGTTTTAACCCGTTCATCGTAGAGACTGGTTTATCAAACTTTTACGATTCTGCTTTTTAGTAATTGTGAATGGATAAATTAATTTGGGTCGTTTGGAGATAGTGCAACGATCACTTCTTTATGAATGATGAAACGCCATGTTTTATGCATTCTTAAGTAAATTAGGTTAAATAATTGTTTTGGAAAACAAAATTTTATATCGAATTTTTTATTTATATTTTTACGTGTGCATATTTTCTTTTTTATTGCAGATTAATGCTCCAGCAAATCGACATCTTGAACTAATTTATTATCAATTTAATTTCTGACTATTAACCGTTTATAAATCTCTTAATTCCTTTATTGTTTTTGTTAATTTATATTTATATTTGATAAACGCACGGTGCGATGGTGTGCCATTTTGAAACGTCACGTCGCGTTTAATACACAAACCTGTATTCAAAGAGAATGGAGGGAATCAGAATAAGCGGAATAATGTACATACATCAGCATAATGTATAAAAGGGAAGAAAATTTTCTGTTTGATTTTATGGAAACATCCTTTTATCGAACACGATACTAAAGGAAGATTTTCCATATTAAATGAGATCCTACTTCTAAAGCCACGCGATCCGTATACAGGTAAAATCAGAAGATTTCACGATGTATGTAAATGGTTCTTGTTATTTCATACAAACTGAATTATACTTTGTTACAAGCGAATTACAAAGTGCGGGTAGATTTGTATCGTGAAAGGAATTTATACCCAAAAAAATAATCGGTTAAGAAGATTGTAGCTGTGCAGAAACTGAATTGATAAATAGCCGTTATATAATGACATTATACATTATTATTGATCACTAATTACTATTAATTATGGGAACCATTATAAATTATGAATTTATGAAGTGATTCGAGGTAATTTCCTCAACAGAAAATCTCAATAACTTTTAATAATCTTTTTATTTTTTAACAATTCTCTATGAATATTTTTCTGTGTGTTTCTCACAAAATGTCTCGGAGAATAGCATAAGGATAAAAAGGAAAATTCCAAATTTCTAAAGTTCAATGTTTCTAAATTTTGTTGATTTCTTCTCATAAATTTTTTAATTTGCAAATTCTAAATTTCCAAATCAGTTTTCTTTGCCTCGAATATCGATACACGATCACATCTTTACACATAAAAAATATACAGAATGACTTTTTAAGCGCGAGGATCAGCGCTTTCACTTCGACTATCGATCCAGAAATAAGTCCTCCGTCCACAAACCGCATCATGCTCCCTAACCCTTTACTGCACATAAAATAAGAGTTACTTTCTCCAAAAATTTATGCCCGAGTCCACACACGATCTCCAAATTTTTCACGAATATCTCCTCAAAAACGTAAACCTTCGCATTGAGCATCTCAAAACGAGTAAAATCCTGTGTAAAAAATGTGCAGGTTAACGGTAAAGTCTTAGCAGCAGTTTCCCCGAGCGAATTAATCAAAACTATCGTAAAATTTGTACCAGGTGAAAAAGAGTGAATTAAAAGAAAGAGTAAAGTCAGCTGAAAGACGTGGCTAATAATCGTGTGGGCAGGGCGATGCTTATCCTCTAATTCAACATTCTGGACGTCCTCCCTGGTATCGTGGTCACTGCAGTCGCATTAGTTAGGACTAACAACGCTGGCGGACAATCAAAAGCTGATGGGCCATGATTCGCTATGATAATGAACCATGAATACGGCATGAAGCGAGTGAGCTGGGGACGGCAACTTCTCGCTTCGCTCGCTAGGCTCCATACCGTAGCCAATGGTCGGGGTTAAAGGGAGCTGAGGTGGGAATATGAAGGGATGAGAAGAGGAGTTGGGCCACCGATGCACGGTAATACCTCTGTTGACGCACGGATTAAAGTCTTTTTCGACCCCACACGAGCATCATCGGTATTGAACCCCTTGCTTGTCGGACCATCCTTTCAATGACAAGTCTCTAACACGCGGCACAGAGTTAGCCTTTAACATTTCCAATCGTGCCTTTAACGCTGTCAATCGCGAACGCTTCGATGTCGGTCAATTCGATATCGAGATTAATTCGAAAGAGAATTCGTAGTAACACGGAATTTTGCTAATCATTGCTTTCGTTCTGATTATTCGTCGTCCAGCATGAATTCCTAGCAACACGGAATTTTGTTAATCATTCCTTTCGTTCTGATTATTCGTCATCCAGCATGAATTCCTAGCAACACGGAATTTTGTTAATCATTCCTTTCGTTCTGATTATTCGTCATCCATCATGAATTTGTAGCAACAATTTTGGTAATCATTGAAGGTTATATGATAAATTTTACAGGTTATAAAAGAATATTGAAACAACTGATTTATTGAGAAATGCAAAATATGTATAATGTTGGGCTGCTTATTTTAAAACTCATGTCAGATCAACTTCTGATAAGATTATGAAGACAAGAATTTAAGAGGACATTTTTTATTTGTATACATAAATAAGTTGCAAATTAAATCTTGTATTAATAAGTAATTTTAGAATTTTAATACTACATTATTTTGTGTAATGTGCGATGATCAACTGAATGATGAAAATTGCAGGAGTTTGGAGAGTGTACGATCAGTTGCATTCGGAGAAGGTTATAAAGAGCACTTTTATCACCTGTATTAATAATTTACATAATTTGTGTTAACTAGCTGCAGCTATGAACAATAAATATAACCACCATATTTTACAAGATTAATTAAACATAAAACTACTGTCTAATTTTCACTAACAAAACGCGTCAAATCGTACTGTTGAAACGTCCTATTTGATGTTTCCACTTAAAGACTGAATACAAAATGGCGGTTCCTTTCCGTATTTTAATATTACAACAGTGGACAATGACGCATCCGACAAATAAAGCGTATAAGATGTAAAAGAAGGCGAAAGAAAATGTGGAACAAGTTATTGTCCAAGATTGTAAACCGTGGAGAAGTGCATAAAGCAAGACCGTGAGCGTTGTCGGTGATACACAGAGGGGGTTGAAACGGGAGGTTCCAGTAGAAGTTAAAGGTTAAAATAAGCGGGAGCGATGAGTAAAAAGGAAAGGAAAAGAGGCGACTCCGTTGAAGGATGAGGGAAGAGAGGAGGAAGAAGGAATATGCGTGCACGCGAAGGTGCGTGCGCGGTATAACCGCGTTGGAGGCACTGTTTCAACGTTTCAGAGCGGAGCAGAGCGGAGCGGAGCTGAATGACTGAGCGAGGGTGCGGACTCGCGTGGCCCGCATTGGCTGCTGAATTATATATGAATGGAGCGTAAGGGCTGTTGCCTAGCAACCGCATACACCACGTTAAGACAAAATGGAGAAGCACGCAGCATCCGTGCGCGGCCTTCCTCCCTTTCTCTGTCTCTTTTCTCGTCTGCCGTTTGCCATCGTCTCGGGGATTTCAAACAAGACCCTTCTTCTCTCTTCTTTAAACTCGCTGCTCCCGGTTACCCTCTTACACCCTCTCGCCCACTGTTTCCGTTTCTTTCCTGAACGAACCACTTTACTTCGGTCGGCAATGAAGTTTCAAAGCACATTTTTCCCCGATTGACTTTGAATTCGAACAGACGACGCTTATCGTGCCAGATATTTCAGTTTAACGGTGATTAAAGAGTTCATCTCGGTTATTTCATGGTTGGATAAAGGGAAATTTGATATTCAAATTACTGCTTCGAAACTGATCCGGTCTTGCACGGAAGCGAGTAATTTTGACTAGTTGTTGTTATTCATTTACGTTTCCTGTCTTGTTATTTTCGCTCCTTTGCGCTAACGATGCGTAATTTATCCCGGTATCGATGTGCTTTGTGTAATTTTATAAACTGTTGCGGAGCAGTGACACGATTGTAAGAATAATTGTGGATATTGTCAGGACAGAACACTTATTTAACACGATTGAATAAATCAACTCTTCAGGGCTGGGCTAACTCTTCTCTAAAGGCAATTTAATTTGACTCATATTTTTAACACATCGTGTTCCGTTTTATCTGGAAACGAATGCAGTTATAGACAAAACTATAACGAAATTTATATTAATATATTTGCTTTTTGCTTGATAACATGTTTAAAAAAGATTTTTGGGATTCATATGATTACATGAGGATTAAATAATATTTCTGGGAAACAACAATATATATGATATATGATATATTATGTGATATGTAATATGTGACATATGTACAATAATGATATGTGTATGAAATGTGACGTATGTATAATACATAATATGTGTATAATACATGACATATGATATACAATATATGTAATACAATGACATTGTATAATAAATGATATACGCTCTGTAATATATGACATATGACATATGATACATAATATGTTCATATCTTCACTTCAACTGTAACAACAAATTTTACCATAATTTTAATACATCGATTTCGAAAAACACGTATGATAAATGAAATTTGATATTCAAAATTAGAATACGTATATTACTCCAATTCTAATTTCAGGATATCTTTTTTTGTGTTTTACATGCGTGCGCATTAAGCTGATAAGTAGACGTATCTTTGACGGGAGCAATGGACGTCCATTAGCAAGCTTTGTACCGATCTCTGTAGCCTTCAACCCCCTCTTCCAACCCCGCCAACCTTGCTATCCCCAACCATTATGTCCCGACTATATCGTACGCGGCGAGCCACGTACTGTTCTTCTTCCCATGAGCGCCATTATTCGTTCCTTCTCCGTCTCTGAAATATGCTTAGCTTGTTTCATTGTAGCTCTCGTATAGATCTTGACCTCTTATATCGCTCGATATTACCTCCTGTGACATTGGACAAATTGTTTCCCTTTATACACGGTGAATTATGGAAAACGGAACACCTTCACAGGTTAATTATAATCGACGTGTATACGTGTCAATGTGAAAGTTTTCGTTTGACGAATTTTTAATATTTTATTGAATAATTGCAATTTTTTAATATATTCTTTTTTGTAAAATATTTGTGCTTACTGTAATTGTATTGATCATGTTGGTTAAAAAATTTGCAACGCGAGGTTTGCTCTTGAGCCAAAGTAGATAAGGTAAACATGTCTGACCAGTGACGGGGTAATTCTACTTCTCAGTGAAATAGTACGCTACGTACTATTCTGATTAAGCTTAAATTAAACCCTCGAAATCGTAAATTTACAGATTTCTAAAACATCACGTTAACAAATATCCAAATTACAGAATTACTAAATTCCAAAATTTCTAAATTATAAAGTCTCAAAGTTCTCCAATTTCCAAGTTTTCATATTTCTACATTTGAAAATTCTTAACTACTAAAATTTTCAAATTAGCAAGTTTCCACATTCCTAAATTCTTAATTTTCCAAGGATTCAAATTTTTAAATGCAAAATTTTCAATTTTTTAAACAACGAAATCTCCAAACTTTCAAATATCTTACAATTGCACTAAGCACCCTATTTTAAAACTTAGTAAGCAATTGAAATACATTTGATCAATAATACAAGTGAAGATCTCGCAAAGCTATAATATGTATACCCAATTGCAACTTTATGTGCAACAAAATTTGCCATGCAACAATTTTTAAATAATAATCACTGAACCCTGCATATTTCATATTTATTAAATGTTGTTCGCGCAGCACAAAACATTGCGCGGAAATAGCAATAAAATATTTATTCGTTATATTTTTATATTTATATTACATCTGCCGTTGTAAATTCAAAATATGAATAATTGATTAAGTTACACCGTGTCCCGTTTTTCTCTTCGATATTCCACAACGGTTCTTTTTTCACGGAGAAGACAGAAAAATTGGATAATCAATTTTTGCTAGTATATTCACTGATCGGAAAGCCAATGTATTTCCTCTTCCCATGAGCATCGTCTCTTATCTCTGTTCCTTTACAATCCACTTGAACTGGTCCTCTCGGAACCTTTTTTCATCCAACAGATCACATCACAGATCACGGCCGCTTCTTGGTGACACATGTAAGAGACCGGTTTCAGCCCCAACACGGCCGAAGCAAGCCGATCATCTCAAATTACAAAGGGTATCGGAAACGGATTTATTTCGCCGCCCTTTTCTACCCTATTATACCTTTTATAGTCTATCTAAGATTCGAATGGATCTTCGGAGGATCAGTGTTCTATTTTCAAACATGTGATTTTTATTCACATCCATCAAAATCATTTATTTTCATTTTTAATACTTCAACGTCACGTTTGAACATTTTCATGTCAACGTTACTAATACTGCTGTTTTTCAACGTGGACATTTCTAGTTCTTAGTATAAGAAGATATGTTACCATAGTTGGTGAGTTTCAGAAAGTAGGTCCACGTTATGCGAAACGAGCGATAATTATTCAATCGCGATTCGTAATATTTGGTCCGTAGCAGGATTAAAAGGGTAATAATCAAATATGGTGTACTTAATTCCATTGTATCCCAACATAATTCCATGGAAAATATATTTCTCCCCCAATCTGAAGACCCCACGCAGGCTGTTAAATATAATCTGCTACCGCGTTTGTTACTTCTTACTCTTCCATCTCTTCCTTGCAGTATTCAAGCTCCCAGTTTCCTCGTGTAGGCTTTGTGGAGGCAGAACAAGGGGTTAACCTCTTACATTATTCAGCCGTTCATTATATATGAATAAATTTTCGAGTAATGCCGAGATAAAGCTGCCAAGTTTTAGGTACCTGCTCCGCTTGAATATTTAGGAGACACTGTCACGCAGTACCGTTATGCTCCGTCTTCTCCTTAACTTTCTGAGATTCGTGTATAACGTATATAGTCATCGTCGATACGTATTACAATTGTACATTTTACGCCCCTTAACGTTACATCGTTTTTAATTACGGTTTTGCACCAACCCCTCACAGCCGAGTACACTTAAATTCTAACTCAAAATAATTGCAAGTCGAACTTTAAGGAATTTCATATGAAACCACACAGTTTATATCAGAGATTTTGAAACCTAATTCTTGTGATTACTGTTTCTTCAAATGTTCCTGAGCTTGCTATGTCTGGTCAAAGAGTTGTTTCATACTTAATTAGAAATACAGAGAAGATTACATGTTTTATGAGTGCTATAAAAATAAGGTTTGAGATGTTAACCCTTTCGGAACAAAATGATGGAGGTTATCTTTAAGGACGTACATTCGGTAGCGAATATAAATGGATCCGTAACAAGTCGATACATGTTACTTTCGACTAATTTAACACGATAATGTGACAGCAGACAGGTCAATAGGAATTTACAGTGTTTGCCAACGGGAATCAAAGCAAGGCACTTAACTGTGTAGACAGACGACAGGCGGTGGAGAGAAGCAAGTTGACTGGGACGGACGAGGGAAGTACAAGGGATATGAGAAGAGAGCAAGGGAGGGAATCTCAAAGGTAGACAAAGTGCAGGAGAGGGAGAAAAAAGGAGGGTAGAGTGGAGGAAGCATCGCGAGGAGAAGGAAAAGGTTAAGAAAAGGAGAATTGAAAAGACGTCCATGTGTTAACGTTTAGCAAAAGGGGACATCAGAGGATGAAACGTGACAGTGTCCGAGGTAAGGAGAAACAGTAAGAGAAGCAGAAGAAGTCTGAAGGACTTGTAGGAAAGTGGAAAGGGTCCACTGCGCCAGAACATTCGGCTACCTTGGCCAAGGCTGCCGTTGCACCAGGTTGGACAACAAAGTAGATCAACGAATCAGACGACAAAATCAAGTGTACCACTGGATGGTCGAGCAGGCAACTACTTCGGCAGCCAACATAGTTTCTCTTCTTTTAATGTCACGTCACTACCTAGAAAAGGAACGCGTTAATCTTTTAAGAGTATTGGCTGACCGACCCTTAGCAATTCCCTGGGTAAACCGCCGCCGCTTCAATTGACCATTTCTTCAAGTTTTATGTACGGTTAGCAATCGGACTCGTTCAGTAGACTCGGTACGTTGTGCTTTATAGTCGGACAATTGTTTACTTGGTAGTAACGTCATTTGAATCACGCGAAATCGAAGCGGAATCACAAACACGCGATGGCCTGCTACTTTGTCGGCCCCCTACGTTTCTTGCGTTTATTAGAAGCAGGCCAAGTTTGGAATTACGGTTTCTGGAATGTGACACAGTTCGATAAAACTCTTCGTTGATCGATGAAAATACGCTGCGCTTAATATTTTAGGATATCTCTGTTCTCAACGAGCCTTGACGCGAGTTTCTTGGAAAAGTCACGCCGGACATTCAGATATTTTATACTGCTTTTTTATTGGTAGTTTAAACTTTGCTTAATCCAGATTTTATCATTTATATTAATCGTATCATTTTTTTATTTTTGAAACTTGAGAACACATGGTTTCTTAAATTCTCAAAGAATTCTAAAGTTCTTAAAACAAATATCTTTAAATAAGTACTTGATAACTGCATAATGTAAGTTGAACAAGGTGATCGCAAGCCTAAAAAAGTATTCAATTGCTATTAATGACATTGGATTTTCTAAAATGTCTGAAGACCGCATAGAGGAGCATAGATCTCAGAAGAAAGCGAAAAAGAAGAAGTGTTAATAAGATGACAGGGACGCAGCTATAGTCGGGCGATTTGAAGTGGTTAAGAGAAGAATACAAGAGGGGGTCGCTGCATCAACATAGGGTGGCCGAACGAGTTTTTGTATTATACGGAGATTATCAACCTGTTCGGTTCCATTTCGAGGGTGCAGAAGGTGGAACGAGAAGAGAGAGAACAGAGAGAGAGTCAGTGTGATGGCACTGACGAGAAAGGGGGACGCTTGTAGAGGAGCGAGGAAAGTTGGAAGGGGTTGAGGAGGAGGTTGTACGGCGAGGGTCGTTCGAGAAGGGGGTTTGTCCCAAGTTGGGGGGTCGCGAATAGAGCATGCAAGCACGCACACGCTACATTCCCTTGGGACGAGGCCGCTCTTTATGCTCGATATAATACCGCTCTCAAAACATACACACTTCTCCCGTTCTCTTAACGTGTGCAGCCCAGGCACACGCCGGGGGAGTGAGCCGGGGCAAGGGTAGCCGGGCTTCCTCGGAGCTATATCGTCTCTCTGTGGCACAACAATACGCTTTCTACACGACCGTGTCGCGACTCTGTACAGCCGAACATAACCTGTAACAGAGGTGGGACCATGCACGTAATTGATTTGAGAATCACGAAACAATTCTGCTGGCTGAGCTGCTCTGCAGTCTGCCACTGAACCTTTACTTTCTCATAAATATGCAGTACTAATTCTCTTATTTGCATTTCTACTTCTTTTTGCAAAACTTTTGTGGACGGTAGTTTTCGTGGAAATGATATTCAATCTTTATGGTCCTTCAAAATTATCAATTTCTTTCTGTTTCTGAAGATAATTTTTAATTTAAATTCTGATTCTTCAAATTTCATCTAAATTTGCAAATTCATTCATTCTTGTATTTTGATGCTCTTCAGTTTTTACTTTGTCCTCAAATTCTCAATTTTGTACATTTTCGAAGTAGAGTCTTTTTGTGGATTTTCAAACTTTGAAGTTTTTAATTTATCTTAGAATAGTAATCTCAAAATTCAATTCTAAATATCAATTTCTCACATTATTTAGTATTATATTATTTAACACTAAAACTACCAAACCGGACAAATGACCGCTTCACAAGTTTCTTACTATAAGGTACTTATTTTGTTAAAGTACACTCCTTGAAATCAGCATTGATTTTCATCAAAATAAAGGATAAATGAATATTCTAATTTATGTTTCGTTGTCTGTTTATTCATTTTTTAGCTTCATTTTTAATTTTAAATTAAGTACACATTATATGCCGGTATGTTTACAAAATAATGTGTGTGATATAAGTATAATTCTAAGCGTTCCTCTTCTTTGAAGTATTTCGACATATTTGTGTATCAAGCTTCATTTCATTTGATCGATTTACAAAGCCTCGAACGTTCTGTCTTCCTTAATTTTCCAGCGATGTCATTCTTTGATGACCTTCTAAATAGTAACTATGTAACTTTCACTGTTATGTAGCATGCATGTCATGTTATGTATTGCGACTAATTAGAAGGCAATTCTTCGGTCTCGCGTGTCAAATACCAGTCGCAGTGAATTGCCACCCTCGTTCGCCTCTTCCATCAGTCAAGGTGTCGTTCTCCACCCCTTTTGCAATAGTCTCTGGTACAACGCAATAATTGCGAGTATCATTTTTACGAAATTACCTTTTACAGGCTTCCTGTGCATTTTTACTGTTTGCCAAAACAGTGTGTAATGTCACGTTTGCTCTTGTACACTCTGACAAAATTTGTTTGTTTACTTCTGACGTCTATGTCGAACAATTTTTCATTAACTTCCTAGTAAATTATTTTACGTATATTTTATTTTAAATAGGATTTACTGTTCAAAATAATAACTTAAAAGTTGATCTTACTTCCCAACTTAAAATTACGATCTATGTCAACCGTAAACCTACCTTCAAGCTAATAAAGAGTATAATAACGATCCCAAGATTGCTTGACGTATATTATCATGGAAAAAGACAGTTTGACGATGAAGAATCTACGGTATACAATAAACAAGTACGTTTGTCAAAAATGGCACCGCGTCGATCTTATCCCGTTACAGCGAAGCTTGACACTTTCCAGCTAAGTCGAAGACAAGACCCTCCATTTAGTAATCCCCGACATTGGACGGAAGTTTACAAGGAATATTTAAGTCTCCGCTAAGCCAGGATTAAGCGAAGGCAGACACTTTGATTAGCGGAGACTTGCTGTTGTTTTTGTTGCGATGTTCTACTTCGCTTAAACGCTTCGGCAATTGGGATTTGGGATTAACATTGAAATGTCGTTTCAATAATTATCCAACACGGTTTGCCTGGAAATTAAACTTTCATTAGTCCTGCGATTGCTTATTCATGAAACTTCATTTAACCGGGTTAGTTATTTATGATTTTTGTATCCTGTTTAATAGCTATCGATTCAAAATGTCTTCGGCCGAAGTTATATTTAAATATGATTTTCGGTGAATATAATACTGTTGGCTGAAAAATATATTTAATCCGGTCGAATTAATATTGGAAATAAATTAATCACGATGGAAGAGTCGATGAAATTTTGAGGTTATGTTGAAGGACAATGTTCTTATCTAAAATATATTTTTTATCGAGGAGAGGTTAAAAGGTGTTCATGTTGCAGATGTTAATTCCTGTGTTAAGTATGCGTGGTTCTTGTGTGAATGATTTTTAATTATTTAGAGGATTACAAAGATGGCGAATTTATGTGACGTGAACGAATCATTATAGTACTGCGATGTCGTCACGAAGTTTATAAATATAAATCTAACAAGAATAAACATGGTAACATGATAAATCTTATCTGTCTTAAGGTACAACAATTCACAAATATACAAAAATTATATTTCTCTCAAAAGCAAAATTCTGTGTACTGTAAAAATCTTTCCTCAAAAAAGAATCTCCCTTTGCTTGAAGATTTTTAATTTCCTAAAATGTTTCGTAAATACTTAATCAGATAATTAAAGTTGAGTATACGATGATATAAACTATCATGTTATTCGACGATATCAATTAAAACACTTGATCAAAGCTTTCTATCTTAAGTACTTAAGGGTAAAGGCTAATATTATTAATTCAGGTGTCTATGTTAAACGAAATAAAAAAAATTGATAAGATCAAGGTGAATAATAAAGTAGCTTCGTGTACGGTGAATTCGGATGAGTACGAATAAAGGGATTTAACCTTATTCTTCTGATTAGACATGAAAAAATGTAATCCACTTTAAGCTGCCAATTACGATAAGGTTGGGAGCGTTTTTGAGTAAGGTGTATCAAAATAAGTGAAATATCATTTGAGGTCTTTAAAAAAATATGTGGTAGATAACGCAGTTTATTAATGGTAGTTAAGTTAATTTTAATGAAATATTTGTTCAAAGTTACTTTTATGTTTTATTACGTTTACTATGTTTTTACGTTTATTACGTTTACTTTTGTATTGTAGAATATACGGTTATACACGAATAATTATATGATTATATAAAATTACCTATTTCCTTCCGAATGACCTTTCTACAGGATATACAAAGACTTTCGTGACTGTATAATTTATAGTGCTATGCGATATTGTGGTGGAACATGTTTTCAATATGGAACACGTTTCGTGTTACGTACCTTCAACATGTCCTATATTACATACCATCAACATGTTCCATAATACGTAGCTTCAACATGTTGCACACTGTGTACCTTTAATATGTTGCATATTACGTACCTCTACCATGTTGCATATTGCGTACACGTCTATCTTGACAGAATAATCATGCAAAGCAGAAAGTAAATCTAATCTTAAATTTTGACGCTGGAAAATAATATGTGTATAATCATACATTTAAATCGTGTAAAAATGATCTTTGACTTTGTTAAAAGTTTAGGTAGTTTAAAAACTCTTAAACAATGTGATACGTAGTTACGTATTAGTAAATTTTTCAACGAAATTTAAATATCACTGCAACTCTCTTTTAAACCTAATGAAATCTCTTATGTGATCGCATTCGATCTTCCTAAATTCTAGGGCCTTGAAAACAAATGAGTTACAATATCCATGATTCAAATTTTGATAAAATGCGGAGAAAGTATTATGTGAAGTCAAGATAAAAATTTGCAAAATTAATAAATTAAATTTTGACAAAGTTCCAAGATAATAGTATGCAAAGAAAATAGACAAGTAAGGGGTTGAACATTGTCGGATATTAAATAATGAATTTTAAATTCTATCTGTAAATGAGTACACGGTTGTTCCTTTTTGGAGCTTAAATCAATTTTCCCTCGCAGTTGTGGAAGAAACGAGCTTAATCTTTCGCGCTCAAAACTACAATGTTTTATAATAACATGGCAGGCAAGACAGCGGTGGCATTAAGGGGGAACAAAGTGCTCTCCGGCGACGACAAAAAAGTTCATATTTTTTCAATTAAGACCGGCGAAGAAACGAGGGTAGGTTCTCGTCAACGCAAGAGAGGGTGTTTCGACACCATTAGTGCTCTCGTAAAAACACGAAATAGCGTCGTCTACGTCGAACGAACTCTTTCTCGCTTAAGTATCGGAACAAGAATTAACAGTTTATTACCAGAAATGTAGTTACCTGTCGGTTAAAATAACGGGAAATAATAAAATTGATCTCCGATACGTGAGAAAATTTAATCGAAATTACTGCATAGATACATGCATACTGCTAGAGTGCGTGTTGCAGTAGGAGGACTAGAATTCAAACAAGTTTTTTTAACAATACAGTAGTTTAATAATTTTTCACATTTCTTCATGTTTGTAGTTTCAAATCAATATAATCGTAGTAACAATAAGACACAAGAAGTCATTGCATTCTGGCAAATATTTTTTATTGTCAGTCACATTTTGTTTGAAGTTTTGTCGAGGTATTGCCAGGTTTTATTATTTACTACATCCACTTTGGACAAAAATTAGATGTACCTCATATATTACTTGCATTTTTATCTCCACTCCAATTTTAGCTAAACCAATAGAAAATTAGAAGCTCCCAATGTTGCCAAAATTGTAGCCTCTTCATTTTTGTAAAGACTCTTAAAGTACATAGCAAAATAAACTCTAGTCGAAATCAAATACTCTCTCAGTCACTTCTGACAGTCCACTTATACTCCCTTGGGAGTTCTAATGATCACACGAGTTGTTCAATCGTCAGTGCTAACCCTGTGACACAGTCATTTATAAATATAAAAAGCAGGACATGACCGTACGTATTAAAGCATTAAATACTAATATAAATAATAATATACAAAATAGTAACAATATATCTTCTTACATTAAATATAACATCGCCAGCAACTTTCCAGTAAAGAAATCATAAAACCTTGAAAGTAGTTTCATATTTGACCATGCACCAGTACTTAACAGTTAACTGACGCAGTAAAAGGAAAATGGAATATAAAATGGGAAATATAGAAACATTACTTGCGTTCTATTACGATATTAAAAAGTAGAGCAACAGTAAGAATAAAACGTAGGAGAAAGCATAGATCTTAAATAAAGGAGTGCACCATAGAAAACGGGTAATGTTTTTGTGTGATACACGCGCACGTGAGAAACTAGCCAGTATTTTTATTTATGGTTTGCAAACGAATGTTTTCGAGCTGCTTTTTTGTGATAAAAAAATACCCTGGAATAATTTGGACCTCGAATTTGATTTCTGTGGCACGATAGGAAATACAGTTTGCTGAATGAAAACAATTATAATGGGTTTCGTTTACATGGTGAAACAGTTATTTGTTGGGAATTAAAAAGGAGGCAAAAAATAAGATCGATGAAATTGAGTAAATGGTTTGCGACGTGTTAAAAAGCTAGTTTATGATTATGGAAAACATTGATTGAATAATAAAAATGAAAGTTAACAAAAATTAATTTTGTGCGTATTTCATTTTAATGTACATAGAAGCACATTTTTTCGGTTAAAATTATTTAGTCGCTCTGTGTTATTTGTTAACACAGTTTTTTTTGCTAAGACAGTTCTTTGTAAACATTTTAAATTTCGAATAAAATCAATGTACATAACCAGTGAATTTTTCGACGATTTTGAACCATTAATTTTTATTCTATTCGCATGTGCTCGTGCTGAAAATTTCATGGAGCAGCTATATCAGCGTTAGTTGAAAAATAAACGATTGGAACCAGTTGGATCCATTTTAAATTTCTATAAAATAATTTCTCTCATATACCTTGTGGAACGTGACAAAAATGCGATGGATTTTTAAATTTTTCAATCGCGTTTTAATTGCTTAATGCAATGAGGTACTAGAACGTCACACTACGGTGCGTCATAAGTATACATATTCATTAATATTTGAAAATCCTGCTAATTTAAAAAAGCATTGGCGCTACTATACTTCTATATAATAGAAGTTTAAATAAATAATCACTTTGAGGAATACAAATAAAATTTTTGAATAGAAATAGAAAAATAAGGTTCAATCGTTTTATTCCGAGTTTCAGTATCTCAAATCTTTAATTTGCAATTTTCAAATTCCATTTCTACAATTACAAATTTTACATTTCTCAAATTTGTGAATCTCATGAAACATACATTCATGCATGCGCATAAGTCCTTTATCACTCCCGACGCCATCTTGCTTTTTCGTTTGTTCACTAACAGCACGCTCGTCGTAAAATGAAGTATCTAAGTTATACGATCATGTAGTAGACTCTGAAACTTGCACACATATTAAGAACGATCTGACAGATCATTAATGTATATATTTATAAGACACCAAATAAAAAGATGCTACAAATAAAACTCATCCTTTCTCATTCCATACCAGAATTCAAACAAACAATTTCCCAACCAATTTCATATGCAACTACATAAAACTACAAAGTAATTTATAAAATTATATTTTGTATTAACAAATTGAAATTGATATGTATTTTTCTGTAAATAGATTTAATAAACCTTAGTTTATGTTTATGTTAGGTTATGGTAGTTGGTTTCAAATCACATTTTGTATTAACAAATTAAAATTAATATGTGTTTTTTTGCAAATAGATTTAACAAACCTTGGTTTATGTTTACATTTATGTCATGTTATGATAGTTGATGGTAGTCATGGTTACGCTCATGAGTTGTCTTTTGCAAGGGGGGGTTAATTCAAGTCACCGGGGATCTCCAGACCGATTTCTTAAAGAATGGTACGGGCATGTAAGAAAATTGAAGGTTCGTGGAAAAAGCGGTTGGTCGACAGGTCGAGCTGTCGGAAGTGCGAAGAGATAGTCGAGTATCGGCATCCATACGGCCAGTTGGAAACTAAGTGACGGTTTTCGAGCGAGTTAGAAAGGTCGAGAGGGGTGATTGTGTTCTCTGTCATGTATAATTCACCGGCATAGCTCGAGTCTCGCGTCGGCAACTCCTGCGTCCTGCCCGTTATATCCGCTGCACCGGTCTCGTACTCTCCTATATATAGCCTCTCACTGTCACGACATCTTGGATATTTCCCTTTTCTTTCTCCCCCTTTTCTTGTTACCCATTCTCCTTTCACCCTCTTCTTTCTTTTGCTCCCTCTTTTATTTTCATTCCATTTCTATCCGCCCGCCTTTCCCTGTACCCTCGCCATTTTCTATTTCCGCTTCTGCTCTGTTCTTTCGGTTACATCGTCCTTTTAGATCCTTCCCTTAGTCAATTTTGCGTGTCACAGAGCCCTTTGTATGGCGGGCCATGTGTCCCGCGGTCGAACAATGTCACACAACTTTGATAATTCCACGACCGGTGCATCATACATGAGCTGGTCATTGTATCGCAATAACTTTTATGATGAGATCGCTGTAATGTCCCCGGGTATTCGGGGAAACTTGCAACTACGGTTATTCTTCTTACTCTTTTCGTTCCTTTTACAGTTCCGTCGATTTACTCGGCCAGGAAAATGAGCAGTTTTACCAACGTCGGATCTAAACTCTAAGATTTTGTCGTTTAACGTATCATAACACTCGACATTTTACTTTTAATATAAACGTATTGATTGGTATTTACAGTGACGCAAATTCACATTTTTATGAAGGTTACTGTTTTTATTTTTATAACGTGAAATTACATTGTTATAAGGTAATAATTATATACAGTAATTCTATGTCCATTTTGTAAATTTAGCAAAATTAGGATTCAATGTTGTCATGACAGAATTCATACAAATTGTGAAACTTGCAAGCTTGCATAATCTAAAAGTCCCAAACTTCTTGAGTCTCAGATCCATATTAAAAAATGGAATATTATTCCACCATTTAAATTATGAGACTTAAAATCTTTTAAGCGTTTTCCAAAATTTTTGACTGCTACTCACAGTGTAACCGTTTCAGTACCAAACCATTTCTCCCCGCAATAATTGCGAGTGTTGCCAATAATTTAATCGAGCCGTAACAACAAAATGGCGGTCCCATTCATAAGCAGCACATAATAGGTACCGAAATTCTATCCGCATTTCACAAAACGAACATTCAAGATCGTTATTCACCGAGCCGACATTTAGCTACCAGGACATTCATCCCCTAAATGATCGTTGGGTCAAAACGAATCCAAAAATCAAACTAATCAAACGGGCCCCGAAGGCAAATTGGCTGCGAGTTTTCCCCAGGCTATTGGGTCATCGAGAACGCATAGTATGCCGGTTAGAACCGCGCAAGTGTAGCGATAATGTAAACATGATTTGTAACACAAAAGCTACATGAGTTAGGCACGCCTGCCACATGTTCGAGGCTGAGTGCACAGGTCGTGTCGTATCCGCGTAGGCTCGTATTGAACGACCCCCGTGTACTCCGCCATCCTTATGAGCAGTGTGTACACAAGCAAACAAGCCTTAGGTACTGAACGGTGTTTGCATGCTGTACCAATTAATCAGCAGATACTATAAACTCGTTTCCCTCGCGGCTTTTTTTCTTCTCGAGTTCTCTTCTGACACTGGAACAGGTTGTCGTGTGCAAGCTGGAAAGCGCTTGTTTGTCGCCGCTGTTGTCTGAACTTTGATCTCGGCACTTCAATTTTCGGAAACCATTAGCGAAACCGATCTTGATGGCTGGAGATATGCTGGCGTATGTTCCCCTTGGCCCTTACTTTTCTTTGGACGCGGATTGTTTTTGAAATATTTTGCTTAGTTTGATATGTGGCACTTCTAATAAAAGTTTAGCTACCTATTATTCATAATGGATAATTCACTTTATCTGAAGAGACAGTAGACACCTTAGGGACTCATGCAGTTTTTTGTGGGACTAGACATTTAACATAACTTTCATAGTTTTAATTTAATTGTCAGTTTAAGTTGGTTTGTTGAGTTAATTCAATTTTCCTCAGAATGAAGACTTGCAAATTTGCATACTTCATTTGCGACTTTATTTGTATAGACGGCTTCTGAAAGCGTAGACGTCCTGCATCAAAAAGTCACACGTATAAAAAATTACACATACGTGGTTTGAGATCCAGATTGTGTGTTTAGAAAATCTCAGTAAAGTAGAACGATTAACCTCGTGAACCCGATACTGATTGACTGATTACAGTCGTCAATCAAACGAATTCTTGAGACAAGTTCTTAGATAAAATTATTTATGCTCGATCACAGATAATCTCATTGCAACCTTAGCAAATTTGATTATCGAAGATAAAGTAGATTTAGACACCTTGGTGTGTGATGAATTATCGCTGCACATACCGGGCGTGCAACTGAAATTCGACTTGAAAATTAGATAAAATATAGACGAAAAATGTACAGCTTCGATTTTTAAAAGTTTAAATCTGAAATATTTTTGACATCAAACAAAGAATGCTAGGAGCTTGAAAACTTCAAATTTGAGATACACTAAACTTGAAACGCTTTAAACTAACTTTTCAGGGTGAACTAATATCTCAAATGTGTAATATATCAAGTTGAGCAGATTTCAAATTTACAGTGTTCTATGCATCAAAGTTGAAACACTTCAAACTTAGAGCCTCAGAAACTTGGAAGGCTTCAAACTTGGAACTGCAGAAACTTTGAGAGCTTCGAATTTGGAGCTCCAGAAATTTGGAACGCTTCAAGTTTGAGATGCATCAAATTTAAAACACAAACTCGGAATCCTTGAACGATTTCAAATTTAGTTTGCTTTAACTTGGAACACTGATAAATCTTATAACACTTATTCTCTGCATTTAACAAGAATTCTGTGAAGCATTTAGTTCATTCACTTCTATCGCTCTGTATTTTGTGGAATTTCGATGCTATCGATTAGATTTTGTCATTAATTATTTGCATTTGCATGCAGTTGCCGTCAGAAAGGGTTCACAAAATACTGAAGCAACCAATTAAAAATTAGTGAAGTGATGATTCAGTCTTCCTCATTTCATGTACGGAATATCGTATTTGATTTTAAACAAAATTTCTGTTTTGTTGCAAATAAATGCTCGATTAATTATTAGTTTATTTAGTAAGTAAAACAGTAAGACTACTATTTAAAAAGGGTATCTCATCATGGTGTAAGGTGTAGATCAACTTAATTTTTGCTAATAACTTGTTAGCAATTTTTGTTAGTAACTTTTGTCAGTAATTTTGGTCAGTGATTTTTGTTAGTAACTTTTGTCAGCAATATTTGTCAGAAATTTTTGTTAGTAATTTTTGTCAATAATTTTTGTCAGTAATTTTTATTAATAACTTTTATCAGTAATTTTTGTTAGTAACTTTTGCTAGTAATTTGTTCGTAATTTCTGCAAGTATTTTGACAATTAAAAAGGCGATCAATTACAGTAATTTTGTACGATACACTTAAAAAAAGAAGGGAAGAGTATTAACCTAATCAGTGAGAAAGTATTAACCGAATATCCTTTTCTGTTTCTAGGTAGGGTCACGAAATCTCTCGATAGAAATCGCTTATCTCGACGGTAGCATTACCTATTTTATTCGATGCGTGCGTTGAAGTGCGATTTCCTGATTTGGATAAATAATCTTTTTAACGGCCTATTCGTGTTCACGTTATAAATTTATAATTACATACAATAGTTGATAGTGACACGACATGCGATGTGTGTCTGCGTTTAGATTCGGTTCAATAAAAATATTGCATGGGACCGTATTAGCCGTATCAAACTAATATTTATTCAGATGAGTACAGAAAGATGTACTGTATAGAATCATACGTTTTAACCTTGGTACAATTGAAAGTATTAAAATTTGGTCCTTCCTTTAGTTTTTGTGGACGAAATGGGATAATTAATCAATCTTTTCAGTAATGCACATTTGGGCCATAACCTCAAAAATCCAATCCTTATTATAAAATACACGTTGCAGCAATTAAAAATATTATACATAACATCCCAAATGGCAATTAAAAAAAGATATTATCTACCTTTCAAAGAACATTTAATTTTTGTAAAAGTTGCTTTCATACATATCCCAAATTCTCCATTGACTGATCCAAAAAATAAACGAGCACGAAAACGTTTTGTTGTAATATATGCTCCTTTAATCGAAGCAGGTCGTTCATCGCAATAAAACCTTATAATTTCATCTCGCACGTTCATAACTGCCTTTTAAATAAAACTTCAGAGTTTCAGCCATAAAGCGCTGCTTGATTCACGTTGATCTTTGCCACATTACTTAAGTTACGACTTCGTTAACAAAAATTGCCCCTAAACTTTTAACACTCATAACTTGAAAACTTTTAACAATGAAGAACAAAATGTCGATTTTTAATTTTTGAGTTAACCTCAAATCTACAAACGGATACTTTTAAAAATCCAAAAGTGTACTTCAATACGTTATATTTTTAAAAATTCAAAAGTAGTTTTCAATATGTCACATAAATATACCAACCCTTATATTTTCGACAATTTGATGTATGATGCTTTTAAAAATCCAAGAGTATACTTCGGTACATTGTATAAATATACCAACTCTTTACATTTTCGATGATTTTTATTTTTGACAGGAAACTATTAATATTCTAAATCAAATGTGCTGTGATCTGAATAAACTTGTGGATGTAGAGGATGCCTCGTAAGTAGTATTACTCCCTGATGGTAAAGGATGTTATTCCCTGGTGGTAAAAGATGTCATTTTGAACAAGATTTCCCTTTGCAAAAATGGCGTCTGAAGCTTTGTTTTCGAATTATTAAGGAAAATGGACCACTCAGAGCGCAAAGATTACGCGCAGAGAGTGATAGCTTCGAGCTGAGCGCGATCATGATCAAGTGCCTATGCGCTGGAATAGTGCAATGTTTAATAAACCCTTATGTCAAAACTCAGTTAAATAATGAGAACAGCTACAAATAATGTTCTCTTATTCGTTTGGCATGATGGAACAGAATTATGTGTACTTAACAGAAGTCGAGCAAATGAAATTTCTGTAACTTCAAATCATTCAAATCATTAACCTTCTGTAATCATTCAAAATAAGACTCACTAATTGTTATAGTCCTACTTGAATATTTACTCTCTTTGTACGTAACTTTAAATTTACATACAATTATCATTAAAATAAGAGTTACCAATTGTTACAATCCTGCTTGCATATTTACTCTATTTATATAAAATCGTTGACTATAGTACTTAATACTTACAGTATTATCTAACAATTACCAAAAAATAAAACAATATAAAAATTACTAAAATAAATTTGAAGTTATACGCACGTATGAATTTCAAAGCAAAACTATTCAACGTAAGATCTTTTACGTACCAATTTCTTCTTCCAACCGCATTTTCCGCAAATCTTCTAAAACGTGTTAAGGAAGAATAGAAGCATACAAATTTATCAATAACATCAAGGTTTACTTTATTATACTATAATATTTATAATTGAGTAGGTACTTGGAACAAAGTTGGACACAAAGTATAGTAAATAAGTTATGGCACATGATATGTACAGTTTGAAGGGAAATTACTTTCCTTTCGTTTCATTTTACATTGCGCGCAATTTGGTGTACTCAAGAAACGTTGCTTTTCTGCTTAAGAAAATCTTACTTCTCCAGTCTGTACACGTAACATACAATTTATTCGTAGACGTCGTTTCATTTCGTAAAATGGTATTCGATCTATCAGATCTCAAATGAAAATCTATTAGAAACTATACATCGTACACTATGTACAGTAGTGCCCAGATGTAAGGCAAAAATTCTGGTGGATGTCGCAAAATTATATTCTGAAGCAATTTTCTTAGAACGTTTATTTAGTCAAGATTTTTTTTTATCAATAAAATGGTAACAAGTAGATGATTTACTGGAATATGATAAATTAATGTTTTACGTTTTATATTTTATAACTTTGAGATTGTCATGATGAAGGTATAGAGTATTGTAGTCTCAAGTTTTCAAATTTCCAAATTTTCAAATTCCAAACTTGCGAAATTTCCAAATCTCCCAAATTCCTAATTTTCCAAATTTTTGACGTCCTAAATTCGGAACTACTCGAATTCCTAAATCTCCCAAATGCACAATATTCCAAATTTCTAATGTCTCAAATTCCAAATTTTCCGAATTTCTAAATCTTCCAAATTCCTAATTTTACAAATTTTTGACGTCCTAAATTCGGAACTATTCGAATTCCTAAATCTCCCAAATTCACAATATTCCAAATTTCTAATGTCTCAAATTCCAAACTTGCGAAATTTCCAAATCTCCCAAATTCCTAATTTTCCACATTTTTGACGTCCTAAATTCGGAACTATTCGAATTCCTAAATCTCCCAAATGCACAATATTCCAAATTTCTAATGTCTCAAATTCCAAACATGCGAAATTTCCAAATCTCCCAAATTCCTAATTTTCCAAATTTTTGACGTCCTAAATTCGGAACTACTCGAATTCCTAAATCTCCCAAATTCACAATATTTCAAATTTCTAATGTCTCAAATTCCAAACTTCCCAAATTCCTAAATTTTCCAAATTCATAATCTTTCAAATTTCTATTGTCCCAAAATCCTATTTTCTGAATTCCAAACACCCCAAACTCCTAAATCTTCCAAATTACCCAAATTCCCAACCTTCCATATTTTCCAAACTTCTCATTCGAAATTGTTAAATTTCTGAATCACATAACATAATTTATAATTTGCAAATATCCAAATTACTAAACTTAAAGCTTTTAAATCTGACTAATTTTAAAGAGAACTTAGGTCACATCTCCTTGATTCAACCATAACTTACATCATTGGTCCAAATACTTCACTGAATATTCCACCATTAATATTTCATATAATACATTAAAATGAAGTAACAAAATTTCTACCAGGTAATTTTTGTTTTAACTGAACCTAATTTAACAAGTATTTAATTCACAATATTGCTGCAATATTGTATATATTGTATAGTCGCAAAGACCTTATCTGATCTCAAAGACTGTATTGGTACACATATGAAGCATGTGTGTATGTATCTATGTATGTATGTATGTATGTATGTATGTGTGTATGTTTATAAATATATAAAGCTGATCCCTATCTCCACAAACCTTACATTCGAGCACTACTGTATTTCGACAGATTTACAAAACTTCTGTACTATAGAAAGGATCCATTTTCTCCATAAGACCGCGCTTAATCTCAACATATAAATCTATGTAGATCAAAAAGCGAATAGGTTTAACTAGTGCATCAATTATTACATAACAATTTACAAAGACATTTACGTTTTTTCGATTATATACAAACTCGTGAAAATATCTACGACGAATAAGAACGAATGAAAGCCTTACATCGAATTAAACGAGAATTACTTAGCTAACTTTTGGTCGTGTTGCTAACTGTCTCAAATAATTCATTCAATTTACATATCGCCTCGGAACGTTGCTCTCCAAGTTGCACGCAACATATTTACATAGAAATTCTACAGTATCAGGCAATTAAACTAATATTTTATGATATGTCTTTATAATATTATTATGTCGTTCATCAATTATGTTTTTTTTTTACTCGTAAATGGTAGTCGGATACTTTTACAATATAATATACTGCTAGATCTCGAGTTATATATTACAGAATTTTTGTCCCTTACCAAATCGCGTTCTCTCTTTCTTTTTATACAATGAACCTTTGTAAAAATGAATAATCTTCGAATGCTTACAACTACTGTTCGAATTCACAACAAAGACAGACTTTTACGAATAAAATCAATCGTGTTTAATTCGTGATCTATCTATGTTTGACTCGATATCCTGAGGCAGGATGTGTTTCAAGGTCGCGTGGAAGGTGCATCTTCTGAATTCGTTTTTTTTTAATCGCATGGTTTATAAAAATACACGAACATCGTGGATGACGGAGAATATGAAGGTTCGATCGAATTTGGCGGAAACGAAAATAGAATCAATTACTTCTTTATTAAATTTACCTACGAGTACTTTTTTTTTCGTTTTTATTCCACGTTCCGTTTATTGCTACAATAGATCCTTCACGATCGATCACATAACGCGAAACAAGAAAAATAGAATCAACTAAGCGTATTTTGTTCAAAAATATATCGAACCGCTAAACAATTCCGCTGATACCTATGAAGATTGACCACGCATACATCTATGAGTAAGATCTTTAGATTTAACAATTCATTTTGGCTTTCTTTAGATTCATTACGAACATTCAATCTAATCGTTGATAGTAATTATTCCTACTAATTAGCAGTTCCCGTAGTACTTTATACAAATTTCTTTTATAATTGTACGGGTCAACGTAGTACGTTTCGGCTATATTTGTTAATTGTTAGTTGCTTACAGAAACGACCCCTTTTAAAATAAAGGAACATGTATAGAAAGTACTGCAATTTTTACTCAAAGTGTACGACTTCATCGGGTAATTCTTTTATGTCTCGGAAAATTTTAGTGCGGTGTAGGATGATCCATGTAACCAATTTCTCAGAATTAAATAAATAATGACTTTCTTTAGTTTATGCATTTTTAATGTTACTTTCATTCATTTTCTTTGGTTAAGATTATTTAGAAGGATGAAAAGGAAGAATTATATAACAAAATTTTTCTTTCTTTATTTCTGTAGGCGATGGTTCGATTTCAGAAATTTTCTAATTTTCAAATTCCCAAATTTCCCAAATTCCAAATTTCACAAATTCCAAATTCACCAAATTTCAAATTCCCCAAATTTCAAATTTCCCAAATTCCAAATTCCCCAAATTCCAAATTCTCTAAATTCCAAATTCCAAATTCCCCAAATTTCAAATTTTCCAAATTCCAAATTCTCCAAATTCCAAATTCTCCAAATTCCAAATTCTCCAAATTCCAAATTCTCCAAATTCCAAATTCCCCAAATTTCAAATTTTCCAAATTCCAAATCACCAAATTCCAAATCACCAAATTCCAAATTCTCCAAATTCCAAATTCTCCAAATTCCAAATTCCCCAAATTTCAAATTTTCCAAATTCCAAATTCTCCAAATTCCAAATTCTCCAAATTCCAAATTCTCCAAATTCCAAATTCCCGAAATTTCAAATTTTCCAAATTCCAAATCACCAAATTCCAAATCACCAAATTCCAAATCCCCCAATTCCCAAATCCTCCAATTTCCAAATTCCCCAATTCCCAAATCTCCCAATTCCCAAATCCCCCAATTCCCAAATCCCCCAATTCCCAAATCCCCCAATTCTCAAATCCCCCAATTCCCAAATTCCTAAATATCTAAATCCCCAAATTAAAAAACCTAAATTCACATTACTCGCGCCACATACACCAATCCCAATATACATTTTATTCTCCAATAAATACCAGCAATACATGCTCATAAAATGACAGTATAAATAAACAAATTCTCTCAATAGTTGCAACAAACCTACATAAATTACAAAAAGCTTTCACGCCTCTTATCTTTCAAGAAAACCTAAAACTATCCTAAACTGTATTCAAATATTTACCGCAACCACAAAGAAGATATTTGTTATTTAGTTTCCATGGATCATCCTACGTATAATATTACGATTATCCATGTTATTGTAAATGTAGAATGTATGTACATTGGTACCCATTCTATTTGCGAAATAAGCATGAATTCGTGAACTTAACCCTCAACTGTTAAGGGTTGAAGAATGTTTCCTTATCACTAAAGTGAAGGGCATACCGAATTGTACATGCATCTGTGAGTATAATGAGTTGGTTTTATTACCATTTTGTAAACGTTCTTTCGAAATAGTTGGCACGTAGAATACACGAGAAAGAGGTTCAACTTTCTTAGGTTAGAAAAGGACGATATTTTTAACAGACAATACTGTTTGTCGATTGTTGTAGTATTATGGAATTAAGGACTAGGTTTATTTCTTGACTTTGCTGAACGTAAAATGTGAATAGATTCGAACGATCATTTACACTGTTTCAAATCGTCAGAAATTGCTTTCGTATTTCTTTCTGATTGTATGTACACGTATGCAAAATACTGTGGAAAAAGTTTAAGGTTTTCCTTGTTCCTCTTTGAACGCATTTTTTCGAAGATCGTTGTGGATCTTGAGAAAGAAGTTCACGATACAATGTACCTACTCGTATCGGACAGTAACGGAACAGTAAGCTTCCCTGGGGAAAATGAAGATATAGGAAAGTGGGTCATATCTCGTATCGCAGAATAAATTATAAAATTTGAAAATTGTTAAATTAACCATGTTTCGAAAACTTTTAAGTTTTCATATTTTGTGAGTTTAAAATTTGGAATTTAGGAATTTAGGAATTTAGGAATTTAGGAATTTAGGAATTTAGGAATTTAAGAATTTAGGAATTTAGGAATTTAGGAATTTAGGGATTTGGAAATATAGGAATTTCGAATTTGAAATTTTGTGTATTCGGAGATGTAGAAATTTTTAATTTGAAAATAAGAAAGAGGGATGCATTAGTTTGCAAGCTCTTAACATTGAAAATTTTCTAATTTACAAATTTTTTAGTTTGAAATTTTCGAGATTAAAATATCAAGATTTTTATATGTAGAAGTTTACATATTACAAAGCTTCTTGGTAATCGAGAAATATGTAACATTAATAATTTATAAATTTATAGATGTATGCCTGTATTTTGACGAAAATCAAATACGTAAATTATACAGCTATGAAAATGAAAAATTTTTGAAGTTTACAATTATTTAAATTTGAAGAGAATTTAGAAATCAAATTATGAAACTGTATGACTAAATCTTCAAATTTGTAATTATTTAACTTTGAAAAAGTTTTAAAAAGTTATGTAACTTTGATAATTATTTAGCTTTGAAAATAAATTAATAAATTCACGAATTTTCAAGTCCAAAAATTTTGCAAATTAAATAATTTAGAAGTTTAAAAATTTATGAAGAAGATAATTATTTAGGGTTCTACTGGGGTTATTAAATATGGTAAACTTGAATATGTGAACATCAGGAAGATTTGAACATCAAAGTAAATATAGTATATAGAATTTTCTTTATTGATACGAGAGACCTACTTTCATTATTTCATCACTTTTCCTAGAGAAGTCCACCGTGCTGGATACTGTACATTATGATAATAAATAACCGATAAAATCATACTGTGATATAATTTGTTACCCTGTTATCAATGTCTGCAGAACGTTTTGCCGTTTACAAGATTCTCCTACTTGAATGAGCAATCTAATGTCTTGATTAAAACAAATTAAATGGATTTCTTGTCATCGTATTGTGGAGAAAGAAATTATTGCAAACAAATGTACAATTCTGATTATTTGAATTTCGGATCAATTATGTGGAACTTTTTTAGAAGATATTTGAGGATAACATGTTCACATTTCATTAATTTCTAATTTAAAAAGAAGAAACATAAAATTAACTTTTGATGTAATAGAAATTTGGAAGAGAATAATTATTAATTTAGTTATTCATAAGTATATCAATAAATGAGTTATATTTTATTGGTTTTGTCATTTTTAGCTATGGCTTTCTAGAAATTAATTATAGGAGTATACACCTAGAATGATTTTTTCGAACAAGTTGTACCTTCAATACCACTTGTCATGTAATATTTTTTGTGACACTAAGATTGAAAGAAATATTATGCACTCACCATATATTACATACAATATGTAATTTTTAAAATTGAAATGAATATAAGTCATTAGTACCTTATTTGATTATTCCGGCCTTAATTTTTAATACATATGGAACATGCGAAAAATATGCTTTATACAAAACACATTCACTATACAAAGTAGAAAAAAAACATTTACATTGCAAAGCATATAAAATACTTTATGCACAATATACAAAATAAAAAGTGCATATAATTTTTAAATTCATCTAATTGCAAGACTATTCATATCTTATTTGCATCTCGAACTATCAACATTTCTGTCCAAGTTTAATTTTTCCCCTTATTTTTATTAACAATACTTATTAACACGAACACTTGCTGTCCACCCATGTCATAAGATCTTCAAATTTCTAGGTGTATACGCTCCTTTAACGATGAAACATTCAACATGTTATCTACTCTTATAATTTCATAAATTGTGCATCTGAGGAAATTTCAACGAGACACAAACACGTCCTTAATCGTAATTTTGATCGATACAACGGATTTATCGATATCGCAATGTATGGTTGCCCCTTCAAATGGCTAAAAAATCAACAAGTCGTAATTGATTCAATCACTAATTTAATTTTCTATATTGTTATTCAAAGATTACGTAAATGAAATTTATATACTTTGAAGCATAATAACTCTGTACTGCAAACATTGTAATTTTCAAAGGAGGCAAACAGATAAATGATAATAAATACGATCGCTCTCTGCCTTCAAATGCTATCCATAAAATTTATAGAAATATAAAAATATAGCGCGTGAACATACATATTGATACAATAATTTGTAAAGATTTGAGGGTTTGTGGATTTAGGAAATTCAAGGGTTGGATATTTGGAATGTTGAGGATTTGGTAACTAGAGATATTGGAACTTTAGGAATTTGGGGGGTTGGTGATTTGTAGGGTTAGAGATTTGAGGATTCGTGGATTTGTGGATTTGGAAATTCAAGGATTGGGTATTTGGAATGTTGAGAATTTGGTAACTGGAGAAATTAGAACTTTAGGGACTTAAGGGTTCGGGGATGTGGAGCGTTAGAGGTTAGAGATTTGAGGATTTGTAGATTTGGGAAATTCAAGGGTTGGATATTTGGAATGTTGAGGATTTGGTAACTGGAGATATTGGAACTTTAGGAATTTGGGGGGTTGGGGATTTGGAGGGTTAGAGATTTGAGGATTTGTGGATTTGGAAATTTTAAGGATTGGATTTTTGGAATGTTGAGAATTTGGTAACTGGAGATATTGGAACTTTAGGAATTTGAGGAGCTGGTGATTTGGAGGGTTAGAGATTTGAGCATTTATGGATTTGTGGATTTGGAAATTTCAAGGATTGGATTTTTGGAATGTTGAGAATTTAGTAACTGGAGAAATTAAAACTTCAAGGATTTGGGAGCTTGGGAAACATTAAAGATTTAAGAGTCCGCGAATTTGAAAATTTGTAATTGTATGTATTCAAGAATTCAGAAATTTCTGCAGTTCAGTGAATTGCAAATTCAGAAGTTGGAAACATTAGGATTTTCGAATTTCAAAATTTAGAAACTTCAAACTTTAAGGTTCTAATAATTTACTACTTTGATAATTTGGAAATTTGAAAGTATTTAAAAGCTAGAAAAGTAGAGAATACAAAGAAATTACAAATTTAGAGATTTGGAAGGTAATTCGCGATTTCAGAATATTCGAATTCTCAAATTCAAATATTAAATACTTTAATATACAAATCTGAAAGCTTGTGAGTTCTAAAACTCACGATGTAGAAAATTTCGTAAGGTCGTGCCTCTCCATGTTACTCCATTCTTCAAATTCACTTACAATCCAGTATATAGTTCACGCGCTCTATTCTTATAACTCCATCATGAAAATTAATTAAGAACATGGAAACCGGATCAATCGTGGCCCGACCCTGTAAAACGGAGCTCCGGCTAAAATAACCATTCAAATTTTTGTATGAACGACTTTTATACATTTCGAAAAATGTGAAAGGTAAAAATGAGAAACGATGAAATTAAATTTCAATTATCCCTATCGTAGTCCATCCGAAGGTCATATTTTCGAGGATCGCGATAAATCGGTTCACTTTTCAACTAATTTGCACGTCGTCCGTAGTTTCTGTTATTGGCAACACGCGACCACCATCAGACCATCAAAATAATCTTCAATCGATGAAAGAATAATGTCTCGAATATGAGTGAGACGATGCTCTAAATCAGTGATGGATAATTCAGACGTTAATGTCGTATGTTATAATCTGAGTAAATTAATTCGAGGCGCGACTTACCATCTTAAATCGTAATTACATTTTTATAAATCTGTAATGGTAAAGCTATCAGACGGGCTGAATTACCTGCTCACAATTTCACGTTATAAATTGTGATATTAAATTTTGAAGTTCGTCAGGTTAATTTTGGTAAAATGTGTGTTTTTAGATTAGGTAGTTAATGAATATATTTGAATTAGTTATTAGTTGCAATCAGTTATTTATTTTTTTGGTTGCTAATTGTAATTCTGGTTGGTATGTAATTGTTTCTTGGTTATTATTTGTTGGAATTAAAAAATGAATGTTAGTTACTGTAATTTGTAATGATTTTGAGTGGTACAATTTTGGTGTTTGGAAAATTAGAAAAATGGAAATTTGGAAGTTTGAGGATTTAGGAATTTGGAAATTCAAGAATTTAGGAATTTAAAAATCAGGAATTTGAGAATTTGCAATTTTAGAAATTTTAAAATACACGAACTTTGGAAGTTTCTTACTGGAAAATTTAGAAATGTAATACTGGAGAATTTGGAAATTCGTGAAATTGGAGATGTGGAGATTAGGGAATTTAGAAATTTGAGGAATGTGGAATTTGGGGAATTTGCAATTTGGAAAATTTGGAATTTGGGAAGTTTGGAATTTGGGGAATTTGCAAGTTGGAAAATTTGGAATTTAGTCAATTTAGAATTTGGGAATTTGGTATTTGGGGAATTTGGTATTTGAGGAATTTGGTATTTGAAAAATTTGGTATTTGGGGAATTTAGAATTTGGGGAACTTGGAATTTGGGGAATTTGCAATTTGGAAAATTTGGAATTTGGAGAATTTGGAATTTGGAGAATTTGGAATTTGGAGAATTTGGAATTTGGAGAATTTGGAATTTGGAGAATTTGGAATTTGGAGAATTTGGAATTTGGGGAATTTAGAATTTGGGGAATTTGGAATTTGAGGAATTTGGAATTTGGGAAATGTGGAATTGGGAGAATTTGGAATTTAGGGAATTTGGAATTTGAGAAACTTGCAATTTGAGGTATTTGTAAATTGAAAATCATGGAATTTCTACATTGTAAACTTAGAAACTTTTAATTCTACAATTTATAAAATTACGAATAGATCCTTGAAAATTTAATAATCTACATAATGCTATATTACCGAAAATATTCCTAGTAGTTCAGCCCTAGTCCTAAAACTTAATTCAAAAACTGTACACAAAAAGCACGTACATACCATAAACAAACTAACTATATATTCCAAATTTTATTTATAACAATATCTTTTATTCTTCACATCCTCATTCAAAAATTTGCACTGGTACTTAAAAGTATCAACACTATGCATCGAACATCAAAGTAATACTATACAACGAAATTTATAATAATTTTCAATTGCAAAATATCACGTTTCAAATTCATTTACAAATTCTTATAACATCACATCACTGTCTGAATATCCATCATTCCTCGAAACGTACCTATAATTCTGAGACGTCTGATAGGAGTGACAATTTTGACTCCATCGAGCCAGACGGAGACAAAATAACGATTAATAACGAACAGAATAATAATAAATGTTATTAGATTCTATATTGCACTAGAACTTTTTTTCGTTCGTTACCTAATAGAATGACAATAGACTATTATTTTTCTAGAAAATACCTATTCTCTTATGTATATATACAATTTAAAAACGATTACCAACCGTTCGCTTAGTTTTCAACTATTATAGCGATGTATCGTAATTTCTTTTTCTTTTTTCCCATCCTCGGTATTGCTCGATGCACGGATATCCGAGCTTGATCACGCGTCGTCGAATATCGTTTGGATCCGTTCCCTGTCGACTCCGTGATCAGCTTTCGCGTGCACAATCGAGGATCTCGTTTCTCGGATTTCGTTGCCAACGAAATCGTCAGGAAAGAAAAATAAATCGCGTTTGGTCGTGGAGTACGAGCAGTTCATCAAGAATCGAGGAATCAATTTCTTAGTGATCGATGACCGATCAACCGCGTCCCCCCTTCCCTAATGTCGCTCGAGTCCTTTTTTGCCCTTTATTTTTATAATGTTCGACCACGTTCGTTGAAAATATTTATGTTTGATATTGGTTCGTTTCGTAATAGCGTCGTATCGAATGGTGTTAGCGTACTTTCGTTTCCGTTTACACCGAGGCGACCTTCCGGTACATAGGGAACACGCGATCGATCGCGGGAAATACAAATAAAGTTAATTAATTCGTCGACTAATACTACAGTATTGCTTCAATATGATATGGTACAGTCTTTTCACTGATTGTCCAATATCACTACGTAACACGTCCTCTTAATATTTCTTTTTGTCTTGCTTTCTCACCCTCTCTCTTTCTCCCTCATCTCGCACATTTCGCTAATCTATATACAGCACTGGAACTCTCTCTAATAATTCGATGAACGTGTTTTGATGCGACTTAACGAACCTTTTACAACTTTATTCGTTTAACCTCCTTTTCGTGCACACGGTGATGTAAACACACCGACTAATATTTTTCATTTTTCTATCTTCTCGAAAATCAACAGAATTTTTCAAATATTTACGGACAAAGTTTTTACTTCACATTTTTTGAAATTGCGTGGGACGTGATTACATAACCGTACATCGAAATATTTGTACACGAGAGAAGGTTGAAAAGTTTCTGATTAATATTTCTCCGTGATGTACCGGGTTTAAGTTTTTATTTGGAACTTATTGAGGGCAACGAAACGATGAGCATAATTCCGTGAAACTCGTTCCAGTATTGAATATATTAGTGTAGTCACTTTTACTCTTCTCACACGCATACATTTCGCTCTCTCTCTCTTTTTCTCTAGTTTTTCACTTTTTACACCGTCTCGTGTGTCTTTGTTAGGATTAATATCACTTATTTCTTCGGCGCGACGTTACTCGCGCGTCGATTTTTATAACAATACGTTTTTATATTTTATGTTTCGAATTGTACTTTTCAAAACGCATCGACGATTATTTTGGCTATTTTGTTTCAACTGACTCCTCTTCATTCGCGAGAATCCTCCCTGCAGTTTGTCGCCACGAATGCGTCATTTTTTTAACTGTTTCCTGGTTACGCTGTTTCATTTAATGGACTTCGAAAAATTGTTTGTCTGAATAATATTGGAAATCACAGTATTTAATTTTAAATATAAGAGTAAAATTTGCTAATTTGAGTAAAATTTAAGGTAAATGTACTTTATTGAACACATCCTTTTTAGTGACTTACTTGCATTTTCTTAAAATGATAGATAAACTGATATTTTACAATAAAAGCTTAGAATGTTGAATGTAAATGTAGCTTATTTAATCTTTTGAAAATTGTTTTTTGTTTATTAAGATGAAAATTAAGAAGTTCTCAAATTTTCAAACTTCCAAATTGAAAAAATTGTCTAACTTCAAAATTGCATCTATTAAAAAATTAGAAAATATCCCAACTAAAAACCAAGGATTAATTGTGCTCTTGCAATGAGTAATTTTGTGCAATCAATCACGGATAAGTGAATAAATACAGTTGTCAACTTCATGTGACTGCATCACATTCAGCAACTCTAAAAGTATAAACATGTATGCATTTTTGAAGTCATCATTTCATAAAAAGAGCCATAAGCTTACCAGTCTGTACAAATTAGTTAGAAACATTTAATTAACATCAAAATAACAAGAAAACAATTTCTACTTATATAAAAATATAATAGTAGTCAATAAAAGGGATATGTTCTGTAAATATCCAATATGAAAGTTGATTTACTTAAAAGCTTAAAGGGACCAACTTTCAATAATATCAGCGAAAAATACTTTTAAATCGCCACATTTTTGTGTCAGATTTAAAAGAAAAGAATCTTTCTGTGAAGAAATCAGTAAATATTATAAAAATTATTAATAAATATTATTCACTAAACAAATTAATAAACATGGACCTTATGAAATTTAAAATCCAACAATTACGAAATGTACTGTTGTATAACCTGAAATTTAGTAACGCTTTTACATAGTCTGCGATCATGAAATCGGCATCGGCGACGATTTCCAGTTCGCAAGACTCGGTCCGAGGGTGAGTACGCTCGTAAACTGTTTTATCGCGATCGTAGCTGATATGCTTCACAAATTCTATCTCACTTTACAGATGATTTGACCTAGGGTTTCCGCAAGAGCTTTTTTATGTCGTTTTATATGATATTCTACGCAACATATAACGCATCTTCGACTTCATAACGCAGATACAGTTTCTTATTTCAGTTGCAAGCTGTAGATTTGTCCTTACCTCAAATATTTGACTATTTCTTCGTTTTCGTATAAAATGGTATGAATTTTTTACGTTGTTTTGCTTATACAGCTGCAGAAAATAATAGAGTACAATAAATTAATAATTTGGGGTCATTCCAAATGTTCGTGTCATTTTAATATTTTTTTATGAGATGCACAAATAACTTGGTTGATTAAGTATAATCTAAAGACTAATATTTCATTGGTAAAATGGTATCTTTTATTGGTAAAAAGTGAATTTCAACATATTTATATTTATATGAATACATATAGCATTTTTCTATTTGGCCCCTACTATATGTCCACATCCATGACTTTAATAATACAACTTTTATAGTTATTTAAAAAATAAATAAAATATGTAATCCACAACTTTGTGTGATAATTCATTAAGAAACAAAAGAAATTATTTGACAAATGAATATCCATTTGTGACATCCCACGTTATGTGTACTTGCTCCATAGAAAAGAATAACCTAATCGCAAATAAAATATGTTCCCACAATTTTTAACTGACAGAACGAAATGAAAAAATTTCTCTATCGTTACATTGTTATGCAATTAAATGAGTCTAAATTTTGCGTTAAAAATCTTTAAAAAACAGCACGAATCTTTGGGATGACTTTACACACTCGCTTTCAATATAAAATGGATCTTACACCGAATTACGATCATTCCTTCAACATATTAAATACTACTTAAAACCAGGAAAACCTCGCAACATTTCACATAAACATACAAATGATATTACTCACAAACGAGTAGCAAAGGAGGAAGAGACTCGCGAATCGGAGTCAATTGAAAATTCCCTCGTAGACGCGTCGAGCACATCGCGCATGCGCAGTAACCACAAAATGTTCATATTAAGCCTGTGACAGTCTGACTATTGTTTATCGTTGCCACAGTATCGAGCTGTCGTGTGCGATCCGTTTGAAACCGAGAATTTTCTTGCGAGCTCCATCAGTACAGTAACTATACAACTGTCCAAGGTAGATATTTCAGTCCGACTGACGGTTTATTCCTCGCAGCAATGGCGCGTCCTCCATTCCTCATCTTCCTCGTTTCTTTTTACGGCCATCCCTGAAACTCGGTCAAGGGTTCTGGTTTAGGCTCGAGACTGGGCAGCTGATACGGTCAGTTTTGCTGTCACAAGCCACCCTCGGGTCAATGTTGAGCCGCGAATTTCATACGCTTCTGCTTTTGTCGTTGGTTACAGAACCAGACCCTGACTACGTTCTTTTTCAGGTCGAGTTTCTCCGCGATCGCGGCTATCTTCTCGCCGGACGGTCGTGGTTGTACGGCGAAATACGCCTCGAGTGATCGTTTCTCGGGCGCGGCTATGCTGGTCCTTTTTCTCTTCTTTTCACCGGCTGGTAAAACCGACGGTGCATCCGGGTCTCGTCTCTTGTTCTTCGCCTGGGCCTCCGCCTCCTCCAGCCACGCCTGGAGGATCGGTTTCAACGCGATCATGTTATTATGGGACAACGTCAATGACTCGAATCGACATATCGTTGACTGTGACAGCGCCCCGACACCGGGTAACTTCAAATTCGCCAGAGCTTTGCCGACATCGGCTTGCGTCACACCGAGCTTGATACGTCTCTGTTTGAACCTTTCGGCAAACGCCTCCAGTTCCCGTGGGTCCGTGTCTGCATCTGGATGCAGTCCTGCAGCTGCAGCTGCAGCGGCAGCCGCCGCCATCGCGGGGTGGTGATGGGCCGGATGTGGCACGCTACCACCCCCGCCACCTAGGTTACCGTGATGATGATGATGACCCATCATTCCGTTCATACCTCCGTAAACTGAAGGACCATGGATACCGGCGTGATGACCAGGACCACCGCCCGTGTTCTCCGACATTGGCGTTAATGTAGTCATCGAATTCGCTGGGTCAAGCATGTCCAGACTCTCCATACCTGGATGGCTCATCTACAACAGACAGATCGACGGATCATGTTATAAATTGTGGAGAGAGCAATTCACTACATAACTGCAAATTGTTATAATGCATCGAACATATCTGATCTTTATTCCATAAAGTTTTAGCATTTTGTAGATATTCTCGACTATTAAATGATAGTATTTTATTGCTATTTCGTTTGTGAAACATTGTTGCGTATCAGTTCGCAGCAAACGGTTTTGGTCACGTATGTCGTGAAAAATAGATTTTAATCCTTTCACGCCCTTATGTGACGTTCTAAATAAATGATTGACGTATTCGGAAAATTTGATTGCATGTAAATGTCGTATTACTACAACCGTAGATTCTATCTGTATCTCGGATTATTTTATACAACAAAAAAATTTAATTCATTTAGCAGAGTTATGATATTATCTAGTATTTTATTTTGTACATCTTATAATAGATACAAGTACTCTAATAGTACAATAGTAAATATAATCTTTTGGGTAATGTTACTCATCTGCCATAATAGTATTGTTAACTAAGTTATCAGTTCTATTTACGCAGTCTACATTTAAATATTAAATATTAATTAAATATAAGTATATATTCAACACATGATTTCGTATCTACTTTCATGTTAAATCATAACAGACTTAGTAAGAGAACTAATAAAAACTAACTTTAAGTCTAATATGTTAACGTTCTATATGTTTTTCCATAATGAAATAAATACATGAAATTACGAAACGTTCCAATCGTGTAGCTCTTAATAATTGATGGAATCAATCGAGGGACGATTATGTCATAACCAGATTATAAAATTGCACTTGTCACCGCTATTAAAAGAAAGACACAAGCGAAACGAGCAGTGTATACAAAAAGGTTAGACAAGGATGCAAAGGCGAAGAAGAAACGTGTACAAACTAGCACGCACAATTATGCAGCACGTGCCGTGGTCGTCGTCGCCGGCACGGTGTGCACGACCCCTTACAAATTATTTATGATCTCTCTTCGTATTTTTCCTCGTAGAAACCGACGCGACGTCAGCCCTTACTCGTGCAACCTCCTCTCCCCTAACCTAACAGATATTCCAGCAATTATGTTACAGTCTTTGCTCCTTGTTTAATAAACAAGTACGCACGGTGATCTAATCAAATTTAGCACTTTACCTCCGTTATTTCCAGGGATACATGAAGTTAGCTAAAGTTGTTCGATATAAAAGGAACATCTTTTAGGGGTTTTGGAAATTTCAATGTCACATTCATTTTTTTGGAATCGTATATTTCTTTATTTGATACAACTTTTTTTATGTGAAGCCAATATCCTTGCGATGGTTAATTTACGTATCTTTATTGTTACATTTTATTTGTGTTGCATGATGGTTATATGGACACTTGAGGTGATTGTAACTATTTTATGTTAGGAAATTATTTTACAGTAAATTGCTTTATAGGAGAGGTATTGGTAACTGCTTTATACGAGATTTACAATATCTAGTCTTCTGTATGACAAAGACATGTTAAAATCATGCTAATTACATAATTATAGGAAACAGGCGGTGAAATAGAATAACGCTTAATTATGTTTTAAAAGAAACTTTAATTTAACTTGAAAAACTCAGAAAGGGTTTCCTTTACTCGTGACCAAAACCTTAAGAATAAGAAAAGTCGTCGAAGGAAAAATCCTTTACTATGGTGAAAAACATCTGCATCCTCTTGAGTCAAACCTTCAACGTCGGTGAAGTTAACAACACGATAATTTTTGTAGAAGAAAACACTTATTGTGTTGAAAAAATCCAACAATAATGATTAATAAATAAAATAAACGGTAGAGAAGTATGAAGTTGCAATCGCGAAACAGGAGGTTATCCTCCGACCACGATTTCCTAACGTAGTCGTAATTCCCGTCCCGCAAAGAAGGCCATAAAAAAAGGATCCAGCGTATAAATCGGCGAAATGCGGAAAATATATTCCGACTCTTGCAGGATCATGCGCCTACGGGACATTTGCGATACGGTAGGTACACAGGGCGTGACGCGTATGCGTACGAATACGTCGGTACACGCAACATTTATTCTCACGAGAATATGGAGTATAGCGAGAGCTAACTGGATGGCACGGTTTCGGTCCAGGGGTGCTCTGGAATAGCATAGTTACATCAGAAATGCAGGGGTATGGGTGGTTGGTAGGTAGCAGTAGGAAAGAGAAAGAAGGGACAGGGTTAGAGAAGGATGGTGGCAAATATAGGATGAGCGAGGGGCTAGCCCAGGGGCGTATACGGCTGGGCTCTAGAGACCCCCGCAATATTTCATCATTACGTTGACACGACGGTAGGGTTAGTCGATTCCCTTCCTCTCTCTCTTCTCTTTCTCCTCCTTTCCGTGTGTCTCTATCGCTCTCATTCGATTGCACGGCCTATCGCTCGCTCATGATTTCTCTCCTTCTCGAACCTGCTCACCCCTCGTTTCTGTCGATGATACAAAACTCGTTACATGCGTTCGTGAACGTAATACGTTGCGCGTTAAGCAAGCCGGTAGGACACCGCTGTTATTGAATTCGTCAACCTCGCGTATAAAAACAGACTTTATGGGACACTTGCTGTTTGACCATCTGTACTAGAGAGATCAGCAGGAAAGAGCGAGAGGGAGAACTGTGAAGCGGGAGAAGGGTGCTCGTGCCACCGCACTGCGGGAAGCCAGAACCGGGATCTATACACCCACTTCATGGCCAGCGAATACACTCGCGACTAATAGCCGGCCGATTCTTGTCGAGATCGATCTACCTGCTTTTTCATTTGCCCTCTTATCGACAGGATCTTTAACCGTGTCAACGCAACGATATGGTCGTAGATACAGCTAGTAAAAAAGTGTTCGTACATTTTTTTCAGCTGACAGTGCTCGACGGAAATGATTTAGTATAACGAAGATATCCCACTTGATTTATTCGCGAAGCAAATTAAAATTATTAATATTTTCTAATCAAACATTTGAAAGGGATACACTAATTTCATTTTTGGTTAGCCAGCTGTAAATATTAATTTTAAAAAATTTTGAATTTCTCGGATTCGAATACTGTAATTCGAGATCGTTAAGTAGTTGAACATTTAAATTTTAAATATGTTAGTTTACATTAAAAACGTGGACATATTTGGATATCCAAGGATAAGCATGTTACTCAAATTTTGTTTTGTTGTTGTTGGGTATAATTTTGCTGGTGCACATAAAACAGAAATAAAATTCTACGAAAATTGATTGCGTTCCACCCCGCGTGTCGCGTTACGAATCGTCCCAGTGGCGAAATAATATACGAGAATCCACCCCTACGTTCAAGAAGATCATTCGAGGTCGCTGCACATTGGTGACTTCACCCTACTGTTATCCTATCATCTACTCATCCGCCTCAGATTGTTTGAATTACCATAAAGAAGACCGAAATGACATGAAGCAAATTGAGACTGAATCTGCTTGCAATTAAACATATTCTTCTTTCGGTCACTTTAACCCTTTACTTAATGCATTATTCGAGTTGAACTATCGTTGGGCAAAATTCGTTGTTTTATGATTTCTTGACATTTATGTCAAATACAGGGTGTCCTTTTCTGTGAAAGTTTATTTAATATAGTTTTCAACATATTCAGCAAAATTGAAAAATATTGAGATATTGAAGTATTGAAAACATTGTGCAAACACTATTGTTAAACACTTTTTTGTTGTTCAATACTATGTACAGAATGATCAATTTTGTACGTAGGACTGTATGAACATATTCTACAAGTAAAAATAATACAAAATAACATGTAAACATAGGGTCTTAAATGATTGATTGAAAAGTTACAGAAAATGTACGAAATGGTAATGGACACTATCAAATATTATTCCAATAATAAATAATTATTTTAATATTATTTTAATCTCAAATATTATTCTAATACGTTTATCACCAACTATTAATAAAAATGAATTCGCGAGTAATTCTAATAATAGTATTAAAATTTGTACGCCCTATGCATTACATCGTAAGTAATATCCTAGTCCATGTAAAATTAATATTTGATTTCCAAATTTGCATTTGAATATTAAGTTTAAACTAGTTTATAATTAAATGCGATTATAAGATAACAATTTGTACACTTATAATTTATTTACGATATGAATTAAACTGTAGGGGTTGTAGTAATAATGTTACGGTTTGTGTGCAAGTTGTAATAGATAATAACTGATGTTTGAATTAGTTTATAATTAATAAGATGTTTAAAATTTAAATTAGTTTGAAAGTAATTGAATTAACAATATTGCAATTTGTATGCAAGATAAAGTACCTCGTTAATGATATTCTCATCTGTTTATGATTTGAATTGGTTTCTAAGTACTTTAGTTGGAATAATACAATTGTTTTGCAATGTGTACATTCTTAATGACATCCTACTTTATGTTCAAAATAAACAACTTAATAATATATTAATTTTTAATGGAAACTAGTTTATTAACTTTCAATAAGTGTCTTAAATTACTATTTTGCTTTCATCATCAAAATAACTGAAGAAGTTAAATATCAGATATAAAAAATAAAAATTCTGTTAATTTTAATTACTCGATTTAATTAATACAATTGCGTTATGCGAAAGGCAAATTGTACTTGCTTTTTATTTCATGAAAATTTCTCGTTATCGAACACATAAGCGAAATGTATAAATTTATTCATTGTTCATAAATGAAATGATATTGAAACCGAATATTAAATTTATTCATTTAAATATATACAATTATTTTATTAATCAAAATTAAAAATTATTGCTCGTACATCGTCAACGGTATTAATAAGGAACCGACGGACTGCTGAATTTTTCAATCGCGAAATTAATCATAGATCGTAATTAATTGGCAAGCCTAATTAATTATTATCGGTGGTTTTACCGGTTCGTTGGAATTCGTTGCGTGTTATAATCGCATTCGAATATTATATTTTATATATTTCACGATGTTTCGGTACTTTGTTGCGATAATTGTTTCATCGATAAATCCCGTTGTTGGTAGCAACATTAAGTTTTAATAAAATTGTTGTGCCTCCGAGGCCACTTATCCGGCATCGTAATTCATTCCAACGTGTATGGGAATACATACAAACGTACAATAACCTACACAATCACATACACAGTATGTCGAAAAAATAACGGAACTTTCTAAATAAAAAGAGAAGAATTCTTTTTAAATAAGAAGAGGACAACATCCCTTGCACATCAATACATCGCTGGGTATGCTCAAGCAACGTTAATATAGATTTCTTTATGCCATTTCGCGAAATCATTTCAACCACCCTTGTTACAGCTGCTTGGACTTGTGTAACAGTGCCATAAAACGTTCCTTTTATAGTTAACTTCAGTTTTGGAAAAAGGAAGTAATCGCACAGAGGTTAGTGGTATTCCAACAGTCGGATACAGAGTTTTATTTGTCCCTTAATAACTCAGGCACAAAAATAAATAATACGGTTCTCAAACTTCATCGTTTCTTCTTTATATCGAAATTGTCATTGAGTATTAAGTACTAAAATTGCAAGTAATCAGATACTGTATTTGTGCGAATCTCTCTTGTGATGAAATCTATTTGTTACAATTTTAACAAAGAGATGGACTACCTCGACCAGTTAAACTTTTGGGAATTTCTTGCATTTCTGAGTAATAAAAACACTTTCTTCTAATCAACATTTTTTTGAACATTGTTAAAGCCTTGTAGTCTTCTAAATTTTTAAACTTTGGTGTTCTTACACTTCTAAAAATTTGCAATGTTATTACATTTTCAAGTTCCAAGTTTTCAAACACAAACTCCAAACTTTACATATGTTTACAATTCTAAAAATTCGCAAACTTTCTAAATTTACTAAATTTAGACTCTCAAACTTTTCAAATTTATCAGATTTAAAAATTCTTACACTTTTCATAATCAAATTTAAGTTCTTAAATATCAAGTTATAAAATTTCAAACTCTCTCACAAATGTATTGCCTTCATAACCAAATTTTTATCAACAGAAGTATTCAATCTTGTAAAAATGAATTGTGAAACACTTGTTACACTGTCTAAAAAATGTTCAAACTTTCTCACAAATGTCTTGTCTTTATGAACAAATTTTGATCAAAAGAAGTATTTTAATCTAGTAAGAATGAATTGACAAACACTTGTTAAATTGTCTAAGAAATGTTCAAACTCTCTCGCAAACGTCTTGCCTTCATAACCAAATTTTGATCAAAAGAAGTATTTTAATCTAGTAAGAATAACTTTCCAAACATCTGTTAAGCTATCTAAAAGTGTTCAAACTCTCTCACAAACATCTTGCCTTCAAATTTCAAAACTATTTTAATCGCATAAGAATAAATTGCCAAACATTTGTGAAACTGATTAAGGTGGTCCATCTCTTGACTCACAAAAACTTGCTAGAAACATTTATACAAGATTAGTATGGTAAAAATGTAGACTCACAAAGAGGTGTGAATGTACCTGATGATGTGGCCGGTTATTTGGATGCGGGGCTGGCATGTGGGCTCCATGGTGATAAACGGAAACAGGGTCGTGCTTCAAAGGCATTGGGGTGCCTGCGTTGTGTTTTCCTAAATCCGCAGCTAAAGCCTCCGCCCTCGAAAGTAAGCCGTCTTGTAGACCGCTGTTCAGGCCCCCGAATAAGTCACCCTGCAACGTTAAAAGCGACCCATGACACTGATTGAAGGATCAAAGATCGTACGTCAAGCTGATACAACGAAATTCTTAACGTCTTTTCAAAACGAGTTTAAATCACTTCAAGAATATCTCGTTACGTCGTTGATATCATTGAACGTCACGGAAGTTGGTCCGACTGGAATTAAAGGATGGTCCAGAAAAAGACACTTGTAGGTGACATAGTTAAATTAAGTTACTGACGGATTCTAAAAGGGGAATGTGGTTTGATAGGTCATGGAAAGTCGGTTTTATGTAGTACTCTTAAAACTGCAATTCTTATTTTGTTTTGGGGATAGTTTGTAAAAAATTTCGAGTACTCGCTTCGAAATAGTCAAACATGGAGAAACAACATAGGAGATCGATATTCTAAAACAGGGTTCGGTATTTGCATTTACTTTTCTTAGATTTTAAACTATGTGAGACCACTTATTTTGTTCATAAAATTCAGAAAATGATAGCAAGAAACTTAATAATTAATAATTATATGTGTTTGTTATGATACACTTAGTGATGGTATTTTAATAATGGTGAAATTACAAGTGATTTCTAGATTTGTTGAAATTTGAACGAGATGAAAGTAATAATTATGCAAGCCAACGTGAAAACTATGGTCAGTGAACTACGGTGTTGGATTAATTCTGTTTGAGAAGGGGCTGCGCGTGACCTATGAGATTTGCTAATCACATTCGTTTGCTTGTCAAATGTAGCTGGGGATACTGTCCATTTTAGGGTTGAAGAGCTACTAACGTCGAACGATCATAGGGTCCAGCATATTTCCACTGTCAAAAACCATTTAAAGGTAACAGTATTTGAAATACCTTCAATGGTACAATCTCGTAAATACATTTCATAAATAATGTTTGTATTAAGTTAATATTAAAATACATATCTTGCAATATTATGTAACATCAGTATGTACAGATGTGTACAATAAATATATAATAATGGATACTGGATCAGAGTCATTAAAATCTGCTCTCTTCACTACTAAAACTTAAATCTATATACTCTTCAGTCTTGTATCTGAATTTTGAAACCGCTAAGATACAATTTCAGTTTTAGAAATATTTCAAAAAATTTCGAAATAGTTTACATTTGATTGATGCGACGATTAGAGTATGATAAAAGTCATAATGTGACATCCAGGAAGTGTGTGACACAGCATTATGGCGTGGAACCGACATTGCGTGATCCGTCGGCGAGTCACGTGGCAGCAACGTGTTAATTATCGAATTACAGGGTGATCCAATAACTATCACTACCTCAAATATTATTGACATATTGATAATGTTTATTAGTGTTAGAAAAAATTATTGATCTCAATACTTTTTTATTTCGAATGTTACGAAACTTCGATCTACAGTTGCACAGACAAATACAGATGATACAACAAAATTTGTAAATATTCTCGGAATGGAACTGCATATGTGCTCTCACATAAATCTTGTAAACATTCTTCACAAAAAGTGATTAGATACATGCAATAATTTCACTTTTATCTTCAGAATATTTCATTAATTGATTTTCTTTAGATCATAACCTAACATTTTAATGTGTAGAATATGGCATAGAATTAAAAAACTAAAATGATCTATTAAAGGCATCAAAAATAATAAATTTCAAAGGGCAATTTAAAATGTAAATTGCAGAAACGTATTTTGCGTTCTTCACAAGTTAAGTATGACTTTACTGTAGTCCACATAGTTATTTCGGAAACCTTGCGATAATGGCCGAGAATAATGCATCCACGAAAAATGAAAGGGTTAGCAACTTTCCTTCGGGTGACACATGAATATCAGTTGGAAAGCAAATTTATGATTTCGTTTTGTTCACGTATACTTCTATACCGTAGCAATCGATATTATATGGGACATTTCGCGTCAACTGCATCTGTCACACGCAGCACATTGCAAGGTTCGGCTGCCGTGCAAAGAACATCGCCACATTATACGAGAAAAATAGAAACAACTATAATATAATGTTATTTCAAACTTTTTTAAAACAGAGCATATAGTTAGATGTTCGGTTACAAGTACGGAATCGATACATTATGTTTTAGTTTCTTTCTAACCAGCGTTTTTCTATTTGTGTGTATCAATCTTTAACCTTCAATCGATTTAGTGCAACATTCGTTACACGCTTTTGTTATTAACTCTTTTCATTTAAGATTATTTAAGATTGTGAGAGTATTTGATATTCGTATGAAATTGTGAAATTTGTCGAAGTTTGCATGTTTTTGGTGTACTCGCCTTAAGCAAAACAGTATAAAATAAACAAAGACCGCAGGTACCCTCAATATCCTTCATTCTTGACTTCCAAGAGTTCCAAATAAATATGTATATGAAAATGGAAGTTTGTACGAAATTAATAGACTTCAACACCGTTTAACCAATCACGCGAAAATTCGCACACATGTATTTTTCCATGGAGAAGGTTTTCAGGTGTATAAAATGTGGGCAGGCCAGAGACGTAACAAACCAATAAAAATGAAATAATTTGATACATAATCATAGACAGATATAATTTGGTGGGTATGTACCTGAGGTTGTTGATAATTCTACAAAAAAAGGACTTTAAATTAGCTCAATTACAGAGCGAATTCTTAACAAAAAAATGTATATCATCAACTTGTACTAACACAAACAGAAATCTCATCAGTACACGCTATCTTTCATTTTTCAACATCTATAACGAATTATAGATTCTATGTTATAATACAGGTAATCCATTTGTATATATACGGAGGTCAATAAATGAGATCAATGTCTGCAGAGTTTTGCGAATGTCGAATAAAAAGAAAGTAGTGTGATACTGTGTTGAAGTAAATTTTGTTACCAACTTCGACTCATCTATTGCACAATCAAACGATGTGAAATATTACAGCGTAATTTTTGATGACACAAACCGCAAGTTTTTTTAAAGTGTTAATCAGTCTCGGTTCCCCGGTGACGATCTTCAAAAATAGAACGGCCCGAAACAGCAGTATCGATTTCTCTCCTTGGCATCACTAGGAACATGTGTCCGTTGCTTTATTAAATATCAATAAAGGTAGATTCATTGTCAAAACAATTTAACCGGAATCCTCTGTGGCATAGGGTTTCATCAAAATTGTATGAATCCGTTGCAATCAATTCCCATCGTCGAATCGTTTCTCATCCGGTAATGGAAAACAGTGTAAGTCAAACATTAAACGTTTTCGAAATATCCTGTAATTCATGTAAAATTGAACACTGTTTTTCACTCGATTCGCGTCCATTCGTTTGTATAACTTATCGAAACATTTTGCTTTGGAATTACATATTATATTTATGGACAGGATATCACAGGTGCTATTTCGTCAAACCAGAAAGCTTCAATTTGTAAATGAAAATGATGTAATGAAGAAATGTTGTGTGAAGATTAAACAGAAATGTATTGGTATGAAGGTGAAAAACGGCAACAGTTCGAAAATCATACTTTATTCTCTGAAAATATAGAAAATTGTAGAACAAAGAATTTGTGACTCGTAGAAGAATTAGCATGGAATATAGTAAAATAACTAAGATTTCGTATATTAATAATTTTTGTGTTACCTTAATATGATGGAATACGGTAGGCGATTTTAGGGAAAAATGGTGATATAGGGAGAGAGAACTTGCTGTTTCCACTTTTTTAAATATCATGCAGTTAAATAATTACTCTAAGAAACATTAAGAGTAAATATTAAATAAATGTCTCCCCAAAATATATTTACACATTTATTTTGTGATACAGTAATACAATTCAAAATAAAGTTTCATTTGTCATAATTACGAATAACAGCCTACATTATTAAACTTGTTAAGGAGAACAATATTACGCATAAAAATTCTACATAATTTTGCAGAACCCAGATATTTCATGAATCATTAAACGTATTTACACGTACATTTTATATTAAATAAGAGTTTTTAATTAACAACGTAAAAGAACGTGTTTATCGCGATATTTATTGAAGCATGAACAGTTTCGTTCAGAAAGGAGAAGGTAAAAACGATTCGCTATCCACTTGTTTCATTATAAACTGTAATGTCCGCATCGGCCGATCAATATTTCATGTGAAAACCACCGCCGTGCTTCAACGCTTCGATTATTTATGAACTCCTCGTGTCTTCGTCGAGTACGTGTACATACTGCCTTGTCTGTAGGTTGCTGAACTACCGTTGCTCTTTTCTAATTTCCAACTTCCTCTGTCTGTACTTTTCTTCCTTTTTATCGTGCAATTACCGCTTACTCGGTATTCTGTTTTTAATTCTGTAAATGACGTATTATTTTCTCTGTGCAATTCGACATACCTTGAAATACTTTCGAAAAAAGAAACAAGTATCTCTTTTACATATTGTCATTTTTTTCATATACTGGACATTTATGAAATTTTTGAAATTTACATTCTGTTCATTTATTTTACATTTATGAAATTTAGGATTGTCTTCAACCCCTAACAGGGTTGGTTTCAGTATTCATGCATTACAATATAAATTTTTTAAACTTTCCACGCGTTTAAAAAGATGAAAGAGTTTATAAATGTTTGAATTTGATCTTTTGTTTTTTTGACAGTCTTTCTTTATAGAATTATAATAGATCTTAACAGTAAATCTAATTGTAGCTGCACCTCTTCTTCAAAAATAAAATTTCATGAATTCTGTTATTGAAGACAGACTAATACCAAGTTTGAAAATATAAGAAAAATATGGAAGAACAAAAGTAACAATAAGCGAAAAATAATCTTTATCCATCTTACTAGATTTAAAATTTTCTTTAATTTAATCTGCAAAAATCACATTGAAAAGTGGCGTCCACGTTATAATACCTTCCATGCTTTTAAAGCTGGAGTGTACGTAGCCCATTCATTACGTGGCGGAAACAGTTATTCATGCAGACGAATGCTTTACCTAAACGAGAATTAACAGGGCAATAAATTCTAAATTGCGTTCTCCCTTGAAGAATAGTAGAAAGCTTTCTAGTTTAAGACAATTTGTTCTAGCGAATTGCTCTCTACATAAAGGTACAGTGAATGTACAAAACGGTTTGCGCGAAAATATTTTTTGGTGTCTTCATTGTAGAATTAGTAAAATGTGGTAGAGACGATTTAGTCAGGAAATAATTAGTGATTTTAATATGCAAACTTTTGAATTTTTAAATTTTCTAATTTTTAGATTTGTAAATGTTCTATTGCTGAAACTTCCAAATTCGCTGATTTCAAATTTCTGAATTTGCAATAATTTTCAAGTTCCAAAATCTACGCGTTATGACATTCTCAAGTTACAAAATTTCTAATATTTTCCACAAATCTCAAATTTTCCAAATATAAAAATTACCAGTGTTTTTCACAAATTTGCAAATTCCAAAATCCCTAAATTTCGCAAATATAAAAATTACCAACGTTTTTCACAAATTTGCGAATTCCAAAATCCCTAAATTTGTCAAATATAAAAATTACCAATGCTTTTCACAAATTTGTAAATTCCTAAATTCCCAAATTTCCAATACTTTCGTCCAGTCTCAAAATCCTCAACTTCCAAAATTTCAAAATCCCCAAATTCCCAAAAACCAAAATTTCCAAATCTCCAAACTCCTAAGTACAATTATAAACAAATAGTTAACCCCTGTTATTTTCATTAGTTTCTAATTCGTAAGACACCCCGTAGACAATAGGGTAGTTTTTCCAGGACTTAATCCAGCCAGAAAGGGCAGAGATGAGAAAAGTGACGGCAATGCCGAGCAACGGATACAAATTGCTCTTGTTAGCCTTGTAGTTAGCACCTCGTGCAGTTGTTTAGCAAAGTTTCTACAGGGTCCCCCTTCAAGCTGTATTCGGTAGGTCCCCATGGTTAATAGAGTCATTTTTCCGAGCTGCCTGCGGCCAACCCACCCGTTAAACACCTCTTCCAGCTCCGAAACGTTAAAGATTAGCCAATTACAATTGAATTATCGCGCCCTATAGCCATCTGTGTAATTTATCTACTCGAGGTTTGTTCGCGAGAAAACGGGAATGATTAAGCTCGTAACGTAGTGCACGATACGATCTACTAAATCAACCTGACTACTGCCTAACATTTCAAATTTAAACGTTCACTATTTATTTACGTGAATACCTTTCTCATCAATTTTAAGTAAATCATTTTTTATAGTTAGTCAAACTGTAAATTTTACTGAATTTTTGTTAAGTGAATTTTGGACATGTTTTCAAGAATGTCACAGTAACTTATACATTAAATTTGAAGAATGAAGTTTATAATATTTTTATACAGTGAATTTAAACAATGAATTTTACAAAATTTGTATGCAGTGAATTTAAACAATGAATTTTACAAAATTTTTATACAGTGAATTTGAAGAATGAATTTTATAAAATTTTTATACAGTGAATTTAAACAACAAATTTTATACAATTTTTATACAGTGAATTTAGACAAAAAAATTTTATAAAATTTTTGTACAGCAAAGAACAAGAAGTTTTATAAAATTAAACTGGATTTAAATATCAAATTTCGCACAATTTTCATACAGTGAATTTGAACAACAAATTCTACACAATTTTCGTAACAGATTTTACACAGTTTTTACATTATGTGTTTAAAGAACAAAGTTTATAGGATTTTTATTGCAGTGTTTTCATACTGTAAATTTGAACAAAAAATTTTCTAGGATTTTGGCGCAGTGAATTCGAACGGAAAATTTTACAGAAAATATCAGTAAAATCAGATTTTATAAAAATTTCATTTAGTAAATTTGAGCAGTTTTGTAGTTTTTTCGTGCAGAAATTTGAAGATGCCTCAATCTGTATAATTGCAGTAAAAGATTGTGAACATTATGTTTTTAGCTGAAAACAAAGTATCATACACCAGAGTCTTAATTTTCTATTGTTTTAATCTGTATGTATAATCAGAAACTGCATAGTGAATGGTATAATACGTACTACTGCACCAAACTGCAATACCGACTGATATGAAAAGATGGCGTAAGAACAAATATTGAGTTGTACTACTAAAACAGCAAAAATTAACATTCCATTTCACCTTATAAATTACCGATATAAATTTTCTTACTTTTCAACACTAAACCTACTAATGAACAATACACACTTACTACGAAATTAAAAATGAAAAAGCAAGAGACGTATATGTTAATTCTTTATTTTGATAAAATACTTTGAAGAACGAAGATTAAAATTACGTTAAATTTTATGGATTAAAAAAAGGAACTCATAAACATTTATTCGTATTCGTATAGTGCTAAACACACTGCAATTGTAGTATCAGAAATATCAACATAACCACAGAAATAAACGAAGTTTTCATTTCATTTCCAAGCACCGATATTTGTGAAACAACGTTGAAATATTAGATAAAATCGTAATCATCTGAAAGGCAATCGAGACCCGTTTCGATTGTTGTACGACGAGAAATATAATCTTCGTAATTTTCCGGTAACTGACAGAGGTATGGTAACAACCGCGCCAAACATTCGTCAAAATTTTTCGCCGTTCAATCCGTCATTCCATGATGCAATCCACTTTTATCTATTATGCAAAATCTTCGGAATTGAAAAAACGGTAAACCGCTATTGTCAGAATGAACTAAACTGCATAAATGAAATACACACATTCGAATGCTAAGGTGAACGGGGTACTGTTCGATGCAATCGAACGCAACATACACATTCATGACTATATAATGAGTGCAATTCTGTTTTCCATTACGGTTCAACAATTGGAAACAAGTCCAAGCTTCAAAATAGCAGCGATCAAGAATTTAACGTTGGTGAATAAAAAATATAATAGGAACATGCTTTTTGTTTTATTGATTTCGATACATCAATCACACAAATATTCAAATCAAAATTTTTCCACCCAATAGCCAACTGTTGTATGAAATTTTAACGAATCAATTGGGTATTGATCAATTAATGAAATAAAATTAAATAATCATACTATTCTGCTGTCTACACGTGTAGAATGATTAATAAGAGTATAATCCGCAAATGTTATGGTACAGAAGCTTCAAATTCTCAATTTTTTAAATAGTCAAGATTCTAGGTTTTCAATTCTTCAAATTAGTACGTTTTCAAATTCTCAATTTTTTAAATAGTCAAGATTCTAGGTTTTCGATTCTTCAAATTCGAACGTTTTCAAATTCTCAATTTTTTAAATAGTTAAGATTCTAGGTTTGCAATTTTTCAAATTAGTACGTTTTCAAATTTTCAATTTTTTAAATAGTCAAGATTCTAGGTTTTCGATTCTTCAAATTAGTACGTTTTCAAATTCTCAATTTTTTAAATAGTCAAGATTCCAGGTTTGCAATTCTTCAAATTAGTACGTTTCCAAATTCCCAATTTTTTAAATAGTCAAGATATTAAATTTTCAATGTTTTCAAGTTTCCAATTTTTCAAATTAAGCTTCTGAATTTCCAAATATTTCGACTTGGCATTTTTACGAGTTTGGTAATTTTTAAATTCATAATGTAAACATTGTATGATCGGCATGGGTGCATAATATGAATGAAGCTTGCGTATGGTATAATTGAAGTTTGCATCTAATGAAGATTTCTAAAAGATTGTCTTTTTGATGTGATTGAATGTTTTCGGAGCGAAGCGAAGAGTTCATTGCTTCGAAAGAAATTATGAGAGAAAGACGTGTGAGATTTGTAATTTGTGAGATTCCGTCTGTGTTGCATTGAATTAATTACCTCTAATAATATTTTGTTAATAAACTTCATAAATCTCAGCTATTAAATATTATTTTACATAACTTAAAAGTTCTAAAATTTCATGATTTAACAATACAGTTCGAAAGTTTGCAAGTAATCTAAAAATAGCCAGAAAACTTAATAATTCAAACATTCAGAATTAATGACACGCAAAAATTCCGAATACTAAAAATTCTCAAGATAAATTCTAAAATTTTCTAATTGAAAACTGACGAATACGCCATTTGAATAAGTACATTTCTTCTAATTAGTTGTAATTAAAAATAGAAATTAAAGTTCATGAGATAACATGTTTCGCGAAAGAAAGTAAAAACCGCTAATATCTCGCGAATCGAACTGGAAATACATAATGGATCGAATCAGCGATTAAAACTACGGTTAACTCGAATCTAAAAGCAGAGCCGTTCTTGGACCGACGACCAACGGATATCGTAAATTGGGACAATTACGTTATTTTCGTCCGATAACCTACATTGCAAGGCAGTCTGACGCATGAATAAATAAATCCTTCCAGAAAATCTGACATCTGACACGAAAATGAGCAGACTGTACGAATTATCACTTGCATGGCGGAGTAGCTGCTGTCTAGAGTAACGAGAATATTCACTCCGTCGCGCGGCTCTGCTGCCATGATCAAATTCGGTTTCACTTGTGACACAGACAGCAGTCGACCCCACCGACGACACCATCGATTTAGAAACGATCCAAATTTGTATCTTGCTCGATATTTTCCATCGGTTGAAAATTCTCCTGCGACGTCTGCCGCAAAACTTAACTAGTCACCGCGGGTTCGTTCGACGTCGTCTGCAAATTATTGATGTCGTTTATTGGATAACAAGGTTAACGATCTATTAATGATGGCGGATCACGAAACGTCTGGTCATATTTTAAATTATCGCTCAACTAGTAGCTATGGAAACTCTTATACTGTCTGTACGGTGAACAAAATTTTCTTTTATACTTGCTATTTTTGTCGTGCATATTTTATTTCTTTTCTTACAGTTTGGTTTGATTGTATATACTTTACTGTTAACATTAGAACTACCAATCAATCAAAATGACTGGTTTCAGATTTCTCATTTTACGTTACAAAATTTTATTGTCGTTATAATTTTATGTTATTTGTTGCTTTAATGTTTATTTATTTTTCATTCTTCGATAAACGTGCATTTAATGTCGGTAGTTCTAGTGTTAAATCGCTTATTTTTAATAATATAAATATTTCTGGTATTTAAATAGTTTAGTTAAAGGATATACTTTTCTGTCGTTTAAACAGTTTATTTTAATAATATACCTTCTTTTGTCGTTTAAATAATTTATTTTAATAACACACCCTTTTATGCTGTTTAAACAGTTTATTTTAATAATATACGCTTTATGTTCGAATGATTCTTATCTTTTTATTTGAATCCTTTAGCGTAATAACATAAACCTTCCTTTCACTCAAAAAGCATATCTTAACAATATCTTCTATTTAAATAGTTTATTGTACTTGTACTTTTTTTTCTGTTCATTTTACTTCGAATATATTTTCATGACAATTAAATAGTTTATTTCAATATCTCTTAGCAGTTTATCTTAATAATATAATATATCCCTTTGTTCAACAAGAATATATTATTCATTTGTTCAAACAGTTCAATTTAATAATATATTCCTTTTCGTCCAGACGTTTTAGTTTAATAATACAAGCATATCTCTATTTCTGTACAAACATTTTACTTTAATAATATATATTTGTCATTTTATTTCAATATGTATATTCTTTTATTCAAACAGTTTCTTTCATTAATATACATGTTTCTCCCTTGTCTGACATTTTTATTTTTCTGTGCAAACATTTTACGTTCGTAATACATATTTTTTATTTCAACAGTTAATTTTGATAATATTTGTCCAAACTGCTTATTTGCCTAAACAATTGATTTTAATAATACAGATTTTTCTTCTATCAAACGTTTTGTTTTAATAATACATATTTTTGTTTGTTCGATCAATTTAATTTAGTAATATACATCTTTCTTTTGTTTGAACACTGTTTTAATAATACACGTTTTTGTAATTTTGAAATTTTAGGAAAATTGAAGAGATAGAAGTTGAATTTGATAGTTTAGCAATTTAGGAAATTGAATAATTTGATAATTTAGCAATTTAGGGTTCCAGAAGTTCAATTAAAAATTTAGGATTTTAGAGGTTGAACAATTTGAAAATTTAGAAATTTAACAAATTTGACAATGTAAAAGCTTAGAAATTTCAAAACTTGTAATCTGTAAGTTTAAAAATTTAAGAATAACAAAAAACCGCCTCCATCAGCACAATTTTGAAACATCACACATAAAATCGACAATCGTATATAAACAAAGAATGAACAAATTTGGTAAGATGAAAACACGAAAAGTGTACTAAATCACAAAATAAAAATTACGTTCAATCTCTTAAACTCTGAACCCAAAATTTAAATCCAAATGTACTGTCAATCGCACTTAATTCTAAACACTTCTCTCAAAAAGCAGATATAATTGCTAAACAGTTGCAACTATTTGCATCTGCAAATAGTATAAGAGCATAGTTTCCTTTTTATGGTACTCAAACTATCTTGCATGAGCTGATCGTATATCTAAATAATCAATTTACCACTGGCCATAATCGTAACCACGAGTTAGCCAGTTTATGTCAGCCAAGCCGCCATAACTACGTGGCTTCATAAAGCATAAATATTATGGAGCACTTGGTATAAAGCAACAGTGTTCGGAGTTATTCTCTTTTCCCTTTTTTCCCCGACCTGTCCTCGCGTTTCTCTGCCTCAGCTTTTCCAGCTTAACCGGCTTTCCTGAATATAGCATTATTCTCTTTTACTTTCATTAACGCTTATCCTTGGCTGCTTATATTTCAAGCTTTAGTTTACGTTGGGCTTAGTACAATTTTAACTTGAAAAACACGGTGCAGTTGTGTTTGTTTCATTAATTAAAAGGAATACGTCGTATGGATTTATTTTTGCACACTCGTATAAACTACGTTAAAATTTGATTTATTGACACGATGCAGTCAGTGGTAAAATGCTTATATCACGGTTTCACGATGTCTAGGGCTTTTTAAGAGTTTTGTGGTTTAGTAATTCTATTCATATCATGGCTCTGTATTTTCAAGTTTTATTATTTTTCTAGTTTTCCTAGGACTTCGTCTAACTTTCAATTTTTTCTGTTTTCACATTTTTGTACTTTCAAATTTTTATGTACTGCCTTTTTTATATTTTTCAAGTTCCATGTTTTTACATCTTTGAGTGGCAAAACAAGGGAATCTCACAGTTCCCATATTTCTAAATATTAGCTTGTTATATTTATCGAGTTCCACATTTTCATATTTTTATATTCCCAAATAACAATTTTAGTACTTTCAAATTGTACAGAATCAAAATTGTACTTTCTACACTCTTATAGGTTCCTCAAACTTCCACATATCTCTATTCTGTACATATATGTACATTTACACACATATAGGTACAATTTATTCCAAATGGTCACATTTTCAAATTTTGATATCCTCAAAATTGTATAACTAAAAAGTTTCTACATTTCTTTTTTATTTCAATTTGATCTAGTATGATTGCGATTGTGAATAAAAAGAGTATATAGTAATAGTACTTACGTTATGCCTTGGCGACCAGGAATTACACATAATGGAGGCATCTTCCAATATACGACTCTGCAAAACGAAAACTATCGATTTTTAAGCGTTCCACTTTCTTTCGATACTTTATGCGCTCACAAAATTTCCTCCAAACATTTTTTACATCATTTATATTACAGAAAGAGAGTGTATGCATTTTAATATTAATTAATATATTTTTGATAGGTAATATAATTTTTTTAGCGAAAGTCTATAAGAGCTTCCACTTTTACTCATTATAAAATGTAGAAATTCGAATTATCAACGTTATAATTTTCGTTACGTTGCTATGTTGAACCAAATTACATTACGTTTCCGAAAATAAAATGGGCTGCAAAGATATTTATCCAGTTATTCTGGTTCTCAATTACGTTTCGAATTTCGAGGAAAGTTTCTTATAAATTAAATTAGAAATCGGTACAAGTCTCATATTTATAGACTGTTTTTCAAAAGAATCGCAAAATGCGACTTCCTGTACACTGATATTTCAAAACGGAAGCGAAAACAATCTATTTCGATTTCTGTGATTGACGTCTTGGAATTCAACATGTCAAATGCAGAAGAGCATCCGGTCATGAACACTTTTTCAAGAGTTTATCCAAAAACCTCGTTTGTACTTTGTAATTATTAACGAGACGTCGAAAATAGATCAATCTGAACATTCGATATTTCATAATTTTTAATTTGGTCAAAAGTAATAAGAAATTATATTTCTTGTTGATGAAATCGATATTTTGACAGTCGATTTCAATGACTACATTATTTTCGTTATTCCGTACCGTAATAGCTAATTAATTTCAATAAACATGATGAAGGGAATAAATTCATGATTTTTGATCGATCATATTTAACTATTTATATCTTCAAGTTAATCTTTCGAATCATAAAATATTCGGGACACATTCAATACTAATATGAACCGAAAAACGTTGAATAAAGTAACAGATCAGTTATTTTGATACTTGATGTTTTCGCATGTACATCAATTTTTAAAGTGATCGTGTAGTTTCTATTAATTTAATTTTGTCCGAAAATACAGGCTAACCTCAATGTGATTTATATGTCTAATACTACCTGCCTAATTGTATAAATACTATGATCATCAATAATATTTAAGTAGAAACAATACTAATAGTAAAATAGAAACAAGTTATCTAATCATCTATGCTTTAATATGAATCAGTTAACATAGTACACTAAAAAGTATTTTCTTGAATACTGTCAATATTGATTCATCATCAAAAATTAATTACTTGTAAAAAGCCTCTTAATTATTAGTCTTCAAAAATATAGATGATACATTTCTAGTATTTCTTGTTGATAGAATATGTCACTACAACAATATTGGAATATTGAAAATGATTTTAGGAACAATCATACGTTTCAATTTTGTCTAAGTACCTACCGATGTCAACCCATGAGTTGGTAAAGAGGCTGAAGTGTTTAGAAGGTACTGATCAAAATAGAAAAATGGAGAACTCAAGAATTTTCGGTGATAGAACAATATTATTAGTTTTATTTGTCCAAATGTAATTATTGACACTAAGTCATTTTTCTTCTTCTTTGCTAAAATATTATTATTGACTCCAGGTCATTTTTCTTCTTATTTTGCCAAAATGTAACACTGAAAGTCTTCACGGTGGGTAGCTATAGTTTCTTCCACTTTGAATCGCATGCCAACTCATAGGTTGACATCGGTAGTTTTTCTTATATCTCAAACTTTTTATCATCCCTTTGCGTACGAAAGATTATTCTATTTACAGAACGAGATGAAAATCAGTTTAAGATGAATATTTTTCGATTAATGTTAGTTAAAAATATGCGAATGTCCAACTAATATACTGTACACGTAGACAAAGAGACAGTAATTAATAACTTCGAAATAGTTCATCAGACTCTTCAATGAGAGAATATCAAAGCTCTGCCGTCAAAAATACGTTTCAAAAATATTTCTTTCAACGCTAATATCTAAACTGTCTCCTTCCCGCTCAGAAGTCCAAAAAAGATCAAAGTTGCCACCCGCCAACAGCGACCATTAGAAAAATTGTTTCTAAATATTCCACGTAGATTAAAGTTCCTAATAAAAGCATGGAAGCATCCTGACCGATCCATTCGACGAAGCAGTTGGACAGAAGTTCATGCACATCGGCACAGTGTATCTGTCAACGGAACTTAATATTCATCTGGTCTGCATATTTTATTTCCAGCAATCGCATAATATGTATATTTAAAGCGCGACGCTAAGATCGACGGAATCAGGCCATTCCGGCGTCGCGACGCCGGCGTCACAAATTAAATGAGTCATTTTAGGATTCGCGCGGAACTGGGTAATTCAATCTCGTTCTCATTAAAGTGTCGGGCAATTCTGAGTTAGACTGGTGTCGATGGTAGTGATCATTATAAAAGTCACGGCTAATATAAACGATTCGCTCTGTTTCCACAACAATTAGTTTAGCAAAATTTTGATCTTTTGACGTTCATTCGGGTAAATTACATAGATCTGTTATGTGATACAAGTTCAGTAGACCTTAAGTCTTTTATAAATTACATAGATCTGTGATACAGGTTCATTCGACCCTAATTCTTTTATCAAATATACTTAAATTAATTTACTATTTTATAGAAAGACGTGACATGTAGAAAGGTACAAGAATATTATAATTCAGAATCGTAAAATCCACAGTTTAAAAGATAAAAGTACTGTTATTTTTCACTTTCTAGTAAGTACATACTTTTATCTACAAATACGTATAACAAAGCATGAAAATCAAAAAGATTGTTCCATCAGTTTTAAATGATATATCCGCGAATCAAACTTTGCGTTCACATACATGTGTGATGAACATATCTCTCGTGAGTGTATCATCAATCAACGCGTCTATACGCAAGCATGTGTTAGTGTAGAGATACATTGCGTGTGCTTTGCCGGAAGCTGTACACACTGTATCAAGTGTAAATACAAACCTCAGGGCAACAACCGTAACGTGTACACAGGTAGCTGTAGAGTTGGCTGTACATTGTTCCGAATTGATTCAAGCAGTGGGTGCGCACTTTTTTCTGAATGCCTTTGACTATAGCTGGAAAATTTGATTTCGTAACGGGACACGATCAATTGATTATGTGCAACTAAATTTATTCTTTTCGAGCGAAACTTTTGGGGTTTATTTAGCGTTTATTTAGGGGTGCAGAAAATAGATGGGGAGTTTGGGAATTTAGGGAGTTTAGGGTTTGGGAAATAGGTTTTTGAGATAATGGGAATTTTGGAGATGTAAGATTTGGGAATCTAGGATTTCAGAAAAAAAGCTGTGAAGATCTGGAATTTGGTAATCTAAGATTTGAGGATGTAGGATGTGGAGATCTAGGATTTGGAGATCTGGAATTTGGTAATCTAAGATTTGAGGATGTAAGACGTGGAGATCTGGAATTTGGAGATGTAGGATTTGGTAATCTAGGATTTCAGAAAAAAACTGTGGAGATCTGGGATTTGGAGATGTAAGATTTAGTAATCTAAGATTTGAGGATGTAGGATGTGGAGATCTGGGATTTGGAGATCTGGAATTTGGAAATCTAAGATTTGAGGACGTAGGATGTGGAGATCTACGATTTGACCATCTAGAATTCAGAAATGTAAGGTTTGGAAGATCTAAGATTTGAATACATAACATTTGGAGATCTAGTATCTGAGGATCCAGAATTTAGGATCCAACAATTCACCAACCTCGTCCATTAAATTTCAGACAAAACTACCCACCCAAAACTTAAATCCATTTTCCTAATATTCTACAAACTATCTAACAAACCACCATTAACATCAATTACCAATTTTTCCTACCAAATAAATAAATCAGAATAACTTCCATATACCACAACTACCTAACACTATCTATAATAAACTCCTCATAAAATACACTTGTCCCAATATTAATTTCCACTTCTAAAATCTGAAATCCCCAAATTCCCCAAATCACATATCACATTTCAGAAACAAATAAAACTGCTAATAACAAATGCCACATAAATCCTGAGCCATCATACGTGTGTTAGAAGGATTTCAATTTCCCCGAACAATTTCGAATTCTCATTACAGGTAGCGTGCATATTCACGCGTGCCTTCATGTAATCACACGCGTTCATAGTGATATTAGAGTTACAAGGGTGTTCCAATATGTGCAACGCAGTGGCCACCCCCTGGATTCGCCGTAGTAAATACATACAGCATCGCACACACGGATCGCGATCGTTGTGTGCGTTACCTATGTGCAGGATACGCATCCAGGTTTCGGGAGGAAAATACATTGGCGATTCTCGAGCGAGCAAACAGCCACAGTCGAAACAGTTTGCCCGGCTAATTGATTTTCCTTGGTATCCTCGATTCGGCATAACCGGTGCATGGACGCGGTGCGTCGGGACGCTGCGCTGTACATTGACCAGACAAGCGCTAGCGCATCCTACAAATCCAATCGGGAACTGCCGTTTGATTATCAGGGAAGCTCTGTGCCCGGACGATTGTAAATCAACCGCAAAATTCCGTTTCGCAAATTGTACAGGGCACGGTGGATCGCACTGGCGATCGATCGACCTATGCACGCGCATTCGAACAAAGTTGCACACTCTTTAAACGAATATTTCGTTATGGAGAATCGCGTGTTCGAGGTCTCCACGGAAAATAAACTTATTCGAGTGGGAATTATAGACGATAGCTCTTTTTAAATTGTTATAATTATATGTGTGAAATTAACCCCTTGCACTCGAAGGAAATTTGTCTGTTTGCAAACAGCAACTTTAAAACTTAGTTAAAAAGTTAAATGAAGTCTTTCGAGGTTATTGTCTCTAATAATTTCCAGAACTGTTTCTTTCAATATGTTTATACATCGCATGCGTTGTATTATAGAATTAGTTAAAAAATAATTATTTCAAATTGTTGTATTAATGAAAATGGTGAGTGAGACTCATCTCTCGAACGCAAAGGGTTAATGGGCAAGGGAGATTGAATATAATACAGGGTATTTTACAGAAGCAAGAAATGTGATATTTGTATTGATAAAGAGAAGAAAGTATTTATTGTATTCGTAATATTTTTACAAAAGCATGTGTTGTGATAAAATTACAAACTTTAATTGTATGTTACGCATAAGAGTCATACATTGTATTATAGCATAACCGAAAGAGGGCATCGAGTCTGCCAAAAATTCTGGAAGACGATCCACATTTGTCAACTGACGTTGTCGGTTGTAATAACAGCCGAAAAAAGAGCAGTCGATTGAAACCTGTCGTATTGTGTGAATCGCCTTCCGTGATTTTCTTTATTAAAATATATACAGATATTAACTTTCAATCTATTAGATGTTTTTACTTCGTCGTCCTGATAAAGAACCTTACATTTTAGTGTCGCATTCGTGACGCACACTATTATGACGATCGAATTGAGGTGAACCCAAAATCAGACTCGTATTTTCATCGCAATTATATTATGGACTCAATTCTAATTATAATCTGTACAACCAAGGATCGATAAATTCAAAATGTCTAACATTTTCAACTGCAATGATAATCTGTAGAATCAAAGATAGATGTATTCAAAATGTCCAGAGTTCTTAATAATTACACTTTATAAATTTGCAGATTCTCAAATCTTCAAACTTGCAAATTTCCCAAATTTCCAAATTCCAAAATTGTCAAGTCCTCAAATTCTCAAAGATCACACCTTCCTAATTCTTGCTTTACTAAATTTTCAAATTCCTAAATTCCTCAGATTTCCAAAGACTTAAATTTCCAATTCCATAAATCTCCAACCCCCTGAATTCTCAACAATGACTCTCTCATATTTCTAAATTCTTAAACCTTCAAATTTACAAATTTCCCAAATTTTCAAGTCCTCAATTTTGCAAAAATCACATCTTCCTAATTCTTGTATTACTAAATGTTCAAATTTGCAAATGTCCTACATTTCCAAAGGCTTAAATTTCCAATTCCATAAATCTCCAACCCCCGAAATTCTCAACAATTACCCTTCTACATTCCCGAATTCTCAAAGCTTCAAATCTGCAAATTCTCCAAATTTTCAAATCCCTCAATTCCCAAAAATCCCGCCACCAAAGTTCTTAAACTCTCAACCCTTAAAATTTCCAAAATCACAACTATCCAACCCCCAATTAGGTGAAACCCTAAATCACCTAATAAATAAACTCTACACAACAATCCACAAATAAAATGCAATTTAACACTCGCGTGTTCAAAAAATATATTAAATTTGCGCCACGGATAATTGGTAGTAGTAAAGTGTTGCAGATGGTAATTGAAATAAAATTTCTCCGTAGGAAGACGCGGAGGTATTCGAGGAGCAAGCTCTCTTCGCGAAAGTTTGACTGATAATTAACTGAATTTACCGAGGGCTGCGAGTCAAAGTGTGAAGTCGTGTTCCAAGTCTTTCTGCACTTCGACGCTCCACTACGCTGGTTAATAACAAATGAGTCCGTGCTTCGCTCCTTCACTTTTGTTATAATCGGGGACACTTGCTCCCTTACAGTTACTGTCTACCATTCTCTATTATTCAGCAGATTCGCTTGAACCGTTCTAAACATCGCTCGGACGTGCTTTCCCTTCTCAATCTTGACATTCCGATTTTTGTTGTCATCCCGCGACAGTATTTCTCACGTGCCCACAGTGACACGCATTGGTATTTGGACACTTTTGTGTTGGAAATATTACTGTGTAGGTTTTAAAGGAACGTCTGAATGTTTTAGAATTTGGGAAGATGGATATTTGAGGTTTAGAAGTTTGGGATTTTGAGTGTTTGGGAATTTGCACGGTTGGGGGTTTGGAAATTGGGGAGAGGGAGAATGTGGGAATTCGGGATTTTGGGGAGTTGGAGAATATGGGAATTTGGGATTTTGGGGATTTTAGGGAGTTGGAGAATATAGGAATTTGGGATTTTGGGGATTTTGGGAATTTTGGGGATTTGAGGGAGTTGGAGAACATAGGAATTTAGGAGTTTAAGGATTTGGAGAATGTAAGAACTTGAAATTTTGTGAATTTGGGGATTTTGAGGATTTTTGAGATTTAGAGATTATAAAAATTGGGGATTTTGGAGATTTAGAGATTATAGGAATTTGGGATTCTGGAAATTTGGAGAATATAGGAATTTGGTATTTGGGAAACTTGGAGATTATAGAGATTTAGAATTTTGGGAACATGAATGTTTCACAATTTTTAGATTTATAAAATTTGAGAATATAGAAATTTAGGATCTTGCTTTAATTACCACATCACCATATGAATGACACTTAAACTTCTACCCTAATTTAATATATATATTATTAAAAATGTAAGCATTTTCCTAATCGAAAATTACATGAATCCACGAAAAATAAATGTAATAAAACATTGTGAAAATATTTCAAAAAATTCATTCAAACTTAAAACACTATTAAATACAAAATTGAAAATTGCTGTAATGTCAACGTGTTAATATGCGATTTATAGTATATTTCAAGAATTTGTTCACAGTCGAATAAATTTGTCAATATTGCACACCATAGCTTGTACAAAGTCTCAACTAAAGAGGTGTCGTGAAGTGCCAGCATCTCCATGAACTTTGTTTCCTCTGAGCTGCTTCAGGAAAGTTTGTAATTTATTGAGAGATCGAAGATAGTGTTATATTAACACGTTCACTGCTGCGGTGAAGTTTAACGTATATGGCAAGCAGAGCCGTCGCTAGAATTTGCGGGACCCGGGGCGAAAGTCAACATTGTTGAGAAGAAGGGGCTCGTATATGTATAAAAGATTTTCAACGAACTGCGTTTTATTAATCTAATCGAAAATTAACTTAACAATAAATTCGACCGAAACAATTTACATTCAAATCTAAAGTAATTTTATAAATTAATTTTGTAAATTGACTTTATAAATTGAAAACAAAAATAATACAATTTAACTGGATCAGTTGGTATGATGGTATATAATGCTCATTTGCTTTGAAATTAAAAATGTTCAATAATAAATAAGGAATAATATTTATTCCATGATAAATAAACAGTAAATGAAGAAATTAGGCAAAAAGTAAAACATAAATTAATATTTTAATTCATTATATTAATAAAAATCAACGCTGACATGAAAAGAAAATTTTGTAACTTAAAATGAGGAACTTAGACATTTTGACTGCTTTGATAGATTCAGTGTTAATTTTAATGAAATGAAAAAATGATAACACTTTGTAGTACAAACCATTACTGTGTTAATTGTAGAAATGAATAATGTAATAAATATTGAAGCTACATTATGCAAATTCGTTGAAGTAATTCTTAAATATAAAATTTTACAGCTGAATTGTAGAATATTGAATAATTAACAGTGTCTCGATATATTGCCACCTTCAGCTTCCATCATCATGAAAAATGCAGGAAAATAAAACTTAATTCAATCCGGGTCAAATTAGGTTAGACTTCATTTTTCAAACTTCTGTATTGAAATTTAATATAAATCCAATTTTTAAAAATATAAAGCAATCAAAGCTGTTCTATTTCAAATTAAGCAATACTTTGTCTATTCATAAATGCACATTGTTTAAATTATGTACTAATTTTATAAAAACTTTGCAAATATTCTTTATTTAACAAATTGCTAAGTTAACCTTAAACCTTGAAACTCACATTTGACATGTATACATGATTTGTACAAAGCAAACAAAATAGATAGATATATCTATTTGAAGTTATCTTATTTCTTCTTATAAATCATCTTAGAACTTATAACAAAAAAAAAACAGTAAAATAGTTATTTCTGAAACCTCTGCAAGTAAAACAATGACAAAAGATTCTGACAGTAAACCTTTGTTCCTGAAATTGACAGAGTTTACTCTAGCTTGACCGTGAGGGATGCAAGTCACAACATTATTAGTTTACACAGGAATATTTGATAAGCAAGTTTTTCGATTATACCAAACACGGAGTGGATAAGCAGTCAAGAGAATTTATGTTCACTCGAGTCATTATTATTTCAAATGGAAAATACAGATCTTGACGAAGCACGAAGCACCTAAGAGCCATCTAAAGGGAATTTATGAAATATCGTAATGCAGTATTCTGATTTGCAGACGCTTCTCCTGGTCCCCGTCAACTCTTTACCCCGTGATTTTTTGCTTTTAACGCAGAATACGATTAAGCTGTCCAAGAAATATCGTTTCACTTGATTCGTGTCGTAAAACGAATTTAATTTCGTGAATCTCTTTCGTTTGCCGATGACTTCCACATTTTTATGTTTCTTCTGTTTTTTATTACTTGACACATACTTCTGTGTAAATTAAGATGCTGTACGATTGCTATCTTAACCTAAAAATTCATTTATTCATTTTTATTCTTTATTCATTTCAAGTCTTTATTTAATAAATTTTTACTTCAAAATTAATACGTGTAAAAATTGATTTATAATGGTAGCATATAGTGGTAACTCTTATTTCAATTAAAAGTCGTTCAAAAATATTTAATTAAGAAGAAAAGAAAGTTGAGTTAATTTGGCTTTGAAGTACAGAATTTTTTATAATTTCAGTCACACATAACAATATTTATAATAAAGTAGATATGAAAGATTGTAATGTATATATTATAATAAAAAGTGAATTTTACAACTATTCTTCTCGAAGCTAAAACGAGAAAATGTGCATGGAACTCGTTGAATTTTCCCACGGTCTGCTACTGATACGCTTTTATCTTTGTTCATGCATGATTAATAATCTCATGCTAATTCCATGGTCAATAATACAAGGTATACTGAAACTATTATTCCAATCGATATAAAGCTAGACTTTGTTATAGCAACATCGTGATTATTATCCGTCACGTAATGGTCGAAATCTAATATAGAGGTCGTATTTATCTAGCGCCGTTACATTACTGATTCATTTTTTACTGAGCAAACTATTTTCGCTCTGTACATCATTTTTTTTACTTTGAAATTGTGGAAGGCTACTAAAAATAATTTATATTTAAAAGGAAAGATTATGTAACATTGCGAAAATTTTTAACGAAAAGTAATGAAAAATCTTTTGATTTAATGTTTCTTTCGTTGATTGAAAGACGAAGTTAATTAACGAAGACGTTTCAATTTTTTACAAGCTTTTTAATTATGTGTTGCATATTAGATGCAGTCTTATATGTCAAATTAAGGTCGAAGGTTCAAAGTTTCTAGCTATTGGATCCATAATGTTTAGCAAAAATAAATTGTTCTGTCAGAAGACAGATTGAGTTAAACTTCTTGGAACATTTTTGTTTCAGCTTTTCTTTTCTTCTTTTGCATAATGTGGTAATATGTAAAGTATTTCAACTTTTAATATTAGAAATCGTTGGTTAAACATGTTAGAGTTTAATCATGTTTGAGTAATGTATAGCTTACTATAATTTGTTAACAATAAAATAAGATCTTATAGCTCACTTGAAATTTTTAGATGAATTTTTATTATTCGAAACACATTGTCGGATTCCATCCACTAAAAATGACGTTAGATCAATATTATTTCGACAACAAAACCAACGCCATATTCGTATAATCGAAGTACAAATTATCACGAAAACTTTTTCTCATCCACTTTTTTGCAGTAAATGTATTTTGAGTACGCAAACCGCTAACATTTCTTAAACTTCTTTCGTTAAAGTTTAATCAAAATTTGGTTGTAACCTAATTCAATACTTGTTTACGAACTGTTTACTGTAATTAACACTCTTATATTCTACATTGAGTGCTACTGACAACGTGTTCTTTCATAACAAGTTACTATTAGTAATCATAGTATGATCACGACTCAATTACAATCATAATTATCACTGTCAACTGATCATTCACTTCAGTGACGATTGTATTTTCTTTTTTTTGGTTGATCTTCAAAACCATCTACGAATATAAATAAATTGAAACATTCTCAACTGATGATTTAATGTACCTAAACGATTAGACTTTGCAACTCCAACAAAATCGTTTATTTATAAAGTACTGTTTGATTATACAGAAGTAAAAGTTGTTGCTAAAAGAAGTTTAGCCAGAAGCATCCTGCGACACACTCCGTAAAAGTGGAATTCTTATATGGTGCATCAAGGGGTGGCGCGTGAGCGATCCATAAATCATGATGATTCGCTTTATGGTATTTACAGTTAAGCCGAAATTGACGGTTGCCGGAGCGTAAAAATCAGTGATTTCGTTATCACTATGTACCGAGGGATAGATACTCTCATTGGCTACGTGATGTTCCGCCCCCGCAGCCCCGCCAATCAGACCAGCCGCTCACCCTCATCGATCCAAACCATCCACACTATACTCAGCCGCCATGCTCAACTTGCCCATTCCCCTATCCTTCGCCGACCATATACCGATCTGGACTTAAGACTCCGACGAAACAAAACTCTATCCATGCCAGAAATCGTTGATCAACCTTCATGCTGGTTGACCCGTGGTTCTTGATACTGTGCCAGAAAGAACATTCTTCTAGGAACCTTCTTCGATCGTTGATGTTAGCCTGACTCTTCGAATGCTATACGCTTATGTACAGAACATCTGCAAAGGTTTCGGGTCATACTTACACAGTGCATGAATGGCCTTGTGTAGATGAGGAACATTCACACGAATGTAATGTGCCTCGGATTTTTACGGTGAGGATCTCGCTAAAATAGAACAGCAAAATTTAACGTATTTTACTTTTGTATTAGTAAATGATGATCAATTTTAACGGATGCAAAAGTTTTAAGTTCTAACTCGTTTGTTACTATAATTGTTAATAAATTTTGTGCTTGTTTTAGAATTCTTCTTGCCCAGGTTATTTTATGGTAAGCTTTGTGATGGTGACAAAATGTGAGATTGAAGATTTGAAATTTGAGTTCATTTTTAGTAAACGATTATTTTGTGGTTAATGTGACATTTGTGATAAAGTTGCCAAGTGCAATGAATTGTTCTTAAGTATGATGGAGCGATATTCTTGCGTAATCGTTCGTCATCCATCATCAGAAGTTGACAAGAACGGGTGTAGATTTCCCAGACGGAATTTTGCTGTCGATCGAAAACTTATTACATGCTGTAATTGAACGCTTCCGCAATAACACTGCCATTCTGTAGATTTCGGTGATTGTTTCGAAGATGTGTTTTATCATAATATGAATATTTTTTGAATTTCAATTTCGACATCATAATTTTCCCTATTAAACTATACTGAATACTCTACATCAAAGTTCCAAATATACATATATTAAATGCGTTCCTCTGCAAATGAATAATTATTCATGAACCATATGCAATTATGCCACCTGTTGATAAATAAATTTATGTACGTATTTTTTTATCAATAAAATACTAAACATATTACAAGTAGAATTGAAAAATATATTAAAAATAGAGTTGAGCAGTTTACTTCTAGAGGAGTCAAATATAAATTGTACTTAAATATAACAGTTTATATCAAATAAATATAATATAACAATTTGGATGAAAACTTTCAACAACGTATATATGATGGAAACTAAACTTGAAAACTATAATATACTAAAAATAGAGTTAACCAGTTAACTTCTAAATAAGTCAAATATAAATTGTGCTTAAATATAACAGTTTCGATCAAATAAATATAATATAACAATTTGGATGAAAACTTTCAACAACGTATATATGATGGAAACTAAAATTGAAAAATATAATATATTAAAAATAGAGTTAACCAGTCAACTTCTAAATAAGTCAAATATAAATTGTGCTTAAATATAACAGTTTCGATCAAATAAATATAATATAATAATTTGGATGAAAACTTTCAACAACGTACATATGATGGAAACTAAAATTGTAAAATATAATATATTAAAAATAGAGTTAACCAGTCAACTTCTAAATAAGTCAAATATAAATTGTGCTTAAATACAAAAGTTTGGATCAAATAAATATAATATAACAATTTGGATGAAAACTTTCAACAACGTACATATGATAGAAACTAAAATTGTAAAATATAATATATTAAAAATAGAGTTAACCAGTTAACTTCTAAGTAAGTCAAATATAAATTGTGCTTAAATACAAAAGTTTCGATCAAATAAATATAATATAACAATTTGAATGAGAACTTCGTTTCTACAACGTGCATATGATGGAAACTAAACTTGAAAAATATAATATATTAAAAATAGAGTTAACCAGTCAACTTCTAAATAAGTCAAATATAAATTGTGCTTAAATACAACAGTTTGGATCAAATAAATATAATAATTTCGTTTCAACAAAGTACATCTGATGTAAAATACGTGATTATTCGAGTACGCGAAGAAACTAGCTAATCATTATAAGTGATTATCTATGTTAGTTCTATCTAGTTAACACGCAGTCTCGTCATTATTGCGGCCGTGGTAACGACCGTACATGGCGATCGCAGGGTTCCTCTAATGGTGGTCCGCTTTTATCTACTCAAACCCCCTATACACTCACGCATATAATCCCATCTACTTTGTCATACTCACGGCAAAATACTCTCCCCACTTTCTGTCCTACCTGAATTTACCTGTTCACTTTTTGTTTTTTTACTCTACTACATTTACGCTTTATTTCTCCCTCGTTTCGTCCATTTTAGTTGAATCCTTTCTTTACCTCTGCGTTTATTTGTATTAAGGGAAACGGAGGTAAAATGGCGGATTTTATTTCTTGCTTGTTTTATTTATATGTGTCGATTTTTGTTATCTGTGTATTTTGGTACTGAAATTTAACGTGGTAATGTATATTAATATAAACGAATAGATATTCGTTTGTATTTTACAGCGTGATACGGTAAAATAGTGGAAGGTTCAAAATGAAGATTTGAGGAAATTCGATTTTCTATATTTTTAGATCGGTAATAGATAAGCCCTTAAATCTCTAAATTACCAAATTTACAAAGAACCAAATCTCTAAATTCCCAGATTCCGAAATTTCCAAATATCTAATATTCCACATTATCAAATTCCAAATCTTCAAATTCCCAATTCCCCAGTGTCCCAAACCCTTAATTCCCTAATTCCCAAATTTCCAAGCCCCCAAATCTTTAAATTACCAAATTTCCAAGCCCTCAAATCTCTAAATTACCAAATTTCCAAGCTACCAAATCTCTAAATTACCAAATTTCCAAGCCCCCAAATCTTTAAATTACCAAATTTCCAAGCTACCAAATCTCTAAATTACCAAATTTCCAAGCCCCCAAATCTTTAAATTACCAAATTTCCAAGCTACCAAATCTCTAAATTACCAAATTTCCAAGCCCTAAAACTTTAAATTACCAAATTTCCAAGCTACCAAATCTCTAAATTACCAAATCCCCAAATCCTGAAATTCTGAAGTTCCCAAAATCCACACTTTCCAAATACCTAATCTCCAAATCTCTGAATCCAGTTTCCAAATCCCTGAATACCTAAATACCAAAATCCCCAAATCTACAAATCCTTCAACCTCCATATCCACGAAACAGAAATATTACCACGATTATCATTCTTAAGCACAATAAACTGATATGTGAAGTAAGCAACTTCTAATACCGAACAAGTTTTTCGTTTAATTGTAAAATTCCTATTCAAGTACAATCAACAATGTTTGAAGGTTTTCGTACTTCGATAAGGTATAATATAATGACCAAAGTTATAGTTCATCGATCGTATTCAGATGACGTTTCGGGAAAGAACGACTCTACTTAACATTCAAGTCAAGTTCTTTCTTCGAACCTAAATTTAGCTACAGGTACTGCACTAAACGTCGAATGACTGCTTGATGAAAAGGTCAAACTCTTATACACGTGTCAAAGGCGATAGCTTTTCTATCGATCTCAACTATCACCCGGAACTTCTCATGCATTCATTTTGCCACAAAAGAGAATTTATATTTACGCGTATCGTTGTTAATTTTCACACTGAGGTATGAAACGATCCTAGCTAATTTACCTTCTTAGTCATTTTATATCTTGAAAGTCTGAGTAAATACTTTTCTTCAAATCTCAGTACTTTGTTTTTTTTCTTAAACTGTTATGTGTCAAGAGTGTTCAGCTAAATTTTCAGCTCTTTATATTAAAGTATTAAAAAATTATGAATTTTTCTATAAAATCATTTTTTCAGTACTTTCATTTTTGTTTGTATTCAATCTTTAAACTCAGCTGTGAAATTGGTAGAAACATCTTTCAAAGATTGTTTGTAATTTTTTTGGGTGAAAATAATGAGTAGCTTTTTTGTGAAACACATTTTTAGTGGCTGAGGTCTTAAAGGTTCCAGTGTGTTGTGTATTATTTTTATGAAATGTGATTATTAAGGGTTGAAATAACCTCACTTTATTTTCAGGTAATTTACGCTTGTGAGTAATATTATTAATTTTGCTTTTCTATTCTAATGTTGTACCACAAAAGAAGAGATAAAATAAAGTTTAATAACTCTTACATATACAATAAATTATTCTTTTATATCATTTTTAATTTACTGTTTATTATATAAATAATTGTTATATTGTCATGGAAAACAATATTAGTTTAACAAAATTACAACTTTACTCATAAGAAAACTATTTTTGCAATAATTAAATGCCAATGTAATATTGCTTTTAATAATCAATTGTTAGGTTAGGTTATAACTATAACTTCACTCATAAGAAAACTATTTTTGCAATAATTAATTACAAGTGAAATTGCTTTTAATAATCAATTGTTACCCCATTACAAATGAGCGTGAACCCCTAGCATTATAATTTATTTATCAGGTGCATCAGTCAGAGTTAATCACAGCTACAATATCAAAACAGACAAAGAAACTTGAAATGTTATGTCAATTCGATATTATGCAATCGTTGACAGTACAAATTATAATTGGACTTGAACTCCAAATTGATATATATTAAAAATTCGAGTAAAATTAATCACAGCTAATCAAAACTCGATATCCAAAGAAATTTAACTTAAGCAGTGAATAAAATTATCAAAGCTCTATTAACATTCACTTCCACTAACTTTACGCTAAATTATCTTTTTTAAGTAAAAGATACGAAAACTTTACTGAGCTGTCTACTGTCAATTTATGGTCGCAACCCTTAAGCTATTTCCTTGTTTCACGTTCGCACCTTGTGTATGTAATCAGCGTTATCTATTTCTGAGCTGTTTAAAAATGCCTTTTAATCCTGTACCATGTTGATCATGTGTCAACCAATGACTGATCTTAAAACGAGCTTATGGCACTCGGGAAAGCGTACGCGTCAAATATATGCTAACGATGGAAAGCTTGAATAATTTAGTGTTTGTACGCAGTAGCCACGTACCGAATAATAAGCAAAATCAAATTGCTTGCAGGCTAGCTCATTAATTGTTTATCGCCTTTACAGAAGCCTCGCTCGTTACAGGCTGCGAATTTGTTTTCCTGCTTCGCAAAGTAATACCAGGCAATAAAGGAACTTTTTAATGACCTTTTTTTACTGGAGTCTCATTGATTAAGAGCGTGCGATACCAAATTTAATTATCGAAATGTTGGAACATTTTCCGTAACTTTTCAAGATACAATTTTTCATGGGATAATTTCTATTTATTGGAACAATTGCAATTTAGCGCCTTATATCAACTGACATAATTTACGTTAACTGTCAGTCAGAACTATCGAATCGCGGCTACAATTTTAAACACAAAAAGTTGAAAAAAATTAAAAATTCACGGTTGAAGCGAGAGTGCGTCAAACTTGAAATATGACAAGGTTAATATTTTACTTTATCCCATCATGTCCTAGTTTCCTTCACCTATAATGAAAAATCTATGAAAAAAATCTTAAAAAATGCCTCGATACACAATTGTCTGCTGCTCTCAATCTTTTTACTGTCACACAATGCAAGGTTGCATGAGCGAAACAATTGGTTTTTTAATATTGAGATGTATCCCGATTACGAGGACAAAAAGAGATGCGTGTTTCATTCAGAATTGATGTATATTAAGATATACATACACCGCGTAAAACCTGAGATATTACAGATAGTTGTTTGAGATATTATAGATGCGACGTTCGACATAGCCTGTTAAAAGAGATTGATGAAGAAGGCGATGAAAATCATCGATGAATTTTTGAGTACGTTCAATTTGATTGTAGCATGTATCTGATAAAGTGTGCTACATCGATTGGAATAAGTGGAAATCCGAGACTGAATCGGATAAGTCGCATGTGTGTGATAAAACGTTCTAGTTTAAATGTGGAACTTTACTGCGAACTATAGAAGAGTATGTATGTTGTCTCTCATTGTATTTGTACTTAAAAATTAATTCTATTACATTATGACATCTCAAAAAAGATAATAATAATTATTACAAATGATATGATAACCCTAAATACCTTTCGTACAAAGTTTAACTATGTTTTATGTAACGAAATCAAGTGTCCGGATACTTATGGACGATAGTGTACGTGTAACACAAACGAGCCGTGTTATTGACCCACTTAGAAAAACAGCATAGGGGCTACATTAATCGTAGGGTTAGGGTGACAAGTAAGAAATAATTCGAGAACGAATGACACGTAAATTCAGTGGGACTATAATTGCAATGGTAGTAATGCACTTAAGGAAGGATGAGAGCAAACAGTGAGTAGCAGGTTGGTCGCGTGGCGGCCACGCGACGACACGTGACGGCAACACTCGTCCGGCGACGTGTCACGTGGTATCCGGTGCTCGGTAACCTTGTAATAAGAGGATTTCGAGGCCAGCAAAACGGACGGACGACTCTTCACGTGCCATGGCAACATCTTTCGGGGAACAAGAAGGGCGGTAGCACGCCAATATCCCACCGGGGAGATGAGCGCATTAAGAAAATTGAAACGTCGATTTGTCCTCGAAACTCGGCTTGACGATAATTGCATTAAGAGCCCGGGGTGAAACTCCGCTACTGGGAGAATAGACGCTGCGGAAGACATATCACGGTCGATATTGCTTTAACCAGGGATGATGCTAATTTCAACAGACGGAAACCACTTCTGCCGCGTTCCTTCAGAAGGATCTCCTTCTGTCCAGAGAGAAAAGACTTTCATTTATAAAGCGTCATATCGGACTCCGTTCTCTCCTTGCTTTTGAGATAAATTGCCGCCACTGATTTATCACGTTCGAATATCGAAATTTTATTGTGTATTTTAAACCTTTAGCTTGCAAGTGTTTTGGGCAGATACGTTAGTTAACTGCATACTTATTACTGCAGAGGTTAGGTTACTTTAGATTAAATAAGTTACTGCAAACTTAAGGTAAATAAAGATTGCTGAAGTGTTAGCTACATTTTGGATTTAACGATTTTATTATAATAGCTACAATTGTGTATCATACTCAAATCTTTATGCAAATGTGATTTATTTCTGTCACTCTTGAACTGTAACGTCACGAGTCTGGCTCCATCTTAGAGTTTAACACATTCCGTGCTAAAAAAGAACTTTTTGACCATTACAATTTTTCGACAATCACAAATTCGTAATTAACAAAAAAAGGCTGTAACGTAATATAGATAATATTAAAATTCGTATATACTCTACAATTTTTGTACACCTAGTGATAGAAAAATTCTGACTTGTAGTTCATGAAACTTGTAAATTTTCTGATCTTCAATCTATCAAGATTTGATGACTCAAAAATGAAAACAAGTTAGATTTTGATATTATAATAATTTGTAAAATTGAAAGTTTAAAGTACAAGCGATAGTAACAGTTTTGATATACAAGTAATTACAAATCAATAAGGACCGAATATGTATAGAAGTCAGAGTAACTTAAAAGTATAATATTTATAAGCTGATGTTTCTAAGGATAGGCAATACTATACGGTGTGCTAACTGTAACTATAGTTACACTGTAGTACACGGAAGTAGGAAATAACAGAGTCAAAACCTATAATTTGAAGAAACCATGCTTCAGTTGAAGATACAAGAGTACAATCAAGTCTCGTTAACTTCATATGCATGTATTCGAAAATTATTACCATAAAGAATTCAATTTTAATATATTATTTTACTTTCTTTCTGTAGAAATATAAATATTAGTAATATAATGGGCCAATATAAAATATAGAGTACTTTGTGTATTTCTCATAAATGCCAGCGTTGTAAAAATTAAATTCTAACTGTTCAATAATTTCATAATTAATTTTAACATTTTGTGTATTTGTGAAACTTGAGAATTTTGTGTATTTCATTTTGATCTGTAACATTTGTTTCACACAATTTATATTTATATAATTTATTTATTATTCACATAACTATTTTATATATTTTTAAATATATTTGTAATGGATTCAAGCTCATTTCTGTTCACCACAGATTTTACCCTCTCTCGGGTATTTTTTAAATAATAGAAGACCAGAAATGGATGAAGTTGTTACTTCGAAACTACAGAGTCATTAATTAAAGGTTAAACTCTACATTATTTAAAATTTACAATTTAAGAAATTTGAATATCTTATTTAAAGCGATAAAATGACTAGAAACAGTGTTAACCTAAAACGATTAAAATTAAAAATTCAAAGAACGTAAATTTACAATTGAAAATAGTAAATGAAATATTCGTATATAAAATAATTGATAAAATATTAATATTTAGAGTAACTAGATAATTTCTAAATGTTTACCGAAGCACTTAATTATTTATTACATCACATTACGCGTTACCTCGCATTTTATGTAATGACATTATCGTTGCGTTTTCGCTAAAAGCTTTAAATAGCAGCCAATAAAATCGAAATTACGAGATGCTGAAACAGCGTGAAATATGGAAAACGGTGTTGCAAAAACGATAAAAATAAAGTTGGCCAATCGATCGGCTTGAAAGGTGAAAAAGGGGTCGACAAGAGGTACCTACGGGCTCTTTCCGGCAAACATCGACACCGGGAATAATTGTCAATAAACGACACGGTATGCTATTTTGTTTGAAGAATGACACATATCCGAGGAGGAGGTTCTCTCTGACCACGCATTCTGTTTCTTTACGCATGTGTCGCCGTGTGTGAGCAGGTGTACGACAACCCATCCGGTTCGAGCACGTTTCCCCTTCTTCATCTAGATACAATCGTGACATAAACATATGGTCATAATAATAGACCCTTGATTTTGGCGAAGGGTGCCGTTTTCGAGTGTTCTGTGATTGTTTCTGTAATGTCTGAACACAAAACACACGATCTTTTACTAGATGATTCGCTTAACAGATAAAAACTCGATTTCAATCGAGATCATTTGATCATCTTCTTACTGGCTACTGATTAATCCTTTAGTATTTGTCAGATGATTTGTCATTTTACAAATACGTTCTAGTTGTTGTCATATATGTTTTATGAATGTATTTTACATATTTTCATATGTGTTTTATACATATGTGTTCATACGTGTTTTAATATATTGTAGTTGTTTCCATATGTGATTTATAAATATACATATTCTAATTGTGTTCATATGTGTATTAATATATTGTAATTGTTCCCATATGTGATTTATGAATATACATATTCTAATTGTGTTCATATGTGTATTAATATATTGTAATTGTTCCCATATGTGATTTATAAATGTACATATTCTAATTGTGTTCATATGTATTCATATGTGTATTAGTATATTGTAATTGTTCCCGTATGTGATTTATAAATATACATATTCTAATTGTGTTCATATGTGTTTTATACATATGTGTTCATACGTGTTTTAATATATTGTAATTGTTTCCATATGTGATTTATAAATATATTCTACGTATTCTCACATACGTTTTACCAATACAATAGTAATTCTCATATATATTCTATAAATATACTCCTATTATAAAAATCAACAAGAATACCTTAAAATAACGTCTAAAAATTAATTTCATAGCAGCTAATAGTACTTGCGATTAATCTTTCCAAAAAGAGTGTTCTGTCCACATTGACAGTTACGTTTCGCACAACATAAAATATATTGAAGGGCAGCTTATCCAAAAAGCGGTACACGTGTGACCCGTTCGTATATATGTAACTACGTATGTTGTATATAAGTAAAGAGATAGGATTCGTATGTGTACAGGATGCCATTTGATCCGCAGGAAGAGCTCAGGCTAACGGAGTAGACAGGAGTACCGACTATTCCCCATCTGAACTCCATCGCAACTTGGCAATTCTCGCGTTTAACACTTCGCTCACGTACAAACCTCTACCCCTTCGCTGGAACGTATACACCAACGAATTGCTTATATTTTATAATCATTCACTATCACTTCAACCCGTAATGTAAACAGAATCACATGGCTGGTACTTGGTCTGCGAATTAAATCAATGAAATTCAGGGGTGAAATTTGAACAATTAGAACCTGAAGTATTCGAGTACTGCAGTCACTTGCAATATGATGTAAGACATATCTATGTATATGTATACATATGTATATGTATATGTATATGTATATGTATGTATGTGTATACACATATGTATGTAAGGTAAACGAAATGATTTTGCTAAGACATTAAAGAAAAGTAGAGGTAATGATGTAAGAATGAGCTGTTTAAAAAGTCAAGTTCTAAATAATAAAGCAGTCTAGTGAATTTTAAGAACGTGCTGTACAGAAATTTGCACTCTCGAAAAATTTACTGCGACCACTTCTAAATATACAGAAGTTGAAATAATTATTTTCCACAAAGTTTAAATGAAACAAAATGAGAAACAAATTCTTGAAAATTCTTCGACTTCTGTATTTTTTGAAGATTAACATATTCCTTATAAAAATACTTCAGGTAAATCCTTGTGTGTCAATGCATCTGTCTCTAATGAAACTTTCATCTATCTCCAAATGAAATACGAAGTGCAAAAAATCAGTATCGTCCAAGAATTTTTATATCTACGTCAGAATAGTATTTCCAAAACAGTAAAATCTAAAACGTTATCATGTTCTAAAACATTATTAACTGCTCCCACAAGGAAGTAAATACTCTTCATTGACTTTTAATATACACATTTTTTCAGCTCCCCAAAAAATCTAAGATATATCTTTTCCGAGTAATTATTTCGAAAGAAAAGAGCAAAACTGCAAACGTATCTACTTACCTAGTTTTTATACGAGTGTAAGAACTCGAGTAATAACAGTACAAAAGAGAGTGTAGACAGTTTGAATTTAGGTAGAGTGAAACGTAGACACGTTGATTAACAGAAAAAGAAACAGATTAAACACGATGAAAGCGGGTAAGAAAGGAAAAAAGAGAAGAAGTCCAACAATTAGTCATAGGGAGAACGAGAAACACGAGCGTGGGTGAGAGACGACGAGGTTTTCGGTGAGGGTGAAACAAGAAAAGGGGTTGAGGAAAGGGAGAGAACCCACGAAGGGATCTCGGTAAGTATTATTGTAATTATACACTTAGGTTTATTTCCTGCGTGCCCGCCCTTCTGCGGGCTGATAGCATTATATATTGCGGCTCCCTAATAAAAATAATAATAAGAGCGTTAAACCGCCGAGAACCGAGCGGAAGTTCGCCCTTTCTATTAAGGCCGCATGTACCTGTTTCAAACCGGCGATGAATATTCCACCCTAATGTCGAAAACCCGGCTAATACGCGCATATTAATCATGTACATTTACACACGTGTTAGAACGTATTAACAGATTTACCCCTTGCAGTCGCTGTTTAATGGAATATAAATTATATATCTAATACTACTATTTGCTAAGGATTAAGTATTTTACTCTATGCGATTAATTCCTTTTCTGAAGTTTGCAATTTTGTAAGTTCGGGAACTTGTAAAATATGAAAATAGATTTGGGACTTTATGAGTTTGGAAGTTTTATAATTCGAGGATTTATGGGGGGATTGTTGCGTGGTAATGCATTCGTTATGGACTGATGTTGCAGATTTGGGAATTTGGGAATTAAGGAGTTTTTAAAGAGGGGAATCTGGAGGTGACCTATATCGTTTGCTCTAGAAATCGACTCTGGGTAATACAAACGTGATTTCTTGTAACCTACAAGATCTTAAATATTCAGGCAAAAAAGTTCTGAAATTAGAGTTCTGGAAATTGTAGAAATCTGAGTTTTTAAATTTATAGATATAGAATTCCATATTTTTAGACCTTGAAATACAAATTATTTAAAATAATTAATGAGTGACAAGTTATCGAAATCATCCATTTTTATAATAATAATATAACAATGTCGTTTACTTGTAATAAAGTCAAACATCAAATAAATAAAATACTGTCACAAAATGCTTGATTACAGTAACACACACAGATCACAAGTGGAACAGTCATGTCGCATGACCGAAATCTATTGCTTGTGCATGTGTTCCATTGTGTGTCGATACAAAAGTCCCATTAGCAAGTATCGTTCGAACATATGTGCGTGACCGAACTCCCTCTATTCTTGCACCTGCTATTAGCAAATACCACTTGAAGCCACTTCGTTCTACTCGACGATACTTATTTTTTGTCTAATCGGTTCTCCTGTCTACTTATCCTCACTTTCTCTTTTTTTCTAATGCACAACTTTTTCAAAATACGTGAATTTAATTATTTTCATTATTTTTCTTATTGTATTGATACATTTAATATGTTTGAGAACACACTAAGAAGTTTGTATAAGGTATAACATTGACAGAAAGAATGGAGGTATTTTTCATGAGAATTGTAATACAAAGACTTTGAAATTTTGAGATTTGGAAAATTGTATGTTCGAGATTATGAATCTTAAGAATATAGGATTTAGAAATTTGGAAATATGTGCTTTTAGAAGTTGAAAAGTGTAAAAGTTCCCATCGTGACGTTTAATTATTAATTACGAAGATAGAAAATCGTAGATCAGATTTCTTCATTTCAAAATTAGTAAATCATCAAAGTTATTTTTCGATCCAGAACTTCGTTTAGTATCAACCATAAATATATCAAATTATGGACAAAGACTCTTCTTTTCAAAATAATAGACAAAGTTATTCTTCAACTTCCCTGTAAAACATTTCATCCCGAATTACATTTCATTCCACGCCCTCCTTCCTCAATTATCCCAAAGTTGAGTTAATTCGATTCCGTCGAAGGTATAACCGAATCGCCATAAAAAGCCACCGATTAAGTCCAGTTTGAGAAACGCCGAAGGAATAGCAAATCGGAAGGACTAATTTGGAAAAGAACATCGATACCTCTTCGTGGAGTTCCTTCGATGGACTGTTGTCTTCGGTTGCGCTCCATAATTTTCAATTTGTGCAAATTAACGTTCCTGTTCTCCGCGCGTCTCGCGCGTGAAGCACGATAAATAAGGGAAGCAAGCGACTAGTAAATATAAATCAGGAGTGATTGGATGTAAGTGGGGAGCGTTATGTGTCCCCAGTGTCCCCTGTGTGGGATCGTCCGCGGCTGTTCTATGGTTGTGGGCCACACGTACACGCGAAAACGTAGGTGAACAGTTCGTGAGACGATGCACTATCCACGTACTTTCGTCACCGATGGGACCTGGCTACTACCCCGTTTACCTCGCATCGATGTTCCTCCACATCAGGGACCCTCCTGCTGCAATGTGACCGACTTGCGTCTGTAATATATTATACAGGGTCCGGTCGAATAACATGTAAAAGTAGACATGTAATTCCTTATGGAAAAATAAGAAGAAATATAGCAGGTTCGATTTATAAATAGCCCTTCCAGCAAATCATGCCTAAAGAATTTTTTAAAATTCAAAATCTATAGATTTGACAATCAGAAATTCGCAGATTAAAAAATTCAGAGATACGAATTTCATGGTAAATTAAATTAGGAGACTTTCAAATTGTCATCCTGAAAGACTTTCCGTCAGTATCCCCAAGTGCATCTCTACGCACCACATTCTTGCGAACGCATTACTTTCATTAACAAATTAAGAGGCATCAGAAAAGGGATGTTGCAGGGAAATTTGAAAAAGTGGCATGTGCGTCAAGTGGATGGCGTGGTTTGGTATAGCGGTAGTAAGGCGATAATTAACGTCAGGACTGTTTGACAGACTGGGCTCGGTTTGATATGCATGTATTGGGGTGACGTACAGTGCCAGAAGGGATGCCCGCGTATTCGTGCATTACTGTTCGTATGGGGGTAGCAGACCACGAGATTGCATAATCGATATCTTACCTACACCTGTGCCACTCACAAGTGCGCACCTGTGTACAGGGTAGAAAGGTGAACGTGTTTGAAAAAGGTCATCCGTGGATGCTTATCGTCGGTATATTTATGTACCCTTGTGTGGGGCCAAATTGATCATTTCACCTTCAGTTTTCCTTTTTTGGTTGCGTGTGTTGTGTCGGAAATGTGGACTTCCGAAAAGCAAATATAATCGGAAATTGAGTTACACACCTTGTTGCTATTTTTGTTGATGTTAGATGTGAATGCAGCTCAAAATAGGTGTCGTTAGTGAAGTAATGTGTCACATCTGTGGTCACTTAGTGTTCCATTAATATTCGGGTAATGCACTAGTTTTGTATACAAAGGATTTATCATACTGCTCATTTTATGCAAACATCAGTTATTGTAGATTGAAAAGACAGAAATAATTTCTTTCGAAGCATAACATTTCGATGTGTAATATATTTTGAACAATATACTACCACATTTAACTTTCTGAATATTTCTCTTCACAAAGTAATGTACTTTTTTTGTAAAGATTTATGAATGTTGATAAAGGTGGAGATTATAGTTGGTTCATTGGAAATGGAGAATCTTTAACGGTGGATCTACAGCTTCTTTTCTAGGAAATGCATGTTTTAGTAGGATACATGAAAAAATGAACTTAAATGGTGATCGACCAATACGCATTTCGTTATTTTAGGACGATAGAAAATTAGGTTTCGTAAATGGAATTTTGAATGTGACCTCGTTAAACGAACTTCCCAATCTCCCATGTGTTTCGTTCCAGAGAAGTTGGTATTGTTTAACATGTACAATGTTACCGGAACTGGAGTTTAATAAAAAGAAACTTATTTTGAAATTAAAATTATCCATAAGTATTAAAATATTCGACAAAGAGTATTATCTTCATTGTTATAAAAATAAAAATGAGAAGACTAGTAATAATAGTAAATAATAATTGAATAAGAGATGGTGAATAATTTTTAAAGAAGTATTAAAATTTTATAAGAATTCATCGTTGATTTTCCACTTCCGTCTAAAATAAACTTATGAAACAATTTCATTTCTGTCGCAACTGAGAATCGTCGTATTATATCTGACGTTTATGCAATATACACCGTTTACTCTTTCGAAATAGTGAATCTAACGATAGGAGCGATGCAAACTGACTGCATGCTTCCTCGGTAAATAGAAATTCCAAAAATTTCGTACTCGACAGAAGCTCTTACATGTCTGGCGCGTATGCAATATGAATAGAGTATACTTGTACAAAGTAGTTCTAACCAAAGGAACGGTATAACCTGACGTCATTCGGTGTACACAGGGTTGCAACGATTCTCTGCTAGGCCAAGTAGAAACGTACAGCTTATTCAAATATTGAATTACGCGAAAATTCTGGAAATCAGGCTACAGGCTACAGGATATCTGTGTAGAATAGTAACTCTTTGTAGAAAGGTTGGTTATTACACAAGGGAAGCACTGTTCAAATTCCAGCTAATTAACAAAGCAGGTTCTACGCGACTTAATTTGCTCATCTGTGTCTGTTACAATAGCTTGCACGTTTCTCCAGGAAAATACAAGGAAATCTTCAATATTGTAATGGATGAAATATTTTGTGAGTGGTAACTTCATGGTTTTGTAGCATACTGACACGCTGTCGAAGATTGATACGAATCTTATTTCTTCGTTGATATATTTTGCTATTACCATATGTGTATATGGTAGATATACATTATGTGGATAACTTACTATATTTAATTTACGATGTGTAATTCGATCAATTGTAAATCTGCGAAATTACAGTACACTTGTAAATACAATTCATTACATGTTTTTAATACACTAAATGAAAACATTTTGAAATTCAAATAAATTTGAAATGAAACATTTTTAGCCACATTTTAAATTAAATGAAATTCTTTATTTCGCAATTAGTAGATTTAGACAATAGAAAATTTTAAGAATTGAGAAATTGTATGATTTCGATATTTGACAATTTTTAAACGTAGGAATATGAGAAGTTAAAAATTAAAAAATTTAAAAACATTAAATAAACTTTCTAATCTGAAAATGAAAAGTTCAAAGTTTAAGATAATTTCGTAAAATTTCTTTCTGCAAAAATAAGCTTACACAGCTCTGAACGTTACGAGACCCTTAACCTTTTATTCAAAATTAATCAGTCACTAATATTCCACAATTGCATAGAAACAATGAGATTTATCTGCACCCCATTCTTCACTTCAAGCTCATTCAAGCTTAGTCAATTCAATTCTACGTAAACCTCAATTACTAAATATAAATTTCGAGATTGCATATTCAAAAATACCATAGCTTTTCAGCTGTAAGATTATACAATAATTCCATAATCATAATTTTATTACCGTTCATTCTAAAATTGCAATTTCCCGGAACGACACATAACCTCAAAACGTGTTCATTTTTAATTATAAGAAACTATCAAAATGAAAATATGAGAAACATTATTTTGTATAAGAATGTGGATATCAAATATACAAACAAAATTAGATAGGCTAGATTTCTTAAACGATCCGTATTCTAAGCTCAATTATTTATGCATAAAATGGCTCCGTTTTGCCGCTGCGTCGGAAAGAATAAGACGTTCTATATAAAGATATAATACTCGGTATGAAATCGAGTTAGATTGAATTGGAATTCAATCAGACGGATCCATAAAATGTATATATAGTACTGTTTAAAAATGCATGGTTATGTCTGCGTTTCTTTCGAGACAGTCTGAATGTTACAGTCACAACAATAGCCTCGAAAATAATTAATTTACAATTGAACCTCGATCTCATTGCTGTTTCACGTTAACCTGAATTCGAAATCAGTAAATACGAAAGAAAATTACTATGTTCAAATAATTTGCGAATATTGCAATGGTTTCCAAAAACGAAAGGAACAAACAATTCGTTTGTGGACTTTGTTATTATGTGTGTATAATTACAAACGCTGTTGACGGAAGAATAATAAGATATTTATACAAGATATATTAATTTCGTTATTCAATTATTACAATTCATTGCAGAAATACAATGTACGAGCGTATACAGACCTAGCATAATAAAATGGTAACGAACAATTGTTTTGAATATTTAGAATTAATTGCGTTTAATGCGTTTTATTAAACTCGATTACGAAGCACGAAATGCTTTCAAATATATCGATTTTCATCGAAACTCGCGTGTATATGATCCGTGTGATTACCATATTATGGAATGGTACTTTGTGGAAATAAAATATTTCAATTGTTAAAATGTTTTTATTGAAATTCTGAAAGTGTTGAATGTTGTTGGATTTTATATAGGTATTTTGTATAGGATACTATGCATTTATACTGCTTTTAAATATTATGGAGCTATTTATAATCGGGACAACGTTATTATAATACAGAACAAGTGTACACATTTCAAGATTTGGAAATTGGTAAATTTATGAATTTGAGGGTTGGTAAATTTGAGAGTTGGTAAATCTGAAGAGTTTTAAATTTGAGAGCTGGTAGATTTGTGAGCTGGTAAATTTGTGAGTTGGTAAATTTGAGAGTTGGTAAATTTGAGAATTTGGAAATTTGTGAGTCAGTAAATTTGAGAATTTGGAAATTTGTAAATTGGTAAATTTGAGAATTTATAAACTTGAGAGTTGGTGAATTTGAGAATTCATAAATTTGAGAGTTGGTAAATTTGAGAATTTATAAACTTGAGAGTTGGTAAATTTGAGAATTTATAAACTTGAGAGTTGGTAAATTTGAGAATTTAAAAACTTGAGTTTTGGTAAATTTAAGAATCCATAAATTTGAAAATTTGTAAAGTTAAAAATTTGTTCCTACAAAGTCCCTAAACCCCCACCTAACTAATCAGCAATAATTATTAAAATCTCAATAAACAATTTAATCCAAAAATAGAAAACCACTTCCAAAAATTCACCATCCAATTCTAAAAATATAAATCCAAAATGACGACACAGTCTCCACCAAGAAAGTAAAAATAAGACTTAGAGTGAACATAACAAAGTTGACGGTAAAGATTACATTTAATTTCTACCAATTTGTATAGACGATAAACTTCAGTATTTCATGAAGAAAAGACGTTTTCTTTCAATGGTTAATGTCTGATGACGTGGTAAATGTGGCAGAATAATCGATACACGTCGCCGTCGTGTCTCTCAAGAGTCGTTACACTTATCGATGCTACATTTTCCGAGCGACATTTAGTTCATCTATTCGGCTACAATTAAACTGCTTTTTTCTTTCTTCGAAAGGTTGCTGATTGATTGTTTATCTTCAAAAAAATCGTCGTTTCTCTTCAAATATACAATCAGAAATCTTATTTTATGATAGCGATACTGAAAGCATAGAATTCGCTATCACGTACATTAACTATGTTTTATCATGATGGATAGCACTACAGATTTATTCTCTGTAAAAAATATGGTTACTATGATTTTTTAGAAAGTACCATAAAGACTTCATAAAATGGAGGAAGATCTTCCACTTCAATTTTTCGTTATAAAATTTGATTTATTATTGCAACTGCTCCGCAAGTTCGTTGAAAATTGAGGTAATATATTAACTTATTACGAACTTTTTTGGAAAATTATAAAGTGTTGCGTAATAATCAAAATGTAGCACCAATGTCACAAGAAAATAATATAATATAATAATATGAATAATGTCGGTAATAATACAATACATTATCAATAATATCAATAATAATTTAATACAATATCAATAATATCGAAATAATCAAAATAATCCGTGAAATACTTTCGAGTGTGAAGTCAAATATTTCATACGCAAGATTAAGAAGTCTGACTAATTATTGACTTTCTTCACGCGGTATTCTACTACTTTCTATTTTCCTCGCCATGCGTCGAGCACAGTGAAAATAAATATGCAACTCCATGTTTAAAAAATGCATTTGTGCCTCGTTTCTGGTTTAATCGAATTGAATATTTGTTTTTACAATGTATAAGGTGTTACCTCTGACGCGACAGTATTTTTCACCCACGTGTACGGAAAAAGGTTTAAAACTGACGATTCAGGGTATGACGTATATAACAGATATCAGTAAAAGGAATTTCAAAATTTTTTGGCGAAGTCGAGGTTATCTAAAATTGTTTGAATAGGAACATAAAGCAAAAAAAGTATTCCTGTTTGTAAAAATCAAGGTGACCTCAATTTCACTGGGAAAACAAGCTCTTTTGGATTTGCCTTTTTACTTATATCTTTTGTAGTATACTTTGCAAACGTAAACTTTTTTATCGGATAGCTACAAGTGCGTTAAAAATAGCATCGCGTTAGAGATAATACTAGAGATTTGTATATAAACTTGTATAGTATAAATCTGTATATTATATGATATTGTATTGAACTTCATAATATTTTATAATATTCTATACATATACTTTATAATGTTTTGTAATGTTGTATACATATTGAACTTTATAATGCTTTATAATATTGTATACATACATATATATTGTGTTGTATTATATTTTCTAATATTGTACATTTACTGTATTGTATAATATTATAAATATATACTGTACTGTACAATATTGTGTATACACATATATATATTCAATATTGTGTATATAATATACTGTATTACATTAGTTAATTTTCATATTGTATTGTATTATACTTATCAGTATCGCATATTTATTAAACTATATACATATAACATTGTAAATATCTATCCTGTATACCATCCTGTATAATATTGTACACACACATTATACTCTATAATACATGTATTGTACATCACTGGAAAAAATGCAGTTATCCTACAAAAGATACGACAAATCATTAGGAGATAGATACTATTCTTATCAAGCAAAAGATACATAACAGTGAACGCGTGAAACGACGGTCATCGAAACATGAATAATTACTAACCGTTCGATGAATTCGTAATGCGGAGCTGTATTAATTATCATAGATAATTAACACCATAAATACGACACACGTTTCACGTTTACGAACAATTAACTTTGTTAGCTAGTTAACGATCGTCACGCGATCGACTCTGCATGAAGCTTTATGACCACTCAATGCCTATTAGGATTTTCCGGACGCATTTCGTCGAATAGCGAAATCAATCATTTATGTCGAAAATATTACGTTTTATCATGGCAAATGATCGATTTTGAAATATGAAATTATCATAGCAGAAATGTGACAGATTCTAATAATTATGTTATACATTTTAGTTTATTTGATGAGTAGCTTTGGAATAAGGTGTTCTCAGTTAAATGTAGAAATCACTATTCAGTGCTAGTTTATTACAGCGACATAATTTTGCAAATATTTCCAAATTTCCTAATCTTCAATTCTTAGATTTTGATACATTCACATATTCACTCAGGTTTTAATATACTAACGCATTCTAAAATCCTCAAATTCGCAAATGACTTAAACCTTAAATTACCAATTCCAACTCTTAAATTCTGAGATTCCTCAATTCCAAATCCTGAAGCTCAAAACCTTCCAAATTCTCATATTTTCTGAAATTCTCAAACTTTCAAATATTATCAATGTAATGAAAATATTTCTCCTGTGTCGCCAATTAAGTTTACTAAATATGAAATTTTTTTTTTGCGTGTAATTTGAATCCCCACTGAGAATTTCAATGGAACCTCAAGTACAAATCACAGCAATGTTACCTCACAAATCCGACACGAACAGCAGACTTCATACTAAACATGAAAAAATCTTCCTCAACATTCAAATCAACACTTATTCGCAGTATTCGAATTTACTGCAAAAAAACACGAGAGCAAATAAATCCGGTGTCTGGAGTACAGATTGAGCGAAAAGAGGGCGGTTGTTGCACGAACGAAAAAAGGTGGAGAAATAAAAGAGACGCAAGGATGATGGGAAAGATAGCCAAAAAATCGTAGGAAGGAGCGATTACATCGGATTCACGTTACCGGCCGTAACAGTACGGCTGTAATCTCATCTAGGCACTCAGCTCGTAGCGACGGTTTTTATCCTATTACGTCACATGAATAAACTAAAGACTATGGCGGTCCGCGACATAGCAGAGGAAAAAGATCGTGATGGGGTGAGCCAGTCGGTTCGACGTGTGCCATCGTTTCAAGCTTCATGGAGGGACGCGGAATCAGTCTGCAGAGAGATTCGTGTTGCGGATGGATACGTTCGGTAGAGTGAGGAACCTGTCAGAAGATGCGAAAGAAGAAGAAAAGAGGAACACGACATGAGCTCCGATTGATTCTGTTTAGATGCTACTTCTCGGTTACGTCGTGAAACGAGCATCTCCAACGACACAGATAACCGAACCAGGTGTATATTTCCCTTCGATTTGACCAACGATCATTTATGGAAGGGTTATCAAAGTTTGAGGGAAAGTTTAGCGTCTTTTCGCAATTTTTTCAAACCTTCGATCCCTTTACCTTCGATGGGGAAAAAGTATCTGATACGGTTCTCTTAAGTTTCAGTTTAACAGAAACTGTGATTTAATAGATTTATGAAATTGGATTTATGATTTTCAAAATTTCCAATTCTCAAATTTTCTAAATTCCAAATTCTCCAATTTCCAAATTTTTCAATTTCCAAATTTTTCAATTTCCAAATTTTTCAATTTCCAAATTTTTCAATTTTCAAATTTTCCAATTGCCAAACTTTCAATTTCCACATTTTCCAATTTCCAAACTTTCCAATTTCCAAATTTTCCAATTTCTAAATTTTCCAATTTCCAAGTTTTCCAATTTCCAAAGTTTCCAATTTCCAAATTTTCCAATTGCCAAATTTTTAATTTCCAAATTTTCCAACTTCCAAACTTTCCAATTTCCAAATTTTCCAATTTCCAAGTTTTCCAATTTCCAAAGTTTCCAATTTCCAAATTTTCCAATTGCCAAATTTTCCAACTTCCAAACTTTCCAATTTCCAAATTTTCCAATTTCTAAATTTTCCAATGTCCAAACTTTCCAATTTCCAAAATTTCCAATTTCTAAAGTTTCTAATTTCCAAAGTTTCTAATTTCTAAAATTTCCAATTTCTAAAGTTTCCAATTTCCAAAGTTTCCAATTTCCAAATTTTCCAAATTCCAAACTTTCCAATTTCCAAACTTTCATAATTTCCAATTTGCATATCTCCTATTTCCCATAATCCCAAATTCTCAAATCCCTAATTTCTCAAAACCCCAATTTCACAGATCCCTAATTTTCCAAAACCCCAATTTCACAGATCCCTAATTTCCCAAATCCCTTCTTTTTCAAATCCCCAAATTTTCAAAATGCTTAATTCTGAAAATCAGAGATCAAATTACGTTAGGTTACGTTTGACAAAATCAGATTAAGTTAGATCATCGTCGGTTCAATTTCATGTATAATATTTTAAGTACAATATTTAAATACAATTTTAAATGCAATTTCAAACACATTTCCGAATCATTTTTTGAAATAAGAGGATCCACTTGAAAATAGATATAAATTAATATACGACCCAGATGCACTTCATAACAAACCATGTTAAAATATTCTCACGCAATAACATGAAGTATATAAAGAGAGTAACTAAATGTAATTACCATATCTTAAAATGGCCCAATGAAATGTCAAACCAATTCAGGGTATAAACTCTTACATGCTGTTTTTAAGCGAATTAGGAGATCAACACAAATTGGGGTGAGCGTGGATAAAAATAATGGAGTGATAATAGTAACGTGTCCTTTCTCCGCTTTCACAAACATTTTTAGATATTTCTGTCATAGTTGCATGTGCGTAATATCTGTGCTATAATATGGATCGCATACAGTAATTAGACTAAATTGGTCATTCAAATTACACGCATAAATTTTTACCATTTTAACTTTCTTGTTGATGTCTGTATTCAAACCATTGGTGTTAAATCACTTGTCAAAATGTTCTTAGATAATATCTGTAATCTGTAATCTGTTCTTACATAATAAGATTCTAGAGTTAATTTTAATAAATCGAGTGCAGTTTGTAGTTATTCTTCTGCTTTGTAAAACGCGGTTGGGGACAAAAATAGAAAGCAAAAAAATTGAAAAATCTGTACTAAGGGTGATTATATACGTCACAGTAATCAGAAATATATAAATAAACCGCATATACGAAACAAAATAAATGCTCGAAGCTAAGCCTACTTTTCGTTATTTAAATATGCGAGTATTGTTTCTTTCTTTATAATATAATTTTATTTAAAAATTTCTTTACTTTAAAATATAATTTTATTTAAAAATTTCTTTACTTTATCCGTTATAATAAAAATCCTATTTTTCGTTAGAAAGAATATAATTAATTAAATAAATTTCGAATATTTTATTTTGATCAAGTATGCATAATGTTCAAAGAATTTCACTGAATAAACTTGCTTCGATTTTCCCTGCTTTATAACAGAATATGTATCTCATTGCCAGATACATAAGTTAGAGAATATGTACTGAAAATATGGCGCACTGAGTACAACATAAGCTTCCATTAGTTAAGACTAAGTGTAGGAGGGAAAGAATATCTAGGTTAAGCTCTTCAGACTCTTTCCAGACTGTTTTTAAACTCTCCCTAGGTTCTTTCTTCGTACTCAAAGTTTCCCTAGACTGTTCTTACATTGACGCTAGATTTCCTCTATTCTTTGTACATTTTTCTAATAACTACAAACTAAAATTGCCAAACAATTTTTCTATAACTATTGTCAATTTAAAAACAACCATTTAGCTTGCAAATATTCTAAAAATTAATATTTTGAAATGATAAAGTTTAAAAACTTAGACGCATTATTAAAAAGTTTCAAAGTCATAAGGTTAAAAATTTCAAAGTTGAACAAATTTGAGGTTCTAAAATTTCAAAGTTGAAAAAGTTTGAGGTTAAATTCCAAAATACGAGAATTTAATTTAAAATGGAAATGTTCACTTCACTACTTTATATTGTTTGTAAAAATGTTGTGTTTTCATCATGCAATAAATATTATTTTTAGCTTCAGAAGTTTAAACGTTCATGATGTAAAAAGAGCTTATAATAACAGATATTTAATAACAAAGAATTTAACATTTAATAATATACATAATAAACAATTTATAAGCAGCAAGGTGTAATAACTACATGTAACAATAAGTAACGTAAATAATCTTTTTAAAGAAATTCTTAAAAATATTTTGCCTTTCCAGTAACAAAGAAATTACATATAAAAGTGTCCTCTGCATCAAATAAAAATGGTAAACATAGAAAACAGTACAGTAAGCGTCGGTAAGATAAACGATGGGTACACGTAACGTGTAATATATGTGACAGAGAAAACTTTTGTCCAACGCAAATGTATGTTTTTATAGCCGTCTCAGCATCTAAATGTATCGGAATACAGCAGCCGCAAATCTTCATGTATAATGTAGCATTCTTTGCAAACTTTAATCGCAGTCTTTTGTGTTGCTACCCCAACAGATTTCTTACTGACATACGATACAATAAAAATGAATAATATGGTGGAAAGTTGAGTCAAGTTGTAAGTGTAATAATAATAATTAACGGTTACTATTATTTCATTGTTTTTGATCTTTGATTGTCGATGTCATTTTTTCTTGTATTAATAATTAGATGGGTCTGTTGTAGTGAATTTAAAAAATTTGAGAATATCGAAGTTCCAAATTTGCAAGTTGTCAAATTTCCAAATTTTTCAATTTCCAAATTTTTCAATTTCTAAATTTTTCAATTTCCAAATTTTCCAATTTCCAAATTTTCCAATTTCCAAATTACCCAATTTCTAAATTTTTCAATTTCCAAATGCTCCAATTTCCAAATTTTCCAATTTCCAAATTTTTCAATTTCCAAATTTTTCAATTTCCAAATTTTCCAATTTCCAAATTACCCCATTTCCAAATTTTCCAATTTCCAAATTTTTCAATTTCCAAATTTTCCAATTTCCAAATTACCCAATTTCTAAATTTTTCAATTTCCAAATGCTCCAACTTCCAAATTTTCCAATTTCCAAATTTCTAAATTTTCCAATTTGCATATAACCTATTTCCCACAATCCCAAATTCTCAAATCCCTAATTTCCCAAAACCCCAATTTCACAGATCCCTAATTTCCCAAGTCCCCAATTTCTCAAATCCCCAAATCCCCAAATCCCGAAATTTCCAAATTGCCTACTTCTAAAAATCAGTACTTCCCAAATTCCCAAATATCGAAATTTTTAAACTTGAAAACTATGGTTTTACAATTGCAATTCTACCGACCTATCGACACGCAATCAGCACCTTTATACAATTTCTATCTACAAAAATATAATTTGCAAACATCCCACTTACAACGTTAATATCTCTATTTATAGCACCCTGTGTATTCCTCCACATTATTGCCAATTTTCTTCAAAAGTATAGTACCCCTTCATAAACAAAATCATCAATACATTTGTAATAAACATTGCATTCTATTTATTGTAAATTTCTAAAATCTGTTCTGAATATTTGTAAATGTACTTTATGCTTTTTAAACGTATGTATTTATATGCCTCTTTGTTGCAACTCTTTCTCTAACTCAGTACGAAAACAAAGAATGGCGTGTGAGAAGTTTCCCACATTTTCCTATAGTTTAAACCTGTCTCTTATCGTATGATAGTTTTCCTATAGTTTAAACCTGTTTCTGGTCATATAATAGCTGTCACGTGTTTTTTGTCCATGACAGAATTATTTGTTGATATACAACAGTTTAAAGAAAACATCAAGAAATATTGGGTAACATATTCATCTCCACAGTGGAATTGTAATGTATATGGTCAGACATACTATAATACGGTTCATTAAAAATGCAGTAGGTTAATTTTTCAATTTTTTAATTTATTAAAATATACGTGCGATGTAATATTAAAGGCACTAAGAATTTCGGTTGCTTTTTCTTTACATAATTAATTTAATTAAATCTATAGCGTCGGTCACCGGTAGCGAACATAGTAGTCAATGTGTTAATGGACTTTTTGCAATTAAAATATTAATTTGTAACTAATGGAGTCTGTAAGTTGGGAAATAATGTAGAAAAATGATTGTTGTATAAAATTACACTTCAAGAAAATTTAAAGTACTTGAATTTCTAGTATAAATTTTAAATTTGCACAAACTTTTTTTGAGTACACATTATCTTTCTCTTAAATGAAAATTTTATGGTAGATGCTGCTTAATTAAATATTAATTAAAAATAAGTCTATTTTCCATGCATTAACTTTCCGTGGCATGAATTTATTAATTCTGGAAAAAATATGTTTCTCAATTTTAAAATAGTAAGAAGAAACTAACAATAAATAAGTATTAATCTGTATTACAAGCTTGTATTGTAAAATTATGTAACCATAATTTGCAATATTGTACCGGTAAATGCACTGTTGTCAAAAACGAGAAAAGATGTTTTAATAATTTTTTATTAAATGAAAAAGATGTTTTAATAATAGTAATTAATTTATGTTTGTATACATGAATTGCACAGCGTATGTGCAACACAATGCAACAAAGGGTTTCATAAAAGTTTCCGTCGCCATTTTTAAATACTTAAAATTCAGATTACCTTGTTTCACCGATCTATTAATCGCAAGAATGTTAACAATTCCAATCATGTGTTTATGTAAAATAGTATTAAATCTCATTCCACTGTGGATACCAATATGACACTACTTCTTTTTCTACATAACAATATTTAAGTTACAATGAACTTACTTCAAAATATCAACGTCATTAAAAATATAACACCAAACAAATCTCTGAAGAAATTATTTAAGATACTCAAACAGCTACTTGCAGTTACGTGCTTAATTACTTTATTAGCTACGTAGTGCATAGAACACAGATTCCATGACAGGAAACATATTTAATAGAGAACTAAATAATTATCTGTGAAATACAAAAGTCATGGGGAGCACTTCACCAACTGATATCACAATACTTCTACTTTTCTGTGTGACAAACAAATCACGAAAGCGACGGCAACTTATGCTAACACCTTATAATCATAAGAACGTCCGTAACGTTAATATTTTACTTGTTCTTTACTTCTAGTTACATATTCATTCAGAGTTTTCCTAATGAAATTAGCAAACTTATCCACTAGTAACAAAAGATTCTACAAACACAAATTAAAACAATCACTACACCATCGTTAAAATTTAACCAAGGTACTTCTGACCCTCCCCGTTTTACGTCTAATTATTTTCACGGTAACCTTAACCACGAAAGGAACAATGATGATTCACCGTAAAATTCATAATGTAACAATAAAAGGGAGTGCAGTAATAAAAATATAAAAAGAGTACACAGCAACAAATACCCCCTTTATCTCCGAATTTTCGGATAACGAATCGTCGATTGGGTTCAGAATAACAAAGCAAGGTAATCGCGAGTGGAAGAAAATTTCACTGTAAACTTCATCATATAACAATAAAAGAAAGTTATACAATAATAGAAGTGTAAAAAGAGTCACTACACAGCAACGAATACAAACCCCCGTGTCTTCGAATTTTCAGATAACGAATTGCCGATTAGGTTCAGAATAGCAAAGCAAGGTAATCGTGAGTGGAAGAAAATTTCACCGTAAACTTCATCATATAACAATAAAAGAAAGTTATGCAATAATAGAAGTGTAAAAAGAGTCACTATGCAGCAACGAATACAAACCCCCTTGTCTTCGAATTTTCGGATAACGAATTGCCGATTAGGTTCAGAATAGCAAAGCAAGGTAATCGCGAGTGGAAGAAAATTTCACCGTAAACTTGATCATATACTAATAAAAGAAAGTTATACAATAATAGAAGTGTAAAAAGAGTCACTATGCAGCAACGAATACAAACCCCCTTGTCTTCGAATTTTCGGATAACGAATTGCCGATTAGGTTCAGAATAGCAAAGCAAGGTAATCGCGAGTGGAAGAAAATGGTGATTACTCACCGTAGGATTCGGCATACAGCGTCGTGGGGGTGGCGGCATGGGATCTGGAGCAGCACGATAAGGCGGCGGCGAATATCGTCCCGAAGGGAAACAGCCCGGGGCAGTGATGGGTGCCCCGTGGAGTCCCTTGCTCCCCATCATCTTATCCGGTGAGTACATCATCTTGCAGCCAGTTAAGTCTAAGCTGAGGGGCTTAGACCTAAACCAGTCGAGAACCGGCACCCTCAAACGAAACGATACCAGTTACGGCAACCGCGCTTCTTCTTCTTCACATCAGTATTCGTATCAGTTCGCATCTGTATAACAGGTATTCGGTATGTCCTCACTAGCTTAGAAAAGTACTTTCACCTTCACTTTCATCAAATCGCTGGAACTAAGAACGCCGATACACCAACGGGATAGTAACGTACCCGTGGCAGAAGTATCTTTGCACACTTTTCTGTTACGAGCCACCACTCATCTTATCATCTCACCGTGGTCGATCAATTCAGTCCGTTCGGTTACGATCGATCCAGGATAACGTGGATCCTTACATCTTGAACGCGTCTCGCGTGTTTGAATCGGGTTAATAATGTCGATCGAACATTTCGATTCGTTCCAACGAATCCAGCGACCTCGCACTTCACAAGAGAAAACGAGACACAGAGAAAGAGAGAAAGACAGAGAAAGAGACAGACAGAGAGAAAGCGAGAGAGAGAGGGGGAGGGATGGGGTATAAGAAAGAGAGAGTACAGCACCGGTGTTCGTCGATATGAATAAATGATTGCCTATTGAGGAGCAGCTGATTCGAAAGAAGTCCACGGGTGCCGAATAACTTCCAGAGAGTAGAAACAACGTTGGTCGATTCGCACAGAGATGATCACCATTCACGAAATGAAGAAACGGTAAAATTCGAAACCATAAATTGTCCACTGTTCGAAGTGTTGTGATTAACCACGTAGAACCGTGCGCGGATGTTGTCCTGAAGCTCTGCACTTTTTGGCGCTGACTGGCCGCCGAAGAGTGGCCCGTAGATGAACTCTTCCACGAGGGATGGCGGGAGTAAGGGAAGAAGAGGGAAACAACGGAACAGGGGATGGTGGTGGTGATTCAGGAGATTTGCCGAGCGGCGCGTGCTCACAACCAGAGGGGTTGTTCGCCACAGGCTGAACCGGCAACAACCGGAACGAAGGGGTAGATCGTGCATAGGCGGAGTCTAGCATGGTCACGCTTGCGCCCCTAACGGTATACAGGTCGGCCATCTTTGGCATTGCCTTCGTGCTCGACATGGGTGTCTCTAACCGCGACCACCCGTTTGTCCATCCTTCCTGCATTCTACCCTCCCTCGTTTCCCTTTGACCATTCTGTCTCCTTTTCTCTCCATACACGCTCCAGTCCTTTGCGCTTTTTCTCCTCTCTTTTCCCCCTTTCATCCCCCGCCACAATGTTACACGCCCTTACCAACTACCTCACCGAACCACTCCTGTTCCTATCGAACCTTGCCCCGCGCAACCTTGTCTCGTCAAAGGTTCTCCTCGTATTGTCTACCTACTTTTCTTTCCTCGCGTCGTGCTTTTGTTCGACCACCGCGAAATCTCTCGCACGGTTCTCGTTGTTGGATTAGTAGTTACGTCGTAAACTGGTCGGCCACGATTGCCCTTCGGCTTAATACCAAGGTCGCTGCTACTGCTGCTCGTCATTTATCTTCGATTTGCCGCGAATCTACGGGACTCGCGGAATATTTTGCCTACCCTCCGCTTCTTCTGCGAACGCAATCAGCGGTTTCGATCGATTCACGATTTCGAGAATTCGTTTGATCGCGCAGTGGTTCAGTTTCCGGAAAACTACCGGTACTTGAGATTCGTTGTATTTTTACGGGGAGTCGTATGTTTATGTCCTTTCGTTGCTGAATTTTGACACGAGGTCAAACGAAGAAAATTTGATATGTACACGAAGGAGAGTGAAACGTTTCTTTCGTGTTAATTGTTTTACGACTTTATGATGTAGTCCTTGAATTTTTACCTGTTCTATGTAGATATATGTAATTAATGGCAATGATATGTAATTTATGGAGTAATTATGAAGTAAATTATATTATTAAAAATAGGTTAGAATGTCGTCTGATACATTTATTGTTTTAATGAAAAAGAATTGTATAATTTTCTTTATACAATACGGTCATTAAAATATGGGTTTGGATAACAAATATTAATTGCAGATGATAATTTATGTAAATAAATTTGAAAAAATAGTAAGTAAATAAATCTGTGAATCTTTCTGTTAATCCTTTGGTACAAAATATTGTTAAAAATTGTATGATTTTAAAATAATAAAAATATGAGTAAAATTAATCTTCTTACTATTGTACTGTTGTACCATTTTTGTCAATATACCATTTCACTATTTCGCAATTCATAAATAATTTACTTAAAATACTACTGACTTTAATTGAGCACTTTGAAAAAGAATCATTCGCAATTTCGGTCATTTTTTTATGTGCTCAGAATTACTATTTAGATTTAGAGTAAGAAGTTTTTAATAAAGCCTTAAATTAGGTTAGATTACGTTTAGGTTTATGAGAGTGCAATATATTTCAATAAATTTTCATAAATAATTAAATCTTTGCAATTATAATTAACCTAGTTACCCGTATCAAAGCACCATTTCCTTGCTATGACTAAATATGTATCGTAATTATTTTGTTTAGTAATAATTATTTTCATCTTCAACGACGAAATAAGTTTAATAATGTCATTGACATAGATATTTTGTGCGGTTTAATTTAAAGAAAAACCAATGCATATATTATTTAGGAGAGTAATTGATTTACTGATATTGTTGCTCGATTGTGATTAAGCCAGGTCGTTTCAAATAATTATTATTTAAAGCTCTCTTTTATGTCTCATCTGAATAATGGCTTTTTGAATATTTCACTAGCGACTAACAGTTATGTAAAAACATATTTTACGAATATTAAATAATCAACAATTACCATTGTTCGAAGTTGTAATAACAGCTGAAATACGGTTCTTAAAGTTGAATAATATTTGCGAAATGTACTTCGTTTCTTTATACATTAATCATTCATTATTACTAATAAAATGAATGTGAGAAAAATAATTAATTATATTTATAGTAACGTGTACATTCTTGAATTTATAATACATTTTATATATTAACAATCAATTTATTGAAATGAAAAATATTATGAAAATATCAGAAATATTTTTATAAAGTAATAAAGGTTGTATCATATATTGTCAATATTTATTTTTAAAAAAATTGTCTGCTTTTCGTTGAATATAAATTTTGATTGATTTTAAAATAAACAGTCATAAACAGGAATAACTGAATATCTGTTAAATAAATTCTATTTTATTAAAGTGCTTTTTAATCAATTTTACAGTTAATAATAAAACTACATAGAAATTAATTTTACATTGTATTATGTTAAACATTTACTGTTTAGAAGTTTGCATCTAAATTCTATCGTAACCTTATTATTTCTTGTAGAGCATTTTGAGAAATTTTGAAACAGTTGTGTGTCTTAGCGATTAACTGGGCCGCTACTTGATCGGTCATGTCTTCGTAGTAAGTGCAGATTTGTGTGAGCTATTTCATAATGAATTTTTAAGGTGTCATGGACCCTTCGTAACCCAGATCCCCTCTGTTACTCCCACAAGGCTCCAGGACTTTCGTCGATCCAATAAACGAATAAAGCCGTTTCACGCTATTCTTGACTCTCAGCTTCCGACTGACCGACACAAAAGTTGATTTTGACATTTTTTCTTCTTTTCATTCGAACAATACTTACTCTGTGGAAGTTTCCAATTGCAATAAATAACTGCCTTAAGAAACTGTAACAAAGATACGAAACAGTTATCATTAACTTGTTATACTTCATTTATATTTTTGTATAACGTTAATATAGTATTATGTTATTTTTGTTACAAATGTGATCAAAATTGCAATTGCAATACTTGTCACTAACTTCACGCTTAATGTTAAAAATAATAGCAAGTAGCGATCAGTTTGTGCTTCTTTAGTTGTTATGTACAGAAAATTATCCTAGTATTAAATATACAAGGTTTAATCTTCTATTACAAATGTTAAAATCTTCCATTGTAATATGGAATCATCTATCGAAGTTTAGGTACTTCGTTCAAAATTATTTTACACACAAATCTCAGAATACATTATTAAACGGAACAGTGTTATTACACATTTAAGAAATTAGTACCCCAAAGCAACACTGGCCCTCCTACACCTGTCAACTTACTAACTGTACCCAGTACATAACCACAAAATCTGTCCCATTCAGAAACTGCGTAAAAAGACTATATACCCATGTCTCTCAAGAGATTAATCAAGATTGTGATAAATCTCAAAATATATCAGAAGTGAGGTCAACATAAACGATTGGTTCTCACAGATGAAATACAGTCAAGTTTATTCAGAGAAGGAACGCGTTAGATAAAGTAGAAAACCGAGATATGAAGAGGATAGTAGAGGAGTCTACAAGTTTGATAGCCTTCTTCCGGAGGACGTTGAATGATTTTACAAAATGACAATCTTGCCCGTTCAAACTGTTCGTAAAAAGCAGTAGTAGCTACATTACAGATCAACATAAGCGATTGCACATAGATTAAGTAGAGTGAAGTTTATTTATCGGGCCAGGAGGGCAATCGTTCATTTCGTGAAGAAAGAAGGAAAGAAGAAGTGGTAATAGGAAGAGTAGCGGCGGCGGTGCGGTTTGCCCAAGCAGACGGGTCAGCGAAGAGAAGCGTAGAAGGCCAGGGCAACGGTACACGAGATGGAACACGTTAGATAGAGTAGGAAACCGTGAGATGGAGAGGACAGGAGAGAAGAGGGCTACGAGTTTGGCGGCAGTCGTTTTCCGAGGGATGTTGGGAGGAAGGTTCCCGCGGGGCCTGTGTTATCGCCTCGGCAGGATGACCAGCCCGCGGTATCAAATATTAAACCTACTTGCACCGGCAGCCTATCCTCAACAAGGTATCCAAACCTTCCCTCCGACCAGATCCACCACCCCCAGCTGCCCCTCGTCCTCGGTCCACCACCGGCTCACCACCGCTGTCTGCCATCAAAACCTACGCCTAGTAGGTTTACTGCCGCCTCTCGATCTCTTCGTTCCTTCCTCCGTGATGCTTAGGCTGTTTCTACGCCTTGCATCGCCTCCAACGACGGAACGCAGTAATCTTCCTCAACGGGCAATCGTTCCTTCTCGCTGGTAAATTGATTCCTGAGCTTAGAGAAGAATGCTAACAGGATTCTTGCGACTCCAACATGCTTCTATGATGACGGATGGATGCTGGAAACATTGATATCCGATAAAATTAAAATTCAAGTTTCTTGTTTCGTATCTTTGGATATAATTGTCTTTAGTTCTGATCTTAGGGATAGCGTAAATAGAGCGAGACTTTACTCGAGAGCGAGAAGAAATGCAGCTTAAGATTGTATGCGTGTGAAAACTTGAGTGATCTCAATTACCAATTCGGTTTAACCACGCAATGTGCACGTTATGGCTTAGTTAATCGACGGAACAGATATGCATGTATGAAAATATTTCTGGATGCGGGAAAAAGATGTGGTACTTTCATCATGTGTTACACTTTCTATCTTCTACTCTACGCTATCTCCTACTTCTAAATTTTTCTAATTTCTTATTATACAATAATTATCTGAATTTTTAATCTGAAAGTGCAAGATGTCCCATATATTTCGTGTACGAAATTTAGAAAGTTTCAAAATTTCAAATATCTGAGACACCAAATTACCAAATTAATGAATTCTTAAATTCGAAACTTCCTAAAAAGAATTTAAGGATTATGTCAATTGTAGAAAGAATGCAGAACATGTTACAGAGCAGGTATTCATTACAATGAAATGAATTGTATCATATGCACGTAATTATACCATAGTTACAGTTGTCAATTGCACATTGCAATTCGTAGTCTCTTATTAACGAAAGTAATAATTACACTAAAAAAATTGAACTGCACAGTTGTTCAAAACCGGGGTAAATGAAAGATAACCTAAAATTACGCGGTCGTGATATATCATTTTTCTAATTAACGTAATAAGTGTATTTGGCAGACTGTCAGAATAGAATGATACGTTGTACCCGTACGTATAACGAAGAAGGGTTCCAACTTCAACCTTAACACGCAACTAACGTTTCGTATTAGGGGTGTGCAGAAGAACATATATTATACATATGAATAACGCTATGATTTTTTGCAAAATTTTTACCGTGTTTTACTATTTTTTTGATATTGATAAATTGAAAGCAGATAATATCCATTAAAATATGTATGGATTTCAGGTCAAAAATTGATAATATTCGTTATTATTGCTTTCTCTATTTAAGTAATATAAAATAATTATCAGAGCAAGATGATGTGTTAAAATAAAATTATATATGTCCATAATAACTAGTAATACATATATGGCTGCTAATTAAACGTATAGATAATATTTGTTCAACAGACAACTGTATTTTATTTAACAGTTTAATTTTGAAAAATAGTAGCATTAAAATTTATTTTCTAATATTATAAATGTAATTGTAATTGTATATTTTTGTCATTTGTGTAATATATAATTGTATACTGATTGTGTTGCTATGTATATTATTATGTATATTATAAGTACCTTATTTTTCCATGAATATCCATTTCTTTGTGAACAAATAATCGCTTCCAGAATTGAACTTATTATGTCGCCCTTTAATGGAGTGATATTCTTCTCAAGCTTCATTGCAACTGCCTGTAAGTTCCAAACTGATTAAAAAGTCTTCCGACTTGTCATCTTAAAAGTTTATTTCCGCTAAAAGCGGATTTCAAAACTTGGTTTTTAAAGAAAGAAGACTTAACATATTTTAATGTATGATTTATACTCTTTTTAGTGTAAACTAATATTTTAATATTCAATGCTCACAACAAATCTTCCTTTTAAATTAGTAGATATTATTGATAATTACTTTATTCGTTTTTATACATCAAGTACCATAATTGTTATGAATTTGTATTTTTTTTAAATGAATTTTTTGTAAGCATCTTTTGATTGAATTATGTTTACAGTTATTTGGGAAATCTATGTTCTTTTTTATTCAGTACAAAGAATTATAAGATAAATGAGTCTAAGCCCGTGAGACCACATCATACCAGGTATTGATAAATATTTGACGTACAGATTGATACGTTCTATCAGTTATAGTTTTCTCGCCCTTCCTGCGAATTACATTCAACTATTATTTAAGAAGAAATCGAGGAAGAATTTGACGAGCTTTTGTAAATTCAGACTTCACGCTGCAACACGTTTATTTAAAAAGAGCAATAAAATCTAAAAAAAAGGTACTAAATTTAAGTATAAGGAATGATGACAATAAGGTTATAAAAATTTCTTCTTATAAAATAATACATGAGGAAATCATTGGTAAAATTTTCACATAGCAAAACTTCATAGTATTTTAATAAAAATCTTGCATCATAGCACATAGTATTGCAATATTTTGCAATTTCTAATATTTACTGGAAGCATCGTTGACAATTTTTTGGTGACAGTTTGTTGATCAATAATTCGAGTATCTGCAGATTTTAAAGACTGGACATTTGAAACTTCTCCATTTGAAAGTTTAAGAATTTGGAGGTCGAAGATTTGAAAATGTACGAATTTAGAATTTAGAAGTTTTGAAATTTAGACATTTGGAAATTTAGCAAAGCAGAAAAGTAGAAATATAGAAATGTGAGAATTTGGAACTTTGAAGAACTGCTGGTGCTAAGAAATGCTGATAATACTAAAAAATTAATGTCCCAATAGTCAATATTGGATTTCAATATGGCGCATTTAATTCCACTTCATTTAAGTGTCCGTCATCCTAAATCTTAATCTTCTTTTTCACTCACCTTTCCTTAAATATTTCCTACGGTGCACAAAAACAATTGAAAAGAATTAAATGCAACATACTTTGAAAACTTGCTACTATATGTACATGAAATGTCGCTACTGAACGTATACTGATATACAAAGTTTCCATTTTGTCCCAACCTCTATACGTTTATAAGAACACATCGCATACTACGTTAACAAAAAATGTACTATTATAAAAATCTCTTAATTACGTAACATTAATTATTTTCAAATTAAATTTCACTATACAAATTCGGTCAAAAACCGGTGATACCAATTACTCGATATTCGTTCTACTATCGATTCCGATTAGATGGTTCCTAACCAATATTACCCATTAACGAGTATCCCTACGTTTTTCCCCGCATGTCTTCCACCGAATTCGGGTTCGCAATTACACGAGCCAGAAGTTGCTTTACGCATCCGTAGAATCGATACACCGGTCGTTCACGTACGTACGTATAATCATCCGGGTGCCGTTGAAAATCTATGAAAACCCATGGCCAAGTTCCATCCCCGATATCGTGCAATATTAATAAACCGTACAAATCACCGTGGCTCAATTCCACGGTTAAATCCACGAGCATAGGCCATAGATTACAGCAATTGAGGCCGGAAAGGTGGGAGTAAGAGCGGGTCGGTTGTAGCCGGGCTGAAGTTGGGAATAAGGAGAAAAAGCATAGCAGGTTCGGAACACGAAAAGAATCCACGAGAGAAAACGGGAGGTGGAGTTAGATGTAAGGGGAGAGGCTGGAGAACACAAGGCCGCCACGAGGAAACGTAGGACCACGTTTCACCATAGAATACACACACGTAGAGGGTTCGAGGTACGATCACGTGTGCGGATCCACTAACACACCCTTGGCCGTGGTACATGGACCTTCTCGCTTTCACATGTACGATCACGCAGACAGGGATACGGTCACACCGACGCATAGATTGCATACTTATGCCAGCACTGTGCACATAAAGTTAGGGGCGGCGCGCGCTCTCCTTCGCTGCCGCACAAGAATAAGAAACACGGTAGCATACATAAACAAGGAGGTTGGGGATGCAGCAATTTAAAACGTACCCCGGAATTCCTCCCAACGGGGTCGTAGAGCGGCCCTCTATATTACGAATTCCTCCCTTCACCCTACCCTCCCGCGACGCGATCCCGACCTCTCCTTCACCGTTACCTTTGCTTCTTCCCTGTGTCCTCTTGCATCTTACTGGGGAATTTCGGTCGTATAAAGTGGGACTATGAGCAGAATGTGCCGTGTGTATTCGCGGCTACCTTTGCTACAAATCGAACTGTCTCTCGGTTGGGAAGTAGATTTTGATAGTGTGTGATCTGTTACCGCTTTCGGAGCAACGGAGATCGACCTAAGATCCCATACTACAGGAAAATAAACATGCAAAAAGTGTATACGAAAGAAAATAATATTTCTTGTGTATGCAGAAGAAAAAGAACCACGGAAAGTATACACGAAGGAAAATATTTCTTATGTATACAGGGCAAAAATAATTTTACTGGAAACTTATTTCTGTGTTAACCATTTTGATTTGTTGCTTAAGACTCACTCGAACAAGGTTCCGTAACAAGATGGTTTCATTGATTTATATTCGAGTGACCCAGAAACGTATATTCATGATCTTGAAGTAGTCAAAAATATTAAACAGCTTTGCAATTATTCAGAGAAATGTTTCACGATTAAGTGGTGAATAACTTGGAAATAAAAAACTGTTTCAAAGTAACGAACGTGGTAACTGATGTCATCTAGTGTTGATGTAGTGAACTATTGACCTTATGAGACCTCGCTGGAAACATCTTTTGACGGTTATAAATGATGATTATTACTTATTCAGCGTGCTCTCATACTGTTACCACCGTTAAGAAAGTTAGTATGCATTATTATCTTTTATGCTTGTTAATTAATCATTATGAACCACTTCTTCAGGTATCAGATTTAGGTGTACCATATTCAGACACATTATTATCAAATTTCAAGTAATGAGCTCTTGGTGTTTTTTACTGGTGTTGAGAAATTTCTTCTATTTTCATAAGTTGTGTTCGTGGATGTACCAACACTTTGCATACTGCCACAACATTCTGACATTCAAAATCTAGTGTTTGTTCTTTTATTGTATGTTTCCTATTAAATTAATTATTTTTGGAGTTTCTTCATAAATTTTAAGTAACAGTGTTGCTAATAAAATGCAGTACATTTTAATCTTCCAATGTATCCGAAAAAATCGTTACGTTACCGCAACCACCCTTCTACATGAACCTAATTCACCACCAAATGTCGTGAATTGCATCTAAAATCTCTTTGAAGATCATTGTAATCCTCTGAATAAAAAAAAAGGACAGGAAAATGCTCAGAACACTATAAAGTTGTACGAAAACCTCATCTTAAGAAAAAGATGATAATAATCGGTTCGATCGTTGTGACGACCGGAGCCAGCTGAACAAGCCGGAAAATACTGTTCGTCCGCGGAAGTTGAGCCAAAGTTCCGGCAGAATAGTTAATCACTTGCTTTCGTAAGTAACAACGCGTACCGTCGAAGTTTCGAGGACGAGGAGACTTAATCAGGCTAGGTTGAAAAGTTATCCCGACAGCGAAGTTTGAATCCTTCCGGGTTAATGCCTATTATGCAGATCAGCGCAGCCAATGCGCGGCTGAGTCAACTGACGTTAACAATGGAGAATTTGCAAGTTGCTTCATCGTTGTGAATCGGCCGAAACGATTGGGTGTTTGAACGGCGGTGTTGCCTCGGGCGGCTCTGTTTGCAGACATAAGGGAGTAACGTAGTCGGCCGCCTCTCGGCGAGTCAGGGGAGTTCAATTGGTGGCGGCAATCCTAGTAATGTACCCATGGGGCTCTGTCAAAGTGCTTTCTAGAAGAGAACGATGTTGCATTCAGCATTCGGAAAGTTCATTTTTGACGGAAGTGTCGCCCTGCACCGAAACCTGCTGCATATCTTCGGCAAAGCTGATACCGGGATTGGAGTCCCTTTGATTCCTCGTCATTTCGGTGTGCTTCACATGGGTAGATCTCGAGACGCGGACAGAGTCTTATCGTTACGATTATCAGGTTAAACTTATTCATTTTGTGAATTATACGAATAATGACTCGAGGGTCGAGCAGTTAAGATAATCACGGCTCTTCTATATTTAGCCAATGTAACACATCTATATAGAAGAGTAAAATATCTACTTTCAGATGAAGTAGAGTTATATTCGTGGAGAAAAAAATTAATTAAAATTTGTAGAAGCATGCCCTAGATATTAATTATTACTGAGCTATTAAATATGTTAAGTCCATTATTTTCATCGTTTAATAAATAGCATTAGATTGGTGCTTCTCTGAAATTAAAAGTAGTTTATTTATAATAAATTTGTCTTTGCCTCCTGAATTAATTTCAGTACGCAAAACTTTTCACTAGCATCTTACAACAAAGCGCTGGCATCAAAGACTTGCAGCAGAGCATCTTTTTGTGTATAATCCTCCTTCGCCATTTTGAAGAATTTATAGGAGATTAAAATGTAAGATAGGTAATTAAAAATGAATAGATTTCTAAATTATCAAAATTGTAATTTCCAATAAAAATAAATCGATATCCAAATTATTAATTTGCTGCAACCACTGCAGTCTTCAGACAGTTAACAGCAATTAAAGAATGTCTAAAATTCTATCTCAGAAACAATGAAGTTACACCAATGAAGAATACCAAATGTAATTGTTTCTTTATTGAAATGAAACTACCCGGAAGGGACGAGGGATTGAACGTAAGATAAAACAGCATAGTAGAATTTTATCAAAGAAGCGGACACATCCCCGATGGTTCTTCAGTCTTTTCACACCTCCATGCCCGGAGACTTAAGTTTAAAAACCGGTGGCTAAATAATGTATATCACAGCAGCAACAGCGGGCGATAAAACAGTTATAAAAACACCGGCAACTACGTTAAGATCAATTATTTAAGATGTACAGCTCCGTAAAGAGAGAGTCGAGCAGTCGTAAAGGGGGCGAAAGAAAGTAACGCTTCTAGGACGAACCGGAAGGGTAGGGAAGCCGAGGAGGCCATCGCGGGAGTTATAAAGGTTGCAGTTAAAAGTTACTTGAATTATCAAGGGGCTGACTGTTTCGAGACGATGGCAGCACCGATATTTTTGAGCTGTTGCGTATCGGAATTTGTGAAAGTTCCGTTGTGTCATTCTGATAAAATTGTCAGATAATAGATAGAGAAAAATCCGATATCTTCTATCGGAATCGCTGTAAGTTCAGGTGTAACTGATGGGTGGTGATTCTTTCTGAAAAAAATGGGACAAAAATATAGATGTAAGAGAGCGATTCTGTGTAAGAAAAAATAGGACAAGAATTTAGATGTGGGTGAATGATTCTGTGTGGAGGAGAAATAGGTCAAGAATATTGGTATGGACGGTAGGTTATGTGGAGTGAAAGAAAAATAAGGTGAGAATATAGATATGAGAGAATGATGTAAGACAAAATAGAGAAAGAATGTAGATATGGACAGTGAGTGATTTTGTGTAAAAGAAGAATGGCACAAGAAATATAGCTTTGAGCAGTGAATGATTTTGTGTAGGAGCAAATTAGGTAAAAGATATAGATATGGACAGAAGGTGATTGTAAACAAAAGTAGAACAAAAATGTAGATACAGGCTGAGTTCTAAATCGTCATAAAAATTACAATTTGCTTGCTTATATATTTTTCTGTTAAATGATTTATGACTTTGATTAACTTCATTCGAGTGTTAAATTACCAACTTCAAATACAACAACGAAAATGAGCAACAGTGTATTTTAATCTAAACGAAAATAATTTTTACAATAATAGATATGGCAGCTGACTTTGCAGATGATGAATTTGTTAAAGAAGATGCGAACGATTTTGATGTGATCATTATAGGCGCTGGTCTATCTGGCCTTACATGTGCATATAATATTCTGAGAAAGAAAGCTGGGTTAAATGTCTTAATAATCGAGGAAAATAGTAATTATTATTTTACGTAAGAACCAAATCACCAAATCCCCAAATCCTTAAATCTGCAATTCTTCAAATTTCTAAACTTTGAAGTCTCCACATTTCCTAACTTCCAAAATTTTCAAATCTCCAAATCTTCAATTTTCCTTCAAATCTCTAAAGACCTCTAGAGATCTTCAAATCTCTAAATTTTTAAACTTTCTTAAGATATTAAATATCGGAAGTTCCTTTCCCTACCTTTGCATCATGAATAATAAAATAGAATATAATTCTAAGAACTTAATAGAATTTAACAATACAATTTCTACTGCTAATATCCATTATTTATATTTGAAAATAGATGAAGTTGGAGGCCGCATTTTACCAAAAGTTCTTAGCCAAACCTATCATGCTAACTTCTTGCAACAGCATATAACTGATCTGATAAAAACATTGCATATAAATATCAGTCCAGGAAAAATGATTAATACAAGAGAAAAGATACTGTATTCAAGATGTGGACCTTCATCGAATTTACCTAAATATTATGGAGCTGAAATATATTCTTTTCTTGACATGGTAATAAAATATATATTGTACATTACTCTTTTATGCAAAATACTTTTAAAGTTACTCGAAAAGTATGAAATTATTTCTTGTAAGGTCTCGTACTTTTTGCATTTATTTTTAATACTAATATTTTTAATACATATTGTTATATTTTATTACTGACAAGAGTAGATTATGTTGTGGAATATGATAAATTTTTGTATATTCTTTACTATAAAATATAATGCATTTATTTATTATATTCTTTATTATAGAATGTAATGCATTTATTATACTTTTTACTATGGAATATAATGCATTATTTGAGATGAATGTAGTACATGTATCTTTTCACAAAATGACATAAAATTATTTACATAAATTTAATAAATAACAAACGTGTACAATTGTGTATTTCCACGCGTATTTTCTACCTTTCTATTAATCAATAAAATTGAGTAATGCGTTGCAAAATTCGTTGCACACGAGTGTACCCATAAAAGTTATACATTTTTTAGATTTTTACGCTTTATTTCGACTTATATTTAGCAGTTTTTATAAAGCTTCTATGTTAAACTTATAATTCTATATCATGATTCATTTTTAATAGTTATTGTTATTCTTTCAGATTGAAACAGAAGCATTGTCACTTGTATTAAACGATTATACCGATAATAGTGAAACAGCTCTTCTTGCTGAAATAAGCGTGGAAGACATGTTACGCAAATATGTTTATTTTTCCTTCGCACGTTTGCTATGTCGAGCATATATTTGCAGTACATGTGGTACGTTCATTTGTTTGTTCAATAAAACTAGTAAATGTAGTATTACAAACGTTTGGAGTTTTCAAGGTTTTAGACATTCAAGTTCTCAAATTTCCAATTTTTGAATATTTCAAGTTTCTAAATTCTGGCTCTCCCAAATTTGCAAATTGCAACTTTTCAAACTCGCAGTTATCTAAATTCTTATATATTTCAAATTCTCAGATTTCAAGATATCGAAACTTCTATTTTTCCAAATCCCAAAATTCTTATACTTCTATTTAGAAATATTTACCACTAGTGCTATTTACCACTTCTACATTGTTCCATTCCTAAATCTCCAGATCTAACAAGTATAATTGATACAAGTGTATTTTATTTACAATTCTCTGTAGCTATGCGAAACCTGAATGACGTTTCCGCTCTTTGGTTACTGGTTACATTAAATGGTGCTCCAGGTCTTTTCAATCGATTGAAGATCACAATAGGTGACGACAATCGATTTTTTATACAGGTATCATTTTATCATTTGATATAAAAACTTTTTAGGACTAAAATGAAGTTCTCTTGAGAATATAAAGAGTGCTATACTACTGTATTAATTCTGTCACATACAGGGTGGTGTAATTAAAATTGCGCACGAATTATTAAAACATATTTTACGACTCAACGGTAAAATACGATACCAAGAGACAGTTAATGAGGTTAAATTCAACGATGAGCGAGTGTATGTATTTACAGAGAAAAACAGTTTAAGGTATTGTACCTACAGTATAGAATTACACAGACTGTCAAATAACTGGAAGTGCAGTCGGATAAGGGCTGATTCTACGTTAAAAAAATAAGTAAAAAATAGAGAATAACAGTTTTTCGTTCGAAACATCGTTTTGGAGAAAATCGGCTTTAAAGTCTGCTCGGTGCATGTACAGTCGTGAGCAAGTCTCATTTCTCTTTGGAAAAATGGCAGTCGAGAGGGATGTGATATAGCATTAATTTATTTTTAGGAATTTTTCATTTCATAATTTAGGAAGAGATAAGGAATTTGAAGTCTTTGAAATTTGGTGATCTATGATTATAGGAGTGGTAAGTTATTGCAAGCTTTCAAGATTAAAAATTTCTAAATTTCAAAACTTCTGAATTTCCAAATTTCCAAGTTTCCAAATTTTGAAATCTCTGAATTGGCAAAGTTCCAAATTTCCACATTCCCAAATTTCTAAATTTCAAAACTTCTAAATTTCCAAGTTCCCAAATTTTGAAATCTCTGAATTGACAAAGTTCCAAATTTCTACATTCCCAAATTTCTAAATTTCAAAACTTCTAAATTTCCAAATTTCCAAGTTTCCAAATTTTGAAAACTCTGAATTGGCAAAGTTCCAGATTTCCACGTTCTCAAATTTCTAAATTTCAAAACTTCTGAATTTCCAAATTTCCAAGTTTCCAAATTTTGAAAACTCTGAATTGGCAAAGTTCCAGATTTCCACGTTCTCAAATTTCTAAATTTCAAAACTTCTGAATTTCCAAATTTCCAAGTTTCCAAATTCCGAAATCCCTGAATTGGAGAAGTTCCAAATTTCCACATTCCCAAATTGCTAAGTTTCAAAATTTCTGAAAATTTCCAAATTTCCAAATGTCTAAATTCCTAAATTCTGAAACTTCTGAATTTCCAAATTCCCAGATTCACAAATTTCCAAACGTCCAAATTTGCAAATTCGCAAAGTTCTTCACACGTACCAGAAAATTTTCACTGCCGTCTGTACGTGTATCGAATAGATCTCTAAAGCCGATTTTCTCCAAAAGCTAAGTCTCGAATGAAAAAACTTTATTCTATATTTTCGACTTATATTTGCACATCCTCTATCTAATCGTAGCACAAGTTATATACTCTATGCATTCCAATTATTGTCATTGTTTCTTACAGCTGCGACTTAGCAGTGATAGCAGTGCCTCCACCAGAGCATAATCGTATTACTATCGAACCATCCTCACAGTGTTTATTAAACAGTCAAATTTTATATACACCTGGCAAGAATATATTCTTCAACATTGTTTACAAAAATCGCTATTGGAATAATGATTCTATAAAGGACATCGTAACTACTTGGGACTCTAATAGCAATTTAAATATTGCTTACGATGTAACTCACGGCAAATCAGAAAACTTGATGCTTTCTGGATTTCTTGCGGAACCTAATTCCACGCAAACGAGTAGAAAGGAATTATTTGATACGTTGCATGAGTGTTCCAAAAGTGAAGGCTGGGAATATCTGCAATATACAGAATACGATCATTTTTTGAATGGTGAAATTAAAGGTGGTAGTCCTATGAGTGTTCTGATGCCCACATTAGCTAATCATGTCAGTTTGTATACGGGTACTGCGTTTGGAAGGTGTGTAAATGTTTGAAATGTTCGTATCAATTAAAATGTAGAGTTTATTTCTTATTATAAGGTTATTGCTGTAAGACTATTATTGTATCATTATAAGGTACAAAAGTAAGTAGTGTAAAAATTATTGATGGATAGAAAAATGGTTGTTTGCTAATTATTTTACCGTTGGAATGTGTTGTTAGAGATTTCATTTTGAATGATCCTTCGTTTGAGTATAACTGTTACTTGTTCACAGTTGTTAAGCAATATTCGAAATATTCAAAATATTCAAAATATTTAATAATATTTGTAACACTATGCAAATATTGTTTGCAAATTTAGTTTTCTCATTTGTGGAAAAATAATGTTTTGTATTCTGTAAACATATTTTCAAACGATTAGATAAACAAGAGTAGCAATGAATAACAATAAAATAAATCTCAATAACAGTAATTATTAAAATGAATCTCAATAACCTCACAGAATGAATAACAATAACAGTAAATTATAGTGTTGGAAGAATAATATGATAATCAAGTAATGAATCGAATTGAAAAAATCTATAATATATTGCTAATGATGAATTTTTCCTTGAAGGGTTTTCTTTGCATCGAGCGAATATGCTACCAATTGGCCAGGAACTATAGACGGCGCAATCGAAGCTGGCAAATTCACTGCTTATTCGCTTCTATACAAAATTAGACCACAGACGCTTTCCGCTCGTGAAATAGCCAGTTTAAAGTACGCATTTTACACTATTGTATTACAAATATTCCTAAAATAGATGTACACATGAGAGCAATGTAGGCTTCTCTTAACAAAGCAGTGTAGAAGTAGTGTTAGGTTAGAATTAACCTTAACATAATTTCTCCCTTTCAACCCTCCTCTTATGCTTTCATTTATTCCAAAAAAATTTCAAGAAAAACATTTTTAGATAAAAACTGAAATTAATACAGAATAACACTTATTTATATTCAAAAGAAAAACGCGTCGCGACGTTGAACTTCGGTATACATTAATTATAGAGGAAGATATTTAAGTACTATTTAAGACAAAAATTAGGTCATCGTAAAAATAACTACACTTATCCGTCAACTGGTAATGAAACATATATTTCAATTTAAGGGATAATTTATAATTAACTGTTAAGCGTATTTATGTGTCACAAATAAAATCAGTACATAATGAGAATGGTGAACATGTCCACATTCATAATTGCCATGTTGACAATTTTTCTGAAAAAATTTTACAAAGAGAATTAAGTTTTGAATTTCAAAACTTAAGATTACTCGAATTTTTGCAACTGTAACAGTTACCATTAATTTATATCTAATCCTCAACTTGTATAATTGAAATAGTCAAATTCATTTCTTAATCTATTACAAGATGTGGCAAAAATACTGACAGGGATGTAGCACCTCATGAAAAACAAATTTGAAAAAAAATATGATGCAGAAAATTTGTAAGGTTCCGAAAAATTTATCAGAAGGTTATGATATTAGGAAAACTAATTTATAAAGTCTAGAAGTTGGCTGAATGGCACTTGTCTTATGATAATTATTACATTCGAACCTTTCTTACATTATTTTCGAGATAATGAAAAAATAATTGAAATTGAAAGGAAATATACAGAATCATAATTTTATAAGGTCTTCAAATTATAATCGTTGAAATTTCCAAAGTGTCACTATAAATATTTGCAATTTACTGCCAATTGAACACCGTTTAGTTTTTGTTTATCAAAATATTAAAAGTGCTTAAAAAATTATGATTACTGTTCATTGCTTTTCTATCACAATTTTCTTAAGCTAGAAAATTAAGCTAATTATAAGAAATGTAATTAAAGAATACTATAGTAGGTTGGACAGAACAACTCGAAAGGAACCAGCACCCTTGAAGATATTCGTCATACAGTATATTGGACTGGTACTTAATCTTGCAGTTTTCTGGAGCTTTTTGAAATCTGCCTATAATAATACGTAATTTATATTTGAAATAAGTTCATTTGAACAATGCTTCAATTAAAGCTGCAGATAATTATTACGGAATAAATTTTGAAGATTTAAATGAATAATAAACATATTCCTAAATTCGCAAATTTCCAAAAATGAATTCGTTATTGTATTCGCAATATTTGCTTTTGTTGTGCCTGTACATATCTTATGCTTGAATGATATCGTTTATATAATTTAACAAATCAGTAATAAAATGTGATGTGAAATATTTATTGTGATCCTACAAATCATATTTTAGAAATAAAACATAGTTTTTCAACACATCGTAGTATTTTAATGATTTCACAATTAAACGATAAATGGGTTAGGAAGAAAACCGTAATAAAGTACAAAATCAAATACAAAATAAACACGTGAACGTTGAATATGACCCCTACACGAAATAGCTAGGTAAAAGCAAAACATCAATCGCAGTTCTCCGTTCCTATTCCTCCTGATCAAGACCAAATCCACCGGTTCCAAACTAAAATATGCAAAATTTAGTGAAAATCATACAATTATAGTGCAAGTGTGTTATTAAAAGTTAAACAAGGTAAGTAACATTCATTAATCGATCAAAAATAATACAATCTTTGAAATATAAATTTTTACCCTTGTAAATTTATTTTTGTCGACAAATCAAAAGATTTTTGCTAATTGTTTTTACAGTTTATAATCACTATTTAGAAATAGTGTATTTATTTTTCTAAATTTCTAAATTTCTGAATTCTTGAATTCAAGGTTTTGAAATTTACCAATTGCCAAAGGCTAATTTCCGAATTTTCAAAGTTTCTCCTTTTCTAGATTCTGAAGTCAACAAATCTGTAACTTCGTATTTCTAAATACTCAAATTTACGATCTTATAACTACTTATATAGATTATAAATAAAAATTAAGAAGACATTCATATATCATCAACACAAGTCAAACACTAATTCTTGCAGATCTTACCTTGTTATTTATGATTTCTGCAAGTGCTACGAATTTTCTAAGAAATTGAAAAAAGTGTTTTGATCTGCATGAACTTTATACACATATCTGTGTATAGTAACGGATTCTCGCATATTCAAAATTTTGTATTAATCTAGAAATTACTCAGTATCAAAGCTTTATTAAAAAGGATGCAATTAACTGATTGTCGTAATTATTTATTTAGGCAATATATATAATAATCAGGAGCATCTCAACTGACACAATTGCAATGTCTGAAACCGAAAGCAGCGACGATGAAACTGGACTACAAACACCAATGTACCTTAGAAAAGGATCTCGATGCAGCCGTGGAACACCAGGTATACTTTAATACATTTTATAGGATGTTAAATCTCTAACAGCCAATATTTACCAACACATATTTCTAAATTTTCATATTTGGAAAATTGATAATTCTTTATTGAGAAACGTTCCCATGTTCCTATATTCCTACATCCCTAAATACTTTTGCAATATTGCAATTTAATCTGTCGTATCAGGATTTATGCATCTTTCTGTAGGAACTCCATCATCTATAGCCAGTTCAGTAATATTTGGTCAAATTCCGGAAGAGGTGCTCCGTGTTTGGAATCAATTACCGGAAGCGATACGTCTGGATCCCAGTTTGGCAGTTTTTCAACGGGAATATGATCGAGTTCACCATAATGAAGAAGAACGGTTTGTATCTCCTTCAAACAACTACATACTTAACACCAGAACTACTGACGTTAAAAATGAAATTAAAAATGAAGTAGCTAACTGATTAAATAAAAATGGAATTTGAAGAATCTATATGCAATACTGTTGTCCTTATTACTGTTTATCTTTACAAATGATATATATTTCCGTAAAAGAAACTACATAAAATTGTTGAAACTGTAGTTATTTGCGTATGAATCAATCTTTATCCGGAAATATTTGTGTATTTTTGTGCATTGGATTAAGATATATATAATGGCTGATTTACGTTCTATCAAATCATATTATGTACGTTGATTTAATTCGCTAAATTATTAACTTCTAAGTTTAACTTCTAACTTTTCACAGAATTGCTTTTAACAATGGTTTTCAATTTTTATTGTTTAGAACTGCCGATGGTGTAAAGAAAGACTGCCTAGTTGTGAACATGTCTCTTGGAACACAGAGTGCATTACAACCCAGGTAAAAAAATTAAATTATAGAGATTTATTTATTTTTATTATTTTAGTCCCAAATTTTTTAAACCCTCTTTCTATGGTTATGGAATACGTTTCAGAGTAAACATGTTCTGTTTATAAATAACTGCTGACTTTTGTCTGAAAGGCAGAACCATATTTACGAATAAACCGCTTATTTTTCCGTTGATTTTTGTTAAAACAGAAAATGAACCGATATTATTTCCAGTTATTAAACAGGTAATATTCACTTCATTCGATAAATTCAATGTATACAATTCTCTTTATATTTCCAAATCAATATCTGTCAAAATGTAGACAGCAAAATACAACGATAAATAATTCAGCCTATTGTTATTTTACTTTCAACTTGTTTTCGGGTCGAATATTAATTACAAATATACTGTGATTGACAATAAATGATACAGGAATTTTATTGTACTCGATTCTCCAATTAATTTTTCTGTTAATTTTTTATGTCAGAAAAAATCGATTCTTTGTAGCTTCGAATATATTCTCGGTTAAAATGTTAAATAACTTAATAATTATTTATTAATTATTATATAATTATTATTCATTTATTATTAAAACAAGTACTTAATTTCATTGAAAAAAAATAAATACACCTTCTTTAAAAATTGAAGCTGTTGACCCAGTTATTAGAATCGTTCTATTTAAAACCTTTCATATCATATCGATTTAATATTTCATATGGATATTTAGAATGCAAAAAATGGACTCGAAAGATGAAGATGGACATGATGTAACACAAGAGCCACATGAAACTAAACAGAAACCATTTTATCGTTACACGAAGCTGATTTTATTAACTTGTTGTTGGGTCATATTTACTGTAAGTTTATTGCATAAATTTTATTAAACATACGTAAATTAAACTTACAATCTATTGTACAGTATTACAAATTTTTATAAAAAAAAAAGACGTTGAAGGATACTGTGTGGTAATTTTATGGTATTTTTATAAGAACTGAAAGAATACATTTTCAACTTAATAAAAAGAAATATAGTAAATTGTTCCTCTGGTTAATTAATCATTTTAACTATTTTATAATTTCAGTTAATTCTGATAATTAAAAGCGAAAAAGTTGAATCAATGCACCAGATTTCGATACCAAAGGGGCTAACGAAAAGTATCCTTTTTTATTTTTAATCAATTATACCAGTCTAACTCGAACACATGCTCATGCGTACATTAATTTTAAAATTAATACATGCTCATTTGTACAATATTAATTTCAAAATTAACAAACTTGAGAATGTGTTTAAAAATCAACTTTGATGTATAAAATGTGACAAGCAAATAATGTAGAATGAAATAAGTTCCAAGAATTTATTACACTGACGCAATATCAGATTAATCTAATTATCTTAATTTATAAATTAAAGACAATATTTTCATTTGTTATTTAAAATTGTAATGTGCATCAAAATATCAAGGATGAATCCTCCTTAAACAATCACAGATTACAAAATGCATGGTGATATTTCTGGAAAAGTAATTGGTGTAACAATAGAGGGATCGTTACTTCCACCTGTACAATCTGCGAAAGACACTGCGAATGTATCCGACAGATATTTAATGGTCTGGCTAGAACTCTTAATCCACGAGACAAACAGTACGAATCAATTCTTTTCAGAACAACCTGTGATCAAGGTAAATTATTTTTGGGAAATATTAATCTAATTTTTATAAATTATAATATAGTATTACTGATATAGTAGTACTTGTAGTTTGACATAATAATTAATGATAAAATAAATATGCAGTATATAGAATTTTGATGTTTTAGAATTTCAAATTTCAGGATTTTTTAATTTCAAAATTTTATAATAGAATCTTAGTATTTCAGAATTTTATTTCGAGCAAAATAGTATAAGACAATTTACGAATTTTTTCGAGACTAAAATAATGTCAGTTAGATATACAAAATAAGAAAAAAATGCTCTTCGTTCAAATTTTATTGTCGATATTGTATAACTTCTGTACAGAACATAAGCAGCGTATGGATGTTACCAATACTCCCGGAGAATTTAATGGATCTTTTTTCTGGGCAAAGATATGAAAAGAATTTTGAACTGCAAAATGTCAACAAACAGTACGTTTCATTAATATTTTCAATTATTTTCTTTCCTTATATTTGCATCTCTCGTCACGTCTTAAAGGTGCAATTTTATTCAAGATATAAAATAAAATATTTTGTTTCGCAGGATATTAAACCAAGGATTGGTTTCTATTAATTTAAGAACGAACCTAGAATCCAGTTTTGCTATTTCTATTAGCTATGACCTCTCGTCGATAAACAAGGATGATGGCATAGCGTACGCTGCAATTGTTTTATTCGGATTATACATTCTAATAGTATTCGAGGTATTTAACATTTCCTCTTAATCTGTTTTAGTATGACTTTATTATATTTTCATTCATTATTTAAAAATTAAGGTAGGGTCATTTTAAATCGATCACTTTTGGACCTCATCATCTGAAATTTTGCTCTAATCAGAGTATTTTGTAGTCCGCGTGAAATTAGGGGAGGTTTAAGTCATCATTTTGCCAGTTTCCTATTTGTTAAGAAATAACAACCCTTCAAAGTTTGCAATTTTTCCCACTTTCGCAAAAATAGGCTTCACTTACAAATTTTTTTCTCAGAAACTACTGAACCGAATTAGCTAAATTCTTTTTTGTTTTATTCATAAAAGATTAGGCTATTTTAAAATATTTTTCTTAATTCTCTCATGGATCATGTAAATGATACTACAAATCATAACGTGTCCTTCATTACGATTAAAAAAATATTCACAAAGTACTATATTTCAAAAACTTTATTTTTAATAGTATATTTTTATATTCGTTTTATAATTACAACGATACATGAGTTTTAGCATTTGCGTTAAACTCTTGCACGCGAGTTTGCGTACTGAGAAATATTAAATATAATTTATTACAAAACAAATTTCATTTGATATTTACGTAAATTTACCCCTACCTAGCTCCATTTTTCTACGAACCAGACCTCCATTGAGTTAATAGCCCGAAGCCTCCAAAAAGTTTAATCCGGTCATGCATTGTAGAGAGATTGAATTTAATACTCTACGAATTTCATGTGTATTTTAGTTTAATTCAGTCCATGGATTGTTAACTCTTTCTATTAGTTCTTGATGCAAATTGACTGTGGTACAGCGTACAATTATGCCGGTGATTATGGACCTAAATCAAAATTTTAAAAGAGTTCAACCTTCCACTAATTATATCGTTATCATAATTAAATTTGCGAATATTTTTAAACAATTTTCTTCGTAATAAAGTTAATTGATATAGTGCAAACAGGTGGAGAGTTTAATATCTTTGATTTTAACTTAAATTGCTTTCATAATTACAACTATTCCTTTCACAATTTCTTCACAGATAAACTCAGTATTAGATGTTAACTTTTTATAATACATAGACAAATAAGTATTACTTCCATGGTAAAAAATATATATAAATGAAGAACAAAATATAAATTAATACAAGAGTAAGGTTCTTTATCTTAAAAAAAGTCGGACTGTACTTTAATAATTATATTTGAATAATTCTAATAATTTGAAACGCAGAATATGAAATCCATCAGTTTGATAATCTTTTATATTAACATTGCATTAAACAACCAACTTTGCATTAAACGTAATTTGTATTGATGAATTATTTAAATAATTACAATAAATGATTCTAGGTTGTGCACAGAACTCTGGCGGCCATGTTAGCATCAACTATGTCGATCGCAATACTAGCGGCTTTGAATGAGGTATTTTAAGAAAATGATACATACAAGACTTTAAGAAACTATGATATAGTAAAATAAAATGATTGTATTTTACAGAGACCAAGTATGGATGAATTAATATCTTGGATAGATGTTGATACATTAATGTTATTGTTCTCTATGATGATATTAGTCGCTGTTGTCGCTGAAACGGGAATATTTGACTGGTTAGCAGTTTATGCTTATAAGGTAAATTTATGCTTGTGAGGTAAATACTTTATCAAGTTTAGAAAGCATTGGAATAATTATAGAATTGTATAAAATTGTAGTGAGAGTATTTACAAGTTTATAACATATACTACTAGGCCCTGCAAATTATTTCCATAGGGCGTATAATTAGATTTGCAGATCTCTAAATTTCTGAATTTCCAAATTTATGGATTTCTAAATTTCTGAATTTTCAAATTTCTGGATTTCTGGATTTCTGGATTTCTGGATTTCTGGATTTCTGGATTTCTGGATTTCTGGATTTCTGGATTTCTGGATTTCTAGATTTCTGGATTTCTGGATTTCTGGATTTCTGGATTTCTGGATTTCTGGATTTCTGGATTTCTGGATTTCTGGATTTCTGGATTTCTGAATTTCTGGATTTCTGGATTTCTGGATTTCTGGATTTCTGGATTTCTGGATTTCTGGATTTCTGGATTTCTGGATTTCTGGATTTCTGGATTTCTGGATTTCTGGATTTCTGGATTTCTGAATTTCTGGATTTCTAAATTTCTGCTTTTCTAGATTTCTGGATTTCTGGATTTCTAAATTTCTAAATTTCTAAATTTCTAAATTTCAGATAACTGGAGGAAAATTATGGCCACTTGTAAGTACACTCTGCTTTTTCTCAACGTTTGTCTCGTCGTTCCTAGATAATGTTACCACGGTACTTTTAATGACGCCGGTAACCATCAGATTATGTGAAGTAATGGAAATAAATCCGGTGCCAATATTGACAGCTATGGTGGTTTATTCTAATATCGGTGGTGCTATGACACCGATAGGCGATCCACCGAACGTAATTATTGCTTCGAATCGTGAAGTTATTAATAGTGTAAGTATTTTCCTGTCTTTTGTTATTCGTTGTCTCTATGATACAATAGATGCACATAACTTTTCCATACTAACATTGAAGCTATTAATTTAAATAGTTCATAGCTATTTTAAGTTAAAATACTTCATAGCTTTTTTAAGTTAAAATACTAGCTATTTAACATCCACATACATTTTTCCTTTATTAATATAATATTTAAATGAATAAACCAACTTTGCATTATGTCAAAAGCACCTTTTCAGTAGATACCATTGTTTTTCTAGTTCACAATATCTTTATATTTTAATTTAGCAAAACTTGTGCTTTTATTTTATAGGGTGTCGATTTCAGCACATTCACAATACACATGAGCATCGGCGTTGTATTAGTAATAATCGTAGTCTATGTTCAGCTACGATACATTTTTCGAAATGTGGAAGTCCTTCGATTCGATGAACCGCCGGATGTACAGGTTTGAAAAGTTTCAAAATATAATCACGTTCTTAAAAATATTTTACTAAAAAATTGCATTTAAACTTACACTACCTTTTAAATTCAAATATTATCTTCTAAAGTAAATTGTTCTATTGTAGCTGATTCTGCAATTGCTCTATTGTAGTAGATTCTGGTTATATTATCGTTCTTCATATTTTCAGTTGAGCAAATTTTTTAAATGACAGCAAAAGTCGAACTCTGTGACTTTGGATAATAATCAATTTATTTAACTGTGGACAATAAATCGACTAACTCATGATCATTAATTAATATTCTAAATAATAATGTTTCACTAAATAATATTTCTCTTTAGAGGAAAATTAATTGTTAATGCTAAAATTATTTACACTGCTAATATTATTGAAGTCATTATTAATCGGAATAAACGTAGTTACGCGCTTTACTCTGTGCATTAATTAAAAAAATGTTACGCCTCTGCGACTTACCCGAGTTGCATCAAGCGCGATATAACAACTGTCCACTGAATAAATAAGCGTATTTGACAAAAGTGTGTAAGGTACATGCGATGTTTATTTTTATCGTAGGAATTAAGGCATGAAATTGCAATTTGGCAAAGAGCCGCGGCGAGTTTGTCCAGTTACAGCAAGGATGAAAGTTTAGTGAGGGAAACTTTATTGAAAAAAGTTCAACGACTGGTTTCACAATTAAAAAAAAGGATAGTGACAGGCAGCGTAACACTTGATAGGTACAAAGAAACACTTGAAGAACTTCAAGAAAAGGTAATTTCTAAAAATATCAAGTCATATGAAAAAATTAATAAAAGAGTAATTCATGTACTTTATTTTATGTTATGTGAAAATTCATATAAGTTTAGACGCACATATATTTATATTTGAATGTATGCTATATTTTTTTTAAATACATTTACTTTTCCTTGCAGTATCCTATTCGAGATAAGTGGTTACTTGTAAAATCTGGCTTCGCGTTAATCTTCGTGATTACGCTGTTCTTTTTACACAGTGTCCCGAATCTGCATTTATCACTGGGATTGACGGCTTTAGTTGGTGTCCTTTTATTATTAATTTTAGCGGACAGCGAAGATCTAGATGGTCTTATGGCTCGCGTCGAATGGAGCACTTTATTATTTTTCGCCTCACTGTTCGTCCTCATGGAGGTACAAAACTTTTACCACTATTACTGTCAGAAACATTATAGAATATACGGATGAACTCTTAACTCTAAATTTATTAACGTTTAATGATCACCCATATTTAAATTTAAACTATACTATGAAAATAAACAATGCATAATACGTAAAATAATGTTTTTCAAAGTATTTATAAAAAGATCTGTTTAAAACAGTGAAACTGATAATTACGACAATTCAATAATATTCGTGTCTTTTACGACCTTAATACTTACGCGCTTATTTAATACATATAACAAATAATGATTTGTAATGTACTTTAACAATATTAATAATGAAATTTCATAATTTATAACATCCATTAACTGTTAAATTATTACAAAATGTATCGAAATTATTATTTATTTTACAGACATCCATTTAATCGGATTGACTACCCTCATATCTCTAAATCTCTATATTTTCAAATCCCAAACTTCCGAAATTCAAATACCTTCAAATTTCTTGACTTCTACATCCACAGATTGCCAAGGTTCCCCAATCTGAAATTATTCAAGTTCCTCTGTTCCCAAATTTTTACTTCACTCTAAAATATTTAATTTCTTCAAAAAATTTTTAAAAATTCTTTGAAACCTAAAACCTTCTTATCCTTTGGCTATCATATTTTTCCTAGTAAGAACATTTTTCTTGAACAGTCAAGCATAAGCAAACTTATGTTCTATCATAATAAACAATTAAAAATTAAATTTTAAATGTTTTATCTTAATGAAGCTTATGTATACACAATATCTAAATAACTTTGTTATATTAAATTACCTATACATATATTAACCTGTCCTAATTTTTCTGTTATTAATTTGTTATATATTCCTGGATTTAGAATAATTTACATCATCAATTTTCACTAAAATAAAACACATTTCAGGCTCTCTCGCGGTTAGGTCTCATCGCTTGGATAGGAAAACAAACGGAAAAAATTATCTTGTCGGTAAACGAGGAATCAAGATTAGCAGTGGCTATATTGTTGTTACTTTGGGTATCAGCAATCGCAAGTGCATTCGTAGACAATGTACCTTTGTCAACGATGATGATAAGAATTGTAACTAATCTGGCACAAAATCGAGAGCTCAGACTGCCATTACAACCCCTAGTGTGGGCGTTAGCGTTTGGTGCTTGTATGGGAGGTAAGAAAGTTTCTAAATTATTCAGAGATGTGTAAAATAAACCCCAGACATTTATAAATAGTTAACGTGTTAAATCTTAAAAGTTCGATGGAATTAATTTTTAACATTATTTATGTGTTTGAATGGATGAATCTATTTTCAGGAAATGGAACTTTGATTGGAGCTACTGCCAACGTAGTTTGCGTAGGTGTTGCTGAGCAACATGGATATAAATTCAGTTTTATGCAATTCTTCAAGTAAGTTTACTATTTTTAGATATGTATATTCGAATATGTTGGAATTAGAAAATTTTAAATGTAATGAATTCAAGAACAAGAAGTATAATAGTGAGTTGGAGAATACACAGTACAATAGTGACTTAAAAGGACACAATTTTTAAAATAATAGACTTAAGAAAAAACTCATAAGAATAAACATTTTGACATTACCAATACAAAAATAGAACTATTACATTTTTAATTTTTTTGTTATGAAACTTTTACAATAAATTTTCTATATTTTTCTAATTAAAATGAGACCAAACACAACTTAATTTGAATTATATTTAAAAATTCAATTGACGATAATTTTGATTTGCACGATTTACATTATTTTCTGAGAAAGTGATATGGCTGCACATTAAAATCCCCTCTTGACAATTTCCTCACTAATTTATGCTTACATTATATTAATTAATCACATTCGGCAAATAATTTTTGCTTCAGAGTGGGTTTTCCTATAATGCTGACAAGTGCTGCAACAGTAACTATGTACTTAATGATCGCTCACGTTATTTTTGAATGGAATGGATAGCGCCATTGATGCGTCCAACCAACCATTTAATGCTATTATCTCCGTTTTAAAACAATGTTTATGTCATTGTAATCAAATGTGTGTGTTTAATAATTGTATTTATAGTAATATTTAATTAATATTACACAATGTCAAATAGCAGTAATGCACTAACTTATTTCGATAAAGAAACTATTTTATAAGCACGTCAATATTGTACGAATATAAAAATTAATTCATTAATACAGATGAATTTTACCATTAATGTTGTTTTTATTGACTATGTCACAAGTTCATTTCAGTTAATTAAATTCATACATATTTCTACTTGCAGGTTCGTTTAAAATAGATGTTAACATTCACGTAATTACTTATTTTAATAAAATAAAAGTATCATTAGTCTACGTTTATTTGTATTACATGTACCTGGGATATTTTGTTTAAATTAACCCATTCAAATATTTTAGGAAATACTAAAGAGACGAAAAAGTATTTTAGGCAAAAGTTGTAGGATTTCAGAGGAAGAATTATTCGGTGAAAGTTTTTCTACACAAACGAGTAGAGGGAATGTAAAAATCAAGTTCGTTAATGCAATTATATTTTTGAATACAACTTTTGATATAACTCGTTATTCTGTACACGAAAGTACAATCTAATAATATAAGAGAAAAATCAATAACTAAATATTTTCTTCTTGATTTTGGTTTAAATAAATATATGATGAGGTTCGTAATTATTTCCCAAAGTATAGCTTGTTTAAAAATATGTTTCAAATAAAACTTACCGTTTCTGGAAGAAAATGGGATGACATCTAGTGATCACAAGTCTTATACAGGTGTACCTCAGGATCTTAAGGTAACTGTTTTTTCATGAGAAATTGTACGAGATCATAAAACTATTTTGTGACAAAGACTACAATTAAATAAGACATTCAAAAAATACTATGAGAAACGTTTTATTGATATTAATTAAATACACTAAATTAAAAAATAATTTATATAATACTTATACATACAATAATTCATATTTATCAATAATCGGCGTATCGTTTCGTTTTAAATTAGTTACATTTTCGTGAAAATGAATTTATAAATTTTTATTTTATCATATGAAAATACTATGTTTCAAATCGTTATACATTGATTGCAACAAAAATCTTCCTCAAATTTAACCAACTTATAACTGCAACTTATACGTTCTAACAATGTAACTTTCTAACATCAAGTTGAACAATGCAAATATGTGTATCAACATTCATTAAAACTGAACTGTTTTTTCCATGTCATTCGAATCTGTATAAAAATTTAATTTGATGGCTTGAAGAATGAAAATTTATCAAAAAAATATAAATTTTAAATTTGTTAATCAAATTTCTAATCATAAAACAAATTAATATTAAATAATTATAATGTACATCCTGAGCACATATTTATATTTACACTGCAAACATTTTACTTGATAATATTGTTCAACGAATATTTCTAATTTTCATTCTCCAATTTTCATTTTACATAAAAAAGTACAAGAAGTTCATAAAAGAAGAAATGTTCAATTCTTCTCATAAATGCCAGATGGACGACAAATTATTGAACGTAATAATAAGATATAAAGTACTTCATTTATGAGCATCACTGTACATTGCGCAGTATATATTAGCATAAAATCATGATTATAAAAACGAGGCAGGTACAAGAATCGTTATAAGCTGTTACAAACACATAATATTTAAATACCTTTACACAAATGTAAGAGTTTTCCACTTTCGCAATCTGTTAATTCTTAGAAACACATTTACATACAAAATTAAAATATTTTACAGGGGGTCTAAATTGATATGCTCTAAGAAAAGTATACTTGAACGTGATTGTATACAGAATTGATCATGTACATCATTTCCATTTAGTCTTTATGAGGTTAAACATATAGCTTCATGATTAAACATTGAACTTCAACAGTCAAGTAAAACGTAATGTAAGAAATTCAAATGTAACAATAATTATCTTAAATTAACTAAATGTTCACTTTCAACTTCTTTTCTCCTGGTTATAACAAACGTAAAATATTTGCTTTGAAATATCATTTTATTGATTTCAATAAATATGTATAATACAATTTGTGACATTTTATTAATGTTACTTTAGGTATTTTGCACAAAAAAAGATTTATCCAAATGCAATTTGTATTAAAGACTGGAAAAAATCAATTTATGTATAAAACATAATTAAAAGTTTCGAACATATACTTGTATTACTATAAAACGAATAAAATGCGACTATAAACTTTAGTAAATTATTATTTCTCTAACGCGTCATTGATGTATACTATTACAAAGATAGTTTCAAACATAATTTATTATTAATTTTTATCGTTTTCTTTAATATAACATAGAATCATAATTTTTTAATCTGATTATTGTATACCGAAAATTCGTTGAAAATTAATAAAATTTTTTAAACTTTGAATTGCATATTCCTTTAAACGAATAAAAATATTACAACATATACAGCATGAAGTACAAAAAATCAATGTTTCAGATTAATGAATGATGAATTCTACATATCCATATAAACATCACGCGTTGAACAAAATAATCCTATTTTTATAGAATGTTTAGCTATTGACAATTCATCGAAAAGAATGTACAAAAATATTAATATACGGTACATTGAATTATCTATAGCATATTCCTATATATCGAATAAATTACATTTCAACCATCCCAGTGATTTAGAACTCTGTAACTTATTACGCACACTTTTGTTTAATTTTTTTTTCAACTTCTTAAAATTTACTGTGTACTTTTAACTATTAAAATAATTCAGTGTTACAAATTTCCAAATATCATTAGTTCTAATTAATTTTTTTATGATAATGTAAGTATCTTTCAATACACAGGATATTTTATTAACTGTTTATAAATAACTTTACACGGATCTATGACGCCAATCATTCGAAATATTTTTAATTATATTTTTAATCGTGACTCTCAAAGAATGTAAAGAGTGTATCACATTCTTAATATTAGCAGTTTTTATAATTTTATTCAGTTTCTAGTATATGTATTTATTTGTTCTGTTTATATACCACCCTAGTTTTTCTCACAAAAATTATTTACAATGTAATCTAAAGGAAATCAATGAATCACAGCAACAAATGGGATACATTAATTAGGTACGTAGTATTTCTACGTTATACAATATACGGATGGTCATTATCAAGCAGTATCAATCATGTCAGTTGTAAAATGAAACACACAGCAAATAAAAATAAATTCAATGACTGTGTGAAATATTTTGATCTGGAATTGTATATATGTAAACTTCAATTACTAGCATATATAGATGTCTTTAATGACACATTAATTACCGATTTTACGATAATTAATTTTATCCGAAGTTTGGTACAATTCTTTTCATCGTGTAAAAAAATTTTCCGATTTCTGTATATATTGTTCAAAACTCAAATACTTGTGCTCTTCTACTGTACAATTGATAAAACTGATTATGTTTACAGTAGATGTGAAAGCACTAAGCAGTTATTTTGATCTATTTAGCATCTTTAAACATCTGAAGCAGCATGTGAACTCCAAACAAACATATTTCTGTTTAGAATACATTATTACATCAGTATATTAAAAAATCTAAAGTATAAACTGTTATAAAATATTTATTTATATTATATATAATATAAATTGTAAAATGATATATGACTCACCGTTATATGAACTACCGTTTATAACGTCCTTTTATTAATTGCAACGCTTTCGCCATCAATGGTGCTTTAGTTTTCTTTACAACACCAGATGCTAATAAAATAAATACACATTCTAATCATAAATACTTTCAAACATTCGGAAGTACATATTTATTTACAAAAAATTAAACTTATTTTCTATCACGCATACAAAATACTCACATGACTTAGCACGAGACATAGGTGGTGGTGGAACAGCAATGTTTGTTGCATCCGCGGGATTTCCTCCGCCACTAATTAATTTTTTCTTTAAAGTAGATGCAGTACTAGGTACACAATTCGCAGTGCCATACTTGGCTTGCTTTTTAAGAATGTTTCTTGGAGGTTTGACAACGTTATCTACATATGCTAGTTTGGTAGACCTTACTGGAACAGATTTGTCTATTGATTGCTTTATATTAGCTGTAAGTGCTTTCAACTTTGCTTCTCGTTCATCTAGGCAACGCTGTTTTGTAATAAAAATCAATGTAAATTATACAATTATTATATAGATATTGCACAATAATGTACAACATAAATAAATGTCTCTTCAAAAATATATACCATGTACATTTCACGCCATGTTTCCATTTCTTCTCTTTGTTTGTTTCTAAATTCACGATTACAATGAAATTGCCACAATACGTCTGTATCTTCAATTAAATAAGGATTATAGTGTTCCAACATAAATAACTGATCTGATGTTGCACGTTCCAAAATTGGTTTTAGTATATCAAAAGGTACACCACCCGTAAATTCAAGTGCTGTGCGTAAAAAATAAATAATTTATTTAAAGTAATTATTATTAAAAAATATGATATAATCATTAACAATATGTTACTCTGTATGAATGTGAAAAACAAACATCTAATGAGAAACAATATGGAATATTATCTCTTTGCAAATTAAGATTATTTCTAAAATATATATCACCTATATATATTAGACATTAATACTATAAAAATTACCATCGATATTGTCCATTAATATTCTTGTACACAACTCAAACAGAGTTGGTACAGTGGTGTAACCAGACTTATTTCCCGAATATACTTTTGTCCTAAAAGTAAAAATTCTTTTATTTACTATACTCTCAAAGTCTGCAGAACTTAATGCAGTTTCACATATACAAGGCACACATATTAATAAATTGATTCATGATTTTTAAATGACAAATAAAACTTTACCACAATTATCATTAAATAAGCTTATAGTAAAATATAATGTACACATTACATTATGTACACATATAATGTACACATTACATTATATTTTTATAATATACTTTTATACTTTTTTTTGGTGGAATTACAATTTCAAGACATCAAATAAATCTGCGGCGACGGGAGCCCAACTATTATTATGTATTAATAAATGCTTTAGAATTAATGAAATATATCCGTTATGTTCTCATATAAGTTAATGTTATAAACATACCTTTGGTTTTTAACATACATCACATCTGTAAGAGCTTTATCTTCTTCTTTACGATGAATAGGGTTGACATATGGCAGTGGTTTGTAATTGGGACTAATTTCAGGTAGTGTAGATGCTAAATCTACATTCAAAGGTTCTAATTTTACAGATGATGATAGAAGAGATGGTGGCTATAATAAAAAAAAATTCATTACTTTATACCTTTTTAAAGTATTCAAAACTGTCAGTACTTATAATATACAAAATTTATTCAAAATTTGCATAATGGTAATAATGTAACTACATATGTAATTCTCATAAATTAAAATTATTTAATATTGATTACTTGTAAAGTTTCGGTTGCTGGTTCAGTTTTTGTTGTTTTTTTGTTATTTGTGACTGACGGTTCTGGTTTGATTATTTTTGCTGAACTTGAACTTGGGGAATTATTACTACGTTTTTTAGATATTTGAGCCATTGTGCACATGCCAAGTGCTTCTGCAAAACTAGCTCCTAAAATAATAATAAAATAATATACTGGTGAATATAAATTCAAAATGTTACTATTTATTAGAAATTGTAAAATAAATATTTTTATATATACTTCAAATATAAACAACTTATATGACACGAAACAAATTAGAGTAACTAATATAACAATAAACAAAATATATTTTTAAACTAACCAGAGTGGCAATCTATTCCTTCATCACCATTCATCTCTTGTTTTATTTTCACTAATTCCTTTGGTTCCTTTGATCCCTGTTTAGAATGCTTTGATTCTTTACTACTTTTACTGTCATGTTTACTTTTTCCTTCTTTGTGTTCCTTTTTCTTGCTTCTATCTTTATTTTTATCACAATGTTTGTCATGAGAGGAACTGTTACTATACTTCGATTCTGAAGAATCTTTATTAGAATAATGACTATCAACTTTTTTAGTTTCATCTTTACTAGATGTATGTGTTTCGCTTTTATATTTATATTTGTCTCCACTTTCTTTTAACTTGCTGCTAGAGGAATCAGTTCTGTGTTTACTAGAACTTCCTTTTACTTTCTCCTGCAAGTCTTTCTTTTCATGCTTAATTTCAGGCTTAATTTCATGCTTGTTTAATACTTCTTTATCCTTGGGTTCTTCTTTTATTTTAATTATGCCTAGTGCAGAATTAACATTATGCTTCTCAGAATTGGAAGATACGTCAAATTTGCTTTCTTCATTCTCACTTTCTGAATTTTTTCTCCGTTTACTATCTTTCCTTGAAGTATTTGAATCATCATTTTTACGTTTTTTATGATTTTCTTCACTGTTTTTAGATAAACTACTATTACAGGAAGACCTATTGGAATATTTTTCTAAGTTGTCAGATTTGTTATGACTGTGTGATTTAGAAACATGCGTATCATCATTTTTAGAGGCACTTTTATTATCTTTTGAAGATCTTTTATCACTTCTTGATTCATGTTTATGAATATGTTTATGTTTATCGTACTTCTTTTGTTTTTCTAAATCATTATCTAAAGTTTTGATATCACAATTACTTTTAGATTGTGATTCCACAGATTTTACTTTTGATTCATGTTTAGAAGAATGTTTACTATTGTGTGATGTATGTGATACTTCAGCTTTTTCTATCTTATGCCTATGCATATATTTTCCACTACCTTCACTTTTGTGTCTGAAAAGATATTTTAAACATAAATTCAATATGTATTATAAATTATTAAATTAATATATGAAGTCTAAAATTACATACAATACAATACAGCTACATAAAATTTTAAAAACAAACATAATTTAAGAACAAAATACATAGACTATAAGAAGGATAAAATTTAATTTACCTCACTGCACTTTCTTCAGATTTGGGAGATTCTCGATTATCATTGTAACTTTCAGGTGCATCAGGGACACATGCTTCATCTTCATCTTCACCTTCGCTGCTTTCTTCATTAGCAACCATTGTTTTCCATTTTGCAACAAGCGCTTTAGCAGCATCTCCGATTCCTCCTTCGTACTTTCTTAGAGCATTTACTGTACGTCCTACTCCAGTTTCTTGTAAATGTTGCACCGTCACTGGCAAATTAGATAACTTTGAAATGCAATGTAGTATCTGTAATGTATTTAAGAAAAGATATGTTAAAATCAATCTTTTATTCAGAAAACAGAACGACCACAAACAAAGGATTAAGAAATTAGAAAAAATAAAATCAATGAATAATGACGCCTATTATGAATCAGTCTTCGCTGTACAAAAACAAATATTCTTTATCATTCAACATTTTTACATAAGTATATTGGTACTGAGGTTAGTAAAAATATAATTAGATAAGACAATAATTTCTCCAAAGGGTTGGTTTCATATAAGGATTAAAGCAAAATGAAAATACATTGGAATAAATATTGCAAAAATTTATTTTTATTTGAAATATATATATATGTATATATTTATTTTGTGATATGTATGATCAATTTTTAACAATAACTGATTTAATTTAGGCACGATCGTAACTTTGTTTAGACGTCGTCGTTAGGTTATACCCCAACGACATTAATAAAATACCGAAGCTGTATTCATCATTATATATTCGTAGAAGACGAAAATTAGTGCAGCAATACATACTCTATCCTCATTGTCATCACATTTTTCAATATTTCGCTGATAGTGCTTAATTTTATCCACTACAGACATTATTGCGGCTACCAGCTGCTAACTGCTGTTGATCCTTATTCATAGACAGATGGATACAGCACAATACAGTACTGATGATAAATTTGGTTTCGACGGAATATTTATTTATTATGTCGTGAAATCCGATAGTTAAATTAAATTCGGATTGTCATTAACTCCTAGAAAGAAATGATTTCTATACAGTGAATCAAATTTTCATCGATTAATTTAATCAATAAGTGGAAACTGATAACAAAATTCAACTAAAAATTCGCTATGAAAACAAATGTTTTTCTTCTATATGTAATAATAGATTAAATAATCAAAAAAATGATGTATACATAAAAGATATATAAAAGTAGATTGAAAGTTAATTCATTGTTAAGGAAACTGAATATTTATGACGTATTAAAGTCATGCTTATGCTTTTTCCGAAATTTATATGTACCCATGTAATAAACACACCACACATAATTTTCTTTAAAATGTTGTGTATATATCACAAAATTTAGAATTCAGTATTATTTATATTTTTCATGTCCAATAAATTTGATTACACAATAATACCGAATATATTGTAACAAAATTATACTTAAGTAATTACTAAATAATTAAACAACGTATGATGATTGATGCTTAGGTGAACGTAAAAGTTTTATTCTTTCAATATGTATTATTTAGACAATAAAACGTTTAAAGAATTGTAATTGTGTATACGAATTTCCCAACATTCTATAATGTGTTATTTTGCTCTTATCAACTTTTAATACTCAACGAAAGATCATACTCAACAAACTCAGCTAACTTCAGTAGGGATTCCACTACTCTGATAACATTGTCCACTACAATACTCTTCCCACTATATTGGCTATATACAAGGTGAACAAAAATGAATTTAGTGTTCCCTTGTTGATAAACGTATTTTTCTTGATTAATAAACGCAACGTTATCTCCACCAATTTCAGCAACTCCACATATCAAGCGCTTGTAGTATGACGCATTCATCAATTTTTGAATTTCTTTGTCTACCTCTTTCTATTTCATCCAAGAAAGAAAGACATTTATACCTTATCAATATACAATATGAACAGACCATTGAACTTTAAATTACCTGCAATGAAATCTGCCATTGTATATGGCAATGTAAAGAAGTCTTATTAAAAACATATATAAAAAATAGATTATGTTTATCAAAATAAAAGTATGTAAATATATAAGATTGTATGTAGAGAAAGTCTTTGAATTTAAACTATAAAATTGAATTCTGTTGCAATTTTGTACAACTATACAAATAATATTTAAAAAGAAAGCATAAAGAAATACTTCTTTGTTCCAAAATTTGTGAATAATGAAATCGCATTTTATCCCAACCCTAACATGTGTGCTGCCCCTATCGTTCCTCTACAATACAATGTAAATGAAACAAGGATTGTTGAAGTTTCACGGTTTCGTCGTATGAGGCCTCCAAAGTCAATTTGATCTTAACCAAAGTCTATCTTGATTTGATGAACGTTTATAACTGTTTATGAAAATAAATCAATAATTTAAATTTATTATAAAAATGGTTATAAATCAATTGTGTATACACAAAATGAAATACATTAATTTACATTGAAATACTTATTAGTTTTCAGAGATGAATTATATATATTTGATTGATTTGTTTTCAAATGCTTCACAATGACTTTCCATCTTAATGTTGTATCCAATACATTATTGTTTGTAATACTCTTACCAAGTGTTTTAGATTCATTTGTCAAAACTTGTTGATTTTGTTGCAACTTATTTAGGATTTGTTTGAACTTCTCAGTAGAGTTGTCTGTGTACATTTGATTTGTATTATTAAAAATCTAGCAAAATTTTTAAAGCTATAGAACATACCTTGATCACGTTGAACAACAAATGTTTCTTTCTTATTACAAGCATAATTATCTTGAAATTGATTGAAATATGTATCATGTATTGAATAATAAATTCTCTGTTTATTTTTTGACTTCATAACTGGAGATTTTACATCTCCAAATTCTGGAAACGGATAAAAGTTAACTTTAAGTTTCTTGAAGCTAGCTAATGTATGAAAAGCACTAAACCTTTTTGTGATAAAAAAGGATCTAAAACATAAGTTTTGGATTTCATGATTTCTTGCTTTTGGCTTGCATTGTTATTACTTGTAATTGATGGAATTTTCTCAGTATTTCCAGATAAATTAGTCTCAATTATAGGTATGATTAAAGGACATGGATCTTTAGGTGGTCTTTCACATTCTTTCAAATTAGGATGTAAACTTGTCAAAGAATTCATTAGTTTAATTACACTAGTATCATGATCAGTAGGTGAGGCAAGTTTGTTGTTACTTCTGTTTGGTATAATTGTGTTTGAATCAATGTTCAAAGACTTATTAACAATGTTTGCAGTTATTGTATTGTGATTTGAATCTTTAGGGGAATGTATTAATGACTGAGATTTTGATTTATTAGGACTTATAGTATTCATTTTTACTAATGATGGTTGAATATTCTCAATAAAATTTTCATCATTTGTTTCTGATGCAGTTACAGGTATTTCAAGAAAGCTAGAAGGCACACGTTTCACAACTAGTTTTTCTACAATATAATCATATTTGTTAAAATCATGATTTATATCTTCGTTAAATTCCCTTTTATGAATGTTTTTAAAACAACTAAAAAATAATTCATAACATTTTCTTTTAACACTGAAATTGGAATTTTTCTTTTGAGAATTAGACACTGCAGTTTTCTGCAAACTAGTTGAAGTTTGTAATTGATTACTCATTTTATCATTAAGCAATATAATAGTTATATTATATGTTTCAAATAAATAAAATAAACTGTTAAATCTCATAACGTTGGACCTGTAACATTATATTCCTTTACATATACCAAAAAATTATATTCCTTAGTATAATTTGCCATGTTGGTTGATTTTAACAATAGTTGTAATTTGCAATCATTGATAGCAAGATCTGAGGATCCGTTCTCTCTATAATTTGTATTTTAAGTAAACGTACATTTAAATTTACTTTTAGCCAACTCTAACCCGACTCGCATCCTCGGTGGAAACTAAGTCATGGTGTTCTGTTCGAGGTAGACCATAAATCATGAGTTCAAGATAGATTGCAATAAAGCGCAATGATTTTTCCTTGTGATGTATATAGTCATGAAAACAAAAACATCACGTGGAAAGATTTTGTACTTCGTTAGAACTCTATATAGATTGCCAAACTGCAAGAATTTTTTGGTACTTTCTTGTATGCTCTTGTGGAATGAGATATAAACGGATACAAACATGGCAAATTTTGAAAGCGAAGGAAGTGCAAGTGAAAAAGAATTGAACGAAAGTAATAACAGTATCGGTGGAGAAAATTCTCAAGATTCTCAAGAAGAAGTCGAAAATATCCGAGCCGATGAAGAACAAAAAGAAAAGTTAGTGAAGTTACCACTAGGTAGAATAAAAACAATTATAAAAATGGATCCCGAAGTAAACATGATTAACCAAGAAGCGGTTTTCTTAATTACAAAATCTACGGTAATTAGTAATTATTTTATTGATTTGTGAATTGAATACATTATATTGTTTTTAATATTATATTTGTCAGTTTTAGTAATATTAAAAAATGGATTTTACGAATAGTTAATTTCTGGTATTTAGTTTTAAATAGTTGAATATTTTTGTATGAAAATGCAAATTGAATAGTGTTATTATGTATAAGATTAAATACAAAATGTAACACAATTCAATATAGTGGATATAAAGCCTAACTTCTTATTTTTGTTATAAATATTTCATATTCCTGACTTTGTTTCTTATTACAGGAACTTTTTATTGATTCCCTTACTAAAGAATCATATAAATATACTGCACAAATGAAAAAAAAGACAATACAAAAGAGAGATGTAGAAAGAGCAATTGATAATGTTGATGCACTTGTGTTTTTAGAAGGAGTGTTTGACTGAAACTCAATCTGATTTAATATTTGTGCCTTGTAACATATTATTGACATCTTTTTTCCATATTTTTATGATAAAGTTATATTGTTATATTAAGGATGATTACATGTACAAATATTTTACAGTGTATATGTTCAATTCTAGTTTTCATAACAAATTATATGAAAATATATGAATAAGGTTGATTTTAAAAGATTTATTGTTTTTTTTATATGAATTAATATTACATGAATAGCTAAATTATGATATATTGAATTAAATGCATGGTATGCAAGTTTATGTTTCAAGATATCTTGTAAAAGGAACATTTTTAAAATTCATGAAGTTTATTGTCCATCATAAAGCATTGGAGATGGAACATAGAATGATTTATTTTGACAAATGTCAATTCTGGTTTGCAAATTTTTTATAATTATATAATGTGAAAATAACATTTTTGTATATAAATTAAATTAAAATTGATTTATAAATAATTCAATGCACATATAAAAGAAAATTTTTAACAGGAATAGGTAAAAATAACTACGAATTACATAAAAGCGTTTTATTATGAGTTTTTAAGCACAAAGACAATCTTATTAATTTTTCATGTAACAGATAGCAAGATATTGGTTAAAAATATTTTACTATATTTATACTAAAATTTGTAAGTTTTATGTGTAATATGTATCTTCATCCTAAAACTTGTATGATACACATATATAATTTCATCTGCACATACAAAGAATTGCACAACATTATTATTTTACAAGTAAAACATAAATAAATTTTTAAAATAATATACATTGATACATATCTATAGATATCTTAATATTATTCTATAAATTATTCTACATTTATAACTTACTTTGTATAATGCAGAATGAAATTTTTACATCACAATTACTTTCAGTTTTCAATTTAATTAGTAATTGTAATATTTGCAATTATATTAAATTGCAAATATAAGAAAATAACATTTTTTTTTTAATTTTTTTTAATTTGAAATGTCAAAGAATATTTTAAACATAAAAAGAATTATTTCAAAAAGTTCTATCTAGTATATAATTTATGAATACAGAGAGAAAAAGTCAGTCTTGTTTCATGTACGCCAATCATCTAGTTTTCATACTACCAATTACAAATGTTCAGAGATCACAAGAGATACTGTTATTATGTTAGTATATTAAATAGAGCAATTAAATAAAAACATTAAATAATTTTATTACTCAGAATGAAATACCCAAGAAAAAGTTCAATAATTTCTGCAGTATCCATATAGCATAGAATATTGTGACCATGTAATCTGCAAATATTCTCATTAATATTGTTTAATTCCAATAAATGATTTGTTGAGCCATCAGCATCAGGATTTCTTCATCCTGAACAAAAGGATGAATATGTATTAAGTAACTGGAGAAGATCGCAAACCAAGATAGAATTCCTCCGAGAGTGCGAATATCTTCGATTATTTCAGGATGTTTCTGGATGAGAAGTAAAAATAAGATCGAAATCATACTATGTACGAAATAACCCGCTGCGTTATTACAGAGCGTGCAAATTCGCTAAGGACATGGCGGATGACGTAGTGTGTACTGAATTTATTACTCTTATCAAGTAAATCATGAAATTCTATCACCTGTAAGTTGAAATTCCCTTTCAATTTTGGAGGCTGAGTTGCATATTAGCAAGCTACTCTTCATGAATAAAGAGTGGAGGATGAACAAATAGTAGATATGATCAGGATTATTCTCTTACTACTCAACAGAAGAAGAAAGGATAACAGCATACTGTAGCCTACAAGGCATCACTTGATCATGTCTATTTTAGGCAATTAATGAAGGTCTCAAGGTCAGTAAATGCGCGAACGTTCCGTTCATCGGGGAGGCACTCTGGAACAATCTGTTTTAACTTCATTTAATAAAATAATTCAGTTTCAATTTGTACAGTTACACGTGATGAGTTGATTGTATGTTGAGTTTGTGTTATATTGTAATGTTGATTCAGTTTGACTGTTAAGCTGTTTCTAATTAAATAATTGACTTAGGTTTAAGAAAATATTTTGAGATTAAATAGTCACAAGAACATATTACAGCATTCCTTTGAAATAATTTGACCTGTATTACAAAAATTTGATAGAAAATATACTTTATTTGAAGGAAAAATAGTGAGCTTAATATTTTTGAACAAGAATTTCAAGAAGATTCTTTTTTATCATCGCAATCGTCATTTGTATACAATTTTTCTCTAATATCTTTTTATCTCCTAAAAATAATAAACATATTTAAACAATTTTAATCAATGTTTCTTATATTGATTATACTTGTATATATTATCTATATACAAGAACTAACATTTCAATCTTAATTGAAAAAATGAACAAATTGAGAAGATATAAAAATTAATACAACTTATAATTAAAAGTAATTTCCACTTATATTGCATGATGATTACAGTTTATAGATAACATTAGCTGATATACAGTAATCTATGAGAAGTTGACACGTTATAGAGGGATTTTCGGATAAAATGACTCTGAACTTCTTTCATTGCTTTTCGATTTTTCTAGATTAAGAAACAAATCCTTAAAACTACTTACTGCAGCTTCATTTTGCATATTATGTTAAAATACTATTCTAACACTTCTATTTGAGTATTATGTTTAGAATTAATTAATTTTACTGAAAGTTAATTTGTCTTGAGTGATATTAAACTACTTTTGAAAGTTTCCTCTCTAATAATTTGATTCATCAAGAATTTTTGTGTTCCTAATTTTGTGAAAATAATTTATATTTAAGATTCTGATCTTATTTAATTTAAGAATTTTTTTTGCCTTGCTTTTAAAACTGTAATTTACAATATACTTTAACACTGCTGGTATGTTTATTATATCTGCAACTTTATATTAATTATAAATCTTTGCATTTTAAAATACACTGAAGAGGTATACTTTATTAATTATAATCATTAAAAAAAGTACACGTTGTTGTCCTACATAAATCAATGATTAAAATGATTACTTTTTATACAACTGTCTTAATTTTAAACGAACATTCAGTTTATATTTATTAAATAAACATTACTCTTCATCAGTTTCGAATAAATATATACACTTCTAAAAGTTTTGCAACTACTTTTGTTGCAGAAAAATAAAATCATTGTTTTTGGAGGCAAAAATTACATACATATATTTTTCCAAGTTTGCTCTATTCAGTATTTTTAATATTGTGCTAAAGTCACTGAATGTTATCTATACTCATATTGAAGAAAGAATATAAGAAGTCATTAGAGAAGTATGTATATTATTGTATAATTATATACGAAAGATACTAAAGAATTAGGAAGTAACTTGCCATAATTTTTACTTCTTACGTTTAGTTTTACGGCGCTTACAGTCCCCCCTAAAAGAATTTTGATCTGCTGATGTGCTTGAGGTTCCGGTCTTGCTATGATTGTACAAATTATTTAAAAAGTCTTCAAAATCTGCTTCACTGTTTAAAATAAAAAACAATTTGAAGTATTGTATATTTGTTAGCAATTTCATAATTATATGAATATACTATAAATTTAATTATAATTATTCCAAATAATTGTACCTTGTATTTGGGTCTATTTGTTGACGTTTTTTATTATTATTGACGTTTGTTTGCGACGGTGGTCGCTGACCTAAGACAATTCTATATTGGACACTATGCGTATTTGCTCTCAGATGTTTCAAATTACCAGCTTGACAAGCTGCCCAATCAGTAACATCATACACTGCACCCTCCATACAGGCATAATAATGCCAAAGAAAACCCATTAAACGAGATTCTGCCCAGATATCTCCCTATCAATTTGACCAATCTAATTAAAAGTACAGTCGAGAAATATTTGGTTTATACGCCATTTTAGTACTTACTTCTCTTGCACTATGGCGTATTTTACATTGAGCACAAAATCGTGCTGCGTAACAAGGACGTTGTGTAGGAATTCTCTTGTGCCTTAGACCACAATTTGTACATCTTATCGTATTTGCTGCTTGTTCCATCTTTCTATGAAGTTGAGAGAGCAAATCGCTTAATTCACCCCAAGCTGCTTCAACTTGTCTAGTTTGATCAAATGCTTGTCTTCGTTCCTAAAATATTTAAAGTGCAATGCAACCATAATTATCATAATATAAAAAGACATACTTTTTTTTTAATTTATAAGAATAAATATAAAACGTATATAATACCGGTTCACCAATTATATCAAACGCGTGTACGAGTATCTTGAATGCCTCTTCAGCACCAGGTTGATTATTTTTGTCAGGATGCACTAAGAAAGCTTGTCTCTTGTAATACTTTTTAATATCATCATCCGAACATGTTGGTGTTACACCAAGTATACTATATGGATCTTTTCCTTTGCAAGCTAATAATCTTTTCATAGCTTCTTCACCAGTACTAGGTAATGCAATATTACTCTCGAGACCACCTCGTATCCAATTACTATTTTCTTCTTTCTCTTCACTTTTAGCTTTTATTTTACGCCAAAATGCAAATTTACTATTTCCAAACCAATCATCTAATTGTTTACCAACAGCATTTAAAATACGTATTTTAGAAAATGTTACAGCCATGTAGACCCATGAATATTTTAAATATAATATTGTATGATACCATCCACATTTACCACTAAAACATATAATACACATTATTTAATTTACTTGAAAAATTATTTGATATGTTTAAAGTATTAATATTTTATTATTAATTGTTTCACTTTAATATTGTGTTGCTTGAGATCAGAATTATGTGTCTAGTTCTAATGCAATCTTGCTTTGCTATTTAATTATTTTATTATTCTACTGTTATACTATATTACTATACTACTTATACTTATAATACATTTGCTACTAGTTTAATACTTTATACTTTTCAGTGTACAGCATATTTTAAATACTAACAATTCAAAATTCAGTTCAGGTTCAAATAAAATTTTACTTTAGGTGTCTAGTGATATTCTGAATGGGTACCCATTATGTTTGTTAAATATTGCTTGATATTGTAAAATGTAAATAGTAATATTTTTTATATTAAATTTTACTTACAGTTGAATCATCAGATTGGCACTCATACTAACTACATCAGATACCAAGTGCAGTAGCCAATGAAATATTTTTAAACCGATTTTAATCCACCGATTGGCATATTTATTTAAATTTTTACATAAATCTTTAACTGGAGATTCTCTATTCTCTCTTCTACGATTTCGTTGTGCTTTCTTAATTTGCTGTGCCTTTTCAGTTTGAAAACGTTTTGAATTCTTTTCCTTGGTAACTTTTTTCTCTTCTTTATTTATTTTATTAACAGTTTGTTGATTTTTCTCTATTTTTTCAGGTGAAACAGTTTGACTGGAAGTATTGGTTGTATTCAAATTATTATTTATTTGTATAGGTCGTTTGAGAATATTTCCTGTAGATTTAGGATTACTATTTTGAATTTTTGAATTATTAAGTGTTTCTCCCTTCTCTGTCTTTTTTGGCGTTTTAGAAACTTTTTTCTTTTCAAATTGAGTAGATCTATCAAAAGTGTTTATTTCATGAGATTCAGTTGGAGAGCCAAGATTGTCTAATGATACCCAGCGTCTTGGTAGATTCGAATTATTCTTCTCTAAAACTTTTCGTGGTATTTGCATTTTTGGAGAATTGTGATCATCACTACCAGATGAATTTTGCCTTTTTAATGCAGCAGACTTAGATTTGTTCTTTGAATTTTTATTAGAAATTTTTTTATTTATGGATTCTGTTTTTGGTTTTATAGACTGAACTGTTAGAGGAGATGGAGGTGTTGGTGCAGATTTTGTCAAAACATCAGAATAAGATGGACGCATAGGTTTTACTTCTGCTACCACGCGAGGTTTCTTATATTGAGATTCTATTGAATTTCTAGGTAATCCTTCAGGTTCTCTGACGTCTACATTCAACTGTGGTACTGGAGTTACATTTGGAGAACTACCAAAAGGGCTGTATGTACCAGACTGATTTGGTACCCAATTACCAACTAAATTATCAATCAATTGTTTTCCATTAAAATTTGGAGTTGGCATTTCAGATGGTACTGTAATATGTCGATCGTTAAAAAGACCATATTCTTGACCAATGATATTTTGATTTCTATAGGATGTTATGTTTGAAAGCTGACATTGTTCTGCCATGATTTGTGAAGCATTTCCATAAATTACATTAATATAATTACCTCCACCAACATCAATTGTACCAATTAAGTCATTATTTTCATTTATACCTAAATGATTTACTGCTTGTGATGGAAAGTAAATTGAATCAGCCGTAGACTCATAATTTGACATGTCGTGCACATATAAAGGGCTATTCATTGGAGTCATTGGTTGCATCGTGGATGGATTAGAATGTGGAGTCTGGCTAGTAATATAATGTCTTGTTTGACTTGAAGAATAATCTCCCCAATTATGGGTTGTAGTTTGTTGCGGATTTATACCAAAGTGAACATAATGACCATTAGAACTTTCCAAATCTGAAGTCATCGCTTCAATAATCTTATCTAAAGACATACGTTTAAAGTCAGGTGGTGATTGTTGTTGTTCTGCCATATTGTGGTAGATTTCTATAAAGTAAAGATAAAATTATTTTAAAAACGCATGTGCATTGAAAATCATTTTTAATTTATTGTATAACAAAATAGTTCAAAAGAATGAAATATTATTCGTATCAGTGGAAGTAAGTTATACTATAAAGGACACCGAATTTTTATTATTCGAAAAAACGTCGGTAACTCATATTCGTTTCTGGGTTATACAAGAAATTTATGTAGCAAGCAAACTATATTAATGTCCATGCATTTAATTTGAATTAAAAGCAACACGTACATTGATTTTGTGCAGTTTAGTAACCTAAAATGAATTTTTTTCCCGTAAAATTATAGCAGACATAACGATATTATAACGACTTACACTTGTCGGCAAGCATGTTACCCTTAAATGTTCATTTACATTGTATTCAAAATAAACGGCTTCTTGATATACTGTGCAAGAAATATCATACTTAAGTGATATATACAATTTTAAACTATACACCATGCGGTTAATACAAAATCAGTCACTATTTCTTCGTGGTCCGTACTACCAGCAGATTCATAAACGGATCACATAAATAGTTTTCTTTCTGTATACATACAACATATATATATCACTGTTGCGAAAAGTTCCTAGATAAACGGATATGTCCAATTACTGAACCGTTATGGCTTCGATTTCTACTTCATTCTACGAAAAAGTAACCTCAATCCACACAGCTCGATAGGCTAGGGAGATTTTTCACCACGAGGTAGATGCCATTCTACAGTTCACTTATGCTTCGTGGTTAAATACACGGTGGGAATAAACAAAAAATGAAAATTCGTGATCGATTATTTTACAATTGATCAACTGAGTAAACGGCAGATTTCCTTGATAAAAATAGTAATGCAAAAGAAAGAGTTTTATCAGCCGTTCATTCTTGGCCGGCAAATTTTCAAATGTGGATCTTTGGAAATTTCGAAATTGAATAATTCGAGAACTTTGAAAAACCTAGCAATTTAAGAATAATTAAATGTTTCAACATTCAACACAAGGTGTTTTGTAATGCATCTGATTGTGTACAGAAATATATTAGAAAGCGGGTTGTTAGAGAGCGGTTCGTGAAGGAGTAATTCATTAGGTAGCTGGTTATCATGAGATCTCTCCGTCATTATCCACAGTAGAAATTCGACCAACAAAAGTTAGTGCATCTATTATGTTTTTTTGACAATATAAATAAATGTTTCAATTAATGAGTGAGATATATAGCGATAAATAACGATTAGAAGTTCTTAAACTTTCTGCTCGCCAGGTATACTTTGCTGCACGTGAAAGGAGATTCATGCAGGTCGACAACCTAGGGAGATTTTTAACCACAAGTGAGATGACCCTATACATTTTCATAACCATACACAAACCGGAACAAAATAGAAATGTCCTCAAGAGCAAATTTAGCTTTCATGGGGTTGTCAAAAAGAATGGGTCTCTATCAGTATCATAATATCCACTAAATGGTAGGCGTTATATCTAATCAGCAAGCATAAAATTTCCAAGTAATAAAATATAATTCGCAAATTTGTAATTTATTTCATAAGTGCAATGTTTTATAGAGCATTCGAGTTTCAGAAGTGGGAAATGACAAGCAGATGGTAATTTATTTCCAGTCGTCAAAAACCGTATTCACACGTTTCTTATTGCAAAAAGGAGTTTATTTGTAAAATTTTTGACCAAGACGGTTTTTCGAAGGTTTGCTAAATTTTCCGAAATGGTCATTGTACTGTATAAGTCTATATATCAATATTTCATAATGTATCAAATTTTAAATATGCTTTCATTAGTTTCATCTTTCTACAGCTAGATGGCTGAGTATTTTGAGGTCCTGTGGTGATCATTAGGGTCGTCGGTAAAAAAGAGTTCCGTTATCAAAGTCGCCGGTGGAGATGAGTTCTGTTATCAAAGTCGTCGGTCAAGAAGAGTTCTCTTATCAAAGTCTTCGGTTAAGAAGAATTCTATTTGTGCATGTGAGCAAATGACTAACATTTAAAGCTATCGACGTTTGATCATATCCAATTTTATTTAAAAAAAATAAATTGTTCACTATTCATTCTGTAATCAAACCTGAATTCAAGAACACGTATTAAAATCAAATTCAGAATCAAGTTCAATGAAATCAGTTATTTTACTAAGTTATTAATTTATTGGTTATTAAATGTAGCGTCATCTAGCGGCAGAATACGTGAACTAACAGAAGTCGTGTTCCACCCGAGTGTAGTTCACCCTGTTCGCCGGAAAGATGGCGCCACGTGTTTTTCGAAAAATTAGAATTGCTCCAATTTAAAAACTAATTATAATATAATTGTTATGTGTTTATTAATATTGATTTTATGCTATTGGCAATATATTCCGAACATATATATGCATAATTTTAATGTTGCACTCTGTGTTGAATTACAATTTTCACAATTGCTTGACAAAAAATCTATACTCTTAACGAAAGTAAGCTGAGTCTGATAATTTATGCAAATTATGCGACGTCCTTCTGTTAAAGTTTTATTTAAAAAACAAGGACTAAAGAAAAAGTGAAAAGTAATTTTTTATATTTAAAAAATTGAAATTCCTGTTTGAACAAGATAGTTCCATGAGTTCACTTTTACTTAGTTACATAATTGTCGTTATTGGTCACCAAACTAGTGACACTTAAAAAAAACTAACACGGGGTGTAATTTTCTTCTGTCGCAACCTTCGTGGTGAAACTTACAATTTTCTTCGCAGCATTCTGCATATGACATTCTCTTTCTAACATGATCACACGTGTAATCATTTTGCCAATTTTTATGAAGCTACACGTTTTATTATTAATTCGCAGGCTGACGGAAAGATAAAATATGAGACAAGCGATAAGAATTATTACAAAATATTTATAGATTAATTCACTTAAATCGGATATTAAATATTGAATTTAGGTCTGTTATTAGATATTAAACTTGTCGAGGAATATGTGCATTATATATTACATTTATTATATTTTTTCAAATATTTTAAACTTGTAAAAAAGATCTCAGACGATCAATATATATTTTAGTTTTGATAAATATTTATATAAATATTTTAGTATTGCTGTCAATATTATGGAACGTGCAGGGGCAGATATTGCCGTATGGTAATATTTAAGTATCGATAAGATGATTTGATAAAAGTCATAATATTTGTTCTTCGTCTTTTCCTCCTTCCTTTACTTTATCTGGAAACTAACAATAAATATATTGTTAATAAATACTGAATAAGGTTAAATATCAACATGGTATAAAAGAGAATTCAAAGAACTTGTAATTACACAAAACGCAAGTTTAATTCTTAACTGAAAAGTTTAGGCATAAAAAGATGAGATATAACTCGCTGTAGCATATGAAAAACTTAATAATAATTAATAACTAAATTCTGTCGGTGTCCTCGTATAAATAAACAATATATAATTCTACAAAAGACAGTGTGTATTGATTTCATTTTGCGTTCAGTACGGGCTATAATTCATGAATGAATTAATATCATATCTTAATAAACTTCGTACTCTTTGTTTTGATATAATATTTAATTTTAATATCAGTTGCTTCATATGAGTATTACAATATCTTACCCGGTTATCAAAAAGATTTTTATTTACTCTGTATAATGAAATTTCTTTTTTATTTGTTCAATAACTAATTTGTTTTATTTACACCTATTAATCAGCCATTGAAAGGATAAGTTTGGACAGCATTCAAATTTTATGTACAACTTTCATACACACTACATGAACCCTACATATATTCCACATCAGTTATACCTTGCAGTGGGTCATGTATATCGTGTACTCAATTTCACCAAATGCAATCTTCGATTATCTTCGTACTAAAGTACTAAAAAGTAACTTTTTAAACCACTAATTTATATCATCAGTTTACTATTTTCCTAAACTACCTTCACTACTACATTTCACTACATTATATTCGTAGTTCAATATCTTTTCAAACTACTAATTTGTATCACTAAATGAAAACTCTATACACTCGAAACTGTCACTACAAGTCACAAAAAAGAATGCAGAACCATAAAAGCTTAACAGGCTACATATAAGAAAAACATAGATTATGCAATACACTTTTTTCCACGAAAAATTGCATCTGCATAAAATTACACCTTGATTAATTCAAGATATTGAATTCTCATCATTCGAGCCGTCCCTGCATATCAAACATGCATTTTTGCTTTTACTCATAAGCTGGCCACTGACTTCACAGCATTCTGTGATTTCATCAGACATCGGTATCATACAGCTTCACATGCTATCAATAAATTAAGAATATATCCCATCCTCACGTAAAAAATATCTACGTTACACCTTATAAATTGCAAGCAACGAAACAGTTATTACGGTCACAAACAAATTCAGATTAAGAAAAGTATAGTGTGAATACGAAAGTTCGATCCGCGACGCTTTTCCTCGTAAAAGTGAAATTTCATCACTCTCAAAGTGAAATCAAAACATCAGAGAAAGACGTGTTATCAACTGTCATTATATTCTCGTTAAATATTTAGCTTAATGTTAATTATTGTATCTTATCATACAAATTATACTATTATCGACTGTAATTCCTGAGCGATAATAAAGCGAGTCAATTAAAGATTCTTTGATGCAAGACGAAATGATGTTTTTAGGCGATTGATGAAATGTTTTTGGTTGGTTTCATTTAAATCTAAGCTGGTTTAATGATTATCAATTTTTTGGGGGTTGTGTAGATTTTGGGAGGTTTGCAAGTTTTTGTAGATTTGGGGATTTGGGAAGGTGGGAATTTGAGAATTTGGGGATTTGAGGTATTGGCGATTTTTAGAAATTAGGGATTTGGGAATTGGGGAATTTGGGAAATTGGGGATTTGAGAAGTTGGAGGCTTGAGAAATCGGGGATTTGAGAAATTGGGAATTTGAGTAATTAGGGATTTGAGAAATTGGAGACTTGGGAAATTGGGGATTTGAGAAATAGAGAACTTGGGAAATTGGGGGTTTGAGATATTGGGGATTTTTAGAAATTAGGGATTTGGGAATTTGGGAATTTGAGAAATTAAGGATTTGTGAAATTGGGGATTTGAGAAATTGGGAATTTGGGAAATTAGGGATTTATGAAATTGGGGACTTGAGAAATTGGAGATTTGAGAAATTGGGGACTTGGGAAATTGGGGATTTGAGAAATTTGGAATTTGAGTAATTAGGGATTTGGGAAATTAGGGACTTGGGAAAGTGGGAACTTGGGAAATTGGGAATCTGCGAAATTGGAGATTTGTGAAATTTGGGATTTGAGAAAGTGCGAACTTGGGAAATTGGGAATCTGCGAAATAGGAGATTTGTAAAATTTGGGATTTGAGAACTTAGGGTTTTGGAAAATCAAGGATGTGGGAAATTTGGAACTTAGGAAACTGTAGATTTGAGAATTCTGAAGTTTGCTAATTTGGGAATTGGGGAGTTTGAGAATTAAATAACTTGCTAAATTAGGACTGTAGGAATTTATTAATTTGTTAATTTGTTAATTTGAAAATTCACAACTTTAAACACCGAGAAGATATTTAAGGCTTCAAAAATTGATTCCTAATTTTAAATTTAGTAATTTGATAATTCACTAAGTTATTAATTTTCTAACTATATAATTGTATAATCTAGAAGTCTTCGACTGACATGAAACTTCAGAACCTTGCAACTACACAATTTACAAACTCACATTCTTCAAATTTAAGAATTGCCAATCCATTCCTATAAAAATGTGAAAGTACAAAATTTTAAAAACTCGAAAATTACATATCAAATACTTTAAAAACATAGGAATTCTTCCCTTGAAATCTTTCAAAATGAAAATACAACTAAAATTCGCAAATGTCTACCACATCCATTTCCCAGGTATGAAATCGTCTATGATCAGATTTTACCTCAAAAACGCTTAACAAATTATCATGCATTACTTCACACTTACTCTAATTAAATAATAATACGATATATTAAGAATCGATACGATGGATGATCTTGTTAATTTCACAGGCATACTTATAGAAAGAAAAGTTTCCCGCGTTTACGTAAGCCGTAAGAGCGATCTTCGGAGGGGAAGTTGGCTGTTGCAAGAAACTGCTCGCTTTCGGATGGACAGTCTTCATTCAGCTTCTGAACGAGCCGGCAGGGATTAGTTTTCTTCTGGTGCATCGTTCTCATTGTCACTGACGTCTAACGTATATTTATCTCCGCCACGCGCAACTTGTGCTCTATCGTTACTCACTGCTTATCACGAAACGACTTTAATTATTCAACAATTTTCTGTCTGTGAAGAATATCTGTCATTCTTCGTTATCGACAACAATTTAAGTTATTAAGTTTACGAATATCTCAGACGATCGACGAGTTTGCGGTGTTACAAAAGTTCGGATATTCGTCTGAGAAGAATCGCTTAAAATTTCGTGAGATGTAAGTATCAAGTTAGTGGATGTTTCGATATAATTTTGAACACTGATTGCGTCAGATTTATCGGACACGCGTGTGATTAGGGACGTGCACTTAACGTGTGTCATTGTTTTTTTTAATTCTTCCGACGAGATACAAGTTTTAATGATTTTTCAAGTCTCTTAATGAATTTCGATAACGCTTGTTTTATAAACTTCATTCATTTTTCTATGTAACGTTATCTTACTGAATGTTTTATAATGTAGAAAATCATTTTTGCTGGCAAGTGAATTTTTATTACGATTAGTGATAGAAGTGTGAAAACAATCGTATGTAGGACGACGTTGCTATCACTTGTTTCTTATATTTTGTGGTCTGTGGAAATACACTACTAGTTAAAAGTGTGGGTTGTACCGATAGAGTTCTTATGTGTAATTTTGGTAATTAGTTTACCTTTGATGAGCTTTTTATCTGACATATTTACGATGTTTTGGCTAATATTTTTCTGTCTTTTACGTTTTACCCTTAGTCTTCTTTCTAGAAATACACATGTGAATTTGGAAATTTTTAAATCTCCAAGTTTTAATATTTTTAGGTCTCTAAATTTTCATTTTTTTGTATTTGTACATTTTTCAATTTTTGTGTTTCTGAAATTTTTCTTAAATACCCAAATTCAATATCCAAATTTGTGAATATTCGTTAATTTCTAAATTACCAAAGGCCTTTAAATTCCTGGATCTTCAAATTCTAGATTTATCAAATTTCAAGGCTCATTTTGAAGGTTCATATATTTGTAGCTCCTCAAACTTTCTAGGTCTTGAAATTAAGTGTCCAAATCTCTAGATCTTCAAATTTATAAATTCTTAAATTTCTGGATTCCTGAAAATTCTGGAACTCCAAATTTATAAATGTTTCTATAGTCACAGCCCAAAGTCTTCAAATGCTCGAATTTCAAGGTCTCCAGATCACTAGGTCTTCAAATCTGTAGAATTCTGATCTTCGAGGTCCCCAAAATTGTTGATACCCCAAAATTATAAATGCTTCTAATGTTACATCTAATCCTCAAATCCCCAAATCTCAATGTCCTCAAATTTCTTAGTCCCGAAATCTCTAGATTCTATTTAGAACATAAGATCTGTTCTTCTCTTCAATCTATTGTACTCTTCATTGAAGTTTATAATACAGTGATTCGCAGCAAGGTTAATGTCGAGGTCAACCTTATCGAATTAAGATGGACATAACTCTTCCTGAATTTTGTAATATATAAATCTTTTTATTTGAGTTTTTTTTTTTCAGAAAAAAATAGAGTACATATAAAATTAAGTTGAGTGTTTTCTGTATATGTATAATAATTATACAATAAAAATTTCGACAGACATATATGAAGGTTACTAAATGTAGTCGTTCCTCATCTGTTCAATGACTGTCATTTTTTTAATATCTAGTAAAAGATAATAATAACGTACATTTACGTATATTTGTCTTGCGTGCAAATAGTTCTTCAGAAATTATTTTTGTAAATAAAACCACCTACAATTGTACAGTTTAACGTGTTTGCCATATTAAAAAGAAAAACGGTTTCGAATGTGATTAAAATTGCAATTAACTCTACTGTGATCACGATTAGAAATAGAGACTAAACTATCACGTGAAATGTTACTTGGCTTCAAATTAAAAAGAAACCGTACATGTCAAGCAAAGAAATTATACCATCTATGTTACATCAGGGTAGAAAAAGAGAAGGAATTAATTTCTAAAACCAAGTATAGGACAATCGATATAATATCGTAAGAAATAAATACTAGTTTTAAATATAGTAAACGGTGTAACATTATTGAATATAACTGATAAAATTTCATCGGTGTATACACGTAATTTCTAGCGAATTACATTAACTCACAATGTCTTAAATAATTGCCAGTGATAACACCTTCGATTGTTTATTTATTATATGGAACAAATAGATTGACTTCAACCCCTTCTTGCAATATATACAAAAGTTTAGTTGATCCCATTTCGGTCATACTTTTCCTTAATTCAATATAATTTAATTTTAACTTTAATTTCCGAAAGAATTGATATCAACATTCATTCATCTCTTGCGTAAAAATTGCTTGACTCTTGTGACTATGTAATGTACCTTTACGTTCACATATATCTCTCTAACAAAAAATAGTAACAAGAATAAGAATATATCAAGGTTTATTATACACGTTCCGAATCACCCAGTACATTAAGAATTCGATCAACTCGACTTCACCCAGTTCACCTGGAAACTTACGCAAGCCAGCAATTTCAGCATTCTTTTAAAATAGCCAAAGCAAGTCGAGGTTCTATCGCAAAAACGTCCTATCGCTTCATTAACTTTATTTTCCATAGATTTGAAGGGGTTTCCTGTCGACAATATGCCAAGCAGTAAAACCAGAATTGCCATAATCGGTGGTGGTGTGGCTGGATTAGTGGTTGCTCGCCATGCAGCCACCAGGTTAGACACGTACAGTGTCACATTATTCGAACAAACCGATCAGATTGGTGGGACATGGGTCTACACGGACGAAACCGATGTCGACAAACATGGATTACCTGTTCATAGCAGCATGTATAAAAATCTGAGGTTAGCAACAATTTATCCTTCTTTAATTAAAACTACCAAAGTGACGGTTAGGTTTCTTATTTTTACCCTTTGCACTCGGAGATTTATTTTGCTATTTAAAGTATTCTCTCAGAGGAAACTGTCGAGTGCAAAGAATTATAAAAATTGTTGAAATGTCTGCTGACTTTCGTCAAGATAACGTGTATATTCATCTTATCGTTCGTCTATTTTATTACAATTTTATTTTTAATTTTAAAGTAAGTATAGACTGGTAGTTACCTCAATTGTGTTTAGGTAAAAATGTACCCAGATGTATCATGGACATGTGTACGAGTGTCAGCTCTTTTTCTCTGGGAAAAATAAACTATGACTAAACTGTACGATAAAATGCAATAAAAAGTATATTGAATTGGCTGAAAATTATGTTAATAGATGACATAAGATGACATTTAAAGTTTGTCAATTAAAATTTTACCTTAGAAACATGATAAAAAATTGTTGAAATTGGGGTATCAGATATATGGTATTTTCGTGTAGTATATCTTTAAACAGCATACGATAGAATTAATTATTATACTAATTATACTATTATTACGATATTATTATACAAAGTATAATACGATATTTTACACACGTTAATTATAAACGTTTCAATAATAATTTTGAAGACTGATTTTGCGATAGTTAAAACGATTAACATCAAAATGAAGTTCCCAGAAAATTTCTAATTCTTAATTACAGAAATTGCTTTTGTCAAAATACACATGTAGTAACATATGTTCAGATAAAGTTTACGCATTAAATATTTAGATTTTGATAGTACTTTTCTATAGAACTATTATAATGATTCTTTACGTACAAATGACACAGTTATCCTTGATATTATAGTAATAAACAGACGTACAGTCAACGTTAATGAATTATGTACTCGATAATGTCTGATAACTACTCAAGTAACAAATTTTCGATGTACTAACTAAAGAAAGAGGAGTACTTATCTTCCTCGAAGAGCAACAATACTCGTGATACACTTTTACTTCGTAAACGTCATCGGGTGAATGAAAGAATCGTGGTTCGATAACTGGACGTAATAACAATGAACATATGAAGTCATTCGAAGAACTTAAAAATTGAAGATATATAGAGAATATTATTATAATTTTCTCTGTGCGTACAGTGACGAGCCTATGTATTTTGCTGCCTTCTGCAATAAATAGTATATTTGTTGATAGAAAAGTTTTGTAGAATGATGTTTAGCTGAAGAGTAACGTGTTTTCGATTATAAATTACTGTATTTCCGATTTTCCAAATTTCCAATTTTCCAATTTTCCAATTTTCCAAATTTCCAAATTTCCAAATTTCCAATATTTCAAATTTCCAATTTTCCAATTTTCCAATTTTCCAATTTTCCAATTTTCCAAATTTCCAATATTTCAAATTTCCAATTTTCCAATTTTCCAAATTTCCAAATTTCCAATATTTCAAATTTCCAATATTTCAAATTTCCAATTTTCCAATTTTCCAATTTTCCAATTTTCCAAATTTCCAAATTTCCAATATTTCAATTTTCCAATTTTCCAATTTTCCAAATTTCCAAATTTCCAATATTTCAAATTTCCAATTTCCCAAATTTCCAATTTTCCAAATTTCCAAATTTTCAAATTCCTAGATTTCTAGATTCTTAGATTAGTAGATTTCTAGATCCCTAGATCCCTAGATCCCTAGATCCCTAGATTCCTACATCCTTGGATCCCAAGATCTTGGCATCCCTAGATCCTTGGATCCCTTGATCCTTGCTTCCCTTGATCCTTGGATCCCTAGATCCTTGGATCCCAAGACCCTTGGATCTCTAGATCCCTAGATCTCTAGATCCCCAGATTCCTAGATTTTTAGATTCCTAGATTCTTAGATTATTAAATTTCTAGATTCCTAAATTTTTAGATTCTTAGGTTTCTAGATTCCTAGATTTCACAATTAATAAATGTCCAAAGTCCCACACCGCTAAATAACTAAATTTCTAAAATTTAAAAATCTCGTCTATCCAAACACATATGTCCCTAGTACCTAAACAAAAATTCATAATACTCCAAATTCCCAATTTCCTCAAATCCCGTTGCTCACGCCCTCTCACACCCTCACACCATCACTATTACACCGATTTTACCTAATCCCCCATGTCATTTCTTTCCAACTTCACTTCAGATTTCCATTATTTATCACTCTCTTAAAGTTCCTCCTCCATTGAAAAAACTTAAAAACTCGGTAAATACCTTTCGCAATTGGGATAATTCTTTCGTCTCCATAAAATGTAGGACGTTCAGTAGTCTTTGTTTACGTGTCATTTGTAAGTATGTATAGTGATGACGATAGTTAAATTCTACTCAGTCTAGTCGGTTGCGATAAACTACTGACACGTGATACGCTCCTTGACATAGTAACGAAATGTGATCGTTTTTATTAACAGATTCCGGAAACGCTAAAAGAGTTCGACGCGTGGTCAATAAATTGCTCGATCGCATAACAAATAGGAAGCTGAACCGAAATTCGTTTGTTTTGCGCAAGGATGGCGTCATTTTCATTGGCAAATGTTTGATAAGCCTTACAATAATATTTGCAAGATAACAATCGGTGTTATGAAACGTAGAAAACTTTCTGGAAGTTTGTTTTTAATGTGATCATAATGAAACGGTGATGTCGATGCTGTATGATATGATAAATCGCCATTTTTCACTGTTTTTTGTAAATGTAGTCATCGAAGGCGGCGATTTAGCCTTAGAGGTTGACCTTAATGTAATGTTGAAAAAAGGAATCATAATGATTCAGAAGGGGAAGGTCGCCTAAAAGTATCGTCAATGTAGAAATGGTGAAATATACAATTTTATATGGTGTGTGACGAATCTTTAGAGTCATTGAAGGAATGATGCTGGAAGGATTGTTAGATATTTTTTATCGAACATTTAGATTTCAGATGAAGGAGATATATACACAGCTGAAAACTATAACAGAATTTTTTTTCTGACGGTAACTAAATTCGTTGATCGAAATGTTATTCGAATTAGTTATATTAAACTAGCAAATTTAACTTTAATTTTTTACCTTAAATTAGTACGTTCAACTTCAATTTATTACGTTACATTAGTACATTTAGCTTGAATTTATTATATTAACTCTTTGCCCTAGAATATCGCGTCACATTTGTGACGCACCTTGTAGTTCATGCATGACAAATCTGACTCATAATTTCGTAACTGAATTTTGCGTTCAATTCTGATTATATTCTTCACACTCAATCATCATGGAACACATGACGCATCTAACTTTCGATTTTCTTTATTTGCCTTTAAGTTGCAGCAAAAATTAATGAAACGTGATGCAGCTGCCTTCATAGTTTAGGTTAACGAGTTAAATTAGTACATCCAACTTCAATTTGATATATTAAACTAGTATATTCAACTTCAACTTATTATATTAAATTAGTATATTCAATTTCAATTTGTTATATTAAACTTGTATATTCAAATTCGATTTGTTACATTAAACTAGTGTATTCAACTTCAGTTGGTGTGTTAAACTTGTACATTGAACTTCAACTTATTATATTCAATTAGTACATCCAACTTCAATCTGTTATATTAAATTTGTATATTCAAATTCGATTTGTTATAATAAAATAGTGTATTCAACTTCAGTTGGTATGTTAAACTTGTACATTGAACTTCAACTTATTATATTCAATTAGTACATCCAACTTCTACTTGTTATATTAAACTTGTATATTCAAATTCGATTTCTTACATTAAACTAGTGTATTCAACTTCAGTTGGTATGTTAAACTTGTACATTGAACTTCAATTTATTATATTGAACTTGTACATCCAACTTCGACTTGTTATATTAAACTAGTACATCCATCTTCAATTTGTTATATTCAACTACTATATCCAACTTGCAAAAAGCAAATTTAAAAGTTTTTTGTATAAAATATTATTTCAGTCCTTTCAAATTTTATTATGTTATTATGTTATCAACCATGACGTATCACTGTATTCTACGTATATTCGTTATGTTGTAAATTAATAGATTAAGTGTTGATTTAAGCATCTAATGTACGTAACCAGAAGGTCATAGGAGATAAGGGCAAATACTTTGACCATTGTATTGTACTTCATACACGGTGTTCACGTTTTTCTTGTAAACATGTGAAAAAATGGAACATGTTTTACTTACTGCTTTACTAACTTTTCGCATTCAACATAAGACAATTTTTTATATTTGCAATATTTTTCGAGAAATATAACCTTCCATTTCCTGAACAGATATTTTTCTTTGCACGAATCGATTTTTTGGAATAATTCGCTTAAAAGGGTATTCAGGTATAATGTTAAAAAGAAATTAAAGATTCATGAGATATTTTAATAATGAAATATTTCATACAAAAATTGATAACATCATATCCCTTTTTTTAATATCTTCAAAATTATTACAAAAATAAGAAATTTATATTTCATTATGTTGACCATAAAAAGATAGTAAATTTTCTTCTTCCTCATTTTTCCAAAATGTTCATAATTGCCATCGTTGCCATAAACACCTCAAATAACACCTAAATAAAATTTTCTCAAAAAAACAGAAACCTCCCCGTATTCCTAATTTAAAAATCTTTAAACATCACTTAAGTACCACAATGACAAGCAAAATTGAAATTAAAATTTTCCAAGCGCACTTGTTCATTGAAAATCTAAAAAATCTTCATTTCGATAACATGAAATTTTTCCACTGATATTCCGTATGTGATTATGGTTACTTGCTGGGTATGCTACGGTTGCAATATTGCCAAAGGTTAAGGAAAGCATCATTATGCATTAAATTATGCACATATTACTTATTGCGCATATGAAGCTCGATAACATAAATCATAAGTGAGTTAATGTTATTTTATATTATCTGGTATTCTTATTGCATTTTGTAATCGCTCTATCAACGTAATTAGCGTTGCGATTATGCAACGTGGTATTTCAAACGATAATAGATCAAATTATTATTAATTTTAAATTAAAAGTATGCCTTTTGGTGTTCCATGGTTGATTTACGTAAAGGCAATTAACTTTAGCAGATTGACTAATAAAATACAATTGCTGCAACGTTTGATGTTTAACGTTTAATTGTTCATTGAACTTTATTGCAGAACAAATCTCCCCCGAGAAATAATGCAAATACCTGATTTTCCAATGAAGCACGACGAAGGGCCGTCGTTTGTTCATCACAGCGTGATTCGGGAGTACCTCGGGGATTATGCAAAACATTTTAACCTGTATCCTCATATAAAGGTAAAATTCAATTCAAAGGTATAAAGATAAAATTAAAAATTCTGCGCAATTTTCATAAAAAATACCAGGACTTATCTCTTAAAGTACACAAATTTGAAATTTAGAAGCTTGGGATTTGAAAATTTAAAGGTTTAAGGTTTTCAGTTTTACACTTTGTATAGTTGAAACTTTGGTTTTCTCAAAAATTTGAAATTCGAAAATTCGAAGAGTTGGAAGTTTAAAAATCTGGGAATTTGTGTAGTTCAAAATGTGGGAATATAAGAATTAAAAATTGTGAGGTTTGCATATAAAACTGTTCGTAAAATTTTCAATGATTTTCATTTCAAAGAAAAATAATATGCAAATTACAAAATGATAAAATATTCTTTTTAATGTACATATGATATACAGTATGAATATTTCTTTATTTATTTTAAGTCAATATTAATTTTCAGTTAAATACACTGGTAAAACACGTGGAGCCAGAAAAATTGCCAAACGATCAAGTAATATGGATGGTCACTTACCAGGACTTGGAAAGCAAAGTAGAAACAACTAAAACGTTCGACGCTGTGGTCTTGTGTAATGGTCATTACACTGTAGGTCATATTCCACACATTCCTGGTATTGAAAGTTTCCCTGGCGAATGTATACATAGTCATCAGTACAGGATACCGGAAGTGTACGCCAGAAAGAAAGTCTGCATCCTCGGTGCATCTTGGTCCGGTATCGATATCGCTCTTGAGCTCTCGCAATATGCAGAAAAGGTATACAAAATATCGCACAAAACAATTTCCTATTTCTTTTATTTTATCATTTTTATTTTCCTCAATTTTGCAAATAGAACGTTTTAAAACGTTTCTGAAGCTCAATGAAGCTTATTATCTTTTACGAATAAATTACTCAAGATTAATTTATCACAAAATGTTTTTATCGTGTTTACAAATTAATGAGTCCATTTGTGCTGTTTACGGAAAATATAGATATAAAAATCTTGCAATTCCTCTGCTATAAAATCCACCTATTTTCAATTAATATAATATAATAGAACTAATTAATACTAATTTCTCTGATCAACTGAGCATTGCAGAAATATTCTCTAGAAAAATAATTATTAAACAGTATAATCTTTTAAGCACAAATTCAAATCCGACATAAAAAGCCGAAAAAAAAATAAAAGAAATATTAAACTTAATTATATATGTGACAAGTAATGAGGATCATTATTATTTTATCATAACAAACACTTTTATCAGAGTCGTATTTTAATTAAGAATTGTTTAATGCAGATATATTTAAGCCACAATTTACCGGATCCGGTGGATTCAAGAATATTGAAACACACGGAAGAAAGGCCCGGAATCGAATCGATCCAAGGAAACATTTTCATCTTCCGTGATGGTTCCACGGCCGAAGTAGACAGCTTCATATATTGCACCGGTAAAATGACTTGATCTCCTTCGTACATATAAGTGCTTGAGGTATCCCAAAATTAATTATACATAAGTAAATGAGCATTGTCAGGGCCCTGTCGAATTCCCTTCAGGCCTGAAGTAAACAAAGAAACATCTAATTCACTTTCTCTGTTGCGAGTCTACCAACATAAATATCTCTATCACATACTTTCGGATCATTAAAAATATTCATACACGATTTCATTCTTTTTTTAATGAACTAAAACATTATTACATGCAACGAGGTCCAAAGTTATTAAAGTTGATAAAATTTTTTTAGTTTTTTTATAATAGATCTTGGACATATTTAAATTAAAAATAATTTAATGGTAGTTTCTTTTTAATTAAAATTTAATCTAACAGAGAAAGTAAAGTTAGATCTTACTACAGTTGAAGAATGGAGTTAGTTCATCGGTAGGACCCTGACCTTTGAAATCAAGTGTTGATTAATACTAAAATTGCGATGATCTTTCTAGGCTATAAGTTCACGTATCCCTTTGTGTCAGCTAAAGTTGGAATACGTACGACTGACAATCACGTCGAGCCAATGTACAAGCACCTGATACACACCGATTATCCGAATTTATTTGTAATGGGTCTACCAGGACTTGTCATTCCTTTCCCCATGTTTCATCTGCAGGCTCAATATATCCTGGGTATTCTTGAGGGTCGCGTTCGGTTACCTTCTTGCGAGAAGATGCGCCAAGAATACGAAGCGGAGAAAAAGGCTCTCCTCGATCAGGGTATTCCGGTATGTATAATATACAAATTACATCTTAACTATCTAAGAAGATTTGTATAAATATTTGATTCTCGTGTGACGCAATACTATTTGTAAAAGATCAAGATATTTCACAAAGATCGAGATACTTATCAAGATTTTTAATTTACAAACAGTGTCAAAGCTTTGTTCTTGAATTTCTTAAAAACTAAAGCTAAACAAACATTATTATGTTGTTCAGAATTTTATCTAAAGTTATGTTCTTTCCACAGCTCAGGCATATTAGCAAGCTGAAGGACAGGCAATGGGCATATTACGATGAAATTGCTGCAGCTGCAAATATCCCAAGTCTCCCGCCAGTAATCCGCAAAATTTACGAACACGTAAACCAACTACGAGAAATGGACATCGTCACTTACAAGAATTACCAATATCGTGTAATTGACGATGAAAACTTTGTAGTGTGTTGTTGTAAACCTTGTTAGGGCTTAAAGGCAAAGATCAGATAGGAATACTTTGTACTTCAAAATGTTTGAACCGAAACTGTTCAAAGTTCGCAATTTGCGTTCAGCGATAAGGATATCGTTTGTATCTTCCGTTCTATTAAATACAAGAACGCTAATACATTTCGCGTGAGATGTATGGGGATACAAGTTTAAAAGTAAACATCGTATCAAGATTGAAATACATATGATTATAATGTGCGTTTCTTGACGTATAAAATCTAGTTTTGTGTCGCATTACAATTTTGAACTGTGTAGTTCAAACAAATGTAAGGAACGCATCAATTGTGTGGGAATTTTGATTATGTTACGACTTTATGAAAATTAGTCGAAATAAATAATTTACAGAGTTGTAATTATAAATTAAATATACTTATTCTACTGAGACAGATTTTTATGTGTTTTAATACTCCTCTGTTATTCTGATATTTTTAATTTAACAGGACTAACAAATTTTGGTAACAAATGAGTTTAATGATTAATTTAATAATAAATATGAGAACTATTCTGCTATTAACATCTTAGGGTATAATGTTTAAATAAATTTTAGTGTTTGAAACGTTCAATAATTTGTTTGACTTAAATTTCGCGCTGTGTTGTTGCATGGAAACAGCGTCTTAGTGACCGTTTATTTCAGAATTGATTTTAACGTATCGCTCGTATAACCTAACCATATGCTAGAGTTTCGCTTTTTGTAAAGAGATTTCATAAAATTAAAGTCAATGGAGGAGGAAGAAAATATTGCGAGTAAAGAGTCCACTCCACCAGAAAGTGAAGCTCCCGCAGAAAAAGGAGAAGAAGAAGAAGAAGAAAAAGCACAGGTGAATGTAGAGGTTCTCGAAGCTGCAGAAGCTGTGACATCTCAGATTTATCAAATACGTCCACAACTACACGAGAAGTACTTTGATTTAATTTTGTTTTTATTTTGTAATATTGAACTATCATTTTTTAAGTATGTTAACAACTTACTCTGAATCTGTACAAATTTTCTTAATAAATTATATTTGTCATGCTTTCTTCCATAATTTTTCTAGGCTTTGAATCAAGTGTCTTTATTTTTATTTATTATAATATTTGTATATTAAATAGTATCCTGCAATTGTACAATTAAGAAGTTATACATTTTGATTTAAGAGTATTTATTTAGTAGTTTTATGGACCAATGTTAATGATTTATTCAAACAAACAAAATGTATTCATAAGATCGTTATTATAGTAATCATTTCTGAATGTTATGTTTATTATTATGATATAAAAGTAGCAAATACTTTGAATACAGGTTTAAACCTTTAAGCGCTAAAGAAGTTATACATAATGTATTATTCGATCAGCTTTCTACAAAGACTTATGACGCTGAAGAAGCTGTTCAGTGGACTAAGGATATAGCAGATCTAATTAGAGAAAAAGTTAAAGGTGAAGTTTCATTTCTGAGACAAGTCTTCAAAATTTAAAGCCACTCAGTTTTAATAAAAGTATACCTAATCTAAATTATGTTCTATATACTTTTAGAACTAAGTTTCAAACGTTACAAATATATTGTAAATGTGGTTTTGGGTGAGAAGCATGGTGCTGGGGTAAAAATGGGTACAAGATGTATTTGGGATGCAGAGGCAGATTCATACGCGTATGATAGCTTTATAAATGTAAGGATAATATAATTTAAACATTTGATTTATTACACAAATGCAAAAAACCTGAACTCACGGGATTAACTGTAGATTAGGCTGAATTTCACTCTGAATATATTGTAATTAGATGCAATAATAACATTTTTTCAGGATACAATATTCTGTGTGGCTACTGTGTATGCTGCATATTTTTATTAAAAATGAAAAGTGGTGTTATATATTCAAATTTATTACAATAAAGTACATGTGTTAATGAAAGTATTATTTGAGAATATGCCGATGTAGGGGAAGTAAATATGATCTTATAGAAGGAGCAGACACTTTATTAACATAAAAGTTATTATTATTCATCAACACACATTTGATATATTGACATGGCACAATTTTTACACATATTTAAACATATTTTTATCTATGTATTTTATAACACACTAGCTCATGATTGTAATGAGTGTGTATTATATTTACATATTTCTTGTGTATCATTAACATTATTATAGCACCATAATTCACGGTATTATTCTATAGTTACAAAAAGTTTTTAATCGTGAGTAAAGGCACCTACTATCATGGCTAAGACTTTTATTTATATTTGTTTATATTATGATTGACTTAAATTATTAAAAATGTGTTGGTAAAATAATGGTATTAATACATTTTTCGAATATTTTAAATCCATTCATTCAAACATAGAATTTTGCAAATATATAAGTGTGTAAATATATACATTGTAGCGCTTTGTAATTAAAACGTAAGTGATATTTGTATGCTTAGTAACATAATGTGAATACATATTATATTATTTTAATATTATATTTTTGATTCTATAATCATACCATTGAAAATTGTTCCCAATCTTCAAAAATTTGAATGCAAAGTGAGAAGTGTATGTAGAGTATTATACAGTGTATGAAAAAATGTAAAGTTTGTAATAAATATTATAGTGTTTGTAATAACATTGGAGGAAAAATAAATAAGTGTTTTTAGCTTATACTGTTGTGATATGATATTATATTAACAAAATCCAGTTGCTTGGTAATATGCAACAAGATAGATCTAACATTATATATAAAAGCAAAATAATAAAAAGAAAAACTTAAATAATTTTGTATTACTATAGTTCAGCAGTTTTGTTTTTAAAAATTACATAAAACAAAAATAGCAATAATTTAAAACAATATTGAAATATATACTAAAATAAAATCTACAATATCAGTGATTGTATAATAACATTATATAAGTAAGAAAGCTTAATATTAGGCGTTTTTTGTTTATCAACCTTGTCAAATTAAAATTATATCAAATTTTAATCGCACGTTTATTCAGTGTTATATACACACAACATTCGGGGAACAAAGAATTGGGAATTATTTATTTTTGAACTAGTTAAAAGTTTCCAAAATTATAATTCTAATATTGACTTTTGTCACATTTTATCTCTGCATAATGGAAGACATATGATGAATTTAGATAGAGATTCGAGTACTAGTCTGTTATCTAATCGATTAACAGGTTAACATTGATTAAGTTAAGTTACATAATTACGCATGGCATGGCACAACAAAGGGGCAGACAAACAGGAACAACACCGCCACTGCTACTGGTCTTTGTCCTGCTTTTACTAGATGCTTCATATTCATATTTTCCTTTAGCTTTTTCCCATCGCCCCTATAAAATAAAAAAGAGAATAATTGAATAATATATATATAGAATTAATGTTATTCAACTATAATTCCTTGTACTGCATTATATCCCTAGCATTTGTTAGTCAAAATATCTTGTAGCAATTTTTTAAATCGAATACCAATTTCTTTTTATTAATACTTTTTTATATAGTTATATATTAAATGATTTTCAGTTGAAAATATTAGTTTATTTACTTACACCAGATTGAGACATGCCGCTACTGTATTCTTCCTTTTTAGTGAATTCCGCCGAACCAGGAGGATAATAAACCGGAGGTCCAGCGACATTTTTACTTTTCACTTTGGGTGGTGTGTGAGGTATAAAGTCAACTTCCTTTTTGACAACGGGTAAATCCTTTTTCTGCCCTTTCTCTCTTTTCTCGATGTCCTCTAACACTTCACGCTAAACAAAAAGTCTCGTCAAATAATTTGCAATTTATATCTTTTTATCATACACATATAGAAGTGACAATTCTTATACTTTTACATAGAAGAAAGTGTTAACACAAATCGAATAAATCTCATCTCAGAGGAGCTTAATTCTTCAGTCAACTCAATATATTAAAAAGCAAAGTTACCTCGGTATCAGAAAATGACGCCATAAGATCTTCCAGTTTTTTAGGAGGACTCTGTTCCTTAGCAGCAGGTTTGGAAGGATAGACCTGAACGCCGCCGGTTGGGAAGGGTTTCGGTAACAAAACTTCGTGGTCCTCAGCATTCTTGTTCGGCGGTACCGTTGTGGTCGTGTTCGAAAATTTATACACGGTCGTGGTGGATTGCGGTGAAGTGGTCTGCGGCGATGTAGTATAATAATTAACCGGTGTTCCCGGTTTATCGGGTGTCGGGTATCGTCCACTAGACGGTGGCCTGCTAGGATAGTGTTCTTCGAACCGATTTATGGTGGTGTGAGTCTCGTTTATGATAGGCGGTTGATTCTGGTAAATTATCGGGCCACTCGGATGACCTGGTCGATCGCCCGGTGGATGTCCATTGGGGTAGGTGCCATCTACTTGATAGTATTTTTCGTTTCGCGTTACTGTTGTTTTTGTTTCCAACGGAGGAGAGCCAGGGTGATAAGTAGTTACTGGTTGCACCGGTGGACTACCGTGGTGTTCTTCGCGGAAGAATTTAGCTTCCTGGTGTATGGTTGTAGATTTCTTGGTAATGTCCGTCACTGGCGATGGACTGCTGTATCGAGTCGGTGTTCTGGGTGGAACATTTTCAGTCACGGTTTGATACGTGACCATCTTATCCGTGGCGGAGGTTGAACCTTTCGGTATTGTGTACGTGATAGTCTGATCACCCGGTAGCACAACAGTTCCTGGTACACTGCTACCTGGCAGATACGTTTCTGGCGCTCCTGGTAGCTCGTATGTATAGGTTTTGATGGTGGTTGTTACTTTCGTGTTGGGACCCGGTGCCAAGTTAATCGGTATCGCTGGCGTTGGCGATGGAACTGGCACATACTCCACGTTGCCATATTCTTGGGCGCTGCTGTGTACTGTGGTTAGCGTGTTTTGTACTGGTTCTGTTTGGTAACCTACAACATTCGTCAAGATCGTGGAAAATATACTTTTTATTATGATCAAAAGAATGTCCATCCAGCAGATATTTTTTTTATCAAAATGGTCCACTTTTAGATTTCTAATCTATTATGATAATAAGTATTATGTACTTATAAAGTTCTTTTGGATTGGTAAATCTAAATCTGATGTTAGAAGAAAATATTTTTATAACAAAGACTTAATTGTACGAATTTATTATTTTTATCCGTGAATCTTTTTGAGAGTATGATCAATTTTAAAATTGAATATAAATTATGCGTTTTACGATATTTATAATGATATAAATAATTATCAGTATCACTAAGTTAGATATTTTTCCAGATCAGTGATCTTATTGCTACTATATCAGTTACTTGTTTTTAACTTCACGAGTATTACAAAATAAATACTTTAGCAAATAATTTTTGTTTCATACTTACTTGATTCATGAATATACTTCACATCCCTTTGTGTACCTGGTAAGGGTGAGGTTTGTTTCGAACGAGACGTAGTAGTATCGCCATACATCTAAAATATATATTCATATATTTTTCCATGTTGATTTTAGTCATTTCAATATAAAACAGTGTACAAACCAATTCTCTGTTGACTGTTCTAGTAACTGGTTCTAAACCACTTTGAACGGTGCTTTCCTCGTAGGTTCTTTCTCGAATATCATCGCTGTAAATTAATTTTGAACGTCAAAATAAATTTTATCTAGTAAATATACAGAAATTAAATAAAATAAGATATGCTCGATCTCATAATTCATATTAAATGTTATTACCCAAGAAACGTATTTGTAATAAGTATTTGCGTTTTGTTCGGACTATAAAGCTGTCAGAAATTTGCAACTAAATTTTCTGTTATAATAGAATGCATAATACACGTATAGATTTCTTGGCGATTATTCAGGCGTTTCTGATGTTACCAGAAATATTTTGTTATACGAATTGTACTTACATTAATGTTGCACCAGTATTGGTCAATGCATTGTCTGGAGTTGTCCAGGAATCTGTAACATAAAATATTTACCTTTAAATTTTTAGTGTCTTATTTGTAATGTTATCAAAACGTAATTGTATGATGCATTATACGATGTTTATCTTTCTTTAGTTTTTATCGTGTATACCTGTTAAGCACTTTCAATGTGCAAAACAAAAAAGAAAATTTATTGCAAAGTATTTTCAAAATGAATAAAATTCTAAAAATGAGTTGTTTCGAAAGATTTTAAGGACAATGTGATAATTTCATTGAAACAACGGCCATCACCCACTGATTCAATGACGATCATTATCCTTGGCTCATGTCGCTGATATTTTGTTTCTTTTTTGACATTTCCATTTTTATTTTCCTCTTTCTCGAGTATAACCAGAGGGACAGAGAAATCGGGTCAACCTTCTGTTACACGCAGCCCTAATATGGATACGCTTGTGTATCATGTGTTACCGCAAAGAACACACACTCTGATCGCTACGTCACTTCCATATAGAGAGACATCCAGCACGGAAATCTTCTACGTGTAATGGCGTTGCCGTGTTACCTGCGTTCATAGTTCAATGAAATCTCATAGAATCTCAGCAGTCGCAACATCCACGACAATATTGTACATTTTCTATAATTGCTGAACATGCATCCACTGTTTGCAGCAGTCCCTTTCGTTTTTTATCAGATTAAAGCCAGATAAAAAATAGAAAATAAGGAAATATGTGGCTCTTTAGATAAATAAGATTTCAGTAGATTTCTTGAGCTTCGAGGAGCTTAAATTATTTAGTAACATTTTAGTAACATTTGAGCTTCGTGGAAGCACCAACTGACCCTATATCATAAGACGTTAAAAACGGGTCATATAATATTTCCATCTTCCTTAAATATTGATTCACACTGAAAAATTAAATTTCTCTCTAAATGATTACAATTAGAAAATCGTACAGGTCTCCATTTTTTTTTAAATATTAATTCACGTTTAAAAATTGAACGTTCTTCTAAGTGGTTATATTTAGAAAATCATACAAGTCTCCATATTTTTAAATATTAATTCGCATTTAATAATTGAATTTTTTTCTAAGGGGTTCATTTAGAAAATCGTACAAAGCTGCATGATAAATTTTCGTTTGTTGAACCTCTTCTGTTAAAAAATTCCGATAAATTGAATAAGTGTAATTCGACTACAATTTCAAACTAAAATTATAGGTTTTCACAAAATCTTGAAGTAACAGAAAAATATGTATACCGATTGAAGAAAGTAATACGAAAGGAATTTATTTCAGCGTTCGTTTCATCGATTGATTTCGATCGAACGTGTGCGAATCGAATTTTCCAAAGATCTCACAGCAGACAACGAACCTCCCTCGTTTTGTCGTTCTCATTGTTAATTAACCGTATACCTGCAAGGCCGTTCCGCGCCTTAAAAGGAGCGACACGAGTGACCAGCTCCCCTTCCTTCCACGATCGTTTAAAACGCGCCAGCGCTTGCGCGCGATTCCTTGCAAACAGGCCTGAGGGTTTTGTAGCGGCGTATCCGATACTTTTTACCAAAAATTGACTTCCCGTTGGAACTCATTCTCCTTCATCGATCCCTTCTCTTTACTCCCTTTTCCTTTTATTGCGTTACGTTATTGCGTGTGAATCTTAGTACGAATATTGCATATTACCGATTTCGGGAAGAGAAAGTTAGGTGGATTTGATGACAGAAGTAGTATGAAACAATCCTCAGATTCCCAAATTTGCAAATTACAAAATTCTTGAATTTCCTAATTCTTAAATTCTCAAATTCCCAAATTAGCAAATTACCAAAATACTAAATTCCCAAATTTCCAAAATACCAAATTACCAAATTACCAAATTTCCAAATTACCAAATTACCAAATTCCCAACATTCCAAATTTCCAAGCTCCCAAATTAACAAATTCCCAAATTCTCAAGCTCCCAAATTCCCAAGCTTACAAATTCCCAAGCTCCCAAATTAACAAATTCCCAAATTCTCAAGCTCCCAAATGCCCAAGCTTACAAATTCCCAAGCTCTCAAATTCCCAAGCTTACAAATTCCCAAGCTTACAAATTCCCAAGCTCTCAAATTCCCAAACTTACAAATTCCCAAGCTCCCAAATTCCCAAGCTCCCAAATTCCGAAGCTTACAAATGTCCAAGGTCTCAAATTCCCAAGCACCCAAATTCCCAAGCTCCCGAATTCCCAAGCTCCCAAACTCCCAAATTCCTAAATTCTCAAATTCCTCAATTCCCAAATTTCTAAATTTCGAAATTCTAAAATTCTAAAATACATTCTTAACTTACTAAATTATGAAATTTTCAAATTTGTAAAATACTTGAAGTATTTAGAGCCCCCAAAAGACTTAATTTAACACTGAATCCAGACACATATACAGTATAGAAAGAACATTTATCACATGAATTATTTTGGTAATTTCTCTCTTTTTAACTATAATACCAATAATAAAATCTTAGATTATAAACGTGAATAACCAAAGAACTTACCGATTGGTTTTCCCTCAAGGTTCTTGTTATATTGATACGACACTTGTTTATAAGCAATCGTTTTACTTTGACCAGGTTGTACCTGAAACAGAGAAATGTTTCCTAAACACGACTGAAAATCGATTTATGAAACGTCAGTTATTTATTAATTTGTTTGTATCATTCTTAAACTGACCATGTCAGATTTTGTTGTGAGAGCAAGATTATAAATAATCAATGAATCTTTTTTCATGAATGAACAACATCGAATGATTCATGAATTATGTTCAGTGTGTCTTGTATATGCATTGAATGTGTAATGATCTTCAGTGAACATATAGGTGTATGAATTAGTTTTTGGTTCATAGAAATAATGTTTTACTTTATGTTTAATATTAATATTTTAATGAAGTTGCTGTATTTTATACGTAGAGAGTGTTCAATTTTAATTAGGTTACTATTACCAACATCCACAAATTTTTTTACATAAAAATATTTATTAATATTCTTCAAAGACTAAGTAGCACACTGAATGCAACGATCACGTTCTGCATCCCACATTTTTGATTTATAGGTCGTTTCAATTACAAAAGTGAGGAAATTTCTTACATAAAAATATTTACTCAAACATTTCTGTAGAGACTTACAGTACCGTTCATAAGTACATATCCGGAGACTTGGTTTCGTTACATAAAACATAGTTGAACTTTATACGAAAGGTATTTAGGGTTATCATATCATTTGCAATAATTATTATTATCTTTTTTGAGGTGTCATAACATAATAGAATTAATTTTTAAGTACAAATTATACAATGAGAGTGTGAAAGTAAAATTCATGTCCAGAAGTACAACGTCCAAATTTGTGAATCTAACGCTTTCGATTCTAAAAAAAATTTTAATTTCTACTCTGTTTCATTTCTATGGTGCAGAACGTATTCAGAGGGTTCTTCGATATGTTTCAAGTGTTTGTAAACTGTTGGTAGACGTTTAGGTTCCCTCAATGGAGATAAAAATGGAAGTAACGCTATGCATTCGACAGTTTCGGTTTAGTTCGTCTGTAGCTTCTTTTTCATCGAGATATGAGTTCCAAACGAGAATTATCAATCGAAAAACGTTCCAGTATTCTAACCTTCGCAGAAAAAAAATCGATTTTAGTTTCTATTGCAGATACTTGAAAAACTTTCATGCAACGCGAATGCATATTTCGCTTGTATCGGATACTTATGAACGGTAGTGTATGTGATTCATATTTGTACGTAGGTCTGTAAAACGAAGAATCACTATACGTTTAACGCGAAGTACGTGGGTTGTAGCTAGACGACTCTCCTTATAAGACCGTAATTATAACGAACGTGGTACGCAAGATGCGTTGGCGGATCGGTAACAGTGTTTGAATCACGTAGATTTTCTGTACACTCAGGGCCAATGAATATTTCATCGAGACGACCATGTTACGTAGGCAATCGTGTGCTACCTTTCAAATCTTTCAAGCATATTAGTAGTACAATCAAGTTTCAAAATATTTTGTCATTAGGTCTTGATTTGTCTTGATGAATCTTTAAGTGGCTATGTAAAACAGTAATCAGTATACGCCTTAAATACGTAACAGAAATATCTAATTTGTCTGGTCTGTTCGATTACTGTATGTAGAGATATAAAATAATAAATTTTGTCGAATACAATTAATACTATGTTTACGCACATTTTTTAACAAAATTATAAAAGTAGAAATTCATAAACACAGATGTACAATGTCTCTTTGCACAAAAGTAGTCTATTTATATAAAAATAGATAAAAATTGCAAAGTTTGAAGGACTCTATTTTTTTAACAAATCCAAAACTAAATGTGTAATTTTACACGAGTCATATTTTATTTGGAACAAAACAAAAAAGCGATCGATCTTGCAACAGAGTGGCATCGAACAAAGTTACATTTTACGAACAATGAACATCTATTTCAGGAACAAACGTTTCAACGTTCATTTTCTCCGATGTTTCCATTTCACCTTGATTTTACAAAAGAATAAAACATCGGTCATTAAATTCTCATAAGTGAAAACGGGTTCCATAAACGACCGTCTGGAACTGTCAGACAATTATTCAGAATTGCATCTTAATTGCAGCATCATTACGGAGAACATTACGAGTACAACTGTATACCGTATCTTATGTCACGTTGTTGATTAAAATTCTGCGGAACGCTTTTCGGCTAAGAAAAAGGAAAAAGTTAATTTTAGCCGTTCCTAACTTCCGAGATTGTTAAACCGGAGTTCTAGACGAATAACTTATCTCATAGATTTTGCTTTTCATACCCGAAGCTGTTATTTCGTATGCAAATCAGAACTGTGTCCTAACATACCCGAAGGGCTGAAAGTTTATCCGAACGTTGGATGTACACAGTAAATTGCACGTGTAACCAATCTACATTTTCATTAAATGTTAGATTATAGCCTGTACGAGCGAAGAAACGTTGCAATTACGCGTAACAGCTATTCTGCATCTTTGCATGATCTTCTAATGCCTGATATATATGCTACGATGTCAGATTTATGATACCGCGTTTCTGTCGCTGGACTCTTGAGAACGGAATTCGATGCTCGATTCTAAATTATAATTCTAGCTTCTCGATACTTCTTGCTTTCTTTAGATTTCACATGGTGTTACAATTTCCTTCGTTCATGTACTTATTTATTTGCAAACGCGGTCTTGTTTTTTTAATAATTTATGATGTACTTAATATACGTTTCAATTTGATAGGAATTATTTTGAGTTACGATGTATACAGGTACTAGTCTTGCTCCCGTGTTATTAAATGAAGCTATCTGTTACGTAATTATAGATGGGATATTTTTATTACGTCTGGTTTGAACGTAATGTTTGAGAGCTTTTGAATATGGAGGTCTTTCTTTTGATGCTATTTTTTTATTGGAGAATTAGCATTTGGAATTTTTATTGGTAAGTTTTGCAATTTAAGACTTTGGAAACTTTGGAATTTGGGGAATTGGGAATTTGGAAATTTTTAGATTTGATGTTTGAGAGTTTGAGAGTTTGAGAATTTGAGGATTTGAGGGTTTGGAAATTTTGGGATTTGGGGATTTGAGAGTTTGGAAATTTTGGGATTTGGGGATTTGAGAGTTTGGAAATTTTGGAATTTGGGGATTTGAGAGTTTGGAAATTTTGGGATTTGCGAATTTGGAAATTCGGACATTTGGACATTTGGAAATTTCAAATATTTGAGAATTTGGAAATTTGAAATGTATCAAATAATTAGAAAATTTAGAATTTTAAAAATTTGAATAAGAAGATGGGGATAACTCACGTTTTGCAATTCTGAGTCGATGAATTCCAAGCCAGGTATACCACTAGGTGCTCCACTGGGTCCACTGCTCACATATTTCTCTGTGGTGGTCGACATCGTTCGATTTGGCGAAATTGGTCTAAAGTTATAATTTTCATTTAGCACATATTCAGAACGCTTCATATTTGGAATACTGTAGATAATTTCGCACCATCTGGAAACCTCTACTAACGTTATCTAATTTGTAATACCACGAACACCAGAGAATAACTTGCTAATTGCTATGTCGCTAACTTTCTGGACGAATATGGTTTGTTCACAAACCGTAATTTTGATATTTTTGTAATAATAATAATAATAAAATTGTTACTTATATATCATTTTTCAGGTAGCCCAAAATTTTACACTTTTTTGTTTTTACTATTGAGTGTTTAAAATTAAAAGTTCATCAGTTTTTCTATTTTGTGCTGTTTTATTGATCTCCATATTTTAGTCACGTTTAACGAACTAGTATTCCAAATATGTTACATTAACTTCATGAAGAATTTTTTGTGATTATTTACTCACCTGCCTTCGGAGACCACTTTGGTGGGATTTGCAGCTACACGGTATTCAACTTGAGGCGAAAGGGTTCTGACGCCTCGACTTGGGGTGGTGCTTCTTGAGACACTTGTTTGTAAGTCTTCGAGAAGAGCATCTGAAATCATACAAAAGATGTCCTTTTGTTTATTTTGAATCTTACAATTTTAATACTAAAATTGATCAAATGATTTGCAAGTTTTTTAGTTTGTACTATAAAATATATTAAGAAATTTTTCTTGAAATCTATAATAATTTTTATTGAGGAGAAAAATTAATACTCATATTATTTCATGTTTAATCGTTTATTTATCTCTTCTTAAAATGTGCTGTGAGAAAATTGATTTTGTGAATATACATTTATATGTATTATGTCAAATATTGATTCTGTTTAAATTTTATTAAAAAAAGTTTTAATAAAATACAATGTTATTTATTTATTACACTTATTCATAAGTTAAAAACTTTTTCAACTGATTATAATCGACATAAAACAACGCAAATGAATTTTAAATTTCTCGACTTAATGAATTTATGAATAACATATTAATGGTAGATTACTACACGTAAGATTATAAATCGACAAATTACACTTCATAATTAATGATTAATGTATTTTTGCATGCATATATAAATTGGATGAAATGATGCAAGTAATGAAAGCAAATTGAGACAAAACTTTACGATTGAGGCCCTCATCAAAATGTTTGTAAGAACGTGTGAACTTTGTAGTATTTTCGTTTATGCGTAAGAAACTGTAACATCTTTTTAAGAACCCTGACGTCACTTGATAATTAATATCTTAGTAACTGGATAACTATGTTATCTTATACATTTTTTAGTCTAAACGTTAATCTTACTCTTACGAAAGGTCATAGTATAATAGGATTTTAATATAATACACAAAGATGATGTCACTTGTTCTGTCCTACATTAAATATAATTCATTCGTCATTCATATTGATAGAAATGATTATGCAACCCTCAGCATCGACTAATGATCATTATTTTCTTTGTAACATCCTTTGTAACATCAATTTTATTTACAACAGATTTTATTTTTTAATTTTAAATTAAGTACACATTGTAGGTAAGTTTACTGTTAAATTGTAAAGGCAGGTAAAATATAGGATAAGTTTAGTGTTAAAATTAAAGGTTTCCCATATGTTCAATTGTTTACAAATACACAAAATAGGCAAGCACGTTAAAAAACAAGGAAAGTGTTTTCCTTGAAACATTTTTTGAATTTAAAGAGCTGATTTTATAGTGTTTAGTACAGCATCTTACAGCACTCCTAAATAGTTACCCTAAGTTTCAACCTCTGTCTTCTTATAGTGGATGGGTAAATTATATTCGAGACTTTTTTAAATACAAAAGTCGCATCTCTGTTTAACAATTATTAGCTGGGGTTTTAGATGAGTGATAGAATCATAGAATTATAATGAACACGTTATATTAAAGAATAATAGAACACAGTATAACCAGCACCAACGATGGCGTTTTGCGAAAGCTAGAGACAGAAGGTAGACGCAAAACAAAAGACATGCGTAGTCGGCCATTATACGCGGTGTCGCTCGAATATAACACTGTTAACACTGAAAATTATATTAAATCTTACCAAATATTCTCACAATATTATTCATAGTTTCAAATAGTTAATATTTTCAATTAGGTTATTGGATGAATTCTTAACAATGCAGATGATTCATGTGGAAGATTAAGCCGCGTATGTGCGACGTCAAAATGTTCATAGTTAATATTATTGATAAGCTACAATGACAAACCTAATAGTAACGTATTAATAGATAACATTTTCAGAATAAGCAGATGTAAGTATAAACATATATTAAATATTCTACATCTTGAACGTCTGTTATTGATTGAAACCTCTGACTTAAACCACGTTAATTTTTACTTTTGTGATTGTAAATAAAAAAAGGACAACGAAATATCAACGATGTAATTAACTAACATACAGTTATAATATTATAACATTAATATAATGCAGTGCACGACGTTTAAATTTTGCTTTTAAGTACATGTATCACATATGTACATTCAGTACATACTCTGTACGAAATACTTGTCTCATATACAAAATACTTTGTCAAAAAATTATTGCAATAAGATATCTCTATCTCAAACAAGTTATTAACTCTATCAGTTAAAGTTATAAACTATAGAATAATATATAACATGAATAAGTTATAGTTCGCATGCTTATTTCTGAAACACTATATACATGGAAGATCAGTCGAGAAAGAATGATCCAAGGATAGGGTTACACCTCTGGTGGCACATTTAAAGGTTTACCTAAGTTGTTTTCGAGGCTGTTGGCCGTGGTCGCTGGTTGGATCTGTCCAGATATAGGACCGCCATGACTCACGATCTTTCTGCTGGTGTGCGTTGTCGTTCTCTCCCTCACTGCAGCTGACATTGCGCTCTTTTTGAAGTTCCCTGCCTCACGAGACCTAATAAAGAAATGAAAACTTAATTAAAGCGATCAACTTAATCGCTAATGATTTATCCGCTTTGATCGTTAACGCGGTCGTACGCCTAACAAGATATAATTAGAACGAAAAGTATTTGTGGTCAGGCTTTTAAAGTACGCTAAACAACTTTATTTTGTTGTCGAAGATACAGTAATCAAGGAAAATAGAAATTAATCTGATCGTTTAGAACATTGTACACACGTTAGATCTGATACAGTACTGCTCTTCGTTTTAGTTATTGATATTAGTGTATAATTTTTTCCTAGTGTTGCAGGATTTTTGCATTCAGCTTCCATAAATTCTTGCAATGTTTTCTTGAAAGCCTTGAAGCTTCCGCTCTCAGAATAGAATATGATTTTCCACTTTCAGTTATTTAGTTCACTCTACAGTGAAGTAAAATTTTGTTGAAAATATCGTGTAAATATCGAAGACATCATACTGTTACTGACATGAAGACTCTTAGATCGCTGTTTTTTCTCCCAGAATTAATAAATGACAATTTACTGTAATGGGCTGCAACTGATTGAGTTATTACCTTACGTAACACTCGAAATGACAAATCAACGAATCATATATCAAGCGAATTGAAATCTTAATTTTTATTTTAGCTCAAGTGTTTGAAAAATATGAAGCTATTAATGATTCACAAGCAAATGAAACTGCATCGCGATAAAAACTGTTACTCCTTAAATTACATAATAATGTTTAATCTGTTCTATTAAACGTGCTTTTATTTAAAGAATATTTTGTTACATGTGCACACTTTTTTCTTTGGTAGTTCTCCTTGGACTTTTAATGCAAACAGATAAATTCATAAAGTAATTATGCAGTAACATTAATATTTCAAAGTAATGTGCAATAAGCGGAACTGAATGAATAAAATCAATAATTGATTCGATTTTCTTTGAAATCGAGATATTTAAATCTTACAGCTAATAATACATTGTAAATACGCATTCACAGAAATTACGAATACACTATTTCTGTGAGCGTTACGTGAAGCGATCATTGGTAAGATTAGGATTTTCAAAGTAAAATCATTGCGTCAATTAAATGCTACGTGACGCGACGCGAAAATAAGTGCAGCCTCGATAAATCTTATTTAAGAACAAAGCTAATTCTTATGTAAGCTTTATGCGGTGACCTCGTAATAGACTGTTCAATCTTTCTCGAAGTAAGGCTTTTACTGGAATTCTTAACGAACGATTAAAATCGATTAGGTCATGTGTAACTCTTACATGACCTGTATCAGATAATATATGAATGATTATTCTACATCTCTGTTTACAAAGAAGAATGAGATTCTGTTCTAAAATATTGAACTTACTTTCGTTAAGAAATATTGTTCCATCACGTATAAATATTAGGAATTCTTTGACAAAAATTAATTTAAGCTTACATATATGAATAGCTTTGTATCATTATACGCTATTCTGCATCACTGTACTGATTTCTTTTTAGAACTCGAACACACATGTATACAAGTCTCGTTTATAAATCGCAACGTCTAATTTTTATTTTTACATATTAGTCCCACTTAAAGTCTCCCCAATTGAGTTACAGTTTGACGAACTTAGGTTAAGCTCGGTTATAGTAGATCAGGTTAAGTTAGGCCGTAAGAGGTTAACCTAAACCTGGTTTGAAAAGTCGAACATGAAAATGTCTAAACATAAGGCTAACTTTATAACAATCTCTGTATACTTTTTTAATGTTTCTAAATTTAATATCAAAACTTAAATTTTTTGAAAGTGTTGAGAAATAAGGGTTGCTTCTAAGAAAGCTTTCGTGATGGTTTCCTGCCACCAACAAAATTTCAGTATAGGTAGTAAATTTCTATTTATAGAAGTGTAACGATTATAAATATGACAGATTCGAAGAGATCAAGAACTGGATCTAAAGGTGTGGTGTAGGAACTTTCGCGGTGAACACCTGAAGCCGGTTTATCGGCGACACTGAAGTAAGTTGTGGGTTAGAACGGTGGCATTTCGAACTAAGTGGGCGCGTGTAGTGTTTGACGTTCTTGATAGAAACTTGCAAACGAAGATTTATTACCCCTCCTCTTACGGAATTTGTATTTTTTGTATTTAGGGAAAAAATGAAGCGGTATTTTACTCGTCTACATTTTCTGTGTATTTAAAAATATCCAGCAAAATATTTTGAAGTACGTGAGCACAGTAATAAAGAGGTTGTTTCAAAGAATGCAAATTTGAAATAGACATTATTTTATACATAAGGTGCTAAAAAAATCAAGGTGTAAAGGGTTAATTATAATCTTCATGCAAGTAATAATCTTCATGAAATAAAATTATTTTTACGGCTTCGTTTTTAAGAAAATTCAGTTTGGACATTGTTTATAATATTCATAAAAACATTTTGCAATAATGAAAGTGCAAATTTAAATCCTCTGATTAATTTAACAACTGGATATTGTAAATGAGTGTACGCAATTAATTTATAATTTTGCATTCAATTCTGAATTAAATATGCTAGCACAAATTTTATTATTGCTCATAAGTCTTTTATGATACCATTACTTAAAAATTTTCACATTTATATATCAGCTTAGGATGCACAATTTTGAAAGCATTTTAAATTTGGTCGCTGTTCTACAAAATAATGCGAGTTCTTACAACTCGTGAATGTAAATTACCTGAGAGCAAATAAGAATATTTAAAAGGATAAATATTGATCTTTCAGAACGTGATACACTAAATCTGCTGCTTCAGTATCTTCTTATCTAGACTTAAGAAAATTAAATTTTGGGTAAATGTATTTTAAAATGGCTATTTTAAATTTTGGGTAAGTGTCATTACTGTGTCACAATAATACGAATTATTTCAATAAATGTTTAGGGTAATGATACTAAATAATTGCACACATTTGTATTTTATAATTAGCTTTGTTTTAAATATTCATTTTCTAAATTTTCACAAATTTACTGCTTTTAGTATTTCAAATTTAATGTTAGAAATTATATTTGCTACTATAAATAATAATTAATAGTATCTAATTATTATTGGTTGTAACATTACCTAATACTGCAGATACACAGTTTTGTTTTTAATACTTAAATAAACTAACTAATGTAGACTAACCACTTAAATAAGATGTTTGTTTAAATACCTCAAGTATAATCAATAAAATTAAGTACATTAAACTACATGATTCAATATTTATATCTATCGAAGTATACGTTGGACAACAATGACCCACGTCCACCATCTGTACCAAATACGTCTACAAAATTAGGGTTCACATTTCGAACAATTAAAAACAATAAAAAAAAGTTATTCGTCTATTTGAAGAACCATGTGAAACGACGATGTGGAACTACTTTCTACTCGTACAATTTATTGTTTGCATAACCACTTTAATAACGAACAAGGATATTTCGAGCGAGGCTAGAGAATCTGGAGAGCATTTCCTTGGTAAATGCCAAACGATCGGTTGTTTTATTCCGGCGGAGACATCAATGCGAATGGGGCAAAGGGGCCAAGGAGGCCTTCCGAGAATCGTCTGTAGAAAAGACACACATATGATCGCCACTGAAACCTTGAAACGTATACCCGGACAGTTTCTAGAATTTGTATTCCCCTTACAAGTCATTCACATACAGATTTTCGTTTTTTTTTTTGAGTTCGTGACTAAACTTCCAAATTTTGTAACTATTCCTCCTAATTCTACTCGTTATCCCTTTTTATGATCAACGGAAGAATTACCCTTAAAATGATGACGTATTTAAAATAATCCTTCATATGTTTGAAAGAACATACATAAATTTTTATGAATTTCTTAAATTATTTAGCGTTCAAATTGTTTTGCAGTTTTATTGTTTATTCTCGTTATCAAGGCACGTTATTTAAATTGTTAGACGCTCAAGTATGCTAATTTACAGTACGTAAATTATATGGCATACTATGCAAATCATTTCATACCCAAACGATTTTGTCAGCAGTGATTAGTGTTCCTTTTATGAAGTTCAAGTATGAGTAACGTTAAGATTGTATTTAAACAATATTGATTTGAATGTTTATAGTCTTCCAGGTTTCGATTTTAATACAATAAGAAGATTCAATAATTTCTATTATGCATTCTTATTTTCTGTTTTATACTACTGTACCCAGTTCAGTCACATGTGTTAAAATTAAAAATAATTTTCATCAAGGTATCAATTTATTAATTACTTCAAATCGTGTGAAATCATATCTCATTATTAGAATTAATAGTTTCAAGAAAGTATCTCAAAAGTGCCTAATTCCAGAATCTGCAATTTTCATTGAAATTTAATTATTCCACGGATATGATTCATCTCATCGTACAATAATGTGTGACACGAGTGTGACTGGACATTATAAGGCATGCAGTTAAATCGATATAGCATACACCATGACCTTTCATGTCAGATCCTTAATGGACTGTCATAGTGGTAGTGACATTGTGCATTGTCGTTCAAGGCCTTTGTACCAATCAAAATGATGATGACCGCGGTTGATTTGATTCTAAGATTAGCAACAGTCTGCTCGAGCCCGCTCCATTGTTGATTCTGTCTTATTTCCTTATTACGTGAATACGATAAAAATATTTGCGAGAAAAACATTACGAGGTGATCATAAATTTTATTTATATATTTACGTTTATTTATAAAGTATTGTAGGTTTTTATTATGGTAAGTCGCTGTATAATTTTCAAAACGGTAGAAAGTCTGATTTGATGACATAAAGAAGTTTCAAAAGTATTTATTTTGTTTCAATTTACGGTTTAATATAGTTTAACAAACTTAATGTTTAATAAGTTTAACGACCTTAATAAGTTTCATAAATTTAATATTTAAAATATGTTTAGCAACTGTGCTTTCTCTCCGTAATACAAAATGGCGGGTCCATCTTTGAAATTACCAATGACACCAGAACACATTATTTTCAATTTTTCCGCGTGTAAGCCTTATATAAATAAAATTATTGTTCCAATTCGCGAGAAACACGATTCAAGGGGATCGAAAAGGAAGCATAGGCCAGCTGGTGTAAATTTAAAGCGACATTTGACATCGCGTGGGTGGCAATAGTCCCCGGCCAACTGGCGCCCACAGTTTCATTCTATTTTCCCCTTTTTTCTCCTGTGACTGATCTACCGTTCTTTGTTTAACTCGTACAAATATAACTCAGACAAACTTTTACGAAAGTGATCGGTGAAAACAGCCATGGAGAAAATCTGTTAGCTGCGTTTGTTACTAATAAATCTTCCTCTTCCTACTAATCCTCTTGTTTGCGCGAAAATCCAAGAATTTCTTTGTTCAAACGAATGAAACAGTGGACCTTTGTTGATATAATTGGACAATTAAATGTTTATGTATATTTTGTAGTTCAATGCTGCTGTTTCTATTTTTTGACAGGAAATTTTACTAGAATGAACCTAGTTTTCTTTGGAAGTAAAAGCTCTTTAGTGTATGCAGTAATTACACTAAATTATGTTTTTCATAAAACACCTGTTTGCAAAATATGTTCCAATATAAGACAATAATTAATAAGAATTTATATTAAAAAATATTTATCCAATAATAACAATTATTTTTATTAATATATAATCTTAAAAGAATGAAAAGAAATGAAATATTAATGTAAATGTACATTCATAGAATTTCTACACACTTGTGCCAATTTAAAAAATTTTTTAATAAATATTTTATAAATTATATTTAAGAAAAATTTTCTTTGTTTCTCTAATTTATAATTGATCATTTTTCTCCTACTTTGTTGGTAATATTTAAAAAAATTGTTAATAAAAATTTGCTCAAGGTTTATCGTGCAAATAAAACTTTTCTCGAGTATGATATAAGCGTTTTGAAGATTTATAAACACGATTGATCACTAACCCATCGGGATTTATAGGAACAGATATCGCAGGAAACGTTATACTTACAAGAAAAATAAATTGGCGAAACTGTGTTCATTTTTGGAACGCTGCCCGATAGTGGGAGGCTTTATAAACAGTAAACCGGTATGTTTTTGGCGTAATGCCTATTTTTGTGCTTGCTTTCGTTACCTGCCGTCCTCTTTTTCACGATAATGAAAAATTACGCATTATTTCTACGTCTCCTTTCATATTTTGTATTCAATATATGCAATGACATAGTTATCAGATTCGCTCATAATGCGTATCAACCTTGGCGGTACGCCGTAAAAATTAATTGGCCGTAGACATACATTTTAATTACGATTATTTACATTCTACACGTAATACTATAACTTTGTTTTTTGTCAAAAATGAATTTGTAACGAGTTATTAAGTCTACGTTGTATTTTGTTGTAAATGTGTTACATTATACAGAAATTCTTGAATTTATACGAATAAAAATAAATAAGTTGTAAATCAAGTCAATTGTACATTAAAATCAGTTGTAAATAAAAAGTAAATATTCAATTTATTTAGGTCAATTTTAAAATTAGGTCAGATTTAAAATTAGTAAAGGTAAATGATGAAGAAAGAGTTTAAGGAAAAAATTTACATTTATTTTTTCACTGTCTTGTTTCGCGTTTTTTATGAGCATTGGTCAGCGAAGCATAATGAAACGACAGGATTTCAGTGTCACAGTTTTTCTTGGATTCAAGTGTTACTCAAGATATAATGATTCGTTCTAACAACGTTCTCTGAAACGCACCTAACGAGGATTAAACATATACGAAGATGTAAAGTAGGATTTGACCTTCCGCCCAGTCATCCGCCATCATCTGCTTACCGGATTACGCGTAACAATTGGCATTCGCTTCTCTTGTAACTTTTCGTATAATTCAATCACTTCGATAGCTATTTCAAGTCTTTCAAACTTCTCAGTAATTAGATTTGAGATAGTTTAACTAGTTCTATTCGAAAGTTTACGAATGTTAAAAAATGAAGCCTTATGTGTTGAATGCGATGGTTGAGCTTTTTTCTGCAAGTTCACAATTTAGTATAAATTATGTGGACACAGTTTTTAATTTTTTGAGATATGTATATCGACAGGTCGAATGAAACGACGTTGCAAAATATCCAGAATCAGTGAATGATATGACTCTAGCACTTTTATCAAACACGTTACTCAATCAACAACAAATATTACGAAAGTGTAAATGTTCTTAAGCTATAAATTACAGCTATTATGCTCTAAGCTATAAATTACAACTATTAGTTTATAAATTTAATTATACAGAATTAATGTCTAATGTGTATTTTTGTACGCAACATGAATAACACGATAAATAATTACGGGAAATATTTTCAATAATAATTTCAAGTTTCTTGTATTTTTCTTAAATATTGTCTTTGACAAAATTACAAAAATCTGCACGAAAGATATTGCAAGGTATTTACAAAGTTTAAGATCATTAATTTAATGTTAATAAGGTTGTAGTAGATGAAGAAGATTCGTCAGAAGAATTTTTACTACGTTTGGTGACATTATCAGTAATGTAATTGAAAACGTTACGTAAACTTGTTCCAAACTTCTGTTATATTCTATTTGTATGTCAAATGTGTGGATTATAATAATTGTCGTATGTAAATATATTAAATATGCAATATACATAGATATATGTATACTAAGTAATATATTAAATATTGCTAATACAAATATTTGATAAATATAAATATGTCAATATATAATAAATATCTAAATATATTAATTTTTTGCACTCCCATGTCGAGTGTGGCTCGACATCACTTTTCTGTTGGATCTCATAAATAATTCAGATAAATAAATTCTTTAAATATGTATATTATCATTCATTTACTATTTGTAATTAAAAAAAGTGTATTTATTACATGCTTCACCCTATTGCAATACATTTTAATGAAAACCACTTTCTTCATCCATTTTGAAAATTAAGGAGTCGGCAAGTAAAAGGAATTACGAAGTACCAAGAATAATGTGTATTTGTTTCTTTTTTCCATTTCTCGATTTTACTTTGTTCATAATTGCTGCTTCTGTTTGGTAAAAATAATCTGTACTTTTGCACCGACAAGATGTTTTCTCCAAAATATTTATTACAGCTGGACATCTTTCTAAAAAATGCCGCCCTGCATTCGTGTTTAAAACAGTACATAAAACTATCAGAAAGTTGGGATGTGGTGTGTTTTAAATGTAGAAAGCAAACACGAAAAACATCACACAGAAGCACAGCGCCGAATTGAAAACGCAATGAGTCACAGTTGCAAAATAAGCGCGACTCGTCTTTCACGGCGCTCAAAATTTGTCGTATTCGCTTTTGTGCCATTTGCCGTTTTTAAACAGCCTGAATTGAATTCTTGTCAATATTTCTTTGCGTTTCTTCAGTGCTTTTGTCAACGAAACGTGAAACGAACAATTTATCATGTTTCTCAGAAGTCAAACTTATCACTTTCTATGCATTTGTTCACTTGTACTTCTGTTTTCGTTTGTATTACAATGCGAAGTCTACACATTTACATATATTAATAATAAATATTTGTGCGTTTATACGTATGAATAATATTTCTGTATTTATGCATTAATAAATTATGTATATGTTTGTTGTATTTATAAGTAAAGAACATACAGATAATATTTCAACTAATGTACATAATATACACAATGTTTCAACTAATAATAATATAAATAAATATATTATAATAAACATTTACAGAAATATTTGTATGTTTATACACACATTTTGCAAATTTGTTAAATTCATCATTTCTCAATAAAAATTTTATATCTCACAACGTGTTGTAACAAATGAGTAAATATAAGTTAATTTTGTATACGATGCATACGGTAAAAGTAATCATGCAATTAAAAACAAAAATGCTATTAACGTAAATAATAAATAACAAAATTGCAAAGTAAAATACTTATTCAGTACTCATTTTACTCTTGATACTAAAATGTATTAGAATGTTCTCAATGTTATTTAAAAATACATTGTAACATTTTTAACCTTCACGCACCAAAATGGAGTCTTTGTTCCATAACACCTGACGGCCTCGGAGACTGCCATATCCATGTGATCATCGTAAAAAATTTGTTTACGTTGCAATAACATGAGGTTCATAAATGTATAACTGGTTAAATTATCTTATAACTTAAACCACATATTTGTAATTAATTTTTAAAATAGAACTATTTAGGTTCTTTGATCTTTTGAAAGCCTCAGAGGCCGCCATGTTGATCACCGTGGAAGATTAACACTTTCATTTACTATTTCAATATGTTACCATAACACAAGGTTTATAATTAAAAATACAGTTAGTTAAATAATAAACTTTCTCTCTATTAAATAATCAACTTACACTAATTAATAATTAAATTCATATCACCTTTACTTTGAGCTTTTCGTTAGCGAAGAATGCATACGATTGAATTACACGTGGTTTTTGCTCGAATGAGTGAACTAATTTTTCCAGGTTAATAGGTTAAAATAAATTTCAAGAAACAATTTTAATGCTTTTTAGCTGATGAAGTTGATTGCTTTGGCTTCTGAGAGACTCATATAACGAAGACCACTGTTCGAGCAGCCTCTCAAACGCGTCGAGAGTTTTTCAATGCACCAAGATTAATTGCTGCACGGTACCGCTACTGTGTTTGTAGCAATTCTTCGTAAATGTAGACTTAACTAACTGGAAGCAATACAGGGTGGATCTGAAGAGTTTAATTTTTGAGAGAGAAGTTTTAGTTTATTCAGGTTTGTTTATTCACTTCTGGCAACACGGTACACGTTGTAATTTATATGTTTATTTTATATATTTTATATAACAGCTAAGTAACGCTTCTTTTGTTATAACCACGACTTAAATTATTTTTTAAATAACTATTATTTTAAATAACTTCATTTTTAAAATAACATTTTTAAGTTTTATCTAAATACACTTTTTAATTTGTTCTGTGACATTTATACTGTAAAATTAATACCATAAATGAATGATTAAGTTGTAAGTAATGGTGATATAAATTATGTATTTAATACCCAAAAAATTTTTATTTAATTATCTATATTCCAGTATATTACAGTGACATTAAAAATGATATGTCTGAAGAAAATCTGAACTAATGGTGAATCGTTATAAAAAAGGAAATTTGTTATTTTTTTTTATCCCGACATTTATTTAAGTAAGCAGGTTAATTAAGAATTTTCGTATTTGATATTTATCGATTAACGTCAACTGTATTATGAAGAAAGATTATATCGAAAAACTCTGTAACAGAATCAATCAGTGAAGCTTCAACATGTAGATTACAATTAATATTTGTTATTAGAAAAAAAAAATTAAATAGAAAAAATCTTCACGGTATTATTTTTTTGTATTAACAGTTCATTCAGATGAAATAATGAAATAATATAATTTATAATATGTAACTGTTTGAGTAAATCAATGAAGATAACTCGAGTACAATATTTACTATCAACATATCATGAATGACTGCGATACGAATGAATCTCACGTCAATGTCGTTGAGAAAGATTTCATTTGTAAATGAAAAGAACTGCATATTTTGCAGTTTAAATGACATAGTACTTTCATGTTCATTGTTTAAGGTGTGACGGTACATGCGTTCACAAAATTGCAATAAACATTTCTTAATCTTTGTCACTGTATTTTTATTTTCGTATTTCAAGGAATTTCTGCAGCGTCCGATTTTTATTGCAAATTAAATTTTACGAGTTTGAAACTTTTACTGTTTATTAACTTTACGTTTTTTTGATATTTTATGTACACTACGCTATTTATGGAAAACGTATAAATATTTTATTTATTTTACAAAGTTATGAGTAATATTAGTCACGATACTATTTTATCTGATATTTTATAAAATACTCAAATTTTATTGGAGTACAGTAAGAAATATTTTCCTATCGAATTCCTATACGTTAAAACTGCAGTAGATCGTCTTTCGTTTTGTATATTTTCGTTCCTAAATGATGACATAACAAAGAAGAGTATCAACAAAATGTTTACGTCTCATTCTAACATTTCATTAATATAATTCAAGTGATAAATACAATTCCAGTACTTTATGCAGGAAATGTGATTGAATGATTGACAGCTATCAGCAGCTAATTACATTTATAGTAGAATCTGAGTTTCCACCTCTTTTATGTTTCCAACAGGTAATAGTCTACGAGCCGTCTATGATCATGTACACAATTTTACATAAAATTTCATATTTCTAAATAACAAGTAAAAATAACACGTCCCTATTAATCTCTAATTTAATAATTGCATATAAAAAAATTAGTAATACTTAGTTTAAATATTTAATTGATCAATTAGTTTGATGTATAACGTTATTAAATTTTCTCCATTACTGATACAGCAATTAGTAAAATACCTTTCACAGTACATTAATTACAATCTATAATAGCCTCGACTGTTCTTCCAAGGATCAATTTATAGCCACGATTTATTACCTCTTAAAGACTACTTTTATTAATTATGCCTCGAGCTTTAATGTCAGTTGCCAGCAAAGTATAAAATTATCAAAGAATTCTTGATTGTATGCAAATGATATTCATCTCATACGTATAAAAAAAGCATAACTTCCTTCGTTTACCTTCAATTGATAGATACATCAGTTTCTATTTGATTCTACGTTCACTTTTAAAAATACGTAACAATAACCTTGAGCTATCGAATCTCTCAAATTTGGTTTCATCTCAAATTATATGTGAACGAAGACTTACCTCGCGAGAAAGGGTAATCCAATATTGGCGATGACGCACCGCTCGTTTCACCGTGTTGCTTTTTCGTTTTTCGTTTCGTCGACAATTTTCGCGCGTCGAACGGATCAACCGTCGAACGGGCAAATCGAAAAGACGGCGCACGTGACACCGCAGAGTGCCCGTCCAATACTGACTCGATCTACTAAGCTTTTCGCTCGCGAGTGCGCATCATCACGCAGGACCAGCGAGCGCGCATGCGCAGGACCCGCGAGAGCGCATGCGCAGGACAAAGTGCATTCTCCGAGTCAGGTGCTTGATTCGTCGATCACGTCAGTTCAACGTTGCTGTCAAAAATTCTTGTTGACACTTTTTAAACTGTAGAAACGTAAAATAAAGACGCATGCAAAGGTTATCGCTTTCCCACCTGTAATAAGGGAAAGTGGGGTAATCGATAAAAATTTGACCTTCTCCAAAAGATTGTGAAATGTTGAAAAATGTTTAAATTTGTCATTTTTCTGTGCCTTTAAAGTAAGTGAATTTGAATACTGAAGATTTGAAATTAATTCTATTGTATGGGAATTTATGATTTAAAGTGTTGAAACATTTTAGCCTTCAGGCAAGGGTAGTTTACACTGAAAATAAATGAATGATAACTTTTAGGATTGTAGCTTCAGATTAAATGGACAGAAGTACTTTGTACTTGGAATTCAAGACTTTATGTATGTAGTATTTATATTAAACATTAGAACGTCTTAGTTCAAGGAAAAAATTGGGATCTTATGGCGAATGTAAATTTTATTATGTTGGTCGTTTAGCGTTTTAAAAACACAATACAGTGTTTCATGTACTTTTTTTTACATAATCCACCTCTGAAAAGTTTACTTTTATTACACAATATGATATTCACAATGGGTGTGAAACTTCTGCAACTATAATTGTTACTAGTGTTTCGATAAAACTTTGATCATTCATACAAGTTATTCAAAATGCAGATTTTGGTTAGAATATCTAAGATATTAAATTATTGTATTAAAATCATGTTATATTCCAACTTTAAAAATTTCTCTTACAAAAATTAAATTTGAAATAAACTTCAGTATAATATATCTAAAACAAACCTTTTTAAAGTAAGTCAAAAAAAATTTTACAGAAATAAAGTTTTACAGACGTCAGTTAATTGGCTAATTTCCGATTGCTTTACGAAGTATATAACATAAAATTTAAATAAAATGAACATGTCTCCTCGTTTCTCGAATTGTATTCTGGATTTATCGATAAGAACATAATATACGGTGCTAACAATTACCGTGTATAAACGTTACAGTAAAATCTGAATTTAGTACCGAAGTACTTTATAGGATGTTTTTCAATCGGGAAATAGTCCGTAACGTTTATTGGAAATGACGTGGAGTGCATTAGAGGTGCCAGCATCCAACAGGTTTGCGAGTGTACGTTTGAAGAACGAGCAAGAAAAGCGCGCGAGCGCAGTTTATCCGGTCAGTGCGTTCGCAGAAGTCGCTTTACTCCTACGTATATACAGGGACGGACAAATTCTAATGCTTCTCTAAAACATTTTCTGCTGTAAAAAACATAATAACATTTCGAACATTTATCCTTACATTTTGATATAATATTCTTAATGACCGTACACACTTTAAATTAATTTTCTTCAGCATCCTGAAAGTTCGAATAAAAAATTTGAAGTAAATGATTTCTATATTATTCTACTTAAAGTTATTGTACATTATAAACATTTGTTATATATTGTCTTATTTTATTCTACATAGTCTTAGTTGTCCCATTTTATTAATAAAAGTACATGTACATTTTTCTTTAAATTAATGTTCATTTATTTAAATTTTTTAATTCATTATAAATTCTTCAGAAGTTAATTAGGTATGCAGTAAATTCGATTTTAGATTGTATACTTGAAAAGAAGAAGTCTTGTTTATGTTTGGATTACTGAAATTTAGCAGAAAGTGCAAACAAGTTGTCTTTCTGTGAATATTATAGGTAAAATTAAAGAAGGAAACTGTTTTTTCAATATAATTGCTACGTCCCTGTCTGTGCCATATTTCTTCTCTTTCGCCCACGTTATAGCAGTCGTACCTTTAGAATCGTTATTTACGGTAATAACGAAACACGAATAATCGATGACTCTAAGAAATCGTTCACGCATGGATATTTTCAGACAATTCAGTTCTCTGCAGGCAGAGTAATAGAATGCAATTTAATAAAACCTTCACAAGTTAAATTAGATTAGAGTCTTGCGGGAGAATTTAACAGTAAAGCGAAGCAAGACATTCACTGAGAAAAGTAGATTAACGCATAATAATTGATTCGTGAAAAAAAAGGGATGAATGATCTGCAAATTATTCTTTTACCAAGTAAAATAAATAACAGATTAATTATTAAGTGTTAGTAATATTAATATTTATTAATCAGTATTAAACAGTGGTTAGTTAAAAAACCAATTTAATTTTTAATAGATTTTATAAAGTCAATGAATAAGTAACTAAAATATTACTATGCTTTTACTAGTTATACTGTAACCTAACCTAACTGATAATAGTTACCTGAAGAAAGAATTGTAAGGTTACTCTGGATTTTCTCACAATAAAATATTTAACAGATTATTAATAAATGTTAGTAATATCAAAATTTAATAATTAGTACTATACATTTGTTAGATAAAGAACTAACTTAATTTTTAATAAATAACTCTATAAAGTATACGAATAATAATTAGTTATACTTTAACAAGTCAAATGCAGAGATTTAAAAATTTCAAATATTTTCAAATAATACCGAATTAACATAATGTAACGAAATAAAAATTGCGAATGCATGATGGAAATATGAATAATATTGCTGGCACAGAAATAAAAATGTTGTAACCTTTAACATACCGTTGAATGTATATGAACGGTAGCGTTTTTATATCATTTACGAGACATTCGATTATATACATGCAAATAAAACTACCTGCATATAAGTATCCACTGACGAAATGAAACGAATCTGTTGATGATGTCATCCTTTACGATTCTTGCGAACGTGTTAAAGTATCTGCATGATTCCTAATAAATACATGATCATTAATGCATAGATCAACATATAATTAATATCGCTGTCAATTGAAGCTTTACTCTACATTATTAAATATGTTAGAGTAGGTTAGATGAGTTGTTTGTCACCTATTCAAAATGGCAAAAAATGATTATGTCAGTAATGACGTAGAATTAAAAACAAAGTGTTGTTTATGTAAAGAGAATGTCATACATAAATTGAATATTCATTTAATCTTAACATGTTTCTATTTACATATAATTCGGTAATGAAATAATCTTTATTTATTTATTTTACATTTTATGTGGTACGTTATATAATCTTCTTCAATATTTAATAATTTTTAGAATTATATTATAAAGATCTTAAAGCAAAACTAAAAATTTTATGATCTCATATGTAATTGATAATTAATTTAATTGCTTAAAATTAAGTAAAAACTCTCAAGTGTGTTATTGGGGGGATGAAGATAAAAGAGATCAAGTTTTTAGCAACCTGTAGATAGTAATAGTTTAAATTGATGCTGAATTTAATTTTAATACATGTTCTTGAATTAAGGTTTGATTACAGAATGAAAAGCAAATGTTTTTGTGTTTTAAATAAAATTGAATATGGTCAAACGACGATTGCTTTAAATATTAATCATTTGTTCATAAATACAAATAGAATTCTTCTTGATCGACGACTCTGATGATCACCACATTTCTGTTTAATCTACCGCCATCTAGCGGTAGAAGAATAGAACTAATTAACCTACTGTTTCAAAAGTATGTAGTTCACCCTGTTCGCCGGAGAGATGGCGCCACATCTTCATTTTTTTTTTTTTAAATTCAATTAATACTAATTTTATTGATTAATATGCTATATATTTATTAATGTTGATTTTATGCTGTTTGTAATATATTTCTTTAGTCCAAACATGCGAATTATGTCTTTAAAACAGTCTGCATATTATACTGTATCTCGTCGATAATGTAGGGAATGATTTGTCAGTGGCAAAAATGGGTTTTCATCTGCAATTTTATAACTTTAAAATTTTTATTTGGGACGTTAGAATTTTTTAATTTTGGGATTGTGAAATTTCTGAAAGCTGAGATTTTTGAATTTTTAGATATTGATATTGTAGAATTTTGGAACATTGTGCATTAAGCGAGGGAGTACTCTTGTCTCTGCTAAAATGCATTAGTTCAATCGATACAGTAGGGAATGACACGAAGATGGTAAAAATTTTTTAAATTCTAAAGGTCTCCTACGACATACAAATAAATTGTGTCAATGATCATCTTACACCTGGTTTATGCTACATAATGTGATTTTATTTATTTTAAATATCGATTTTATTTTAAATGTCGAATTTATTTTACACTTAATTATTTGCAATTTATACAAACGACAGTATTGACAGCACCATAAAACAAAATACTATAATCTTCCATATTAAGATTTCCTTCTTCGCAAACCACTGTTTATTATTATTAATAAATAATATTTCCAGTATATTATATTCACCCATAAATATTTATACTACTTCAAAAATTATGTTTACTCAGAACTTTGCAAAATGTTACTAACAAATACTTTTGCTATTTAATTAAATGTTTATAACCACCTGTTATCAAAGATTGTCCAAAAATGAAAAATTGAGGATAATATAAAACTCAAGTAAACTAATTTTTAACCTGTTAATTCCACAATATAAACATTTATTTGCATGCTCATTAATGTCTTTAGTATTACTGTCACTGCGAATGGGTTGATAAAAGTGTTCCTCAGACATTACACCTTACGGTTTAATCAAAACGTGATACAAAAATATTTAATATTTTTAATGGTATTTAATTTATACTTTCATTTTCATTTACCATGTCGCGTGATGTTTGAAAACATTTCTGTTTTTGAATCATACATATACAGTCGAAAACAAAAATATAGGTTCAGGAATAACAGCAATCTTTCGCTTCAGGATTAGCAACAAGGAGCAGAGAGTAGAGAGCAAACGCCGACGGAAAGCTACTCTTAGTGGGGGTCACGGTGCTTATGGAGGTAGATTATATTGATACAAGTGCAAAACATGTTCCATATGTCCGTACACGAAACGAGCAACTCTCACTTCAGAAGAGGAACGCGACAGCAAAAGTATATGTGTAGTAATGTGCTAAGAAAAAGAAGAAAAAAGGTGTGGCTGTCACCATGTTTTATAAACACGCGCACTGTTTCCACTTGACGCGGTCTGCGCATGCGTAAGCGTGACGTTTCAATATGGCCGACGAAGTGGGAAACATTGAGCTATAATGTGGACTCCGCATAGCATTCATGAAGCGTTAGTTTCTATAGGGACAAATAGACGCAAACTGGGGGAGAAAAATAAGCATATCTCTTTTTAAACTATCGTACAATAAATTTATTTTATATTTACTGAAAATTCTTTTCATTTTAAATCTTTGAAAATTGTCGTCGACTTTGGTCATGAGTGAATCGATTATTAATTTAAATATGATTTATTATCACTTTAAGTGTATTAATATAAGTTATAAATTATAACGAATGTAGAATATGTTTAAAATGAATGGAGATACCGTCGAGATATAGAAATGCAGTTTTAAAATTGAATACTGTTTTCTATCAACTTTTGTAATACTCTTGTATTTATTTTGAATGTGTAGAATTTATGCTGTTCATTTTATGTAATTGTGTAAAACTTAAAAAATTTTTAAATAATACCTTTGGTTGTGGATAATATATGCATAGAATTTGAATTTCTGATTTTTTACAAAAGACTGATGATGGCAGCATAAGCTGCTGCGTTTCGAACAAGTTTGAATTTTCAAATATCGTGTTTCTTAAATGGAAAGTAAAATAGAAAATCGATATCAATAATTTTTAAATTAAGGTTTCAGCAATTTATTTGATCTTTGGTAGATTAATATTTCGTTGTTATTATTATTTTTTGTGTGTATGCAGTAAGTTTTAATATTCGAAACGTAAGGGTCATATATACTTTTTTACAAATATTTCTACTATAAATAAAATTTTATAAACCTATAAATTTAAATGTATAAATATCTGTATATATAAATGTGCAAAATATATTAAGCAACGAAATGTACATGTACATTTTTCCGTCACAAAAAATCTGATTCATCTCTACACCTACCTCAATTTATTCATGAAAAATTCTTTGTGCAGTTTAATGACAGGAAGTAGAACTGAAAACGTGTGTCGTAACAAGAAAATAATATCATTTAGAATCCATTTTGCAGACTCGTTTTAACATCCTTTGTTGAAAGTCCAGCTAATTCTACCTGGTAGACTATAATTCAACAGTTGAGAGCTACCTTTGAAAATGATTTCGAAGAAACTCATATCGTGTTATTATTTTTGGAACAATGACTTTTTGAAATTTGTATTTAAATTTTGTTATGTTTCTAGAAGTGTTTTTAAAATGTGAGTAATTTTACTGATTGAAGTGTGACCTTATAAGAAAACATTTACAAGTCTAAATACTGTCATATGTTTTACTAATATACTTTTTATTATACTAATAGGTATATTATACAACCAGTAGTTATAGAAATATGTCTCAACTAAATATAGAATTTCTATAAACATGTACTGTATTTTGAAATTATGTTTGTCAGAAGTTTTAAGCTTTCAGACATATTCCAAGAATCTTGCACTATAAAGTAGAATGCTTATGTGAAATCAGTGAGGGGTATTGTTTCCTGGGTGTCCACGTATTAATAGAGATTCCGTAATGGTAAATCAGTGAGAGTTTATAATTAGATTTTGTCGAAGACTTTACAGTATAATCTTTAATATTAGAATTAGGCGCGTGTTCAATCTATGTTTCAGTCAATTTTTAACTTAAGTATGATACGCTAAATCGTTAGTACTATGTTAATTATATTAAACAGTTATATAACTTCAGCTAGTTATTAATGAAACTCTACTAATCTGTATACGATTGTTCTATATTCAGATACAGTTAATAACGGTGTATGAGAATAATGCATTAACATCTCATGATTTTAAAATGCGCTCGACTTCATTATTTTGAAGCTTGTGCATTGTTCGTTTTATTTATTTTACTGTTTTTGCTCAATTTTACAGAATTTCAAAGCACGTTGATTTCTGTTCAAATTAAAATTACTATACACTTTTTTATTCTGGTTTATTTAATTGAGCATGGTTAAATAAAAAAAGTCAGCAAAACAATATTTCTTTACTTTCTTATAACTATATTGAAAAGGAACTCCTTATCAATTAAATAACTTTTACTAGATTACACGAAGTGCTTCCTCTTTTAGATATACGCCCATTTTTTACATGCTCTGTATTTTGAATTTATCGATCCTACTTTCGGCCAAAATATGGTGAAAAATAAAATTATACATTTCGACGTCTGCATATTATATCATTCTTTTTTATCTTAATCCCAACGGGAAAGAATTTAATATCATTTACGTAAAAACATTGAATTTATAATACTAACTATTCAATAATTTAGCAATTTAGCAATTTAGCATAATTTAGCAATTCCTATGAAAATATACCCAGTGAATAAACACGTTTGAACCAAAATGTACCATTTAATAAAAAAATCCATTATACAATAAATACTTGAAAATTTCAACCGTATATTTACAACAATGCAACTTTGCCTAACCCTCTCCCATGTGCTCACATCCCAAATCTCATATCAAATCACCACATTAACAGCAACGTCTATTCCATCGATTCGCAATCTCCTTGAAGACCCATCGTTGGACCAACAGGCGAGTCACAAACCACAGACGTCATCTCGAATCTCTCTAGCAAGCTACGTTACTGGCTACCGGTCTATACACGCGCAACTCCAATGAGTCTGCTGGTGCGGTTTGGTTAGACTCCAACTCGTAGCGTTCACAAGAGAGGCCCCCATATTAATTCTCCCACTTTTCTTTGCCTCTGTAACGCGGACAAATCGACGCACATGCAAATTCTGCTGGCAGACTGTACAGCAAGTGTGCGTCAGAGAGCAGGTCCGTACCCGACGAAAGGGTATAGGGGCCCTAGGTCTGCACTAGGCAGCACTGTGACCAGAGTCTAGCTGTAGGAGCATCGAGGGAGGAAACAACAGAGCAGGGAAAATGGTAGGGGTACTCGGAGCTAGGTTCACAGTAGGGGATGGGTAAGGTGGGGAAGTAGGAGGTGGTGGCGGCTGCGCCGGGTATCCGACCGGGACAGCCAACTGTTCAGAAGATGAAGAGAGATAGCCGAAGAGAATGAGAAAGAAACGAATGGAATGGAAAGGCAGTCAGGTTAGCAGCTAGTGGGGGAGGCCAGGGACGAGGCAAGGCAAGCGATTTAGCTGCTGCTGGTTCGGCGAGACACGAGTTGGAGTGCCGAGAGAGCAGCCGAGGTCCCGTTGCGCCGGGATAGGCGTCATGAAAGCGCGCCAGTTGACCGAGTGCACCTCCCGTAGCACGAAATCGCGTATTTGCTGTCGCAGGATTTAACGTTGACCCTGTTGTTGTCTGTCTTCGTGGCAAGGACCCGCGCGTCCACCGATCCTGGCTGTCACTTCGCCCTCGTTGCCCCAGTGCCGGATCTCTGGCGTTCCGCTCGGAGAAAGGAGTCCAAGTTTCGTTGTTCCAAGACAGTGTACTCCGAGTGATATGACAAACGTGTTTTGTTTCTTCGTCAAGTGATCACGGATGTACCTCGACCGCTCCGCTGGTGATATAGGACAAATGGGTGTGTGTGTACGTGCATGTGCAGAGGGCTGAACGCGTGATATTGTTCAACAGTTTGCTCGTTTCACGTCGAATCTTGTGGTACCTTGTTATTGACATATTGATTTGGCCGGTATGGCCTTTCTCGTGGCGAAACAGCCAGCGAAAGAATGAGAACTCGTTTCTGTCAGTAGGCACGACCGCATCGAACGAAAGTATAAAACGTGCTTTGCTTTCGTGCTGATAGCTTGGTGCGGCTGCCGTTTCACCTTGACGTTGGAACACATCGAACGTAGTGGCACGTTTCGGTTGATATTCCGGGAATAATGCAGAACCGAGTGACAGCCGTTCGTGTGTGAAGATTTTCGCAATATCATTTCGTTTATAAATGCAAAGAAACGAAGACAATGGAGGAAATGAAATCATGCTAGACTGTATGGATGAATGATTCAAATCCGTTCAGCGTTCCGCAACGCTATTTACATAATTTAGCAATATTAACGCAGGCCGTTTTAGACACCGCATAAGAATCACACGTACAAACGAAAGAGTCATCCTCATTTAACAAGTATTTTCTTATTATCGTTTTTTACGAACTTTGTACATTCCAGTCATTTCCTCGAACATAACCTACCGAACGTACAAATAATTACTGCGTCGACAAAGGACCAAGGTTCGACCCAGCTGATAAACAAATTAACAGCTTTCAGGGAATCTTATCGTCTAATAAGCGTGGCATCTTCGATTTCGGCTCACTCGGTTCGTTAACTCGTCTGGAGGGTAGTATCCCTCCGGGTCGTTATCCCATTCCGTGAGCTGACAAGGAAGGGTACACTCACTGGGAGGTAGAATCCTACCAACCGGCAGCTATTCTACGCTTCAAGTTTCAGATTGCACTTGAAGAGAAGAAATGGCCCCCTGCAAGGTTACCAACAACCATGTCGATAATTTCTGATTCTTCGTAGCGATTTAATTCATCGTGTAAGCATGTCGTCCGTGTGGTCGTCGTTCGTCGACTTTCTAGCTTGACATTCCATTTGGAAACCGTCGAACCAGTTGCACATATTCGACAGTCATGACGAAAAGAGGAACTAAGAGGTTAATGAACGACAGAACGAGAAAAAAATAGAGCTAATTCGCGTCGACATTCGAGGGTATCCCAAAAGACTGAGTGAAAAGTAAGTGTACAGGGAAGTAGACCATCAGGAAGAACGTGTTCAGACAGCACTGTCTGTCGTTTGCAACATTCCTACCAGTGTATCCGGAACAACACAGAGGGGAGAGGCGTACAAGTGTTCCGGGTAGCCAAACTTGAACCAGCTCGGATATGGCAGCTGTCGTTCTTTCACGGCTCCATAGTGATCGTCAATGCTGTTTCCGGCAGTATAGTACCTGTCAATCGGGCGAACAGGTGTCGTCGCGAAGTATCCAGGTTGGGACACGCGGTTCCTCGTGATACGGGATCCGGTGTCGTCGATCGATCGAGAGACACGAGCGTGAGCTCGCGCGCATTTCTAACGACCGAAAGTGTTTGTGTGATACGGTGAGTGAATCGAAGAGGAAGTAGGGCAGAAAAGGAAACGAGGAAAATATAATTGCATCGTTGTCAGTAGATTCTGTTAAGGATGAGGAACGTGGCCATCGATTCACCGTCGCCTGTGTCCAGGCTCAGCGGCACTCTTCTACTACTCCTGACGCTCCTAGCCGAGGTGAGTAGGACGTGAGCTGATGGATAATCGTATGAATGTAGGACGTGTTGCTGGAATACCTTCCTGCGACTGAGTCTGAACACGTGCGAACAAACATACGAAACCTCCTTTCTGTCCGTACGTTTTCGAACGTATCTCATTTTAACGAGAGGAGACTCTCTTTCAAAGGACATCAAACTCTGGACGTGCAATTCTTCAAAATATTCTGAGAATAAATTTTATTATCTAGGGATGTATTAACCTTTTCTCGTGCTTTGATGAGTCTCACTCGTGACGCTTACAGCTCAAACTTACAGTCAAACCTTACTCAAATTTTGAATGCTCTTCAACTTGAAATTTAGATCCAACTATAAGTTGCATTATCAAGAATCCCTGAATATAAAATACGTATATTTTAATTTTTTCTGTTCGTTTTAATGTTATAGTCCTGACTGAAGCATTTGATAAATAAATAACACGGGAACAGGTTAAGTTTGTATTAAAATTGTCGATGAAAGAATACATAAATAAGTATAAACATTTTTGAAGTTCAATACAATAAGAAGTAAGATCTGTAACAGAAAACTGAGATTTCAGTATGTTACAATTTTGCATGTATTAATTTTTATAAAGTAGAAAAGATAATATGTAAATAAGAGGATCCTTTTAACCGAAAAAATACCTTCACAATATACTGGAATAGAAATGCGTAGAAATTCTTCTTATATCTAATTAAATCGTTTCTGTCAGCATTAGAAAGTGATTTATTAAGATTTGGCAAGATAACGTCCAGGCTAATAGCAGGTTTTGTCTACATTTTAGATTATTAGTGATTTGCAATAATTTCGAAATTCGCTACTTTAAAACTGTAGGATTAAGAGCTTTAAAGTTTCAGTATAAGACAGATCAAGTATTACCAATAATTCCATATCGTTTGTTACCAAATTAAAATAGAAATTGAAACACACAGAGTACCCACATGACTTATCAAAACTGATATATCGATATTAGCACTAAACCTGTCGACAGTACTTCGAAAATAAAAACTAAGTTAAAAATAAATAAATAAACGATAAGACAATTCTTTATCTTGATGAACGTAGATTTCGAGATAACCTTAACTTTGTAACTTAAAATAAGAAGCTTGTTAAACGATCATTCTGATATCCTTGACAATACATTTTTTTATACAAACAAATAATTTTGACCGTCTTGAAAGTTTCGTTATAAAGTAAAGTAAATTTCGTTGCACTTATTCGTCAGCTTCTGCGACATCGAACGTAACGATGCAGTTAAAAATGTCTCTAGATAAGAGTTATCGACTCTCGTAAGAATTTAACGTATTTCTCTGCTATTCTCTCAGCATGATAGTTTACGAGCGTTCACTGCAAATCTGACTTGTGGTCGGTGAAGGGGAACATTGTCAATATCTAGTCTTCTTTGCGTGGCCCATTTCTGTCGCTGCGTTGCGAAACTGGCTTGACTTTTCCAGCTGTCGAGAATGTCTCCCCGCAGACTGATGCCCATTGACCCCTGAATTTGTGGTCCAATGAGTTACCAGCGTTCTCTTATCTGCTCGTTTACCCAACATGCTGGATTTCCGTGGAACGGAGCCTTTTATTTTACGGAAATTGACGACTGCAAAAATTATATAGGGTAGATGTACTATTTGTAGACGCTGCATCACTTGTGGTCATTGTACTCTTAATACATCCACTATTTTCATATTTGTTTCATTGTAAATACTGATATAAATTATAATATAAACCATGAATTCATGTAGAATATAGATGCATTATTGGTATGTTATTTTAGGTATTATCATGTTTTTTTTGAAGCTAACATTAATTCTATTTTGTGACTTTTACAAAAGAGACTAATCGTTCTGAACTTGCTTTCTATGTATAAAATTAAATGTAACTATAAATTATAAATTGATCCTGTATAAAATTGTTTCAAAATTTGCTATATCGACTACTAAAAGTTTATTAAACTAAACAAGTAAAAATATATCCCCGTTATAGTTAGCAAACAGTAGCTCTCGTTTATAGGTGTTTAAATATTTATGTCAGTTTAAATATAATTAAAAATGTAGTTAGTCTAAAATTTGAATAAGCTAGTTAACCCAGAAAATGGATATAACTCTAAATAAGCTAAAAATATCGTGGCAAATAAATTTAGTGCAGTTACTAATAGACTGCAGATATTTACGTAATTATAACATACCAAGGCGTGAAAAAATGTCAACTTTATTAGTATAAGTAAACGAAGTAAATTGTTTAGAGCGTGCAATATAGTCGAATTAAGATAATGGTTTTAATCGCCTAAATAAAGGAAATATTTGATAAGACCATATTTACATAAACATCCGCTGTCTACTAATAACTGTTAGTTGATGTAACTTTGCACTTGAAGATAAGCGTAATATTGAATTACTCTATGCATATTATGTTATTCACTAACAGATATTTCGTTAAAATATTTATATTTATTTTTCAAATAATTTTCTTTATTTTATTTATACTTTTTAGGTAGGTTACTTTTATATTTATTATATTGTTATCAAACGTTATAATATGTATATCATTACTATACGTATTTATTTTGGAATTTGACAATATAAAATTAATTTAACTTACGTATACCATAACTTGAAAGTCTCATAAAAATAATCATACTCTTTCATCAGTTTGTTTAATAAAAAACAATTACGGTAAACGCATCGGAACAAAATTCGTGTATTGTTTCTTTACGCAACGAAGGCTGTAATTGAATATATCGGGAGAAAGTACAGTTAATTAACACATAATGTGCCGCTACCTTAAGAAAAAGTGTAATTTTGAATAATTCATGATTTTATAAAGTATTGATATTTTTGGAACACGTTTTAATTCTTGAATATTGCGCACAATGCTTTTAACGGAAGTTTTGCAATCTTACGTTTGTCCGGTTCGAAAATGTCGAATTTGCTTTCGTGAAGAATGACTCATTTTTTCGCAAAATGAATTCGTTGGCAAAAATTAATCACTTCATACAATTTCTTTCGTTCAAGTTTTGTATGAAATATTGTCCCATTGTATGATTTTTTAACACTCGAATAGTATCTGTATACATTCTTAAAATAGTAAGGCTATTAAGAAGAATAATTAATCTCTGTCGTTTTTAATTCTTTTAACAGTTTTCTGTTGGTGAATCCCGTGTTCCTTATCGCCTTTCGTGAAGTATGGCTTTCATAATTAATACCTTAACGCAGTGTGTTTACAACGATATCTCTTGTAGAACTTAAGTATAAAAGTAATTTTTCTCTACAACTTCACGCCTGTAACACAAAACATTTTTATACTTATGAAGACGTTAAAAATTTTGTGCCATTCTTGACGTTTCAAAATGAATCCTCTTTATATCATTTGTTAAATAATGTATACTTACGTACGTTATCGTGGTATCTAATTAGATATCTATAATGAATAAAAGATGTTCGAATACTTTTACGAAGATGGAACGTATAGTAATTCTTTTTCTTCCATTTCCATAAAAATTATATCAGATAAGTAAAATTATCATTATAATCAAATAAATTAAACGCTTTATCAGAAGTATTATGTAACAATATTTCTTTAACGTAATTGCTCATGAATATACATAGAAATAACATTAATTTTAATGAAAGCCACTGTATTTACCAAATGTGGAGAAACGTATTCAACAGAATTTTAATCTGAATTCATTGAACGAATTAATAACGTGCGAGGGGAATTGAAAGGTGGCGAAAATATATGTAGATGGTAATTCATTAACAATGTTTCATTGTGTCAGACAAAACAATTGCTAAATTCATGAATTTGCACATTTCCTATATTCTTCATTTTTATTTTTCTCAATTTTTCTGCTTTTAAGTTTTTGTACTTCTGAATTTTTTAATTTCTTTACTTTTCAATTTATAAATTTTTGAATTTCCTAAGTTTTCTGAATTTTTGATTTTTCAATTTTTCAATTTTTCAATTTTTCAGTGTTTCAATTTTTCAATTTTTCAATTTTTCAGTGTTTTAATTTTTCAATCTTACAATCTTTCAATTTTTCAATTTTTCAATTTTTCAATTTTCCAATTTTCCAATTTTTCAATTTTTCAGTGTTTCAATTTTTCAATTTTTCAATTTTTTAATTTTTCAAGTTTTCAATTCGTCAATTTTTCAATTTTTCAAATTATCAATTCGTCAATTTTTTAATTCTTTAATTTCTACATTTTTCAGTGTTTCAATTTCTAAATTTCTAAATTTCTAAATTCTCCATTACACGAAATGTTAGTAACAGTTGCAGCCCAGCCGTGATAAACTCAGGTCATAAATTAAATTGTTAGGAAATGGCTTCGCTTTAATGACGCAGCACACAGTATATTGACACAGTACATTCTGTATTACGATTCTCTTTTGGTATATTGCACAGAGTACATTGACACTCTCCGAAACATTTCTTTGTGCGACGCAAACCCAGCATTCCAGGTCTTTATATCTCTTTCGTATATCGAGCTTCGTGCTCCTTCACATTTACCACGTTTTTGGTAAGGGTAGATTTACCCAAATAGGCGTAATAAACGTGTTTGTTGGAATTGATCACAGCCAATTCCACATTCTAGTTAATTTGAATACTTAACGCGTCACGCGGCATGGCTATTAAGTACACTTAATTACGTAATCGATTTTAATTTCCCCGTGTTGCAACGAAGGCTGCTCGTTTTATCTAGCATCGCCCTCTGATAAAACATCGAAAAGTTGTAACAGTGACAAATTAAATGTGGAATTTTTTCGACGCTGTATTCGCTTTCCTTGTGGTAGTTGCAGAAATGCTTGAAAAGGAAATGTTTATATAATTAATGATTCTGTTAACGATGCGAGATAATTACTGAGATAATGCAATGTTCTTTAAAATACTGTGATGAATTTTTAAGAAAAAAGACTTGGAATATAAATGTTATAGGTACGCAAAAATAATGAGTTACTTTTTTGTTTGAAATTATTATAGAAGATTTTGTATGGTACTTTTTTTTTCTTTGAATTTTTGTTATATCAGAATACTGAGAAGAAGATTAGATAGAAGATATGCAACTTCCTTTGATTTTTTCAGTTTTTGTTACGTCAGAAGACTTACATATTTATAATTCTTTTTTATTGTCGATTTATTGAAAAGTATATTACTAACAGTTATTGTAAACCGAAATTCATTTTATAACCAGGAGACTAAAAATAAAAAATATTTATCTACTTGTAACACCTTTTAATTATTTCTTTTAATGACTTAATTTTTATAAGTCATTTTTTGAAACCTGTAATTGTAATTGTATTCTGACAATAAATTATTAAACATATCACTGTTTGTATAAGTATTATACATTTTTAAAAATGTATATACATTTTTATGTATGAATTATTTTTAATATGAACAGTTTTTATTATTATTGTTGTTTAGACAAACTGTATGGCATCATTACTGTCATTACTATATTTTTACTACATTTTATTATTACTAGTATTACTGTGTCAGTACCATTACTCATAAAATGCTGAACATGAATTAAAATAAAATATCTATAAGGAAAAGTATATGAGAATTATTTATGTAATAATTTTTATCAATATGACATTAGTGTTATCTTGCGGTCCGTTTACGTCATTAAATGATGACAGACTTTCTATGTTTCGAAATGCATCATTTAAGAGGTTATTTCCATTCGCTGCCGATGATTTTAAACGATTTATGAGATAAAATATTATTGAGTTATTACTGCTGGAGGATTTTGAAATTGTACATACATGTTTCAGGATAACACTGTAATTTTTATACAATTATCTATTACTTCATCTACTATAATTTTTTCATTAGATGCTGTTAAAGGTTGCTATCATTAATATTGCTGTAGAGTAAAGGATCTTAATCTATAAAATGGCTGTCTTATGAACTAGAACGAAGTAAAATAATTCTTTAATACATTAATGATTGTACAAAGTCGAAATTTGTGAAATGATTTTGTCAGACGACTAAATAAAAACTTGTCAATGTGGCATTTTAGTTTATGAAATAAAATAATTTAGTTTATTTTGTATCTCTGCAAAATTTGAAGATCGATCAGTTATTCAGTTGTGGTACTCAATTTGAGAAATACAATTCTCTTATACATCATTTTCCTGCAATAGCTTCCTTATTTTAATAATTTCAAGCATAGAATTAAAACGAAAATAAATACATATTTCCTTTATTGTTTTACATTAGTGTTTATAGACGCATCAAGCATTGATTGTAATTAACTTAATTTGGTTTAGTTTATTATATATTCTGGTATTATACCATTGAAATACATAATATTGTTAATAATTATTAAGATACTTCTGTCTAGGAAATTTTACAATAATGTTTACTACAGAAACACAAAAATGTGTAAAATGTATGATGCATGTGAGATAATGTTTTTTACTTTCACAAAAAAATGTTCTTTCATTACCAGCTTCTCATCAGTTAGTTGAGAATATTCCTCATTTACTTTCAAATGTTATTCACGGTTTGCTAATAAATTTACCACCAAACAGAGGTGAACATTTTCAAGAAATTAATATTTTTACCCACTTTGTCTTCTAATAAGACAAGATAGAATTTTTAAAATATGCATATATTGAATTAATTCGCTTGATAACTTTCACTGTGAAATAATCTTTTGTAGTCTGCTTATTATTTTTAGAACATGTTTATAATATTTACTTATAAACATCATTTCTAGTTTTTTAATAAAGTTGTTATTATTCATAAAAAACAATTTTGAAGAAATTCATATTCTCCAAATTCGTCCATTTTGAATTATAATAATGTAGTAACAAATTTCCTATTAACGAGTACAAAATATTTTATACTTTCTTATTGCTTTTGAATATTATTCGTAATTTGCCAATACAGTCGTCTATTTGAGAAAATTTTTAAAAGATTCATATATTGAAACTTCGTCCATTTTGACTTATAGCATCTACGTCTTTCCTTAATCAGTAAAAAATATTTTCCATTCTTCAATTGCTTTTGAATACAATTCATAATTTGCTAATAAAGTTATCACTCACACAAGAAAATTTTCAAGAGATACGTCCATTTTGAATAACACAAGCACCATTACGCGTCCGGCGTCGATCATTCAAACATATTTTACATTCTTCATTTACTTTTAAATATTCCTTCAACAAACACAAACCTGAAAACCTTTAAGAAACTTATATTGTGAAAGCATATTCATTCTAATAATAGTCCCATTCACGAAAAGAAGCAAATGCAATCTTTCAGTGATTAAAAGATAAGAAGTTACGGAATATTCTTCTGAATGGAACGAAACTTCGCAGTCGAAGAACCGAGTATATTGTCGCTTATCGACTGAAGGAAAGTTTCTTAGGCGAAAGTTGCTTCATAGCCAACGTGGTTCGCAGCAAATGAAATCGTGCTCGAACCACGGGCTACGCCCGCCTCAATGATTTTCTCGAAAAATTTTTCTTTTGTTCATTCATTTAATTCTTTATTCGTAATTTATTATATCCAACTGAGTGTTGAAATTATAGTCTATTGTGTACATTTCAAAGATACGCTGAATTGATAGTAAATAAAAGAAATAACGGAGTTTAACCTTAGCTCTTTTATATGGCAATGGCGTAATAGAATGTTCTAAGTTAGCAAAATCAAGAATATTTTATTACTATTTTTTTTGGTTAAATGAAATTCGGATATGGGGTGTTTGAAGACGTTAAAAAATATTACTAGCTGATATTAGTGTTATTACTTGTATTATATTATATGTATTGTAATAACATAATCTAAATTATTCATACACTACTGTGTTATATTATAGAATACAGTATTATTACCTATATTACATATTACATTAGTATTATTAGTATTAACTAGTATTAATTAGTATCATCATATAATCATTATTACTCATATTAGTATGATGTTTCTTGAAAATTGAAAGTTTGAGACATAGACAAAAATACAGCTATAATACTTAATTAACCTTTAGTTACGTTCTATATTTATTTAAAGTAGAGTAACTACAGCAAATTTTTTTTAAATATTAGATATACATAATAATATAACTGACATTTTAAAAATTAAGAGGTTAGGTTAATCTATTTAAGGGGAGGGTTATCTTCAGTTTTAAAAAAAAATTAGAAACCAGAATCTCTGAATATGTATGCATATACATGTATAAAAAACTAATACTATTCATTAATAAAACAGTATCCTCACTAATAGTAATAATACTAGTAATAAATATATAAAAAAAACTCCATTTAATATTTGCAGTATAGTGAAAGTAATATTGCGTTTTTTTGTATTTGAAAGTGTACAGTATTTGCGTAACTCGGTTACATATTCGTCAAATACACTTAACCGGTTAATTATAACACATAAACTGTTTTCTAGTAATAAAATCAATTTTAGTATATGTCTCCGCAAAATTATAACACGTTAAAAATATTAAAAATATTTGTCAAGTATTGTTAAAACTAAAGTTTCGATAGTAAAGTTATTTGTAAGTCATCTTCAAATATATTCATATGTTAATGAACGGATTTTCATTATTATCATCACGCAAAATATCTAAGTAAAGCATTATAGCGGGAACTAGTGGATTATTTACGTGCGTCAGTGAACAGTAACTAGGTTAAGTGAAAGTGAATAAAGTATAAAATAATGCAAAAATGGATTCGAGACAACGGATATAAGTTGAAGGACAAAAAAAATTGCAGAACTTTGCATGCTCTAAGGTCACGCTTTGTTGGTAACTAGAAGTGCAGAAAATTGGGCAAAGTATTCACTTTTGTTGATAGAAATATTTACTGATTTGTGCAGCAATGAAGGACGTTAAACTGTGACTAATTTTATACTTCTTTTTGGTTTTTAAGCAATCTTTGTACATAGATTTTTAACGTAATTTGTAAATATATTTTAATAGTAATTTGAAACTGTGGTTTAAAATTGTTGTTAATAAAAGTTACCTTCTCGTACTAATTATACCTTTAGTTAATTATACCAAAATTTTCTAACGCAAATATTACAATATTTGAACAAACTTAATTTGAACAATCTATACCTCACTTAAAACATCGCATAAAAAATAATAAATTTTCTACACAAAATTACTGTAAGAAGAAAGTAAACTAAACTAAATGAAAATACTATAAGAAACCTATTTTATGGAGCCTTGAGAGAAAATCGGTGAATATCAAACATTTTTTATTTTCCAACACAAAGAGTCTTATAAACTGTGTACACATCTTTAAATGGTAAATGTTTGAACGCACGCCTTGATTTTCAACATTTCATTATTCTAAGATCGATTAACGATGATAATTCATGAAAATAAAAGCAAGAAACGATTCTACGGTGGTTTGGCAAACAAGGTGAAATTATAATTAACTCGACTATACGATACAGCAGATAAGGCAACAAAATATAGCAGCCATCTGTTTCAATTTCGTTGTAGAGAGCTGATTTCACGGATGAGCGAGAGTATTCGCGTTATTGTATTTGCATTGGATCTGTTTTCAACGTTACACCGTTTGTGCAATTGATGTGTATGATTTATGTCGAAATTCTTTACAAATGAAATATATGTCTGGAAATAATAAAAATTGTACATTTCGAAACGCTAAATATGAATATCTAGCGATGCTTGCAAATTGTCCTTGGTTTCTCGCAATTGTTGTGGAGGGACATAACAATTTAAATTTTAGTTTTACACATTTTAGAGTTTCTGGAAATTTTTTAATTTCAATATTTCTGAATTCGTACATTTTTTTAATTTCAATATTTCTGAATTCGGAAATTTGAGAAATTTCGATATTTCTGAATTCTCACATTTAAGAAATTTCGACATTTCTGAATTCGGAAATTTAAGAAATTTCGACAATTCCTGAATTTAGAAATTTAAAAAATTTTGATATTCCTGAATTAACACATTTAAAAAATTTCGACATTTCTGAAGTCAGAATGTGTGCCACACTTTACAAATTTTTTAATTTAAAGTATAGAAAATTCGGAAATTTGAAAATTTGCGAATTATTATATACAAATTTGAAAATTTGAAAAACTTGAACATTCGGGAATGTAGAAAATTTTGGGACATTTATGTAGAAATATAAAAAGTTTACGATCATAGAATTTAAAAAATTCTATATGTAAACAGTTAAAAATAAATTTGGTACATTTTAATTGTTGTGAAATTGGTTTTAGAAATTTGAGAAATATTTGGAGATTCATTGATTTATGGTTTCAAGCTGGAGATAAATAATACGAATACACAGTAATTTCCACTTTCGATATTTTATTATCTGAACGGTAAAAACGCCACAGATACTAAACTGAAGATACTATTTACGGAAATGATGTCGTCGGTGACAGTGTAGTTCATAACCGGTTTTCATATGTCACAGCCGATAATTTTTATTTAGAGCATACAGAATGTACTAATGAGCGATCCGCCATTAATATTTATTAAATAGAGTTTCTTGTGAAGATGTTACGTAATACAACTGGAAAAATTTCATAAATACGACATGGTAACATTTAATTATATGAAATATTTGTTTCGATGTTGTCATTTATTTTTCTTATATGTTTCTTAAACATCATTAGTTTAAAAAGTGGTGTACTTAAATAGCGATGTTTTAAAGTAATAACGCGAAAAGTATCTTTCAGTCATCACGTAGTAAACATAATAAGTGTACTTGAATGAGTTTAACACTGTACATCACCTATTTTAACATTATGCACCGGTACACAGGTACTTTGAAAATGAAAGTATTGAAATAAACAATCAAACAATATAATACCTGTATAACGGAGTATGGACCCAAACTCTTCTGTATCTCCATAAAAATCAACTGAGACTTCAAGCAAACTATAATTAAATTTTATGATTCAAAATAAGAACTGTTTGGATGGGTCACTTAATCGGTTTGGTACGGCCAGCGTTAATTGCAGTAGGTATTTAACCCTTGACGGTCACACTGAGGTATGAAACGACCCCAACCAATTTGTCTTCAATTTCAGTCACTTTATAACCTGAAGATCTGAACGAATACCTTTCTTACCTCTAATTTTTACTATTTTTTTTCCTCAAACTGTTATACCTTTAAAGTGTCCAGCTGAAATTTAACGAGTAGCTTTTTTGTAAGAAATATTTTTAGTGACTGGGGTCTTAAACGTTCGGTGTGTCAAGTATTTGGATAAAGTGCGCCGTTAAGGGTTAAAATCTGGACGCAAAGTGGAGCTGAATTCCTGAAATACTTTTGCAAGATTCTTAGTAACAATACGCATGAATTGGGAGAAAGCCGTGACATTATTGGCCCAGAATTCGGGGCTCATGACCGCGTACTAAATTAAGCACTCAATGTTGAGACTCTGCTCGTGGAATGAGTCGCGAATTACTATCGTCAGTTTTAAGTCAGGCGTTACGTTACGCTTACAATGCGTTACGTTGGGAACATGGGTGTTTTATTGGTTAATGTACCGCGAAAACCTCGCGTTAGGGTTATCTTATACCTAGAGGGGCAAGCATTAGGGCAATTTGTCAAAGTGGTATATGTGTGATGCACAGTAAACAAATTTTCACGTGTAGTATGTTAGTTTTACTTATTAATATATTATTGTATCGTTTATGATTATAAATTTTATTTTTGTCGTATTAGGTATTAAATTAGGTAACCTAATTTTAAGAAAATTAGGTTATGCATTTGTGTTAAGGAAGATTGTGCGATTATCATAAAATTCTTGGTTTTTACTTAGTTTGAGAATTGTCGATAACGCGGAGTATTATATTACATATTAAATGTTAGATAATATTAAGTAATGTTAAAAAATAGTAATTGAAACTAAGTACTGCTTTATAATATTAAGTAACACTAAATAATATTGAGTATTACTAAAAAATATTAAATAAGGCTAAATACTACTAAATAATACTACACCATCCTAGATAATCCTACATAATCTTAAATAACCCCAAATAATCCTAAATAAAATGACGTAATACTAAGTATTTCTAGTTCGGAAATTCCAAGTGAAGGAAAACTTCAGACGTACCGAGTATCAAACAGAAATATTCGAAAACATTTGTATAAGGCAGTACATTTGTGTTGTTTGCTAGGGTTGTGTCGTAGTATATTTACCTTCCCTACTCCGACAGATTACTCTGATGTTCATCCCTGATTTTCCGTGGCCAAGGGTTTTCCATTGATTCAAAGCGAACCCTTTTCTTTTCTCAGGTAGTTCATCCCCCGTTGAGGTAAAAATAAACTGAAAGTTTCGTTGAAAGGACCCTTTTTATTGCGAACGAACGAGAGATATACATATATATATATTATTAATATAGTGAAGACGATTTAATTCTAAATTCAGAAGTTACAAATTTAAACAAAAAATAAAAATAAATGATTTGTTGAAATTTAATAATCAAATTTTTAGTTTTCATGTTTAATTTTTTGTTCATTATTGTTAGAACAATTTCTGCTACTGAAACAATTTCATGGTTTGCTTGCATTTCTAAAAATTAAATAAATATATATATTGTTAGAAGAATTTCGATTATTTCGGTGATTAATAGATATTTTTTATAAAAAGCAATATTTTTTACTTATTCCGCATAAATTTGTTAGAGAAATTTATTAATAAAAATACATGATCGTTTTTATTACAAAAGTTCGACTTAATAAATATTTTTTTAGAAAATGTTTCAAACAGAACAGTGACTTCAATTTTAATTTTTTCAACATCTGTAATTAAGAATCGTAGATTTAAAGACTTGAATTTATTACGAACAACAGTTGAAAGATATTTTACAAACCATGACAAACTACTGAAATTTGGATTAAAAACTTGTAAAAATTAAAAGGGCATTGGATAAAGAAAATGTACAAAACTCTTGTATAAATATCTTTCGTTTTCCTTGTTCGAAATGTCTTTGTTCCGATATTATTATTTCTGGCAAATTCTTTGTTAATTCAAACGCGCAATATCTGCAACGGTTCGAAACATTCAAGGCTACCTGATTACAATCTTTTTTAACAGAGTTAAACATCTCAACATTTTGAATAATTTCGACAGTTGTTAAACCTTGAAATACCGTGGTTAACAACCATAATAATTGATTTATAGTCGAACCGTGACGATGTTGTGAATCATTACATTATATGCAAAAATGGTTCTCCGAAACAGATTATCTTTTTCTAGAGTGTTACATAAAATATGTTAAACAAATATTTTCAAAGTATTTCTTCAGAGATTTATCGTGATTTAAAAACGAAATAAATTTTTTTAGACATGAAGTAAAATATTAAATTCTGGTTTTTTGAATTCAGTGTATTTGAAAATATATTAAACTTATTTATTTATAATTGTTTCATCAACTGTATTTTCGTTTACAAAATATAGTTAGTTAATACTTAGTTTATTGATTTTTTCTCGAATATCAAACTTCAGTTTTCCCAGTAATCAAACATGGCGGCCTCTCCGTTATTACATAAAAATCCCTCACAATTCTTACGAGTTACAGTTATTAACAAAACTACCATACAATTATTTTCTTCACAATTTAAAATGTAATTTAATACATTGCAAGGACTATTCCGTATTTTGTAGCATTAAATTATGTCAGACTTTCTACGTTTCAAAATCTGCAATTCGATAAGCAGTAACCGAACGCATGATATTTTTGAAACATTCTATTTCATATCCTTTTCCGTGGATTAGGTCATAAGTTTACTATACATCGATTTTAACCGCAAGAATAGCAATCTTCTCAGAAAAGGACAGAAAAATGTGGTTTCGATGAATCTCAAATGCGCGAAATTTCCAGCAATAGTCATCGTTCCTTGAAACAATCTTATCTGGCGATGCAACATCCTGACAACAGTTGAATCTAACCGGTAATCATTGGATAAAATCTACATGCGCTTAGCGATCTAACTTCCTGTTTACCAGATGTCCGATTAGTTTTTGTTGGCTTGTGTAATCTGATGCTTTATGCAACCAATTCTCGCGAAACAGAAAAATCTATTGATACGTTAATTACTGATCAGTCTTATGAATTCAATTCAATAAAAATATTCTATTAACCCTTCGAGTTCAATATTTTTAGAATAAACATTACGAGATTAGCCGTATTTTATCGAAAAAGTGAAATCGTATGTTACGTCAAATTCATAAAATATACGTTTTAACAATCTGTATCCTGATTCAGAGATGTGTCAGAATGGAAGTGTACTCATAAATAATGTTTTCGAAGGATATCTTGTTATGAAATACGATTTTGCAGGAAAGGATAATCCGCTTGAGAGAGGAAGGTTGTTAACGACGAGGATTGTGTTGTGAATCTTAAATACAAAAGATTGTTTACCAAAGTAATATTTTATAGTATCATACTCTGAAGTATCTACAATAACATTTAACAGAATTTTTGATATTTAAGTATTTTAAAGAAACTTGCCAGAATTTAAAGTTATAATAAAATTTGTTACATAGGTACACATTAATATATAAATTAGTATATTTATTTACAATTTATTTATTTAAGAACATATACATACATAGCATAAGAATTATCATTTTCATATGCGTACATATGTAGCAAAAATTTCAACAATTTTTCACCACTGTTTTACTTCTTCACAGTTTGTTGACAGTCTTTTACAGTTGTCTGTCCATTCTCATGAACTGAAAAAATGTGTTCAACAGAACGTTTTGAAACATCTTACAGAAATAATAATATTGATTGCTGTATTAGAGAAAAGGAGATACAATTAGAAACAGTTGACCGAAAAAGGAACAAGACGACAAATACGGCCATTTTTCCGAGGCATTTGGTGAGCGAAATGTGTTTATCCGACAAACAAGGCGTGTGCAGTCGCGCAACTTTTGGTTTTGCGTAATTAAACTTTACGTAATAAGCTACTTCAACCGTGCAATTCTTGAAAAGGGCAAGCCACACAATTTTTAACGATTGCCAGTTAATTAGTTTTTAAATAAAAATTCTAGTTATTCGAGTTCTGATGAAGTGTAGACTGGTTGTTGTCTGGTTTATTTCCGCTAACAGATTGTGCTGAACAAAAAGAATGGTAACACGCAGTAATTTATGTAAATAAATGTCAAATATGATTGACAAGGTTGGAGTATGGCTTTATTATATAAATAGGAGGAAGAAAACGTAATATAAATCAAATATAGGAAAATAACGAATTCAGGATTTATGGGGATCATTATAGGAATTGGCAATTTAGGGATTTAGAAATTTGGAGATTTAGGTAGATGATGATAAGCAGATTTAACCCTTTGCACTGCTTAATTTCTATTACCTACCAACTCCTTTATTTACAAAATAGATCAAAAGGTTCTCAGTAAAATATATGTATTGCAGCAGTATGGAGTATGTGACAGATACATTGTTCATTTATTATAAATAGTAAATAAATGAAAGTATATATATTCAATTAATCTATTTATCTGAATTATTTATGAGATCCAAGAAAATGCGATGTGGAGCTACACTCGACATAGGAGTGCAAAGGGTTAAGGGATTAGGGAGATAGGGATTTTGAAGTTTAGAGATTTGGGGATTTAGGTATTATGGGATTTGCGAATTTGAAGATTTAGAAATTTGAAAGAGGAATTTGGAGAATTTGGGGAAGGTGGAGAATTTGGAGAATTTGGGGAATCTGAGGAATTTGGGGCAACTGGGGAATTTGGGAAGCTTGGAATTTGGGGAATTTGGAATTTAAGAAATTTAGAATTTGGGAAGCTTGGAATTTGGGGAATTTGGAATTTGAAAAGCTTAGAATTTAGGAAGCTTGGAATATGGAAAGTTTGGAATTTGGGTAATTTGGAATTTGAGAAATTTGGAATTTGGGAAGCTGGGAATTCGGGAAGCTTGGAATTTGGGAAGTTTAGAATTTGGGAAGCTTGGAATTTGGGGAATTTGAAATTTGGGAAGCTTGGAATTTGGGAAGCTTGGAATTTGAGGAATTTGGAATTTGGGAAGTTTAGAATTTAGAAAGTTTGGAATTTGAGGAATTTGGAATTTGGGAAGTTTAGAATTTAGAAAGTTTGGAATTTGGGAAGCTTGGTATATGGAAAGTTTGGAATTTGGGGAAATGGAATTTGAGAAATTTGGAATTTGGGACGTTTCAAATTTATTATATAAATAGAAAGAAGAACACGTAGTATGTATAAATCAAATGTAGTAAAATAACGAATTCAGGAAGTTTAAACAATTATTTGCAATAATTAAAATGATCTTATAGAAATCAAGAAATGTTAAAATTTAGCAGTGACTTCATTTCTGGCTATATGTATTGTGTTTGGGCCCACATGCGCCCATTTCTACGTGTCGGAACTGTACTCACACGATTATGCACGAGGTAACGGATCTTTGCGGACGTAGCTTTAACCGCAATTCGAGAGAGCGGAGGCGGATAGAAACGGTTGTTCATCGATCGACCGTAAAATACTTTTCATCGAATCGAAACGATTGCGTGCAAATGTATCCTACCGTTCAAAATTATCCCGTGAGAGTAACATTGTACAAACTTTCGTGATAAAGCTATTTTCTACCATGCATTGTTGCGTAAAAGGTAGTTGCCACGAGGCATTGACTTTAGAAACGTTTGTCTGTTCATATTTGTTCGTTAATGCGTTAATCGTCATGGGAATCACTGGTAGTACTACAGTTTTGTAGAAATGTAGTCGAATTAATTGGTGGAGGAGAAAGAAACAAACTTTCTATCGCGTTGGTTATATGTGTTTTGATAAATATGGAGTATGTTTAAAATTCTGCTTTTAAGATACTTAGGCACTTTTACATTTTACTTTTTATACGGAGAAATTTAACGACAAATATTTCTAATATTTTTTCTTTTTTAAATCGTTTTGTTATTAATTATTAATATCCTGAGTGACGAATTCATATGTCAAGTTCTTAATAAATATAAGAATCGAATTATTTCAGAAACGATGAAGAAAAATAGAAGAATATAGAAGAAAGGGAAAAATGGCTTCATAAATTTACTTTGTAACAATATTCCAACTTTGAAGAAATATACTTTAAAATTGTAATATGTCGCAGGGAAACTTTTGCTAAAATTCAAAATTTAATAACTGGAAATAATCTTTATTTAATGTACAAAGGGATTGTTAAATTAATTTTTGGTTCCATTAAAGTAGTTTTAAAATTACAAAATCTGCAATTTTACGATTTTTAAATTTCTGAATTGTTGTCTTCAAACTCCAGAATTCACAAATTTCCTAGATCCAAAATTCTCTAAATACCAAGTTCTCAAAATTCCAAATTCCCCAAAGTCCAAATGCTCCAAAATTTTTAGAATTTGGGGAATTTGGAATTTGGGGAATTTAGAATTTGGAATTTGAGGAATTTGGAATTTCGGGAATTTGGAATTAGGAGAATTTGGAATTTGAAGAATTTGGGGAATTTGGAATTTGGAATTTGAGGAATTTGGAATTTGGGGAATTTGGAATTTGGGAAATTTGGAATTGGGGGAATTTGGAATTTGGGGAATTTGGAATTTGGGGAATTTGGAATTTGGGGAATTTGGAATTTGGGGAATTTGGAATTTGGAATTTGGAATTTGGAATTAGAGGAATTTGGGGAATTTGGAATTTGACAAATTTGGAATTTGGTGAATTTGGAATTTGGGGAATTTGGAATTTGGGGAATATCTGAAATCTGTGAAATTTTAGATTTGAGGAATTTAGAATTTGGGGAATTTGTGGAATTTTGGAACATAAGAATTTAGGAATTTGAGAACTTAATTATCGAAAAATATTCAAGTCTAAAATTTAAATATAAAACTTTGAAAATGTAATAATATGATGCTCACATCCTACAATCTACAACTCTCCACCCCCAATGCATCAATTCCCAAATAAATCTCTAAACCTCTCACTATTTCGCCGTCCAGAACGCCAATTTTAAACTACAAATACCTAAAGACATGTTATGCATTTTCCGAAGCATTTCATGCTTACTTTCGCGTATAAAGGCCGATTCATAATATGCAGTTCTTCCATCGCGTTTGAATACCGTCTCACGGCAATATCATGGTCGACGATATTTATGGCTATGAATTCTGATGGAGAACTATTGCTGGCATGTACACGGCATGCCGGAAGCGGTGAGACAGACGTGGGAAAGAGGCGCACCGCAAATCTATAATGCCGTTACTCAACCGTAACATAACAGGCTGCACCAGACAGGGAGTATATTAAAAACGATATCAATTTCGCCGTTCTGTCTGTCACCCACACCTTGTTTACATTTTCTAACGGTCAACCTGGAAAAATCACGTTTCTAGGTAACTTTGTGAATGAAGTACCTTTATGTCTCTGTATCAGATAAATGAGTTTATGGTATCTCTGCCGTTTTGGCAGAGAATATTTTAGGGTCGTATACGCGGATCGAATACTTTGAGTATAAGTTTTGGGGATTTTTGGAGAGAGGGACAAAAAATTGAAACGTTACGATCTACTTTATTTTCTTATGTAGTTTTGACCGAGAGAGGTAGATTGATTTCCAAAAATGTGTAGAATGCTGTTTTTTCTTGGGGAAATTAAGATCTGGAGAATTTGGGAATTCCCTCAATTCCTCCAATTCCCCCCATTCCCCTAATTTCTCAAATTTCCCAAATTGCAAATTCTCCAGCTTCGCAAATTTTTCTATTTAAAAGTCCTCAAGTTAACAAATCATTAATTCCGAAATTAATCATCCGTATTTACTAAAGAAACATAATAATTACAAACAATGTGGAGCAACGAACGAACAATGACATCTCTGAAACTCACTAGATTATTTTCGTTTGTCTAACGGCAGTTTCTGTCAACCCAATTCCGATGCACGTAACGTAATTTGATCGCTAGAAACCTAGTCTCAGAATTTATTATTTACTAGTCACATGTCGTACATCAGAATGTTTTTGATCCTCTGGTAGTTTAATGTAAGTATAACACTTTCTACTTGGAAATTTACCAGGAGTTTGTAACGGGATCGTCCAAATCGTGATTATTACGAAAGTAGTTGCTACCAGTATTATGACCCACCTCACTGTTGATAATCGATACCGTAAGAAATGCGACGATATAGGACACATCAAATATAAACATTCTCTTAAAAAATTGTTATTCATCATTTTAATTGTCTTGAATTGATGCAAAAGTAATGGGTTGTTTCTATTTTATACGTCACCATGTATCGATTCCTTTTACAAATTTATTAGGAAAATAATTCATATAATAATTTATTCTTGTCCTAGGAATAAAACTGGAGCGTAATCAAATATTTAATAGTGAATAATGAATAATGTATTTTATTTTAAAACGTTCGTGTACTGTTGAAAATAAAATATTTTCGTTAGATAAAATTTGTAAAATAATCTTAATACGGGATAGTATTTTACAACTTTAAACCTTGAACTGTAATATTATTTTATTGTTATAAATCTTAACTTGAAATAATGCATTTGATGGTTGTTGAAAATATAGAAAATTGTATTTTGAAAGATTTAATTTATATAATAAAAATATCAACGCGCACACAGTATTTTTCTTTTCAGAATAAATCAATTTTTTAAAGGCATCTCTCGATGGTCATACAATAGTATATTTAAACACTAATTTGTTTGAACACCTCGGAACAGGAAGTCTCCTCCATTTCGCGGTATTACGTTCGATGTTTCAGTACCATTCATAGTTATATAATTCACAGGTATCCTCTGACCGGATGAAGGTCGTTGTTAATACTGCCATTGGTCAATTATTGCGTAATGTTTGCATAGATCTTGCAATAACGAATGATTCGACAATAGATTTCGACATTTTTCATTAATACATACGTGGTAAAAATGAATGGGCAAGAGATGAAACACTTTCAAACTATTTCCTGAATACTATGGCAAATAAAAGGAAATTGTATATATTAATGCATTTTTAATTTGTTAGTATTATGTATGTTATTTCTTTTTTAATTTGTTAATATTAATTTCTTCTTAATTTTGTAATGTTACATATATTAATTCTTTCCTAATTTACCAATATTATATATTATGATTCATTCCTAACTTGCTAATATTTTTCATTCTTTTCTAATTTGTTAATATTGCATTGTTTCATTTAATATAATCATTTTCATTTAAAGTAATAAAACAAGAAACAATTCTTTCCTAAAAAGCTAGTATTGAACATTCACATCAACTCCTAATGATAAGATGAAATTTGATCCTGATAGTCATATTCAAAATAATGTCACAGGTGATTAGAAAAATTATATAGTTGTCCTTTGAACGCAGTAATAGCACAACATACCAAAAAAGTACAGCATAAGTATCTAAGAATATAACTCGTAACACGTTACAGATTTTTTAGGTCTTTTTTACATGTTGTTTACCTTCTCATTCCTTTGAAATCCACGGTGGTACCAAGAATTTGATATACGTTTAGTTTGCTTCTGGTTCACGAATGGGTCTCGAATCTCCAAATAAACTGCACATGGTGTTCTGCATTGAATACCTGAGTCCTCGTAAAGGAAAGGTTTCGAGTTTGTCAAAGACAAACATCCTCGAGAAAAACAAGGAACGCGCAATCCCTTTGAATTGAATTTCAGAGAGAAAGTCCTTGCCTTCGTGAAAATTTTACTAATCGGACGAGGGCTCAGCTGGAATTCGAGATGAAGCAAAATGCAGGGGAAAATTATGCGAAAAAAGTCGAACGAGTCGTTTGTTCAATTATTAACGACGGAAATTATACTTGTATAAAATCGTGTTTTAGTATGTATAGAGTAAACTAGTATTTTACTGAACTAAATTCAAAAATTAAATAAAACAATAAACTGAGAAGTGTTATTTACTATAGTGAATTAAATACTTCTAGTACTGTTCGCTGTAGTAAATTAAGCACTACAAATATTATTTACTGCAGTGAATTAAGTTAAACACTACAAGTGTTATTTGCTACAGTAAATTAAACACTACTAGTACTATTTATTGTAATAAATTAAATACTACAAATATTATTGACTACAGTGAATTAAGTTAAACACTACAAGTGTTACTTGCTACAGTAAATTAAACACTACTAGTACTATTTACTGCAGTAAATTGAACCAAACTCTACAAGTTTATCAGAATATATTAAACTAAACTAACATAAATTATTACGAACCAGACTAAATTAAAGAATAAGTGCTAAGCTAAAAATAATAATAAAGTAGAATAAGATAAAAATTCTGAAATAAACGAACATTAGTAGCGACAGAACGAACAATTCCATCAAATTTCAAATTAATTTGGAATTTTTTTATTTGTGTGAAACTTTCTTCACTCAGAAATCGTTGTTCGGTATGCAACGACCTAATACTTAATTCGATGATTAATAGCCAACTTTCGGATTGTTTTATCGCAGTACACGTATCAGTCTGTGCAATTTATTTCGCAGCTTGAATGCATTTTCACGGTAAACGGGGATTTAATTGCTCCGACCAACAGCGATTAACGAAATTGAACGATCCGACGATAATAACGAAACGGATAGCGAAGTCGGACAATCGTTAAAGTCGTCACGCGCATTTCACGTGGCGAAAAACACTCCTTGATGCTATCGATCGTTAAACGGCCATAGCTCGTGATGGCCATTCAATTCGTGCTGTCTTCTTAATTTTCGAAATGATTTTCTCGATAATATTCCTTCACTGCGATATTCAAATTACAGTTCCTCGATTATTATGCTTTATAACCTTATCTGCAATTGATAGTGATACGAGAGGAATGCTAATAAAACCGCATATGAATTAATTTTACTGTTTGATCGAGGATAGAGCTGTGATTGAAATCTGATTATCGACATCTTTTAATTTCTTTTTTGTATATTTTTGTGAAAGGATATCTATAAATACACTAAGAGGGTTTAGCAATTAACGAAAATTAAAATTCTACTTGTGACGAAAGAAAATTGAAAACTGTCGCGTATTTGTAATTTGTGTAGTAGACATTTTATGTAGAGGATCTTCTCAGTCCTCGACATTTCGTATACGTAATTAATAAATTTTGTAGACCGAGAGTGATGGATGTGTACAAGTTTAAAATGTAGTGCAAAATAATTGGAAATAGCAATCGTAAATAATTTCTCTTAATTGTCTTTTTCTTTTTCACGCGTATATTCATTTTTATAATTGCATAGGGCTCGTTATACTCATTCGAATAATTATATGAGACTTCATTATATTCATTTTAGTAATTATATGGGACTTCATTATATTTAACCTTATTATATTCATTCATTCAGTTAGTGTATTCATCCTAATAATTGATTGGGATTTCGTTATATTCATTCTAATAATTATATGGGGCTTCGTTATACTCATTCTAATAATTATATGGAACTTTATTATATTCATTCTAATAATTATATAGGACTTTATTATATTCATTTTAAAACTATACGAAACTGTATTTGCACATATAAATAAAAATAATAGAAGGAGGTATTAAATTTAATAGTTGTAGCCAGAGAAAATGTATTAATGTTTCAACAAATAGGAAACAAATATGAAAACTCAGTTTTTAGAGCGAATAAAATGTATAATAAATACAAAAGATATGACTGTTACTAGTTTAAATGAATTTAATGCTTGAAAAACAACTTTAAATAATACTGATGATAATAGAAAAATATTCTTCTCTTGTTCAGCAGTAAAAGAAATTTCAAATGTAAATAAAATAGAAAAATAATGATAACGTTTTAAAAAATTGTATAGAGAATACGAAATCTTTTATGAATGTTAAAATGTAGAATGAAATATTTGTTTGCAGGTAAATGATTTGTAAGTAAGTTGTAGAAATGTGTAACTTGAAAAATTAAAATTGCAGTTGATGAATAAAAAGAAAGGAAAAATGATGTGTATAAATGTACAAGCTAAATCGTATCAGATACGACTTTTTGTCAAGGGATCAAACTTTTTCAAAACGGGCCAAAATTTGCAGAAAAATTGTCAGAAATGCCGAAAGTGATTAAATGGAGGATCTGAAGACGAAGAGCCCCCAAGCGAGTGAAAAGGAGTACCTTGTTCTTTTGTTGACATCCATTAAACTACACAAATGAACAAAATTTTCATTCGGTTTATTTTATACTCGTTTATGAAGACTAGAAAGTGAAGTGCCTAGCGGAGAAGAATTTTCAAACAGAAAAAGCGGTCGATGTTTTTCGCATTGAAGGCAAAGGTTATGATTATACTGCGAAACAAACAGGTCGTTCCAAAGTGCTATTGTCGGTTATGTTAATAAAAGTAATTATGTCGAGAAGCGTCCTCTAATATTTCGTGATTCGAAAATAAAAATAGATGGAGAAGTAATTAAAACTCGGAAGATGGATTCGTATGACTTTTTCAAACTACCAAAACTGACACATGAAACATTCACCAAAAAAATGTTACCATCAAATTGTAGTTTCGATAAAACTCATGACGATGAAAGTACAATAAATTATTAAATTTCGTATTTTTACACATAAAACACAATTAAACAGATTTCCTAAACAGTCTAAAAATTAGGTTTCTACGCAAACCAGCTGATTCATGTTAACACATCAAGCTCAAACGATTTCTTGTTTACTCGGTGTTAGTATTTAAAGAGCATTGGCCATCGTTATTACTCGTAAACTCAGATTAATAAAAATGAAGGGTACATTTATGCAACGCACTATATGTAATATAGCAAGGGCAAGTGCAAGTGTTACTCGACCCCGTACTCTCATCCGGATGTGGGCTTGGAGTACATCCTGGCCTAGCTAGACAGGATGCGGCACGAAAATAGAGCAGACGGGAGAAATATAATAAATCAACGAGGCACACTGTGTCCACAGGGATCTCGTACGTCTCTGTTACGATCGAACTACATACAGGAAACGAGCAAGCTTAGAAAAACTCGTGTCGATGTCGCGTGACATGCAATTTCAATCGAGGTACGCGTGAAAGAAAATTTTAATCGTTTCGCTAGAAATGCATACCGCGCGAGTTTTCTGCGACGCCAGATGCATCCTTGTGCGAATTTCATGCTTGAGAATTTTTTCTGCACTCTGACGACGAATGTAATTGCCCTTCCCGTATTTTTTCTTCATAATGGAGTTTTAATATTGCATCGCGAATGTGTAAATTAGCTATTGACGACGATGTCGGATGAATGTACTGTGGGATGAATGCTGGATAATTACGTGTAACGTGGAACACCTGTTTTTAAAACCAAAATTAGACTTTTCAAAGTGACGATAAAACACTGACGATAAAATTAATACTAAGTTGATTAACTATCATTTAAATTATGATGTTATCATTTTCTTGAAATTACTTGTATTAATTTGTTTATTACTTGTGTTAATTTGTTGAAAAATATCTGACTTGAAATATGCAGTTTTGGAGAGAAAATAGGGATACAATTTTTTGTTATGAAAAGTGAATATTTAAGTAAAAAGACGAGTGAACAGATATCGTACGATTTGTACAATTATTTCATTATGTTTTTACAATTATATATTCTATGTGACAAATTGTTTCTTACAATTATTTATTCTACGTGACAAATTGTTTCTTACAATTATTTTTATTTCTGCAAAATTTCTGATCACGTTTGAAAGATGCAAATGTCCGAACGTTCTGTAATTACATAATAATTGATCTACGAATCCGGTTTACTTCGATATGTGTTAGCCATTGAAATGAGTCACTAGAAACTACAATCGGATCGCGTCTTCTCTCCGTTACTTTCACTTTTCAGTTAACCTTCCTGTAAAAGTGAAATTTCGTTTTACAATACAATTTATTGGACGGTATTCCTAGTTAATTGGTTAATTGTTGCATATACTGTGAAATATTTACTTCGTTGTAGGTTTTTAGAAGGTTTTATGAGGATTTATGGGGATTATTATAGGAATTGGTGATTTAGAGATTTAGGAATTTGGAGGTTTAGGTGGATGATGATGAGATTTGAGGGATTAGGGAGTCATTAGAGATTTTGAAGTTTAGAGATTTGGGGATTTGGGGATATAGGTATTATGATATTTGCGAATTTGGGACTCTAGAATTTTGAAAGAGAAATTTGGAGAATTTGACGAATTTGGAGAACTTGGAGAATTTGGGAAGTTTGGGACAACTGGAGAATTTGGGGAATTTGGAATTTGGGAAGCTTGGAATTTGGGAAGTTTGGAATTTGGGAAGTTGAGAATTTGGAAAGCTTAGAGTTTGGGAAGCTTGGAACTTGGGAAGCTTGGAATTTGGGAAGTTTAGAATTTGGGAAGCTTGGAATTTTGGTCATTTTAAATTTGGAAAGCTTGGAATTTGGGGAATTGGGAATTTGGGAAGTTTGTAATTTGGGAAGCTTAGAATTTAGAAAGCTTGGAATTTGGGAAGCTTGGAATTTAGAAAGCTTGGAATTTGGGAAGCTTGGAATTTAGGAAGCTTGGAATTTTTAAAGCTTGTAATTTGGGAAACTTGGAATTTGAGAAACGTGAAATTTGGGAAGTTCTAAAATTTAATTAAGTAACCTGAAGATTCGAAAATTTCTGCACCTAAAATTTTACTACTGACTCAATCACCCATGCTCCTCTTCATCCACACCCTAAACGATATCTCAACGACACTACACCAAGTTACCTTTGACATCCTGATGTCATCGATAAAAACCTGCCTGACGTCTTCAAATGCTTTCAACCCAAGAAAGGAGTAATCTACATATGTACACATTCCGGTTTTTTCGTACTTATTTCGCTAATAGGATATAGTCGTAAAGCAAGGGGTTAAATGTGGCAATGCACGCACGGAGGGAAAAAAGAGTAGAATGTTCACAGAACGAAGCGGTTTCTTTTACTCCAAATGACGTCAGAATTCCAGGATCCTTTGGGCGCACGTGGTGCACTCGGGTATATCATTTGTATTTTTATCCCGCGCGATTTAATCTACCCCAGAGCATAGCGTGTCTCGGAAGTCCAAAGAAAATTAGATGGCTTCCGTCGCGTGAGAATATTCTCAAGGAATTAAAACTCGAGGAAGTAATCGTTGATCTAAACAATAGTACATGACACAAATTACATAATATTCGTGTTAATGATATAAGAACGTATTTTGTGAGCACAGTAATTGTCAAACTCGTTTCATTGCAATTTGTTAAGTTTATTAGGGGACACAAGGATGATGCTTTATATCAAAATTTTTTTATTTCGTATTCTTTTATGTGACTCTGTTAATATAATAATATCTTCATATAATAAGACATCTTTATGAGAATCTTGTTTGTATTATTTATCCTTGTGAGTTTCTTTCACATATTTTTCAATTAAATATCGGGGACCGATATCGCCTATTAAATTTGTTGTATTTTATAAGAAAGGACATCGCGACGTATAATCTTAAAATATGTTTATTGGAATATTATTTATGAACCAACAATTTTTAAAAACATCTCGAATTTATAAATTTCGCAAATATAGGTGGATAAAATTGATTTCTCGCGGTGGGGATATTTCTGTCAAAACAGTTTGATTAATACAAATAAATAGTGTTTCTTTTTTTTTGGTACGTAATCCCATTCTGATTTATGGAGAATGAAATGCAATAAAATTTTGATCAAGTTTGTTTGTGTCTATGGAGAATAGAATCTTGGAGTGTGAGAAAATATTTGCTACATTCGCTTTCTTGGTTGGCCGAGTTTTTGTTAACATTCAAGCAACCCTTGTATCCATTGCTCTTCTTTATTAATTTTAACATGTTAATTCTCGAAGATGATTTTCTTAATTTTCGGTTGTTTCTCATAAGGTCCGCCATTTTAAAAGCAGTCCTCCAAAACTTAATTTCAAGAAAAGAAACACTCAGGAAAATATATTTTACAACATTTTTGTTTTACAAAAAATTACTATGCACTATCCCTGTTTTAATAATAGTATTTATATAAAAATAGAGTTCTGTTTATATAATAAAATCATATGTATAATTGTATAAAAATAATATAATTATTTCTCGTGAAATTAGTTCCTCATAAAACTCATTCTTTCCTCACACTTTCCCCTATTTTCTATTCAATATTTGAAATTTCTCTTATACCTACCAATTAATAATAATGCAAAAGTATGAAGGTGATCAAACAACGCAGTATGTTGGTTAGCTGCAGTAACACTGCTTCGACTGCATGCTCTGTTTAGGTTACAGTGTATCATATTACTCGAACAGATTGCTGCATTGCTTGTACTTGCTTTTGCGTTACAAAGGCAAACATAAAACACTTCTAGTGTTCAGTATTATTACTATGCTTGCTCAATAAATAAAGTACAAAGGAATTTGTTCAGGTAACACTAGAAAAATATGCTACTCTGAAAATGCCTCACTAATCTAAATCGATCAAGTATTTTTGAAAGCAGCATTCTGGAAGAATATTATACTGCAATATTTTATGCTCTTTTACAGTCTCACTCATCGATAAACGAGTGCTTAATTAAAATACAGGTTTGTTCACAGAAATTATTTGCTTCGGAAAATTTTAATAATGCAGTACGAGACGCATGAGGTGTGTCAACACCAATTTTAACAACTCATGACTTTATTCCAGATACGACTTTATTATAGACAGCAGTACCATTAAAAAAGAATTGCAAAAAATTGCAATGTGAGCGCAAAATGTTTTTTGAACGAATGAAATGATGTACATAATATGCAAAATATTACAAATTTCATTTTTCATTTCAGATCACATTTGCAATTTTTGTCTCTCTACGAAGAGAGTTTCCATTAGTCAATTTCGTAAACTACTCTTAGTAGTAGTATAGTATAATTATAAATTTAAAGATATCAAAGTTCGAGTAATAAATACAAGTGAAAGTGCATTAAAAATTATTTATATTCCCGTAAAGAGCAGTTGTAGTTCCATTTTAAAACCAGTGGCGTAACCTTTAAAATTGAGAAACGTAGCAGCGCGATATTGTATTCTAATTTCAATTTTATGGTTCGTTGAATCCTCCGTCATCGGAAATCCGGCTCCAACGGCATTCTGCAAGTTAGGTCTTTAGGACAACTTATCTAAGTTTTTCCATTTCCAAACATTTCCGACGCCCTTTTCCCTATGGGCGCGGAAAGCTTCGAGTTTCTCTTCCTACATCCGGTCGCGACGCTGATGTGCATATCGATCCCTTTTCCCTTCGTCGTCTCCCTTTAGTTCAGCGAGTTTCTCGCACCATCCCTTTTCTTCGTCCCTCCTCTTTCCATCTGGCGTGCACCCCCACGGCCATCGTTACGCCACCATCTACCATCGGAACTAATTGTACAAAGAATAATGGAATAACTGTGTAACTCCTCCAGACTGTGTTACTAACAACGTCGAAACATTTTGAATATCATTTCTGTAAGATGCGGATGGATGAGAACCATTTTTCGCCTCCCTTACGGCAAGGAACGCATTACTGGCTATACTATATACTAGCTATAGTTCGTTCTGGTAGGATAACAAATGTAATTAGTTAAAACGAAAAACGTGTTCTTTTTTTCAGGAGTTAATTATACTTCTTTTACTTCTTTTAATTCTTGAAGTTTATTTTGTGGATGTAGTATTTAAATCATATTAATAACGAATAGAATTTCTCGTTACATTAAAATACTGTCTATGTTTCAAAATCTTTAGATTTCTAAATTTCTATATTGCTAAATTTTTATATTTACAAATGTTTGTATTACCACATTTCTATATTACTAAATTACTGTATTTCATAAACTATGTTTTCAAATATACTACGAAATCATGAAAATTAGTATATTATTATTGTTGGTGTATTATTATAATTTCTATGTTATCAAAGTACTATTCGTAAGTATTTTATTGCTAAATTCCTGCATTACCATATGACTAGATTTTTGGGGTCAACGACCACATCAGTCAACGCCCATAGGTCAAACAATCAATCAATCGATCAATCAAGTCTATTTCCAAATTCCTGTTGTTCCACATTTCTGTGTTACCAAGTTACTTTATTTCGTTAGTTTCTACATGTTGCTATTTTTACACATAACTAAATTAATATGTTTCCAGATTTCCATATTCTCAAATGTCTACATTCCATATTTCTTTATTATCAAATAATTATATTATCAAACTCATGTATCCTTAAATTATTACATTTTGTAAATTTTTCTATTTCTAAACTTTTGTATTACCAAACTAGCACATTTCTTAAGTCTCAACATATATTACCAAATTCATGTATCATTAAATTATTACATTTTGTAAATTTTTATATTTCTAAACTTTTGTATTACCAAACTATCACATTTCTTAAGTGTCAACATTTCCTTTTTGTATTTAAATTATTGTTCGTCTAAATTTATTTTATCATTTATTTATTTATAGTCGTATTAGACCAAGCATAGGTTAATAACGACTCAGAGTACGTTTACAGTTTATTGTACAATTTAGATGCTTTAATGTATTGCAGCATTTATGCTTCTTTTCTGTAGTATTTTATTTTCAAATATCTATATTATTTACAGGTTTGAGTTTATTAAATTTCTCCGGTTTTTACATTTTCAAATTACTATATTGAAATTTCCGTCTCCATCCACAAAAGTGCATGTACCGCAATTATGTATCCAAATCTCTAATTGAATTGCTAGAAATAGCATAACGTTTCAGTCTCTGCGCTGCGGATAACGAAAAGGTTCACCTCGCATTACGAATTATTTGCCACGCGAATTTCCGGTGATTAAACGCGGTCGTGGCTCGAGAGAGACTTTCAGACCGTTAAAGTTTCACATCGAGCGATGGGTGCTCGTTTCTGAAACACGCCACCCTCCTACGCACCCTTGTGTCGCGTTCCACGACCTGACAAGCGAAATTAGAAGAAATCTCTGGCGCGAGGGTAACGCTTTCAATTTTCTTTCTTCAAAGGATTTCTGCCGTTTCGTTGATGTTTCATACTTTTAACGACGCCGCGCTAACGGCCGACCAAGAGAGTAGAAAAACAAAATAAAAATCTCTTTGCATCGTGAGTTAACTTCCCGTTTCGTAATTTGTGCTTCTCTGAAAAATTCATAAACTTAATGTATAAATTATAATTTAAAAATTACGTGAAACTTCAATGTTTCTTTGAGGTTTATTGAATTTGTTAGATTAAAAAATGTAGTCATTTGTTTTAAGGATTTGGGATTTACAGTTTGCAGTTCTAAATACAATTTTATTATTTATAAATTGATTCATTTAAGGTGAAAATGAAGAAGTCAGAATTTATAGGACATTGACTAGTTAAAATACATTTTTTATGTGGGTCTATTTATATTTATATTTAATGATTATGACAAATTTCAAATATTTATCAGCAGTAAGAACTATTAGTATGAATCAATGAAATATTAAAATTAAATTTTATTATTCTCCCTTTATTATTATTACTCGTTATTCAAAAATAAATATTCTATTCAACCATGGTTCTACATGTTATCTTCTAAAGAAGATTTAAAATAAACCCCCTTAAGATATAGTAAATTTTTAAAGTTATCTTATGCACCCTATGTGACATAGTAAATACAAATATTCCAGATTAAATTAACTATGAGGATGCCTTGACCAAGTAAGAGTTTAATCAGATTTGAATAACGTAATCGTATTGATTCGTTTTATCCAGGGTCATCTCCAATAATCCGGGTTCTAGCGTATAATCTCTCTAACTTAGAGAATGGATGTTTATCATAGTGCCATAAAATGTGTACTATAAATACCACAAAGGTTTATGCCTCTTTGCCATTGACTGCGGCCTCGTCTGGTCGCGTGTCGCTGTATCGTGATCCAGATACGTAATATCGTAACATAGAAATGCCACATTTTCCGCGTATGTGTAACCCACACACATAACACAAGCTTGTGTAACGATCGTTTCGACGTCTGCGATTTTATCAAGCACAATATGTACTGCTTTCACAAAGAGGTTACCGATACAATTTGATTTCTACCGTAACGAGTTTTTATATTGCCTACCCACTGACATGAATGTAATACATTTGGCGATATGATTTAACCGATCATTTTCTGGGATTATAAATCATCATCCTGTTTGGGGATTTTTAGAAGTATTTCAAGTATTAGAGATGTAATTTTTTGTGGTTGTTTAGATTGGTTTGAATTATAATAATGTGTGATAAGTAATATAAAGAAATTCGTATTTTATTCATAGCTTGCGTCAGAGATTTAATTTTGAACTATTCGTGCTATTTCACCTACTATTTTCAAGTTTTTATTTATACGAATTTCTATTTGCTCAGATTTCAGTGTTTTTAAATTTTTGTGCGCTTGAATTTCTGTGTTAGCGAATTTTTGTATTTTCAAATTCGTATGTTATCAAGTTTCTATATTTTCTAATATTTATAGCTTGAACTTCTATAGTTACATATCTCTATATTTTTGAATCACTATATTCGCAGATTTCTGTGTTTCAGAATGTCTATATTTCCCAAACTCTACATTCCTGAATCAATTACTAGATTTGCAGATTTCTATATTTCAGAATGTCTACATTTCCCAAACTCTACATTCCTGAATCAATTACTATATTTGCAGATTTCTATATTTCAGAATGTCTACATTTCCCAAACTCTACATTCCTGAATCAATTACTATATTTGCAGATTTCTATATTTCAGAATGTCTACATTTCCCAAACTCTACATTCCTGAATCACTATATTCCCAAATTTTGATATTTCTAAATTTCTACATTTTCTAATTTCTGCATTATAATCAGTCACATATTCAGATATTTATATTTTATATACAGCCTGTATAGAATATATACAGGTGTACAATCTTTATATTTTATATACAGGATGCATACAATATCGTATACCTGTATATATTGTATACATAGAATATAAATAATCTATCATTATTTTGATATAATCACAAAATACAGCTCAGTAATTCAAACTTTTAGCGAAAACAATATGTGAAATAATAGTAAATAAAAGCGCTTGTAATTCAACTATTTAGAAGTTATAGGATTCTAAATAAATCTGAGCCACGAACGAATTTTAATTTGGTTCTCTTTCTATTTAGGTCACATACTCGGCCGATCTTGCTATCGAAATACCAGGGAATTTGAGCCAAGGCGGTTCATGGTATCGTTTAGACTACAGCCCTCCCGTTGGTTATCCACCACCCAACACCACCATAGCCGCCATCGACATCGGTGACGTCATCAAGTTCAAAGACGGGCTTCCTGGTACTAAATACGAATTTTGGTTGTATTATAGTAATAGCACCCTTCATGACTGGCTCACGTGGACTGCCTCCATCACCACAGGTAAATTTATCAATTCACATTTACCATGTTAATCAAAACCTTAAGTAAATACACTGTCAAAAACGATTGACACTATATGTACTTCAACTGAAGAAGTTCATAGTGACTTCAGTTTGTGAAGTTCGTGTTGAATTTGTTAGCAAAGATTTGAATATTTATGTTTATTCAAGAATGACTAACCTTTTACACTCGTGCATATTATTCTCATTGCCATTTACTGAATTCAATTATGCTGTCGTTCAAAGATCGCCACTTGCTGTTTTTATTATTTTAATCACTTAAATACGTCATCGTTTATGTTGCATAATGAACTAATACTTTATTGGAATTTAGAGTTGTACTTTCTTAAAATCAAAGATAATTTTATTCTCCATAAGCCTTGTTTCTATTTTATTACTAATTCAAGGGTCTAACTTTGTAATAACAATTATACAATTTCTGATGACTGTTTAAGAATTTAGCGATGACTCCCTAACATTTTATCAAATTCGATAATTATTGAAATAGATTTTACTTTATACTTTTTGTTCTTTTTCTTTTTGATATCTTTTTTAATATGAATCATATTAAATTTTGTTGATGTATTGTAACATTTATACACAAACGTTTTTCTATTTGCTTAAGATTTGTCATTTAGGATTTAATATTTTTCATGTGCATATGATGTACATAAATTTACATAGAACACGAAGCTTCCACATTTTTGTCTAACAAGAAAATTACTCCGAATAGAAGTTTTCGTTCAATTGAATGAATTTAACTTTGCAGCACCGGATCCACCCTCGAACCTGACCGTTTCGGTGCGAAATGGAAAGAACGCGATAGTCTATTGGGCACCGCCAGCTCAGGGCAATTATTCCGGTTTCCGGTTGAGGGTGCAAAGCTTCAGCGACACCGGAAATCCAAAAACAAGCGTCATCTCAGCGGATGCGGTTCCCTATTTGCTTCGTGATCTCATCCCTGGGGCAACGTATTCCCTGCAACTTTTCACTGTGTTGGACACCAAAGAAAGCGTTGCTTACACTAGCAGAAATTTCACCACAAGTAAGTGAACAGAATCCATCATTCTGACAATTTTACTCATGAAATGCGCTCACTCAACCTATAATTTCGTGGACAGTCATTCGAATGTGACTAATTGTTACAGTGTCGAAATAAATAAAATAATGCACAATGCTAGGAATATGTTACATTCAGAAATTGTTGATATTATAATTAGAATTGAACTGTAAATTCAACTGAGATGAAAATATTAGTGTGGTTTGTCGCATTTGACTTGTGTGCGTCACGAGTCGCATGTGGCAATAGGTTAATCTAGATAAAGTCCAATTTTTAAAAATTTTTTCTCCGTAGTCTTCTGCATTTTATGAATGGAAATTATTAAATTGCTGTCTGAAAAAATTACTGTGGTAATTTATGACACATCAATATGCAACTTAACTCGTAAAACTTGATTTATGAGACGCGGATTTGCATTCTTTTAAAATGATCTTAAACTGACATTCTCGGTAATTTTTTATTAGTTAAATCTGTTTTTTTCTTTCGTATACTTTGTTGATAAATAAAGAAATAAACTTGTAAAAATAGAGACGTGAAACTTAATTTATGTAGAGATTTAAAAATACTTACCATGCAATCGACGTTGAATTATTCTTTTCCTGTTAATGTTATCTAGCAATTCTGTGAAACTCAGTGGATAAAAGTGGAAATTATAGACTAAACTCAGTTGGTTCATAACAAGTTTGAAATTTCATGAAGCACCCGTATATTTGGCAGGCATTTTTGTCTGTGTTGGAGTTCGTAGTTGAAGTAGTTTGTCAATTGAAAGCCGATATTGCGTTATTTATTACGAATTCATGAATTGCCAATTAGAAGCGTACCGTTATACAGCCGATATCACCGTAATGTTTTCAACAATTTCTGTCTACTTTCATAACCGGTAATTACGAAATGAACTCAGAGCTGAAAGTCTCAAAACTTTATAACTGAAGCGAAGAAATTACAATATTCAACAGTTCTTCCTTATAATACCATTTATTACGTGAAATAATAATAAATACTTTTTTCAGAAAATAATTATGTATTCAAAAAGTCTGTAATTGTTTAAAGTTTATTGTGATAAGGATTACGAGTGTTTCAATAAAATAAATTAAATTCTTGAATGGTCAGTTTGTATTATATGATGAATAAAATAAATTTAGATTATTTTTATATTAAATAGAAATAATGCTGTGTGTTGGAAATACATTTTAAAATATCATTTATCTGTATTCATAATAATGTAAGTCTCAAATTTCTCTAATTTTTACAGAACCCAACACACCCGGCAAGTTTATCGTATGGTTTCGAAACGAAACGACCTTGTTGGTCCTCTGGCAGCCACCTTATCCTCCAGGGATTTATACCCATTACAAAGTTAGTATAGATCCTCCCGATGCCATAGAATCTGTTCTTTATGTGGAAAAAGAAGGCGAACCCCCTGGGCCAGCGCAAGCTGCTTTCAAGGGACTAGTTCCTGGTAAGTTATTTATCAAAGTGTATGAAAATTTTATATGTCAAAATTCGCCTGTCAATGTAGTACGAAATTTAGCTTGTAAATGTTTAATAATATTGACGGCAACTGAACATCTGTTATCAATGAAACGAATCCACATTTATTGCTCCTGAGAAAGCAATCGACATTTCATTTATTTTGCAAATAATTCTAGAAAAGAAGTTCTTGTAAAATTTTAGAGGAATTAGTTTTAACCCTCTGCACTCCTTAATTTCTTTTTTAACTACTAACTTAATTTGCAAAATAGATAAAGAAGGGGTGACAAATATATTTTTCATTTATTGTAAATATATATGATCAACCAATCTATTTATCTGAATTATTTATAAGATCCAAGAGAAATGTCGAGACACCAGATATGAGTGCAAAAGTTAACCCTTGACGGTCACACTGTGATATGAAGCGACCCCTACTAATTTAGCTTCGATGTTAACTACTTCACATCCTGGAAATCTGAATAAATACCGTTTTTGAAAGCAACCCGTATTTTTACTATTTTTTTCCTCAAACTGTTATATCCCAAGAGTGCTCAGCTAAAATTTTATCTCTTCATATTGAAGTCGAAAACGGTTTCGAATTTTTCTGTGAAACCCGTCATTTTTTCAATCTTGAACCTTTCGGAATTTTTGTTCATATTCAACGTTTAAATTTACTGAAATCAACTATGAAATATGTTGACACCACTTTCGGGGATTATTTATAATTTCTATCAAGTTAAAATAATGAGTAGCTTTTTTGTAAGAAATATTTTTAGTGACTGGGGTCTTAAACGTTCGGTGTGTCAAGTATTTTGATGAAGTGTGCCGTTAAGGGTTAAAATCTGGATGCAAAGTGGAGCCGAATTCTTCGAATACTTTTATAAGGCTCTTAGTAACAATACGCATGAATTGAGAGAAAGCCGAATAAATATTAACAAAGGAGATGATTAATTTGTTGTTATTGCAGGTCGAGCTTACAACATCTCCGTGCACACCGTGTCCGAGGATGAGACTTCAGCCCCAACAACGGCCCAATATCGAACAGTGCCAGTAAGGCCAGTGAACGTAACTTTTGACAAGTCTTCGATAACTTCCACTTCCTTCCGCGTTTTCTGGAGTCCACCCGATGGAATGTCCGAATTCGATAAATATCAAATATCGTTGGGAGGTAATCGAAGACTAGCGCCAGTTACCAGAAACAAGGATGATGAGACTAAATGGGAGTTCAAAGATCTCGAACCAGGGAAAACTTATCAAGTTATTTTGAAGACTGTCTCTGGAAAAGTCACTAGTTGGCCAGTCAGTGGTGACGTTACTTTGAGTGAGTTTATTTGTTGTTTGGGTAGAATTAATTATTGATGTGAATGAAGGTTTGATGATATTTTACTGATGATATCCCCAGACCCTAAATTTTTCAAATCCCAAATTCTCTAGATTCCAAATTTTCCAGATCCCAAATTTCCTAGATTCCAAATTTCTCAGATCCCAAATTCCCTAGATCCAAAATTTTTCAAATCCCAAATTCTTCAAATCTCAAATTTTCTAGATTCCAAGTTCTCCAGATCCCAAATTCTCTAAATTCCAAAATTCTTCAAATCTCAAATTCCCTAGATCTCAAATTCTTCAGATCCCAAATTTTCTAGATACTAAAATTCTTCAAATCTCAAATTCCCTACATCCCAAATTCTCTAGATTCTAAAATTCCTTAGATCCCAAATTCTCTAGATTCCAAAATTCTTCAAATTCCAAATTCCCTAGATCCCAAATTCTCCAAATTCCAAATTTCCAAATTTCCAAATTTCCAAATTTCCAAATTACCAAATCTGCAAAACCCCCAAATTCCAAAATTCTGAAACTTCCAAGTTCCAAAAATTTCAAATCTCCACATCCGAAATTTAAAAAGTCTTCAAACCCACAAATCGTAAAATCATCAAATCTCCAAATTCTCTAATCTTCACAATAAAAATTTGTTATTTTGAATCTATAATTTGCAATTGACAAATGTTAATCCGGGTATATATTTCTTTTAGAACCACTACCTGTGCGTGATCTCCGTGCTGTGATTGACGAAAAAACAGGAATGGTGGAGGTTTCTTGGCATCCTGAAAATTCGAGTACTCAGGACAGCTACAAACTTCAATACCACGAAGTAGAAACAACGATCAGCGGTGATAGCAACACGCTAACAACTGATAAGACAAAAGTAAGTGTTGCTACAGATGTATAAAGTCACGTATTGTATGAATTCTCCAATATTCGTGATGATATCGAGCCATTTTCATAATTTGCGCAGTGTGAGTCATTAAAAATGCGAGTGAATGACGTCTTCAGCTTTGATAATACGTAAATAACGTAAAATAATAGGAATATTTCTTTTAAAATCATTTTTTCAAGATGTCAAATGGAATTAAATATTGTGTCGATAATAATTACTTTGTCGAACAAATTTATCTTTACTAATTATCTACTGGATTTATCTTTGAAATTGGTTCACTTAATTTTTGCAGAGCATACTTTTTTTTTAAAAAGATTTAAACTTTGATGCTACAAAGCTTAAACACTTACAATTAAAAATATCAGTGAATATGTGCCTGCATTTATTCTTTTTAATAAAATTTCAATGACCTCAAATTTTCGAAAGTTGGAAAACCTATTGTTAGAAAAAAGATATTATCGTTCCAACTATTTTATCTCATCAAAGAAGCAAATAATTGTGAATAATTCACAATATATTTTGCAACAACATTTAAAATGCAGAATAAGTCATAAATGTCTATAACGGAGATCCTAATTTGATAAGGTACATGTGAAAATAAAAAACACCGTTAATCATTCCTATTTTTGTAACCATACTTTGTTTTCGAAAATGTCTGCGGAAGCTTGTTTACGATTTGTTAAAAAACATTTTATGAATACTTAACACATTTTTTTATGATCTTAATATTTATCACATCTTAGATTTTCATTTATATTCGAGTCATTCGTTTTTATGGCTATCTGCGACAGTGTGGGAAATGTTTTTATATTAACATCTATTCACCAATATTTTGTTGGCACAATATTATTAATACACATATAAATAATTTTCTAAAATATGAAATTTGGGTTAAATCCATCGTTTACTAATTTTAAGAACATATATTTGAAGAATGTATATTTTATATTAATTTTAATTTTAAGAACATATATTTTAAATTAGTTTCAAGAACAGATCAGAACATTATGAATCGTACAAATTTTTGATCAGTTACTTCACTAGCCACAAACACAAGATTAAAATGAAGCAAATATTATAATGAACATAAAAGAAGTCGTTTAAGGAAAAATTCCTCAAATAATACAAAAAAATTCTTTTTACACGAACTAGCACATTTGTAGACGATGTGGTGTCCAAATATTAATATGAATGACCGTATGTTTAAATCCAAATGACATGTCGAATCAAAAACTCTTCAAACAAATCCACTGCGTGAGAACTGTTCCAGTAAATCATCTAATACCGATACGTTTTCAGGTGACTTTAGAAGCGTTGTTACCTGGCAGAAATTACTCCATAATCGTGCAAGCCATCAGCAACAAGGTCGAGTCGAACGAGACTGTTTTGTACCAAGTCACACGGCCTTCGAGTCCGATAATCGAGGATCTAAAACCCAGCGAAACAGGATTGAACATCTCGTGGAAAAGCGATGTAAATTCGAGGCAAGAGAAATTCGAGGTGACACTTAACAGAAATGACACGGGAGAGAGTGCCACGACCCTTACAACGGAGTCACATATCGTTTTGGGGGACTTGTACCCGGGTGCTGCGTACCAAGTCAAAGTTTTCGCTATCAGTCATGGACTCAGGAGCGAACCTCATGATTATCTTCAAGCCGTTTGTAAGTGGTTCTAATGTTCATGTTATACCTGAGATGTCAACCCGTGAGTTGGTGCATGTCCAAAGTAAAAGAAGCTGTATTTCTGTGAACACTTCGTTACATTTCGGCTAATTACTATAGCTGCTGAATTCACAGTATCGCTCACTTGAGAGATGTTTGTCGATTGTTATTATTTTTAGCTAAATTAGAGTGCGACTCTACTATTGTACCAATACCGCTGAAAATATGTCTGCTAGATGTTTATTTTTCTATTCTGACCAACTGAAGTAGCTCTTTTGGGTCAGCTTCTTTGGGCGCCAATTCATGGGTTGACAGTACGTTTCTGAGCGAACATCGTTGGACCTAGCGTTATAAATATGTACATCTGAAAATGTACAAAATATTAAGTTTAAATATACAGTTGTGATCTGACATCAAACTTCTAACAATTGTAAAAAATATAATATGTATATGTATAGTATACAGAGTATTATTCGTTTCTTATTATACATACGATTACTCACATGTACTTTCTATTTGAACTTGTATATTTTAAAGGAATATTCTCCTGAGATCGGTATATATTATTTTACTGAAGTTTGTTGTATTTATATAACATTTTGTATATTACACAACAAGAAGAAAAACATATTACAAACGAGAGAATTAACAGTAAAGAATTAATAATCAAGAATGATAAAATTGATAATAAAAATAAGACAAGTGAACTTTATATAAAAACTTGTCATTTTAACAAATGTAATAATTTTATAGTAATTATCGATGTCATTTCGCATAATTTCAGTACCCCATCCACCAAAGAATCTGAGCATCGAAAGGGTGACAAGCAACACCGTCGTCGTTCACTGGGAAGCCCCTACAGATTCTCTGTATTCCGAATTTTCGATCAGATATCGAACCGAAGACGATCCTAGATGGGTGAAATTACCTAGCGTTCGAGAAACGGAAGCGGAAGTTGCGGATATGACTGCTGGAGAGAAGTACACGATCCAAGTGAACACTGTGAGTTACACAGTCGAGAGCCTTTATCCGCTTCAAGTTAATCACACTGTTCGTAAGTAATGAAATATGTTATTTGTAAAAAATATTATTTGCATAATATACTATATTATAATAATAAATAAATTCGTACAATTAAACTGTTACATATTCAATGAAAGATTTTGAATTGTGCACACTATAACATGATTTAAGAAAAACACTGTAAAACAGTAGTTGTGATAAGTTAATTTAAAGTTGCAGTTTTAAGATTACAATTATATTAATACGTTAAATTTACAATTGAATGATTACAATTTACTCTTTGAATAAATAAGTATTAATCGCTTTCAAGCAAACTCAACCCTACAATGAATTATTAATACTCCTACTGTATTATTTCTATTGATCTACTTTGCCATAATCTAATAATCAACATTACCCAATTCCAAGTCAATAAATAGCAGAATTTTTTCTACCTTTGTTACTGTCTCTAAATCTTTTATAATTTAGAAATCTATAATGAATATTATTTATAATATTTTATAAATTTATTTCAGGACCAAATCCAGTGCTCAACATAACACCGATCATCGACTCCACGAACGTGACCTTAGAATGGCCCAGGCCAGAAGGTCGAATCGAAACGTACGTAATAAGATGGTGGCCAGTCGAAAATCCCGATGATCTACGTACAAAGAATGTGACGGAAAGTAACGATGTGTCAAGCATCGTTTTTGACGAAAACGCAGTGCAAAGAGTGCTGGTCAGCGATCTGATGCCAGGTGTTCAATATAACTTTACCATCTACACCGTTTCTTATAATTTGGTTAGCGATGTAACCAATTTAACAACCAGAACAAGTAAGTAATCGATTGTTTTCATATACAATATCGTAGCTACGTTTCTCTTTTTCGAACGAATCCAAGTGTTTCATTAACGAGCTCCATATAAACATTAGTGCTAACACGTGTTAAAGAGTTATCTGGTTGCAAGTTTCACGTTTGTTAGAATACTAATTTCTGTGTGTTGTGCTGTGATGTATAATAGACGCTTAAATTTTTGTTAGTCGACTTTCGCAAATTATTTCATCAAGGTTTGAAGAAATTCAATCGACACAGGGTGGCAAACTTTTCGATTATTTTGTGCCCTTTCTTTTGTCTTTGAAACATAATATGTTATATTAAATATATTATATTTAATACTGACTGTGAGTTTGGATAGCACTTTATTTGGCATATGTTATTTAATGATTTTGGGATAAGAGGTTTCAACATACAATTTATAAAGTCCTTTCTTATATAGAGAAAGAAGTAAAATAAAAATTAAGAGAACATCTGATTTGCAGAAAGTATAAGACGATTTCTTTAATTTCTCAAATTGATAGTAAAATGAAAGTAAAATAAATAAGCAATAAATAGTAGGAGATATTTGCATGAGGTATTAAGCACTATTTGAGCATGTCTTTCCAATTCTTGTATAACTTAATTTATTCTTAGAGCAAAATTACAGTTCCAAAAAATATGTTTCAAAGAAAAAATAAGGTTGCATGAAAGTAATGAAAAGGCAAATTTAAACATTTCTTGAATTATATCGTACAAAACCATGTTCGTATTTAAGGGCGTTACGTAACTGATGGTACAAGTGGAGAAATAAATATTTTACACTTAAAAAAATATGATGAAAATATATGGCAAAATTTATTTATACATAGCTCCATTTTTGAGAGAATCTACTTTGAACTTATATTGAACGTCAAGAAAGAAAATATTTGGTTTTCAAGACTTTACTTAAAAAATAGTTGACAACAATTAGGTTATTGCATGTATAATATAGAATATTCACACGTCTATGTGTAATATAATTCTTTAATTTTAATTTTCAATAATTCTTTCTTCTTTCAATTTTATAACATGTATTATACACGAGACACTTTATACATGAAACTATACTAATTCATAAATATAAATTGTTAGAATGTTAGATTTTAATATCGAGTTATGTGGGTATTTTTCTATATTCAATTATTAATATTTTTTGTTTGAAAAGTTTCACTACGAGAAGACAGTAGTATTACAATAAGTTCAGCTACAAAATTCAGCTACAAACGAAATTACAATATGTCTATTTAAAATTACAAGCCTATGAAAAGCAAATATTTAAAATCAATGTCTTCGAAAATGAAGTTAAACAAACGCTATTTTTTTAACGTATAATCTGAATTCATCTAATTGCATCATCAGTTCTATATAAAATACAAAAATATTGCAAGACATGAACACAAAATATAAAAATTTAAAAATGATAACTTTAAACAAAATTGAGAGATGGATATGAAATTATCTTGGATAAAGAGAGAAACGTTAGGAAAATAAAAGATCTACAAGAGAACAAACACGATTGTATCGAATTCAGTGCCACTGATCCAATCGGAGGTCGTTGTGGTGGTCGATCGAGATCAACCCGACTCGTTGACATTAAGGTACACACCGACACCGATTCAATCGTCCAAGTTCGATCTGTATCGTTTCCGGATTAGCGATGAGAACAACACGACGAAAGAACGACTGGTCAACGATACCGACACCAAGGTGACGTTCACTGGCCTAACACCTGGTAAACTCTACAACGTGACCGTTTGGACAGTCAGCGATAATGTCGAAAGCAGACCTCTGATCAGACAGGATCGACTTTGTGAGTATTGCGCGATGGAGGACGATTATGGGATCTAACACTAAACCTACCAAACCAAAACCGTTTCACAGTTTTCTAAATTTAAGGTGAAGTGGGGTAAGTTCGTAAACGGAGCAAGTGTGTATATAGGCTATTTTTATTACCATACGAGCGAAATTTCTCCATTTAGTATGTTTGTTTCTTTCTTTTGTTTCATTGTATCCCCTTTCATATTTCAGCTAAGAGTACTTGTTTGCAGTATAGAGTGCATAATACAGTAAAAAGCATTTTAAAGCAGATTTGTTAATAATTCTGTTCTTGCCATTGCACACGAAATAAAGTTTCAAAGTATTTAACTTCAAGTTACGCTCTTACCCCATTTTGGGGGAACGTGCAGAGTAGTTGGCATTTTAAATAATTTCCTATCAAAATCAAAATGTACAAGGAAAATTAAGGTCCTAGTTAATATTAATTAAATAGTAGTAATTGTGCAGAGCGTTCGATATCAGCGCTAAGTATTTACATAGCAGACTGAAAATACTTACGTTTAAATACCAACTTTGTAAAAACCAGTCTGCACTTATCTCACTTCACCTTACGAAGCTACGAGCTTTCTGAGTTGATCTTTAGTTCTCAAATTTTAATTTGGAGTGCAGGTAGGTTTAGTGTTAATGTAACCCGGCCGAGGGATGGTAAAATAGCAGGAAAAATGTCCAATTCGAACTAAAACTTTGCGAACTTGTATTTGCAAGGTATTAGTTAAATTGTTAATGCAATAATATTTATAAATGATATTTTATATACGTGAACTGTTTTTGGGCTAAAGGCATTATTTTTTATGGAAATAAAGTGCCATATTATTCAAATCAATTTTATGGTAATTATGTAAGAGGAATTTATATAATTTGAAAATTTGAGAACGAAGTTAAAAGATTCAATTTTTATCAGATATTTTAAAATATGTGGCGCTCTGACTCTTTTGAATATTTACTCAGGATACTATATTGCACTTTGAGTCTCTATTCCTAATAAGTTATTCACTTTACAGGAAGTTACAGTAGAATATTTGTAATATCTTATAATAAAAATATAATTTCAAAATAATTTATTTAAAGATGTTTACTATAGCAAGTATTATTGTTCGAGTCCCTTATCCATTATTTGTGAAATGCGAGTATTTAATGTAATATCTGTTATAAGAGAGAAGATTTATTTGTATTTTCAGTAATAAATAATAGTTTAAATGTATCTAAAAAGTTTATTGAAGATTAATAAAATGAATGAAAAAATATATCAAGCTCTTGTGTGTTTTAAAAACAAATTACATTTTTAATAACTCATATCTGTATTCAGTGACTAAAATAAAGGCAATCCATTCGTTTAAAATGTTTTTTATAATCATTTTGTAACATCAAATTGCATTTCATGTAGAATTTTGAAAAATAGTCATGAATTATAAATGCTTCAATCCTTATTATAAATTTCAATTATTATTACTTTTCAATCTTGCAATTAGTAGTACATAAAAGTAGAATTAATTGCAGTCTATTAAAGTATATTCAAAACTTTTCGACAAGGGATATAAAAAAATAATGTTCTGTCAAAGGTGGTAAAATTTTCGTCAAACTTGTAATATAAATTATATACTCTATATATACTTAACATATACTCAAAATAAACTTGCGAAAAACTCAATTCAATTAAACAGCATATATTTTTAATATAATATACGTTGTGTAGTTTCATTTTGTGTGATTGCTTTATTAAAATGTGCATCAAGGTGGTGCACGTTTATAAAATCCCACTCAAGAACGTGGTATTTGGTTGTCGAAAATCAAGCTTGTGATATTCGAGACATTTCACAAGTTTCATTAACATAATCTCAGAAATAGTCTTAGAACAATCTTAGACAGTTGTTTAGGATAATCGCCTTTAACGAGTAGTAATTAAGGGTAATATACTTCTTTTATCGATAGATCGGTATTTCAAAATTTCTCATTTTAACGATTGTAATATTATTTCGATAAAATGCAAAATCGTAAGTAGAATATTTGATTACTATGAACTGAAATTTATTAAATTTTAATAATATTAATTAATTCAATATTTGTACAATATTTGTACTTAACGAGTATTTTATTTTTAAATTAAACCTTCACGTAAATGTGACATAATATATTGAGTCAATCATTTCATTTTTATATTTATAGAATGAACACACATTCTTCATATTTTTTCTTCACTACAATGTTCATTTTAAAAACAACACATTTCGATTTTTCAGAAATTCAGTGAAGAAATATAGTTTTATAGAAACGTAGAGAAAATCGGCGTAAGATGATCGTATTAAAGATATAATATTTTATTTTTTATCTGAAAATAATATTTTAGTGTAATAATTTTACATATCTCTAAAAGAAAAATATGTACACAAAGAACAATAATTTTACTGTGATCTTTAGTTGCAAATTAAACTAAATTTTGTATTCATCCCTTCAAAGCAGGGTGTAGACCCTCCTCATTCCTATAGATGTATAAACATACAAATCTCCTATATATATCTACATATGTGTATCTCATCACATTCTGGACACATAGCATCGAAAATTTCTTTGTCATTTAACGTGACTTAACTCATCTGTTTTTAGTGTGAGTTCATTGCATTGCAATATCTGTAAAATATCAAAAATTGTACAGCAAATGAAATATTTTACGGTAAGGTAACAAGTGTACCATTTTATAAAATTATGTATATAAGTAACATTAAAAGATCATCTTTTTTTAAACCACTGTATATTTCTTCTGCACTTGTATAAATGTCAAAATTAATTATTCGCTAATTTATAATGTCAAGTTCCTATTTACATTCACAAATCATGATTTCGTTAAAATTTCCGGTTGCATTGTGTTCCGACTACTTCAGGCTAAATTATAATATATTACCAACTCATATGCATAAATGGCGTCTCCAAGAAAATCAGCCCGTAATATCAAGAGAAACAAAAACTCTGATCATCTTACCTCGATCTTCTTTACATTAAGTCTTAATAACATCCATAAATTTATTGTGACTATTTGTTTTCTGGACAAGAAATATTCAGACTCAAAATTCATATGAATGAATAAATTTAGAATTATCCTCGTATTAATGCAAATAAAATAAAATTTTTCCGAATAGCTTTGTATACTTCATTTTTTGAATAACAACTACGGTTGAAAGAAAATAATATTTCGTGCTATGTTTGATTATTTTATAAAATTTTATGTTCCGCAGAAAAAGAAACAAAAGAATCGAGCAGATGCTAGTCTTATTTATAAAATATTAAAATTAAAAGTGTTGAAAATTCAGTATACGAAAATATTTCTATTTCTCCCGATATTATTTTCCAGATCCCGAACCGATAACAGCGATCCAGGCGATAGACATCAACGACACCAGGATCACATTAACGTGGGACATTCCACGTGGTCAATACGACGCCTTCGAGGTCCAATACATAAACACAGAAGGAAATTACATTCAGAACATTACGTCGTTCAATTCGATAACCATTTCCGACTTGAAACCACACAGGAATTACACGTTCACTCTCGTGGTACGCTCTGGCACAGCATCCTCAAATCTCAGGATATCGAATCCTTTGAGCGCCAGTTTCACCACCAGCGAATCTTACCCTGGAAAGGTGGAGAAGTTCCATCCTACGGACATTCAGCCCAGTGACATCAGCTTCGAATGGTCTTTGCCTAGTCAGGAACAGAATGGCATCATCAGAAAATATACCATCACTTATGGATTGGAGGTAAGTCCAACGAAGTATAGTCTTCAAATAAGCAACCTCGGGACCTATAGTGACGCGAAACGATTATATTAATTACAGAAAATGGGAAGTATTAAAAGTACATAAACTTTGTTTTTAACAACAATATTCTGAAATAATTTGGTAAAATTAATTGGAGTTTAAACAGTCTTAAATAACAGTTGAATAATGTTCTTCAACATCTATAAATTTGAATGTGTCAGTCATTCTAGTTCTAACTGACCAAACTGCTTCAGTAACATTCGAATTGAAACAACCGAGTAGTTTATAGAAGATAATGTTCAAAATTGCTACTTATTATTCTTGTTCTACTGCGGTTTACTACTCATGTAAATAAACTCTGATCGAACTGAAACGATGACTGTTTTCGCTATTATTAGGGTTCAGCACATACTCAGATGCAGGACTTCAAACCAAACGAATACCGTGGCATCATCAAATCCCTCATACCTGGCAAAACATACATCTTCCGTATCCAAGCGCAGACGAAAATTGGTTTCGGACCTGAAGCAGTGTGGAAACAAAAGATGCCTATACTGGCACCTCCAAAGCCACCGACACAAGTGGTACCGACCGAAGTCTGCAAAAGCAGCAGCACGATTCAGATACGGTTTAGGAAGAACTACTTCAGCGAACAGAACGGAGCTGTGACTTCGTACACCATCATCGTGGCGGAGGATGATAGCAAAAATGCTTCTGGCTTGGAGATGCCTAGTTGGAGGGACGTGCAGGCGTACAGCATATGGCCACCTTACCAGGTAAGATCGTAATTGATCAAATAAACGTTCGGACCATTTTGCAATAAATAAAAACAGGGAAATAATATGTATACAAGAACTCTCATTTGTAGAATTTACCATGTTCGTTGATAACCTTGATAACGTTGGTTCAACTTAATAAATCATAGGTTTCAGATGGAAATCTTTAAATTTCTATCTATGAGAGTAATATGCAAACCTTATTATCTGCCTATTGGATTATTAATTTACTGTAAATTTTTACTATATGAAGTACGAATTCAGTAAAAGTAAATTTGAAATTTTAGTTAGGTCAATGTTAAGTGATATACAGGGTGATTCACTTATGATCACCTGAATTATTCATCTATCTATCTTCTATATAAATAAAGATTAAATGCTGTTCGTTCGTAAGTCTATTTGAGAACGAAATTTTATTCCTTTTTAGTTGTTACAATTTATTATTTTAAAAGGAATTATGAAATGAACTGTTCTTTATTAAAAACAGTCGAGTTAATATTACTGTTTAATCTTGTCTTTACTTCGACAATATTTGAGTACGTTTACAAAGACTTTTTGATACTGATGTATTATATAAATAGAGGTAATAAACTTTTAGTATAACGTCACAGGATATTAACCTTTTGGTATAATATCGAGTCACATTCGTAATGCACATTATAGATACAAACGTAAACTCTATTTGCACTACGAGTCTGTAGATTAATACCAACTGCAATTTCCATATTGAACGATTCTTAAGTCAAAAATATCTAACATTTCAACTTTTCTTATTTGTCTTATTATTGCATAAGTACATAACCTTGACTCACCCCTTGAAAAATTTATAGATATTAATCGTTTGGTATTGACACTAAAAGCTACACAAGATGATTTAAAAAAAGAACCTAAAGACTCCAGAAGTGTTTTGAACTAAAGGTTCAAAGTTTGAATTTATTTTGAAAATCGTTTCCCAAGAAACCACTTGCAGCCTCTTCATATTAACAGCAATTGGTCATTAATTTTTATCGATTTTCAATGTTTCATATCAAGTATATCCTCTCCAATATTGTTAAATTGCGTCGAGATATCATTTTCTTTTTTCAATCGAACTCAATGCGTCATCGGCACGCTGAACGATCTCGCAATAGAGATGTAAAATAATGAATGCAATGTATCATGGCAAGTGGCTCGTTAACTTGCGAGATCACGAGCGAATAACGCAAACAACGAAGAAAATACGTGCACTCAAGACCACGCATAAACAATTGGTGCTCGCTGCAATTGTTGCATTACGTGTACGCCACGTGCAGTCAACAGTTGATCTCGGTACGCGACCGATTCTGGTCGTCGTTAGAGGACACACTAACGATTATGTGAACTGTCGTAACAGTAAAACGCGTAGAAATCAAATGAACGTCATCCTTGTGCTATTCGGACATTTCATAAATACCTGCATCCTTTTAACACAGTTTGTCCGTTAATCGCAGAGTTCGATTCGCGTTCTTGGATCTGCAAGTTGTAATGGCCGTGGGACGCTGCTAAGTGTGCCGAAGTTTTGAAAGCTTTTATGTTTTCGTGGTGTGAAGTAATAGTGTGAATAGTCAACATTTTCGGTTTGAATTGTATAAAAATTTGTGGAAGTTCATAGTCAGTGCAGTGAAATGTTAATGTGTACAAAATACGTACTTGTTCAAGAAATCGATTTAAAATTTCAACAATAACAATGAAAATATACTGTCTTCATTTCTTATTATTAAAGAATGTATAGTTTATAAATTAATGAGAGAGGAACACGATGTTAATTTAATTTAGCAAATTGTAATTAGTGACGTCTTCGAGTGTACGGTGTTGTGTTTAAAAATATTGATATGAGCATCAAATTGGACAATGAACGTTGTACAGAGCTTTTTTTCAAAAAGCGGCAAGTTAATTGCACAGGTATATATCTAATATTAAATTGACAGTATTAATTATTACTGGCTAGATAATTATTTCATATCGTTCCCTGAAACTTACGAATAATATTATCTGTCGATTTATTTTTCTATTAATAATTTTCAAGTTTTTATATGAAACGTCGTAACTGCGGTATATTTTACAGCAGTACAATTTAGGGTTTCATTAAATTGACCTCGACACACATGAGAACCTAAATCATTCATACGATGCAGTTCTGCTAGCACGTATGAGCCAACAATATTTGCTTTGATAATTTGAAAATTATTTACAGTCTCTTGCTAATGTTTATTAGCAATAAAATTAAAACAGTAAATGATTGTACGCCTTCAGTGGCTTGAATCATTCGTCCTTGAAAAATCATTTGAATAATTTTCTGTCTCTAGGAAACATTTTACGAGTATAGAACATATATCACAAATAAGCGAGTCAATAAAGTACTTACGTGAATTAATACACGTTTGATCGAAGAATGTACTTGACATGGATGTAGAAAAAACCTCTTACGCGATGTTGTTCAATATTACCCCTCATTTCCTCAAAAAATGATTCAGTTCTTAGTAATTCTACTTATCCACACATCGGACACTAATTAGAAATCAATGAACGTCGTTTAACGTAGCCAACAGGAAATTAGTACGTACTACGTACTATGTAACTTCGTATTGTATCTTGCCTTATTGCGATGTAAAATTCGTGGTAAAGACATGAGATATTTAAAAGAAATTTAAGATGTTTTACATATGAGTTAATCGTATATGAAATCATATATGAACATATGAATTAATGATAATATATGAAGTATTATATGAACATATGAGTTAATGATAATATATGAAGTATTATATGAACATATGAGTTAATGATAATATATGAAGTAATATGTGAACATATGAGTTAATGGTAACATATGAAGTAATATATGAACATATGAGTTAATGATAATATATGAAGTAATACATGAACATATGAGTTAATGATAATATATGAAATAATACATGAACATATGAGTTAATGATAATATATGAAATAATACATGAACATATGAGTTAATGATAATATATGAAATAACACATAAACATATGAGTTAATGATAATATATGAAATAATATATGAACGTATGAGTTAATAGTAATACATGAAATAATACGTGAACATATAAATACATACGAGTAATATAACATGAACATATGAATAACATCATATATTATAATATAACATGAACATACGAATGTTAATAATATAATTGAACAATACAATCTTACTTACAAAGCCAAAATAACTTTTCAACCAATGCAACTATTTTCCACTTCCAGGTGATGGAACCTTATTATCCATTCAAAAATGGATCCATAGAGGACTTTACGATCGGTAGCGAAAATTGTGACAACAAAATAGGATACTGCAACGGGCCTCTGAAGTCTGGATCCACCTACAGAGTAAAAGTCCGAGCGTTTACAGCACCTGATAAATTCACGGACACCAGTTACAGTTTCCCAATTCAAACAGGTGAGAAAGATCATGTGAAAATCTTGATGCGAGCGATTGTTCCAATCGGTTCTGTTAGGAAATTTTCAAATTTATGGAAGGAGGACGAGATGAACATGTATTTTTCATATTTCTCAGTAGATTTCATACTTCTATAAAGCGAAAAATACATTTTCTTCACTTTGTTCAGATTTACGTCAGATGTTGCGACAAAACTTAGAAAGAGTTTAACTCTTCTTTAAAAATACAATTTTTGTACTGTGATACTTTTTGCTTCTATTTTTATTACTTCTGAAGCGTATATGTAGTATAACTCGATGTTTTGTGAAATTAAAATAGCATTCTGTGTAGAGCTTTGATGGTTTCTTGATATGTTTCTTATATTTTCAAAGAAATACATGGTGTTTGAGCTATAGCTATAGGAAGTTTGTTAAATTCATGCCTCGTTATTTCGTATACATGTCTGCCTAAGGATTGCTGCTGGCAGGTAAGCTGTTTCAATGTATATTTTTAACAAGTATAGAGCACAACAATTACAGTAATTTTTTACATTCTACATGTTTACTTTTTTACATTCAGCCTATTTGTTAACACTGAACCTTTCGACATATAATGTGTACTTAATTTCAAAAAATAGATAAACGACAAAACATAAATTAGTACACACATTAATTCCTTATCTTGAGTGAATTAGAAATTCAGTTGAACCGCATGTTCACTTCATGGTTCGACTACACAAAATATTATGTACAAGTACGAAAAAGAAATTGTGTAAAATCGTTTGTGGAAGCGGGAAAAGAGTACTTTAGTCCCGGCTCTCCCATAATTTTATTACAATTTTTATTGTGAAAGTAATATTCACAATCCTACAATTTATTATGTAATGAAGATCTTTGAAAGATATAAATATAAATGTTATTAAGTTTGTTAAATGGATTTGAAATTAGCTGACTGAAATTGGTAATTTAAAAACAAAATGATATCGTTACCTGTACGTCAACAGATAAAGACAACACGGCCATCATTGTCGGAGTGACAGTTCCAATAGTGCTTTTGCTAACTCTACTCGGTATTGGCTTATTGGTGAGAAGAAGAAGAAGTCAAGGTCGTAAAACAACTGAAACACGGACCACGGATAACTTGTCTTTACCAGACAGCGTCATTGAGACCAGGTAAATAAAATTATAATTAAAATTAAAATAAAATTACAATTTATTCGCAATTAGGATTTCTGTATAAATTAGTTCATAGATAAATTACTGCTTTAATGACTACATTGTTTTTCACCTTTTTATTTGCTCTGTCAAATACTAATTACAGTGTGAAAATTTGTAATTTTACAGCGAAATGTTATTTGACATTTTCAAATATTGTTTAAAATATAGCAAATATGTATGATTCGGAGCATTGGAGAATTAGTTGCAAAATGTGTGACGAGTAGTATATAAATCCAACGGTGTTTTAATACTTAAACAATTCTTACTTTAAATTTGACAAATTTAATGAATTTTATGAATTTTATGAATTTGACGAATTTTATGAATGTTATAATTTTTATGAATTTTATAAACTTTATGTACTTTATGTACTTTATGTACTTTATGAATTTTATGAATTTTATGAAAATATTAACCGTGATTCTATTTTATTCTGTTTAGTCGGCCAATCAAAATAGAGGACTTCGCAGAGCATTACAGAACAATGTCAGCGGATTCCGACTTTCGGTTTTCGGAAGAATTCGAAGAGTTAAAGCACATTGGAAGAGATCAACCATGTACAGCAGCTGATTTACCTTGTAATAGGCCAAAGAATCGTTTTACGAATATTTTGCCCTATGATCATAGCAGATTTAAGCTTCAACCTGTAGATGATGAAGAAGGATCTGATTATATCAACGCCAATTATGTTCCGGTATGTTCAATTTCTCTATTAATTATTTACTTCACTTACAGAAAATTGATCTCTATAGTGCTGTCAAATTTTCATTTTGGTGTTCAATTTCAGTTTTCTTTAATTTCAATTTTTGCAATTCAATTTTGTTGTAAGTTAATTTGATATTAGCAGTATAATCTTTTAACTTGAAACATTGAACTTGAGAAGTAATAATCTTTTAATTTAAACATGTGGTTTTAAGCATTAGCATTAAGCATAGGTTTTGAACAAAGATTTAATGAAATAATATTGCAAAGAAAAACGAGACTGTTCAACTGACGTAGCTTCAAATCACTGTATTTGCAATAACAACAAATAATAGAACAATAATAGAAACAACATCTACAATAAAATAATACAACTGATTCAGATACCATTTTAACAAATACTCGTAAAATCTTTTATTATTTTTTTCTATGCGCACAGAAATATGTTTCTCTTAAGAAGTAGATGATTAAGAATTAAATGAAGAGATCAAGAAAAAGAATATATTTCATATTTGTTAATAATCTTATTTTTAACAGGGTCATAATTCTCCAAGGGAGTTCATCGTCACGCAAGGTCCTCTACATTCGACACGCGATGATTTCTGGAGAATGGTCTGGGAAAGTAACAGCAGAGCAATCGTGATGCTAACAAGGTGCATCGAAAAAGGCAGGGAAAAATGTGACCATTATTGGCCGATGGATACACTTCCAGTTTATTACGGAGACATTTGCGTTACGATATTGAACGAAACGCATTATCCAGACTGGAGCATTACGGAATTCATGTTGTGCAGAGTAAGTGATCTACAATTTTTATTCATTTATCATTTGCAACAGTTATAACATTTTTGATAGTTAACAAAATAATTTTCTGCTTCTTTAATGTTTCCTAATATTGGAAGAAAAATTTGGTCCGTGTCGGAATACGATGCTTCAAAGTTTCTCTAAATTGTTAAAAATTGACGATTTTGTAAAGTCAAAACATTTCGAAGTTAATTAGTCTATATTCTAATACACATCATAATAAATTAAGTTCAGAAAATTAATTTTAATTGAATTTTTACGAAAATAGAACGTGGTGCCATCTCTCTGGTGAACAGAGTGAACTGCACACTTTTGAAACTGTAGTTTAATTAGTTCCCATATTTCACCGCTGGACGACGCCATTTGTATTGTTCTCGATTCGATTCAATTAATATTGATTTTATTACCTTAATTCACTATAATATGCATTAAATAACATTTAGTACAAGACTACGCAATATAAACTTTCCGTCTTCATATGTAGTTCACTTTGTTCGCCGGGGATGGCACTTGTTCCATTCCTATGAAATTTAATTAATACTGATTTCACTGGCTTAATTAACTATAATATGCATTAAATTACATTGGAGTGCAAGACAAATTAACTTCAGACATCTTTCCAAGCCATTTTTAGCAAGCAATTATCAATTTTAATTATTCTTAAGTTAATCAGGGTGTCCGACTAGGGTGCTGTCTTCTAGTTTTATCTACATCTATTTTGAAGTATTTTGAATTGAATTTAACTTTTAATAAATCTTTCGACTCGTTAAAAATCGTTTTCATAGATATCTTTTCTTAAAAAGAAGTTTATTTGCAAAAAACGAAGGCTATAGAGAATGAAGGTTTTCCTACCCGTAAAATATTTCAAATTTAATTCCCTCAGTTCGCAACTTCCATCGTTCATAAATATCATCACTAAACAGTCTACTCAACAAAAATTGTATTTCACAATGTTCATCGATACGTAATAAAATTTTTTTCCAAATAGGGTGACGTTAAGAGAGTCATTCAGCACTTCCACTTCACCACGTGGCCAGATTTCGGTGTCCCAAGTCCACCTCAAACCTTAGCCAGATTCGTGAGAGCGTTTAGGGAAAGAGTTCGTCCAGATCAAAGACCAATCGTGGTTCACTGTAGCGCTGGAGTGGGTCGCAGCGGTACTTTCATCACCCTAGATCGAATCCTTCAGCAGATTTTGGTGTCCAAGTATGTGGATATCTTCGGAATAGTTTGGGCAATGAGGAAAGAACGTGTCTGGATGGTCCAAACCGAGCAACAGTACATCTGCATACATCAGTGCCTTCTGGCGGTGTTGGAAGGCCAGGATATGACTGGACCACCTAGGGAAATTCATGACAATCAAGGATTCGAAGGTGAGTTTGACTGGTGAACGTCTTAAGTTGTTGTTATCTTGAGTATTAGGATAGAAATCATCTTGAAAGATAACCTTGCGAGTTTATATTTGATTCTTTGCGACAGAGCTTTTCTAGAGTGGTATACAAGTTGAAATGTGCGTAGAGTAACAGTCTTTGAGCGGTGCTTTCCAAATATCATTTCTTTCATTTATTGGTTCTTCGAGTTGTTTAAAATGTTAGCATTTAGTGTCAGTATTTGTTGACAAAATAAATTCTACTACTTGATAGTAAAAAATAAAAATTTCTTCACATATTTACGAAATAATTATGTCACTTCAAAATGTTGATGTGAATAACTTAGGTGATAAATTCTTAAATTTATAAGTCTTCAAACTCTTCAGTTACTGAATTTCTAAATCCTCGTATTCACAAATTCATAAATTTCTAAATTTTCAAAACATCAAATATTCCTTAACATCAAATATTTTTTATCTTCACAAATCCCAAAAATTTTCAAATTCTCAAATTTCAAATTTGTAAATTTGCCATTGCCATATCTTCGAATGCTAACAGTACCTTTTTAATAGAAAGCACTGTTTCACATAAAGAATTGAAGTTGAGATACTTAAAATTTCTTGTGACAAAAGATATAAATTGTTTGACCATTATATTTTTATAGCAATGAAAAATGAAGTTGGTTTGAGAAAAAGTGTTAAAAGAAAATATTGAACCTATATAAACTAATAAATTTTGTTTCTAATTTCGGCAAAGGTAGACACAGAAATTTTGTTAATAATAAAATGCGAGACTCTAATACACTTATATGTGTTTTTATACAACAGAAATTTTGTACATTTCGTACAATTATATTTTTGAGTATTTACATGTGTTATAACTTTGCAATACTTACAGAAAAAGCATACGAAAATTCTTAATGAACTGTTTACAAATTTAATGTTAATTATTTAAATAAAGAGTTGCAACTTCATTTTATTTTTACAATTGAAAAATCAACACTGTTTTTCAATTATTAAATTTTGAAACGTATCTCCACTTTAGGAAAGCTCACGTATAATTGATTCTGAAACCGTGAAATACAAAGTGAATAAATATTATTTAAGTAAAGATTTCAATATTCGTTAATTTGTTGAGTGAGAAGTGCATTTTCCTTGTGTTTGAATTAAATTGTTCGAAACAGGAAACAGTAGTGCATGTATTATATGATTCAAGGTTGATGAAGTATTTACAAAATTTGCAGATGCTTCGAAAAATCATAATAATTTACACGCAGTGGTGATGGGCGTTCGATACCTTTTCTCGTCAATTTTCAATATCTCGAAGTTCGAAAGTTTTGAATATCTCAAAATATTTATTTTTTAATAAAAGGTACAAAAGAATTTACTAACTAAACTCAATAATGATGATTTAACTGATCAAAGTCTATAAATTATTTCAGGTATTGTTTTCAAAATGTAGAATTTAAATTAAGTCTGAGATGTTAACACAATTGATTATAAAATATAAAAATACGTATATAATTGATTATAACTTCTGAACATGCAAATGTAATTAATAGTAAAATGTAAAAATATAAAAATAATTAATAAAAAAAAATATAAATACAATCAATATATACGATAAATATGATCAACAATGAAATGGAAAACTGCAAATGTAATCAATAATAAGATTCAAGAATGTAAATATGATCAATGATAAAATGTAAAAATGTAAATATAGTCAATGATAAAGTGTAAATAAATAAGTGTAGTCAATGATAAAATGTAAAAATGTAAATATAGTTAATGACAAAATATAAATATGTAAATATAGTCAATGATAAAATCTAAAAATGTGAATACAGTCAATGATAAAATCTAAAAATGTGAATACAGTCACTGATAAAATTTAAAAATGTGAATATAGTCAATGATAAAATCTAAAAATGTGAATATAGTCAATAGTAAAATCTAAAACTGTAAATATAGTCAATGATAAACTCTAAATATGTAAATATAGTCAATAGTAAAGTCTAAGAATGTGAATATAGTCTATGATAAAATGTAAAAATGTAAATGTAGTCAATGATAAAGTCTAAAAATGTAAATATAGAAAATAATAAAATCTAGAAATATAAACATCATGAATAGTAAAATCTGAAAATAAGAATACAGCCAATTATAATAGTTGATAATATCGAAATTATTCAGATGTAACTTCCACTTCATTGAAGCTCAAAAACCTCGATATCAAATCTTTCGAAATTTCGACGATATTCAAAACGTTTCGTATGTTGAAACCCATCACTCATGATTAATGTTTATCCGTTCTTTGTTCTCTCTTCCCTAATTTCAGTGATTTGTGAACTTGCAAGTTTCCTCTTCTTGCTCCGTAATATTCCAAATCACTAAAATTACATTCGAAAACGACATATTTGTATCTATACCTCCGCGTAAAAAATTGTGAATAAATCTTTATCGACTAAGTATACCGATCTTTTTTGAACGCTCAAGTGGTGATGGTGGTGGTGGTAGTGATATTGATCTTATAAGACGGGGTACATTCGATTTTATGTCACGTGCAAAGATGTTGCTTTTGGTAAATTGTGTCACATCCGTATGTAGCGAATCACTTCCCTTCTGCAACCTTGTACTCCCTTTGAATCCAGGCAAGAATCGAAGCTCCGTTGAAAACGCAAACAGTCCTGCTGAAGATGAAAAGGAAAGGTGACCCTCAAACTGCGATTCCTGCGTCGATGGTAATTTCGATCCTGGCTTCTTTCTCTTTCGCTTGTCTTTCTTTCTTCTTTGAACAGCGTGTCGCATGTTTTTATTAATAGTGCACGTTGCACGAACACACTGTTTCAAAATTAGTTTACAAGCTTCAAAAGGAACATAATCGGTGGCAGAAGTATTTGTTTACTTCGTTACAATTTATATTTTTAATAATCTTACTAATGAATGATGTTTATCTCATTTTATTTAGAAGTGTAACATACGTGAATATACGTAACATACATGGGAAAAATATAATATAATTACTATTTTTGTAAACAAAAAGTATAATGTAATATATCTTTATGCAATATAGAGGAATATAATGAAATTCAAATGATATAAATATTAATTTAAGTAATGTTTGAGTCATATAATATAATTTCATATAATAAAATGAAATGTCATGAAATTTGAGAGTATAGTATAAAATAAAATTTGCAAATATAAATGTACTTCAGAAATATCACAAAATTAGATAATAATTAATTATTATTTAGCTAATAGTGAATTTTGTTATTTTGTAAATCGTTGTCGGTTTTGATGTGCTTTCTAATATTTTTATTTGAATTTAGGTTTTGTACGTTTAGATTTTCTACTTCGAAATTCATAATTTGATGTAGTCTAAGTTCGATTGTTCCAATAACCGATGTTATACTTCTAAACAAAGTGATGTAAATGATACTTTAACGAAGTGTGTTCTCTAATTAAACGTCTTTGTGAATTAGAATATTTGAACTTTTCAAGAACTTGGTATTAGAAGCAAAATTAATGTGGAGTCAAATTAGGCTTCTATGTTCTAAAATTAGTGCTAAAACTATTTAATTTTAACGTGTAGCAAAGCGTTATTATTGCATACGTTTATTTAATCGAAGATACAATAGCTAAAAATCAAATCATCACAGAAAAAATATTAGAATAATATTTACTAGCAAAAATTTCTAAAAATTTGACAAGTTTCAAAATAAATAATAAAATATTACTTTACCGTTGCAGCTTCAATAAGTCTACACTAAAATTCATAGAATAAATCCTTTTTATTCTACTTTCTATAAAATTGAAAATGCTCTATTTTTTAGTGCTACATTAGCATAATCATGATTTTGCATAAAAAGATATTTTAATGGTTACAGGTTCTTATTTATTTTACATTTTGAAGCTATATTTCCATTTATTTACTTTAGAGTAACGCTGTAGTATTTAATTTTTACAGGACTGTTTATGAACTATTTTAATCGTTATATAGTTAAGTGAACTTCACTGCATGGCATGATAATTGTTCATGAGTTCGTAGGTCATAATGTTCTGCAATATCAATGATTTATAAATCTACAAGTTCTTTTTCTTATTATTAGCTTTTGATAGTACACTGCATATTTTTTTATGAACTCGTTACAAATTTAATTATAAACATTTCTGCTAGCTGAGAAAACATAACGCAGTGTTACCAATGCAATATTCAGGAATAATTAAATTTTAATTCAGTCAGTGAATAAATAGAAACTGTTTATTTTTTCGTCCTACATGATTTGAAAATGAAAGTAATAAATTTTTGATTCTTTATTCAACCAATTTCGATTTTTATTTCAAACACCTAGGTATAACTCGTCAATATAAAAATTAACTGACTCAACAGGTTTGTCATAAAAATTTCCAATATGAACCATAAAATTATCGAACTTTTCATAAAAATGAAAAAATATGAAAATAAAAGATCGTAGAAATTTTCGTTTATTCTTTGAAAATCAACCGAAACCATTGTAACAAGTAATTTATTTAGACATATATCATAAATGTATTTATTTAACAGTCCTAAAAAATATATTACTTCAATTTGAAAATCACACTGGATAAACAAAGAAAACAAGTTTCTAATCAACATAAAAAATTTTCAAATACGACAGAACACTACTTTACTAATCCACTATAAAATCATAACCATAATGAAATCAACACGCATCTTGTCTACTCACAAAAATCGCTGAAACACTAATAAGTCATCATTATTAAAATTTAATGGAGAACATTAAACGTAGTAACTGCATGTAATCTGCTTCACAAACGAATTTAGCCTGGCATGATTTGGTCCTAATTCGCGCGTCATCCATTTTGATTATCGGAATTCCTACTTGACATCGTGTATCTTTGCAGACGACGAAGGAATAGCAGAATCAGGGATGTGATGCTCGAATACCTCATATCATTCAGGGATCAACGAATACGAGGATCATTTAGAGGTATTTTGAAGGACGACAGTGGCATTCGATGGCCCGTGTGTTTAGAACTCAAACAAATAAACGGAAGCCGAGGAAGAATCAGTGTGTCTGGTTCTGTTTAGAAAGACTTGTGATGAATTTTTTTTCAACCATGATTCCAGAAGTGATTGTTTTCTAGTTAGTTTCCTCGTGGCGGGCGACACGTGCCCAAGTGATAACAGTTTTAGTTTTCATTCACGTTTTGTGAAACTGTGAATTGAACAACGCCAAAGCTCACGAAGAAGTTTTGTACACGGGAAGAGTTCGAGATCGTCTTGACAGCACGTGGATGGTAAATCAGCCGACAATAATTCATTCCCACTAATGCTTTGTAGCGGAAGTGTGGCTCGAAAGGTAATTTACTCATTCTGGAGAGAATTTATGCGAACAAGAATTCCCAGATTTTGTATCGGTGGACAAACTTTACGAGAGTTTCCTTTTCAAATTATAAACACTTTCTGGCTTTGGTAACATTTGAAAGATGTTTGAAACTTTTTTGGAATTTCTGACATTTCGAAATGTTTTTACGGAAATTGTAATTGTAAGATACTTGAATATATAATTAAGGTGTAATGAGTGGAGAAGGAAAAGTGTAAATGTCGGTTTATAATGATCACTTTAATTTTTAAGTGTACAGGATATTTAAGTATGTGTATGGTCAAAGGAGTTTAGAGGTTGCCATGATTGGACTACATGTACGTTAGTGCTGCTATGTTAGCATAATTGGTTTTCTATTTTTGTAGTTGATTGATATGATTATTATGTATAACTGTATTGTGATAGTTAATGAAATATATTAACATCAAATCTCATTTTCCAATTTTGGTACTTGTAATGTTTGTCTATTTCTCAAATTTTTATACGTATTTCCCAATTTTTATATTCCTCTTTCTATACTACTGTCTTTGTATTTCTTAATTTTTTTTATTTTGGAAAATTTGTGTTCAATTTTTGTAGCTTTCGAATCTCAGTCTTCTCCAATTTTTATAATTTACAAATTTCTATATTCCCTAATTTTATACTTCTGAATGTACATATTTACAAATTTCTATATTTCAGGAACTCTATATTTTCAAATCTATATATGTCTTTTCTACATTCATAAATTTCTATACCTCCCAAATTCCACATTTCCCAAATCTCTATATTCTCAAATTATATCTTCAAATTTCTAAATCCCAAATTTCTGCATTTTTCAAATCCCATATGCCTGAAGTTTCACATTTCCAAATTTCTACAGTCTCCAAATTTTGATATTTCCCAAGTCTCCACATTTCAAAATCTCTACATATCCAAATTTTTATATCTCCAAACTCACTCTATCTACACCCATATTTTTGTACTCCCAAATTTCTATATTCCCCATTTTCTATATCAAACATTCACAAATTTCTAATTCTCTAAAATTTCCCAAATACTACTATTTCATCAAATCATGATCCTCAATTTCACAATCCAAACTACATCATTCAAATTCGTATATTTACAAATATTTATAGTCCCAACTTTTGACATACCTTTAATAGAACATTTTCAGTTGAATTTAATTGCACTAATACAATAATTCAACATTTTACAATACAGAAATTTTTACTCTTTTAGAATATATTTTTTAATAAATTCCTGTAAATAGAAACTATTTTATTATTTTAGATTTTAAATGGTGGTGGTCCAAATTTGGCAACCTTTTCCCATAAGAATTGTTATTTTAAAATCTTCCGTTGCGAATATTGTGATAAATGAAAAATTACGCTGAATAAAACATTGCATGCAATATCGAATTGGTGCACGTTCTGGTATTAAAACGTTTTTATAATTAAAAACGTTTCAATCGGGAAACTTGTCAATCCCCGAATGATTGTATTTTGTCAATTTACTAACTGATGTAATTATTATCAACTGACAAATGGCGAAGCTGTTTCAATTATAACGTGATTTTATTCATGTCTGTTCCATTTTTAATTACAAATTTTTGAGTAAAATTTAACGCAATAATGACAAGAAAATTTAAATGAACTTCGATGTCGTAAATTGCGAGAGTCAGCTCCGTCATTTGAGAGTTAAAACTTTAGAAGTTGTATGAATCATTCTCGACTGCGTATTTCTTGAATTCTAATGAAGGAAAATGTTTCCATAAAATAATTATATGAACCAATAAAAATTCTCAAACAATCGGAATTAAAAATACGGGCTCGAAGTGTTTATAAATTGTCAAGGAAGCGTTTGGCTGCCTATTTTCTTGTATTTAAAAATCGTTCGCACTCCATTTTATGTCTCGAAAGAATTCTGCGCAGAAACTGTGAAGTGACGATTGTCAAACGAAGAATGATGAAGAATGATCAAAGTGAAAAATAATTTCGAAAGAAGCCGTAAGTGTATGGCTTATCCTGGAAGAATAGATCTGATAGCTTTATTAGAAGTTGCAGGATAATTGGTGAGGAGAAAGTGTTTGCTAATAAATACTATGTATTTCATGATTAAATAGCAGTGACGAACATCGATTACCTTACGTTTTCCAAAATTGTTCACATATCGGCAAACTTTTAATGTGACATTGCGAATTTGATCCTTTAAATAGAAATAAGTCAACGTGTCAGCTGATTTTAGAAAGTGGAAGCACGTTGAAGAAATAACATCTCTACGGTGATTATTTTTTGGGATTCTCGAAATGTTCACGTCTGCATTTTGGGTATTTCGGAGAATAATTACCGTGATTAATGACACGTTCGAATTTTGAGGGTATTTCTTTCTTGATAGGCATTGTCGATTGATCGAAACGATCGATGTTCGCGTTTAGGTACCTACCGTGATGTAGATTAGTCCTGGTTGCATATCTTAAGGGTTGTAAGATGCGTATCCCGCGTTGGGTTGCCACGATTGATTCGTTGGATTCGCAAGAAAATCGAGCTTTAAATTTTAAATGATGTCACTAATATATGTTCAATACCTATTTCTGTCATTTGCAAAAGTAATGACACTGTGCGAAAGCAATGAGAATTATTTTTGTCTTCATAATCTCATAACTAGAGTTGACATTTTCTGCTAGACTTCTCGTGAGGAATTGATTCAAATTTTATTTGAAATTAATTATTTGAAATACTTTATCTATATTCTTAAAAAAAGAAACACGAGAAAACCTGCATAAGGTAAATGTACCTACACCTACTAGAAGTTTATTCTGACAAGTTTTATTCTGCCTAACAGAAGTTAAATTACTCTCATCTTTAATCTTGTACTCAAGTATGGAAATATTTTATTTGTAGCTCGTTGTTTCAAATAATTGTATTTTATAAAATAATTTTATCTCGCGTTTGATTCAGTAAACGTATTCACTTAAAATTTGAATTACAATCAGTTCAGTGTTACATATTAATCGACTATTCCAATTGCAGGGATTATCTGAAATCCTGGGTTGAAAATATTTTATTTAAATCAATTTGTTATTTCGAACATTTTATTGGTGGTATTATATGAATAACAATGAGACAAACAATTTTACGTTTAATTCAGATGTAAATAATATTTTTATTGTTAGCGAAATTTGAATTGTTGTGATCTGAATAAGAATTTGTGTTTTTTTATGGAATTTGTTTTAATACCTTCTGTGGCAACACATATTTATTATAGAATATACATCCTAACAAAGGTAATTATTAGTATAGCCTAATCAATCTGATGATCCAATACCCCACATGTGAAGATAGTTTGAAAATTCTCAGGAATTCAAGTAATCTGTAATCGATGATGACAATTGCAGCAGAAAATTTACACCTCGAAAAAGATGCATATCACAAAAATTTGAAATTGTACCAAATCAAACTGGTACAATTCGTACTTTAACATTCTCTAATCTTATCTTTTTCATACAGGAACAATAGAAAATTGTTCATCGTTCTAACATTAAAAAGTTTTCATACTTAACTTTTTCTGAGGTACTCTGCATAATAGAAACTTCGAAAGTTACATCTGAATAATTCGAAAAGTTATATCTGAATAATTTGAAAAGTTACATCAGAATAACTTTTAAAGTGACGTTTAAATAATTTCCAAAATTATATCGGGACTTCAAAAATAATTTCTGGAAGTATAACGGCGTTCAATCACCGAAAAGTAAAGTGCTTTTAAATTAACGTGAAACGCGTATATGGGTTTTATTTTATCCATGAGCTTTACCGGAAATGCTTTCTATATTTTACAAATTTTATTTCTGTAGCTGGGTCAGGATGATTGCGTTACCAGTTATTTCTGGAATGATATTCATTCTTAGTTTGACCTATTAATGGGAGAATTGATCTGCATTTTATAAAGAATCCTGATTATAGACCGAGAGCAATTATAGTTTGTGCTAAAAGTTTGATTCCTTAAATACAAAATATGTTTAATATTAGGTTTAGGGACATTTCTTATGTACGTATCTTTACGAACACGTGTCAATTTGATGCATGAGTACATATATTTAAAGAAAACCCACTTAGAAAGCAATATAATTAAACACTACAAGTAGGAAATGAAAATATGATGCACTACCGTTCATAAGTATCCGAACACAAGCGAAATATGCATTCGCGTTGCATGAAAGTTATTCAAGTATCTGCAACAGTAAAATCGATTTTTTTTCTGCGAAGGTCAGAATACTGGAACGTTTCTCGATTGATAATTCTCGTTTGGAACTCGTATCTCGATGGAAAAGAAGCTACAGACGAACTAAACCAAAACTGTCGAGTGCGTAGCGTTATCTCCATTCTTATCTCCATTGAGGGAACCTAAACGTCTACCAACAATTTACAAACACTTGAAACATATCGAAGAACCCTCTGAATACGTTCTGCACCATAGAAATGAAGCACAGTAGAAATTAAAATTTTTTTTAGAATCGAAAGCGTTCCATTAGATTCACAAATTTGGACTTTGTACTTCTGGACATGAATTTTACTTTCACACTCTCATTGTATAATTTGTACTTAAAAATTAATTCTATTACGTTATGACACCTCAAAAAATATAATAATAATTATTACAAATGATATGATAACCCTAGATACCTTTCGTACAAAGTTCAACTATGTTTTATGTAACGAAATCAACTGTCCGGACACTTATGAACGGTAGTGTATATATTTATAGAAAACCTTGGTTACCATTTATTTCCTCCAGTAAAATCTCTTTCATTTAATATATAAATTTCCATATTTATTTCATGCATCTATCATTCTTAAAAAATATTGTTTCACTCTCAAGTAGGCTCAGCAACCTCAGAAAGAGTAAGAAAATAATTCGTTTACTCCGGCATTCAACCTGTGCTAATAATTGAATCTACCCCGATAATTTGCTCGATTTATTGAGAATCCAACGATAATTTAATCAACAGGCACAAATTGCTAATCGAATTACATTCGTGTGTGGCAACCATCCGTCCAAGGGCTGTAGTAGAGACGTCAGTTAAATGTAAATCATTTGCCTAGAATGAAAAAGCAAAGGGACGGATAAAAACGAGAGGCCCTCCTTTTTCATGATAGGACAAACATGTCAGTGGGAACAAAAAACTCGCATCTTCGTAGAAATCATATCACTTATCATGAAAAATCACCTGGACGATCCGTGTACACATATTTCATTTTACCAGCAATTCGATCGAGGTAGCGGTTCTTTCAAATATAAACGGTTCGTTCTTCGTCATTGTCAACGTTTATATAAATGTTCCGTAAATAATTTCCTTAATCCTTTGACTGCTATTCGTCACATTACCCGGGCATTCAAAAGTATTTGTCCATCGTTCAGCATATCGATGTACGTGAAAATCATTCGTCTCTTACAATAATACAGTAAAACTTCTGTTCGATGATATTTTGATATAATGGTATTAGAAATTATTATTAAACCTTTGTCGATATTTTTTATATTTAATCATCGCGTGTGACGGTTATTTTAACACGAGATAATTTAAGTATATCGATAAAAAAATAGAGGTTTGATGTGAGAGAAACTGAACGATTATACTGGCATGATGTGTTTAAGGTAATTTATTTAGAAATTTAGGATAGATTTGAAGTATTAAATATTGTTTATTTTTTTATTTATTTAAACATGTACGAAGAAGAAATCTTTTGATACGGAAAATAAAAGTGATTAATAAAATTGTAGAGAACAGTCAGATAATTTAAATGTTACGAAATATAAAAAGATTGCAGAAATCTACAAAAATTTTAGAGTAAGGTGTATCCTGAAATCCCTCTAATTTAATTCTTTGCACTCCGTTGGAGTTATAATAAATAAATATATTTTACATTTCAAAAATGTATAATTGTTTGCAAAGATACTTCAGAATTTTGTCAAAACCAAAATAGATAAATTTATAATTTATCAAAGTAAATAAATTTTATTTTCAAAAATTTAGACTACAAAATTGTAGTCGTTGATTCATCATTTAAAAAAATGAGGATGCAAAGGGTTATTCAGCAAATTTCAATAATTTTCACAAATCTGTACAAGGATTCTTTTTTTAGAAGATTCAGGCCCTCTCAAAGAAAAAGTAGACACATATCATATAATATGTAAAAGTGTAGATGGGTAAATACTTTTGAACTCACTAAGTTTTGCAATATTCGAGGATTTTACAATAAAAGTAAGTAATGACACTTTCGTGAGGCTGTTTCTAAAATATAATGATATTGCTTTCGTAGAACTTTATAATTAGATTTAATTTCAATTTTAACTTCCAACATGTGCATAAATTTACACCCGTGTCGACATATCAACATCACTGAATGCAAAATGATAGCAATTATTTTTAAATTAAGAATTAACTGTTTGAATGACTACTTTAAAGTGAACACTTTGTATAAAAGCAGGTAAGAGCGCTTTTGTAATTTCTGACAGGGGATCTTAATTAATAATTAATTTCCTTTGCCAAAGTTTAACGAAGTTTTAAAAATTTAAAACTTTTTTTTAGAAATTTTTTCATCGACAAATTTCTTGTGCAGTGAAACATCAACGTGTTATACTGTTTTAAATAATATTTTTCGTGAGAATAGATCCTTCAACTTTATTTTTGTATTTTAAGAGCGATACTTCATACAATTAATTGCTAATAAAGATTTATTTATTAATTAACGTTAGCTAAAAATTTACATGGTACACATATTTCTAAACAATTGAATTTCGTTTGCATTTATGAATAATTTATTTCTTACGAATGTAACATTCCTTGCGGGTCAATGAAGTCCTTGCGAGTATCACACAGTCAATGGATTGAGAAATTCAATGTTATTTTAGAAAATTCTAAAAACACTTTAGGTTACTACAATTATGAAACGGTACTTAATTTGGTAAATACTGTGTTTATTAAATAATATTTTGTAATTTTAACACGCTCCGTATTCATCGAAAACGATTATTGATATTAAGTTTCAAATATTGAAATATTTTATGAACCTCTTTTCAGATTATGAAAACCATGGCAACACGTTAAATTGTTAAGCTAAATATGTTTTAATTGGTATCAATATAATTATTTAAAAGTAATTGCAATTTTTAAATGTTGTAAATTATTAATATTTTATACTAATTTATATCAGTAAATTATTGAACATTTATTCGTTTCGTAAAATGGTACTTAATTAATTTTTTGAATCACTTAAAGTTTTTTTACAAACAAGTACAAATTTATAGAATAAAAATAACTTTTGACAGCGTTAAACGCAAGTTTAAATTTTTAAAGCTATCTATTATTTTATATTTATTTTCAATTATGTAATAAATTACAGTGAAAGTATAATACGCATCAAGTTAATAAAACGAGATGTGTATTTCGTTATACAGTTAATAAAATAAATATAATAGAAATGCGTGGAAAAAGGCAGCAGAATTTTGTTATATTTATTTAATTATAGAAACAAAGAGTCCTTAAATTAATAAGCTCTTAAGGTAATAAATACAAAATTCTAATAATCTAATACAAAAATTCAATAGTTCAAAAGATGAAGTATAAATTAAAGTTCTTTAACCAAGTTGAATAAGTTTACCAAGTTCGCTTTGGTTGTCATTTCATACAAAATATTTTTAGAATACATCAAACCAACTTTCAGTAATGGCGACCGAATGCGTCTGATTTTCTGTATTAAAAATTGATGGATAGAGTCACTCTACAACTTTCAAATTTTAGGTATCCACATGTTAAACTTTTCTCTAAAATCTTGTTAGCAGAATACCGCAAACAAAATTTTATTTACCACTCGAGTCTCCGCTTCTTACAATTTCAAAGAATTTCTTCACTACTTCAAAATTGTTTAAGTTACTTTCGCGTCGTTCGTGTACTCGTACCATAAGACTTACAGCACCGCATTCGAAAGCTCTGCAAACTTTACTGTCAGCCGCGGAAGTTAAGCAACTAGTTTACATTTGCAGAGAAAACATGAACGACGGTAAATTTGTAAAGTGTTACACGATATGCGGTGTAAACAGTTCTGCGTGATTGCGGACACAGATATTTCACCTGTTCATTTTTCGTTCCTAAAAAAACAAGTGAAACAAGTTGAAACGCCTCACAATATTAATGGTTGATTTAAATTGTGATTTGTCGATCGAATTCTAAATTGCTTAATCTTCAAACACAAATTTTAAATTAATAATTGTGGACAATTTTTGTGAAGAATCGAGAGATTTTTAATTTCGAGAGAATTTCGAGTGAGATTTTTTCGTAAATTGTAATGCTGAATAAATTTTTAATATCGTTTGAAATAACTCGTTTGTTATTTTCGTTTGAAAATCTTCTATTTTATTATTTCCTTTTATTTTGTAGAGTTTGTATGAAAAGGTATACAATGGACTATAATTATAAAAATATTCGACCTGCATTCGCATGAAACGCATTTAACAGACTTCATGTTTCTATTTAATATTAATAACCGTAGTATCCAGAAGGTAATTAAATTCAGTTCTTCTCAGAATAATATCGGTTCTCTCCTTTATCACAAGCTACAGAAATAATATATTGTATTCAGGTTTTATTAGATGAATATTTGAGTTATTTAATCATCTTTATTAACTTTTTCTCTGAATCCGTTCTTCATAATTTTTAATAATCAAATTCTACGTAATGTTAAAATTCAAATTTTTAATATTCAGATATATAAAAATTAAGTTCATTCTCGTGTATAAATAAAAGTAGAACGATAAATATCTTTATCCACTATTTATAATTTTTATAATTTGAAAGAAGAGATATTACAAGCAGATTATTTTTAAAAAATTTCACTCCAATCCCATCAAGTTACTCAACTGATCAAAGTATTCAAGAATCCCTCAATAAGCTTCAGATGTCAGAACAAAATCAGCAAAGGATTTAAAATATAACACAAAGATTACAAATTAAAAATTTTCGTGTAACATTTATTGCTATTATCGGCAATTATGATTTATGCATTACGGAGCCTGTTAAACTGAAAGTTTTGCTGCGAATATAGCACTCGAGAAATAAGATTTTAATAATAACGTTGTACAATGACGCACGCAGAACGAAAAGAACGATATCATCGCATTCAGTACTTAGAGTCAGATTTTTTTCTCGACGATACAAAGACGTGTACTTAATTTTGTATTTACGACCAGGTAATAAAGACGTGGGCGAATGTTTAGATGTTTAAGAGCGATAGGGAAACCGATTACTCTGAGCAGGGTCAAACGAATTTTCTCCATCGGGTTTCCCGGAACACAAAACACCCAGAATGGTGTTCGAAATTGATTGTGCACTGTATTTTTGGACGAATGTTTGTATATCGCTTAAGTACGTATTAGGGACGAGAGTGTCCGCTCGAGTCGATGTTCTTTTATCGATCCATCGCTTCGTGTATATCAATATCGATGTGGCAGCCATTCCATCGAGTCTGATGTAAATAGTATCAAATAATCGAAAGACTAAAGTGTTTACCTTAAATTTCGAATAATGCAAATTTTTGCTATTTTATACGCTTCAGGCAATGTAATAAAACGAGTCGATGTTTGTTGAACCTTGTGTGAATTTCTTTTACTTTCAGATTTCTTTCAGGTATGTTAATTGCAAGTATTGTGATATGTATATTTTAAATTGATATTAATAAGTGAACGTTGATATTGTACAATTTGTATTGTGGAGGAGGCAGGTTGAGAATATACAATACGGAACAAATTGTTAGTGATTTTTTTTTCGTTATGTAGTGTATTTATGTTTGATTTGGAAGTAATAGTTGTGTTGGAGGATTTTTGAGACTTGGGATTTGGGAATTTGGAGGTTTGAAAATTTGGAGATTTGGAAATTTGGTGATTAGAAAATTTGGAAATTTTGGAATATGGGGATTTGGGGATTTGGAGATTTGGGAATTTGGAAATTTGGGAATTTGAGGATTTGGAGATTTGAGAATTCGAGAATTTGGAAATTTGGGAATTTGGGAATTTGGAGATTTGGGAATTCGAGAATTTGGGAATTTGGGAATTTGGGAATTTGGGAATTTGCGAATTTGGGGATTTGGAGATTTGGGAATTTGGGAATTTGGGAATTTGCGAATTTGGGGATTTGGAGATTTGGGAATTCGAGAATTTGAGAATTTGGGAATTTGGGAATTTGGGAATTTGGGAATTCGAGAATTTGGGAATTTGGGAATTTGGGAATTTGAAAATTTGAGAATTTGGGAATTTGAAAATTTGGAAATTTGGTGAGTAGAAAATTTGGAAATTTTGAAATTCGGTGATTAGACATGGAAATCTTGAAATTTGGGAATTCGGGAATTAAAAAATTCAGAAATCATTCATCTCTGGAATACTGCAACAAAATTATAGAATCTAGCGTTTGATAATTTAGAAATGAGAATTCAAATATTTGATAATTTGAGTATGTGAATCCACACATTCCAACCAATCCGCGCCTGCTCTGTTTGATTTTAATCCCAGGAAGAGGGATGTTCTGTAATCGACTTGTTAGACGGATGCAGAGTCATGTTGATCCATCAGTATCAAACGTGATTACACTGGCTGGAGATTATTGTAAATCTAGTGAAGCACCTGTACACACACTGAAAAGGAAATGTATGCATATCGCGTATGCATGCTTCCTAATGTACAATATATACAATATGCATATTAAATATGGAGTGCATACAGAAAACATACAATAATTAAACCTTTTCTATTTCACATATTTCATATTTCTCATAAGGTGAAGTGGGGTAAGTTCGTAAACGGGGCAAGTGCGTCTACAGGCTACTTTTATTACAATATGAGCGAAATTTCTCCATTTAGTATGTTTGTTTCCTTATTTTGTTTCACTGAATCCCCTTTCATATTTCAGCTAAGAGTACTTGTTTGCCGTATAGAGTGCATAATGCAGCAAAAAGCATTTTATAACAGATTTGTTAATAATTCTGCTCTTGCTATTGCACATGAAATAAAGTTTCAAAGTATTTAACTTCACGTTACGCTCTTACCCCATTTTCGGGGAAAGTGCAGAGTAGTTGACATTTTACACAATTTCCTATCAAAATCAAAATGTACGAGGAAAATTAAGGTCCTAGTTAATATTAATTAAAAATAGTAGTAATTGTGCAAAGCGTTCGATATCGATAGCAGACTGAAAACACTTACGTTTAAATACCGACTTTACAAAAACCAGTCTGACCCCACTTCACCTTACTGTATTTTCACATACTATCTACATTGTAGGTAGGTGATGTAAATGACCCTGTATCTGTTATACGAAAATTAAAGTTTGATTCTACATTCCTATTTAGAAGTCTTATCTCTTTTTCTCTATTTTAAACTTGTTTTGAATTGTTTGGTATTGGAAAGTAATTGTGGTTTAATTACACACGTTTACTTGTTGGGTTTAATAGGTTTGGTTGGTGATTAGTAGGGATTTCACAAGCACCAGTATCATTAGCACGAAGGGAAAGGTGTGGGTATTTACGAGAAAGCCCAAAACTTGGTTTAGATAACACATTTTAAGCACGCGTTTTGTTCTGGAATGTTTAACCTAACAACAGTAAATCAGAAAGTTTTATTAGATCTGTAATTCGTTAAAAATAGTTGAGAACCGACTTCCTTTTCTCTAGTTTGTATATCACACTTTTACATCCACAATCGCTCTTTTTGCCCTAATCTAAACCGAAGACATCACTCTAATTTATCAGAATAGTTTAAATAAACTATAACATTGCTATCTCACAATTTTCTGATTTAGCTCAAAGAAAAATATCCTTTTATTTACCAACATACTCAAGTGAAAAAACAAGACGTTTGTTATACACTCTTCAACCCCTTGTACTATTTTGACGAGTCTGTCTCCTGACGCACTCGTACTTCGGCCGTAGTCAATTTTACTCGAATTTTTAGTAGGCTTCAATTTGGAGTTCAAGTCTAATTATAATTTGCATAGTCAACGATTGTATAATAACATATTGACATAACATTTCAAATTTTGTTGCCTGTTTTAATATTATAATTAGTCAGTTCTGACTGACGCACCTGAAAAATAAATCATAGTGCAAGGGATTAAGGACTGCTTTATTTCAAAGTATGTCACGCACCAACTCATGGATTGACATCATGCATTCATTAAAGATTACCATCAAGAACGACATATTCTTTTCCTTTAACAGTGGAAGTGTAAAAGCAAGACGTTTATCCTAAACTTTTTAAGCACAATTTCAAAATTTCTGTCCATAAGTGTACAGATACGAATTTCGATTACTCTCGATATTTCAGATAATAGAAAGCTCGAATAGTACAAAAAGAAAGTGTGTTTGCGAAATCATTTTCTTTCACGGTTAAAAATAAATTGACAATATACCTTGGCACGAAATGGAAACAGCCATTGGCTGTCTACGATACTCTTAAGGGACGCATTATTTCTTTAAAGAATCGATATTTAAAATCAATTCCGCCATCCAGTATAAGGTTCAAAGCATTTGGGATAATAGGAAATCTTGGTTAAACGAGACTATAATAGAGACTCCTTTGTGCTACATTATTTCAAGGGATCGCCTTGATACTTATCTTATCCCTAAACCTTGCATTCATTTCTAAAATTTATTCGGTGGCATTCGCCTTGGGGTATGCTACTAAAGGAAAATAATCCAGGAATATTTATTTGTCCTTGTTTAATATAAAAAGGAAAGAAAATAACATCTAAATTGTGTCAAGAAGAAATCTTCCGTTTATTGAACGAGCACCAAAAAATTGTCTTATTTTTGATTAGTCATTACTTCATTCTAATTTTATACAACCTCGTTCAGTTGTTGCACTTTAATTATTACCTAACATCGTACGGTTTCATAGTGCAAAGTCTGATTAAAGAATAGTTAAAAATTCATGTACAATTTAACTTAAAGTTAAATTTCATGTACACTTAACCCACTTCTTCGTTAAATCAGTTCATTAATCATTTCTGTCATGTCGAGGTAAATAAAGAAGCTTGAAATGTTAGACGCTGTTAGCACTTCTTGTAGATTATAATTAAAATTAAATTTAAAATTCGTAGTAAAAATACGAAACAGTTCGTCATATTTGAACTGTTGGCTGCATCACGAATGTGGTACGATGTTAACCCCTTAACCTATGATCTTTTCGGTAATTGCGTCAGTTAGAATTTTAAGAAAAATAATAAAAGTCGAAATATTAGGTGTATTTTAGATTTAGAGATTAATTATGCAAATCGGTATTGAATTAAAAAATCCTTGTGCAAAGAGGTTTTATGTTTGTTATATTTGAACTGTAGCTCAGAAATCTATGTTATAAAGCAAGAGGTTAAAGGTAGCGACTGTACTTGTCGAACACTCAGAAATAGCTGTTAATTTATTTGAATTCTATTTTAATTTTGATGTCTATTTGAATTTTTTAATATTTGGTAATAAACGATGCTAGTATGCAAGCCAGTATATCACGAGGCATTTACTGAGGTAAGAACATAAAATAGCAAGCAAGATTATTGCATAATTTTTAGTGAAAAAAGCAGAAATTTAGTGCATCAATTTTTAAAGTATATTATTGTATTTTAACTAGTAGAATTAAAAATTGAAATAAGAATGAGATCTTGCACAACAATGGAAGGTGTCATGAAATGACATTGTAAGATTAGGATTTAAATAGGAATTGGGAGACAGCAGGATATACATGGAACAGAACCATTATACGAGATGATTGATGAATAGCGAAATAGTGTAGGAGAACGAGGTTACAAGTCATTTGTAATGGCATTAATGACAATCTTCAAGCCCGTTTCCCATTTGAACTCTTTTAAAATCTTGTGAAATTTAAAGTAAGAAAAATCTATGTGGGACATTTCCCCTGATCTCCTCATTTCTCTACTTTTATTTCAGACATTTGACCAGAATCTTTATTGACATCTTTAGTTTCTTTGGCAGCAGCTGTGACGGGAGTTTTCTGCAATTCAGTTCAAAATTTAGTAAACGACAGTTGCTTCAGTTATCTACATAATTTCTACTTCATTCGACTCAATATAACTTAAATTATTCAATGAAGATTCAACTGGATCCGAGAAATTTCAAAATTATTTTGTTTGAAGTCTTTAAATCGTATTATTTTATTTAAAGTCTTCAAGTTATATCATTTTATTTAAATTCTTTAAATTATATTATTTTAATTAAATTCTTTAACTTATATTATTTTATTTAAAGTCTTCAAATTATATCATTTTACTTAAACTCTTTATATTATATCACTTTATTTAAATTCTTTAAGTTATATCATTTTATTTAAATTCTTTAAGTTCTACTATTTTATTTAAAGTCTTCAAGTTATACTATAAATAAAAAGTTCAGCTTAAACTATACGTGGAAAGACTGGGGTATGTTGCGAGCAATCGTTCGAGTCTATTTCAAATTTCGCGGGTAAATGGAAGAACTCGATTCATACTGGCAGCTCATATATTTTTAATTTTTTATAATGACATAAAGAAAAGTAAGTATGATTTGTTTCTTATAAATACTATTTATACCTTCTTTCAGTAAAAATTTAATATAATTCAAAAGAAGTCTCCGCCAGCAAATTAAGTACGTAATTTTTTAACCAAAAAAAGTTTAAAGTATACAACTTATTAAAAAATATTATTCGTCAAACTCGTATTGTATGGAGTGGCTGATCGCAAGTATATACTCAAAATTGCATGCACGTTATCGAAGAACATTGTTATCAAACAAAACTGTATAATTGATATCGTCAATGATTATTTTTGTAACGCTTTGCGATGGTTCTTACGACCAAGAAAATTTGCCAATCAATTGCCAAACTCAAATAGATTATTCTAGAGCTGTAAGACGTGTATATTGACATTTCGGATCTTTTCTGGTATAAGATGTACATACACTGTACTGAATACTATAAGAACATAGTTGTAGACGTATCTTTAGAAAATAAGCGAAATAGTTGTTATTCAACGGATCGATAAGGGAGAGCAAACATTGACCGAACAATTGCAGTTTCCAATCCATCGAACTTCTTTGCTATATACTATGCTGTACGTGTATGCGTGTGAATGTATCGATGTTTCTCGTATTGCTGAATAATCATGAATCCATGTTTATTTACAAACTGTACTTATTCTCTTGCTGTATTCGTCGAAAAATTATTCGGCAAACCTTTCGTTCGGACTCAATAAAAATATAATTTCGCAAAAAATTCTCGTACGACTTGTCAGAATATATTCGACAAATTAGTCATGTTAAATGTTATTTATGGGATGCTGTGAATATTAATATGCGAATATTGATGCATTGAATTTGGGGGTAATTTCGCGTAAGTTGCACGACTTCGAATTTAATCTTTTTATACGACGAATATTATAGTTAATGAAATGTCAATTAAGTAATTTTATCGGACTTTGTGTTATTGACACTTTATGTGGTTACTGGAGATTTCTATGGCTTTTCGATCCTTTTTGTAATTTTAAAAAATTACTATTCAAATATATTTAAATACTTGCATTTTTTAACATGGTGACAATACAAATTTTTATGTGTAGTGTTCTTAACACAGGTATTTAAATTATTTTTATTGGTATTAAATATAATAATCACATTTTTAATTTATTCTTTTTCCTCTATGGTAATATCTTCTCTATTGATTCAACGTTTAATCCAAATTCTTTACTGTGGGAATTTGGCAATCTTTTAATGACCACGTTTTGTATAAACCAAACTATATTTATTTGTTATAATAAATGCACAAAACCTTTTTACATTATTCCAACGCTCTACATTGCACGCACACATTTTTTTTTTTTTTCTCTCCCCCCGATTCTCACTTTTTTTCCATGATCCAGTCTTACCAAAACCCACACTCATACCAACCTTCTCACTCATACCAACTTACTCATTCATACCAACTCGCGCACTTAAAAAACAAACCTCACACTCTCCCCCCTTGGTTTTTTAATCTCTACCGCTCATAAAGTTCTTTATGTTTTTAAACAAAGATGGTCCACTCAGTGGTTTAGTAAGACAATCTGCTGTCATAATTTCTTTAGGTACATGTAACACCTTAATTTTATAACTTTTTACCATTTCTCTAATAAAGTAACACTTTCTATTCAATAACTTTGTTTTTGTTTTAAAGTTTCCTCCATTGGCAAGTTTCACTGCATTCAAATTGTCACATTTCAACTCCGCATTCTTTTCGTTTGACACTCCTATTTCTTCTACAAGGTCACTTGTCCACATGATTTCCTTCAACCCTTCCAACATTGCATCCAACTCACTCTCCGTTGAAGATAAAGCGACTGTTGACTGCTTTTTGCTTCTCCAGTGTATGAGGTCGTCATTTCTATAAATCAGCACGCCGCTGAAGGATTTTGCGTCTCGTGTGCTGTCCCAAGAAGCATCAGATTCGCACCTAATTCCTCTTTTATGGCTTATTCTTCCATATTCAATGCCATAATTAATTGTCTTTTTCAGGTATTGCAATACTCTCTTCAATGCATTCATGTGTATATTTTTGGGGCATTTACTAAATTGTGATAAACAACTCAATGCGAATGATATATCAGGCCTTGTCGATACGCTTAAATACATTAATCGCCCTAATAACTCCTGGTATCTTGTTACACTACATTCCTTACTTCCTTCATCTTCACTCAATTTTTGATTGATATCCATAGGCGAATTTACTTCATTAGCCTCCTTCATTCCATACTGTTTCAGTAAATTATCAATATAATTTTTTTGATGGATGAATATTCTTCCTCTTTCTTGATTTAATTGTATCCCTAATATTTGTTTTGCTTCTCCAGTATCCTTTAAATCTATATATTTCTTTATTTCCTTCATATATTTTTCCTCAAATTCATCTCCACTACTCACTAATGGTATGTCATCCACGTGAACTCCACAATACAAAAAATTGTTCCCCTCTACAACATAAAACAAACATGGATCATGAGTACACTGTTTCAATCCTACCTTCAATAAAACGTCAGTCAGATATGTATTCCAGCAACGACTAGCCTGCTTCAGTCCATAAATACTTTTCTTGAGTTTGCAGACTTTCTCAGTTTTGTTTTCAAATCCATCAGGCATCTCCATGTACATTTCTTCATCCAAAGATCCATGTAAAAAGGCAGTTTTTGCATCATAAATTTTTAATTTTTTTCCTTTTTCCGCACATATGCTAATTAATAATCTAATCGTTTCCATCCTGACTGTTGGAGCGAAGGTTTCTTCGTAATCATAGCCCGGACGTTGCCCACAGCCCATTGCGACTAATCTCGCCTTGAATTTTCTTTCAAGCGTAATCGGGTCTTCCTTTATAGAAAATATCCACTTATTCTTTATCACGCGTTTTTCTCTAGGTCGATCAACCAAATCCCATACCTTATGATGTTGCATTGATTTCATTTCTTCACTCATAGCTTTTCTCCACTCTTCCCACTCGTGTGATTGCCTTGCTTCTCTAACTGAATTTGGTATTTTAATATCAACTGTTTTCATAGCCCTCTGATTCTTTATTCTTTCTGATCTTCTAATATTCCTTTCTTCATCCCTCCTTCTCACCTTTTCTTGTTCAATATTTCTTCGAACCTGCATGACTTCTTTTGTCACATTTTTTGGTCTTCCTCTCTTCTTTATTTCCGTTGATGCTTCAGGTACAATTACACTCTCTTCATTAACTTCAATGTTCCCCTCTTCATCATTAACTTCATGTGTGTCACTTTCATTTTCCAGAAATTCTATTCTCGCATCTTCATAATAGCTGTCTTCCTCTTCATGCTGTTCATTCATTTCTTCTTCTTCATTCTGATACATTTCACCATCAGATTCAGAATCTTCCGCATCATCATTGGAATTTAATCCTAATACAATTAATCCACTATTACCATTATATTCATCATTTCTCTTATTATTGTACAATAATTCTGACCCATTTTTGTTTTCTTCGAATTTTACGTCACAATCACATCTGATTTTATCTGCTTCTGGGATGTATATTCGGTAGGTATTATTTGCACCATATCCCACGAAAATTCCTTTTACAGTTTTTGACTCAAACTTTTGTCTTGTTCCACCTTTATTCAACAGATATGCTAAGCATCCAAATCTTCTCAGATGTTGCACATTTGGCTTTTTATTATACCATATCTCGTATGGAGTTTTATCATGCACTTTTGATTTTACCCTATTTCTTATATATACAGCAGTACACACTGCCTCTCCCCAGAACGTTAAAGGTAGATGTGAGTCAGACAATATTGTTCTGGTAGTTTCTATTATTGTTTTATTTGCTCTTTCTGCTGTCCCGTTACACTGTGGAGTCATGGGAGGACTTAGCTCATGTTTAATTCCCTTTTGCTGAAACCAGTATTTTAAATCTCTTCCGATAAACTCTCCACCATTGTCTGATCTTATTCTCTTCAATTTTTGTTCAGTCTGATTCTCATACAGTATAATTAATTTTTTAATTTCTTCAGCAGCTTCACTTTTTTCTTGCAGTAATTGTACAAATATCATTCTGGAATAATCATCGACCACTGTCATAATATAATTTTTTCTTCCATGCGATGATGGCTTTACAGGTCCTATTAAATCTATATGCCACAGTTGCATAATGTTATTTGTCTGTCTTCCTTCTAATCTTCCATGATGCTTTCTACAAGTCTTCCCTTCAATACATGGTTCACATTCCATCCTTACCTTATTTGTCATTCCCATTACTAGATTCTTTTTCTTCATTTCTTCCACCACTTTTTTATTTGCATGACCTAACCTCTTGTGCCAAAGATCATCCACTGAAATCGCCACTGCCTCCTCTTTCTCAATGAATGTTCTTACATAATATGCATTATTCACTCTAACTGCTGTCATTTCTACCTTATTGGGGTCTTTATATACCACAGCTCCAAATTTATTAAATGTTACATTATAATCATGGTCTGTTATCTTAGCTACAGAAAGCAAATTAGTGTTCAAATCAGGGACACATAACACTTTCTCAAGTCTCACCCTTTTTTCACTTGAAGACTGTCTTAATACTATTTCGCCAACACTCTCAGAAGTTAATTTTTTTCCTTCCTTATCTGCTAGTGCAATTTCTCTCTTTTCATTAAACAGTTTATTACATATTAGTTTGTCATGAGTCATATGACTCGTGGAACCAGAATCCAATAACCAAATACAACAATTATCATTTGCACCCACCTTAAGTTTGTTTTCACTTGCCTCATGAGTTGCTTCTGTTTGTGAGACGTCATTAGCTCTTAGCACAGCTTCGTCTGCAGTTCGCAATGAAATTTCCTCCCTTGCATGAGTCTGTCTGCTTGATCTTCCTCTAAATCCTCTTTGGAAATTTCCTCTACGTCCTCTTCCTATAAACGTTCCACCTCTTTTTGGTTCTCTACAGTTTGCAGCCACATGATTAAAACCTTGACAATTAAAACAGCGTTTATTTCTGTAACATTCACTGGACACGTGCCCTGTCAACCCACAATTAAAACAATGGATATTATTTTTGGACCCATCTCTTACTTTCCTCACTGATTCCTGATCTCTGTGGAATCTTTCTTCTTTTCTCGATTCCTTTCTAATTTCCTCCTGTTTGAGAGCAAAACGTATATCATTAATCGTTACATTCTTTTGTATTTCTAAAACCCTCACATTTGAATCATATTCTTGTCTGAGCCCTCTTAAGATATACATTTTTAATTCAAACTCTTCTATGTTCTTTCCCAATTGTACACACTGGTTCTTTAGTGCTTCTGCCCTATTTATATAAGCATCAATACCTTCGTCCCTTTTCATTTTTAAATTTGTTAATTCGTTTAACAATCTCGCTTTTAATTCCTCCGTTTCAGCGGCCATGTTTCTCTTTATCAAAGCCCATAGTCTATCAGCGTTTTTTTCACTACTATATTTTAATAATTGAGCCTTACCCATTGTGTTTATCATTATTGTCCTGGCTGCGTAATTATTGTCATCCCACTCGTTCCATTGTTTCAATTTTCCTTCATAGTCTTCTTCACCTTCCTCAGGTTTTTCTATCTGTTTGACCCCTATTACTTTTTTCCACAATTTTTTTGAACGCAAAATACCTTCTACTCTTTCGCTCCATAAAAAATAATTAGTATCATCAAGTGGTTCAATACTAGCGATATTCCACGTGTCCGACATGATTTCTTTTTCTTACGCTTTCCTTCCGATTTCTTATTTTTACTTCGCACTTCCTTTAAACCACAGCGTTCTGCTACCAACTTGTGGGAATTTGGCAATCTTTTAATGACCACGTTTTGTATAAACCAAACTATATTTATTTGTTATAATAAATGCACAAAACCTTTTTACATTATTCCAACGCTCTACATTGCACGCACACATTTTTTTTTTTTTTCTCTCCCCCCGATTCTCACTTTTTTTCCATGATCCAGTCTTACCAAAACCCACACTCATACCAACCTTCTCACTCATACCAACTTACTCATTCATACCAACTCGCGCACTTAAAAAACAAACCTCACATTTACAACATCATGTCATCTATAACTTTATTTCGATCAGATTCATTCGGTTTTACAAATTGACAAAAATCCTACAAACATCTTATAGAGAAACACATTCAAAATATCATTTTGAAAACAAAGTTTATGGAGCAAAAATGTCACCCAACATTTATATATTTATTTAAAGCACTTTTTTACGTAATGCACAAGTAATCGAATGGCTTGCCTGTGTAAGTGTGCTTTTGCAAACATTATACTAATGTGTGTACAAGTAACACAGTGAGTGAAGAATAATGGTTAAAATAATAAGACATTTATGTTCCTTTACGAATGCAGTTTCATTAACAAATTCATTTCAGCAAATATCAAAATCTTGGGTAAATTTCCTGCAAAGTGTTACTTTTGCAATTAACATGTGACAATTGTTTATTTCAAAATAAAAAACGCATGGTCTATACATTGTATTCTAAACTATACTAAAATCGAGCAATTTATCGTTACGAAATAAATACACCAAGGATTAATAATTGTAAAAGGATGATTAATATTGTCTACGCAACAATTACTGAACTTGTTATACAGGATGTCTCACAACTCGTGTAGCTCCTGGAAAGGGGTGGTAGAGGACGCGATTCTAAGAAAGATTTCCCTTTGCAAAAATGAGGTGTAAAGCTTCGTTTTTGAGTTATTAAAGAAAAACACGGACCAATCAGAGCGCGAGGTTTCGGCGCCAATCGCGGCGCGCAGTCGCGAGAGCGACGCCTTCGCGCATAATGGCCGACTGGGCGTAATCCTCGCGCTCTGATTGGTCCGTGTTTTCGCTTAATAATTCAAAAACGAAGCTTTACACCCCATTTTCGCAAAGGAAAATCTTATTCAGAATTACGTCCTCTACCACCCCGTTTCGGGAGTTACACGAGTTGTGAGACACCCTGTATATGACATCTATGAAACTTGCAGGGTTCATTTGAAATTCGAACGATAATGTCTTTCTACCCCGGACTTCATTATCCATTGACGAATTTTAAAACTGATTTTGACGAATTTTGTAACTTTTTAGTGCCAGCTAAAATATGCACAATTTTCATACATGTAATATAGGTTAACTTTTGTATAAAAATCGATCGTTTGTAAAATTGAATACAGGATTGTTTCTCTTTTTGTCATTAGTATTATTAATATAATGACATGTTATTCTGTGATAAACCGTGAAGCACGAGTGAATTTCAATGGACAGATTGAAGTCAGTTTCTTCTAACTGATTGATTTCCCAAGAATCAATTCGTGCCAATTACTTTTAGTCCACCAATTAAACACAAATATCGAAAATACAGGATACCGTCGTATGAGAGATTAATTATAAGAAACAAATGCGGTTTTGTAGATAGTACATCAAGAATGGAAAGACAACTTTTATATTTTTTAAATACCGTGCGCAAATTGTAGACGTTTGCTTTGATCAAAATGTGCTTGATTGTCGCCTGCGTTAAAAAGTGGAACGTTCTGTAAAAACTTTATAGATACAAGCATTGAAGTATTAATTATTCAATACGTTTAATCGCGTTAATTATTTAATATGTTTAATCGTATTAATTAGTTAATTATTAACTAGTTAAGAAACTTTAAACTGGATACCAATGATGACAATGTTGGATCTGAATTAGTTTAGCTCATTTGTTTCAATAAAATAATGTTATGTATTTTATTGGAAAAATGTTCGTGCAACTTTCCAAATTGCTAGAGAAGCTACCGATGTCAATCAATGAGCTGGCACGTGAAGAGACACAGAAGAGCTATGGCTCTAATTGGTCAGAATAGAAAAATAGACGCCTCACACGTATTTTCAGCGGTATTCAACGGTCACGCTTACATTAACACGTTGACTGCTACATAAAAGCATTTGAAAATAATATTAGATGTTATTTTTTCTAACAAATCTTACCAAATATTCTCACAATATTAAATATAACTGTGTCACATAACAGTTATATTTATTATTCATTACTTATTCAAATAGCTGATACAAACATTTCCAATTCGGTTAGTGGACAAATTCTTAATAATACAGATGACACATTCGTATGGAAGATTAAGAGTCATATCTGAATAATATGGCAGTCAAAATGTTAAGCAAAAAGCAATGACAGTCGCCAAATATCTTGAGAGTGAGAGATAGTCTAAATTACATGATACAGTAATTATTCTTATTTGCCAAAAAAGTGACTTATCGTTTGACATCTGCCATCTTGGAATCGTCGATATATCCTTTCTTTCAAAATAACTCAAATTAATTTTGAATTTGGAAACTTGGAAACCCAAGTGATACTGAAAGTAACAGTGAATACGAAAAAATTCTGTTGCACGATTTGAAAAGGAAACAAACCTAAAATTAATGAATGTCACAAGAATTCCAGTCTTAAAGTTAGACATCGAATATTAATTAAATACAGCGGACTTCCATCAAGCATATTCTGTTATATACAATTTTTTATTCGCAACAGTAATGTTAAGATTTGTGTGCGTCAGTGAAGTCATGTGTATCACGTAACTCTATAATTCTTTTTTTGTAAATATACAATTTTGTATCAGCTGCATGGACAACCGATTGGGATGGTTTTATGAATCAGTTTGTAGTATTTTCGTGAAACCATCCTGTTGGCGTAACGCTACTAATAAAACATAGTCTGTATTCGAAAACATGTACAGTGAAGGACACAGGTTGTCTCTGAAAAAAAGAAGCAAAAAGACATATGCGTGTATAATAAATATGGTTCTTCCAATAAAAGAGTGTCTGCTTTACCTTCCTCTTTTAAGCACTCAATTAATTTAAAATAGTAAACTAAATTAATTTAAGTAAACTACTTGATTTATAATATTCGCACAAACTATTTTTGTTAGGTACTCAGCATTAATTTCATTCTTCCTTTAATCTCTGCTTCAACTTTTGATATTATTGCAGCTCTTCTAATTAATTAAAATTGAACCTTGTTGTATTTAAAATATATCATTTATCAAATATCAAGCTATGGAAATAAAATTTATTGTTAACTAGACACGGGTCTGTAATGTAATATCTGACCATGGCGTTCTTTTACATGAAAAATTATAGTAAAATATTTTCTCTTCAACAAATATTAAAATAACTGCAATATCTCGTTCCAGAAACTTTATAAAATATTTCAATTTTAAACGATACTAAAAAATAACGTCTAACTTTTTGTTGCTACCGTGGTAAAATAATATGAAGTTCGCAATATTCAGCCATTAAATTTAAAGACCTTTTACTAAAAAACATAGAAGTTGCGTATCTATAAAAGAAAATTAATTAGACGCAAAACACTTTCTTTTCAGTAATTCTCTCTTTTACTATACAAACAGTTCTACAATAAATATTAATAGCTTTAAAAATATCTTTATTAATTGATTTTCGGCAGGATGAAACGCTCGTTATCACAGAGTAGAGCTAGCAATTTTTGTATTTGCGTCATTGTACGCCCATGCAAACGCTCTCGCTGGAAAATGGAAGAGTCACTCAAAAAGGAGAGAAGATTTATAGCAATAGACCAATCGCGATAATAGTTGATTACTTTTGTGATCCTTAAATTGAATACTCGAAATTAGACAATTTCTGGGGCGATCCTGCGGCTTGAGATGAAGCGGTTGTTGACGAAGACAAATTAGTTGTTCTCGAGTTCAATGGCACCTTCGGAGGTAACGAGCTCATTTTGTTACGGCTTTTTATATTCGGTTCGGTCAGCGAATTTCCACTGTCTGGACGACCTGCACATCGTTAGTAAAAACATCCAGCAAATTTTGCTCCGTTTGTTGCTATCGTTTCATGAATACTGGCCAAAGGGGGTGTAACCACTTTTTTGTATAAAATGGACATCAAAAGTTTTGACGTAAATCGGAATTTTTTGAAATAACGAATGAAAGGTAAGCGAAAAATATTTTGATGAATAAAATTCGTGATTCGGTGCTTCGTCAACAATTCATACCAAAAAAGCAGGGAATACAAAGTTGGTTAACATTGGTTAACCATTTTGTACATATTTGAAAAATCGAAACGTATGAAGCGTGACTGAAAGTGTGTAGGAACGTAGTTCGTATACAACGTGGGTTGCGAAAACACGTATGGAATTTGACATTACATTAAATTTTTAATATTCATATTGTTAATTTCGAAGTGATAAGTCTTTGTATTTGCAAGTTTTCAATTTTCCAATTTTTCAATTTTTCTATTGTATAATTTTTCAAATTTTCCAATTTTTACATTTTTAAATTTACAGATTTTTCAATTCCTGAATTTATAATTTTTGAAAGAATTTAATTTTATTATGGAACAGTTAAGTTTGCAAGTTTATAAGTTTCCTAATTTTTGTATTCTCAAATTTAAAAGAAAAAAGTTATATTTGTAAATAAGTTACATTCGTCCTAAATCGTCAAATCCCTAAATTCCCATACCCATCGTCTCCAAATCCCCAGGTTTCCAAATTCTAAAGTATTTTCCTTCCAAATTCTAAATTCTAAATTATTTAAATTCCAAATCATAATTCTAAGTTATTTAAATTCCAAATTCTAAATTAATTTATTCCTAAACTCAACTATCTTCAGTCTAGTATATCTCCAAATTCTTAAATCACCCCCAACATTTTAAGTTCTCAAAAATCCCTGAAAAACGATATGGTTCTGTATAAGCGTTTCATTTCCCTTAGGAAGTCTAATTTGTTCCCGATTGCACAACAAAATATCATATTAAAGTGTAGTAGATTTATATCTATATTAACAGGGATGTTCTTTGAGAAATAACAAAGTAAACGGATGATACCGTCACACAGTGTTTACAGAGGATGTACCTACAGATGTCAATCCACGTGTTGGCGCGTGAGATCGAACCAAAGTAAAAGAAGCTCTATCCCCACCGTGAACACTTCCAGCGTTACATTTCGGCAAATAATAATAATGACAATAATAACTGCATCACGCAATTCGCACTATCTCGAGACGTTTGCCTGTCTTTGTTTTTGGTTTAATTGATGCGCGACCACGAAAATCAATATACCACCGAAAATACGTATGAGGTGTCCGTTTTTCTATTCTGACCAATTTGATCCGCAGCTCTTCTAAACATCTGGGTCATCCTCTTCACGCGCCAACTCGTGGGTTGACATCCGTACTGTCCCAGCGCGTTTCACAAAATTCCCCAAAGTGATTTATTTATAACTGTTTCGATACGTATGTCAGAAAATAAAAGGAATATTTGTATCATATTTCCTCCGTTTTTTGCGTGAAAAACTTCGGCAAATATGAAAAGTAACCGAACACTTCGCTATAATTTTTCCTAATTTTTGAAGGGGGAAAGTTGGTAACAGTATATGAGACACCACACGAAACAGCTTGCGTGGTATTATTTTCGTAAACAGAGTGAGCAACGCAATTTCCAGAAAATCTATCCTTTATTTAGAGGGAAAGAAAAAAGAAAACCAGGGACAGCGTTCAATGGTATAACAAGATCTTTCTGCTTCTCTGATTTCCTCTGTCACGAAGATGACACGTTCACGGAATAAAAGGTTGCGAACCGTTTTGTCATCCAAGATATCAATTCTGCGGAGTATTCTGGGTATACGGTGACAAAAATAGAACGACAAAATAACGGTATAGCAAGTGACTCGCTAGAATATCATTTTGTGAATAAAATTAAATCAAATCTACATAACGATGAATAATTAATTAAAATGTCAAAAGAAACAGAATCAACGATCTTCCCAAATAAATTTATTTATTTTGTTAAATTTTATTAAAAGTCCATTAATCGTGTGCGTCAGAATACAGTTTTGACGAAACAAAATACAATTTACGATGAATGATCAAGGTTTGAAATAATTTTAGCGAGGGTTTTAAAGTAATAAGGTAAATAATGTATTCCAGTTTCGATGCATCAAAATTGTTCATTTTCATCCCATATGCAAATAGGTGATTCAGACCGAAAACGGAAAATTGGATTTTATAATGCAAGAGTCAGTAAGCTGGAACATCGAAGCCTTCGTCGTGTACACACAATAGAAGATATATTTTAGCCATCATAATAGTTGAGATTCAATTGAAAATGATTGGCTCATATGGAGACGAAACGTTAAGAACGTAAAGTGCACAGAAAGAATTGCATGCATAATGGCAATGCGTCGATAGGATTATTCCTACATTTGTATAAATTCTATAGACTAAATCAACAAGAATTTATGACATATTATTGAAAGGTTCACATATATTCTATAATGTGAAAAAGTATTCGAAATTTATATTACAACAACAAAGTACAAATAATTTATAGTACAACAGAGATATAAAACTGACATTTGTAATTTATAATTATACTGATTACCTATTGATTATTCTAGTGTTACAGAAATTTCAACACGATTGGTGCTCTAGTTCCTCCAATCTTAAATTTATGAAGGAAGACTGATTTTGCATATAGTCGTTGACACACTTCTCGCTTTATCCTAAAATTTAAGGGTCCTACATGATACGATGTTCGATAAGGCAAACATTTTTAGATTTGAAAGAAAATCTGTATCGCAAACTTTCACAAGTATCTCTTGAGAAAAATTTTCATATTTTATGGCCTGATTTTATGTAAGATTTTCTCTTTTTGAGTTAATGGAGCCAGGAGCTGTGTATTCTTTAAGGAGCATGGTTAACGATCAGGGTAACTAAATTGGAAGAGCAGTAGCCTGGCAAGCGGAAGATCCGGTTTCGAATCCCGGTTCAGCAATCCAATCAACCAAATATCTTTTTTCGTACAGTAAATCGAGAAAAATGTGCGCAATAAAAATTCTGGAAAATCTATATTGACTCTAGTTATATCATGAGTTCATACATATATAATTATTTGCAACGTATTCAAAATTGATATTGGCATCGATTGGGGATTTGGGGAATTTTGGATTCGGGGAATTTGGGATTTGGGGAATTTGGGATCTGGGAAATTTGTAATTTGGGATTCGCGGAATTTGGAAAATTTGGAATTTGAAAGATTTAGAATTTGAGAATGTGGGAATTTTTAAATTTAGAAATTTGGAGATTTGGAAATTTGGAAACTTGGAAATTTGGAAATTTGGAAATTTGGAAATTTGGAAATTTGGAAATTTGGAAATTTAGAAATTTGGTTAATATGGGAATTTAAAAATTTGGAAATTTGGAAATTTGTTAATACAGGAATTTAGAAATTCGTCAACTTCAAAATTCGAAAATTCAGGAATACAAAAATTCGGAACATTTGTAGACCCCCGAAAAATTGACAAACATATATACATAAATCGACTTTACATTATAAAATTCAAATCCGTTAGAAAGATAAACCATCTGTCTTCCATAAAAAGGTTATTAATACATATATTGATATGCACATACAAGGTATCGTAAAAATACCAAGCATTTTTTTACTTTCCTCTTAACTGATTCAGCATCCTCGAGAAAATCCCACGTGTGTTATCTTCTGTGGCTTTCTTCTCGTTGTCGTTGTCATTATGGGGATGTCGGCGCAAAATACGGCTCAGAGATCCGGCGCGAGGATGAAACAGTTTTTTCGGTGAACCATCTTTATCCACTAGCTTGAACATTCTACCCAACGAATTACTCTTCTCTTTCTGCGAGACTTCGTCACAGCTCTCCGCTGATTTCATCGTACTCTGTCAAATATAATTTATCTTTACAGAAGCAACCCAGGTAAATGGATTAGTCATCCACTCTCGACTGATAACGAGTTTGTACCATAACATTTTAACGTTATTTCTATTTTATTTAATAATTCGGTTTTATTTTATAGCGTATACTTCCGTTTTACTATATAGAGAACAAAATTTCTTTTTATTATATAATACCTATTAGCACCTTAAATATCTTCGAATCTATAAGGTTCAGAGAAAAATTAATGTAACCAAAATTGTACGGTACGAAGGTGTCTATTATGCAGCGATAATTTTTGTCCAGGAGGAGGCGTTTCAGAGATATGAAGTCATCTTCGTTTTTTCAAATGGAACGGTTTTTTGCTTACATTCTGATAGAGTATTTCATGGCGAATACAATGATCTATTGGGAAGATCATTCATGGTCTGAGTTAAGCCAATTGTGATGGAAAATAATTTACTTTCAGGAAATGGTCGAATCCTTGCCGTCTCCGGTTGCTGATATTACTTCATCTCTGCCTCGAAATCTCTTGTTATGGGTTGTTGAATAGAAATAAGCATTGAATTATGCTGGATAATTCATCTGCACATACTATGATTAGTCGTTTACGAAAATTTCTGCGAAGTGAATCTCAAGTTTCTGAAATACGTTATCCAATATCGGAAAGAGTAGATATGGTTTTTGTTTCTGGGGAACGTCGTCAAATTGTAAGAGATGCAGTCCATTCGTATGCTGAACATATGCAGTCGTGTATTACTTTTAGATAAGTAAATCAACGGTGCTTGACTTTTTCATAAAAGTAAATTATTTTTCATCACAATTGGCTTAACCCAGACCAATAACCTTCTTAATATATCAGTCTAATCGCCTTGAAATATACTATCAGAATATAAGTAATAAACATATTGTTGCATTTTAAAAAACAGGAATCTTCATATTTTTGAAAAGTCCACTTGGACGAAAATTATAACTATGTGATAGACTCTTTCCTACTGTACAATTTTCATTCTACTAATTTTTCTCTGAGCCTTATAGTCTCGAAGATATTGAAAGTTATTGCAATAGCAGTTACTATTCCACCCTGTGTATTTGAATTATTTTTTGGGAACAATTAAATGATAGACGATTATATTAACTTTAAAATAGCATAGGTGAATTGGTTTTAACAACTCTATAAGTTGATAGAAATTTGATATTCAATGCTAATGTTATAAGCAAATAGTCTTTCCTTGGGATTTTAGTTAACCTATTCGAGGAGCCAATGTTATATATTCTTCAGAGCAAGCAGAGTTTCCGTAAAGTATCTAAACATTTATCTACTCTAAACTCCTGTCAACTTCGCTCTCTAGAAACTTTGCACTTTCACGCGTGACACGAAATGCTATCATTTTATAAAAGTATTGCAGGAAGACGTTTATGTTGGATCCACTTAAAAGTTAAAATTTGTCAAAAATAACTTTATGTATATTTCATTGATATTTAAAGTACGACAATGTTAATCATTTGCAAATATTATTCTTTCTTTATTAAAATTAATAAACCATTCCAATTGCAGCATAATATTACCCATTACCAAATACTCGATTTTTAGTTCATTATATTAAAAAATGTCTGTATTAACTTGTTCTTTCTAAATTTTTACTCATACGAGCTTTTATTTAAAATATAAACTTGCATATGACAGCTTGTCATCTTGTAGTATAACAGCTTGTTATTCTGAAAAATAATTGGGTTGTGTAAAAGAAGGAAGGCATAGTAATAAGCAATAGATTAATTGGTGTACTGCTTCTGTTAACACGAGAAACGTCAATCAAGTCAATATGCAGCAACGTCAAATACAATATACAGCGGAAATGCGAAGTAAAATTACGTGATGGAAGACGCCATGCATTTTGAACATGTAATTAAGTAAAGTGTACTTTCACATGCAAGTATCGCCAAAATTAATCAACTTTGCAATAATTAATCACAATACAAGTGTTGTAATAATGCAGTGATTAACTGTAATAGTCAATATTGTTATAAAAATTATTCATCAAGTATATGTTCCAATATTTGCAATAGCAAGGATTTTTTTAATAGCAATAAAAAATATTTGTTACTGTCAAACAAAAATTTTGATCTCGATATTTTATGACTTCTACATTTCCCGAATACGGTGTGACCTGTTTCAATCCATAAATTATTTCCCGGAATATTCGTTACTCTACAAAATTGCTCAAACGATACTTATTCTGTATCGAAGAAGCAGTAATTTATTATAATTAATCCGTTTGTACGCGAACACATGAAGGATTTATTAAAGTTATGAATATTCGGGTAACAAATATTTTGATAATCAAGATAATTGCGTTTATAAAGTAACATTATTTTGTGCATAATGGAGACCAGCATGCAGTACGTTTATGCAATTTAACATTTCTAATTTCTTTTATTTTAGGTTGATTATTTGATGTGATGTACTCTAATAGATTGAGTATCGTAACTAAAAATATTAATATTGAACATACTATTAATGTGCACTTTATTTGAAATTAAAAATGAAATTGAAAAATAAATGAATATATTAGTACACACGTCCTTCCTCTATTTTTATAAAAATCAATGCATATATTAAGGAAAGCATTTTAACAAATTCTGTAACTTATAATAAGAAACTTTTAGAGCAGTCATTTAACCGATTTGGTACTTTTAGTGTAAAGGATTAAAGAATTTAATATCTGTTGCAAACTTTTTGTCCTTTGATAAAATGAAAGTCTTACCGTGTCTTCTTTCGTGTTTGGAGGTTTATTAGAAACAGGAGTATGTGATCGCTGTCTAAACATTCTTCCCATTCTGTTTAGTGTGGCACTTTTTAATTTCCTAGCATCTTGTCTGACAGATTCAGTTCTTGATCTTCTTTGTACTGGTTCGGGAGGTCTCTCTTTATCTTTCGCGCTGGGTGTTTCTTTGCCTGAACCTGATGCAGACAAATTGGAACTATTATAACGTTCCAATTAATTTAGTTCTTATAATTATAATTTCTTATGTTATGATTGAGTTGTCTATTTTGAAAGTGATCTAAGTACATTTATCAGTTTATTATCAAGTTTTGTAACATATACCACTTGATATTGACGGTCGTAAAAAACATTTCACGCTTAAGTGTATTCAATATTCATTAATTGTTAAATTAAGGAAGTATTTAACTGCCACTACAACGCATTTCATTTTTAAGCAAATATTTTAAAAAATTTTGAAATTTAATTTTCTCGATATTGAGTTTACGACAGAAATATGGAAATAAATAATGAACAATTAAACAAGATGCTAGAACCAAGCCACGCAAAGTTCCACGATTTTTTACGTAACTTTTATGCTTTCATGCGACATAAACTTTATGTATGCCGCAGGATGTTCTCTTGGAAAATGTTGATAAATGTGTTGTTAACAATGTGTTAGCTGTTGTTGGCTTCAACTGTTGTGAGAATAAGATATTACTAGATTATTAAGATATTAGGTATATAAAAAATATCCTTAAACCTACTGCTAAATTCAAGTTACTGTTATCGTAACAGCAAGTTTCAATTTCAGTTATTTTACTGCTGTATTTAACAATAAGAAATGACTTTAATTTTTGCTATTTTCCTGTTGTTATAACAATGAGATACTGATTCAACTTCATTTATTTTATTGCTGTTATGACAGTCAGCTATTGATTCAATTTCATTTATTTTATTGCTGTTATTAAAGTAAGGTATTGTTTCGCTTTCAGTTATTTTACTGTTATCGAAACAGTACGACTTTGTTTCAAATCCACTAATTTCACTGTTATTATAACAGAAAGACATTGTCTCTTGCAGCCGCGTTAAAAGTGCTTTCAACCGATAATATGTGTGTGATAGATGCCGATTACGTATTCGTTTGATAATTTTCATGCAATATAATTTCGAAATATTGATTCTCGGTACCCATCGCCGATTGATTGCCAGCCGTTTAATTCGTATGCAAGCTAGCGAAACGATAAACAAATCGTAGCATTCGCAGGGCATTTATAATATGCATTGTTCAATGTGCTTCTCACTGAATTATATCATGCTATTCAGTATCTAGAGCATTATTATCGGTAATGACAGTAGCTTGATTTAATATTTAGCTGTTTCATTGCATGAGAAACAGGATACATTACTGTTCAAATGTTCGAAAGTGGTTGCACCTCTCCGTTAAACGTGTAATTCTTGATCAGTAGTTGGAAAATATTTTAAAATCATTTTATAAGAAGGTTATATTAAAAATAAAATATTCATTCTGGTTGCATCTGGTTAGTGGTTGCATTTTGATTATTAACTTTTTATTAAAATAATAATAATTAAACTAGTTTTGTATATCAACTTTTTTAGTCAGTTTATCAACTGAATTACTGATTTTGTTCATTAACGATCATTTTAATATTATTCTACACTGTGTTCAAATTATAAATGCTTCCTATTCAATCGAAATTTTACTTTAAACAAAAAATAAATTTTGAACAAGTGTACTCGTCATTAAATAAAAAGTTCGTACGTGACGAGTGCACTCGACATAAAATATTACGGTCAAGTATTTTTGATATCGAAACGAAATAAAAACACGTTAAGATATTTTTTTCTCTACAATTTATAAATAACTGCATGAAAATGAATTTATTACAACGCGACACAGAATTTATTAAAAACGATTTATCGAATAATTGAAATTAATATGCATTCACTTTGAGCGTTAAAAACGATTTATTCAGTTTCAATTTTTATTTTTATGCGTTCCCTGTCAATTACACCAGCGATCCAATCCCTTTCGCACAGAGATAAATGATTTTAAAAATACAGTCGAATAACTCGTTAATTGCTGCGTTAATTACAGGATGCACCAGGTCATTTATGAATTACCTTTATGGTATTATAAAGATTATTTTCCATTCATAATTCTCTTTAGACCCCGTTTATGTGAATTTATACTGCATACGTAAAGTTCAATATGCATTACAAAATATGAGAATGACCTCTTTAAAATATGAATAATTCTACAGCTCCTGGCCATTGAATTAGGACTACTATAAATTTTCAACATTTTACACGTTTTCAGTAAAGTTAAAAAGTCTGTTCAAATTGTAATAATTTATTAGCTACTAACATTACTACTGTACATAACATTATTGACACACGTTAATATCTTGTGTTTCCACCCTTTGCTTTGGTCACAGCTTCCGGCATGCTCTGTATACATCATATGCTTTATATCTTCATTATTTTCCCAAATATCTGTAATTCTTTTCAACTCAGATAACGTGGTTGGAGAGTTGTAAACTAGTCTTTTGGTAGGCAGACATTTTCTACGGCATTCAAATTTCACCTGACGCTCTATCGATACTCGGCCTAACGTAAACGCTCGCACGATTAATCGCTCATCACCCACACAATTTATTATCAGGATAGTAACAAAATGCAGTGTATATATCGTTATCAACGTATTTAGTAATAATTTGCGTGACCTAAGACAATTTTCCATATATGACATAATATGGGCGTAAAAGTGAATATTCGTACGTGGTCCTAATTCGATGGCTACGAACTATATGTACACATACAGCACATTTCTCTTTGTTCATTTAAATATTCCTATTTTGAATACCATCAGAAAATGTTACTGAAAATATAGCATTCAAGAGACTACATGATACAATATAAAAAATATTTTTAGAATTGGATGCGTCACCTTCGCTTCCTTAAATAAAGCATCTAATTTCTACGATCACTTTCGATAGATTTACGTATTCCGAGTAAAATACGAAAGTAATCAAGTGCATTTGTTTTCCAACTTGTCATTGCTGAGATATTTGAATTTCTTCATGAAGCGTATTCGAAATGTCGACAGCTGTGCAGTCGCAATCTCGAATTCGTTAAAAATAATGATAATTATAAAAATTTGATGCAAATGTAATAGAATAATAGTAACAGTAATAGAATAATAAAAACATTTACGATATAAATATTTTATATTGCTTCTTATAATAAATTCAAAAGCTAGCTCAAAATGAACAGAATCGCCATTAAAATCCGAAAATAAAATGGATATATAATATATTTAACGTTGTTTTGCAGAGAACGAAGCAATTACCGGAATAGCTCAATTAATTAAAGGTACTAGTACACTGCAGCAATTGGATTTTCGGTGAATGTTTAGAAAAATAATAATTTTACCAAGAACGAACACTCGCATTTCGATAAATTTGGTTGACGGCAAGCGAACGTTTCCCATGGACCTTCAGACATACAATTTCACGCTTGAATTAAAGTACCTATCGACTGCTTTGGTTCGATAACGTTTGTTCGATATTCAGAAAACGTATCAAGACTATTACATTTTATTACGAGTTAGGTGATTCACATGGAAATTTGCTTTTTATTTCGTTCATTTACGTAGTTATCAGTACCAAGGGTCTCGAAAATATAAGGTTCTTTAAGAATTAATTCCAAAAAAGGGAGCTCAGGCTTTTACAAAATATTTATTGCTATCACATGGAATAAACAAAATTTAAGTACCTACACGTGTTATATTTTAATAAAATATATTCCTCAATCAGTTACTGAATTTAAAAAAAAACCTTTACGTTTAGTGACACTGAATTTAGTAGCTCGTTTAAGTTACAAGTTCGTTTCTAATTACATTTGTTGCTTTTTAATTCTTGATCGACCAAGTGAAAACAATTTAAAAAGAATAGTATTTAATTAAAGTAAATTAAAAATGAATTGGAAATCAAATTTATATAAACTTGATATTCGCTATACCAAATGATGCATTTAAAACAATTCAATTATAATAAATGATAATTCATTGAAATCAATCATAATTAACGTACATAATTACGAACAAACCGTTAAATAATTAGCATTTAACAGGCAAGCTAAATTAACCAGAATTCCGTTTAAATCTCTGTAATTGCATCGCTTTTTAAGGAAACAACGTTAATGTTAAAACAAAACCATAAAGTGGAACTGTTAATAAAGCTACATCCGTTAAAAGCTTCTAAATTAAACGCATCATTTTATTCGCAGCAATTTAATAAATTTTCCTATGGCAAATTAATTGACTTACTTGACGCAGTACGCAGCGCAATCGGCTGTAAATCTCTGATTACTTCCTGTGGCACTGCGGAACGGTTCGAACTGTGAATTTCATCGAAACGAGTTGGTACCGCAACAGCCTGTTAAATTGAAATTCCATGTCTGTAGCACATCACGAAAAAAGGCATGTACATGGCGTAAAGCTGTGAATGCTTCATTGAAAAGCAAATCTTAATCACCGTTACTTTTGTTATGGAAAATATTTTGTCGCGATGTACTTGCTTTTTAAGGTACTTTGTATACACGCTGTTTCTCTAAACGTTATTAAAATTAGATTTAATAGTGTGTAAATCATTTGTTAACGATTTGGGTGTTTCGAGAAGTGGAAAATTGGGAATTTGGAGATTTGGTATTTGAGCACTTTGGGGATAATTGGAGAGTTTGTACATTTTGTGGGATGGAAATTTTATAATGTAGAGAGTGGAAGTTTTGGTATTTGCTGATGGGGAAATTTGGAAATTCGCAAATTTTGGAAGGTGACGTGGTAATTTAGAAATTTGCAAACTTTACAAAATGGAGATTTTATAATGTAGAGGGTGAGGGGTTTGGAATTTGATGACGTAGTAATTTGGAAATTTGCAAATTTTACAAAACAGAGATTTTATATTCTAGAGGGTGCAGAGTTTTGTAATTTGGAAATTTTTAAGCTAAAAAATTTCAGAATTCGAAAATTTGTGAATTTGAGAATTTAAGAATTCTGTGGTTTCAAAAGTTTCAAAATTGGAAATTTGAAAATATAGAAATTTCAGTGCTTTTAAATTTTGAAACTTGAAGATATAGAGATTTAAGAATTTGGAGGTTGGAAGTTATAATAATTTGGAAATTTGAAAGCTTGAAAACTGCAAAATTAAGAAACTTAAAATAGGAATTTAAAAATTTGGAAATTTAAAAATTGACAAACCCGTAATTTCTAAACTATTGTCTCCAAAATTTTTAATTCAAATATTCAGAGATTCATAAATTTCAATACGTAGAGAAATAATAATTTAAACATTATTAATACCACCATTAAAAAATAAAAATTTCTGACGACCCGAAAATTTGATAAATTGAAAATTTTTACGCTTGCATATAAAAAAATCTGACGTCTTTGTTATTTAAATATTCGAACGTTTAAAAATCTAGAAATATACGAGTTTGAACATTTTAGAATTTTCGTGGATAATGCTGAAATGTCCATCAAGTCTTTGAATATACATTCCACCCACATGAAAAGTTCAGTTATGAAATGCCGCACACATAATGCACACCGAAAATGACTAAAACTGCATTTAACATTAAGAACTTTTAATGAACACATAAAGTTACGTAAATGAAAGTTTCCATATTTTTACCACAAAAAAATAATACTTAAAAAATTTGACTCGAATCATTTTTTCTTCGAGAAATATTTTTACAGCTTTAAAAAGTGAGTGATTAAAATTTGAAATTTTGCATACGTGTGCGATCACCGATGTGTACTTTGGATTTTTGAAATGCATACAAAGGTTCTCAAGCAATAAAGGGATTCATTTTATCACGTTTGTATAAGGTGCAAATTAGAAAGCGTTTCTCTGTAGTTGAAAAATATTTACAATGGAAGGTAATGACGCGGTTGTCTGCGTCATTAAACACACAATAGGTTTCCACGATGCAAACGTATATTATCCGATACGAACGTGTCACAAAAGAAAACCGATATTTCTTTCAAACTCTGCCACTTTTTCATTTTGAATATTTTTTAATAACCGCTAACGGCGATAGCTGCATTCACACAGATTAAACATCTCGTTCTACTTTATGAAAACCATTAAACAATATTTGAACAGCTGAAAAAATCGAGCGCCTTCGTCGTTTCGCTATAAATTCGGATATAGACATTATTTTGAAACAAAAATTCGCGTGGGAGATTCGAGTTTGTGTAAGATATCGATGTTTCTGAAAACTGTGTCGAACGTTTTATAACATTATTAAAACTGTTAACAAGTTGTTACGTAAACTTGTAATAAGTCGTTACGTGAACTCGTGATTTATTATATAAAACTGTGATACTTTATTACGAAAATCAGGTCAATGATTAAAATTATTGCTGTTAATCATGGAACTAAAAACTCACCGTTTTTTGTGTTTCTGATTTCACCCCTTTCTGAACACCCTCCGCTTGCGTTTCTTCCATTACAGTCCTGAATTTTTAATAACAATTTATATCACGTTTCAAAATCATTACAGAGTCAAATATGTAAAAGAATACTGAGTATTATATGAAATTTGTATACGAAATATTTTTGTGTATCATCCATATTTTTACAATATTTCTATATATTCATACAAAACTCTCTTCTGCATATGCATTGTCATCGACAACACATGGCAATAAAATAAAAAATATTGACGTTGTTAAACATTCACCTTAATCGAAAATAACACGATTACAAATAAGATATTAAATTACTTTTTAAATATAATAAATATCGTAAGTTTTCGTAATTTTACACGATGCACGTCAAGATACCTGATTATGAAGAAGTACGACTTCTTTGCCAATGAACGAATTCTCGAAGCGTAAAAGAATCTTCAAAGATCGAAAGCTCACTATTCCAGTCCGTTTGTTATAATATTTCAGCCGACTGTGGCTTCAATCATCCCTCGAAGCGAAGTGATTTTGCGATATCGCCTTTTCGTGGAATTTCATGAATTGCCTGGTATTTTTATAAAACGGTTTCACGACATCGTATTGAAAACCAATTGTATCTCGTTGGAATCGGTGTTCAAACGTTTTCTTTTTGCAATCAGCAATGTCGGAACAACTATTTATTGTTTCGCGAGCTGAGAACGCAGAGTGCATCGATTATTTTGAAGGCACGTTTCCATTAAGCTCAAAGGATTTTTTCACGATTTTCACGATACCGTGTTTTATGAGTTATTGATAGGTTAATTGTTTAACCACCGCAAATCGACTGGTTAAACCTGGTGGTATATAATCTATTTATTACTTACTTTTTGATTGTTAGCCAAAATCTGTACGTGTATTCGTATTAATTTAGTTTTTCAAACAGAAAAAGTGTTTTCAACTAGAAAAACATTACAGTCCTCCCCATAGAATTAGAACCACGTACGAGAATTTTACTTTTATGGCTAGACATTGTATGGAAAATTGTCTTAAGTCATGCAAATTGTTACTAAATACGTTGGTAACGATATGTAGTAATGTTAATAGCTAATAAATTACTAAATTTTGAACAGGCCTTTTTACAGAGTTTAGTTATTCCAAATTTTTCTCGACAAAGAAAATTTGTTAGACATGATGCTTGAAAGTATTTGAAGGTTTTTAAAATTCTTTTCTAAAATAGCCAATGTTCTATATTCAGTCCTTTATTTGTTAAAGAGATTTTCAGACAAAATCGTTGGTAGACGAGATTGCTAATCAATTGTTCTCAAATTGTATACATGACGAGATTCGTCCAGCTGACTATTGTTGAAAAGCAACAGTACTCGTAATTGATAGAACTCCACAATAGACTTCCTACAAAACGTAGTTTCATCTGTGTAAAAAAACCTAATTCGATATTTCCATTTCACTTTCTCACAAACAAATGCTGAGCTTCGACGATGAAACAGATAATACATCTCTAGAAACTACAACGATATTTAAAATAATTATTATTTTAATACTTTAGATAATTATTACTTACATAATTATTAATATTAATAATATTAAATTTAAACTGTACAAAAGCTTATTTTTTACATTATCGCTGCATATTAAACAATTACTTATTAAACAAAAGTCTTGATTTTCTCTATTAATTAAAGAACAGAACAATTTTTGTAAAATAATGATTTATGGAGTGTCTCGTTGTGATATTCTTGATTTTAATTTTTTTTCAAGTGATTTTTTTGCAGAAGAAATATTTAAAAAAAAAATAACGATATCTCGATAGCAATTGTTGAATATAATTTAATTTTTGAAAGTAGAATTAAAAATGGACCAGAATTTAGTATTTCGGTAGATAACATCAGATATGAACGAAATTCGTTCGCCATACGCTGTACACGGCTGTAAGTATTGATCTTGGTAATCATAAATTAAAGTTCTTTTTATGCTCTCCAATAACATTGTTTTATTATAATCCCATTAGCATTTTATTACTTCTCGTTAGTACAGCATGTTGTACTTATTAAGAAATAAATTTCTTAAAGCGCGAATGATCGATGTCATTGTATACTAGTGACTTTCATACAAACTTTTCAAGTTGCATTCATTCATCTTAAAAATTTTTTTATTTCTAAATTTCTATATTTTCAAATTTCCAACTTTCTAAATTTGTAAATGGTCAAACTCTTACATTTTCAAATTTCTAATTTTTCCAGGCATTCACGTTTTCAAATCTACTTTCTAGATTTCGAAATTTTTAAACCATTACATTTTTAGATCATTTTCAAATTTCAAAATTTTCCAAGATTAAAATAAGATTTTCTAGCTTCACATTTCTGAGCCCCAAATACCCAAATGCACAAATTTTCAAATTCCCATATTTTCATACTTGCAGACTTTATATTCCTTAAATTTCTGAGTCGCCTTTCCCCGTTTTGAAAGGTTGATAATATGACGTAAGTAGATTTTGAAAAATTTGTTAAAAATACGGGCGAAATATTTTTCAAGTTCTACAGCATAAAAGTTTCATCAAAATCGTCCAACGTTCGGTGAAGTCCCTTGTAAGTACCTTACCATCTAAAGTTCGATCTCGAAAATCGTGCGCAGACAGGTCAGTATAGGAACAAAATATTTGAGTAACGGAATGCTTTTTGATGTACTAAAAACAACCATAATTTCCCTATAATACAAGAAGTCAACTTTGCTATGTTATACATAAAATTACCAAAATAATTAGTATTTGTTTAAAAATATAAATGTTCGTTTAACAAAGCAAAATATTTAATTTCCTTACTTTTGAATAATTGCTAATTAAAATTCAATTTCCTTAACTTATAACGGTTCTTACTTGCGGATGGGTCGAATTGTCCCAGGCTTTACTACACTTGAGATCTTCCACTTAATCAAGCTCCACTTTATCAACAGCACCGTCATAAATCTTGCTACCCCCTTTCACATAACAACTCTGAAAGGGTTTATCCCTTGAGAGATAATCTCTTGCGAACATATTTCTTAACAGCAAATTATATCCAGTCGTGAAGTTCATGGATATGTGAGAATCTATCAAAGATTTTACTTACACGCAAAACTGAAGTGGACCAATGATCGATGTCATCGTCTCAAGTTGATAGTTTCATCCAGTTTGTCATGAGTTCATAACATATAAATACCATTGATCATTTTTTAACGTTCTGTATAAAACATTAAAAATTAAAATATGATTTTGAAGCGAAACTCTGTAGCTTTATTATATTAAAAAAAAATTGTAATGTTCTTTTTAATGAGGCTGTGTGTTGAAGGTTGTTAGAAGCCATAGAAGTAAAATTTTTATTATTAGAGTCAAATTACGTGATTTATACAAACTTAAAAAGTTATAATAATAATTTAGTGAGTTTGTGAATGAACATTATATACGACTGAAATATTGTTTGATTATCAATAATCTTGACAATGGTTCGCTTCGTTCTTGATAAATATATTATCAAATAATAATAACAAGTTAGAGAATGTATATAACTAAAGAAATATAATTTTTACCGTCAGCATTTGTGAATTTCATTAATTTTATTTCTTTTAATTTTCCTCGCGTGTTCGCTCTTACAAGGCTCGTATCCATTCCAATCTAACCACACCTACTCACACGGTAGCTAAGATAATATATCGTCCTCTTATGGTTGAGCTACTAATCGAACACTCGACTTGAACAATGATTAAATAAATTAATCTTTCACAGATAAAGTGAATGTATCTCGCTAATTCAATCAGTAACTGTTCACTATTATCAATTACTGCTCACTATTATTCAGATAGATTAATCACTGATGATCATTTGATATTCATTGATCCAGAGTTAGAGAGTTTGCTTCAATTTTAAATTGAAAGCTATTGAACGTATTAAACGTATTGAAATTTTAAAAGTGCACTTCTGCATTTAACTGTACGTTCATTCTGATAATAATGTGTCGAATTTTTTGCAATATGCTTGATAAATTTATGGTTTTAAGAAAGAACACAAGTCACATGTGTGTTTGCGCTTCGGTCGTTTAAAGTTTCAAGCATCAATATTCACTGAGCTCTGTTGCCTATCCTGTGGCTTATCTTTACTCAGCTTATGGCGTTATTTTGACTCAAGCGTAACCATTTATTTGTTATGATAAAAATGTCAAATGCAGAAATGTTAGCTAGGGTTATAATCAATGGCAGTAATTAAAATTAGAGGGGGTGTTGCCTCAGAAAATTTTTAACTTCTGTTTTAAAATTGTGTAAAATTATATCATCATAGGTAATTATCGAGTATAAAGAATATAATACAATATAATAAAATATGATACAATATAATATAATGCAACATAATGCGATATAGTACAATACAGTACACGCAATTAACACAATTTAGACCTAAATCACAGTATCACGAAGATGAATTATTACATTATGCTAATAGCGTAATAATTTTGTCTGTTATCTCGACGACAGAATCCTCAAGTTTCGAAACTATTTATTATGTCCTAATGGTTTTAGTACTATAACACATCATGTATAATACCCGGTAGGCTTACGATACTCAACGTATCAAAGATACACATTAATATTCAGTAATTGATCACACCAGGTGTGTAGAATACGAGGTTGTTGCACGATGTGATTTAATGACGTAATAATATCGTAGTGATTTAATGCCTTAATAACATCATAATGATATAATCCAGTGACGTAATAGCACCCTAAACAGCAATATGTCGCATAAATTTGAAAGTAAACATTTGCAGAAAACACACAAGCTTTTCATTAATATTAAATTATTGATTGTCAATGTAATGCGAATAATAATACATTTCGAAACATATTTAACCGTGTTAAACGATCTGAACAATAACGCTATATGTGAAACACTTTATAGAAGATAGCAAAGAGATATGAGACTACGCTTTTAAAACGCTTTCAAAGCGTGATATGGTATTAAAAAAAAAATTTGACCGGTATTCTTTTTCTATCAGCAATCGTCCACATTGAAGAGGTCAAAATAACTCCTGCAATTTAAAAGCATATTTCGTTCTATATCTCAAAAACTGCTGATGCTGAAATAGTTGAAAAATACTGTTATTCGTACTTGTTTTTTAACGATAAATCTATGTGACTTTTAGTTGCGAAAATTATTAGAAAATGTATTTCGAATATGTGATGTTAATATACAGCTTAATATCAACTTTGCAAGTCTTTAATACCTAAAGTGATAATTTTAACATCATATTTAAGAAAATAAAGAATAGTATGAGAAGGAAGTAAAGTATGAAGAAGAAGTACAATAGTATGACAGATAAAATACATAATATACTATGTCTATATATATACATACTATAAGTAAAATTACAACTTAAATTCTAATCGTAGCTCTCAGCTCGATATCCTTTTCTAAAAATTATTCTTTAAAACATTTTTAGAAAACAATATCGATTACCGGGTCACACCACGTGGAGGTGGCTACGATAGTGACCCACCCTAACTCCAAATCCCTTCCACCCTCCAAATGCAACCTCATTTATCAGAAGGATAAATGAGTTCTGACTCTACATAGCTCATAGGCTCGCATATACAAGTTCTTTACCACAATCCAGTAAAGAATTTGTATCACACACACACGCATACATTAACTTAACACTAATCGCAATGGGATCCCACACGCATACTTAACTTATTCTAAACGCCGCATGGTACCTCTCATTCTACGATTGCACTCAAATAATCTATGACGAATTCAAAAAGCAAGGGGAAGAAAGTTAGAAGAACTTTCGCAAAAAAAAAAAAAGAAAGTTAGAAGAACTTTCTGTCAAAAGGCAAAGAAAGTTAGAAGAACTTTCTGTCAAAAAGAAAAGAAAGTTAAAAGAACTTTCTGTCAAAAAAAGGGGACAGTATTTTTCGCCAAGTGAACCTCGCCTTCCATGGGTCAAAGGGTAGTCCATAGTGGCTTACGTGAACCACGAGACAGAGATGAACCGAAAATACTGGCAAGAACGAGTGACACATCCGCGGAGGGTCTCCCATTTCTCCCCGCTTGCGTTTGAAGCAAGGCTGACCGCAGAGAGGAAACCCCTACCGTGAGGCAGCAGATCGAGATGGTACATCAATCGATCGGCCCCGCAGAGATGTGTCCCTGGCGCTACACCTGCACTTGCAGCTCACCTCTGCCGCGTGTTCACAGCGCTATGAACCCCCAATGATCCACTTGGGCTCGGAACGATTGACAAAAAATAACTGGGTATACTACACTCTAACGCGTACAAAGCTTGAGAATTGAGAAGATGAGTGCAAGTTAGAATGAGAGGTACTTACAAGGACCCACCCACCCTGCCCACAAGCACACTTTACTTAAAATTAACGCACGCAATGAGCTTAAAATTAACGAACACATCCCACGATGTCCATCGATGTCTTCAATCTTCGCGTATACGCATCTCACACATTTACTCATTCATACTACAATGTATTACAAAAGATACAACTTAAAAATAACTTAAAATTACTTAAAATTAGCGCGTTAGTTGATGGAATCCCTCGATGGATGTCTTCAATGATGATTTATTCATTAGCTATAAAATAATTAGGAGTAACAATAAAAAGGATAAGCAGAGAAATAAATGCAATGTTTAGGCATGCATTGCAATGTTCCGGCATGCACAATTCATGCTAACATGCAAAATTCATATTAACGTTTTCGGAAAAAACGTGAAATGAAACTCGAGTCGACTCAATAAAAATATACCTATAAAATATATCATATACTTGAAAAATATTCAATCGTTTAATTAAATTAAGAACCTGAAACATACAAACAGTAATTAGAACAAATATGAAATATTAAAAATAACTTACATAAAATTAAATCCTGAAACACACAAAAAGTAATTACAATAAAAATGAAACATTGAAAATTACTTACTTAAAATAAAAATCTGAAACAGACAAAAGTAGTTAAAACACAAATGAAACAATGAAAATTACTTACTTAAAATAAAAATCTGAAACATACAAAAGTAGTTAAAACAAAAATGAAGCATTAAAAGTTACTTACATAAAATTAAATCCTGAAACAGGCATAAGTAGTTAAAACAAAAATGAAACAATGAAAATTACTTACTTAAAATAAAAATCTGAAACATGCAAAAGTAGTTATGGCAAAAATGAAATATTACAAATTACTTACATAGAATTAAACCTGAAACACACAAAAGTAATTAAAACAAAAATGAAACATTAAAAGTTACTTACATAAAATAAAAACCTGCAACATACAAAAATGATTAAAACAAATAATCATTGAAACTTACTTACATAAAATATAAACCTGTAACATAGAAAAATAATTAAAACAAACATAAAACATGAAAAATTACTTACGTAAAATATAAACCTGTAACAGGGAAAAATAATTAAAATAAATATGAAGCAATAAAAATTACTTACTTGAAATAAAAATCTGAAACAGGCAAAAGTAGTTAAAACAGAAATGAAACATTGAAAATTACTTACTTAAAATAAAAATCTGAAACATGCAAAAGTAGTTAAGGCAAAAATGAAATATTACAAATTACTTACATAGAATTAAACCTGAAACACACAAAAGTAATTAAAACAAAAATGAAACATTAAAAGTTACTTACATAAAATAAAAACCTGAAACATACAAAAATGATTAATACAAATATGAATCATTAAAAATTACTTACTTGAAATAAAAACCTGAAACATACAAAAGTAATTAAGAAAGTAATTCAATTACTTACATAAAATCAAAACCTGAAACGGACAAAAGCCATTAAGGCAGAAAATTGAAGGAGGAAGAAATGAAATCTACCTTTATTCGGAACGAAATTCTTAAAAAATTGAGATCGTAGGTTTCGAAAACTTTATAATCCGAAATGAAATTATGGATTCGACAACCTCAACTCCGAAATAAAAAGACAAGGAGGATCAGAAACTTCAAAACTTGAAATAAAATCACGATACTGTTTGAAAACCTGAAATCTGAAATAAAAACTTCAAAACTGTATTGAAAACACGAGGTGATCCAAAATCGAAACTTGAAATAATATCCACGTAAGCTATGAAAGTACAACGCGTATTAAAAAATCAATCAAATAACAAAATAATACAGAAGTAGAAATGAAGTAGAGGAGAGAAAACTTTTCCAAGAGAAAACTTGGAAGCATAAAATGAAATAGCAAAAAGTCCTGAAATATTTCGAAAAATAAAACCATTTAGAATTAGAAAAACTCTTAAATTAAATTGGTCCTGCATTCTGTACTCACATTTTCACACACTCACGCATACTACAATACAAAAAGCCCTAAATGTGCCTTCTGTTCTAAAATTGCACTCGTATAATGTAAAAGTAAATAAAAGAGTAAAAAAAGAAAGTTAGAAGAACTTTCTTTTAAGCTTAAAGCAATTGATAATAAAAATGATAGATTACTACTACAAACTAATACGTAAAAATCTAATTTGTAAAAATCTAATATATAACAAGCTAAAAAATTGACATAAAGATGAGTGCAAGTTAGAACAAAAGGCACTTACAATTTGCGCAAGCTTTTCGCCACATATTGTGACGAAAAACCTGCGCCCGAGCCCACCCTGTCCTCCCACAAGCTCGGAATTAGAATAAAACTAAAGTACTCAACAGAACTTACCAAAAATTAAATTCTGAAACAGACAAAAATTTATTAACATAGAAATTTCAGAAGAGAGAACAATGTAAAAACTTACCAAAAAATGAAAACTGAAATATACAAAATTTTGTTAACTTATAAAATTGTGCGAGAAGGAGTGAAACGACCCTTTCGAGAAACAGAAAACACAATGATAATTACGAAATTAAGATCAATCAACAATAAAACAATTTACTCAAAATCAATTCCTGAAACAGAGAAAAATAATTAACACATAAAACAATTTATTCAAAATCAATTCCTAAAATAGGAAAAAATAATTAATACATAAAAATCGGGGAAATTAAAATCGCGAAAGGGTATACAAATCTCGAAGCTCGAAATAAAATCGCGAAGGGATATGAAAATCTCGAGTCTCAAAATTTAATCGCGAAAGGATACAAAAATCTCTAATTTCGTAATGTAATCGCGAAAGGATACAAAAATCTCTAATTTCGTAATGTAATCGCGAAGGGATGCAAAGATCTCTAATTTCGTAATGTAATCGCGAAGGGATGCAAAAATCTCTAATATCGTGATGTAATCGCGAAGGGATACAAAAATGTCTAATCTCGAAATAAAATTGGGCGGGCATAAAAATTTCGAATCGCGAAGTTATGCAAAAATCTCTAGTCTCGAAATTTAATTGGGAGGGCATCGCGGGTGGCTTTGCTCGTAAAAATACGAGCAAAACGATACATTTTGTATCGTTAAAAAACACCTGTAAAACACAAGAAAATAATAGCGAGCATAGTGACAAAATGACTGTCCATCCTAAGATCTTAAGATTTTAGGATGGACAGCCATTGATAGTTCCCCTCTTCTTTGGCAAATTTTGCCGGGGCTCTTCGGCATATAGCCTCTTCTCTCTTCGGCAAAGCCTCACAAAAATCACTCGCGAATTTTTACGGTAACTCGGACATTCTTATTTTTCAATTACATAAATTTTCAATTTCGCTATCAATCTCCACAAACAGATTGCAGTCAATTTTATAAAAATAAAAATGACCACTATCCACTTGCTTCGATCAACAACCAAATCAAAATTTTATGTAACAAATTCTTTTAAAAAAGAAAATCTTTACTTTTGTAAAATTGACTCGAAATTAAAAATACGACCAGCGATTCTTAGAATGCGCTGTCCGTAAAAGAATGTCCGAGCAGAATATTTTATTTCACTGCACTTCACTTCACTTTATACTTCATTTTTGCAGTCGGATCTAGAACCCGACTACGACTTACAAACTAAAAGGCCTGGCCTGAACGAACAATCGAGTTCAAGAGATATTAAATATATTCATATTTAATTTTTCTCTTCTCGATTTTTCGTTAACCCCCCAGATGCAAGCATCTCACGTGTGAGTGGAAGGACAGAGAAACATGAAAGCTTGCTCTGGCCCTACCTACTTAAAACTAACTCATTCACACCAGAAGTAAGCTACCTGCCTGCCTATCGCTATATTTAAAAAATTGCAAAGTCCATTCTCACAAAAACACACTCCACGGTTCTCACACATACCACCCGGGTGCAAAAAAGCCTAATCCTAGGGAGTACGTCCCGGGACGTCTCCGACACCCGAGTTCAATACAACATTCACACTCTAAGTTCATACCTTTTTGCTGAAATCGATCGACAATCGACAGTGAACATACATATTTCATTTTCGTACTCTTTCGAATATTCAATGCAATATGTACATGTAATAATTTAAACTACTCATACAATTTTGTAACTTAATTTATAAAATTTTCAAATGACTCTACTTGCATTTTGTATGCATTCTCAAATGACTCTACTTGCATTTTCAAATAAAACTTTGCAAAATTAAAAAATAAATCGACACAAGGTCCACGACCTAACCACACACACACGTGTAACTTGTGTCGATAATTCACTGTCAATTGTCGATCGCCAAACATCTTAAAACTAAACCGTGTCCACCTGCCCTAACCCATGCGAGAGCATCTAAGCACGCGCATGAGTATAGAGCATAAAAATGAACACGGCCACATGTATTTTGACCTACCAGTTTTCTTCATGTGTGCTGAAAATCCTGAGCTAAAAACATGGTTAGAAACATGCTAATAAAGTGTCTTCCAGCAAAAATTGACTCTAACATTAAAAATTTTCAAAATAGAAATTGGAAGATCACTTTGCAAAAATCTAAGTATATCGGTAGTTTCATTCTTCACAGATTTATGATATCAAAGTAAATTTCTAAATGATTCAAACATTCATAAATAACTTTGATATCGAAATCTGTTTTTCGCGATTCTTTCTTGTACATATGTAAAATTTATAAAAATGTAAAAATAATTTAAAAGTGATTCTACAATGCTACTATGACTCTACAACTACTATGAAATCGGAGGGTCATCCGACTTCTACGTAGTTTTAAAAATTGATAAGAAAAAAAAATGTACAAGAAAACCCTGACCTGAGCTAATAAATGAAATAAACAGTTTGTACGAATTTTACACGATCGTACAGTCGTGGTCACTATGCTCGCTCAAAAATATAAAATACAACCAGTTCCCGTGTCGCTTCGGACCATTCGTCCTACGACATGATGGGAACCGGAGGAATCGTAAAGCATGCGACTCACCGATCGCTGACTTGCGCCACTGCGATCGTTTCACCGGTAAGGCATCTGAGACTGCATATCTGGTAGGCACTGCATCTTAGAAGTTGATTGACTGCTTGGTTGGCTGCTTGGCTGCCTGACTGATTGGTTGCTTTCGTCAGATTTGGATGTGGCGTTTTGGCAACTGCCCTTCTGTAATCATAAAAATATCACAACGATTAATTAACTGTGTTTATCGATTTGCATTTTGATTTTGAGATGTACAAACATATAGAAGCATGCAGGAGTATAAATTTGCAAACGTTCATGTCACAACGTGAAATATTGTAAAATATTTGAAATTGTATGTCAAAACTCGTAGGCAATTAATTTAGAAAGCATAATAAAACGTTTGCAAAAATATACCGTAACACATAAGTAACTACTGTTTAAACACCAGTAACAATTTGTTAAAACATTTAAATAACCACTACATAAAGTACACTAAAACACCAGTAACAATTTGTCAAAATATTTAAATAATCATTGCATAAAATACACTACAGCACTAGTAACAATATGTCAATGCATTTAAATAACCGTTACATAAAATACACTTAAGCACCAGTAACCGTTTGCAAAAATAATTAAATAACCATTCAATTAAGTACATTAAAGCACTAGTAACAATATGTCAATGCACTCAAATAACCGTTACATAAAATACACTAAAGCACTAATAACCGTTTGCAAAAATATTTAAATAAGCATTCAATTAATTACACTAAAGCACTAGTAACAATATGCCAAAACACTTAAATAACCGTTGCATACACTGCACTTATACCCAGTAACGATTTGTAAAAACATTTAAATAATCACTCCACAAAATACATTAAAACAGAAAAAAATTAATAAAACGTTTAAATAACCGCACCATAAAACACAGTAATATATCCGTATACACATGCACAATCATTAATAAAACACACTATTAAAGTCACTGACACTTGTAGTACCACACCATTAAATTTGTTAATACACCCACATAATTAAAAAAAAATATTTATTAAAGCAGACTAAACACTGATATTAATACACTAGGTACATTTATATATCCATATATGCATGCAGGAAACACACCGGTAAAGTCACTGACACTTGTTGAATTACACCATAAAATTTATTAATACACCCGCATATTTATTAAAAAATATTTATTAAAACACACTAAACACTTGTTAAAGCACAGTAGGTAATACAGGGACAAGCACAATATCGGTAAAGTAAAGCCTTGACTCGTACCGGTAAGTGTTGACAGGTCCCATCCGAGCTCCTCGACTTTCAAAACAGAACTGAGCTCCTGTGACCTCATCAAGTGTAAGAGCGATTGGTAGTTTACAGCAGCCAATTAGACATCACGTAATCGACCAATAGATCAAATCGATGTGTAGCAGTGATTGCTAGTGTACAGTAACCAATCAGACGTCATGTAATCCACCAATAGCGTACAACCACTCTCATTGGACATCGTATAATTATTCTAACGTTACTTTTTTATTATCTAAAATTCTAACGTTAATTTTTATTATCTAATTGTTTATTAACAAATTTATTGTTGTAACTGTTTAAATTTATTATTTTTATTAATTTACTCTTGCAGATATGTTGCAAAATTATTGTTAATATATGTATAACTAATGTATAAGTTGTCATTACAAAATATAAAAATTAATTTATAATCTGTAGAAGATCAAACGCACATACACGCAAGTAAATTTTGCATAAGGATTAAGGAAGGTCTAAAGGGAGCAACAGTCCCTGAGGGATCACATCATTAAAAAATCCTTATCTTCCGAACCGCTGAAAACATTATTCGGTGAATGTTGAGTACGAATTTCAGATACATCTAATCGACGAAAAATACAATATGTAAAAATTTTACAAAATTAAACTTTTGCACCGGTACGCATACCAATGTGTACGAAATATTTATTTATGGTAATTTATCCTGTAACCCACGCTCAGTTTTTGCGCCTCTGCTAATAACTGAAGGTTTCCAGAAAGGTATCCAGCTAATAAAACATTTTGCTTTACTCTATTTTTAGCAGATATCCTTTAAACATAGAATTCTGTACACGTTTGTATACAGAAGTTCATTTGTAATGAAGTGACATATGCACTAAATACAAAATTTACTTACAGATGGAACTCTTGAGGCACGAGATGCCTCATTGCAGGTGGAACTCTTTAACAATAGTTATATAACAGTTTAACAATGGTTTAATAACAGTTTAATAAGAGTTTAACAACAGTTTAACAACAGCTTAATAACAGTCTAACAACAATTTAACAGTAATTTTACCAGTTGCTTTATGGATCGAAATACAGCTGACTTATTCAAGAAGTTCAGAAAGGATTATTCAATATCTGTGGCATTTTGGACATAGTGCACCAAGTGCTACCTCGGGTAACACATGTTGAAATGTCAACGAAGATATAAACATATTTGTATGTTGACATCACGATTCACTCGATACTGGTTTTGCAGCACTCGCAAAGGGTGTTTCAAACGACCTCCTTCCATTTCCACGCTCGACATTTCCTTCCTCTAAAATCATAACTTTCTTCAATATTCCATATTCGTATCGAATTATTCGAAAGCCCGTGATTTCGGTTATGTAGTTCTTCTAGGTCACTTATCGACATGATTTTCTTGTCAAATATTCAAAAGGAAGTTCAAAGGAACTATGCAACTGGTCGGCTTTTGATCGATCGCTGAGTTTAAGTGCTTTTTCACATTACATCAAGTGAACTTTAACGCCATTACCAAATCGATATTCTCGAAAGTATATTATACAAATATTAAAGTATTCACATACAATAAGCAGCGCTTGATAGCTAATTTTCAAGTACTGTGAGATCTCCAATAACGACGATAATTAGGTACGACAGTGATCTCCGATACTGCTAATTGGAACATTTAACGAGAAACGCTATTGATAATTTAGTTAAATAATTTTGTGAGGACTTTCTTTTGATCATATGTGACTACTATGGAAAATTATAATTCAACAGTGAATGAAGTATTAGATATGAAATTTAAAACAGCACATTTTAGCGAGTGATTTTGATCCCGTTTAATAGTCGAATAGAGTGCTCGTTAAAAATGTGAATAGGGATGTTGTTATTGAAGTATTCTGTAAAAGAGTATTGTTTTCTATGACATCGGATATTCTACAGTTCTGGGAGATCCTTCTGCAATTTAAAACAAATCGTTCATAGATTTTTTCCAATTTATGATTGAAATTTCTGATCTAGTTTCACTAGATTAGCACTCAGTTACTCAATTTACAAACTCAGTTTAAGGTATTATTTACCTTAGTACCATAAGGTATTATTTATTGTCAAGGTATTTAATACTCAAAGTATTTACCTTAGTATTGTTAGGTACTATTTGAGATATTATTTAACGTATTACCTCTGTACCCTAAAATATACGTAAAAATTATTATTTATCTTATTACCTTAAAGTAATTAAGAAAATATTTACCTCACTACCATAAGGTATTATTTAATGCATCATGTACCTTCCTAAGGTATTATTTGAAGTATTATTTACCTTTGTATAGCGTGTCATCTAACCTGTCAACTGTTTCATCCACATAGGTGACGTTTCAATTCCCATACGTATCCACCGCATATATTATTAACCCCTTGCTCTATTTTGACTCGTGCGCTGTTCAGCTATAATCCATTTCACCCGAATTTTTAATACGCTTCAATTTGGAATTGTCCAATTATAACTTGCATAATGAATGCATAATACCAAATGTCAACTTTCTTCACCTGTTACATTACAGCTATAATTAGTTCTAACTCACCTCACAAATAGTGCAAGGGTTCACCTAACTAGAAATTCTCACATTAACTACTTGGAATTACGAATAATAAATATGACATCCACTAATCTACTGAACAATATTTTAAAAAATAGTACTTGCCAAAAGTTTCCAACAGTTTCAGCGCATAAATTATTATTTACTTCAGTTCAGTATTACTTTAGTTCCCTAGGTATTATTCGATACCCCATATTTACCTTAGTACCATTCACCTTACCCTAAAATACTATTTACCTTAGCATCCTGAGTATTATTGAATGTTTTTCGGGGTCTCGAAGGCGGCTTAACAGCATAAGATGGTTTAATCGCGTTCAAGTTGTTATGCATCGACAGGGGATCCGTAGGAAACAATTATAGAGACTATGGCAAGCTCGTCATTGATGTTGATGCGAGGACCGTAGAGAAAACTGATTGCTGAGCTAGGATTGGTCAGAGCAGAGAGCGAGGAGCATTCGCCGGGTTCAAAGTAGTCCTGGATTCAGTAGGCGGCCAGGATTCGTCGCGTGCGCTTCATGTTCATGGCGTCGGTCGCTAAACGCGTTGACTTTAACCACTTTTGCCGCGCCGATCGTCAAGCGCCGCCACTTATGCCGCTCCCGAGAAAACTTCACGAACGGTGTGCAAAGTGCCCGTGGAAAATGAACATCGTTCAATTTTTATCCGAAAATTGAAGCTTAACACAGTTAATAAGTGATACGTGCGAAAGTTTGGAAGCGTGGTGAAAACTTTTTCCGAAAGTTCCTTTGGGATTTGAAAGTGTGCGATTTAATGGAAACATCGAGAGCTGTACCGAGTGATTCAACTGATTTATTCTGGTACACGAACGTGCGACGTTCATGAATTACACAGTGTAAAACACAGCGGTCGTGTTCAACTCGTTGTTTGTTCGGGTAAGTCTAAGCCATTACGAAAATCACGTGGGTTTACGTGAAATTGTGCGGTTTTACTGTAAATATCTGACGATTCTAACTGTTTGTTTTAACAAAGTTTACACAATTTTAAGTGGTCAGTTTGATTTGTAACTTTTCTTTTCGTCGCATTGAGAATTATTCGTAAAAATATGTGCTACGAAATAAAATAAATCCTCGGAGGATAAAGTCGAATCCTTGCTATTTCACCGTATGAAAATTTCTTCTTGTTCTTATTTTTTTAATGTACTAGTCTTTTAATTTTAAAGCATAGTTGAGGTAAATATAATTTATATTGGAAAAATTGATCAAATTTGATTCATCAGTTTTTTGTGCAAGAATGATTTCATTGTTATACGAAAATGGTTTTAAATGATATATTGTCCGGCCTTTGGAGTGACAGCTTTAATTGGCATGCAGATATACATGTGATGATTGGTACAAAAGTAAAAACAATAATACTCTTTTATATGATAGTGTAAATTCGTTACCTGTGGTTATCCAACTTCACACATCAGTGTCTACAAATCTTCTGCTTTGTGAAAGGGTTGTTGTAACGCGAGTTTGTAGAAAACTTCTCGTCAAAGGCTACCTCATTAAAAATTTATTTAATTCTTTTTCTATAAAAATATTTACGGTTAACATTGCTGTAGATTTTTAATCACTCGAAGACTATGACACACCCTGTGCGTTTTGAAAGAAAAAAATATTTTAACACTTTCCACAGAAAATTGAAATAATTTTTGGGTAAACTTTGTTTGACAGAACGTTCGTGCAACATGATCATACAGTGTCTATAAACATTCTAATTTATAATTTATACATATAATTTAGTAACTAATCCGAACTGAAATCACATATCCCCAGAGTGACTATTAATTTTGCTTATTTCCATATTGATATGAAAATTCGAGGTACGTGTTCAGTCTACATATTATTGGAACATTCTTTGCATGTTTGCTTACATTTTTCATACACAGTGAATCAAGAGTTCATATTGGTACTTTGCAAATAAAATAAATTTCCGAATAAATAAATGGATCAAAAAGACTAATAATAAAATAATATGATTTTGATGAAACGATTTTAATTTTTTTTATGCACTAATTTATGTTATAACTTTTCCGTGAAAATGAATAAGAACCTTTTTCGTATGATCGATGTTGTTCAATTACTCGTGGTAAACAGTTGTAGTGTTAGAGGAATCGACGGCGGCTTTTGAATCAGACTCTTTGAAACTTGCAGTTCCGTAATATGTATGGAAATAAATGTGATGCAAAGTCTTTTATATTCATCGATATTTTCCAGTTGGATGTATATAAAGATACACGGAGGATCTAGTTTAATAATGCCTGAAAGTAAACTGCCGATAGCACGTGAAAAGTCAATGTTGTTTGTGAGCCATTTTTATGGAGACAATTTTTCGTTTTGATACGGCCACATGAAATTGCTTTTACATTTGGTATATCGGTGAAGAATTGTACTTGATTATAGAATTTAAAACTTAGTTTCATTTAATTGATCAAAATGATTCTAAAAAGGGGTGATGCAAAGAAGACCACTTAATACGATTATTATAATATTTAACAATTTTCGAGAAATTTAATAAATTACTGTAAAAAATAATTTGATGTGTTAGACTCAAGGAAAAATTGCTTAATAGTAAATCGAGTGAAGACCTGTGTTAAGGCAGTTCGATCTGAAGCACTATCTTTCACAGGATGGGGCAATATCAGCACCTTAAATATCTTCGAATCTATAAGGTTCAGAGAAAAATGAATGTAACCAAAATTATTCGGTACGAAGGTGTTTATTATACAGCGATAATTTTTGTCCAAGAGGAGACGTTTCGAAGATATGAAGTCATCTCCGTTTTTTCAAATGGAACGGTTTTTGCTTACATTCTGATAGAGTATTTCAAGGCGAATACAATGATCTATTGGGAAGATCATTCATGGTCTGGGTTAAGCCAATAGTGATGGAAAATAATTTACTTTCAGGAAATGGTTGAATCCTTGCCGTCTCCGGTTGCTAATATTACTTCATCTCTGCCTCGAAATCTCTTGTTATGGGTTTTGAATAGAAATAAGCATTGAATTACGCTGGATAATTCATCTGCACATACTGTGATTAGTCGTTTACGAAAATCTCTACGAAGTGAATCTCAAATTTCTGAAATACGTTATTCAATAGCGGAAAGAGTAGATATGGTTTTTGTTTCTGGGGAACGTCGTCAAATTGTAAGAAATGCAGTCCGTTCGTATGCTGAACATATGCAGTCGTGTATTACTTTTAGATAAGTAAATCAACGGTGCTTGACTTTTTCATAGAAGTAAATTATTTTTCATCGCAGTTGGCTTAACCCAGACCAATAACCTTCTTAATATATCAGTCTATTCGCCTTGAAATATTCTATCAGAATGTAAGTAATAATCATACCGTTCCATTTTAAAAAACAGGAATGATCTTCATATATCTGAAAAGCCTCCACTTGGACGAAAATTATAATTCCTCTGAGCCTTATAGACTCGAAAATATTTAAGGTGCTAATAGCAGTTAGTGCTTCATCCCGAGTAAAAGTGTTGAAACTATGATCAGCTCGAATAGTTAATATTTTATTAAAAGACCAGAACTGCAGTCATGATTGATCGTGAATAAAAAACTCATTTTTCAAAGATTTTTTGAATTTCAATAACAAATTTAAATGGTCCTTATAATAGTTTTATTTGCATCGAAGAATTTTGACGGGAAGCTATCGATGTTTTGATGTAACATTTAAAAGGAAGATATCACTATTTCATTCGCGATACAATCTTCGACAAATCTCCCATAAATTCAGTCATACATTTGAGTCAAAGTGTAACCGATGTAAAATTGAAATGTGTAAGTTTCAATAATTCATAGCTTCAATGAATGTAAATTTTTTCAATGCACGTTTCTGCAGATAATGCAACAGTGACGATCTGAATTTAATTTCAATTCTCATTTAATTTTCATTCCGTACATTTATAACTATCTCTGGGTGTATTTACATGAATATTGAAATACTTCCAGCTTTAGTTATTATAAATTTACATTCTAGAGCTGAATAAAATATTCTTTCAAATAATAAATAATAAATAATTTATTTTAAATTGTAAATATTTCATTCACGAAACGTTTTTAAAGTAATATTTAAAAGAGCACTTAAAGACTATTGAAAATACTAAAAATTAAAAATATTTCATTTTATTTACTTTTTTAATAAAAATGAACAATTAATAAATGTCAATATTTTTCTTTTTATTAGTGTAATTAAAATTTTTTTTATATTGTTATCTCACAAGACTGTTGTTAGTTGGCATATTGCAATGAGCACAAATATGTTAGATTATTAAATCATGTTAATTTAATAATCCTTGATCAGTCTTTAAATGGTCGTACGATAATTAGATTCAACTAGCAATACAATTAGATTAACTTAACAATACACTAATTATACTATCAATATTTTAATTCTAGCTTTACGATATCAATATTTCAAATTATTGATAAAGCTTTGATATTATCGACAGTAACGACTCAACCGTGAATAATTAACGAACAGGTCCGCCAAACAGCTATGAAACCTTTAGTATACATTCTCACTAAAATCTATCGTTTTCGAAAACGTACCAAGCTTTTGTGTTAAATTTATCGAGAATCATTGATTGCCCTAAGCTTCCACACATTTCTTTTGCGAATCCAATAGCACAAAGATACATGAACGTGTTTTATGAACCATTTCGTAAGTCTCTGAAAGAATCTTGCACTATCTGGAACAGTTAAGGAAATTTATATCACATTTGTCCAATGATAGGACGCGTTTCGTACCATTGAACGATTCCTCGAATAGTTTTATGACGAGGGCGAGGGTTGATAAAAGTCAAGATCGCTTAGGACAATTTAATCTTCTAGACAACAAATACCAAAAAAATACTAGACAACAAAACATCGATCTGTTCGAGTGAAATTAATATTAAAATTCATATTTTTATTTGCAGAAATTTTCTAGCCAACGAATACTACAAAAAAACGTTCATCTGTTCGAGTGAAATTTATATTAAAATTCTCATTTTTGTTCGTAGAAATCTCTTTATTATTGTTCGTAAATTGCAATCGTTTTTCCGTTTGTCCAAACAAAGCGCTTCTGAAATACCTGAATTTTTATTAATTTTAGTTCTTAAAATTAACTTCTCCATAATTGAATCGTGAAAATAGAACGACTGATCCTTTCCAGACAAAATTAATTAACATTCGAATATGCCAAGTGTGATTCCAATAGGAACGCACGTCACGGATCAGGATAATATGTCGTATACAACTCTTTTTATGACGCGAAAATCAAGATTTTAATAAATTCGTATTTTGTATATGCATACCTCTCCACGTGGAAATTAGATTGAATTTTTATCAATTAAAAAAATTGTGTGTATTATTAAAATAATTTTGCGAATTAGTTATTTAAAAATGTGTAAATTTGAAAAATGTAAAATTGAAAAACTGAAAAGTTGAAAATACAAAAACTTAAAAATTGAAAAATATGAATGTTCAAAATTTAAGGATATCTAATTCCATGTCGAAGTGAAAAAATAAGGTGTTTTTCATACACGTTTTAACTGCATTATTTCAAAATTTGTCGCACCAACTCGTGGGTTGACATCTTTATACACTACAGTTCATAAGTACCCAGACACTTGCTTTCGTTACATAAAACATAGTTGAACTTTGTACGAAAGGTATTTAGGGTTATCATATCATTTGTAATAATTATTATTATCTTTTTTGATGTGTCATAACGTAATAGAATTAATTTTTAAGTACAAATTATACTATGAAAGTGTGAAAGTAAAATTCATGTCCAGAAGTACAAAGTCCAAAGTGAATCTAATGGAACGCTTTCGATTCTAAAAAAAAATTTAATTTCTGCTGTGTTTCATTTCTATGGTGCAGAACGTATTCAGAGGGTTCTTCGATATGTTTCAAGGGTTTGTAAACTGTTGGTAGACGTTTAGGTTCCCTCAATGGAGATAAGGATGGAGGTAACGCTACGCACTCGACAGTTTCGGTTTAGTTCGTCTGTAGCTTCTTTTCTATCGAGATACGAGTTCCAAACGAGAATTATCAATCGAGAAACGTTCCAGTATTCTGACCTTCGCAGAAAAAAATCGATTTTACTGTTGCAGATACTTGAATAACTTTCATGCAACGCGAATGCATATTTCGCTTGTGTCCGGATACTTATGAACAGTAGCGTAGGTCTAAATATGACGAAGCTGTCGAAAACGTATCCATTCAGGAAACTCATCGTTCTTTTCGATTGTATTACACAAACGTGAACCGGGTGAGAAGGAAATATTATTCTGCGGCAATCTTTTATTGCTCATAAAGGAGATAGTTTTCCCAAACGTATAATAATTCAAGCTTTTTATGTTTTGTCAGGTATGCGATAAAGTGCGATTGTTTGTTATGATGATTTCATGCGGCAATAAAATACTATGGAACGAAGAATGTTGCCCTATAACTTTTTTTATGCTTTTGTCGAAATTATATTTCTTCGCACGCATGCTCCTCGGGTGTCTGCTTATGCTCGGATATTTGTCAGTCTGTCAGATTCTATAGAATTATGGATCTGCCGGAAAGAAATCGGAATATGTGTTTTGTTTTCGAGATATAAGTAATTGAAAATTGTAAAATTGACATTCGGCGAATCTGTTTCGAACAGATGGCAGCTGCATAGGGAACCAATATTTCACGTATTAATGGCAGATATTTTGAGATGCGTGCGATATTGTTTTAAAATATTATTTTGCTTGCTCCCATTTCGTTCTGTTTGCTGTTTTCGTTATAGGTGAGGCAGATATGTACGCGAACAATCATACTTCTGTTAATAATATATCATTTATTTTAATTAAGTGAAACTGATAAATAAGACAATTTATTAACAATTATTAAATTATTAGTTTATTCAATTATTCGAGTATTGAATTATTCAAGTATTCAATCACTCGAGTATTCTATTTTTCGAGTATTCATTTTTTCGAATATTCAATCATTCAAGTATATAATCAGTCGAGTATTCAATTTTTCGAGTATTCAATCGTTCGAGCATTCAATCATTCAAATATTCAATCACTCGAGTATTCAATTATTTGAGTATTTACTTTTTCGAGTATTCAATTATTCAAATATTCAATCACTCGAGTATTCAATCATTCAAGTATTCAATCACTCGAGTATTCTATTTTTCGAGTATTTATTTTTTCGAATATTCAATCATTCAAATATTCAATCACTCGAGTATTCTATTTTTCGAGTATTTATTTTTTCGAATATTCAATCATTCAAGTATTCAATCACTCGAGTATTCTATTTTTCGAGTATTCATTTTTTCGAATATTCAATCATTCAAGTATATAATCAGTCGAGTATTCAATTTTTCGAGTATTCAATCGTTCGAGCATTCAATCATTCGAATATTCAATCATTCGAGTATTCGATCATTCGAGTATTCAATCGCTCGGATATTCACGTTTTCGAATATTCAATTACTCAAGTATCCAAGTATTCGAGTACTCAATTATTCCATTATTCAATTATTAAAATTACAAGTATTTCGTTGACTGTTTAAAAAATTGTCTAATGAAGTGTTTGCTGAGAACTATAATAATAAATTTTAATAAGTTAACAAATTAATATCAGTTTGAAAGATTAAATCATTACCAAAAGTGCCTTCACAATATACGCATCATATAAAAAAACAAATTCTCAAAATTTGAACTAGCATATCGATCCCAAAAGTTTAATCGAATGACTTGAGCTGAGCAACGTTGTCTAAATTTAGCATTCATTACGGAACTTACTAATGTCGATGCTTTAAAACTTTTGTAATATTATCGTTTCTGAATATCTTTCCAAAGGTGCTTCTCCTTTACATAAGAATGAAATTTATAATCTGTCGCAAAACATTGATCGATGGATTTCCCTAAAATGTTATTTAATCCAAAGTTCAAGTTTCTTAATATCTTTGACATTTGTTTTCCTATAGCGGTAGACGAACCGACAGCGTTCAACCTTTTCAGAATACATTATTTGAAGAAAATAAATGAGTTAGTATATTTTGACTGTGATCGATACATCAAACTCGAAGTAATCATGTTAAGAAGACAAACGATCAGTCGCACCTATTTTTACTACGAAGGTTAACGACAGGAAATTCAGATAGGATTGTTCCGACGACTTGGTAAATAAATGAAAATGGATTGATCCGGTTCACAATATTATGCGGAATATTCTATTTTTGACTGGAATCATGATTACCACAAATTATTAACACGAATAAATTTATATTAATTATTAATTCAAACGCGATTAAATACTTTACTCTTTTGTTGACGTTTGGACACTTGTTAGTAGATAGTTATCTTTCAACATACGTTCTGTTTTTATTTCTTAATTAATATTAAGGTTTCTAATTACATATTTGATTACAAGTTAAATGTTTAAGAAGTGATACTAAACTTGTATTTACCAGTAATGCATCTTCAATTAACTATAATCAATTAATCATAAAAAGAATTTTATAGTTAAAAAATATACACAGTTTCGAATTCTTATAAATTAGTATAATACTAATAGTATTATGAAACTTGTACTATTAATCAGTACTGACTTTTCATTAAAAACGTGCACATAAATTTTTAGATTCTCAAAAACAATGTAACAAGAAAGTTGAAAATTTTCTTATTTAAGAAAACTCTAAAATTTTAGTTAAAAATTTTTAACTACAAGTGTTGCTATTTTATTGAAAATTAACACTCAGAATGTGTCCGTCAATACCAATTTAATATACTTTATAAAACTAGCTTGATTCATTAATTTCGGATAATTGAGGTGTGTTATAAAACAGATCTCAAGTTGTTATAAATAATACACAACTATTAATAAGCAGACAAATATTTTCTAGTACATTAAATTTAGGGAGCACAAAATTGAAAGAAAAACGTCTGACGTTGGAAGTAGCCGCAGGATCTATTAGCGACACATTAATATACTGTGCTTATAGTACAACGGTTATAATGATCGTTTTTGTCCCGTAATCTATACATTAACTAAGTACGATAAAACACAAAGGGCCCTGAAATTTGCATTAACATCAAAACTGTTCTTCGAACAATTCTAATGTTGCATAAATTCGTACTTTATTATTGAACATACAAAGATGTTCTATCATGAAATTGGTGTAAAAATAAGTCAAATTTTATTTCTGGTAAGAGTAAAGAAGCAGTATATATAAAAGAAAGAATACATTTTATGTAATAGAATTATAAAAGAAAACATACATTTTCTTAGAAGCAGTATATATAAAAGAAAGAATACATTTTGTGTAATAGAATTATAAAAGAAACATACATTTTCTTAACAAACCTCAAAATTTGGACAGAATTACGATACACGTACATTTATATCCAGTCTCTCGCGAACTGAGTTCGGTTGAAAATCTTGGTCATTTTCAAAAATACAAAGAAATGTTATATACAGAAATTGAAGGGTTTAAACAGCTCTAAAATGTGATATAAATGATACTCTTACAAGTGGAGGTACAAAGAAGATACAGCTTAGGTTTGCTTAAATGGGCCGTCGAACTTTGTACACTCAAGTTTGATAAGTTTACGTATTCAGAGTATGAAGGTACCAAGGCATATTTGTTCTAAAGCTTACCGTCTCCGAGATACTTTGCTATTTTCAATCTGTGACTTTCATTAAGGAACGAATTCGAGATTGCGACGCTGTACAGCTGCCGGCATTTCGAATACGTTTCATGAAAAAATTCAAATATCTCAGCAATGACAAGTTGGAAGACAAATGCACCTGACTACTTTCGTATTTTACTCGGAATATGTAAATCTATCGAAAGATCGTAGAAATTAGATACTTTATTTAAGGAAGCAAAAGTGACGCATCCAATTCTAAAAATATTCTTTATATTGTATTATGTAGTCTCTTGAATGCTATATTTTCAGTAACATTTTCTGATGGTATTCAAAATAGGAATATTTAAATGAACAGAGAGAAATGTGCTGTATGTGTACATATAGTTCGTAGCCATCGAATTAGAACCACGTACGAAAATTCACTTTTATGACAATATTATGTCATATATGAAAAATTGTCTTAGGTCACGCAAATTATTACTAAATACGTTGATAACGATATATACACAGCATTTTGTTACTATTGTGATAATAAATTGTGTGGGTGATGAACGATTAACCGTGCGAGCGTTTACGTTAGACCGAGTATCGATAGCGCGTCAGGTGAAATTTGAATGCCGTAGAAAATGTCTGCCTACCAAAAGACTAGTTTACAACTCTCCAACCACATTATCCGAGTTGAAAAGAATTACAGATATTTGGGAAAATAATGAAGATATAAAGCATATGATGTATACAGAGCATGCCGGAAGCTGTGACCAAAGCAAAGGGTGGAAACACAAGATATTAACGTGTGTCAATATTGTTATGTACAGTAGTAATGTTAGTAGCTAATAAACTATTACAATTTGAATTTTAATTTTACTTTCATTAGATCGTCGTTCATTCATTCATAGATAATTGTATCGCAACTAAAATGTAGTGTAACTTTTATCTCCTCTCTTTTATTGAAATCCCCACTGTATCTTATTACCATTGGTAATACACTGCTTTGAAAACGCTGGTTCTTATTACCACGAACATCCTGCATATATGTATTCAAATAAAAATACTATGAAATGCCACCCCAAGCACGTATACAAATGTGCAGGTCAGACCGTGCCAGAGACGACTTTTTGTCAAAGGAACAAACTTTTTTAAACTGGACCAAAGCCCCAAGAAAAATTGACAAAAGTGTCTGAGGGATGGCGAAAAGGGAGTTTGTGGTGTGGAGGGTCATCGATTGAAAGCGAATAAAAGCATAACTTAAGAACGTTCTGCTCCCAAGTTATATTAAGGAAAATAAAAAGAAATAGTCAAAATTTGAGGAAATAGCTACACACCTACAATTGACAACAAAATTAAAATACTTATTAACTTTACTAAGAAATAATTTTCCAATTTAACCCTTGTTAACAGTTATTAACCCTGGAAATCGAAAACTTATTCTCGTCATCACAAGTTTTTAAGAGTCGGATTTTAAACGCTACGTGTAAATAATAATATTAAAGTAAATTTTTATTCATCTCAGAACTAATATAATTTTGTTTACAATATTTATATTAATTATAATCGAGTTATGTAACGTCGTACATCGGTGGGGCCTGAGAGACACATTTGGAACGTTAAAGGTCATACCACGTAACTTTTATAGAGCTCTGATTCCGCAAGAATAGTGACTTTTAAGACAAGTTTATAGCAAGCAGAACGAAGACGGTGTTCTCTAAAAAATATTACATCATCAAATATCTATACAGAGTTCAAAAAAAGAAAGTTGCCAAATCCATCACTATTTTACAAACAAAAGTAACGTTAAGTAAAGTTACGTTTATAACAAACGCATGAAATTCATGGCTTCCTTTAAATCATCGTTTTATCATACTTTGATAATACCTACAAAGGCCGCAGGAATTTGAGCCGATTAGAGTACATCACGGAAAGGTTGTTGAATTTGCATTTCGAGTATACTTAGGATGTCGAGTTAAATTGCGCGATATACCGAGCTAGTTAACCCAATAACCTACAATTTTCTAGTTGCTAGAATAGGCAGTTACGTCATTCACAGCTTACTAATTATTGCTATAATATGAAGACAAAGGAGACCTGTATTTCATCCAAATTTGGAAAAGAAGATTGGCAATTTCCGAATTTGGGGATTGAAGAGTTCAAACATTCGGAAATATTGTAATTCGGAAACTTAGAAAATTTAGTGACTTAACTTGAGAATTAGCAAAATTTTTTAAAATTGAAGAATGGAGGTTGTAATTTGTAAATTGAATACTGTAGGAATTTTAATATTTTCCAATTTGAAAATTCGAAAATTACAAAATATGAGAACCTCAAAATTTTACAAGTTGAAAATTTGACAATTTGAAGATTCTAAAAGTTTCAATATTAAAAATTTGTAAATTTAGAAAGAGGGGAGTACTTTCAAACTACTTTCAGCTTTCAAAACTTGGAAAAAAGTTTCTCTAAATTAAGGCGAGATCTAATTATAGTTACAAAATTACATTTTCCTTTGAATACGTTATTAACCCTTTTGTCTGCAGTTCTCTGTAAAGAAATTACCATCAACTTTTAAATAAATATTTATGAAAACGAAAATTCATATATTCGAGACAAATATTGATATTTTATACATTCAGATATCTGTTGTATGCTATATAAAAATATTCTTTTTTTATTTATATTTTATGTAACAATAAAGCAGATATATAAAACTGGAACACCCTTTATATAATGTATATTAAAGTCCGCTAATTTAGTAAAAGAATAATTGTGTATAGCAAAAACGTGACGGCCACATGTGCATATACGCCCTTTGCACTCAAAGGTTAAATTGCAGCATTTTAACCTTATCTCATTTATTTTTCAGACGCGACAAAGACAACTCGCAAAACTACGGAAGCTTAATGACATCAAAGAGAATAAAGTTCTTCATTCATTATGCAGTGTATAAACATAAGAGAGAAAGTTCTGCTTCGTTCAAACTCGTAACGAAAATTTGATACAAAAGACGGAAATAAACGATTGAAATGTCGTTTTCGGATCACAATATCTCGGACAAAGCGTTAAAACACGAATACGGTGTTCAATCTGACATGGATCAACTATTTGTCAGCAACATACCGCAGCTATCGACGATGACTTCTGTCACTGTTAACATTACGTTGTCGAACATCACGCAATCAGGACACGCTGATCTTCTGGAAACTTTAATTATACCATTATACGGGACTATATTTCTACTTTCTATAATTGGAAATTCGCTGGTGCTGATTACGCTGGCGCGCAACAAGAGGATGAGGACAGTCACCAACGTTTATTTGTTGAATTTGGTAAGTGAAATTGAAATCGGTAGTTTGTTTTTCTCGGTTCATGTTGCATGAGCTTGTGTTTGTTTTTGGATGTTTTATTTTATTAACAGATGAATGGAGTATTTTCTGTTGACCTGTTTCATCGTTTCACTGTCTAAATAAACGTGATAGATGCATTTTAAAGTGCCCTTTATGAGTCGGTTTTATATTTTTTGTTTGGCGAAGGATTTTTTAATCATTTGTGCAGAAATGTGGAAGATTATTTACAATGGCTTTTCCTGTTTTAAGTACATATTTTGGTGATAAATATCACACAGTAGACATATATTTTATATTTTGTATTTTATCTTTGATATTTGATATTTGATATATAACATTCGATATTCGATGTTCAATATTCTACATGTGATGTGTGACATGTGATATCTGATATTTAATATTTTATAGTTTATATTTTTCATTTTATATTTTATATTATATATGTATATATTTTATATATTATATTTTGTATTTTTTTGATACTTTATAGCTCATAATTTACATTCATATTTTATGTCCCATACTCAAATATATATTACATATGCTAAACAAAAAAGTATACATCTATGACTATTATAAGTTAAGTATTTAAGTTTACTTTATAAACATAATCAATTTTACATTTCCTTCGAAAAATACCCTCTTAAGCCACGTTTTTAAAAGTAAATATTTGCTCCACATTTTTAAATGTGCAATTTGAAGAAAACATCTTCATTCCATTTACATTAACTCTATATCATAAAACAAACATGCCCAGCTCTATTAACTTACCTCAATTTTTCTGCAATCGAATCACATCATATTTTCTGCGCTTTTTATTATTTAATACGTAACAGCCAAACAGAATTATTCTACGTGGTATTTACATTAAGAATTGCGAGATTTCTAAACAAATAGTTAAATGAAGCAACGTTTGATGAATGTAAAACAGAGGTAGCCATCCGAATGAAGCCCGACTTCGGCCTGTTCATATAGTGCACACATTCCCGTCACGTAAGGTCAGGGAAGAAATGTTAAGCAAGTGTCCTCTTGATTTTGATGAAACTCGGATACAATGTGAACCTCGAAATGATACATGACACGTACTCTTTTATAGTGGCGAGGTTCATATCTTGGGACTGAGAATAACCCTTCAAATTAGGGATCAGAAATGTAGACGTGAAAGTCGACGTTGTAGAACAGTTCTGTAAATTTTTGTTCTTTCTTTGACAATCTACTACACTATATAAATGCAAAAGTCATATTTCGGTGTGTGTCTGTGTGAAGCCTCTTCATATCTACTACATTATATAAATATTTTTATAAACTAAATTGTCAAATTTAAAAATCTCTGAACACTCAAGTTTCTAATGTTAGGTTAGGTAAGTTAGGTTGGTTAGGTAAGTTAGGTGTGTTAGGTTGGGTAAGTTAGGTGGGTTAGGTAGGTTAGGTATGCTAGTTATCTATGAAAACAATTTTTTAAAAAATCACTTCCCTTAAACAATACTTATATCAAAATTTATCCTGCATTTATAAAATTTTCTTATGGAACGCTAATTTATGTATATAAAAACAAGTGTATTTGTACGAAATTAATAGACTTCGACACCGTTTGATCACGGTGAAAGTTGGCACGCATATGTATTTTTCCATGGAGAAGGTTTTTAGGTATATAAAAAATGAGCGTGGAAAAAGGGACGTAGCAAACCAATAAAAATGAAATAATTCGATACACAATAATTATAGACAGACATAATTTGGTATGTACCTGAGGCTATCGATAATCCTACAAAAAATGGATTTTAAGTTAGTTTAATTATAGAACGAATTCTTAATAAAAAAAATGTACATCATCAACTTATACCACCACAATGAAATCTCATCAGTACAAGCTATCTCTCATTTTTCAACATCTTTCTACAACGAATTATAGGTTCTAGGTTGCATGCAGATAATCCCTTTTTGTATGTACGGAGGTCGATAAATATGGACAGGCAGGGCAACGTCTGTCGGGTTTTGCTAGTATATCATAAAAATTAATCTGCTTATATACGCGAGTTATAAAGTAGAACTAAACTCAGGATGAAATGAATTTTTTACAAAATTGTTGGACACCAAAATATTTCTATATTTTATACACAGTGACGAATCCGAAATTTGTACGATTTTCGTATGTAATAAGAATGTAATTATTAAGACAATTATTAAGAATGTAATTATCAAAACATATTACTATAATATGTTATTATAATATTAACTGATAATTTTAGTACTAATCTCTCAAAATTTATTTTCAAAAAGAGATCGTACTTTGCTGCAATTTCTACTAATTGTAAGATCACCGTCAAATTTCAATACAACATGTGATTTTTGCTCAAATTCCTTGCATTCGTTCGGCTTCAGCTTTCATTCGGCGTTGTTTATACTAACACCGTCGTATTTATACGCAGTTTGCATTTCATTCAATCACCTGTGCTAAATTGCTTTCTACGCTGTGTACCCATTTACAATGGAAATGTATTGGTACGTCCCTGCTGCAAAGCGTCCAAGGAATGCTCGAAAAAACGTTGGATTTGCTTTTAATCAAATGGAACAAGAACATTTTAGAAGTTAAATCCTAGCAGCAGAACGATTGATTTAAAAAAAGAATATTGGGAAAATCGTCGATATGTGGCGCAAATTTAATTTTCATGAAATCTTTTTAAATTATCTTCCTATTCGAAATGATTTTTTTATTCTAAAATTATTTTCTTGTTCCAAATTTATTTTTTAAGAAGTTCACTACATGTAAAATTTAACATCACAGGCTTCTAAAATTCAGAAATTTTTCAGCTCTAAAATTGTCTACCAAATTTTTCTAATAACAAACGAATAATTCCGAAATTTTCGTATCATCAAACTTTTAAATCGAGGAATTTTCAAATCTATCTTCCGTGCGCGGGATGCATAAATCTCTTCCCATATGGGAATGCAATGTCGGTTGTACTAGGTTTCCTATGATATTGTGCACTTTTATTTGTTCCCATTCTCCGTCGTAATATTTTTCTCATTCCAGGAAAAGTTGTATTTCAAATACTTTATAATTTATTGCGTTGTAGCGATGGGAGCAATATTTCATGAAAATTCTTTTGGAAGGTTATTCAGGAACAATAAGACGCTGAAGGAGCAAATTATGCCAGCTTTGATTCCTTAATACGTTTATAATTTGGGAGCACGTACTTTGCAGGAATTGTGATTAATAACACTTTCACCAAATTCTCGCCAAATCTCTTGATTTATTATTCTAGTGAAGCATTTATCAAACATTTCAAATTGCAATGAAAGCAGAAAATAATTACTCCTCTTCAGAATTATTTTTCCTTTGTAAATGTTAAACTTTGTATTGTTTTTCGCAAGATCTTTGGTTAATGAAACCAAAAGTTTCCTTTGCGACATGAAAATTTTCAGCAACCCGAAACAGTAAAATAAAATAAACATATCTGCACAGACGTGATCAAGGTGACTTAGTCCTTGATCCGTGTTTATAAATATTTCGTTCCCAAAATTCTTCAAAATTGCTCTTCTATTTTAGGTTCAATTTCGCAACTCACAAGGCTGATGACTATCTAATGTATAGTGTTCGCGCCCGAATTGATTGTGATTTTAACGAAGGATCGATAAGAGTGTACTGTAATTTATTAAACGCGTGACTATTAAGGGACTGTCCAGGTACCAAAAAAATTGCGTGTCCAACGTAACACCACTTAGCAGTTCGTCGCTGAAGATTTGCCTTTCCAAAGTTAGAAAAAGCGAACCCTTTCAAATAATTTTAGGGGTTGAAAACTTTCCTCATTTTTGCCTTGTGGTAATTTCTGTAGTCTGCTAATTTCGATGCCTGTCACATGGTTTGCAACGCTGACTCATGACTTGAATTCAACTGTGGTCCCAGAGGAGCGTGTCATAAACCTGGTCTCTGAGGAGCCATCTACGCTTACCGGTAACTGGTGCTAGTAGCATTTCAAGTAGGAAGAATTTTTGCATTTCTAGCTTTATCTACACTGGGTTATATAAAGACGGAAAGGGAAGAATCATTTTTTAGTGGCAGATCTAGAGACAAAGGAACACAAAAAGACTAGCAAGATTAGTGCCAGCAATTACTGTAGACATTCTCTAGTAAGTAGACTAGCAAGATTAGTGCTACCAGTTACTGACATTTCCTATTAAGTAATGTAGAAACTCCCTAATACATTCCTAACAAATTCTTTTTCTTTTTGAATAAACAATTTTTAACATTTCCTGCTCAGTTCCAATATGCTTCACAAGCGGTGATCGATGCAACTTGAGAGAAGCGTAGAGAGGGATAAACTCCAGAAATTCCTGAAACCATATCACTCGAGACATTATTGACTACATCGTTCTAAACCAGCGAACGTTAAGCAGGGATTACTGTATATCACTGTATCCTCAACCGTTTCATTCCCTCTCGCTAATTCCACATAATCTTCTTACAACTTGCTTCGATTCCTATTCGCAATCACATGTACATTTTTATCGAAACGGTATTAAGACGTTCTTCGATTCAGGTCGTTCCAAAGCGGCTGCACTTCTCATGTACTTCCTAGATAATATTTTATGATACAGTTCTTACGAGTTTATTATTTCAAAATATTTCAGAGCGTATTAGATATTAAACGTATGCAGTAAAAGCTAATCTAACTCTTTGCATTTCAAAAACTCAGCTTAATGCAACAATTTGAAATAAATATTCAACTGTGTATTATACAGAGAATGCAGAGAAATAGTAATCTTAAAAAGTTCTAAAGTTGGTACATCAAAAATACGTTCCAGGGTTAGTAGAAACTCGGAGTTGATATATTTGATATTTTTGGGGATTAACGAATTGTTTTTTCATCTCACTGCGAGCTTTCGCTGCTGACTTCCTCCTGTTCCACTTTTTTCAGATTATTGGTCTCTCGACCTTTTCTCTTATTCGTCTCCGTGTGATTAGATCACATATTCGCATTTTTCTGTTCTTTTGACTGATATTGCATCTGATTCGATTTCCGGCTTATTCGTTCTCAAGTATTCGCCTTTCACCTGAAATTGTTCTCTCACTTCTAATATGCAGCTTCAATAATGTCTTTTATACGAGTCTCTTTTTCATTGAAATGCTCCCTCAAACGTTCTTTAGATAATAATTAAAATTCAGAGCGTGAAATCTAACCTCAAAATCATGTGTGCACACTACATGATTTCACGTACTCATAACTTCTCAAATATAACACTTTGTATGTATAAAAGAGGAGAAACATTTTACTTAAAAGTATAATGAAACAAATCGTTTAAAAAATGACTATGAGAGAAGCTTCCTTTCAACTTTTTTATGAAGTTTTATATCAATTGGTAAATTTATATTGTTTTCTTATTGGCTCCAGTAATGTACAGCAAACGTTTCGACCCTGATTTGGGTGTTTTTCGTATACTGTTGACTAACCAGGCAGGAGGCGAATTTAGGATTCGGGTGGAAAAAGGAAACTGATATAAGATTTTCATGTATCCTGGAAAGGCAGTAACGAAGGGAATAGAGTACGATAAGAATTACAATAAGGAGAATAAAACAATTTGTCCCGAACCCAATTGTCGAATAAATATTGCAAATTAAATTAAAATACCTTTTGCTCGGGGGAAAGTGCCGAGGGTAAGTATGAAATGATAGCATGACTGTGGAACTTAAAATGGAAGTCGTATAATCAATATCCGAGGTATTACAGTTTTCGTGATCTTATAGGTTATAAATAGAATTTACTCAGAAAGTGATTAACCTAAATAATTTCATTTTACTAACATTAGTATTAATGGATTTAGATGGATTCGATAAAGGATAAACTTTTGTCCATTATTTTCGAATATCATGCCATTATCATAAATATTGCTTGCAAATAGAAGATGACCAAGAGCTTATGTTGTATTAAAGCAACATGGTTAAAATAGTATGGTGAAAGTAGTATATCATCCCACTGTTTTTTTTCTTGAATTATAATGTAGTACCTTGTGAGATCCCTGCTCTATATTCATTGAATTTCATTTTATCGCCATATTATTTATTTTTAAGGCATGCAGTCAGCAATTTTGTGCGCGAAGCAATCTTTGATGACATCAAAAATGCTGGAACAACGTTTAATACGGTCGTTACGATACATGGCTATGTTAAATGTAAAATGTAGAGCATTTGGGAAGACGATTAAAAAAATTTGTGTGAATAAAACTGTACTTATAAAAAGAATCTGCGGAACTATTTTTATAAAAAAGAATTTGGGGTGGAAGAAAACTATTTTTCTGAAAAGAATGCGAATAAAATATTCTTTTTTCAATTCGTGCGGGTGAAACATACCTTCCCTTTTATGAAGAGAATAAAAATATCAACGATTAAATTTTTTCGCTTTTATTTATACCGCAAAATTTGTAAAATACATAATTTCAGATCTGAGATAGTTTAGAAAGCGCGTTTTGCTACTGTTCAAAAAATTCGACGTTTTATTGATTTTGTGTTTCAGGCAGTTTCTGATTTGCTGCTCGGCGTTTTCTGCATACCTTTCACTCTTCTTGGACAAGTGCTAAAGAATTTTGTCTTTGGCGTTACTATGTGCAAGCTCATACCTTATTTTCAAGGTATGTACCTTATAATTAAGTATTTTTTCATCTTTCGATACATTATTCTTTTCTTTATGTATCTTTTACGTGGGCGAGCTAATGACTTCTTGTGAGTCATTAATTCAAGCTATTTAAAGATATTTGCGTTATGCGAAAAAATTAAGTATTTTCTTAATGAATTCCTCGTCACACTTTTCTATTATCGTACAGTTTCTGTTCCATACAAAATTTAGCGAATTGAAGTTTCTTTAAATGATTCAAAAAATAATAACCTAAGAATAATAATAATAATAGAAATAATCTAGAAATAATAATTTTAGAGTAAATATGTATATTTTAATTGTTAAACTCTTCGTTAAATTCTACAATATAAATAATTTATTATAAACAGTATAAACTCTACTTCTTATTATTAAATTTTTCATACTAATTATTCACACTTCATTTAAGTATGCAATTACATTATCTTTGTTAGTTATTCCTGTAACTTAAGAGAAATAACATCTGAATGTAATTATTACCAGAATATCATCAGAATAATTATTCAAGCTGTTTCTTGTCAATATTTGATCAGTTATTTCTCACGATAATTGAATTACAATGTGTTCGAGATACAGAATACAGCAAACAACAGCAGCATTAACAGATATGATATCTGCATAAACATGGATTCATGTAATGTGCATTTGTAAACAAATACAATGTGCAACAGTTTACCCGATATTGCCATAAGATATCACTTTTATAAAATAGTTACATTTCACAAATTAATTCCTTGCGGTCGTATGTCTGCTCTCAGCCACCACAGCAGGGAGCCATACTGGTCTTGATGATCAAAAATACAACAGAGGGTTACCACAGAAGGTTAACTCTTTTCTAAAATTTTTTCCTTGAAATAATGTGTAATGTCAATTACATACTTGTTTGATTTGACAATTATACATTTGTTCGTAATGGAAACAAATATTCAGTAGACGAAGAAAGGTCTTTGACAAATCTGGAAATTATATAAAACACGTGAAACTTTCCCTTCCTGAAAAAGTGCAGTCACAAATAGTTTTATTTAAATTTCTGTCACAAAATTAATTGGATTCATTAGCTACTTCAAAACATTGCTATATAGTTAACAAATTTTATTTCTTTACTTAAATTAGGCACTATTTAGTCTCAAAATGACGCTTCTTCCTTATATTAACTTGAAATATTTCCTTCACTATGTCTCCTTAATGAGAAACCTTCATTACGGTTAGACACACTGAATTATTAACACAATGAGAATAAATGAAGGTTTATAAACTGCCAAGATCATGTTTTTGCTTCCTCAAACATTCTGCAGGGCCTAATTTACAAATTTGTTGTTCATATTTAAGTACAATTAGGATCGAAAGTTTTCAAACGCTCATTAACAAAACTGTAACGCTTGAGAGTTCATTAATTTTAATGGACGTTAAAATACTTGTATATTTATTTTAGGTTACTTATTACGGTAACATAACTGTAGATACAAATTTACTTTATGCGTATAATAACCTAAGTACACAGAGAAAATTCATTTATATTATTTAAATAATGAGAGACCAGTATACTTACAAAAACTGTAGCATGAATCGAATAAACATAGAAGAAAATAAAATAAAATGACTAAAATAAATAAAATAAAATATATAAACCTTATAATAATAATATTAAATAAGATAACTGTATGTTATGTAATAAATAAAATAATAATAAATGAAATAACTAAACGATAATAACTAAATTCATACATTCATACAAAATAAATACAAATTATAATCAAATCAAAATAAGATCAAAAATGTAAACCGATTTCAAAATGCACTAAAAGTAAAAAAATAACTTAGTTTGTTAAATAATATATTAAATATATAACAACCTCAATAATGACACGAAATAAAATTTTGCTTCATGAGAATGTTTTTAACCTTCGATAAAACGATTTTTACAATTTTAGAATAAAGTACATCGTTGAATTTTTATGTAACTATAACAAAAATAAAGTAAGTTAAATAATAATGAAAATAACGGTGAACAGATATGTTTGCTTTAAAAAAGTTATAAATGAAACTGTTTGCAATCATATTTCATAAATATTTTTAAAATACGAATCATTTTTAGTCCGATTTATCTCTGCTTTCTCGGTAACGTTTTCCAGTTATCATTTTACAGAATATCCGTTTACAATACCTATATTTACATTCCAACATTACTTTGTAGAGCCTCCGAAATCGATAGCCTGTTCGTGTGTACGCTTTTGCTTTAAAAAGTCCTAAAATAAACACGCAATCGTTGACTACTGGATTCAGAAATCGAAGGAGTGATGTATTTCATAAAATTAATTATAAATTGTCTCCTGCATATATTAATATTGAAATTGTCATTCACCGTGCGATACCGAAGGCTTTCATAATTATTTCATTTTCCCAAAGCTCTCCAATAAATACTAAAAAAAGCAACATTGAAGGGTTTATTAAACTTTTAACTCGCTTCACGACTTTTAACTATCCCTTTAAAATAAAATGGCAATGGCTGCAGCATCGAAGGTTTATATTAAACTAAATTGCTTGCCAAGGAAAGCCCTATTTGATGAAAACACATTGTGACACCGTGACAGGTGAGATGCATCGTTATGCAGGAAATTGTGCTTGTTAACGAACACTTCTTAACGAACATGCGTTTAAAATTAACTTCTTGTAAACCAATAATAATGGGTTTAAATTTCCTTCTATTTATCAAAGTTATGTTATTACATTACGAGTTTTCTAATAGTTACGTTATTAGTAGTACGACGAGATTTAAATTATAATTTGACTAAATATACCATGATGAGATATAACAATGCCAACGAGTTGGCGCATTGATGACCCAGATGTTCAGAAAAGGCTCCAATTGGTCGGAACAGAAAAATGGACGCTTCACACGTATTTTCGGTGGTATATTGACTCTCGCGGTCGCATATCAATTAGACCAAAAACAATGACAGGCAAACGAGAGGGAGACAATGCGAATTGCGTGATGCAGTTACTATTGTCATTATTATTATTTGCCGAAATGTAACGCTGGAAGTGTTCACGGTGGGGATAGAGCTTCCTTTACTTTGGTTCGATCTCACGCGCCAACACGTGGATTGACATCTGTAGGTACATCCTCTGTAAACACTGTGTGACGGTATCATCCGTTTACTTTGTTATTTCTTAAAGAACATCCCTGTTAATATAGATATAAATCTACTACACTTTAATATGATATTCTGTTGTGCAATCGGGAACAAATTAGACTTCCTAAGGGAAATGAAATGCTTATACAGAACCATATCGTTTTTTAGGGATTTTTGAGAACTTAAAATGTTGGGGATGATTTAAGAATTTGGAGATATAGTAGACTGAAGATATTTGGGTTTAGGAATAAATTAACTTAGAATTTGGAATTTAAATTACTTAGAATTTAGGATTTGGAATTTAAATAATTTAGAATGTAGAATTTGGAAGAAAAATAATTTAGAATTTGGAGACCTGGGGATTTGGAGACTACGAGCATTTCGGGATTTGAAGATAAAATGAACCAGAAGATAAAAATGAAAATCGTTTGACAAAATTTATATTTATATTATCTGAGTAAATTAAACAGGTAGATTCTATGAAATCCTTCGAAATCGAGAGAAAAAATGTGTCGTATTTGATTTTTATTCTTTGCATTTCGTTCTCTGATTTCATGCAATTTTCATGACTGAAACACGCAACCATTGTTCCTTGCAGTGGAGCACTCGAGAAAAAAATAACAAAACGTCGACAGGTTTATGACCGATGTAAAAACTTCATTTCCACGCAGATGTTAAAACGAATATATTTTTCTATAGTAAAATTAAGCACGTGAAGTACGATCAGCACGAGTCACGAATAGCATTGTTTCACGAAACAAGGGAAACGATATACGTATCGAAATAAAATTGGTGTCAGACAAATTTTAATGATTAAAATAACGTTTCGAATTTATTCTCATCTCTCGAGTGAAATTCACACTTTGATTCATTTTAAAATTAACTAATTATTTTACATTAAAATTCACATTTTATTTCACATGAAAGTTCATATTCTAATTCTCATTAAAATTCCCGGTTTCCTTTCACTCGGCTAGGCAAAATTCATTTCATTCTTAGTTAGGTTACTGCTACGAATAATGCTCTTTCGTTTTGCTGTATCATATGAAATCAAGATTAATTCTTAATTAAAGCTTTATAAATTTTAGATCAGTAAATTGTTCCTTTTATGGAGAGTACTGTTTATATGCTCGACATAAATGAAAATCAAATATTAGAACACATGATCAAATATCATTAAACATTTATATTTGATACATATGATTAAGTGCTACTTAAATATTTACATTTATATCATGTTATTGAATGTTATTGAATATTTATATTTAAATTATGTTATTGAATATTAGTATTTAAATTATGTTATTGAATATTAATATTTAAATCATGTTATTGAATATTAATATTTAAATTTAAAAAATATTGTCAACATATATTCGATATTAAATATTTCCATTAAAAAAAATGTTTAAATATTAAATATTCAAATTTAAGAAATGTTAAAGTGTTGAATATTAAATACCTTACTTAACAAAAGAGTAAAATATCGTAAAATTTAATTAAACATTTGAGTGTCGATAATTCATAAAATAGGCCATTTATTCACGCATTTGACACACATCTGACACACATTGACACACATTTTAATACTACAATTAATGTCAGTTCCACTATGTTTAATTAGCAGGAATATTCAGATTTTCACGTTCTTAACGAGGTTTTCAATTACAATTGTATCGATTTCTTTCGCTACTATTCGCCATACATTCTCAATGATACATTTGTATTCGGGGAACGTGTTGAGCGTCTTAAAGAATATTTGTGTGCCACGGCGAATAAAAGCGCCTGCCGTTAAAGCGTGAATAATGTTTTGCCTTATTTTTTCAGATAAGTGGGGAAATGTGATTTTAAAATTTCTTGATATTCTTCACTATTCATCTTCGCAAGAGAGTTTCCGTAGATAGTGTTTCCACTGAAAACTGTCCATATTATTTTACTATCTGCGCCAGATTTTGTGTCGAAGAAGATTTATTTCCCTTTCCTATACCATGTCAGCTGAAATAAAAAGTGTCCATCTAAAAATATCTGATTTAAATTTAAATTTTTGATTTTTTCAATTAACTGCAGTTTCTTAATTAGTTTAATTTTTTTATCAGAAGTGAATTTTTTTGCTGCAAATAATTTAGAAACTCGTTAATTGAATTTTAAAATAAAACTACATTATTTTATAATGTTCAATTACAGTTCAAATTTGTTTAAAAATATCAGATTAAAATTATTTATTAGTGCTTATTTTCGACACAGATAATAAAGAAGAAATTTACAATTTTCTACCCATTTCTTACGAGTGTATATCTAGAATTAAAGTTGTTTACTGTACAGTTATCCATCTTAAATCAACTAATGGGAATAAGCATCTTACTGAAAAATGAAGCGGAACTTTTCTTCGATAGAACACAACTTTTATTTTCAACTAACGAAGATAAATCCTCGTAGTCTCTAAAAATACTAATAGTCTTCAGAAATTTAATTTGAAAACATTATCGAAAAATACACGAAAAGAATTTTACTTGAATAAATGAAAAAGAAAATCAAGAAATTCAATATAAATGAAATATGACATTAAAATTAAGGGTTATTGAGGGATATTAAGCAATATGAAACACATTCTTTTTATTGCGTGATTGTTACAGCGTCGACATAGCATTGATCACTCCACAAATGGTCCTTCAATTTTTATTCAGGGAGATGAAAATCCCCTGGATTTCTACATATATTTGTAGAGTGCTTTATCTATATTTAAGCAGCGCCAAATATTCTCTTTCATCCAAACCTTTATTTTGGCAAAAGTATGTCACGAAGGGTATCCTGTGAACAGAACTTCCAAAAAATGTAGTCGCAAAAGATATCGCTTTTTTTCAATTCTACACCTTCATACTCATTTTTGCACAATATTCTGAGAATGCGAGTAAGAAAAAGTGTGTAATTCCATTTAAAACATGCATTTGCATTTTTTGGTGCATCCTTGAATTCATAAAAGAGCGAAATTCGCAGAGAACTTTATTATACCATTCAACATTTTTTTGAACAGTTTTTACTATCTCGAAATTCGGGAGTTTCCGTTCCAATTGCGTCATCTGTATGTTGCGACTATCTCTATTGTTTGAAGTCTAATCGCTAGGAAAAGAGCAAAATGTCATCGTAATATGAAATACGTGGTCTAACAAAAATTAGAGACAATATTTACATTTTATTAAAACTGACATTTTATTGATATCCGGAAATTTATTTTGTTACTATAAAGGTATGTTACTGATTCGCAGAAGACTTACAAAAAGCGATTGGAAATTTCAGTAAAGATTAAAGTTGAAGCCATCCATAACTCGACTATTCGCTAACGAAATATGCTTTGATGTGGACATATTCGGACATCAGTGATTAACTTTATAGTTAGCGTACTTTATAAATCCTTACAATGCTTCATTACAAAGTTATTATTTGTTGTGATTAACCTTTTAGACATTATACACGTCATTATATTAGCTTTCGTGAAAGTCAACCTTGATTACATAGCGCTACCAGTAACGAGGACGATTTCTTTTTGAAAATATCAGGGCGTGCATCTACCGACAGGGTTTATTTACCTAAAGTGAATAACAGTTCACAGTGTTACTGGCCGAGATTAACCTACGTGGATTTCAACTTCCTCTATGACTAATAAAATTGAAAGTCGTATTTAAATTGTCCCATGCACAAACTTATTACGTAAATCAAGACACCGTTATGTACATCCTTTTTTAGCGATTTTAAGGCATATACTTTTGAGTGTCTTTTCATTTCTTTAACCTCTTAGGCTCGACACGTCGCTATAATGGCTTTCGCGGATACCATCTCTCTGTACGACGGTCCACTATAGTGGCTCTCGCGAATGTCATCGTGGATTACATAGCGCCATAATGGTTCACTCAACAGACACTCGCTCACCGTTTCGATTAAATGATCGTTTTCATATGTTTTGGTTCGCACTTTTTTGCCTTCACCACGTTTTATAAGAGTATTAACAAATCCCAGAAAAGTACGTTACATGTAAATAAAAGGTACCAAGTAGTTTAGGTATCATGGGAGCGTCCCTTTGCACTAATACGATATTAGAAACATTTGGAAATTACATATTTTGTGAATTTTCTAAGAAAGTAAATCATCAAAGTTAAAGTATATGTTTCATATCTTTGGAAAAAATTATAATTTAATCATCAAAGACTTCGTTCCAATGTACTCGCGTGGAGAACAGCATTGTCACACATCGTAGTGGTGTTTACGCGTAATTCGCGTCGAACTCTGCCATACAGTGAAGCAGCGCTAAAGTTCACCCTAAGAGTACAATTTCAAGAAATACGAGTTGAGAAGGTTCTCCAATTTTCGCACGGTATTTGTAGCATGTATAACGTTCACGTGGGAATTCGCATATGGCAGATTATACAAATAGATGCATAAAAGATGTACTTTGAGAAATGACATATTAGATGGAGATTTATGAATATTTTCATATTTCTACTTCGCATCACAAAAATTTTCAATTCTGTCATGCGATATTTTATAAATTTGCATCGGTGCAGTTCTCAAACGTATAGTTAAAATTCTTTTTACTGATATAAGCCCGTGTTATTCTAAATAAAAAATCACTATCCTTTTTACACGGGCTGGCACTCGAAAAAATTATCAGTTCCAAAAACCACTTGCCATGCTTTATTGAGTTCCATTCGTATAAAAACCTCCCTCGAATTTTCAGTACTCTTGAGTCTGAAGAATATCGAAGTTCGATTATAATTTGCATAGCCAAGAATCGTTGAATATAAATGGACCTAACTTTCTTTGCTTCTTTTAATATTGTAGCATATATTTTGACTGACGCATCTGACAGATAAATCATATGACAAGGGGTTGATACTGAAACATTTTTAAAATATCTGATAAACTGAACTTTCATTAATTTGTTCTTTAATGCTCGTTATAAAACGACCAGCTAATTTAACTTCAATTTTAGTCACTTTATATGCAGAAAATCTTATTCAACACCTTTTTTGAAATTTTTCTTTCCTCAAGCTATTACATCTCAAGAATGTTCAGCTACTATTTTACCTTTTCATGTTAAAATTGAAAAAGTTTTGAATTTTTCTATGAAAACTCATTTTTTCAATTTTTGTCTGAATGAAAGGTAAGAATATTATAATGCAAATTTATTGCACTCAGATTTTATGTCATTTGGGTATAATTAATTGTGAATTAAATATGTATGTTTCATCAATTCTCATCCAGATTTTTAATGTATATCTCAACCAAATTAGTTTCTCGAAAAGGTGTCTCATGAATGCGATTTATTTAAAGAAACTTACAATTTATATTTGTATTTTTTTATCTGCGCCAAACTCTACATTTAAATATACTTTTGTTCGTGTGTATTTACCCAATTTATATCTGCCAATATTCACTACACCGCCATTTGTCAATAAAAATGTGTCACGTAATCTGCTCAAATTTGACATTGTACAAAAATTGTTTAATCGTTCGATCTTCTGGAATGTGTGCAATGTTTCAATAAAAATTTCTAGCTCACTGAAATATGGTTATTATTAAAAATTTCATCTCTGTCGCCACGCGTCTGGATTGTTTTTTTATGCACTTCATTTTTTCAAAAACGAAATTAAAAGCAGTGTTTGATTTTGTTAACATTTTTAACGCTTGTCGACGTAATCTGTATACAATCAACGAGTACATGGAAGTAGACGTAAATTGATTTGCAATTTAATGAAATCATTGAATCGAGTGGTGAATTGGAATAATTGTTCTTTTTATTTAGCCAATCGTGATATAACTGCTCTCTTTCTTCGATTGAGTGTATTGGAGCATTCAACCGAGAGAAATTTAGTAAAATTTATTAACATTCCAGTAAATATTTCATGCTTGAAGAGAAATAATTTCGTATGCGGAAATGAAGTGTAAATAGAATGTGAAATAGAAATAATATGATTTTGAGTAATTTTGATATTGAAAATTAAATTAAATGTTAAAAAGTGGTAATTGAAATTATTATTTAAACGATTTGTAAAATTTCAGAGTGGCAATGATTGTATAAAAATTTACATAATCTATTAACAATTGCACAAAATACGATATAAATGAAAATATGAAAAGTTACTCAAAGCTTGTCACTTTAAGAAGTTAATTTAATATCATACTTTCGTAAATACACAAATTTTTTAAAATTCTTATACGCTAATAATTGAGTTAATTATTAAATAGTCCTTGTAGTAATTAAACTTTAAAAAGCTCAGTGTCATATTTTTGTAGATACACAAACTTTTAAAAACTACAATACGTGTGCCAAATAATTCTCTTTTCATTTCTGGTAAATCGAATAATCAACGTGCCCGAAATTTTAACACAGTCACACGTGGCAGAGATTTCCGCAAACACCAGATTTATATTCCTGGAATGAAAGTTTCATACATTTTTCATCGCAGTATAATGGAAAATCCCAATACTTCGACTACGAGTATGTCGTTTTCTATTACAGTCTGACTGACGTGGCTTCAAATACAATTTCTTACCGTGTCAATTGACACGTGTTTCGCTAACTGGTCGGAAAAATGTTTTCGGTAGGAGACCAAAGAAAGATGAATGTGGTTCAAGAAATTATTGCATGTTACAGAATATGAAGTTTACACGAAGCATTTAATATTGCATAAAAAAGGAGCAAAAATCTCGTTAATAAATAATTGATATTTATTCGTAAATTATATGTATGGAGAACAAGAACATTTTTTACATCTAGTCTATTTTAAAATCAAGGTATAGAAATTATGTCAAAAGAAAGTATGTCTATCATTTGAACCTTTAGCTTCTCCATGATAAATAGAAGAGCTATGACGTGTTCCGGCAGTTACTATCATTCTTACCTTCCTGAACCATTAAGACGAAAGTAACATTAATCATTTTAGTATTAAGTAAGAATACTTTATCTAACGCAGAATAGGATTTTTATTATAAGATACAATAAAAAGAAACGCTTAAATAAATATATTATATTTGAAGTAACGACAAAAACAACAATCGTGCGTTTAAATAACGAAAAATGGAACGCGTAGCTGGCTTTGAAAGTTTATTTAATATTGTGTATTATTTATCTATACCCAGTTGCGGTTATAACGTGTATAAAACATCACCCTTGGTGCAGTTTTTACAGTTCTTTTCGTCCCCGGAGTAACATATTACTTTCGTGTCCAAACGCGTTTTCCAAAACATCTCATGACCTACAAACTATGCATTTATAGAAATTAACTATAAAAACATAAAAAGATATCTAAGACTCTAGTAAGTAAATAGTTAAATATTTATAGTTGTATGAATATCAACAAGAAAGAAACGAAAAAAATTCACTAGAGTGATCTGAAGTATCAATTCAGTTTTACCGCCACGTGCGATTCATGTTATCGGTGTTAGTCAACAGAACAAAACAAATATTTTGCGCATACAACTATGAAAAACATATTGTCTAAAAATATTTGTGGAAGTGGAAAAAGCGTATTATTTTCATCGCGCAATTTTCCGCCCTCTATGTTTAATTGTAAATTCATTTTTGTAAAGTTCTACGTCAATTTTTATTATTTTAATACTAGGTTTATGCTACAATGAGATATTAATTTGGGAACTGTATTGTAATACCTTCTTCCATAAATTTCAAATACCTAGCGTACTTCTTGTGTTCGACATTATTGCTCCGATAAAATATAGTCCTGGTGTGCAACGATCGATGAAGACAATAGAACCATAGTTTGCTATTAATGTTTTGGTCTAAATGTGTTAAATCCTCAAACGAGGATTCCATGCACCTTCTCCTCGTAAACTTAACTTAACCGCAGCATGACTGCAGAGTTATTATTCAAAAGTCAGTCCGTGAATGTTCTAGGTTAGAATACTAACGATTCGTTGCATGTTTCTTTCAATTTTGAAGAACAAATATATTTTTTCTAATTAATACCGATAAATAAATAATTTCTATGTGCAAAATTTATTTCCAGAAATTGTATAATATCGTAACTTTTCTGATTAATACCAATAAATGCATAAAATTTATTTTCAAAATTTATTTCAAGAGAAATTACATAATATCGTAACTCTCTTCATTAACATCAATAAATAAATATTTTCTATCTACAAAATATATTCCAAGAAAACTAATATACTATCGTAAAGCATATTTTATGCAAATAAAGCAAAAAAGAAGATCAAATATTTTCAGCAGTTTCATTGACCAAAAAATTTGCAATGCAGCTTATGTCACATTATCTTATCTTCATTAGCAAGGCGATGCGACGAAGAGTTCATGCTTTGCGCTGTAACTTTGTAATTCATTGTAAAAGATAGGCGTCGCTTTTGATAGCGGAAGTTTCTACATTAATCTCGTTTACTCCAGTCTTCCGTGTAATAATATTAATTTCAAGAGGAGCAAACCGCATCGTTTCTTTGACTAACGTTTGCCATGGAGAACCTGAAGCCGACATGCAACGAAGCATAAATCTCTTGAACCACGAAAAGCTCAACATGAAAGTACCTTCTTAGTATCTTCCAATTTATTTAAGAAACATTTATTTCTTTCTCAATTCAAAGATTTCAACGATTATACTTACTTCACGTTATGTTCTTATAAAATTTTGCAATCTCGTACTTTATTTTTCTTTTTATAGATTGTACGTGATATGGTGGAAGATAACATTTCAAGAACTGTTTCTTTTTATTCAAGAATTTGTATCCCCATATGCTTGTAAAGCAAATATAACTGCTAGTATGATTTAAATTTTTACAGCCTGATTTTAAATACGAATTTTATTAAATTCGTGACTGTAGCGTAAATTGATTTCAAAGTTTTAAAACACGTACAGACAGCTAAAAGTTGGGTCCATGAGTTATGCTACCAATTCATTATAGGCTAAAGAGATTCCAGTACCAACAGATACAAAGTTATTGAAGTTTCTTAATTACACAATTATTGCACAATTCAGAAGAAACCGAAATTTACTTTGTAATTTTACGAACAGACCTGCTTTGTAACTTGCAGTAAATCGTTCTGTACAAAACAACAGTCTAAGACTTACTATTAAAGTTTCGAACTCCCGTTCTTTTTAATTACGCTTGTAGCCTGAAATTGCGATAACATTGCATTTGCATCAAATTGAAGGTGGGTAGTTGAGTGGAAGATTGTAAATATCCGTTGCAATTAAGGCGTTTTTCCTGAAACGGTGTTTTCATCTTTGATGAAAACTGATTGTAAAACATGAACAAGGTTTTGATTAAAACGTTTGATTCATTCGAATGTTGTTCTGAGAAGGAACTAAAAACTAGAAAAGTATAACGTTCAACAGAACATGAAATTAATTAGAGGTATAATCAACCTTTTCGTTTATAAAGAATATTAAAATTGTCTTCTTTGCGTGGTGGTGTTTGATAATGCAAATTGTGTTCTTATTTTTGACGAAATATTTTGCTTCCTTGAATAACCTTCATATTTTTCAAATAAGTTTCTTCTATCAATGTTACTTCTATCTCAGTTGAAAAATCTAATGTTTAATTTATTTGTATCATTAACAAATTTCAGCTAATAATAATTTATACAAAAAAAAAATAAATTCACTAGTGGAAACAATAAAATTAATTTCACGATGTTCATCCCACGCTTTAATTATTTTCTATCACTGTGGATTTGAAATGAGCAAATTCTCGTCGAATAAATTGCACACATCATGCACGCAATACACATGCGAAATTCACAGAAAATTTGCGTATTTTTTTACAATAAAATTCGATACAATAAATCTCGTGAAACTACATAACAAATAAATGACGTAATATATCACCTGTCTGAAAACATTGACATCGAACATCTGCGGTCATTCATTCGGAAATTTCATCAAAGTTTCGACTGAAAATTGGTAGCTCTGCTGTTCACTGTCTTCTAAATGAGTTTGGATTTGTAAGAGGGGTTGCTTGAAAAAAGTCGGTCGTTCCTAATAAAAAAGGAGGAATACATTAACTCAGTCGTACTGTACACATTCATTATATTATCGATTTTTATATTTTATATTATTTTTAGTTTAGGTTATTATTGCATTATTAAGTAATTACTATATTATGTACATGTACACCGGAGTACATTTGTACATTTACAAAATGAAGGAGCTAAAACCATTGAGTGTCTAATTTGTCTTATGTTTTAACTCTAGTTTTGCAGACGTTTGCACTTTTAAATTGAAATTAAATTATAAAAATAATGAACACGATCTAGCTCATGCAACGATTTCTTGTCTCAATGAAAATTAAATTTTGACAAAATAAATTTATCATTTTGATGTAAACGTCAGGAATACGCACCATATAAAATATTGGAAAATCAATATATAAGATTATGCAACATTGCAATATTTTGGCATAGCAAAACGACTTTGACAAGTATTAATGATTCTGGGTTGGGGCACAGAAAATGTGTTATGCAAGCAAGAGTACGGTCTACGTTAACAGAAATGCCAAGGGAGATAAAATAAAAGCAGATTGTGAACGAATGCAAAAGTATATTGTAAAAGAAATAACAATGCTGCAAAATGTATAATAATACATTGTTCTATTTATACTTCAAATTTCCTGGCAGGAAAGGAAATATGTAATAGGAGAACTCTCAAGAACACTGGTGTAATAGGACGTTGAAATAATAAAGCTATCGGATATTGGAATATTCAGATATTCTGTTATACTGAATAATCACACACATGCGTGCATATGTATAATCATGTATGCTTATAGTGTTACAGATTTTCATTTGAAACTGCACGTATCTCGGTATGTGTATGATCATTCAATAAAGAAAGTGAGTGAACAGGATAGAAAGTTAAATTGCTACTTAATAATCGATTGATCAGATAAAGCTGTTCTGGATGATAAAATGGACGAGCAAAAATGCACGTGTAAATGTTAACCTGTGATTGACATGTGTGATTAATGTTAATATGATTAATTACATGGAAATTTGTAAAAAATCCTAATGAGTAACAATTTTATTTTCAACTTTGATTGATTACTCTAACGATATTTCGTCGTTTTTATATACCGTAGTATTTAATAATATTGATGATTGAACAAGTAACGATATTAAATGAGTTAACTCAGATAAATAAATGAAATAAATAATGTGACATAGCGATCAATGCATTAAAAATGTATTTCAGTAAATAAATTATTTGCACAGAAGAAAAATACTGCAGTCTATCTTTGACAGTTTCTCTAATGGCATAATCCTAGAAAATAAATATTGGACTACTGCCAAAAACTTTGAAATGCTTAGATAAAATTCACGTGTGCCGAGTAAAAAATGAATTAAAAAGTTCTTCGTTGGTCCAAAAACTAATTACATTACTCGTATACCGTTTTAATTTAACAACGTGTAAAGCGATGAATATACATGTACAGTAGAAAAGCTCCTAAAAGCAGCGAAAATTAATGCATTATTCCTTTGATGCAATGTCTGTAGTTATACAGTAGAGCGATTAAATTATTTCATGAATTATAACATAGTTGAAACAGTTTATAAAGTAATTCAATTATACCGATTCATAATTAAAATATAGCGATGTAGTTTCTGAATATTTATTTTACGGTAACTTAAAAGAGACGAAATGAATTTATTATTTAAGAAAAACGACTTGGAAGAACCTGTTTAAAATTTATTAATTAAACTTAATTTATAAACATTGAAAAAGCAGTTCTAAGTAACCTACTATATTTTATATGTGTGGAAAATTATTATCAGGAAAAACGTAACTAAGAAATATATAGATTTTATTTTGTCCTATCAAAATCAAGCGGTATGTCACAAATAATCGATCAACACACGAACGTGATTATCAACTTCTCATACATCTATTTTTGCTAATTTCATTGAAATGAAAATTCAACAATTCTCAATTGAATTTAAATCATGTAGTGTAAATTACAATATAGTTAAATTATACGTAATGTACTATGTTATGTAATTAAATTGATGTAATATAACTACAATGTCATACAATTAAATTGATGTAATATAACTACAATGTCATACAATTAAATTGATGTAATGTAAGTACTGTGGCATACAATTAAATTGATGTAATGTAACTACTACATCGTGTAACCAAATTACCGTATAATTCAAGTAACAATTAAATTGCCATATAATGCAAGTTACATCGTAAATGAATTATCGTACAATGTAATTTTAGTATAATTCGAATCACATAATAATCGATACACGATATCAAATATCGAGATGTAATCAAATTACGTTATAATCATATTAACATATTTGCGGCAGTAGCTTTGTATCGCTAAATTGCCAAAGTTCCGATCATGGTGTACGATGGCTAAAATCTACGATCTACGATGCACATTCTATCTTGGGGCAGGCTATAGTTACTATGTAATTCATCAAAGCAGCAAACGGGCTACCTGTCAGCGGTATAACCCTAAATCATTTTACGTACACTGCACACCGAATACCGAGTTTACACTGGTGCTATTACCCGCATCCGTTCTCCTACCCTCAAAAATCTATTCAAAAATTAGTACATTTTGTTATACAATTATACTATGTTACATAATTTTTTTGATTTTCTAATGAAATACATTTTGAAGTCCTCAGAGGTAATAATAAAAAGATGTTTTCTACATTACGAATTTGTATGTACGAATTTATCATTACGAGAGCAAATTTGTAAGAGTATATCAATTTGAAATAATAAATTGTAATTAGAGAAAGCAGGAAATGTTTCCAATAATTTTACGGACAGCAAAATGTGCAGCTAATGCGAGGTTGTTTTGACAACATAATGACGCAGAGTAAACCAGGAGCGAAACTCCCTGTCGACACGTTTGATCTCTCGAAACCGCTGTCCCTTTAAATTGGTTGTGCAAACGAGTGCGATATTTCAATCGAGCAAATCTATTTTCACGTCAACCTCTAATAATTTCGAATATATTTATAATAAATGTAATAAAATATTTATATTTGTAATAACAGAGAAATTTCTGATCACAATTTATAATTTATAATTGATGAAATTGACGTTTACTGCGGATCATTTATTTTCTTGTTCTGTTTTATTGATGCAATCTCTGAATTTAAGCAGCAATTGTGCATTCTCTAATGGAACAAGCAATGTTTATCGCGTAGAATATTCGTTCGTTTCTTTGAAATCTATTCGTGTATACGTAATTAAAAAGGACGTACCGGAAAACAAGGTTTACTGCAGAATATAAATGGCACCATTAGGAGATGCAGTAATTGGAGCAATGGGTATGTTTAGACTGCACTTTCAGAAACACTATTCCTTTTATTGATGTCATCAGTAGCCATTGTATTAGAGTAATGAGGTGAAATTGGGATAATTTATACTTTGAGAAATTTAAAGTCTTTGATGTGTTTCAAATTGAAAAATGTTTTATATAAAAATTTGTGATATTTTGAATTTGAACAATTGAGTATTGATTTAATTTGGGGGCTATTAATTTTATGGAGGTTTTCAGATGAATAGTTCTTTGTTATTATATTACAGGAGAGTGAGTATTGGGTTTTTAGGATTTGAGGATTGGGGAATTTAGGAATTTGGGAATTGGAGAATTGAGGAATTGGGGAATTTGGGAATTTGGGAATTTGGAAATTTGGAAATTTGGAAATGTAGAAATTTGGAAATTTGGAAATTTGGAAATGTAGAAATGTAGAAATTTGGAAATTTGGAAATTTGGAGATTTGGAAATTTGGAAATGTAGAAATTTGGAAATTTGGAAATGTAGAAATTTGGAGATTTGGAAAATTGGAAAATTGGAAAATTGGAAAATTGGAAAATTGGAAAATTGGAAATTTGGAAATGTAGAAATTTGGAAATTTGGAAATTTGGAAATGTAGAAATTTGGAAATGTAGAAATTTGGAAATTTGGAGATTTGGAAATTTGGAAATTTGGAGATTTGGAAATTTGGAAATTTGAAAAATTGGCAATTTGGGAATTTGGGAAAACTTGTCAAAACACCGCCTTAACAGCAAAAAATAATACAAAACAATGATGTTCCTTACAAACCCAGCATAGTATCGATTATGTCTCTCATTATCTTGCGGTTTAATAATTAATTACTAATTACTTGCTGACAGTGAGTTGGAATTTGTAAAGCACAATAGATCCATCCACCGATAACAATATCTACCCATGACTAAACATTTCTGTGACAATGTCTGTTTCTTACATTCATAAAAAATTATTGATTATGTTACAGCTGTGTCAGTGTCTGTCGGGGTATGGACACTCGTCGCTATTTCCTTGGAACGTTACTTCGCCATTTGCAGGCCATTAAAATCCAGAAGATGGCAAACGCAATTTCATGCGTACAAAATGATAGCTGTGGTTTGGACTGCCAGTCTTACGTGGAATGCTCCAATTTTGGTCTTCTCGCAACTTCAGGACATACGTGGAGGTATTGTATGAATATCTTTTAAATATTCTTTATAATTAACATTTTAATGGTTGCTCACAATATACATACGGTACCATTCATAAGTATCCGAACACTTTCGTTACATAAAACATAGTTGAACTTTGTACGAAAGGTATTTAGGGTTATCATATCATTTGTAATAATTATTATTATCTTTCTTGAAGTGTCATAACGTAATAGAATTAATTTTTAAGCACAAATTATATAATGAGAGTGTGAAAGTAAAATTCATGTCCAGAAGTACAACGTCCAAATTTGTGAATCTAATGGAATCGCTTTCGATTCTAAAAAAAATTTTAATTTCTACTGTGTTTCATTTCTATAATGCAGAACGTATTCAGAGGGTTCTTCGATATGTTTCAAGGGTTTGTAAACTGTTGGTAGACGTTTAGGTTCCCTCAATGGAGATAAGAATGGAGGTAACGCTACGCACTCGACAGTTTCGGTTTAGTTCGTCTGTAGCTTCTTTTCCATCGAGATATGAGTTCCAAACGGGAATTATCAATTGAGAAACGTTCCAGTATTCTGACCTTCGCAGAAAAAAAATCGATTTTAGTTACTGTTGCAGATACTTGAATAACTTTCATGCATCGCGAATGCATATTCCATTTGAAAAATTTAAAACGTTAAAAATTCTTAAAATATTTGGCTCGTGTGTATCCCCACATTCATCGTGTATTATCATAATTTACATTAATTTCTTCTTGCAAAATCGTTAAATTTTTCAAACGTTAAATGAATCAGTAAAACCGTAAGATAAAACTGTTTACTTGCGATTGTAAAAAAATAAGTGATCAAAAACGTACAAAAACATTTATTTCTGTGGTCTTATCTCCGAAATATACGTCGGGTCACATGTGCACCTGCGACCCGTGATGTTATCTGTGAGCTGTTATGTTGCGGTATATTGCGATAGAAACTGAGATATGCAGCGAAAATTATTGCGAACAGGTACATATGCGTCGTGGTGAAGCGAGGAGTTTAGAAACAAAGTTCAGTAAGCTATTCCTTTAAAAACGATGTAAGCATCAATAGGTTTGAATCAATCTCCAATTTAATAACATAGTGGTTATTACAGTTCGTTATTTGTTGAACAGTTGTGGACTTTAATTCTTATTATGAAAACTTTTAATCCATGGTAATTTGAAAATTTACTTAAATTGTGGAGAACAGTTGCGGGATGCGTTAACGAGAAGAGGTTATGCGATTATGTAAAATAATATAAACTGAAATATAAACTATACGCTATCCCGGGAATTAACAAAGGAGTTTAAATTCACTTGAGAATTTTCCTCTGTTTTATGAAATTTTGAAATTGTGTATTAGTAATATATTTTATTTTTTGGTACATCTTGCAGTTCTTAATTTATACAATTTTCGTTCGAGTTATTTAGAATATATTTTGAAATTTCATATCTTACAAGAATATAGAAAAAATTCACACTTGAATTAAAGAGAACGATCATAAAAAGTAAAAATGTCAACTACATTTAACACTTAATGTATTTAACCCTTAATTGGGGTATGAAATGATTCCAGTCAATTTAGCTTCAGTTTAAACCACTTTAAATTCTGAAAATCTGAATAACCTTCTTTGAAAACGAGGTATTTTCACTATTTTTTCCTATTATATCTCAAGTGTATTCAGTTAGAATTTTACCTCTTCATATTTACATAAAAAGAAATGAACTTTTCTGTGAAATCACAATTTCCTCCATTTTTACATATTCTTGAATTTCTTTTATATTAAACGTTCAAATTTATTGAAATCGTCTGCGAAATATGTTAAACCAACTTTCAAAGACTATTTACAATTTTTTTAAGTTAGAATAGCTTCTTTGTAAGGAATATTTTTAATGGCTAGTCTTAAACGCCTTCAGGATGCTAAATATATTACTCTAATGAAATGCAATTAAAAGTCAGTCATATACTGGTATAACATAAATAAATAAAATTATATTATTTATATAATAAAATATAATCCATTTATTAATTTCCCGATTTATAGAAGGATAAAGAAAGATTCTTGTTTTCGATATAATTTATATCTCCGTATGAATTTTCATTAATTATTGCTAAGCTGATTTTTCATCATATGTAAATAAAGTCAATAATCCGAGTTGCAATTTCAACTACAAACATACCGGATTACTAAAGACCGAACAATATCGGCTAATGTTTGTCAGTACAAAATGTATATGTGTAAATCGAGATTCAGTGAATTGGAATTATCAGACAGCTTTCACGTCATTTGAAGCGTTCGAATACATTCATTCGTGCGTTTTATAGTCGAAAATGCAGTAAAAAGACAAATTGTACAAATATTTAACTCTTTATCAGCTGTCCCGATTTATATTTCAAACTCAGTCTCCTATTGCTGTATGTTAGCCTTGCTTTTAGTTGTATTAGATTATTTGGAAAATGATGTTTCGTCTAGTTCGAGGTACTGAACTTCTTGCGTGCTGTGAATCAATTCGTTTGTACTACAGTAAAGCACAAATAGGTATCGAAAACTCCTTAAACGTGAATTTCTTGGAGACCAAATTTCTAAATATAATACATTAATGAACAATTAATCATTAACATTTTTTACTATAACATGTAACTTTCATGACAATAATATTTAAAGTGAATATGAGTCCAAGAAGCTATTACGTTTTATGCAACCTCGAAGTATAAAAAGTACATAAAAACTAGATAACTGGTGGACAAAGTGAAGTAACTATTAACTCTGCGGTCGTATTAAATTTGATCATGGGTGTCGTACAGTCGGAATTAATTTCCCTTTAAAAAGCTGGTCATATGGACAGTTGCTGAAGATGTGATATACTATGTAGACTTATAGAAACATTGTGATTGTCTTAATTACAGTACATTTTCATGAAATATTGCAACTGCCGTGTGCACCATTAAAATATTGCGATACGGTTTCTGTTAACCGAATTAAACGTAGGAAGCAAGAATAATTGGAACACTTTGTAAATTCAATATGAAGAGAAATTTTGGAAATGTAATACTATTGCACGAATATTGTGCCGTATTACAGTGCAGCCGGAATTTAATTAATAAATAGCAAACTGATGCGTTAATGAGAATCTTGCGCAGAACTGTATAATTAACCGCATTTATCAAGAGTCCAATTTAATTCATAGTTAACTGTGACACAACGTTTCTTCTGTTAATCCTTTTCAGCTTTGTGCCCATTTTCATGTACACGATATTTATTTCGTTTAACGATGAGTAATATATGAATAGAAAATACATATAGAAACTGTATAGAAACTTTGGTCCTTGAAAAATGACATAAAGCAACGATATTTTTACAACGAAGTTATTTATAATATCCATGTCCAAATTTATCTTCATTTTACGAAATAAAATATCAAACGTATGACATGAATTATATCATCGTATAATTTAATCAAACGCTAAAATCGCGACATATCAACAATCATATCAAATTAATATCAATCTGTGTCGTAACTACAGGAGTAATTTTCGGGTTCATAATCTCTGTATTCACACTACACCCACATGTCACGCACGAAACATTGCTTCTCTACTTTCGATATTAACCACGAAACGGAAGCATTGGTACGCGTCGAAACATTCCGAATCGCATTAATCTGCGGTGTTCCAAATTAGCAACACGAAAATATCCTGTCACATTTTGTATTCCCGAAGTGTACCCGAAATTGTCACTAACCTGTCGAATTAATATGCAAATGCGATCGAATGATTTGACGTATTCCAGCCACGGATGCATTGATTTAACCACTTGCTGACTGCTTTTTGCAAATCAACATTTACTTTAACTGTGGATTGAATCAGTAAAATTTATTATTCAGTAAATTCACCAGATTAATAGTCTACAAATGTCACTTGTTAATGGACTCACTTCTGTTTTTTGGTGTGTTACAAATTAGTAGGTTTTTAGATACTTCGGTATTCTAAATGACCAACAATATTTCAAATATGCTTCCTCTGATAAAACGCCATCGTTATTGCGCTGCAATATGTGCGCTTTACAAGCTAAGCTGAAGTAACGAAGAGATTTACCCTCTTTAACTTCTTTTATCTGCTAACTCTTTAACTTACTAAATAGAAGGGTTCTCAAAAAATGTATTACGACGGAGTATGTAACAAATATATTTTTCATTTATTATAAAGAGTAGATAAATGAAACAACAGTGGAGAGACAACAAATTTTCGAAAGTTTCTTTTGAAAATAAAATTTTTAATCTTTGCTCTGCCAAAACGATAGCCATCATAACAGAATGTAAATTGTCAAATATGTCTTACATATATTCAATTTAAAATCTATTTATTTTTCTGAACTAACTATATCCAAAAAAAAGTGTTCACACTCGACGTAAGTCTACTTTAATTGGTTTACAAACACATTATTGTAAATGACATAAATTGCCAAAAGTACCTATGAAGCACCGAATGAACCTTTCCATTTAATGAATCGACATCGTAACTTCTTTCGTATCTTCTCAGACTGTTTCTTGCAGCGAACAGAGGAGAAAGTGGAGAGAAGTAAAATTTTTTCATTTGACCTACTTGTTAATCGTCTTTTAAAGACAGAGAAACCAGAATTATATTAAGTTTATTGATCTGTTACTTAATCTAAAAACTTCTTTGTGATAAATCGTCAAAGAGCAATGACGTTTTTCTGCAGTTACTATCATTCTTACTTTCCTGATCCGTTAGGACAAAAGTAACATTAATCATTTTGTGGAGAAGTAGGTAAGAATACTTTATCTAACGCTGAATGAGATTTTTATTATAAAAAACTATAAAAAGAAACGTTTAAATAAACATATTATATTTGAAGTAACGACAAAAACAACAATCGTGCGTTTAAATAACGAAAAATGGAACGCGTAGTTGGCTTTGAGAGTTTATGGAGTATTGTGTATTATTCATCTATTCCCAGTTGCGGTTATAACGTGTATAAAACATCACCCCTGGTGCAGTTTTTACAGTTTTTTTCGTCCCCGGAGTAACATGTTACTTTCGTGTTCAACCGCATTTTCCAAAACATCTCATAACCTACAAACTATATATTTACAGAAATTAACTATAAAAACATAAAAAGATATCTAAGACTCTAGTAAGTGAATAGTTTAATATTCATAGTTGTATGAATATCAACAAGAAAAAAATGAGAAAAATTCACTAAAGAGATCTGAAGTATCAATTCACTTTAACTGCCCCGTGCGATTCGTGTTATTGATATTGATCAACAGAACAAAACAAATATTTTGCGCATACAACTATGAACAACATATTGTCTAGAATATTTGTGGAAGCAGGGAAAAAGTGTGATACTTTTATTTCCGTCTTCCCATACGTATTAATGCATTTTTGCTATCAACAGGTTGACTTTGCTATTCGTTCATACAACTGTGAATGGTACTGCTTAAAAGCAACACAACGTGGCGTCTTGTCGTCATTTGCCTAAAAAAGCAGAATCCAAAGGAGTTAGTAATATGGAAAATGGGATGTGTTATACATCTATTAATCTCTGAGACACGGCTGAATTTTAACGCTGCTTCTCTACGCGAGTACATTGGAATGAAGTCTTTGATGATTAAATTATAATTTTTCCCAAAGATATGAAACATATACTTTAACTTTGGTGATTTACTTTTTTAGAAAATTCACAAAATATGTAATTTCCAAATGTTTCTAATATCGTATTAGTGCAAAGAGGCGCTCCCATGGTGCCTAAACTACTTGGTACCTTTTATTTACATGTAATGTACTTTTCTGGGATTTGTTAATACTCTTATAAAACGTGGTGAAGGCAAAAAAGTGCGAACCAAAACATATGAAAACGATCATTCAATCGAAACGGTGAGCGAGTGTCTGTTGAGTGAACCATTATGGCGCTATGTAATCCACGATGACATTCGCGAGAGCCACTATAGTGGACCGTCGTACAGAGAGATGGTATCCGCGAAAGCCATTATAGCGACGCGTCGTGCCTAAGAGGTTAAAGAAATGAAAAGACACTCAAAAGTATATGCCTTAAAATCGCTAAAAAAGGATGTACATAACGGTGTCTTGATTTACGTAATAAGTTTGTGCACGGGACAATTGAAATACGACCTTCAATTTTATTAGTCATAGAGGAAGTTGAAAATGTCCATACAGGTTGATCTCGACGAGTAACACTGTGAACCGTTATTCACTTTAGGTAAATAAACTCTGTCGATAGATGGACGCCATGATATTTTTAAGAAGAAATCGTTCGGGTTGTGCTATGCAATCAACGAGAACATTCGCAAAAGCGACTATAGTAGACCATCGTGCAAATAGATGGTAACCGCTAAAGCCACTATGTATAATGGCGCGTCGCCCCTGCGAGCTTAAATACAATGCTAGAATACTATAAAATAGAATGAAATTGGAATGAAAAATAGCAGCTGTGATTATTTAAAGCGAAAACCATACTTCTCCCTTAAAATCCTCATATTTAATCCTCGAATAATTTCCCACATATTTTCGGCAAGGACACACAATTAAATACAGCTGTCAGTCGCACGAACTAGACCGAGAAATAAAAAAGAAAACCTTACTTAGAAAGTTCCGAAACTTTAATAAAGAGAGAAACCTGTCTGGATTCCTAGAACTCATCTTATGTTGAGCGTACAGTAATTATGTTTTACACGTTAGCTGCCTTAGTTCAAGATGCTCGGATAGAATGATAATGTTTACACGGTAGTGGGCGAATTAGTGCGAATCTGGTATGCATAACAAGCGGCGTATAATCACAGCAACACCATAATCCGCCCACAATCTATGTATATCTCTATTTGAAGCTCAACTACACGAACGCAAAATCATTTGAAGAACGTTTCTCGGGAAAATACATTCTCACTGTAAATATAGTATATCATCGTGTTTAACAGATGGTGGAAATAAAGCAATCTCCCCCAGTAAAATGTTCAAAGTTTGCAGAATTATTACAGTTTTCAGTTACGGATACTTCAACTCTGCGCGTCGACGATGTAAATTTTCCGGCTCTAAGTTCGTAGCACTTCAAGCAACATTGATGCCACTGACCGAGATAGGGCCATAAAGCACACACAAAATTACGAACTAAAGTTTGTACATCAGAAAACAGAGACTGAAACAAGTGCGAAGTTAGATTTTACTTTCGTTGTGTTTTTTGCAGTTTTAACAAATATTTTTTTCCACTTTTTGAAGTAGGGGGGTTTTTTCAAAACGTTTTTAAATGTTCATTTGTAGAAATGTAATCAGTGGTGCATGTGGTCATATATGTAATGAGATAATGTTCGAAATAAATTGTAAATGTATGGAATTCAAATTTGTCTATTTGTACATCACTTTTTCAATATTATCACTTCAGTTACATTGGTATGCATGAATTTTGCAAACTTCATAAAAATTGAAAACCTCAATACACCAATATTCAAAAATGTTCAAACCCCAAAAATGTTAAACGTGACACGAAATAATTGAAACTTAACATTCTGTAAAGGCAAGGTTGATTTCGTAAATCCAAAGCAACTCGTATTTCTGTAGAAAATACTATGGACTTTGATTCATCTCTGGCAAGTTTGAAGGATATTTCGTGTCTACTGTTTCAGGCAGACGTAAATGTCGAGAAGATTGGCCGAGCGTCGGAACCGAACGAGCTTACAATTTGTTCTTGGATGGAACACTCCTCCTAGTCCCCTTAATCGTGATGAGCCTGGCTTATTCTTTGATCGCTGTGAAACTTTGGCGGGGATTGCGGCAGGAAATAAGGCAATCATCCTCTTGTCCACAACGTCGTAAGTTCCGAAGTTTCGACGAAAATAGTAATACTGATCCTGTGAGAATCCTTCCTACATGCAGTATCATTCTAAACAGGAAATTGAATCTGAAATTTGTTTGAATTGATGGTAAAAAAATTATTAAAATTAATTATTATTATCATTGTTATTATTATTTAGTGACATTGGACAGTTTCGACGACTTGTTTGTTAGCACTGTTTCATGTTTTTATGCATATCATACATTCACCTCTACACAACATTAAAGATTAGAATTTTTAGAATCTCATACAATTTTATACAAATAATTTGAAGATACATCATTTTCTCTATTAGGTATTCAAATATTTAACACTTTACAAATTTCTCAATTTTTAAATAAAGATTAATAAAACGCTTTCGATCACACAGTGTCAGTTACAGAATACTCGATACATTTTACAGAATTTTCACCGATCCGGACCATTGCATGGTGCACTTAGGATTGATTCGGTTCGATTTGTAAAAGCTTTCCAGCAGTCGTAAAAGTACTAGGCACTTTATTTTCATGTAATCTCAGTTCTTTGTGACTAGCCACTCGGTCAAGTTATCAGTCTTCGCAGTAGTTTTCGGAGTTCATTTGTACGAGTTGAAAGTTTCAATCCAGCTATAGAATAGAATAAAGGATTATCGCTTTCGAGAAGTTCGAGCTTTCCCAAATAATTTAATACAGCCACTGTCAGTCAATTTAATAATTTTCCTAAAAACCTAGTGTATGTGAAATGTACACCTTCTGTTTTTATTACAACAGAAGATCTATTTGCCATACATTTAATTAATCTTTTTAATGGGCAAATTAAGGACGATTAAACGTATAATATTATACCGATTAAACGATATTTGGCTACGCTTTTGATGTCGGGATCTGATATTTGAATAGCGTGTCGATCTCTGGTATCGGGTTGTTCATCATTAGAGAATGCTATGCACCCACCAATTTTCGGATTATACTATTATTGAATGGCGAATATCCAATTTCCGACCACTTGTGAAAGCTTCGTGGGGATTTACGCGAGAATATTCTATGCGATAGCCCTTTGGTAACAAGTTCAGTATCGTGCCAAAGTACATTCACGCCCATGTATGCACGTCACGTGATAAAAGGACTTTTCAATCGCTTTGTTCTGAAGAATCTCTTGAGTTGTGGAATTTTTTCATGAAATGTGCTGTCGATGGTAAAAAAGGTGACGTATACTGTGTTCCTTTCAGATACACTGAGCTCAACAAAAGGGTGCACTTCCTGACATTCGTAACTTTATAGTACAACAAATCGATACGTCTGTTGCTATTTTGAAATACCATTTGCGACCAGATATTGACTACTGTTACCACTTGTACTACTAAACATTGTTATTCCTTTTAGTTTTTGAAAGTAAAAAAGAATTCCTTGCTAATCCCATTGTTATCAAATCATGTTAAAATTTCCATGTTTAAAAATCCATCATATAACAAATCCGAGCTTGTAGAAGTAAATCAATAAAGGCAATCAATTTTACCAGTAATAAATAACTATACAGGGTGTTTCACGCAAGTGTATCATGTTATATCGTTAGCAGTGTCGATACAGCAAAATGTCACTGGAGAAAGATGAATAGCACTTTACTCGTGGAAGCAAGATTTTTCAGAAGTTTAGTGGTGCATGTGCACTCTACAATTGCATTGTTTTCTTAAACGGAAATACGTCATTTGTTACCCAGTTGGATTTATTTCGCAATTCTATGCGAAAAACTACTGGGGTACAATTGTAAAGAAATTATTTCAGGTGTTCTGAGCAAATATCGTCGTTGCTTTACAGCAGATGAAAATGAATTTCCTTTACGACAGTTGAAAATGAATTTGCTTTATGACCGTTGAAAGTGCATTCGCTTTACGACAGTTGAAAATTTGATAAAGTGAGACTTACTTCAATTTTCAGATAATTGTTTTAACATACAATGAAGGTTAGGTTAAATACTTCAATAACCTTCATAATTTAAAAAGAATTAATAAAGAAATAATTTTCATTAATTTCCTTTTTGTTGCTATCAGTTCTTATGGACATCTTGAAACGAGATTCGTATAGCGCTAATGAGAAATTAATTGATCATTGATCATTTGCTTCGAGTGTTTTTATTAACGAACTCTATTAGAATCTAAATGAAACACAAATGAACTGCTTTCAAAGTAATTCAATTACCTTAATCGCGCCTAGAACTTCGATATTATTTATTAGCATCTAAATGAAATATTATTGAACTATTCTGAAATTGACGTAGCTTCTTTTATTAAACTGGGAACATAATATGAGATACTGCTTTGTTCATAATATCGGATGTTTATATTGCTATTATATTTACGAAATGCTTATAATACATTCATGAGGCATTTATATTTATAAAATGCTTATATTAAATTTATATTTATGAGGTACATGTTTATCCAAAATCTGATGAAAGTGAAAATTAAATCATTCGTATTTTATTATACAAGGTGTTTTTACAAGGTGTTTAAATCATCACAAGGTTTTTAAATCATTCGTATTTTATTATACAAGGTGTTTTTTATGTTATTATACAGACATGTTTTTTTAATGATATGCAAAACAGAACTGAATTATTTAGTTTGAAGTATGATAATCTTTTTTACTAGTCTAAAAAAATAATAATCTACGACGTTATTGATAATCTAAAATAATCTTCAGTAATCAGCAATTGCAAATCTAAAAACACCCCAAACCATAAATTTTCAAACTTAAAAGTTTCCAAGATCACAAATTCTCGAACTTCAAAATGTATGAAATGCACTCGATTATCGTCTGGACGCGAAGGGCACATATTGAACATTCGTAGAGGGTGTATAAATTTGGTGAACTTATAATACTTTTCATATACCTTTCACTTAGAATGAGTCATTTATGCTAGCCCCGTATTTTAATCGCTCTCAAACATTTAAGCTCTTAAGACGTAATAATACTGTTTGCAATAATTCTGATTGAATGACAAATCTGTTTTGCAGTCGATAGAACAGAATCCACTGGGACCGTGAGAAATTCGACGTACGACAAGGATGATTCAGGCACAACTGTTGTAGTGAATGCATGTGGCGCATCCTCAAGATTAAGACGAGGATTTTCCTCTTCACATGGATACTTCCATGGCGCTTCACAGGGAATATCGTCTAAGGTGAGGAAACTTATTTTTCACACGTTCACTCATGATTGATAGTCATTGGCGACTAGGACAGTCAATTTTAAAAGACGGGAAGAAAGTAAACGACGTTCCAAATACATACCGAAATTAGATTAATGATTTATGGTAAAAATTTTAAATTTGAAAGCGGAAACTGCCTTGCGCCAGAATATTTTTAGCGTGAATTTATTAATGAGGCTAAGATACTTAGATGAGATCTCTAATTTGTATAATAAGTTATCTTATATTCACATAGCATTGTACATTTAAGTTACAGATTTGAAGCTATACTATAAACAAAGTAACTGTATTTCTTTGTTTAAACTGTAATTTTGTTGCAAATAAGTGATTCAATTGCAAAATGTTGCTCCCGCAAATATATTTCTTGTTTGCTAAATTCATTTATTATTCCGAAGTAAACAATTTTATTCCCGTTATAGTTACAGCAAATAACGATAGGAAGTATAACTTAGTCGTTAATTTAATCGTTCGGTAAGCAACACGTATTTTCCAATACCCAAAGAGGAGGTCATCAATTGATGATGCCGCAAACGTAGCCGTATGCGAATTGGTGCCACAGAATTTCAAACAATAAAGGTCAATTTATACTAGAACGTAATTTCCGACTCGTGGTTTCCTTCCTTCTATATTCGTTCTTCTAATATATGATTCAGTGGCAAAATATTCGATAACTCAATGCAACACTGTGATGGAGGACTAATATGAAGATGTTTTTCTAATGCATCGTACATTTAGCCTGAGTAAAAACATATTAAAAAATTTAGCATTTACTGTTTTGAAATGTGTATTAAATAAATGATGTGTTGCCACTTGTTTATATTATCATTTAATGGGGTAGCAATTTTTGAATACTAACAATGTTTTGTAAATTCTCTTAATGCATTTTGGCTTATTTAATTATTATATATACAATTATTATTCAACATATACAGTTATTTAATTACTACACATACAAATAATTACAATTTTAGTAGACTTATTTAAGTGTTTAGCGATTTTGTGTGGTTTACTTAATCATTTCATAATTTCTCCTTTTATAAGTTTAAAGCTTTTACAAGCTTTTATAATTCTTTAATAAGCTTACTCGGTATAGTTAATTATCTTATAAACTTGTTTACTTTATTTTATTATTGTAGAACGTTATTTGGTTTATTTAATTGTTTTACAAGCTCATTAGACTTATTTAATTATTTCACAACTTTATTTAACTTATTTAATTAGTTCACAACTTTAATTCGGTATACTCAATTATTTTACGGTCCTACTTAATTTATTTAATTATTTTATAATTTTATTCAATTTATTTCACCGTTTTATTCCAACTCTATCGTTAATATTTCATTCTCGACTCATGGAGGACATTCGAATGAACTTTTTAAGGGTCTGTTACTATCTACGACAAATAAGATCTTTCAAACTCCGAAGAATCTCTCGCAAATCGGAGGTAAAGGCTTTCTTTTGAAAGAAATCTCTCCTAAGAGAACAGTCCAAACGGATTCCGTCGGTTCACATATTTCAAGCTAACAGCGACCTTCTTTTCTCGGTAAACCTTATTTTATTTCAACAGAAACAGAGAATGCCCTAAGCTGGAATGATCCGCAATTTATCACTACATATCTCCGTGTGATCTCTGTTTCTTCTTTTCGATGATGATAAAGTATATGAATTGATTTTGTACATGCTTTTTTAAGTGAACTTATATTATTCGCATTTTAAAGTGCTTTTCAATTTACTAGACTCTGTGATAACATTTCAAATAAGTTTTGAAGAAAAAGTAATTTTTGTCATAATTAACATACGATCAAAAACAATCTTTCAATAATTTAATAATTAAATAGATAATTCCTCCGCTATTTCCTCTAGTACCGATCCGACCATTGTTTTGCTAGAGATTCTCAACTATTAGTTTGAAAAAACTGATATTTAGAGACAGGTTTACGTGATGGTTAACTACGATTATGGTCCGAAAAATATGGTACCCTAAAACAGTTTAGGTTTTTTATCTGTTCTATAATTGGTTTGAGTTCTAACTTTGCAATACTACGACGCTAATGGCTGGTTACGTAGCATTTTGCTCCTATGTCCAAATAAGCGTGAACCTCTTCTCCAACGATGCCGATGGTAATAGTAAGCCGCGGTCTTGTACCATCATGTTGATAGAGGAAGCTTTCAAGGGTGTTTGCTTAACGTTGCAATCCGGGCATTTGCTTCTTACGAATCCAATTTTGCGGTAGCATTTCAATAGTGGTCGAACAGTCCCATTATTTGCATCCCACTTTAGACGTTCGTTCTTGGGTTTTGAAATTTTCTGTGCCGACAGTCGATCGTAGTATGACCATTTTCGATAGATTCCGCAGTGCGGTTGGTCTTTCCGCTGACCAATTCCTCTTCATGTGACCTTGCTGCTGGATCTCTTTCTCCAGTGCTCGATTCACAAAGTCCGTAAAAGGTGCAATTCTCGCGGAATCCGCTCACGTAGATAGAACCGCAAAAGTCCATACAGCATGTCCAGCTGCACATGCGGGTAGGTCAAGCAATTCTGCAAGAAATGCTCTCTTCTTACTGATGAAAAGATCCGTCGGGATCTTGGTGTCTTGAACAGTTCAAAAGACTTCTATGTAGATCGGGTATGCAGGTCTTCGTGAGAAGGTAACGCGGACCAATTCGGTTACTCTTACCAATTCTTTACTGTGGATTCACCTTTCCACCATGTCGCTGCATGACTTTTCAGAAGTAACAGCAGACCACGGAGAACATTGTCGTTCAAATGTTTGCAATTATTAGTCGATACGTAATTATAATAATCCAATGAACTTGTGCGTAGTATTAAGAGAACTATATATTTTTTTCTGAATCTTCTCTACGCAATTGTAATTTAATAATGAACTTAAATAAAGCTTCACATAGGTAGTTGCAATTATGCACCCACTTTCATAAATTGGAAATTAGAATTGCTATTATATGTAAGTAGAATTAGTCTGAAGTTCGTACAAAAACTTCGTCAAAAAATACGAGTACTATCATCATAAAGAACAATATGAGAATCTTTTAAAAGTCTATGGTCCACCTTATTTTTCGCCAGGTGTAATTTGCGAACCATTTATTTCAATACAAGCATTAATACATTAGCAAACCCTCCTTTAAACAAAAGCCTTAGTCTTCATTTCAGCAGCATTTACGAAATTGCTATGACCGTTAGAATGAGTTGTGTGCATCTATCTTGCGTTAGTATCATCAAACATTATAGTACATTATTCCTAATTGACGATAACACATAAATTTTCGTGAAAAGGGACGAGTTCCACGAACGAGGATCGCCAGGGATCCAGGTGGCAACTGTCAAGGATCGGATTTCTCTCATGAATCAAGACAGCAGGTTCGTAGCAATGGAAGCAATTGCCTGTCCAGAAACACGGAGGACAATTCCGTCCGTGAGAAACAAAACTCAACTTGTCCTTTCTCCAGACAACACGTAATACGTAGCAATTACATGGGTAAGAGCATCGAGGCTAAAAAGAAGGTAGGTGAACATTTCGAACGTGATATATTTCACACCTTTCGACGATGTATGCCTATAATTTTTTCTACGACACTTTCATTATCACACTGTAGATATTTTATTTGCACTGTTTAAAATTAGAAAGCTTGAAGTGTTGAACAAAATTATAAAATAATTTGTTTGGAAAACATCATCAAGATCGTAAGGATTGAAAATTTCGTATCGTACACGGAAACGATAGCTCCTATCAAAAAAACTCATATAACCCATTTTGTAGAAAATTTCATGACCTACAAATTTTGTAATAACTATTTTTGCCGTAAAATCAATAAATATTGAGATATACGCGTTTGTCGCAGTGTTTAGAAGATTTAAAATCGTGAACGAATCTGTAAGGATTGAAAAGTTCGTATCGTACACGAAAACGATTGCTCCTATCAAAAAAACTCATATAACCTATTTTATAGAAAATTTCCTGACCTACAAATTTTATAATAACTATTTTTGCCGTAAAATCAATACATATTGAAATATACGCGTTTGACGCAGTGTTTAATACGTTGAAGCCATATGCAACAATGCATCTTGCTGGAAATTGTTATGCAGGAACGTTCTATTTTACTTGGATTATTGACGATTTCCAGCGCGATACAAAAGAGTTATTGGATATATAACGAGCTTGATCCACAGATACATTGTTAATGGTTATTTAAAAGTAGATTAAACCGAGTACGATTATATCGACTATTGGAAGGCAGTTTTTCACCTTTCCATATACGTGATAATTCATCGTGCAGGTTATTTCGCTTGAAATTGCTGACTGTTTCACTGCGAAAAAAGGATTTGTGAAATTTGTATCTTCCGGCGATCAAATTAAATAGGATGCACTTTCCAAAATTCGTTTTTTGTACTTCTCCAAAGAATATAATATTGCATTCGTATAAAAATGTAGAAACGAAATGTATTGGAAAAGAAGAAAAGATAAAAGGTTCTCTGGTAAAATTAAAAACTATACATCCTGCGTTTCATTCTCAGTAATTTCAGCAATTTCATCTGCAATATATTTGAAGCAACGTTACAGTATTTAGCCATGTATAGGATATCTCAGTATTCACTGCACAAAGAATAGTAATGAAACTATGAAAAAATAAAAAATGATTTTATTTTCGGAAAATTGAATTTCAAGGCTCAAAATATTTTTGAATAATTTTGTATACACAATACATTTTAATATTTCTAGTAAATGTTGGAAATTAATAAACGTAATTATCGATACCGCTAAACAGTATTATTATTTGATACGTTAATGTGTACCGTAATGAATTCACCTGGAACTATAATACACACATAAACAACATTATTGAGGATACTGATCAATAACAATTCAGAGATATTCATAATTACATTTATTAACTTATAACATCCATTAACTGTTGAATTAACCAAAAGATTGTTACAATCTTTTTTTCCAATACCATCATTTTTTGCTTCGAAAATCTTCAAAAATTTTTCACTTTTATTTTCTCGGAAATAACGCTGGAAAAAAGGTCATCGTTTACCAGGTTCCCGCAGAGGGTGGTTTATATAACTGTATCATGTTATAACTCTATTACCGATACCAAGAAAAAAAATGGTTCAAAGAGTTCCATAAAAATTTCTGTAACCAAGCTTTTTTTAGAAATACAATTACAGTGCATTATTTTTTAAAATGAAAATGCGTCACTTTTTAAACAAAGTTGAATTCATTTCACATTAAAAGTAGTGAGGTACAAAAAAAATGTTTATGAAATTTTTCTTTAAAATCATTCCTTTCTTATCATTAATTCAGGAACATGTATATTTTACACAAACACATCTTGTTTTTAATGTAAGACGACAATGAAACATTCGCTGAAACGTTTGATGTGTATATTAATTTCAGGTAATCAGAATGCTGTTTGTAATAGTGTTGGAGTTTTTCATCTGTTGGGCGCCTCTGCACGTAATCAATACGTGGTACCTTTTTGCTCCGCAATTAGTTTATTCTATAGTCGGGAGCACCGGAATTAGTTTGGTGCAGCTACTCGCCTATGTTTCCAGTTGCTGCAACCCTATTACCTATTGTTTCATGAACAGAAAGTTTCGACAAGCATTCCTCAGTCTCTTTGACTGTCACCGTTGCTGGAGGTAATTAAATTGATTTATCGTATTACTTGACTCTTGATCTCTCACACGTCCTTTAAATGCCATTACAGGGATAAGGTAAAACTGGTGGTACAATCGGAAACAAGATGACTTTAGAAGTTAGTATAACTTCATACTTGTTGTCTTTAAAATCTGTTCATCACTTAACATTAGATTTATGAATCGTTTATTGCTTAATAGTAGATTTAAGGACACTTTTTGCTGAATAATAGATTTAAGACACTCGTGGCTTACTAGAGTTAAGGGCATTTCTTGCTTAATGGCATTTCTTAAAGGACATTGCTAGATTTACAGATATTTATTGCTTAATAGATTTACAGACATTTATGATTTAATACTAGATTTGCGGACATTTGTGACCAAAGCAAAGGGTGGAAACACAAGATGTTAACATGTGTCAATAATGTATTGTACAGTAGTAATATTAGTAGCTAATAAATTATTACAATTTGAACAGGTCTTAAATTTTACGGAAAATGTGTGAAATGCGAAAAATGTGGAGGTCCTAATTCGATGTTCAGGCACTGTTTTATAACTGTACCCATTTTCTCTTTACGTAAAGTTCTACCTAATCGTGTCAAACGCCTGTTTAAATTCATGAAACCATATTAATACTTAATAGTTCTCGATTTTGTATTCTCTCGCAACATGTCACATGTTCAAAAGAGATTTCTCCGACCGAGTGATTCCTCAGTTTCGCGTTGAACTGAGTATGAAACATTGGGTTTATTTGATGAAAACTTCCGGTCTCTTTCAGCTTTATCATCGTTGGATACACCTTTAGATACAAACGTGGTTTTATGCACAAACGCTTCCTGATTTTATATTGCATTGCGGTTCTTGTTACCAATTATATGAACTCTTTGATGTGAGGTTAAATCTGTTTGCACGATTATTCTGACAAACTACTAAAGCAAATTCCTCTGAGAAATCTCCTTCTTGGCAGCCCCGATTTTTATGCTACCGTGGTTCACAGTACTGCAACGGAAATGTATCGTAAAATTACACACAAATTCTGAAATAAACTGTAAACAGTGGTACAATGGTCGATGGAAGACATATGTTAACAGAGAAAATTAAAAGAAAACATTTATATTTTTTAGAGACCTTCAAGGTTTGCGATGTAATATTTGGTATTCAAAAGAAATTTTGTTGTTTCGAGAAATAACCTGTTTAAAAGAAATGAAGGTGTACAGTAGCTGTTGAAATATCGATTTGCATGGATATTAATGTGAAATACTGCGTAAATATACGAGGATAATAACTTTCCGTTCACCCTTAACGGCCATGCCGAGGTATGAAACAACCCCAGCCAATTTAGCTTCGATTTTAGCTCTATATCCTGTAAATCTGAATAACTACTTTTCTTTAAACCAAGTAATTTTATTATTTTTTTTCAAATTGTATATCTCAAAAGTGTTCAGCTAAAATTTCAGCTTTTCATAGTAAAATAAAAAAAAAATATGGATTTTTTTACGGAAACCATTCTTTTAATTTTTTCACGTTTCTGAATTTGCATTCATATTCAACATTTTTTACTGAAGCTGGAAAATTGTTCTCAGCTGGGAAATATGTTGAAACGTCCCAGAAGTGTGATTAAGGGTTGAAATAATAACATTTTCGATTTGTAAACGCACCATTCCGATATTTCAAGCTTTGATTCATCATTTTTTAATAACTTTTCTCAATTCAATATCTTCCGATCTCGGACAAAAACTTTTCTTTATCTTTGATAAAATTGGTAACTAATTTATATTGGAAAGTTTTGCTTGATGTACATTTCTCATGTTTTATGTATAGCGTGAAAATATTCTCATTGTTAACATAGTTAACAAGATACCACCTGCAGTAAAGAAACAGGGTGATAAAAAACGAATGATTTTTTGTTAGAAACTGAATTAAACTTCTATAATAAAGTCTTAGATGCTTGATACAAAAGTTACGGTAAGTTTGTGAAGTTTGTATAAGTATCGGAGAAGCGAATATTGGTTATTACAGTTACGCTTGTGCGCAAGGAGCGAGTATTGTTAATCAAATATGTCATTTAACATAATTAATTGTGCTCGTTCATGGAATTTGTGTAACTTATTTTCTAACACGAAATTCTATTACTCATTTTTCTTAAAAAATTCATACCAACATATTTTGTAACTTAGTACCACCTATTTTACTTAAATCCAAATTAGAATATCAAATTATTTCTTAATTAATTTTTATTAAGAGCACTGGTTTGGGAAATAAATTAGCATTCCAAACAATTTTTTAAATAACTTCTTTTTTATTTCTCAGTTATTTTCTTATTGAAAATACTTGTTAACATTTTTCTTGTAGCAACTTATACAAAAAATGTTGTGTTAACATATGTTACAGCTGCAGCAAAGAATTCATGCTCGCTTCCAAAGACATTATTGCAGATAATTTACAATATCGCTGATAACGATATTGAATCGATAAAACATGTTACGAGAATAAATTTATTGTACCATTGTTTAACGTCAAAATATCTGCTTGAATTTCAGAGTAGGATGTAGAAACAGCGATGTTGCTACGGCATCTACTAGAAACGCGGCTCAAGGAGGAAACAACAGCGAACTGAGTGGAAACGAGACGACCGTGTATCTTGGAAAAGCTTCCTTGGTTGCCAGATCCGGTACCGTATCATAATTTTTTCTTAATTTCGTAAATTATTAAATCAATAATTTTATACTTGTCAGCTCAAGATACTACAAGATTCTTACTTTAAAAAATAAATTTAAGTCCACTTTTGATTTATTTGTTATTCATGCCTATTCAACCCTTGTGCACCGAATGAAACTTTTGAATTCAACCATCTACGGAGATTCAAACTTCGCCAACTTCGAAATACGATAGTATGCCCGTAGGGAATGTGTTGACGTACATGACGAGAAACAAAGTCAAACATGATATGAATACGAAAATAGTATTGTCGAATATTACATCGAACCAAATAAGATTATGTAGACTATTCCGGGTTAAGAGGTGGAGAAAATCAATCCATGGCCGACAACAATTTTTAAATAACAAAAATACATATATATAACACATATATATAACATATATATAACAGTAATAAACCCAAGGATCACCTCGACTTTTCAAATTACATGTACCGGAAAAAAAAGAAATACAACTACGCCAACCCTGGGCTCAATGTGTCTACCAAATGTTAAAACGAACAAGCAACGGTTCCTTGGTCTTTTATTACTGCTATTACCTTTAATATTATAAAACATCCTAAAATCTAATATTATGTCTACAATTATGAAATTTTAACGCACGGAAGCAATAACGTCTTCTCGATCAGATTATTTAAATTCACGAGAAACGTAGATAGTGGAAGAAAAAACTAAAATTCTGCAGCGCCTTATTGTGGTATCCTATTATAACCTCGTTGCTATGCAACTCTTGATGCCATACTAAATCTGAAACGCGTTTCTCTTGAAATACGTGCTTGTTTCGAGCTATGACCATACATCTACATGTATTAACAATTGTACATCCTCCTGCGTCATTAGAATGCCTTCAGCTAGAAAATTCAAGCTTAAATATCAGTCATTTCACGAACTTTTGACCTGCACCTTGTTAGGTTGTGTTACGTTATTAGAGCGATAATGATACTGTACATACGATACTCATACGTTCATCTTTTCTTCCTTTTACGTGTTCTAATTAAAACCTGTATTTCGAAATGTTTAATTTAAGACAGCTTGTTAAAAAAATTTTATTTCAAACATTTGTTATGATTAACCTTTGCGGTCGTATTAAATTTGATCATGGGTGTCGTACAGTCGGAATTAATTTCCCTTTAAAAAGCAGTGATACATGACATGTAAGATTACGAAGAATAAAGATTTATTAATTCTTTTGCGAATCTACCATCAATATAATCGATAAAATTGCTCAGTTTTTGGATTCTTGTTACATTTGCATTTCTCGAAACATTTTCATTCAAATGTAACAGCCAAAATATTTGGAGAAATCTTTCCTTTCGAAATATATTTCTAAAAAATGGTATGTTCACAACATGTTCCTTAGTCCAATAATATTTCATATTAGGATCTGGTATTACCCATGTTAAAGATTACACCCAAAAAGCTGTTCACTCTTCTTCCGTCACATCGATCCAGTTATTCCATATTGATCGATCAGATAAGCTCTGCTGTTCTATTTTATTTCTGGCATATTTGTTTCTAGTACAATTGTTTCAAGTAGCGTATCTGTGAAAAAGTGTTTGAAAAAGTCGGTCGGTTCGGTGCAAACAGGTACATTAGGTCCAACAATCTTAGATCCCCTCGAAAAATTAGTTTTTGATTGTGGTTGAATAAAGTATAAGACTAGTATGGTTCCTTGCTGTGGTGGCTGAGAGCAGACAGACCGCAAAGGCCTAATAAGAGTAACGCAAATAAAGTAAAGTTTAGAAGAATTTTTCTTTTTATTGGAAAATAAACGTTGAAATATTCCCTGAATTATATTCGAAGTCTGTTTATCCGGAAATATGTTAATTAGCACTTTGAAAACTTATTCGCATTTGCAAATTCGCGGAATATCAAAGTTCAGAGCGTATAGATGATATGATAAATCAGACGATAGTTTCATGTGTATTTTCTAATTAACTTCTGAGGATAGTTTTGTGCTTTTGAGTTTCTGAGATATTTGGTCGAAATGTTTAGACGTTTGCTTTAGGAATTTGCCGGAACTTTACGCACAATAAACTTGCCTCTGCAACTTCCAAGAATGCGCCGCCGGGAAAAAGTTTGCAACTTTAGAGGATTACAGAGCGTGCTGTGAAGCGGATTGAATACAGTTTGCAACAAAAACAAATTGCCTAGAATACTGTCATTAATTTTGCTTTTCATCAATTTTCTATAACACTTTACCTTGTTAGCCGCCAAAAGTGATTAATCACCGTGAAGAATTTCTACACAGTAAATGCAATCACACTCAACCATTTTGTGTAGAAAAAGTGGAAAACGTTATACAAAAAGGGGGCGATAAATCTGTCAGACATTGTTTTGCGGAAATTGCAAAAGTTTTATACAATTACTAATTACTAATTAAAAATCACTAATCGAATAATTATTCTCTCGATTATAATGGAGAATTTTACTCTTAAATGATCTGTATTTTAATATTAAAATTACTTTAATAACAGCATCGATTTTCACTTGAAATTAATGTTATCAACGAATTTGGAGTCAAATCTTGTCGAATTTTATTGAAGTCGACATCGGAAGTCTCATTCAAACTTTAACCTTTATCGTTTAAAGTTTAATTGCGATTCCAGTGACACGCGTTTTAATCGTAGCTCGTATTCGTCGTTGAAGTCTATTAAAAAAAGGTTTCCGTTTTAGAAATCCGTTGAAAATAATTACAGTTCAATGCTTGACTTTTAATAAAATCGTCCGATAAATTGATCTCCGTTTTAAAATAACTTCCCCCTATAGCGATACAGATATCTGATTTTCTTAAAATACTTTAAAGTTCAACGTACAAAAACGTTATTCTTGATTTTCCAAAGTATGCTCGCAATTATTAGCAACGTTATTGATGCTCGAACACCTTATTACACAGTAATTTATTTTAATTTATTGTTCAGTTTATTACAAATATTACAACAGTCTTAAGTTAATGTTTGAAGAGAAATTATTGACAGTAAGTTAATATTATGATAAAAGTATTTGTAATATTATTACATTTTTTATTAACGTTACATTCTTTCTCTTTATTAAAACGTCTCAATTTTTACATAACTGTTTAATCTATCAACACTGAATTATCTGGACATTCTTCAGATCAACGTTTATTTAAAAAATTATCGCAAGATTTTTACCTTCTGTTCGTGTATTTATACTGTAAAGTAAAATGAGTATCATAATTTTGCAAATGATTGATTTTATGCATTAATTAAACTGTAGAACGTAGAGTTTGTGTTTTTTCGTCATCTAAGATATCTTTTTGTAGTTTTCGTTTTTATATTTTTATAAAAGAATGCATGAAAATAAATTTGATGTACTCAAAAAGTAATGTAATTTAAGTGAAGTGTACATGTCACGTGAAAATAAATGTTAGGTATTCGGAAGAATGATTCGATTTAATTGAAGTATTTATAGCTGGTAGCAACCTGAACAAATACGTGTACGACAAATGTAACAGGTGGCCTTGTTATAAATATATCCTGTTGTACAACACTACTGTATATTTCCGGGTGATTATGCTTTATTTATGATCAATGCCCGAAGGAGTCCAACGTCAACTGATTACTGTTGATATACAATGTTGCAAGACATTCAATGGTAATTGCATACATAATAGAAGTGAAGAACACCACTATTTTATATTCAACGTTTTACCTGTAAATTATATTTTTAGATTTTCAAGTTTCCAACTTTACACTTTTTTAAATTTGAAAATTTCTTAACTTTTAGAATCCCAAATTTTTGAAATTTCCAAATTAGTGATTATTCGAATCTTTAAATTTGTAAATTGTCGATTCTGAAATCGGAGGAACTGGGAGCTTAAGATTTGTAGATCTACAAATTCCCAGAACGTTATATCCCTTATCAATTTTCATAGCACCTGAACTCTATAGTCCGTAAATCCTTAAATCCATAAATTCGTGGGTTGCCACGTCCCTACATTTCCATTACCATGGATCTCCAAATCCTTATATCTACAAATTCCTAAATCGTTATATCCCTTAATTACAATTTTCATAAATCCTCGAGTACTAATGTCCCTAAATTCTTAAATCCATAAATTTCTCTTCTCCCATATCCCTAAATCTCTATTTCTTTCCCCAATTCGTACATCGCTGAATACTCAAGTTCCTAAACTAAAATTCCCAAGATTCTGTGTCTCTTATAAACCACAAACAAAGTGAATCTCAAAAAATTCCTAAAAATCATCACATAGACTCTTCCTCCTTGATTACCGCATTCTCTCTACGTCGCCGGATTTTCTGTTGACTGTGTACACATGTTACGTTCGGGAGATTGATGCTAACCTTAAACTCACATGGAGATTCTATTTTCAGAGGTGGTGAGATTGCTGGAAGAGGAAGATCGTGTCTAGTACAGGCAGAGTGTGTCCTACAGCGAAAATCCAAGATCAAACGTTCCGTTGCTACAAACCGGTAACGAGCAGGACGATTTCTTCTTAAAAATAACATGGCGTCCATCTACCGACAGGGTTCATTTACCTAAAGTGAATAACGGTTCACAGTGTTACTCGTCAAGATCAACCTGCGTGGACAATTTCAACTTCCTCTATGACTAATAAAATTGAAGGTCGTATTTCAATGGTCCCATGCACAAACTTATTACGTAAATCAAGACACCGTTATGTACATCCTTTTTTAGCGATTTTAAGGCATATACTTTTGAGTGTCTTTTCATTTCTTTAACCTCTTAGGCTCGTCGCGTCGCTATAATGGCTTTCGCGGATACCATCTCTCTGTACGACGGTCCACTATAGTGGCTCTCGCGAATGTCATCGTGGATTACATAGCGCCATAATGGTTCACTCAACAGACACTCGCTCACCGTTTCGATTGAATGATCGTTTTCATATGTTTTGGTTCGCACTTTTTTGCCTTCACCACGTTTTATAAGAGTATTAACAAACCCCAGAAAAGTACATTACATGTAAATAAAAGGTACCAAGTAGTTTAGGCACCATGGGAGCGCCTCTTTGCACTAATACGATATTAGAAACATTTGGAAATTACATATTTTGTGAATTTTCTAAGAAAGTAAATCATCAAAGTTAAAGTATATGTTTCATATCTTTGCGGAAAATTATAATTTAATCATCAAAAACTTCGTTCCAATGTACTCGCGCGGAGAACAGCATTGTCACATACTGTAGTGCGGTTTTCACGTAGTTCGCGTCGAACTCCGCCGTACAGAGAAGCAGCGCTAATTCAGCCTAAGAGGTTAATATCTACACTACCAACTAAAGTTATAGGTTCCGTTTATTTTTAGATAGCTTATAGTTACAAATAGATAATACTCTCATAGTATTGTTTCTTTTTATTACGCGATGTTGCAATAAGAAAAAGCAATAGTGTAACACTTTAGTGAGCTAGCTAAAAATCAAACGAACTTATAATTTTAATGAAGAGTGTTAAATTGGTGCGTGTATATTAGGCGTTTTGAAAAGATTTGACAAATTTGTTTCTGTTAACAGATTCTATTATAATAGTCGTCTAAATGTTTTCAAGCAAACACGTTGAATGTCGTGGACATTATCGATGATCGACGCTGCAAAAATGTAATTGACTAACCGAAAAAAAATTTTGTAAAAATTCTAAATAGCATTATTATTATATTAATTTTATAAGCTAATAGATAGATTAAATCGAAAAATGAAATGGTATTCTGCATTATTACAATCGTACTGTAGAGACGTGTTTTGTTTCGATAAGGAAACGGTATTGTTCAGTGTTTCAAATGTAAAACTGCGATTGTTGCGAATAAAATTAATCAGAATATTTTGATTCTGAGGAATTTTCATTATTGAACTTTAAAATTTTTTTTCTTAGCATAAACTTACACTGATTATTATTTTTAATCAGTTAGAAACCTGTTTACTGATTTCTGCGAGGAGCTAACCACGGTTACTTTCTAGCTACTCCTACAATTTTAACTATTTCGTTACGTTAAATAAATTCGAAATAATTATTGTCAAATGTTGCTCTTCAAATGTGTTAGATTATTGCACATCTAGCAGCCATTTTTGATGAAGTATTCAGCAATATAATATATGGGAATAGAAACAAGCCTTTCTATATCACATTTTGCCAATGTTTTTATTAAAATTGACTTCTTAATATGGCAGCTCTCCTATATCACAGCAGTCACGAGCAAAATGAACAATTTTAGACAATCTTTTAAAACTGTGGATCCTTTAATGAGGAGCTGTTTAATCGAGTATTTAATCTTTGAATAATAACATCATTCTATGCTAATATCGATTCCGATAAATCTTATAAAGCAGATTAAAAATTGTCAACCTAATTTCTTCATCCTTTTTGGACAACGCAGCAGGATGTTGGAGAAACTTGCAGCAGACGAGAGATGAATTATGGAGTGATTTAACGATCGTATTAAAATGGAAGTAGACGCATTTCCAGAGTGATGATCAAACAGATGGGAAGTGGGTTAGGGTCGTCTCGCTTTGAAAAATCGAATCCGCGGTGAATTGCGGTATATCTAAAGGTAAACTTCAGTTTAAGTTGTATACACTCTCTAATACGTGAAGACGTGTTTAGAACCACTTTCACTAAGTTTTAATACTCTTCAAATTTCGGTGAATTATGCTCCATTATTTAAAAACGAAAATTTATAAATTTGTTTACATAAAGGTTCACAATATTGCGTAGAACGTGAAGCTTGATTACAGTTTAGTACAATTTATTGACATATCAGTAAAAAAAAAATTATTTCAAAGTTAACTTCATCATTCAGTTCACGTGTCTTTTCCAGACCTTGCAATTTTTATTTAAAACATTTTCTCTGAAAATTCGAGATGTTACAGCGTTACAATTAAAGTAAAACACCCTGCAGTTACAAAGTTTCGTTAAAGTTATTACTCGGATGCAAACATTGTACCACCACAATTTTGTTATAATTGGACATAAAAGTTGTAAAACGAACAAATTTTAATTGGATTTTTTAACGACGCATTTTCCAAGCAACGTCACATGATCATTTATCTATTCATTAATTTGATTGACAGCGAAAAGATAAAAGCCAGAATTCCCTTCCGATGATTGATTAGACTTTAAAACTTCATTATCGGCTTCATTTTCCGATTTCCGAATAACAGTTCCTTTGATTTATCACGAAAAGTGAGGAGAGTTTCGAGATTTCTGGAACGGAGCCACAAATATGCATTGTGTGTGGGTACTTTTGTACCTCCGGTAAGAGTAACAACGTGGAATATACATACATAGAGGTTTCACGACGGCCGAGTTGTGCTCGTGAACGATGACTAATTGCTCGACGCATCTCTAATATCATTTGAAAGTGATTTATGGTTGCTCGTTCAACAACAGTGCTGGATTTCAATTGCGATCTGATTATTTGCATACAAAACTGATTGTAAATTGTGCGAGATGTTTACGTTTCTTTTAGATTGTAAGCATCTGGAAATGCAGGGAAGATACGGGGATACGTTTTTATTTATGGAACTGTTTTAAATTTCTCGCATAATGCAGCCGTATTCGTGTCACTTAAATTACTGGTTGCTATAATGAAAAAATATTTTAAATAAACTTGCATGATATTAAAGGTGATGAATGTCATAATTGATAGTTCGATATTTCAGAAAATTGCCAAATCTCGTTGTATACAAAATTTGAATATGAGATTACAAAAATGATTGAAACCCGATTTTTATTGAAATTGACTAAATACAGTGATTTTCAAATGTATTCGATATACTTCCATTATTAATTCATTGACGTGAAATGGTAATGTCGATCAATATTGGGAATTGTAATATTTTTGATTCTAGAAATTATCATATATCGAGTGACGTTCATATGGAGAATATGTTATTCCACAACAGCGTGAATTGGTTCACCAAAAATCAATACTGGAAGATATTATCATATTTCTTTTAATGTAAATTTAAATATTTGCACACCTATGAATAATTTGAAAGTTAAAAATGTGGTTAAGAATCATATAAATATTGAAACTAAATTTACACTTATTTGATTATTTTCTCATCTACTTTGACTTTATTTAATTACTTACGAAATGAAAACTGAAAATTACAAATACATATTTATACTATAAAATTTGTCTCCTAACTTATAAACATGTAATAATTAAACGCTTCATATAAAATATCAAAATTTGTTTGAAATCATTCAAAATAAAAAATAAACAATTTTCTCAAATATTCGCAACTGTAATTATACTTAAAAGTTCAAAATGTACGATCTCATTCATCATCGTTCATCATTAAATTCTATACGTTTTACTTCTGATTTTGAAAAGATATTACTATCAATTTTCTTTAATAAAGAACGTACCGCCTAAAGAACTTTTCAAATTGATTATCGTATTATGAAGGAAATCGTACGAAGTCAGTTCCTTTTTAAAAATAGCACGGAAGCTGAAGCGAACATCGATTTTCTGTGAAAATATCTCTCAAGACTTTCAGGTAGAGCTAAGAATATGAGGTACAGATTTAGCTGGAAGCAGAAACTTTATTGGAAACTGCCTGGATAACTTTAAACTTCAATAAAAAGCCGTAATGGAGAATCCTTTCCCGTTGAACACCTCCAGTTACCATTTGGTGTGTAATTATTCAGAAACTTATTACCCAGCAGCATGTTACTGACAATGAGTAATTTAAATACGGTTTTTCTGATCTGACAATAAATTTGCGCTGCAAAAAGTGTCTTTTTTAAATGGATATTTCAAAGATTTTATCGGTTTGAATTTAATACTTATGACAGCGAATTACTTATTTTTCAAAGTTTAGACGTAAACAAAATACAATTTGTGATTGATAGTTACGTTTTGAAATAATTTTCATTCTCTTCATTCGTTCAGATTTAAACCACTAGAGTAGAGAATGTTGATTTCATTTCGAAATCGTCGAAAACGAATATTGAAATTCCTTAGTGCATACTGGTTGTATAAAAGTACCGCATTGTGTTTTCTATGTTTCGTGATATACTATATTCATTGACATATTTGATATATTGGACGATCTATCATATGAGATTATGTGAATTTCTTAGATAGGATATCCTTTATTTTGCTTATTCTTTCAAAACACATACATATTTCATATGTTGATAAAAAGCATCATATTAGATTATATTTTTGATTAATTGTCTTAACAAATATTGTCAGACTATATTTTCAATTCTTGAATATTTGATTTTATTATATATTATTGCATGATTCCTAAGCTAACTGAACAAGAGCGAGTTACTCTCAAAAGTTTTGATAGCTTCATTTTGTCTTCATTTGCATACTCTGCACCTCTGCTATCATACATAAAATAATTTGGAATACAGGTTCTTAACTTTCTAAGTTCTATAATGTTCTTATAGACAAATGGGTTATTTCCAACATGAGCAAGAAACTGGCATCTGTCCTGGACGCTTAGAATAGACATACATTTTCAGTTGGGATAAGTGTTACGTTATTTCAATAAAAAGTTGACTAAGATTACGCTACTGACAATATAAAACAAAAGCTATCGTACAATTCGTGACACATCTCAAGCAATATTGTTTAACGTAGAATAACACTTCTTCGTATGAGGCCATCTTGTTTGTTCACATTAACGTTTGCTTTAAACTTGCATTTTCCAAAATTCGACTTTATTAACACTGGGTTTACGAGACGCATTTCAAATTTTTTAGGAAAATTGCAGTTCGCTTTTTTATTTTATCTTGTACTAACTTTTATCCATTAAGCGAGGTAAATATATATTGAAGTCTTCGTATATGAAATGTCTTGTCTATGCAATCAATTTGAACTTGAGTGAAATAACTTGTGTGTTTGGAATATTAAAAGTGTCATCATATAACGTTCTTTATATACACGACAACGTACAATTTAAAAACCACTTATTATAATTATAAGGAATTGCCCATCAAGAAAACAATTAACGTCAGATAACTTACACCAAAATTCGCTTCTCATTTGAATAATTTTGATGGACAGCACATAGTGTACGGATAATTTGTACAAATTAAAACCGTTCACGATAAGAGAAGAATTGTTCCGTAAAAAATATTACCTGTCCAAAGTAAACGACGATCTTTATCATTTAAAATGGGGTGACACGTACGCTGACATAGAAACTATTTCATATAAATTGCTAGAACAGTAAGTTCATTACATTAGCTGGCTACATTGGATGACTTGCTACCCCTCACTTATTCACCGAAACGAAGGAGGGATATCGAGATTATGGAGAACCCCAGTGCTTCAGAATGTATGGTGTACATAGAAAATTTAAATTTGCGAAAACATGAAACTTTTCACTTGAGATTTTATTGTACTTTATTTAATAACTTTCCTCGTTATTAAATTTCCGCTTGGAAATGCACTGTATAATTTGTAACGATTATATTTTTTAAAATGTTCATTTTCAAAACTTGCATTTTAACAGAGAAATTAAAATAAATACTTATCTCTATAAAATTATAATAGACAAACTAATGTACTGCGTAGAGTGTGTAACCAAGCTTTATTATAATTGTCAAAAATTAATACAATTATGCATGTTAGAATTTTTTATAAATTTTTAGGAGCTGTAAACACTTTCCTAAGGAAAATGTACTTCACAAGAAGAGTGTCTCAATGACAACCGCTATTTTCTGAAAAAGACTCGGGTGTTCTTGCGTACGTGACAAGTTTAAGCTTTCTGGAGGGTTGAAAACAGCACAAGTACAAGCTATAAATCTATATAAGACAGACGGGATTCAGTTTATCCTTGTTCTGACTTTACTTGAACATTTATTGCCAGTAACAAAAGGAATATGAAATTTGAAAAATATATGAATTGACCTAATTCCTTAGAGGTCACGTTTGCGGTAGGTGTTTAACATTACCATAATGCGAGGTTAATCTTTAAACGACACTAAATTAAGAGTGACCTAGACGTCAAAGCGGAAGCAAACATGTTTCAGTTAAAATAAATAAATTCAGTTAGACATATTTCAGTCACCTTTTTAAACGAGTTATGAAATTTAATTTCTTCATTTTTTCGCACGTTTGATACGGGTTTTAATCAAAGCCATTCAGTGTTAATATTCGAACATTCCTGATATTCAATATTAAAACCAGTATAGAACGTTAAAAATTATTATCGACAGTTTCAAACCTTTGCTGTACATTTTAAATATTTCTTATGATTTGGTTTATATTTATATCTTTGTTATATTACTAAAACACTCATGTACCATTTAGATTTTAAACTTTGGAGTTTTTAAATGTTCAAACACAGTTATTGATAAATTGTGACGTATAGACATTCTTATATTTATTCTCTGTTCGACAACTGTCCTATTATTTTTACGATAAATATTAAATTTTTTTCTGTGGAATACGTAGAACAGAGTAGCTTCAAAAGACTGCAAATAGCGGGTGCTTATACATAAAATATGAAGGGATGACATTCGACAATACTAACATTTATTGTTTCTATAATGCAAATTTTATTTTTGATTTCTTGGAAAACAGTCTGAAGAAAATTTTTCAGCTCAGTCCAGAACGAAAATTCAGACGATTTACATTTTATATTATTTTCCTTTCTTTATAAAATTTTGTGGTAATTATTTTTACCGATCACGCATAAGTGAGTACAACATAGATATTGTTGTTTGAAACTAATTTAGTTTGAAGCAATAATTTTAATTTTATTAATCTCTTATCTATATATTTTGCTACCCAAAGAATCTTCATTTTGTATTTACAATAAAAATTAAATTAACAGAAACTGATCTAGCTACTCACAATTTTTAATACAAGTTTTCTTAACAGAAACACACTGATTTCAGACAAAGATTTTTTAATAAGTGTTCTATTGTCTAAAAGTTTACCGAATGAAGAAACTAGTAATAAAACTTGTCATTAAAAAATTCGTGCATAAAAAATATTTAAATAACGTGAGTGCCAAAAATAATGCACCATACATTTACATTCTATGAATACTAGATGTTTTCATGGAGCTTATTAACATTCTGTTTTAGCAGAAATGCTTCTTTCGTCTAACGCATAACTCAGACGAATTAACTCTAAAGCAGAAACATCCAGAATTTGACACATGGGATTCAAATATTTCCCTCGCGACTATGGCATGCAAAATTCATTAATTCTAAGTACATAGGTGCAAATTAAACAACCCACCGTTCAAGGTACCCACTTTATCAAGGGACAATATTCGCTTTTTACTTTTAGTACAAGTACAAAGTTCTTCTAAATATTAACGTAAGTCTTGTATACAACAAAAGTACATAATGTTTTACATAAAAATATACCGATTTATCGATAAATATAGTGGAGGACAAAAGTATTTGTACACTTCAATCGAATTACAAATTAATTCATCATGTCCGGTTAAAAGGAAAAGGAAAACGTGAAATGAAACAAAGTGAATTTCGAAGAAGAACGAAAATATGAAGCCAGTGAAGTCATAAACTTTATGACCTCTTCAAACCCTAAGTAGAAGCTAAAGTTTTCTGTAGCTTTCCAAGGTTCCAAAGGACTGAGTAGGGCTGCTCCACAGGGTTAAACTCAAAGAATTTTGTTCTTAATTGTACCATTACACCTTAATGAAAATGATCGCATGCGATAAAAATTAAGACTTCGTTCATTTTATATCGTGCATTCAAGCAAGAACGGTTACTAAAAAGATTGTTGATTTAATTAATTAGAGGTATTAAGCTTAACTACGATAGGATGAGAATAGGAAGAAAAATCATTCGAACTTGTATGTGAATACTGTATTGTACGTATTTATTTAAGCCTTATATAAATAAAATTTAGTTACAGAAGAAAATTTCCATGGAAGTAATTAATATTGAAGTAGAGATTTAAGGATTAATCATTTTGTATCGTGTCGAATAATTGCTTCGTTAGACGAATTAACAACATTTGGAAGGTTTAACACATTTTCCTTTGCTGTTTCTAAGCAGTCCTTTCATGCACTGGCATTGTGGAACGCATTGCTGTAAAAACAAAATGCAATAAAAATAACGTGTACGAAATGAACCGGAAACAATATAATTATCAGGATAATTATACAAAAGAATCAGTCCTTTTGCAATGTAGACTTTTAGAAAATTATTTGAGAATTGAAAATCAATTCCAATGGAAAGAAGATTCCTATATTTCAGCAGAAAATATAGTTCAATTGCTTTTATGATATTTTGGGTTCTATAAGTTGCTGCTTGCACTATTCACATAATAATAGTAAAAAACAATGATTATAGTTTACGAGCAGTAAAATAAAACTTTGTATCAAGATACCAGAAATTTGTTACGGTGTCAAAAAATAAGTACACATTTTGAACACATTTTCTTGTCTTCATCACAAGGCTTTGAAACCTTCAGCTTTAAACTCGTGTTTAAATTTTCTGCTTCAAAGTATACATATAGAAAGCGATGGAAATATCGATTCTGCTATTCACTTTATTATCACATACTACTAATTGATCTATTTGCAGTTCATGCATTTTTAACGAATATTGCAGATCAAAATGTGGAAAGTAATGTGCGATGAAAAGAACAGAAATGAATTACGTGTATTAAAAATAATTACTTAACCTCTTCTTTAATGTTTCATATATAAAATTCATGTGTGAAAGCTATTCTAACCAAGTCGTTAACAAAATTTGGCATGACTTATTAGCATAAAAATGCAAGTCAATAATATAATGAATTAATTTTCAATAGTTTTCAAGTTGTATCTTGTTTTGAACACCCTATTTGTATATTACTTTCAAAGTGAATTACATTATATTTTTTTCAAATTGCAGAATGAAATTTCTAAATTTCGTTATGAACTGAATCATTCGTTAAAAAGAAAAGATGCTAAAAATATTTAGAGAAGTTACAATTCTTCACCGTCTATTACTAAGCAAATATGTCATTTAACTGACTCATAAATAACTTTAGCTGCGTTAATAAGCAAATAAACAAGTCATTTAAATTTATACTATTAAACAAATAAACAGGTATTACAACGGATAGTAACGACCATTTAAGTTTAATTAGGTGATAAGTCAGCAAATAACAGAGTAATTTAAATAAACACAGTAGATAATACCAAAGTTTTACCTATGTTACTGATAATAAAAAGAAGATACGTACCAAGGTGCATGGACCAGGATCAGGCTTTTTGCAAGTCGGGGGGCAAGCACTACCGCATTGATTCCATATTTCATTTGGAGGGCATTCTGGTGACTTTTCGCTGGCAGCAGCTGCAAATTATTAAATCTTTCGTTAGATCACATATTATTCAATAATTTCGTCATTTTTAATACTAGACGTTTAATACATTTAGTTTTAGTTTTGCACATTACTCTTGCTCACGTTATGTTCTTTTTCTGGCTATTTTGTTTCTGAGTTTAAGGGTAAAGAATCGTGTTTACATGGAACGTAAATATTGAGATCATATTACCCTTACAATTTATAATTTCATAAGCTTTGTGAAGACTCGCGTTATATTGTTTTGTGGTATATTTTCAACACAAATTCTCTATAAAGAGTTTCAATAACTACTTCAAACTTAAACGCACTTTTTATGTAAATATACACAGACACTTTAATTTTTTACACAAAACGGTTTTTACAGAAAAATTTTATTTTCATTGCATCACTATGAATATTAATTTATTTTTAATTAAAGTGTTCTATCATCTAATGGAATGAACAAAATTTTTAATTGAAATGAAAAATTCTACGAAACAGCAGAAATGAAATCTTTGTAATTGACAGGGATCGAATTTTCCGCATCAAAGGTTTTTAATATTCGAGTTATTTCCGCCAAATTCAATTCCCGCATTTTTTCAAATTTCTTTCATTAGGAAATTAATATTGAGCACAAAAGACTGAATTTCTGTTTGCAAAATTTTTCTGCTTTATCTGAGAAATAAATCGATTTATGCTTGAATTTTATTTAAAAACACTAGTTATAAAAATTAAAATGTTACATCTGTTATAACAATTATAACTTCGTCAAAATTAAACAATTTGTTTAATAGGTATATCTAAATCGTCAATTAAATATGAAATTTTCAACCAAATTCAGTCTTGAAAATTGCACTTAAACACGTTGCCTAAAACTGCGTTAAATTAACGTGCGTTCGACGAAGCTCAATCTTTGAGATTACGCATGAACACGTTAATTGAAATTTTCGATTCAACGACGTTCGCTGAATTAATTTCCGTTGAAATGAAATTGATTAATAATGATTAAATCGAAGTAAAACTATCGAAGCGAACATTCGCGAATTAAAGTAAACTGCAAGAAAATGAATAAAAAAAAAAGAAGTATACCAAAGTGAACTGCGAACTTAATAAATGTAGCAATCGATGTTTCGGAGACGGAGATGAAACTTTGTACGATGAGAATGTTTGATAATATTATTAAAAGTTTGGTTACTTACTGGCCGAAACGATTACCAAGATGGCGAGTAAGGCAAAAACGTAGCGAGACATTTTGATCGAATATTATTCGTTTGGTTGTTCCGTTGGATCTGTGAAGAAAAGTTCGAAATAAATTGCTTTTATACTAATTCTGTGTCTCGGTACATTCGCCTTGTTTGAGTTTGATTTAAAAGGCTGTAAAAATAACGTCATCTGTGGCAAAACAAGAAGATTGAATACGTGTATCCCGCTTTTGTTTCATTTATCGTTATATTTGATTTTTGGATCATTCTTTCCTTTTTTCGCGATAAGGAAATTTATTACCGAATTTTAATATCGATTTGAGCATACTACTGCAGGAAAAATACTGTATAATTTCATTGTTATTGTCTCCTGTTGGAGTGAATTAATTCTTGTTTGCTTAATTTTACGTGAATTGGTTCTCGGAAACATTGTTTTCCGTGAATGCGTTTGAATAAATCGTTACGAGATTACTATGAGTGTCTGATCAACAGTTTGTTGGTAGACGGTTCATTCACTTTTGTTTGTAATGTAACAAATATTCCTAATTAGGTCACATACTTTTAATAGAAAGTTTTTTAAAACGTACATTTAAATGTACCAAATACATACATACAGGATATAATTAAAAATTAATATATAATTAATATTAATAATTGTTTACAAAGAATAGACAATATAAATAATTATCTACAGCTCGTTAATTTTTCATACAATTTTTCTAAATTTTAGAAAAAGGTTAATATATAATAACATATTTAAATAATAAATTTAAATAAGAAAATTGCTAGCAGAAAAATTGTGAATGTTTAACACATCGATTGCCACCCTTGAAGCAATTTTTAATTGCATACAGCAGTATTTTAATTTTTAATAATTTTTATCAAATACTTTCATATCTTGTTACATTTTCCATTGATCCATGTAATTAATGCGAGAATTTTGGATTAGGAAAATTTTTAATAATAGACGTGTTCAAACTTAACCTAATGTATCACTCATATATGTGTGACGTGGTAGTCAACATGTTAAATTAGAAAATGTAATTCCTGTTAAAAATATGTATGCTAAACTTGCTGTTATTAATACAATAATTATTTTTCTACCCCAACGCGTTGGCATGCGGTATAAAATATTAGGGGTGTGTGGCGTATGAAATATGTTCTGCGTTCTTATATTCTGCACATTAGAGCAACGAAAAAATTACGGGTTGTTATATAAATGATCTACCTCCTACAAATTTCGTAAACTCACGAGAACAATCATTCTCATACATCTCTTTTTACTCATCTGCTACTCGCAATCCAAGATCCTCACCATAAATAATTTTGCAAAATTGGTTGCTTTTTTTGTACTATTTTATACTATGCGTTTTATGTACAAAAAGATCATATTATATAATCTACAAATTTTCTACTTATAAATAATTTCTCTAAATAATAACGGTTCTGATATCAAGTCTGCGTATGACCCTATTAAGTAATAAATGAAAATATTATTTCAGATCAATTAATTAATTCTGCATATAAACCTCACTAAAGAAAGATGTTTTTCATACTACCATTAAATATACAGTCATTGTTTTTACGGTCTTATCTGAAGTTCTGAAGATTACAAAGCCAAAGAAAGAGTAAATAAAGCGCATTACGTTGTATACATATGGATAATGATATTAATGCGGTCGTTTTGAAATTACTCTTTATTTGAATTTGAAAAAAATAAGAATTAGTTGCAGGCTAAATCATAGGTTTTGAAATAGAAAGAAATATTCCTTTGCTTTTAATAAGCATACAGGATATTTCATTTAGATGTAACCTCCTTAAAGTACCTTTTAAGCATTAAAATGCGATATTCACGAAATTGACTAGTTAGATATTTAATAATCAAAAAATTCACATAGCGCTACCTTTCCGCAAAAATTAAAAACTTGCGCATTTGAAAACGTAAAAATTTCAAAATTTTTAAGATGAAAAGGTGAATATGAAAACCCGTGAAAATAAAAAAAAATGAAAGTTTGTAAACGATGTCTTCAATTCTAAATAATCATGACACGCAAATAAACCGATCGTAACCCAGATGTTTAAAGGATTGAGAACCGCTGCCGAACATCGGATACTCGTACTATATTCTCGCAAGTACCATTAAACTCGTAATTCTCGCATGTACCATTAAACCTTTTGGTCGCTCTATCGAATGACTCGTTCACAACACGAAACCTCTTAACACGAACGGATTCGTTTGCTAAGAGATACAAAGCTTGTGCTGTTAAATATGCCACTCAGCCGTGCTTCCTGCTTGCTCCATCAATTCTAGGCTCTAAAATCTAGAATCTAGGTGTATCTTGTCATAATACAATCCTCTCCATTGCAGTAAGCGTCGCTGACAATATCTATCGTTCATGGCTTGTCAAAGAGAGGTAAAATGATATGTTTGACGTATGGCATTCTTTGCATCTAGCAACCGAATCACCCTGCAGCAATGTCACTGAACATTTCGATTATACATGTGCACCAACACATGTGCAACGTTTATTAATAGTGAACCAGATAGTCAAACGCCAACTCAGCACCTTTCCTTGCCATTAGGGTAATTTTGAGAGGTAGACTCCGTGACTGAGATGAACCACCACCATATTTTTTAAAATACCCGTTATATTTCACAGCCGCTACCTTTTTTTAGTTCTACACATTACTCTTGCTCGTCTCATGTTCTTTTTCTGACTACTTTGTTACTTATTTTTTGTTTCTGAGTTTAAGGGTAAAGAATCGCGCTTACATGAAATATTTTATCTTTCTAATTGAGGCCATATACCCTTACAATTTATAACTTTATAATTTTTATGGCATGCAAGAACTTGCCTTAGGTTGCTTCGTGTATTTTCAACACAAGTTGTCTATAAATTTATCTTGCATATAAACCATTTGCGGACCAAGGATCATAAGCTCTTTGAAACTATATTTTCCCACAAAAGATCGTAAAAATGTCAAAATCACATTTCGGAACATCTTGCAATTTGTCTATTACGTTATTCCTTATATAGCGAGGAAATCCGATCGAATTTTCACAGGATTAAGAGTTTCTGATCCCTTCAAAAGGTACTCTGTGCCAAAAGCACGTATTAGGTGGAAATTAAGGGATTTCACAACAGCCGTTCGCGGAGCTTTAAAATGAGGAATGAAGGATGGATTGAAGTACCTAGGAAACGTGAGAATTTGCAGCTTTGCGTGTGTATTTATTCAAAGAGACGACACAGTTCTCGATTTACTTCAGAGAAATTTGTCGTATAATCATTGAAGAGCAAAATTCTTGGCAAGACATGCAGGACGGCGATATTACTTTGTATGTATATGTATAGTCAGGTTATCAAAGAAGCAGAATCTGTCTCAAAGAAGAACTGTATTACCTTCAATGGATTTTAGACTTAACGTACAAAATATTAACTAACAATTTCATTTTTTCGTGACTTAAATTAATTCTCAAAGTTCAATATTTTCTTGTAGAGTGAAGGTGTAGGATTACAACAAGGGGCGACACTAAACAAGGAAACTTAGCTCCTAAAGAGAGACAGAGGACAAGTAAAGGAATAGATCTTTTTGTCTAAAGGATTCTTTCTTTCTCTCCATGATACATAATCATATCATAATTCTTTTTTCTAATTTTCCTGTTAGAAATCAAATAAAAGTAACAACAACCGTGTATATGTGAATACGAAAATATCACTTATGTTACTAAAAATTTGCTCACTTACCATTAGGTTGCAATGGTAATTACTCGTATTGAGATTTGTTAAAAATACCTAATAAAAATTTCAATTGTCCCAGTTCTCAAAATGATAATACATAAATAACAGTGCAAAGAAGTTCTTATTAAATTGTTATGTGTAAGATATACCTTGAATGCTTGACTTGGTGCCGTATAAAACTGTTGAGAATCACTGGTTTAGAGAAATGGTATACGAGGATTAACAGTGGCGTATCTAAGCAAACTGCCACACCAGAGAGTCACGTTCACAATGTAGTTTATTACAAACCACGTAAACTAAATAAACTTGTATTAATTACGATGAACAATGGTGGACATCAAGGATACAAATAATAGACAGATAAGAAATCTGTTTATCGTAGTAGCCCTGAGCAAACGTTTATGTATAGCGATTTATACGTATTGCATGTATAGTCTTTATTATTAATCCCTGCATGTGTACTTATTTAGATAGATATAGATAATTACTTTATTGCGTGTTCTAATTTGAAATTCTTATTTTACTGTGCTAATTACAATTTTTACCTTCCTGTTTTTTTCCTTTTGTACCTGAACCTACTTTTGTCTTGTTGAAGGGTCTTTTCTCGGTAGATAAGAAATAACACGTTTCAATTTAATTACCAAGTGAATTACAAGTGATAAATATCAAGTTTCATATAATATTATTTTATAATATTAGTAGTATCAACTAGTAATACACTTGTGCTTATTTGTTATAAATGTTGTATAAATACTACATTACCATGCAATTCAACCAAACAGTTTATTTAACTATTACATAAGTATTCTGTAAGCACACTGTGCTTTTCTCGGACCGAAAGTGAAAATTGTATGAAAAGCAATCAAGTCATTTCCAAAATAACCTATTCTGCGGGTAATTAGCACTGAGATGGCAAGACGCAAGCTCCAACGCTGTTTCTGACAAATCCGTCCTTACACGTGCAGCCAGAAACACATTGCTGAAACATAAATTACGATTTACATGATTAGACGATAAGCGGATTAAATGAACGAGATAAATATGTCATGTGGGTACGGTATAATACAAACTGTCCATTCTACACAGAAACTTGGTACAACCTTCACAGGATGCATTAAGGATAACAGAAAATCGAGCAGCGAGGTATTGCTATTACAAGGCATGTTCTCTTATTATCGTGCAACCTTTATCTGATTTTGTGTGTAATATTTGAATGTATTAATTAAAACAGATATGCTGTGTGGTACATTCGATATAATTATCCATACACATCCACGCATATGTATACATGCGTACACACATTCACACGTGTACCAAATACATATTTTCTGATATATTTATACCTATGTACTCCGAAAGAGACATTTCTAAAGCATCACTATAATTCATTTTAAAGCTATATGTATATTACAACCTCATAATCTATGTGCATATATAAAAATCTTCTACATTTTATCTTTTGTGCATTGCTTCGATTTTGAGACTTTTCGGTTTCTTGATAAAAATTTTAATTTCTTGCAACATACATCAATACGTGAAAAATGATATAATAATAGAATGCAAAAATACTCACCAAGCTACATATTTTCGGTTTAGAATCTTCGCAAGTCGTTGGACAGCCACTACCACAATCATTCCAAACTTGATTTTCGCCGCATTGCGCGTCAACCAAAGTCACTATTGATAACGATTCATTAGAATTTCATCTTGCAGTTTCGGTGTTGATAAATTACAAGGGCAATTGGATAAATTATGTTAACTGCGAGTTTTGTATGTATTTGTATGTCATTTCCTACTCATGTTTATTTATTAGTGATACAAATAGATCAGTAATGGGAGGTCAACTGCGATAAAGTGCTAGACATCTAATACTTGAAATTTTATAGTTTGAAGATAAAGACATTTAAAATTGAAGGCTTCTAAAAAGAAAGTTCGGCTTTTAGAAATGAGGAAATTTAGGGATATACTTGGGAAATTAGAAATTTTTGGTTTTTGAAATTTTGGAGATGTGGATATTTTTTAATCACGAGATTTGAAAATTTAGATACTTGATAATTTGGAAATTTTTCATTTATAAACTTGGAGATTTGAAAATTTGAGAAATTATGAATTTGAAGATTTGAAAATTTGAGAAATTATGAATTTGAAGATTTGGAAATTTGAGAAATTTGTTCGAATATTTGTTCTATAATACTCAATAATTATTATATATTGTTACCAAAATAAACAGTTCCCTTAATATTTTTTAATAATATTCATAAATAATGATTAATCTACAAAAGTAACTTAATAATAAAAAGCACATTAGATTTTTAAAGTACAATTAAAAGAAACATTTCATGCGCTCGTTGTAGTGAAAATATGATTTTAGTATGTTTTGTACTTACAAACAGAAAAAACTGCCAGAGCGACGAACAAAGCAAAGAGAAAACGGGTCATTGTAGTTTTTTTATATTTTTTACACTATTCGTTGAATTCTTCCGTCGAGTGTCATTTTATTTCAAATAGCACTCCTTTTATACTTATTCCCGTCTTCATATTTGCTTTGTTTGTTTTTAATTTATCTGTGATTAGTAATATATATTTATCGTTTACGTAAATGAGTATTATTACGTAACATTTATATATTGTGTGATAATGTACTTGCAACGATTGATATATTCAGTGTATTATCGGTAGTTCATGATCAAATGAATAACTATGATCTTTCAGCAAAGTGTTTGACAAGTTTTCTTACTATTTTGTTATTTTTTGAATACGTCACTACTAATGCGTAATTATATGTACTAGGTTACCTCTTAGTTGTTATACATCCCAAATCCTTAAATTCCTAAATCCCTAAATTTCCAAATCCTCAAATTCCCAAATTTCCAAATTTTCAAATCCCAAAATTCCCAAATTCCCAAATTCTCAAATTCCCAAATTCCCAAATTCTCAAATTCTCAAATTCTAAATTTCCCAAATTCCAAATTTCCCAAATTCCAAATTTCCCAAATTCCAAATTTCTCAAATTCCAAATTTCCCAAATTCCAAATTTCCCAAATTCCAAATTTCCCAAATTCCAAATTTTCCAAATTCCAAATTTCCCAAATTCCAAATTTCCCAAATTCCAAATTTCCCAAATTCCAAATTTCCCAAATTCCAAATTTCCCAAATTCCAAATTTTCCAAATTCCAAATTTCCCAAATTCCAAATTTCCCAAATTCCAAATTTCCCAAATTCCAAATTTCCCAAATTCCAAATTTCCCAAATTCCAAATTTTCCAAATTCTAAATTCCCAAATCCCTAAATCCTCAAATCCTCACATCCCCAAATCCCCAAATTCCCAAATTCCCCAATTTATAAATTTTTCAACTACAAAAAAATGACAGAGATTCTACAGAAGTTTATAAACCCACACTCTCTACACTCGCTAAGTTTGCACACGACATTAGTCATGAACTTCTTGTTTTCAGGAATTCAAAATATTTTTTGAAGACCCACTGCGTACATAGCATTGACGTACGTGGTAGGTGTTTTTAAACTACACAGGCATATTTCATCATTAAACACCTTGCAAATACGCTTATCTCGTAAATGGCTTCTTCAACAAATTTTCATTATTTCTTTTCATCCGTATTTCTTTGAATCAGTGCAAAGTCTTTATTATCCTTTCAGTCTTAACTGTAATTGTCATTCATTACTACCTTTGTCTACACGATATTGTGAACATTTTTATTAATTAAAGTAACATTGCTTTCATCATTGCTAAATATGATGTGTTTGTGAAAGGAATAAACGTTTAATCATAATTGTTAAATATGCAATGCAAGATTTATATTGGCTAAAAATATTGATCAGTAAATTACATTCAGTCAAGCTTTATTAAAAGAAATGAATTAAAATAAAATTCTTCGTTTACGCACATAATGTTACGTACATAATTAGTTTAACACTAGGTCTATGTCACTTTTGTACAAAACGTATTATTCGGATATTAAACGGATTATCATTCCTTTCGTAGCTTCGATACGATAAACATTCGGTGTTTGTCTCGCACCACGCTAAATTTCGTAGTTTATACTTCACCGCTTTGTAATTTGTTATACATACTGAACTAGATAAACCTGTCGAAACATTCAACATATTAATGATAGATTAATAAAATTTAATAATAAAGACTTAAAAAAGTAAAATTTTTAATTTTAAAAAAAAATTTTTGTCACTTAAAAAAAATTGTTTACAGGTTGACAAAAATTTGATTTTATACTAATTCGATCACACTGATTCCAAATCTGTGATCCGTTTTTTTCTACGACTTGTGGTTCTCGAGAAATAAACTGTTGACACGATAAGGCGTTTAATAAAGAAGATATATTTAATTTCGTTTATTTAAAACGTTTAAGAATAAAGATATTTTTTTCTTCTCAAATATATAATTAGAGTTTTTTCTTCGAACAATCCCCTATCTTGGTATTTTTCCGTTACAATCGTATAATAGGTTACTTTTATGATGAATCCTAAAACTCTTTTAAACTGTTAAAGCGAGTATTATAGCTCATTACGAATAATCCAAGTCGACAAATTAACTAAATTCTTCATAAATCGCAAAGGTACATATATTTGCTTAATAAAAGAATGAATATGATTACCCAGTAATTAATTTGAATATGCGTGGCTTATATGCACGCAACATAGAATTGCATTTAATATAAAACATCGCAGGATTTTGATAAATAGCTAACATTAATAAACATACATTTTTTGTAGACGGAAAAAACGGACTCGTTACTTTTAAAATTAAATTGAAAATATTACAATTATCACAATTATTACAGTTATTACAATTATTACAAGTAAGTAGAACTACATAGAATTTTCATTCAGAGGCCTCAAACGGTGAAACATTAAGCAATACTGTGTCCACTCGAGAATGATAGCATCTCCACATGTGAATATCCTAACAGGACTTTATCGATACTCAGCTTATCTTGTAGAAAGATTGACAGTTTATATCGCGTGCCCACTTAACCCCTTAAGTAACATTTGATGTCTTCCGTGTAAAGTATTGGAAACCATTTAGCGACATTCTAGGAACCAGTACAAGTTCTGCGTTTAACGAGGTGCAATGGCGTAAAGCGAATTCGGTGAATTGAATCGTCATTCAAGTTCTACTGCTTATTACTTGTACGAGAGTTCACTCGCACGAGTTTCGAGGTTCGCATAAGTACGCCTGAATAAAATGTTGTGTCGCAAGTTCGTACGACGTGGTTACAAAAATTCTACCCTATTTTCGGAAAAATATTTGTTTCATTAACTTCGTTGGAGGACCGTCGATAAGGGTGGCTTCTCTGATTGGGTTATTCTTTACGTTCTTGATGAGCAAGAAGATGGTCATCTTTTCTGCCATTTGTTTAAAAAATCCACGCCTCCAAAGTCCTGATCACTGATAGGGTACGAGTGATGCGACTGAAAAGTCCCAAAACTCTTAACCCTCAAACACCCCATCACCCATCTTTATTGAGTACAGACAGCTAGATGTATGGCACCGCTAAAACCATTTAGTTCTTGAAATGCAGTTTCTCCAAACTGCGATAAATTATTCGTCACTAACAATAAGTCTTTGTTCCTGTGCACGTGTAAATTTACAGTAACTTTACAGCATACAATTTTAGATTTTCTAAAATATACAAGCCCAAACAATTATCTTTTTACGTAATAGCAGCTGAAATGTGTATTCGAGGTGCGGTTATTTTTAATATAATAAATCCAAATATACAAACCACGAAATTGTTAAAATATTTTATCCTAAACTGATGCTATTTTCAACGCGAAATATTTAATCAATAAATACTTAAATTTGACGTCTAATTACGCTAAATGCCTATTGAACATCGATTTTATAAAACCGAACATTTCAAATTTTCTACGAGTATGACTGCATTCATAATTACAACTGTTTAATACATGGTGACATGAAATTTTATCGATATTCTTTTACTTTATTGCTGCAGAACCACTCGTGGAATTATACGTCCGCAGCTGCCATGTAGGTTATCTGCTGACGGTAATTAACCGTGGCTTGATAATATTGAAACAGGACTGATGAAATTTTTGAAGCTCCCATGGGGTAATTAATATGAGTAATTATTATAATAAATCCGGCAACATTCTGTGTACATATTTCATTGCTTTCAATGTTCGTACCCGACATATGTGACAATCTTGCGACCGTATATTAAATTAAAGAACATGAAATATATTTCGTGTACTAATTAAATTAATACAAGAGATTTTCATTTATAATCTGCTGCAAAACATAATAGACAGTTAAGTATCAACAATTTGTGGCGTAATAAATAACTTGTTTTAGTACCATACATTAATTTATAATCGGAACGCTGTTTATATTTCGGGGATGCACGGAGGGGTGCTTCTGTAAAGCTGGTTTAATCAGAAATGGTAACGGAACATGCGTTCTTCAACAACTGTTAATCAGATTTATATAAGTTACCTATTTAAATATGCTCTCGATTCTGCTAATGGAATTATTATAATGTTAGATTCAGTGTTTAAGTAACAACAGAAATTGGTATATTTTGTAAATTTAATAACATTGCAACACGCTTATTGGTTAAATAAACTATAACTATAGCATAAAGTTCTATATCTTTGTAATATACCCTGTCTGTGCTTAAAATTTTGAATATAAATCAAAACTATTACGCGTTTTGTTCAAGTATACGAAAACTCGAGCGAATAGCACGAAACATCACATTATAAAATATATTTCAATAATTAGCGCTGACCTATTACTATAAATGTAAGTGCTTTGCTGTGTAATTGAAAAGATATTTTTCATTGCAGAATTGTGTACATATGTTACTTTTTGTGTTGGAAAACTGGACGTGCTAATATTCGTAAAACGCTATGAAATGTGTTCCTTCACATAACAAACTAAAATATGCTGTTCTTCGCAAGAAAAATGGATCGTGCAATTTTTTATAGAACGTATGAACGTAGGTATTGTGTTTCAAGCAGCATCAGCCATGAGCGAAGCTACATAACGCGACTTCTGAATCTATGACACCAAAGTATTCCAGTTAAAGTCATTAATTAATGTAATACTGAGCATTGAAAGAACATTTTCTTTACACGCCAACTTTAAATTTATTTTTGTACCCAACAGTTATCAAGTTCGCTGCAGTGCAAGTAATTAAAATTAATATTCCGAACGTTCTCCATGTTTAAGCACTTAGAAACACGTTCTTACGGTCGAACTTCAAAACTTTGCTAGAATTATTTTTGGTAAAAACTGTAAACTACCACATTCCACCTTGATCGAATATTTCTTATCGAATTGCGATGCACGGTTTCGAAATAGTTCCACGGAACGAAGTTCTCTGTATAAGGTATCACATAAAAGAAATATACTGAAAGATTGACGTTTGTAAAAAAATATATTTTTATTACAAAATATGATAACATAACGGTTAATGTGCTCATTGAACTAATTAAACTAATTATGCTAATGTGCTTAAAATACAGACTATAACAGAACTAAGTGCAATCTAAATCCTAATAAGAAATGTATGCAACGTTAACATAAGTTTTATTGAAATCGGCATGTGCGGATTGGACATGTCCCCTTGTTAATCATTAAAAGCAATTACTACAATGGTTACACATATTATCAAAGTAAGAACTATAGATTTGACTATGATAAATAATTTGCAGACCAGAGTAGTGCGAAAAGTCATGTGGACTCCCAGGCAAAATGAAAGTAGATGCTATCGAAGAAATGTTTCTAACGATAAGATCGGAGGAGAAATTCGACGCGAGGTATGGAAATTACATCGAAGATAGAGACTCAACAATTTCCGAAGCTATTTTAGATATGAATCCATATGGCGACGAATTAACTATGATAAAAAGTGAGTGTGTCGGGCACATCGGAACGAGGTTAGGCTCCAGGGTTCGAAACGTGAAAAAGAAGAAACTTGGGGGAAAAAGTAAATTTACGGAAGCTCCTGCAAAAAAGTCTACTACCCATTCTAGCTTCTCCATCTGAAGAAATATCCACAATGCTGAGGACATCAAACTAAGATATCATGGATACCTTCTACCACATGTGCTTCAAATGAAAATCCGCAATAGGAATACTATCTGTCGGAATCAGACAGCTGGGTCAACTGGTAAAAAAGTAAAGTGAATGGAGCAAGCACGTTTGAATATCTACCATATTATTTAGAATGTATACATTGGAAAATGTGAAAGATCTGAGAAATCTCACTTTTAAGATTTTAATGCTCATCTACCCAGCTTCAGAATGAACCCAACAAGAGATAATCACCTAAGCCCTTGAATTCTACTATTACACTTACTGCTTAAAACAGTATATCTACACTAATATGTTTTGTATAGAATTACGAGTTCCATTTATCCTGATGGGAACTGCTTTTAGTTTGCCATGTCAAGAGACACATTTCATAACTTATCGTGTTGTATTTCATCATGCAGAACAATCTATTAACGTGAAATAATGAATTGATCTCATTTAAAGTAATGAGTTCATCTGCTAAATTGCAATTGGACAAAACGTGAGAAGGAAGGAAGGACTTTAACAGAAGGTTCGATAAGAAATATTCGATCAAGGAGGAACGAGGTAGTTTAAAGTTTTTGCTTCACTTCCTTTGTATTCGAACCCCGCTATCGCTTGAGAGCTTAAATTAATTCTAGAAAGGTGTCGAAGTTCGACCTTAAGAACGTGTTTCTAAGGGTGCAAACATGGAGATTGTCCTACATATTAATTTTAATTACTTGCACTGCAGCGAACTTGATAATTGTTGGATACAAAAATAAATGTAAAGTTAGCGTGTAAAGAAAATGTTCTTTCAATGCTCAGTACTACGTTAATTAATGACTTTAATTGGAATACTTTGGTGTTACAGATTCAGAATTACATAACGATGTAGCTTCGTTTATGGCTGAAGCTGCTTGAAACACAGTACCTACATTAATGCATTTTTTCAAAAATTGCATGATCCATTTTTCTTGCGAAAAACAGCATATTTTAGTTTGCCATATGAAGGAACACATTTTATAGCGTTTTACGAATATTAGCACGTCCAGTTTTCCAACACAAAAAGTAACATATGTACACAATTCCGCACAGAAAAATATCTTTGCAATTACACAGCAAAGCACTCACATTTATAGCGTCAGGTCAGCGCTAATTATTGAAATATATTTTATAATGTGATGTTTTGTGCTATTCGCTCGAGTTTTCGTATACTTGTATAAACATTTCAAGCAGGGTATATTAAAAAGACAGAACTTTATGCTATAATTATAGTTTATTCAGCCAATAAGCATGTTGCAAAGTTATTAAATTTACAAAATGTACCAATTTCTGTTGTTACTTGAACACTGAATCTAACATTATAATAATTCCATTAGTAGAACCGGGAGCATATTTAAATAGCTAACTTATATGTAGCCGACGTTACATTCTTTTTGGCGAATGCAAGTTCCGTTGGCAGCTCTAACGAAACCGCGTCTGCAGAAGCAGCCCTCTGTGCATACCTGTAATGGAAACAGTATTCCGATTATAAATTAATATATGGCACCAAAAAAAGTTATTTATTATGCCACAAATTATGGATACTAACCTGAATACAGTAAGGTGCGGGATTTTCGCAAGTAGCTTGGCAAGCGGGACCGCACGCCCTGTATTCTTCATGAGGACCACATCCGTCGATTGCTGCACCTTTTTAACAGACGAAATAAAATTAAAATTTAAATAAAACATACTTTACATTACGTAAAAGCCCATAACGCAATTCAAAAATAATGTATCACATGCACAAATAAGTCGATAGTATACAAGTGTCTTTCAATAAAAAATTGAAACCAACAAATTTGAGAAACAAAATTTTTTAATATATTAAGTAAAAGAAAAAATAATTTTGTCTGAACGTGGTTAATAATAGGAAACAAATGAGTTAAATAATAAATGGCTTGAAAATTTTGGTGTTTATAATATACTACATTATAAAATGTTCTATTTTCAGTCGAGCGAGGTTCCTGGATTTATCAAGCCAGTTCATATTTAAAAAGCAAAAAAAACATTTTTCTAGTATTCTACATTTTCAAACTAATTATTTCCTATGCAACAAATTAATATATGTATATTAATTGAAGATAAAAATTGAGGTGTTCGTTTGAAACAAGTGTTAGAAATGAGAAGAAATTAATTCTAAAGTTTCGATCCGTTCTTATCCATGTACAGTGCACAAAAAGATAAGTTCTCAAAAATTGAAGATATACTTTATGGTACGAGGTTACTTTATCACAAACAATATCGTTCACGTTTAATTACTTACCGATAGCGAAAACCGCCAGGAGCGCACATAACGCAAGAATGAATTTGGCCATTTTGTTGTATGCTGCTGCTTTAACGTTTCAGTTAAAACTGTCGAACCTTCGGAGGGTACTTCTTTTATACCTGCAACTACTCCATTCAATGTCTACTGTTCGCGTTTGTCATAATCCAGTTTCTTTGATGAACATAAAACAGGATAAATTTGTGTGTGCTACCATTCAGTACGTTTTGAGATATACCTTAGTTATTATAATTACATCGACATTATTTTCTAAAGTTGCATAATGTTATATGAATGTTTAAATATTGAATATTCATAAAGCTTGTATTACAAGGAAGCTATTAAAAGTTGCTACCGTTTGTAATAAACTGTTATAACCTTAATTGTTTATGAGTAATGATACGCGTCATAAATTATGCAACATCACACTTGAATGATCATATGCAACAGGCTGTGACAAAGTGGTTCTTTCTTTGCGTATGTCTAATTTAAGTCATAATGGAAATTACAACAAGAAATAGATACTCCTTTATGAATGCATCTCCCGAATTTAACTTCAATCTTGACCGAAATTTTGTACAGTTAAATGGACACAGCACGAAAACCAATTAACAAGTGAAAACAAGTAAATAAAGTTTATTTACATTTCGGTTGATGAAATGTTACAAAATTGTATTGTTACAAAATGTTATATTTGTCCAAATAAATAATACTCTTCGATAAACTAGAAATCTGTGACGATTTGACGTAACTACTCTGTTTCAGCAGTACAGTACAAACAGTTACGGAGGCTTGACAGTACTTCGTATCAAAAGTTTGAAATATTTTGAGAAGTATTAATATTGCTGATGCTATAGTCACATATGTTATGCAAAATACTCGAAATAGTTAATGTATACTCAAGTACAAATTTGGCTGCCTTACAGGAAATAAAAGCCATAGATTCCTAAATACTAAAATTATCGCAAATGCATATTTGCTTTTAAAAGCAAGCGATTATATTATAAACTTTACGTTTTTGAAAGGCGATTCTAGAAACTACCTAAGAATGTAAACTAACGTCTTTTACAATTGAAACATACAATTGTTGCATTGGTATCTAGACATCTTTTATCGTTTGCAGTGCAAACTAAAGAATAGATATAACAAGAGGCAAACTACCTCTTAGAGAGAAACAGAAGACACAACCAATTTAAATGCTCAAATCAAAAGAATCAGGAGTGCGCATGTGCACAGTGTAGAAGTTTGACGGTCGAAAAAGAATAGTTCAAACTTGCATATTCACCAGGAATTTATTTGCAATAAATATTTTGCCATATCTCTGTAACATTCATCTGTAACTTCTTGTGATATATAGTTTTTCATTTTCTTAGAAGTTATTTCTAATAATCATTTCCGTAATACATATTCTTTAAATATATTTTGTAGAGCAATCATTTTGATATATTCTTTTCTTTTCCAACTTTTCGACCCTGTAAAATTGATACAAATACCTCAAAAGACAATATTAGTAATATACAGAAAATTTATTATAAATATATTTCAAATTATTAGAAGTTGACATGAAAATAGATTTGCTCGATTGAAATTTCCCACTCGTTTGTACAATTTAAAGGAATAGCGTTTTCGAGAGATCAAAGATGCCGACAGAGAGTGTCGCCTCTGGTTTACTCTATACTGCAAACAATGCACCTTCTAGTTCGACGTGAATGCCGATGATAGTCGGCACCCCTACGCACAGGTCATGCAGCGAATATAATCTACTACCCATTCTAGCTTATCCATCTGAAGAAATATCCACAGTGACATCAAACTAAGATATCATGGATACCTTCTACCACATGTGCTTCAAATGAAAATCCGCAATAGGAATACTATCTGTCGGAATCAGACAGCTGGGTCAACTGGCAAAAAAGTAAAGCGAATGGAGCAAGCACGTTTGAATATCTACCATACTATTTAAAATGTATGCATTGGAAAATGTGAAAGATCTGAGAAATCTCACTTTTAAGATTTTAATGCTCATCTACCCAGCTTCAGAATGAACCCCAGAAGAGAAAATCACATAAGCCCCTGAATTCTACTATTACACTTACTGCTTAAAAGAGTATATCTACTAATATGTTTTGTATAGAATTACGAGTTCCATTTATCTTGATGGAAACTGCATATTTTAGTTTGCCATGTCAAGAGACACATTTCATAACTTTTTACGAATATTAACACGTTCAATCTCTCAAAGCAAAAAGTAACGTAACGTATAATTCTGCAATGAAAAATATCTTTTCAGTTACTCAGCGAAAGCACATGTATTCGTAGTGTGAGATCAGTTTTAATTATTGTTATATATTTTATAACGTAATGTTCTGCTATTCGTTCTAATTTTCTTATATTTGTACGAAACATACCCGTTTTGATTTATACTCAACGCATTTTAAAGACAGGAAGAACATATTAAAAACACATACAACTTTATGCTATGATCGTTTATTTAGCCAATATGTTACAGAATTACTAAATTTATAAATTAAACCAATTTCTGTTGTTGCTTTAGAACGTTGAATCTATTATTAAAATAATTCCATTTGTAGCATCAAGGCTCATATTATCCCTTTATTTATTGATTTGATTTCGGGCAGTGTCGAGCTGAAATACATTTTCCGTTGTCATCTCTAACTAAACCGGCTTTACAGAAGCATCCTTCAACGCATGGCTGAAATGGAAGTGATCCAATTATAAGTTAATATATATACAGCACTAAAATAAATTATTTACGCCACAAATATTGTTTTGTAAAAATACTAACCTCAAGACAGTTGCACGGTATGGGGTTTTTGCAAGTAAGCGGATTAGGGCTACCGCATTTAGTATATTCTTCATTAGGGCCACAAACTACGGCGGCTTCTGCAACTGGTTAACGAAGGCTATATAAATAAAATGTACTATACATTACGCAAAAGTCTGCAATGCAAATAAAATTAATTCACCGCATGCGAGTAGGTAGTATACAATTTCAATAAAAAATTTAAAACAACAAGTTAAAGAAACACAATTTTTAAACGTGTTGAGTAAAAGAAAAATAATGAAGATATCCTTCAAACGCGGTTAATAAATTACAAACAAAATCATTCCGTTTAGTTACTTACCAATAGCAAAAATTGCCAGGAAACCAAACAAAGTCAAAAGAAACCTGGACATTTTGTATGCTGCTAGTTTAACGTTTCAGCTAAAACTGTCAAACCTTCGTACAAATTTTTTTTATACCGGCACGAATCGATGTTCTCTGGTCACATTTGTCGTACATCGCCTTTTTTAATTAACCTGGAACATAGTGCTTGTGTATGCTACCATTTAAGTACGTCATAATTTAATTTGTACACACAGTTCAACGATTACTGCATGTTTAAAAACTCAGGATGTGCAATGTACTTCAGTTAATTACATTGACTTCAAATTCTAAAATTCAACAATGTCATATGCATGTATGAGTATTAAATATTCATAGTCCATTAAATATTCATAAAGCCCGTGTTATAAAGAGGCTATTAAAAGTTGCTACCTACTGTAAGAAGCTATTGTATCATTAGCTCACAGAATATGAGTCATAATCGAAATAACAATAGCAAATAGATACTCCAAAATGAATGCATTTCTATAATTAACTTCTACTTCTTTGTGTAGTTATTCGGACACGAATATACTACAAAAACTTTTTAACAAGTGGAAAAGTGTAGATAAGTAAATTCATTCTTATGGAACTTTTAAAATTCAAATTTACGCGCGGTTTATTAAATAATGACGTCATCAATGAGAAGAAACAAGCGGCGCCATCTCTCCGGCAAACAGGGTGAACTATACGTTTTTGAAACTGTAGTTTTATTAATTTTCCACACTGCCACGTGTCTTTCCCGTTAAATTGAATTAATATAGTGGATTTTTATTAATATAATTAATTAATAGGTCTGTTTGAGGCGCTCCGCGCCTAACGTAACAATATTGAGAGAACGAGTAAATTTCACACTAAAGCAAAAATAGTCATTGCATTTTTGCATAATTATTACAAATTAGTAATAATTTTATAGAATATTTTTATTGATGTATTATCGTTTTGCCTCGACGAATTAAAAATAACTATTTAACATATGTATGTGATTGAACAGTCTGATAACACTGCAAAAATAACATCGTGTTAACATTTCTGCTATTTCATTTATTCGTCGTTAATCGTTCTTTTTTAGAAGGAAAATAATATTTTTTTAAACGCGTTTATTTAACAGCCGAGCTTTTATCATTTTTCTTTTTTGTACAAAGGGAAAATGTATTTTAGAACATCACTTACATCGAACATTATACATATAGTTTATATTGATAGCAAAGTTTCACTGGAAGTATTACTAATATATCATTAGAATACCAACGCATTTATTGTCTTTGTATATTCCTATTTAACGTTAAAACGTACATATGAAATACATTATATTTGTGGACAAGTGTAAAAAAACAGCACTGATTTCTTTCAACAACCGACACTTTCTATTCCTGCTATATTAGAAATAAGTTCTTCACCTTCTGGTTCTATTGGCATAACTAGAACTTCCTGGGCAAAATCATATCTTTAATCATATAATCAGATCTTTAGCCTTATAGAATTTGGATATTTAGAACACTGAAAATGTTTCAATTAGTCAGAATTTAACTAATTGAAAATTTGGGGAATTTTAGAATTGGAAATGGGAAACTAAGAAACGGTTAAATTAGAGATTTAGTAATTGGAATACTTGGTAATTAGAAAATTTTGAAAATCTTAAAGTTAATAGGAAAATTGAAAAATTCGAGATTTGGGAAATTGAGAAATTGGGGTACTGCAAAATTGAATATTTGGGAAATTGAAAAATTGGGATACTGCAAAATTGAATATTAGGAAAAATGTGATTAAAATGTTTGGAAATTGAAAAATAGAGGATTAGAACACAGATTTGGAAAGTTAGAAAGTTGAAAATTTGAAAATTACAAAATATCCTAAATTCGTATATGGTATGCCCTCCCTCACATATGTAAAAAATGTAGTTCACATATTTGTTAGGGGTGCCAGAACCAGCCTGGTCCCTATGCTAGTCACGCCAACGTCTGACTCATACATATATCTTTCACATCCATCTCCAGTCATTTTGCATTTTATTTTCTTCATTGACCTAACTTATTTTAAGCTCGACCCTCTTAATTTAATATTTCAGCTTGTCAACTGAACACTTTAACCGTTCAGTTTGTTGACCTTTGATTTGATCAGCATCAATAATCATCACCAGTCAAGGTCATATTAATGTAACACGCTTTCGACCACGTTCTCCTCTCCGGTTCTGCGTGCTTCAGGGCCAAGTTCCAAGTTTGCAACCTGAAGAACTCATAATATCATTAATACAAATTACTTCAACAAAAGATCTATCAATTCTCAAGTTCTAAATATAGCTCCATCAAAAAGGAGTACTGAAATTATTGCCAAGCATTACTTGCCTCAATTTGTCGACCTTCTTTAGATGATTTCTTTAATAATTTTCGTATAAAAGGAGCTAGTAACATTGGGTCTACTTTTTCGACGTCTTCCGACGAAACGAGACTTACGGCGAGACCAACGCTCATCGTCACTAATGCGCCAGTAATCGTGTACCACAGATAACTCAGACGATACAATGCTAAAGGTTCTCTAAAAAAAAAGAAAATGGTATCACTATTTCGCGAGAAGGCTTTTGAGAAAAATATAGATTAATATTTACGGAAGAAAATCATCGCTGTCCAAGATGTTATCTGGTGGCTCGAGAAGCATTAAATTCTCGACTTGAGGAAATGAGTAGTAACATCCTTCGGTGGTTACTGGTTTCTCGTCGAATCTGTTCAAATATGAAAGAATATTAGTTTTACTGTCAACTTTATATTGTTAAGTAGACATTTTTAAACAGAACTAAAGTAAATCTTGCCTAGAGTACAGTCTCGTTATATGATCATCAGGCTGTGTCCACGAAATTGTGAATTTAATTTACATGTATGATAATACTTCGCATGATAATAGCTGTGCAACAAGTAGTGATCTAACCCGTGGCGATATAATTTATACAATATGTAACAACACTTGATCATGATTATAATAAACATGTGTTGAACATATGAACGAAAGTCATATAGCGAGATTTTGATACGTAATTTTATATTTTTATTCTCACTTTATTCTTCCACTAGCAATCGCAGCTTCTGCCGAAAGGCTGATCCAACCCATGAATCCTAGGCCAGCAAGACCACCTATTAGAGCACCCTAAACACATCTGTTTATCGTTATCGTATTCATAAAATAACATTAAATGTTAATTTTCAATATACCTTAGCATTAATCCAAGGTAACAGAACTCCCATACTGAAAATACCAAGAGATGGTCCACTGGTGATGGATGACAAATTCGTGGATAACTGAAACATTTTAACTTTGCTTAGGGACGATTCTTCAAATTATAATTCGAATTTCGTTTTGCAATATTGATTAAACGATCTGAGAAGTAAAAAGAAGAAAATCTGCTCTATTTTAGTCTGTATTCTCTGCAAATTCTTTGTATAACTTTTGTTGTTCAAACACGATAAACTCTTAAAGTTTCGGCTCGTTCAAAATTGAATTTCTCAAAAATAGAACGACACAGAATAATAATCCACTGAAAATCTGAATCGCCTTTTCGATATTGCAAAACATAAAAAAGAAGCTTGTCAAACAGTACTTGCAAGACGTGAGATCCTGTTTTCTCCACAACGAACACAAGTGCGACACACATTACACCAAGAACAACAACCGTCAGTTTTAATATAATATCCGCGGTTTTCGGAGTGAATGGTGTCTTTCTGAAGGGCTTTATGAAGTCCTCTAGCACCACGGCCGCCATAGAATTTAAACCGGTGGACAGAGAGCTGAAATATGGAAACATATGTAAAACATGCAAATTTTTGTGTCATACATAGAGTATGGACTCCTCAATTTTTCTACAAAACTGTGTAACTCTAGAGTGTAATATTTTAAGTACAATTTGTAACAACGATGAAAATGAACAAAACTGTGTAACTCTAGAGTATAATATTTTAAGTTCAATTTGTAACAACGATGGAAATGAACAAAACTGTGTAACTCTAGAGTGTAATATTTTAAATACAATTTGTAACAACGATGAAAATGAACAAAATCATGCACACGTCGTAAAGTAACTAAGTTTATATTTTTTTTTTAATATGGTAGATAAAAGAGATTCACCTCAAAGCTGCGCTAAATACTCCAGCAACGAAAAGACCAGGAAGACCGGGGTATCCTCGTAATATATTCATAACGAGCAAAGGTAGCAACTGATCCTTCGCACCGGCTAACTGTTTTAAACACATTTATAATTTTAATATAGTGTGTTACTTGTAGATATGGCACAACGAAATTATTACGAAGACTTAAGATGATCGTGATTAATGTATATTGTCAAATTCTCTTGATATTTATTGGTCGGGAGGATTTGAGAATTTTGCAAATATTTGGGAACTTGGCGATTAAGAGTGGGTGATTTGAGAATTTGGAGATTTAGAAATTAGAGGCTATAGAAATTTTGAAGTTTGTAAATTAAGGAATTTAGAAATTGTGAGGCCAAGAATTTAGGAAATAGAGAATTTGAAGGTTTGAGAATTTGAAATTTAGGAATTGGGTATTTGAAGTTCAGGAATTTGAGAAATTAGGTATTTGAAATTTCGGAAGTGGGAAATCTTGAAAATCGGAAACTAAAAGAATTTCATGCTTGGAATCCACGTTTCAAACCTTGAATTTGAGGATCTTTAAATTTGTAAACCTAGAAAGGAAATCTTTAAACTTGAAAATATTGAAACATCAGTTTAAAAGTATAGTTTATGAAAAATTTGGAATTCGAGGACATCCTGCACGTAAGCATACATCATAAAAATCCTGAAATACGGTAATCCATGTATCGATCATCTCAAATCTCCGTTAAATCTGAATAATTCTCCATAAAATGTGAAATAGAATATGTTGAATATAAAATCGTTCTATTACATCCAGTTACGTTGTGAAATTAGGCTATCAGGGAAGTCTAATCATTACCTTCGTCGTAAGTGGATCGCACACATGATACCAAGCATATATTAACATTCCCGCATATCCGCATATTCCGAGTAAAAGTAATACTCCAATCATGAAAGTCCAGAGCGCTCTGAAACGCACATTTGCATGCAGAGATATTATTCAGGGATTTCTACGTTTATACTGAAACAGTTTCAAAGAAAGGAAATGTACCTTCTGGCTGATCGTAATGTGGGTAATGCGAGATATCGTTGAATCATGTTTTGATTGATAGCAGATATCTGCAACCAGTGAACCATACCACCTATCACTAAAGACCAAATCGTGTGTCTCGTAAGAGGACTCCAGTCGGTGCTGTTAAAAAAATTTGATACTAGTTAATAAATTTGTGTTATAGTGGTTGTTAGAATTTGTGAGAGTGGAGGCAACTGTTGAGATTATGGACGTCGTATTTATAGCTTTTATTATTATAGCTTTCAAGTGTAAGCTGGGTGGAGAACCTCAACTTTCAAAATATGAAAGATTCCTTAATTTCCTAATTTAAAAATTTTGTGATTGACGAATTCACAAAAGCTCCAAGTCCGATATTACCAAAACCCTAAACCTCAAACTCTAAATCCTCAAACCAAAAATTCTCGAAACTCTAAACCCCAAATCTCCAAATATTAAATCCTCAAATCCTGAATTCCTAAATCCCCAAATTCAAAATTCCCAAAACTCTAAATCCCAATACTAAATCCCCAAATCCAAAATTCCCAAAACCCTAAATCTCAAATGTTCAAATCCTCGAATTCTAAATTCCTAAATTCCTAAATTTCTAAATTTCTAAATTCCTAAATTCCTAAATTCCTAAATTCCTAAATTCGTAAATTCCTAAATTCGTAAATTCCTAAATTTCTAAATTTCTAAGTCCCAAAACTCGAAATCCAAAATTCCCAAAACTCTGAACTCCAAATCTCCAAATATTAAATCCCCAAGTCCTCACATCCCCACATCCTCAAATCCCAAAACTCCTAAACCCCTAATTCCCTAAATATCAATTTATTAAAGCGACACCTAAACAAAATAATAGTTTGGATTTGTTCAAAGAACGTTTGCATGATAAGATTACAATGCTCACGTGGGTAATTCGAGCCTCTCGGATTCCATGTTCCTTCTTATCACCAGCGACAATCCACCTACATCTGATGTCCCTTTGATAATGATTAGCAGCATGGATCCAATCATTATAAAGATTTGAATGAAGTCGGTCCACACTACCGCCCGCAAACCACCCTGATTAATGAAGGCCAAGTTAATTCGTGCTTTCGTGTAGATACGTGGTAATTGTCTTCTTATTTTTAAATTGTTTCTTACCACGCAAGTGTAAAAGATGCACACGATGCACACGAATGGGGTAACTACGTGCACGTTCACTCCCGTAACTACAAATTACATTGCTCATCAGTTTTACTTTATTTAGAGAAAAATTTGTCGATTTACCCTCATGGTTTAACTAATTACTGTCTTACAACGTCCAAAAAATAATCTTGTAATATTAGTACATTATTTAAACAACCGATTCAAATTTAAATGTTTTAATTACAAAAGTACAAAAGTACAAAATAAGTACAAGATTAGAACCTACTTTGTATAAATTCTTAAAAATTGATATGAATCCCTGCGTTAGATATCTACGAAATAAGAAGGACGTTTTAAAAATGTAAAATCAGCGTTTCAAAATACATGGACACTTAATATTGAAATATTGACTAAAATACAAAAGATACTTTAACTAAGAAAATAAAAATTTCTCGATATACGATACCTTGATTAAAAGCCAAAGCTGGTACATAAATAACGATGGGTAACCACGTCATCTACAAGTATAAATTTTATAGAACATTTACACGAATCAAATGGAAATGAATTTAATGAAATAACTCACGATGGCGATCGAAAATAACACGGATCCAAGTGTACGAATTTTTTTATCGAAACGTCTTTCAAGGTACTCGTAAGTACTCGTAAGCTTGAGCTCGTGGAAGACAGGTAAATATATTCCAGACATTACAAAACAGGCGATGATGACTGCAAAACCTATGCACAGGTAGCTGGTACCGTGCACGTAAATCTCCGTTGGTATACCCAATAGTGAAATACCTGTTATCATAATTTACACTCTTACAATTTTTACTTTAATTTGTTCTTTCTTATTAATGTAACGTTTTTGAAAGTGTAAATTGATTCTTTGATGCTTTTTGGTCAAGTGAAGGATATTTAGAAATTTGATTTGATGATTTAGGAATATGGGAATTGGGAGATTTAGAGATAAGGAAATTTGAGAATTTAGGAAATTTGGGAATTGAAGGATTTAGAAATAAGAAAATCTGAGAACATGGAAATTTGAGAATTTAGGAAATTTAAGAATTGGGGGATTGAGATAAGGAAATTTGAGAATATCGAAATGTGAGAATTTAGGAAATTTGAAAATTTGAGAATTTAGAAATGTAGAAAATCTTAATTATTTACTCAATCATTAGTAAATAAGATCCAAGCTTACAAAAGTTCCACATGAAAAATCAGAAAGGTAGTAACAAAGAATAATTTCGACATGGCCAATGACCTCCGACCAAGAAGTATCAAAGACCAAATTAGAAATTCCATTTAAAGAAGTTTCGATCAATCATCATATAAAGTTCTGAATTATAAATAAAATCCTACCCGATATAAAACTGGCTAAGAGACTCAAGCTGACAGGGAACATCTTGAGGTTTCTACCACCCACGAGATATTCGTCCACTCCAGAGGATTTTTTAATGAAACCAAAATAAATACCGACAAAACCACAGGCAATTAACATGATCACAAACACCGCGTAATCCCATATACCAAAATTTCGCATCATGCCGCTGACTTCCTGTACCGTTGGCATATCCTGTGACCAATTCGGTTGGCCGTCCTCCATGGTGTCAATCGCGGTCATTTTGTTGCAAAATGGAATTTTGCTATCCCTCTAACGCCGTCCGGCGCTTCGAACCACGAAGTTAATCCTTCCGATAATTAATAAACAAATTGAAAATGTTTACAAATTTTTAATAGAACAGAAAATGCTATTCATGGTACAAATATAAAATTAAGAAGCTACAACGAAACTACATATTTAAAAAATAATGCTTACCGTAATTCTTGTATTTGATAATTTTGTTTGTATGTTACAATAAAATTAGTTTATCGAACACGATGTTGTGCGAAGAAAATTTTGTTGTTTCCCAGTAGGTACATGCATTTGTGAGCAACGAACTTACGTAGTTTTTACACACGCGATACACTTCAAGAAATAAAGTAGTTTTTTATTCACACTGTAGGTGAGAAGTTATTTAAAAAATACAATACTCAAAGTAGAAGGTCGTAATGATATCACGGAAGACCGGCCGCAGTTACTGTTATAGTTCATCTGGAAAGAGTCAAAAGCTCGGAGAGGCTCGATACGATTGCACACATCACAATTGTGCCATTGTGACAATTTTCTCATTAAACCGACAATGGACGTTAAGTATGAGTTAAAACGACCGGGTATATGACGGAGTGAATCGTAAGTGGATAATACGACCTAAATATGATAGTAGTTGTATAGATGTGTTTGATCACATTGACGATCGCATTTTGACCAAGTTCCTGGATGATTTTCAAGTGTCGATTATTTATTAATATATGTTATTCGACATCAAAACTGTTGCTTCCATACTTATTAACAATTTCTCTTTTAAATTATATGTATAACAAGTAGTTTTTATTATTAGGTCGCATTGTTAAAACTAGGCAGAAAAGTACTAGGTACAGAGCGAATCTAGTACTCCAACATATAGGCTGATTCTTTCCAAATAGCAGAAGATAATTTTCAAATTTAAAATTTAAAAAACATAATTACACAGATGTTAGGTTGTAACATAAGTTCATAGTTGAAAAAAGAACTTGATATTCTATACGTTTTATTTAAAATATCGACATTTTAACTGCAAGTGAAAGATATTAAAGAAATAGTACACAAGATAAAAGCATCATGAAAGATTTGTGTGCTGCGAAGTGATATTACAACTCAACTATAATTGTAAAAAGGATAATCCAACATTTATCTTCAAATTTAATTTAATTAATAAACAAATTGCGATTGATACAAGGTTTTTAAAAGTAGACAAACTTGTATAAGTATCTTGTTTAAATCTAGTCCTTATAACGCTTATCCTTCGTAAAATCGTGGCAAATTATTTCCCAATATAACTTTTCTCTCAATACCCTTTTCTGTAATAACACCCATTCGAATAACACCTCCACTGCTACCATCACGAGCCATAGCCAATGCCAAAGCTGAAAAAGTAAGAAAGTATTGCATTCAAAACTAATTAATTCCGTATATACTATATCGTTTTTCTTCCAGGTTATTATACCACTGTACTATTGAACAAACTAAAGTCATACAAATACTTACTATTTTCAACTAATTTTTCACATTCTTCCCTTGACATATTTGGCTTGTATTGTGAATCCATATAACCATATACATATGTTGAACCAGATCCTCCAATAGAAATTGGTTGTCTTACACACATTCCACCAAGAGGAATGCTATAAACTTGACCTCCTTTACGGTTATCCCAACCTGCCACTAAGATACCTGCCATCAAGGAATCTCTGTAGTTATAACACAGCTCACGAAATACATTTGCTGCTGTTTCTACTAACGGTTCCATGCCCACCTCCATTCTACAGGAATAAAATAAAATCATTCTCTCATTTCTTTGTACTTATTGATCATATATCTTCATAACTACAATCTGTTATGTATCAAATACTTACTTATACAGATTTAAATCATATGCAACTATATCAGAAATAGCCTGAGTATCTGCTGCAGAACCAGAACGACAGCAATAAATATAATCTGTAATTTTGGTTAATTTATCAGCAAAGCGACTGGATATGTAAGCCCTAAAACATGATCAATCACATAGCTGTTATTAGGTTATTATAGTACCATGATTAGTGCTTGAAACTTGAGAGGTAGACTGCTTAAATAGCAAACTCTTTTAATAAAAAGATTATACAGCGACCTTATTTGTCTAAATAACATTTTGAGTCATAACTAACATAAAGTCCACCATTCAAATTCAAATATTTATAAATATATCATACCCTGTTGTTGCTCTAGAATCTGCTCCAATTACAACTCCTCCATCAAATTCACAAGCCATAATTGATGTCTATTAATGAAACATTAATAAAATTTTTGTTAAAGATATTTAAGTTTGCATTGTCATTCTAACCTTAAAACATTTTAACCTCAAATATAAAATAAAACTTACTCCTGTGCTTTTTTCAGAATGAAGCCAATCAGGAACTAAATTGTCAGTAACTGAACCTACATTAGGTTGAATCAAATTATGCACCATATGAGCCATTTCAAAATTTTATTAAATCCCTTTTCAAATTCAATACACAATACTTGAATATTGAAAACTAATTCGGCGCTACAGTGTTTCCCTCTGTATTTGAAGTAAAGAGAATAGTAGTGGGCGCAGCTCAAAAAGCTGATATCTGCGCAACTCACTACATGATTTACTTTGTATTTTATCACTCATCCATAAGGTAAACAAAAATGTATGAATAGAGGAAAGAAGTAATGATATGAAGAGATACATAAAATAAAAGGTCACCAAGTATACATGTTTGATATCGTGAGTGACATAAAAATGCAAACGCAAGCGCGTTACTCCTGGTTACGAAAAATGCTTAACCAATTAGACTCAACATGCGTAAAATGAATGAAAATTCATTGTTCGATTAAAATTTCGCTAATAAGATTCTCCTAATTTTCTAGCTAATTATTTTTATAATGCAGAAATAACATAAAATTTATACTGATGTTAAGTACTATTTAAAAACAAATAAAATAATATTAAATTATTCGTTTAAAATTTATGGAAATAGTAGCAAAAATGCATTCTACTGTAACTGTTGCAAATTCTTTAAAATGTAGCTTCCCTAGAGAAAATGGCGATGTGGGGAAGGGTTTCGTCGCAACATCTATAAATATTTGCTAAATGGAAAAAGAAAATTTGTTTAATTTAGAAATCTGCAAATTTTTTAAATTACGAATTCATATTTTCAAACCTATGAACTTTATATTGTATAAATTTTCAAATGTTGAAATTGAAAATTTTCAAAATGAAAAAATTTATAAAGTTTTGAATTTTTAAATGTAAAAAGTTATATTAAATTTTGATAATTGTCAAATTTGTAAACAATCAAACTTACAAAGTTGCGAATTTGGGAATTTGCAAGTTTGCACATTTGATCTCTCAAAATCAGAGGACAAATGGTGGGATTCTCTTCCCCTTAGGTTTGTTTTTAGCCAAAGGAAGCCTACGTTGCACCCGAGTGTACATTAAGTGCAACGTTCTCATGTAACACTTGACTCGTGTTACACTTGATTTATCAGTAGTGCATTTATACTGCTTCAGGCTTTGGGTTAACAGTAAGAATGACATATATCATGCAAAAGACTCATCTTAACAATCGGACGAAAAGTGTTGATTGTCATCGTGGGTAGCAGCCGGTAAAGAAATGGCAATTTCTAGTTGGATGATTTGGGGTAGAAGTCTTCGGACGAGCAGGTCTCACCGAAGTACGTAAAACATTAGCTGTCAATTCGCTTATTTTGAAACTCTATCATTTTCTATTCATATGTTCTTTTTATAGGCCGTCAAGAGAGTGAAGACAGTTGCGTGCAACTTGATCTGTCAAGAGGTTAGTAACTTAACCTGTAATCTGCAATTTTTATATCCAATAGCACTTTGATAACGTGACTCATTTATATCGGTTTATGATTCTATATGCGTATTTACCTTTAAAGTATATGTTGCATTGCAATGATAAATAACATATGAAACAAGAAGTTCAAAAAAGTGAACTAATTTTCTTTGATAAAAAGTATGGAAGTGTTTTTTAATGTCAATGTTTATAAGGTGTTTGATATACCAGATAGCAATGTTTTGACTACATATCACTATCGAAGGTATAAAAATATCTGTTATTGTGTTCTGAATTGAAAGCATTATCAAAATTTATATTTTAAGACCTCATTAAATGTAAGTTTTGTTTATAGGATTGAAAGAAAATGTCAAGGAAGTATTGACCAATCTCTGTCAACGCCACAATGTTCCACGCATTAAAAAATTGGCATATCTTAATGCCATTGTTAAGTTAATTAGTGAAAATGATTCTCCAGAATATGGATACAGTATCAATGATATATTTTGCTGGTAAGATTATATAATATTCAGTTAATATTATATATTACTGAGCAATTATTTTATAGCTTGCGAGTTGGTCTTGTCCATAAAGCAACACAAGTTCGTGCTGCTGCTCTACGAGCTGTAAGATATATGCTCAAAAAGGAACAGGATGTTATTGCAATTAATAAATTACAATATCCATACTTTGTGGCTCGTAGTATGGATGTTAATTTACGAAATGAAATGGAAAGGATGCAAGCTCTTAGACTTGTTAGAAGAATTTTAGTATTGGCACCAAAACATTTTAGTCCTATTTTAGCAAGATCTTTAGTCAGCTTAACAAATGGTGGTGTTGAAGACAAAGATGGAGCATTTCGAGCATTCTTGGCAACTCTTTGCGAGTTAGGTATTTTAAATTCAAATTTGTTAATCAGTTGTGGAGGTGTTGGTGCTCTTGCAAGAGCTGCCATGACTGGACAAAGCCCTACAGTAATTGAATCTATTGTGGGAGTTTTATTAAAATTATTAAACACTCCTGATACTAGGACTAGCGTTTCTCTTTTATGTTTCGCGGCTCCTTATTGCGAGCTTCATTCATCAAGTATAGATAGAACAAAAGAAGAACGAGAAAGATTTGCAGCAAGTAAATTAGCATTGTTAAGTATACTGAGGTCTTATTCGGGAGTTTTACATTTTTGTCGACCTGACGATAATTCAGGCTTGAAAGCTATAGCAGACATACTATATGTTGAACAACTTGAAGTAAGAGGTGCTGTCTTAGAATTACTTTACGAATTGTTGGACTTACCTTTACCTACCTGGACGGATGAACCTGATGTTGCTCTAGCAGCAGTAGATCCTAGTAGAGCACGTGATTCATGGAAATTGTCAGAAGGCTTCGTCGCAGCCGAAGGAAAATATATTCTACCATCGTTATCATCACGCTGTCCAAATATTACAGAAATACATTTAGCATTATTGGTTTACGCTTTACTAGAATGTGGTTTACATCGTGCTTTGGCTGAAACTATTGTTTCTACCGACACGTTTATTTCTGTACGTGCAGCTGTCCTCCTAGGTGCATTACTGCATCTTGCACATTCTCTTCTACCTTCCGAGGTATGTGATCTTACGCCTCCTCTACCAAATTTATTGGAACATGCAAGTGCCGGAAAACATCAAGCTTTAGCAGCTGTTACAATTTTGGAACGGATGCATACAATGATGCGTCGAAGACCAGCACCTGCAAGTTTATTCCTTGACAAGCTTTTACAAGCAGGTACTTGGTTAAGGCCAACGTTACCGAGACGTCAACGAACATCTAACAGACACTGGTTACGCAGAGAATCACCAACCACGCCATTTCTCAAAGACGCTCAAGTACTCAGTTCTAAAGATGCTCTTGCTTGGAATTGGCCGGTAGTGCGATCCATATTACGCTCGCGCGAAGATACCATGCGAATACTTCACGATTCTGATCACAGGTTGTTTATGAAAAGGCTTGTACGTTATTTTAAGCCATGTTCAAACGCATATAGCAGAGTGGAATTAGCAACAAACGCTAATTTAGCAAGAGAAGCAACATTAGCTGGTTGTGATTTATTAAATTGTTTGCTAGAACTTCACGAACCTGAGGGTACAAAATTATTAAATGAATTAATTGGAGACGTCGCTGAACAAATATCCAGCATACGAACAGCTCAATCCGCTCACGAGTGTTTGTTCTCTCCTCGCCACATGTCCACTACTTGTTGTCAGAAGTATTTTCTGTTTCTTGGACAATTGAGCCATTCAGCCAAAGGGACTGTGATTCTAAAAGGATTTAATTTATTAGAGAAGTTGCAAGACTTGGCTTTAGTTACTAATCATGACTGCTACGTTAAACTCATAGTTTCAAGTTTAGATTATACTAGGGATGGACCTAATAGAAAAGTATTAACTAAAATTATTACAGAAGCAACATTGGACAGTACACGTCTATATGCTACACAGTTCCTTAGATTAATACTCAGAGCCAGAATGGTTGATGCTTATCGCTGGGCAATAGCATTACTGTTGGATCGGTTATCAGATTCCAATAAAACTGTAGCACTGACTGCTTTGGAAGCGTTGCACGAAGCTTGCGAAGAGCCAGAATATTTAGAAGCTATGTTGCAACAAGGAAGTCAAACTCGAGATTGGGATAAATGGTTGGAAGAGTTAGGTGATAAAGGATATTTGTTAAAAATTAGACTTTATTCTATTCATCAGGGTTTTACAACAATTTCGTCTCCCGCTGAAGAATTGGAGAAATGGATCTGTCCAGGAGGTTTTGCCGAGAGATATGTTGGTTTAATAGAAGGAGAGATACATGACTCTTTAACTCGTCGTCAAAGAGATGAAACTGGAAGCTACCACAGAAGAACAACTAACGTTCCTATAACGCCTCAGAATATTTTTATTTTACCACATTTGTTAGGTCAATTGGCGCAACACGACTTAGGCATGCAATTGTTGTTGCGTCGAAACGTGATACAGCGCTTTGCAAGAGTCATTCAACGGTTTAAAATGGAGTTCGGTGGTAGAGATTCGGAATCAAATTCAAGGTGTACCAAAACAAATCGCTCTGTCATCGATGACGTTTACGCCATGTCAGAAGAATCCGGCACCGATGAAACGGTAGAATCGAATAAATTAGAGACAATAATGGATGCTGAAACCATAGAGGGCATGGACACATATAGTACGCAAAAAGTTGATTCTTTAGTTGATATTCGCCGAAAAACAAGTTTGGATGATTCCAGACGTACTACTCCAGAAAGGAGTTGGAGATTAGAGACTGAATCTCGAGATGATCAAACTACAAGTTTAAATAAAAGGATTTTAAAAGTGAAGTCTGCATTATGGGTGCTGGGCCATGTAGGATCTTCGGCAGCAGGCGTTGAACAATTGAACCATTTAGGAATTTTAGAATTAATAACTTCCATAGCAGAAACATGTCCGTATTACGTGGTGCGAGCAACGGCTATGTATGCCCTAAGTCTTATTGGTACCACCCGTGCAGGTGCAGATGCATTATTAATTTTTGACTGGCCTTGCGTTAGACATAGACGTGGAGATCATTGGCCAGTCGTTCCTCCTATAAGTAGGTATCCAGCCCCCAGTCCTGTTCCTATACAACGACATCATCGGAGTCTCAGCGATGGCAAACCAGAATTACCTGAACCGGTAGCTCGAAGAACCAGAAACCGGTCTGAAAGTGCAGCTACAGATCTCGAAGCTAGGCGTTATGCTTTACTGTAAGAAAAAAAATAATTTTAAACTAGTTCATTACATATTATAATATCAACTCGTTATACTTTGACAGAGAAAGAGGAGAAACGCCAAGTCCTGTATCAAGTATTCAAAGATTAAGCCAACAAGATGCTGAGGGATATGCAAGAATTCGTATTTTACAGCGCCATCGAAGACCTAGTTATTCCCATAGCAGCTTAGAGGTAAATATTTTAAACTGCGGTTTTTATTCTGTTAATTATTTTACTAAGTTTTTAAATTTTTATTTCAGATGTATAGTTTAGATGGTCGACTTTCGTTGCAAAGTTTGTCAGAATTTGATTCATCTCGTAGTTGGATCGGGGAACAACATGTACTCACTCCAACACCTCCACCTCCCGAAGATAATAATGATAATTTATTTTACATGGGTATAGCCCTTCCAAAGAGACTTATTACTATTTTTCCGGAATTACCACAGTCGTCGGTTTCAACCATAACAGATGATGCGCCAAAGTCTGATATAGAAACGACGGAAGTAGATGAAGAATCCGACGTAGACTCAGAGCATTATCGTATTTGTTTAATATGTCAACCTGGTAAAAGCAGCAAAGATTCGCTTTCAGAGCAAGACGCAAAACTGCAGAGGTATTCTAACATCTTTTAAAAGGGAGAAACCAGATTGCTCCCAGACGTGCCGAACGCACATTGATTTTAACGATACTTGTTTTATGTATTTAGGAAAATACTTAGACATGCACAACGGTTAGCAAATCCTATATGGTACCGACATAGTCGACAAACTTTGCTTAGATTAAGACAATTGCATTCAGAGAAGTTTCAGGTACTTTCTAAAATTCAGCGTTAAGTAACAAAAATAATGTATTCTAAAATATTCTGAATTTATGGTTACGTCTTTTGTCGTAGGATACTTGTTTATTTTCAGATGTAGCTGCTCGTTTAGGTAGTGGTACATATAGAATGCCAGCACGGCGATTTTTACAAGAACTGTTTCTAGATTCTACATTTGATGCCGTAAGTTTTTGCAACAACAAATTATAATACTGCATGAATTATAAAATATAATCACTATAAATTTTTAATATTAATATCATAACACAGCTTTATGTAGAAGCAGCTAATGTTCTAAAAATACACGATGACAATGATGATAAATCATTGCAATCACCCGTTTCTGCGGCACCTGAATCCGATTCCCATGTGCCTTCGGAAATTAAAATCAATGGAAGACTTACGTTTTCTGAGATTCAAGTAACACAACTGGATGCAGTTGCTGAGGAGGCAGCAAGTGATTCTTGCGTGGCAAAACAATACAATAAAAAAACACAAGAGTTCTCGTGCAAACAAGAACGTCGAAGTGATGAGAAAATTATTGCCGAAATTTTAAAACCGGAAGAAAGATTACGATTGTCAAAGAGTTCCGACAGATTGTTAAAAGTATCAGGTACAAACACTACCATCAGCCTTGATTAGTCGTCGACTTTCAAGTAATTGTAAATATTTTGTATTAAAATAATAACGAAGTATGGAATAAACTACACTGCCCAAATCAAATAATAATTTTATTATTGCCACGAGGACTAGTGGAACGCCCCATGCTATGCACGGGGAATTAATCAGTTAACCTTGACCCTGTGCGCAGCCTAAATCGTAAGAGATAGATATGCGCAGTAAATTTTTTACCAAGAGATTTAACCCAGAAAAGTCAAATGGACCACTCTTAATGATGTAATTAGTTTTTAAATTGGAGCAATTTTGATTTGTTCGAAAATTTGTTGCCCAGGATTCACGATTATCTCATGAAAACCTTGACCTCCTATGCAGCCCTAAACCTGTATTTTATCAGTTTTGCTAAAGTCGTAAAATATTTGGCGAAACTTCGGAAAACCGTTATGCTGCGATATTGACCAACTTTTGCAAAAGAAGATATCTGTAAGAATGGTTTTGGCAAATTTACGTTTCTCTAGTTTCTTTCCACGCTACTAGATGGCATTAATTGTATCGTTTTGGAACAATCCACAAAATGAATTTAAATTTTTTTACATGTAAATGGCTGCGGAACTTCCATTACAAATATGAACTCGAATGTAAAGGTCAATTCCAAATAATGTTAACTAATATATTAGAAAGGGACTTAATAATTAAATATAGAAATACAATTAACGTATTTTCTTAAATAAATTTGTATTTTATCCAAAACTGATATTTACCCATGTTCGCAATTATTTATACATAGTATGTATATAAAACAGCATTTAACAACATCAACAGTAACCTCAATTTCACATCATATGTACATTATAAAACAGTATTTATCTATTTTTATGCATCATATGTGGAAGCAGAGACATTTCCACCATGTCCAGTCCAATTCGTGTGTACAAATTTACCTTCTTCACCAAGTAATTCATAAGTGTGAGCCCCAAAATAATCTCGTTGAGCTTGAAGTAAATTTGCTGGGAGGCGAGCAGTTCTATAACCATCATAGAAAGCTAAAGCAGTTGACAATGCAGGTGTTGGTATGCCTAGAGATACAGCTGTGGACACTACTATTCTAGCACTGGCTTGGCATTCTTTCATGGCATTTGCAAAGAAGTCATCCAGTAACAGATTGGAAAGTTTTGGATTCTTGTCAAATGCTGTTTTTATATTTCCCAGGAAAACACTGGATACGAAAATAAAAAATTACAGTCAAAAGTCACAAAAATTATTTCAGTAATCTTAGACCTTAATACTATTTTACTCTAACATACCTTCTTATAATACATCCTCCTCTCCACATAAGTGCAATACCGCCATAATTTAAGTTCCAGTTATGAACTTTAGCAGCTTCCCTTAATAACATGAATCCTTGTGCATAAGAAATAATTTTTGATGCATAAAGGGCTTTTTTCAAATGTTCTAGGAACTGTTTCTTATCACCCTGATATACAGCATCAGGACCTTTTAATACAGAACTTGCTTGTACTCTTTCGCTTTGCAAAGCAGAAAGACACCTAGCAAAAACTGATTCTCCAATTAGTGTTACAGGTACTCCATAATCTAATGCAGCAATAGCTGTCCATTTTCCAGTTCCTTTTTGACCAGCCGTATCTCTAATTCTCTCTAGTAGATAACCTTTTTGATCCTTGTATTTAAGAATATCACGAGTAATTTCAATTAAAAATGAATCCAATTCTCCTTTATTCCAGTCATCAAAAGCTTTACTCATCTCTTCAGGATTGAGTTTCAAACCATTTCGCATGATATGATATGCTTCACATATCAGTTGCATATCACCATATTCAATACCATTGTGTACCATTTTTACAAAGTGTCCTGCACCTGTTTCTCCAACCCAATCACAACAAGGTTCTCCATTGACTTTCGCAGCTATTGACTAAAAAATTTATATTTTAACGCTAAAATGTTTAACAAATTCGTATCAATAAATTATTTAATAAATATTTATGTGTCAATCTTCATACCTGAAAGATTGGTTTAATATATGGCCAAGCTTTTGGATTTCCACCTGGCATTAAAGATGGTCCATATCTAGCACCATCTTCACCTCCACTAACTCCACTACCAACAAATAATATTCCTTTCTTATCTAACTCTTTGGTTCTTCTTTCGGTATCCTGATATTCAGAATTACCACCATCAATTATAATATCTCCCGGAGATAATAAAGGTACCAATTGTTCAATAAATGCATCAACAGCAGCACCAGCTTTTAAAATAAATAATTATTAATATCATTTTGTTCTATTGTATAACCAATAAAAATTAATATAAAATGTATCTTATATAGCATTACTTATTACAGATCAAGGATTTATAGTATACAAACTTTGAAATGATAAAAAGTCTATATTCTATTAAAGGTCATGACTTTGTGTTGTGAAATTTATTGTTTGTAATAGTATCTTACCTTTTACCAAGAGCATCACACGTCTTGGTGATTTTAGTTTTTCTACCATCTCTTTTAATGAATATGCACCAATAATTTTTGTGCCTTTTGCTTCATTTTCTAGGAAAGATTTAACTTTTTCTGTTGTACGATTATAAGCACAAACAACGAATCCATGATCATTCATATTTAAAATTAAATTTTGCCCCATTACGGCTAAGCCAATGAGAGCAATATCTGCAACGCTACAAAATAAGATATAATTGAATGAAAATTATATACCAATCACATATTTAATATAAGTATTACTACATTGTATGCTATTACATAAATATTAAATATTACATAATATTTTTTATATTGATTTTAACACAATAATATATTTATATGAATTATCTTATAAGATTACTTTATTTGTCGTATTCATTAAAATATAAATATATTTATTTAAATCAATTTACACAAAATGGTTTCACAAAGTGAACTAAAAAAAATCTATAACATTTACGGTATTTGTAAAAATTTTAATTTTAAATTTAAAATTTCTTTAAAGTAAGAAAGAAATTACTTACGGTTTGCTCATTTTGATAAATAGTTAATACGTGCAAAAGGATAATATAATTCGTCCTCTTCAAATATCAAAGAGCAACAAGTGGTCGGACGTGTATACCGCAAAGATTAAGAATGAACATTCATTCTCGAGCAGTCTTCGACATCAGCCGACGTTTCGTAAGCCAATCGCAGTGCTCTCCAAGGTCAGCATGGAGTCAACACTATGTGAATGCTACTATACAAATTTCATAACTTTTATCATTAGAGTGACCATTTGTACCGATTTTGTTCTTTTTCAGCATCTATACTGATTAGAAAATTAAATTACTTGTACTAATTTTTAAAATAATGTATTAAAAGCATTGATTTATAGAAGATTGTTACATTTCAAGCAAATGTAAAATTTACATTTAATGCTCTCATGTTTGAATCAAATTTAAATTAATCATTAAGCAGAATAAACACGTGTTCGGGCTGAGAGTATCAAGGGAGTAAACTGCTAAGAAAATTTTTCATTGACTGATTTATGATGGGTTATATTAAGAACATTGTAATGCTTAAAAATTCCAAAGTTTTGAAATTACAAAATTCTGACTTTTGATATTTCAAAGTACAAAAGTACTAAAATTAAAAAATTTCAAAGTTTAAAATCCCAAAATTGTATAGTACTGATACTTTAAAGTCCCGAAGTTCTAAAATTTCATAGTTTTAGAATGCCAGAGTACAAAGTCACATTTCGGACAACGAAATATTATCGTATTACATGAGTTAGAATTTTTATAGGGTGTTCCATTATTGGTGCACCAAAGAGTAAAGTAATTCTATGTAAAAAATAAACCAATAATATAACAAAATTTGTTTATACACGAATCTATTTTGCACATAGAATTTTCTTTGTGTTTGTATCATTAATACTGGAACAGGCAGTATATCTTTTTTTTTTCTTTTGATTAGAAGGAAAAAAGTATGCAATGATTCAGCGAAATCGAGTACATAGTTTTAATCTCGTGGGATACCTGTCTATGAGCTGACGATTTTTAAAGTACGCTATTATTTTACGCGGGTTTAGACTAGAAACATCTCACTTCCAATCAGAACAAGCATATACAAGACTGACAGCGCTTTCGGTTATCGCCGGAAAATGATTGGGCCGATCAGATGTATGGATATTTTAATTGGAAACGCAACATGTCGCGATTTGCTTGATTAGATTAGGAAAAGTCTTCGTATGTTTCTTTCGTTTTAATGGTATAATTAGTGAATTTTAAGCAGTTCGTAACAGTTGTTAAGTACATATTTTATCTCGTAGTGTGTCAACAATGACGCAAATTCATCAGAAACACACTGGATACGTATTTGATAGAAAAGTGAACATAACCCAACGACAATGAGATGCCCTATTTCTGTAACAAACTACATCTTTTTTATTGAGAATAAGACTGTACAAAATTACGATTAAATAGATATTAGTATTTGAGTTGTTTAGTATTTCGAACAATATGGGACTTCTCTTTGCAAAATTGTGGAGTTTGTTTGGCAATGAAGGTAAATTCCTTATGTCTGGTAACAGTATTGTGTCAATTAGTTTGCTATGTATTTTCTTCGTCACGATATATGAGTAATGTGATTGTAATGTATTTGTATTCGATGACACATTTAAATCAGGAATGAAGAGTAACGTTTATTTACTTTTGCCTTTATCAAATATTTTGAAAGATAGTTCGTAAATTTTACAGATACTTTTGTGAAATTTAATGTTTCGCTTATCGGGAAATTTACAAGTCTAATTAGATTAAATTAATTCTGCATTAATTTTATGATTGTATTCTAATATTTCCATGTGATAATAAAAGTCAACAAAATAGTTTGTTTACAAGTTAGAAGTTTAGATAATGATACAATAGTAATGATAGTAATGTATAAAATTGTATGCATATAATTTGTATTTTTATGCATAATTTAAAGAACAAAATTATATCTCATACTTTTTATTATTAATTGTATAATTTACATGTATTATAAGTATTTTCTCAAGTTCATATCATTCTTTTCAGGCTAACATATGTTAACATATGTTAGTTTGATAGTCTTTGTCTATAATAAAATAGTACAAAACAATTACTAAACAGATTTATATGTTTCTATTTTTCAGAACATAAAATAGTTATGGTAGGTTTAGATAATGCTGGTAAAACAACAATATTATACCAGTTCCTAATGAATGAAGTTGTTCATACATCACCAACCATTGGATCTAATGTTGAAGAAGTAGTTTGGAAGAATATTCACTTTATAATGTGGGATTTAGGTGGACAGCAAAGTCTAAGAGCTGCATGGTCCACATATTATACTAACACCGAGTTTATAATTATGGTTATAGATAGTACAGATAGAGAAAGACTTGGAGTAATAAGAGAAGAATTATATTCTATGCTGAATCATGAAGAATTAAGCAAAGCTAATGTGTTAGTTTATGCTAATAAGCAAGATTTAAAAGGCAGCATGACAGCTGCTGAAATTTCTAGACAACTAGATTTGACTTCAATCAAAAAGCATCAGTGGCATATACAAAGCTGTTGTGCGCTGACAGGAGAAGGGTAAGAGTTTATTTGTACAGACTTACGTAACATTGCCAGTTCACAGTATAAAATGATTTGTTATAATGTTTCAGGCTTTATCAAGGACTTGAGTGGATTGTTGGACGTTTAAAAAAGACATGACGTACATTATGAGTATTCATTTTGAATGTAATAAGATATTTAAAATGTAAAGTATATGTTTAATGTGAGTTACTGTGCCACTCTAACAATTGTACAAATGAGACAAGAATGAATGATCATTTTTCAACTGGTACACTAGCTTCACACGTAACATAAAGTATAACTGCATATATTAATTACAGTTATTACTTCAAATACTGAGTGTATTATGTGGTGGACGGGTAAATTTTATCTTAATCTATTAATGTAATATAAATTGTGGTGGCAAATGATTACAACTAATTTAAAAACAAAATAATATTTTAATTAATTATTTTTTACGTACGACATATTTAAAGAATCATGTTATAAAAGTATAAAAAAATTAGAATATCAAAAGTCTTTTACAGAGAATGTTGTTATTTTAAGGGAAATATGTATAATGAACATCTTTTATCTATATTTTAGAAATATGTTTTACAAATACTTTTTAATGGGACAAATACTTTTTATATTACCCATTATAAGTGATTATAAGTACTGTGGGTACAATTCAATAGTTATTAAACTTTATTTTGACTCAACAAAAATTTTAACTCAAATATTGCATGCATACTTAAAAAATATATAAACGTAATCGGAATCCCGTCCACCTATGTTTATATAGAAAACAAAAAGAATAAATTATTTATTTATTCTGTTCAGTCAATGTGCGGATAAAAATTGTTTGGCCTGTGCGATTTTCAAAGCTATACCTATGTACATAGTTTTTTATACTCCGCATTAATAGTAAATAATTGTAAAAAGTGAACTCCGATTTAGCACCAATTAAATTACATATTTTTCAAGTTTCTGTGTGAAAATATAAATAATTGATATTACTCTTAATACTGCAAATATCTTATAAGACTTATGGCAGAGTAAATCAACTGGTTTAATTAGATATCTAAAGGCAGAATACTAACTGCTCTGTGATATATAAATTAAACACTGAGAAGGTTCTTTGTTGAGAACACTAAAATTTTGTGTAGGCATTATGAAAAACATCTTTTACATATAGAACCTACTTTGACCTAAACACATTAACTATTTTATCACAGATACTATGAATTTTTAAAAATATCTTTAATGGATATCCAACTGATTGGTCGCTGCCTCCATTTATGTTATTTACTTTATGATTATAATTAACAATCGTGTAGCTAAAAACAATATTGTACTATTTAATAATTATTAAAACTTAAAATTATTAATAACGTATGAAGATAATTATAGAAATTGTTAAAACCATTGTACGAAAGATAAATGCCGTCTACTGTCAGAGTGAGATCATACGTTTAAAATTTCATAAAAATAATCAGTAGTTTTCTCATATTGAGAAACAAAGAAGATTGTATTAACTATGATACATTGCTGGAGATATGTAATATCATTATATACACCCTCGTTAACAAGGTTTCCGTTAAATAATCATTGTCAAATACAAACTAGAAGTTAAAGCTTCTTTAATTCTATTATATTAAAAGTACACGATATAAAATATATACTTGTGCACATTTAAGCGTTATATGCGGCTTTAATTAAATTAGAGTATTAAGAAAGACATTTGTTTTTTAATTGGTTGTTAATAGTTTGATTACTTTTATATAGCTAATAAATAATAATTATGTACAAGATTACGAAAAGTTCAAAATTAATACGAAATCAATTGAACTAAATTTTGATTTGTAAAAAGCAGACAAAAAAATTGTATGTTGAAATTCGTTGAAAACAAACTGTCCCACGTTTTTTATTTTTATTTCCGAACACATTAAATGAACTGCACATAGGAAATTATGTATATATTAAAGTTATCTTTTACATCACAATAAATATACTTTACCGTGTAATGTTTTCTTCTTTTATACTAAAATAAAAATTAAATAAACGTATTTTTTATTAACTAAGATTTAGAAATTCAAAGGAAGCAAGTCGATAAGTTAAGTTTTTGAAGATATGTTTATTTTTACGTTCGTTATAAATAAAGTATCGCACACACTCACTCATTCTCATAACAGTGGATCTACCACTGGTCATTTTTTTAATTCTTGTGAATTGTAATGACTCGATTTATTTGAGCCATTTTTCTGTCGTATTTGTTGAATCTAAAACCAATAACTGGTGCGCTAATATTGCAACGTCGTTTACATATTTCATTAGCCCTATACATTTTCTATTTTACATGGGTTTACTAAAATAATTATTTTTTGTAAATTTTTTGGTTAATGGAATAAGTTTTCACTTTATCGTAACGACCGAAGTAAAAATATTTATTGCAATCCAATTAAATTTTACAATCATCTGATATTTTGTTTGGCAGTGTCTGTCAAATTTACAAGACAATGTCTCCAAAACGTTAACTACGCACACTTAAATTTTACAATGAATGTTTTACTAATTTTCATACGTTAATATTTACCGCTTTTACATCTAAAACTGTTACTATTTAAGTTAAATATAAAGCGACAAATATATTTACAGTGAATCGCGTCTACTGTCAATGTATTGTTCACTTAAGAGCTTGACAATTCGAACTATGTATACCGAATTAAACTATATTTTTTTTACACAAGGTTTTATATCATAAAAGCTTCACCTTATTTACGTAGTACCCGCATTGTTAGCGAGCTTAAAAAGTGTAGATAAGAGCTTTTACGATACAAAGCATGACGAAATCGTTTTCTTGCTTCAGAACGTCTACGTTTTCAATACGTCGTTACGTGAGATGACCATTTTTAATACCTAGCCTCGTATCTTTTCAATAAGATTTCATTAATTAAAAAGACTTCCTTGAAGTCATAACAAAATGAATTCGAAATGAGCTCGAGTAAAATTACACTTTAGCGTGCATTAATAACATTTTTAACATGATAATAAAGCAGTCAGTTCTTTACTTTTGAAATCATGACAATGGTGTGACACGAACTTAAAAGTTTTAATGATTCTGATTTTCTGTCTTGTGTGTTCGTTTCCTTTCTTCATAAATAAAGATGTTTAAGCTTTAACGCTTTTCATGAGAAGATCGGTGCTCAGAGATTTGGGCCTTTCGATCGGGAGCCCAAGAGCACGATCCCAAACGAGAGCTGCGAGTACACCAAGTGCACGCGATACTCCAAACAGGACGGTATAGTAATTCATTTCCTTCATTCCATAGTATTGCAACAGAACTCCTGAATGCGCGTCTACATTTGGCCACGGGTTCTTTACCTTGCCGGTTTCCAAAAGGATGGGAGGAACTATTTTGTACACTTGAGCAACCAACTGAAAATACAAACATTACCATTAATTATTAAACAATTATCACGTAATAAATACAAGATAATCCAAAAGGACATTTTCATCCAGAATCATAAAGAATAATACCTTGAATAATTTGTCGTCCGGCAAATGTTTCAACGCGAATTCTCTCTGGCACGTATATCTGGGATCAGTCTTTCTCAGTACGGCGTGACCATATCCAGGAACGACTTGACCACTCTTCAGGGTGTTCCAAATGAAATCTTTGAGCTTATCGTCGCTCGGGCTTTCTCCAATTTGAGCACGAAGTTTCTCCAACCATACTAATACCTCTTGGTTCGCGAGACCATGAAGAGGTCCAGCCAAACCGTTCATACCGGCCGCGAAGGACAGGTAAGGATCAGACAACGCCGAGCCCACCAAGTGAGTCGTGTGCGCAGAAACGTTTCCACCTTCATGGTCAGAGTGTATCGTCAGATACAACCGCATAAGCTCAATGAACTCCTTGTTATCGTAACCGAGCATGTTCGCGAAGTTGCAGGACCAATCTTTACCAGCGTCGACGGATCCCAGACCTTTGCCACCCTTGTAAATGTTTCTGTATATCGCGGCGGCAACTACTGGCAGTTTCGCGATCAAGTTCATCGAATCCTCGTAGACGGTCTCCCAGTACTTGGTCTTGTGAACACCTTTGGTGTAGGCCTTCACGAATTCACTTTCGCTGTTAAGCAAAGTAATGGCAGCAGAGAATTGAGTCATGGGGTGGAGAGATTTGGGAAAGTTGTTGATAGCTTTGACGACGTGATCGGGTAACGCGCTCCTTGCGGCCCATTCTTGGGAGATCGCTTTCACTTGGGCGTCCGTGGGGACGTCACCTGTGATCAGCAACCAGAACAGACCTTCCGGAAGAGGCTCTTCGCCTCCGTTTGCTTTAGGCAACAACTTCTGACATTCGGGAATGGATTTTCCTCGGAACCTGATACCTTCCTCAGGATCCAGAACTGATGGTTCCCAGACGAGACCTTTGATTCCACGCATACCGCCGTACATCTGCAAAATAATTAAAAGTTTCATTCATCTGTAATGTGATATTTTTAGGTGTTATAATTTTAGTGGTGCATTTTACGCTAGACCTGATCAAATGAAGTTTGGGATTTCAGAAATGAGGGTTTGGAAAATCTAAAAATTTTTGAATATGGAAATTTGTAAAATTTATAATTTCTCTCAAGGAATATATGAACTTTCCCAATCAAATTTACATTGCACTCGAGTGTTTTACATTTTGATTTAAATTAGTGTTACAAAAGTGAATTGGCATTTTTGAATAAAGTAGGAAGTACAGCAAACAATACACATCTATTAATTCATTACGTAAGTTTCCTACATTTTTTATTACTCTTGATGGACACAAAGAGTCCTTATCATTCTCAGAAAACTATGACATTCGGAGTATAAAGTTCATGCGGCATAGATATAAAACCTGTGGATTTGTAGCTAGCAGAGAACAGAAGATTGCCTATAAGTCTAAAAGTACACTTATACCGTGATCACATGATAGGCACGCGATATACGTTCATTTCACGGTCTTAATCACATATCGCATGGTCTTATCATTATTACATAAAGGAAGAGATGAAAAAAAACTAAAATTGCTCATTGTGGTATGTCCTCAATGTGGAACTCTCCATCCACGTGGCATGCTCTGTGAATACGCAATCTTTTTTTTTCCGAGTGACGTATTGCTTTTGCAACATCTTACTCTTGATAATTGCCCTGTCATTAGATCTCCAACACGTGATTTTACAGTTAAGAGTAAATCTGACTTTTCTGGGGAAAATGATAGTCGAGTGGAAGCTTTGGATTTAGGCAGTTTGGGTTTTGGGAGATTGGAATTTTGAGAATTTTAGGATTTGTGGAGCTTGGAATTTGGAGATTTTAGGATTTAGGGCCTTTGAGATTTGAAGTTTTGGGATTTCGGCGCTTTGGAATTTTGGGAATTTTAAGAGCTGGATGTTTTGGGATTCAGAGACTTTGTGAATCAGAGAATTTGGGATTTAAGGAGCTCTGAATTTGGTGAGTTTAGGATTTGGGAATGTTGAAATTTGAGAGTTTTGGGATTTGGGAACTGTGGTATTTGGAGAGCTTGGAATTTGGGAATTTTAGAATTTAGAGCCTTTGGGATTTGGAATTCTGGAATTCTGGAACTATGGTATCTGGGGAGCTTGGAATTTGGGAATTTTAGAATTTAGAGCCTTTGGGATTTGGAGTTCTGGAATTCTGGAACTGTGGTATCTGGGGAGCTTGGAATTTGGGAATTTTAGAATTTAATACAGCAACCTAGGGATTTAAAGGTCAAGGAAGGTCAAGATCAAGGAATTTGAGGATCTAAAAATTTAGAGTATAAAAATTGTAAATTCAGAGATTTGAAGATGACAAAATTTAAAATTTGAAGAATTCAAAAATTACAAACTTAAAAGTTTAAAATTTGAAACTTGAATACATGAAACTTTGACATTCCATTACACTTGAATGTACAATATCTTCAACATTGCATTGCAAAAAATCACGTACCATGTCGACGGTAACCTCTCCAACTTTGGTGTTGCCATGCTGTTTACGGAAAGCCTTGATACGTTCTTGTTCCTTCGGAATCTTTTCAGCTAGCACTTTTTTCAGATCGGTGGATGCATCGCTGAGTTGTCTCAGATACACTGTTGTTGTTAGTTTCTGTAAAAAGAAAGAAAAGTTTCAATTAATTGAATGCTAATATAATCACACGCTACTATTAACTTTTCATTTAGATAAAATTCAATTATGGTTGTTATATGACACATGTATCCTATCAAATTTTGGAATCTCTCCGAACATGATTCAAATGCATACTATTTATGTAAGTGCATAACGATATTTATTTTCGTTTAACAATTCGATTATATGAAACTTATTGTAGTTATCTTCTGCCCCCTTTCTCTTTATATAACCTGTTAACAAAGCAAATATTTTTAACGCCGATATATTTTCTCCAATTTATTTCTGTGGAATCGTTTAAGTTCTCATTACAGACAGATAACGAAGCACAAATGTTAGGTTCTAGCGAACAATCGTGCGTAACTGGTGGATTACGTAAAAAGAACGAACAGCGTATCATGATACATTTGCCGGATAAAATACACTCGAGGTTCAATTACCGCGTGATTAACTTGAAAATGGAAAAAAATTACTGCTTGTACCCTCCTTAATTCTTGCTCTTACTAAAATATTTCTCAAGTTAAATGCTAACCTGATCTCCAAATTTTCAAGCTGAATGCTAATATTTGATAAAACTGGAATAGTCGATAGAACTGACAAAATATCAATATTTGATTGAAAAAATCGAAAGAAGTATTTTTTATATGAATAAAAAAGATGAAGAGTATAATGCATTGTTTTCTGAATTTACATCACAAAGAATAAATAAAATACCAAGTTCTCCTTGGAGGTCATACAAGTTCATGATCAGAACCTTGAAGAAATGTCAGAGTGGAAAAAATTTTAATTACCATCGATATAACCGGTTAATAATCACGAGTAGTATTAGCATTAGCTACGGACACACAGCGATTGATTAAGCATCAGGTATTTACAAAGTCTCGTATTATATCGCTTTAAATTGTACTACATGTTTTAAGTTATATGTGTATTATATCTTCGCGTAAATTTTTTTGTTGCATCGAGCCGTAATTTTTTGCTTTTTGTGCATTGATAAAATTTGTAGTTCATGAAAAAAAAAAGAAATTTGACACATGAATTTATTTTTGGTGATACATTTTGCGGTTAGTAACCGATAAGACTTCTTAAATGATAATTACACCGAAATTAGTAGTTCACGCCGGCGGTTACGTGACGATTATAACATTCAATGATTCTTTTCTCTTTTTATACGATGACCGCATCTTCCAACACGTCTGCTATAATTTATTGTCAAGTGGAAATTCATTCCCAATGTCATTGGAACTCATGTTTTAAATTTATAATTTACGAAGTTGAAGTTAAAAATTTTTGAGTTATTCGTTTTGAAGTTTTGGTATTTTTAGATTTGCAATTTTTTGAATTTTCAAATTGCTAGTTTTCAATTTCCAATTTCCAATTTCCCAATTTTTTAATTTTCCACATTTTCAATTTTCCAAGTTCCCAATTTTCTAATTTTGCAATTTTTCGAATTTTCAAATTATTAGTTTTCAATTTCCCAATTTCCCAATTTTATAATTTTCCAAATTTTCAATTTTCCAAGTTCCCCATTTTCTAATTTTCCAAATTTTCAATTTTCTAATTTTGCAATTTTGCAATTTCCAAATCTTCAAATAGCCCGTTTTTGAACTCCCAAATTTTCAATTTCCCAAGTTTTCAATTTTCCAATTTAACAATTTCCAAATTTTCAAATAGTCAGTTCTCCAATTTCTACATATTTAATTATCTAATTTTACAATTTTTTTATGTTTCAAACTTTCTAATTTGCCAAGTTTCCAATTCTCTAATATTCTAATTTCACAAACTTCATCTATCATTAAATCTGCAAAATTCCTAAATTGCCAGTTTTCTAAAAACTTGATCACAATATGATTTCAAGTTTCGCCATTGACTTTCGACATAAACAAAAGTAATCGCAAAATGTTGAAAGCAACTAAAAATTCACGAAAAGTATAATTTTTTTCTTTCTCAAATCTATGAGCCATTCTACCCTTTCATTCCATAGCGTATCATCAAGGTACTCGTTGACCCCTTCCCGTACTTTGACGAGTCTCCCTCGTGACGCACTTACAGCTCAAATGTGACAAACCTTACTCAAATTTTGAATACTCCTTGTATTCAAACTTAAACTTGAAATTTAGGTCCAGCTATCAATTACATTATCAAGAATCCCTGAATATAAAATACGTACATTTTAATTTTCTTTGTTCGTTTTAATGTTATAGTCCTGAATCTTGACTGACGCATCTATAAATGGTACGGGAAAGAGCTAATTCCCTTATTTTTTAGTAGCTTCACATTCGAGCAGGTATCTCGTTCTCATGCAGTCACAAAAATCTGCAGATAGCTGTAAATGCAGATTGGTAAAGGCGAGGGCAAACATCGATTCACGACCGCATTTTGCGACCTACAGAAAATTGGGTCGAGGTAAAATCTCGACTGAGAGGTAAAGCGGAACACTGGCCGAGAATTTGTGGATTTTGTTACTCATCGTCTTCGATCATTGTCGAAATGCAAAAATCGTCTAGAGTACACATGGCAAGAATTTTATCGCTCATAATTGTGTCACGGATAAGCAGTTTTTTAAATAGAATTTCTTTGATTGATAGTTAATTGTGGCGATACCAATATCTCAAACTTTAACCACGGGGTCGTGGAAGTTTTTATTCGATGACCTCTAGAAAAACTTTTCTGGAATAATACGTTGTAAAATGAAATAAAAACGAAACAAATATATTCTGTTATAATTATTGCTTGTATCAAGCAAATGTATTCTGTTAAAACATAAAATATAGGCTATTATTTAATTATATTGAGGTAACCTAAGTATTTTAAGTTAAAATACATGTTATGTTAAACAAATTTATGTGAAAAATGTTAAGTGCAAATAATTGTACTGTAATAAGTTACTTGGGATACAATTTTAATAATTCATTCGAAAGGTTATCTATGCTGAATGAAAGGTTACAGAGGACATTCACCAGAACTTAAAAATAATGGCTATATTTTCGATAATAATTCCTCGGAGTGACTCATTTTACTGCAATAGGTAAAAGTTCCGAAGGAAATTGAGGCAAAGTTTAAAGGAAATTCTTCCCTGAGAAATAATTCGATAAACGAGCAGATTATTGAACTCCTTTTGTTCTGAAAATAGAATTCAAAAAAGTCCGTCTTAATATCATTCTCTATTAAAAAGCAAGGTTTCAATGATCATTTCCTCGTGCATAAGTAACTCGCACACATTGGCGTAACTGAAATTCTTGTTCGAATTTAAATAACACATCTTCATAAAAGCAGCATTCCTTTATAGCGTTCCTTAATTGCAACATAATTTATTTATAATTTTATATTACTTTATTGTATAGGGTTATTCAAAGGGCCACGTTCCAATGAACACTATTGTGAAAAGGTTTGATTTTTTTTGTTTTTTATGTGATTGATTTTAAAGGTGAACATTATGTAATTTGTTAAAAAAATGCAAGTTCTGTTTGAGCTTTCCTGCAGAATCAACCTTTCCAGCGTTATCGCAACGTGATAACCATTTTTTTTAGCCTAAATTGAATGATAAGAACGTGCACGATATCTGGTTACAACTAAGCCTCGTCATATTGAACGAAAGAATCGGTCTAACGAAGAAGAAATTCAATGGACGTTTTCATGAAGGGGAAGCAGCAATTGAATAGTAAAATCATACGATTTAGAATCATTAGTTTGTTTCAAGGGGACTTTCCAAAAAAGGTCTACGATGATTTAAAATACAGAAATGACAATGTTTGGAAATGTAGAACTTCAAGAATTGGAAGATTTCAAAGTATCAGAGTTTTAGAGACTGAAGTAATCTGAGTCTCAGAAATTAGATATCTAAAATTAAAAAATTTCTATATTTGCAGTTACAAAATTTCCAAACTTCTAAAATTTGAAAGTCCCAAAATTCAAGCTCGAAACATTCCAACACATACAAAACTAAAGAAATTTCAAAACTCTCTTTTGAAGTTCAGTTTTAAATTCCCAAAGCTCTAAAAACTAAAATTGAAACCTAACCATACTTTGACAAAAAATATTATTTTAATAACGTCTAATTAAAAACAGAATATTTCTAAATAATACTGTAATGTATTACCAGAATAATTCCGATTAATAAATCTAGGGGGAGTTTTATATTTGAGGGGGTCAGACCCCTTCGGTCCCCACAGAGTTACGCCAATGCAGTCGCACCGAGCTCCGGACGAGATCATCTTCAGTATACAATATGCTGTCAGACATAAATTGCCAATGACCTTGACCTTTCTATTAAATTTGTCATTCATCGTACACCTTTTATACTCGCTTTAACAGTTGCTCACTTACTCGTGATTCGTTTTTCGTCACCGAAAAGTTCAATCTTTTACATAACACCGTGATATAGCACTCGGAAATACTCCGTCATCGATTGATAAAAAGATACCCGAATCTGTCCAATATCGTTCGAAGGATTAGTTGACAAATATCCGTAGCGCCATATGGCAGTTTTCGTCGCAAAAATACCTTATGGCTTTTCTTTATCATAGAATTATTCTTTCAATATATTATTAATACGATCGTTCAAAACTGGTATACACAAAATGTTATACCTGGAAGGTGGCCAGGGTTTCAAGTAGCCATTGACTAAAAATAAACAGTTTCACGTGTTGTATAATTCAGCCCATGCTACATAATGAACACGTGATAAGAAAAGTGGAAGCAAGAATGTGTCCTTTGCAACACGGTAGTGCACATTGTAGCGGAACAAAATTGCGGATGCTCTCTTTAGATGGAACAAGTTCAAATGTTGCAAAGCCAACAATTGAGTAGTATTATTATGCATACATATAGGATACAATTTGTTCGAACATTAAGTGTCCTAAAGAATAAGAATGTTTCAATATTTCGGACTAAAATTGACACATTTGATTTGGTGTTGCAAAATCCTACAAGGTCATTACAATTTTTACACACGATAATTTCTAGGTTGATTGATTTCTTATAAGATGCATTGTAAAAAAGCGTTAGGATAATACCAAAAGTACAATGACAAAAATATATTAAAAGATATAAAATATTTCAAGTGTTTTGTAAAAAATCTCTTTTTCTTTCATTTTAAGTATTTTACAAATTTTATTGATTTTAAACGATAATTTTTATGAAACACTCCGAAGTCAATCACTGTAAAAATATTTCTTTAACGTGACCTTCAAGATGTTTCAAGATCAACGCAAGGTGAAATAGATAAGGGCGATACGTCACGCAATTTTTATCTGAAATACTTGTTCGTATCATTGGTATTTTCCAAATAGTTCGAGAGTTCTTAGACAAATAGGACATGACTGAACAGTTTTAGCGTGTATGTATATAGGATAATTTAATATATTGATTGCTATGACGGTCACCGCCCAACTTCTCACACATAACGTAATCCAATGGCTGTCCAATAAATTCTCGGCCTTGTCAATAAATAAGTTGGAAGTATTTTGTTTTTCAATGAAGAAATTTTCAAATTTAGAAACTTGGAAGATTTTTCAGAATTACAAATTTTCAAATTGTAAATTTCCATCGTGTGGCTATTTTGCTCTGTTACAGGGCCATATAGCGAGACTAAGATGTGAAACAATTTTATTCCCCAGATCTTTCGAACAAGTGTTAATGTGATGAATATAAACATTAAAATTACAAAGTTATTTATGAGGTATTAGTATGAAAATGTGTGCAACGTGTCACATTGTGGTAACACACATTTATGCAGAGAATGTACCGTTCGAATGCATATAACAGTATACTTAACGCAAGACTGTAACTCAAGACGGATATCAAGTTGAAACCACAACGATGTAACGAAATACTAATTGAACAGATTGATGGTCATTTTTATTTCTGCTCAGCGTATTCTTACGATCGAGACTAGGATCGCCTTCATAGATTCAATTTCTTTCTTATTGATCATTTGTATCATTTAAAAAGTATCTTCCACGTTCTTTTCAGAGACATTTTTTACAGATGCATGACCTTAATACATTAACAATGGGACTGTTAAAATCATTCAAATAACTTTACGGTTTTGAAATTCAGACACTGAATATTTGAGTTTGATTTACTCAAAATTTTTGAATCGTTGGAACAATGAATTTTTCCCCACAAATTTATTCTATAATTTGAGATTTTAATTTTTAAGTAATAAAGTATATATCGAATAAAGTTCGATGCAAGAAGAAAATGGAGATGTTGAAATAGGTTCAATGCAGCATCAGAAAGGAGAACGTGCTTTCATAAAAGGTCAACTTTCACCATGAAAGAAAAACTTAATGCATTGCGGGATTTCTCGTTTGTTCGCGAGATACATTACAAGCAGTGTCTTACACGCGATTTTCATTGAATAAATTATTCGATAACTCACAGCACGTGTGAAAATTTAGTATTCCACAATATATGAACTACACAAATATTGGTTATGGAATGTAAATTTTCGACTCTCAAGACTAAAATGCAAGAATTTTGCATTCATAAGATGTTAAGCACGAAAAATGTACATGTACAAATCATGTGCTACGTGTAAAAAAATAAAAAATGTTTACGACACATAAAACGTGTAAAATGTGAGGAAACAGCGGTGTTTTTAAATGGATTTGAAATACGAATATAAAAATGTATATTTACACTAATTTTACGTTCTTTTTGTACGTAACAGAGTATTACTGATAAAACGGTGTTCGAAAACTTCAAACATTTTTCTTGCGAAACTGGTATTACAGTTTTTCAAACTTCAAACTATGTTGGTGTATTATTATTTAGTGGAAACCTTACACTCGTAGTAAATATTTTTACGATTTACTTAAAAGATGATTACAAGTCATGAGTAAGCAAAGAATTAACATTATCGGTAGAAATAATAACATCGATAAAAATAGTAATATTTAAAAGTATTATCGTACGGAAAGTGTGTTCGAAGATTTAGGTGCTATTTTGTACAGAAAAAATAAAAAAATTAAGGTAATGATTTCAATGATATTCAAATTATTGTCAAGAACGACACTAATACTTCAATTTTAGAAAGCGAATAACTTTAATTTCAGAAATATTGACTAAAAAATTTCAATTATATTCACAATCTGATTGGCATGTTTTATATTCACTATATCAGTTTTTTTTTTAAACAACAACTCTGGTATAATACACCTAAGTATATTACATTTCAATGTGACATTTTCTACTATCATATGTCCATTAAACCATAAGTGACATGGTCATACGAGAACGGTGATATGTTGAAATGTAATATACTTGGTATTACATTTCAATTAATTTAGGATATTAAATAAAAAACTGAAAAAAAGAGTAGAACGATGGTATGATCATAATAATACAATTCGTGGTATAACTCGTGGCGATATAACGCGTGGGAACATAATGTATGGTTATACAATACGTGGCAGTATAATACAATCCTATGCGACTTATGGTGATCTAAAGTATAACTATGCAATATGTGGAGATATAACGCGAGGAAATTTAATATTTGGTTATACTAAGCGTGGCGATAAAATGCGTTGCTATACACCGTATAATGATATGAAGCGTGGCTTTGCAATATATGGAGATATAATGCGTGGCGGTATAACGCGAGGAATCCTAATATGTAGTTTTACCGCGCATGGCAATATAGCGCGAGAAAATTTAATGCATAGTTATACTACGCGTGGCAATATAGCGCGAGGAAATTTAATGCATAGTTACTCTACGCGTGGCAATATAACGCGAGGAAATTTAATGCATAGTTACTCTACGCGTGGCAATATAACGCAAGGAAATTTAATGCATAGTTACTCTACGCGTGGCAATATAACCTGAGGGAATTTAATGCATAGCTATACTACGCGTGGCAATATAGCGCGAGAAAATTTAATGTATACTTATACTACGCGTGGCAATATAACGCGAGGAAATTTAATGCATAGTTACTCTACGCGTGGCCATATAACGCGAGGAAATTTAATGTATAGCCATACTACGCGTGGCAATATAACGCAAGGAAATTTAATGCATAGTTACTCTACGCGTGGCAATATAGCGCAAGGAAATTTAATGTATAGCTATACTACGCGTGACAATATAACGCAAGGAAATTTAATGCATAGTTATATTACACGTGGCAATATAGCGCGGTGCTAAACAACGTTTGACGATCTAAAGCGTAATTATGCAATATGTGGCGATATAGCGCATGAAAATATAAGATGTAGTCATACTGTGCGTGGTGATAAACCGCACTTCTATACAATGCATAGAATCGTATGTTATAATTATCATTTAGAAATAATTAATTAATACTTAGAATCGAATAAAATTAAATGAATGTATCTAAAACAATACGTTTTTTGTTTTCATAATAAAATACTTAACAGTTCGAAATTTTCCTCTACACGATTTTGAAATGTACTAAAAACACCAAGTAAACGTTTGCAATAAAATTTAATAGACGCTAATTTTCACAGGTTTGTAATGACCAGCTTTTTCTTTCAGTCACTCGTTCACTGTTAGCTCTGAACTCAATCAACAGTGGCGATGTAAGCAAAGGTAAGATGATATAATTGACATAAAAAATGATAGATCGGAAGGGAAACGTTAATTCGTAAGCAATAGTAATGTATCGTTTTTATGGAGACCAAGGCTTTTTATGATGTGCGATAATTAGTCATCTACGAGCAAAGTTCAATACGCAGTACGCGATTTCTGGTATCACATAATTATTAAGTACTACACAGTATTAATTAATTTGTGCGAGTTCGTTAATCAATTGCTGTGTAAAGCTTGAGGTAATTATTCCATGCAACCTAAAGTAAAGAAATATTCAGAATTTTGAATGGTAAACTTTTGATTGATCGTTCTACTTAATTATATGATTCTCTGATAAATGGTTGACATAAGTGATTAAGTAATAAATGATTAAAATAACTGATTAAATAATGAATGTTTGAAATAAATGATTGAAGCAAGTTCAGTTAAAAATTAACGTCAACTTGTAATGTACAATAATAAACACAATACTTATGTGTAAAATTAAAATACTGTAGTCATTTAGTAATGTAAGTCCTTAATGATAGGAATATTTCTAAGTAAAATAAAGATTTTAAGTCTTTGAAATACATATAATAAAATATCAATCAGACGTTCAATTCAACGAGATGCAAACGGACGCGATTTAACTCAATTCGATTTAATTCGATGCAATTTAATTTGACACGTTTCAGTTTCATGCGATTTAATTCGATGTAATTGAATTCGACGCATACTAATTAAATGCGATCCATTTCAATGCAGTTCAATTTGACATGTTTCAATTACATGTGTTTCAATTTGATGCAACTCAATTCCGTCCAAATTCTCGCGACTCAACACGCAATTCTACTCTCAATAATCTTTTGTAAGCAATCTAATACACAACCTTTCGAATAATTGAAATGGAATTAAAAACAATAACCCAAGATATCTAATCAAATATTTGATTGAATTATCGGTAATAGGAAAGAACGTGTACAAACTTGAAGGTTTAGATTGCAATAACATGATACAAATACAGTAAACATTCTATATAAAATACTCTTTAAATGTCTTTCATATTGTAAGCAAGAATACTTTGAACTTAAAATACAAATATAAAATTTTTTCATTTCTTTGTTATCAAACTTTTTCCAATTAATTTTCCACATTTTTAAAACGACATCAAACACATTATTATTTGTAAAATGTTACAAGTATGTTAAAAAAAAATCAAAAATGAAAATTTTATTTTTGCATTAAAATTGTTCCCATAGGTTACTATTTTTTTCTATGTTCAGCAAAACATGAATCGAACGATCACTGAACTCAGATATGATCAATTAATTATCTTGAATCAAATAATTCATGAAAAAATTCTCTGCAACAATTTATCTGATGATACATTCACGCTACAATTTTTTACAATCTCTTTTTATTTTAAACACGTTTACATTTCAATATTTATACTATCGTTCCATTCGTTCTAAACTACAAAAAAATTAATTATTCAATTTTTGATGTCAACGTCATATGTTGCTTTTAAACATATACTACAAAATGCACATGAATAATGTATGTAAACTACCGCGTAAACGTTACTACTACGTTTATGTAACACTTTCAAAATCCGAGTACATTTTGTTAAATCACCGACTGAAGGCTGAACAAATTGAGCTTAACAATACATTGCATAAATTGTCCGTGCAATCTTATTCGGATTGTTAAAGAATTCCTTTTTTACGACGACAGATAAAATTACCGTATTGATTTGTAACATCAACTTCGTCTACCCTCGACGCTAGGTAAAGCTTAAATAACACATAACTCGATCGAACGTATCGAATCCTTTAACATAATTGAACTCAATAAGAAGCACGCGATACTTTGGCTCTCGTAATTCGATTCACGGCATTTGACGATTTTCACGCGGCTGAAATATGCAGTACATCAAAGACAACTATAATTTCTTTATTAAAATTGGCAGTATTCACAAAAAAAAAGTAGTATTCAAATTTACATTTTTCAGCTATTATCTCTTCAAATTTATTTGAAATAAATTCCGTAAGTTTTAATAATATTTCTGAGGATGATACGTGTAGCTTTTACGAACTGAGTCTTTTACTTTATTTATTAAGTAACGTGAAAAATTTGATTGGCCACTACGCTGCTGCATATTCAAGATTTGTCAATTTGTATTACTGGTAATTCGATGAATGATGGCCCGAGTAAAAATTAATTAACTTGTTATTCCAAATCTCTTATGTCCTCAAAATTAATCAATCGATCAATTTGCTAATAAACAACACTGTATCTACCGTTTATCTGAAGTGATAACTGCAAATGTTTGCAATATATATTTGTAACTGCATAATTTGATTTTTGACAAAAATTTTTCAAGTGATTTTCCTTATGCCATGGCGATACGTAACACGTTCTCCATTAATAACGTTATAAGTAATACGCAGATGTATATCTAAGTTTGCAATGGATGTAATTTTAGTGACGTAAATGCAATTAAGTTTACTGTCGCAAATTATTATAGCAGAACTCGCATTAGCTTTTATGCAGGTGGTACAACGGAATCGAATATCGACCTAGGAATTAAATCATCTTATCCCGTCAACTGTACTTAATTCGATGGATATAAATTATTATTCCGAACGTTATACGCGCATAAAAAGGTAATGACGTTGACACATCAAATGTTTCATCGGTGAATTAGCTTTGACGCAATAAACATATTATCTTTTGTACATTCCGTTGTAACACGATACTAAATCTTTCCCGATTTCTGAGATAACGCACCTTCAGATTTTTCACGTCTCTAATTTTTCATTATTTAACGTTTTTTTTCCGTATTTACTTTTATATTCTGATATGTAATATTTCTCTAATATTTATGTTAAAAAATTTTCAAATTTAATAATTTTCAAATCTAATCAAGATTCAAATGTTTAGATGTAGAAATTTTCCGACACAACTGTGATAAAAATGTGCTTCTTCGCGATAAAAAACTATCTGTTAAGTTTAACACGTCTATTTACATTTACTTGCAATAAACGTATTTGTATATGTAACTAAGTATAGTCAAAGATACAAACTTCAGCACAAATCAGAGAAAAGAATTGCGCACGTAATGAAATTCGTCGCAATTATGCGTGCACGTCAATTTAAATGTATTCATTGTTAATGAAAACAAAAAGGTTCATTACCGTAAGTATTTCAGAAGACGAAATTCAGCGAATTCTTGCCGCGAAACGATCCACGTTATCGCAAAAAGTTCCCACAACGTGTGAGTAGTTATTAAACGAACGTCAACGCGTTCCTCTATCGTGCCACTATTTTATCATTGAACTTTGGGTACACGCGTCAACGGCTCTACATTATTCGTGTGCATTAGGTCAATCGTGTTACTCATTACTACGTTATCGCGATTACTATTTCATTTCTCATTGATATTTTGACAAAGACTTATTCTGGTCTTTATCTTAATCCGTCTAGACACGCGTAGGTATCAATCACCTATCAATCATTTTTCAAATAATACGATAGTACACATATGCATACATATGTGTGTTTCGATTTTATGTATTTCGTGTATGTGCAAATGTACACTGTAATGCAAATGTAGCACTGTTGTATAGAACTCATTTAACAGACCGTTAAAAGGAAGTCATATATCGAGCGTACACTTATAGAGCGTACAGTCATTTTGTACTTATAAAAATAATTTTCAATTTGTACTGAGTGAAGTTCAATAGAAAAGTAACTTCTACAGTATTTTGACCATTTGTTTAATTTAAATTAATTTGTAATAATTAATTCAGGTTCGTAAAGTTGACTTAAAATTCACAAAGATAACTAAAACAATCTTGTTTAAGATTGATATGATGGACTGAGTTGAACATATGGAATTTTTTATCGAACGATAAAATCTGAATTGACAGGAAACGAAATTTTGTTGATCAAAAATGTAATCTTGTAAGTCTTGTAAATTCCCTGTGAATATGAGCGTGAAGTTTAATGACGATCGGATTAGACCGGTTTGTTTAATTAATTGTTCAGCATATTATGCATAAAGCTTCGCAGCACTCGTTATCTTTGATTACATAACCAGTCAGCATTTGAAGGGCATTACCAGATAGAAGACACCCGCGAACTACAATTATCTAATTGATTTCGCGCCGTATAATCGTCAAATGGCGCTAAAATGACCAAAGAGGGTGTCACGCGATGATCTAGTCTTTATTAATTCTGAAACACAATCGTCTTATTGCCAGCGAAACGTTTCCTCAACGTTTCTGTATTCGAAAGCTTCGACACCTATCCTAAAACAATGAATCTCGTTTGAAAGCAAACTTTATAAAATATTTTAATTTTCGATTTCTTTGTGTGTTTAATTTCTTTCGCCACGAAATTATTTTTCAAATAGAAGTAACAATACTGAAGCAGAGATTACGTAACACGGAAATTTGAAATTATATAAATTATTAAATTTAGAAGTTTTCGATTTTAGAAACTGGGTAGCGACACGCGCGAAAGTGACGAATTTTCAAACGTATAATTAGTACGTAACATAGCGAACAAAAGCGAAGTAGCGAATGCTAACGCAAAAAATGTCACATTGACAAAAAACCTGACATCGACCGTCAAAGCGGTAATAATAGCATAGCCACGAGTGTAGTAATCGTAAACTGAATCAAATGTCATTTATTTATAACGAAAACGTAAAAAGGAATTTCATTCTCATCGATTGTTCGTACTATTTATATCTAAAGAGTCTAACAATAGATTCTATGAACAAACGACCGGAAATAAAAATTTGGCTACGTTAAAATATATTAGCTTGATTCAAATTAAGCAAATGTTAATAATAAACGATGTCATTGTATATATAGGAAAAGTAAAGAGGAGCGTCCTGAGGTAACACGTTATGCGATCCGAAGGTCACGCGTATACATATGAATGATATTAGGTAATCGGTGAGCCATCTGTAAGTTAGACGATAAGTTCCCAAATCTGCCAAAGTTATAGTAGATATACAGTAGACTTTGCACATCTTACAACTATTAAATAACTCTACGAAACTTTCTAAATTGAAAGTTTTCTATAATTTGATTTATACTGCTTTAAACGGATGTTCAATTTATTTTTATACATCAAATATTAATCGCAGTTTCCTTTCCTTTCGGAGAAATCAAGATACGGTTCTTTTCCTCAAACAAGGACCACTTTTTTCCTTTACGAAAAATCCCATGACGTATCTCCTACAGTCAATATTCGTCATTTATTTAAATACAGTGCAGAAATAAATTGAAATATATTCGCCTTTATTTTAATAATTTATTTGGTATCATTTGGCCCTTATACAGAATCCTAAGTTGGCAACCCTGCGTGCCGCAATTTTTAAGAGCTGACGATCGCGCACGTGACATGAAACTAATGGCAACGAACATGTTAAAACTTGTTACAAATTGTTACAAAATTGACGTTATAGTTCAAACTATAATTTAGCTTTATTTCTTAATTTAATGTGTAAAAGTTATCAAAACCTAAAACGTTCGATTTTTTGTCTTTACTGTATGTAATATAAGTAGTTTGATTTTGAGATTTATATTTTTCGCAAGTACAATGCAGTATTAAATGAACTTGAAAAAACTTGACCAATCATGATATCTCAACAACTTATGAAATATAAAAAAATATAAAAAAAGTCTTATTTCTAAATGCGCGAAATATCTATTGTTCTTCGCAAAACAATATACGTAAAGATCCCATTAACATTCCCCTGCTTCAAGCAGTTTAAACATACGGAAAATTCAAATAGACATACGGAACAGATAAGAGGAGTTACGATCGAGCATACGCATATAAAACACAGGAATTGATTAGGATACAATAGATCGAGTGAAAGTCATACGACCGGGTCGAAGTTCGATTTCCGAGCAGGTGTTAAGGAATAGGTCACGACCAATGTAGATCAAACGGACCGAACAAATTTTGACCTCGAATTCGTTCTAAAATTATTGCACCTTGCGAAATTTTGGTGCCGCGAACTCTTCAATGAGCATGTGTGTCGACCAAGGAGATTCACAACTATTTCACATACACAACTTACGCGCGTGACCTACAAGCTTGTGTTCACGGTCTTATAATTTATGACACAATGTCATACGGTTCAAAGGATCCATGATCGAACTACCGTCAACCATGTTCTTATATCGTATGAGAATTGTACTTTAGAAATTCGTAGAGCAAAGATGATCAAAATGGTGGGCATTTTCGGAATTTCTTGGGACTTTGGAATTTTGGAACTTTGCAAAATTGTGGAAATTCGTGATGCTGAAATTTTAGAATTTTCGGACGTTACAAAATGTTCAACGAATTTTCACTTTTAGCATCAATGAAGAATAATAGCAGCTCACATTCCATCTCTTTACACGGTCACAAGAATGAGTATGTTTCGATCAAGTTAGTCTAAAAGTAGATATGATTTTATACTCGGTGTTCATTCATACATTTCATTTATGCAATGTACGTAGAAATTTTACGGTATAAATATCTCCTATTTTCATGTGTGTATGATACTTGTGTCAATAAACGCTAAAGATAACGCCACCGAGAAAAAATAATATTTAAAAAATGTTTATTTCTCACGTGTTATTATTAAACAATTTATCAGTTGAATAATTCTTGCCGCTTAATCTTTCATTTGCAATAGATAATTATGTTCTAAAAATTTATTACGTAACTGCTAATAAGGTTGGCTAAATTAATGCTAAGTTCTAACGGTCAGGTACATCTTTTATCAACCCGATATTTTTGGGGTAAATACAGAAAACTCGAACGTATACTACTGGAATCACTTGTGCACGTATTTTATATTGATATTGTGCTTTATAGATTAATTTAATATATTCTTGTATTAGTGATGGTGATCTGAAATAATATGCATTGTTAGAGCTTCGCAAAGGTGTTTCTAGGCTTGCACTCTATACGTCAGAGAACCTTCGATTTCTGAAAATTTTCAAGAGCAATATTTCGTTCTTCTGAATGGCGAATACGACTGTGTATGGTTCCCAAACCCTATTGATACGCGTGATTTGTTTGGATCTTTCGAATTTGTATATCGACAAACTTGATCGTGTTATAAAATAAGTTACTAGGCTATCGGTCGATAGAACGCCTACTTCGTATCTAGAACCACAGCGTCTTTACTCTTGACGAATGCGCAAACTTCTGGCGCTCCGAAAAAGATAGACGATGATAAAACGTATGCAATTGTCCTCCAATAAATATTTAACTAAAATATTTCCTTGTACTCGTGAGAATTACTGATACATGTTAAACACCTGCTTGCCGTTCGAATTTCGCACCGGAACAACGTGTACTTGTTAAGAATTATTCAAATATCATATTGCATAGTAAAGTTGATGAATTTTTGGTAAATTTCATTTGCCACGCACCTGAACTTCCAAACAACGTTTTGGGCTGAAACGGAAGAGTGCCATTGTTCTTTATATCCTGCCTTATGGACCCTTCCTCTTTCTTGTTACCGTCACGCCGACTATCCAACTGACCACGCGGAGCTCTGGCGCCCAGCTCAACTAACTCCTCTTTTCGTTCGTCACGGATATTTTTAAAACGCATGCGCACAACTGCAGGTATCCTCGAAGGATCATCCGCAATCACAAATCTATCACATTATGTTTACGTAAAACCGTAAAAATGATTTTATTAAATACATTACGAAATTAAATAAACAACATTCAGCCATGACGATCACAATAACATTTAAAATGTATCGAGAGTTTTCAATTATTTTTTATCGCTTTATGTCGTGAATTACGCGTTTCATCGCTTTAGCAACGTGTAATATAGGGAATTTTAACAGTTGGTAATCGGCGCTAATTTTGGCGCGTAATATGATAGGATTTGAGTGTATCTTAACATTTTTTATGAAAATTTTATTTATTCATTGTTGTTTAAACTTTCTGTACCTTAAAATACTTGGTGAGCAATATTCAGTCTCTTGCATATTTCCGATGACAATGATGTTCTATAATTAATAAACATGTTTTCAATAAATATATGCATTGTGTGTTGTGGTTTTTTGTTATTACCTGTTAAATGTAAATAAATGAAAGCCATACGTAGTCCCACTTGCGATAATGTCTTTAATAATGTTCGTTGACAATTCTATTCCATAATTACGTACTTTGTCGTCGTCATCTTTAATGGGTTGTAAATAATTTAAAATACTCTTCGGTATTTTAACGTTACAAACTTTTGCTATTTTTTCAAGGCACGAATAGTTATGGATCGGAAAAATCCCAGGAATAATCGGGACATGGATCCCAAATTCTTTACAGTCATTGGCAAACTTAATAAAAACATTTGCTTCGAAGCAAATTTGAGTTATTATAAAATCAGCACCCGCATTAACCTTTGAATAAAACCAACTTTAACATACTATACATGTATATACGCGTGCATATATATCTATAGGTGTAGTAAAAAATACGCAAACCGATAGTAAAATTTAATTTAAATAACTACTTTTTCTTTCAAATAAAATAAATCCAATTCTTTAGATGGAGATTCTGGATGCATATCTGGATAACCAGCAACACATATACAAAATGTATCATCAAACTGACTTTTTATAAACCGCACCAAGTCAATGGCATGCGGAAAATCACCGTTTACAGTTATAGAGTCTGAAATATATGTTTTTGAACTCGATTAATCTAATCAATAAAAGGAACATGAAAGATGTACATAGTTCTTAAAAAATACATATTTCATTACCTCCTCGCAATGCAAAAACGTTGGTTATGCCACATTTTAAAGCTTCCTTTAGAATAATTGTTACATCTGTGCGAGTCAAATCATTAGCAATAAGATGGATTAGTATATTATTTGAAAACATATTAATCAACTTTGGGAATTGATATTGCCCTTTGTCTTTCGCATGCGATGTAAATGCGTAAAAAAGAGGTTGATATTTACTCATCTCCGCGATAAATCTAATAGCCGAAATTTTTATTTAAAATAGGAAATACGAATATATTACATGTTATACAGTATATAACATACGAACCTCTGGTAAAATTCATCATTATTTACAGATAATAATTCAAAACTACAAAAAGTAGTATTTGTGTCAATTAAAGCTTTTAGCTTTTTTTTTACATTACAGATTTCGTCTCCGGTATTTTTCAGTCGGGAATAATTTGAAACATTATCGTGTTCGTGTATATTATCAGTAAATTTTTCCTGCTGTTCATCTGTCAGAATTGACTCTGCCATTACGTGGCTCATCATGAGAAAACACGTTTAAGAACTATACATTTCTTCCCGTCCCCTCGAACTATATAAGATTTCGTTATCTAATTGCGCAATATATGAAATAATTAATTCACATGACTGTATAGTATCCCGAAAATATTACTAGATTAATAAGTCTGAATATATTACCTCATTTTTATAAATATATATTCATGTATCAAAAATATATTTGTTACAATTGTATTACATTATAACAAATAAATTTAATTATCACGTTATTTAATTACAATTTCAATTTAAATTTTTGGTAAGACTCGTTATTTTTTTCTTTGGTAGATACAACTTTCTGCAAACTTCTGTTATAGGAATATCAAAAACAGGAGGTATACCACTTGGAGTAGCTTCTGTTTTACTGCGTGAATGTTGATCCGTGATAGTTCTAATGTCATCTATATCTGGAGTCATTGATAAATTGATAGCTGGGTAAATAATAAATGCAAAAGTAGCAAGAGCAGTTAAAGCCCAAACTGGAATTGCTACAGCCCAATATTTGGATGGCCAATATGTTAAACCTAAGTTATGCAAAATTTGGTCAGGTATTATAGACCATACCAGAAATAAAAGGAAAAGCATATTAGAGCCTATATATAAAGCATATCCATAGACAGATCTTGGTCCATATGGAGCTGGAGTATGTTCCATTCTGTACAATATTTAAAAATATTTTGAAAAATAACAAACAAAACAATTTACTTAATAATAATTATAACTTGGCTCTGGTGGTCCAAATTGCTGCATAGTTTCTGTTACTAAAATTATACTGTCAAAAAATGCTGTTAGTGCCACTCGCACCTTACGAGCTTCAGTTCCAGTTATTGATCTACAAAAAGATAGATATTACTAAAACAAACTAATCTATATACCTAATGCAGAAGATTACAAAAATGCATACAAACTTACACTTCTAAAATATTCCCTTTTAATACTAAATTCTTTGTACTACCACCTCTTGATGGCTCTTGATCGACTCTGAGTACTTGATAAGCAATTTCTGCTTCTCTTTCCGATGGGAAAGGTATGGATAAATTTCTGTTTAAAATTAAGGTTGTTTGCATAATTCTTAATCAAAATTGAAACAGAATTTAGAATTATTTTCTTTTTGAAAGGATACACACTTAAATCACTCATGACATTACGTTAATAACAAATTTATTTTCATAAATATACTTTCTGTTATCATAACAGTAACTATATATATATTATAAATATATATTTACATAAATATAATCATCTGCACGTGTCTGACATAGCCACAGTTATATGAAGCACATTTTAAATATATTCTGTACTTCATAAGTGGTACATTCTTCACTAACGCTGAAGTTCTGAGTAAATATTTTAATGCAGAACTTACATAAATTATTTTTGATAAGGTAACTTATATGTAACCCCAATAAATATTCAATAAATTGCAACGAAGTTTTGGATAGATATAATGCATATAGGTAATCCTAGTAATTTTTTTTTACCAGTCGTATATAAGCTATGTTCAGTTTGAGTGCAACAGTTTGCAACATAAATAGTACTATACAAAGCTTGGAATACGTTTTTATCAAAAGCATTTTTTTATAAAAACACGTATAATTTGATATACCTAAAACGTAATGGGGCGAAGAAAGAGTAAGCGAAAACCTCCAAGTAAAAAGAAAGCTATTCAACCATTAGATACACAATTTAATTGTCCATTTTGTAATCATGAAAAATCATGTGAGGTTAAGATGTAGGTACAACAAATTTGCCGCCTATTTTCAAAATATTTATATTTTGTGTTTAATTACCTTTCTTTTTTATTTACAGGGATAAATTAAGAAATACAGCAAGAATTACTTGTAGAGTCTGTTTAGAGGACTTTCAAACTACAATTAATTTACTATCTGAACCTTTGGATGTGTATAATGATTGGATCGATGCATGTGAAAATGCAAATTGAAGTTTATTATTACTGTACTTGATTAATTCAGTGCTAACAAACTTTGTTTGTTTCCTTCGCTAAGTCGTCACCATTGTACAATAAGAGTTAATATCAAATTATGTGCAATGCAAAAATAGTTAGTTCACACTATCTATTTTATTAATGAAAAGACACTTATGTATACACAATACATATACACAATTTTCTAGTCTAGAATAATGGAATTTAATATACTTTTTATTATATTACATTATGTACTACTTCAAGTAGAGTCATGATATGCATATAATTATATTTATATATATCTTATCTATTATACTTGTTAATTACGCATGTAAACATGTATCTATAAAGATAATAACAATAATGAAAATTAATTATATACGTGAAAAAGAAAAACATGTAATGTTTTATATTGTAAGTTTTGACTAAAGTGTTGTTGTAATACAATGTCAAAATGAATAAAATAATTGGTAGTATAATTTTCTACACAAGTGTAATTCTTACTTAAAACATTTATCTTCAATTTTAATATGTATAATTTGTTTATAGAAACAAATAATTGTATGTATTTCTAATAAACCAAATTTTTGAATAATGAATTTAAATATGTACATAATCGCATAAATTATTTGATATAAGATTCTAATTTTTGTGGCCGAATTTAAAAGTCGAATTCAATTGTTTGTACCGAAAAAAAAACTATCGATTGAAATTAGTAATCAAAGGTATAAAAAAGAAAACGTAAAACAAAGTCGCGATGTCGTTCCCTCGCACTCACACTTGTCAGCGGATGTATTTTATAGCGCAGCTAAGATGGCGTTCCACCGAGTGGAATATACTTGTTAGAAAAAGCGTGTGAAAAAAAATGCCGCGGAAAGCTTGAGAGCAACGCGTGCGAACTTGAGTGAAGTATCGGTGATCCAGTGAGCCCTCGTAACTCCATCATGCATTTTAGGTGAAAAGAAAATCGGGTGGCGAGATGGAAATGACGCGTACGTTAACCCGAGTGACAAGGCTTGTTCGCTGATCTTCGGACATTGCGGAGAACCGTGTTCGTTCAGCGGCGAACGACGCTATGGCGTCCATCGGACGTGTGTATGTGTGTGTCATTATTTTTAATCCACAATTAACAGCTAATTAAGCGGTCGTGAACGCGGATCATAAATAAAATCAAACTTGTGCAAGTTTTCAATTGACGCCGGTTACAAAACGACGCGACTTCCTAGTGTTAATCGTCAAGCCGGATCGGCTCGTCCAAAAACAAACATTCTGGGTTGCTTTTATTCTCCTCGTTTGACAGCTCCTGTTCCGAATACAATTTGGGACGTTATGAATATTTTGTCACAACTTCGCCACTTACGTTGTCACGAGCGAAGTTCTATCTTTGCTATAACCCTTCCATTAAACAGTATGGTCCAAAGTCGTTGCCGTTAGAATTTACTCGTCAGCTTAAGAATGTGACTAAGCTGATCTCTCAACAAGTGTGTTTAATTACAAGTGTCTCAGAGTAATTTATAATTTCTGTATTGTTTAAAACTACTTTTTAATATGCTCTAATAATATGTCAACGCTTGCAGTTTTCTATGTAAACATTCCTAAATATAAGTTTACAATAATTCATTTCTATTTTTATATGTAGATACTTTGATCTTAATGATATTGAATGTTTATTCAATTTACTTTATACGTAACGAAGTAAATTTTATTTTATAGATATTACATTTGTATGAATTTTATTGTTGCATGACTAAATTGTTTTAAATAATTATATGCGATACAGCAATGTATTCCATGGGTGTACAGTAAATTCATTTAAAATTGTGTTATATTTTAATACTAAAAATTCAATAAACTATTAAATTTGATTCGTATTATATGTACACACAGTGCAATATTTTTATTCTGTATTGTTCATTTTATATTTTTAAATGTGATGTTTTGACTTTTGTTATTTGCAGATTCATTTATAGTTCTTTATTTTTTGTCAAATATTTATTAAAGCAAAAGATTTTAATAACTTTTTAAAACTGAGCTTATAAAGGAATACATTTCTTATTGCAGGCATTAAAAAATATAAAATTAAGGATAAATATATAAGTGATACATAAAGTAATTTAAATATTAGTGTTATGAAAAAAAGTGTTAAGACATTCCATGATTTCATACAAAGTTTCAATAAAACGCACTGTGACTTAATGAACTTTGCACATCATGTCAAATAGTTTGGACAGTTTTTTAACACGTATTGGGGATGTCACTATAGAACGTGTGACTCCTCGTTCAGGCTCTAAGCCTAATGAAACAATGATGTCAACTGAAACTTCAACAAATACAAGTATGAACAATGTAGAACCTCACACAGGAAATGATGAAAGTTCAGAGGAATCTAGTGGTGAGACATCTGATGGAGAGCACGAAAAGAAAAATGATACATTACAATCAGAAGAAATAGAAGAAATACGGTCTGAAGGTTCTGGAGACGATATGGATTTGGATGAAACAATTGATTCACAAATTGGGGTTCGAGTGGAATCAGAACATCAGCATCATTCTCAGCCTGAAGAGGATGATGATGAACCGGTTAATATTTTGGATACTTTACCATTGGAAGGTTTGTATAATATTATTTTTTTTTTATAAGAATAACATGATAATATATAATTAAAACAATTTTTAACTGTAACAAAAGGAGCTCCAATAGAGGGTCAAGAAGTTTCTGAAGCGGATTTGCTTGGAAAACCAATTTCCAAGGACACGGATGACGAAGGTAGTATAGGACATGAAAATGAGAAGCACGAAAGTCATTCTATGGAGGAAGAATGTAATGAAAGTAATAAAAGGCATGCTGATTCGGAACATTCTGATTCAGCTAAAAAGAAGCAGAAAAAAGATGATGGGACAGAAGGATCTGCTTCAGAGTGTGAAACAAAAGCTGAAAAAAAGTTAGCAAATATGAGAAGAAACATTAGAGAAGTGATGGATGAAACCCAACTCGATGAAGCCACTCTATCGGCTCAGAGACAGGAAATGGAACGTCTTCGGAGAGTACAGGAACAGCAAAGAATTATTCGTGAAGTTCAAAGACAGATTGCAATAAATAGACAAAATAATAAAACACAAACCAGGGTAATCAGTCTTTTACAAGGGAAACAGAATCAAACGGGTACCATAATTTCACAATCATCTTCATCATCTCCACCAGTTCGTTTGCCGAATACCGTGCTTCTTAAAGTAAATTCTGGATCTGGGTCTGGATCTCAAGTTACTTCTAATGTGCAAACAAGTCAACTGCAAAGAAGATCATTAGAAGGATCTCGTTGGCAAAAAGGTAGAGGTGCTTATCAAGGGGCACAGACATCAATTTCTAGAGTTCCAAGCCGTCCTATTGGTCCTAATATGTTGCAACAAAGAATCCGAATGATGACTCCTTCTGTAAGCATATCACCTGTTGTTCCTAAGAAGGAACCTATGGATAGATCTGAATATTACTCAGACTCTGAAATCTCAGATATAGAAGCTGAAGAGGCTTTACGCGAGAAACAAATGCATACTGCTAAAAAAATGTTAGCTGGACCAAAGTCTCAGAAAACAGCTAAAGGCAAAGACGTGGTTACAATATCTAGCTCTAGCGAAAGTTCGGACGATGATTGTATAGTTCTAAGTGATCCAAGCGGAGAAGAAGAAACAGACAACGAAGATGATCCATCCAATTCTGGCATGCATACCAATGATAGATATAACATTCCAGACGAACATGGTAGAGTGTTAATTAATGTGGGTCATCCTGAAACTGAACCTGATGTATTTTTAGCTCCACAGGTAGCTCGTATTATTAAACCTCATCAAATTGGCGGCATTCGCTTTCTTTTTGATAATATCGTTGAAAGCATTGAAAGATACAAAACTAGTTCTGGATTTGGTTGTATTCTTGCTCATAGTATGGGTTTAGGGAAAACTTTACAAGTTGCTAGTTTTTGTGATATTTTTTTTCGATGCACTACAGCTAAAACAGTTCTCTGTATTATGCCTATTAATACATTACAAAACTGGCTAGCAGAATTTAATATGTGGTTACCATACGAGGATCCAAACGCTCCAGAAAAACCTAGTAAATGCTCTAGTGTTAAATCAGAATCTGGTGTAGAACTTAAACAAGAAATCAAAGATGAGTATATGAATCAGAGTGACGTATCAAATATGTCAAATATATCAAATATGTCAAGGCCTATTAGTACAGAATCAGCTCATCGTTTTGGACAAGAAAACGCATCCCAACCAATAAATATGATACCAGAAAATCCTTATGCACATCAAGGATATGAAACTCATAATGTAATACCTGGTTACGTCCAAGATAATATACTGAATAAGAATATGCCAGATTCACAAGTACATATGAATGAAAATTATCAAAGTGATCTTCCACAAAATACATTATATAATACAAATCCTAATTCAATGACCAATTTTGATTCAATGAAATCGGAAGTAAATTGTCATAGTATGCACCAAAGATCAAATATACCGGAAACAAAATTTGGAGTAGAAAATCAGAATTCTGGAAATATGTATCCTGGTATAGAAAACAGATCACAAACCTCTGTGTATCCAGGCATGGAATCGCGAAACTCTAATACTCTGTATCACGGAACGGAAGGTCACCACGAGTCGGTATATCAAAATTATGATAATTCCAATAATACTTTTCCAAATTATGCAAACAGACCGATTCAAGAAACAGATATAGAATCTAGAAAAGAATGCTTTAAAAATACTGTACCTCCTTTGAATCCATCAGAAATAAATGTAAAAAAAGAACCGGAAGAAATAATTAAAAAAGAGGAAGGTACTTGCACAACAAAAGAGGAAGTCGCGAACGAGGAAAAGAAGGAAGTTGAAAAAGTTAAAACTCCATATAGCGTAGATGCTCCTATTGGTATGGACGTAAGACCACGGCATTTTCGGTTGCATATTTTGAACGATTCTCATAAAACTATGACAGCAAGAGCCAGAGTAATCCAAGAGTGGCAAATAGGAGGCGGTGTTTTATTAATTGGGTATGAATTGTATAGACAGTTGTCTCTAAAAAAGCCAAATAAAGCAAAAAGAAAGCGTGGGCAGCCTTTTAAAGACACCGTTGATGTCGAAGAAGAAGACAAAAATAAAGGGCTATTAGATGAAATGCATTCAGCTCTGGTTAATCCAGGACCTGATTTAGTTATATGTGACGAAGGTCATAGAATAAAAAATTCTCATGCTAGTATTAGTTTGGCCTTAAAACAAATGCGCACAAAACGCAGAATTGTGTTGACTGGTTATCCGTTACAAAACAATCTTTTAGAATACTGGTGTATGGTTGATTTTGTAAGACCTAATTATTTGGGAACTAAAAATGAATTCTGCAACATGTTCGAAAGGCCAATTCAAAATGGACAATGTATTGATTCAACGCCACAAGACATAAGATTAATGAGATATCGTGCACACGTTTTACACGCTTTGTTGGAAGGTTTTGTGCAAAGAAGATCTCATTCCGTATTGCAAGTTTCTTTGCCACGAAAGGAAGAATATATTCTTCTCGTTAGAATGACACCGCATCAGCGCAAATTATACGATACATTCATGAATCAAGTAGTCAAAACACGCGCTGTACCTAATCCATTAAAAGCATTTGCGGTATGCTGCAAGATCTGGAATCACCCTGATATTTTATATCACTTTTTGCGGAAGAGACAAGCGAACGAAGAGGATGATTTGGATCTAGAAGAAACAATTGCTGAGAAATCTACTCCTGGAGGTAAACGCTCGAAAGCTCGTCAGCCAAAAGGAGAGTCCAAAAAAGGAAAGAAAACAAATACAACGATTAAAAATAAACCCGCAGCTAGCGTGCAACCTAATGCCTCTTCGTCGTCGAATGCTGACAATGCAGAATCTGATAATTCGCATGCCAATTCGAAGCAAAACAATTATTCAAATTATCCAATGTCGATGAATAATTCAGGCTATTCAAATTCGGTGCCACAAAATTCTTATTCGCACGGTTACCAAAATTATCGATCGAATGATCAAGCTACATATTATAGAAATGATAATAATCATGGGGAGTACAATGAATTTTACAATAATCAAGGTTCACAAAGGTATGGAAATCAGTCGTTTCAAGCATATGCGCAAACCCCAGGATACAATACTTCACAAAATTACCCTAATCAATCACAAAATTATATGCCAAACAACGATCAATCTACAAACAGTCATTCGCAGCGGTACCCAGCTGCGCCTTCCAATTCAGATTTTCGTCCAGACCAGAATCAAGGAAACAATTATGAAGTATCTGGAATGTTCCCGCGTCAATCTTATGCTTACCAAGATCATGGACGTAACTATGCACCAAATTTAAACCAAGGCTCTAACAATTATCCTCAAGTTCAGAATCAACCTTCTTTTCAATCTCAATTGCCAAATCAATCTGCAAACTTACCATTATCGGATTACTCTTCGTATACGCCGAATCAGGCTCAAAATTATAATTCTACAACAGGACAAACAAATCCAATGTATTCCCGGAACGAAACTCAACCGCTACAAAATTCTACGTTGGGATATGGACCGAATCAACAGAATCAAAATTCAACGTCTCAAACTCCAGCGGCTGGATATCTCCCGAATCAATCAGGGCAGAATACCACGTCCGCCCAAAACCGTGGATTTTCGCCTAATCAACAGAATCAGAGTCTCACCTTGCAAAGCACTTCTCATACGTATACTGCTTCACAGTCGCAAAATATGCCACTTCCGAATCAACCTCATAACTATCCACAGCAAGTAAATCCAAATTCTTCGTCTCAAACGTCTCTTGCTTTTAATCAGCAGTCTCCAAATCCGATATCACAAAATCAGTCTCATTCGTATATAGCGAATCCTGCGAATCAATCTTCGATTCCACAAAATCAAATGCGTGGATATCCTGCAACAGCTCAGAATCAAATGAATATTCCACAAAATTCATCTTCGTATCCCGCGAGTCAAACAACTTCAACTGCCCCTACTCAAACGCATGGATATTCGCAAGATCAACAGGGGGCAGTTTCAAACACCCAGAATGCTATTCATGGATACTCGCATCTTGTGTCTTCGACGACACCGCAAAATCAGTCTTCGTACCCACCTAGTGTACAGAACCAAACTGGAGCACCGTCAGGTACAAACCATACGTATAATTCTAATCATCAAAATTCTGCATCGATACCGCAAACATCAACGCACAGATATGGTAATTCTCAACAAGGACAAATGCCGCAATCTCAGAGTCAAAGCCTTCCATATTCTCAGACTCAACAGACGTCAACCTCTACGTTAAACCAGAATGACCAACTGTATCCTAGGACAGATAATCAACAGCAGCCTCAAAATTACACGCCAACTGCTAACGCTTCTCATGAGTTTCCAACCGATCGTCAGAGTGGAAGTTCGACTGCTAATTCGTCAAATAATTATCCAGTGAATCAAACTCAGCCACAGAGTACTGTCTTGTCAAGCTATTCGTCGGATAATGCGCATCAGAATCAGGTTGGTCAAATGAAGGGTCCGGAAGACTCTTACTGGCAGAGAAACTATCCTCAGTCGTTTCAAACTGATCAATGCAATGATCCATATTATCGGGACGTGAATCCTAACGTGAATCGTTATCAGAACAATTATTTTCCGTCACAAAATTATCAAAATCAGTCTTACGATTATAGTAACAATCATAATTCGGATATTAACGCACGTTCGGAAGATTCGAAGTCTCAGCAATCTACGGTTCATGTTCAGAACTCGGGACAACCTGAGAAAAATAGTAAAGAAATGACAGCGAGTGTTGGTGTTCAAAGTCAACCGATACATCAGAGTAATCTGTCTACTAGTTCGGGATATAGTTCTGAATCAAATTGTCAAACTCCGGGAGCCAGATCCACGCAAAATATCGGTTCGTTGCATAGTCCAAGATTGAATCAATCTGATCTGATAAAAGAGGATGAAAAAGACAAAGATGATTTATTGGATAAAGACAAAGAAGATAAATCGGACGACGAAATTTTAACAAAAGACGAAGAGAAGGATTGTAAGAGTTCTCCGGGAGGGAAAGAAGACCCTGGAATTCCATATGATTGGGTAAATATAACAAATAGATAAGTAAGCAACGTTGAGTCATAGATAATTAAATGGTATTTTTAATTGCAGGCAACAGAATTAATGAAGGGCTATGTACCAGGATTAATTGATGCATCTGCAAAAATGACGATTTTCTTTTGTATTCTGGAAGAAGCCATCAAGCTTGGGGATCGTGTTTTAGCATTTTCGCAGTCGTTGTTTACACTAAATCTGATTGAAGATTTTTTAGCTAGAAACAGTTTGAAGCATCCGGATGGACAAACGGATGCTTGGATAAAAAATGTAAACTATTATAGACTGGACGGTAGTACTAGCGCTTTAGAAAGAGAAAAGCTTATCAATGAATTTAACAATAATCCAAAGATTCATCTTTTTCTGGTTTCAACGCGTGCCGGTTCACTCGGCATTAATCTTGTTGGCGCTAATCGTGCTATCGTGTTCGATGCTTCCTGGAATCCTTGTCACGATACACAGGCCGTTTGTAGAGTGTACAGATACGGACAACAGAAACCTTGTTTCGTTTACCGTTTGGTTACCGATAATTGTTTAGAAAGAAAAATATATGATAGACAAATTAGTAAGCAAGGGATGGCTGATCGTGTTGTTGATCAGTGCAATCCAGATGCTCATCTCTCGTTGAAAGAGGCAACTACGTTATCTTGGGATTGGGAAGAGGATAGCCAAGTACAAGATTTCTCCCAAACGAAAGATAGTTATACCGACGAAGTCATGCACCGTGTGTTAGAACGACATTCTTCGTTACTTACCAAGCAGCCATTTCATCACGAAAGTCTTCTTGTTGATAGAAAGGATAAAAAGCTTAGTCAAGCTGAAAAGCGCTTGGCTCGACGTGGTTATGAACTTGAGAAAATGGCTGCTAATTGTTCTAGGCCTAGTTATAATTATGTACCCGGCAATACTGCAACACGGGGTATGATTCATTTTAAAACTCAATTTATTCAAGGGGCTAGGCAGTCAAATTGTTCATGTTGCGAATTAGTTCCAACGAGATGAAAGCAAAAAGATTTTCTTTTATTCAGTAATTATTGCTGTCACAGAATAAGTGACTTTTTTTGAACAGGATGGATAATTGATCTTTTGACTGTCCAGTCTAGTAGAATGGAAATAATAATTATGTTTTAGTCAATCACAGTAATTTTTCATACGTTCTTGTGTAATTGTAGCAGGTGGACTACAAATTAGAGCAATTCGAGGCGGGGATAGTGGTACAACTTCTAAACCCGTAGCTTCGGTTAGACCAATGCAACAACGTGGAGCTGAAGGTTTAGGTTCACGTGGTGTAACAGGTAGTCGGTGGATACCTGCAGAAGTATGGCAAAGGCAAGGAATGAGTGCACAAGAAATGACATTACCTTTAGACGTCGTTATTCCTACGAATTCACCCGACAAAGGAAGTATCGTATTGAAAGCTGGCCAGCGAGTAATGGTACTGAAAAGTCCAAAGGGTATTTATATGCAATTAGAATCTGGTAAAATTATTGCTATTCGAACGGCTCTCAAATTAAATCAGCAAAAACGGGAGGAAGAGCCGAAAAAAGGTATGTTACCAGCGAAATAATTTTATTAAAATTTTAATTCTTTAGTTACGTATCTGTATTTTTATTTAAAATTCCATATAAATAAATATTTATAGGTGTGTCATCGATGGTGCAGAGAAATTCCAAACCCGAAGTTGGATTTCCATTAAGAAATAATTCAGCCATTTCTATAATACCGAAATCATCTTCGAGTAACCCAGCAAGTGCTCGTTCAACCAATAAACCAGGTGGTGGCCCTAATTACAGACCATTTGCTGACAAAGAAGTTTCAAGAAGACCAAAACCTGTAGCTACCGCGACTGCCAAACCTTATTTGAGTCAAGTTAATTTGACGAATCAGGTTTCATTGTCAAGGTTACCAAAAGTAAAACAGGAACCTGTAGATCATTCAACACTCGGAGAAAATTCGAATTCTTCGGATGGTCAAGTTCGAACAGAACAAAGGGTAGAAGAAGTCAGATTAGAGGACGTGGTCGCGGAAGTTAGTTCCAATACTGATTATAGTCCTTCCAATCATAACCGTATAAATAATTCAGACACCGACACCTCTTTGCAAAAGTCATCTGAAGAAAATAGTCAAGTATATACTTCGGATTCTGTAACCGCACAAGGAGTTCAAACGCAACACGAACAAACCGAAACGGAATTAACATCGAAGATCGACAAACAATGTTCTCCTTCGATTGAAAAGGAAGTCACAAAAACAACTGATACACTAACGACTTACGGACATGCTTTTCAAACTCAATCGGATAAGAGAGATACGCCTAATGACGAAATTATAATTGAAGATCCACCACAAGTACAGTCTCAGATACAATCGCAATTATCATCACAGGTACCACCGCAAGGACCACCACAAGCACCATCGCAAGTACCATCACAAGTGCTATCACAAGCATCAACACAAGTACCATCGCAAGTATCACAGCAAGTACCTCCACAGATATCGTCGCAAGTACAGCCACAAATGTCAACACAGATACCGTCTCAGTTATCGTCGCAAGGACCACCACAAATCTCTCCACAAGTCTTAACGCAATCAACACCATCTACTCCATTACCATCCCTGTTATCGCAACAATCTTCGCCGTCAACTATGCAAGTGCCACCAACGCCTACGTTACGAGGCACGGAAGTTTCTAAAGGTATAACAGATTCAACTGCTGGTTCTTCCGCCCCATCTGTATGTACTGGAACCAACACTATCACATCTCCAAAAACGATAGAACCAAGTATGCGTGAAACTTCGATGCAAAGTGAACCTCCGAACATGCCGCAAGGCTACCCTTATGCGCAATATCCTCGGTATTATGATTATAGTGATCCCCGATCACGATCGTTGTCTACTCCTTACGGAACATACTTCCCCGGTGTTCCACCTCATGCAACAAACTCAAGACTACCAATGGACACTGCTAAACCACAGTCAGACTTAGGAAAGCCTATAGAAGAAAGGACAATGATGAATGTGCCTCCTGCATATTCACAAGTACCTAATACTACTGCCAAAACATTAGCGAACACAACAGAAACGAAAAGCACGGAGACGATGGTAACCACAACAGTTGCAAGTGCTTCTAGTAGGGATGACACGCATATACCCACTGCGTTTAGTCATCCGACGAGTAGTCGTTACCCTGGACCATATCCTCCAGGACCGTATGATCCATATTCACAACATTATCCTCCTACACCTGGATCTTCAGCAGCTTATCCACCGGGTGGTAAGTTCAAATTTTCTTATATGATATTGTTTATTAATACACCGAGAATGATCATGCACCTACTTTAAATACATAGACATTTACAAATTATTTATTTTAAAAAATATGTTGAAATTAAGTTTGTGATGCAGGTGCTCCTGGATACCCAACATACGGCGGGCCAAGTTATAACACGGAATATGCTCGCATGTACACGGCATTTCATGGTCCCCCTCCGCCAACAGATCCGTATATACATAGAGGTTATGCACCTCCTTCTTCGCACCCACCTAATTATTATCCTCCATTCCCACATCCACCACCACCTTATCCGAATTATTCATTTTTATCGCCATATCCAAATCCTAATATGCCCAGCGAGCCACAACCACCTGCTCAGTAGTAAAATTTAAGTCGCATTACCATACTTGATTAGTTTAACAGTAATTTCATAAAACGTCGCATATTGCGAAAGTTTGAAGGCTGTCGCGATTCAGAAGCTTAATAGACTGAAGCTGTAAAACGCATTGATGTAAATATTTAGTCACAAGTATTATATTAAGATAATCAATTTTCGCAGGTACTTTGATCGCAAAGTACCGAGTTTATGTCGAAGGAGAGGAGATAATCTCACTTAACTTTGAACTGTGCAATTTGTTGAAATGTTCAAAATATTTAGCCCTGACTGTCATACCGTTTTACGATGCGTCTATTCGACTAAAAAATATATCAATGTTTATAAGTGTACAGATAATTTCTCAGTTTAATATTCCATTTTTCTGTTCTAAAAGTAGTAAATATTATTATACTTCATTTCGATTTTATAAATTTACAATGTACATTTGATACGTATTTAATTAATTATGTTATTTGAAAATATTAATATATATATGTATACACATACATATAAAGTATTTATTATTTCGAATCTTTTTTCTTTAACTGCAATCAATTAAAAATTGATTCATGAGTATAAACTAGGAGTATAAAATGAGAAATAAATTTGTACCTTTTACACAAGTAACTTAAAGAAGAAAGGAATGCTGTATTCTATTCACTTAGCTTTATGTATAAACGCTATCGAATGCTACATTGATCAGATTTTTATATTCCGGAAGAAAAAAAGGTGGATATCATTTCGATTAAGCGCAATACTCAGAAGAATATAATATAAGAGAAGGGTAATGGTATTGTTTATAAAATTTTATATATCAGCATTCCATCTTCAATTTCATATACATTTGAAATAGCAATATACATATATTTATATATATATATATCATTTTAAAACCTATTTTTGTTTCTATGTTAATGTAAGAAGAGTGATGGAGATTTTACAAGAAAATAATATTATTTAAAGTATTTAAGAAATCATTAATATTTTGGATGTGAAATGTTCAAAGTAATTTAATACTTTTAATATTTTTATTATGGTACTATATACTTTCTATAGCATTTTTTATTTACATGTTATCATGTATGAGTTCGTCACTCTTCCATAAAAATAAATTGTATACATCGCATCGTTATTTCAGTCTCCATAAACTCAATCAATTAATCTTCGAACAGTAAAATTAGGCTTCATTTATATAATATGCTCTGAATCTATGTAACACTTCTGACTTTTTACATACATTATACGTACAGTATTCACTTGAAACATTTAGCAGCCAGTATACAGTTTACAGCATCCTTAGCAAGTTGTATATGACTACGTATTATTATTAAACGTTACAATTTCTGAAATAGATAATCTCATCGTAGAGTGTAGGATTGTTGTTAACTAGGATGTCTTAACAGTTTATGACTGTCTTGGAATATGAATAAAAGAACGACAGGGAGAACCATGATCTTCAAAAGCGACTTCTCAAACTCGGAACTGTGATATTTTATCATAATCTCGTGTAACATTTTTGCTTGTATATTTTTATTTAGGCTCAAAGTTTTACTCTTTGATCCTATATAAAACTGATAGAAGTAAGATGTGACAATTGAGATTGTTAGAGTGTGCTGGATTGGAATTGTGCATTTATGTTAACATAAGTTAATTGGGAGTATGCACACGAGATCTTGAATCAATTTTCCAAGTGGGACATAGAGCCGCATGTGTGTTTATCATGGTGCTCCCTTTAAATATTATAGGTGAATTATTGTAGAGAATAAGCACTCATGCTGGATACTATTAGTATGTGTTTCTCAGTGAATCTGTCACGTGTTTGCTACTTGCGAGAAACACGAGCATCTTACATGTTGGTACGTGTTATGGTTGCACGTTTTCTAGGTTCTAAGTGTACAGGTATTACGTGACGCGACATTATCGTAAGATGTAATTTTGCAAACAGGCGACAGAATCTATTGGCAAAATACATACGAGATTATATTTACGAAAGATAAAACAGTTATTTTGTCTCTGTTATAGCTTTTTTGCCATTTACATACTTGTAAATACCCATTATTTACATTTCATACTTTATTTATTATTATACATTATCCATTACTATCGCTTTTTTGATGTCAGAGTATTGCTCTTATGTAAAATAAATTGTTTACACGGATCAAGATTGTTTTTGATTGTAGTATTGTTATGCAGAGAAATTGAAGCATATATATGTATATATACATGATTGTTTGTATAACAACGTTTACCCTTACATCTGACCAACCATCTAACTTGGAAATAACATATGGTGCATGTAGATGCGTAGAATAAAAACCTATTATTTACATGTCAAAATGATAATGTAATTAAGAAACGAGTCTACCTATAAAAATTTCAACATCCTTGTGGTAGCGCAAAGAAAAAAAACATTCTTGATTATACTTTCTTCTCTAAGCATATTATGTGATTTAATATCACACGAAGCTGGGTTTATTGAAAAGTTATAATTAATATAAATTCTTAGGAGAAAATTTCTCGTATTTTTTTCTATATATAATGTTTTCATAATTGTAATTTTTCCATAAACCGTGCTATGGTGTACAAAGGAAATAAAATGATTTGAAATTAAGAGAAATAGTTTTTTTTATAACAAAGAAGTTAGTTTAGTAATATTTCACTTATTTAATAAACAAAAAAAAGAATAAACTTATATGTGCGTATGTGCGACACATTGTGTACTTTTATTTTTTCATTACATATTTTTTTAGTTGTATCCATACAATGTTATTTGTTTTGAAATATATTCTTTATGAAAAAATATAAAAATATCGTTATAGATAATAAAAGTTTTTTATTTATAATATCGCTGTTTTTATATTATAGTAGTTCAAAACAATGTCACGAAGTATGTATAAATATATATTTCATATTTTTTAAATTTTTCTGATACATAGTGCTATGATATTATTTTAAATTTCATCCACGATGCCGCCAACAGTAGCGTATTATGAGAAATCAGAACCTGTAGTTCGAAGCAAGAAATACCGATAATTCGTTCTTGAACGAGAAAGCAAAAATCGCCCCGAATGCAGTACATTTTGCGTAACTTGTACTTTCTTTGTAGAACATCTACACCAAGTGCATGCAACAATATTTTACTTAATAAACAATCTTTTCGGGGATTCTCTGTCACCGCTAGGTTAACTGATTTTAGTAAGTGGGGTACGAACAAGAAAAATCGAAAAGTGAAAATACAAATTTTCCCGGATATGTCTGATCCAAAGATTGAAGAGATCTTGTCTCCTCTTCGAGACAGTGTTAAAGCACAAGTAGGTACCATATGGTTGTTAGTTATTTGTTATTAAATATAGTTAATATGCATAACATATTGGAACATGTTTCTGTAATAACAATTGATTTCTGTTGTCACAGATGTGGATGTTAAATTATGAAATTTAATTTTTTAATACTTTTGTAGTGTGACAGTTTTCTTCTGTTTAACATTCATATAACTGTGTGGTATTGTTAATATGGAATATATTTTATATTTGTAGGGTGACTATGTACGGAAGCTCAAATCAGATGGAGCTCCAGAATTGGATATTAAGAAAGCAGTTGCAGAGCTTAAACTTCGTAAGAAGTTGTTGGAAGACAAGGAGTTATCTCTTTCAGAAACAACATTATTTGATAAAGCAAGAATGGAAGATCTCTTAAAGCGTAGATTTTTCTATGATCAATCTTTTGCAATTTATGGTGGAATTACTGGTCAATTTGACTTTGGCCCAATGGGCTGTGCATTAAAAACGAATTTATTAAACGTTTGGAGAAATTTCTTTGTATTGGAAGAACAAATGTTAGAAGTTGATTGTTCTATGTTAACGCCAGAACCTGTACTTAAAGCATCTGGACATGTTGAAAGATTTGCAGATTTAATGGTTAAAGATACAAAAACTGGAGAATGTTTTAGATTAGATCATTTAATTAAATCACATTTAGAAAAAGTTATTAGCGATAAAAAAACTGATGAAAACACACGTGCAGAATGTAGAGATATTATTATTAAGTTAGATGGTATGACTAAAGATGAAATGGCTGCAATTATATCTAAATTTAAAATAAAATCTCCACTTTCTGGAAATGAACTAACAGAGCCAATAGAGTTTAACTTGATGTTTGCAACTCAAATTGGGCCCTCTGGTCTTGTAAAAGGATTTTTAAGGCCAGAAACTGCTCAAGGAATTTTTGTCAATTTTAAGAGATTACTTGCATTTAATCAAGAAAAGTTGCCATTTGCCGCAGCACAGATTGGAAATGCATTTCGTAATGAAATATCTCCAAGATCTGGTCTAATAAGAGTGAGAGAATTCACAATGGCAGAGATAGAACACTTTTGTGATCCTAGTGACAAAAGTCATCCCAAATTTGAAACAGTTCGAGATTTAAGCGTGCTTTTGTATTCTGCTTGCAATCAAATGGATGGAAAAAGTGCACAACATATAACTTTAGGTGATGCAGTCTTAACAAAACTTATAGCTAATGAAACTTTAGGATACTTTATGGGTAGGATTTATCAGTTCCTAGTTAAAGTTGGAATTGATAAAAAGAAATTACGTTTCCGTCAACATATGGGCAATGAAATGGCTCATTATGCATGTGACTGTTGGGATGCAGAGTGCTTAACTTCTTATGGCTGGATCGAGTGCGTTGGTTGTGCAGACCGCTCCGCCTATGATCTTACTCAGCATACAAAAGCAACTGGTGTAAAATTAGTAGCAGAGAAAAAATTATCAGCACCAAAAAATGTCGATGTATGTGAAATAGTACCAAATAAAGTTCTGATTGGAAAAACGTTCAAAAAAGATAGTAAATTAGTTCAAGATGCATTATCAGAATTAAACGAAAATAGTATTAATATTATGGAAACTGAACTTAACGAAAATGGAGAATATAATTTAAAACTTTCCAATGATACAGAAGTAAAAATTACAAAAGATATGATACAAGTAAAACGATATCAAAAAACTGTACATGTAGAAGAAATCATTCCATCTGTAATTGAACCATCTTTTGGTATTGGTCGAATTATGTATGCTATTTTCGAGCATAACTTTAGAACGAGGGAAGGAGATGAAAAACGAACTTATCTTAGTTTACCACCAGTTGTGGCTCCTCTGAAGTGTTCAGTGTTACCACTTAGTAGTAATGAGGAATTTATGCCATATGTAAAACAATTATGTAAGTATATTGTTTTCGATAAACATGTATGGGGGATACAACATTTTCTAAACATCTATTTAAATGTTACAGCTCAGAATCTCACGAAAGTAGATATTTCGCATAAGGTAGATGATTCTTCTGGTAGCATTGGACGCAGATACGCCCGAACGGATGAAATTGCAATACCATTTGGTATAACTATAGATTTTGATACACTGAAAATGCCTCATAGTGCTACACTTCGTGAACGTGACAGTATGGGCCAAGTCAGAATAAATGTGAGTAAATATCACAGAACCATAAATGTAGAAACGAAAATTAAATAATATTAAACTATTGTTTTAATTACAGTTGGACGAACTTCCAAATGTAGTAAGAGACTTGGCTAACGGAAAAATTACATGGACAGAAGTTGAGGCAAAGTATCCTAAGTTTGAACAACAAGAATCAACAGAATCATAGTAATATATTTAATGAATTCATAGAGTAATTTATTTATAATATAAAAATGTGAATGAATTGCTATAATAGCAATGTTTACTTTGCATTTATATTATATAAATTTTTTAAGCATTTACTTTTTTAATATTTGTTAAAAGTAATGTTCAAACAAATAAAATCGTCGTCTTTACACTTGCTTCGCAATACAGGCTTTTTCATTACATGCAGTAAAAATCTATTATAAATTTAACGCCCATCTTTTCAAAATCGTGTTTAAAACACACCATTAAACATTTTATACTTTTTATCCATTGTTCTTTATCTACATCGTCATGTAGAACCTCCTGAAGTTGCATATTGACAGAATGAACTTCTGAAATGGAGGTAATAATTAATAACTGTCAGTATGTATTATAATACATATAAGTACAAGATAACTACTGCAGCAGCATGATCGTATCTGCAAGCACATGCTACAAAGTGTTTTTAACTTCCGAATTTCACCGATAAATTCAAAAACTCGAAGTGACGGCAAATTGACGAACAGGTTCTTCAATTGATTATCCAAATTTTCCCGGTTATGCCATAATTGAAGACACAAGTATACTGAACAGATTATGCAGATGTTTATATGTGTAGTATAATTTTTCGAAAGAGAAATATCTATCTCGTCGGTGATATAGGGAATGACATAAGAATAACGGTTTTCCGAAGATTTCGAAAAATAATCAATCGTCAATAAGGTAGAAAGTGACATAAAAATAGTACAAAACCTTTTTCGCGTCACCAAAAATCGTTTTCACAGATGTTTCTTTTCTTAAAAAGGAATTTATTTATAAAATTTTACCTGATTTAGAGCAAGACAGTTTTCCAAAGAACAGCGAAGATTTCTATGTCGACCATCGATATTAATCGAAATTTTGTTAACCGTTACATAAACTTAGTACCGCAAGCGCTCGATAGACGGCAGTTCAGTTGCATTTCAAAAATTGGTGGTAATGGTGCGAACGGTTCGCGGTGTAAATTAACAAATAAAAGTTTATTAAAAGCAATTATTTTGATTACCTAAACTGTCCGAGTGCCACGAATAAAGTGATTTAAATGTGCAGTTCAAATACCACGGCTGTTGAAATTTGAAATCAATGCTCGTCGATAGCGCAAAGGTATGTATCTGAGTGCTTTTCGTATAGAACCATTTGTGAATATCGTAACACGGTATTCCAACTGAAAAATGTTAATAATTAATACTTGCTATGCATAAATTGAAATATGTCGATAAAAACGATAAAATTCGTTCATACTAATGGCATATTGTACTTTCAATGCGGGCGCCCATAAGTGAGCTTCCTTCCAACCGACATCTGGTATTACATTTTTCGTAATCTTCGTGCCGCCATTACGTTTCTGTATAATGTCTTCCTCGGTACATAACAATTGTAGCCAAAACCAATTTTGACCGAGTTTTCTTCACAATTAATATGAATTAATCTTATTAAATATTTATACGAGCAAATTTCAGGAAACGAATTACGATTGAAAAGAATAAAAAAAGATTCGGTAATCGACACGTACTTGGCTAGAAGGATAAGTAGATCTCCGCTAGGTGTAGCTATATACGCATAATTTACGGATAATGTCGTGAGAAATTTCAAAGTACCGATCGCACGAAACCAGTCGTATTTATCGATCTTTTTATGTGTACGAGATCTTGATTCGTCGCGATCGCTAATATTTACCATTTTCTCAAAAGTACGCCAACAATAGACGCATCTCATTGTTTTACGAGAATGGTACAGTGCCGACAGGAGTCGAATACCTTCGTCTGGCGTTAATGACAAGCCCTCAAGACAAATAGACTCTAGACGAGGCTGTGTGCTATAATGTATGGATAATACATGCTGTATGCCATAATATATATGTATATAAGTCTTATTATTGAATACGTATACTCTGTCATACTCTTATCTACATATGCTTCAACAAATGCACAATTTAGAATTTGCTTAACTTTAAATTTATGTTATTTCTTTCAGTTTATATATCTTAATTCACAAGTTTATGATTAGAATGTCACTAACAAAAATATTTTATGTGTGCATAAAAAAATATACTTACCATAGGAATCGTACTAAATTATTTATCAGATTCTTTCGACCAATTCCGTCGTAGGTTTTGATACGTACTAGCTGTTCCCAGATGGCGATACCTTTCTTGTTTCTTTGCCTATGTATGAGTCTACAAGATAACCTTGTAATAAATTTTCTATTTTGATCTGTTACATTCAATTTGTACTACTTATTTCGATAACCTACTTGGACAAAGTAATGCGGAAAGCTTGATTCAGTTCTTTCTGGTAAAGTGGCGAATGTTTCGTCGCGGTCGAGTACAAGTGCCAGTAGAAACGAGCCTGAGCATAATAACTTTTTAATTACCAGCCACCGCGCGTTCCCGTAGACCGACATCTGTAATTGAGTTCTAGCCGTTCGGGTTAATTGAGTTCTCGGCTTTTAAATTCAGCCGGCTTTCCTCTGGTGATATACGTACCTCCCTCGAGGGCAAAGGCAAATTTGACGCTGCCCTTCGAAACGCTGCCCTCTCGCAGTGTAGCATCATTTCCCAGTATTTGCGAGATTCGTCCACGTATTGTGTTCTGTACACCGCCGCTTTTTTAATTCTTTGCTGTCTATTATGGCTTCTTAAGTTTCGAATATTACCTGGGGAGTTGATTGAGCAACTCATCGACTAGAGATTCCGATTCTTTCATTTTGAAGCATTCTGAATAGTGTTCGTCAGCGCAGGTGTATAAGGACTCCCTTATTCAAATATTATAATTGTAATTGTAATTAAGTACCGATGAGATTATGGTTACATAGTTGAAGTTTGTTTCAAAGTTATTTATGTTGATAATGATCATATTTGATTTTGGTGCTTTGGAAATTGCTTACATTTTAATATTTTAATAATTGTAGAGCAATGGATTTGGAAATATTTTGGGAATTTGGGAATTTGGAAAATTTGGGGGATTTCGGAAATTTGGAGAATTTAGGAATTTTGGGAATTTGAGGAATTTTGGGAAATTTGTAAACTTGGAAATTTAGGGGATTTGGGGAATTTTTGAAATTTTGAGAACTTAGGAAATTTGGGGAATTTGAGAAATTTTTGAAATTTGGGGAATTTGGGGAATTTTTGAAATTTTTGAAATTTTGAGAATTTGGGAAATTTGGGGAATTTGAGGAATTTGAGAACTTTGGGAATCTTTGGAATTTGAGAAATTTGGGGAATTTGGGAAATTTGGGGAATTTGGGGAATTTGGAAATTTCGGAATTTGAGAATTTGGAAATTCAGAAATTTACAAAATTTTGAAGAGTTCAAAAATTCAGAAAATTGTTAAAACTTAATATTCACTATTACTTCCTATTAATTATCAAGTTACCTCGAACTTTCATCGGTGGCGCACGAATCGGTGGTTTCGTCCGATTCATTGTAATTTACTGAATGATGTTCGCAAACAGAAGTATGACATTCTCTACGAAAAAATGATGTACACCGAATATAAAACCACTCCATTTGTTATTTGTATTTTACTATCAAGCATGATAATGTTACCGATAATGTTCTTGTTCCTCTTTGTACAATGAATCCCTCGAACAAACCTTGCTTTTTTCGCTGGAACTAAGATTAAAATTACTTACAAATATTTCTTTGTTGCTTTTATTTTTATTTTCTTATTGAATAAAAATTTTACCTGCTGCACAGATTCTTCAATTCCTTACTTGATGTGTCTGATGTAGTACATATATCTGAATCTTTCAAAGAAACAGTAATGTTACTTTCCCTGGTTAAAAAAAGAAAGAAATAACTAGAGAATATAGTTTATTACTGTACAAAGTTAGTATAAAAATTGTTCAAATGAATCAAATCACATACACAATTAAAAATAAATTAATTTAACTTTCAATTACGTTCATCAGTCAATAGCCATTTTTTAAAGGTTTTTCATAAAAGTAAATTACAGCTTTTTGTTACAAAGGTTTAAAAATTTACCTCCAGCGTGATTTTTGCAATTTCACTATGTAGTAATCCGAGTTCGGTATTTGATCGCATTGCAACGCGCAGTTGCCACAGTCATGTATATTTATGGCCATTATATTTCGTTGAAAAAATAAATAAATAAAAAATCGAGGACCATAAGAGGTTATACCGTTATGTTCACATTATGAATCGTGTATAGTGATTCACGAATGTTTTATTGCTTTCGAATGTTCGCAACAAGGTTCGTCGAGTAACTTTCCTTTTAAACGCCATCATTTTTATCGCTTTTTCCTCTTCGCTACCACTTGATCCACTCACGGAGCGTTTTAGAAAAATTTTAATAGGCTACTGAAGAAACGCTTGTTCGGTACACGTGTTCTTTTATCAGAAATCGTGGAATGTGCATTAAAAGGGGACCAGTAACGAATCGGTTCGTTATTGATTGAACCTCTTCTGAACTGATTGCTTTCCGGTCACAAGAGAACAATTTCCCTGAAAGTTTCTCGACTGAATTTGTGGATTTGTACAGTTGAAAATTTGGGAGTTTGACAATTCGTAAATGGGAAGACAACTTCGAAAATTTGTGAAGGCAAAATTTAGAACTTGAGGATCGAATAAAATTTCGGGATTTTTAGTCCTAAAGTGACCAACCATTTGGAACTCATTAAGTTTCAAACTCAGAATTTGGAAGTTAATTTAAATATTCATTTGGTGACTATCGGGAAAGTGGAAGAATTATAAGAACTAGACACGAAGTAGGAGTTTCTGGGTGCGGTTCCAATTATCCACAGTGGCTTTCAGAAAAGAAAAAGGACCACAGGCCCTAGGCCGCAAAAAGGGTGGGGTCCTTTACCATTCCCTTTTCTTCCTGTTTCTTCGTTCAACCCTACCGGAGAACGTGTCGAATCGATTCTCCTCGACTCGTTTGCGAGCCGTCCGAGTGACACACCATACGTGGCAACCGTACATTATTCCTTTTTCTTCCCAAGAAAAATATTTCGCATACTTTCGCATTGTGCCATTCATACGGGATATTTTAATTTTACGCCAAACCGAAGGAACAAGTTTCGCTAGTAACAGGTGGTTGCATACGAAGCTTCATTTACCGGAACTTATTCGTTTAATTTATTCACTTTGTATTATGAATATTAATTAAGAGTTTATGCAGTGTTTTTAAGCCATAAACTTCAAATTCATGTTTAAGTACTCATTTTGTGCTAATTGTGTCATAGGTTTCGAAATTCACTTTGCTAAAATTAAGAAAATTTTATGTTGGAAGACTTAGTGAAGCATGTACGAGGATATTTTTGTCAAACTTTAAGCTTTAAATTGAAGTTAGTTTGATATACTTTTATTTCATCAAATTTTGTTACAATTTTTAAGGACACTTGCTGATAGATTTCTAAGTTGAACCATTACTTGCTTCAATGTAGAATCAGCCATTTTCTGTTGAAGATGTAGAAACATTTAAACAATCGTTTTTATAAAACATCAAGCTTTAAATTGATGTAGCATAAGTGTTATTTTGAAATACTTTTATGTCATCTAATTTTATTACAATTTTTATGGAGCATTAAAAGTATAAAAACATTTAAACAGTCGGTTTTAAAAGTTACACTTTATATAACGTAAGTGTAATTTCACAGCACTTCTGCATTTTTATAGAGATTTTTGTAAACAGTTGTTAATAGGCAATGAATTGTGTAGTGATTGTATTAAAAAAAAACAGTCATTTTCTAAATCGCTGTAACCCAAGCGCTCTTTTGCGATACATTTATGTCACCAAACATCGTCAGACCTCTCATGTTTCGAAATGGGCTATTTGATACGTAACGACCCAACAATTCCGTCGTCGCTCGATTCTAGGTTAAAGCAACACCATTTTATTTTTCGTCCCCAGCATTTCACGTTTCTGTCTCGCTGGATCCTGTAGAGTCTAGTGTGGTCCACGGGGGAATTGTTTCGTTTCTTTCCTTTATTTTTTGAGAACCGTCTATTTCTTGCACGAGACCGAGCGTAACCCGTTGATGTAACGTTGCATCCTGTTCCTGGTCGAAATATAAGCTTTTTCCCGCGTCGACGATCCCGAAAATAGTCGAGCAAACTGTCTCTATTTACGTCCGCGGCAGGTCTACGAATGTCGTTATTGCTTTTACACGATTCGTTCCGTGTCCCCGAGATCCGTGGACGGTTCTCGTGAAAATGTTTACTGGAGCGTGGCTAAAGATTCAGACAATCGCTGCTTTGTAAACGAAAAGTCACCCGACGAGTGCACCCAGACACGTTCCAGTGAGTCCCGCTTTGGCGGAGTTGCAGGGTGCAGCTATCTGCGTAGGTGAGCAAGGGTTTCTCCGATGTTCCACGCGTGTTTCTCGTAAAAAGGATACAAAGCGGATTGTTGTCTTTCACGCCTTACACGAGATCTTGCAAATTGTAAATTATCGTGTACAAGTTGTTAGAAAAACGCGGTGGGAATTATGGCTTTTATTTGCTGTGTGAATTCAATCTATTCAATGAAGTTACAGGTTCAAGATATCACATATGTTATGCAATCACCCCTACATAGTATGTTGGAAAAGTAACGGGACTTTTTAAATTTAAGGAAAACTACTAGCGCTATGTATTAAAACAATGTTATCTGAAAACAGTATGTCTCCCCTGCAAAATAATAGAATATCCAAGAGTTAATTTCCTTATCACAGGAAAACATAAATGTTGGTTACGCTTTTCCCCAATCGAGTAAATTTTCGATGAAACTGGAAGTATAAGAAGCGAACGTTTAATTATTATCAGCACGCGAAGGGATACAAGGGGTACAACGTGTAAACAGTATTTTCTATCGAAGAAAAACGGCGTACGCCAGGGAAACTTCATTACAATCTAACAAGCCGATAATTTTATTTGTAAGAAAACGACTGTGTGATCCTGGAGTTACGGTCGAGCGTGTGTATGGTATTAGTTAGCGGTTACATTGCCACGCGATTGCGAGTAACACGCGACGAAATCAATGTTTAATCCTCGGGATATTAAAAAGAGAGAGAAAGAAAAAAATTGTCCGCGTTATCGGTCGAGTACACGGCAGTTGCAATTAAAAGTCGCTTCCTAAATGCAGCTTCCACGAGGTGCCTCCGTAACTCGCGTCTCTCCTTTTGGTAAGCCGTGTTGCTGGCACGATAGTAAAACGGTACGATAACGACCAAGTAAATTGTATCGCGAGCGTTTTACGCTTTCATTTGCATAAATATTCTTCGGTGTCTACGATCTTATATGACGTCCAGGATCGTGATGTCCGGTTACCGCGAGCTCAGCGTCCGTTTCCATGCAATTTATTCGGTACGCGAGACCTTTGCTCCTTCTTTTTCTTCCCCTCGGTGAAGTCCCCATATTGCGTCATCACGTTCGCGCCCCGAGACTTTGTGTAGGATTTTACGACTGGGCGAGGTGTTCTAAACTCGCTCTATCCGGTTTTAGCTCGCGCGAAAAACTCCTTAAACATCTCAGCTCATTAAGTGCATTCGCTTGTACAGGGTTATCAAATAAATTGCCGATAAGATGATAGAAGTAATTAATGACGGTCCAACTATTATAAATCGTAACGTTGATTTAATTCGTAGTATTTCCGTGAACATAGACTCCGCGGCTTTTCACACGATAACAGCCCACCACGCCATATTTACGTATCGCGTTCGACATTCCTACGATCGTTTTCTTCCGAAGTATTCGCGGCTATTAAACGCCCGATTTCTGTTCTGCTATATCGCAGCAATATTTCTAATTAATTGAAAGCTATGTTGATTCGACGAGATTCTAAGTTGTAATTAATACAACTGTGACAAGATTTACGTTAGGTGTCGGTTATTATGCAACAGAAGTATTAAGAATTCAGGGATATAGGGGTTGGAGGGATATGGTTAGTAATTCTGAAGATTTCAGGTATGTAGAGATCATGGGTATACATAGGGATCCAAGGTATGTGAAGGAGACAGTATTTTAGTGATGTAGGTATCCTAAGGATGTAGGTATCCTAGGATTGCAGGGATCCTAGCAATATAAGTATCTTATGAAGATTTCAGAAGTCTAGGGATACCACATATGTGAGGATTCCAAGGATATTGTAGAGATCATAGGTGCACCTGGATCCTAAATACAATGAGATCTCAAGGCTATGGGGATCCTAGGTATGTGGAGCTTCTGAGGATACAGAGATCCCAGGTACATGGAGATCCTAAGGATACAAAGATCATAAGTATTGCATATGGAGAACCTATGAATATAGAGATCCTAGAAATATAGACATCCCAGGGATATAAGGATCCTAGCTGCAAAGATCCCAGTGCTGTAAAGATCCTTGGACCATAAAAACCTTAAGACTACAAAGATTCTAGCAATATAAGGATCCTAGATCCATAGAAATCTCATAGATACACAAATTCTAGAGATGTACAGACACGTAGGGGTGTAAATAAGACCATCCAACACATACGTTACAGACTTGCCATTCCGTCCAGTCTTATCGAAATCAGTGAGGACTACATTTGAATAGCTCCATGTAAGTCACCGCGTGATCAGATTTCGATCGTGTCTCTAAACGAGCGCAACACATTCCTGAAATTTTATTGCATGGTAGGAAATGTTGTCGGCCGTCGCGCGACAGCTTTTCGACAGTCCACTTGGTTTTGTTACCGTGAAATCGCATGTTTCGTTTCGAACATCGGTCGTTCCGTCGACCTGTGGATTTATAGGCTTTAATTAAACGCTATTCATTAGGCTTGGTCGCGCGACTCGGTAGCCGAAATTGGCTCGAATGTTCACCAAAACCGTCGATTAAGTAGCCGTTACGTGTTTGTCGCCATTAGACCACACAAGTTGGCCAAACTTTCGTCGGATCGTCGACCATAATCTTATATAAATTTCTACGGACACGATTTTATCGAAGCCTTTCTGGTTTCTTGATGTAACGAGTGGCTTTACACACAGTCGACTCGAAAAGTTCGAATTTTATGTGCGACATTCGTTCTGACTCTCGGTCGGTGAAATTATTGGGTCATCAAGTGTCGTTTACAATTACGTGCACTGAAACTGGTCTCGTTTTCCAGATCACTATTTTCCCTGGCGTACATGTTCGATAACAAATCAGTCGATACACAGATACACAATGGTACCACGTATTTAATAACAATTTAATCAACCAATTGTCTAAATAGAGTGTTACGACTATAGAAATAATGACGCAATTCCACAATGTTATGAATCTAATTTGAGGACCAGACTACAGTCTACAAATGTTTTGATCCTAAAACTTTTTGAAAAGACTGTGTACAGAATGCCGATAGTTAGTCGAGGGAAATCACGTGCTCATTATTCAATTTTACCCGGACGATTTTTTCTTAAGCCACGTTCTATCGATTCTCCATTCTTTCAGCCCCTTTTTATAAGTTGCCAAAAAGTGGTCTCGATGAAGCGGTCTGATTAGGCAGTTTGATTTATCTTGCTCGTTCACAAGCATAGTATACCAAGTGGATCTTAGCGTGCCTTTTCTCTCGCTCTCACGCGTGCAATCTCGTTAAAATTTATTCATGATTCGGTACCGTGGATGCATCCTTTGCTAAGGAGACCCCACCGGGGACTGGTCGAACTGGTCGCGGTCCAAATATTCGTTAATCGGCCTATTTTCCGCGTAACGCGATACGGGCCTTAATACCACTCTCGAACCGGTCGCGAGCTCTGATTTATTGATCGGCGGTATCGACTTTGTTGTGCCCCGGCTAATTCTTCGCGTTCACGTTCCGCGCATCGAACACGTACGCTCTCTCATTGTCCCGCCGACACGACAGCGTCACTATGAATCTTAAACACCTTAATGGTAAAATTAGGGTTATCAATAAGCTGCTCGATCGGGGAGAACGATCCCGCGTTAATGACGCGAAGACGAGGGTGGATCTCTGTCTCTCAGACCTCGCCTTTATTAAATAAGTAATTTTCGCATGGCGCACACTGTCTGCAGCTGTCTTTACAAAAATCAACTTGAATCTCAACGAATTTTCTTCGCCGAGAAAATTCTAATTATAATCTTCACAAGGTCGATAAATGGGTTTAACTCTATGACTTTAACGTTGTAGCAATAATTAGCTTGAGTGACCGTCTAGAAAATTATAGATTAAGGGGAGGCAAAATTTCTTATGATTCGTAGAGATAGGTATATAAGAAATAAACCTAGTGTTAATAAAATCATGAAAACGTATCGAGAAGAAACATTGAGTAAATAGAGGGGTTGTGGGGTCTGAATTAATCGCGGTGAGTCGGGAAATCCGTTGTCGGATTTTTATTCGGCGAAGCTGTTCTCTTCCAGACGGTTTCGTGTACTTCAGGAGTGATGCGCTGGCACCTTGTCAGACTTGTAGGCGTTTCGCCTGCCTCGCTTCATACCTTCAACTTGTACAATGGGGTACAACGACGTGGAGAAAGAGGAAGAGCATGCTCGCCCACCTCCGAAACTAATAAGTATTGTCCATCAGGCGCATTGTTTCGATGCCCACGTAGGCCAGCCAACACGTTCGAAACAAGTTACAGTTTAAAGTGGTCGGGTCGTTAGTTAGGCAGAGGGTGACCCCTCGGGTTCGTTAGACCGTGTGCTGCATTCACCATACGGACGGCTTTGTAAGGAGCATCGAGATTTCGGTGCTGACGGTGCTTTACGAATTTCAATTTCTTGTTTTTGCACAGTCGGCTGCAACGTGATCTTATGGATGACCTCTACTCAACAATTTTTAGGGTTCAAATTTAATTTTCTTCAAATTAATTTAAAGTTCTCCAAGTTCTACGTGTTCGGATTCTTAGAATTTTTGAATATCGAAATTTTGTAATTCTTAAGTTTCCTCATTTTCAAATTCAATTTCTAAATTTCCACAAATTAAACGTTCAAATTTCAGAATATTTGTAATACAAGATAATTGTTCAAACATTGACATAAGAGGGTTTTAAGTGGAAAATAGAAACGCAATTTATTAATTTAGTAATTTTAGTTGAGAAGAGAAATATAATTAACCCTTTCGTCTTCACATTGTAGTAATAATTAGTCATGTGTGTATGACAGACTGCCTGGAAAATTGTAGGTTAAGGGGTTAATTGAACGATTTCCTAGCTAACAATTAAAATACAGTTTCTCGTTCGAACTTGAAATTAAAAATTGAACGTTACGACTTCTATAATTAGCGATTAACTTTCTATCGCAGATAGAGCATTACTCGTTAATTAAGATTTACGATTATGTTTCATAGTTCCAAGCGAATACTCAGTAAACATTAATAAATACATCAGCCAACTAAAGATATAATCATTGAAATAATTACGAGTACGTCTTGTTCAGTTTCCCAGTAATTTCAGGTTAATTTACAATTGCAAAGGCTATAATTTTCGTCATTTACACCGTACATATTTCCTCGTCGTTTAATTTTACGATTCATAACGAGTCGTGAATCAGCAACAGTTTGACTACGCGCTATCGAGTCGGTATCCCAGAATGATTACGCGCTTTCTTCGGGTTGTCGTTAATTCCGTGAAGAATATTTTCCACAACCCTTTTTCTTCCATCTTCCTGGGGCAGATGTTTCTACGCGCACGAGGTATCCATAGTTAGTCATATTGTTAGCCGTGCCGTTTGCCCGTTTTCCGTTTGGATCCCCTATTTACATAACACTCGTAAGCGCCACGTTAAGACCCCCGTTTAGATTTAACTACCACTTCGGGAAATCATATTAACCAAATACTGCAGTCGTTATGCGTGGATCCCGATGCGCTGGAAATAAATTACCGAGGCACCCTCGGAACCTGACTGCGGTGAATGGGACGTGGGTAAGAGAGAAAACGGCTCTCCTGTATTCGTTGCTCGAAGACCCACCACGCTTCGGAATTCTTTACGATTTCTATTCAATCCCCTTTATCGTCTCTTAACTCGGGAATTCCATTCTCCTTTCATGCTCCTTGTTGGCCGGCCTTTCTTATCGATCCTGCTCGCCTTTCGTTCTGCTATTCGTTCTCGTTCGTGTTACGATTCACTATCGTGATTAATTTCGTTCGCGCAGAATCAATTCCTAATATTTATCTAAGGCAAACTAGATTAGATTATACATGCAATGTACGGATATTCGGGTACCTCTATTAACCCTCTGAAGACACGGGAGTGAAGAGAAGAAAGTCTAAAACGACACAAGAAATACAACTGTTCAGAGTGGATCTGTCTTTTACGGGGGTAATGAGTTTTTTATAAATATTTGTGTCATATGAAGAAGATAAGATAGCTATTTTATACATATTTTAATATAATTATATTGTATCCTTATATTATAGTATAAGGAAGTATATTTTATTTAAAGGAAAACGGTTGAAGGTTGCCTTTTCCTCACAAAATTAATTTTGCAACACAGTCGAATACAAACGGGTTAAACAAATATCAGATATTAACAACAGGGTTAAAACCTGTATTCTTCCCGTCGTTTTCCACAAAATATTTCCTGGTAATCACGCACGAAACGGTCCCAGTAGTTTAGTACATTAAAAGAGAAACATTAGGGGACTATTAAAGGTGTCCGCGGACATAAATATGCAAGGGTCATGGTTTAGCTTCCCGATGTCCGGCATTGTTTTTGCGATAAATTCAACCACCGTAGAGAGTTATCGTGTATAAATTAAGCTGGCTAAAAAAGAAGAGTTCGAGAAGGGGGATGAAGCGGCTTCCCTCTCGTTTCTTCGCGTATGAAATAAATTGGCCTTTATATTAGCACGAGCCGCGGTATAAATCCCGGTTCTCATTGTATCGGCCCCCGTGGGTGGACGACGCTGCACGTGGGCAAAATCCGCTTCCCTCCGCTTCGAAAGTGGCGCGTGATCGTGGGGGTGGAGCGATGGTTATGGTGGGGGTTTGTTTCGTCCCGAATGCTGGCGATGAATAAAAGTTCCTGATTAAAGTCTAAACGGTTATTCACGCGATCGTTCGCTTATCAGTTATTAACGAACAAGGAATTAATACCCTTCAAGATTTTGAGATTTTAGGTTATTAGAATTTTGTCATGTAGGCAATTTGCAACTTTGATAATAGGAACTTAGGAATTTGGTACCTAGACTTTGTGAACTTAAGAATTTTACCTAGAGACTTTGTGGAGTTAGGAATTTTGGTACCCAGAGACTTTGTGAATTTTGGAATTCTTGGACCTTGTGTTTGCGTTGTACGAAATTATGCGTAGAAAATTGGGATTTAAAGAGCTCTGTTGTAAAGTTTGATCAATGTATTGCGCTGGTGAGATTCGCACAAATCGTTGACACGCAGGCACCCGGGGCCTCACACGGTGTTGCTCGCTCGGGATGTGTGCGGTTACAGTAGGCGGTGGATGCGACTCGTCCACGCGTGTGCGTCGCGCGACACAACTCGAGGATGTCGATTTATTTCCAACGATGAATCGTGGGTTCCGGTGCCTACGAGCATGGCTAAAGAAGAAGGGTAACCTTGTTCATAGATAGAGCTGGTTCCGGGAATCTTGTTCCTGTTGTGTGGCTGCACAATGGGGCGGAATAGAGTTCCTGGAACATTAAGTTTCTTTGTCGTGTCAGCTCTCATGGGGCGGTACGATCGTTTCATATGTCTACACTTAATTTTAATTTTTAATTGCGAATGATAAACGTTGAATTATAGCCTTCTGCCTACGGTCGTATTATTAATTGTATCGGTTGACAATACTCTGATAGTCCAGATGGAGGATCAAATAGAATTACGCAATTTCAATGTTGGATGTTATTCTATTTTATTGTTTTATTCAATTGTTACATAATCTTACCATTGCACTATTTTTCTACAATTCTTTAATTTCATCGTTTCCTTTGTTTGTTATTTTATTATTTAATTGTTCTATTTCACCACGCTTTATATCGTCCTAATTTAATTAAGTTCCAGCTAGTAAGTGATACGGCTTGAAAACTTATTGCTAATTCAAAGCAATGCTATCTTCATAACCCTAATGCAGTCGACAATATTAATAGGCTATTAAGGTGTACATACGACTTGATTCAGGATAAAATCCCTAACATCGGTGATTTAAACCTTCGGAGGTGACGGTATCACCTAACTCGACTGATTGCAGGTTAAATACGCGCGTTGATACAACGATTTATGAAAATCTTACGTAACTGCTTTATAAATCGCGCTTATTATCCTCATTACTTAGGTATCGAACGTGCACACGGTTGTACTCTCGCCTTAGACAGATTGGTTTCTTTCGACTGTCGGTCATGGGGCAGCAGCCATAACAAAGCGAGAGAGAGAGTTTCTAATCCTTTCACGGGGTGATCGGCCCCGACTTAGCGGCACGCTTAGCACGACGTTTATCGCTCGTCCGGTTAATCCAACAGGCTTAACTTAACGAATCGACAAGATTTACGAAACGTATGTGGCTTCGCGAAGCTGATCATATTTCTTCGTTCATGTGACTCGCCGGCCCGTGTGGAAGGTAGCTCTTGTGTGCTTCTTGATAAATCGAGGCACGTGTAAGACGATAAATCTTTGTATGCCGTATTAGTGCCGCTACTCCGTATTTGTCTCCATTCCTTTAGTATATTAATAAGCGATAATATGTTAGACCAATGTAGAAAAAGCCCATCAGGTTTCGTAACGCCGCGCCCGATATGGTCACGGTTCGCTCGCGCTTAATTGTCTTACACCGATCGAGTTCGCGGTCACGTTTCGTCGTTTCGAACGATGAACGAGCGAGCGAGACAACGAAAGAGCATTCGCGACTAAGTAATTACGCATTTTCTCGTCACTCGCGGCCGTGTTGTGACTGTTTCTTCACCACCGACGATGTGAGCGATGACAAGGAGTCGCGGTCCCAGTGGGAGGTCTTAACAATGACCATCCGCCTCCGACTCGGATACGCCGCTACCTGGAGATCCCTGGCTCGTGGCTCGGTTACCGATGGCTTCTGATCGCTCTTGAGTCCTGAACAAATTAATCGAAAGTCTTACAATTTTATTTTCTTACAAATTTCAAGTTTAAATGATAAAGTCATGGTTAATGATTAGGCCATGTTTTTTGAGACACTTTACAGTGACACTTTGGAAAGCACGTGTGAAGAAAGGTTGTTTGAGCGTAGAGAGTTATGAATAGCTGTTAAGGTCCTCATGATCAACTCTATTGTCAAAGTTATATCATCGATATTTTACTGATTCTAATCGTGTAAAAACTTGCCCTTACTGAGTATTACTGTTCTAACGAGTGTTATTAAGTTCCGATAAGACTTAAATCCGAGTCATATCGAATGATAAAATTGATCGAATCGTCAACTCTAACCTGTTCGTTGCATCGAAACGAAATCCAAGTGAACTGCCGGTGAGTTGAGCGGCTCTCTTGCTGGCGCGTGAGAGAGACCTTACAGATCGTAGGTGGTCTTCTTCGTCGGATGCAACGATTTTAAATTAAAATTAAAGTCAAGCAATCTTATGGTTCTCGCTGGTCGACAACACCGCCACCCGCGTAACAATGTTAATGGCTCCGGTGCTGAAATTGCGGGGTCCTGTCGCTGCGAGCCGTCGAAACGCTTGTATATTTTCGTTGCGAGTAAACCATGACCCCCGAAAATTGGCCACATTTACGGCGTACGAACGGTGTCTTCTTCAAGGAATGTCGCCTCGTTCCAACTTGTTACTACCAACGTATAATTGCCAACGGTTTTCGTGCCACCTTACGTTATCTTACTTAATTTTTCACCTTTCCATTTAATGTACTTTGTAAATCCTCGCGCGGTGTCGAGTATTTCGTACGCAATTACGATGCATTATTTTATTGTACGCTTTCTACCATCGAACTTTATCGTTCGAGATATGTTTGTAGGAAATTGAAACTTCTAAAACACGGCGATTTTAATGACTTAAAATAGTTAGGTTGTAAACTTGTTAAAATTAATACGCCATGACGTGGATATAACGAATTAATTAAAAGAACGTGAAGTGTTAAAAACTCCAAGGGTGTAACGTATGTACAGGTTCGCCATTAAACGAGAACATTGTATTTGTCCATGGACAAGTTATGCTCCCGTTGGGAAAAAGATTTAATGACTTACGGCGATCGATAAATACAGGAAACACTAAATATCGGTATTTTTAATGCAAGCATATGTGCAATTGATACAGTAATATTTCCACTAAGCGTCAAATTTACATGGGTTGGTAATCGAGCAATAAAGTTATCGTGCTAGATGATCTCGAACGCTGAATATTCAAAGGTAACTTTAGACAGAGGCAGAAATATTGGCGGTATAGCGTGATTGTATAACGCGTGGCAATTTAGTGCGTGGCGATCTAGCGCATGTGTGATGGTACAACGTATGGTGTTATAACGTGTCGCGAGGTCTTTGGAATTTTGGTATTTGACACTTTCGAAAATTTGGGAATTTTTAAGATCGGTAAAGTGGGGAGTGGAGAGTTTGGAAATTTAGGGATTTGGGGATTTAGGGAGATGGGGATTTAAAGAGATGGGGATTTAGGGAGATGGGGGTTTAAGAAGATGGGGACTGGGAATTTGGAGATTTAGGGATTTGGCGATTGTGGATTTAGGCATTTGTGGTTTTGGAAAATTCTTTCTTTCAGGAATTTAGGAATCTGAAAAATTTTGGAGTTTTAAAACTTGAGAAAGTTAGGAATTTTGGAATTCGAAAATATAGAAATATAGAAATATGGTAATTTAGAAATTTTTAATTTTAGAAACTTACAAACTTGACATTTGAAAATTTTAGTAAATTCAGAAACTTGACAAACAAAAGAGAACTCGAAAATTGAATAAACTCGTAAACTTCAAAACTTGAAATCTCCAAAATACATAAAGAAACATTTTCTGTCCGCTTCAAAGTCGGCAAGTTCTTAGTAATTCCGTAATTTACGTAGTTAAAAAATTGTTCTCCTCAAGTATCCTACTGCGCGACGACATTGCCGAAAGTTTTTACGGCTTATCAAATAAACGAAAGGGTCGAAACAGAAAAAGAGAATGAGCCTCGTTGGCAACATCCACGAATATTAATTACTTCTTTCCCGTGATTATTTGTAAAATCACCGTCGAAAGTATTCGACTGACAAACGTTACGTCCTTAAGAGCTGTCGTTAAATTAAAGACGAGAAAGAAAGGCAAAAACGAAGCGAACAAGAGCAAGTTTTTGTTGTTCGAAGAAAATGTCGACGCGAGGAACGAGCTGGTCGAGAGCTAGTCGGAAACGGGAACGGCCGATAAATTATGCGAATATATAACGGTGACGATCAAATAATACGCGTCACATCGCAGATACCAGGATGACATTAATGAAATAATAACGAAGCGGTTTCGCTCGTTTTTCACGCAAGCCTCGCGCAGCGTGACCCGCGCCATGCCGCACGGACAATAACTTTCTTGCTAATTATGAAATAGTGATACGAGCTCCGTACGCATATAAACATCGTAACACTCTGAAAAACACGAAGCCAATTATCTGCCGCCCGGTGAGAACGAACGTACGCCCGCTCATAAAGTGACCCGTTGTACGAATAACCAACGAACAATGAACAAAAATCAACAATGGACCCGGAACAGGCCTCTAGCTAAAACAATGCGTCACACGATACACGCCTTAAATCTTTCGACGATTCTTCTTAGACCTCGTTTAACACGCGTTTTCTGTTACACTCGATTAGTTTTACAAATTAGACACTTTGCTGGAAGTAGTTTTATCATTAGTTTTTGATATGTGGATTAACTGGCGAGTAAGAGTAATTTTTATTTGAGAAGAAATTTAAAGAGTTAGTATATACGTTAAGTTTCAAATCTTCCAAATTTTAGATGTGGAAATTTGTGAATTTCTAAACTCAAGTTTAAAGTTAATAACAAATTGGATCTTCCAATTTTTAAAATTTAGGATTTCTAAATTCATAAATTCCTAAACTTTAAATTCCCAAATCCAAAAATTACTCAACTTTCTAAAAATCTTATAATTTCTCCAATTTCCAAATCTTCAAATTTCTATGTAATGAAATTGTCCATTCACCCCCAACCTTTAGCTTTTTAAAACCCCTAAAAGTGGGAGGTCTCCCCTTACCGCGTCAATTTGCGCGCATCGTTAAAAAATAAAACCCGAAACGTTTTGTGCAAAAGCAAACGATGCCTCTCTTAAAGGAAATTCTCGGATCAAGCAAGCTCGTGTGTAGAACCTTCCCTCCGCCAATTACACCGTGACTAATGCCTCGTGGCCGCGGGCATCTTTTCGAAATTCATCAAAATAAAATCAGTAGACCACCGACGAGGCGATTCGTTGCTCGCGAATCTTCGGTACCCTGCGTTCTAGACTGGCATTTTTACAGCATCGAGATCACCAAGAGGAAAAAATTGATGTGCACCTGTGCGTCCACCGAATTAGCATATCTTCGCATTAAGAAGTAAAACGAAGAATAAGAAGTCCACCGGAGTCCGTTGCAGCTCGCTTTCTTGACCTTATTTGACCATGCTTGATGATCCTGCGAAGAAGTACAAGAAAAAGTTTCGTTTCGACCAAGCGTTTCGTTCTCGTTCTGATCGTATTTTTACGTTCAATTCGTTTGCGAGTTCTTGTCGCGAGTTAATAAGATTTTGGTAGTCTAAGGATATATAATGTAGATTTCAAAGTTCACGAATGTAGGATAGTACTTGGAGATTTGTAAATATAGCAACATTTTGTGTTTGAAGAACACGAGAACCCAGAACTTTAACAACCAAGAAACTTGACAATTTTAGAAATTTGTGACTCTAAAAGTTTATGAACGAAGACTACGGGAATATATGAATATTGCAGCTACTCCAAAACATACACACAGTTTTTCTAAAATTCTCAAGGCTCCACTTTATGCGCCATGTTGGCGATAACAATTTCGGTGATTCTCTTTGATGCTCGGGAAAGGAAATCTTCCCAGGCACAGCTTGCACCCTGTGAAATCGAGTCGAGACCATCGACGTCCCTAACTGTTCCGAGTCTCTCCATATGCCTCGTAAAAAAATCGTACGATAAAGATCCAGGCGCTGTTTCGGCGAACAGCCGCGAATGTCGGATGGTTTTCGAAACCGGAGTGCTTCTACGGTGGTCATAACCACGGACGTAGTAAATTTCAATCTTCTTAACCCTCGCCTGCCACACTTGTGTACATGTTCACCATATATGGTATATGCACTGTTTCGAGCACTCATCTTTCGCTTGTGAGCGATTAAATTATCCTGCGATACTCATTGTCAGTTTTTATTAAGACTTGTAAATTTTATGACGCTTCATCGTGAAGTTTGCAGAAAGATACTGTTTATTGATGTGGGTATTATAATGAAAACTTTTTTAATTATCCAAGTTCATTCTTAAACAATTTGGAGACCTAGGTCTTTGGACCTTGCTGTACATTTTAATGAGGTTTCTGGAACTTAAACATTTTATGCTAGATAATTTTTATTGACAGATTCTGAAACATTTCAGTCGGAAAGCTTGATGAATTCTTTTAAAGATCTCTAATGTTAATTGCTCTGATCTCTAGTTTTTAAATATAATCAATTTCAAAGTCAAATGAGAAGTATGAATAACCTAAAGGGTGAAGAATTCGAAGGATAGTAACGCGGTAACCTTGCAAACGAACAATGGAACGATTTCAAGGTTACCCGTGCAAGTCCCGCTAGGTGCAAGGGTAATCAAAGAACGGCCTCGCGAAGTCAAAGAGTAGTTTACGATCATGGCGGAAGACGATGTTCGAGGATTTAATTAGCATAGAATTATAAAATGTCAAAGGTAGGCGTTTCACGCGCTCGGAGATCGCTCGGTTCGATCGGCGAACCGGGCCGCGGAAATATTGCAGCCGCGGGCAATAATCTTACCCGCGTTGGATTATTCAGCCGTCGCGTCAGCTATCGTTTTATATTTGCATACACGCCCAATATATTTGTCGATTACCTTTACAACGTTTTCTATCCGTGTTTACACCGTATTTCACCTAACACGCGTACACGCCGCGTATCAATTACACGCGTGTATCTCGCGTTCGGGGTGAAATTAACGAGACGCCGCGAGAAAAAAGTAGCGGGGAGAAAAAGAAAAGGAAGCTTCTCCACCGGTAAAAAATGTCGAAGTGGCGCCACGATGTTCGCGAGAGCGGTCGATTCTCATGGAGTCGAACGTGAATTCCACGTCCCACACGTTTCCATGGTTTTCAGTTTTGCTGGCGGTGGTCCACGGCACGTTTTTTCCGCAGCCTCTTTCTTTTTCTCCGTCTCTCTCGCCTTATCCGAGGTCCTTTAATTCGCACGCGTGGGCGCGAATGGACCGCGAAGAATCGTTCCCTCCTTTTTTCGCCGCCGCGAAACTAACAGCATTCATCTCGTTTCTTCCCACGGCGGAATGCCAAAAGCACGCGCTTTTAAACGCTATAATCGCGTGGCCCTTTGGAAGCTAATGCATTCGATCGTTGATTTATGCACTATCCACGTCGAATATATTGGGACTCACTCCGTGTATGAAATTAATTTCGTACATGCCCCGCTGGCCTCGCGGTCGTGTAACTATCAATAATAAAACCCCTGCCTCTTATACTCTTCTAAGGATCTTTTCTCGACGCACTCGTCCTTCTTTCTCGTTCTCCTTTCGTTTTATTGCCTCTCCTTCTTATCGCTCTTTTGTAGTTTCACTTGTGTACAATCGTATGCGTAATGTTTTTCTTCGTATGCACGTCAGTCATCGTAAGCACTGTCTGCACTGCTGGATTAACCGATAAGCAAAATGAAGTCGATTAGGGAACAGGGACATGAATATCGCAGAAATTTTATGATCTTTAAAATTCGGAAACTTTAGAATGGGAAAGGCTCTTTGATCAGAAATAACGGTATCGAACGCCGCCATTTTTTGGCAAAAAACGCGTTATTTAATTTTTAGGTTATGGCGCATTTTTAAGACGAAAGAGTTACATAAATAATAATATATTATTTTACTATCATTGTTTACCGTTTTAAATGATACCATCAAGGTATCATTTAATGCTTCTATAATATAGTTGACTGAAAGAATATTGATGGTGCGTGTTGTGACACTCAGTTTTGTCTGCTATTGAATTTTTTAGCAATCAAAAATCATGGTACTGATCTAGGGATATTGACATCTTAAGATATTGGGACCATGGAATATTGGAATATTGAGATATTGGTATATTGGAATATTGGCATTTTGGAATTTCGCGATATTAGGATATTGGGACCTTCAGATATTGGGACATAAAGCTATAGAAATCTGTAGATGTGGAATTTAAAGAGGGTGAGAGTTTAAACATTTCAGAATGAAGGAATTTCAGTATAAGAAAATTTAAGAAACTTTGAAATTTGAAATTCTGCAAATTTAAATATCCGGAAGTTGCTTTGAAAATACAAAAATTTTTAACATTTTAACATGCATTTTAAGTATTTAAAAATGCTAATGTTGAAGAATAGACGAAACTGCACGAAAATAGAATATACAACTTTGAAATTAAAGAATTTAGAAAAATTATGAATTCAAGTCTTTGAAAAAGTTGAGAGTTGAGAATTTAGCGGTATGAGAATATAAAAATTCGAAAGTTCGAAAATTAAAGAGAGAACGAAAGAATTGTGAAGTTTACATAGGTGTATTCGAAGAAATACGTCGCAGCTGAGTGTACCGTTCGTTTCGCTCTCCCAGCGAACAAGTCACATAAAAGCCATTTGACGTGGTAGAGACGCAGTGGGAGAAAAGGGTTTCGAGCCGCGGAAGCATCGAAGTTTCAGAGAATCGATACACATGTCGCGTTATTAATATTGGCTACACCCCGCCACCGTCACAATCCCCCGCTTCTGTTCCTTTTTTTACGCCCTGGAATCTCGTCCCGAAGTGTATAATCTTGCACGCGAAGAAGTTCGGGGACACGCCGCCACCCGGCAATCTGCATATGCTTATGCCGCCATACACTCCGAAGCCCTTTGTCGAAAAAGAGCAAACAAGGTAAGCTCGTCGATAACGCGAGCTGTCGTCGGCCTTCTTGTTTCTTGTAGGAAACCGTCTCCTTTTTTCTTTCCTTTTCGTCAGCCAAAAATTCGCGTCGACGTCATTAAGAACGTTTCGGATCGAGGTTGACTTTCGACGCGATGTGGGTTGTAACACACTTACGGCATCGTAACTCGAATATAGGCCTGCAACGTTCGAACTTACGCGTGAAATCGTTCGCCCACAAGGTTTCTCTTTATTATCGGGATCGGATCAATTTATGGACTTCTGATCACACGGAAACAATCACTGATTCCATTCTATTTCAGTTTCGATGCAAATGGTTTGCGAAATTTTCTAATTCACTGTTCTGATTTGTAAATTGAGTGCGCAAGAGCATGTGACGGCTGTGAGTGGTATAATGATGTGTTGAACACGAGTCGACTTCAAATTTTCACGTCTCTATATTAGTTATTTGAAATTTAGAGTGATAGAAATTTGAGGATTCAAAGATTTAGAAAAATTGGAATTTGGAGATTTGGGGATCTAGGGACTTGGGTGTTCAGGAATCTGTAGATTTAGGAACCAGCAGTTTGAGAATTCTAAGAATTTGGCGACACAGTGATTTCAAGATGCGGGGATATAGAATTTTGTAAAGTAGAATTATGAGGATTTAGAGATATCGAGATGGTAGGATTTATATGTCTAAGGATATTGGGATACCGAGTTCTGGGTATCTAACGATATTGGGATATTCAAATCTAGAAATCTAGGGACATTGAGGCATAGAGAGTTACTGGTATCTGAGGAATCTGCAGATATTTTGGTATCGAGATTGTGGAGTTTAGGAATATTGTGGTCTAGCAACATTGAGGTTTGGAATAGTTGCGGTCTATGAGGTTGGGGGATATGGACATGTGTTCTATTTTTATTGTTCTACTTTGAAATCCTTATATAAATATGTACAGTAAATAAGCTATAAGTATAAGAAAATAACTCCTTCCTTTAAACTTCCTATCTATGTCCTCTATTCTCCTGTTCATGTTGACCGTAACCTCATCGTTATCCAGTAGCCAACATCCTGCGATTAAAATCACGTTGTCTAGGGTCAAGTTCGCCTAATGCGAATATTACAGGCTACCGTGCATTGTCGATGGGCATCATAAGATAATCATTATCTTTGCTGCATGATTTAATCCGACGATCGAGGAGCAACGATCGGTTCATGCGATACCGTGACCTCTCGTTAGACCAAAACTTCCTCCCACGAGTATCGGGTAAGTGTCGATTACCCGTGGTCCGATTTACAATCTCGTTACGGTCAAATATCCCCTTAAACGTTCGATTCGATATCATAATTCCGATCGTAGGAAACGTTTTTCCCGTTGTTAGAACGAATTAGCCAAGGGACACCGAACGATTAATTTTCCCAGCGTCGAGATGGATCAGAGGTCCGTTCAAGTAGGATGTTTTTCTCATGAGCTCACGATGCATCGCCGCGGAGACTCGTTTGGATCGCGTTTGGAAGACTTTACCTCCGCCTTCCATATATGTAATGACCGGGCTCCGAGGGGGGACGAACGAAAGAAGGAAATAAAGAAAGAAAGAAAGAGGAGACAGTCAGCCGGGTTCCAAGGCGAGAGCGATCAAGAAAGGTAACGAGGAAAGAAGGCGACAGAAAAAGATGGAGGGTAGCGCGAGGAAGACGGAACGACGGGAGAACACGAGCGGTGAGGCCCAGGAGGAGTATGGGCCCCACCTAGACGCGTGGGACCGACACCCACGATCCTTGCATCAACGTACCGACTCTCATCGCGCACACGCGGCACTTACATATGCCAGGGTTTTACGACGGGGAGACAGCCTGTCGTGGTAATAAGAGGGGCCCTGGCCACGCGCGGCAAGCCTGCCAACCATTCTGGATACAGCCTCGATCACCTACGTTCCTACGAATGTTGCTCTCTTCCTTTGTGATCTTGCCGATACCACCATCTTAGCGCTGATCGACTGCTCGCGAACCAACCCACACTTCCGCTAGATAGCCACTCGATACTCGTCTCTATGAACTTTAACCGGGTAACAGTTTTCATACGTCCTGATCCGAAACTTTATTTTCCACGTTTACTGCATTGTATTTGTTATCATTTGCTATTAAATAGTGAAATTTTAGTAGGTAATATTTAGGGACATTTCCTTTATATCACGAATGACACTACTATGTATTTTATTGCGAAGTGGTTGATTATTTTGTTTGGCATATTGGATAAAATAATTAATAAGTCGTATGGAAGCATTTTAGTTGATTTTAAACTTCGTATAATTACAGAGAAAATGATGTTGTAAAGCGATAGGTTGGAACTCTGTAAAGTAAGGGAGAAATTCACGTTTAAAGTGGACAAGTTGTGGGTGGTCGGTGAAAAGAAAGTTGGGATGTTTAATTGTTCGAGAGTTTCTCCGAACGAGCTTGTACTTGATACATCGAGGGCGTAATGGATAACTTTTATCTGATGCACGGTCGTGGGAACACGGATTTATAGGAACTTTGAGTGGCGATTCGTGTTAGAACTAGAATTAACGAAGAAGGAGGATTGCTGGAAGCTTCAGTTTTGGAAATTTGAGTACTTGGGAATTTGATATTTGAGGGATTTCGGGATTGATGAATTTGGGAATATGAGTATTTAGGGAGATGGGAATTTAGGGAGATGGGGATTTAGCGGTACTAAGATTGAGAGATTTAGGGTTTTAGAGAGACGAAGATTTAGAGAAACGGGGATTTAGGGAGACGGGGATTTAGGGATGCAGGGATTTAAAGAGACGGCGATCTAGGAATGTGGGGATTTATGGATATCAACATTTAGTAATATGGGCATTAGCGATTTAATTCCAGAGTTTTAGGATTTAAGTATTTCAGTGTTATGGATCTTTAATACCGTAGAATATGAATATTTCAAAGCTTTTACTTGTACAACTTTAAAAATTTGAGAATTTTAGGAATTTGTAGATTTAATCATTTGAGAACTTGATAATTCGATAATTTAGAATTTTAAAAATGTGGAAAGATCAAAAAATTTCATAATCTCGAAATTTAAAATATCAGAAATGAATAAAGTTAGAATTTTCCGAAATTATAAATATTTAAAATTCAGAACCATCAAATTCCCAAATTAGTCTTAAAACTGATAAGAAGTATACCGTGATTGACACGTAAGCGCATTCGAAACGAAATTGAAACGAAACGGGAAGTGTGAAGCGTCGAGTATCGATTCTCCATTCTCTGAAATTCCTGCGGTGAAGTTCTGTTTGCCGTGTGCACCACTTATTATTCAAGCTTGAAAACCGATATTCCGGGTCTTACACATGTTACCTGTTAGCAACACGAGCTTACCGATAGGTAAGACAGATCGCTCTGCAAGAATCGATGGTGAATTTACAGGAAACGAGTAGGTGGTAGACGGCGGTTACGAGTATTAGAAAGGTACGATTTCGCGAAATAATGCTTTAGCTATTAGTGACGCGGTGAATAATTGCGTTAGGGGAATTCATTGACTGTTAATTAAGAAATGAAGAGGTGTAATGATTAATGGAACGGAGGTGTTGAGTCGAATCAGAGATATATGAGCGCGGGGGTGCTACATTTTCATTATCGATCATATCCGAGTCATTTGTATTAAAGACCTTGATTATATTATCAAATACTTCGGTGTCAAAATCCAATTTCGATAGGTTCATTTTATATGCACATTTTAATTTTGTATTACAAATTTAAATTTTATATTACAGATATTACATCTTTCACATGTAGTTCATTTATTAGGGCATACTTATTAAAATTATCTGTAATGTTCAATAATTTCTTTTCTATTTTTTTGTTCATTATTACAGTATCATGTAGCAAGAGATGTGTATACCTATTCTTGATTAACAATAGTTTCGAATAAAAAGTATCAGCATAACTTAACAATCTGTGAATGCATGTCTTCATCTTTGGCACTAAAAAAGAACACCCTTAAGGGGGTACATTTTTTTATCACTTTTCGTTATAATTTCAAATTTGAACTACAGCAATTTGAGAGAGTATAATTATACAAAAGTTTCCTTTCCAATAATATATGCTAATCGATATACGATAAAAGAACTACATTAATCACAAATCACATTCGAGCACCTAGCCATCGAACATTTATCTTATGCCTCTAAGCACGTCTGATTGATCTTAATCCTGCACCGCATTTTGTCGTGCTTATCTACCTTAGAATATCTCCGATTAGTCGTCCCAACGTTTAGACAACTAAATTTGTGCTGGGAAAACAATTTGACCGCGCGCGATGATATAGCTGCAAAGAAAGTGAACGTAATTTAATATCCAAGGAATCCGAGAAGCAATGGCGGTATCGACGATAAATCCGCGCGAATTTTTTCCGCGCAAAATCAAGAATTTATGGAAAAGAGATGGGGCAAGGGGGACGAAACGCTTCGGTACGGTCGTTCCATATATCATAATTAAACGCCAAGGAAATGCACCGAACTTGGACATCTATAACTCTCCCCGTGACTTTCGAAATGGGGGGCGACTTGTTCGCTCCACCTCCGCAATCATGTTTATGTGTCGTACCGCGATCTTAGAAAATTATTATAGATATCACTTGCTCGATAACGGTGCTACGTGTCGTGGATGTATTCTTCCGACACGAGCTAAGAGCAAAGCAACCCCGCGAGTTAAGCTACGTTTACACGTGACAGTAAATCGACATTTTTACGACTACGATGCTGTCATGACTTTTGTCGCAGTGAAAAGTAATAGTCGAGTTGTCGCGCCGTTCAATTTTCTCTCGTCTTCGATGGGTTATTGAAAGGGAAATTCTCAGTTTTCAAACTTTAGTCGGATTCTTTAGAGTTCTTGTAGTTTTAAGTTTTGGAGACTTGGTACTTCTTAAATTTTTGATGAATCTTTTAGATCGTATGCATTGCAATGGAGCAGGTTGAGAATTATTGCTTTAAAAATACAGACTTTTGAGAAAATTTGAGCTTTAGTTCGGAGAAAATCTAGGAATCCGGAATGACATAGGGAGCCTAGGAAGAATGTAAGAGATTTAAGAGACTATGAGTTTAAAAACTTAGGTAAATATAAGGACTTCTTCTGACGAGCAGACGATGTAACAGTGTCAGTTTAACTATAAACACAGTTAGCTTATAGATAGAATTACAAAGAGAAATTCTAAGAACATAAAACGGCTATAATTGCAATAATGATATAGATGATAGTCCATTTGTGGACTATATGAATTATAGTCTAAATGAACATGACCAAATTTTAAATCCCTCAATCAATAATAGGTGACTAATTTATTTTCTATGTTACTTAAAATTGGAATAAAAGCTGTAAATATAAAAATGATTAATATTAAAAGATTCTCCGAATTAAAAAGAGGATCACGGTGATATAAACAGTAGGCGCAGGTCGGCTGGCAACAAAGATGCAACCGGTGTTCCTGAAGGCCGTTCTTACAAATCCTAACACCGCTGCGGACCAACCAGAAGATAGGACTGATTCACGCCTGTAGATCCCACGGTCAGATTATTCATGCATTTCGTTTGAAACCCCGAGGAAGCATCTCGATACCGCGTTAATAAATCTGCCTAATACAAGGGGCGCGGCCCTCGGGGTTCCACGGTTAAGGGTTCGTTCACACCGCGGATCTCGATTGCGCGCGTTTTATCGCTCAACCTCGAATAAATCTCCACTTGCCGTCGATTGTGCCAGCTTTTTTTCCATTATGCATTTCCTCCCTCCCTCTTGTTGCTCCTCTTTTGAAAGCTGTCCGTTGGACAAGATCTTGTTGTTGCCGAAGATGCGGCTCTCGCAGCATCGAGTTTCCGGTTCTCCATTGTGTACGCCTTTGCTCGCATCCCTCCCCCTTTTCCCTTGTTCCACCACCTTCCTTCTTGTCTTTCGTTCACCTCCACCTTTGTCTTTGTCCTTCCATTTTCTCCTCAGCTTCGAACGGAGGATTCTATAAAGACTAGATTGTAAGCGAGACGGCTCTCTTGTATCAAGTTGTTCGTTCGCGCGTGGGCGAACTCCTTGTTCTTTCTGCTTTGGTCCTAGAACAGTGTTTCCCAAAGTCCCGGGGTCTCGTTACAATATTCTTCTGCGATAATTAGCACATGTAATGACAATTCCATAAAAATCTCAAATTTCAGGTAACTTAATATTTAATCATTGCAAATGATAGTTCCGTGCAACGTGGACGAGAAGAGTCTTCGAAACTCAATCGATAGAACGAATATTTGCTGAAATACTGTGTGCACGTTTCCATGAAAAAGACGAGTAATTAGGAAGTTAGTTTATCTCGAAATACTGCAGTTCTACCTCGTTTCTCAAAGGCTAATCCTTCCTCCACAAGATGTATGCAGCAATGATACAAAGATTTCCTCTTCTAATTGCTCTTATTTCGAATTTTAATGAAACAATTTAGATAAATCGTACGTTTCATGCCGTTAAAGTTCGATATAATGGCCTGTTTTCCATCTTCGCAGGATTCTTCCTCGTGGCGCTAGATTTCCTTGGGCAATCTTGTTTGACCAGCCAACTTGACCGGTATGTACTTTCTTTTTGCGAGCCTTTCAATTTATCGTTGATCCCTTCGGTGGCTCACGAGGGAACGACCTTAAAGCATAATACCAGTTTCGGTTCGAATACGTCCCCGGGCGTGACGTATTTTTCCAAAAATCAATTTTATCGTCCCTTCCGGGCAGCCGCGTTATTACCTGGCAAATTTCTTTTTCACGTCCGCCACCGAGTCGTCCTCTTTTCAGAATCGTTTCAGCCTGTTAGCGCGAATAGCCTGTAATCTGCACGTTCAAAGATGGGTTAAGTTACTGAGCTCGATGGCCAATAAATATTGCGCCCACTCCTCTTATTAACGCGATCTACCATTTTCGGCTTCCTCTTTGCAGCACGCGATTACCGCGTTGTCATCCTTCATTCGAATCCTCTTCAATCTTTGAACATACACGTGCTAAGCTGCGGACGGACATCTTTTCACTCGTAGGTATTAATACTTGGGTATGGAACTTGAAGGCTGTATTCATTATAATAATATGGAGAGGAGTGATACGAGAGTACGTGTTTTTGATTGGTTAATGACTTCGTCTGCAAGGGACAGATTAGGAGAGTGTAATGGTGAGATAATTTGGAGATATTTTTGGGAAGAATTGTTGTGGTAAATTGTCGGGGAATTAGGAACTTGGAAATTTGGGAATTTGGAAATTTGGGAATTTGAGAACAGCGTTCGTTTCGCTGTTTATACATCACACGTGACATAGAATCAGTTAACTACTTATTTGTAGTTATTGTATTAAACAAAATGGTGACTCTCCTCTCGAGCGCAAAGTGTTAAAATGATACAACTCTATAATAATGCTAAAATCTCTTCAAAACTAAATGTTGCAACGAACAGTAATTTCACTATCAAACATCCTTAAGAAAGTTCTTGGAGATGAAACTTCGCAAAGTGTTCACGTTTGAATAAGACGAGCCTTTTACAGTCCCGCGACGAATATCGAGCGGTTCGAAGACGATTCTCGATATGAAAAAGCAGATGCGAAAGAGAAAGAAGGTGAATAAATAAAGAGCGGCTCGGCGTCGTTCGCAGTATGATTAATGTGGCCGATCGACGGCAAGAGAGAAACAGAACCAGTCGGTCCAGAAAGCCGCCTTCGGCTCGGTTCTTCATGGTGGCTTTGAACAGGGAACGTAGAAATCGATCGATTGGGCGCCAGTTGGTTTCTCGGTTATTTCTACCTGTGTGTACCCACGTATATCGTGTACATTCGCCATGTGGAAACGTCAAACCGGACGTGCAAATATCGCGGCTTTATTCGCCTCGTGCACCGTACATTTCGAATCGTTATTCGACATTGACAAATTTGTCATGTTACCCGAGGATAGACACCGTTTCGTTTCGTACGTGATTGTTTAACTACTTGCACTGGAATTTAACACTTTTGATCGTTGACAGAGAGTTATGGACATTCTTTCTGTAAAATTATTTGAAAGCAATGTTGATATTAATATTCCCAATATCCCACTAGGATCTCAATATCCCTAGAACCTCAGTATTCCTAAGAGACCAATACTATTAACAGTATCTCTAGGATTCGAATCCTTCTGAGACCCCAACATTCCTAGAACTATAATACTCTTAAGATTTCAATATCCCTAGAATTCCCATGCTCCCGACACTGAGGTGTCCCTAGGACTCCAATACTTCTAAGGCCCTAATAACCTCCTAATCCTAATATCCTTACGAACTCAATATTTCTGAAGTCCCAACACCCCTTAGAATCTCAAAATTCGTAGCATCTAGATCTGAATATTACTATATTATTACACCTGGCTCTACTATAATGTAATTCGTTTAAGTGTTAAATTATACTTCGAACGGTTACATGTTAGTAGAATCAGATAGAGTAACAGCATGACACAAGCGTCATACGTAAATTCGAAGCATCGTGATATGTTATTTGCACGTTTTGCAGTCGTTAATATCGAGACGACTAAGCAATTAACGATCGAACTGCCCTAACGACCCTGAAATGCATAAATACTTATGCAAATTGAACGACTCCAAGAGGGATACAAGAAATTCAGCAATGTCTTGTACTGGTTCGCCTCGCATCATCGAGATTTCACAGCTCGATCCGTGCCGATCTTCGATCCGGTCCGCAATTTCTTCGAAGCGTCTCGGAACGAAGCGGAATTAATATTCAATCTGAGCGCCGATAACGGAATACCAAGAACACGCGTTTTATCATTCACGTGTCTCCGCTGACAGATAAATCTTACGAATTAATTAACCAAAGAACACCGTACATCACCGACATTTTCCTTCAACGTTGCAATGTTTCATGCCGTCGCAGAAATCGTCGTACTTTTACACCGTTCAAAATTCATTAGCGCCTACGAGGCTACCCTTTAACGGGCGTCGCAAATAAAAAAGACAAAGAAGAAGAAAGGACTCGTTCGAGTAGCAAACTGATTTATTATGCGGGTCTGTCGAACATTTCTATCGCGATGTATAACGCGCGTCAAAATGTTTGACGAGCCGATTCAACCTCTGCCATTCAACGATGAAATTCCAACAAAAGGTAGACGAATTGTCCGTGATAATTGGTTCTCGCGTGAAAGTGACGTGGGTGGCAACAAATCACGTGAAATCGCTCGAATCATTCGACCACGAAAAGGTAACGGATCCAGGTACCGTGTAACACCGCGTTTCGACCAGAGACCATTACTCTTTGTCTTCCAATGAAATTATATTTCGATGTGCTCCGGTAATTAACGCACCGCTTTCATCTGGACCTTTTACATCGCCCGTTCTATTATTACTCGTTCAATTAACGGGCATTAGGTTTACACGTTGCATTTGTATGCTATGGATTGTCATGTGATATGTATTTGTTCGACCACACGTGTTGCATTTCTAGTTGGTGAGCACGTGTTACATTTCTAGTTGTTCGACTACCACGTGTTCACGGGTTATATCACTGAGTCGTTGCTCTTGGATTACCACGCGTTGAATTACTACGTGGCGAAGTGTCACACGTTTTAGAAGATGGTGACACGTCGTATAGTACGTAGCAAATTCCTAGGTGTTGTATTACCACTTTTTGAATCACCACGGGTTGAAACATGATGCGTTGGATCAGCACGCAGTGAATTACCACGCAATGAATTATTATGCGTCGAATTACTACGGGTCGAATTACAATGTATTGAATTACTACGCGTCGAACTACTACGAGCTGAACTATCACGCGTCGAATTACCAAGCGTTGAATCACCATACGTCGAAGTACTACGCGTAGAGTTACCACGCATGGAATTACTACACGTTGAATAACTACGCGTGGAATTACCATTCGTGGAATTACCACGCATGGAACTACTACGCGTAGAATTACCACGCATAGAATTACTACGCGTAGAATTACCACGCGTGGAATTACTACGCGTGGAATTACCACGCGTCGAACTACCACGCGTTGAACTACCATGCGTCGAACTACTACGCGTCGAACTCCCACGCGCTGAACTACCACGCGTGGAATCACCACGCGTGGAATTACCATTCGTGGAATTACCACGCATGGAATTACTACGCGTAGAATTACCACGCATAGAATTACTACGCGTAGAATTACCACGCGTGGAATTACTACGCGTGGAATTACCACGCGTCGAACTACCACGCGTTGAACTACTATGCGTCGAACTACTACGCGTCGAACTCCCACGCGCTGAATTGTCACGCGTCGATTTACCAAGCGTGGAATTACCACGCGTCGAATTACCAAGCATGGAATCACCACGCGTCGAATTACCAAGCGTGGAATTATCACGCGTCGAATTACCAAGCGTGGAATCACCACTCGTCGAATTGCCACCCGTTAAGTTATTACGCATGGAATTACAACGTATCACATTACCACGTGTCGAATTACTATGCATCGAACTACCACACGCTGAATTATCACGCGTCGAATTACCAAGCGTTGAATCACCACACGTTGAGTTACCACGCATGGAATTACAACGTATCACATTCCCACACATCGAGTTGCAACGCGTCGAATTACTACGTGTCGAACTACCACGCCCTGAACTACCACGCGTCGAATTACCATACGTCAAACCATCACGCGTTAAATTGCCACGCGTCGAGTTATAGCACATCGAATTACCATGCGTCGAATTTCCACGCGTTATAGATTGCCACGCGTCGTATTACGGCGCATTATAGATTGCCATGAGTCCTTTCACCACTTGTTGAATCACCACGCGTCGAACTACCACGCGACGAATTACTACGTGTTGCATTACTATGCTTCGAATTACAACGTGTGAAATTACCATGTGTCCAATTACCTTGCGTTAAATTAGTATGCGTTACCAATACTTGTTGAGTACCGTGTTGTATTACTACACATTACGTATTACCACTTCTATCACAATTTGAATCACTACGTGTTGAATCACAACGTTGTATTACATTATACACAGAAACACGTATGTATGTATGTACATACCTACGTATGTGTGATCCCTCCAATACGTTACTCAGAGCTCGCGTGACTCTAAAAAAGATTTTATTGTGAGTTCGTTCCAAGAGCCGAAGGTCAAGGGACATCCCCGGCACATTATTCAAGGCTGTTGCAAATGAAGAGCATCGGGGTAGCAAGGACGAAGTACCTTCTCGACGGTTGATAAGAGAAGAGCCAGTTCGCGGACGAGCTCTTTCTTTGGTTATTTCTATTCTTTTTTTTTGCTTGGTCCATCCACAACGGTCGAAGGTGCGAATTCTTGTATCTGGGCGTGGCAAATTGCCGCACGCGAGCCTCTAATGATGCGAACAAACGAGCCGGACCTCGAGGATAGAGAGGATTAAGAGAAAGAGGAGCTCGGTGATCGACCAACGAAATAAAAGCCAACTTCGAACGGCAAACGTGGCTGAGTGTGAGAAAACGAGCCCTTAAAGACACCGTGTCGGATAAAAAGGTGGGCCTGGAAAAATCCAAACGAAACTGCCTCGTTGGGATACGGTATTCTTGGTAACGAGCTGAGAACATGATTTGGATAACCTGCGGGTTAACTCTTAAGTGACGTCGTCCGCCCAAGCATTTTTCACACGATTACTAAAATTTTCATCTAGTTTCAAATACGAGAATCTGCCATCATGCAATGGCGTTTCAAACTTTGTTCAAGGATATTTTTACTTTTTATTTACTAGTAAACAATGTAAACATCATGTAACCACTTCTTAAATTTTGGTCAAGGATATGTTCAAGAACTAATGCGATGAATCAACGAGATCATACTTTATTTAAAGATTTAATAAGCGTCTTCAGGTGTACCAGATGTGTCACGTCACAAAAGTGTTAGGTTAATTTAGAGATGTCATCAGTATATTTTTTGGCAGTTTCATAATTTTTTAGGGTCATTAATATACAATTGTTCGCAGATTGGATATACAGGGACTTATTCTAGTTGTAAGACACCCCGTATATACCTTTTGGGTGAATAAAAATTATCGATATTATTGCTGCATAATTATTTCAACTAAAAGTGCCATACTTAGAGAAGTAAAAATTTTTTCTTCATTCACCTTTCGCATCTCGGTCACGAAATAAGTCTTGTACAACATCCATTGAAATTGAGATTATACGAATGAATTTGAAACTGCATTTCTTATTTTCTAGAATAGTTAAAACATTTCCAAGCATAAGTGAAAAAGTATTTGACAGCCTCTTAAATATACTCCGCAGTTTCCGCTTTCAGATTGAAACTGACGGTACAATAAATTGAAATGATGTAAAGAATTCTAGCATAAACTATTACATATCAACGTCACGACTAGAAACATGAGCCGTCAATATGCTAAATTATGAAGCAATAATTTTTATCTAGCGATCAAATAATAATGCGTATTCTCGTTATCTGCAGGATAAATAATTCAGTAATATTGAAATTATAAGGAAATGAAGTCAAAAGAATCGGGACACAAAACATATAATAACGTATAAATATCTGGGGTACGAGTTGATCCTAATTCTTCCATTATCTGAATGTTGCTCATCTTTTCGCGGTTGAAATCCCGTATTAAAAACTTGACGTCAGCAACATCGCGATAGAATTTAATTGGAATCTCTTTGAAACGAACCACATAGCACGACGGAACCATAAAACGCTGAATTGAGCCCTGATATCGAATAACGTTTCTACGCCAGGCCGACTTTTAATCGCGAACATTTGTTACGCTCTGTGGGATAGCACCTTTTCTAGGATTGCTTCTGGAGCGGCGCGAGATGGCAGAGAAGGTAGTAAAGCTTCGAAAGAGGAAAAGCAAGGACGCTGATCTCGTAAGGGAAGTATGGTGTAACACGATCCTGTTTCCTACGGTGTCACACCTTTACAGAGATTTCGCTACAGGTGTTCGTTTAACGAATAGAGTAGCCAGGAATTCAATGAATGTATACTGCAAGTACCATTTAGTCGCTGCGAATTCATCATGGGAATCGAATTGTTGTGATTTCATGAGAATAATTATGAGAAGTTTATGAGTCGATTGAAGGTTTGTGAGCTTGATAATAGATATTTGCAGATTTCTAGGTTCTTTAAATTCTGGGACCTTTAATTTTCTAAACACTCTAAACTTCGACTTTCTTCACTTTTGCAATTGTCAAATTATCAAATTTTCAAATTCTCAAATTCTCAAATTCTAAAGTTGTCAAAATCCAAAATTCTCAAATTGCAATAGTTTCAAATTTCCAAATTCTCAAATTTCCAAATTCTCAAATTCCAATATTCTCAAATTTCCACATTCTCAAATTCCAATATTCTCAAATTCTCAAATTTTCAAATTCTTAAATTCTCAAATTCTTAAATTCTCAAATTCTCAAATTCTTAAATTCCCAAATTTTTTAAATTTCAAAGTTTCTACATTTCAAAAAAAAAAAAAAAAAATATATACATATATACAGGTCGAATTGAGTAACCTCCTCCTTTTTCGAAGTCGGTTAAAACTATAAAAATTCTCAAATTTGCAAATACTTATGTTCATAAATTCGGAAATTCATAAATACCAAATTATGGACTTTGGATCTCTAAAAATGAGAAAATTCTGAAATTTTTAAACTGAAATCTCCAAGTCTCAAGTTTCTATACATGCAACTACTCTTCTATATTTCTAAATTTTTAAGTTACTTCTACATACATCTAAATGTCCATATTATTATTATATTTCTAAAATTCTGTATCATGTGTATGTTTTTAAATGACTACGTTATTTCTGTATTTAAAAATTTTTGTATTATGTCTTCATCTCTAAATGTCCATATTATTTCTACATTTCCAAATTTCTATATTATAACTGCATTCTTAAATGTCCATATATTTGTGCATTTCTAAATTTCTATGTTATATCTGCATTTGTAAATGTCCATATTATTTCTACAATTTTATATTTTTATATTATGTTTACCTTTATAAATGTCCGTATTATTTCTACATTTCTAAATTTCTATATTATAACTGCATTCTTAAATGTTCATATTCTTTGTGCATTTCTAAATTTCTATGTTATGTCTGCATTTTTAAATGTCCATATTATTTCTACAATTTCAAGTTTCAATGTTATATCTGCATTTTTGAACGTCCATATTATTTCTACAATTTTATATTTTGATATTATACTTACATTTTTAAATGTCTATATTATTTTAACATTTTTAACATTCAAAACGTGAATATTTCTAACTCTCCTCTTAAATAATTCCATAATCTAAAAACTCCTAAATTCTTCCAACAAAGATTTGCACTCTACGTACATCGCACGCAAACACAAAAATTGTCTCCAGTGAACAATAAAATGTTTTCACGACACTTGATGTACAATGTTGTTTAAAGCAATTAATACCCAAGAATCGTTGAAACTTCGGATTGTTCCGCTCGGTGGAACATCAGCGAGAAGTCATTAACGCGGAATATTCGGTCAAGACACGACACGGGAACGTGTAAATCAGAGATTTCGTTTCGTCACGGCAAGTTAGTCAGCGGAAAAGCAAAGACGACGGAATTCCAACGAGTAGTGTAGGTGGCGAAACTGGTAGATGAGAAATACAAACATCTGGAATGGTGGTAAACGCTACAACTGACCATTCGAGAGCAGTGTTCAGCTTATGTCGCGAACCGTGAATCATGTTTCGCCCCCTCGTTTTATCGATATCCAGTATCGACGTTTCTATACTTTTTCCGATCTAATTTTTCATCTATGGTACAGGTTTCGATAGCCTATCGATAGAGAATTCGGTAACCTACTTTTGCGATCCGCAGGAAACTTGATACATTTAAACGCTTTCACGTTTGCTATTTTCAAACTTATACATTTTCAAATTTATAAAGTTTCAAATTTACGAGTACTCAAGTCCTTAAATATTTAAATCTACAACTCAACTAATTTAAAAAATGTAGACAACAGAAATTTTACATAACAACTATCTTTTTGTAAAATAATCAAATTTTTGTAAAGCTATCAGCTGAAATATCACAAGTTTGACTAAGGAACACTTTATACGACTATGCTCCTTCCACTAATTTAGAGAAGTAATAACGTGAGAATGCCAGAGTTCTTGAAACGAAGAATTCTTCAAAATGCTTATCTACGCCATCGCACACCTAACGATACTAAGAATTTCATAGAAAAATCATGTAACGATGACCCTTTAAGTGACACGTGGAAGATCGTGCTCAGGTAGGTAAGCTTTGAAGGCGTCATTACGTGCGAACGACATCCCGCTTAAGTGCCCCATTTATCTTGAAGAGCATAGCATCGTGCACGTAGGAATTTATAAGCTATAATATTGCTACCACGGTAGTAAAGCGTACCAGTATATATCAGCGCTGTGAAAATGATCGCCTCGGTACGTTGTACGGTGCGCATATTGCCAGATTTTATTGCTCTGACGACGATCACTGTTTGTCGCTTTTCTATATGGAGCACCTTGGTTCGTATATCGACGAACCTTTCTGTCGTTTACCGTCGCGTTCTTACTGCAAATTTTCAATGCAACGTCTTTGGGAAGACGACGAGGTTCGGTGGCAAGCATACCGCTAATGATCAGCTCTTTTATTCGTTGGAAGTGTATCGTTGACATAATTTCGTGTGAGGAGCTACTGTTAGATCATATACTTAGTATGATTGCAAATAATAAAAATAATGCTTCATAATTACAAATAGCTGTGATTTTATTGAGTACTGTATTGAATTTACTGACAATTATGATGTAGTTATTCATAATGTTAATTTTATATGATAGTGTCACGTAGAAATATCTATTATAATAACTTACTGTTAACCTGTAATAGATACAAGTTATAAAAGATATTCAAAAAATGAGATTAATATTCTTAACACTATGAATTTACTAACAGTCAAATATAAAATATTTCAGTGTTTAACTAACTTATTTATAATTTTCATTAGCTACAACTATACCATGTCTTGGTCCAGCATGGCCTCATACTTAGTCACATAGTTAGTACTTGTACACAGATAATTGCTCATTATCTACAGAGAATGTTTTACTCCAATTCCAATTATTTTGTGTACAGACAAGAATAATCGACTAGTCAGACTGTTGGATTGGGATCTGAGCTAAAGTCTTTCGTTTGCTAGGCTGACTACTTCACCAATTAAACCAGTACCGCGAGTACAACTCCTCGAGCGATGTTCTCTTCTACGAATCGTAGATAGAGATGCATTAGGTACGGCAGAGTCAACGTATTCTCGCAGAAGGCAATCAATTTCACTACTTTTATTGTCAAAGTAACTGGTTGTACGCTGCTACCAGTTGCAATCCTTCTCATCGAATGTTTACATGATTTTATATCTTATGTATGTTCTTGTATTAGATGAGAAATATTTTTTATTGAAATTAGAGATGAATATATGCAAACATGTATGTATGTATGCATATGTACATATGTATATTTTGCACATATGTATGCATGCACGTGTTTTCATATGGACACATGTATGCATGTTCATATGTATACACGTATCTGTGTATACATGAATGCATATATTGATAGATATGTATGGATGTGTTATGTAGGAATACACACATGCATGCACGTACATATGTATGAGTGTGTAATATGTATAGCATATATGCTTTGATATATACATATATGTATGGATGCGGGTATGTAGAAATACACACGTGTATGCATATAAGTATGTATAAGTGTATAATAAATAATGGTACATAGTATGTAAGCATACACGTATCGATGCATGTATGTACATATATTCATATATGTATGTATGAATTTCCTGTTACATTAACGTATAGTCTTCAACTTCATCAAAATTGTTTAATTTCAACAAAAACCATGCACATATCAAATTAAAAGTCTCTAAAAGTCAGATAGACAAATATGATAAAAAAATAACAAGTAAATTTGCCTTCATTTGGGCACTATACCCTAAACATATTATTGAGTATCCACACAAGGTAGATAGCTCATTTTTCAGTGATCGAATATCTGGTTAATTAGCCGATCTTGTCGCGTGCTGGTTCAAGAGACGAAACCGTTCGAGGAATAGACAAGCCGATTCAAATGAGCTAGCCAGTACAAGGCCATGAATACAACTCTATCGGTTGAATGCCGCCTACCGTATTATCGCGGCTTGCGGACGGCCACGAAACGTGAGTGCCAATCGACCGCTGCATTAGACAGGCTTTCGCGGCATCCAACCGATAATAAGGTCCATCGACGAGAAGAGATAAGGCGACACCGGGTGTTGGACGAGGACGAAGACGAGAGACATCGACACGTTGCTGTCGGTGGTTCATCGTCTAAGATCGAAGACCTTGCACGAGCTATCCACATTCAACCAAAGGAAGCGGCGTAAGGCGGCGTACACACACGCAACGCGTGGGCGAGCCACGCGACCGAACGGGTTTCTTCGTGTATAACTCCTTCGAGCTATATACGATCGTTTCGTGACTTCCACGTAGTCCAAGAGACCTCGTAGTTCCAACGGGCATCTGAATATTCACCGATGTCCACGCGCGACGTCTCATCCGTGCGCGTGCCCTGTCGAAATACGCCGTTTTGAATGAGAAATCCATTTCTTTTATATTAGAGTAAATGTCTCAATTATTTCAGGCCTTTTCTATTCGGACGAGAAGATTTTCAAGATTACAAAATTTGAAAAGATACAGCTGATTTAAAATTATTTCACATACATGCATTCCTACATCAGAAATAATAAAAAGTCGTTTGGATAGTATTGTTTCTCTCTTTCATTAAAGTCAAATTGTATAGATCAACTGAACTGAATAATAGGTAAAGCTTGCAAGTTCTAATGTTCCTCTAATCATCAGCCTTGATATGCCACTCAATGTGTTCTACTGTAACAACTGAAGGCACGAGTAGATATCCTTTGACGATCATGTGACTCGATCTTCCTATCGAGACTCAGTTATTACCAGTCCATAACTGAAATGCTTTACATTCGCAATGAAGAGTGAACTCGACACGTGAAACATGCAAAGGAACGTGTCGAGGAACGGGTTAAAATGTTATTCCATCGGATTTCATTTCGCGTCGAAAGTCGGTCGTTCAGCGTCGAATAACAAACATGGCTGGGTTTAGTCAGCGATGCATGGTATTTTTACGAGTATTGCTTTATGCTTAACCGAAGACAATCGACGCGCCGCTTCAGGGCAAAAGCGTTAGTTTTACGACGGCACGGGGTGGAGGAGCGCTTCCGTCGAGCGTATTCGCGTAGAGATTATGATTTCTGGCAACGAACAGGCTCTGCTGGAATGGAAAAGAGATACTGAAGGAAAAGAAAAGACGCGTAGAGGAGAGGGAGGATGAAAAAGAAAGCGAAAAGCAATGCATACGGCCCGTTATTCCAGAGCCGTGTCGTAAAAGACACAGGAGTTACGACGCGAACGCGCATCCCAGCGGCTGGCCAATTGGAAAATTTCTTTTTCGGTCGTCTCCGGTCTTCTCACTTTGTTCCATTCCTCGGCCACTTTCGTTCTCGTGTCCTTTTCTTCGTCGCTTCCACCCACCAATGATTTACGAGCGAACTGAAAGACACTCGTCTGCTTGATGCCAGTTTTATAACGAAATCACCACGACCGTCACGCTACTTTACATATTTAATGGAATTCTTTGGACGATCCTTTCCACTTCTGATCAGACATAAGTACACGTTGGCCCCCGTTGAGATCGTAGAAAAATATGTACGCTCTGTTTCAGACGAAAGTAGCAGCTATTTCAAACTATTCGTTTAATCGGGATAAAAATCACCAGTTATTCTCGCTCGGTTTATGACGCCATTTTGTCAGTATGAGTCTTCTAATTGCGTGACGCTGACAGGATATCTTCATTCTTCACGATGGTTCAAGATAAAAATCCGTATAAATTTCTTGAATAAGCTGCTTCGTTTTTTCACATTTTCATTCTTATTTTACAAACTTAAATTTTTCAATCTTTCAATTTACAAACCTGTAAATTTCCCAAATTTTGAGTCATCAATCTCTTAATCTCTACACATCTCTAAGTTATTAATCTCTCAACTTCCAAATCTCCAAATTCCTTATTTCCCAAAATGGAACACACCTAATCACCTTGTACACGTTAAAACTTAATTATTATTTTTTTATTCTTCTTGTTCAAGAATTCGTAAATAATTACATGCCAATCAACGTTTCGCACTAATCTTTAAACCGACTGTACCTTTTCTTTTGCTCGTTCCAATCATCTTTTGTTGCTTAATAGGCGGTAAAAGCTGGTCCCTCGCAGCAGCCGTTCCTATTGTTTGCCGCTGTTAACATAAAACGGGATACCGAAAACGGTGCGTATCCAGGCTCGATCCAGAAATTATTCGCGACCATGATCGTATCTGCCGTTCCCGGGAAATTTACGGGACGACCGAAGGAACGAACGTTCGAGCTTGAATGTCTTGATCGAGCGAAGAAGGCGATCGCGCGGCGTGAAACGATACACGATCTTCCCGATTCTGGCGTTCTTGAATTGCCAGGAAATAACGATCGGGAGCATCGTGGGACGCGTTGATAAACGGGTCGCGTCGTTCAAATGCGACGGTTAGCCGCTAGCTTCTTGCCATACCGGTAGACGCGCGATGTCGTTTCTTCTGTAATTTTGAAAAGATCCTTCGGATTCGGGACGAAAGCGGCGACTACTAAAAGCTGATATGGCTGATTCGTTTCATTTTTTTCCTTTTGGCAAGGGAACGTTAGGACATTGGCGTAAAATGCATTTTTGTGCGAAGATTAATCTTTGATTACCATATGTTGTCATATGTTATGTCTGCATATGATATGTGCATACATATTGTTGTGTCTATTATATCGTTATATGATATATTTTTATACGTTATATAGCGTAGATGTGATATTTTGATGTGACATATTTTTACCATATGCATACATATGTATACATATACATATATGTGTACATTATATGTATGCATATGTATGTATACATATACATATATGTGTGCATGTGTATATGTATACATAACCTTACCATATATGCATACATATGTATACATAATGTATGTATATGAATGCGTATCCTTACGTATGACGATATATGTTATGTCTCCATATGATATATTCCTATACGTTATATTGTTTCATATGATATTCCGATATGATTCATTTTCACATATTATATCGTCATACGTTATGTCTCCATATGATATATCTTTATATGTTATATCGCCATATATTGTAGCACTATGTGAGATACGGTTATGGGTGCGTACTATTCATATAGTCACATGTCATAGCCTTATACATTACATCGTCGTACGTTATATTGTGGTGTATGATTACAGTTACGTATTACATATCCAAGTATTATACGGTTACAATTATACAGTATATTGCACTTTATAGTCACATAACACCAATAACATTGAAATTTAATTGGTAATACAATAATATAGAAAGTATGTAAAAATTTGTATAGAGATTTCAATAATTTCAACCAGAAAGAATGTCCAAAAATAGTTTGAATAACTAATACCACTTAATTATAGTAACTATGTACCCATTATGGTTGGATGCTATCCTCGTAACTTTCATCGTTGTATTAAATAGCCACGCGTTATATCGCGGACCCTCTCTAGTTACGCCAATGGTGACGGATATAAAATTGTGGCGGAATCACGGGGAATCCACGACGTTGTTTACTCCTTCGATCGTTTTAATTTTATATGTCGTCCGTATGCTGGTGGAAATTAAGGGCGGCAAGATTCCTACCGGATACTCGTGCAACGATTGCAATAAATTGAATCGCGAAGGGCAACTTTCTCCACAGGGGTACGCGTAGGTGGTTGTCGAATATTGCCTCGATACTGGTTTCAAACGAGCAGGAAGCATTCGTTTCGAATACGTGGTTGGATTTAACGTTTCTTTTTTTCGAATAGCACCGCGAGCTCTCTGCCCTCGGCCTCCCCCTTTCGCCGCCAAAACGTTTGAACACGCACCGCGCGGTAAAAAAAGCGAGCAAACAGAAATACAAACGGACAGCTCGATACGATTGCATTTTCATAAATTTTTGCGGCAGTTCATGTTCTATCGAAGGAGCATTCGAAGGTTGGACAGTCAAGAGCAAATCTGGATGCCTTGGGGATTCAATTTCGATTATGGAGACAGGGAACTGCAGATTTTTGCTAATTTCATCATTTGGAGATTGATCAGGAAATTTGGGGATGTATCAGTAAATAGGTGTTAAGTGATTTGGTCACATGGGAGTATAGGATTTGAGAATATAAAAATATAAAAATTTCAAGGCACTTAAGCATATAAGTATTTAAAGATCTAAAATGAAAAAAATTTGACATATGTAAAATTGAACAATTTGATCGATTGCTAATGTAGATCTTCGAAAACTTTGAAAATTCAAGAAGCATGAAAAGCAAAAAATTTGGATATAAATCTGTAAGTGCAGTTACATTGTACTCGTGTGAACGTGACACGATCCCCGCAGCAAATCGCTCTGATGACCGGAGTCTTCCGGGCGTCCAACTCGTGAGCACACGAATCAGATAATTTCGTGCGCCAATTATACTATCGTAACAGGGGGCAAGAAAAATCGAACGAGACCTGATCAAGATAAAAGCAAGGGGTTAAAAAGTTTATTGGACGAAGGAAAAAATCGTCGGGAAAAATGTGTGAAGATAACGGACGAGTAATAGAGCTGTACGCTCGGTATGGACATTATCTGATGGGAATTAACATCCTCTCGTGCCTTGGTATAAATACCACCGGAAATTATTTATATCGGAGCTTTCAATTTTTTAAATTTATTTCATAAATTATTTCTTATCGTTTTATGCAATTTATTTGAAAATAAGAATTTGTATACAATGTTAATAATTCTTATATTATAACGTACTCTTTTTGATACCACTGTATTTAATAATTTTGATACTACAAGTATCTAATAATTCATAATTATTTCGTTCAAATTATCTGCATATATTAATTGTTCTTCTGAGTAATTTAACGCCTTATGTATTCAACCCCTTGCGCTACAGTGATGAGCTGCACTTCATACACTATAAACATTGTTCTGAATTTTTTTTCGTAAAATGTCTGCAGATGGAAAAAAAAATCGTGAATAGCGTTACAGGTAATACCCTGTACAACATACTTCGAAATTAAATACACAGTAAAAAAATAAAGAAACAAACTATAAAACTTCGAATATACAGATCAATTCTTCACCCATAAAAGACAGCACAGATTTAAGAAAATCGCCTCAACAAATTTTATAATTCAACACGAACGCGTAAACCGGTCACTTGACCGGTTTCGTGCAGTTAGCGTTAATCAACATCTTTTCAAATAATGAATTCGTGACGTTTATCGAGCCGTGTCCTCGATTTATATTGTACGTAACAAAATTTTTGTTGGTTATGGGAAGTGTCGGGTCGGAAGAGTTAATTACAGACCCAGCGAAGTCGACTTTCGAGGCATCGACATGGACGCGTCATTGTTCGCTAGTGGGCCGGTATTGTATCCCTCTCTTTGCACGTGCGTTTTCATCTGGCGTGGCTCGCGCAAACAACAAATTATGTACTCGCATTTGCATATTTGATGCGTGGCTACAACATCCTGGAGGAAACGGTCGGAGAACTGAGTTACGTTACGACGTCGCCGAACCACCTTGGTCCATCACTTTTCGCTCCTCTCGCCATCTCGTTCTGACATTTACTCGCCGCAGTTCTTAGATTCCGATGTTTAATTTATTCTTATCAACTTTTCACACGAAAATTTTACGAAAGATTAAACTTCTAGAAATGATAATATTACTTTTTTAGAAATTTAGGTATTTGGAGGTTATGAAATTTGAGGATATTGGCATTTCGGTATCAGGGAAGGGGATACGGGGAAATTGGAAATTTAAGGTTACGAGGGTTTAGGGGTATGGGAATTTAGGGATATTAGAATCTAGGGATAGGGGATATAGGAGATATGGGAACATAGGGATTTGGAGATATTGGGGACCCAAGAATTTAAAGACTATAGTTGGGAGATCTAGGAATGTGGAGATCCAGAAATCTTCAGATTTTGGTACTTGGAGATCTAGCTAATTTGAAGACTATAAAATTGGACAAAATTTGTGAATTTCGGCATTTGAAAAAATTCAGAAATTACAAAATTTAGAATATCCAAGTCCTCGGAGATTCGAACCCATCGGTTATGAAACTCAGTTCCAAATTCTAAAATAATGAAGCTTGAAAATACCCAAGTCTACTCGAATGTACATATCCAATACTCATGGAGTAGCAGTTCGCAAGTTTGTTCGCAGGGGTACAGAAACAGGCCATTCGGTAGTGGGGAGATCGTGTAACTGTCAGCGGGGAGGCACTCGGTTATGCCTGACTTATGCAAACGGCAAAACGTGAAAAGTTTCATTGGATTCGTAGATACGGTATCTACACGTGTTCCGCTTGTATATCGGTTGCGTTGCGTCTGGTATCGATTAATTTTCGTTGGCTCGCTTCGGTTCCAGTTAATCTGGCTTCCTGAACACGATATTGAACGACGGGCTTCTCATCTCGTTGCCACCGTGATTACGTAATTACGCGGATGGTGAAGTTGTCGGGCATTTTCACGAGTGTCGCCATTTGACTCCGTTAATCCTCGCTTACAAGCGTCGTGGCGAGATTATAATATCGATAGGGCGCCAATCTTGTAATTCAGGTAGCCACGGTATCCTTGAACGCGTTTCTCCGCACTCTAAATCGATCGATGTTATTTCGCGTACAAACGGATATCTGCTCTTAAACCCGCGTTTCATCGATCGTGGTATGTTTCATTTTTTGATCTTAGATGACGATTGCGAGACAAATTATCCTTGCATTTGCATACCGAGCAAATAATCTTATTACCTGCAGGACCCCACGCATGTTACACCTGTAGAAATTGTCTTAATCATACTTTAGTAGGGTAGTCTAGGTACTGATAAATACACACATAAGAAATGAAGGATATTAAGGATACGATAGATTTAACTTAACGAAACCATAGCTTCAAAAATGCAGTTTTGGATACATATCTCACTGTACAATTTTTATGACCATTTGCAAGTTGCAAAATTTTTAAAGAAAATAGAAAAAATGTGTAAGATATTGAACCTATAATTTTCTCCACAACTACAAGTCATACAAGAAAATATGGAGGGACCACTTGGACCAACACCCTCGATTCTCTACGTTCTGCCGATCGTGGAAGAGGTATCGATGACGTTAAACAATGCAAAGTACACGGCTAATAAGAAAAGAGAAAAAATAAGCCGCGATATTGGGCGGGTAAACGAGAAAAATAATATTCGATCCCTCTCGCGTCTCATCCTGTACCCACGTGTGAATTATGCAAATGTAGTCATATGATCTGTCCTTTTTCTGGTCTTACTGTAAGTGGAAAGAGAAAGAGGAAAACACAATGGCGCGATGCAAAAGTCGTGCGTATTTTAACCCTACGTCCCACGTGTCGATGCAATGCACATCGGTCGAATGAGTAACTCGTATCGCGGGAACTATGATTTTTCTTTGAATATGTTTGCCTCGGGTTCGACGATTATTAATGAATACACGCTTCACCGATTTCGATGATCTTGAAATATATTATCAAGGATGTTATTCTCAACAATTTTTCTCTACAGATATATTCGTTGTTTCATTTTAATTTCAGAGATATTTGCAAAAATTTTATGGTAATTATTTCTGAAAGGGATGTGAAGGTCCAGAAGCGTTCTTTCATCGATTTTATTTCTAGTCTGACTTTCTAAGATATTTTTAATATTTAGATTTCAAAGTTTTACTTAAATTCGCAATGTACGATAGTATAGAGATCGAGAATGCCATCATAGAAAGCTGTATAGTGGCCACGCGACGAACAGTGGTCTAAACGTCGTGCAACGCGAAACAAGTCCGAAATAAAGTCTTCGTTTATTACTTTAAAGTATTTATTAGAGTTATAAAAACCTTGAAGTGGATACTAGAAATCGTAAAATATTTCATGGTATGGTACTCGGTAAACACGTGGGATCCAAGTATGTTGTACTCTGAACTCGGCTACAGGTACACTCTGATGCAACCCTGTTAGCAAACCTAACTTTCAAATTCTAAAATTTTCTTGTCTTCCTGTTTCTTAATGTTGAAACAATCAAATTTTCTGAATTTACAAATATTTAGATCTTCGAACGTCTTAGGTTCCTGTTACTGTAGATCCCAAAAAAGTAGAGTTCTCTTTTTAAGTCACCGAAGATTTTGAATGTACATATTTGTGTAACATACGCTTTTTTTTAAACTTATGTCTTTGGAAATTGTCAAATTTAAAAGTTGAAAGTTGAGTTATTTAATGTTGTAAAACTTGTAAAATTTAAGAACATTCGAAACATTGAGAACCAAATACGGATTTAAAAATGTAAAGACCTACAAATGTAGAAATTGTGTACTTCTTATCAGAGCCCCGAGCAAATTCCGTTTCCCCTGCATTAAACACAGTACCGACCGCAGTATCATAACCGTAGTGGTATCAGAAAATAAAGAGTAATAGTTCGGGTCGATATGCCACAAGTATGATCGGCTTATCTTTATATCATCAGATCGTGTCTGACTTTCTATCCCCCAAATCGTTCATTTGACACGTAACAGCCCAACATTATAGGAGCTAATAGAATATAATTTCACGAGTGGATAATCGATAGTCGATGTCTCGAAGAAATTCGCGTGGTCGTTAAAGCTTTAGATTATCCTTGTTATCTTTCGTTATCGTTCGACCGCTGCTCCATTATTGTACGGATCGTGGTTACGATCGACGTTATTAATACCAGCGATACCGCGTAATATTCGTACTCGTTAAGTTCGGATTAGAGATGGGTCGTGAGCGGCAACGTATACCTGGGCGTAGCGTGAATACTCAGATAAATTCAATCTCGAGAATCCATTAAGTACGACGCACTTCTTGGGTCCGGCGTTACCCTACCGTGCGTGGGTGCCCGGTAATGGGAAGTGCACATAGAAACCGTCCTGCCCATATTTGTCTACCATTCGTCTTTTTCAACCTCGGTCTCCTTCGTCTTCGTGTGTTCCTGCCTCGAAGCGGGCATTTTCGTGTTCGGTCTATGTGTACACTCGGCTGCAACGTCCCTCTGGATAACAATCCATCCTTAAACTGGGCAATCTCTAAATCCTTCCATCTTTAGATCTTCCATCTAACCACCAAATCTTCATTTTTTTACTTTCTAATCAACTTCCGAAATTAGTTAATTCTTCAAAAGTCAGAATTTTTGTCAATCCTTTTTATTGCAGTTTGCAAATCAATTTATCGAACTCCAAATTAATTTCCATATTTCCGAGTTCGCGCATCGAATCCCAGTTACCGAATTTCCAATTAAATACATTTCCAAATTTGCTGGGAAGCCAGATTTGTTGTCGACTGTACGTAGACACGTGTGCACAGGAATAAAGCCAGCCGGTCAATGCGCGTAGGACGTGCATTCCTGAATGTCCTTTGGGAATCACAGTGGCATAAGTCCTTTGGGATTCCGGACCAAAGCTGAACGTACACACTCGTCACGTTTTAGCTACGTGACGAATGGATACCGGTGATGACCAGCTTTGATAAACACATTAAGCCGCGTTAAGTCTGCCTTAAAGCAAACGGGGTAGATTCGAATCGATTTCATCACGGACCACATTGGCTGCTTTAGGATTTATTCCGTTTTTTCCTCTGTAAGCCCGGTATACTTGATCCGGCTGTACTAGTCGTAGATCGATCGTATCGGACAAATTAATACCGTGTAATTTTCGAGACGTCTGGAGAATCATTCGCTGTGACGGGTGTATTAGTTCGGTGAAATCCTTGTCGACGAGTTACATGTGACGATCTTAGACCGATTAACTTTTATGCTAAAACTGTATAAATCGATTTATTTTTAAATAATAAAGCATGCAGCTGATACTGAAGTATAGTAGTACTTAAAAATAGCTTCCTCGTGAATTGTTTAGTAACATTGATCAAGAGTACATTCGCAGTAATTAATGTATGATTGTACAAAGTTTCTTAAAACAATAATTGGGCCACGTACTCGGCTTTTATCGCGGCCTATCACGATCGATGCGAATCTTGAGTGACGACGAAGGAGTCGTCGCACGCGAACCGCTATAAATATTGCCTCGTGGCTACGAACTGTGCCTGCTGTAACGTAAACGTTTGCAATTCGAACGCGGCTGACGGTATGCACGACGTGGCAGTAAATTTCGCGTTAAGCCGAAGTCGGGCTAGATGATTTACGTGAGTACGAGAAGAGTAGGAGGGAGAGTAGGTGTTTCTTTGCTGAGGTACCGTCGGTGTCCAAAATCTTATTGACTCTCATCAACGGCCCAACGCGGTTAAGAAATTATGGTTCTCTTTTACTTTTCTTACATGGGTATTCGGCTGTAGTTTTGGAACTTGACTAGAACCTTAAACTATCAAATTTCTGAGTTTGGGATTCTAGGTTTGTTTCTGGAGTAATGGAGAAACGGATATACATACATATCTCTAAATTATTTAGTCCTTAGGTGGAGTTTATAAACTCCTAAGGTTCCCATATCCACAGATTACTAAATCTCTACTTTACTCAATCTCTATGTTCTTGTAGAGATTGCTAGGTCACTAGTTTGCTGTTCGTAGGTTACCAAATTCCTAGATTCCTATATCCTTGAATTCCAGTAGTTCCATATGCTTAGATTTCTATATTCCTAGGTCCTTAGATTTCTATACAACATCTAGATTCTCAGATTCTTACATCTCTATAATTTCTAAATTTCTAAACTTCTAAATTCTTATACCCAGAAATTTCTACATTAAAATCGAGATTTGCATATTTCTAAGTCCTAAATTTCTTAGGAACATTGTCCCAAAATTTCTACACCAGAGTCTTGAATAATCGTTGAAGCGAAACACAAGCGTATTGTAACAAGTCTGTACCTATTCGTACTGCACTTATCATTCATTCAACTTGTCAACAGCGCGTGAGTATAGCGTGTTACCACTACCGAAAGCTAGCAAGTCCTAGTGTAGTTGTCGTGTAACCTTCTGCGAAAGCGAGGAATAGGAATAAAGGTGCTGGTACATTTGCCACGCAGCACGCGACGCCTTCGTAACAATAGGATTTTAGGACGCGTGGGTGGTCCACGCGTTTATTTCTCACGAGACACCGAGAAATCCCTTATTTACAGCTGATAGCATTCGGACAATAGCGTCCTTGCGGAATCCTTCGATCGTTTACGATTCACGCACGATTCTTTTCTTCAAAGCTTTTAATTTCGTCGGCGAAAATCACGAATAAAGAAGCAAGACTAAACTTGTCGTCATCAATCTTTCTTAATGGATCAAGCTAAGGATCATTTTCGGCGGCTATGAACCGGAAACGCGTTTCTAATCTTGGGAACGCTTCGCGCGTGTGATTTCTCTGGACCAAAGGATCCAGGATCTTTTGAAATTAACGTTTGCAGCCCTTTGGGTCTCGAGAGACAAGGGTGTAGCTGAAAATTATGGTTCCCTATGCAGATGGCGGACATTTAAACAGGATTCGATTGTTATATGGACAACTGCCGACTGACATTTTTATGCCCGCACGGTGGACTGACGTTCAACGATGTTTGCCCAAGTCTGGTCATCAATTCGCGTTAATTTACGATGATTCGAGGACCGATTGATTTTGCTTTGCGGAATGAGAGAAGACGGTTTCTATTGGATGGCATAGTAACTCTAAAATGGCGGAGTGAGCGATCTCTTCGAAATTGCAAATTAAGAACGCAAGCTTAAAAACATTAACCACATTTATATACTACATTTATTGTAAAAATCATTTATTGATTGTCTAAGTTTGTACACATTTTCTTTTTAATCTCCTTTAAAGCTGTGACGTATACGTTCTATTTTCCACACCTTGAATTATTCTCTAGTTTCATTTTTCACTCGGGACTTTTCACTTACCACCATAGGAAATTAATGTAAAATCAACGATGTTTTCCTGAATAAATATAGAATCATATTAAATTTGTATTAATGAATAAGAACGAAGTAATTATAGCTTGGAAGATTGCAAACCGGTGTTTGCGTTATCGCGACGCGATATTCAGAATCGATTGCAATGAGTTACAACGTACGTAGACATCAAGCGTAAGTGGAACGATGCGATAGTAGCATGATCTAACCAGTAATTCAGCGGATCTAGAAGATGCAAGGACTTCTAAACCGAATCCTGCCGATCCGGTGTCAACGATATCTCGTCCTGCGAGTCCACGGTTATCTCCGCGATATCCTGTGCAAACCTTCAATCGTATTCGCAAACCGAGAATCGTTAATATCGAGTGATTCTTCAGATTCCAAATTGTATGGCTCGTAGCCTCGCGAATCTCAGGTCGTTTCGTATCTCTAAGGTCACTTGCATCGAATTCCACAAATCCTTTACATTTTATGCCGTATGATGGTTTTTTGTATATATGGACAACGATGACACGAAAGCTTGTCCTTGGTAGGGAGCTTACGACGAAGCTGAGAACCGGTATGCTCAGACGATGACGAATCGAGGCGTGCCCTCGAATCTGATCGAAACGACGCGACACGATTCAACGATAACGAGGTCGTTTTCAAATGCCCGCTGATTATGCACTTGTTAGAGACAGTAAGCAGCATTCATAAGAAGATCGACCGCTCAAGTGGATCGGGACACGGTGAGCTTGCATTCGAGCGTCTTGGAGCGGCACGTTTGGTCGGCTGCATGAATCAAAAGACGCGCAAACGTTACAGAACGTTAGAGAATTAAAGTAGAATCATTTTTTACTAATATGCGGTATGTTGGAAAAATAACTTTTTAAACGAAAAGAAGATTGAGGTTCATATTTGAAGCACCGTCTCAACACTAGTTACAATTGATTCGAGGAATGTAAAGTTTCGTCTGGCTCTTTTGATAAGATCCTCGCAATATCCAACGCGAGCAATTTGTTGCGTTTGACTTGTGATTTTGTGACAAGGTGACGAAAGGTTCTGTTGCATTAAACGCTATAAGTTTACAATTCGTATTTCAATAATGATTGTTGTGTCCTGTAAGGAAAGTATACCATTTTTAGATAACATTGTTTTAATACACGGCGCTAGTTTTCCTTAAATTTAAAAAGTTCTGTTACTTTTCCAACATACTATGTACAATTTTAGATATAAATTACACGTCGAACAGTTTCAGAAATAAAACCGCGCGAAATGGGAAATCGTATCGTTCATCATATGCCCACGCGAGTGTGCACAATGTATTCACTATTGACGTTCCCCGACCTAAACACATCTCGATCAACAGGAAATATTTCTCGTATATCATCATATTGTCGCGGTGTTTTACTTACGTTTCATCGACGTAGAGGTGGATCATAAAGAGCGCAAATTCTTTTTGATGGAATCCGGTTAACCCACAAGTTCCGAGTCCGGACGCGTTTTAAATAAATTATCTTCGATGACTGGTCAAAGTTCTTTTCCGTATATTACGACCCTTTTACTCCACATTTATTCGATTGTTCGGTTGAAGCTAGACATTCGCGGGAATGTCCTCCAGCGAATTCCGTGTGCTTGGTAATATCAATATTTTAGGAAGATAACGTCCTTCGCTGGTATGACGTTTCTTATACACGCGATTTTTTGTTCGTTTATTAAAATCAAATGGATCGTGAGAAATATTTGTCGCTACGAGGGAGTGCACACGTGCTATCTCGAGACACGGTTGATCTACATACGAGTATTTTCCATCGCTTTTTTCCCGAGCTGAAAGTTTACGCTCTGTCGGCGTATTTATTAAGAGCGGAATATTCATTGGTTGAACGAGCGGTTTTCATATCGCGCTACGAGGCGACATCGACGCGAGGAAATCGTCTCACGGTGCACCTGAAAACCGGTCGCATTCTGCTAATTGGCTAAACAGTGTAACTACCCCGACTTATAGGTCGATTTACATCGCCCATAAGAAATTTGTTGCCCCGCTACTTGCCATGGTGCTCGTATAACGGCGGCTATTAATTTAATAGAATATGGCCGAGCAAAAGGGGCCATGTACGAGGGTACTCGATCTTCCAGCATTCGTTGCTTTAATTTTAATCCCTCAATCATTAAATGAACGTTTCCAATCCGCTTACAACTGGACATCGGCGTCTTTGAACTGCCTCGACTGTGTAACGACCGTACTTTTACTATAACTCCGATACGTTTATTAGTTTGTCAATTAATATCCAGTTATTAGATCCTTGTTTTACGCTAACGGTTCATTGCTACACCTTTTGAAATAATTTTAGATAATTAAGACCTCTATAATGAAATTGGGATCAGTTTTAAATCTAGTTTTGATGTTTCTATTCTAAATAGTTGGGTGGTTAAATTTAGAAAGATCAATATTTTGGAATAACACCTGAACCGTTAAAACCGTAAATTACAGTAAAAAATAATACAAAACAAATGTAAAAAAAAATAGTAAATAAAGTCACAACTTCCCTTGATAGAAAACCTAAGGGTAAATCTTGCAGGAGATTGGTAAACAGAATAGCGTAATTGACAGAATACTTCATTAAAGGCTGCAATTCTATTATTTCGTTCTGTTAGGTTCATTAAAATGTGCCGTAGGGTTTTTGCCGTCTAGAGCTGTAGACACTCGTTGTTCGTTGTAATGAAGATCTAGAGAACGGAAAACGAACGGCAAAGGATGCAGGATTAGTTCATCGTTCAGGGCTGACACAGTCGACCCTCTAAGGATAACAGTATCCTATTAATTAGCCGTGTCGAAGCGTCGAGACCGATTAAATCGAAATAGTGAGCTCGTTTCGCGGAGGCGTTCCTTCAAGCCTCTTTAAGACCGCATTAATTGCCCGTGAAAACGCCCCCGCGTGCACACGCTACTCGGTTTCACCTCGGTTCATTAGAGTCCACACCGGGTAACGCCAGTTGAATCTGATGCTGGCGAAAATAAATCCTTGAGGATGGACGCCTCTACAACGCGCCATCTTGAAGAGCAAAGAAAGTCCCACGCGGAAGTTTACCATCTTCCGCTACCATCTCTTTCTAGAAACACTATTTACTCATCTTTTCCTACTCGACGTGTTATCGCCCGTTTGATTCGTGAGAGAGATCGATTCTTGTCGACGGCTCCTTTGATGCTTCAATTCTCGTACGTAGGAGGGAGAAAATAGATATACTCGAAACAGATATCAAATTGAATGCACTTTTATTATGTATGTGATGGAATTGTATGTTAGAATTATTGATCAGATCAAATTAGTTCGAATTGTTGGTTTTCAATTTTTTATTTAGATCGTTCAGTACCTAAATCCACGAAAGTATAAGTAATTAATCCTTATATCTTCCGATCTCGATATCCATAGGTCGTTGTATGTAGATTTCCATATTTCTTCATCCCCAAATCTCTATATCTATAAATCCCTAAATTGATTTATCTCTGAATCCTCATAAATCCTGACATTCCCAGATTCCAAGAATGCATCACACAACGTGTGAATGTAAAATATGTACTCTGTTCCATGGATCACATGACTCTGCACGTGTTAAAAAACATGACAGTCGGAGTAAGAAGCGCGCGATTTAAATCAATAAATCGGATCAAAACATTTTGATTGTACGTCCGACAAGGTGGCGTGAAATAACATATTCGAGTCCTTTGAAGCTGGTATACGGTCGGTTTATCACATTCCGATCACAATAAATTAATAAACGCCCTTTTTTCTCCCCCTCTTCGCTTGCGCCACGAAGATCGTTCGACCGCGATATTAGCGGTTTATTAATTTATTTTTTCTTTATTAGCCGGACGAGTCGCGCCCACCGGTAATCAGGGATCTGTAATTAGTCGAACATGCTGTCTGTCCATAGCGATTTATACCGTGCCCCTGGGGATAAATTCCCCTTACTCCTCCTCCCTCTTTCTTCCGTTCGTTTCACCAACGCTTCCATTTCGATTCTCGAACTCGTCCGAGCTTCTTGTCGTCTTTGGATCTCTTTTTCAAGGAAACACGAATTCTACGCCGTCTTCGTATCGACGCGATTTATCCCAGAACTACGTAATTGCCGGTTTACATCGGGAAACACGAACACCGGTCAATGCCGGTTGATCGATCGCTTGGTTGCACTTCGAATTTTGCTCCCGCGAAATATCCTTCGTTAACTTGCGTGCTCCTGCATACATGATATTTTGTAAATTACACGTTGTTCCGCTTCGATACATGATTACACGCGATCGATCAATAATAACATATTTTTAGTTCTTTAGCCGTAATAGGTGTACAATAAACGGTACTCTTTCGATCGATACAATGTCTTCGATTATGTGCAATCTACTATTAAACTTACTAGAATTATTTTGTATAAAAAGATTCAAATTACAGTTTTGTTATATCGTGAATAATTCACAAGGTAGTTTGTAAATGAGTTTCTTTTTTTTTAATTTTAACACGTCCATCGTGTCGCAGAAAAATCTCGATTTTTCCCTGAGCTTGGGACTGTAGAAATATGGCAGGAAATTACGAAGGGGTAGTTTGTTACGAACTTTTATTCTTTTTTATTTATACTTGCAGTTCTGAATTAAGTCAGTTATTTAATACATTAAATTAATAAATTTTGTAAATTGAGATGATCTAACGTTTATTTACCTATTTATTATTTAACTATCTAACACCATAACATTTTAAAGCTTGTTTCGAACTTTGTCAAATGTGAATGAATTTTCTGCAGCACCTGTTGCATAAGATAAATTAATTACCTGTCATATGAAAACTGTATGAAATCCATGCCTCCACCAAGAGAATAAAGGAGGTATTACGATATAAAATGTATATTACAGAAGTTACAAATATTCATGAACGCAAGCGATTTTAAGCTATTCCTTCACTAGTTAAACGCCACCATTTTGTTCAGAAAGCCTCAGGCCATTTTGCGTGCACTCGATCGTTGTAATCCCGTTTTTCGGCTGCTCTTAACAAGCAGCACGTCCCGATAAACACTCAAGATAAGAATCTCCTCGCGTGTTCATCCTTTGACTAAGTGATTCGCGAGATGCGAGGAATATGGACATGGTCCGTTGTCTGTCTGCCTTCAAAGCACCAGACATTCGTCTGTCCGTCTGTCTGTCAATGACCACACCTTCTTTTTCCGACGTCTCGTTTGTTCTTCAGGAACGGATCCCCGGGGGATCCTATCGCTTTCAACGAAATGCATCCCACCAGGGGAAAGAATGTCGCTACTCAAGGACTCGTAATAATAGGCAGTGGTCGGAAAGCACGGGAAAAATGGACGCGTAATTATACGTGGTGCTGCGAGAGATCGGAGATACACTCCTAGGCTTCTTTTGCATAAGGTAGGCGAACTTGAGAATTATCGAGGCAATTTAAAATTCATAAATTTGCAAACTCTTAAAATTTATACATTTTCTTTGAACTTCTATTTTCCAAAATTTCATGATTTGAAATGTGTATCTTGAAATTTCTGTAAGTTTCAAACCATTCAGAGCAAAACTACTTTCATGTCAATCTCTAATAATAATATCGACATATTATTGATGTTTAACAATATATCATTAATATGAAGGCTATAAAATTCTCCAAAAGTTTCTAGAACCGAAGTACAATTTTTTACCTCCAGTAGTCATATTTTTTCAAAGGGGTGGATTTGATTGTACCTTGGATCGTTCGATCGTTTAACATCGAGATCGCAGAGTAGTGGTTTCCTACGGTATTTACATTTCTCGTGGTGCGTACTTCATCGACCACGATAAAGGTCCGAACAATTACGTTCGTACATTTTTCTTCGTGAAAGTTTAATTCCATCTTGTCCAACTTGCTGCGTTCACGGTTCACTCGCGTTCTAACCGCGGCTTATCGCCAGCATGACTTATCGCTTTAAACAGCACCCTTTTGGCGAGGCCCGGTGTACGGGACCTTCGTAACAACCTAAATTAAGTCCTCGCCTTCGTCTCTCACCCGTATTTCATTTCCACCTGGGACGCGTGGTGCACGCTCGTTTTCTCGGTTTAAGATTACCGCCACGCTAACACGCGCGAACGCTCGACGTTCACGCGTTCAACACCGTGGAGGCCACCGATGATCGCCATCGCGAATTTTATGTAATCGAATAATCAGGAGATTATATGCTATGGATGCAATGTAGGCTTCCAGTGGAGACAGATATGTAAACACGCTAATTCTTTTGATATCGAAGATTCATGTTCTTAGATTTCTTTCATATTCTTAATATTTGGATTTGCAATTTTTCACACTTTTAGATTTCGAGTTTTTAAAAGTGTGAGTGTGGAATTTTTTGAAGTATACATTTGTAGAGCTTGTACCGAAATTTCTACGTATCTTAATTCCAATATTTCCATCCCAAAATTCTTAGATTTTTACATACTCAAAGCTTCTACCTTTAGAAATTTAAATTTATAAATTTATTTGCATGCAAAGTTTCATAATATACAAATTTAAAAAGAAAAATAAACATATCTCTAAATGAAATTCCTACACCACTGTTGAACCTTACTTCCTCATAATTTCATTTCTCTTTAAGACACCGCTGAGAGTCGTAGAAATTCGCAACATGTACATATAAAATAAGTGAAAATAATATTAATACCAACCGGTCAGTTTTATGTACGCATAAAGTTAAGACTAGATACCGCTACATGTCATTTTTATTATTTAAATATTATTAAAACTGTGCGTATTAGCTTGTTTATCAGATACGTGAGATGTTATCTTTTATAATAGGAATGCTGAAGCAAATGCTGAATGTACAAACGTTTCTCAATATGTAGAACAATTTTGTTAAAATTATTTTTCATAAATTTCTCTATTTATGTTTCAATTGAAACTCTTGAACCTTTGAAAATTTGAAACTAAATATATAGTTGTATTTGGAATTGAATTCGTGTGGATATTTGAGAGTTTGTACATGTGAATATTTGAGAATTTGGAAATTTGGAAGTTTAGGGGTTTAAAAATTTGGAAAATTCGAAATTTAGGAATTTAGGAATTCGGAGATTTGGAAATTTGGGAATTTAGGAATTGGGAGATTTAGAAATTTGGAAATTTAGGAATTTGGGGGTTTAGAAATTTGAAAAATTGGAAATTTAGGAATTTAGGAATTCGGAGACTTGGAAATTTGAAAATTTAGGAATTTGGGGGTTTAGAAATTTGGAAAATTGGAAATTTAGGAATTTAGGAATTCGGAGACTTGGAAATTTGGAAATTTAGGAATTTGGGGGTTTAGAAATTTGGAAATTTGGAAATTTGGGAATTTAGGAATTCGGAGACTTGGAAATTTGGAAATTTAAGAATTTGGGGGTTTAGAAATTTGGAAAATAGGAAATTTGGAGATTTAGAAATTTGGAAATTTAGAAATTTGGAAATTAGGAATTTGGAGATTTAGAAATTTGGACACTTGAGAATTCGTAAAGTGAGACTGTCAGAAACTCAGAAATTCACAAATTTCAAAATTCGACAATCTCCAAATTAACCAACCTAAAACTCTCAAAACCTTCAAGTGGTAAACAGCAACCCCCGCTATCATTCCTCCTACACTGCATGATACGCATTCACATCCCGCAAAGTACTCAACACCTTAACGATACCAAAAGAATCCACTACTGCGCCCTAATGTAACTCCGTTTTCACTTACGGCAGTCATCACCGTAACGATCTCTCCCACATAAAATTCGCGCAAAGCCCAGCCTTGAATCTGTGTTTCAAAATCTGTAATTGGTCAGACCGTATTGTAAAACCGCGGAGTTGATCCGTTGATGTTTTTCTCTCGATCCTCCACGGTTCTTGTCTTTCCGTTTACGACAACGTGTGCCTCGTAAAACGGAGGATCCAGTCGCTGGACGATTTCTCGTACAAGCTTCGTTCGGTTCGATAACGCGACAGTGGCAATCGTGGGATAGTTTTCTTAAGATTGAATTGTCGAGCAAACGATCGCGATTTACGATCAATACACGACTCATTAGAAGGAAATGTGGTCATGAAACGGATTTCACTCCGAGTTGTTTACGATATCAACGAACTCCAGCATTCTTGTCGAACGTTAACCGATCACGCTTCGTTTGCCTAGCTATTCTGCGCAGTCTTACGTTTCTTCGGCTTTAATTTCAAGGAACATGCACGATGCAGACGTTCGAGGAAGACGTCGAAAGTGTGCACGTGTCTCGGCGAGTGACTCGTTTCGTCGCCTCAGAATGCAAGCGTTATTATCCTCTCGATAACGGTACACACTCACGTAGGAAGCAGCGTGTTGCGAAGAATCGGATACTTAATTTAGACTATTACGACGTCCGGACTCGATTTGGGGTTTCTTGATAAGCTCGTACGAGAGGATACGCCTTGTCCACCGATTAAGCAGGAAACCGTTCCTCACCGACTACATTAATCCTGCTTAAAAACGTTCTAAGTCGTGCATAAATCTTCGTACACTTTGGCACGGGACTCTTCATCGTCGTGAATGATCTTCCAACCAAAAATTTTAATTCGCATTTATGCATTCGTTTGAGTTTTATTTATGTCTACATGGTCTACGTCTTGATACTACTAGGCTCTATGTCTTAACACGATTTACGAAGCCCGTCAAAATGGCGGATCATAAATCTATTTTTAATGACATTTATTAAGAAATTTTTGGAAAAAGAACTTTTGTCAAGCTGAAGAATTAGTGTCTCGGACAGTTCATTATCCACAATTTATTTATTTTTCTACTTCAGTTCAAATTTAAATATTAGTTACTATTAAACCGCTGTAAATATGTTAAAGAAAATGGCGGCGTAGGAGGAGCTTTATCCTAATAAATAAAGTTTGGACATTAGAGAAATGTTAAGAATTTGCCAATTGGTTCGTTTATACAGTCATTCAAAAGTGCAAATTTTTAAATAAAAATAGTAAACCCAGTGTTAAGGAAAATGGCGGCGTAGGAGGAACCTTGTTCTAACAGATGGAGAATTTGGACATTAGAGAAATGTTAAGAATTTGCCAATTTGTTCACTTACACAATCCTTCAAAAGTGTAAATTTTAAAAATAAAAATAGTAAACCAAGTGTTAACGAAAATGGTGACGTAGGAGAAACCTTGTTCTAATAGTTCGAGAATTTTTTCATCAAATTTTAAGAATCTGCGAATTTACTTACACAGTCATTGAAAAGTGCAAATTTTATAAAAACACCACCTTAAAACCCACAATTTTTCATTAGCCATTTCTTCATAACGAAAGGTAGGTAACGGTGCGAACAACCTCGTATTGCAATGAGTAAACCCGTTGGTGAACCGCGTCTTCAGCAAGTCGGAACGTAAATCGAGAAAGAACCCGGGGATATTTAACATCCATCGTGCGTATTCGAGTCGGATGATCTGTCGAGTGTGGCAGCGGTACTACCGTGCTTCGGCAGGGCGCATGGAATCCCATATAAAGGCACAGGTAGAACGCAGAAGCCGTTGCGAGCGCAAGGCAAACGCGCGAAACACGCGACCACGCACGCACACGACCGCGAATCGCAACCAGGCACGAGATACGTGCAAGGAGGATAGAAGCCGACAACGGTGGACCGTGCCACTACGTACAGTCAACAGCAAATCTGGCTTCTCTACGAAAAATACAGTTGAGAGAAAGGTCTCTCATACAATCATGTTTTTAGAGATTTCGGAGTTTTGAATCTGTAAGGATAGTTTACTTATTTTGTGAATTTTAAGATCTGGGTGTACATGAGAGGGTGGGGATTTTGGAAATATGTGGAGGAGATTTTAACAATGTAAGGATATAGGATTATAAGGATTTGGGAGAATGGGGACTTTGAACTATAAGGATTTGGAAATGTGCAGACATAGTACTAAAGAGATTTGGAACGGCAAGAGTCTGGAACTGTAAACATTTGGGACTCTAGGAATTTGGTACTGCAGTCTGGACTGTAGAAATTTGGGACTAATAAGAATGATCTAAAAAAGTGTACAAATTCAAAGACCTGAAACTTTAAACTGTAAAAATACAAAAAGGCAGGTTCAGACACGTGTCCTTATTAGTCGGAAGGTAACGTTGCGCCCGAGTGTACAACCATACGAGGCACACGTTAGTATGCGTGTACTTAGCATAAGTCTCGCACCCGAGGCATTCTCTCATCGTATTTCATGCCGGCTATACGTTTATACACTCGCTGTGGCGAGACCGCCTCTCGTCCTGCTTCCTTCGCCCTTTTATCCCTCCTTCCTCGTCAATTTCGTTCCCTTCTGTCTCGTCGGTCATGGTAACGAAGAAATCCACGGAATCGCGTGGACCATTGCCTACGATAGTCGCTTCGAGTACCTGCGAGACCAAGCGGTCGATTATGATCTCGAATGTCCGCGAATTATCGCGCGACAACGATACACGTCCCGTAAATTGCCGATCACCTCCACCTTATTATGGAATTAACAGTCTATTCCAGCTACGAACGACGTTGTTCAACAGCCATCATTCGCGTGCCACAATGATCGTTCAATTTAACGCCTCTTCGAATTTACGGACTGCGGATAATTTAAGGAGGAACCTTCAACTTCGACAATTATGATAGTACGAGGCTTGTTTGGTCAGTTTGCGTAAAATTGAATAGGCGGAGTAGATGTGGACACCGTTTAAGGATATGGACATTTAAGGGTGTCAAGAACCGCGTATCGATTTGTAAACAGATAAGCTATTTTTTAGTAGTTATCCAGAAACTCATTGGAATTCTTGCATACGCCGGTGTTTACGTCAAAGGAGAATATTGGGAGAGCCTAGTGAGATTGTAAGGGGAAGTACGACACACTGTACGATACATAACATGTGTGTAGAGTTTTACTTTTATCATTGTTTCAGTAATAACTAGTATAATAAATAGATCAAAGAAAAATCTAAATATTCCATATAGGGTTTAAATGATGCAAAGATAGTAGCTCTATATAAAGAGACTTGAGAATATGGGGATTTGAATATACGGTGATTCGAATTTCTTCAAAATTTCAAGTACAAAAATGTTGAAGTTTATGGTACCTACGTTGCCAGGTATATAAAAGGTTAAGGATGCACGCGAGCATTTGTAAGACGATGAAGAACGACGCTGAGCGAGGGTGGTTCGCGGACGAAACCCAGAGGCGACGGTCGTCATAATTCATTCCGTGGAGCCATCATCAGGTTGGCGTCTTGGACGATCCATGCTCATCGCGGTAACATCCGTATATCCTGTAGGTTCGATAAATAAATTCAGCTAAGCCGGGAATCACGTTGTAGCGCGCGACTTAACGATAAACTGGACGCAGCTAGTCTCTTCAACACGGGGACAAATCCGTTCCGTGCAATAATTTTCGATGCTACCGTTGCTCGTTGTAGATCGAGGAGCTTATAAGATTAGTTTAATCAACTGTACACGTACTTAGCGTCCCGATGGAACAAGGATAATCGTTCGGTGCACGACATCGGGGAGACAAGGATACGATTACGCACGAAAGCCGGGATACCACGGGTTGGACGAAGCTGCCGAGATCTGGTTCTCTTTTTATTCGTCCGGGACAGCCTCATCGCGGCGAGGTCGTCTGAAACAAAGTGGGACATTAGTGTTCCTTACGTGTATTGTTAACGAGCCACGCAAATCGATCCATTCGTTAGGCTGGCGGATCAGTCGGAGCGGTAGCTTGTCTCGTCTTTCCATCGCCATATTTTATTCCCATCGGTCGACGATTTGTCTACCGGTGCGGCTCGTGTAACCCTCTATACAAACAGGTTGCATCGCAAAATGCGGATCATTTAACGATCGGTTAGGCGCGGACGTGTTTAATGATCCTAAAAAGTAAAACAACGCGGTGCAAGAAATTTATTAAACCCGTCGAAAATGATTTTACGTTTTACGGTAAAATAAGTAAGGTCGCGGACGTCTCTATCGTTCAGATTCGCCTCGACGGTAGCGCAGATACCACGATACCGACCGGAGATACCGATCTAAAAATCCTTTCACACGCTAGCCGTGGAAACGAGCCACTGGCGTTATAACGAAATCCATAACTGTAACGAACAATGTGATATACTCCTGAAGGGAATGGCGACATTAGCATTTCGCAGGATATTACGGGTTTGGAAAGCGACAATTTCGATGGAAGATACGAGACGAGCCGGACTGTAACGTCCACACCACGCCCTCGGCGATATGTTCCGAGGATGCGGTAAAAGGACGCGCGCAAGGACACGCGGAGGATCCGCGCCGATCGCGTGGGCTTGGCGCGTAGGGGATCGTGCATCGTATGTAGGCTAAACTTTGCTATTTTTAAATTGTCAACATTACCAAATTTATGAATCATCAACTTTCAGATTTGTCAAAATTTGAAATTTTTATGTTCATATGTATATTTCAAACTTTCAAAGTCAACTTCAGCATTTTATGTTCGCTAGATTTTTAAATTCTCAAACTTATAAATTTTCCAAATTTCTGAACATATTTTCAAACTTTTAGGTTAATAAACATCTTAATTTTTAAACTTTTTAGTTTCTAATTCTTGAATCAAATTTCTTCCATCTTTAAATCTTCAATCTCTCAAATTTTCTAAAGTTCCAAATATTCAATTTGCAAATTCTTACGTTACCAAATTATGAATATTTACCAAAAATATGGAATATCAAATATTACCAGAAACCAATCAGTGCTTTGCTATCACGTTTTCCCCAGAGAAACTTGCTCTCGCTTGTAACGTCTCCATGAAAGGTTTTCATCGTTCCTTTCGAAAACGACCACGTGCCAGTCACGAATCCGATCGGACCAGAAATCTCGTTTAATCGGCAACGATACAGTACGGATCTTGCCATAAGGTATTCATTAACGTCACACTCGCCTATTACTATCGATGCATATTCCCGCAACAATGCCACTAGCCAGGCCAGCATTCCATCCTGTCCACGTGGGCGAACATCGACCAGATAGGGATCTGTGTTTCATTATCGCATCGCGATAACTGGTCCGACTGTGTGTCCTGACATCATTCCAGATTCCTAACCTATCGAAATGCCCACGTTTCCTGATTCTTCTGTTTTAGACTGGTCTATTTGTAGCTCCGTTCGAGGAGAATGGAGAAGTCGGTACTTGACATTAAAAGATTAACGCGTGCATTACCGCCGGTACATTCGTGTTCCAAACTATCGGAACGCCCACTGTATTCTATGAAGTAAAAGCTTCGATCAGCACCGGATAATTATCCCAGCAGGGCGCAAAATTTGAAATTTTTATATTTGTGTAAACTTATAATACACAAATCGAAAAATTTACAAATTTGTAACTCGGTTGATTCATAAATTTGCAGATTTAAGTTTGTAGATCTAAAGGTATAAGAACTTGTAAATTTGTGAATATAAAGGCTTAAGACCTTGTAAACAAGAATTTGAAAACGTAATACTTCTCAGAACCGACACCGAACACGGAAGATTTTTCGATAACATCTTTTCGTCAGATGGAGAAGCAAGATGTAGGTGTTTGACATTTTTTCCGCGAAAATCGAGTTCTAGTCTATCTGCCTTGAAGATCGTACCTGCGAACGTTCGAAACTCGAGAGGATATCTGGTTGGACGTAGAAGACAAGAATCTCATTCCATCCACGCCCAGACCGCGGTACTGCATAACATTGTACGCGAGCATATAAATATCCGCGGAAATTATGATGTACCATAACTGACGACACCGTAGATCAGTCTTGGTCCGTTCTGCTTCACGCAGGGGAAACTATTATCATAAATAAGCGGGCAAGAGTATGCCTCTTTCCTTGTACGTTGTCACGTCGAACTCGACCCATTAACTTCTTCGACGGAACTCGTTAAAGAGGATTCCCACCGTTTCGTGGGTGATGCGACAACCACGAACTGGAGTGACCGCACGGTTCTTGCTTATTATCGATCCTCATCAATTACAAATCTTCTTTCGGATTGTACCTCGTTAACTTGATATAGATTAGATCGTTTTATCTCGACCCCCATTTTTTTTCTTCTTTCGTCGTTTCTCACCCACCTCGTGCCGAAACTTACGAGGTGGCCAATTTAGTTCTTCTACGGTACATTAATTACGTTCTAATAGCGGGACTCTGCAATTTTAGGATATGGAATTTTCGAGTTTACAATTTTCATCTTGTGAATTTGTTAATTTCTGAATTAGTGATTTCGTCATTTTGTGATTTCGTGAATTTCGAGATTTGGTGGTCTTACGATTTTGTGATTTCACGAATTATTGAATTAGTGATTTCGTGATTTCATGGTTTTGTAATTCCGTGATTCCGTGATTTTGCTATTTCGTGATTTCGTGATTCCGTAATTTTACGATTTCGTGAATTCGTTATTCCATAATTTAGTGATTTCGTGATTTTGCAAATTCATGAATTCGTGATTTCGTCATTTTGAAAAATTGGAATTTTGAGACTTTGAGTCTCAAGTGATCTCAAGCACAGCTATCTTGGAACTTCGATATTTCAGAATTTCTCAGTGTTGGCCGGCAATAGGTTCCGCATTGCTTCCATCAACTTTCCAGATGTGTACTACACTAATACTTCTTTTAGCACTCGAGGTTCTTAGAAAACAAAATGTTAATCATACAACATACAAAATTATACCACATAAATAAAAATATTCATGCATCTGAGAATATAATATGAATACTTGTATTGCTATTGAATTTTCGTCTTCTCTTGTTAATTACACAAGTTATATAAGTAATCATTTCTTAACATATCTATTCTATAGATTTCTCCGAATATGTACGAACTATTTATAAAAAGTCACTTATTAATTTTACAATGTTTATAATTGTACAAATACTTTCCACTATACCTATAAAACACATATATCACTAAAAGGAATGCAAAACACATATATGTATACGTAATCAGCCTCTCATCGAATCAGCGTTAATTCATCTGGAATTAAACGTCTTAATGCACATACAAAGAAAATAAACACAAAAAGCCTTATTCATAAAACCGTGTTCCACCGAATCATCATGAAGACAGAATTAAACAAGGACTATAAACGCAAGAGAGATGTATTCGTTAAAGTACCGCATTACAGCGAATCAGCGTTAATTTGTCCTACTCCTTTCGACTTTCCAAATTTACGCGATTACAGAAGAGGAGAAAATCGTTGGATTTTCCGTTAAGGTCGGCGGCGATCGGTACACCTCATCACCGTGTGTCATCCATAAAATCGGTGTGCGCGTAAGTGTGTCAATAGCACCCACATATAGTACGCATCTTGGAGCACTCACGTGGTAGATCGAAGACGCGCATGTCTTGGTAAGATTTCTCTCTCGTGTCGATCCTCGTCGGAGGCTCGCGTGGCTGCGTATGTTCATCTCGCTCGAACACACGAGCGTGAACCGAAAGAGGCGGGAGCGTGTGCGCGCCTCCATCCACCGCACCGTGTGGACACACACTCAGCCGGTCATCTCTCTCTCCCTCTGGTTCCCTTGGTCTAAGGCGACTTACGCCTACACGTTGTAGTTGCAGCATCCACACTTAGCCCTCCTCAGTCCAGCGCGTGCCTCCACGCGACCAACCACCACCTTAACCACTGCTCTCTCACTCTCGCGCAGGATCGCGGATAGTCGTCGAGTCAGCCTGAATGTCGGCCGGTTCGCTAACTTCGCGTTGACAGTGCTTTTGGCAGCGCTTTATCTCGCCGCGTACAAGCTCCCGTGCATCCGTCACTCGCGGACAGCGAAACGGTCGGTTCGATACCGATCGCGCGATTTCGCGGTTAATCGATTCGTGAACAAATCAGTGATAGTGACGGTAGCCTAGTGAATGGTCAGTGCCGGTCAGTGTCTCGCGAGTGTAACGAGTGCGATCGTTCTTCCGTTTTTTTTTTGTTACTTCCTTTAGGGGTAAATCGTGATCGACCGGCGGGAAAGTAGATACACGAGTGAAAGTCGTCGTGAACATTTTCCGAGTTTCGAGAGCGACGGATCAGTCCGCGGGTGATCGCGAGATACGTCTAGGCGATTTTACGCAGTTCGAGATCGCGATCGATCGGTCGTAAATTGCGACTGATGCCGGCTACCTCGCACTCGATGTTCCGGTAGAACGTCGCGGGTATCGCGAGAAATCGTCGATGATCGTACGTTTCGCAACAGTATCGCGGCCAATCGGCTTCTAGTCCCATCGACTGGGCGATAAAACGCTCTGGCTACGAGGTAGCTAGCCGCCGAATCGACAGTTTATCGATCACGCGATCGAATTCTCGCACAGTTTCGCACTTGCCACGGTAGGAACGGGAAACGAGTCGCTGGAGGATTGGAAATCGGCGAGCGTGGGTCGACACACGGCGCCAACCTGTTGCTCAAGATCACGCGCCTCGTAAGATCGGACTCGTTTCCATTTAGAGGGCTCAGCTCGAAAGTGGCTGGGTATCTGTCGAGAAACGATGCCCCGATCGACAGCCGGGAACTAATCAAACACAGACGGGGATCGGCACAGAAGAATCCTCTCTTTCGATCAAAGTTACGGTAGTTATAGACGTTTCGAGGCTGTATCAGTTTCCTGGTATCGCGAGAACTTTCCGAGCACCATCCATCATCCTCGTCCCATCGATGCTCGATGCCGATTACGTTGCCCTTGGATTCCAGCGAGGATCAATCGAAATAATCGTCGCAGTCGCCGTTAATTGAACTACGTTTAATCGACGCGATAGCGCGTGAATAATTACGACGATCGATTACATTCGTTCGTTGTTACCGGAGCGATGCCAGAATAGTCATCGAAGAAAAATGAATGTCAGAACGAAGATCAGTTTTTTCGTGCTGTGGGTCAGCGTGATGCTGCCACTCGCAGTTTCATCCACGAAAGAGCTTCTCGAATGTCGTGCAAATTTGTCCGCCGCCATCAGAAACGACACCACGTTCATGAGGAAAGTGCGTCAATCGGACTACATCTTCACCGGGAAAATCAAGGAGCTGAGAAATGGCCAGTTGCACGTGCGCGTGAAAAGAGCGATCAAGGGTGTGCTGAACGGCACCCTCGATCTCTCGCTGAACGATACCTGCGATCATTACATACGACGAAGTTACACGGGCATTTTCATGGCGCGACGGGACCACGACGGATACGGCGATACACGACGTTCGAACAAGATCGTGATGCACTTTGGCCCGGTGCCACTTACGCTCGCGAATTTGGACAGGCTCAACGCGGCTGTCAGAGGTGAGTGTGGTACCTGTTTCTCGGTTTCGCGCGTTAATGAGCCGCTTGCTTAATCGGATATGTCGTGACAATGCACCTAAAGCGGTCGCACCGGTGCATAAAACGTAGGTAAAACTGCCTGTCTATTTAAGTAACGGCAACTGCGTTCGAGAAATTTTTATGACGCTTACCGGACAACTTACTTTCTGCCTAACTTTCGGTTTGCGAGGTAGCGATCTCCGTGAATGTTCGGTGACGTTCGCTATCTTGTTTCAAGAGTGTTCAGCATGCGACGAGCAAGCGTGCTAGTAGAATGACCTACGTTATACGGCAATCAGCCTTGGCTAGCGCTCAAGGCCCCGCTGGACAGTGTGTCGAGACTAGTTGTTGAATTTTAACACTCCTGTAGAACTGTTCAATGCAAAACGTATGTAGACAGCACGTTGTGGAAGTAAATATAACAATGACATGGTTCATTGCTACACGTCATATTACCCATTCAGCGAACTCCTGTTTACTGACACTATTGATTATGGTGACGGTCCTTTTGATTTTAAAGCACGCTGTGATCGAGTGTTATATTATAATACAGGTTGTCGCCCTGCATACGTTGCATAGTATCGCGCTTTGTATTGTCACGTGTAGTATCATGCGTAGTATTATCACACATGTATTGTCGCGTGTAGTATCATCATTTATAGCAGTATCATGTGTTGCATTGCTACGCGGAGTATCACCACGTATTATATTGTCACTCGTAGTATCACCACGTATTATCACGTGTAGTATCATCTTATATTGTCATGTGTAGTATCACCTCGTATTGTTATGTGTAGTATCACTTATGTTGCCACTTGTGTTTGACACGCGTTATATTACCATATTTCGTATTGCTGCGCATTGTCACATGTACACATGTGCTTATTTCCTTACATTGAGTCATATGATCTTTACAGTACCACTCATATTGCTATTTGAACTAATTTTCACAATGATGTGTACGTAAATTCATAACATTCCAATCCTACGGTTACAACACTACGGTTCGGGTGTACAACATACACCCGAATGAATACGTTTCCCCTAATTCAGCATCTTTAATCTGCTGTAAAATAGGTACCAGTTATGTCGCAATATTGTATACCTGAAAAATGATATCCCACCGTAATATATGGCTGTTCTAATTGCAAGAAATTTCCGCTGTTGTAGCATCATTGATGGCAGTATAACCAGAACTATACTTTATGATTAGAGAAATTAATTGACCGCCTAAAGGCGCCTATAATGCGAGGCGAGTGATTTTCTCAAGCGTTCACAGGCGCCAACAGCGACGAAAAAACGGGAAAAAAGCAGTGCACTCTTCTATCATTACAGCGTTACAAGGGTCTGGTATATAAAATCGGCTGCTTCACCGATAATTTACGTTGTTCACAGGTACGTTTAAGTTTATATCGATAAAGCAAGTAATAGTGGTTTCGAGTGTCGCCAGGAAGACAAAGCGGTGTCCAGGACTATTAGAGAAATTAATGTAGGAATTATAAGATGAGACTCTGAGATATTGGCTGGTTGGTGTAAAGGGACGAATGATTTATTTAATAAGAAGGGGTTAAACGCGGATCCAACGGCGAGTCGTTGGTTTTTTTCTCCTTTTCGAAGATCAGCTTACAGGCGAAACAGTCGACGATGTCAACGACGATGGTGTCCCGAGGGACACTTTGACGAATAAAAAGTAGACATGGTTCCCGCGGGCCACTACAGGTAATCGTTCAATCTTGATAATTTACAATGCTGTATACCGACAACGATATCGTTGCCTCCACCGATTCGCCGGACTTTTTGCCCATTTTCTTTTTCTCCTCGTCAATTTGCAAGTCGATCGCGTTCACACCGTAACCGTCGTAAAATGTCGCCGATGTTTCTCCGAACGCCGTTGTGTGTAATTAGGCGTTTTTCACGGAGCAGGCCGCGGGCGAAATTCAAATTACTCGAAGCTTTGGTTCGCGCTGTTTGAGCGGCGAAACGTCAATCAACCGATACGGAAGCGCCCGGACAAAATAATGAAAGGGTTTTAATGCCGCTAGGAAAATCGCCATTCCGGTTCGCGCAGAAATGGCGAGTAGCGGACAGGATTGATTAACACGGTTGCTCCTTTCCACGCGTTTTTCATAGTCGGACCCTATCGTTTTTCGCGCTGTTCGCGTCAATCCGGCGCCTTGCTAATCATAGTGTCGTTACATTTCTATACCGTTTAGTTCGAGAGATAATAACTTACCGTTACAGCGGGAATATCTTTGCTTCTGTGTCGGTTCTACAGAATGGTTAGAAAGCAATTGAATATATGAATTCTGTATTGGGTCGATTAATTTTAGAACGATAACTTCTTTGCGCATAAACGGTAGTATGGATAACGTTATTTAATTAATTTTTATAAGAGGTATAGATTTATTATATTTCTGAAAGGAACGAGTTGTAGTGTAAAGGTAAATTAAATTTGAGACTATTTGTAGGTGGAAAATAAAAATAAATGTATATTCTGGTAAACTGTAATATAATCGCCGTGCTCACGCCAAGCCGACCGAAAACACTTCTAGCACACAGTAAACCAGAGGCGACACTCTCTGTCGGCATCTTTGATCTCTCCAAAACGCTGTCCCTTTAAATTGGTTGTACAAACGAGCGGGAAATTTAAATCGAGCAAAACTACTTTCATGTCAATCTCTAATAATTTATTTATAATAAATTTTGATGTAATTAACTGTTGATGTACTATCATTGATAATTAACAATATATCATTAATATGAAGGTTCAAATTTATTAAGTTAGATGAAAGATATTTATCTTTTTGCAAATAATGATTGATCGTGTAAAATGAAAAATACAAAGGTCGTAACAAGCAATGGCATATTTCCGTTATGACTGTATTATACATTCATGAAGTTCTTCGAAGTTATCTTGCAGTTATGAAATTAACGTTTCCTGTTGCTCTTTGCGATATCTTCATCCAACTCCTGGAACAAATACCATCGGAACAAGCTTCTCTTCTTAACCGTTTTCATCTGGAATAGGTTTGACACAGATTTCCTCTGGATAAGATTACTTGTGTGAATTTACAGGTTTCTCAATTTTCATATTCCTCAAGTTTTTTAATTTTCAGATTTGAATTTATGAGCTTTCAAATTTTTAAATTTTCGAGTTTTCAAATTTTCAAGTTTTCAAGTTTTCAAGTTTTTAAGTTATCAAACTTTGAAACTTTTCAATTTCAAAAGTTTCTAAATTTCTCAAATTTTCTAAACTGCCAAATGCGAAAATTTTCCAAATTCCTAGATTTCTAAATATCTATGTTCTCAAATTCTCAGGTTCTCATATTCCTCCATCCCCAAATTCCAAATTCACCAAACACCTATATTTCGTAATCCCTAGTTTCCTAAATTTCTATACCTCCAAATTTCCATATTTCCAAATTCCTCAACACACAAATCTCTAGACTTCTATATTTCTACATTCTCAAATTCCAGTGTCGTCTCAACCCACAGTTCCCACACTCCCGACTCTGCAAATACCTATGTTCTCAAACATCCATGTCCCCAAATTGCTAATTCCACAAGTGTCCTCAATCCCAAATTTCTTCACTGTCATTTCTCACATTCCCACGTGTTTAAATTCTCAAATCTCTAAATTACAAAGTCACCAACCATCTATGTCATCCTCTAAGTTCCCAAAATTCCTTATTCTCCACCTAGATCTTCAAACTACTATACTCCCGAATTTCCAGTTCTCCAACTAGATCTTCCAATTTCTCCCTGCCTAAATTCCACATTCCCAAATTTCCAAGATCTCCATATGCACCATCCTCCAACCCTCAAGCTCCCCAAATTCCCACGTTACTAACACCCTTCAAAATTTTCAAATATAGTGTTTATTCCTAGACATCCACAAACGCTAACAAGTGAATGTTCTCCATCAGCATATATCTCCCAGAGGAGTACTCGACTCGGTCAAGTACCTCGGTAGTCGGCAAAAACGTTTGCCGACATTGACACAGTTTCCCGGCGCATTATCATTCTTGGACATCGTATCGTGGGAAACCGCGACGTCGCGTTTTCGCCGCGGAAAATGGCAACCGCTGCTACCTGCGACACCTGGTCCTGCTATACAGCGCTCGCCCACGTCCCTATGTACGCGGGCACGTATGGTCGCGTCACTTGACGCGCGTTTTCAATGCGACAGGCCACGGTATTTCTTGCGTGGACTCTGAAAAGTCGTCGATTCAAGCCGCACGCGAGTTTAGCCGGCGAGCTGCGAGTCACTCGGCTCAGGGGATCAGCATAATACGAGGCCGGCCTACGCGTTTTGCCAAGCTGTGCCAACACCGACACGCCCTGCCTACATTACGCGGACCAGGTGTGCCCGATTTCCAACATTTTTCCTTACCCCTCTTAGCTGACGGGGTTGATTTACGCCCCGCTCATTTTTGACGTGCCGTTCGCCGGACACGTGATATGCAAGGTGCTGAAAAGGTTTCAGGAATTATACGATCGATAGTATTCATTAACGGCGCTACGAGAGAGTGCCGTGCGACACCCATCAATTTGTCATTATAAAGTAATCGATCGAAAAATCTGAAAAAGTGGTATGTTAATGTTAGGCTGACGTCTGTTATCGTTGCAGGTCGCTGTAGGGATAATTGTTGACTCGAATATCGAGAACACGGCTTCTGCGAAACGGCGATATATGGAGAGTCATTTGTTTTAATTGCTTTCTGAGAATGCATAGACGAGGTTTATTGTAGGGGGAGGAATATGAATTTGCGAGTTTACGAAGTTGAAAATTGGTGTACTGAGTACTGTAATTTGAAAATTTGGAATTGGGATGTTTTTGAACTTGGTAAAATTTTGGAAATTGATTTGAAGGTACAAAATTTAAAGTTATAAAAGTTTGAGAGATTTTAAAGTTATGGAATATATAAATTTTGTTAATTTTGTAATGTAGGAATCTAGGAATCTCGTAATTTAAGGTTCTACGAACCTAGGAATCTCAAAATTTAGGATTCAATAAATTTATGAATATAGGAATCTAGGAATCTAGGAATCTAGGAATCTAGGAATCTAGAAATCCAGAGATCTAGGGATCTAGTAATTCCACACCTGGTAATTCGACGCGTGGTAATTCGACGCTTAGTAATTCCACGCGTGGTAATTCCACGCGTCGTAATTCCACGCGTGGTAATTCCATGCGTAGTAATTTCACGCGTGGTAATTCGACGCGTAGCAATTTCACGCGTAGTAATTCGATGTGTAGTAATTCCACGCGTGGTAATTCCACGCGTGGTAATTCCATGCGTAGTAATTCCACGCGTAGTAATTCCATGCGTAGTAATTCCACGCGTGGTAATTCGACGCGTAGTAATTCCACGCGTGGTAATTCGACGCGTAGTAATTCCACGCGTGGTAATTTGACGCGTAGTAATTTGACGCGTTGTAATTCCATGCGTGGTAATTCCATGCGTAGTAATTCCACGCGTAGTAATTCCACGCGTGCTAATTCATCAAGTTTTAATTCTAATCCTAAGGATCTAAGGATTTAGAAACCTAAGAATCTACGAATCTAGGAATCTAAAAATCTAGAAATCAAAAAGTCGAATGGACCAGAATTCTACAAACAGGAAATTTGAAAACATGGAATATCTAAAAATGCAATGACTTGCTCGTCCATCTGTTATGTCCACGAACACGCAACTCGTTACCGGAAAACAAGCTCGAGAAATAGAACCTAGACTGAAATTTATTATTCATCAGAGCGTTTTTCGTGTTATGTTATCGATATGATAGTGGTCGTGGAAAGTGCATGTTGCACGGTTCGCTTGCAATTTGGAGCACATGGAAATAGCCTGTGCTGGCGCAGAAAGTCATTACCAATGGTCACACCTGGAATTTCATTTGATAAACATTATGCCATTTTAATGAATAGAGAATGGAAGTTTCAAAATTGATATATAGTAGAGTAAAATCAATATTCTCTAAAGTATGTGTCGTTTGATTAATTAATTCAGAGTGACCGATTTAATCGAGAGTGTGATTGATACATGAACAAGTGGCTGTGTTACGAAGGATATCGACTAATAATACATTCTACTAGTATTAGTAATTACGTTTATTGATTTGCTGCCTTCATTAATTAACACCTTGACGGTCGATGTCATTTGCTACTTCAGTGTGCGGACTTTCCCATAACGTTCCTCATCTTACTTTCATCTAACATGTTATTTTTTTACTACAGTTCGAAGACTGGTTATTTTACGAAGCTTATTGTCTTGATAAATGGAATTAGAAAATGCTCGATCGTCAATAAATTGCAAATCACAGAATTATTAATTGTCATGTTCAGAATTTGAACGTTATATGAAATGACGGTGTTTAAAACTTTTATTTATGTAATTTGCTGACGAATAAACTTTCTATAAGATATAAACTTTCTTTAAGATATCAAAGGTGTCTATGGAGATCGTTATAGCCGTGAATAACAAAGTGATAGTAATGAATGTTCGGATCTCTAGCGGTGCTTCTGAACACGTGATACATATCTGGCGCAGCGTGTGCAGTTTCGTGCATAGTCATCCTTATATGGGGGTGTAAAGGGGAACAATAGATTTTTCACCTTCTCCCTGTTGTATCAGCGATTGAAAAGAAAGTCGACAATGAATCGTGGATCGGGTTTGCGACTATTGTTACGTCCTGCCGCGGTTCTATCAACGTCTAAACGTATACGATTTCAAAACGGTAATTATCCTCGCGCCTACGTGTTTCAGTCGCGTATAAAAGCGTCTGGTATGCCATCGATGATTTCCTCGATCGATATCTCGAACGAAACGAAACGGAAGCGAGACGCGACCCGCTTCCGAGAGTCTTCAAGCTGTAACCCCGCAAACGCACCATGAAATTGCTGCGTTGTGAATTAAGATATATAGTTTCGAGCCGATTTGAAACGGGTAAACGCATTCCACTCCAGAAACGATTACGGTAGCTTTATATTGCCACCGACGAGATTACAGCAGCGACAATTTCTTGAAATTGGCTATATAAGAAGAGCTTTAATCATGAGATTTATAATTATATTTCTGTGTACATGATGCGACATATACTTATTTCAGACTCGATAATTAAGTCATGTATGGCAATTAAATCAATGTATGGCAATTAAATCAATGTATGGCAATTTGATGCACGGTGATATAACGAGTGGCCATAAAATACGTATACAGCGTATGGAATTGTCAGTACAAGGAGATACGATTATGATTCGTGATGATAGCAGTGATTGACGCTTATGATGCGTGATATACGGTGATACGGTGATATAACGCGTGGCAATACAACACCAGGCAATACAGCGCATATAGTAAGTTAATGCCTGGCGATAGAAACTTTAAAATTTTAACGTGTGGTGATACAAATGTGACGATAGCGACGTACGGCAATATAACGCGTGGTAATATAACGCGTGGCAATATAACGCGTGGCAATATAACGCGTGGCAATTTAACGCGTGGTAATATAACGCGTGGCAATATAACGCGTGGCAATATAATGCGTGACAATATAACGCGTGGCAATATAACGCGTGCTAATTCGACGCATCATAATTCCATGAGTGGTAATTCTACGCGTGGTAATTCTGTGCGTAGTAATTCCACGCGCGGTAAATCCACGCGTTATAATTCCACGCGTAGTAATTCAACCCGTGATAATTCGACGCGTAGTAATTCCACGCGTGGTAATTCGACGCGTAATAATTCCACGCGTAGTAATTCCACGCGTGGTAATTCGGCGAGTGGTAATTCGACGCGTAGTAATTCCACGCGTAGTAATTCCACGCGTGGTAATCCGGCAAGTGGTAATTCGACACGTAGTAATTCCACGCGTAGTAATTCCACGCGTGGTAATTCGGCGAGTGGTAATTCGACGCGTGGCAATATAACGCGAGACGTCACAAAGCGCGAAAATATAATGCACGACGTTACAATATATAACAACTTAAAACAGTGTGATTCAACAAACGACAATTACGACGCTTGACAATATGTCAAGTGACGATATACCACAAGTAATGCGACCCGTCTACGATAATTATAATATAATAAGCTACTATCTAATATATGATAATTATTCTAAATCGTAGTAACGATTTCTAACAGCATAATTATCAACGCACACGAAAAGAATTTCAATTATGCTAACGATTAGATCGATCGGTAGAAAGGTGCGAACACCTATCGTAAGTATCGTTTTCGCTTGTAACTCAAACGGGACTTAAGTTTCACGCAGTCCGTGTACCGATGTTAACTGTCCATCTTCGTGACACGCTACTCTCACAAATCGCTTTCAGCTTGGTCGATAAATTAAATGCAGATCGACTGGTGAGTGCTCGCAATAATTCGCCGTTAGAGGCTGTTAGAGTCTCGAACGCAACAAAGATGCGTGAACACGCTCGCGATTTCTTTTGACAGCCGCGACGATGCGGTCGAAAGCGTATTGGAGCGATGCCGTTCCTGCTCCTCGTAGATCGGTAATTGCAATTTATAACCGTGCCTCTTAATGGCTCGTGTCATTTGTCGTTCGGTGGTGTGCTCGTATCCGATGGAGATCAAAGACAGCCCGTGGTTGGACGTAAAAAATCGGAACCCGTTACTAATCCAATAATCGAACAATCATCCGCGACAGAGGATAAATGTATTACTTTCATCATTCGGGAACGGTAATAGTTGGGTGTCTTTAAGGGTATAAATATTGTGATACGAATTTACTTTGCACGGTCTTTTGGATATAAATTTCTCCTTCGATCGGCTCGAGAACACATAGTCTCCGCGTGTAGACTATATTAATTCTCCGTCCGGGACAATTTATGACATCAGAATTCCATTTTCGAATTAAATATATCCTTCGTAACTTTCGCTTCTCGAGTTTCGTAATTCTAGGGCGCAGTACAGATTATTTCAACACGTTATTAATGAATCAAAATGAATTTTTTATGATATGCTCATACGTTACATTCGTTGAAATCGCTCGATTGAATTACAGCGCCTTTTGCATACGTTCGACAGATATTTCATTTTGTTTAATATGTCGAGACATATTCTTGTTCACGTATGTGCAACTTAATTTTTAGTACATATACTAGCATGTTTTATGTAACAGTTTGTGTTGAAATTAGAGTCAAATACAACTATCATAGTTACAACTGTGTAGTATTATACGTTTATCAAAACAAGGTCAGGATAACATACATGTCATACAAAGTCATAAAAAACAGTAAAGTAATTTTGTTTAACATTTTATAACGAATTGACGGAATTAAAACATATATTTTAAAATAGCCCAATCCTTCATGAATAAAACAAAAAAGAATTTAGCTAAATCGGTTCAGTAGTTTCTGAGAAAAAAATTCGTAAGTGAAGTGTATTTTGGCAAAAATGGGCAAAAGTTGCAAACTTTGAAAGTTTGCTACTTCTTGACAAATTCGAAACCTGCAAAATGATGACTTAAACCCCTCCCCTAATTTCACATGGACTATAACATATTTTGATTAGAGCAAAATCGCATAGGTGACGTTTAAATTCGTGATCCAGAGATCTAGGGATCTAGTAATTCCACACGTGGTAATTCGACGCGTAATAATTCCATGCGTGGTAGTTCGATGCGTAATAATTCCACGCGTGGTAATTCCACGCGTAGTAATTCAACGCGTGGTTATTCCACGCGTAGTAATTCCACGCGTAGTAATTTCACGCGTAGTAATTCCACGCGTGGTAATTCGACGCGTAATAATTCCATGCGTGGTAATTCGACGCGTAGTAATTCTACGCGTGGTAATTCGAAGCGTAGTAATTCCACGCGTGGTAATTCGACGCGTAATAATTCCATGCGTGGTAATTCGACGCGTATTAATTTCACGCGTGGTAATTCCACGCGTAGTAATTCCACGCGTGGTAATTCCATGCGTGGTAATTCGACGCGTAGTAATTCCACGCGTAGTAATTCCACGCGTGGTAGTTCCACGATTAGTAATGTGACGCATAGTAATTCCACGCGTGGTAATTCCACCCGTAGTAATTCAACGCGTGAATTCAACAGTGAATTCCTGAGATTATAGGAAATTACTCCGATTTCTATTCCCGCGTGTCACTCCTACGATTTGGTACGAATTCGGCAACAGTCTCGTATTAAGTCACTCCGACAGACAAGCCAGCAAAGCGAAGTAAGCCCGCGACTAATTTTTCAGCAGCTCGGCTTACAAAGCGTGCATAATACGCGCCCTCGGTGCATACTCGTGGCTGTGCAATCAGCCGCCTACCCGAACACGAGCAACAAACACGAGGATGCTGGTAAACCGTACCGAGCAACAACCCAACGACTAATCCCTCGGAATCAGCCTCTGTACACACTCTCCGAGGCCTCGCAACGCTGACAGATGCATTAAAGCTCGCGCATTACATGTCGCAATCCCCCTAAGAAATTATTAGAGAAATTTCAGCTGATCGTTCGCCTTTAATAACATTGTTACTTGGACGACATACGTCGAGCCAGCTGTATGTTAATCAGCGATACACTTTTAGAGTCTGTACGTTCGAACAATGCATCGTATAAATATTTCTACTTTGTCGGTTTTTCGTGATTTATGACACTGACGGACACCTGTGTACCGTGGTACATTTTTGCCACAGAAATGCTGCCATTCGAATGTCACCAAGTTTGTTATTTATGTTTGTCTTTGTATTGCAGTTTATGACTGGATATTTACATATTTCTATGTTATGACATCAATTGACTCGAAAGCGAGAAAAGAAGTATTTTTGATTAATATGATTTTCAGTAATTTTAAGAAACGAAGCTTTCTAACTTTGTAGCACGAAGGAATAATTAGTCCGTCACTGTCCGCTGTCCATTTAACCGCGACAACTATCTGTTAGCTCGAACATCTCTATTTCTCGCGATCATCATTCTCCTCACGTGTTCACGGTATTTTCTGAAGCGTGTGTTTCAACTCGTTTTCCGTCATCGCGACAGCGAAAAGGTGCTTCCGGATGTGTCAGAAAAGCGATAAAAGCTTTTAACGATGCTACCTCGATTCGTCACAGAACAAACAGTTACGAGGTAGAAATTCCATGAACAATGTGGCCGCCCGATAAATCCACGACATTTTGAATTACCCCGAGTGATATTTAAGGACTATGGATCGTTTTCCAATGAACAGTGACATAGTGGACGGAACTGCCCCATAAATAGAAAAGGTACGTTTCTCGTTGCATTTGCCCATGACGAAATGGGCTAGGGTTTATGGAATTGCCTCGGGGTATGGATCCAATCTCCAGCAATTTGCTCGTACCCTGCAGGGTAGCCCATTTATTTGAGCAGCAGATGCTCGTGTGGCAATCTTCCACCCTCGAATTACTGTTAATTAAAAGATTTCATTCGGTGATATACATATTTCTAGACTTTCTCACGGCCAGCTGTTCACACGTTCTTCCCGAAACGGTCAGGCGCCAGTCTCTCGGGTGAAAAAAGCCACTTGAGACTCTCCTGTAAGTCTTACGTGTGCATTTTCACGATAAAACTACTTGTACAGCTTCGTAGAATTATTTAATCGATCGCTTCATTTCATTCCACTTCATGAACTAGTCGTAAACTTTTTACTTCGCGGTATTTGATATCGTACACGATTGTGAAATTACATGAATTATTGCTTTGAGAATATTAAATAATCTTGAAATGATATTACTGTGAAATAACGATTTATTAATTGAAAGGTATTTAACACCTTCGTGCAATCTGCAGTTTCATGTTCTTTTATACCTGTTAGGAGATTAGTGACAGTAAATCATGTGTCTTTTACTTAAGAGAAAGTGTGGAAGGTGTGTCGTATTAGTTCTATTTTGTCGCGTTTTTTGCGCGAGAAGTTATGTTTTTACAGTTACGTTATGTTTGTGGGTCTCGAGGGCAAACCTCACACGTGGCAAAAATTTGACGAGTTGACAAAATTGAGAATTAACAAGACTTTTATGGAGAGAGAATTTTTTATAGTCCCAAACTAATTCTCTAAATTCTCAAACATTCGGATTATTAATCTTCTACACTTTCATATTTTGTAACTTCCTTTCAGAATTACTAAATTCTTCAAACTTCAATTTTAAAAATTTTCCAACTTCAAATTCGCAAACTTTAAAATATTTAATGTTCCAGATTTCCAAATTTCAAATTTCTACGGACGAATTTATGAATAATTTGTTTAAATGTTAAGAAAAGATTTTTCTTTGTTTCTTTCCATAAAAGTTTACGCGGCCGTCACTGCTTAGAACACCCTCCTGTAGCTGACGGCTCGTGTTTTATTTCAAACGAGCCCTTATCTTCCCTCGTATAGTGTTGCTGGCTCACCGTGACACGAAAGACCTTTCTCGTTTTTCCAGTCACCTTCCTTCAGAGGCTACCGATCCTTCATTCGGTCTCGAAGATCGTTGATCAGAACCCTTCGTGCAGTTCCTCGAAGGTCAAGGAGCCGTCACCTCACCCACTGCTGTAACCCTTGCTCATAAAGACGTTATTGCTATTCTTATTATTATTACCATCATTATCGGCGTATTATTGTCTCACTTTAAATGCAGCCTCGTGCCGCACGAGAGCTCTGAGTCGTGCCTTCCGGTTCGTACTGATTGCTTGTACCTTTGCTGAGAGTTTAGATTCCTTTGGTTGTAATATTTTTTGGTGATATTATATCTAAACTTTAGTCTACAGTTTTTAGGCAAAACTTCTTTTATGATCAGTGGAGCTTGACATTTCTGGAGAGACGCTTTTAATACGTATTTTTATTATTAGGGAGATTATGTCATAGTGGCATGCTTATGTCATATGTCTTTGTTTTGTATGTTAATGTATGTCTAAGTATGTCTAACAATAAATATATCTAACAATAAGTATGTCCATGTATGTCTCTATATGTTTATGTATATCTACGTATGTCATGTATGTGTACGTATGTCTATGTAAGTTTATGTATAGCTACATATATCTACATATGTTTACGTGTATCTACATACGTTTATGTATGATATATATGTATATGTATACACGTATATTTACATACGTCTATGTATGCCAATGTATGACCACATATATCCACGTATGTCTGCATATGTTTATGTATGCAATGTATGACTACATGTATCCACGTACGTCTACATATGTCTATGTATGCCAATGTATGACTACATATATCTACGTATGTGTACATATGTCTGCACATGTTTACGTATGTGTAAGTATTATATGTCTATACATATATGTCTATGTATGTTAACGATGTCCACATACGTCTATGACTACGTATATCCACGTATGTCTACATATGTCTATACATATCTACGTATATCTAAACACACAGATATACAGCAAGTATTGCACAATCAATACCAAATGATCAACATCAAATTAAGAATTCGAGACGTATAGTAATTCATTGCTGATCTAAATCTAAACAATTCATCAATTTCCTACTGTTGTTCGAAGTATGGCAAGCGGCTGAACGATGGTTCGATATCCTCTGAAATGATTCCACGTTGCACAGTCACGAAAAAGTAAATCGTGAGTTACGATTGAACCTTTACCGTTGTTACCGGTCACGGATTTGTTCGCGGTCGATCGGCGAAGGATCTCGACGTAATTTATGAGCTCGAAATCTTATGCTCGGATGTAACGATCCAAATACTTTGAATAAGGATACGTATGTAACTTGAAAACTTTCACATTGTCAAATTTTTGTATTTACAAATGTTTGAAGTATCCGAATTTATTACTTTCTGGAGTTTGCAATCTTCTAAGTCTTCAAATACTCAAATTAAAAAATTGGTGTACTCTTAAATTTTTCAAGTTTCTCAAATTAATTCCAAAATTTTCGCTGCCCAAAAAATACCTAAAAATCATAAAATGATCCGGTTGCTGTGTCCCTAAGGAAACTAGGCACGCGTACGACGACTGAATCGCCGTGCAGTTCGATCAGAATTCCCGTTGCGGCTTTCGGACACCGTGGTGCGGCAATTAGACAGATCGGAATCTCGTTTTCGCGGCAAGGATCGTTAACGATGCAACGATGGGCATCGCCCGAGGGTGGTGGCCAAGAGTGGTTTTAACGACGATTTTGATGAATTTAGTCGGATTTAATTAGGAGGCGCGTATTTTCGTGCCCCGTTACTTAAGGCCGGCCCCGGGTCCGCGTCGGAGGACCTTAAGAATCGAGTTTTGCATGCCTCGAGGACAAAGCCATAAAATACCAAGCGTAACAGCTTTCAATTACAGGTCCCCGTTCGCGTATGAGCTGCATATGTATACCGAAGCACACCGCTCGTCGGCTCGGCTGTCGGGTACCAAGGGAAAAAAAGGGCACACCGCAAAAACGACGACGAATCGAATTCCCTTGGACCGCTTGAAATTGCTTTTCCTACACCGGTATCTTCGGGTATTTGCTCCTTCGTACGTGACTACCGACGATTAACGACAAATCGGCTCGATCGGTGTATATGTACACTTCTTACCGATACGAACCCTTCATTATGACACATGATCGAACACACCCCGAAACACGTGTTTTGCATTCGCTACCGAAAGATTACATTCTTGTGCCTAGCTTGCACCTGCACACCGACAATGATTATTTAAAAGAATAGATAAAAAGAACTGTAAAATTGTATAAATATAGAGCAGAAAATCTACTAGCATTTTCTTTGCAAATATTTATTAGTTGCCTGTAGACCTTCATACTGTAAGATTTCAAATATTTGTTTATGGATGAAGCACTGCATGATAGTGTAATAATGGAAGAGTGGAAAAATAAAATTATTAAATAGTAGTATAATAGTGATGTATTAAAACAATGAAAGAGTAGCAAACAAAAATAGAGAAATAGAAAGATCAGTAAAATAAAGTATCAAATAATCAAATACCCACAAAGACCATTCGAACAATACACTTGTGTTACATCGCATAGAAATGTAAAATCTATGACGTTATACATCACGCAATTAGAAGAGTATATGACTCCGACTAACATATAAAGTTTGTTCAAACATCAACTAAACATTTCGATCGTCCGATATAGCTGTTCACGTAGCTGATTTTCCACGATTATCGCAATGAAAACTGGCTGTCGGTGGATCATGCGTGATTACAGCATGATGAATTGTCGCTTGCGGCGATCGGACATTTTTCCGAGAATAGACGAAGATATTACATCGTGTACGGCGCAGCCGAGCATGATTGGCGTCACCAAGGTTGCCGTAAAGATGCGACGGGTCTGGGGAAACGTTCGCGAAATGGATGAAAAGGGAGAGGAAAAAAAAGGGAAAAGCGAGTGACGGGTCGTATAGTAATTGGCGATTCATCACGCCGCGACAAGCCACACAGTCCTGCTCACCGTGTTAGCCACTCGTGGAGACACGACGAGCCTTCGCCAGAGAAGAACCCTTGCAGCACTTTGCCGACGAAAACGTTTGATGAAGACAAAACGGAGAAAAAGCAGCCGAGTTGTTTTTCGTCGATGTTTACCTCGGGACATCGCTCCTTCCTCTTTTTGCAACGTCGTAATTATTTCGTAATTACGCGTTCATTATGCGAGCAAACAGCTCGGAATTATCTATGCGTGAAAAGACAATTACGTGGAACGACTTTGTCGAATATCACGTCCTTGACGATTTAGTGCTCGAAATGTGGAAAGACAGGAGTACTGTAAAATAATCCTCTTGTATCAACTTGAAGTTTAAAGTTCCAAGTGCTAGTTCCAGGAAAAAGTTATTGTATAATTGTTTTGTTGATATTTTTGGTACAAAATGGCTAAGTGACAATTATAGTTAATCTTTGAACTTTGACTTGTTAGTAGAAAGACCACTTAGTAGGATAATCTTGACAATGTACCTAAAGTATACAACCTTGATAACATATTTGAAGCGTACAATAGTATCATACGAAAATGCATACATGGCATATGTGGACCAAATCGTAAAACCATATAACATAGTTGACAACGTTCATATAGATATACAATAACGTTCATACAGCATACAATAAAATACGTTGACAACATTCATATAGACATACAATAAGATACGTCGACACATATGTAAAGACATGTCACATATGTGACACCATCCGTAAATAAAAGATACGTTGAGAATACGAAAGAAAGAAGCAACGAAAGACAAACTATGGCTACATCACAGTCTATCACGCACAAAGTATATTTGTGCAAAACAAAACGGACCTCTCAGGGTTGGATTCGTCTTTTACTGTTCTTCACAGTTTACAAAGAGTGAGGCCACGGAAACGTTACATCTCGATCGTACGAGATGAAAACTGCCGCTTTTTTATATTCCGGCAGGAGGAATTTTAATTTTCTCAAGAAAACAAAAACTGGTTCTTCCAGCTATAGGAGACCGCCGGAAAGAGAGGGATCTGGGTACCATGGCATTCCACCCACTCAAACTTCGGTCGAGGAAGAGTCTCGAACGCGTCTATGACATTTCATCCACTGTTTAGTTTGTTCTTGATGAAAAAAACGAACGACACGTGTCAAAGGCAAACACGAGGAAGGTCGAAGAGACCTTTCGAAAGTTCGATGATCGATGGGTGCCTTCCTAGGCGATGACTGGTCGACTTCTATAATTTGTATAATAAATGGAAAATATTCGTCTTCTTTCATTTTATTCAAAAGATTAACATCAGAACATTCCATCGATTCATTTCAATAATTATTAGACGTGTATTCATTTTCATTTATGTATAAGTTATACTTCATTTTCTGTCAGAGTCTATTACCTATATTTAAAATAGATACTGCTGACTTGATCGTACATTAACAAAATTCATTTGTTTATTAAATTATTTAATCATTCTATACTTCTATACTGAATTGCAAGTCTCTGTATGTTCAATAATTCCACATCGTAATTTTTCTTAAAGAAACATACAGTCTTTCTATCATCAAAATTTTCCACAACCTAACCCCACATGTTACACGTCAAATTTTCCAAAGTAAGTCTCTCTCATTATGATCATCCCTTTGGAATTACAATACAATTCTAATTATACTAATGAAATTGAAGCGTCAGATCGTCACAAATTTCCGATGAAACGACGTCGCATTTCGAGGTCCGATAAAATCCGGCGCGATGCGAAACGCCAAGCATCATACACGGGAAACCCGAGTCCTTTGACGATGTTCCGTTATCTGATGTGGCACAGCGAATAAAGGATTCTACTTAGGCGACTGATAAATCATTTCCATATAAGGCGGTAGAAGCGCGGTACACGTTACAGATTCAAATTAAAAGCGTGCTTCTTAAAGGTAACCCGAGCTCCGGGGTCCATTTGGAGCCACGCCGCCGACTCGTGCGCGCCTCTCGAATCCCGAATGAGATATAAAACGTATACCTAATCGGATTCACAACTCGCCAGGATCAGTCGAACCGACCACGCGAGACGATTAAGTGGCTCGCTGATAAGCCAGCCCTTACCAATCAGCTTTACCTGTATCTTTAGATAAGCTAATATCAGCGGTCCTTTTTACCCGGACTAAACGTTTTCTCTGTCAAAGAACCTTGTGCCGATACCGGTCGCGATTTATACGTGCACTTTTATTCCGACGGGAATTCCTACACCTGTAAATGAAATTTCTCATTCTTTGAGGTGTATTCTAGTTAGCTAGGAAGTTTGATACCTTGCGATTTTGGGTTATGGGGTTTGGGGATGTAGAATGTCATGTGGAAATTTTGGAGTACAAGGTTTTGGGGGCAGAGGAATTTTGGGGTATTGGGATTTTAGGATATAGGAATTTTGGGGTATTGGGATTTTGGGATATGGGAATTTTGGGGTACAAGGTTTTTGGAGATATAGGAATTTTGGGGTATTGGGATTTTGGGATATGGGAATTTTGGGGTATAGGGATTTTGACATGTAAAGATTATGGCACGTAGAAATTTCAGTATATAAAAATTTCGAGGTATACGAATTTCAGGATAATAAGGATTACAGGGTAAATACAGAATTTCGTGATATAAGGATTAATATATATAGGAATTTTAGAATACAAGAGCATTTAGAAACTCGAGGATACATAAATTTCAACTTGAAGATGTAGAAACATAAGAATATTAGAATTTAGGGATGTAGAATATAGGAATTATTGTCCTATTATATTAAATTATTATATTGTATATATTGAATTATTGTCCTGCACATACAATTGTCCTATATGTAGGAAGTAAGGACATAAGAATTCGAGGATGTTGGATTTCTGGATATAGAGTTGAACATATAGGATCTTGTATTTATGAATTCCGAGATACACTCGAATATTAAGATTTGGAATTTTAGAAATTCTATGAGTTTTGAATTTAGTAATACGTATATGCCTTTAACTATCTAATAACTCAGAATATGAAGATGTAACACATTTTGTAAATTGAATTCATAAACATATGATTCACACATTTAATAATTACAGCACAGGTACTTAAATTTCGAAATCTAAAAATTACGAAGAATCAAGACTTCTTAAACACAAGAATTCAGAACTGCAGGTTTTAAATATGGTTCTCGGTTAATTCTTCCACCGCAGACAATCCTCATTCCGCCGGATATTAATAAGAAACTTTGTAAGAAACAAAAGCTAATACAAAATCTGTCCTCGCATATTTTTACGGTCGTCCTTTCTACACGCTTGCTTTTCGTTTCTATTCAAGCCGGACGGTTGGTCCTTCTCCACCCACTCCTACTTCCTCTGCGCCTCCCTTCTTCTGTCCGGTATAATAATTAATGACCGTTCCTACGAAGAAGGCGCCGCCACCCAGGCTCGATTCTTCCTGACCGCAGAAAATAATTACGAATTCGAAAACGGTTGTTATTAGTCGAGAATTTTGGCCCTAAGATGTATGAGAAAAGTGTGAAACAATGGCGGAGAGGGACGTTCGTGAAAAATAGAATCGTTTAAGGATCGAATATTTCGGAACAGAGATCACAAGCGTCGAGGATCGACGTGACTGAATGAAGGTGTCCCGGCGAACAAGCGTTATCCTGGATGGGTTAAAAATGAGCAGCAACGAAATGTAAGACAGCAGGCAATTAGTAGAGGAAGAAAGGGAAAGGGCACGCTTCGATGCGTCGAGCGGTCGAAAGGGACCTTGAGACTCGAAAATCGATTCACCAAACAAATGACTCGGTTACGCGCTACACATTCCAGCAACGGTTGATCTCTCAGTTTTCTTTTCGACGTTGCTACACGGTCTCCGCTCCGCCATTTTAATGGCGCACAAGCTTGACGACACGCACGAAGACGAGCAAATAGAGGACAGGAAAATAAAGAGGACGAAAGGAGACCGCGAACGTGGCGAAAGAAAGGTCTGTTATTATACCGACGTGGACACAGAAAATTGCAGGACGATCAAAGGTGGAAAAGCGAACAAAAAGAGCACAGACTGAGGAGGTAGAGAACTAAAACCACCACGTGAGAAGGCGTGGTGGGGTGTGGTCAAATTTGTTGGGGGATTGTTGTTTCCTCTAGATTTATCTCTCATAAATTACTTAAGGAAACTTTCGTGTGGCGGACGTGTTCGAATGAGACACATACACTGCCAGGTAATAAAGAGACGTTTTTAGTACGTCGGCTCCTTTTGCAGATGCGGTTCTATTGTAATTAATTGATCTTTTTTGCGAGTAGTATTTTCTGGTAATTGGGTTCGTAGATTATTCGATTGTTAATTTATATTTTAGTGTGGTGGATTATAATATGGGTGCAACGCATATTTAGGAGAAAAGGAAGAGTCTGAGAGTTTAGAAAAATTTTAGGGAGAGACTAGAGGAATAATACAATCTACAAAATGTTAAATCATTAAATAAGCAAATTTCTAAAGTTGAAAATATCGAAGTTTAAGAACTCCTGAATTGCTAAGTTAATTCTAATGTTATCAAACTTCTACGTTATTAAAGTAAATTGTATCCCAAATTAAAAGTCCCTAAATTGGCAAACTGACAAATTTATGAAATTTACCAAATTTCTAAGTTGTATCCCCGATGTTCTAAATCACCATATTCTTAAATTATAAAACCCTCGAACTCTCAAATCCTAAAATTCTCAAAATTCTCAAAATTCTCAAAATTCCCAAAATACTAAAAACTCCTAAAGTTCTCAACTTCAAAAGAATTTTAATTCCAAAAATTTACTCCACCAAATTCGTATCACTTCACCGAGCTCAAGGTGTTACGAAGACAACCATAACATCGTTCAATCAAAAAACTTGCCCCTAATCGTTTAGAAGTAATTAAATAATTTCACGGAACACTACCGTGGTGAATCGTGAATGACGTTTTTATTTGTTTCGAAATCATTTTATCTTAGGCTGCAAATATCTGGAATCATCCTCCGACAAAGGCCACTCGGAGGCTGATATTTTAACAGATATAATTATACGGTCCAACAGCCTGCCATAATCAAATTCAATTCGTCTCTATCGCTGTATCTAACGGTAGGAATTCTGTACCCTCGGTCTGAATCACGCATCGATCAGCGACTAACCTCGAATTCTTATGAGTAAACTTGTGGGCGTAATTTTTTTGACGTCTAAAGATGTCATGAACTGTTATGAGATTCACTTAGAATTTCACGTTGGACGCTTCTCTAATCATAATATTATCGGGCGATGTAAGAGTGAACAGTTATTTTAATTACCAAATAATCTAATTTTGAAGTTTAAAAAATTTCAAGGTTAAATTATTTCTAATGGAATATCTAGAAATAGTCTATTGCTATTCCACATTTCTGAATTTGCAAGTTTGGAGATTTTAAATTTAAGCTAAATTTGCAAACGCAAAAGTCTATAAGCTTGAAAATATCTAAAATTGAAAAGCTCTAAAATTGAAAATATGGAAGAGTCTTTAAACTTGAAAATTTGACACTTCTAAATTCCTGATTATCCGAATTTCCAAATGTGCTTCGAAACTTAGACGCAGCTTCTCCCGTATCTCATCACTGCAATTGCCCGTGAGCTATTCACGAAACATCCATAGTTTACAATTTACCATCGGAAGCAAATGAATTTGTCCTGCGTTCATAACAGCAATATCGACGACGATTTAGACGTTCTAGCCCAAACAAATCGAGTATACACGCGACGAGTTTACGCAGGGCCGGTTGGCGAGAAATGGAACGTTCGGTATCTCGATTCTCGAGCTGACGGATCGACAGGTGAATATAGAGATTACAAATAGTCCGCTACAAAATTATCGATAAATCTGACATTCACGGTGGCCAACGCTATCGTCGAAAAGCATCGACAAGAGGACCCTCTTCCCTTTCATGAAGAGATCAGACGAAACCAGTTGGCCGAAGTGAATCACGAGCAACACGCATTTCATCCACTCGTCTTTTTTTCCTCTCTTCTTTTGCTCGCTTCGCTCTTCTTCTGGATACGTGTATTTACCAATATGTCCGTCCGATTTATTTGCAACGAGACCTCTACCGACGCTGTTCGATTACGTTGATTAACGACGATAACGCGTTCGGACGCCTCAGCAGCTTCTTCTCTATTTACTCTTTTATGTGGTGGTATAATGGGAAGGGAGGTGATCTCGTTATACAAATCGATTGATGAATTTCAATATTGACCACGGAGGACATGTGATAGAGAATGTGGGCTAATATGTGGGTTAATATAAAATGTGTTGCTTTGTGCACCTTTCCTGCTACGTTACGTGGTTGAAGTTATGGCTGATAGAAATCTTGAACGTTACAGATTCGTAATAAATTTTATAATTTCTGGATTTTCGACATGTTTTAATTTGTGTAGTTTCAGATTTCTACCTCCTTAAATTTCTAACTCTTCAAGTTGTAAAATCGACATATTTTCAACTGCTACGTTTAAAGACTTCAAAATTATCCAGTTACCAAATTATTAGATTTGAAGGTTACCAATATGCTGTAGCTTTCAAGACGTACAAAGGCTACCAACTTCCCAAATTCCAAATTACCTAACTTGTTAAATAACTTGACTTACAAGTCTCACTCGTTAAATCTCCAATTTACCTCACTATCCTAGCACAACTCTCAGACTCCTTAAATTCCCAAATTCTCAAATGATCAGTTCTCCAAGTTTCTTGCACATTGTTCAAGTAATAGGAGCAAGGACATCAATCCTTACAGAACCTAATCTGGACCTAATAAACCGGTTGTATTCTCGGGTTTAAACGAAAGGACATTTATCACGATAGCAGCACAAAAACCGCGATGAAATATTTGGAGGCCCAGCGCCGAAAGAGGAATAGGATCGCTTTCAGCCTTATCGTTCTAATAGGATACGCAAGATGGTCGTTTAACGCTCGAGTGGCAAAACGTTTTAGATAAGCCCGACGGGAAAGCACGAATTTTTGAGTAATTATCTCGAGCGAGGCAAATCTCGCCGGAGAAAAGAAGCAACGCCATTAAAGTTCAGTGGTACCATTTTGCCGGATGTTCGAGGTTCATTCGTTTCGCGTGGCGGTTCTTTTTTCTTCGTTCCCGCTTGGCCGATAATGACGTGCTTTTCGACGACTCATTTTGCCTTGGCTATACATATGTATGCATGTATATGTGTGCGCGATCAGAGGAGGGACAAAGGACGCGACCAGCCACCCAAGGACGAAGAGCGAGATTCTTTACACGTGGAACGGGACAATCTGCCCCGTATGCAAATGCAATTTCGTGGCTCGCGAACGTGTGCTCGCTCGCGTATTACGATCGGCAATATTTCGGGTGTAAGAAATGAGAGGCAATCTATATGTAAGTAAGGCCCAGAAACTATAACGGGTAACATCGTCCGAACCTCTTTTTTCCTACGCATCTCAAGGGGAAAGATATGGAAAGAGCCATCGAGAGATAACATCTTCGGGATCGGTAGCCGCAGAACCATCATAGATCATGCTAATGGTATCTTGGTCTGTGCAACTCGCTATGTGCCAGACAACTGTTGATCCATAGGTCGTTCGTACTTGCGTACAGTCAGGGGCAAATCTTTCTCTAGGGAAAATGTCAAAGACTTCTCGGAAAGGAGACTTCTCTTGAAAATTTGATGATAAGGATTCGTTGAATTTGTAGGAATATGAGGAGTTAAGGATTTGGAAAGTTGTTAATTTGTGTATGAAACCATTTGAGTATTCCAGTAAAATTTGGAACAATTAGGAAACTTGTCAAGTTGAGGATTTCGAAATTTGCCTACTTTGAAATAGTACAATTAATTTAAGTTAATAAATTAGTACAAAATAGTTAATAAAATAGTACAAAATAAAGTGGTATAAATACAGCAAAATAGTACAAAAAATTATGTGTGAAGTCTCTGGGTACGTCACACACATGTCACATACAATAAAGGGATATAATACGTAAATGCTACAAAATGTCTACGATAGAAATGACCAGTCCCCCAGTGTATTCTAAGCCTCGTTACGTTTGCTATATTTATACGAATGAGATCACATCTCGTATTTAGTTCAGCCGCACGTCAGATTCGATACTTCCGTCAACTGGCTAATACCACCTGACAAGTGTACCTCCGCAATAAACTCGCTCACGAATTATGCGATCGCTCGATTGAACAGGGGTTCGTGATCGATTACAGTACGTTCCAAACAATCGTTGTCTGTGCTTTTCATCCCCGACAAAAGAAAGCAACGAGTCGATGGGTCGAACGAGGCCGGCCTCTCCCATCAGTCAGATCGGGCGACGAAATTGCCGGTGTTCGGCGGCATTCGATTATGACATTACCGTTCATTTGTTACGACTGTCATTAAGTCCGGACCTCCGACCTCAACGAGGCGTCGAAGGGGCTCAGGATCGATCAACTTCGATGCCGGTACAACATTTCCAGCGTGCCGATGCTTCCCCTCCGGGCAACCGGCTGGAGGAAACCTATGGTATGAGGGTGTTTCCAGGGAGGCCGTAACAAATCTCGAAACAAACAGTCGCCGGGCAGATTCGCCATTTAAAATCACAGCATGAACGACCCTGTGACCCGTTAGTCTGGACTTTAATTTGGAAATATGTCGAGCGATTAGAGCTCGCAGAGGGGGGCGACTGTGCGCCATTCAGCCACGTGAAACACCATCGTACGCTCGTATCCCTAGCGAAATGGTAATTTAAGCGACTCGAGATTTAACCAGCGCTCTTAATAATAGGCTAAACGACTTGTTAAACTTAATTAGCCGTAAATCAACAGCGACTTCGGCCCTGAATTGGATGTACAGATTTTTGAATATAGGGATGCGAGGGTTTAGGGGGTTAGATGTTAATGTGTAGGGATGTTAAGGTCTTTGGGTATGGAGATGTAAAGGAGGATAGGAAATCTTAAATTTTCGCATAGATATTGAGGTGATAAATTTGAAATTTAGGGATATTTGCATATATGAAATTTGATGATCTAGTTGATTGTATATACGAAAATTGAGATTTAGGGAATTTTGTATACAGGAAACTTGAGATATAATTTTGACATAAAGAAAATCGGAAATCTAGTAATTCAGATATTCATGACAAGAATTCAAAAATACAGGTATTTAGAATTATTATAATCAGAATATAATGGATCTACATAGCGATCTAGAAATAGAAGGAATGCGCATTTCGACATTTTACATTATATGTTACACGTAATGTATGAAATATATCTTGATGTGAGGGTGCATGTGTACGTTACTTTTATACCATAAATTGCTATGGAACAACAGTTTCACGCATGGAAACCAAGACTGATGTCATATATAAAGCTATAAACGTGTCATTATAATTTCCACCGTGTCATAGCCGACGGAAAATCGTGGAACTTGTTGTAACAAGTAAGAATTTCTCCGCTAATGCATGCAATTTCCTCGATACCACGAATTCGTTACCACGGTAGCCTAATGATTTGCGTAACGGCGAAATAATGATGATAAAATAGCACGTCGCTCAATAAATCCGTGTCATTTCGTTAATCTAATAAAATGATTTCCGTTCTATAGAAAAAATGGTTGCCTCGGGCAGCTCTGTCAAAACGACTGCCATTATTCTTCTTCAATACAAATGCAATATTTGATAGAAGAAATGCTCGAAAGGTACGAAGTTGCGCCGATTTAACATTTTGAAAGAATCTCAGCAACGTCGGTATAGCGTTGTCGTTAGTCATAGACAATTTTTGCATCGTTCTCTTCTCGATGATGGCGGAATCTGGGACGAAGGGGGCAGGATTTCAACGATCCTGTCTGACCAGAAAGTGCAACACAATTATGGGTCGATGACCGTATTATTCATGTCCTGTCTCAGAGCTGCGGACCTGTAGTTAACTTATCTCATCTACATAACCTCTTCCCGGCACCTCGTTCGAAAATTTCACTCGCGGGGATCAAAAACGTTGCTGCTGCACGTTCCTCGTATTATCCTTCCTCGTGGCATTATAAATTCATTGAAAGTTGAAGGCTTTATTTGTACGCGGAATCCTCGAAATGTCTGTACGCCGCACGAGCCTGCGCTCCTTCGTATTTTCGCTTTAACTGTAATCTAACATCGCCGCGCAAATACTATAAATCTACTCGTCGACGTGAAAACAAACAAAACTGTTAATTGCCATCGCGAGGTGAAAGCAGCGCGATAAGAATGCAAACTTGCGCATTCCGTTTGCGAAACGAGTGTCGTTAATGCGATTTTATTCGATAGAGAAAATTTCTTGAAAGCGCTGTCATTTGTTGGATGACTGTCTTGAATTATTATTTTACTAAGTTAATGGCCGTCTAATGGTCAATTAACGCTCGTTTTTGTCGTTGTGAAGAAACGAGTTTTTGTGCAGATTGAAAATCGAACATGGTAAGCGTTCTTGTTTATTCTAGTAATGCGTTAAATTGCGTGTACACTGTATTTTCCTCCACTTTTTATTGTTGTTAAATTTTATTCACATTTTTGACAGAATTCGGTTATGAATGATAATGTGTGGATAAGGTCTTTTAGGGAATTTTTTCTGAAATATGTTCAAAAAAGTTTTCGCTATTTTAAGAGGAAAAATATATCAATATTAATTTTGTATAATTATATTTAAATGTTGTTTAACTTTACATGTTAATAATTACATGCATACCATAATTGTGCGTGGCTACAAAAGTCAGTAACTTGGTATGTATCGCAACAAACATCGCTTCAGCTATTATGATGGGTTGTTTCAAGCTACTAGTCTCAAAACAAGCTCATCTGGTCTCCACCGTACTAAAGAACTCATTTCAAAAGGGACGTTTCAAAGAATATAACCTTATTTTTTTAATTTAGACCCCTTACGTCCCACATTGAAAAAACGCAAAAAAAGAATTTGTTTAAATTTTACAACATTTTATAAGAAATCGACAGAATAAAAAAAAATATTTTAAAATAGCCTAGTCCTTCATGAATAAAACAAACAAGAATTTAGCTAAATCAGTCTAGTAGTTTCTGAGAAAAAAATTCGTAAGTGAAGCCCATTTTCGCAAAAATGGGCAAAAGTTGCAGACTTTGAAAACTTGTTATTCCTTAACAAACTCGAAACCGGTAAAATGATGACTTAAACCCCTAATTTCACATGAACTACAATATATTTCGATTCCAACAATATATTTCAAAAGTTCCACTTGAAGTGGAATGACCCGGTAGTACTCGATATAAGCGGACATTTATAGTAGAGGAACGCGATCTCGCGTAAGTATCGACACAATAAAAGAAAGGATACCACATTGCGTGAGCGGACCCAAGGCGATATGATCAATCTGGACAATTAAACCGATAAAATATTCAAGACGTTCAGCATTAAGTATCCAAGCGTTCTAAAATATATAGGTGCGATCGTGATGGGTGGCGCATATGGGAAAGGTCAGCGCTGCTTGATCCTCCAACATAACACGAGCGGTGTTCAATAAATTACTAGCAGTTAGATACGACTGCATTCTCGTCGTACGTCAGCCAGGAGCGTCTAGTTACCTTATCGCGTCCACGGTAGAATCGCGAACGTTTGAAACGTCGAGATAAATCCCGTCGTATTCGAATGGGCATCGGATCGTGCGGCACGCCATAAATGCCCGATGGAGGTCCTGAACAGATGAAGAACCGATTGTCGGCGCCGGTCGACTATTACAACGCTCAAACAGCGCTGCACAGAGAGGCCGATCGTAGCTGTTAACTACTTTTTACGCGGAAAACGTGCCTCTTGATTACGTATCGCGTCGTGCGTTATTACATGCCTTCGTAACTATGAAATCGTGATCGCGAGCGTAACTGCAACTTTAAATACGCATTCGGGCAATGTAAGATACCTGGCCGCCGGGAAATTACGCGGAATACGGAACATTACGATTTTCTCTTCGTTCTTGTTTCGTCGATACTTGTAATCTCGGACGTGATACCACGGTTGCAGATACGGTTCGTTGAATAATAGTTCCGGATAATTAACATTTTTCTGCGGCGTAATCTCTAACAAGCTGCACTTTCGAACCTTTATTTCCTCTTAAGCGTCAGGAATCCCGATACCTGTTGAAAATGTTACGTTATACGAATATTACGGGTATCTCGTTTACGGATTTGGTGTGTGGATTTGTAGATTTATTTTGGGGTATATTGGAGAGATACAAGTTTGGAATATAACGAATTTGGAATGTGAGGATAGGATATCGAATTTTGGAAATATAGGAATTTAGGACATAGTCATTTAAGGAGTAGAAATTTGTAAGTCTAGGTATTTGGTGAAATAGGGATTTGTGGATGTAGATATGTGGAATATAGAGATTAGCTGATAGGATTTCAAGGTCCACCGATTTAATCTTTTGGAAATCTAGAAAATTAGGAGATGTGGAAGGATTGTAATCCAAGAAATTGTGACTGTAAATGAAATTGGATCTAGATAATTGAGAACCATGAAATAAAAAATCTATTCATTCAGCAACACGAAATTTAAATATTCCAGGATTTAAATCTTCCAAAATATCAAGTCATCCAGTAATTCAGAAAAGTATTGAATACAATCACCGTTCAATCGCACTATTATTTCGATCCAGTTTTTGAAAGAAGTTTGCGAAGAACAAGTTTGAAGGACAGCGATTAGAAGAGGTGGAAGAACAGCGTCGAATGAAGACACCGTAGAGAACGAGGGATTGCTTGGCCGTGCAATCGGGAAGGTAAAGCGCCTCCGAGAAAATGCAATTATATCGGTACGTTAAACCACCGTGGAATTCGTTTTGTTGTACTCCGATCTCTGCCCGTGGAAATTTACGAGCGGCGACCCGCGCCCGTCGCGTGCGCCACGGTGCCCGAGGACGTTTGTCTTTATCGCGAAAGCTGGCAAATGAACGTACCAAAATGCATTCTCGTACGTTGCATTATCGTGTTTCGTTACTTAACACCTCGCGTACAGTTGTTGATAGCTGGTCAAATTGATCGCGGTTTTAATTGAGTCACGATCGTGTAACCTTTCATGTGGCGCGTGTTATGAAGGTACAGTTTATATGTACTGTTTCTAAAAAACATCTTAACACTACTAGTAGATACTTTTAAATTGAATTTACATTTTAACACAGAAAACTCGAGATCATTAGTGAATTTCAAACGGTATTTGACCTCGATTCCAATATAATTAACATAACTCGCTCTCAACCTACACGTGATCTTAACATTGTCGAGTTCGATGATTTTAACATAGCTCTATTGCCTTCAAAATAATTCAGCAACACGAACGCTAATTATCTGTCTTATCCCCGGGTGTATCGATTCGACATTCTCGCTTTTCTTGGCGAACCTCGTACGTTCTGCCTTGTTCGAGAGTCGTAAACCGTGATGCGATGGCTTTCAAATATATCCGGCGTAGTTGTATTCGGAATCAGCCCATTTCGATATTAGACAGCTCGTTACTTCATTGTTTGGTGCCGGTTCGCAATTAGCATCGCTAATTAGTACAGGATGCTGATTGACATCGTTGGCAAAGTCTGTTAATGCGTCCGCTTGACTAATTAATTACCCACTTACCTTCATCCTTCGGGCTCGTTCAATCGGCTCATACATGTACATACTCGCTTTTTCACAATGGTTACCTCTTTGATGGTTTATTCCTGGTAAGCCTCGGGTTAAGCTCGAGTGCCAGACAATTTGAGCCGAGTAATTCTGTTGCGCATGGTGACGCATCAAAACTGTTTAATTCTTCATATGTTGGACCGTACGTTATTAGAGTAAAATCTCAATCGTCGAAATTACATGTTAATCGAACATTCTTTTGTTGGAGAGATCTAAATCCTTTTGTCTTATGATTTATTTGTTAGGTGCGTCAGTAACTCTAATCACATACAAAATATTAAAACATTGAAACAAAAGTTGAAATATATCAATTTTGTATTCAATGCTGTAGTTAGTTGAATTACCTAGGACACAGTTCCAAATGATAATTAAATAACAATACTAATAAAATAATATTATGTGTAAATATAAATTTTTAAAGAAGATATGTCACATCTCATTCTGAGTCTACTCTGGTTACACAATTTCAATTATTATTTTAAGTCTTATTTATACGAAACCACGGTGTCACTTCGCATGTTACATAATCAGTTACACAGACATTACTTAACGAAAGAAAATGTTTATTACATGAAGAATGAACGAGTTTATCTAATAGAACCAAAAAGCGTAATGGAACAGTAATCGTTTTGGGAGGGTTTCTTTAAATCGAATTTCCATGCTTGTCGCGTTTTTATTTTTCAATTAATTAGAAACACGACGCGGACTCTTCAGGTTCTTAAAAGAGGAGGCTGGCTGCTCGCACGAAAAGCGGTATAAAGATAACGCGACACCCGGAATATTTCTTAATTCGTCGATGGAGTCGTTAACGCGGTCCAGCTTCGCTCGAGAATCGCTCTTAAAAATTCCCGCGGACGATTATCAGGCATTTATCGCGCGCGATCTGTTCGCATTCGTCGGTGCATTTCGGCGACAACATAATCGTGACGATAACCGAGATACCTACTCCCGTAGAATTGGCCGTTTTGCAATTAACAAATGTATCTTCGTCGACCGAGCCAAGCGTATCGCGTTCATTATTTATTCACTCTGCAGTCAGATCGCCCGAAATTCCACACAATTTCGATCGTTAAATAAATTATCCTGCTAAATACCGCGTGACGAATTAATTTCTTGTGAAAATTGAGCTCTAGAGGCGAGCGGTATCTAATCGAAAGTTTAATGAATTACAATAAATATTAAGTTACTTTAATAGCTTCCTGTTATATTGCCGTAAACGTGGGGTTGGTAGTGTGGCATCGAGAAGTGTATTTGGTGCAACATACGTCGATATATTGTAATATGCTAATACATAATTCATGGCAATATAAGACGTAGGAAACTGATAGGAAGTAACACGCGGATAATATAACGGATAGTAATTTGATTTCTAGTAATGTAACACATGGTGATATAACGAGTGGGAATTCGACGTGAGATAGCTTAATGTGTGGTAATTTAATACACGGCGATATGACACGTGGGATGCTGAAGTGTAATAATTTGACCCATGGCGATATAACGCAAGGTGATATAACTCATGGATATAGTAACTTGGCGAGTGGCGATATAATACGAGGCGTTATAACGCGATGGAATATAACATGAGGCGATACCTGCCGTGTAATCATTTGACGTGTGGCCATATAACGCGAGACGAAATCTGGTGTGTAGTCATTTGACGCTTGGCCAAATAACGCGAGACGAAATCTGGCGCATAGTAATTTGACGCGTGGCGATATAACGCGAGGTGCTATCTACCGCGTAGTAATTTGGTCCGTGGCGATATAATCAAAGCGTGTGACATAACGCGTGGTAATCTAAACGCACGGCGATATAAGGCGTGGTAATCTAAACGCACGGCGATATAACGCGTGGTAATCTAAACGCATGGCGATATAACGCGTGGTAATTTAAACGCGCGGCGATATAACGCGTGGTAATCTAAACGCACGGCGATATAATGCGAGATGACATAACACGTGCGTCTCTAAATAATAATCTAATGCTCAGCAATGTATGATTCTCTGACTTGCAGTACTTTGATGCGTGGCAATATAACACGTGAGATTTATATAGAGCAATTTGATGCACAGCAATATAAAGCAAAAAGTTAAATAATAACAACATCAAAGTTTCATATCAAAATCGTCGAATCATTTGCAACACCGGTATTTAAATCGTTAAAGCAACACATAAATCTAGCAAAGAGAATATTTTTAATTACAATTTCCTTGATTTTAATTACACGGGCTACCATTTATCTACTCGTTAGTAATTGCTCGATTCCTGCTCGCTACCGTTAATGAGAGTTATTATGAATTCTATAAAACGTATCACGAATTATCCCATATACGAATTCATCGTGATTGCTCGAACAGCAATACCAGGATGGTTTTCATGTAAATGAGGTGCTGCAATTAAGAAGGAGACACGGCAAGAGGGACGGTTAAATGACGAGTAGAAAGCAGCTTCCGTTCGTCGCGACGAATAACGTACATTTTTTGAGCATGGCGTCAATCTATCGGTTCGCTTTTAGACCTTGTTACCACTCAAACTTTCTGCAATTACGCAACCTGGAGTTCCATTATATTAAAAATGTCGTTTAACCTGAGTACCTCTTTTAATGGACAAAAAGGTTCATTTCTACATCATCAAAAGGGCTCTTAGAGTCTCCGTGCCTCGAATCATCTTTGCATTATTCTAAAAACTGTTGTAGCCCAGGTATTGAAATAGCGATTATTCGATATGTAAATGTGTGATAAACGATAATAAACGGCAATGGAGCCTATGAAATAAGTAGTAATATTTCTTGGATAATTTCTCGGATGCTTTATTTATTTTCCCATTTTCATGGTTTCCCGCTTCGCACGATTGCGTCAGAATTTAAATTGCAATGCAAAATTTCACAAGCACTAAGATCATAGACATGTCATAACATAGGCTAACATATTCGCTGTCAGACATTACACATATGAAACCGAGTATTTTAATGACATGTACATATACGTTAAATTATTAAAATTTGCGAAGAGTGTTTTCCTTAAATCAATTTCTCTAATTCTAAATAGATATTATTTCCGCACGAACGCTTCGGTAGTTAATTGATATATCGCGATAAGAGTAGCCCATGGATGTCGAAAATGCAATTCAGACTTGTGCATTAATTGCGAATAGCTCGGCGTAGCGATTCACGAGGATGCGTCCAATTACACCGCGATTGTCTTTACACGCACGAGGTGTGTACGAACGGGCAACATGTGCAGAAGGAGTTAAATTGACTGTGTTATTATCGTGGCAGTAATTGCGAGCGCTGGCAGAAGTCACACAGAACCTGCCGATGGTCGCATATAATTAAGATCCGACTTGTCAGTGGTCCTCGCTTGTTTCTCGTTCCCTTCTACGTATGTACAAACGCGCCGCTAACGCGCGATCCTTTCACGTTCCACGCGTGCTTCCTCGCTCCTTCCACGATTACAGTTCACCCGCCGCTGCATTGCTCGCTCGCTGTTGCTTAATCAATTCCCAGTCCGGATGATGCGAGTTCCTACCGAGCTTTTAGAGCCAGTTAAATGTCCGCCCGTCTGTGAACTCGCGTTGCACGATCGTTTTACGAGCTGTTCCAACTTTCCCTCTACATGACCGTCACCGATTAATCTATTTTGTATCGATCGATTCGATGTAAACCAGCGTGTTATATCCGTCGATGCAGCTGCGATAAAATTCCACTGCATTAACTCGCGCTTTAGCCAGTGGTCTTCATGCATAGATAGTCATTAATTGAAACGTACGTATGGTGAAATATATATATATATATTAATACACATACGCCATACATTTCATATGCTCATCTCGGTTTCCCAAATATTGAAACGTCTACATGCTCATTGCTAATGATTCTCCATGACTCTAATTCTCAAAAGTCCTCTTCTAATCGCTAGATACTCACTGATCGAAATAATCAAATCGATAACATTTCTATATCAATACTCATCGATAACAATAACGATGATCATTGATCTAGTTTAAAGGAGCGGCAGCCTGCGGGTAATACGCATCGAAAGGAAACGAGATCGTGAGGTGGGCCGTGAGTTAACTGTCTGATGGGTGTGTAAGCAGCACTCGGTATCTGTAACAGATCAGATACAAATGGAAGCTGCGACCACGGCGTTAAGTGAGGCCAAGTAAGCGTGGTAGTTGCCACCGTGGTAGGTAGAGCGTAGTTGGCGTGGCAGGTATCTCGCAGGTGGGGAAGGTTGGTAGGAGGTACGAAGAAGGTTCGGACAAAATCGGGTGCCGATCGGTAGCTACAGGACCGACAACGGGTACTTTCGCACCCGTGGCAGGTTAAAGGTGGTTGTAATTATGTGTCCACCCTACTACGCTGCACAGTCATCGCATGACGTCGAGGAAACGAGTACCCCGGAGTGACTGTATGTTCGATCCGAATAAGTATGCAAATATTGATGCGCTTTTGATGGCACTCGACCGATGCTACTTACGATAACGACGGGAAAATAAACTCCTCTGCGGTGCTATTTTACGTTTTGTCTAAACCTTTGCTTTTTCTTACGGAATGCAATAAGAATCAACTTTTTTCTTGGGTAATGATGACCAATCTTTTTTGCGAGAGTCTAAAGATACCTTTTTTTATAAAATTGATGAATTAGGTATTTCGCAAAATTTTAAAGGTTAGGAAAATTTATAAATTTGTAAATGTAAGAATTTTTTAAATTTGATTTACTGTCCATTATCGTATTATAATACAGTATTTATAATATATTTATAATGCAAATTCTTTGTGAGAAAAGTGATTTTGAAACGAATATATACTTCTTTGAGTTGTTCACTTCTTGTCACATTTATGGAAAATTATACGAATCAATAATTCAGTATTTCACGACATCAAAATATCTATACATACATTTCACTATTCATTATTACTAAGTAGACTCATCAATTTTACTCACGTGACAAATAATTTTACTCTTTTACTGAATGTGCCTCATTTCTAAGAATAAAAAAATGACTCATCGTCTGTATAAAACAGTAGAATAGATTTGATAGTGAACGAGAACTAGGCGCCATTCAAATTCTCGGTTGAGGTTCGGCGAAGAAGTTGAAAGGTACAAATTATTTGGAATGCCGAGGATGAGCATACCTCGAATGCAAATAAGGGAAAGAAACGCAGCTGAATGGTTTCGAGGAGCGACGTTTCTGTGCTTGCTGCCTCTGAAGTAGACTATCGTTTCGTGACCGAGTGGTTGTTTGCTCAGGAAGCGCGTTCGTGTTTAAACACTTCGCTAATGGCGGAGCATTAATGCACGTTATATCGCCAGATGTCCGAATGATAGAACGAAGCGTGTTAGACGCCTAGCGACGCAATATTCTTCGCTTACGTCGTAATCATAGGCGAGAAAGAATTCCACTTCCATAAATTTCTTTCTGGAGTTACTGGACGTGTTGGCCGGTGAACAATGGCCGCACTTTAACAGCCGGCGATTTTTTCGAAGCGATCGAACAAGAAACTGCTCGTACCTGTCGAAGTGCGTTGATGGCTCAATGACAAGCACGATTGATGTCTTTATGATGCACAACGATGTTCGGACACTTGGGGAAAGGCTTTTGTTTGGATAAGGCAATGAGCAAACTTGCAAAGTCATTTTTCAAATTCTTAAAATCTTCGGAACTAGATTTCTACGTTCTTCAAGTTTTCATATCTGAGATTCTTAGATTTATAAACTAGTTCCAAATATTTAAGGTTAAAAACTTTCGAAATACTTACAGTACTTACTCTGAAGTCTTGCATTTATGAATCTTCAAATTATTATATTGCATTTCTGAAGTTTCAAATTGTTCCAACCTAGATTAATGTCAAGGTCATAGAGTTATCGAATCGCAAACAGTTACAGCAACGGAGTTCAAGGTATATAATGTTTCCGTGCAAAAGTTTGGACAGGACGATAAATAATTCTGTTAAAAAGAGAAGGTTAAATGTGAGCCGACATAAAACCGGTCCCCGAAACATTGTACTTGGAACAAAGGTTCCACGTTCGAGGTGCGAAGATAGAAACGTGGAAACAGGAAAGGCAACGACATAAAAAATATATCGGTTGCAGAGCCGTGAGAAAGGGTTGTAAAGAGAAGGAAGGAAAATATAACGTTGTCCTAGTCGACCAATGAAACAGGTTTCCACACGTGCGTCATAAAAATATATACCCACGAAGGCTGCATTCGGCCGTCTCGTGACTAATGGCGGGACGGGGGTTACTTTTATCCTTTTACGGCGAAAAGCCAGAGTAAAAAATCGTGTACCCGCCGGGGATTAAAGATCCTTACGTGCCCTAATAGCCCGTAATTGAAAGGCCCTCCCTGGTAGGGAAGATTCTTAGCCGACATCTTTATGCAACGTAACGTGACATACTAACGCGTGTTCACTGATCTTTTCTTTTCTTCTATAGTTCTGCTCCTTTCAACAAATGAATAAAGACGGAAATTTATGGTATAGTTTGATATTATTATTTTTGTCGTATGTATTGATATATTGGTAAATTGTCGTAGTATGACATTATCGGTATATGTGATAGCATGTTGATAATTACATATAGTTGATGTTGATGATTACATATGGTAATATTATTATATTTTAAGACTATCGACATCATGTACATTGATAACTACAAACCGTTATATTGTAGATATTACATATGTTGATATTTACGTACATGTATAGTGGTATTATCGATATCACACATGTTGATAACTACAAATTGTTATATTATGGGTATCACACACGTTGATATTTACATACAGTGATATTATCAATATCACACATGTTGATGATTACATATAGTGATATTATCGATAACACACATGTTGACGATTACATGTAGTAACATTATGTATAATATTTTCTATTCTGAATTTACTCCCAACCTTTCCAAGAACGTTAAAAAATCAACAGGTTGTACGCTTCTTCGCCACAACTTCGTCAAACTTCCATTCTAGAGTTAGAAAGGTAAAAAAAATTGACACGTGGGCGACGAACATTAGCAAGTTTCGTAATAAACGAAAAAAACAGAAATAACGATTGGTTGTTTAACGAGTTGCGATTAAATTCCATTAGCACGCGGTATCGAATATTCACGGTTCAAACAGTTATAGGCTCGTTCGATTTCCCGATTATAAGCCGCCGTTAATTTGACGAGCAGTAAATCAATTTGCTCGTTCGCGAATGACAGCGGGATAAACGTGATAGGAAGTGTGCTGGAATCGGACACGAGAACGATTCCGCGAATAAATCTTCCTTTCGCTGCTCGTTCTACCGTTCGCAGTGATTTACAAATCAATCATTATCACTTTCGTGATTCGCGTTAAAATCCCGATGGTTGGCGTATTAAGACGGTTTCATAAGAACGTAGTAGGCTGATCTGTGGGCTTTTCTCCGTGAATGTCATTATGAAAACTAGCGTTCCTACAGTGAGTCACAGGCGACTTTATTATTCATTCGCCTGATCGTGAACCACTCGAGATAGGCGTATCATACGTAAAATCTTAAACGAACGTCACTCGAAAATTTGCCTTCAATGGTGCCGTTTGTATACGTGGACAGTATTTCGAACCGCTTTTATTTATACAGTAGTCAGCCAAGTAGTATACTTAATTACAAGACTGACTGTGACAAGTTTATTACAAGTGGTAAATTCGACGTAGTTTCACAAGTCGACTGCTAGGTGGGTGTATCTTAAATTCGGTGTTTGGAAAATAATTTGAAATATTCTGAACATAAACTTAGCATAAACTTTACAGTGTCAATTCAATAATATGTAATATTTGACTAATTATTTAATGAAAAACTTTCTTCCTTCTATACAAAATCTCGAAAACAAAAATTAACCATTACCTCCAACATACTAATTATTCCTGAATGTTGTACATTGGAGTCCTTAACAATGTTCCGCGCTCGACATCTCAATACTGGATGCTCGAATTAATTAAGTATTTTCGAAACGACAGGCGAAACACGCGTCAAGTGAAACGCTACAGGGGCATCTTCGTTTCTCATCCGCTCGTTAAAAGAATTCTTCACGCGCATTCATCTCGTAATCTCCGGTCGGTAGGAAGGTGCCTCGTCGTAAAAAAATACCTTGATATTTTGTTCGGCACGTTGTACAGTAAAAACCGCGTCCGAGGCGAGGCAGAGATACGCCGATAAAAGAAACGCTTTAAAGGAATCATCCGATTCTTGGATATTCGCGCGGATCGCGCGACGATCCGCTTTAATGCGGCTTTAACGATCTGTTAATTTCAGAAACGTATTTAAACGCGTACACCCCGTATTAACATACTAAACGGAGAGGATTACTTTGCAACCATTTTCAGCCGCGTATAAGTCCCGACCGTATTTCAACATTCATTACCAGAAAAGCACGAGAAACGCACTAATAAGAGCGCATTCCCAATAACGTAATTACATATCGACGCGATCGAATGGACGTGAATCTAAACGAGCGGCGGTAATCGTTTCAACGTGCGATCGTAATCGAGCGACCGGTAAACGGAAAACCGTCATTAACGCTGGATTTTTCACTCGTACCCTTTTTGCCGTGGACAAACTTGGACTATGAACAGGTGCATCGGCGCGGTAAGGAAGTGCCAGGACCGGTTTACATGGATGTGCACAAACTGGGACAAATCGGGACTAGTTTAAAAATTTTGTAACTCGCAAAATTCTTTTCAAGTTGGGAAGCTGGGAATTTGAGGGTTTGGAAATTGGGAGGTGTAAGGATTTGAGGGTGCAGGGATTTGGGAATGTAGGAATTTGAAGATGTGGGAAGTGGAGGATGCAGAGATTTCGGGACGTGGAAATATGGGGATGTAGGGATTTGGGGACGTAGGGGCTTGCAGAGGTAGGGATTTGCAAACGTAGAGATTTGGGATCGTTGGAATTTGGGTAAGTAGCGATTTGGTAAAGTAACGACTTGGGGATGTAAGGATTTGAAGAAGTAGGAATCTGGGGATGTACGGAATTGGGTATGTAACGATTTGAGGGTGTAAGGGTTTGATGATATAGGGATTTGGGAATGTAGAGATTTGTGGATGCAGAAATGCAAAGACAAGTTTGGTAAAAGCAAAGAAATGCAAAAATTTGGCCCGTACTATTAACACACCTTACTAGCACAGTGTAAACATTCCCTTAAGTAGGATAAGTGCGCTGAAGAAAGATATAACATCTTTCAATTTTTCTTACATCACCTCTTTAAATAAATCCACAAATTTTATCTCCAAATTACTTGAATTCCTATATAAATTCCCAAATTAGATCCTCAATTTCTCAATAATTGCTATAGTTAAGTAATCAAATCTCTACGTCACAAAATTCCTAGATTCAAGTTCACGTATCCTCAAATCTACTAGATTGTGCTAGATTGTATCTACTTAGACGCCGGAACACTAATTACCGAATACCACCGATAACTAACTAGGCCAATATCATCTTAGACGGTCGAATATCGCGTTTCGATATCCCGACAAGCCGACAAAAGCGGGTAGATACGGCCTTATTGGGTCCATTAGTCGTTAATGTATGCAAAATATCCTTATTATGTTGGTGGATCCGCGTGCGTTTGCCGCATAGAAAGCGTCAGCTTCTCACGTACGCGATACGAATCTGCTGCGAAGCGCCGCGACGTTCGTATCGAGCGACCGCGTCAACCTTGATCGAGTTAAGCCCCGTCTCCTCTAATTATTTCGTGCTGGCCGAGCGTGTTGCTTATCTAAGAGATTCCCATTGCCACGGCAATTTAACGGACCGAGACTTTCATAGCCGTTCGTTTTCCCTCTTGGAAATGATCGCGCGTCGTTGTCGCGATTCCTTTTAAATCCCTTCCCTTTCCGGTGGCTCGAACCGCAACGCGGCCACGTATCAGCCAGTCGGCTTTTATAAGCGCGCGGCTTTCTTGAACAGGATTATCCGCCTCACGAGCTCGACTGCCGAGATTTTAATTAAGCCGTGACACTTTCCGCCGACGCGCTGTCGTAATAATTTGTCCTTATCTCAGGGATAAGGGAGGCGCGCTTTGCGGGTGGTGTGCGTGCGTTTGCCTGGACGGGTAGATGAGAATCGTACGATTTTTCGATCTAATGCTTTCTCTATCTTGGAGACCCATTTCCTCATATTTAAAATCTGCGAGTTTAGAATGTTGGAATTTTCGATTTTAGGAATTTGGGCGTTAAGGGACTTGGAAATCTGGAGATTTTTAATATAGGGTGGCCAAGATGAAAGAGGGTACTGTACGTGTTATACTTCTGCAGTCATACCGGACTTCTTCTATCTTGGTGACCCAATATTTACAAATTTAGGAGTGCAGCAATTAGGAGAATTTGGAAGCATAGATACGAGTACGAAGATTTAAAAAATTGTCAAGTGTGGAAATTTATAAATTTGAACATTTAAGAATCTGCTGTTCAGAAATTATGTCTGAAAATTTCCGTGTAAAATGTGTCATGACAGACATATTTATTTAACGCGCTGAAAATATATATTTACGACAAATTTATTTCTGTAAACCAATTTTTCTGTTCAAAGATTGAGGCATCGCACAAAATGCAGTATAGAACAAAGCACATGCACTAAGCCTGAAGATCAAGTTTAACGTGTACCATCGGTGGTGATGAATGTATAAGTTAAACCGCGTACTTCTAGTTCCTAATGCTTCCCACCGATGAACAATATCATTTTCACCGTCCCCCGAGAAATCTGCACTCCAACGCATAATCGCTTCACTTTCTCCAAGTAGATTGAAATAATCGTTACCCTGTTGCTACTCTCCAAACAACGTTCTCCCCGGTGGCGTTGCAGCAACCGTACATTGATTTACCGCGGTTCGCGGGTCCTGGGTCTTATTTTACGGACACGTAACGATGTCGTAACAGCTCGAAGGAATTCCAGGCGTAGCCCCTTTTGTATCTGACACATATACAGTTTACATACGAGAAAGAAATATCAGAAACGTCGAATTGCGCGGGTGCAGTTTCCAATAAACGTCCGTTTCGTGAGGGACACAGAGAACGGTGGTTTGTGAGGGAAAGGCAAAGGGCTCGGGGTGTCCCGCAGCGCGATACAAATACGTGAAATACTACGACTCGTGTCGGTTGAATGGAATTTGATTTGGTGGTTCCTACGCAGAGGTGCAACGACGAGGATACCCCACGTATCGGCCGGAAAAATTACGGCCGCCCGGTTTCGGGTGTTGCGAGAGAAATTACGAGCGGGCAAAGCGCACGATCTGCTCGGCTCGAAGCGCGGAAGCGGACACCGGAATATTTGTGACCGAGCCACTGTCCTCCTACGTGCTCCCATACGAACAAATGTCTTCCTCGCGTCCGCCATTAACGCGGTTGATGCATCGGCGCTGACTAGCTTTTGCTTTCTTTGTCTCTTCCGACCGATCATTTCCTCGCCGTTGTTATACGGGCCGGCACTACGCCATAAAACATCTTTGTGATATATCGTGCTGAGCGGTTGTACGTCGGCGAGCCACGCGTTTCGCTCTCAGCGATGCACTATATCAGATGCGTTACGGTGCAATTTATAAAAATCGACCGACGTCTCTGTCCAATGTTTGCGCGACCTTCAGACAATTCTTATGGCTGCTCTTTCGGAACAGCTCCGTTGTTTCATCGCCGTTGGCATCGGGTTTTATCGTTCAGACCTTATTGATTTCGGTTTATGGCGACGCGATTCGGTTATGATTGGAGGATTGAATTTACCGCCATTTTTCAGTCTGATGGTTTTCTGGAGGTGATGTGGAAATTAGCCGGTTTTTCAGTCTGCTGGTTTTCTTGGGCAGATAATTAGCCATTTTTTCACTCTGGTGGTTCTTTGATGGAATGATGGGAAATTGGACGGTGAAGTTGGGGTATAGGGCAGTGGACGGTGTTGTGAATCTTTGGAGATTTGAAGATTGTTGACTTATAGAGCTTTTGAGTATTGACTGGAAATTAGGGAAGTTTCAAATTTGACGATTGAGAAGGAAAGTTGAATTTTAGAGAATTCGAAATACTGACTTTGCAAATTTTTACAAAAACTTGATTCAATAATATGAAAATTCGAAAATATCCACAGTTGCAGATATAAAAATACATTTGAAGAGTTTCAAATATTCAGATCTTTAATTTCGAATTAAAAAACTTCTTTAAAAACCGTAATAATTCAAACAGCTATCCAACAATTTTTTCCGAAAGTTAATTAAAAAGTGTTTAAACTTAAAACTGAAAAGAATGCAGAAATTTAATAATCTGTAAATTCGAAAATTTATGAACCACGGTATTTTTACGAAATAATTTGTTCATCGATTGCGTAAAGGGTGGTCCGATCTTCATGATCGATAGTATATATTCACCAGGAGCAACTTTGCACCTATACCGAAGCTGTTTCAAGGAACTGTCGTAACTTTCTATATATGGTAGTTCGTAAAAGCGGTCGAGTAATAATCGGTCGAACCTTAAAGGCTTTGAAAGCTTATTGGCATAGCGGTACGTGAATAAGACTTGTTGTCCCTCAAAGGGCTCATAACGAGAATGTATAACCTTCCTAACACCGCTACAATTTAGATAATGCATTTTTCTTGTAAAGAGAAAACTGCTTATCAAATGTATTAATCAAATATAAAGATAGGACAGACGTAATAACCTCTAAAGGTACGCTTCATTACTTTAAAACACTTTTATCTTACTTTAACATTTTAGTTTTATAGACGTTGCGATTTAATTGCTTGAACGCATTGAAGTTAATCTTAGAAATTAAAGAAATGAGTTGTTTTTCATTTTTTACTGTACATTTTGTTTTTTAATCATTGTAAGTTACATTTGACGTCGCTCGAACACATTGAAGTAAGTCTTAGAAATTAAAGAAATGAATTGTTTTTCACTTCTTACTGGAACATTTTAATTATTTAAACATTTGACATCGCTCCAACAAAGTGAATTACCAGTTGCTAGAGTTTTAGTATACTGCAGGTACAAAGCTTCCATATAGGTGGAGAGTGTACCTAACTGAGATGACAATATAAAGTGTACAAAGTGTACGAATATAAATCTATAAAGTAATATTTCTAGATAAACTGCATAAACCTTTGAAATCGAATTCTACCAAAGATCAGCGCTATGTAAAATTGATATTGATCCGTACAATGCAAAGTTCGGATTAAATCCGAGTTTCGTCCTTGTTAAAGCAAAAGGCAACGACCGACAAGGTTTAGTTGTCGTTTGGATGGATTCGAACGAGCGGGACTAAAGAATTTTTCGCGCGAAATCAGAGGCACGATACGTCCCGGTAAGACGGTGGGGAAAAAAAAGAATATTAGGAAGGTTGGTATGTGGTCAGTGAGCGGAAGGAGAAGGCAAAACCGGCGAAGAAGAAAAAGGTGAGTGGAACGGGAGAGGCTATCTACCGACTATACGGCTCTCGCCCTCGCAAATCACACCGGTGTGTATGCATTGAAATGCGAAATGGTGCAGACCGCCCAGCTACCATAACTCCGATTAGTTAAGACACGCTTCGGCAATGTAATGCATGTGCACCCCGACCGGCAACATGTGTTATATCCTGTGTCGTCACATATTTACGAGGGCAACGGGTTCGTACCGGTAATTCGAGATGCGGCCGTTTTCTTTCGGGCCGTGCTACCTCCTCGTTTAATTAATCGTACTTTCCATTTAATATACGGCAAATATTTACACGAGTATCGTAAAGTAATCGGCAATTTTGTGATAATTCAACTGCTCCTTAAACGTTTCAACTGCTTGGCCCAAATACGGTTGCGTTATGCACATACGTTTCTTAAAAATCTTCATATATCATGAATAATATTACAAAATTGTGATGGTAGAAACAGACGTATTTGAATTGAATTTCAATTATGATTTGGATAATCAGGAACCATTGAAGGCAAAACTTAACGTTTACCTTTCTTAGTTATCATCGTAGCACAATTAGCTATGAATAACGCAACTAACTAGAAAATTGTAGGTTAAGGCTTGGAAGCAACTTTCTTTCGACAGAAGTACCTCGTGTAACATGCTAACACCTTTATGTTGTCCATTGTGTAAGGGAAACCACACAGTCTATTTTTCAAAATTGTTACAATTGTGTTTTCAGTACCTTAAGCATAAGTCGATAGGAGTTAACAATAGTTAAACATCGAGGTTCGATTATTTGTCCTTGGTAGCAGTTCAGTGACAATGGCAGATCCTTTGAAAGGATGTCGGTGTAGGCCTTGAGACATTTTTTTAAAGAGGCTTACAACCTCCCGTGCGGTCTCTCATCTTCTGTGGCTCGTACGCCAGCTGCCTTGCCGCTTTTAATGTTCCGTAATTGCTTTCCGTTTGCGGCCTGCGGCGAGATATTTCATACCGCGCTAAAAGGGAAGTCGCGGTGGTTCGTCTGTCTCGCGAGAATCGTTATAAAGCTTCGAAATAATTTTCTCGTATTTAACGTATCGCCGAGGTTAAGTACTCTCGTCGCGGTTCCATCGAATCCGCGACAGGTTACACGACGCGCTGGATAAAGCGGCTCCCTCGTTCTGGACGTGCGAAAAAAAATATACCCGTTCCGGCGATAACGTAATTTGGTAAGAAGTTATCTTTATCGCCGGTAGAAATTTGTTTGAACCTGTACACCCGATAAAGTTGCATGGTAGCAGCTACATACTTACAATTAATCCAGGTAGATTATGTTCATTCCTCGCTCCCTCGTTTCTTGCCCTGTCTGTCATTATATAAAAACGTCTGTATCGTTCGAGATAACATAATTTCGCCGAGAGTTAGCTGTATTGACACCGGGAACCCAATCTGTTCCATAAATTTCGTTCGCGCGAATACCGCGTTCCTTCGCGTCCTGTCAGCCGGCGCCGTTACAGGACGCGGCTTTATCAAATATTTCGTGGCCTTTTTATCTGACGGTTATCCAGGATTCACGGGACAACGGTGGGAAAGATAAAACGGACCCGTGGCTGGGATTTGGGGTGGCACGTTTTTCCCGGTATTAAAGATTCCGGCTCGTGGGCCGATTCTGTTCGTTGCACGAATCTGGCCTGTGGGGGATATACTTATGCGGCATAGTCCGTTTATAAGGACGCGTGGTCGTTGTCGAATTGTCTCGACCGAGATAAAAAGTTGATATGTGTACGTTCCACGAGGAGGGACACAGATAAAGGGAGCCGAGGAACGTGGTCCTGGGGCGTTGTACGGCCCGTGTACACCGCGATCTTAAATTGGTTTTACAAATTTATCACCTTGACCTTCGCGTTCCCTTTATCCCCCTCTTCCTGCTTGTTGCTAACCATTCGATTTTCTAGGAAAAGGCTCGTTTTCATTCTTGCTCTCCCTGATAAGGGAAACGACAGGTTTATATTCGAGTCGCTACGATACTCTAATTGCATGGATTTTTGGATGCACACATAGATTCCTGTTACTTTACCACTATTTATATTGTCAATTGAGGAAGTTTACTTTTAGTTCATTAGACTTGATTTTATATTATATTCTTTTTATATCATATTGTTTTTATATTGTAGTGCAGGAATGTTACATAGGCTGCAGCAATATAGTTGCATATATATATTTAAAATTTTGAAATGATCTAGAATTGATCTTAAATTTTTAAATTTCTAAATTATAAATTTGCTGCCCCTACAACCCCATGTTACCAATACAACATCGGTATACCGTAATTCAAAAATTAAAAAAGAACGCAAATAACTCATCGAATTAAAAATTGTCCTGGAAGCAAGCGTCCTGTGACTTGTTATTCGCCCGATGATATGAAGTATTTGAAGGATGTCTTCATCGGTTACACGGTATCATCGCGGATTTGTTAGGCGGAGCTCGGGTTTATAGGAGATTTGCTTGGTCGATCGGTTTCGAGATTGATAAAGTCATTCCGTAACTGGTTCCGTGTCAGATTGACGTCGATTCGACATGGTGATCCTCGTTGGCGAAGCAAAAGAGGGCACGATGGATCTCGAGCCAAATTCGGCGACAGTCGATTCGTTGGTTGCGAAAAAAAGAGTGTGCCTTGGCGACAACGCGTCGCGAGACATGTAGGGTGTGCGAGGTGCAACAGGAACCGGATGATTCGCTGGTCCATCGGTAAAAAATTCAATGGGACGTAAATATTATCCACGCCCAACCGTAACTTATTGCGCACGGAAGCAAAGTTTAATCTGTTCTTGAAACTCGAATGGTATTTGCAATAGAACATATGTTCTAATAAGTGATTTTAATCAGTTTCGTAGGTTAATTAGAAACCTACGTCTTTTTATAAATTGGCAAATTTTTTATGTTTTAAAGTTTTTAATTTCTCCATTCCTTCATGTAGAAAATTCTCATATTTCTAGGTAACTTAATTTCGTATATCTGAAATTTGAACACAGTCTTCAAATTCTAACTACATTTCCAAATGTTGAATTTCTGAATGTTCCCAAAAATTAACGCAAAAGATAGTTCGTATATTTCACCTTTAGTTCTCATATTTTTTTAGGGAAGTCAGATTTAATGTTTTCGAAGTTGTAACATACAGATTTTCCAAAAATTTAATTCACTATGTATCTCAAATGTAAAAAATGAAGTGAATATCAGTAAAATTCGTGAAAGCACAATTTCTGTTTACGCGCTCACATCGGTGCGTACGATTACCGAGCGCTCTCTTTGCCGCGCGAAACGAGTCGTTAAGCGCGGTAGCCGATGGTGGAAAATAATCATACGAGCCGTCGTGTAGCAGCGTGTACGAGGAGTAGATTCCGTCGAAAGGGAAAAACGAGAAGATCGAGACAACACGGATTCCCGCGGAGGGAAGGGCAAAAAGGAAAAGTAACAAACAGTCGGAAGAAACGGGCATAAATATCGTCCACGCCCAGACCGGTGAAATCGCGAGACTCGAGAATTCTCGTCTCCTTCCATAGCGGCTTTCTTTCCACGGAGAAGAGCCCCGTCGGTCCACCACCACCGACCAGCATCATGGTGCGACCACCGCCACCGTCCTCGTATCACCGTCACCGATGTCCACCGGTGTCTACCACCACTCTGGGCCTGTTTCGATCGTCATCGCCACCATCGCGGGCCCGGAGCAATCGCCATCGCGGCGAAAACGAATAAAAACGAGAGGAAAGCGGCGGAGTGACGTGGACGAGCGGTCGCAAAGAGGATAAGAGGAAGGTGCGAAAGAGACGGAGATCGGCGAACGGTGACGAAGAGAGAAAGAAAATCGGGGGGAGGAGATTTCTGCCGCGATCGAGTACCAGAGCGGCTCCTTCCGTTGGCGTGGCCCTATTGAAAGGCGAAGGTAAATTTACTGCCGGGTGGGAAGGGTGAAAATTTACTACTCGACGTGGACGCTTGTCTACGGGGCCCCGCGAACCGACCCTCCGGACGGTAAAACTTCGCCGAAAATCGAATAACGACGCTCCTGGACGCGGCGAGAAACAGCTCCCTTTTGCATTAAGTGAATAAATAACCGACGTTCGCGATAGAACCGCCGCATCGTGCCGGCTACAGAAATTTATTCAAATTTTTACTACCCTATAAATAAGGGCTTCGGTATTGCGCGATCGTTACCGAGCGTCAGCCCCGAGATCGACTCGCGGAAACGGATTCATGAGGATTATGACGTTCCTGTCCAGGATACGAGCGAATAGATTTTCCGCGGTGTCGCTGCAAGATCCGAATCGCTTTTCACATCGCTTTTATGGGTCGCTCGATGTAAACATCTGCTAACTTTAATGGCGCCGCTAATAATAGTCTCGGTATATTTTGTTACCGGGGTGATGTCCACGGAATTCCATCAGTAGCGGTTACTATCGACGTATAAGCAAAACGCGTAGGTTAATATAGCGTCACCATTCAATGATTTAGCCACTTTAGCTTCACTCTATCTAAAACTTGAAGCTTCGAGTCATTTCAACGTGTGAGACAGGATTCAGCTTTTAATCATATTTCAGTTTGTATTTTAAAACATAGTGATACAATGTATACACGTTAAATCGTGTATTTATCGTATTGATAAATATTTAAAGCGTTGTTTAAAGGTATGTAACCTTTAAATAAAGGGTATACATGTAGGCAACATATGAATATGTTGCAGTGTTATGTAAGTTCACAATATAAAGGTTTAAGTACATTGCACAAATGTTTGATTTCGTCGTAATGTTATAAATGATTAAATTTCATAACGTTTTGTAAATGATTAAATATATGTAATGTATAAATTTGAACTGTGCTTTAGATGTTTCTAAATAAATATCTGCAATATTCATACCGTATACAAACTGTTCTTATAACGTATTTAAGCAGTGTTGACATTGCTTTTAAACGAGTTTACACTATTTTCGAGCAGGTTTGCAGGCAAGAGTATGTGAAGCACTTGGTTAGGTGCAACACCATACATGTAGCACCAAGTCCTATATTCCTGTATTTCTAGGACCACAAATCCTAAGATAACTAAATTTCTATTGATCCAGCTCTCGAGATGGCAAACCCTAAGGTCTCTAAACATGTAGGTCTCCAACACCTCGAATCCTCAGATCATGTGTCCAGCCCCTAGATCCGCAGATCTCCATATGACTAGATTCCTAACTCCATAGGTGTTCACAAGCATAGATCTTTGAATACCAAAAACCTTAAAAATGTTTAAAAACCAACAATGGAAATCTTTCCTAAGAATGATAGATCATATATGAGGATTATAATTTCGAATAGCGATGAGTATAAAACTCCCATCATCGATCATTTATATCTTAATTTCTACACCGTCCGTTTGAGTGGTTTTAATTGCTTTTTAAATGCCGCCTACTTACGGTGACTTATTGCATTACGTGAAACACTCGAACACGTACCATTCGAACTTATAGAATCACGAAGATCGGTATCGGTAATATATCGGATAGCGTCGGGACGAAGAGCATCGATTACCTAATTGGGTAAAAGTTAAACGCGAGTGGAAAGATCACGCGATGTCCCGGAGATCTTAACGATCGAGTCGCTAACGAGATAGGCCAGTTCTAGGTAGTGGCGCGTTAACGATGGGCCCCCATCGTCCGAAATATTTTATATCCGAGATACCTTGACCAACGGATCCACCATTAATTTCCGAGGCACCGTCGTTTCGCGCCTAATAAATGTTCCTTTAGAAAGAGCTTCGGTATCGTCAACGCGCAGTCGATTCGATAATTTACTATTTTCACCGCCGTAAATAAGCGCATCACGTTTATAGAGAACCTTCGAGGATCCTTGTTTCGAAGGATTATTGTCAAATAATCCTGAAACGAAGGCCTCGATCGTGGCGGTATCCTTTCGTGCCATTTTTCGAACGTCTTTGCGCGAAAAACAAAATGGACCAACGTAAAGAATGGTCTGATACCTTCTTTGTTAACGTTGACGGTGGAAATGGCTGTAAAATAGCCGATTTCGCGGCAAATTTACGGCAAGATCGATCGTAAAATATAAACGCGGATTCGTAGATTTGAATTGCGCGCGGTGATATATGCCGAAATTTCTGATGCAGAAACGCTGGAAACCATCTTTCAATAGTTGTATTTTAGGATAAATATATCTATGCATTCTAGATACGAAAAATATGTAAATTCGTTAACTTTTTGGTCCTTTAATTTTCATATGTTTTAATTTTATTTTAAGTCTTTTTAATTTACAAACTTATTGAATCCTCAGGTTTTTGTTTGTTAAATTTTCAAACTTCTAACTCTCGAATTTTTAATTTCTTTATGACTGTATTACTTTATTAACAAATGTTCTGCTGTCCAAATTTAGAAATTTAGAAATTTAGGTTCACATTGCAATATTTTTAAAAATCTATGTTCAAAGCTTGAAGATTTTCAGAGCATGAATTTAAGACTTTGAGAAATGGATATGGATCTTGAAGTGATCTTGTAATTTTGTAAAAAGAAATTTGTGATCTTGTAATTTTATAGTTATAAGAGTTTGAGATTTTAAGACCCTGTATTTTGGAACCTTGTAGCAGTACAAGTTTAAAAGTAGCTTCGTAACCATGTAACTTCAAAAGTGAACTTTAGAAAGTAATGACGTCAACACATTTTGCGAACCGCACCATCTCTGGTAAAAGGTTAATATCGTTGATGGAAAATGGCCAATCCATCGGTTACTCTCGTTCCACACGGAAATGTGCATTACGTAAGTAATCGAATACGATGTTTCCAGCTTTATATGTTACGGTATATCAAACCCGATTAAAATCATTTTTTCCTTACATTTCATCTTGGTTTTATCCGATCTTTTATGGACACACTCGTTTTCTTCATATCTCGGTACTCGTTAATTCTAACTTGTATAATAAATCAAGAGCAACGTTTGTATCTCCGTCTGCTCTATCAAATATTTCCGACACCGTTACTCGAAGGGATATAACAGTATTACTGGTTTGAACTTTATTATCCTTTAATTATGTCGCCCACAACGACGATCGTAAATTTCAAGTTGCAGATCTGGTCGCACTCGGTTATATACGGTTTAACAAACATGTCTGGCCATACTGGTTTCTGGAAACCACTTAATAAATGAATTACACTGCTGTTCGACTGTTCATTTATTTCTCGTTTACCCTTTACGGAGATTGACGAGGGTACGCGATACATTTTGAATTGTTATCGATCGAGGCACGTTTCTCTTCGACTTCATAATCCATTATGACAAAACGAGAAAACGAGTTATCCACGGGTATTGAACTCTTCGAGTTTCTTGTAAACTGCTATACTCATCGACTTTCGTAAATACCCGCCGTTCGTAATGTAGCTGTCTTCTGACGGTAATGCAGTGGACCTCTTTGCCACCGATTGGATAGATAGGTTCGCTGTCAGTTTTGATTAGAAAAATTTTATTTCTTTTATAATATTTATGGTATTTTTTATTTGTACTTTCATATTGCTTTTGTCAATTTTATTGTAATGTGGTACATTTATTTGGTTGGTTTATGTTTTGTTTTAATGAATGATTGTTGGAATTGAATTTTTGTATTTCAGAAATTTGTGGGCCTTTTGTGTGAGATTTTACTTTTATATATATTTATTGTGTAGTTTGATGTTAAGTTTTTTAATTAGCAATTTCTAACTTTGTGGAGGTTTTAAATTTTTAAATTCAAGTTTAAATTCTCAAGTTCTCAAATTTCTAAATTTTTAATTTCTCAAATTTCTAAATTTCTAAATTTCTAAATTGTCAAATTCTCACATTCTCCAACTCTCACATTCTCAAATTCTCACATCCTCAAATTCTCACATATCAAAATTGTCACATTCCCCAATTCTCACATCCTCAAATTCTCACATATCAAAATTCTCACATTTCCAAATTCTCACATCCTCAAATTCTCACATTCCCAAATTCTCACACTCTGAAATTCTCAAATTCTCAAACTCTCAAACTCTCAAATTCCAACTTTCAAATTTCCGAGTCCACAAGTTCCTACATTTCCACATTTCTGCCCACAAAAAATTGTAATTTAACACTCTCAAAAATTCACAAATATAGCAATCTGCAATTTCCTATTTGTCCAACTTCGAAACGAACAAGTGAATCACCATCTTGTCCACATAACCCTACTCATCTCTACCGCTGTAAATCGCAAACAATTCGTCCAACTAACGCGTAATAGATGATATCTAAAACAATGAGTATTTGTCAAGTGAGAAAGAGGGAACCATGCATCAAAAGGGGAGGAAACGTAATAAATGGTTTAGTCGTGTTTCGAATATCGTTTCGGTAACACATATACCATCGTGGCGTTTGTTATTTCTATTGAACTTCATTGATTATCGCGAACTGTATAATTCAGAAATAATTCATCAATTCTAAACTGGTTAACGTCGCGTTTAATTTTGTACACTGTGTAATGTTTGTTAAATCAGTGTACTTGACGCAGAATAGAGTGATTTGGTGTTATATTGGTAGCAGGGGTACGTCTCATCTTCTGTGGTTCGAGGTAAGAAGAAGATTAATGGCGTCGGAATTTACGTTGCATTCAGAATACGGTTTACAGTACAAATCATGATACAATTATTTTGAATAACATCAGCGTAGATATAATTTTACAGGGTTGTCTTAAAATATTTTGTGGAATTATAATTTTTAATGGTGATTTGAAGTCATGTATTTTTTAATTATAAGTGCAGTAAATATTAAAGATATTTGTGTCTAAACTACATAGGTACATATTTCTCCTATTTTATTATTTTTAAAATTTGTGCATGTTCTAAAACAGCAAACATAGCCATAGTTAATCAGTAGAAATAAAGTAAAGAGTTTGTCTAATCATAAGTCTAATATCATAAACTTAAATTTGTAATCGAACGTTTCCTTCAAAACTAACAAATCGCTGTGGCTAATAAATATTTAATATAACAAATTAGCTAATAGTTAATTGAAAGTTCGAAATCTGTTAAGATTACCAGGCCCACACTTGCGAGGCACATTTGGAAAATGAATTTATGATAGTCCGTTGTGTATTGATGGTAGTGATAAAGGAAACTCGTCCGTCGTGTTCAGTTTTAGTTCAAATACAAGGAGTGTGCATTAGATGATTTGAATTCCTAGAACCAAGCTATACCACCAGTTGTTTTGTTCGTCTGGTCAAGTGTACTTGGACTCACTATTCTGCTATCTAATACAATTAGGAGCGTGTGCTCACAGAAGTTTGAAATGTAGTTTGAAATTTTCCTTGAAAAATAAATCAAACTTTTAAACAAAAAAATATTTTTTAAATCATCAGTTTTATGTTAAAAAATATATAAATGTATTTTATGTGAAAAATATGTTAAAACATTAATATTAAAATAATAAATATATTAAGTACTTTTATTGAAATACTACGAGTACGAATGTTAGTAAAAATATAGTAAAACTACAACAAAACATAACGCAGTGTTCATTATACGTGCAGATTTCTGTGCAAAAACTGATATTTTCGATAACATTTTTCCAGTCTCTTTTACCTTCAACGTAATATTTATGTTTTTATTTTTTGAACCGCATGTTTTAAATCATTGTTTGACTCGTGGAATGTTTACTAAACATTCAATATATTTGCCATGTCAATTCTTTTTGTGTATTCTTGATGCGTCTATACATCGATTGTCATTTATAATCTGTTAAATATTTTATTTCATATGTCAAGTGTGCAAATCAGGTCAGAACCTTTTTTAGTGGAAAATTTATTTTGATAAACGTTACAGTAATTAGAATAATTTTTACAGACATTATTGCATTATTTATTCATATATTATAGATGTACAAATATTTTTACGTTTGTAAATATTTGTAGGTTTTAAACTTATAGATTTAAAGGTTTAAAATTTATAAATGCACAAATTTACAAATTTATATATTTACAAATTCACAAATACCTGTCTATGATACATAAATCACTTACTATCGTAAATTATAACTTAATCTTAAGATAACACTCTAAATCATCTGAAAAGCCAATATTCCTAAAAACGTATTTACATAAAAATATTTGTTACCCGTCCACACAGCTTAGTTCCACATGTCAACTACCAAGTAATAAATTCATCAAAAGCGAACGACCAAAAATGACATTTCGAAAGAATAAAATCAAAACGAAATTTCAATTAAAATATGATAGATCGATGGTAGAAATTCCGAAGAGTACGTAAGACGAATGTTGAAGAGGTGTACCTTATCCTTACAAATCGGATTCAGTGTGCTCTCTGAATACGCGACGAATATCAACCGGTTTTCAATTTTATTACCCTTTGACGACTACGGTTTCAGCAATCGTAATATCGTGTAATGAAATTTCAACGTTGTCGATCGGGACAAGGGTAAACGATTTCGAGTCACCGTGGCTGACATTCTTCTACGCCGAGCAAAATGATTCACGTCTCGCTCGCGCACGTTTCTTCTTTTCGTTGTAACGTCGTCTACCCTCTATTTTTCACCTTCCACCTTCTTTGCACGTCTTCGAATCCTCCAGCCATGTCTCTGCATCGTAATTGAAGGGATTTCATACCCTATCTCCGGCTTCTCAATAATATTCTTCTCTATCGCTGCCTATCTTGTTTCTGAATCTCATTACGATCGCGTCGACGATCGCTGAACAAATCTCGCAACGCCTTCCGTACAACATCCTTCTTTTTCTTCTCCTCTCAATTTTCCGTACGTTTATCCGACAATTTTTTTATGCTGCTACGAGAGCTGCGTTAGAAATATACCTGTTTTATTATTTTCGATATGCGGAGCTTTATCTTCAAGATGGAATTGTAAGATGATTGTGATAGAAATTTGAGGATTTGGGGATTTGAGAAATTGTGGATTTGGGAATTTAGTTTATTTAGGGATTTAGGGATTTAGAGATTTAAGGATTTGGGGACTTATAGACTAGGGACATGTGGAGTTGGGAGTTTCTGGGAATTAGGGGATTTGTCAATTTCGAGAGTTATGTTTTCGTAAACTTATGGACTTGGAAGTAGACAGATTTAGAAATTATAAAATTTGGGAAGATGGAAGATTTAGAATTTGGACATTTTGGATTGAGGAATTTGGTAATTTGGAATCTACACTTGAGACACTGTTACAATTTTTACTTTTGTAAAATTAATTATTACTTATGTCACCTAGCACTTCTCGTTTAAATTTCGCGGGTAAAACGTTCGAATCTACTGAAGCAGACTTCCACTTATACTCGAGTTATTTGTACCATTCCAACCGTTATAATTCAAGGTCCAGTCTTCTGTGATCCCTAATATTTTGATATCCACAGTCCAAAAGAAGACGTATAATTTGAACGCGTCACGTTTAATCCATCAAGCTTTTATAGCGTATCGTTGTACAAAGAGAAGGCAATATTCTTTGGTAAGGTATCGTGCTCCCATGGACGCAATGGCCACGAATAAAATTCTCTGGAACGAAGTATCTAAGCGGGGAAAGGAGGTATCCAATGTCTTGCGGTGGATCATCGATCACGTTGGCCAAAAGGGAACCCTTTCTGGTTTCATACGCCACCCTCTCGTTCATTGTCAGACGATTCCTCTTCCTCTCACGTGGCGGGTTCTAAGCAACGTTGACGCTTCAACGAAACGGATAACCCAACAACCGTGACGAACCGTCCCGATTTCTCTGTTTCTTCGCGATAGAAAGAGACATCGCTTCTTTCTGCCTTCCATTCATCCGGAGTGGACGGTAATTCGGGGCCATTTTTTTTTACGCTCCCCTTTTTGTTTCCGGAAAACGGTTGGAAGATTCATTAGGTAAGCGAGCATTTTCCTAATGCATTCTCATCATGCGGCTACCACTTTCATTTTTGTTTTTGTTTTTAATTATTTTTGCTACCGTTATATTCTACGAATGTTCGTGGAGACACTTTGCAGGATGTTTAATTTCATGGTTTGTTTACTTTGGAATAATTTGAGAATTTGTAGACAATGTATGTAGATAGAATGTTTTTAAATAGTTTGAGATTTTATTCAAGAACAATGTGGACGTGAAAGTGTTATCTTTTTCGTGGATGTTCTCAAGTACATTGAGAATTGTTCTCAATTAAGCTCAATGTTATCTACAGCTCTGCAAACTTTCGTAATATCGTAAAGCAATTATAGATTATCGATGTTTAATTTTACTGTAACTGGGGATAAATCAACAGATCTTATCAAATACACTGTTTGTTAGTACAGATTACCATAACGAGTTACAGGCAGGGTTTAGTACTAAATGATATTTAAAGAATCTTTGAGCTTTTGTAATCTTGTGAGTATATCCTTTCCTTCGCAACGGACCGCCATTTTGTCATAAATACAAGATGATGGTTCTGATACATGACTACATATAATCTTAAAGATTTGAAAATTTGAAGCGTCCATATTTCTATATTTGACCCTAAATTTGTATATTTCTGTACCTGCAATTTTTTAACTTTTCATGTTCAATTTGTAAATTTATAAATTTGAAAAATTTAATTTTTCATACTTCTATGTTTTTAAATTTCTAACTTTTTAAATTTGCAAACACAGGAGAGAGGAATTTATTTCAAAATGCTCCTCATGATCTGATTTATCCTTAAAAATGGCCTCTTTCCAGATTCTCCTTATACTATCTTTACATTCTCTCCACTCTCTGTTAAGTTATTTCCAAGCATACTTTCCTTAAACCTTCTCTGTTTCCCTCTACATTTGTACGTACTACAACATGTTCTAAACTTCCCTACATTGTTTCAAACTTAAAGTGCATATCCTTGCACTTTTTATCCACAGATTATTTCACACCTAACCTCAAAAAACTATGTTTCTAAAATAATTATATAACGGAAAGCAGAAAGCTTTTCAGGAATTCATATTTCTTGATTTTCCTTCGTAAGATAACATGGTTCTGTAGTCGTTAAATTTTTATTTCCTACATGTCTAGCTTACCATCCCGTATATCGCGGTTCTGATTCGTGAAAGCAGACAAAGCTAGTCTTTCCCTTACCTTTCTTTTACGTCTCTTCTGGGTGGCTGGGAGAAAAGGTAGAAAGACGAAGTCGCGTGATGGCATCCCCCGTGCCCGGTAAATAAATTACCTCGACCTTATCAGGAGTAATAGGAGCTCGCACGACACAGATTGGTCGGCGTTGGGCACGCGAATTAAAAGTTACTGCCCTGCAGGAGCTTGCAGGATGTGGAAAAAGCTGGCTGCATGAACGTGAGAACGAGCAAACCGTTTTACGTTGCTTTTGAACGTACGAGTTAAGGAGCTGTATCTTTCGAAGATTGAAATGGGTTAGAATCGTCCTTTGATTTTATCGTGTTTTGTAATTATTTATGTGATTCGATTGCCATTTTTCTGCTACTGGCATTTAACGTCGAGAGTTTCGTAACATAAGTAGTCCACTTCCTTTAGGATTTATGTGACACATAGCAAAAATTAGCAAAATTAAGTTCGATAGCCGTCTCCATAACATAAGACACTAAACCTAGACTCTGAATATCAAACCTATTTGCTTGAATACAATAAAAAAAATACCCTTTTAAAATAATGAAAACAAGAAATGTAATAAATAACACCATAATACCATACGAATTATTAAGAATATAATTAATCTTATAATAAGTCAACGTACTACAAGTAATTAGTTTGAGCTCACTGTTAGTATCACTCTGTAATTAAATTTACAGTGTCGATCACAGGTGACCATTGTGGTGGGCAGCACGTTGAACAGTAATTGTAGCTACAAACAGTAGCCGTAATTTAACCTGTAACTATTAAAGTAACTACAAATACGCAGCAGATCAATCATCGTCCATCATTCACTGTAATCCCTGTTACACGAGTATAACATCAGTCAAAACTGTTTCGATCCAGAATATTTTGCAACGACGTTTGCAGTTTGTCAAAATATATCGAATCAAATAAAACGAGATTTTGTCCGAAATCGTCGCAAGTGTATTTATATTTGCCAAAGGTGAAGTATATCAGTTTCTGATCTATGAATCGAGTTTCGAAGTACATCTCTTGGATTTAAATGGGAATTTTCATGAGAAATAAAATAAAGGTACCATTACAACTTCTCTTGCTACGTCAATCTCTATTTTCTCGTATCACATTACTCCTCCGCTCTTTTACATGTACACACATACATTTTTTATAAAATGTATATCGATTCGTCGTTCCAGATTTCCTGCAGTCTGGATATATTTGACCGTTCAACCCTGATACAGCAACTTTATGGAAGTTGCTTGTCAAATAAAACGCCGGACTTCGCAAAAATGTTGTTACTTCTATTTGCCTTTTTCGTTGTGTGAGTTTGTCGTGAAAATTTTACGTCAATTTGCGTTCTCGATGAACGATGATCTTTTCTGACGTTTACTCGACTTCAGGATAATCGGATAACAAACTGGAAGATTTCTATTCGTTAACAGATATTATATTTTTATACTTTTAACGTATTTTTTGCTTTATCTGTTAGTTCTCAGTTATCGAAATCTTTTGAAGTCAACCTTCCATTAATTCAATTTTGGAGGATAGCTTAAGTTAAAAGGTTCAAATATACCTTAAAGGTTGCTTCAAAATTCTCCCGTTTTCTATCTGTCTAATCGCTCTCCACTCGCGTGATTTCCACCACCTTTTTCCAGATATTCACCCACAAAAAGGAGAAAAAAATGAGAGAACACCACGTTTGCTTGTGGCTGATTGATACGATTTTATTGCCAAGGCAAGATTTATCGACACGGTCTTTTGCATATGATTGATTTACGCCGATTCTTTCGTTTCCCTCGTATCACCTTTCTTCCTCGATTTCTCTTCTAACCATTATCGAACCACCGCCATTGTATCGTTCTGTCGACGACACGAATATTGGCTACGAAATAGTAAGACATATCCGCTGGATTCCCTTTACGAGCGGTATCGTGCACCCCCATACTCGCATTTTTCAAAACATCCTGCGAGAAAATGGAGCTCGTTTATTGAATCCTCTTTCTCTTTGCTTGTGCGAAACACCGGGAAATTTTTATGGATAGATCGTCCGGGATGAAGAGCTGAAATCGACGTGTTTGTTCAGATATAACATACTTTCCTGCTTGATTGAATGTTTATACTGCTTTTACGTTTTAGAAACCTTTTGGTTTGGCTGTTGTTCGGTTTTGATTAATATTTATTTGTTTGGTTACTTTTACTTTTCATTCGTGATGTTAATCCAGAACAAAAACTAATTATAGGTTATTTTTAGGTTTATTTTTAGGATTATTATTTGTGACTTAAATTGATGTACAGTATATGGTATATACTTCATATATGATATACATCTTTCAATTTTACAAATTATTAAACTATCGAATTTTCATATTACCAAACTTTACTATATTGCAAACTATTAAATTACAAAATTATAGAATCACAAAATTTGTGAATGAGAAACTTACTAAATTACTGAATTTTTAGATTTCCTAATTTTCAAGTGACAACTGCATTCTCAAGCAGCTAAATTTCTAAATTTTCAAACCAACAAATTAAACTTGAAAAATATCATAAAATATCCAACATTAGTTACAGGTGATCTAGAAAGTTTATTCATCAAATATACAATTCTTCTCGAATGACTAAACTAAATAAACCTTGTATTCTTAAAAATTTTTCAAAAATGACAAAGACAATAAAATTTGTAAAATTACAGAAAATTATTAAATTTATAAAAAATATGGAAGACAATAAAATTTGTAAAAATATAAAAAATAAAACTTGTAAAAATATAGAAAGTAAAATTTGTAAAAATACAAAAAGCAAAACTTGTAAAAATATAAATAACAAAATTTATAAAAATTTGTGAGAACCTTATTATTTTTCATGTTGCATACAAAGCATAATTATTCCTCAGTACCTACGAACATTTAATAATTGAATTTTGTGTTACAAAACTTGATGCTAATTACTCGTTTCACTCCAATTTACTGAGTCTTTTCTGTTACAGGTGAGTCGCTAAAACAATCGTATTTGTCACCCATGAATTTTTTCGAGACTAATGGAAACTCTTGCGGTAAGACCTGCGTTTGATTTACGAGCACGGGATATGAATGTGCAGGTGGAGGTTCGGTAGAAGTGTCGGGTGTGAGTTATTAGCTGAAAAATATGTTTTCGCGGAAACTTCGGATTAAATTGACAAAGGGGCCAAGTTTTCAACGCTATTTGAAATTACACGGCCTCGAACACGAGATTTATATTCGCATTATGAAATTTTAAAAAGCGATTCCACGAATTACGGATTTTTTCTTTCATAAACGTTTATTTTCGGACATATTACCATAATACGTTTGTACTTGTTAGGATACGAATCTTGAAATCAGGCCGCAGTTGGGTCTCAGTCTCTTGGGGACAATTATTTGGAGATTATTATTTTGCAAAGTGACAGAAGAGGTTTGAAAATTTGGAAGATAAAATATTTAGATTTAAAGCTACGAAAATATGAAACTCAAGATCTAAAACTATAAAGAAACGAAAATTCATAGACAAAAGAATTTATAAAATATAAAAAAATGTAAAAATTTAAATACATGAATTAAAATAAAAAATTTAGAGAAACAAGAAAACCTGAGAAATGGTATTTGCATAAAACAAAGTACCTAACCAAACAGTCCAAATACGTATTAGACACAAATTGAACATTTCGCAACGTGTCATCACGAATGAAATCGCATTTCAGCTCCACAAGCTGAACGTCGAAATGAATTTCACTTCGGGGCTACGAGCATAATTTTCCGTTAATGTCGACCGTACATGTAACCATCCAATGTTAGTTTCCCAAATGAACCACTTATTGCGGAGAGAGGAGAGGTCAGTGAGAAGTATGTAAACGTTTATCTTCAATTGACAATGTACACCGTGTCACGGCTGTGAGAAATAACCAGAATTTGTCGGTGCGGTCGGTGGCTGTTGGAGTTGTGGTCGATGGTTGTAAAAGGTGGAAAGGGTAAGATGGTGAGGGGGTGGTAAGGAATATCTGGGAGACTACGGGAAACTTTTGGTAGGATGGCAGGACACTAACCTGATTCGACTAATACTGAGATCTCGTCTACTTTAACCCAACCTAACTTAACCTTAGATTAGACCAACGGACCACGTACTTGTTAACTTGCACACCGTCTTCACCGACACGATCTTTGACATAACCTTGCTCTATCGATTGTGAGAAAAAGATACACGAAAACTTTTGGGTACTTTCTTTGGCATTCTAACGACTGCAAGTTATAATCGTGTCAGTGAGAGTTCACAAAATGGTGGCTAACATTTTCTGTTCTTATGTCAAACTTATGTTGAAAGTATCTCGTACGTTAGATGAACTCACACATTAGTTGTTCTCGCACATTAGATGAACTTAGGCAACAGATAGATATTCCTATAGATAGAAAGATACTTTATCAGTTTTTTTTTGAACGATTACAAGTTTATAGCCATTCATGTAGTGACATGAGTAGTGACTCGAGGGCGCTTCACAAAATGGCTGATATTTTGACTTGCGTAACAGTTCTTGTCTTGCAATTTTCATTACATTCATCGTCGAAAGTACTATTATTATCCTTGCAAACACTTCATGTAGAAGTCCTCTTATGTCAAAAAAAGACTTACGTTAAAAGAAGAAATCTCATGTTCTCATATTATGAACCTAGCCAACCTAATAGATAGTCTTGAATGAAACGTATCAGAGGAGCGAAATAGCATATTGTTCGGTGATCGGTGCAGAACGAGATATCTTCGTCGATCGCTGTTTGCTTTATATCGCAATTAATTTCTACTCGGCAACGTTCGTCTTCCCTGTTCGTGGACTTGGAGGTCCATCTAAGCCTCGAAGAGTACATAACGCCCCTTTGACAGACGCAGGATCCGCTACGGATCCTGCTGTGTGTACTTAAGCAATCGACGCCAAACATAATTACAGGTTTCACCCGTTTGCTCCTGACAAACACACCCCCTAGCTAATACGGTCAAACAGATTCCAGTGCATCCCCAAGTTTCGAACTCCGACGGCCGGGCGTAGTGTGCTGCGATGATCATTAAATCGTGTTTGTATCGTTACACGTATATCGGAGTTTCTCGGATCATTAACGAATTAATACGGATAACGAACCGGCTGGAAACAATTTGTTTTTTCGCTTCGTTAAAACTTTCGGTGAGTTCAAACTTCCGGGAATTTTCTGTCGGTTTTTCGAGGTGAAAACAAACGTAAGATCATTTTAGACATTTTCATTTTCGTATTATTTTTTTTTTTTTATTTTTACTTGTCAGATTTGTTAGTTATCGACAATTTTTTTATTTATCATTTCTTCTTTTATGTAATCAAATTTTGGGGAATGTCAAAGTTAAACATTTTAAACACTTATAGGATAGAGGGTTACATTCTTAAATTATTATCAAATACCCTAATTTTCAAATTCTTCAAAAATCCTCATATTCTTCGTATTCTGCGTACTCCTCAATATTTTCAATTTTCAAATCTTCAAGCTCCTGATAATCAAATCTCTAAGTTAACAAATTCTCACAAACCTGAATCTCATTGCGTAAATCTTGAAACTCCCTATCTCCAAAATTTAAAAATACGAAACATCTCCAAAGTCTCTAACTCGATACTATATAATTTTTCCGACGAATAAAATTAACATAAAAAATTGCTAAAGTATTTTTGCGACGAAAGTGCACTTCACAATAACGTTTATCGATCAAGAATCAGAACGGGGCGACAAATTGGTAGTTCGGAGCGGACAATTATCGAGAAATAGAGGCAAGGTAAAGTAGCAAGTGGCAGAAGCGGGGCGAGCCTTTGCAAGTTTCAGTCTGGAAGTCCACCGCGATTATTAGTTAGACAAGTAGTTTCCAACGTCTCTGAGAAGCGGTTCTCGAGGCTAAAGCGAGGCTTGATTAGGCGCGGTAACTTGTTTCCGTCCTGACTCCTTACGCGAACTTAAACCATATTAGATTGCGTTTAAGTCAAGCACGTGTTGGAAGGTCGCAGTTCGTGGAACAAGGTGGTAAAGGAAAGTGAGAGGCAAGGTAAGAGGAGAATACGGAGCGTAGGAAACGTAGCTACAACCCGTAAAGACACAAGGTGCTACCGTGTCAAATGAGAAGAAACTTGGAGGAATTTAATAAGTCGGCCCTGGCCGCGAACACTGCGTTGTTTGAGCACGGTAACTCGAGTCCAAGCGATTGCTCCAACGACTCTCGAACGAGTCGACCGAATATACCGACAAAGATGGAATTAGATACGGTGACTTAATTCGGTTACCGAGTTACACTGCTTTCCGGAAACTTAATTATGCGAACTCGGAGAATACACTGTATGCTGGGTTCATCAATGAGGAATGCGACTTAGTTACTGCGGAATTTTTCCGCAAGGTTACAAATTTACAAATTATAAACTCATATTTCAAGTTCGGTATTATGAAATTTTTTATTTTTCAAGCTTCTGAATAAGTAGATGTTCAAATTTCTCAAATTTGCGAATTTTGAAAGTTTTTAACAAGGTCTCTGTTTTGACTTTGCAAGTTTTTGAATTTTCAAATTACAAATCCTTCAAAATTGTAAGTGCCGGAATTTTATAATTTCCTAACCCTCGAAATCTTCAAATCCTCAAATTCTCAGGCCATTAAATTATTTACATATAGATTATTTCTTTAAACTAAGGTAACAGCAAGAATCTTACATTAAGAAGTTTCTACTCGTGAAAAATAGAACGTATGGCGTTTCTCCGTTCACACCACGGGATTTGAGTCATGAACACGGTACGTTGATTTCAGTTTTAAGTGGACACAGATTTCCTCTTCCCTAGAATTTTCGCCGCGTTTCTTTCTCTTCTATTGTCCCGCGAATAGAACGGTTGTTCCTGGTCTCAGTAATGAAAATCTTATAAAATCGAAACAGAGTTAACTTTATTCTTGACCTGTCTTGACCTAGTTAATCTCAATATTGCAATAAACTTATTTGTAGAGGTTTCAATACCAACAATAGTTAAAGTACGGGGAGACACGTTGCGATTTTTGTTTAGAACTCAGCGGCAAAGAGAAGTAAACGCAGTTTGAAAACTTGAACGTTTTCTGTGTGAAACTCAGCCTTACAGGGTGCAAAACCAATATTCTTTACCGGTAGTAATTAATGTCCATTCGACTTAACAGTGGACCGTGAACTTCGACGCTAAATTATAGAGAATCGAATCGCGCCTGAATTTCCTAGCCAGCGCGGTTGTATACCTCTCATCCGTGATATTTACTCCATAAATCTGACTTAATTAAAGTCGTAGCTCGATATCTGGTGATTCAGGCAGCGGTAACAACGTTACCGTCTCGCATTCTACGTAATCAAGTACACAGAACAAACTTGATAGAACGCTCTCTGATTAGAGAGTTCACGAGCAGTCGTTCCGCTTTATCTGTCGCGCGGGAATAGGACGAAAACGAGTCGCTTGTAGTTGCCCGATAGACTTGCACTGCACTTATTCCTATCGTATCTTTCCTTCGATAGGTATCGATTCGCAGACTAGGCTCATTCGAACCCGTGTTATCGCGACATTCGTGTTCTTCCGCTTCTGAATTTGATCAATTGATGCACGAAACTATGGGTCGTTAAGTTCTTGTATAAGTGATTTCGTTAAATGTGCTGGAACAACTATTTACTGGTATAATATTCAAACAAAGAGAAGATTGTTATGTCTATTTTTAGTGAGACTAGATTCAATTTTGAATTTTTGACTTTTTTGCGAGTTTCTCTGCTTGAGGGAGGTTTAGGATGAACTGAAGTCATAGGTCAGTTGACTGGTCCTCGTTATTTATATAATTGTTCTTTAGGTTGATTAACATTTTAATGGCCAAACCTTCAAATCCCCAAATTTACAAATCTACTAATTTCCAAATCTACAAATCCCCAAATACCCATATTCAAAAATCTCCAAATTCAGAAATCACCAAATCTCTGAATCTACAAATCCACAAATCCACGAATCCACGAATCCCCAAATCACCAAATCACCAAATCCACAAATCCACAAATCCACAAATCCACGAATCCACAAATCCACAAATCCACAAATCCACAAATCCACGAATTCACGAATCCACAAATCTACAAATCTATAAATCTCCAAATTTCTAAACCCACAAATCTACGAATCCCCAAATTTCCAAATTCCCAAATCTCGGAGTCCCCATATTTCGAATTCCCTAAATTCCCAAATTCTCAAATTCCAACCCTCGAAGTCCTCAAATTCCCAAATCCTTAATTTCCCAAATCCCCTTTCTAAATCTTACCACCCAATCTCCAACCATTCCCAAAATTCCCAAATTCCAAAATATTGAAATCTCTAAAAGCCCAACTCAAGTTCGATGACATATCGATAAAACGCTGCATCGAAAAGTAACGAAGCCTAATTCAAAAGGTCGGCAATTTCCGCCGCATCTCGACGTTTATAGTCGGTAAACGTGTTATATGCATGACACATAAGCGTCACATTCGATGTATACGTATTCGATAAAAGTTCGGCGAGATGAAAATCTCTTTTGCGACTGGTAGCAACGTATACACATACACGTGCGTGTATATGTATTTTGGTTACGATTTACGACTTCCGACAAATTTAAACGCACTTCATACTTCAGCGTCGATAGGTATCGATTTCTAACTGTACGGCTGCTTGCTCGGGTTCGATGTAATCGCGTTATTCCGGAAGTCGCGTCGTCGCGTGTTCCTCTCGGCTTCGAGTTCTCCTTATTTGTCTTGTCTTCCGTTCTGCTCGCTAGAACGGAGCAACGAGGGAACGAGTATCCCGATTGGAAGGGAACGAGAGAGACAGGGATGGAAATAAGGTCGAACGTGTACGTGAAATACAGTGCGAGAGAGCGTCATGCAAAAGGAGGAGAAAAGCGGACGAGGTAGGAGGCAATGGAATTTGATATCGTGCGCAGGACCGAGGAAAATAAAGTGGAAAAATTCCATCTGGTCAGACGTATCAAGCTCTGTGTCCCCCTCGTGCCGGCAAAGAAGAGGAAGTAGGACAAAAGTACACTCGGCTGCAACCTGCACTTCCGATAAGAACACGTGCAAACTTCAAAATATCTCGATTGTCAAGTTTTCGTATTTTTAAACTTTCTTTTTCACAAATTATTGAAATTCTTAGATCTTGGAATACACGAATTTTACAGCTTTCTAGATTCGAACAACTGGATATGAACTTCTGGGTTTCGTTCCTAATTTTTCGATACTCTTTTTGGGTTATTAAATTTTCAAATTTTGAAAGTCGTAGTATTAGTTAAAATTTTTCAAGTTTCTCAAATTTCTAAGTGTAGATTTACAAATTCTTGGATTTGTAAATTTTCAAATTTCTTGACGCAAAATTTCCAGATCTTTAACTATCTAGGTGTCTGAATATTTAGATATCACATAGACTCGATAAATTTAGGAGATCTTGATTGCTAAAGCTCTAAATTCCCAAATCTTTGGATCTCCAATCTCTAGATCTCTAAATCTCTAAATCCTCAAATGTCTGTATCTCCAAATTTCTGGATTCCCAAATCCCTAGATCCTCAAATGTCTATATCTCCAAATTCCTGTCCCCAAATTTTTCACTTATCAAATTCTCAATTCTTCAAAAGTACCCAGAAATAGACGCATCTCTTCAATCACGGTTGGCATATTTTTCCTACGGGCATCAGATTTGCTGTCGACTGTACACGGCGACAAGTCGGGCAGACACTCAATACACCCTTTCTCGATTCGCGGGAAATACAGCGCCGTAATAAGGGTGGAATGGTGAAGATTCACGCTGGCAGGCGAAAAATTTATGACGTTTTCGACTCACGATTGGCCGTAAAGCATTCGACCGATCGAGTAATAGCGTTCGAAATGCTGTTTACCCGTTTCATTCCGCTACCTGAAATCCTGTATCGACAATCTGGTTTTCGTTAGTTCTTATCTCGTGTCGGAGTGTTTCTCCTGCATAGACAGATTAAAAATCTTAATTCTTTTATTTTATTGTTGTATATTATTATTTCACAGTTTATACGGTTTATACAGTGTATATAATAATATTAAAAATATAGTTTATATAGTTTATATAGTTTATATAATCTTATACAACCACTTTGTGGAAGTTACACTGGTTGTAAGATATCCTGTATATTGAAGAAAATTCTTCTATACTCGTAGCAATAAATAATAATTTACAAAGCTTGTGGTTAATGACACAGTTCTTTTTTCTATACGTACAATATATACGTACATTAAATAGCTTATGTATTGTGAGGTGGTGCTTATAACATTCCACTGTCATTTATGACTTTAATATTCTACTACTATAATATTCTTTAATTATACATATTTACAGTAATGTTTATACATATAATATTGTATATATTTATAATAATAAAAGTGCCTCATGTTTACATGTAATTTATTATTTTAAAAACTTGTAACTTACTAAAAGTTCAATAGATCCCTTATAATCGTGAACAAGCTGATATTGAATAAAATCAACAGATTCATAAAATCGCGGAGGGTCGAAAAAATTGCAACAGACCGCAGTGATTTTTATCAGTCGTCCGATCCGGCCGAAAACTTCAATAAAATTATTACACGCCGTAAAAAATAAACGGGCGTTTTATAGGTCGCGTCATCCGTTATTTTATATCGTCCGTTCAACTCGCTGGAAAGATCTCGACTTTTTGCCCGGCTCTCGTGAAGCATTCGAGACGGTTTGCCGTCGTTGATTTCATCTTGGTTCCCGGCTCTTCCGTCTCACGAATCGTTGACTTTAGCGACGGCAAAAAGCGGCAAACGACGAAACTGGCTAGTCTCTGGTCCAAACGGGGTGGCAACACGGAGGTCCGAGTGTTGGCAAGCGTCGTCGTTCACGTTTGCTCGTTCCTGTCGCTATCCTTCGTTCGTTTATTCGTTTGTAAAAGTGGAGGACGCCGGGCCCGACGAAATTAAAAACATTTACTTCTGCGAAAGAAACACGGGGAACGAGAGGGCCGCTCTCATAAGCCGGTGACACATCTTGTAGCGAGGAAGAGGGTGAGCAGGATGAGTAAAAAGCGCCGCGAAAGCTCGCTGCTTGGAAAGGGTAGGGGCTAAGTAGAAACCTCGTACCCACTTTCGAGATGTATACAGGCTCGTGCCAACCTCGACGTCGTCGTCGACGACGGTGGTGGCAAAGGGAAGTTGGGATGGGGAGCGATGAGAAAGGACAAGCCGGGAATACCAGCCAGCTACGACTACGAGAATTAATTTGAGATATTGCGCTTAACTGGAGAACTGCAGCCGGATATCGGGAATTTTCAACTCGTTCGCGAGATCGTTTATATCGTGTCGATGGAAGTGCAAAATGTACCCGTATCAAATTTTATCTTCACCTTCTACGCTTCCATCTTTAATCAACTTCACCGATCATTCGTTTTATCTCTATAGCGTTTTCACGTGGATTGGTTTCTAAAAAAGTGAAAAACACGTGGTGGTCATGTGTGATAGGAGATGCAAATTAACTTCGCAATATCGTGTCACACTCGGGATTTACAACTTGGATGTGATAAACTAAACTCGTTTTCAATTTTACTCGTATTTTACAATTTAATTTTGCATTCAATTGCGCAATGTACTTCACATAATGTACCTAACCTTATCTTCTTCATCTGTCTTCACGTTGTAGGGATAATTAGGTAGCAGTGAAAGACGCAAGTGTCCAAAAAATTGTAGGTTAAGTGGTTAAGTTGCAGTAGAGTTTCTTAGGTTTGGGTAAAAAGGTACTTCTTTAACACAAAATATATTTATGCATTAATTTTTTATATTATATTATTCTTTGAAAGTCATAGATGTCCTTCAGTTTTTTTCAATGGAGTGAATGATTATCACTCATTTTATAAAGAGTAAGAAACAATGGCTAAAATTGTACCAAAAAATTTCCCTTAAAATTATTTCATACTTTTCAATTGTTTCAATAAATTACTTAATGACCATAACTATGACACGATGGAAGAATATAACGATAAAATGGTAGATAAATATAAAATATTATGAATATAAAATTACTGTATCTATTTTTCATTTTATATTATTACCGTCTAATTTTAAAATAAATAAGGTAAACTAAACTTTTGTAATAAATAAACGAGATTTATTTATAAAAATAGAAAGGAACGAGCATTTAATTATTAAGTATTTTACCACTATTTTAATAAAGAGTAACAGGTTCATGCAAGGTCATATGAACAAATTGAGTTCTGTTATCAACTCCCGCAGTGTTGTGAGTAAATACGCAAAGCACAATAAAAAAAAGTGTATTTATTTTTCTTGCCATTACCACGTTATCGTTCAAGCTTTTTTCGTCGACTTTCGTAATTTGAATCACTTTGAAGACGATACGTTCTTTGAAATAGCCATTCGTCTGTCTCTCCGTCGAACCGGAAAACGTTTGTTAAACCGTCAAAGGATCTTCACTTCTGTAAAGTCGATACATCATCAAATGAAATTTTACGCTGTTGGTTACTCTTCGTTAATCAGAATTTCTCGTCAAAGTTAAAACAACATCGATCCAATTTCTGAAGCGTGAGATACCGGGTCATGTTATTAGATAGTAATTAAATACTGAAATGTTGTATGGGTATGAAGATAAAGTGATAGATAAGTTAAACACTTTTTATAATTTTGATATTTTGAGGGTTCAGATTTTTATATTTTTATATTTTTATATTTTTAGATTTTCAAATTTTCAGATTTTTTGTGGTTTAGAAATTTGTAAATTTGGTAAAAATTTCATCATTTGGAAGTTTAGGAATTTTGAACACTCGAGTGCTCGCAAATTAATAAATAGAATTCGATATCAACAGATAGCAACATTACTAATTTGTGAATTTACAAATTCAGAGATCAGCTAATTACGCATTCCAAAATTGGACAATTTGAAATAACAGTACCATTGACTGGAAGTTTCCATAAGTGACCAAACAACAAAAGTGTCAGTAACAATTCAGTGTTAGCCACACAGCCGGTACGTGACAGGTAACCAGAACAGTTGACCGAAGGAAGCACAACGATGGAGGCTGCGTAAGCAGATTACGCAACTGTGTAATTGAATGGGCACTCTAAATACCCCGACCGCTAATTAAGAAGGCGATCAATCGATTATCCAGCCAGCATCGGTACACGTTACTCCTTCCACCAGGTTCTCCTGATCCGCTCTTCTAGCAGTGTAGCCGTGACGTCGACCAGGGAATCGTAACATGGTTGCTAGCTACCGGAGGGGTTTTAACCCTGCTCCCTCTCCCCCTACGCCACTTGCCACCTCCGCTAAGTCTGTTATCAGCAAACCCCAGCCTCATCGGAGACCGGTGTTCGGCTAACTGCCGATTATTGCCGGCGGCATAACCTTCGATTAAAATCAACCCCTTCCCTCGCAACCCTCCTCGCGTTTAACGGTCTCTTCAGGGTTTCCCAATCAACGATCTCGGAACAGCAACGCACTCTCGTTTGCTTGTTTCTTCTTCCTCGATGATACTGTTATTCGATTTCTTTCTTTGCTGCGGATAAATTTTGTTACAGATTTTATGCTTTGTATTCGTTTGTACGGGTTTTTATATTTATGAAGTTACTTTGCAAGAGGAGGATATTTAATGGGATATTAGGATATGTGTATTATACAGGATTCTATGATATCATTACTATACTTTTGTTATGGATAAATTTTTCATTTGTCACATCCAGATTTTCTCATTTCCTGTGCATTCGTTTGAAGGAGTTTGTTCACTGTTTTTAGTACCTGTAGGGTGCAGATCATTTTACAATACGTGAATATCTGATGGGATATTGAGAAATGCGTATCGTAAATGGTTCTATGATTTCATTTCTTTAATTTCACTATACATACATTTTTTGTTTGTCACATGCAGATTTCGCATTTAAAGAAGTAGACGTTTGAATGAATATTAAAAAATGTACATTGCGAAGGGTTTTATGATTCCACTTCTATGTGCCTTCTTTTTACGTAAGTGGGTTCATTGGAATATTTTACAGGTCAATAATTTTAAACGATGCTAACAGAATCAATATCATCGCACATACTTTCGATTTCGCGTAAAAGTTCTTCCCTAAATAGATGATTTGAACTTGTTGAAAGTTACACCATGTATGAACCCTCGAAAGACTATTTTAATAGTAAACTCGAAGGTCGAGTTGCATGATCCTTTCAGAGGAAAAACGAAAGTTAATTGGGTAGCTAATTAGAACTGGCGAATACCTTCCATTAGAGAAGTGGTAGTTCGATTTCAAGGGTTTTATGGTATCGATGTTGCGATATGGAACTCGTTATTGAATCAGAGAACGCAAATTCTACTAACTTCAAATAGAATTTACTTACCTTTATACAGGAAACAAGTTATCGGACAGAATAGAACTAAATAACAACTTTCAAAAGCAAAGGACGTATTCCTATTATAATTCCTTTATTTGTTCTAAAATTAAATTAATCATTGAAAATGTAAACAAATTTTGCCCGAAAGACTTCTTTAAATTAACTAAGTTCGATCACTACAAATTTTAAATATAAATTTTTAATTTTGCGTAAAATAAAATTGTAGGAATTTCGTAATGTTTAAATCCCATAAAGTAAAATTTCGATTAACTCGATAAATTACTTAAAAGATTTAAACGTTGAACGTGTTCGTGAGAAATAGAGAATAACATCAACTTTGTGAGAAGAAGTAATGTTTGTCGAGTGCAATTTTTATTTTCCTCGGTTAATTTAACAGGTAACGAACGGTAGGCTGTGATTTATGCGATGGTTGCAGGACGCTGGAAATATTGTGGCGTTAAGTTGAACGTTTAGCATCTTTCACAGAAGATTATGCAAGGATGTGAATCTTTGATCCAGTGGGTCTCAGTTTCGAGGGATTTAAGAAGCGGACGATAAATATTAAAATAACAATTTGAATTCCACTTTCGTTCAAGCACCGCTAGCATTCCGTAGCAGCTATAAGATACGGTTCAGCAAGCAGAAACTCTTGGATATCGTAGATTCATGCAATAATCATCTTGCGCGGTTACTTCACGCTTCAACGTCATCCTTCATTTTTTTACCTCTTATTTTCTCAACGACTTTTCGTGTTGAAAATCAACGATGAAGCTCGTTTCGTCGGTTCAAACGTGCATTTATTTCGTTTCGCTGCGCAGTAGCCCGCCGAACCTAAAGGATCTGTGCAAATTTTAAACTTTCAAATTTGTAAAATCAGTTTAGAATGCTGCGGGTATAAAAAGGTAAACTTTAGAACTCTGCAAATTTGTAATTAAATCATCAAAAATTTATAAATATCAAATTTTCTAATTCCCAAGTTGTCTAATATACAAATTTTTTAATATAGGAATTACCAAATTTCAACTATTAAGTTTTTAAATTCCAAAATTCTTAAATTGTTACTAAATTCCTAAACTGTCCAAATTCTCTGAATTCCTTAATTATCCAAATTCTTGAAACTCCTAATTTATCCAAATACTCCAATTCCTAGATTGCCTAAACCATCCAAATTCCTAAATTGCCCAAACTCTTCAAAGTCCTAAATTGTCGAAATTCTTCTAATTCCCAAATTATCCAAATTGTCCAAATTCTTGAAACTCCCAAATTAACCAAATCCTCCAAATTCTCAGATTTCTAAACTACCGAACACACAAACTCGATTTAAAAAATTTCCACGCTCGAAGCTTGTATAAGCCATCGCACACGCGCCTTCAAACCGAGATACAGGGGTACCTCTATTTCGTACCGGTTGACTGTGTCTATACTTATACCTACTGCTTACCGGAGTATATATATATCCACGGCACGTAAATTGATTGTATGGACAGCGAAATCATATATAAGTAACGGGTTCAGTGCACCTATGCATCGAAACTGTGGTTTCATTACACGAGATCGATCAGGCATGAAGCTTTGCAAGAACATAGTTCTCGATTCCAGTAGGAATCCCTGTTTTTCCCTCCATTTAGGCCGCAAAGTATCGAATACACTTTCGTGTTTCGCTCGCATCGTTGGTCCTTTTGAAGCGCCGTTGCACGAAAATGCACGGACCATGAGAAAAGTCCATTCGGGGTAGCAACTCTGGTACCGGAAGTAATCGGTCGTTTCTAACGTGGGGAATTTCTGTTATTGAAATCGTGCCGGCGATGCACCTAAATCGCGTTAATATTAAATTCCATCGAACAGACCGAATCAATTCGATGCGCATCTTCCATGGAAACGGGTGGGGGGTTGGATCGGTGCGGGAAAATTGATACTGAATTTTCTATTTCGCCGAAGCTCCGATAACAACGGGACGGTGTGCATTACGGCGAGTGTTTAGGTGCTTGGATATTAGTGTGTCCTGAGGGGGTGGTGCAGATAGGAGAAACGTGGCCATGGTTTCAAGGGTCGCAAAGGGTAAGGGGAGGACTGTTGGTCGGGCATTCGCGACAAAGGCTAATTGCAAAGCGCGGGAGAACCGCGTCGCAAACGGGAACAAGCCCATATTACGTCGGAACACACAACCCCAGCCATCGTTGTCCCCTGTCCCCATCTTTCTCTCCCTCTCTTTCGACCCCTCTGCCTTCTCGTCGCTTTTCGCCTCTTTCCAACGCCCGTCATTCCCTCTGTCGAACTTGCTTTCGTTTCTCTTTCCCTCGCTTCCTGTTATAGGGTGGTCTTTTTAACTGGACCCTTACACATCTTTGCAGATCCCTCTTGATACGGGAACATCACGGTTTTTGAGGTATTTGCTTTTTAAACCTTTTGTGTACTTTAAAGATTACTGTATATCGAAGCGTTTCAGGTAATTCTTGCGGTTGACGACTGGGGTGTCATGTTTGACAAATTTATGAGGAATTATGTTTCGAATGGTAGTTTCAATCAGAACATAGAAATTTGAGGATTTGAAGAGTTAAATGTTTAGGAATTGAAGAATCAGGATGTTTAGAAATTTCGAAATTTACAGAGCAGGAATTTTGATATTTGTAAATTTTTGGATTGAGGATTTCGAATCTGCAAATTTGCTGTGCAGGGTTTGACAATTTAGGTATTTGTACATTTTTTAATCTATAAAAGTGGAAGTTGGATGTTTGCAAATTTGAAGATTTGAAAATATTTTAACTTGCATCTTGAAATTCGACAAATTGAAAATTTGAGAAGTTAAGAATTTAGGAGTTAAACGTTTTCGACTTAAAATTTACTGTTGAAAAATTGAGAAAGTCATAAAATAGAAATTGGAATTTGGAGATTGTCGGATTTACTGTAATCATAGCGTTCAGATTCGGTGACGTCCGGAAGTAAATGTGTATAAGTTAGAATAGAAGAATCACCCTGTATATGCATAGGGGTGACATCGAGGACTCGTTGGAGGTCAGGTGACGCCTCGAACTATGCGTGTGCCGTAGAGAAACGATCCAGGATGGTCAACCATAGCTGAACTATGGTCCATCAGATCGCTGACCCCGGCTTGGTATGGTACACGCGCAAAGCATGCCTGCACAGTGGTGCGACCAGGTAAACCTCGACCTCGAGACCGCATCGCATACAATTCCTCTACCCCTTGCCAACGATCCCTTTCACAGTGAATTCAACCTTCGACCCTCTGTCTCTCTCATCCTTGCTTCTCCGTTATTCCCGTGTATCGTTTCTCTGGCCGGTCACGTATGTCTATGTTCACGCTTGTATACGTTCTGTTTGCGTGTGCACGGAAGCTCTTTCGGTCAGCGACGACGGTACACGGTGCATCCCGGCCTCTACAAAGGTGTTAATTGACAATATCGCGAGAATGCGCGAAAATTGGCTGGGGTAGCGTTTAACGACGTTAGAAAATTCGTTAACGCGCAAAAATGATCGATCATAAGCGAGCTACCTTCTACCGTCGCGTCTCGCTTCGCCCCGCTTCCGGTCCCCTATGAAATTTCACGTTGCATCGATGCGCACGGTTAATTCGATCACAATGGAAGCTTTAAACGTGGCTTAATCGAATCGAACTAAATGAAGGTTATTTAGTCGGAATATCGCGCCGACACGTGAAATTGATACGAAACTTCGTATGCGGAGTAATTACGTTGAAACGATCGCGGGTTTCCCTCTCTCTCACTCTGTCTGTGTTCAACGAGCTGGTTAGCCCCGTAAAAGCAAGGTGCATGCAGAGAGAAATCTTCTGCAGAACCCTTGACGATTATGGATCGCCGTTCGTAATTGAATGGATAATTGAAACGATCCTTATCAAAGCTGCGAGCCTTATGGAGCACGGTCACGGCAAACGCGAGCTTGTTTGGCTGTAACTATGGCCCTCTTTCGCCTTCTCTTTGGATGGCCCAACAACGTTCTACGGTTTGCTAAACTAACGGGTAATTAATCGGTTAAATATTGATCGACCAGTAAGATTCTCGCGTCTTCAATTAAAATGCCTGTTTAGTCGAGCGAGAATTGCGGGAGTGACCGTCCCGTTACTGGATCATTTATTGCTCGCGATTTTATGCGTTTACCGTTTGAAAACTTCTGACCTTGTTCATCAAATATATAACCTGTTAACTCTTTGTTCCGTTTGATATATCGAATAATTATTTTTCGGCCAAAAAAGTAATACGAATATGTTCAAACGGGCAGTAATAAATGGCAGAAAAATATCGCTTTCTATAAATTCCGACTTTTTTAATGAGAGAGTTTCGATTTGATTCTTTTTTAAGTCCTTTGAGAAGTTGATCTGCACAAGTTTTAATCGATGAACTTCATCAATGTACTTTTATGAATTTATATATAAATTTCTAAAGGTACTCGCATATCCTCATATGCGATAAACTGTACCCACATATGACTTATATATTTATTAATACAACATTTATACATGTGACTAATCCGCAGCGATAGCTTAAATTATATTACGTTTTAAAAATATAAAGAATATTCCTGTGTGTTTATGATAAGAAGATACATATTGTAGATTAATTAATTGACCATGAAGTTGCTATTTACAGTTTTTGAATCGATACCATACAACATAAATGCCTCCGCCCTTGACGTAAAAGACGATCAGCCCTAAATTGAATTCCTCTTGCTCTGACTTGCTATCCGCTAAACCCCCATAACGGCCATCTTGAAATTCCACAATATTCCGTGGTATCGTAATATCTGGCGCATCATGATCCCTTATTGTGAGTAGACGCGAAAGGTTGCGAATGATGGGTTTTATGGGCGTGGAAGCGTAACTATGTGTTCTAGAAATTGCAACGTGGATTGACGAGTAAAGTGGAGTAACATTGACGGGATTCGATAAAATTGGCACATGGTTGACAGCTATACGAATAGCTTAAAATAACATTGATATATTAACACGTTAGACGCGTTTAATATATTAGATGTAGATATATTAGAACGTCTGCAACTTATATTTCGGTACTTGGTATAAATATACAGATTACTGAAGTTAACCTGATATCGAGTTTCGTGACGTAACAATATAAATATGACAAATACAAATCGTATTTGTATAAAGCGGTTTTGAGTTCATAATTGCAATATGTATAGCTGAAGATCGCTAAATCCAAAATATACCTATTAATATTCTTTATTTATCTTAACACTGCAGTAATAATTAACTAGCTGGCGCAGTTGCCGACAAAATTGTTGCTTGAGAGGTTAAGACATAAATAAGTTGATGAAGTGAAGAGGTATCGATTATAATAATAAATAACTGTGTATTTTTAAGTACATCTGTAAATCAGTTAATGTGCAAACATATTAGTCATTTGAATGATTAAAAATATTAAAAGAAAAAGGATACAGATTTCATGCATTTTCACGTTTATAATATGTCAAAATAGGAAATAAGATAATTCAAATAAATGTAAATATTTTTATCTATATAACACATTAACAAAATAGTATGGAAACCTATTTATACTAATATTTCCCTAGTTTGTAGTTGATTCACATGTTTGTGAATGAATTCATAATGCTCATCGATGGTATGCATCTACACGTTATTAGAGGATCACGTTCGGTATATATTTAAATAACATACGAGATCGTGATATTTCATACTAACATTTTGAATATTAAATAATTGCGTCGTTCCATGATATTTTAGGAATAATTTCGCAACAGTTTTTTATTAAATTGAGCGATTTTCGCTACATTTTATGTACCCACAGTTCAAATTAATGTATGCATAATTACTTTTTATAATTTTTTAATTATAGTTTTAATAATGGAAGAGAGCAAACTGAAAAGTTAAATATTCTTGTTTTTAGTTAAATAGGGATTCAATATGTGTTTTTGAATTATGTATAATTTCATATGTTATATGTTCATAATTTCATTTGTAAATTTAAAGATTTGAAAATTACAAAATTCAACGTTATAGAAATATGCACGTTCTAATATTAAAAGATTTTTCAATTCGGAAATCCGATAACTGAAACGTACCCTCAAAGCACATCTTGAAACATCTCCATCGTGACTACATCAAAAAACTTGATTTCCTTGTCGTTCGACGAAATATGATTTAACTCCGCCTTGTCTTTCCCGTGTAAATAATAGAAGAAATCGTCGTAAGGATATTTTCATGCAACTTCGTCGTCATGGGAATACTGTTTACCGCAACAATGTTCCTCTGAGCTGAATTAGAAATAGGTGCATCTACTACTTGCACCGCACTGTTCACTGTTATTCTCCCTCCTTTATGTTTCGAGGAAAACCAGAATTGTACTTTTCAATGAAATTATTGAATTAGTTTTTGCTTGGCTTAAGGAAATTTTAGGTTAAAAGGAATTTTCATTTGCGAAGGTAATACAAGTCAGAAAGATTACAATCCTTGTATAATCTTATTTAATGCGTTGGCTGTATTTGAAGCCGCTAACTGGTTCTTGAAACATATTTTAATTAAATAATTGGGAGGAAAACAGAGACGACTAATTTTAAATAGCTGTGAATAGAACTAATTAACTTAAGAAGTAAAATAACACGTATGTTTTAATATTGAGGAGGTAATATTATTGTATATGTAAATATTTCCCTCACTGAAATTTTTAGATATTCAAGATTAAGAGTTTTGGAAATTTAAAAATTTTCACAAGTCTGAATTTTTTAAATGTTTTCATTACTAAATTTCTGAGTTTATAAATTTTCTATGTACTTAGATTTTTACATGTAGGTATGTAAAACACAAGATCTACTTTTTATGTTCGCAAATTTCTATGAACCTAAATTCCTACGTTTCCAGATTTCTATGTTCCTAAACTCCAAAATTTACAAATTTCTGTGACTCTAAATTTCTACATCCTCAAATTTCTGTGAACCCTAAACTCCAATATTTCCAAATTTCTACGCCCCTAAATTTCTACATCCCCAAATTTCTGTGAACCTTAAACTCCTATGTCCTTAAACTCCAACACTTCCAAATTTCTGTCCCCATATTCCTAAATCTAATAATTTAATAAGACTCTAAATTCCTACCCCCAATTTTCACCCCATTTGAAACTACTTAAATTCACAAAGCTTCCAAAATATCTTTCCTAAGAAACCTACACTTGTTCTAAAGTGTACCCAAGCATAATCCAAAAGAATTCAAGATAATAAAATTCATTTTAAATGAACCACATCATTATGCAAACGTATAACAACAGCGAACGAACGTGATTGTATGTTAGGAACAACTTATACGTTAATATTTCCACGAAGGCGCGAGAGCGTTTAAAATCTTGTCAAAGTTGTCTGCGTTCTTTTGTAGCGCGAATTCTCCTACGTTTTCTTTGCGTCGTAGCTCGTGTTCGTCTTTTTTCTCGCTTGGAGCGGTTTGCCGGCTAGAACCCGGCAGGAAGATGCAGGGTGACAACGCAATTTCGCGGCGAAAACAGGACAGGAACGTATAAAGAGCGGCGATGGAGTGTCTTTCGTGGCATCGCTTAAAAATTTGTCGCACGAAGTAAAACTACTCCGGCCGCGAGATCGCTTACTCCCTGTAACGTCGGCAGTGTGAGAATCGCAGGATGAATCGATGTTCCCTTATGTTTGCACGCGTGCAACAAGCTGTACAACGTTTGCTCGTTACTATGCCGAGATAATAAACCTTTCGTCCAGGTAACCATAAGCTGCAACTAGTTCCCGGGCTGTAAACGTGTCCGTTATTCACGATCGCGTTGGACGAAAAAGGAACACGGCAATAAAGAGTCGCGTTATCGTCGAGCGATTAAACATTGTCTAGCACCGACCGAGTTAAATTCTTCGAAAGACTCTATAGAATTCCCGTTTAAGATTCCCCTTGAACACGTTTTATGGGAGAACGGTGTGGGACGAGTCGCGGAACGACAATACTAGGAGGGTGTACCCGGCAAAAATTTTCGCACCGAACGTTAAATCCAGCCCCGGGGCTCGCCGTAAATATAATCAATGCTCTCTCCTTTAGCCGCTTTCATGGAAACCACAAAATAAACGTCGACCAAGAGATCAGAGGTAAAGGGATGCGCGTAGGCACGCGAAGACACGCCCTGCTTTTACTCCAACGACCCTCTCGAACGGATCGGCTCTGTTACACGCATGTTCGTGCACGCTGACTCGGGCATTTTCTTGCTTCACTTGCTGCTTTGTTTTAATGGCGTGTACCTACTGAAATGCGATAATACTTTTTTCAAATTCTCGTTAACGTTGCAAATTAAATATTACGTATCTACAGGCCCATCTTGCACGAGATTTCTAAAGTATTCGTTGTAGGAAATTTTTTCTATGATAGTTTTATGATTTGGAGACGTGTGTTATTGTACGGGAGGTACACGCCTAAGTTTTAGTTTTCGAGATGTAACGTTTAGTAATTTACTGATTTTCAGCAGAGACGTCTCGATTTGAGCAGTTAAGTCGCTTAGATGTGGATTGTACGTTTATTATAGATTGCAGATTTCGAAGAATTTAAATAGAACTACGTTACAGCTACTTGTCTTCGCTCGTCCACGTATAAATAATACAATCGAATATAACGATAAATAATTTACATCTGTCACATTAATTTTGTAGCTACATTTGTACCACATCAGACATGTTCAATGATCAAATTTGGAGGTTTTTGCACCCAACTAGAATTAAACTGTTAAACTATTCAATAGACATTCTATCGAAACCGTTTTTCCGATTGTATCTCCGAATCCCGAAAATGAAGTTAAATTAAATATAAAAAGTGACGCGTGAACAAAGCTTTGACCGTTCTCTCGAAGATCCCGAAAACGGATGACAAGACAAGTTTCCAAATAGAAGAGAGCGGTATCGTTTGAACAGTCACTCACTCGTGGACTCAAAGCCATCTCGTTGATTGAGTTGCCGATGAAATCTGTCGACGTCGACGTCGACGCGCAAACTTCTCGGCCGATATTATGCATGGGCGACATCGTGCGCACCGGCAATCCCACTTTTAAACCCTAACTGCTACCGGCTCGACGATATGCCATCTCTTCTAAGCCGGTGCTTCAGCAATTGCGAACTTTCGAGAGCGCACGCATTGTTTCCCGTTTCCCGTTTCCGTTCGCCGAGCGCTCGCGCAAAGACGTCGGATGCAGTTCCGTTCGGGTGCAGCTCGGTGACGTTTAATCATCGATCGCTTTAATTGGAATCTAGCGTGCCTTTTCTTTTTTTTTTTCGCGACTACCGGAGGCCTCGATCGATACCAGAGCGTACTATTTTCTTTTTTTCGCCCCCCTTCCGACGTAAGAAAAAAAACTCACGGCTGGGAAGGAAGGCTATAATTAAATCAAAATGGCCGCGTATCAAGACTGGCTGCCGATTTCCCTTCGTCAGGTTTTCCGATACCTCCGGCGAAAAATCACCGACGAAGTAAATCCTGACGGCTCCAGAATTATCGTGGCCTACTCGCTTATTTCGTACGTTCGTTAATGACGTTGTTAGCGAAAAAAATTGTCTTATCATTAATGATTTCGAGTCTGCGGTGCGCGCTGGAACATCGTCGTGGAACATTAACTTTGAACGGGTTCTTCCTGTCTAAATTATAAATATTCTAAAATATTATCTGCTAAGTATACAGGGTGACCCGGGAATCACGGACAGGTTACTTTTTAATGCAGTCCAATTTTTTATGTTAACCTTTTAGTTGTAACAAGGATGTATTTTTGCTAGCAGCATGTACGAAATGCAATAGGTATTCATTTGTTCTCACTTTATTTCGTAATGTTTCATCATGAACAACAAGAAGTTCAGTACACTTGAAGAAGACTATAATATGCTAAGAATAATTTTGGTTTCTACAGAATCGTATAAAATAAATTCCTCAACAGTCCTCTGTTCATAAGACTAATATTGCCATCAAGTTAGTCATCTATCGTTACATAATACTTTACTTGGTCTATACATGCAACCTTTCTCATTATTAATACACGGCCGTGGTATTACAATAGAAGGGCATCTATGAAAAATTAACATTCACCAGCGTACATTCGATTCCAGTCCTGTGGATATCCGACCGATTGACGTCACACTGTAACTCTCCATGTACACGTTGTGCATTTTGCAGTATATTAACAGGTCGCGTTCGAATGTCCGCTAATCATAGAACGACATCGACGGAATTAATCTGTTCCACGTTTATTAATAATTTCGCGACGCGTGTCGCATTTGTATCTGGAAATAAACTGCACGGTTCTGTCTGTCGAGGTGGAACGTTCAAAGGATGGCAGGATCCGATGTAAACGCGTCGATCGAGGTTATTCGTCGCGTTGCCCTCGGCCATTAATTAACATCGCGACTGGCTGATTAACATATTATCGCGGCAAGACAGCCCCGTGGTGTCGAGAGGAAAGCCGACTTGCTTGTAAGCGCGGAAGCGGTGAGATTGCGCGGCCCAACAGGGTTCTGTATATGTGTATGGGTGTAGAAGGAAGTAGGGGACTGAATGCTGAGATTCAGCCTTTCAGAAACGAACAATAATGGGGTGGTGGATGAGGGTGGGTGGGGGTGCAGCGCCGGAGAATCCCTCCAGGCACGTTCGACTATTAACCCCGGCGAGATTCGGAAACGCTCGACGACTGAAACCACCGTCTCTACATCCAACCCCTTCTAGGACGTTTGAACGAGACTTCTACCGGAGTCGCAGTGTCTCCGTAACAAGGGTAAACTCAATCCCCGAGCACGGCCAGACACTACCCGGAGCCTGGATCAGTTTTCTCTACTTTCGTCCGGTCCGATGGTCCCGTCTCTGTTTTTCGCAGTTGGCATGATTAAAACAAAATCGCTATCGCCGCCTGTCTGCGAGATCCTTTGACGATCGGAGAAACAGCGTCGAGCACGTACCTATCGAGGCGCTGAGCTCGAATATTTTACATCGTTTCTCGTATTGCATGCTCTAGCTGTAGTTTTGCTACCTCTATTACTGTCTCTATTTTTAATGACTCAGGAAAATTTCAAAGAAGCGAACTTCGGAGGGGAAACTTTTGGTAATTGTGTAGAAGCGAGCACGTATGTAGGGTACACATTATCATGTATCGTTCCAATTATTTATAATGCAAGATTGTTCTGTTTGTAGTTGTTCTTGGAAAATTACATTTTTTCATAGAAATTGTTTATTTTTAAATATTTAATCTTTACATTATTATAGTACCAGTAGAATGTATAATACATGTGATATATGTACATGATGTTATTGTGAAATCAAAAATAGCATTACATAAAACTAAGTTGACACATATTTGTCCCGGGCTAGGAAGTCTCTAGCTACGCCACTGTATTTCGATAATCGCAGTTCGAAACACAATACAAAAGATATCGTTTACATAAAAATGTACAAAAACGGAGAAACTTACGAAATGTCTATTCTGAAAATATCAGTAAAAAAACAGTTCCTTATCGTTCTAAAAGGACTGATCCGTCAACATTCGCTCGCCAAGTATTTTTCGCTCGATTAAATCGAGCGATATCTACCGCATAAATCTCGGATCATTTTTTTAAATGTCCAGCACGAGATCTCATTCATGCAGAATCGTCGGAATAATTTTTCAGCGTAACAACTCACTCGATCGTATACGATTTTAAACGCGAGCCTGTCACTTCCATAGCGATGTAACTCCCCAGATGAAGATAATAAATAATTACACGTCACGATAAATAATGCGGGTTTAATGAATCCGTGGCATGTACTGTCGACGGAAGATCGGGAGCATGATTCGCCAAGACGGTTTATTAATGGATCACCCGATCTTGTATCATTGTATATTCATTTTTGCGTTCGTTCGCAGCACGCGTTGGTTAGATAAAAGTGGGATGCACCGCGAAACAATTTGTTACGAGAAGCAATGATACGCCGCTGTACATATCTTTACGATGTAATAAATAGCAACGCGCAATCATGCGAAAATTGCTTTTACGACGGTTTTAAGTGTGATTTTCGAAAACGTCGCTATATATTCAAGCGATATCGGTACACCTGGGAATATTTTAAAAATCTCTTCATCATCCTACTGCCACCGGTAACCATGGCGGAGATGATATTCCTTTTTGTATTCGGCTACACTGGTCAATATTCATACGTTTTTCCTATATAACAATGCGGATGTTTTTATGCAGCAATGATACCCGCAGTGACCCAGAAAGATATCAAATGATATACGTCCCCCTTCCCCGCACTTGCGATATAGAAAGCGATAGAGAATTTATGCGACACTTCGTATATATGCGAAATTCACGTGCATCTAGCCAGGTACAATTACACGCCTGATTGAGAATGCATTCAATAAAGTGTTCGTAGACGCGCGTAGAGAATTTGCGTAATTTTGTTAGATGAACGTGTTTCAGGGAAGTGCCATTGCGGACTCAAAGGGCCATTGTAAATGTCTGCATTTCATACTTAGCCGTATTATGATTCTATGTAGTTGTATACATCTGCATGATTACGTATTTGCGAAGTTACATTATTACGAAATTCACATTCTCCTGTTTAAACGAAGTTTGAAAGTTATTTAACCCTTAAAGAGATCTTGCATCGTTTCATGAGGTATAAAGTATCGTGAAGTTTCGAATTTTACATTTAAGTACTTATATTCACTCGTGATTCATTAAGTTATATGTATTATATTATTCGATGTATTCGATGTATATATATTACTCTACGTGTCATAATTTCAAGTAACGTATTTAGCCACGCACTATATCGCTATGCGTTATATAACCGCACGTAATATCGCCACGTGCTGCATACATCTTTACGCACGGTAATTCCATATGTTGATATTTCACGCGTCGTAATTCCACGCGTTGCCTTTTTACACGCTATATCACCGCGTGCTGCATATATCTCTACGCACGGTAATTCCATATGTTGATATTTCACGCGTCGTAATTCCATGCATGGTCTCTACACGCTGTATCGCCACGTGTTATACAGCCACGCGTTATATCGCATACTATATACATCCCTACATGCCGTAATTCTACGCACAATAATTCGATGCGTTATAACTCAACTTGCTGTATTGCCACGCGTTATATAGCCACGTAATATATCGCCATACTCTATGTATATTTCTAAGTTCTATATCTTCACAAGTTACTAACATTTTCACGCTCTATATCGCCAAGAATTTTCCGTTGCTCCAGTTGTCTACTTGGCGGTATAACGAAAGACTGTTGTAGGCACCCGATAGTGAAAGTTGACGTTCGAATCTAGAAAGTGATTCTAAATATCGATTATCGATAAGTATTCCTTATGTTCGCAGTTTTGAGCGTTTCACCGATAGAATTTATTAGTCGTTTCCGTGCTCTAACGGGAACGTAAGTTGAGTAGAAGCGGTTCGAAGTGAAATTCAGCCTTTCGAAACTTCTGAACAACATTGTGTGTAGGAATATACATATTTCGAGTCGCTTGCTTTTCCTCCTGCGTTCTCTTCACTTTTCTCTATTGTGGATTACTAGTGTTACGTTTCCACGCGAGGTATATACAGGATGTTTCAGAAATAGTGTATAATTCGGGAACTGTAGATTCCAGATCGATAGACTGGTATTGACACTTAATGCTGGAAATTTTTATTTGGCGAAGTTAAGTCTGTATAATCTCTATTGCAAACATAATGCATTACTCACAAAACTTATTGGTATTCTTTATTATTAAAAACCACTTTAATAAACATGTAAAGTATATTTCAAAAAATTATGCACATTATATGATTAAAATTATAGAGGAGTGAGAGTTCATTTTGACAAAAATACTGCCAAATATACAGTCCAAAAATATGAAAGGTCATACGTTCTCTGTTTAACTAAACATACGACACAACGAATCAAAAGTTAAAATACCTCGAAATATGCAACGACGGTGATCAATAAAAGACCGATCAAAATTTCAAGAAACATCAATTTTTCAACAAAAAAGTCTCAAGCTGCTTCCTACAGACCCTCAAGGTGCACACTTGTAGGGACAAGGACTCTTTGTACTCGAGGATTTTGTTTTAGCATCGAGAATGCCCCTCAGAGGGGACAGTCGAGTGCGAAGGGTTAAAACTGTAGTTTAAAATCGACCGTGAGACAGATTAGCTTTTATCGGGTGCATACCGTTACACGTATTAATATATGATCACTATAGTACTCTTCCATTTGTTATTGTATATAGGAAGGGATTTATATAACATGCTATTTATTTTACGAAGATAGAGTTAAATTTCAGACGTTTACGAAACAAACACAACCAATTCAAATGAATTCCAAGTATTGTCAACTTTAAGAAAGTTGTTCTAATGAGACGTGAAAATGCAATATTTTGCTTGAAATGTGTTCGACAATATTGTCGATAATATTGATAATGTTGAAGGTATTGATGATATCGATGATATTGATAATAATGATAATATTGATATATTATAGCAAAAAGAAGTTGTATTTTTAGTCTCCAATGTGAAGCTTCAAATATATTATAAAAGCTCAATTGGACTCAATTGGACACTCTTTATTTACGATCAATATCAACAGAATATTAATTGTTTGAGCCGGTCATAGTCAACGATCTTCAATCACAAATGTTTACAAGCGATAATAGACCTTCAGACCGTGTACCTTCACACAGGTATTCACGCAGCAGGCCTTCAAACAAATGTTTCACGTTTCTGTAAAATAAGTAATATAACATCTAAATCGATGCCTTGTACGAAATATCCATTTAATTACATATGTATACATATATAATAACAACAACGTTGATACATAGCAACAACATGTACATAGGGATAGTGTCCGAATATTAACCCTTCGAAGATATCGATCTAAAAATTTTTAATTAAAAGTTCATTGAACTCTTTCAAAATTACTATTCGTCTGTTATTAATTACCACTACTGTCTTCATTACTATATTTATAGTTGCATGTTTATATTTGCTTAATGTTTATACGGTATAATATTATAGTTTCAGTTGAAAAGTTTTTATTTCAAATTGTTGTGTGAAACCGAATGGTAACACGTTCGAGCGCAAAGGTTTGATGTAACTGTTTTTGTTTTGATCAAAAGTGGGTGAAAAGTGTCGAAGGGTGATTTTTAAACCGACCTGTACAGGTATAGAGTCGGAGCAAGTTGGAATTTACTGTACGCTTAGGCGAACGATGGCGCACCTGGTCACGGCGTCGAGCACGCTTCTACGGGGATGAAGGAGGGAGACAGATGGGGCGAGTCGTTGGAGAACTCTCCGGGGTAGAGAAACAAAGAGAAACCGAGAGACAGAGCGTGAAAGAGAGATGGATCAGAGGCGAACGGGGTCGCCAGAGGGGTCGTAGTATGTAGGCTAGTTGGTAAAGGCAAACCCTGAACAATTTGCCGTAATAATCCGATAACTGATAATATTGGCAATTTGATCGTAGCTAAATGCTTCTCGCGGCGTAGCAGTGCGTGCGTTATCTCGATTATTGTTATTGTCCGAACTCAATGACCATCGTAACGCGCGTGTCGACGAACGGATCAAATATACCGCGACTTTCTTTTCATGCGAATAGTTACAAAAATTCAAGGAATATTTCCTGACTTTAAAATTTAACAAATTTTCTTGAAAAGTTACTTCACTCACATTTATACGACAGTGTACATCCTTGAATACACGTAATTTAACCCTTTGCACTATTTTTACGAATTTGACTCGTTACGCACTTGAACTTCAACTGTGATCAATTTTACTCGAATTTTTAGTACGCTCAATTTGGAGTTCAATTATAATTTGCTTATTCAACAATTGTATAATACCAAATTGATATAACATTTTGATTTTATTTGTGTGTAGCTACAATTAGTTACCTGATAAATTAGTGCAAGTTAAGATCAGTCTTGCCATGATTTTTCATAAAAATGCAGTTAAATGTAGTTTTTTGTTCGTTGCATCGAATGGTATTGAAAGAGCGTGCCGTGAAAATATAATAAAATCCGTGTTGTTATTATTAATAATTTCATACATAAATATCAACCAGCGATGCTTACCAACGGCGCCGTTGCGCTTTGTTTGATTAACGAATTAAGCGAGTATCCTCGTATTTTTCGTTTGTATAAAACTTTTAAAAAGTTGAACAATAGAAGAGCACGATAATAACTCGAAGGGTGGATGGTATTGTTACGAAATCCGTCGATGTAACGAAACTTAGCACAATACCACGGAACGAAGTCGCAACGCACGAGTTTCGCCTCCAATTAATTAACGTCAACCGCGATAAATCAATCGAATTGTTGTTCTCAACGTAGTCAACGCATTTCTGTGGCTAACGTATAGAATCTGAATTCTGTTCTCTCTCCTACTCTTTCTTCCTCTGACGCTCTTCTCTGTTTAGTCGACTCCTTCGCGTTTTCGTTTCCTCGCTTCTTCTGCCACGAGAGGATATCGACAATTCGATGCGGGGAAATCAATCACCTTCCCAAATACTGCTTCCGGGAAATTAAGAGGGTGCGTTTCACTGTGTGTGTCGCGATAACATTTTCTCAAATTGCGATTTTATCGTTCGAGCTTACGTTAAATGCATACTAAAAGTCTCTCGTCGATCGCTGAACAAAGTTTCAAGTCTGAGGGTTCTCTAAAATATTCGAAAATTCTTATGTTGCTAAATTTTTAACTTCACAAATTTCTGACTCAAATTCTTACTTCATAAAGTTTTTTCTTCAAGTCCTTTGTATATTCGAAAGTAAACACCCTAAGTTTCATAGTCCCCATATTTGCTTCAACCAGAGATACTTTATTCAGCAAACTCTTTATCTACTTAACTACTCCAGTTAAAAGCTAGTTTAAATTAATAATATTGTAGCTTGCTTTGTTACTTTAAGTTCTAACAATGTTACTTGGGTATTTAATTAAAAATTGAAAAAGGTTTTCTTGTTAATTTGAAGAGCGGCATAAGTGTTCGATTATGGAGCAACTCTCTCCTGTTTCAAAATTTCACAAAACTGTAATTTGAATATTTCTAAATTTCATCCGCAATTCATGTATGACCAACTGCATTATCAATCGACACTTTCCATCCTGTTAATAATTATGAAAGATTTTTGAGACAAAATTCCAAAAGAAGTTTCTCTATTCAAAAATATATCGTAATCTGAAAGAACGTAAGCGTCTTCCGATAATTTCTTACAATGAAGCATAAAATTTGGAAGATACATGTCCAATCAGTAGTAAAAATTTATTTGAAATTGAAAAAGGTGGCATCTTAACAGCGTCGCACGTGCAGTCCCAGAGCGAAAATTCAGCGTAAAAGAAGATTAAAAAGATACGTATAGCGAGGGTGTGGAGAAGGACTTACGATTTTTTCTCGTTATCTATTTCACCTGCACAAGCGGCACAAGAGTAGCGAGTGTCAGGCATAAAGTAGAAGGAAGACTCGTCGGCTGATTCACCTGGCGCAGGCGCGTGCTCCTCCATCCCTTCCTGCTGCACTGTTTATGCCCTCTTCGCCCCCAGCCACCCCTTATCGCTATGGGGAACCGAGGAAGAGGGTGGATTCGTTGGACGAAGAGAAGTCGAGTCGAGTTTCGGGGTTTGGGGTCGGCTGATAGTCGAACCGTGCTTCAGTCGGCCGGCGAACTCGCGTGCCGTGCCTTCGTTCCCTTTCGTGTTCCTGCTCGTCGACGATCCTTTCGTTCGGTTCCGGTCGTCCCGTTTCGTCGCGATACGAAATGTATCCCGAACGACGCGAGTTCGCGGTCTTTCGTCGGGCATCGTGAAATCGCCAGTGTTTCGCGCAGATGCTCGGGCGAAGGAGGTACTCGGTCACGAGGATGACTACCGGAAGTACGCGGTACGATAGGTGTTGGCAGTCCTCGACCGGCGAGCAATGACGAATCCCAGGTTGGATCGCGCGAATACTTTCTTAGTGTACAGTGTATGAAGTGGCGTTACCGGATTAGTGTATGTGTAGTGCGTAGAACATGAACCCTCGAAATCGTTACGACTAACCTGACAGAAACGTCGAAGAAGATCCATTAACTTCTTCCGCGTTCTATGCTCGCTCAATTTCCGTCATTAATAACCGGTCGAGTGTCCGACGTGAAACTTTTTCTCGCGATGCTGGATCTTACGCTCGCGATCCATTAAAGTCCATTAACGGCGCACCGGAAGTCGAAGGAATCTCCGCGTTGGAAAAATCGTTGCGTATCGAGCAACGTATCGACGATGCGACGTCGTTACTCGAGCACGAACAGAGAGAAGCGTGTCCGATGAATTTCACCGGGTGGTTCGACGAACTCGCGATATTTGTCATTGACCGTTGGAGAACGAGGATCACCGAACTCGGAAGAGAATGATTAGTTCGGGTGCAGTGTCGCGTTGAAAAGAGAAACATCGTGTACGAGCCTCGGTAACGTGGTAGTTCCGTTTTCGACCCGGTCCTCGGGAGAGTGAAGTGTCGTAGAAACGAGAGGGAAAGATTACAAGAGAAGAGGGGACAACGCGTGTTAATTAAAGAGCAGGAGAGACCAGAGGGAAACGAACAGCCAGAGCCTGACAGGTAAATATTTACCGACGCCGCGGCACAGTAAAATCGCAATTTCAGGGTGCATGTTTTTCTTTCTCTCCGTTTTTCTTCTGTTGTGCTGCAATGACCGAACGGGGACAACGTTGAAACAGGACGATGCCGTTGTAACCTTTCGTTCCGGCGACCGATCGAATTCTCTGCCACCGACTCATCTTTTCTATACCCGAGGTACAGCCTCGTAAAAGTGAAACACGGTTCGAAAGTTTTACGCCGAATCGGCGTTCCTGCGAAAAAGGTGTTCTCTTTTCGGTTAAGACCGCTCGTGGCAGCTTCCCCTATCATTTCCCTTTTTGCGTACGAATTTTCGGCCCGAAGTACGTTTACGGCCACCGTTGATCGTTTCCTTTCACGCGAAATTGGATTTTCGACCTGTCTCGTAGTCATCCTTTCGTTCCATTGCCCACGGAAGGACGTCCACGTCTTATTTCTTCCTCTCCCTTTTTTCTACTACTTCTCCTCTGCTTTAAATGTCTGAATTTGAAGCGACGCTTTTTCCCTTGGACACGCCGAGATCGAACTTGTTTGATCTGTCTCCCAATTTCTTCGATATGCTGGCACAGAAGTTCGGTCTGATTTCTCTTGTCCCTCGTTTCTCCGCGTTTTCTTCGTGGCTGATGCAGCACTCCCTAGCAAACTGTCGCGATAAGACCTTCCTTTACGACGTTATCATTTTATGGGGTTTTATTGGGGTGCGAGTGTTGAAAAGGCGACGGAAATCAGTCAGAAACGTCTATTTATTTATTCGTCGAATATATACAGGTTTATTCATTTTATTATAGAAAGTTTATACAACTTGCAATTATTATTGCATGAATTTTTATGACGGATTGAAAAACATATACATAGATGGTTTACTTAAAACTGAGTAGTCATAAACTGTATAACATAATTTTATTAAAAATATATTATTTATCTTTTTTTTACATGGACGTGGTCAGTCTTCAGTACTGTCTACTTAATTTAATATAGAACATTTGAAATTTAAGTTTTTAATTGAGGTATAAGAAGGTAAATCATCTCTGTATATAATATCTTATGTGTATACCTCCATATACATAAATTGTACACTTCATGTATTTTTCCATTTTCGATAAAAAATTGAACTTAGTTAAAATTGTAAGTACAATCCTAAAATTTCAAAGTTCCAAAATCTCAAAAATTCTAAAATCCACTAAAAAATCTCTGAACAATAGTTCAGCTATATTCTTCCTACAGCAGCGAAATTTTCTCTCACGGTATCAATAAGCTCCCTACGAAACGGAAACAGTGGTGTATTATCAACCTCGTCAGAGAATTGACCCTGACCCGCGTTTTTATAGCGTACAAGCGGGTTATGCTGCACGAAAGGTTTGTCGGTTATCACATAGCTAGCCGTAAAACTCTGATCACGTCTATTACGTTCCGTGACCGGGCAGTCGAATGTGATCCTGTCAGTCAATTGGCGTGTTATAAAATATGTCAGCGGGCCGTATTAACGAGACGCGAAACGTGAAATGAAACATCCGTGAACGTGACAATTGACGGAACGATTTATCCTACTGAATGGATCAGTTGCTTTCATGAAAACACTGATTTATTGAACTGCGTTTATCAAGCTCGTGAGTTTTGTGTAAAAACTTCTGCAATATACAGCAAGTGAATTGTGTCATAGGTATAGGTTAAACTGTATAATCTTGAAATCTGATTTTAAAGGTTCAATTTATTTGGCAAGCTTCTTTGAAAAAGTATTATAAAATGGTGTAGTTAAACTTTAAATTAAATAATTATTTTACTGTGTAATTATAAAAGATAGAAAGAATGATAGTGAAGTATAATTATTGGGATATTGGTCTCGGTATTGAGACTTGTGTTTTTGTTGTTATTATAATAATTGTAATAATTGACACATAGTGATTTTGTATCAATTCGGTAGTCATTGTTTGAAATCTTATAATAACCCACTGTAGTGAAAAATTCCTATTTCGTATAAAAATATTAGAGCACTCTCTAATAGCATTCTGAAATACAATTGCATTTTTGGAGCTCCAATACTTTTCAATATTTTATTTATGTATTAAGGAACTATTCCTACCCTAAATGGAAGCCATTATGGTACCTACATAAAATACAAAGTTGGAGAACATCAGTTGTCCCAAATTTCCAAATTTTTCCAACGTCCCAAGTTCTCAAAAATTCTCACAAATAAATATGTCAAAAATGTTTAAAAATCAGCCAAATCCTCGAAACCCCTTCCTAAATTTCTCAATTCAGAAATGATTAAGTTTGCGAGTTTTAAGAGTTCTGCATGTAAATTTTTGCTCAAGACTGTACGCACCTAGTACAACGTTCGTTGTCGATGTTTATCCGATTGTCGTGAGAAATATGTTTACAAGAATCTTCGCGAGCATTGCGTCGGTCGATAATAATCATGCAGTCGGCTTGCCGACGAAAGGCTTGGGATTTGTGCTATCTCGTGGTAATTCCGCGAGCATTACCGGTCTTAATCGCGCGAAAGTTTACCCGGAAGCTGGCTGTATCTGTTTAAGTTGGCGCCGTATCGGGTAAAATCGATCGGCAGCGCCGGCTTGTTGTAACGATGACGCTTGAGATAAAATCCTGATTGGAGGAGCAAGTTTGAGCGGAAGCGTAACGAGGCTGATCGTGAATTTACACGAGCCCCGTTGTACCGATCGCAAAGTCTTCGATCTGTCGACGCGACTATGCTTTAACGAGATATCGGGAGGGCTCGTCAACAAGTTTTTGACCCTCCATTCGCGTTCGAAACAACACTGGCCACCTAATTGAACCCCGGAGATATTAGTAATCGAATGAGCACCGTCGCTGTTGCGCGAATAAAACAAATATTAAACATACAACACTGTTTTCGACGCCCGGCTCCGAATATTCGTGAAATTATCAGAAGAAATTAACGAGTTTTGTGTATCCTATAGAGGAAAATATTATTTCCATCGACATATTTATTGTGATTGTGTCGGGTGTAAACGTTATAGCTTTCGTTCGCGTAAAATATGTGACGATAAACGATCAACGTCCGCGTTTATACAATTTCGATTTTGTATTAATCTGAGTCTTTGATCTATTGCAGAGTATTTGAACGGTATAAAGTGTTTGAAAACGAAGTTTAATGTAGCAACAATGGTGTCACTAAATCAAATTCATGTGTTCGATAGGTAGATTTACGAGTGTTTTAATCTTTCATTCTGTTTTTAATGGTTTCGTATACAAAGGATTTTTAGGTACTTTCTACATTAAAGTAATATGTTTATAAATAAAATATTGTCGTTAAGAATTGACAAACAAAATTTCATGTAAAATATTCACATATGATTGTTAAGTTTGCATATGAATTTGTTACCTACATTATTAAGAATTTATTCACTGATTGGAAATACTCGAATAACACTTTAAACTATGAATGACAACTACATAAATATGAAAATGTTTAGTACAACTTGTGGAAAATAAAAATTTTATTTAATCTTTGTACCTGCTTCGATCGTATAAAACTTTTAAATGTTCGTACGAATCTGTCGTTTGTATTATTAAGAATTTATTCCCTCAGACAAGTATGACAAAATATTCGATAAAATTTGTAAAAATAAAAATCTGTTAATAGTGACTTTAACGATCGTGTAATAAAGTAAGGATTTATTTTTATTTATCAGCAAAATAAAAAGTCTCATTTATTCGAGCGTATGGAAATCATGTTAAAAGCCCCGAGAAATACGAATAACGTTCCGTCGCAGTTTAATGAAAGTTAATGAAATTTTCTTACACAGTCTGTTAAATTAAAGAAACTTTAGAATGTTGTAGCTTGTAGCGAACGGGAAAGTAGAAAGGAGAATGTTCGGCGTCGGGTCAGACGAGGTCAGTAGTAATATCAACGAGTTGGCAGACTTGCTTCTCTGTCCGACAGGTAATTAATTACGTCGCTCTTGCGTTCAAGCTTTTTCTGCAATTAGCACCAAAGGTGTTTTCTTTTTCTATCTTTCCATAAACATACGTCGATCGTCTGTCTTTCGGAATCGGTTTACTCGTTTGAATAAGCGGCATCGTTAAAATATACGCGTAAAATCGATATCGGATATGAGAACTCGCCTTTCGAAAACTTTCTTCGTGTTCGCGTTTAAAAGTACAGTAATTACACAGAGTTGAATACACATCGCCACTTTTAATGACTTCGATATATGTTAGAAAGGTCAGTGTCCGGAGTAATTGTGTCACTACTACCACCGCTCTTCTTTAGTTTTAAAGATACATTCCTTAGACTTTCTTTAAATAATTACCAGACGAGTTACCTGACGACCTGACGATTTTTTACCTGCCTTTTGTTCTGGGAGATTTAATATGTAATTTATAACGTGGAATTTATGGAGATGTATTAATTGTGTACAGATTAAATATGACTGAATATGTAAGCTAACAAATTTGATGATTTGACCATGTATGATGGAATTATGTACAGGTTAAATATGTAAGCTAACAAATTTTGTAAATTTGAAGATTTAACAATTCAACCATGTATGTGATCAAATATGAACATTAACAGTTTAATGGCTGTACGTTTATGAAATGTGTCAGGGGCCGGCAATATTTTTGAAGAATTGATTTAAAGAAACTTTATGTAAATTCACTTTATGTGTGCATGCACATAGACGAAAGCAATAACATATGTAATGCAAATTTAATATATTACGTTTGTGTGATAATTATTAAAGCAATCATCACACAAAGGGTAGCAGTCTATGGTAGCATCACACACATGCGTGAACTGGCATTAACAATTATTCGAAAAGATACGAAAACTTGGCCACTTTTAATATTTGTAATTCTGAAAAATTCTAGACGTTTTCATCCTTACATCAGCAAATTTGGGAGCTTTAAAATTGCAGATCAGAGAGTTTGCAAACTTTTGCAGTTCGAAATTTCCATACTTCAAAGCATAGAACTTTACAAACCTGAAAATTCAGATTATCAAACATTTCAAAATTGAAAGCTTGTATATTTGAACATTTTCAAATAAAAAATTTGAGAATAACAAAATTTCTAAAATTTAGAATCAGGTATTGTAAATGTAATAATTTACAAATGTGTGTCTTTAAAAAATTATAAACTTGAAGGGGTGGTTTTAAAAATTCAGCAACCTCTGTATTTGAACATTCCTAAATTTAAGAACTTGAGATCAAGAAAATCTTTAACACTTAAAATCTAGAATTGTAAATTTAATAATTTAAAAACGTCAACCCAAATTGTAAACCCAAATAAATTTCGAAGCTTGAAACATTTGAACATTTCCAAATTTCCAAATGAATTTAAATTTAAAAAAGCTTCAAACACCATACTCCTATAGAATTATATACGAATGATCGACATGGAGTTATATTCTTAATTAAAAAGAGCCCTGAATATTGGGCAACGCGACGTTACATTCTGTTTACGAGATAGAAGTTCTTGGCAGAGCGGTGCTCGAGGAATAATTCAAGCCAAGAAACAGAAGTCACGGTAGTTATCCGTGGTACTCGTTAACAACAACTTGCAAGTTCGGACAATTATGCAGCGGAGCAATTGAACCAGCCGAAATCTGCGGCTCACGTAGTTCTCTTTGATTTGCAGGTAAGAAAATAATTTCCCTCCTGTGTTGTTCGCTTCATGTTTTTCTATGTTTCGCTTTGTTTATCTTTTTGTTTCCCACGGAACACAACGAAAGGATACTCTTTAACTGTACCGTAGATACAGCATTTCTACAAGCTCCGAAACTTTTAATGGGCATGAGTGAATTTAATAATAAAGCTCGCATTGTACTACTTGCAAGTCAAACATGTGCGGATTTTCAAACTCTCGATTCTGATACAGAAACAACTCGCCGTAATTTTATCTTTTGTTTCCGTGTAAAAAATGAAAAAGAATTTATAAAATTTGAATGAATCGTTAAACTAGTGTTCTGTGTTTATTCGTTTTTGTGTATGTTAAACGCAGCGGGTTTGAAATGTTACTTTTATGTGCGTTATGGTGGTGTTTATTTAATGAAGAATAATGTTTGCTCCATTTTTGGCGGGACAGAAAATTTACGGATTTGGGAGTTGGGAATTTAGATACCGGAATTTGGGGATTTGGAAATTAAGGGGTGGAAATTTAGGGATTTGGCAATTTGGGGATGTAGGTATTGGGGGTTGCGGTATTAAGGATTTAGATATGCGGGCATTTAGAAGTATGGCGATTTCAGAATTTGGGAATGCAGGTGTTGGGAGATTGAGGAACTTTGGAATTTGAAAATTTGGGAATTGGGGAAATTGGGATTTGGGGAAATTGGGAATTGGGGAAATTGGGAATTGGGGAAATTAGGAATTGGGGAAATTGGGAATTGGGGAAATTGGAATTTGGGGAAATTGGAATTTGGGGAAATTGGAATTTGGGGAAATTTGGAAACTTGGAAATTTGGAAATTTGGAAATTTGGAAATTTAGAAATTTGGAAATTTGGAAACTTAGAAATTTGGAAATTTGGAAACTTGGAAACTTGAAAATTTGGAAATTTGGAAATTTGGAAACTTGGAAGCTTGGAAACTTGCAAACTTGGAAATTCGGAAATTTGAAAATTTGAAAATTTGGAAATTTGAAAATTTGAAAACTTGGAAATATAGGAATCAATAGTCTGTAGAATTTGAAAATTTCATAATTTAAACTAGCTAAATACCATACACAAATGTGCCGCAGACAATAAACAACTTTTCCAGCACACAGAAATACATAACCTTCTGTCAACATTGCCCAGAGTAGACAGTACAAGAGAATTTTAATTTTAATCGGCAGCCTAATGTGTATACAAGAGAGTTACGTTGGGCACACGATGTTTCGCGCGAATGTAATAGCGTTACGTTTAAATCGTTGGACATAATCAGATTTCGGTTTGTCGATATTTTGTGGCGAACAGATTTGCAGCAAATTGAAATTATCGTCTGTGTTAATCACAGTTTATCCACTAGTCTCGATTTCGTTCGAATGGATGATCAACGAAGGGATATTCGCGATTGAATGACTGTCTGTCTCAAAAGTGGAACAATGTTCAATCAATTACGCGTTGTGTATTATGTATTTGAAATTATCGACCGATACAATTCGAACGATGTACTTGATGCGTTATACAAATGTACCATTTCAAAACGTTGTATCATAAAATGTCGTTGAACATCGTTTCAACAAATTTTCTATATTATAAGAAATATTGTACACAGTATGTCGGAAAAGTAACGAAACTTTTTAAATTTAAGGAAAACTAGCGCTGTTAGTGAATTTTTTATGAAAAAACAAGTCTATGCGCTCCAACATTTTTCCATATTCGCCCGACTTACCTCCATGCGATTACTCCCTTTTTTCAAAAACTGAAATTAGCTATAAAAGGAACGTTTTATGACATTGTTAAACAAGTCCAAGCAGCTGTGACAAGGGTGTTTGATCCGATTTCGCAAAAGACATAAAAAATCTATGTTAACACTGCTTTATTTAAAAAGTTTCGTTATTTTTTCCGACACACTGTATACATTTTTGAGTAAAACTTGATTCTTTAACGGCTGAATAAGAACATGTTAAATCTTAATATAGTTATTGCAGACATAAATGTAAATAACGAGTAATTTCTCAGACTCCATTGGTACTTGTTCCACGAGCACGTTTGAAAACATTGGCTGCCTTTGATTAAGTCCTCGTTCAAACTTTCCTTTGATCTTATTTTGTTTCAGTCGACTAACTCGGGTCGTTCAATATTCACTCCGTCAAACGAAGGTTAATAAGTACGTAAAACGAACCCGCCGACGTCCAATGGAATTTCATTTTATTTTTATTTACTTCCACTCGGGACGTATTTATTTGTTACTTCGACGAAACCGTCTACCCTGCTTGCGAAATGAAAAGAACGAAGCACGTAATCGTACGTCATAATAAATCATTCTGTCAGCACAATTTTTTGAAATCTCTGTTAAATCGCTAATCGTACGTTAACTCTCCGTTGCACGATTTTCTTAGTTTTGATGAATAATGCACTTTCTTATTGTTATAAAGAATAATGAAACATAATATATCAACGGTGATAATAATAATGTTCTCACAAAAGCTGTACGCGTGTACGCTATACAATTATACAAACCCCATTTTTGCAGAAGAGAGACCTAACCTCTTTCCGAGAGTAACACTCATTGTGAGCTACAATTTTTCTCCGTTGCACGATTTTCTTAGTTTTGATGAATAATGCACTTTTGCATTGTTATAAAGAATAATGAAACGCTATATATCAACGATGACAATAAGTTCTCATAAAAGCTGTACAAAGCGTGTAAAATTACATAAACTCCATTTTTGCTAAAGAAAAGCCTAACCTTATAGAACTTAACCTTAACCTAACCTTAACACCAGTTGTGAGATAGCCTGTATCTGAATATAATCAACATAGAAGAAACGTTGAATCAAAGGACAAAAAGAACGATTAAAGAAGGTTAAAGCGGCTATTCAGAGGCGGGTAGCAGACGGTGCGAGTCTGCAAAATTTCGGTGTCTGTAAAATGTCGGATGTTCGCGTCCGTTCTGAATTCAGAGACGCGTCCCCCGTCTGTGAAACGCGATTGAAGATGCATTTAAGGTAAATGCCTACTTCCAAGCCCAGAGTGCACCCCCGCCGTGCCCCCTCTTACTCTTTCACGACGAAACCGCAACCGCAGCTATCAGAGGAATCCGTGCACTTTCAATTAAAGTGACGCAGCTCCGGCTGCATTAAGGACGCTCGAGGCTCCACGGCGTTATGGCTTCAATTAAGGGTTAGAGGATGTGAGAGACGGCTGGGAGGGGTGGCAACAGAAGGGTGGTACAGGATAGGGGTCTACTCGGATTTATTTCAAGACTCCTCGAAAGGAACCGAGCATCCGTCGCTCGCGGACCGAACAACGACCACGGGGTAGGCGACCGCGAGGCTGAAAAAAGAACGTTCCGAGTATCTAAAAGCTCGACAAAGTTTCATTTAAAAAGCTAATTAACTTATCCAATTACCGTCTCGGGCTGGAGGGCGAGCGTAGCTATATCGGCGGAAGATGGAGGATGGACCACGTTCGGTCTTCTCTCTCGCCACGGAATTTTTCGCGAACCACGCAACGCTGTTACAACGATTCACCGGAACAGAGAGCGCGAAAGAACGCGAGGATTAAGGGAAGAAAGAGATGGAGAATCAATTTAGTCGCGACTACTGGATCTTTTATGAGCAAGTGCACGGATTACGCCGCGCGCGAAACATACAAATCGCCCTCCGGTTACGGCCAGCTGATTCTCGTGATTAATAATTCCTTTTGCTTCCAACGATTTCGTTCCGTTCTTTTGCGTAAAGGAAATTGCGATCATTGAAGTAACTAGAATTTTTGCGAGGGGTCGGGGGTTGTACTTTACCGTATCATATTGCAGATTCCAGGTGTTAGGCGGTTAATACGGTTGTGTGAATTTTTTCGTGTAACGCGAGATTGCATGATTACTGATGTATCAATTATTAGTTTCAGAAAATGGACTCGGCAAAATTGAGTGGTTTTGTTACATAGAGTGGTATACGAGGAATAACGTTATGTGAAAGATGTATTCATGATGTATGTTATGTATTTGGCGCGTTATTTGAATTCTAGGATTTCGTGTCATGGGTATATGTATAGAAAATATTTTCTATAGATACTCTAACATTATACGACAAATACTACTATATTTATGTAAATTGTGTACCTATAACACATCTTGTACGTTCTGTAATATTGTGAATGACTTTCTGATAACAATTTTAGAATCTTGATATATTTTAGAAATTTGATATACTTTTTACACATAATACTTGATATATTACATCCATAATTACTTGTATTTATCAAAAGCTATTTTCTACTCATATAATAAATACAAAATATGTCTCAAGTGTAATCAAACAGATTTTAAAATTTAAAATTTTTACAATTAATGTATTTATACGTTCGAAAATCTCGTACATAAAAATTTGTAAAATACATACAGGAATAGATAATAAAACGAAAATTCAAAACGAAATGAATATGAAATGAAATTTAAGGGAAAATACGTTGAATCATAAACGGCCCAAGTCCGTCATCGAAGGATTAATTCAGTTACAACATACGTTAGCTGTACACGCGACAAATAATAACGGGCCGGTATGGATTTGCGAACAGTGCATATCTACACGTGAGAAAATATCCTGTTTACAGTACCTGATCAAACATTGTATGCGTGTATCCCGTACAGTCTGTCTATCGTTTCTCTTCTTCTCTGTTCTGCTGCTTTATGCCTTCGGCTCTTTCATACGAATGCGATCTGTATACTGAATCATGCAAAGCACGCTCGACAGACGAGGCTTTTATAAGCAGTTTCGATTTGTTCACGCCCGAGGAATAATATTCGGATACTTTATTTCTTATGCTCTGTGGGACGGAAAATTTGAAAAATTAGAAATTTAAGGAAACTTGGAAACTTAGATACTGATAATATGGGAAATTTAGTAATTAAGAATTATAATAAATTTAAAAATTTGCTGATGCAGGACTTATGAATTTGAAATTTTGGTAAATCAAACTTGGGAATTTGGAAATTTATGGGACGGAAAATTCGAAAAATTAGAAATTTAAGGGATGAAAAACTTGAGAAATAAGAAATGAGAAATTTAGAAATTCAGAAATATAATAAATTAAAAAATTTGATGATTCAGGAACTTAGAAGATTAGCAACTTAATTTTTTAGTTTAGAAGGTTGAATTCAGGAATTCAGAAATATCGAAATTAGGAAATTAAAAAATTTTCTACCACATAAATTTGGGATTAGTAATGTATAAATCAATATATGATTGTTCATACACAAAAGAAGTCTATCATGTGCTCAGAGATAGACACGTGTCAGAGGAGTGTCAACCCTTTCAGGTCAAGATTTCAGCATTGTGACCCAGCATTCTAGCTCAGATCATACCGATATTTCGTGGGATACATACCGGTCCGGAACGAGCGCCGCATATGCGGATCACATTCTCCTTCTGCACCTCGATATGCACCACGATTATGCAAAACCTTCGATGGGATGCACCGAATCACATGTTATAACCCATATGGAATTGTCGAACATGCACGTACGACTGCTATAATAGTCCAATCGCGAAAACGCAATCGTAACGTACATCGTAACCTGTAATCTTCTGCTTTTCTTTTATTAAAATACTATGACTAATTTCTGGGCTGATTTGAACACTCGAATTAAAATCACTGATGAACAGAAGGACATGAATTCATGTTTATTTGGTAAAAAATTATTTGCTGTTATCTTGCCACTTTTTGATTTATTCGTCAGTTTTACTGCAAGATTATTTGAATAAAAATTGGGGATAAAACTGAGACATTTATGAATTAATTTTTATTTGAATAAAATGTCATTTGGTAGTTTGCCATTTGTTATTGTTACATTTTGCTATTATTCGTAAGTTTTACTCTCTTAAAAAATTAAATTATAATTGATAGTTTTATTTGTATCTCTTATACGAGATGAGCTTTCAAATAACAATTTTTATTTATTTATACAGGCAAAGTCTATATAAAATTGTATATTATAAACAGCAGACTGATAATACTTTCAGCATTTTTCTTATTTATTTATAAAACCTAGCTTCACTTCTAGATTTATTTCCACGACTCTTATTTTTGCACTCTATCTTTTACGAAACACGCGGAAAGTCGAGGAAGAGGGAATTCTTGTATATCTGTCAGTGAATAATATAATCTTGTTAGCAATATACCGAGTTCTAACTTTTTCAATTGGAACTTCTGACTCGACGTTTTCGATTCGACGCTTCTTGCGACCGACAGAAATGTTGTTGCATATAAGTCATTATAACTTCAAAAGTAGTTACGATTTTGCACTGTAGTTCTCCTCATTATAGTACTGATAACTACTTATTATATCGTTACAGTTCAATTTCGTAACACAAACTTGAAACGGTTTTATAAGTCGAAGTTTAGCCAACGTTCAAACTGGTATCACTGTAACCTATTCAACTCTTATTTATATTATCTAAAAAAACATTTTAATTAATTTTTATGGTAGTCCATTAATTTTTATAGCACCTTTCGAACGAGTTCACTGTATCAATTTTAACATTGTGATACTTTTATTTTTGATACTCGATTGGTGATATTAATTGAATCTATATCATTTAATCGAATCTGTATCGATGACGTTATTCAGTAGAATTAAAACGAATGTCCACTGCACAAATACCCACTCGAATCAAATTGAAAATAAATTTGTAAGAATATTATATTAAAAAAAAATTACAAAAGTATACATCATGAAAAAAGCTTGTAAAGTATACATCATCATAACAACTTAGAAAGTATATTTTATTGAATTTACAAAGTATGTTCCATCAAAAAACTTGTGAAATATACTTTACTGAAGGAACTTAGAAAGTATATTTCATTTAATAAACTTTGTATACTTCAGCATAAACATACTCTAAATTATATCTTGCTCAAAAATCTGTGGTATACATATGTATATACAAGTAAATTAATGCTTATGTACATTTTATCTCTTCTGTTCGAATCACCGTGTAAACGATAATACGAGTTATCTCGTCGTAACTTTTATAATGGTACATGTTCCTATATAATCGTGTTAGTTGCAGATAACAGTCGCGTTATTCCCCTGTTGATAAGGTGTTAACCACGGATAAACGTATCCGGGAAATGATTCATAATTTCGCCGAACACTCGTTTTTCATGGCTCGCAATTTTCTCGGAATATTCTATACAAGCCTTCATCAAATTTCCGTTTACTTTAACCAGCTTGTTCCCTCGTTCTCCAGTTTTTCGTGCTTTTGTTTCGTTCGCCAACCAGCTGGCCTCACAGTTCCGCGATTCACTAGTCGTTCTTTTCCTAAGTGGCGCTTTGACGCCGCCCTCGTTGTGGCTTACCGAGGGATAAAGACATTTTGTCTCTGCGAGATGAAACAATAAAGGGGAACGCAGCTTTTTCCATCGGGAGATTTTCTTCTTAACGAGTGTCGCTCGTATTATCGGTCAAATGTGCGAGTTTTCGAAACGTCGACTTATTTGTTCCACGTTCGCGGATAATCCGACCGAGCGCTCTTAAGCCCTTGTTATCCGTCGCGATTCTTGTAATTCGGAGGACAGATCGAAACGAGTGCGATTGATATGTTTTAAAGAGTAACGTATGCGAGATTTTTGTTATTATTTTACGGCGTAAAGATCTAGTTCTAGAGTTACACTCGTTTGCTTACGGCCATCTTGTTTAGATTAGCTCGATGATTGGAAAACTAAAATTTTAACTAGAACTTCACCATAGGGGAGTCACGTATTTTTGAATAGCAATTGCATGTTTAAATTTAATAATTTTGTAAGGCAAGTTTGAAACAGGTGCTAATGTAAACAAAATGGACACTGACCAACAAGATGGCCGTAAATAAGTATCACTCTATGTTGTTAATGTACAAGTGAATCTCGATAATTCGAATACTTCCACAAGATTAACATTTATTAGAGGTTCAAGATAGATGGGGAGTCAAGATGAAATGTAACTCGAGTTTCATGCCACGGGTACAAATAAATTGTTTTACTTCAGTAACTCGAATTTGGAGTAGTCGAACCTCTACACGCCGAAGTTTACTTCGGAAGTTGAACTCCTGTCGCTGCTACCGCTTCATGTTGATGTTTGTAGTTGTCTCTATATGTTCATATACTGGAATTCCTATATTCGAATATATTTATGTCCAGAAATTCCTGCAACTCGAAATTCCTGTCTTAATATCTGTCCCGGTATTTTTATACATATTATGTCTGTACATAAAAATTATCCTACTATATATGTATATTTTCCGATTTCCGCAGAATAAATATCGAGTTAAAATTCCCCGTTATCTGAAAACTGCCGAGGTTAAAAACTGCTACGGTGTTTTTGTTCTCGTTGTAATTTTCATCTCCGTTGCCGAAGGATTTAAGAAATCTCGCGTGTCCGTAGGAGAAATTTATACCATCGAAGGTAATATCGTCTTGAATTACCAAGAGATCGTGCATAATTCACCGTTGTCACTGGGAAGTATTCTCGTTGAGCTACGATCGCTTTATTATCTCGCGATTACGCGCACCGGTCCATTTGCATTAATTATCTTTGCCGACCGCGAAATAAAGCCACGTTCATCTGGTTCTGCTGGTGACGTGCTTAAGCAACTGGTAGAGGGTATAATAAATGTACCGGTCACTCTTCACCCGATCTCGGTAACCAAGTGCAATTATCGTCTAACTCGAGGTAAGAAATATTCGTCAAAAAGAAAAAATACCGAGGAAACAAGGGAGCACCGTTCGTGCCGTTAATTTGAGTACCCTGGAAAAGAAAGAGGACGAGATTAATCGTGAGCTGTAGTATGAAACGTTAGAACTGTAATCTGTTAAATAAATTTCTAAAATAAGAGTGGTTAGATTCTCGTGTTGATACCTGACTACCTGTAATTTGTACAAATAAAAACGAAGGCTTTTTATTGTCATACGCATCAGTAGATTGAGGCTAAACACGCATGACATGTGTGACTGCCAATTTGGAATCAATTTGTTTTCATAGATTCTTTTTGTAGGTTCTTTTTATGGTAGCAATATATTCTGCCGAGTAATTTTGAAATATTTATTTTTTTTAACAGAAAAAGTATTTTGCGTTTCAACAAAGTATGTCTGTTATATCTGCAAATGGAGGTTCTGTAAATTATGCGAGAGCTAACAGTAATGTGGACTTATAATTTTCTTTCTGGGACATGTTAAAAAAAGATGTGAAAATACTTATACTCAGAGGGCAATCATTCTTCTGTTAATTATTTCTCTCAGTGCCTGTAATTCATGTTAGTTTTAAAATTACCCGATGGATATAAGACATAAATATTCATAAAAATGAACAGTAATAAGTAATTAGATCCATACTAAGTAGCCTTCTCACCGAGTTTAATGACCTTGTAATATGTTATCAAGGGAATCATTCTGGACAACTTTTGTCCACATATGTTACTCGGTCCAAGTTTCCGAGATATTGTATTAAAGTGAAACACTCTAGAGTGAATGTTATAATAATCCCGCGTGTCCCGCCCGTTACTCTTACGTAACTGTCACTTTTGTCTCTTGTGAGCTATCTGGCGTTTAAATTTCGTGGACAAGGTAAACGTTCGAATATAGTAACACTCGAGATATTATTACCACTTCGATCGCCATAACTCGAGGGTCCGAACTTGGACGTCCATCGTGCGTTGAATGCTGCAGTGAAAACTGACTGTGATCAGACATACTTTAATACAATTTATTAAGAACAAGTATTTTTTTTCAAATTCATCTGTTATTGTATACCACTGTCTTAATATTAATGATTCATATACGTTTTTTCATTCTCACTGAATTTGCATCATCAGTCACGTATGTCACATATGACATAAGGATAAGGGTAATCTTTCGACTTCACTTTTTAATCTGTTAGTGTATGTTACTGTTTTATTATTGAGAGCCCTTAAATGATCTTCCCGTTTAAATTTTTTTTTAAATAATTTATTTAACTGAATTTGCACCACCAGTCACATATGTCATAAAAACAAAGGCACTTAACCTTTCAATTTCATCATTCAATCTGTTATTATCACTGTATACAGTACTGTTTCAACATTAAAATTTCTCAAAAGTCTTCCCTTTACATTTTGACAAATAATTAATTCAACCGAATTCACACATATGACCACCATGTTAGTCAACGCGTTCCCTTCCAAACAGAACAGATATTCCACACCATAGCGTAACGATGTTGCAACTTTTTGAAATATTGTATGTTGTTATTTTTTAATTTGAAACAGTACGTAGCCGAGTCTGATCGGTACAAATTGTTTCCGAGAGAGTCCGGCGTGTTGCCGGTTCGAGTTTCGACTTGGCTAAATTCACGTGTGTCCTATTTGCGGGTGAACGTGTTGGTCGTTCACCGAGGAAAATCCGCAACAGGGGGTGAGTCCTTTGTCTGTCAGGAGCAGTAGCTTATACGATGGCTCGGTGGAGGGAATTACCGGCGATGAAAGGAGAAGGAAGGGACTTGTCGACACGACGACTGCCTCGCGAACGTCGAAAAGTCGCCCTGTCCCGATTTTACGCGAGGTAATCTCTTTCCTTTCTCTCAGCTTGCTTTTCCGCCGTCCTCCTCTCTCACCCCGTCATACCTTTTTCGCTGCCTGCCCGTGAGACGGCCAAAGATTGCTTCTACTATAAGACGAGAGTTTGCAGTATGGTTCGATCGTCCTTTCTCTGAAGGTTCGTGCCTTTCGACGGGGATATAAAAGGGCCCTCTCTAGTGACCAACGCGGTCGTTCCAACGACAATACCTTTTACCAGCAAGCTATTTTCAACCTGTCGATGAGCCATGAAGCGAAAACTTGCTATCAGCTGGCTAAAAACGTCCATCGTGTATGCCCCATCGCACACGAACAACGTGTTACGTCCCGTTTAAAATAATCGCTGACGGTGTTATTTTAATACCCGTGATTTTATCGCGGCAAATGTTACGGGAAATAATTTGAATTACTTTTTGGTCCTGGACTGCTCTTTAATAACAGGCCGTGCATATTCATTATGTATGTACATTTAGGTTCGTGTATCGTGTATATACGTATACACATTATATTCACACATTCATACATACATATATACATACACATATGCACACATATATGCATATAGGCATATACATAAATACATACATTCATACATACATACGCATATATGCATATCGTACATGATGCATGCATACGTACATACATACATAACATACATATCGTGCATGATGCATACATACATACGTAACATACATATCGTGCATGATGCATACATACATACACACATACATGTATGCATGCGTACTACTACTTAATCGTATATACATATAATCTGAGCCACAACGTCAAAAAATATGAAAAAATAAACTTGCATAAAAATACGATAATTGTCTACAAAAATAAAGTAAAATCTCTTCTCACACTATTTTGTTGCCTTTCTTGCGTGATACGGCAAAAAATAACAGTTTTATTTATAAAAGCAGACCAGCTAAAAATGAAGTCAGCCTACACTTTTGATCAGCAGTGTACATCTAAGCGCACGTGATCAAGCCTATTTAAAGCGTTAAAAAGTAGAAATTGTTTCGTGCAGACATTCACGAAACGTGTTTGCCGAACAGCAAAAAGCAACAGGAAGAATGGTAAATTTTTTCACGACATTATGCCGTGCTGGAAAGAGATTCGTCAAGCAATTTTTGCGAGCGACAAAGCGAGCACAAAGTTTGCGCGCAAGGTAAAGGGATCACAGGCTGATGGTAAACCAAATTAAAGACCTCGCGATGGGATGGTGAAGCAATTTTGTAGTCCCACACGAACAGAACACGAACTGTTTCTGCATCACTGAATTTTAGATAGAGAATAATGATGACAAACATACGCGGACTGGAAGGTATTCTTTATCTTCTACCGAGGTCCATCTACTCGAGTCCGACGAAACCTTTATACGTGCACGTTTTCGCGGAAACTTTGTATAGATATTTTATGAGGACACGTGTAACCTATGCTTCTTGACTACAAACTTGAAAATTTGAAAAATTTACACAATCTTTATAGGTTTAATCTAATTCTTTCATAGAAATTTTAATAGGTTCACTTCCTTGATCGATGGGGAATTTAGAAATTTCAATAGTTTATTCAAATTTTATATTTTCACATTTTTGAATAGGCAAATTTCCACAATTCTAAATTCCTAAATTTTCAAATTTCCAAGCATGCAAATTCTTGCACCCCAGATACCAAAATTTCCAAATAGAAAAATTGCACCAACCCCAAATCCCTAATTACAAATCTCCAAATGTGAAAATCATTATGGCCCTTAATTTCTAAATTTCCAAGCTTTCAAATACGTAGATCCTCACAATCCCAAATTCCTATGAGTTCAAATTTCCAAACAGGTAAATCACAACAATCCCAAATCTGCAAATTTCCAGATTCTCAAATCTCAACAACTCCAAATTCCAAAATTTCCAAACACGCAAATTCCAACAGAATTTGAACTAAATCCCGAACACCAAATCCCTAAATCTCTCTCCAAATTCCTAGAAAAATAATTAATAGTAGACTGTCCTCCCTCACTTGCCCGTAGAGATCCGTTGCCCTCGAATATACGCACATTAAATCGAAGCAGAGTGGATCCACGCATCCCCAGTAAAAACGAACGACGACAAGAAAGTCAATTCCGATTCTCCACTGTCTCCGCTGGAAAATGTTGCAGTCGAGCGAATTACGTCTCGTTGAAAAGTATAAGTACACTACACTCGGTTGGTTTAATGGAACGTATTCCATGGATCGGGTAGAAAAGTCTGAAGTAGATTCGTCGGGGATATTGCAGGGATTTTAAAGTAAACGAAAGTTAGAATGATACTTTATTCCAAATATCTACCCAAAACAGTTATTCTCATCCGCTCGTTAATTTTCGTGGAATTATTATTATAACTCCGTTATCGGTCTGTTAAATTTATTTCCACGAGTCCTTTTGTACCACTGAAAAATTTATTGTCATTTCTTTGCATCGACTTCTCCGCATAAACTACGCTTCCATTCCAGAAAATCACGCTGTCACGTTTTGTCCTAAGACATTTCTCATTCTCAGACACTCCATTTGTTCTGTTCGGTTCCAACCTTCGAAGCGAAATCTTTTGCAAACTCGTGTTCGATCATATTCGAGTATTGTTTGTTCGAAACGTTTACCGTCAAGTTATCCGATTAATCTGCGATGTTTGCTTCGAGCATTCGAACAGACTTTTGTCGTGTTCGCTCTTAAAGCAGAGCTTCTCGTACTTCTAGCAATCCACTTTCGAAAATGGCAATCTTTTGCGAGATTCCAATCCATTCGGAAATGCACGTTCCAACGGGAGAATACTCCTCTTATTTTATTTATTGTAATCGGTGCGGAAAATATGTGAATTTTTGACTGAAACAAATTGTTCATTTCGGGTTGATATTACTTAACTCTTTACTCTTCTAACTTCTTTCACATACTTTAATTTACAAAACAGATCATGATAGGAACTCTCAATCAAATGTGTCAATGCGGAGTCTGTGGCAAATTTATTATTGGAAATGTTCCAATGCAGTAAAACTACGAGTATCACATTCTAACTGTAGTGTGCGTCACGATATTGAGCAAGGGGTTAAAAACGTGTTTCATGTTCGGTAATTGTTACGCGTCAAATACTACTTACGGGTCAAATATTAACTTTTTATAATTGTTGTCGAAGGTTGTAAATCTTCGATGACCCTTGGCGTTTCCACAACTTGTTACGGTAGTGGAATTATATGTAGAATGATTATTATAAAGTAGAATGTATAGAGTGGTTCAGAGTCCTCCACACTGGTGTGCCCAACCGTCAAGCTGTGGAGACGCTCATATGGTCCAAAATATCCGTTTAAAATTGCAAGAATGAAACGCTCTTAGGTCCGACAGAACATCCATAAATATTGGACTAATAATATTCCGAGCAATTCGTAACAGTAATATTGTACCTTGTATCGTGATATACATGGGTTAATTTTGTTTATTAATGTAATTTCGTTACACGTAAATCTTCCTTTAAAAATTGATTGTAGAATATGTGATTATACGTGAAATAGATTTTCCTGTAAAAAGAAGAAATTTATTTTGTAAGGACATCGACAAAACAGCATACTATTGAATCTGTGCGATTAGCATGCAAACGAGATGCAGAGTATTTGAATAAAGTAGAATAATTTGGTCGGCGATCGAATATGGAAAATGTTCGTTTTACAACTCTGACGAACATCAAATAATTAACGTTGTTAACGATGACGAATATGCAAATGAAATTACTCGGAATTTACACCGGTGACATTTCCAGTATTCTATCGGGAGGCCGGTAAATAGATCGATAGTAGGTGTAAGAATAATTGAATCACGATTACCGGAACCAGCGGCGTACGGATTTATGCGGAATATCCGCGAATCGATTCGGTTTGTTGCGAGAACGGGTTATACACGCCAGTCGGATTGATCGAGCTTTCAAGGCGTTGCAGGATAAATTGTTTTCTAGAAATAACGAGTGGTTCGATGCAAAAAACGAATGTGGGTCGATCGATAATTCGAGCACGGCTAAAAAGCCGAACAGCCGACGGTTAATCTGCATAAAAGATTTAAATGAAGTTTTTGTGAAACTTCCGGAGCACCGGTCGAGAGTTAAACTTCGCGATTACTCGAGGAATAGATGAAAAAAGGGGAGAAAAAATAGGGAAGAAACGAACGGCAATTTTCTTTCGGTACCGGTTGCCGGAAGAAAAATTGTACCGTCGTTTCGCGTGCTTCCAAAATTTATTTCGTTCGCGCGTTTCGTCCACGGTAGCTGGCGGATTAAAGCGTCGTATCTTGTCGGTGATGAATTATGATGGCTTATGGGGAAACTTATATGGAATTCTGTATTGCAAGCCTCTGACAGCGGCGAATTAGAACGCCTCATGAAAGTGGTCTCGCTCCACGAGTTTCCCTTACATCTCGTGTCATTTCGTATCAAGCAATCGTTAGGGGAAATGTCGGATATGGCTTATCGCACGAAATCCTCTCTATATATCTACGTGTTTTCCTCGTTAATATTATATGTAGATTTCGCTGAATATAATCTTATCTTATTGATCTTTTAGATTAACGCATTTACACTTTATCACTTTGTGCTGCAAGTCACTTTTCATTATTATCCACTCTATTACCATTTATTTTATTATTCTCCACTCTACCTTTCATTTTGTCATTCTTCACTCCATTAACTGCTAGTTTATTCTTTATCTCGTTACTTTTTACTGCTACTTTTTATTGCTGCTTTATTTTATTATCTACTGTTGCAAGTAGTGACAATTTGAAAATTTATCCTTTTCTAGTCGTTACATTAAGACCACGCTATATTTTCAATATTTTTTATTTGTTTTGACAAATTGAAGAATTGAATGCATTTTCATTTTCTAACTGCGAATGTGGTGTAATATATTTAATAACAATCGACATGTAACATGAACAAACGCTGACAACAATTTGTGAATTAATAATTTGGAAAGGAACGTAAACTGAGTCTCCCAAATATTCATTTCCAATCACCATTTTTCCACCAATCCCGCCACCAATCACCAATATCTTTCATTTATTTAGACAAATTAAATAATTGAATGAATTTTTATTCTTTGACTGCGAAATAACGCAGCGACAGTGATATAACTGATTTAATATTACTCCTCATATAATGTGAAACAAATTTTTAACAATTTGAAAATGAATAATTTTAAAAGGAACGTAAATTGAATCTCTCAAATATGTAATTTCCAGTCAGCTTTACACTGCATATTTTCAACATTTATTTTTTAATAAAAATCGAATGAACTTTATTCAACATATGAATTTCTACGAAATATTAATATTAACTAAAAATTTCTGAGAATTGTGCTCCATGCTTTGTGTCATTTAACATTAATTTTGCGTGTAGATCCCAAGAACTGGGACTTTGATAATTTAAAATTAAATTTTTCATTCCAGGAACTACGAAGTATTTAAATTTTCAGGTACAGCATAATTATAAATTATCCTGACTTCTTGCACACACGAAAGAATTAATTAAATTTCGGTTGAATTATTACAATTTTGAAAAATTCCATTATTATGAATAAAGCGTATTCTGGTTTCGATTGTTGTATTAATAAATGATTTTGATTAATCAATGGTGGCTTATACTAAAATCGCAGAATTTGAATTTAAGCTTTGTTCACGTTGATTAAACCAGTACGATGGAGGTGTTCAATTATCGGTTGCTTTATCGACCGATAAATCTGTTTCAAAGCTTCCCTAATATTACCAGGGGCGTAAAAGCAAAAACGGAGTTCGGTTTCGTTCATTTAATTAAACGAAACGGAGGTAGCGTTCTTCGAAACAACGTCGTTGCATCAAAACGCGGAAGGATTGACCGCACACCGGTCGAAAGGCAAAAGTGTCGGGCAGATTCGCAATGGGAAACGCGACGAGACCGTGAAATGCGGTTGACACACGAAATTAGAGGAATTTTACGAGGAAAACAGGGCTAATATCGCGCATCTCGTTAAAATTCTGCGGAAAGCATTTGGGACAATTGTATTCCGTGGACATCATTGCGATGTACACTCGGCTACAACATCATACACGTGCACGTACGTAAACTTGACAACTTCCAAATTCTCAAATTTTCATATTTTTAAATTAATAAATCTGGAATTTTTCGAGCGAAGTTTACATGTTTCTCTGAGTTAATGAACTTTTAAATAGTATAAGAATTTTTAACTTTTTTCGGTTTATGAATTTTAACAATTTTTTATATATAAATTTTTAGATTAATAAGTTTGTGGAATTTTGAGATTTCTATTTTAGTATAATCTACATTTTACTAAATACTGAAATTCCTATTTTTCTACATTTCTAAATTCCTAAATCTGTAAATTTCTACATTTATAGAGTTCCAAATACTTATGTCCCCATACTCTAGATATTCCAATCCTTAGATTCCCAAAATCATAAATCTTCAAATTAGTCTAAATTAATCCATATATTATCTAATCTCAAAGTTCCCAAATTCTAAGATTCCTAAATATCCCCAAATCCCTACATTTCTAAATTCTTGAGTTTCCATATCTCTAAATCCCCAAATTCCTAGGTCAAGTCGCTAGAGTTCAAATCCATCAATCTTCAAACCCATATATCCCCGAACTGTCCACCCATCCTGGAATCATCAAGTCTTCAATAATCCCCAAAATTGAATTAATAAAAATCCATCACCCCTTTTGATCATCATATTATTCTTACACAGCTCTTTCTTTTTTATTCTATTCAGCTTGTATTATTTTGAACCTCGTTCAATTGAACCTTCACATTATTTGATGATGAAAATGAGAACCTTTGATTTGATAGTTCGATGCCTAACGAACAGGCCCGGCAGATATTACATCAGCCTGATTTCTAATTACATCAAGTCAGAAAATCGTCGATGTGTTGGCTCCGGCTGAGCTGATATGGAAACTCAATTCCACGGTGATGGACGGGCACGCGTCCCACAAAGTTGAAGACTTAATAAAGCCTCTCCTGTAATGCTTGTCCGCTTAGATGAGGGAACGATGGATAGCACAGGCTGGTGGCGAATGAAGGGCAAACGCTCGCAACCCCGTTGTATACACAGATTGGACGTACAGTCTATAACAAATCTGACTATCCTAGGGAAAATTTTGTCTGTGCGCAAGTGAAGATGGATGTGATATTAAAATAAACGACACGGAGTGTGCTGATCTTTAGTTTGCGTGAAAATCGTTGAAAAATTGAATTTCGGAACAAATTTGATTTGATGGTTTTGGAATTTTTGGAGCGAGAAATTTGGTGATAGGACTGTTTGAACATTGCAAATTTTGGGGACTATTGGAATTGAGAACTTTGTGTTTTGGGGATTTACGAATGTGGGAATATAAAAATTTGATGCGTCAGGAATTTCTGGAGCTAGAAATTTGGTGACATAGGGTTTGTGGATCTAGAGATTTCTGGACGCAAGAATTTGGCGAAATTGAAATATGTATTAGGCTACTTTGGATTTAGGAATCTACTGATAGAGGAATCTTGAGAGTCAGTAGACTGGCAAGTGGATCTCTGAATTTGAGAATATACATGTGTGAGAAATTGAAACTTTCAGAATTTTAGTTTAAAAATTTCAGAATTTCAGTTTGGAAATTTCAGATTCTAGTTTGGAAATTTGATGATTTACTAAAACATGAAAAATATGATTACTTGAAGGTAGAGCCATAGAGCTTCAAACATGCTGTTTCTGAATACGTAGATTAACATATGCGTACAAATTCCTGTAAAAAATGTATATACACTTCACATGTGTGCGTACATGCGTCTGCTGTGCATGTATGTATCTGCGTATTCGTGTATATGCATACGTTTCACGCTAATAGTAGACAGTGATATCAATTTGACATCCAGCAGTGCTATACAGTTCAGCAGTATGCACGCACGTAAGTACAAATATGCATATGTGCATATATGCATACACACGCAAATATCATATATACACCCAATTTAACAATTTGTACATACTAATTCATAGAAACAGCATTTTTGAGGCTGTACTTTCGTTAAGTCATTTCTGCATTCTTGAATTTTCATATTCATAGATATCTCATTGGCCATTTCTATTCCAACTGTAACGTCGAAATTATGTAGCTTTCATCATCTGATATATATGTAGTTTCATATAAATTCACTCGTAGCAGCAATAACAGGTCAAGTCTCTTGTTACTATAAGTTCCTAGCGATGTTTAACGATTTTTCGTTCGTTCACATTTGTAGTAGGTAATCAATTCATAGCAGCAAGACCCAAGTCATTACATTCTAGCGAGTGTTCTTTTATTGTTAATCACATCTGAACTCTTAACCTTAGCAGTAGTGTTTTGTTTGCGGTTTTCTCGTGTCGAGGTATTGCTTGCTTTTACTACTTGCTACGGTCACTTTGGGTAAATCAGACTCACTTCATACGTCACCTGCATTTCCATCTCCATTGACACTTTAGCTAAGTCAATAGAAAATTAGAAACTTCGCTCAGCAATGTCACAAATATATCTACTCTGAGCTTTTGTGAAACGTAAAAAATCGAAGAGACTCTCGAACTGTCGCCAAGTACATAGCGAAATAAATTCTACTCAAAGTCAAATTCATTTCTAAGCCCACTTATATTCACTTCTGGGGAATCTTAATAGTTCCACGCAACGCTTACTGCAGCTGATACTACTACATATATGTAGTATGTAAAAATCCTACATATGCGAATGTGTTTGGTATAAACGTACGCGAATTTAATAGAAATTGTACATCAATAGAAGCAAATTTCATAGAAATTGTATATGGGTGACTTATCTAACGTTCAATATAAGTTCTCCAAGTGGTACCCATAACCTTTCACGATAGAATTCATGGCATCGAGGTTGCACCCTTTGATAGGGTGTCAAACCGCAAAGTGCAATCCACGGCAGAAGTTTCAAGTAAGTTTCAGTAGCCATCTAGGCAACTACCTAATCGACTAAAGCTACAAATACGCATAATATAATAATATGAGACTTGCGGACTAGTCATTTGTCCACTTTGATACTGTTAGTGTTATGATATACTATACACTGTAGGTGTTTAGAATAAATAAGTTCAAAAAACTGGTTGCACAGTTGAAAATCCGCTGAGTCGAAGAGCATCGTGCTGTAAAACGCGTTTGAAAAAAGGCGTCCAAACGGTTAATGGAGAGTCGTCGACCGACGCGAATAAGTAGGAAAGAAGCCGAAGACTGCTATTAGAATAATCGTGGTCTTAAATTTCGACCCGACTCGAGCAAACTCCCACGCCAAAGTGTACTTTGCGAAGTGGCAAAAGTCGGTGGGCAAGTCGCGAGTTTCGTTTTTCTCTGGAAGTTTTCGCGCGTGTTCGCGTTTGGAAAACTGAAGGAGACGAATCGAAGCCAGTCAGCCGGCTGAACAGCCGAGCGAAACAGAGACAGACCGAATCGGAAAGAAAGCGACGAACTCGAGAGTCGTTGGAATACATTTCTCGGTTGTCTATTGGTCCTCGAGATGCAAAGACGTCTCGAGGAGTCGCGACGTTTTTCTAATCTCGAGAGGGAACGAGAGAGCGAGAGAAAGATACATGAAAGGAAAAAAGTTGGCAAGTTGAGGCAGCCAACAGAAAAAGGAAGAAAAAGATGATGATGATGCGGGAAAGTTTCATCAAACTTCTCTTCCGCCGCGTTACTTGAGGGCGTTGTAAACCGGGCCTGGGAAATGACATACTACCAGATATTTTATTCACGAATGTCCTATGAAAACTGTCTATACGGTGAATATTATTTGCCTCGATGATATATTTCTGCGGATTTAATCGACAAAGCGAAGTTGAAATTTTCAGTATTTAATATCAATCGTGCCGGTGTGCTCATGATTTGAAATTAAGCGTGAAACGGAGAAATAAATAAACGATTAAATATAATTGAATGTTAATTATTTCGATGAGGATCAATGGGGATTTCAAGAATCTTAACAAATTTTGCAGTTTAAAATATGATGGTTGCGAACATTAAATGACCAAATTTATCACTTTAATGTTAAATGCATATTCGATATGGCAAAATGGAGGCAGCGGATAATGTTGGACTTCTTTTTAGTGATCGTAACATGTGTGTTTTAAAAACATACATTTAGCTGCAATGTAGGCTTCTTTTGGATAAGGATTGATATGTAAATTCACAAACTTCTAAGTATAAATTTAAAAATTTTTAGTCTGCATATTTTTAAATTCACGAATTTATACATTTTCGAATGTCTGAATTTTTGGATATCTAAATTTATCTTCAAATTTTCAAGGATCTTCTCTCAAATTTAAATGACCAAATTAAGTTTCTTAAATTATTAAATTTCTCGAACTATAAAATTTCTAAATTTTCCATTTTTACTTCCAAACTCGAATAGACAACAATTATTTAAACAATACTTTAACCATACAAGCAAAAGCTTCTGAATATAATTAAAAATTAAAACAAGTGGTTTTAAATTATACCAATCTAAAAAATTCAGTATGTTTAAAATTGAAACTCAGTATTTCTCTATCCAAATGGATTTCACTTAAATACTGACACACATACGTTATGTAATTATTGATTTCGGTTTTGTTGGATAATTGACCTATTACCGAATTAGTTTATTCCTCATTCTATCAAGTTCCATGCCAGAAAAGAGCGCATGCAAATGGTTGACCTGTATTTCATTTTTAACGAATCTGGGTTCGTGAAAATGAAAAGATTCTATTGATATTTCTTAAACTTTTATAAATTTATTTTTCCTTAAATTCGAGAACGCTTAAACTTTGAAGACGGAATAGAAGGTTTACTAATTTGAAGGTTCTTAACTTTTAAAATTTCTACATTTTTAAGTTATGAAATTTGGAGATGTTGATGCAAACAAATTTGAAAGTTTGAGGGTTGATAAATTTCGATATGGAAAAATTTGACGTTCTTAATTATCTTAATTCGCTTCTGAGGGGTCTTCAACCCTTAGGACCTTTGTCAGCCACCTTTTAACACTTTTCACAATTTTGTTGGTTTTGGTTCATTTTAAAAAAGTTTGATTCACTGACGAAAAGCCATGTGTCACAGTTTGATTTATACATTTATTCAGTAAAATACATACATGTATATACGTGAGTTAGTTTATATGGGATTTTATAGTACTTTGAAAATAATAAATTTGTAAATATTTCAGTTTAAAAATTTTATAATTTCAACGTTATACATTTACAATCAATACTTCCATACATTAAAACTATAAAATAATTACCTTCAAAAGAATTGATTAAACTTATATAAATAAGGACTTAACTGTTATAGAAATACGCTATTCAATCTTTCTACTTGATATCTATTTCAAAAATCGTAACATAAAATACAGACACAGATCTTGATAAGTGCTCTCTCGAATGTCGGTGTGAATTAATCGATACCGATCACGGTCGTTCATTCATTCGTTGATTATTACGCTTTTCGCGTTACCAGAGCCATGCCACTTTCCAGAGCAAGCGTACACGTAACTCTACTCGAAACTTTGAATCGTGTAACGAGAGTTTCGCTGTTCTCAATTCCCGAAAGATTTTACGGTCGAACTTTAACGCCGGTAAACGTGTTCAAGGATCATTCGTTTTCCGGTATTCAGGAAACGCCGATTCGGTCGAAGTTGCGGGAACACTTGGCCTCAGAAAAATTCACGTACGATCGCCGATCCCTTTTTGGGGGCTCGAAAGAAAGAGGAAGGAGAAAAGACGAAAAAAAAAAAAAAAATAAAAAGAGTGATGCACGTTTGCGAGGTAACCAGTGCCTTTTTCACGAGAGCATTCGCAACGGACGGGCAAAGCCCATTTATTTCGATCCAGCTTCCCGTCGGTTGACGGCCGCTTTTGAACATTCATGAAAGAATGGTCGGCGGCCAAAAGTGCTTAAATCTCGACCTAAAATGTGCATTCGTTGCCGCGAGTTTGTGCGTTGCGAATGCAACTTTGAAGTACATCCGACTTTTCTCATATTCGACCGTTTCGTTTAGGCTAACATCTTCTCTATTTATATACCCGTATTCGGGCAAGTACGTTTATTAAAATCGATTATGATATCGACGAGTTACGTTCTTTTTATTCTTTCTTTTAACACTTATGCAGTTTTACAAATTAGCTTCTGGGTCATTCCACGTGAAATCGATTACTTTTGGATCTCACCTTGCTGTAATCAAAATATGTTGTAGTACACGTGAAATTAGGGGGGGTTTAAGTCATCATTTTGCCGATTTTGAATTAGTTAAGGAACAATTTTTCAAACTTGGCAATTTTTGCCCATTTTTGCCAAAGCCGAAAATAGGATTTACTTACGAATTTTTTTCTTAAAAACCACTCTACCGATTTAGCTAAATTCTTTTTTGTTTTATTCATGAAAAATTGGGCTATTTTATAATATTTTTTTAATTCTGTCGATTTGTTGTAAAATGTCGAAAAATTTAAACAAATTGTTTTTTTCAATGAGGGGTGTTGAGCCCTTCAGAACGATGGCGTGCAATCGATTCGATTTAGCATGGAATGACCCTTCTATTATTATTGATGGGATTAAATTGACCGCCACTGTGAAAACAAGAGTTTCACACATATTATAGTACTGATTATTAACCTCTTGAGCGTGATGCACCACTATAGTGGCTTTCACGTAGATTAGCACCATAGTGGCTCCACTGACTTACTAATAAATCTATCACTGTATGTTGACATCCCAAAAATTTCCTTTCATTTAATTGTTCCATAGACAATTAATTTAATTGATTTCGGACCATCATATCAGCCAAAGTGTTAATCTGATCTAACAGAATTTATCGTATCACGTAACAACTGCAAACAGCTGAATATCGGCGTTTCAATATTTTACAATCTCACATCTCAATGAACATCACGATGTACTATTGACATACGAATATCGTACTGTATACAGAGTGTCTAAAGTGATGCACGAATTTTTCGACCACTTTTAGTCACCTCGCAAAAAAATTTTAAACAAGAGTTTCAATCTATAAAGTTTGCAACAGAAGTGTCTAAAACTGTTTCGTCTACAAAATTGAGGTCACATAAGATTTTTTAAATAGGACAATACTACTTCGACATGAATTCGCTTGTTACATATTTTTATTAATACGATTCGAAAATTGATTAAAACCTTTGAAGTCTAATTCTAATCGATGCTGCACGTAAGTCAGGATCAGAGGGTTAAATTATGTGGTCCAATATCGCTTTCTTGGCAGTACCTCGAAATCCTCGTTTCGACTTCTTCGAACGCATCGTTTGCCGCATTCCCCGTGCGGTAGGACGAAAAAAGCGAGTAAATCTACATAGAGGAGGGTCGGAAAAAAAGAAGAAAGATCAAACCTCTCTCCGGGTTCTATCCTCTATTTGAATTCTCGGAGATGGTTGCGCGATAGACACGAATCAATTTCCAGCGAAACGCCGCACAGGAACGGGATGTTTGCAGAAGTAAAAAGTTTCGTAGAACGTTCTCTGGTGCCCTCATGGTTGTCCGAGTTCGATCCGCGGGAAAGTTCACGGACCGCTCTGGCCACATAAAAAAAAATAATATTTTTTTCCCTTCCCATGTCATTTCCTTTTTCCTTCCTATGTTATTTATAATTTAGCCAGGTTGGTCGGTCTTGAAGCTGATAACGCGCACGCGAACGGCGATTTCTCTTACGTGCTGACGAAAAAAAGGAGAGGGAAAAAGAGAGGAATATACGCCACCCTCACGTGCACATTCGTCGAACGAAACGAGAAAAGGTGGTTCGTTTTACGATCTGCTGCGTGGAAACGAGGCCTCGGAAAGAAGTGACGCCTTTGTGAACAGGGGCTACGTTGTTTTTCTTCATTCTGCTTGAAAAATCATCCGCTACTTTCAACGGAAACGCGTGTTCTGCACACGTGTGTGCACGCGTGTTTACACGCGCGAAACACACGACGATGTGTATTCAGCGGAAATAGTTCCGCGAAGTCGACCCTGTTCTTTTTCATTCCCCCATCGTTTTCGTAAACAATAAGCCAGGGTCGACAGACTCCAATAAGTAAATGGCTTCTTGACGAGCGTGGATCGCGAACGCAGATTTCTGGCTCAGCAATTTCACGACCTTTGTGAACTCGTCATATCGCCAACCGTCCCGCGAGGGTTATTCAATGCACGTCGATCGTACACCGCTTATACCGTGTTCCACCTAGCGTGGCTGTGCTTTTAAATTAGGACGTATGATTAAGGAAATTTTTCTTTAATCGGTTTCGCTGACATGCACACGTTCATGATTTTCTTTACCGGTTGCAGCTTTTCAAATCGCTGTAAACCGGGTTATTACCGAACCATTTCTTATTTCATTCACACTTTATGCTTCGTACACTTCAAATATACGTATTAATTTTATTATTTAATATATGGACTTAATTTTATTATTGTGCAAAACAAGGGGAACAAGTTCCAAATTCGCAATATGAGTAGAAGAAAATGTGTAGTGTGGAAGCTCGGTGAGGGAAATTTATTATTCAATCTTTCATTATGGTGTATGATACCGATTTAGCTGTTGAAGTTATGATAAACTGTAGCAACTTTGTCGATTTAATTTGCAAACTTAGATGCTGAATAGTTCGAAAATTAGAAAATTGGGTACTACTTTGCCTCTCAGCTAGTTAACTTAAACTTTCTAAACCTGACTTCTAAGACCTGAAATTACTAAGTTTCTAAATTAAGAAAATGTCTACACATGAAATATAGAAAATGACTTAGAAAACTGTAAATATAGAAATTCAAAAATTTTATACGTCCTTCTATTTCTAACTTGGAAATTTCCAAATGAATTAATAGCAAAAATTTAAAAATGTAAAAATTAAAAATTTTAGGAAAAGAGATTTTTTCTCAACTTCTTTGCAAAAAAAGAGATGAATTAATGTGGATCATAATGTATTAAAATGACACTTCACGCGTGAAAAGTACAATAGCTGTTAACGTTCGACTCCCCGTTATCGTCGCAATCCGCGTTTCTATTTCTATGTTTATGGCGCTTAAAAATCGATCGTGCCGACGCAGCAGACGCGTGTACATTTTTCCCCTCATTTTCCAGTTTTCATAGGTCAGCTAAGCTACCTTTGTGTATGAACTTTGATCCCGAAGTATCGACTCTTTTCTTTTTTTCCTACTTTTCCTACCCTCCTCATTGTCTGTGTCGCAATTCCATCGTGCACTAGAGCACTGTGACCTATCTCACGGAAATCGATACTCAGCCCGAGGATATCGAACTCTAATATCCTCTTCTGCGAGCTGTAGTCACATCGTCGGCTTTGCCGCCGTTGAAACGGTTCATCGTACCGTGAGTTTCGGATATGGTCGATGTAACCACTAGCTGGAACGCGGATTTTCCAGGAAATAATCGGACGACTTTTGTCTCTGCCGGCAATGGATTGAAAATATTACGGCTACGATATCCTAGATGCGTTCTATTTTCCCGAAAGAAATTTCATGTTGTCCTTGACACTTCTGCTTCGTGTTTGCTCCGAATGCTAACCATGATAACTCTGCATGTTTGTATCATGTTTGTGTCACGATACCAGCATATTGCTGTCATGTTACAATCACGAGTACGAAATATTTTTATATTCCACTTGAATCACAATTTAGAAATGTCATATTGTAGCCTCACGTGCTAATATTGATAATAAAAATAGCTTAAAAATAGATTTTACCCGTTCTAATCTAATTTGATATGCAACTTTGTGACGAAAATATTATCGGTTGAAACTTTATTAGATTTGAAGGGAGAATATACGAATTTGAACGAGTTAAATTAGATTTGTAGTGAAAACAAGAATAAATAGATTTAAGTAACAAAATTATATGTCAGGTGAATTGTGGTAAAATTTAAAATTTAAACAAGGAAAGAGTGACAGAATATCTGCTCAGATCAAATTAGAAGTGCCAACAGATTTGACTTCCATCTGACGTTTGACTGGAAATAAATAAAATTATATGTGAGATTGGATTTGTACAAAAATAAGATTTATATAATAAAATTACGTACCAAGTTTGATTCGTAATCTAATTTTAATCACTACATGTTACATGAAATTATATTAGATTTGAAATATAAATATACTGAAAGTTGCCAAAGGATTTTTTGGAGCATCTACAGTAAGACATAAAAAAACCGATATCCATCGTGACACGTTTGTTACCTCATCGAAAGGTTCCTATGAAATTTCCAATTCGGACTCGGCCGACATTCGATATAAAATGTAGTAAATTCGCCCAAGAGGTTCTCTTTATTCATTATCTATAAAATAGTATCTGGTCGTAGTTCGTCCGCCATGTTCCAGCACGATTTACGATGTCGTTGATCGTTTGATAGCGAAGAGAACTGGACGACCTCGTTTGGCGTACAGTTCAAAGCCTGGCTATATCTTTCGAAGAGAAAAGAAAAGGAAGGGGCGAGACGGCGAGTCGAAGGCATAGACGCGGAAGCGTTGAAAAGCGGGGAAGGTGAGGGGGCGAGAAAATAGACGAGCGAAGTAGGAAACGGGAAGAAAAATAAAAGGAAAGGTGAGAAACGTTTGCCACAGCGTGGCCGTTAAAGAGCAGAGGACAAATGTGTGTGTGTTTGTGTGTGCCTGTATGGACGGACGGTGAAAAAGGGGACGAAGAAAAGGAGACGGACCAGAGGGTGGTTCGCGCGAACCTCGACTAGCTGGAGAAAGAAAGAACGAACAGGGTGGCAGGGGTGGCATCTAAATGGAGATGTCTTGTATGCAGAGCTGCTCCGTCAGAACGACAGCAACTCGAAAGCCGTGTCTGCTTCCTAGAGGACTAAAAGACAAAAGTTGCTAAAAGGGAAATCTATCAGAAGTCTTCCTTGTCGTTCTCTCTGTCCTTTTGTTCGCCATCTTTTTATCCGCCTGCGCGTTCCACGATCGGAATTCGGTCCACCTTATCCTCTACGAGCGCAAAGAAGTCACCGACTTTTCGATCGTGGATGTTGTACCGTTTCTCTCGATCGTCTTTTCTCGCGTGCCGACCCTGTCGTTTTCATCCAGCTACATCGTTTTACCCAACACTCCTTCCCGATGACGCTAAACTGCGATTCAATGCGTACTCGCTGCACCGGAGACGTTCCTCCCGAGGGAAACTTTCCTACAGTCGTCGTCGAGAGTTCGAAAACCTGCGACCTGGCTACCTCGTACCCGAGAAAAACCTATAGTGACGATAAACACGGAATTTTTAGCGATATTGTTCTGAATATTCTGCAAGATCCGACGATGGAATGGAACTATTTCTGTGAATACATCGAACGATGAAATATTGTTTGAACATAGAATATAGGTTATGTTAAATAGCATCGATGTAATCTGGTACATACTAGATTTTATCTAGCGTTGTTTCCTTTTGCCACTACGTTACATTTTTCATTTTTGGTTTCAATTATTCTTGTTCCTAATATTAATACTACTTCATCATGACTACCACCGTGTTGCATTTTAATCGATTCGAGGTACTAATTAAAACCCGTCTAGTCGAATCGATCGTACGAGTTCTAATTATCAGAGTATTCTTTCACACGGCGTATCCGATTGGAGTAATCGTCGAGCGACAAAAAGAAGCTCGTTTACACGAATTTTACCGAAGCGCGTGAAGAACGAGCAATCGTTGGTTGTAAACGCACCCTTAAATCGAACGGTGCAAACAGGCAGCAAAGTCGTGGAGGATCGATCGATAGAATATACGGCCGCGGATTCTTTTGGGAATAACGACGAAAACACGGATGGACGAGTGTTTGTCTTCTTAAGAAATTGCCTTGTTCCAAGTAGCGACGTCGGTGCATTCGTTTTCGAATGAAACGCTTCTCTGATTTTTATCGATCGACGGTCTCCAGGGTGAGCCGGCGTGAAACTGGGCCAGGAAATCAAAGTATATTGACCCGTGGACGTTCGCGAATCGCGTGGCTTTCGAGCTCTCGAAACATCGCGGCTGAATTAATCGTGAGGACGGTTTAGTAACAGGAAATGCCTCTCTCTATGCTCGGTGAATTTAATATTTATTCGGTCGTCTATGACCCCTCATCCTCTCGGAGCTTTCGGTAGATAGAACTGACGTGTGCTCGCGTGGAACATTGATTTTCCTTTCAGACATCGTCGGTAAAAATAATCGACGTTGTCAGCGATGGGATTCCCCCTTAAAATATTCAACCCCGTCATTACCGTAACGTGTAAAGTTCCCTGTGCATTCGACGGTTTTACTGTCAACAAACCTTTAACTATCATTTTGCTCCTGGTCAACTGTTATCTTTGAACCGATTGTTTATCGATCGTTTAACGACGATAAATAACTACCGTGAAACATTGCACACTTTCTATCGTTTTTGAAGTATTTACCGTTTAAGAACCAGACTCCATTCGAAGAGGAAATAGTTCTCGAACTTCGGCGTTCTTTGGAGTTATTCTTATTTCCGTTCTTACTGTTTGAGGAAGTTTTAAGTTAATTGAATGGTTGATTACTTGATTTAATGGGTCTAAGAGCATTTTTAATTAGATACGTATTGGTAGAAGTTAAGAAATGGTTATTCTAGTAATTCTTTATGGAGTAAAAATTTGAGAGAATATTCAATCTGTGTATTTTGATGTTGCAAATGCATACTTAACAGTTACTGCATGGGTGGCTCCAAAAAGAATTTAGGTTTAACTTTTAAATCGCTAGTCTTGCCTCTCAAAAGTAATTTTTGTTTGCTTTTTCTGTAAATAATTAATTTACCTGAATTTGGAGCGTCGGTCACATATGTCACATATGACATAAGAACAAGGGTGCATAACTTCTTAATTTCATCTTCGAGTCTGTTAGCATATATCACTGTCTCATTAAGAGCTTTCAAAAACAGATTTATTTTGCTTTTTCTATAAATAATTAATTTACCTCAGTTTGCAAGTCGGTCATATATGTCACATAAGAATAATAGTGCATAATTTTACAATTTAGTCTTTCAACCTATTAAGATATATCGTTATCTTATTGAGAATTTTTAAAAATACCTTTCTCTTGCTTGTTCTATAAATAATTAATTTACCTCAATTTGCAAGTCGGTCACATATGTCACATACGACAAGGGTGTACATATTTTAATTTCGTCTTCTAATCTATCGTGGTATATTATTATCTGAACATAAAAACCCTAAAAAGTGTCTTTCTTCTGCTTTTTCTATGCTGAAATAATTTATCTGAATTTATAGCTTCGACCGCATATGATTACGACGATAAAATTAAACGTAACAAGCTATCTGTTTACTCTGTGTATGTAACATAATCAAATAGATATTAATTGAAATACATAATTATTATCATGTTATGTTATAACATAAAGTTGTATAATTAACACAGCAATGAATAGTAGCTACAATTTATTTGTATGATAAATTTCCAAAAACTGTCACTAGTTCAAATGCAAGAGAATAAATTAGTTTTTAAAGAATTTCGAGTATCGTCGAAAATGAACCGTAAAAACAAACATCGGTAGAAATTCGCTGCTCGCCAACATGTGTTTTGCGTTGAAATCTCCCGCAACGAAAGCATTAATAGAAGCTCATTTGGAAGGTTTGCGCGGACTCGAGAGTAAAGATGTTTTCTCGGCAACTCGGCTCTTCTTAAGTGCGTCTCTTTCCTTCTTTGAGACCTTATCCGCCTAACACCTCCCTTCTCGTCTTCGCGAAACAAGCGACGTTGTTTATCTCTGTATCTCAGTAGTCTCTGGTCTCCCTCGAGAAAGAGAGCAGGTACTTATTGTTAAACCCGGATTCCTACGTTCGTTTCTCGGCAACATGGATGTCTCATTAACTTTCATGCTTAAGAAAACCGTATACCCCGTGGATATCGTTAATAAGCGTCGTTATCATAGAGTCGTAGGGGAAACATTTCCGATATCGCGATCTATCTTCAAAAGTGACAGATCAATTTTCACGTTTCAAGATTTCTAAGAATACAGCTTATTTTCTATTAGCTTACAAACGACATTATACAATTTTACATAATTAGTTGTGACAAAAAATACATAACAAAAAATTGAAGTAGAAACAGTCATACTTTGTTCAACGAAACCAATCAACCACCAGCTGTGGGGATTATTTTACAGTTTGTTTTCATCGATCAGCAATTTGCAATAATTCAATGAATTAATAAATGAATTATTGTAATTATTATATAACTCAATGAATATTCAATGAATTAAGTAACTAATAAAGTAACGCCTAATAAAGTAAACGACATCTTAGAACCATCCCATAAATGTTTATAAATATTCGAAGATTGTAAAAGTCCAAATAGTAGTAATATGCAACTAAATATTTTTACCAAATTTTTTGACGAAAATAAGAAACGTATAAAGTCATTATATTTAAATGAAAAGGGTGAACTGTCCACCGTTAGAGTGGTTTATGCGAAAGCGTGCAGCTTGTATAGCGTAATAAGAAGCTTATGTCAAGTTCCGGGGCATCGTTTCGCTGAGAATGACAGATTTAATTAGACACGCAGCGTTACTCGAAAAATTGCGATGCTGGCGAATCACAGAGTGGAGGGTGGAATAAAGATAGCAGAGGGCTAGGAGTTGCTGACGACAAACTCCGGACGAATTGCTAGCAGCAAAGACGGGATCTACCAGCAGGTATCTTCCTGTTGGTCGGGACCAAAGCTGGCTATGGCTGGCTTTAATGAGGCGGGTGAGGAGGAGGTCGTGTGTAACAACTGGGACCCTAAGTACCCTAAGAAAAGAGGGATCTCACGGCGTATCTACAGATCCGGAGATAAACAGGTCCGCAAGCTTTCACAGACGACGAATCCAACGCTGTTGTTCCCTCGATACTAAAGCCTTTGGGAACCGGTTAGATTGTTCAAAGGGAATGATAGTTGTTGTGCCATCAACGGTATTCGAACACGTACAAAAATTCCTTCGATCTTGCCATTCGAACAGATGATACAGAAATTCCATTATTTTATACTTTGTGATCGCTTTTTGAAACGGGGCTGCAGTGTCATCGATTTTGATTGTTACAATTTGCTTTAGATTTTTCTATATCTGTTCAGTATTTTTAAAATTCGATAATGTACATTATAATAACATTACACGTTCATAATAGAAAATATACATACGTTATAATATTACACGGACATGATACATGTAACACATGTACATATGTAAGATACATATACACACACATGCATAAGACATATACACATACGTGCATACGTAAGATACATATACGTACACATATATACATAAGACACATACACATATTCATGCATAAAGCACATGCACATGTATACATAAAACACATACACATACATAAGAGACATGTACAATAATATAAAGCATGTAGTTTATAATAATAGTAAATAATCTGTTTTCCAGGATAAGATAAACGGAGAAATCGCATCAAAGTGCGATTTATCCGTCTTTCTTTTTTCTCGTATAATTCCGTGTTCGTTCGAGAAAGCGGAGAGAAACGAGCGGTGTTAACATAAAGAGAGAATGAAAATAATTTATTCGTTCGTCGATGGGGAATTGAAAGGATCCTGAGGTCATGGCCGATGGTTCGATTGACGGAAGGACGTGGATTAAGGGCTGCTTCGTGTCGAATGGAAATTGGGCGCTGTAGGTATCGATGAATCGTCCATCCGTTTCGCTATACCTATCGATTTATCGGGTCGGTTACGGTACTGGACTGTTGCCCAGGTGATTTGACGCTATTCACCGGGGCCAGTCTTTTTTCGTACTTCGATCTAGCCCCCGGTAACACTGGCTTTGTTCGGTTCGTCCGCTCGGTCTCCTATGAGAAAATAGTGGCGGCAGAATCGAAATGCGGAGTTGGATATCGGTTACAAAGCGAGAGATTTAGAAGCGTTTTAAATTCTTTGTAAATCTTGACCAGCGTTTCGCGGTGCAACGCGTTTTCCGAGTAATTTCTGTTTGTTCCTTCCTACCGCGCCATCGGCCACCGATGTTATTTAATATCCGTGCGTGAAACACGTTTCGGTATAGTGCGGTCTGTTACCGCGATACAGTTAATGCTGCGTATTAATATTTATGGTATTGTTTCGTCGCGGTATACCTACACTGCGCATCGGGCTCGATCGTGTCCGGTTAACGTTTTGTATACCACTAATTATGGAATCGAATTCTACCTTTCGCTACTGTATAGTCTATTTCAACTAAAACTACTATTAATGAACGGTGATGATTCTTTTATGAAGACCAACTTTTCATATTTCAATTTTTTATTAGTTCTTCATTTTTTGAGCTGGTTTTCTAAGACAATTCCTATAATGATCTATGTATATGTATAGAAAACTGAGGGTACGTAAAGAGCCTGAAGGTATACAAGTACAAGAAGCTTAGGAATATAGAGATTTTGGGATGTAGCGATCTAAGGGTATAGGAATCTCTGAATATAATATATATGAATATATGAAGGAATATATGAATCTAAAGATATAGCAATCAGGAGTACAATATACAGATATAGGAGTGGAAGAGATTAAAGTGTACACGAACATAGAGATACATGAATATAAAGAATTCAGATCAAGATCCTAGAAATGAACAAATCCAAGAAGACACCGATGTAAGTACACGTAGACAGAAATGTAACACAGAAAAAACTATAAAGATATAAAAGTACAGAGACCTAGAAAATCCCAGAAAAATGTCAAAACGAAAAATCGGTTTGAGTAATCCATAATCGTACGCAATTGACCACGCACCGCGTCACAATTAGCATTAGCTGGTTAACGAACAATTTCATCCCCGAACGTATACATTTTTCTAGCACAAGAAGTAGGATCGAGTGTAACATCAGAGGGTAGGAATCGTGCCAAGATTCGACGATCCTGTGCCGCATGCCGTGACGTTGTTTATTCAAATTCGCCGTAAGAACAATCCGTGGTTTCCGTATTTGTCTTCGGAACGCGAGACCTCCTCGGTGTTCGGTTGTGTGTCTGGCGGAATGCAAGATTGCGAGACTTCGCCAGTGGCAAGAGGAGAAAGTAGCACTTGGTACGAAACGAAGAAACGGAACCCTTCGAGGAATTTCAGCCGGTGTTTGCCCCTCGAGAAAGAACGAGCCGTGTATCTCGTTTCTGTTTCTCGATACCGGCCTTAATAGTCTTCTTTCCTTCCTCCTCGCTGACGATACACTGTTCGTGCTCCAGTCTTCGTGTTTTCCTATTCGCCGCATGCTCCTCGCCATTGTTTAACTGCAGATTAGGGAAATTAAAATTCTCCCTGTGCGCTTTCTTTTAATCTACCACGCCTGGCGTTACTCTGTCTGTATTTACTGGAGCATGTATCTTCGATGTTCCGAAGATACGTGCGAGTATGTGCAGAAGTATATTGATGGCGCAGGATTCTTTATAGAGAAGTAAGAATGATTCGGTTGCCATTCGTCTTATTCACTCCTTCTTTAATGCGCTGTATGGACATATATTTTGCTGTAAATTGGTACATTGGTAAATGATATTCGAATTTAATAGGTTCTTAGACAGTTGCTGTTAAATAGAGATATAGAGGTACGGATGTAGAGATGTAGAAATGTAGGATATAGAGTTATAGCAGGAATGTAGGATATTCAAATATGGAGATACAGGGATTTCGAGATATTAGGATATTGTACATGTGATTGAGTGTATAGGTATTTAAGGATGTACTCTGACTTACTAATCAAGAGGTCTAGAGGTCCTGAAATCCAGATATATAATCTATGAACTTTAGAATCTTAATCTTAGGTTTCTACGAATGTAGAGTTCAAGGATTCTGTAGCTCTATAGTTCAACTATTTCTTATATAGTCCAATAATTTAAGGGTTTCATGATTCAAGAATTCGCTAGTTTAACACAGCGCTCCTTGCACGAAAACAACACAAATGAATAAAAAAAATGTAATACATTGCCACCTACTCTCAAAGTGCACCAAGTACCTCATGCTGATTTAAAACAGTAAAGGTATTTAAACATCAGAAGATATAACATTCGTATGGTCGTTGTGTCACACAAGGTAACCCCGATCAATTACCTTAATCAGCCCTTGCCAAACACAATGTGCACGATCTCCACCTGGTGTTAATGTTGACTGCATAACTAGAGTCTTCCGTAATTTGTAACATGATCCGCGTTATACGATCATGCTAATTCGTAATGCTCGTAACGAGCGATTATCATATAGCAATAAAATCAGTCGATACCAGTCAGCTAACTACCGTAGTTTCCACCGTATCAACAGATATTTTTCCCATATTATTCTCACAGTGTAACGAAATAGTTCGGTTGCACACGCTCACAGACAGCAGCAGTTCGCGATGCTCCGAGCAACGGTACAAGCAATCGGGGCGTAAAATCGAATGGATTCAATTTCTGTCTTGATTCGCCGACTTCATTACTCCCCTTACACATAGCTAGCTGTATATGTATCCGAGCGTTTCATGCATTTACCGGTTTCAACCCCCTTTCGTGTGTCCTATCGAGGTTGGGGCTCGAAGGGTTCTTCAGACTGTATGCCCAATCGCGAGGGTTCGGTATTCGACCAACTCGTCTCGACGAGTTCGACGAAGGAGTCACGGTTAAAATTGAGACAGAGAGAAGAGGGTTGAACGATCGACACGGCGCGGGACATCCGACGGGAAAGGAAGGGCGTTATTAGGCGGAAAAGGGACGCCAGAAGTCAGGGTTAGACGTCGGAGACTTTTCGAGAGCGGTGGAATTGGATGAGAGAAGGCGAAGGAAACGTAGGGCGGATAAAAAAAGGAGGGAAGAAAGGGTCTTAATGAAGTGCGACATCCATCTTCTTTTATACGGTGCATGATTCGTTGGCGAAGCTTCGTTTACCGGCCTTTCGAAACTCGAAACCCTCCGACGCATCTTTCTGTCGCTTCTGACCGTCTAATCGAATCAATTTATCGCTTGGAAAAAAGTTTGTTTCACGGATATTTGCAATTTAACTACCGGTGTGCTTGCTTGTTTTTATATTGAAGATAGAGTGAAGAATAAGGGAGCGTTTGTAGGAATATTGGTATAATGTAGGTATAATAGGGATATTGGGATAGAAGTATATGAAGATACAGGTTATATGGATATCAAGATATAATATTGAAGCATACATATATGTAGCTGAAGTCATATAAGAATATCGTCATGTAGGAACCTTACTTGCGTACGAATATAAGTCAATACAACGCACACACATGTTTCACTTTTACAACATAATATCATAAAAATAGAATGCCTCGTAGAGTGCGTAAAGAAACATGCGAGTAAACATGTAATGTGTAAGGTGTTTAGATGTGTACCATAGAGAATTTACGCGAGTCGAAATCCACGTCGTGATACTAACGACGATAGAATCACGAGATGCAGTATCGATGATACAGAGTTAATCCCGAGATTATAGAGCTTTGATATCGTCGTTTAAGGAGCCACGAGATCCTCCGACAACTTGGAAGTTGCGGGACCTAATACCGATAACCCAGGATTCTTGGAACCCGATAGCAACTTCGGACGTATGGGAGTTGATGCTGACACTACTCGATTTCCGAGACGCGATACCGATTCTCATTTCGATACTCGAACTTGTTTCAGCCGGTATAAAAACTTGCGGATTTTATTGGACCCTTGTAATCCAGTACATTTGTTACAAGATTTGGAGATCTTTAAACTTCGACGTTTATTTAGATCTTCGATCAACACTAAATCGGTGTGTAATGTACTTTTTATCTCGATCAAAGAGATGCAGATTTGATGTAGATTACAAGATGAGTTTTAACAAACTTTTTAATTTGTAAAGAGGTCATTTTGACATCATATTAAGATAAATATTTACTCGGTTTCGATTGGATTGATCGATCGACGATTCTCGACTGATTTCCTGTCTATGTCCGTTTTTTAATTTTAACGAACAATCGTAGAAAAGCAGAGAAAAAAACAAATGGACACGTGTTCCTGGATCGATTTTTCTCTTGCTTTTTTTTCACGCAATTCTTTCGATTCCCTTAATTGTTTCGTCCTTTGTGACTCGTTGCGTTGAAACGGGGTACCACTGTTTTTTTTTCTCGACGTCAGCTCCGAGTTCTCCAATAAACGAACAGTTTGTTTCGCTCCGTTCATGAAACGATATTTTTTTCCCGTTTTTCTTGGTTTTCAGGCTTTTCCAGTTCTCTTTTCCCCTTTCCGTCTTGTTTTGTTTTTAACAGGTACATTGAAAGCACCTGGTTCACGATTCACCGATTTTTATCGTTGATTCAACATATTTCTTACGGGGTAATTATATTTTGTTCTTTAATTAAATCCAGTTTCGACCCGTGTCCGCTCCAACCGGTTTTATTCGACGTTTCGTTACGCTTTCATGGCTGTAGATTTTCCAATATTTTCCCTTTCGTTTGCTCTGATTATTATTAGCGGAATATTTGAACGTTAGTTAAATCTGCCTTTTTATCTACAGTTAGTGGATAATTGTCGGAAACTCTGCAAATTTGGGAAAATTGAAACCGACGAAGCTTTGGAAATTTGAGGGTTTAGAAACTGAAGAGTATGCAGTTTCAGAAATGTTAGAAACTTGGGAGCTTCAGAGTTTGGAAAATTGGGAGTATGGAAATTTGAGGGTTTCAGAGCTGAAAATTTGGGAGTTTGGGAGTTTCAGAGTTGGAAATTTGGAAGTTTAGGAATTTGAGAGTGTAGAAATTCGAGAGCTCAGGAATTTAGAAATTTAGTAATCTAGAAAATCAAAAATTCATCAATCCAAAAACTTGCACTCAATATTTATTATCAACACAAGATCAATACATATTAAGTCATGTCATTCAAACCAAGCACTGACACACATAATAACTTTCTTCCACTTTTCACCTTCATCATATCAAGCTTCCATCAAATTACTGATCTTCCGACGTTTCCTGTTAACTAAATTCAGAACTAGAACAAAATAAAAATGCACTCGTTGACGAGTTAAGCTCGTGCGAGGTATCCAATCTTGAACAGTAATGAATCACGTATCCCAGTACTCGCACGTCACTTTGAGATCGTGTCGATCGTCAAAGTAGTTGCGTTACTTCGATTAAGGCTGAAATCAAAGGGGTCCGTAATTTAATGGGGCGTCGTGACGTGCCGCAAAGCGGTCACGTTTAGGTGAAACGTTTGACGCCGTACACGTGTACCGGCCGAATACTTTGTCGACAAGGGTGGTGGTTGCGTCGAAACCGTTCGTCAGACGACTAAATTACTCTTCACGTGGATTGATGTCGATTGCACTGGATGTTGGGCGAGAAGTGTGCTTGACAGGTGTCCACTGGCTTTCTCATTACGCTGTCGACGATCGTCGTTCAGCACCGAGACGCCTTTTATTTGGAAAAATATCGTTGGCATGATATGATAATAACCGCCTTTAAACGTTCCTGACAACTTTCCGCTTTGTTATGAACAGGCTTTTTCGTTTATCGTCAACTTACTGCTTTACATCCATTTTCGGTCTCCCATTTCGGTCTCAAAGCATGTTAGGTCTTAGAATGCAACAGGGTTAAGCATCAGACATGTGTGACACTGCATAGAATGAATGTATGTGGAAATTTTTATTGAGTAGAATATTTAACTTCTTTGCTACAAGCTTTTCGGCAGGTACGTCAGAGCTGCTTATTACTGCGTTAAGATAAATAAAGAATGAAATGTTAGGTATATTTTGGATTCAGTAATCTTTAATTCTACAAATTGCAACTGGTACTTCATGCACATATGATTTAGTTTTATCACATTTAAACTTCACGTCAAGAGTCTAACTTGTGGTTATTGACGAAATTGGTTAATAACAGAGGAATTAATAAATTATTTAATAAAATTACGAGGAAAGTGCTTGTCATTCTGTTCTGGTCGAAACATTAGACTTTCATCCTCAATAATTTTATTCACAACGTATGTCTACATGCCTACAAATCCTCCTCACTGAAATGTGACAAATAAATATACGTGAAATATATATAGAAATATTAAAATCAGGCTATAGGTCTATAGCGAACACTTCATCACGACGTTTCCCTGTTCGTCTTCCGGTATACTTGCGTAAGGCGAGTTAAACATAACTCCTGTCAACTGTAGCCGGAACAAAACAAACAGAAGTTACTTCCTGGGTTGGTCGCCGCGGCGGAAGTACCGGATACACTCTCCCGCCCTTTCCTACCATTTCCAACGAAACCTCTTTTACTTCGTGCTACCCCATCGTCACGGCGGGATTAACTTCCTTTGCCGTGCGAAATTAAATTATCAAGTTTTCAGTCGTGGAGGGTGGTGGTCCGTCTATCCCGCAACCCCGAATAGGGCTGTGCTTTAATCCGATTACTTATTTAAATTGTACACCTTGCAAATATTACCTCTTCGCCTACGATGGCTCTCGGTCGTTGTCGAATCGTTACCCAATGTCATTTTCCTGCTGAATTCCGTTCAATTTCTTTCGGTAAACAGCGAACGCCAAAGCATCTGTACACCGAGATATTGACATTTCGTTTCTGATTCTTTCGAAAGCGGAGAACACTTTTGATGCCTCTTATAACGAAGTGGTCGCAAGAATGATATTAATCATCCAAGAGTTTCTGCACTTTTGTTGTTTCCTGTGTACGAGTCAATAAGATGGTATCGATAAATGAATTACTTCGTGTAAAAATAAATGTTACTGGTAACTTATTTCGTTTCATGAAATAAAGTCTCAAGACATTTCATTTATTGCTCCAAAGGTTTTATTAAAAAACTTTGATCAAGCTACTGCAAGTTTCAGACAATTGGTACATGTGTATTTATAAAGAAATTTCAAAATAAAAATTTGTATAAATTTTTCCTTAAGGAATTCTTAATTAAAAATTTCGTAAATCGTTATTCCAAGGGAACTCATTAATGAAGTAGTAATTATTGTCTCGAAATTGCCATTGAAGGCACCATATATTTACCCAGTAAACTAGCGCGAGTCGTCTTTCGAGTGCAAAGGGTTGAATCGGTCCAAATACACGAAACCATTGAATCAATTCAAACATGCTGCATTTGCATGGACGTCTGCGTTAAACATTGTAATTGATAGTACGAGACTGTTTGGGGTTCTCAATCGACATGCCCGTTACAAAGCTCAGCATTGATTCGTGTTTCGATAGCTACGTATGCAATCAGTCCACCGTTGGAATATTAAGCTATGATGCGATACGATCTGCCATGAAAATAGTAAATCTACGATCGGGTGACTCGATCTGGAGGTATTTACCTACCCTATCCTCCTTCGATAATGTCAGAGACCAGCAGTCAGTTTCGAAAGTTAAATAATGGTGTCCGACCGTGGAACGAATATAACTTAAGGGCACATTCATCCTCGTAAATGTTAGACCTTTCGGTACGATCCATCACATTGATGAATCGTTCACACCAAATGGATTTACAGCTACTAAGGCTGGTGCTAAGAATCCTGCGAGTGAATAGAACATTTTCGCATCGGTCACTTTATCGGAATGAGCCACTTGTTTTTGGGGAACGAGGGGTATTTGAGGTGATGATGGTTAATGTTATTTTAAGGGTATTTGCACGGTAGGTGACAGAAGATATTGAAGTCTTATTTTAGTAGCAAATGGGGACAGTAGTGTGGGATTCTTTAATTTTTTTAATGTTTTAGTTCTACTTTTTTTCTTGGGAAATTACTTTTGAAAGTCTTCGAATTTCGCAAACTTAGGAATCACAGATTTTTCACTTTTCTGAATTCCCAAATTTTACGATTCTTATATAAATCTTCAAATTCCCAATTTCCAGAATTCCAATATTCCCAAATTCCCAAATTCCCAAATTCCCAAATTCCCAAATTCCCAAATTCCCAAATTCCCAAATTCCCAAATTCCCAAATTTCAAAATTCCAAAATTCCAAAATTCCAATATTCCAGAATTCCAGAATTCAAAAATTCCAAAATTCCAATATTCCAAAATTCCAAAATTCCCAAAATTCCCAAATTCCCAAAATTCCAAAATTCCTAAATTCCCAAATTCCCAAATCCCCAAATTCCCAAATTCCCAAATTCCATCTTTCCAAACTTCCACACCCCAAAATTCTCAAATTACCAAATCTCTAAACCCCAAAATACCCACCCTAAAATATCCCCAAAATCCCCAAATCCACCTCACGTAATTCTATTTTTAATTTTCGTACAATCCCTCATCCAAAAAGACATAAGCTACTGTAAGACTCTGATAATCGAGCAGAAATCTGAATCAGAAGAGCTAAAGCTGTACAGCTCAACTTTCGAAGGAGAACTGTCAAAGTTCTAAATTGTGTGCTGGGAAGTTCAACATAGAAATTTACATACAGAAATCGGCTGGAACCTATTAGTCGATCGTACTATTTGAATTCGTCGCGAATTTTGTATAATCGTGCAATATTGTGATAACTTTATACAAAAGTAGTTCTGTAGTACTTCTGATATTAAAGACCCATGAAGAAGTCGCGAATAAATGAAGAAACTAATAGCAAGGAAAATTAGTTATTTAAACATTAAGCAAGAAATAAAATGATTTATTTGTAGTTAGTAAAGATAGTTGTAATAACAAGAGGGACTTTACATCGATATTATTATGCATCATAAAACGAAGAAGTAATTAATGATTCAACGTGTTTATTTTTTCTATTAACAGTAAGATATTAAATTGTTCACTGTGGATAATTTTTATGTCTAATTTATGATGAGACCAAATCACTCAACAAAGCGATGACGGCAGTAAAATCTTCTTTGTGTTTGTTATACTTAAAAATACAAGAATTTTATCAATAATATACCACACTTTGATTGCAAACAATGCATTGCAATATTAAAAATCGTCAGTATTAAAAAAATGAATATTGAAGTCATGTAAAAATTAGTTCACCAGAGATACATAATTTCAACCAACAGTGACCATACATATTAATTTATTAAAAATTATATACATTGTAACAAAATAAAGTAACTGAAATTACCGTTAAATGTACCAATACCCGTGTACATTGGCAACATCCTCAATTTTCTAAGGGTAAGAAAAGCACAATGGAAAAGTACCGGTAGTCCCTAAATAAAAGGGAGAACTCAAGAGAAGGTTCAAGTTTATCTAAGAAGTTTCGAGGATACCTCGAAGCTGTCCTTGAAGCTGAACTCCCTCGAAACTGGCCACGTTCTGTAGCGGATTACGAAACGGCCGATAAGTTTCCGGTCTTCTGGAACAATTGACACGTCGCGGTAATACGTGCCTCTCCAACCCATCCCCTTTTGTTCCGGATTGCCTTCAGAGCCGCGACACATCCTGAGCACGAGCAGCTCCCAAACTGTCGTACCAAGTCCTGACTTTGTCGTGCAGTATCTGCTTCGGGTCTGTACATTGCAGTGTGCAACGGGATCTAGGCATCCAGCGGCGTGTTAGTTCGCTGCCGAGAATGGAGTGAAGTTGTTCAGCAGTTTGGTCGGTGACATCGGCTGCACACCTTCCACGTCGTCGACGAGCAATTTCCAGGCGTCCAGCCGAACAGAAAAGCTATCCTACCGGAACCTTGACGTGCGCGGAACGATGACAAAAGGAGGAATCAAATGTATTTGCCTCGATCCAACGTTATTTTCCGGAATTCGGTAGACCGAATTAATTTGATTAACCCATTCGTTGAATTTAGGACTTTTTTCCGCTGGGTGCATAATTTTATTTTGTGAAATAAATTTATAGGAATATAGCTCCAGAGCTTCTAATCCAAACCATACTGCTCTCAAATTAGACTATGAGGGTGAGTTATTGAAATTAAATTAGGGAACTAGTTGTGACACCCTGTACTTCAACTTTGAAAGAGAGTGAATATGTTATTCGTAAACTTACACATCAGAAATTAATATCCCGTATTCATAAACTTAATACGACCACAAAATACTTCGATGTTGATATATTTAGATAAAGCAGTTGTCCCTTAAATCTTGTCAAAATATTTCAAGAGCAAGGATTCAAGAAAACATTTACCGAGGTTGTTACAACGACTCGAAACTTAAACAAAGTTCGAAAACGTGTTTGTAGCTGGATTCGAGCTTTGGAAGATAATACGATTCGTAAGGGATGCTTTTCCCTGACGATGAGGAGGTTCTTGAACCTCCGCTTACGTTGTCGATCAACAACTCGTCGAAGAGTGTTCTTCGCAAAACCGGTTAGAATTTCAGCAGCCGCGATACGAATAGCATCGCTCTTCGTCGCTCGTCGAAACGATAAATTTAATTCAAACTTGTTACGGAAAGTTTGAAAGCCGTCCACATTGAAGGAGGAGAAGGAGGTGATTCAAGGGCTGCTCATCTCGAGCTTCCTATGATTTTGAGCCCGTGACACGATATCACGTATACTTTCGAGCACGCTACCAACTCGCTTGTGAAACTTTTAATATTTATCGATATAGCGACGAAGACCAATATAACAAGTCGGGAGTGACGGCATTTTCTGAAGATGTAATTAGCAATCTAATCGATAAATAGAGATTTGTACGAACAAAAACGATATATTGACACAATTATGTCAGGTGTACATATATGTAATGACTGTATTTGTTTGACGCAATGGTAGTTTAAAAGTGGACTATTTATAAAATGACTCGAGAAAATAATTTCAGAATAATAATAGTTGTCAAAACACAAGTGCCTGAAGGCTGACCTCGCAATAACTTTAATTCGAGAGATAAAAAATTTCGTTCGGATGAATTTCAATTCCATATCATTTTCACAAAGGCTCGTTGCGTATTTCCAATCATCCTTTGGCAAGATGTCACAGAACGTTAAAATAGCGCGCTCGATGCATAATTTCGGAGTAAGAGGACTCGCGACAGCTTCATAAAATATCGTTCGATGCCGCGTGCTATTGTATGTATTTTTTATGCGGTGACAAGCTTTCGTGCCGGCGGAAAAACGAGTTTTTTTTTGTATCGCGTTTTCGTGCCCAAGGCTACGTGCGTCGATCTTCCTGCAATTTGCCGGAACACGAACAGCCATACGGTCGCTAAAACATTTTGCGATGGGGAATATTTCGTTAAAAACATGCCGATTTCACGGCGTTATTTCCAACTTTGTCGTGTCAGGTTCCTGTTACCTGCCTAATGAATATTCAGTGACTTTCGTACGAAAAAAAGAACGATTCGTGTCGCCTTATGCACCTGTTTCCCTCTTTTCATCAAGGTTGCAGCGGCATTTACGTCCAGTCAGATCTTGATGCTTGGTTTATTATGCGGTTAAGTGCTTTGTCCTGGAATACCGTATTTTATTTTGATCGCTATGACGATGTCACGTTTGGATGCAGAATTTTTTACTGGGGTATATTCTAATTGTTTATGAGACTTTGTAGATTCGAGAGTTTGCAGATTGAGATTTCTGTGAATTTGGCAGTTTTGATATTTGGAGATAATTTGAAGATTTTGAGATTTAGGGATCTCAACGTTTGCAAATTTGAGTATTTGGTATTTGGTGCGTTTGATAATTTGGAAAATTAGGAATTTGGTAATTTTGTGGTGTAGAGATCCCAAAATTTAGGAATTTGAGTATGTGGAAAATGAGAAATTTGGGGTATTTGAAAGAATATTCTCTCGAATATTGAGAAGTTATCTGACCATTGAAAAGCTTATATACTCGAAAAAATTATCTGAATAATGACAAATTTTCATACTTGAACATTCATTACTCCTGTTTAGATAAATGAGAAGCTATCAATAAATACGAAATACTTCAAACTCTTCTGCCCCAGTGCCTCAATTTCATATCACTTCTTGATCACTGTCAATTTACCCGTCACGCTCGATTTATAATCTCCAAATTAAGAAGCGTGCGACGATACGCGTGTCGACCTATAAATTGCGCTTAATTACCGGTATCGACCGATTAAAAGCTGGAACGATGGATGTTCGTGAAGGCGAGATTATAATGTACGACGTCTAAATACCTCGCAAATTGCTGAGCGTAACGCATCGTTCACGAAAAGGCTCGCGACAACCTCTCGGTGATCGTAGCTAGTTTGACAGTTATGCGGATGGTATGAGCATCCCATAATTACGTGCACGACGTGTTACGTTCGCGGGGGTTGGCGTTAATTAAGTAATTTCAATTAAAATTCTTCACGGTTCCACGATGCTTTATATGCTGACACGAACGAGCCCGCAACTTGGACGAACACTCGTCATCGTAAACAAGTTCCATCTCATCCGGGCTTCCGGGGGCCAATTTGTATGCAAAACTCGCACGGTAAAGTTGTGTATATGGAAAATCAACGTTGTTTCTCTCTGTGTTCTTCGTTCTTTCCTCTACTTTGACCTTCAAAAAGTGTCGTTTAACGACGCTCGAGAAGTATATCTTTTTCTCGTAAAGATTATTATCCGTAGCACGCATTGTATGTTAATTTCGTGCCACATGGAGATACCGTACGTGTTCATCACGTATTCATTGTCTGATGTACTAACGAGGTGTATTAGATTCACTAGCGCCAGGCATGACAAGGTAGAGGAACTTGTAGTATTGTGTGAATTATTGGGTTATATTTTATCGTGTACTGCGATGTTTATGTACCCATTGTTTTAGGGACTTCGGCGAATTTACGCTCATAATGGATTCAATCAGAGCTCTAACCTGAATAGCCATTCAGAGGGTGAATAGGGTTCGGACTACTTTGTAAGACAATATCAACTGTTACTGTGTTTTATTACGTATTATAGTGTTTTGGAATTTATTCGTTCGGGGAACTGTAATTTAACTGGTAACTTAGTTGGAAACTAAGATGGTACATATGTTAACTACGTCTTACAGTATCGTGTCATACTCGTGACACATTAATGTTCACATATTCGTATTTTCACTGCAATTGTATATTAGGAATATCTGTATAAAGATTGCTGAAAGCGCGATGTGCTTAACATTATATTTTACTAGCTTTCTTAATGTTATAGCAATAATTAACTAGCTGTAATGTAACTGCAGAAAATTGTAGATTAAGGGACTGACGTTTGAAATTATTAGAAAATAATTATTTGTTGAAGTTCAACGAATCATTAACTTTTAGTAGGTCATTTTTTAAATTTTCAAATGAGAGCTTGATTAAATATTTTTTAATTTGAAGACTTAATCCGAACACTTTTCAATCTGTAAGAAAACATGTCACTTTTCTTCCTTATTCTATTAAAATCATACAAACCGCTGAATTTTGAAAATGATGACGATTCTGAAAGGCTTCCATAACGAAAATATTAAAAAACATGTCATGATCACTAAAATTATTTTTATAAAAGATTATATAAGTCATTCTTTTTAGTCGTGACTCTGTCAAGATTGTACTTGAAGAAAGTTCAAATTAATTTTATTGTACAAATTCATAAAATTTACAATATTAATTAAATCGTATTTATATTCTGTTCTAAACAAAACAAAATAACTAATGTTTATCAATCTTTTCTGTTGCAGGTACGTGAAGAAAATGATTTTGTCTCAGAATTCACCTCATAACAACTTGTGAAGAACAATTCACAGAATAAATAAGTATAATAGAATAAGTTCCTACTATTTTATTTTGTTACAGTTATAATGTTATTATTTTTTCTTCAATGTTCATTTTTGGGTTCACTGAAATTTCTGTTATGCATGTACTAATTATAATTAAGATTTCATGCGTGCGTTAATTGAATCAGAGCGTCTGTTTCATTGTACGAGAATATTTGATGGCTGGAGAAAAGAAATATTTTCTTGCAATTTATTCACTTTCTGCTACCCTTTCTCGTTCGTGTACGTACCGTGGAACAACGTTCACCGCTTTGTATCGACACTTTTAATTGAATGAACCTTTACACGCTGGTTTCAAGAACAGTTGAGAGAAAATTCGTTACATAGCATCGTAAAACAACCGACATTGTTACCTGAAGCCTTTCAGACACACGCGTTCCATAAATTTAACCGTTCAAGTATTTTCTAGTCTCTGTAAGAAATAGACCTGTATGCAATCAAACTTTCTTTGCTGTAATTGAACTGGAGAGAAACAATTACCGAAGTGAACGTTCGTTTAGAAAATTCTAAGTTGCTTTGGAAGGGAATTTCAGATGTTCGAATTTCTGAATTTTTGGGTATTCAAATTTTTTTATTTCTAAGATTGCGTAGTTTCAAACTTTTTAATGGTTAAATTTAAGTCTTTTTTGAGATTCTAAGTTCTTGAACTTGCAAGATTCTAGATATTCATTTAATACTTTGAAAACTGAGATATTGGGAATATTTCAAAGTTTTAATTTACTGTGTTTTTAAATTTCTGAAATTTCTAAATTTCCAATTTTACAATTAATCAAATTTTTTGAATACCAAATTTTTAAATTTCAAACTCCCTAAATTGCTATATTTCTAAGGTTGAAAATCACTAGATTACCAAATCCCTAAATTGCCAAATATTGAAATATCCAAATCCTTAAATTATCAAATTCCTAAATTACCAATTCCTTAAATTTCCAAATCTTTAAATTTCCAAATTCTTAAATTACCAAATCCCTAAGTAACCAAATCTCTAAATTACCAAATCCCTAAATTGCCAAATCCCAAATTGATAAATTTATTAAACCTCCCAAATTCCCAAATTTCCAGTCAACCAATTGACCATCAAAATTTTTAATATTTCGAAATTCATGAAGCTCCTCGCCTTCTCCTGTCTCAGTAAAAGGAAGGTGGTCAAGCGTACGTGTTGATCTGAAGTCGAAATACGGTGATAACAGGATGAAATTACGCGTGCAAACGTAGTTAGTCACATGGACGGTGTGCAATTAATGTCGAAAAATCAATTAGCCGTACGGCTTTGTCACTCCGTTAATATTTCCAGAGGGTCGCTTTATAAATCTGGCACACTGGTCCATTGTCGTTGCCGCTTAAGTCTGGCAGCGGTGCACCGTTAACGATAATACAACGTTATAGAGTTCGCTTTGACACGATGGAAATTAAGCGAACTTTAATTGAAATTTATACCCACGATACAGCTGTACAGAAAGAGCGGGTCTAACGGTGTCGCTTTGAAAGGTCTGTCTTTTCGCGTGACGTTCGCTGATTTCATACCCGCGTACTTGTCCAAAGTAAAAAAAAGAATGAAAAGAATAGAAAAGAACGAATTTTCCTACGGCAATTAAACGTAGTCGTGACGTTTAAAACGACGCTTTTTGTCAGACGTTATCTTCCTTTGAGCCTTTAAACTTCCGGATCCGTGTCTCTCTGTTTGTGAAAACCGTGTAAAACGTTTATCCTTCACTACCTCGATGGAACAACTTTGCTGTTTGCTTCTTTTCTTTCACGTGATAAAAAATGATCGGTATCTTCGTGGAATATTTGCTCCGTTAATTAAATGTCAAACGGTTAACGTATCAGAAATTCATTTATGTTTCTGTATGGGCAAAAGTAATGTCGCGAATTTGTTGACGTGATTGCTCTTTTACCTTTTTACCTTTCTCTGCTGTATTGATATTTCATTTGAAGGCAAATGGCAAGGTGGAGTACACGATTTTTAATTATCAATTTGTTTATTAGTTGTTAATTGAGAGACTGCGCACACCTTTAAAAAACATATTAAAAAACCTGTATATAAATTACAAAATAACGTTAAAACAAAATTGAAATCAAATCATGATAAAATTGAAACAGAATGAAAATAAAATTCAAACAAAATTCAAACAAAATTGGAACAAAATGAAAATAAAATTAAAATACAATTAAAACAAAGTGAAAATAAAATTTAAATAAAATTGTAACAAAATAAAAATTAAATTAAAATTAGAAAAATTGAAAATAAAATTAAAATACAATTAAAACAAAATAAAAATAAAACGACAATAAAATTGAAATCAAATTAAAATAAAATCAGAATAAAATTAAAATTCGTTATGGATCATAATCATAAAAAAAAATGAAAAAGAAACATTAAAATTGATGTGATATTGCTATTATACATACTAGAGGTAACCTACCACAAATCGGTACACGGTACACATGTGGAACATGGCCCTATAAGATACACGAGATTGATTCGTGAATCCTGATATGTTAATCGAACAAATAAAACAGGATATGTTCCGTCCACGACGGGTCAGCGGTTTACAACCTGCTGTTTGGTGTACCGACAAAGTGGAATTCGGTATTAGAATCGAGAACTGATGTCGGAAAACGATTAACAGAGTATGAACGAGGATGTACGTGGATATTACGAGTTAGTACTGCTGCAAAACTGGTACACACTCACACACGTTTGTCACTGTTCACTGAACGCATTCCAATAAAGGTGACTGGCACTTGTATGCACAATGTACATACATACGTAGAACAAGTGCATTCCGAGCGTTTGGATAAACGTTTACTTCCAACAAAATATAAATTTCCTTCGTGTTTTAACTATGTCAAAGGTACGGAAACGTGCAAACAATATGGATTACATATGAAAATTGTTGTGCCTTCCGCAAATTAATTTCGCCGCAAGTGATTTAATATCGGAATTGCGGTTGACATTTGATACGCTGGAGGAAATGATCAATTCGAATTTTCGAGAGAACGCGAAAGTTAAGTCGTTTAAACGTGCGATCGAACAGAACATTATCCCCGAATAATCCCATTGGTTGCGATGTTAAGCTCTTTCGGCATTTTGTGGGGTCAATTAGGTCGCAAGTTTTGACTGGGTTGTAATGTAAATTACAGTCCATTTCCATACACGGTTTATTAACTCTAGGTTTACGGACATTTTTATACATATATCTCTACGATCGCGTCAAATTGACGCACACTCGTAGAGATAGGTATATCACATAGCAAATTTCAATATTTCAAAGCTTTTGAAGAAAATAGAGTTCAATTATATTTACCTCGTCAATGGATAAAAGTCAGTACAAGATAAAAATGCGAACAGTTTTTGTAATTTTCCTAAAAAAAATTCGAAACGCGTCTCGTAAACTTCGTAGTAAACTTAACCTTCTGAGGCTCGTGAAATTACGAAATAAAAATAATTCGGGTCACAAGACACCATTTGACTGTCGCAGACAAAAAAGTTCGGTGATAAAGTGTCTGAAGTTGATCTCCGTTCGAAAATGTTATTCCTTCCAGTTAAAATGTTTTATCCAGCCGGCAATAAATTCCACCGAAAGTGTGAAAGACCCGAAAGTTTTTTAACTATTTTAACAGCTATTATCCGCTGTCGAAATTTGACCGCAGCTATTTCGATCACCCGACAGAAAGTTTATGGAATCTTCTGGCCCGTTTGTGAACTTTTCTTGGAAAAGCTTCATTTGTTCCGAGCGAACGGGTAGATTTTCTTGCTCAGTTTAATGAGCTTACTAGGATAATTGGAAACTACCTGGGTGAGATGAGATCGAAGGTTCATTATACTGAATAATGTACGGTATTTAAAATATGTATGCCGAAGTTTGCATCTCTGGTCTTCGCATTAGAAGTTCATGCCGTGTAACGCGTTTCAGTATGTTATGGAAAAGTTTGGAACTCGACGAATCCAAATAACTCTGTTGACAGCTCATTCGTTATTTACTTATTCGCGGATCTATCAAAATTTCCGTAACTCTGTTTCGATGTTTGACATACTTTTTATTTTTCAACCATAATTTGATTTATGGTGGTTTACATTTATTTTAAATTGTTAATGCAATTATGAGTTATAAAATATTTGTATTCGTAAAGTGATATTTTAGATTACATTTAACTAAAGTAAATCATATTTATATAATATAATATAAAGAGTAAGCTGTCGTCAGTGATAAGAAATTTCAGTAGTATGAACCTGTATGTGGTCAGACTAGTAGCTTCTTATGCAGTAACTCATTTATTACAAATAACTATCAAATTATTTTCTTTTGGATAATTGTTTTTTATCTGTAAAATATGTTTGTTTACACCAATAAAAATGGTGAAACTTCACTTATGAATATGGTAAAAAACTTATGTAGCATAAAGTTAGTTGTGGTCAGACTCAATTGTACGTCATCTCACATACATTTATTTTGACTTAACTTAGTTTTCCAGTTACTTAGCTTTGAAAAATTATTTTCTGCGACTAAAATATGTAACTTCATTAAGAACAATGAAACTATGGCTACTTATTAGCAGAGAGATTTAAAACATTTAAGTAGAATAACCCTAATCATAGTCAGACCAGTGGTTAGGTTACTGATACAGTAATGCAAACCTTTATTTTAACTTAATGTCAACAAATTTTTTACTTGTGAAAAACTGTTCTCTGCATTCAGTTTTAACTAAATTCACAAATTTTTTATGAAAAATGATAGTACTCAGAATTCAACAAAAAATTATTTCAATATTTTGATTTTTGTTTCAATTTTAATATTTGGATACAAAAATACATTCTGATAATTATTCTACAAAATTCAGAGCTACAAAAATTGATCAGCTTGAAAATTGAAAAATTTCGAAATTAAAGAATAATAAAACAAGAAAGCCAAATATCAAAACTTGCCGAATTAAGTATCAGCTAACAAAATTGTAAAATGATAAATTTCAAAATGAAAGAATCTAATAACTTCCCGAATTAAAAAGGTCAGATAAAACTATAAATTAGTAAACTTCGAAATGAAAGAGCCAAGAATAAGAAAGTGAAAGATCAAAAGTCTTATAAGCGCGAAATCGATAAACCCGTAAATCGTGAAACTTGGATTATTAAATTATTTCTGAAGCAGCTTTAACATTCCACTCCATCGATCCCTTTCCTCGTCTCAATTCGAAAGTTCGATTATCCCTGGGTGGCGACCGATTTCCATTTAATGAACCACCGTCACGGAAGGCTACGCGCTTCTCGTCACGGAATCCGCTCGTAGAACAGATTAACGCAACGCGGTTCGCTGTAACAAAATAATACCATCCGTAGAAAGTTTGGACGTTAACCTCTTGTAAGGGCAACGTAGCCGGAACGGGTTGGATCTTGGCAATAAAACTTTTGGACACGGTGTTATCCTCGGACCAGGGCGGTAACCACGGTAAATCGTTGTTGTTAAAAACGAAAGACAAGAAGCGCTGCTTCGTTGTAATTGTCTTCGTCGACGATTAGACCCGGCGCGGTTGAGATTCGTGTAAAAGTAGAGATTACAGAGTGTCCCGGTGTTTACGATGTCCCTGTTGAGAGTGTCTGGTGGTTTCGCGCGGAACGAAAGGAAAAGAAGGAAAACCGTATAGCCGGCTAGAGTTTATCGGGCAATTTATCGTCACGACTAACCCTCGCCGCTATCATGGATTGGATTAAAACAGTGATTAGCACGAGAATCGGGCGTGTTAGGCGTGCGTGCGCTGCTACGTTATCGGAGCCAGCTGTACGATAGCGATCGGACATTTAGTACCCTCGATAGTGACGCTAATCCGAAGTTACGAAGGAAGGAAGCAGTGGTTGTCAACCGTTATCCCTCGAGGAACAGCGGTTTCGTTCGACGAACCCGGACACGCAATCAGAAGGGCATGTAAATTGTAGATTAGCGAACGGCAGCCTCTTTGCCCGATCGCTAAGTCGATACTCTGATAGCGAAATGGAAATTAAAACGCTTATGGCCGTTTCGGCCTCGTCGACTGCGATCATGGCAATCCCGTAGGAAATTATGGATATTAGATGATCGGACTAATGTTTCGAACCGGAATATGTAGCACAAAAGTTTGTGAAATCTTCATTTTTATCGGGTGTACAGAATCTTGATAATTATAGACTGTGGCGTCGATAAGCACCACGTACTTGCGATATTTATATTTAGTGTAGGTTTAAGAATTTTCGTGCGAATGAAATATAAATGAGTTGATTGCCTGAACGAGTCCGAGTGAATGATGTGTAGTGTTTGCGAGAGGATGTTTCGATGATCGAGTTGGGTAAGTTTGAGTGCTTAAGAAATACGCGCGTGTCGTTGAGTGATTAGTTTAGAGTGAAAGAGACTCTTCTTTGAAAGAGAACAGAGTTTCTGTGATAGAATACGTCAGGGTGCGTGGAGCTGAGAGTTTTTTGCAGAGTCAGTTACTGCAAGTCAAGACGACGAAGACCGTCTTGTATATAATAAAGTTCGGAAAAGTTTAACCCCTTACTTACGATTTAATTTCTAACAGTGCGTGCCATAAACAAGATCGTGTTGTTTATGTCTGGCCTAGTAGACTTACGTCACTGAGGTGTCATCGTAAGCTAAGGGGTTAAGTAGGAAAATTGAGACTTTTCCCTGTCACGAGTCTATATCTCATACGTAGATAGCAAGGTGCTACTTTAGATGGAGAGATTTAAAATTAGACTATAGACTAGTAAATCAGGTAGTTTCGGATGCAGCAGGTACTGGCTAAATACTACCGCGTGGACGACGGTGACGTTGCAATCACCGCGCGTTGTTATTATCGCGTGATGCAATTTCCACGCATAGTAGTTGCTATACGTTGTAATCACTACGCGTTGTGATTGCCATACATTGCAGTCTTCGAGGTGTAGTCTGTACTTGTTATAAGTTCTACACGCTGGAATTGTTACGCGTTAGAATTATTATGCGTTGTAATCGACACGCGATGCAATTGGAGTACGTTGTAATTATCACCCGTCATAATTGCCACGCGTTATAAGTGCTTTATATTGGAATTTTGATGCGTTGTTATCACCAAGTATAATCGCCATGTATTGCGATCACCGTGCGTTGGTATTGCTGTATGTTGCAATTGCGGTGTGTTGGAATTGTCACGTGTTGAAATTGCTATGCGTGGGAATTACTATGCGTTGTAATCGCCTCGTGTTGCAATCACCACTCGTTGGAATTGCTGCGCGTTGGAAGTACAACGCACTGGAATTGTTACGCGCTGAAATTGCTATGCCTTAAAATTACCACGCGTTGGAATTGCTACGCGCTGAAATTGCTATGCGTTAAAATTACCACGCGTTGGAATTGCTACGCGCTGGAATTACTACACGTTGAAATTGCTACGCGTTGAAATTACCGTCCATTGTAATCGCCACGTGTTGCAATCACCACGCTATGGAATTGCTACGCGTTGGAAGTACCACGCACTGGAATTGCTACGGGCTGAAATTGCTATGCGTTAAAATTAGCATGCGTTGGAATTGCTACGCGTTGGAATTGCTACGCGTTGGAATTGCTACGTGTTGAAATTGCTACGCGTTGAAATTACCATGCGTTGTAATCGCCTCGTGTTGCAATAACCACGCATTGTAATTGCTATGCGTTGTAATTGCCATACGTTATAATTACCACGCGTTAGAATTGGCATACGTTGTAATCGCCACGCGTTACATTCACCACGCATATAACCACCACCCACTATAATCTCCACACAATACAATTACCATACACTACAATCACCACACGTTATAATCTGCACGCATTCTAGTCGCAAATTATAATCGCCCCTTATTATAATTTTTGATTTGTAATCTGCATAAATTGTAATTTCCATAATACATAAAAATGATCAGATGTTGCAATTAGCAAGAGTTAGAACTCTTGTTCTTGGTAATTAGAATTACCACGCGTAATAGCGTCATAATCGCCAGTCCAGCTACTCACGCAATGTAGTAATTATTGCTCGTACCTACCCACACAGTGACCTATTATATCGCCACGCACTGCACCTCGCATTAAATCGCCAAGCGCGACTGAATAGATAGTCCGTCACTCACCCTGAAGATTTTCAGGTAAATACATCGTAATTCGAATTTAACCATGATTTATGACGATTACTACTTAATCTGATCTCTCTTCAGCGTAGGATTTGACGAAAGGAACGGTAAATTTTCCTAATGCATTTCTAATGTAACAAAGGAGGATCCATTTCACTGATTGATCAATGATGTGATGTACGTGTTCGTATCATGCGAATGTTGTAACACCGTTGGGAGTGGCCACGTAAAAGTTTGCCCTAGCTATTAATCCATACACACGCATTAATATAATCTCTGCTCATCGATCTGTCTTCCAATTTACTGTTATTAGCGGTATTGATTCGATGGTATACTTCGCATGTTAGTGGCAGCGATATTACAGAGTCAGGGATTTGAAACGGGAATTGAGACTTCTAATTTTGAGTCAGAGTTGAAAGCATGTCTAATTTTTGTAACATGGATCACGTGTAGAGAGGAAAGAAATCAATTATTTAAAGTGAGAAGCTTATTCGCATCCTACCTTCACTCATATCAATTTTAATATCCATTGATTATTTTTATAACAATTTTATTGGAACGTTTACGATTCTTTTTGTAAGGAAAATAAATTAATTGCGCTTATTTTATACCCAGTTAATTGTAGGAGCAATGGAAGATGAACTTCGAATGCAACGAATGTAACTTGAACTCCCTTTTGATAACATAGATAATGTATTTTATATCAGATATATTGATTCTTTATTAGAGTCGAGTTACGTAGTGAGGATATTTGTAATAATAGTTTATTTAATAGAGGGTGCTACAGAATTCAACCCACGAACAGTATTTTACATTTGAACCTACTTTTATTTGCTGTACAACGTAAAGATATGAGAGAACTCAATTATTATACATCAACGCATTCGATATAAAAAAGTCTGAGGTGTTCATATGTGATAGAATGCGAATACATCATAAAACGTATTAACACCACAAAATTAAATTCTTCGTCCAGAAATTTCAAGACTAGGAACCAAGGGTACATTATGTAAACGGTGACTCTAAGGTCCCAATCAAATCGCTCCATAATCCCTAGTAAATCGATAATAACCCTTTGAGGTATACATCTAGCATGCCAAGCGCTTAGGGACATCAAATTGCTTATAATATTGACCCGCCACGGTTCGATATTCCGAAGTGTTTGCATCGTGAAGGATTTACAGTTCCTAGAAGCTTGTAGCATGATTCTGAGAACCGTATTAGCACGAAACAGTCCTTCAAAAGTATCAACGCTTGGCCAGGTTCTCAATGCTTTTTACATAAACTTTGGTTCGTAACTGAACATCTAAAACATCTTATGCGATGTTAATAGTAGCGCAAAGTACATTAAACTGGTAATTAAAGCGAAAGATATCGAAACTCATCAAAGTGGCAGTGAGTCGATATCTTCCTTGAACGCGTGTTTCAGCAAAACACGCGTGCCTCGACATTGAAAGTTCGTAGCTGTGCCAGCTCGTTTCGATACTTCAATTCTTTCCTTTTCCCTCCAAAGCCGAGGGAGAAGGATCTTAAATTCCTTTGAATCGTTTCCGCTTTTCGCTTCGTTCTGGCCGGTTCGGTTAACTTCAGTTAATTAACGAGCCGCGGCGAGGCATGAACGACGGGGAAGAAACGAGAAGATTATTAACCTTTGAACGTGCGACTCCTCGAATTTCAGCTGCATCTATCTTTCCTTGGAAAATCGGGAAAGTTTAAAGATAAATTCTACTCCGTTCCTTGCGAGAATTAACGTCGGGGTGATTATGTTTCTTGAACAGTTCTGCGCGATAGATTTGCGCTGAATAAGAAACGGTTGTTCCATTATTATAGCTCTGTAAAATGTAATTATACGAGTATAGATACATTATTATATAGTTTCATAAATTATTATTATATAGTTTCATAAATTATAATTATACAGATACATCATTAGATAATTCTATAAATTGATACAGTTATATATCATAGGAATAACATTACCTATACAGGGTGTCTCACAATTCGTGTAGTTCCTGGAAAGGAGTGGTAGAGGACGCGATTCTAAGCAAGATTTCCCTTTGCAGAAATGGGGTTTGAAGCTTCGTTTTTGAGTTATTACAGAAAAACACGGACCAATCAGAGTGCGAAGATTCGGCGCCAATCGCGGCGCGCAGTCGCGAGAGCGCCGCCTTCGAGTATAATGGCTAAGTGGGTGTAATCCTCGCGCTCTGATTGGTCCGTGTTTTTGCTTAATAATTCAAAAACGAAGCTTTACACCCCATTTTCGTAAAGGAAAATCTTATTCAGAATTACGTCCTCTACCACCCCTTTCCGGGAATTACACGAATTGTGAGACACCCTGTATATTGCAAATAATATTACACAATTATAGTTTGAAAGAGATTAAGAATAGGAATTGATGAGAAAAGTAAAAAATATAATTGAAGAAAGAAATAATAAAATATAAAGAGTTCTATGCATATTATAAGTATAGTCTACTATCTCGAAAGGTTTAACTATCCTGAGAAAATCAAAGATTTACATACCAAACATCTTAAATAGCACAAAAACGACCAAAATAATCCTTCATCGCAAGTTTAGCTAAAACTACGTCTCCTTCGTGTACAAAACGCTAATTGTCCTCGTTATCGGAACAGTTCGAAATCCTTTAAGCGTCAGCGTGAAGGTAAATCCAGCGAATTTGAAAACACGTTGAAGTCCTGGGGCGACGGTGGCTCGCAAAACTTCGTGGATACGGAACGGTGCAATATTTTTCGAGCGGCGAACTGCCATAATTCGCTGGCAAGTTTATAGACAAGAGAACGGGAGAACAAGCCGGGAATGAGAGACGACAGGGGAAAAGAGAAAAACCGAACGAGAGATTCGAAGTTCGGGGGTTGCAGCCAGAGTTCGGTCTCGGAGAAAAAAACGCATCTCTGGCCGCAATATATCAAAGAGATACGCGTGTCCGACCGAATCAGGAGCGACGCCAGCCGACGTCGTCCATCCTCTACGAGCTTGCACCACCACACCAAAGTGGTATCCTACCTTCCCCTGGAGAGATAACCTAATGCTTGCCCCTATTAACGGACTACCTCGTCTTCGAACCGCTAAAACTACCCCTCTCGCTCTAACAAGGGGATGCGAATTCCTGCTAACTCGCGTAAAACATACCCCAAATTACGCGTCACCGGTGAATCGCCTCCCCGTTGATCGTATTCCTGCGTAATGTTGCTTTAATTCGTTCCCTGGCGAGATACGCTGGATTGATCTGGAATGTGGATCTGCGAGGGCTAATTTGGTTAACCAGATGTGCCAAGAGGGATCTGATATTAGGTACACGATAATTTATGGAAGGTTCTTTTGTGCAACCATCGAAAAACTGGGTGTTACGAAACAATGTGTTTATAAAAGCGTATGTTAGAATATTATGCCGAGAGGATCAGTTTCTATTCATTTCTCATTAGCTAATTCTATTGCAACGTACTGTAAATTATGTCATTTTCAATATCTGATACACTTGTAGTTTCATATAAATTCACTCGTAGCAGCAATAACAGTCAAGTCATGTCTCTTGTTAGTATAAATTCCTAGCGATGTTTAACGACTTTTCGTTCTTTCGCATTTGTAGTACGAAATCAATTCATAGCAGCAAGACCCAAGGAGTCATTACATTCTGGCGAGTATTTTTTTATTGTTAGTCACATCTGAACTCTTAACCTTAGCAGTCTCTTGCTTGCGGTTTTCTCGTGTCGAGGTATTGCTTGTTTTTACTACTTGCTACGGTCACTTTGGGTAAACCAGACGCACTTCATACGTTACCTGCATTTCCATCTCCATTGACATTTTAGCTAAGTCAATAGAAAATTAGAAACTTCCCTTAGCAATGTCACAAATATATCCACTCTGAGCTTTTGTGAAACGTAAAAAATCGAAGAGACTCTCGAATAGTCGCCAAGTACATAGCGAAATAAATTCTACTCAAAGTCAAATTCATTTCTAAGCCCACTTATATTCACTTCTGGGGAATCTTAATAGTTCCACACATTGCTTATTGCAGCTGACATTACCACACACATGTAGTGTGTAAAAATCAAATATATGCGAATATGTTTGGTATAAACGTACGCGAATTTAATCGAAATTGTACATCAATAGAAGCGAATTTCATAGAAATTGTATATGAGTGACTTATCTAACATTCAATATAAGTTCTCCAAGTGGTACCCATAACCTTTCACGGTAGAATTCATGGCACCGAGGTTGCACCCTTTGACAGGGTATCAAACCGCAAGGTGCAATCCACGGCAGAAGTTTCAAGTAAGCTTCAGTAGCCATCTAAGCAACTATCTAATCGACCAAGGCTACAAATACGCAATTAGCACCATTCACAACCAGCAAGTCATTATAACTTGTCCACTGCGCGTTTAATCTCCTTCAATTCAGCTGGATTTGATATCGAACGCGCGAGCCATGTTTAGCATCGACTACTTTGAAAGCGAATCGATTCGGTTATTAGTTTTCAAATTGATACGAATTTAATTAAAATGGACGTTACACTCGCTAGAAAATCAAGCTATCATCGATGATACTCGCCGTTTCGATACGTAACAAATTCAATTAATTCATTCGCGCGCAGTTAACATCGAAACTGGTAAAATACGTATGCTGTCGGTCGAAAATTTGAAATCACTGCCCTTTGATATTTTCAATTATGCACTTCTGTAATTTAATTAATCGTGAGAGGTAGGAACTTCATTTCATTTGAGGTTATGTACATTTTCTTCTATTATAAGAATTTCTTTAAATAGAAATATTCAGTTTATCTATTAATATTAGTTCATCTTATCATTAAAATCATATTTATGTCGTACGATGGTAATAGTAGCAATAATTTTTTCTTCATATTAAAAGACTATTTATTGTAAGAATAAAGACAAGAATTTTAACAAAATTTTAGTAATGTACAGACAAGGGTAAACCTCATTGATTTCAATATCATATATTCTTGTAATATATTATCAAAGCCGGCATTGTAGATAACTTTCCTTTAAATATATAACTTTACATTAGCTTTAATTTCAGAAATATTCGCAAAAATATTTTATAACAGGTCAACAAAAAAATATTATATATATTTCCATAAAAGATCACACACTTTAATGAGCTTGTAATAAATTATTAAGGAAGCTATTCCAAACAATTTTTTCCAATAAAAGTTTTGAATATCTCCAAAATTAAGACCTATTTATTATACCAGAAAGTATGATTATTTTCTCGTCACTAAAATTTTGACATCCGAAAATTTGCTCAAACGCTTATCCGGTGGTTAAAGCGCCGAAATGGTGTAACTATTAGTAAAAAAACTGCACTCGAAGTTGTTGGAAATGTCTCTATATTTACTCGGTATCGATATTGCTTCTGTCATTCGACGATCGAACACTCTCCAATTAGCTCGACGGTAAAGCACGCGAAACGTTGAAAAATTCAGATGAAATCCACTGGGGTTCCTTGGAAAAAGGGAAAAACCATTCAGCATTCTACCGCACGGAACCATTTTTCATATCATCGTTGGCAGGAAAAATTCCGCAGAGACCGGACCGTGGAGCAGTTAAACGATCCGGCGATGACTGCGCGAACTTTTCGTTCGCGATATTATTGGCAAATACCTCGTATGCCTGTGTCGCGTCGTTTTTCAACACAGATCCAGGAAAAAACGTTTCCCTTGCTCGCGTACCGTGGAAAATCGATATCGAAATTCATCCACGATTAGCATCCTACCGTGTAATCGGATCCTTTTCTTTCAACTGTATTCGTTTCCGTGCAGGTTTCGAGTATCCCGAAAACGTGCTCCTCCGAGCTAACTGGATACGTTGCTAGCTTATCCTACAGATGAATATCGTACAGAATTTATATACAGAAAGAATACAGAACATTTTTGCGATCGTCGGCTGATTGTACTTCTGCACGAAAGATTCCTGCGCTTTGATTCTACGGTTAATTATACTTTGGACCAAATTCAGCTTCGTAGACTCCTCGGGGATATTAGAGTTCATGGCTTCAGTCGAATTCCCTTCTAGTCTACAAGTTTATTAATACTTCGATGTTTTGAAATTTTCTGATTTTCAGACTTTTGAGTCTTAAAGAAATCTCACTTTACATGGTTGCAAGTTTTTAAATTATGAGTAAAAGGGGTTAAAAATGTTGAAAAATATTGAAATATAAAACAAAAGTTAAGAGGTTGAGCAACTTTCAAATTTACAAATTTTTTGTTTGACGATTGGCTATATGTTAAGTTGATAATCGGTCAAAAATTTCAGGCGATTTTTAGAAGAAATTTTGGCAAATATGAACATCACAATTTTTTACTGGGTATGACCCATGAGATCTGTTTGCTGTTTTATTCATAACATTTTCATAACATTTATTTGTATTTTTAATCGACTTCGAAAAAGAAAGAGGTTACTCAATTCGATCAGTATATTTTTTTTTTATTCATAACATTTTTTTTTTACTTTTATTCACGACACTTGTTTGCATTTTTATTTGTAACGTTTGCTTGTCTCTATGATATTTGTTTGATCACTTCGTACTTTTCTTGGTGATATTCGATTGATTTCTTATTTAAAACACCTGTCTAAATTTTTCTTCGTAATATTTGTTTCTTAGATCATTAATTATCTGAATCATGCTTTACAAAAAATTTTACACAATACAAATAATTTGTTTAGGATTGTGACTTTAAAAGTAATCGCAGACATATCGCAAATAATAGCTCATTCTAATAAAAAGTAGCAATAATTTTGCTATAATTAGTGACCATCTTTAATAGAAACTTGTGTAATCCCGTCATTATGCTTCGCCGATCATGAAACAAATTAAACGTTATCTTCAAACCGCAAGCCAGAAGTTTCATAATTTTACGAGAAGATAAAGATTAGACTTTACGAGGATCTAAAGATTGAATACATACTTATAAGTTTACGACGAACTGAAGATTGATATCATTACGGTGGTCGACCATGTGATACTATATTCGGGCACCACAATTTTCCTTTGGGTGACCCGCGTTGAAGTTAACTACTTTTAACTTAAAACATGTTCGTATTTATTAATTTTTTAATTTACGAATTTTTCACTTATTCCGATTGTCAAATAATTTCTTCAGATTTAAAGTGTTTTCAATTTCTAAAATTCAATGCTATATACTGAAATTGCCACTTGTTAGGATTGCTATGCATGAGAATTACCATGCGTTGTAGTCGCCACGTGTTGCAATCATTACGCATTGGAATTGCAACGCGCTGAAATTGCTATGCGTTAAAATTACCACGCGCTGGAATTACCACGCGTTAAAATTACCACGCGCTGGAATTGCAAGGCGGTGGAATTACTACGCGTTAAAGTTATCACGCGTTGGAATTGCTATGCATGAGAATTACCATGCTTTGTAATCGCCACGTGTTGCAATCATTACGCGTTGGAATTGCAACGCGCTGAAATTGCTATGCGTTAAAATTACCACGCGCTGGAATTACCACGCGTTAAAATTACCACGCGCTGGAATTGCAAGGCGGTGGAATTACTACGCGTTAAAGTTATCACGCGTTGGAATTGCTATGCATGAGAATTACCATGCTTTGTAATCGCCACGTGTTGCAATCATTACGCGTTGGAATTGCAACGCGCTGAAATTGCTATGCGTTAAAATTACCACGCGCTGGAATTACCACGCGTTAAAATTACCACGCGCTGGAATTGCAAGGCGGTGGAATTACTACGCGTTAAAATTACCACGCGTTGGAATTGCTATGCATGAGAATTACCATGCGTTGTAGTCGCCACGTGTTGCAATCATTACGCGTTGGAATTGCAACGCGCTGAAATTACTATACGTTAAAATTACCACGCGTAAGAATTGCTACGCGATGGAATTACTACGCGTTGGAATTGCAACGCGCTGAAATTGCTATGCGTTAGAATTACCACGCGTAGGAATTACTACGCATTGGAATTGCCACGCGTATATTACGCTACTTGTAAACATTGCAGGTTTTCGGATCATCAAGTTTCTCCATTTCTAGATCTCCATGTTCCCATATTCTCACATCGATAGTTTCTCAAATCTCATAGTTTCAGAGTCTAATCTAATGTTCCCTTTCTCTTCTTTCATATTTTTCTTAGGAAAGTGAACCGTGTTATCAACAGCAGAGTGACAAATAACATTTTATAGATGCATAAATGGAATTGTTTCAAAAATTAGTTTAATATCGAATCGCCAATATAGGTATCCAGGAGACAGTTCCTCTTTCCAATCAGCTCGTGTCCCGGTATTTCTTGATCCTCCAATTTCAGCAATGTCGATACGTTTCCGTTGCGTGTACGCTTCATCGAACGAATAGCTTTCAAGGCAACAATACACGCACGTGAAAGGATTCGTACTACTTTTGCAAGAAGATGTGAACTCGATGCTCGTTCTTGAATTCTTCGATAAATACGCGGGAAGAAATTCGAGTCGCCCGAATGAAGCTCCTTAGTCGTTATTATTATAGTCGAGGCCGAAATAACGTAACATTGCTCTAGAATAAATGGAGAAGCTATAAGAAACTGCTCTACTTTTTTGCAATCTTATTTATTACGTGCAACATGTGGGAAAATTAAATTGGTGTTCCATGCTAACCGTGATCTACATTTTCAGGTTAACCCATTCTAGCATTTTTTTTGGAAAAGGAGGCAATGCTTGTACAGATATTCGAACTTTATTGAGCAAACAAAACCTTTTGTTTTAATTCAAATAACTTTTCATATTACAAACTCCACTGTACTCATATGAGTACAGTGGGAACACGTTAATTATTCATGAAGCAGAGATTACAGAGGTACATAACTATTTATTTTAATCGTAGAATGTCTGATAATGCTTAATTTATTTCCCGTTCCAACGTGTTCTTATTCACTTAACATTTCGCGTATTTTAAAACGCTGTTATACTTAATCAAATTAAATCCTGATATAGTTTCCAGTAAATATAAACTGCACCATCGAATATAAAACAATTGAATCGTTTAAAAACAGTTATTTTGTGCAGGAGTATCATTAGTGGTATACAATTTCATAATTCCGTTCAATTCGTGTATAAATTATTTACCAGAGTTCGGTCGGTATGCAATTACACAATTTCACGAAACAAAAAATATACAATTACAGAATTTTATGGGATAAAAACTGTTTTATTAACACTTTATTACTGTTACAAAACACTCGATTCCAATTAGAAACGTGTTTATTTTTAATCGAGTACTGTTAAATACTGATTTTGAGTAAACAACCACAAATATTGAAACAAATTAAATTATTTTGTTTATTAATAATTATACTGTTTGCATCGATGAAATTTCAAGGAGCCGCATTCGTTTCTCTGCAGCCATCTTGTTTGTGTATATCCACATTTGTCTCAATTTGAGAATTCGACTTTATTAAATATGCAGTATTTATTGCTGTCTAAAAATACCTGATCACCTGTGGTGAAGTCTACTCACGAGTGCTGTACTCGTAAAAACTTTATTTTCGCAATCATCGAGCTTCATAGTCGAATTTACGAAATCGACTCGTCGCTCTTGCAGATCGCATATACGAGCATGGTCCCGTTGTCGTGTGACTAAGGGTGAGCGAGAGAGACGAAACATACATCGAATAAAGTATTTTTTCCTTCGTTCCTTTAAATAGTTTTCTTAAAAATAAAATTAAGAATTAACCAGTACGGTAATTTTACGTTAATATCGTTTACAATTACAGTTACATTTAAAATTTCTAGGTGAGTATGTAAGGAGTCTACTGCTCTTTTTCCGAGGTGTGTTTTCTTAATTAAAAGTCAGTCGATCACTCTTTGAAGACGTAAAAATCGATATCACAAGATCATCGTTATTTATCATGGTTGTTGACGATGACAGTCTCTCCGCGCAGGTGGCAATCTAGTTTCAACGCTCTTTAAACGACCTGCAAGCTCGTTATTCTTTTTTTCTCCTGGCTTGTGTCTCGTGTTTTTAAATTGCTCATCAGACGCGGAAATTGCGGATTGTTGGGGAAATTGGAAGTAGACGCGGTGAAACGAAGACCAAACTATTAGTTTTTCATCTAGCCTCCATAAACATTTTCACGACTCGACAACAATAACTTGGTACGAAAAAGACATTTTGAATTTATTTCCTGTTCTTTGTTGTCGCTAGAATGTGCACGATTTATTGTCCCCGATTTTTAACATGCGATGCTAAAATCGATAATCATATTACTTTTCATTTATCATTTTAATACCACTTTTAATTTAAAATCATATTCTTGCTTGATTAAATATTACGGTATTATATGTGTGATAAAATGTTCGTTAATAATAACGGGGAATATCTAGTAATAATAACAGTATATATTAATAATTATAACATAATAATATTTTTAAAATAACATAATAACATTAATTAAATGTGTAATAAAGTAATGTAAAAATTTCAAATGATATTCTATATAATATTCAATTAAATTACACGAAGAAGCGTTACAGGTAACACCTTGAATAAAATGACATCCTTCGATTTCCATTGTTAAATTAAAACAATAAATTTTGTATTAAATATCTCAATCCATTATGTTATATAATGTTACAAAAGCAGATATTCAACCGAAAATTTGATGTGCAAAATGTAGCAAAATACTTTTTAATTAATCGAAATGAAATATCTCGAAACAAAAGATAAGCTATCGTGCTCTCATAACGATCATCCTGTATTGATCGTGAGAGACAGCACAATATTGATCGTCCGACTTCTCCATTAGTGCCGCAGCTCATTAGTAATTCAATAGCAGCATTTATTTAATAGATCGGTCTAATCAGTGGTTTGTTATTTGCTCGACATTTCAATATTCGTTAATTCGGTGGATCACCAATTTGCTAAAACGTTGTGATCAGAAATAGAATGTGCCACCCAATCGCTTCGATAATCGGCATTAAATTGAACCTTAAATTCAAGTTAAATCTGGAACTATCACAATGGTAATTCTAATTATGGCAGAGATAGCGACGTGAAAAGCAATTAACACCCTTCCATCCAAAGTATAGTCATACATCTTCTGGCCCGTAAAAGTTGAACCTTTGAAAAGCTGTTGAAACAGTATGCACCAAGTTTTTTCATAAGCTGAAGCCGAGAAGTTTTCACGTGGTGTTACGTTCTTCCCTCTAAATTTTATCCTGAGATAAAACTGGATAAATGTTCCTATTGTTACTATATGCTACAATGAAAGCGCTATTTAATCCTCTTTCTGAAACACTTTAACCCCAGCATTGTACTGAAACGTACACGTAAGTGTTCGTATCTCTGTAAAGTCCTCCAACATTTTCAATTCAATTTTCTATTTCGCGCTTAAGCCGCGGATAATGAAACCGCGATAAGCATGATACGTGAAACGTATACGTTGATTTATAATTAGGTACCACGATTCTTGAGTTAAAAATTTTCGAGTCGGAAATGTATTTAGTGGTGCTTTTAAACTTGCGAGTTTTTGTGTTTAGAAATTTTTAATTTGGAGATTTGGAGCTTCTATATTTTGGAATTTTTATATTCCCAAATTTCCAAATTTTTACGTTTCTATATTTCCTATATTCCCAAATTTCTGCGTCCCCATATTTCTATGCTCCCAAATTTTGATGTCTTCATAATTCTTTATTCTCAAATTTCTACGTCCTCATATTTTATTTAGAAGTTAACCAGTTCCTAAGTTTTCGAATTTGCAATTGAAATTTTCGAATTTAGAAGACTACTAGTTTTTAAACTTAAGAGTTCAGAAATGTCCAAATCTAGAAATTGGAAGACTAAGAAATTCCCAAATATTCAAATTCAAACTCAATTTTAAAAACTTGCAACTCTTCAAATATCTCAATTTATTAACAAATCACGCTAAGAAATTTGGAAATTTAAAATCGCAATAATTCTCAAACTTTTAAAGATTTGAAAACTATCAAAGATGATTCAAAGTTAAATTAAAATTTAAATAACAGTTGCACTTTTCTGTCGATGAATAATAAAATTCAAGGATATAAAAAGAAAAAGTATTTGAAAGAATAAATTCACTTTCCAAGGTAATGTAATTTCGATGAATCAAGGCAATGGAAATATTTGTTCGTTGTTTGTAACGGAAAAAAGAGGAACACCAATAAAAGCAAACTAAAGGAAAGAAAGCAAGAGAGATGAAAGTGTAGAGAAGTTAAAGAGAGAGAAGCTGAAAGCATAGAAGTCCTGAACAACAGGATACACGATATTACGTTCAATTACGCGAGAAACACAACGCAACCATAAACGTCTGGTGGGTAACGAGGCGACATAAGGAGAACACGAGAGAGTACGGAATATAACACGAGTATTTTGTGCGACAATGTACACTCGGATGCAACGTACCCTTTCTAAATGCAATCACATATGTAAACTTCTGACCAAGTTTATTTACTTTTAAATTTTATTAATGTTTGCACATTTTTTTTTTTTGATACTTGGGAAAATTCGAGTGATCAAATTTTTAGATTTTTCAAATTTGAAGACTTTTAGTTCTTTACTTTTGGCAAGTTTTTAGATTATTTGTATTTTAGAATTTTTGTTTGTGAATTTCGAAGCTTTATATTTTTGTATTGGTAAATAGCAATTTTCCTAATTTTTTAATTGTAAACGTTATAGTTTCAGCTAGTAAATAGTTGTGTCCATAAATTTCTAGATTTGCAAATGCCTTTCCACGAACCAAAGTTCTTCGTCAAATTACTATATCCCCAAATTATATCTCCACATTCCTACGTAGCCAAATACCTAAGTCTTCAAAATCCGGGGTCTCCAAATTTTTATGTTCCAAATCCCTACATTTTTAAATTCATAGATTACGTCATTTCTAAATCCCTAAATGTTAAAATGTCCATCAACCTAAATTGTTGCTACATTGTTTTACCTTCCAGCTTTGTTGACATTGTTTTAGCTTTAGGTTCAGCATTTTCCGTTCAGATATATTTCTTTTGCCCAGTACTAATATCTCATTATTGAACAATAAAGACACCATCCATGTAACTGTACCGCATGTAGCGAATTCCTACATTTCCACATTACTAAACCCTGGTGTCTCTCCGATCCCAAAACGCGGGAAATCCTCGAAATCAGTTCCTAAATCAGCGCAAAAATCCCTCGTCTTATAAGCCAATTTGGCAAACGATAGCAAAACACAAGCGAGCGAAAACAAGAGCGAACCAAACACGGGGCGAAAGATTCGAGGTGAATCTATAGGAATTTAAACGCAGCAAGAGGATTAAGGGATATAGGGGTGCATCGAAATACAAATCGAACGTGGCTGGATCGCCTGTTGCATGCGGACAGATCGTTCGCAGGTGGCTTGCAAAAAAAAAACGGAAAACAGAGAAAGAAAAATGAAAATCGTCTGGCAAGCGGGTGTAATCTCGACAACTTTGCCCTGAAATACCTTGCAATCGGCGATCTCGAGCGGGCAAATATGTTCGTCGCACCGATCGAAAATGCTTGAAGCCGAATGGAAATCCGTGCGTTTTTCGAATTAGCCGGCCGTAATGGACGAGGGAACGGTGGAAAATCCGACGATTCAATTTTCGTTTCGGGCACACCTCGTCGTTTCAATTTTCATACTCGTAAATGTTCGCGCTCGTTCGTGGCTATTTACGATCGATCCAATGTCGATAACGTATCGAACCGTTGCACAAACGCAACCTTTAACCCCTTCGGGCCACACGCTATCGTGTACGAGCATGGTCAAGTGCTTCTTCTTTTATTTTCGATAGAAAAATATGCTTGTCGAGGTTATTGGAAATATTATCTCGGATAAATATTTCTTTTCATGTTTTCGAATATCAAAGGCTATTTTTAAGTACATAATATTTACATCTTTGCTTATTTATGTGTTTGTCATGTTTTTGGGTATTTTGAGGATTTGAACATTTGGAGATTTGGAGGTATAGAAGAATTTGGGAATTTAAGGATTTACAATGATTTTAAGAATTTGAAGAATTTGAAGAATTTGAAGATTCAAAGAGTTTGGAGTTTTGGACATTGAAGAATTGGAAGATTTTTTAAATTTGAGGGATCTAGAGAATTTAAAGAATTGAAACCTCTCAAAAATTGAGCTGCACAGGAAAAAAATTGAACTTCCAAGAATTCAGGAGAAAAATGGTGATATAAATGAAGAACGCTACATAGTTCCCCAATTTCCTTGAATAAAATTTGAGATAAATTCCATAAGGAACAAGCCTCCCTAACCTTGAAAATAACTCGACTAGGGTTGAATGTACCGTCAGATTGCACACCATGTTGGAAAGTTTTGAATGCTAATGGACAGCTTAAAATATCGTTGCAGGGATCCTCGATTATGGTGGTAGGAGGTGAGAAATCTGGACGAGAGCTGGGTAATGGGGGCTGCGTCAGCGGCCTTGAAAAACTCTGCAATACCTTAACTTCTTAACTTTCAGCAGCGTTTTGTCGGTCCAGTTTGTATTGCGGTGAAAGTTCGTTTGCTCTGACTTCTAAACGAAATCGCGAACAAACGACCGGTGAAACAGCATATCCATAAAACTGAATGAACCGAACGAAAATGTGAACAGCCATCTGTAGCTGAATTTTTATTTCTGATCAAGCGATTTGTCGATATTTATTCTTATTTTATTCTTATTCTTTTATTTTTAGTTGACACTTATTGTATAGTTAATTGATTATTTTGTCAGTCTTGGGTGAATGATATTGTACTCAACATTCATGAGTACTTAATTAAATTCTTGCTTTAGAAATTTTATTCTTCGAAAATCTGAAATTTCTGTATGTTTAAATTTTTGAGTTGGACATTTTATATGTGGAATATTTGTATGGAGTCTCCAAACTTTTAATTTCATGAATTTTCGAATTTACTATTTTTAGAAGACAAGATACTTTCAAGTTCTTACATTTCGAAGTTTCTAAGTATTTTAATACCCATATTCTTAAGTTTTCGAAATTTTAGTATTATCTTCCTCAAATTCCCAAATTGTCAAATTCTCAAAAGTTCACTACCAGTTTCTCAGATTTCCCATACTTTCAAATGGTCCAATCTTTATAGACTTAATTTTACAAGCACTTCGAATTCCTCAAGTTCACAAAATCCCTCAAAACTCCCAAAATTGTCCACATTCCCTAAATTCCTTAAGTCCACCAAATTCGTAGGTCTTGAAATCCCCAAACCGACACGTAAATTCTGAAATACGTCAGTTAGCAAATCCAGTTCCTAAATTACCAAAGTCTGCTGCCGGAAGTACTCGAAATTTTCCGGTCCGTTGAAGACGGATATAAGCTTAGCTACTCTCTCTCCGGACTTTTTCATCCCCTCGTTTGTTTGCCACGAAACGATCGTCAAAGAACGACCCCTTGAATTTCCCACGTCTGGTCATTCACTCGGTACGTGAAAAACGCCTGGCAGAGCGAGAAACGGCGCCGGGCAAAGCGTGAGAGAAAGAGCGCAAACGGATAGCAAAACGCGAAGAGAGAGAAACGCAAGTCGAGGGTTCCATTTCAGGATGCACAAACTTGTCCGTACCGTTCCAAGAAATAATCTTCGCCGACCCTTTTACGCGCGTCTGGTGTCATCTTTCGCCCTTTCGACCTCCCGATGCGAAAGCCTTTTTCAACCCTCACTTTTTTTTTGCACGGCGCTCCACAGGGACCGTTGCTTCTTTGCTACCCTTTTCCATGGCTTCTCAGTGCCTTCTTTTCGCCTGTTATTCCTTCGCGACTCTTTGTTTCACCGGGAAACCAGCGTACTTGGCCCGGAGGGGCGCGCAGAGGCGCGGAGATGGAGGATGGGGATGAAACGCCGGAAGGTGTCCTCCAACGGTGCGGAATAATCGAGCGACGCGATGACGATTTCAAGCGAGACGCACAAAGACGCCTCGAAAGTAATCGTTTCCGTAACAACGTCCATAACTATCTCGCGAGCTTTATTTCGCCGTCTCGAGATTACTTCTGAGACATCGCCGAGATCCTCGACGTACTGTGACCAACGAAATTGAACCAATGACATTTTTTTCACTTCTTATTTTTATCCTACCACTTACGAACGTTTCTCGTGCGATTCTTAGAACTTCTTTTATGAAACGTTCTTATTACAATTTCTATTATACACGTATTAACATTTTGACTGTGCTATCACGTTTATTCAAATTTGTAGGATATGTTTATTAAAATTTCGATTGTGGAATACGTTTATTAAAGTTTTGATTGTATGGTTAATAAAATTTCAATTATAGGATATGTTTATTAAAATTTCGATTGTGGAATACGTTTATTAAAGTTTTGATTGTATGGTTAATAAAATTCCAATCGTAGAATATATTTATTAAAATTTCAATCATAGAATATATTTATTAAAGCTCCAATTGCAGAATATATTTATTAAAATATTGGTTGTGGAGTATGTTTATTAAAATGTCGGTTATAGGATGTTTATTAAAATTTCAGTTATGAAACTGCAGCTTTATAAAGGGGGCACTTTTACAATATTCGAGATATCAAAAATTTGTCTATTAATAAACAGAACGAAAAGGACTTGATTTGTTCTAAATAGCAAAATGATCTTCTTACAGTTTATACGCGTCATTTAGCCACAGTGTACAATGTAAACGCGTTTGAAGTAACTAGGGGTGATACGCTGTTACACCGTAAACAGGGTAATAGCGTTCATACGGTATCTTTATTGTCAATTAGGCGGTCGAGTTGCGTTTTATCAACGCGTTTAACCGGTGAGAATCTGAGGAATTAACGATGAGATGACTGTTGGCACGACTAACCGTAATTTTCAACGAGTTTCCATGAAAACGCGAGCGACTGTTTAGTTACGCGGAAACTATTCGAGCCTAGGGTATCTCGGAGGGTTAGGTTTATGTGTGTCCAAGTATAGCAACCATGTATTGCTCTGTCGGTATTATCAGTGGTAAATGCTTAATATTACATTTGTACCAGCCAATGTACTCTATTGTACTGGTACGTGAGATCGGGGACGTGTTTGCTGACTACGTGCAGGTATTGTTATTCGAGAACTCATTATTGAAGTGACTTTTTGGTGCAATGTAGTCACAATAATGCGATAATTACGCAACATGATATTTCTTGAAACATTTGTAGCAACATCAATCTTTATAATCATAAAGTTTCGAAAACAAGATGAAAATTATTTAATAATTATTTCTACTTTCTGCCCAGTTTCTAACTGAAATTGCATAATTTTTAATTTTCTGCTAATATTATATTTCATCTATTAATGCGTGGGTAAAAAATTAAAATACTGAAAGCTAAAGGACGATGACGTTCAGTTTGTAAATATTTCGAAATGCCAAAATAAGTAAAATGTCGAATTATATATTTCGCATAAAATGAATCAGCGAGTTGCCTCAGCGATTAATATTATACGTTTAAAAAATTAGCGTGGTCGAAATTCGTGAACGTCGATGGTGCTTTATGACGTTTCGCGCAGCAATCTGTGCTCGTCGTTGACGTGATTTTACGGTTTCAGCGCGTAAAAAAGGAAATTTTTATACCGGCGACGAACGACTTTCGGCCAGCCGTGTTCGTTTCAATAAAATTTTTTCGTTCGTTGACCGTATGCGCGTACAGAGAGCGACAGAAATGTGGACGGACAGGGATGCGCGGATAATGCGGGGGAGTGAGGGACACGCGCGAATTGAAACGAAGAATGAAAAAATTCCGTGAATTTTCTGGCCCCGGTGTGCTGACGCGTGTATAGCTAAAAATTGTTACTTGTAGCACGCGAAAGTTGCTGCAGTGGCTGTGTTCTGCCGGATATTTATCATCCCTTCTTTTAATTACGTTGTAACGAATGTAAAAATTATAAAATACAAGGAACGTACCGTAGCGTTCCAGTCGACGGACCTGGTCAGATTTTAATGAAGCCAGCATCGATTATTTCGTAACGGTGTCCTGAATGCGATTTTTAGTCATCTTTTTTCACCGTCTAATTAATATCGGCTTCTTGCTAATAATTCTGTCATTCTACGAATACTTTATTACTTAGACAGATACTTGACTCGAGGCACTTTTCGTGAAACATAAAATTAAAACGTTATTACACAAAATGCCTTGGAAACTTTTATTAAAAGTGGTGCTAACTTTTATCAGAAGATACATTAATAATTTTTATTACCAGGCGCGTTATGTGTAGGTTGTGCATGTATGTATATGTGTTTTTACGTATGTGTGTACCTATGTATACATGGATGTTGTATAGGTATATGTATATGAACGTATTGATATATGTATGCGTGTATGTACGGTTCCACATATGGATGTACGTATGTGTGAACGTATGAATATACATATACGTATACATATGGTTATACATATGTACATGTGTGTGTACATATGCATCTATTTAGTATTTATACATGTATGTACATATGAACGTTTTATAGATATATGTACGTATGAATGAATGTATGGATAAACATATGTGTGTAGGTATGAATACGTACACGTATGAATACACATACATACCTATACGTATTCAAGGAAATGTCGAATTAATGACAATAATTAGAAATTAAATTTTAAAGTCGCATTTCGCAACAAATATCGACAGCGATGCAAATCGTTAATTAATAAATCGACGCATGCGACTAACATTTTAACGCCATGATAGAATATATCGATGGAGGAAGGTGGTGGTTGAATTTCATGGAATTTTTCGTCGATCCCGCAGGAAATATACATGGTCTAAAAGCGAGTTGGTTCGCGGTCAGATGAAGGGGATCGAGGATCAAAGTCTTATCGGAGATAGCAGAGGCTGGTAGAGCTACTAATGCTCAACTTCGATTAATATATCGGGAATTAGAGTTTTGCCCAAAGTTTCCTGCCGCCCCTGGTAATATTCCTGGCTCCTATATTCGAGATAAGGAGCTTATTTTTTCAGCCACATAATACGTTCGATGACCGGTTAATCGATACAGGATAGAAATAAAACTTGCCAACGTATCTGGTCTCTGATATACCCTTAGTTTATTAAAACTTCGATCGAAACTTACGTAATTTAATTTATTAAAACTTGCTCCGAAGCATAATAAAGTATAAATGTATTTTTACTTGAAGTATAATTACTTTTAGTTAATAAATAAATAAAAGCAATCTCATTATGTGTGAAAAATACATATTAATTAAAATCGTACGTTATTTTAGAGGAAACTCAATATTATTTTTAGATAAATTAAGACAAATCTCCGAAGCTACAATACAAAATTTTATATTTAATTTGTGCTGAAGACCGTTCCAAAAACGTGATCCAATTAACTCGACCGAAAAAGATGGAAAAAACTACGTACACTTTAAAATAGATATTAAAGGTAAACAGACGTAATTAAATAACGGAGTTTCCATCAGGAAGAAAATTACCGAAGCTCGTGACTGACAGAGCATCGTGTACGTGATCGAGGGCATCGTTCGACCGCAAAGTTCAACCAAAGAGACGAAGCTTATCAGAACTGCACGCCCATCCGATATCATGCTCTTCGATAGCCAGACCTCTCTGCAGCTGATTATCGATGACCGAATTTCGACCAGTGAAATCGCACGGAAATGATCGATGTCGATCCACCCTCAATCGTTCTTGCCCCTTTTTCACGTTTTATTTCCTGAAAACCGATATCGAATATGATATATTTGCGACAGGTAATTGACGAAAATCTAGGAGAACATTAAATTGTATTATCACAGCGGTGCGGTGAATAAACGATAATTATTAGTGGGCTTGGCTCTATCGTTGTGAAGCTTGCGGGATTTATTTCGGTGGTTGAAAATTGGAGAATATTGAACTTTAAAGCGAATGTTGAATGTGAAGTTTGAAGGCTTAGGAATTTAGAGTGGGGGTTGGGAAGTTGGGAGCTGGAGAATTTGGGAATTTAGGGATTTTCTAGTTTGGAAGTTTAGTACTTTGTACATCTCCAAATTATCAATTCTCCAATTTCCAAATTTTCAGGTTCTCAAGCTTAGAAATTTTTGTCCTCTAATTTTCACATTTAGAGATTTCTACATCTCCAAATTTGTAATTCCTCAATTTCCAAATTTTCAAATTCTCAAGCTTTCAAATTTCTATTCTCCAATTCCCACATTTCCAAATTTCTACATCCCCAAATTTCTAACTCCAGAATTTCCAAGTATTAAAATTTTCAAGCCCCCAAATTTCTAAAACCTCCATCCCAATCTTCGAAATTAAAAATTTACAAATTTTCAAATTTCGCTGATTGAAAGTCCCCAAATTACCCGCGATGACGAAGCGAGCAAGATACTAAATAATTAGCTAATGAAACTAATTGACCCGGAAAGTTTGAAAATTGGAAGAGAAAAAGCTGGAAGTTGAGGAGAATAATTTTCATGATAACTTGTGCATTATTTAGATCAAGGGAATATTTCTCCTGTGATCTTCCGGGGAAAATTGGAATAAGTTTGTACGGGTTAAAGCAAGAGTAACTTCGTTAGGAAAACTTTATCCCGAATCTATTAATTATACCATCGTAATTCGGATTAAACCTCATTGGTCACGAAAGAACTAGATATTATATGGAGAAGGAAATTCTTGTCCGCTTAATCATTATGAAATGCTAACCTGCGTTCTAAAATAGCAAAATAAATCCGCGAACGAATTCAACCGAGTAAAAGGGAAATAAATTTTCATATTATTACATTAATTATTCATGAAGCAGAGATTACAGAGATTCATAACTATTTATTTTAATCGTAGAACGTCTGATAATGCTTAATTTATTTCCCGTTCGAACGTGTTCTTATTCACTTAACATTTCTCGTATTTTAAAACGCTGTTATACTTAATCAAATTAAATCCTGATATAGTTTCCAGTAAATATAAACTGCACCATCGAATATAAAACAATTGAACCGTTTAAAAACAGTTATTTTGTGCAGGAGTATCATTAACGGTATACAATTTCATAATTCCGTTCAATTCGTGTATAAATTATTTACCAGAGTTCGGTCGGTATGCAATTACACAATTTCACGAAACAAAAAATATACAATTACAGAATTTTATGGGATAAAAACAGTTTTATTAACACTTTATTACTGTTACAAAACACTCGATTCCAATTAGAAACGTGTTTATTTTTAATCGAGTACTGTTTAATACTGATTTTGAGTAAACAACCACAAATATTGAAACAAATTAAATTATTTTGTTTATTAATAATTATACTGTTTGCATCGATGAAATTTCAAGGAGTCGTATACGTTTCTCTGCGGTCTTCTTGTTTGTGTATATCCACATCTGTCTCAATTTGAGAATTCGACTTTATTAAATATGCAGTATTCATTGCTGTCTGAAAGTACCTGATCACCTATTGTGAAATCTACTGACGAGTGCTGTACTCGTAAAAACTTTATTTCCGCAATCATCGAGCTTCATAGTCGAATTTACGAAATGAACTCGTCTTTTTCGCACATCCTTAGTCACATGACAACGGGACCATGCACGTATATACAGTGATTGTAAAAATGAAGATCGCACAGAAACAAATGTGATGCGATCACCTTAAATAAATATAACTACGTAATAAGTTCTTATAAAATTACTCCTGAAAATGTTGAATACCACCGTCCATATCCTTAACTCATTTTGCTCAGTGTATTTCAGTACACTGTATTGAATTTCATAAAACATGAAATGTACACATGTGTTTTCACTGTATTCATATGAGTACAGTACCGATGTTTGTAATGTGAAGAGTTATTTATACTATAACAAAAGGTTTTATTTGCTCAATAAAGTTTGAATATCCGTGCAAGCATTGCCTCTTTTTCCAAAAAAAAAAATGCTCGAATGGGTTAACCTAAAAATGCAGATCACGGTTTGCATTGAACGCTCCGCAGAGAAATGCGACTCTATTACCTTAATTGTTAATAGACTCGGTTAAGAGGTTTTTAATTTAACAATTACCAGGAAGATAAAAGTTTTATTCGGCCCAGGGGATGACAAACGATTTTTCTGTAAACATTTAATCGTTTCTGTATTTTTTGGAAAAGATGAAACGATGGTGGTTCTCGGAAAAGGATGCGTTATCTCCTGACGTTTTTCCACGCCGCGGAAATCATTTGGGCGGTTCGGCGGAAAACGTGAGGTAATTGCGGCCCGTGAAACTAATTAATTATGCAAGGATGGATCGAAGAAGAGCGTTTTTTTTTCCACCAACGTAATTCTCCGCAGCGTTTTTTCGCTCCCACGACTTTTTATTTTCGGGCTGTTCGTCGTTTTCATCGGACCTAACTAACGTTTTTACGATCACTTTATTCCTCCCTTCGACCCTTTCTGCGGCAACCCTGGATTCTCCGCTATTTTTTTCCTCTTTTTCCTTGCACCAACTTCCGAAAAGCTCGTCCATCGATTAAATCGTGCTGTAACTCCGCAGACGATGAAATATCTTCCGCCTTTGTGAGAACACGAAGACGCAGGCATGCGTGATATCGTGAATGGAACGCGTCCGGAGAATATTTGGAAGCGGAAAAGTATTCAAGATTTCTCGATTTTACAATTTACTTTGTAATACTTTTCTGTCGACGTGCTTCTTTCCGATTCATCACGAGTTTTATATGGTATCAAGACGATATTAAACTTTTGTACGAATGCTTCGAAATCTGTTCCACAAATATTTTTTGATGTGTGATCAAAATTTTCTTTGATAATAAATCCGTTATTCAATTGATGTTTGTACGATTTCAAAAGTTTAAAAAATTAATTCATTTTGAGCATATAATATTTTTATAACGAAACAATGTATAATTAATACTTCATATAAAAATTTTATAAATTATAGAATTAGCTGTACGAGGACATTAAAAAACACTAAATATAATTTATGAGATAAAAATAATTTTTATTATGAAGCATTGGAGCAGTGATTAAAATACAGCATATGATTTTGAGGTTATAATCGTACCTTCTTCTTGCTTCAAATCGTTGCATGATATACTAACTACTATACTATGTAATGCAATACATGCAATAATAATGTGATGTATATATTATTACTATATGCGATATACACATAATAAGTATAGTATCTAATGTAACATACAAATGAAGTTTGCAATCTATTTTATTCAATAAAAATTTCTATCTTCATCATTTTATGAGCACATAACCTTATATCAATAAATTCGTCCACCCCAAAAATTCAAATATTTTATTAACCTGAAACTTTTTATAAAATTTTCTCTTCAAAAAATTGAAGACCGTTTTTCGAATTTATCGAACCACCACAATATTTAATTTAATTGCGAGTAGTTAATATGCAAAAATGAGTAATTGCTGAAAACGTGATAACTTAAGAATAGCAGTATAATAAATAATATAATAAATCTACATACGTTGCATTATAATAAAGAAATGAAGAAGTTTTGAGGAGATATGAAGAAACGTTCGGTCACGTAGAAGACGACAAATTGCTCCGTACACGGTTAATCGCGTTACGTTAACGATTATCGTCGTGCAATCTAGCCACGTTTTTAAATTTAGAACAATCGAGGAAACGAGTAGCATTCGAAGTCGTGAGGTCGATCAGAGAACACCTTCTGATCGGATCCCTTTCGATGTGGTGCACGTGAGCCGGGCAACCGGAAAATCTCGTAATCGCTTTCGAAAGTCGAACCTAATTGCGTTTGTTCTGCACTGTTGACGTTCGATTTTTATCGGCCGAACGAACCGATTGCGCGAAATAAGCTTAGGAAAAGGAAGAACTCGATGGGACAGCGTTCGATTCTCTCGGTTCAGTGTCGTTGATACTTCCGAAGAAAATGTAAACTTACATCGATTAAAGAACGGTCATTATTGAATATTTCGAACATAGTTCTCGCAAAAAAGCTTGTAATTCTTTGATATGAACTTATCTAGTTAATTGTTTGTCTAGTTTATTATTTAAATTCTATCAACTACAAAATTATAACCTATTTGTAGAGTCTGTGGCTGCGTTAAATATTCCATGAATTTGCGAGTTTAATAAACGTCCCATGGATTTGTTTAATCCAGATTGGAATGAATGGTTTATGCTTCACCAAATTTTCTCTGCGGCTTTTACAGTTTGATAAAAGAATAGATTAAATTTTCAAATAATTATATTCGCAACGAAGCATGATTGAAGTAAAAATTTTAAACCAAATTTGAAGATAACAAAATTTAAACGGGTAACTGTACACGTGAAAGTTTTTAACGCATATTTCTCTTGTATTAAAAAATGTGAGTTGTGAATTTTTCAGATAATTACTTTCAGAATTTTTTATAATCGTCAAAACGAAATTTATATTGCAAATGTCGTTTATCTTTACGATGTATATAATATATCCATAATATGAAGTCTGTAAGTTTAAAATTGTCTGTAAGTAAATTTAAAATTGTCATTCAGTACTTTGTTGTTTTAAAAAACTGCACTGAACGCTGTGTTTTAGTAACTTCTTAATTATTCAACAGTCGTTGAAACTTCTTTAAAATTGGATTTATGACACTGAGACCAGGAATTCTTATACTTTAAAAAACATCGGGAGAAACTTTTTGAATAGAGTGATTGGATTTACAAGTAAATGCAGTCGTGGTTTTAAAGTTGCTTCGTAAAACCAAGTTTTGTATTGACTGTTAAAAGTTTTTATTTTATTTATCGTTTATGAGTGGAAACCGATATTCTTTAAGTTTGAATTATTAAATGAGCACATTCACGACAAAATTTTAATTATGTTAACTTCAGAAGTGTACATTAATTTGTTATGAATCTTCAAGATGGATATCACAATTTCTTAAAATTTTCCGAATTTATTTTACTCATAGGAATTTTGGGGATTTTAAAGTATAACAATTTAGAAACATGGAAATTTAAAAATATACAAATTAATTTATAAGTTTTGCAACTCTAAAATTTAATAGTTTAACTTTAGAAATTTAGAAATTCAAAAGTGTAAAAATTCAAAAATCCAGAAACGCAGTTTCAGAAACAGAGTTTTAATTTCCACGTCCAAAGCTTCTCAATTTAAAAATCAAAAGGGTTGAAAAACTTTCAAATTCTCTTTTCAAGTATTTAAATCGACAACTTCAGTTGAAACATCAAAATTTCCACACGCAGAAATTTACAAAGAGAAGTTTTTGTTACCTAAAATCTCAGAAAATCGAAGCAAAAATTTGAACAAACCTTTCCATCTTCAGTTTATACATGTTTGAACAGTGTCCAAACTGTTGCGATAGAATCCAAAGCAATGTACAGAAAGTTCGCACTGTAATTCTGTCAACTGAAGAGTCACGAAACTCGCAAAGATGGAAAATTGAAGAATCGTGTTAAAAACGTATTGAAAGGTTCGATACAATAGTCCTTGACCTCTCGATATCGCGGCTGGTCGCGAACAACGGAAAAATATAACGGTAATAATACAGGCTGGCACGAAACGGGCAACGAAAGGGTGTCGGCCACTTCCTGTTTAAGTATTTATTTAACGGCGAACGGTGGGAAGAAAAGGAGCGGCGGAAGGAGGGTGGAACGACGCGAGAAATAAGAGGGTGGGGTGTGCATAGGGCGGTCCACGTGAAAGTTCTTCCGGTCGAGACGTTGTAGGGGTACGAAAGTGCCCCCAGGGGCGTACTGCGGACTTTTGTCGGACACAAAAGTACCATACTGGGGGTCGGCTAACGGACACGTACACGTTTGAACCCAGTACCCGTAGCATTGTGCTCGCACCTTGCTCTTTCACCGTATACACACCAGCAGGACACACGTATGACTCCGAAACGAAACAGGGCCTTTCATAGCAGCGTACCTCGAAGGTACCACGTTGCTGTTAAACTCGTGCGCTAAGAATTACTCGACGTCACATCGCGATTGTTATGCCGTACAAGTTGAAATAATTGCCGGAGAATAGGGACGGAGAAATTTTTACGATTATCGCGGTGAACGCCGCCGGGTTTCTGGATAGGGTCTGCGAGGGAGACTCGGAATATATATTTCACCCTCGTGCGGTTACGCTTTTGGGAACTGGAAGTCCCTTTGTTCGCGGTAGGTACTCGAGTCTCGTGCGTGACTTACATTTTCTACGATGGAATATTTTAATGATTCTGAACCCTGTTAAAGTATACGATCGAAGGTGTTACTCGGGAGTTAAGGGTTCTTCGTGGATGAGATTGGGGTTTAGGTACTTAAAATGGCTGGCAGTCAAATGGGGAATATGTTTAAGGTTAAATTAGTGATTTGTGTTTTATTTGGGAATAATTGAAGGGAACTTTGGATGAAAAGGTATTGAAGAGACATTGAGTAGACTGTTGGAATAGAACATTAACGTTAATAGACATTGAGTGGAACATTAGAATAAAACATTAATGTTAATAGACATTGAGTAGACCATTACAATAGAACATTAGCTTTAATAGACATTTAGGAGACCATTAAAATAGAACATTAACGTTAATAGACATTGAGTAGACCATTAGAATAGAACAGTAACATTAACAGACATTGAATAGATCATTATAATAGAACATTGAAATTAATGGACATTGAGCAGACCATTAGCATAGAACATTAACATTAACAGACATTGAATAGATCATTATAATAGAACATTGAAATTAATAGACATTGAGTAGACCATTAGAGTAAAACATTAACATTAATTGACATTGAATAAGCATTGAATGAATTAGTGTTTATTTATAGTAACTAAATAGGCATTAAAGAAATATTGAATAGGTACTGAAGAAACACTGAATATACATCGAATAGAACATTAGATAGAGAGATATTGAAAAGACGTTAAACAGAGATTGAATAGATACTGAACAAACAGTAAATAGACATCGAATAGAACATTAGATAAAGAGATATTGAAAAGTCATTAAATACACATTAGTTGGACATTGTATAAACATTAAACAGTTAGAATAGTAAAAGAATAATAATGTGACAAGCGTGAAATAGTAAAGTTGAAGCACAATGCAGTATAGAACAGCAGAACAGTATTATGTTAGTGTAGAAAACTAGTGAAATAAACAAATAAAACACTGCAACAGTATAATAATGTAGCAAAATAGAGTAAAAGTGCTATTACAGTAATATAATAAAATAACAAAACACTGATATAGTACTATAGTAAAACAGTAGAGTGTATTGTAGTATAGCAAAATGGCAGTATCATAACATAAAATACTACAATAGCAAAATTCAGTACTAAAATTATACAGTAAAATTAAGGTAATATTAGCACAGTGAAATGATATGTAAAATACAATGATAAACGCATATCTGATTACATGCTCTTTACACCATATCAGTGGATTCAGTGTATCTTAAATTGCGCTTTTTAATCACAATTAGCAGTACAGACTAATTGGCTGAAAAAGCTTAAAATCTGTGCTATTAATTACAAAGGTACGTTAACATGATTTTATGCAGAGGGTAAAAGCTTCCATTACAGTCGAAGTTCAATTTAGCGAAGTAAATAATAAAAGGAAATAAAGAGAAATTTTGAGTATCGTCAAAGCTACTCTGGCAATATAATTACGGTAAATGGAAGTATGAAATCAAAAAATGAATCCCGAAGGGAAAAGGACAACAAAAAATATTTCACGATTTAATATCTAGATTAAATTTGCCAGCGAACTACACGAAAAATTCGAAAACTTTTATCCGCGCAAAATCCATCCATTATATTCGTAGTGAATATGCGAAAAACAATCTTTGTTTCTGCTGTTGAAATTCGAAATAATACAGGATTTCTAAATGTCTCTTTTTAGGATCAAAACATACTATTTTGACCTCTTTTTTCTGATATTGTCTTTCGTTTCAAATATATTTCATTTGAGTTTGTAGTAATATAAATATTAATGCAGTACTATATATAATATTAAACACTAATACTAATATGGTATGCAGGTTTGTTATAAATAACAATAGTAAATATGGACTCAAGTTGTTAATCATCTAAATTAAATATTTTGTTAAAGAAAAACATTCTATGCAAAATATTTTCATAATTTTGGTATTCAATTCTTCTCATGCATATGCACATACGAAACAATATTAATCAAATTAATTTTATGATGCTTTAAAAATATATTTTTATTCTTTCTATTTCTGTTATGTGCACTGAAAGAATTTATTATCTATTAAAAGCGTGTAATAAAATTTTATTAATCTATATTAGACTTGTAAGCGCTACCTCAAAAATCGAGTATCTCCTTGCAAAGCTGACCAATCGAATATCCCCGATTTGATAGCTTCATAGTTGAAATCAAAACGAGTCCGACAAGTCGTAAAACAAAATGTCTGTCGTTAGTTGCATATTGGTCGATTCAGCGCGAAATAAACGAGGAGGGTATCAAGAAGACCAGAAACAAAACGGTGGGAATAAATATTAAGGTAAAACGACGTACTCACCCTTAATTTTCGCCGACCAATTTGTCGTTCGAATTTCGAGCGTTACCGAATCATTGTTACAGTCGTGACGAGCTTTTGTGCAGTTGCACGCTCGTTTTGCGCGGCCGAAACTGAAACTCTAGGCTAACCCTTTTCGCTCGTCCCACATCCCTTCACCTCTCAATGCTCCACTCGTAATCCTAACGTTTGATTGCACCTATTACGGTTGAAGCACCTAATACGTAACTTTCGAGACTAGCGCGATAGGTCGGCGCAGCAGTCGGCTAAAATCGATTTCACCTGTGCCTCACCTTCTCTATCCGTTCACTCTTCTCCTCGTTTACCCTCGTCTCGCCCCTGCTTTTCCCGTTTGCTGTCTCAATTACGAGCGAAGGCGCGATAGGGTTACACCTCGTCCCTTTGTCCCTCGTTTTTCCTCGCGTTTCAGATTACTTCGCCGTTCCTCCGGTTGGTTGTCCAGTAAATTGTGTTTCTTTCGGACCCTGCCACTTTTAGGGGATACGGAAACCTGAAATCCCATTTACATATCGACGCATAGCGCGATCGAATAACTCTACTGAAACCTAAACTGTATTCGATGAACAGCTCAAATTTCTCAGGATACTTTCTCATTTTTCCTGAATTTTTCTTTCAATTTTCTCGTTGTCGAGTTTGGTCGGAAAATTAGGTTGCTGGATTTTTATGTATCGAACGTTTAACAACTTGTCATGAAGTAGAACAATATTTATAATATTAGGATAATTTGAAATTCGATTTCTATATAAATGTCAGCAATGTATACTAGCTGTTAGAAAATATCCATTGCTTCATGTACAATAGAATGGTTAACAATTAATAATTTCATATTAAGCACACTAATGAAGTAAAGTCATTTACGATAAACGTCAAGTTCAAAATCGATGTAATACAAGTGCTATTTCGCGCTGATTTCATGTTATTAAATTGTGTCACAGTTTAGAGATTCTGACATCGATCATTGTTTGCAGTTACTATCAACCAGTCATTTTACCTTCAGAATATTAATAAAACGTTTGTGGTCATTTTCATTGATCCATAAACTTCAAATGTATACATAACACATTTGTTATTTTATGGTGCTTTTCTGTCATCAATTTGTGACAGACTCTTTATATTGAGTCATCGTTTTCTACACTTGACAGCTAGTCATTTTGCATAAAAGATATCAACGAAGCATTTTTGCAATTTTATTTATTATGTCTTGAGCTTCAAACTGATATATGTGTTATTTTATAGTACTTTTATGTCATCAATTTATGTCAGACTCTTTGCATCAAGTCTAGTGCAAATATACAATATTCTTATGTCGTCAACGTCAAATTTTCATTTTCGAAATCATTTCATACTTAAAATCCTAATAGTTAATGTATTAATGTAAATCGCTAAATGGTGTACATATAAAATCTTGAAAATAACAAAAATAGTTATAATCATCGTAAAAGTGTTTCATTCAGAAAAACGATTATTTTCGACCGTGCCAGTCTTTTCATTCACGACCAGTTCATTGGAGTAATCTGTTAATTGCTTCGTTGCATTTGAATGTGTCTACTCCTTTGGCCTTTCAACGGTATGCACAGTGTCCATCAGTTTCATGCAATATCTGCCAATTTCGATTAACTTTTGTCGTCGGCTTTTAGATCGATCAGCCTTGGCCAGGATTTAATCGTTGTTCCGTTGGTCACTTTAATTACGCGTTGCGCAGTCAATACTAACATGAAAGTTCATAAACATTCGCGTTGCAACGACAAATAAATCTCTATTGTTCGTATTTTACAAAGAAATATCGATAATGAAACGTATCCCTTTATTTCCACGCGAATTTGTCGATATCTTACAACGTTACGGGCAATTTGTTTGTTTCACTTTTCCATTTCTGTTCTTTGGCTCGCCGAAACGTTCGATCGCGAACTACTCTTTTATCGACCCGTCAATGCGCATCCATAAAAATTCAACGAGTGTTTTATGAAACACCGAAACGTTTTCCAAGCGTATTCTCCGGCAAGTTTTGAGTTTTGGGGCTCTGAACTGCAATCAATTGTTTCTGACCATGTTGGAGACTCAGGCCTTTTATAGTATTTCCGCGTTAATAAACTCACTTCAATTACGTTTATGTTCACAAAAATATAAGAACAATTAGTCCCATCGAAATTAAATAGTAGTCTATCGAAAGTATATCAGCTACGAAAGACTCTACAGGGCGCCTCACAACTGATGTAGACCTCTGATTAGAGGGAGGTAGAACCAATCAGAGCGCGAGGATTACGCGTGCGCAGACGTAACGCCTTCGAGCATAAGGTCTGATTGGTCCGCGCTTTTCCTTAATAATTCAAAAACTAAGCTTCAAACCGCATTTTTCCAAAGGGAAATCTTATTCAGAATCACGTCAGCTATCCCCTATTTCAGGGACCTACACTACTTTTGACACACCCTGTACATTATTAATGTAATACATAAATGTATACAACTCGAACAAGGTAAAAATAAAATCTCTAAAATTATGCTCGCATTAAATAATTGAAATGGTGCTTGTCACAACAAAATAAATGTATTTATTTAACTGTAATAAACAATGCTGCAGGCAAAATGAAATGCGGACAAATTCATCAATTTGAAACACAGAAATGTAAAATTGAATTAATGTTTAACAATGCGTGAAAATCATGTTACAAAAATGTGTTTAAAATGAACAACTGAAATGTTGCTTATCGTAACGAAATATATTTATTCAACTTTAATGTACAATGCTACAGGCGCAATAAAATTCGGACAGATTCATCAATTTAATATTTTAAAATATGGAAATGTAAAACTGAATTTATATGTACTAATGCGAGGATAAAATCACGTTACAAAAATATTTGCAGATAAAATTAAAACATTGTTCATCGCAACTGATATTCGTAAAATTTTGACAAGCAGTTAAGAACAAAAATGCGCTTAATTATTTTAAATTCGTAATAAATCCCATAATTTGTGAAATGGATCGTACGTTTCGTAATTGGAATTATAACGTATCTCAGTATGCACGGTCATATTCCCCGTGACAGTCGGAGTGATAAAAAGGAATATTTTTATAAATGTATATTTTTTCGCGCAGACACGAAAGTGTCAGGTACAGCGTATTCCGAACATAACACGGGTTTCCTTTCGACCCGTTGATGCTTTTACGCTCGAATCAGCTCGGACTGACCGAGCGCGAACATCAGCCGTCGCGTGGGGCTCGACATTAAGCATTCAAAGGGACGGTAAAAAAGGAGATGCATTTGCATCCGACGGTGCAACTGCGGCCTGCCGGAAAAACATAAATAATTCAAGAGTTTTTACGCGGACGTCGAAAGGGGAACCGGTGGCGGTGATTCGGGTCGTCGGTGTGGAGCAACGGGAAAGCAGACTCGATCGGAGCGTGCCAAATTGTCAAATAAATGCATGAAAAATGCTTTCAGCGACTGGCGGAGAATGTCAGGAAGAAGCGGCAGTTTTAAAACGGAAGCTCCGTCCTCGGGCCGGCTATGAAATTTCCATCGAAAATGACGGCCGTGTTCGACTGTTTGAAATTATTGAAGTCGTCGTCGCGACATTTCCGTGCCGTACGGAAAACTTTCGGCACGTCCGAAATTGATGAGCGACTATTCCCTGTGCACGTTAGTAAGTAAACTGCGGACGTCTCGTCGAAACGTGGCTCGTTTTGCGATATACAAGAAAGATGCAACTCGTACAATTTGTATCTTCGATCATCGACAGCCGATGTCAACCTAATTCATTTACGGTTTAATCATACGGGGATGGTACACTCGTGTATCACACATGCCACCACTTTATTAAAATTAAAATAATTGGAAACTCAAATTAAAATATAAAAGTTCGGTCTCATTATTATACACAGAATTAGTATTTTTATTACTGATACTTAATAATGATTATACGAGAGTCTGAAACCCTACCTATGAAAATATCATAAAATTTATAAATTTTTTCTCTTGACTGCAACTTCCCTTTTGACGCACTAGCCAGCGCATTTTTAATTCTCCACAAAATAGTATTAACGTACTTATGTCTGTAAACTAATAACAATAGTTATTACAGTCTGCAATTTGCTTCGTTATTTCGGTGTATCAATTATGAATCCATTATTCGGCTCATGAATGGAGAGTGGCAATTAACTGATCTATTTAAACAGATATTGATGCAGAGGTAGAGGAGATTTCCGCTCAGGATTGCAATTTTGTTTTACGATAATCATTAATATAAACGGGATTTATAATCAGATTGTGCTGAGTCACTTAATAAATTTATACAAATTCAACTTCTTGCAATGACATTTCATGATAACGAAGATTGAAAATCATGTGTAGGTAATGAAAGTTCATTGATTGTAACGGAAAGTTCGTTAGTGTAAACATATTTATATTGTGCACTGAACTAATCTAACTATAACTCTAACTGTAATACTAACTACAATATTGAAAGTCTAACTCTGAGACTAAGCTTAAATATAATTTAGTTCAATTGTAATTTTAATCTAACATAGCCAAATACACACACATGACTGTATTAATATTAATTTTTAAAAAGGGTGTATGTTGAGTATGTGCTATCAAGATAGTATTATAGTATATCGCACTATCAGTCATTTATTTTCAGTTGCATCAAACATAACTTAACATACCAATTTTAGCAGTGGTTTATATCGTGTATATTTCGAGAACAAGTGCAATTACTTATATTAATAATGCAAATTCGTTGTAATATTATAACAACCCTATTAGTCAGCAATCATCATAATCGTTACATTTCAACAAATAATTATGACTGTCTCCTTGTTTTTATATTGAAAAATATTCAATATAATTCAAAGCATTCAAGAGAAAAAAATTATAAAATTATTTAATACTTGTAAGAACATCATTTGTTCTACAATTGCTAATTTTCCCGAATGAAGCAGAATACATAACCTCAACGAGGATAACATTGGTTTTCATCGATGACCAAAGTGATATTTTATTTGAATAAAAAGGGGTTATTACGAATATTCAACATGTAGTTTTAAAGTAGACAAATCATATCCGAAGAATCATATCGGGAAAGTTTTAACGGCGCTTCATTAGAGAAAATAGTTTCCGTTAGCGTTCGAGAGCGAACGCACACATTGTCAGATGTTTGTAATACGAAAGCACGAGCACAGAATGGTTAGCAGTCGCTTCAACGTTTGCTCGGTGACAATAATTGCCGACTGGTGACGAGCACGAGGGTACAGAAACCCGGCGAATGACAAAAACTGACAGCCGGAGAGATTACCGTATGGATTAATGTTACGCTTTGTGTCCTCTGTCTCGTGGAACTTTACGTTTGTACTCGTTGCTCGCGGTCGAGAAGATTACCCTGACGTGGATTGTGCTCGTTGAACGGGATTGTTTCGTTGTTCTTTGCGATCGATTTGAAACTGTCGGTGCTTCGAAATTACAAGGTACAAAGTAATTACTGCCTGGTATTGTTTGGGCTTCATCTGTTTTTGTTAGCGCGACGTTATCAGTTTTTAGAAGGGACATCATCGATATTACACAACGCGACAATAAAACTCGGTGATTGCTTTAATTATGTTAAAACGAATAATTAACCGCGTTAATAAACTTAAAAGTGCTTCAGTCACTGCTGGTCACACTACTACATCACTACTTTGTCACTAGCCTATAATCGTACAAAGTTTGCACTCGATCCATGTTCCATCTTGTGCAAAAATTATTTTCAATCTCCTGTATACCCTTATAAAATTTAATTTGGCATGCTGATTTTTGAACGCGGGTCATACAAGTAGTAGTGATGGCTTTAACTGTTCGAACCGTTCGGAACAAGAGAAAAGTGCAGCTTTCTATATTCACATATATAATGCATGGACCGGTAACGCTGTTTAAAAAGCGTGAACATCCCGTTTTTACTCTGGCTGTATTGTCATAACGAGGTGACTCGCAATTACGAGCATCTTTTTGCGAACAAACGACGTTGGAGGGTAGAGTGAGGGAGAAAGAGAGATACGGTGGGACACGGATGGAGCATTTAACGAGTGGCAATCAGGAAGCAGGAAACGGGGAATGCTTCTATCCTGCCTTGCACGAACCGTCGACCATTTTTCCTCGGTCCGTCGGGCCACCTACCTTTTTATAATTCCTGGCGAAACATTTTTTTTCCCTTCGTCGTTTCCGTTTTGACCCCACCCCTTCTCATAGTCGGATCCCTCACTACGCCCATCCTGTCGTCGTTTGCATAAAGTGAGCTATCTACGCTTTTAATATACGCAAATGAAGTTACCCTCCGGAACTAATCATATTTGCATGCGAACGGCGATTTCCTTTGAGCCCTTGTCGCACTTATTACTACAATTTAGTTGCCGGCGAACGTTTCACGACGGAAAGCCGAGCAGCATGATAATGCCGGCTCGATCAATGATCGATTCGTGTTTAGCTGCGAACGTCTCCGGACCAGTTTACTACCGGGCTGACCACTTACTGACCACCTCTACTTAGCGCACTAGACTATCGCTTCTGTACGACGTCGGTCTTATTTCATGGCTATACTACTTGATGAACGCGCTGGTACTTCGATCTATCGCTTCGTCAGTTCGTTAATTTGTTAAATACGTAATTCGTTGAGATTTTAGTTCGTTCGATACGTTAATTAACTGATTCATTGACTGAACAATTTATCGATTCATCAAGAAATTTATTCATGGACTTGTTGATTTTTCGATTCGTTCATTCGTTAATTCGTCTGGTCGTCAATTCAACAATTCGTTAATTCTTCCATTTGCCAATTAAATAATTCATCGATTAACTGACTCACCAATACATTAATTTATTCAGTTATTCATTTTATGGTTTGTTGATTTTCCAATTTGTTAAATGAAGAAATTGTCGGTTCAGGAAATAGTACAGTAATAAATTAAGAAATTGAGAAATTGACGAATTGACCAATTGACAAATTGATAAGTTGACAAGTTGACAAATTGAAGAATTGAAGAATTAAAAAATTGAAAAATTGGAAAATCAAAAAATTAAAAAATTAAGACATTGAGAAATTGGAAAATTAAAAAATTGAGAAATTGAGAAATTGAGAAATTAAAAAATCGAAAAATTAAAATAGTGAAAAATTAAAAAATTTAAAAACCGAAAAATAAAAAAATAAAAAAATTGGAAAATTGACAACTTAAAAACTTGAAAACTTGAAAATTTGGGAAATTAGGAAATTGAGGAAATAAGAAATTTGATATTAGCTCATAAACGCGTATATTATTACGAAAAGAAAACTAAGAAGTATTTATAAATGAGAAGCTTGATAGAATCGTAAATAAACGGTGCAATTCGTTATCTGAAGCGCAATCAAGGCATTGAGAGACCTATTTACTTTGGAAACTAAGTTGAATGCGTTTTCACCGCAAGTCTCTGCCGTTTTGTGAGAACTTTGCCGTTAAACTCGTCACGTTTCCATACGAGCAGAGACGTCGCAAGACCGAGGGTAATTCAGTTTGTAATCTCGCTGGTCCGCAAATCAGGACTCGATCAATGATTTTCAATTATGTCGAAGAACAAAGTTTCGTTTTATGGCTAGTCGCCGTATCTCCGTCGTGGGACGAGATTACGCTGTTACACATTAACGAGAGCTGGGTTTTCGCGTAAGATAGATACGAATGGAGGATAAACACCATTCTACTGGAACATTGTTTGTCGAACACTCATTGTACACTACTTGAGAAGTTCTGCAACTGTGTATGTCGAATATTCTTGTCGGCGTTCTTCCGGAAATTATCAGGTATGAAACGACTTGTCGTTTCATCGCTGTATTCGTGGTCAATATTTGCTTCGACCTAGAAATTTGATGCACTGGACTTAACTCTGAAACTTTCATAATCAAGAAATATCTGTTTCAAAGGAATTTGACAAAATTAAAAACGCGAAGTCAGTATTGGATTTAGGATTTGTTGTTTGTTCCCTTAAAACATTTTGCGAAATGAAATTCACGAATGTAAAGCTTTAACGGTTGCGCAATTCTACCATTCGTTCCGAAACGCCAAATCATTTTTATTTCGTAATTCGAGGTTTTTGTTTTTGGAGATATTCTCATCACTACAGGCAGCATGTTTCAAAAGCATTACATTTGCGTTTCAGTTTGAAACAGTTGGTACACACTGCGTGTAATTGCGAATTTGTACATTTGCGTGTTTTTATTTTTTAAGGGACCATTGTTGGATGTTCTGTAAAAATGGTAGCGTTGTTTTAAAAATATTTCATTGTTTCGGATCTTTTGTATACCTCTGCAATCAAGTTCGTTTACAAACGTTATTAAGTACGCATCAAGTTTACATATAATGTTTACGTTGAATTCAATATTGTATCGATACTAAATATTTAATTTCATTCTGTACATATTAACACAATACGTATGCACAGATGAAATCGATGACCAGTTGCTTTGAGCTTACAGTCGACAATGATTGAAGACTTAAAAAAGTTTTAATCTGCTTAACTTTCATTATTTGAATGCATCAATAATTTTAATTTTTAGTTAACAAAAGAATATAAAAAATATAACTACAATATAATTTTAAATATTAATTGTAAAACATAAGTGAACATAAAAGTTTTAGAAGTATGAAAATTAGGAGCAGTTTTCTACAAAAGAATTGTTTCTTGATATATAAAAATAATAAGCAAGTTGCTTACATAAAGGTTAAGACTTTTGGTATGTAAGGTGTTGTAAAAGTTAAAAAGATCAACAGTGATCAGAAGCAAATTTACTGACATGATCACTGTGGAGACCTTCGATTTTGTCGAAATTCAGTCGGTTCATGTCAATTTCGCTCTAGCATTATCGTTTGCTGCAACGAACGTTGCATTTTGGTCACGCACGATCGAGTATTATCGTCGTCATTGTTGTATCAGCCATTCGTAAGGTAGCGAGCATACGGCTGTAATCGTAGTCTGGAGAAGCGCTTACAGAATATTGCGATCCTGAATGCTTTGTACTGAGATACACGTATCGATAACCGATTACGGATAAACGCGCTCTAAGAGCTTGGCGAACTGTCTTTGACTCACATCACGGAATTCTGATATTACAATTAAAAAATTGTCAACCCAATTTTTATATCACAATATCTACTATAATATAAGCAAGTTGAGTGATGTTACGAATGCATTTCCTCACAAATAACATTCTTAAATTAACAAAATTTTCTAATATGTCTAACCTTTCAAATTTTTCTACTAACACATTAACCCCACTAACACGTCTCTCTCTTCTGTTCTTTCCAGATAACCCACTAACGGCCGCTTTCGAGCAACTCCCCGCTAACAATCAGCGAAATGCGATCAATCTAGAAAAAAGCATCGAGTCGCGGGCGAATCGAGTGACACGAGCGGTCGTCGCGGTCGTTCGTCGCTCGAGATTGATCATGCGAATTCCTGAAAATGCGCAGGACGAGCAGCAACGGTTTGAAGCTCGACCTAACGGAGAACACGCCAGGTAGCTCGTTGTCGAGGCTGCCTAACTTAGTCGAGCATGCGGAGACATGTCAGGCCCTGTCCGCCGGGACCGGTGAGAATTTAAGCAGCAAATTGCCGAACGTGGTCGAGGGCTCGATGGACTATGGTAGCGAGCGTAGATCCTCCCGGTACCTCGAGTACCAAGACTCGAAACCGTATCAGGATCCTCAGACGGCCTCCGGTTTGCCGCCGTACGAACAGCAGGCCTATCATGACCAGTCGAGGGGCTACAGAGGTTACGATCGTAAGCCGTACGACAGAGAGGATATCGAACGATACGATAACAGAATTTATCCGGAGGATAACCTGAGGTACGATCATCGAGGGGATCAGAGAACGTACCAGGAGTCGGACTTGGACGCGCCGTACGAGAGGAGCGATGCCCAGAAGCTCAGCAGGGCTTATCCCACGGAGTTGCAGGAAGCTGGGGCTAGAAGGTACTCGAGAGACTTGACCGATTACGAGTACGCGTCCCGGTACGCGGAGGAGACGCTCAAACTCGAACCGAAGAAGGATCACCACCACCATCATCATTCCGGCAAGGTGTACGAGCCGACCCCGTCAAAGGGATACGAGTCCGGAGTGAAAACGCACGATTCCGCTTACGAGTTGTCCTGCTCCACGCAACAGGACCTGGCTGGCAGGAAATACGAGAGCAAGTACCACTCGGTCAGCAAAATGTACGGCACCCTGCCGAGGTACGAGGCCAGCAAGTCCTACGAGCCCAGATCCTACGAGTACGAGGAGCAATCCTACGAAAGCGGTAGCAAAGCGTACGACTCCAAATACGAGTTGACCAGTTCGAAGAGCTACGAGAGGGCCAAATACGATGGCTCGTCGACCTCCAGGTATCAGGACAAGTCGTACGATCAGACCTTGAAGATCGGTGAACTGGGATCATCCTCGTCCACCGCTTACGCTAGGAAGGCTCAGGATCAGGAGGAGACTAACGCGGAGAAAATGAACGGGTACAGAAAGAACAACTTTGAGGCGTACGGTGTTTACTCGGACCCTGAAGACGATCATGGTTTCTTGGCCGAGAAGAAGACACCGCAGTATCCTTACAAGGGCGTGGTGGTGAACGTTAGCGGGGAGTCGAGCGTCATTGATCAGAAACGGACCAAGGACGGCAGGCAGACCGAAATGCCGGGGAATCCTTGGTGCAGGCCTACTATACTGTTGCTTCTGTTGGTTCTACTTGTTGTTATCTTCGTTTTCGTCGCTGGGATACTTCTCTACCTAAACTGTAAGTCTTTTCACATTCTTAGAACAGTAATTCGGTTGCTTCTCTCTTGAGTGTTTATTATATTATTCAAGATCTAGACACTCAAGGTAGACTCACTCAAAGTAGACACTTCGTTACACAATCCTCAAAAGACAGAAACTTGAAGTTGATATTTAGTCGACGAAAAATGCTTCACTTTTTATTTTTGTTGCTTGCATTTCTTTAAAGTTTATCAAGTTAAAATTGTATACGAAGAAATTACATGGAATTACGTTCTTGACGTACTTGAATGTGACGAAGAGGTTCCTTTCCCCGGAAAATCAGGAAAGATACCCGATATAGGAATGTCGAACGTGTCCGAATGTTGGCGCTAGCAACAAAAAGGATTTCCATGGTATACGTCACCCACGTCCACCTTTATTCTGTAAACCCTCTTCTTCCATTTACCCTTGCCCCCTCCATTGTAATTCCAACCGAACAGTTTCGCTAGTGGCAAGTCTGTACGTGCAGGGCATGTCAAATTCGACACATAAAACTGCCTAGGAGACAGTAACCGTGTCCGGGTTTAACGTATCGACAGCACGTGTTGTCGACGTCGACGTTGCCGGCGTCGTCTTTGTCGTCGACAGCATCCGACATTATTATGGCGGTCACACGGGCGACCGTAAATAATTGGTATCGGATGCTCATTAACTAAATGGCCCTCTGAAATCGCTTGGGCGCAAGCGAAGGAGCGGAATGATGGAAAACGAGGAAAAAGGAACACGGTCCAAACGTACTATTAGCACGCGTTCGAGGAACGAGAGAGAAGTCTTTGTAGCCGTTGCTGAAACTTCGTTCATTTCGCAGCCTTCTAACAAGCCCTCCTTTCGCAGTTAACTTAACGGCCAGTCGTTTTCCGTGAAACGTGACTTATAACTTTAAACGGTTTTCATCGGTGCCAAGGTAAACGTTGGTTCAGGTACAATGAAAGCGTCGAGTTTGAATAAAGTAGCCTTTACGGATTCCAGTTGTTTCGTGGCCGATATTCGAACGTATCGTCCAACTAGGTAGTTGGGAGCTTGGTAGATTAACAAGGTTTTAATGCCAATGTTTTACGTAGATTCACATTTGTTGCTGGTCCGAATTAGACTGGTATCCGTGTGTGTTACATGTACTTTATACGAGTGTTAGAAGAGAAATTATCGTTCTGAGAAATTTTAAAATCGGGGTGTAAGAATTTAGTAACCTGGCAACCTGGCAATTCGACATTTTATTAATTCGAAAATCTGACAATCTGACAATCTGACAATCTGACAATTTGACAATATGACAATCTGCCAATTTGACAATCTAACAATCTGACAATTTGACAATTTGACAATTTGACAATCTGCCAATTTGACAATCTGACAATCTGATAATTTGATAATCAGACAATTTGACAATCTGACAATCTGCCAATTTGACAATCTGACAATCTGCCAATCTGACAATCTGACAATTTAACTATTTATCAATTTGATAATTTGATAATTTAATAATTAAACAATGCGACAATCTGAAGATTTAAAAAATTTAACTTGTGAAACTTGTGAACATAAAAATGTTGAAGTGTCACGTAAAAAGAGCCTGGTTGCGTAGATATTTGTGGCATAACGAACAAAGGAAAACAGGTTGAAACCGCGCAAGATAGCACGTTATCTCCCGACTCGTCAATTATCACGAAATCCCCTGAAAATCTGCCGGAGAATAAATGTCAGGATTCGAGGGATAGTTGGCGGCACGAAATGTCGCCGGTTGAATCGCATTTTCGGAAAATCCCAGGTTGAAAATACGACGTTTGACTCGCGTCGCGGGTAAAGAACGCGGAGGATTCGGCGTTGGACAAATTCCTGCGCGCGGATACTCTGAACTGGTAAATGTATTGTCCTGGGGACAATGCTGGGGCTGATTGCGAAGCGGTCGGGCGAAAACTTGACCCGAAAATAAACGGAATCGCTCAAACGTTCCTGTCGACCGCTGCCAAATGCAGCCACTCGGAATACCAGCGTACGGACTCGATCCAAACGTCGTGCAATTCTCAGGTTTGCTATTTTTCCGACGCGATGGGACCGAGGGCTTTTATTCGTCGCAATGTTCGACCAAGGATCTTTTTGTAGCTTGATAGCGGAAATCGCAGGGGAAAAAATGCGCATGGCCCTACCGACGCAACCACTCTTTTTAACGCCGAAATTTTGTTTTCTCTGTTCTTTCTTTGTTTCCGTTCCGCGTTTGTTGGTCGCTCGAATTCCACGCGGAACGGAAGAAGTGATTTTAACGAATCGTGTATGTAGAGGACGCTTTGTAAACGGTGACAGTGCGAAAATTAGTGATAGGTTAAAGATGGGTCTTAAACGATCGAACTTTGGTATTTGATAACATATAAAAAATCAACGTTTGCAAGTTTCAACCTTGTCGACTGGTACAAGCGAAATTTAACCTAGTTTTTCATTTTCACTTCTCTTTTTTTCTTGCGGAAATTCTGAGAAATTCGAGGACATTGGAGACTTGGCAAAGTATGTTACAGAACTTTTTGAGTAAAATATACAGTAGAGCAAAGTGTAAGAAAGTTCTACAAAATACAGATTTTTTACTGTAAATTTGAGAGAAACCACTTTCTTTTGCAGTTGGAAGTTAGTATGATTATGCTTTACTTCTTTAGAACGTTTGCTAGGTCAAACAGAAAAATGGACTCCTTTGATATACTTTTGACAAAGGCGTGTTTAACTCTTTGCACTCGGAGATATTTTCACTTGTAGCAAATAGGGAGGTTTTAAAATTCTTTCATTGAAAAGTGTATTATTAGTTTCCGTTATTGTTTCACCATGTTTCATCACATGCAGAACCATCGATTTCAAGTTACATTATTAAACAGAATAATATTATGATAGTAATTATGATAACATTGCAAGATATTTTATTTAAAAAGTATTCGTCTAAATAAAGATCATTTTATCGTACAGGATATTTTGAATGTTTAATGCAGATTGGGCGTCCAATTTAAATAGAATTATAGTGTCCTTGCAGCTACACGAGTTTTTATTTTATTATTTCGCTGAAAAAGTGTCGAGCTTTTCAGTCCACGACAAGGGTGGTGTATTTTATGAATAGTATCATAAATGTTATAAAAGCCAACAAGGAAGCGGTGGAAGAATTGCCGCACAAAGAGCATACATATACATATAATCAGATTTAATCAAAGTTTATTATATGCCCTCATTATACTTCGCTACAATAAATCAACAGCTATTCGAGCCAAGTACCAATTACGAAATATAAACATTACGAAGTTTTTACAAACAGCGTTGTTTGTTATGTCCCGGTTATTTGGGTTGCATATCCAGGGAAAAAGAGCGATAATTCATGAATACATTTTCGTACGACGTACTCGACGTGTACGCAATTGGTACCATATAGATTAACAGTTGCTGACGAATCGCTACGAAATGAATCACATATCGTTGAATGCGGGAAGATTTGTTACCAGTTGATACGTGACGCTGATACGCTGTTCTATATGACGAGACATAAATTTTATCCCGCTATTTTGCATCGAACTTTTGAACCTAAATGGTCGGAATTGTCACTAATATCCGTGGAATAATGTACCAATATTTTAGGGCGCTTAAGTATAATTGCGGGACCATAATCTAGGTTAATTCACTTTGTCGTCATTTATTTTGTGCTTTTGAAGGTAAAATTGCAGGACTTAGGAATGGGGATATTTAGGAACTTATTGATTTGTTAATCTGGAAATTTGGTAATATGTTAATTTTGTAATTTTCTAGTTGCCTAATATTCTAGTTTTCCAATTTTCCAATTTTTCAATTTTTTAATTTTTCGATTTTTCAATTTTTCGATTTTTCGATTTTTCGACTTTTCGATTTTTCGATTTTTCGATTTTTCAATTTTTCAATTTTCTCATTTTCCAATTTTCCAAATTTCCAATTTTCCAGTTTTCCAATTTTCCAATTTTCCAAATTTTCAATTTTCTAATTTGCCCATTTCTCAATTTCTCAGTTTTTTATTTTGTCAATTTTTCAATTTTCTAATTTCACAATTTTCCAATTTCTCCATTTCCTCATTTCCCAATTTCCACTTTCCTAATTACCTAATATGCTAATTTTCTAATTAGCTAATGTGCTAATCTCCTAATTCGCATATTTGATAATTTGGTAATTTGACAATTAAGAAATTAGCAACTTAGAAGTTTATACACTTATAAATTTAGCAATTTAAACATGTGAAATCCAAATACTTATAAATCTAAAAATCTAAAAATTGACTGAAAATTTCAACTGTAAAAGACCAGAAGCGTGTAAGTGAAAATTAGAGTTTGTAGGAAGCAATCGACTACAGTAACAGTGTCAAGATAAAATGTACCATCCGATCAGTATCTTTCCTAACGCTCGACTTTCGTAAATCCCTGTTTATCTCACACGTAGCGACGAGTACAAAGGAGATTCAATCTCGACTAGTCCCCTTAGTCGAAAATAGGGTGTAGGTAGGGGATGAAATTAGAGACACCCGGTATATATGCGGTAGCACGACATGCAGCGAACGGAGCTTTGCCGCAGGATGAGGATTTAGTATGTAAGGCACGTGTTCGCATCTGCCTTTATGAGCGTTTCCCGCGATTCCACCATTTCGTCCTCATTCTCAGCCAACCTTGCCACACCGCCGCCTCGAGGTGGGCTCAGGGTTTCAGGATTAAGGGCGTCGCCGATCATATTAAGGCCGGAGATATCTCATCCGTTCCTTATCCGATCTCGGTAAACTCGCTCGCGTTTGTTTCACATAAATTACTAGGACTTTAGCTAGGCACGCGATGTCGCTCGGTGTGTACGCAGCCTTAATGCAGCCGGGATCGTCAAACTTCCTATATCGTTGGCCAGGACAGTTTACGAGACGCCAGGGTAAACGGATTTTAACGTTGGCCTAAGGATTATGCCTGTTCGACGATGTCGTAATTGCTTTTCGGATTATCGTTACTACTCAAACTTTCACTACTTTCTCTCAATAAGTGCAATCTTTTCATTCGACATTCATCTACAGACCCACCTTAATGGTCATATAGAACAGTATGTGTGATATGAAAAATTTTCAAGATTTAAGACACACTTTATCGACGGAGGAATCAGAGATTAGATCACCCTTCGACCACGAGAATCGAATAATTCTAACAAACGGTTCACTTCCTCCATACCGGTTGAAATTTACGCAAACGTCTTTAACCATACATCTTGGAACCGTGAAGATAACAAAATCGCAAGGGTGTAGCGAACCCTAACCGTCGCCGGAAACGAGGGGAGTCTAGCAATGGGATCCAATAGGGAAAAAGGTCGCGGCAATCGGCGGCGATCAGGATTGTTCGCGAGTTACCGAGTTCGAGGCAAGATTAATGTTAACTTCGCCGTAGGAGTTAATAAGTCCGAGACCGATAAATCCCGCTAACTCTTTACCGCCTCCAGTCTGGCCGTTCTTTTCTCTCATTCTTCTCGTGCCTGTGCTTCTACTGCTCCATTACAGTTCCTCGTTCGCTTTCGCGCCGTTCCAAACCGTCCCAGGGCTTTGAGAAACTCGAAAAGTTTCGCAGCGGGGAGAAAAAGGCTGTCGGTCGTATCAGCTTCGGCAAGAAGAGCTCCGTTCCGACCCAGGATCATTTCCTGCAGGAATTCGAGAGCTTTTTCTTCCGATTACTTGCGTCGAATAGTTTTCGTATTAGAAATTCCGGCGGCATTTATCCGGCGACTCGCAAACTGCGACGTGCTCGAGTACACTTGATAACGGGATTGCTGACAAATATTATTTGCAGCTGTTTGCGAACTTGTTGCGACTATTTACGGTGGGAGAGGTTGCGGATTCGTATGGAAGATTCATTGAGAATTTTATGGAGGCCTTCAAACTTTTAGACGATAAAGAATCCATCAGAACAGCAAACATTAGCTAGAGAAAATATAATTACTTAAGGTAAATGTAGAGATAACTGGACTCTGATTTGTCCGTTTTTTTTTTTTATTAAGATATTTGCAAGTTTACTATTGTAAAATAGTAAAAATATGAAGAGGGTAGAAGTTGGAGGAGTTAAAAATTTAAAAATTTAGGCGTTTGAAGATTCAAGAAATTTGAAAATACATAAACTTCGATATTTCAGAATTTAAAAATATATACATAGACTTAGAAATGTAATGTTTTAAAAAAGCAATACTTCCATGAATTATGAACTATTCGGCTATTATAACTTAGTATTAAATTTAAAAAAAATAGTTAAAAACGGAAATATACTTCCTCAGTTCCTCAAAACGAAGTTTTACATAACAACATTTCATTTTATATTATCGACTCGCTTCTTGATGTAATGTCATCACATGTCCCTGTCTGATGTCATATCCTTTTAAGTAACTCGATATTTCTGGACGAAGATACGCTTTCGTAACTTGATGATCGATGGTTACATTCTGAAATGATACTTCGTGGTTCTCAAAGGAGAAAGTTCGTAAAAATGATCGATATGATCGATTTTCTTATTTCGAACTTCTATGAACATCAAAACTGTTTCACCACATTATCTAATGTTCGTTGAAAACTCGGTTATAAGAGCTGAAGACATAATCGCCTGTCTAACTGTATTAATATATCGCAATCGTGACTTTGTTTCTTAGTGACCACATTTGCGTTTTACGAATTTTAGTTTGTATAAACTAGGTGGTAAATTTAAAATAATTTATGATAGTCCTAATTGTGAAGCTTCATAATTTTAGACTTTGGAATTATGGCAAGTTTGTAGGCTATGAAAATGTGGTGATAGTTATTGTATGAATACTCCAGAAATAGGTCATAAAGTCTAGTAATAAATCTAGTAATAAATTATTTGATAATTTGGAAATTAAACTTAAAAATATAAAATACAGATATAATTTTCGCTGCTTTAAATTTTGAAACTCACCGATTTAGTGACCCGGAAATTTGGTAATTAAAGCATGTACAAATATAGAAATTTCGAAATTGAAAGCTTAGCAATCTGGTCATTTGAAAATTGAGAAATTTAACCATCTGCAAATACACAAATTTTCATATTAACCCCTCAAATTATTTTAACGAGTCTCGTGGCGTACTTCAGCTGTGATCGATTTTACTTCAATTTTTAATACGTTCCAATTTAGAATTCCAATTATAATTTACATAATCAATGTATAATACAAAATTCACATTTCAACTTTCTTCGTCTTTCTTAATATTATAAATTAATTAGCTCTGACTGGCGTACCTGATAATTCATAGCATATGGAATAACATCATTTCTATTTGCATATAATACAGGGTGTCTCACAACTAGTGTAAGTCCCTAAAATGGAGCTGACGTGGTTCTAAATAAGATTTCCCTTTGCCAAAATGGGGTTCGAAGCTTCGTTTCTGAATTATTATGGTAGAAGACTCTCGCTCGTACTGATTGGTACCTGCACTAGTCTTGAGACACCCTGTATATTAACCACTGCCCTATCACCTCTGCAAAGATAACAAGAACAAAAGAAAGTACATGTGATCGGAACGTTAACACAGAGCCACACGTTGTACGTCGTAAAATTAAAATCGCGATAAAAAGGTGTGTGGAAAACGGGATGAAATCGTGTAGAAACGGCGGTCGGACACGGTCAGCTTTCAGGTTTCCGCAGGAAGAAATAGAACGGAAGTTGGTCGCTAAGGAGGACTCTCTGGGAAAGCCTTGTCAGGGAAGCTGACGTTTAATTTAATAAATGCCGCGACGTCGTGCTCTTTCTTTTCCTTTCTTTCCTTTGCGACTTTGCGGAGGGGCGTTTCCACGCCATTTCCTCCTGGTGCTGGTAACTGCCATCTCGTTGCCGTGTAAAATTTCTTTGGAAAAACTGTGCAAGGTGAGGCAAGGTAAGGCAAGACGAGGCGGGGCGTACTCGAGTCGCAGCTTATTAAAGGGGTCGAACTCGTAGGCGGAAGTTTCTCGTAAGTTTGTAATTCCTGGCCCATACTGACACTCGTTTACCGTTCCTCTGACCTCGCATTTTTGTCTCGGCCCCTCTTTCTTCCTTTCTTTCTTTCCTACCCTGAGAAACAACCGCAGATTTATGACATTATGGCGGTTGATTAATCGCTGCACGTTTTTCGGACGCCGTGACTTTCTTGCGCGGTTTTGGAATCTACTTTTTCCTTTGTTCGCGTTTTTAATCTGTGTTTCAAAAGTACGCTAAAAACAAGATTTATTACGCTCCGTGATTGTACCTTTATAAATATGGAATATATTTGCGAGCCGAGCGCAGAAACTATTTTATTAACGTGCACGTCGGAGAAGGAAAATGTCTGCGAATGGGGTTCGCAGCATTTTGTTATTTAAATTGTAAGCGAGAAATGAAACTGGTAAATATGCAATTTAACGTTTTTCTCAATTTAGGTGGTTCCGTTTCTTTTTCTTCGCTTTACCATTAAAATGGGACGTGGAAGAAATCGAAAAACTAATCTAATCATTTCTGTCATTTTTTATACAAGAAACGTAATTATATTTTATATTTCGCTTTCCCTTCGAAGAAGGCTAACATATTCCATTAAATAATTACCATTCACTCATCATGGACGTTATACTTTGAAAATTAAAAATTCTTGTTGTTTGAAATTCTCGAGATAATAGCCACTTCTACTCAAGTATTAATTAAAAAAGGCATTCTTCACCTTTACATTTCTTTTACCTAAACGCTTTAATTTATATTCTGAATAAACTTTTCAATTTTATCTTCGATTTGACGATGATTAATTCTAGCAGCGTAGTCGATTCCGTTCAATATTAACTGCATACAGTCACAATAATTAGCGATACACGTTTAATACCGTCACTTGCAATTGTTGTCATGGCTAATTGCGGATAGCTTAATGGAATTTCCAAGTAGATGGGAGTCGCGTAAGCGCAACCATGACGAATGTCGTACGATATAAACTTACAGTTGTTACGCCGCTCTGAGACAAGAGACGTCACTGAAAATTACATTCATCAAACTGCTCTGATTTGCCCATTTACTCTGATTTTCCATAGTTTATTCCCGTGTCAGAGATTCGAGTTTACATCCATTAAATGTGGAAAATACATTGTAACCTCAAAATTATATTTCTGGAATTCATATTCATATTCTAACTTGCAAAAGCAGTTTCATTTTTTAAATGAAAATTATAATTTTATTATGACAGTAAAATACAATTACTGCTATTAAATTTAATTAAAAATGCTAATTGAAATTTAAATTTATACAATATTTATCAGTTCACTTTTAAATTCAGAATGAATTCATTCAATTTGTTAAAATAAATCATACCTATGAATAATTTGAAAGTGCAATCTACTGAAGTATTCATCAATGCACATTGAAGTGTTCATCAATTCATACCGAAGTTCGTCAGTTTATACTAAAGTGCTCATTAATTCATACTAATGTGTTTGTTAATTTATATTAAAGTTTATCGGTTTACATCAAAGCGTTTATCAGTTCGATAGTGTCAGTATACTCCTGGCATTGATACGCGTAAATTTTTCGGGAGTGATTTATGGAATATACCATCAGGATAAAGAGGAATGTAGACAAAGATTCGAGCCAAGTATATCACGCACGTGGACACAGTTTCGAAAGACGTGAGCACAGAGCTGGAAAGAAACTTTCCTCATTTTTCGCCCCTCCAAACGTTGGTGGAAACTTTTCTCTGAAATATCGCGAGAATCAATCGCCAACACGAGTGGCCTCGATCGAACGCTCCTTTCCACGGTTCGTCGTTGCTGAAGACTTTGGAGAAGTAACGAGCTAGTTTTAGTTGTTCCGATACTTCGTTCGAAACCATTCGTCGCTTTTCAGAACATCTAAATGCAGAATTAGGCTCGTGATAATAAATTCTTCGAACATTCCCCGGAAAATTCACCATTCTGTTCTTCCTAAAAAATAAAGACATGGGAAGAAGTATCGGTGACACTGTTTCAAACGCTGAAATTACATCGATAGTTCGTAGAAAATTGAAACGTTTAATTAAAGAAATATCCATTGCATATGGTCTAGTTTACAGATAATAAATTAGTATCATTTCTTGAGTACATAATTCAATTCACTTCCAGCCGCGTCAAAGCCCATTGTCGCAGGAATTATCGCGTTTTTCCTCGCAAGAAGTCGGGGAGCTTATTATTTGTGGAGGGATTATAAATTAGCTGGTAGATTATTAAAAAAGGAGCGTCGTTATTCTTCGCGGTTAGCTCGCGTGGCAAATTCTTCTTCCGCCATCTGACGCCTATCGGTTTATTGGGCAGGATAAAAGGGGAAAAAGTAGGAGAGGAATACGTGTTTCGTCTTTGCGAAGGAAACGGAAAATCGAAAGTGCTTCACCGCCATTTCCGCCGGTTGCTCTCTTTCTTCTTCTGTCTCTTTCCCTCGAAACGCGGTGGCGCACCACGGCCGTTGCTGTCGAATGCAAAAAAGGAGAATGAAATATCGCGTCTGCGAGCACGACGCGTGAAATTCTTCCTTCGAAAATAGCTTCGATATACGAGATGCCGGTTTACATATAGTTGTAAATCCTTTCGATTTAGGTGGCACTGCGAAAATAACAATTTTTCCCCCGAGAAATAATTCCTCCCTCTATACATTCCCGCCGTCTCTTTTCCTCTCGATTTACGCGTCGGAATCGAGCGCGAGCTCGTAAAACCTCGGCCCGGTTCGATTCAAACGACAGCTGGAAAGGACAAATCATTTTTATCTCTTCTTTTCCACGGGAAATTAGTGTCTCCCGTTGAGTCCGCTGAAATTCCGTGGACGCAGAAGGAAACCGGTTGTCGAGGATATTTCTGTACGATGGCTTTTGACACAGTTTCGAGGTTGTTGCGAACAAAACCAATATACACCGGCCAGGCCAAACCCGGCTTAGCAGATGCTGCCAATTTTTCAACTTTTACCTGCTTGCTCGGTAACGAGATCATCCTGAGGTTCCTGTCTATACAACTGTGCTCTTATAAGATCTGATAGGTTTTCTACAAAAGAACTATACGAGAAAAATACGGAAACAATTTCTCCTATCAGAAATTTTATAACAAAAATCGTATATACCTTTTTAGATAGACTATCTATTATTTTGATTTACTTATATTCACAAGTTAACTTTGTCTTTTCTTCAAACTTCATCTTTGGCCAACCTATTAATTTGACTATAGAGTACAAAAAAATTTCATGCTTTATTTATAATGAAGCATATCATATTATAAGTATAAGTGTACATATAACTTTGATCAAGCTTCACATATGTTAAAATAAACTGAGTACTTTAGATAATATGCACTTTAGTATTTAAGAAGTAAGAAGTAATAAAGAAAAAGCGTGTAGCAATTAGTTTGGATGGAACTCACAGATTCATGGCTTATTTGAAATATGTCTTTTCATTTCGAAAAACTGCAGCTTTCATTGAAAAACAGAGGTAACACGCACGTAGGTGGCACGCGTGTACACCTGATCGAAATGCGAGTGTGTTATCCGTTGGTTTGTGGGAGTGGCAACACGTGTTCTCCATGTGTGTCAACCCACAGTGGCATAGCTAGGACGAGAAAGGGGAATATGTATCGGCGTAGTATCGGCCTGTACGAGTTCTCATAGAGGCGGGCTGCATACATATCGTCGGTTTCGTAGTGCCGTGTGGCACGAACTGCACGAAACCTCTACAAAGCTAAACTACATGCGTCCCTGCGATCTACTTCTACCGTAGAAGCTTTTTTTACGTCCCCTGGTAATTTTTTCATATAAGCTGCAGCGAATCGTTTTCATGGATCAACCTGGCTGCGACGCGATGCTCCTATCCGTTCCACTTCATAAAAGTATAAACAGTTTACTAATTATTAACCTTTCGACGAAATTTATTACCTCTGCTTACTTTTTTATTACTGCGGTATTCAATGGGGTTCATTTTATAGGAATTGTTAAAATTTTAAACTGTTTTTATTCTAGTGTAATAATAGTGAATTAATAGACTTATAATAGTAAGTTAAACTTTATATGCAGTATTGTAACATACATTTTATCTGCTGCAATGAGAACTGTTTCAAAATACATCGTATATCGCACTGAATACATGTATGAAGTCACAGACGTACTATGTGAAATATATTGATATGTAGTGAAACCAAGTTTCATTATTTTTTCCTTACCTTTAAAAAATTATGCATTTAAGAGTTCCCTTACCAATGAAAATAATTTGGATAGAATTTTAAAGCAAAATATGATCTTCCAAACCTTATAAAGTAAAAATGATTTTATTTCTCATGAACAGATTTTTCTTAATTTTCATGAAATGAAAAATTCCCGTATAACGAGATCGCAAATTTAATTGAGTACTAATTCAGTGCATAATTTCCCGTTGAATGTGAAATCAACTGAAAATAAAATCACTTGATAATTGTAGACGAGATGATTAATTCAAATTAAAAACTAATGAAATCGGAGATTAACATGGCTTTTTTGATATTAGCAAGAGTTTTTAATTTCAAACTTATAATTCGAACAAATAGGAAAAGATTTTCCCTAATGGAAATATTATTTGTTCAGAAGTTCAGAAGGTTTCGCATCATTTTGCAAGTATTCCGGCAGTAAATTGGCGGGAAATTATGAAGAACGATTTGTCTGTAATGGCCGTAATTTGCACAAACGCTTTCATTAAAAAGTTATTTAACGAGGAATTTTTTGAGCACTTTGCATCGCAGGTTAATTTTCTAGTTCGCTGTATTTCGGGAAACATGTTATTACTTGTTTCGTAGAATCTTGCAGCTTTCAGATATACACACAGTATAGAATCACTAATAAAAGTTTTTTCGATTTACTGCTATTGTAAATAACGAAAAATTGAACACAGTCGACTATATAAAGTTCGAGCGCAGCAAAAAATGTAATTGCTCTTTTCAAATGCGCAACTGTATAAAAATGAATAAATTTGATTCTGAAATATGTATGAGTCGTTTATTCAATAGAATCCATTTTGGTTTATAAATAAATTCCGAGTGTTTATGAATGCATATTGTTGTACAATATTTTCGCTTTTATTTCGACGAGTTAACTTGTTATTTGATCAACTGCCAGTCTTAGTCTTTGTGATGATGCAGTTATCAAAATAAATTCTCTTTATATTTATTGTAAATAAAAACCCCTTAAACTTGTTAAGGTAAAAATATTTTGTATAAGTTTATATTTACTGATAGGAATTAATATTTGTGTATTTATATATTTATCGTATCAAGTTTTTAAAACTTGAAGTACGTAATAAATAATTTTTATCATCCCTTGCTAAATATTTGGGTACCGCATTATATCGTCGAGGGAGCACCGAAGTATCAAAAGAGAAAGCGGAAGAACAAAACGAATTTGATAGAATTAAAAACGGTATTCCTGTTTTATTGATCTTTGCATTACGTTTTTCCTCTCATTTTACCACGGTCACTCGTTCGTTGTTCGAACAGGAGGTTGCAGATTTCGAATACATTTGTTCGACTCTCGAAAGCCATTTTTCCCCGGTGTGCCGCGTACGAGTGTAGATTACCGTAAATGCATATGCGTGATGAATTACTCGGTGACGAACGAGCGATATTTCCGCCATAATATATTCTCCGGGTTATAACAAAACCGTTTCAGCATAAAAAAATCCTCGGACCGTAACGCACATTTAATTGCAAGAATTATCGTTTTCCGACGTAACGCGTGATTTACATAAACGTTAAATCAATCTCGTCGTTACTTTAATGTAGCGCATTTCCTTACATTAATTTATTATAAAACAATTTCTTCTTAACTTTTTATTAGCTAACTTTCGTTAAAAATAACGAAATGTTTACAAGGTTTACAATCTTTCAATTTACAATTTCTCAAGGTTTACAATGTTCAAGTTTCAGTTTAGACTGGTTTTTAACGTTCAAGCTTCATTTTACACAACAAACTCTGCCGTACAGAGAAATAGCGCCACGTAAAGTTCAATGCCTACGGTTAACGCGTTGCAGAAATTTTAGTTGATTTTGTAGCGAAGAGTTGTCGATTTTCGTGTTGTTTTTACCCCAGGCTGTACCATCTCGGCATCATCGCGAAAACGAGTTCGCTTCTTGACAAAATCAAAGTGTATCTTATTCGTCGTGCTTGCAAACTTTCGTCGACTTTGTCGTAGCTTCGAAGACAACCGTAATTAACGTCTGAGACACGGATCAGCTCGATCCGAGGTTTCTCGAACAACGAAATTCAAGGAAGGGAAGAGACTTGGTCGTATCGAGGGCAGGGCAGAAAGACGGGTCGAGGCAATTTCGTGGAGCAAATAACAGGGAAATTCAGGGTTCCCTAGTCGCGCAACATCCCCTAACCATCCAGCAACGTTCCCCTGTGAAACTTTTAATTATCCTTTCCAGGCTTGTTCTTTAATGAAGACGCTCAGCGTTCGTCGTGTCGGAACGTATGACGTTCTAAATAATTACAAGTTGCCCCGGCAAATTCTAAAGCGTATTACAACCATCAAAGGACGCTGCGTTATTTAACAATCAGCCGGTACGTTGTAATTGACAGGGATTTAGAACACAGGAAAAAAGTAATCCACTTTTAAAGCGCAATTTTTTTATATGCAACCTTATGATGCATATTAATTTTCGAATATAAATTTTAAAATATAAAATTAAAAATTATTATACGCAGAGAAATTTTAATTCGTGCGATATTTTTCTGGTTAAATTTATAAAAATATATGTACGGAAATTTTCACAATTTTCTGATTTTTATTTTATGCTCGATAAAACATTCTTCATCATAATATTATTTTTGAGGTAAATTATTAACTGGAACAATAACACGTTAGTATTATTTTCTTCTCGTTAAATGCATAAAAATATATGTACAAAATTTGCACAGATTTTAACACAATTTTCTAATTTAATATTTTATGATCGATAAAACATTTTTATTAAGTAAGTTATTAACTGAGGCGTACAAAAACGTGTAGAGTTTATGACACAATATTCTCGCTCAATATTTTAGAATTCGTAAAACATTTTTAATCAAAATATTATTATGGAGGTAACTTATTTGCTGGGACAAATTGTAGGAGAAATGTATATCCATAAAGATAAGTTAGCAATAACCATGTGTAAGCTTCGAAAATTTCGTTGCAATCGCACCGAAACTAGAAAAATTCACAATACGTGTTCCACAAATTTTCATTTTCATATTACTTGCTCTGCGTCACATTTTATAACTGGCCAATATTACCGCAGAGATAAAATTCGTAGCAAGTTTTGCTAAAACATTTTACGTGCAGCTACGTCCTTAAACAAAAATAAAGGAAATTCAGCGATATGAAGCGACTGTAATTTTTAATATTAACATTTGTTTTTGCACGGAGGGAATTTTTGCAGTAACTATGTACAGTAAAGTTATTGCGGTCGATTTTCTTTTTAATTGGAAAGGAGAATTAAAGATTTATAATTTTGAACGATTAAGGGATGAAATTACAATACTTGCGTCCCAACGCTGGGGGCGTAAAACTGTTGTACGCGTCCAACTTGAGGAAAGTTTACAAGCACACAAACTTCCTCGAAAGACGTTATCCTGTTAAGAAAACTTCTCCAACACTAATTTTCTTAATGACAAAATCATTTTTCTTTTTGTACTGTAAATATGACCAACGGTAACATTCTTCCGAACAAGTATTAGGTTAAAGAGTACTATGCTGTGCTTGCTTCATTAAAGCTAACATTTTTAACTTGCCAAGTATTATCTATGTACGCACGCGTCGTGACTAATTTTACTAATATCCGCTATTTTTCTTTTCAGACATGTCCTACAGGCCCCAGCGTCCCGTTATCGAGGGTGAGTATCTGCTCTAATTTATCTTAACAAGAAAATGCCTCTTACTTCGTTTAAAGCTTTCGTTCAAGCATATCTGTATCGAGATTAGGTTCTTGTATAAACAGTAACTAGGTAGACTAGACCTCTTGCATAAAGTCAGATGAAAGATAATTGCGATATCTCGTGTTAGACTTAGAAATTTTTAAATTTTTAAGCTTGTGGTTTCTTGGATTTTTGTTTGTTAACATTTTTTAAATTTTGAAGTGGTAGATTTTTTTATTTTTTAATTTTCAAGTCTTCATATTTCTGAGTTGACAGATTCTTCGATCTCCAAATTCTCTAATTTACGAATTTCTAATTTTACAAATTGACGAATCTGCAAATTTGCATATTCTCAAGTTTCTGTGTTTCCCAAATTTTTAAGTTTACAAATTTCAAAATTTTTAGATTTTCAAATCTTCAATTCCCATTTTGACGGATTTCTGTATTTTCCGAATTCTAAATTTCCAAATTTTCAAGCTCCCAATTTTCTGAATCATTACACTCTCAAATTATTGGATTCCCAAATTACCAAATTTCTAATTTTTCAAATTCTCAAATCTTGAAATTCTCAAACCTTGAGATTCCTAATTTTCTGACTATGAAAATTTTCAAATTTCTACATTGTCAAATTTTCACACCCCAAATTTCTAAATATTAAAGTTCACAAATTTCGACCAAACTGCAATACACTTCAATCCAAAAACCGAATCACAAATAACTAAATAATCTTTGAATTCTACCAAACAACTAAAAAATGTTGATTGAACAACTTTCGTGCAAGACAACACAAAAAGAGAATGAAACAAAGCAATTTCAGCGGAGATTAATAGTTGTCTTGTTTCGGAAAGCGATAATAGCGGTTGAAAGCAAGGAATACTGCGAAATATGAAGATTGCTAGACTGGCACGGATAGGAAGAAGAAATCGTAAATGACTTGCATAACGATCGAGCTTTAATGGCTTCGTAGGGGATATAAATTGGTCAGCACGCGATATTTGAGATCGTGTTATCCTTTCTGGTCGAGGAACAGGCTGTTGTCTTTCACGCTGGCGTACGACTCAATTACGAGAAACGCCTGGCGAATTTTGAAATAACACTCATTTTGATACGAACGGTCACGCTATCGTGAGCACGCTAAAAATCCTGTCTAATTGAACGATCTCTTGCAAGTTATTTTTCCTGATGTTTGTTGCGAATTGCGTGGTTACGATTTTATTGCGATTGCACGTTTTTCAGTGGATTAAATCGAGTGGTGGTCAGACATTGAAAATAGTTAACACATTTACTGCTGTTATCAAATTTAATATTTATACGGTCACATATGGTGTTCTATACATGGTAGTTTATTGTTCTATTGTTCATCGATAATACAGAATTTTTCAGTTTCTTTTTTAACGTTGATTGATGGACACTCTTGCAAATTCGGTTAAATTAATTATTTACAAGTAGGGCGAATAAAAGGTATATTTAACATTGATTGTATTCTGTTCTTTGAATCTAAAGGCTTGCTTACGATATACATTAACAGATTAAAAGATGAAATTGAAGGAGTATCCATATTTTTAATAATCTGCCATTTAGAATGTCTGACCATATACACCACTTATCACTGCGGTCAATGTAATTTGTCAATGTATATCAGTGACACAATTTTGCAAGCTAGAGTTTTTCTCCTTTATTCTTCCTGTAGATAAATACATTATTGGATAAATTACTGTTCACAAAAAATAAAAATTGTGAATTTTTCATTTATGAAAGTACATTAATAACACAGCATTAAAAGCACGTAGAATTTTCTTTCATTTTTTTCCTTAAATAAATACGTTAGTATTATTTAATGTTTGTTAAAATTAGAGGTGGTGAATATTTTAGTTTCACTTTTAAAATAAGTTTTAAAGAATTACTTTCTTTCGTTCCTTTTTCTTTTTAATAAATAAACTGCTTATAAAGGATGTATGTAACAAGTTTCTGTTTCATCTTGTAATTTGTTAATGTACATTACTAACTGAATACTGAAAGTGTTTTTCTTATGTATCTGCATTGTATAATCATTTTAATCGATTTCCGTATCATACATCATGTGAATAACATGTTACATTCAACATATAAAAATTATACAAAATGGTATTAGATATTTGCAGCTCATTTTTTTCTACAGAAAAAGAAAACACATTTCTGTAAAATATACCGCTAAATTTAATAATATATAATTTTAAAATATAATTGTTAGTTGAATAAAATAACAGTCTTTGTGTCTATCTTCTAAAAGATTATTGTAGTATAATTTTTCGAATACGTCATAATCGTTGATACAGCAGATGAAAAATCAATTCGCTGCAGAGGAATTAGTCCCTCGCATGTTTCGTTTTTCGCGAGTTTCATAATTCCTTTATGAAAAAACTGAAAAGAATGATGATTTATGAACGATTCTCAGTCGATACACCAATATCTGCCAGACATGTCGAGCTGAATGTTACGGTGACTGCAAAATACAAACAAAATACGTCGATAATATACGCGCAACAATGGTGGAAACGAGCAGAGGGGTTGAAAAACAGCCCTCCCGTAACGCGTTTGACAGGATGATTTGTACCGGTGTTTTATAAAACTGTATGCCTTTTCAGCACTGCACAAGATAACGATCGTAACGCGCGATGAATACGAACAATAAATGTTCTCTCGCTTTAAAACGAGCTCGCGATAGGGCTAATGTCTGCAATTCTGATTCACGACGAGACATTCGTTCGCACCTGAATCAGCTACTCAAAGTTTGCCCTATGAAACAGCGAAATTCTGTCAATAGTCCAAATGGGTTTCGTGCAGCTTTTTATTTTTATATTTACGAGCTACTATATCGCGTATTTTTAATATGAAAACGTTGATTATAAAAGCTTTTAATATTGAAAACGTGTGTACGTTCAATACGGTATATTTTACGGTCTTGTATTAAATTCCACAGTTTTCACATTCTCACGCTTGAAATGTGAAAAGTTGTATATTCTTGAGAACTGTAATTTTTATGGTTGCAAATTTGTAACGTGGGAATTCGCAAATTTCCAATTTTTCAAATTTCCGAATTTCTAATCCCCAAAATTCTCAAATTTCCGAATTCCCAACCCCCCAAATTCTCAAATTTCCAAATTTCCAATCCCCCAAATTCTCAAATTTCCAAATTCCCAACCCCCCAAATTCTCAAATTTCCGAATTTCCAATCTCCCAAATTCTCAACTTTCTGAATTTCCAATCCCCCAAATTCTCAAATTTCCCAATTTCCAATCCCTCAAATTCTCAAACCCACAAATTCTAAAATTCCTAGTCTCCCAAATTTCCAAAATTTCCAAACCTCCCAAATTCCAAATTTCCGATTCTCGAAATATCCAAATTTCAAAAATTTCCAAATCTTCTAAGAACATAACCATGCAATTAAAATAAAAATTTGGCAGTTAATAAATAAAGTACGGTTAGTAGCAGTTTCTTCTTCCACCACGATACATGAAATTCAGTATATCCACAGCAGAAGTATTTTACTTTTTAAACATATTTCCACGTTTCGCGGAATGTCTGCAGTTTCAGGAAGCAGGCATTCTTCGCTTCGCAACATAAGTATATTATTCGTGGAATTCGAGAAACGTTCAAAGGCAGCTGCAAGAGGGAATTGTAGAAATTAGCCCGGTACGTTTGGGCTACCACACAGGAAATTGCGTGAAATTTGTAGCACAGCGAATGTCGATTATCAATTATTAGGAAAGTTGGGTGGTGCAAAGGACGAGGGGGTGGACGTTAGGTTACAGTTACATCGTTATTTGAATAGTTCACCGATACGATCGTTTCGGCAATGCGCACTGCGGATATCCGAAGTTTGGATATCCGGATATTGAATATGGTTAGGCGGAAATTGGGAATATTCCGGATACTTCGGAAACCGTTACTTTGGCCAACGTTAGATGTTTCGGTGACAACGCCGTCTGCGAGGCCAATTAGTTTTGAATTCCGCATAAATCAGCCACTAACAGTCGTGTACACGAAATAATTGAAATTGGTTTCTATAGTTCAACCTTTATGTCTTCAACTTTTACTGACAGTAATGAAACTGGACAAACTTACATCGTTTTACATTTAACCCTTTACATCTCCCACATGTGACGCTACCGTGACACATTTTACTCTTTCATATGTTTTATTTCAGAATTTCCAATTATAATTCATACAGAGTATTATCTGTAAACTCTACTCATGGTTTTTCTCCCACTTGCACCACTTGCTGAGTATAAAATTAACATAACGTTTCAATATTGTGGCTGCAATGTCAGCAGTGATTAAACGAAGCTTAGAATTCCCAACAAGTGAACATAAGGAAGCTGTATCTAAATTTGACTACAAACGTAAATTTCTAAAACTTGAATCCAGTAATTTATTTAACAAACGTTAGAATTAATAATGTATAAATCCTCTGAATTTAAATAAAACTTTTGATTCATCTCCATTTGAACGTTGCATTTAGCACTCTGTGCATTGTGTTAAAATTCCTGTAAATTCAGTATGTAATTTCATTTCATCGTGTTTATATTTAATCCATTTGACAGGAAGTATAAAACGTTTAGTATTCTTCGTTAATGGTTAATTGAGATTGTTCTCATTGAAAAGGCAAATATAGATCTGGCAGGGTACTAAATTACAAAGTATTTTACCGCGCTTTTTTGGTACGATTTTATCCAAGCTTTTCTTGGAACTAGCGAACCAGCGAAACAGTTGTGCTGCATTTATTTTTAACTGGAAATAATGATTAATAGGATCATCCATCATATAAATTCTCCGTATAAAAAGTTTATTTATCTTTTCCACGTGAAACTTTCGAATACACGATAAATTATTTGGAGTATAAAATGAATAATAAATGAACGAGTAACGATTAATTATTTGAACGAACGATCGATGATTAATCGTTCGATAATGTCCATCACTGTCGGATACATTAAAAACCGAACGAGAGAAAAATGGCGAAATCATTACCCATTTACGCGTACTCGTGGAAACATTCGCGTTGTTGGAACGCGTGTTGTACGGCAAAAGTCCAGAATGAAATTCAAACATTCTTAGAAAAGCTTCGCTTTTCGAGTGTATCCGTGATGGCAAGGAAAGCCACGAATATCTCTCCGCATTTCGTTGCTCAGGAGATGCTCCATGCCGCCGCGAAATTTATTCCATTTGCGAATAGCTTTCCCGCGAATAATTTTTATCGGGTCTCATCTCGCTCGTATTTCCGTTTCCTTGCCACGAAACGATAACGAATTCCGCATAATTCGGATAAATAAGCACGGTAACGAAGCGTTCTCCGTCTCCCTTTGCCTCTTCTTTCCCTCGAATAATATCTTGCCGACTTTATTCCGGTAGCGTTTTGTACCGACCGATTCGTTCTAATTCGGTTACGAGCTTTTCGTGAATGTATTTATGATACTGCCGATATTATGGTTTCCATGGCTTAATTGTACAAAGGAAGATTCCCGACTAACCGGGGAAGGAGGTTCTCAATCGCTTCCCGGAATAAAAGAAGAATAAAACTTTTTGGGCTGCAGGATAAACATGACGCGTTACCTTCTCTGTAAGGAATTCAACACGCCGCAAACTTTTCACGAAATCCTGGTAAATTCGCATAAATACATACTATGAAACTCTTTTTTGTACTTTAAAGGGCTCTTCTGCAGAAGGCAGTAGGTGAATTGAAAATTTAACATGCATTCATATTTCAATAAATTAAATCTTTGTTTGTTAAATTAATCTTTACTAAGTCATTCAATTTGTATGAATCTTAAAATATCTGAATGATCGAATTTATGTGAACGTTGACAGTCTGAAAATATTTGGAGTCCAAATTTTCCTTCTTGTGTTTTCTTGCATTTTGATGATAAATTACATGAAAAATATTAGGTATTTTCTTTTCCAAGTACGAATATTAAACAAATTCAATTTATTTAGATAATAAGTTTGTGGCTCATTCACTGAAAATTATTCTTAATTTGGATAGTCGATATGTGACTTAACTTTAACATAACATGGTACGGTAACGCGCTTGTTCACGGCCATGATCAGTCGCTGCGCTCGAACCCATCACTACCGCGTCTGACCGGTGTCTTCCATTAATAATTGAAAAACAAAGCTTCATATCCCATTTTCGTAAAAAGAAAAGATGTTCAGAATCATCTCAACTATAACTCCTAATAATTACACTTGTGGGACACTGCATTTTGTATTTGTAAGTAGCATAAGTTCGTATATGATCAGACATGTTTTCTACACAGTCTACGCCTTTTCTAGAGACCATGCCTAATCCTAATCACCTAATATAGATACCAACAAAAAATATTAAAATTTGATATTCGAGATGTTTATTATTCATATAATATGCACGAAGAAACAATTTCTACAGCCTCAAGCATTGCACCGAACGTCACTTTATCGTCTAAGCATTTCATCCGTCTCGACACGCTGCCAGAAAGATGGCTCGGTTATTCGTAGACGAAACGTTTCGGAAAGAAATCTCACGGAATTGTTTTTGCGAGTCGCTGCGTTCCGTAATCCAACTGTCTGCACAGGGGAAACGAGATGCATTGCGAAGGGCAAAAGTCACAACAGGGCCATAACTCTTGCATGCTGAAAAACTCACTGATATGCAGTTTCGTTGTCTCTGGAGGGTGCGTCCCACCGTGACACGCATCAATCAAATTACTGTCACTGGCATCAAGCATCTCTACACGGAATCGTGCGCGTGTTCTCGTGTTGCAATTAAACTTTTAAGCACGCAAAGAATACGATCACTTTAAATTATACGTGTTTTGTTGAACTCGTGTTTCGCGCGAGGAGTGAATCGATAGTTGCGTGCGGATAATGGATGATATCGTTTGACAATCTTTGGAAATAGCAAGAGGTGATGGTAATTTATTGTGAAAGGTGTTGAAACAGGAACAGCCGTAAACTATCGTACAACGAGAACAGCAAGAACGGTTAGAAAAATAACAAGCGTAATTACAGTTGCGAGAGTGAACAACAACAACAACAACAACAAGAATATCAAGAACAAAAGGGATAACAACAGGTACAACCATAACAACAAGAACAACAACAAGTATCATATAACGCAGAAACATGTCCGTGAGTTACGCTGAGATATTCGCATACTCGAAAACAAGACAGAAAAATTTTATATGTGTACTCTTGCAATGATAGTACAGCAAATAGTATATTGATTATATTGCCAAGGTGCAGCACAATAAGCTATAGAACACGTAACGCGTTAATGACTCCGCGTTAATACAAATTGATCGCGCAAGAACGCGAAACAAACGGCGACAAACAATCGGTAAGGGGAGAGATAGACCGTTATGTCTAAAGCGTTATTTCAAACGGGAGGGAAAGTTCCATTTATGCTTTATGGTCAGTCTGGAAAAGGATTTCCTGAATAGAAGGGGGAAAGAGCCGCGCTTCCATAGAGATCACTGGATGAAAAAGGTAGAATAGAAATTCCGCCAAAAATATTCTACGACAACGGGTGCAGTTACTATAAATCGTTGCGTCCTCGTGTTCCACCCTCATGGCTGTCCTTGCTAACGGTGGTGTGAATGCGAGAGAGAGAGCGAGAGGGAGCAAGCTGAAAAGGACAGAGAAGAAGGGTAAAGGAACGAGACGGTCAAAAAAAAAAGGAATCCAACCGATAAATTACGCTGAGAAAATACCGCGCAACGACGGTGGAGGGGGAAAGAAGAAAGAGAGTCAGAGAGACAGATGGAGAGAAAGAGAGAGGTAGTAAAAAAAAGAAATAGCAGGGGTAGAATTGTCGGTTCACGCGGTATAAATGTGGAAGGGTGGCTCGCTTTATACGGGTTTTTCGAGCCCTCACCGTACCAACTTACACTAGCCGGCATTATCTGGCCGCTAGCTAATATCAGCCATGAAATTCCATCGACCACCATGGGCGAATGTCCGGGAAAGAAAATCCAGGGCAAGGTTTTTATGTCATGATCGCCCACGGTTAGATACGCCTGCCTGATATTACGGAAAGATCAAACGGATTTCGATATCCGATCTCGCGATTTATGTGAAACAAAATTACGGTCTGTTTAAAACCTGCGCCTTCCGGTTCACTGTACATTTCAGTCTACTTTCATGGCTCTCTGAAGACTGTAACATATAATTCCATTGAATAAGAACAAACATTCTAATGTAAATTTTATTATAATTTTGTTTGCTTTTGTAGATAACGCGATGGAAAAGGTCGCATAGTTCAAATAAATTGTAATAATATCTTCAAGTAAAGATTTCCGAATTCCTGATACTCTAAAACTTTTCATTCTACTAAAATTCCTAGTTTGTGAAATTTCCAGAAATCGTAACTAAAAATCTCGCAAGTTCATCAAATGTTTAAACATCGAAACTTCTGAACTGTTAAATTCATGCCAAACGAAGGATTACAAGAACTTTGTTTCCTTCCACGATTTTTCTTGGGGAAGCGTCCGATGCTCGCACCACGTGGTAAGAAGTTACCGGTTTTATTATTCTTTGCTTTTGCGGATACTTCTTGTTTCGCACGTAGCTCGCGAGCTTTGTGTGGGCATACGTGTGTGCAGAGACCTGTGCAAGCTATACTTGCAGCCAAAGATAAGGTTACGTTAAGAAATTGCTTTCCATGGGACGAAGCCAAACCCGCAGGAACTCTGGTCTGGTGTCGAGCAATCTTTTCTTCCTCTTTCTCGCATTCGTCCCGGTCACCTTACCTCGCCATTCTCGCGCCTCGCATTTCCCTCTTCTCTTTCCCGCAGCCTCGTCTGTCCTCTCTTACTTATACCACTCCAACGTTCGTTTCTGTCCACTTCCTTCCGTCGAGATGCGCACCGACAAAAGCTGTCGGCCTCTCAAAAGAGACACGATGAAAGAACGCGGAAACCTATGCGCCACCCTTTGACTTTGCTCGAACCCGAAGCCAGATTCGACACGCTCTTTGCCCACGGCTCGAAACTGATACGACGATCATTTTGTTACGATAGCGACTCTATCGACATTTCGCCAACGTCTCAGTTCAACGCGACCTCATTCTGTTTTGTAAAAACCTTGGATGATGTTATTTGGAAGAAAAATGTCAAAAAGGTGGGGCGTAGGAAATGAAACCCGCGAACTCTTTGTACTACTATTTTTAAATGTAATATCGCACTTATAAAATCTTATCGAGATGTAAGAAGTGGTCTTTTCTGAATAGAAAAGGTCGAGATAGGTCACTGTTTCTTACATTGTCCGTACCAGTTCTGTATCACGTAGGAAAAAAATGGTTACTTTATTAACTATTAGATTTAGAAATGAAGTACACGAAAGTTCAGATCTTATTAGGATAAGGGAGGGTGAGGTCAAGGAAAGAATTGAGTGGGGAAACTATGTAGTAAGAAGGGGAGCTGTGATTTAGGTTGGTCACTAATGGGGTGACCGAAGTGCATAAGGATGAAGTTTGGGACTCAGGAAGAAGGTAATTTATGGTTTAGAAGAGACCCAAGATTTTGTGTTTTGATATACAACAAATTATTTATAGAAGATATACTAGGAATTTTTAAGACTGTTAAGAGTATCTGATTGTTAATAAGTTGGTTCAATATTGATCTCAGAAACTATATGTGAAAGTAATTGAGTAACAATTAGCAATTCGTTCGAAATATGATTGCTATCTTGAGACCCAAGAATTTGACTGTTCTGTATTTTGAGGAGGGAAGGCTTGGAAAGAGAATTCGATGAACAAGTGTCTTGTAGAAGACGAAATATGTTAAAAGACGTTAAGGTTTTTAACAGTATCAGACTCCGTTAATAAGTGTTTAATAAGGTAAATTATTGATCTCAGAAACTACACGTGAGTGCCAATTAACAGTAATTGAAATGCGAACGCTACTTCGAGATCCAAGACGTTTGCTATCTTATGTTTTGTGAAGGAAAAGCTTAGAACAAGACTTGCATGAACAAATGTCTCATTTATAGAATACAAAAAAAGGACTTTAAAGTTTTAAAGAGAATATGATACTGTTAATAAGCGTTTATTAAAATAATTTATTGATCTCAGAAATTGCACATGAAATCGAGCACAAGTGCCAATTAACAGTAATTCGTTTGAAATGCGAATGCTACCAGAATATTAATGCGTCCGCAAGCAACAAGCATCGTATGCAGTAATAATTCAGCGGTTTCTTTTTTATCAACGTCGATTGTTTCGTCGGTGAAAGGATTAATTTGCGACTGTAAATTGAGTAGCTAAAATATTTGGCTGTTAATCGGCAATCCTGTGTACATTCGATGTATCCAGCGTGCACGGTAACCGCTTAATGCCCGGCATAACAACGAGCGATAACACTTTATTATATTTTACAAACTGGTCAACAGCACCGGTTGCATTATGATCGAAAAGTCCATGATCAGGGGGTGGTACACAGGCGAGGATTAAAATTAGTCCGTCATATTAACAGTCGCGACAGCCAATTTAAGTATTATTTAGAGCCGTTTGTTGTAAATATACGGAATGGGCGTTAATCTCGTGCAGGTTATAATGAAAAGTAAACTATCTGTTTGTTTCGCTTGTTACTTTTTTCTGTTTAATTCGATTATTGATTGCACTTTTCCCAGTGTAAGGCAATTGTTCACGGATATTTTTACGTGGTGCTCATTTTGTATTTTTATATTTTCGTATTTCTGCATTTCTGTATTTCTGTATTTCTGTATTTTTATATTTATATATTCCTGCATTGCTACCTTTCTACATTTCCACATTTCCATATTTCTACATTTTTACATTTCTTAACTTCCGAATTTCAAGTCCCTAAATTTCTATACATAATTTTAAATCATGAAAATTTGATAACTTAACTTCACAATTTAACAATTTGAAATATCTTCACTCCTGCATTTGGTATACTTAAAATTTTCCAAATTTGTGCATTTGACTTTTATTACATTTTTTGCCAAATTTTGTCTACTTCCAAGCTTTCAAACTTCACAATAAAACACTCCACACAAAAGACACTTAATAATTTATAAAGAGGTCCTTCAATCATACCAAAATATACAATCAAGCTCAAAATATGTAACAAATTACGAAATAATCTTTCAATTTATTCGAAATGAACGTACGATTGAATGACCATATTTTATTAGTGAAATAATTTCCACATAAATGCATAAATAGCTGTCTACATTTTGTACGTCATTTACGTATTGTCTTTTGATATAAAGCACACATATCGTATTATGATTGTCAGCATCAAATTAATTAACGAAGCATTTAGTTGGCTATTCAAGGAGGATAAACAGAATTTATCAGACAATCTGGTCTCATATATTATTATCAATTCATTCGAAAATTCTATATTAGACAGACAACGGAACAGCAACAAATCGTTTTGTTCGTAGCATTCATTCGCGATGCTAATTTCGCGAGGGTGCAAGTTTTTGGCAGCCGCTCGATAATTCAGTCCGCGTCGTTCTCGGCTCTCTTTCCATTCCGAATTCAATGGGTATCGGCTCGCATTAGTTATAAATTGAATCTCGATTATCCCGAAAATCGAATTTAAAATGGGACGGTATTAAGGGCGCCAATATTACCGAACGGTTCTACGAAATTCAATGGTTCGGCAGCTTCTTGCTAAATTCTGATCGCTTTCTTCGTCGGACCACTTCTTTTAACGTTCAGCAAATATATTCACCGGAGAAATCGGTCTTCTTATGGCATCGAATGTTTCGAACATTACAAGTTTAACTCTTAAGCTGTGCTTTGCGTTGCTTCTCTGTACGATAAAGTTCGACACGAATTATACGTAAACAGCACTATGTGTGACAATACTGTTTACGCGAATTGGAATGAAGTTTTTGATGATTAAATTATAATTTTTTCAAAGATATGATACATGTGGTTTAACTTTGATAATTTACTTTTTTGGAAAATTCACAAAATATGTAATTTCCAAATGTTTCCCATGTATTAGTGCAAAGAGGTCCCATAGTGCCTAAATTACTTGGCGTTAACGTTGCATGAACAATTAACTTCCTGTAAAACAGCATTTTATATCAAGCATTAGTTGTATCCGTCACATTTAGAATGCTATCAGTTTGTTCGTATAATCCGTAAACAGAATAGAATAAGTAGTGATTAGCTTTCTCATTTCACGTGCAGCCAAAGAGATCAATCGACTGTCGCGGTTGACAGAAATTCGATACGCGTACCAATTGCAGACTATTACATTATTTAGATCTCTAAATTTCTACAATTTCGTGCTTGCATCAATGACAGGCAGTTACATAATTTACATATCTCAAGTTCCATGTTCCTATATTTCTGCTTATTTATATGTCTACATTGTTAAATTGAGAAATTCGTTTCCCAGGTTTTACATTCGACATTTCTAAATTTGAAACCTAGAATCTACGTTTGTAAATTCTTAAATCTTCATGTTCGAAAATATCTAGCTTTCTGTATTAAAAGGTTTGCTGTCATTCTGAATTTAAAAATTCAACATTTTCAAGTCTCTACATTCGACATTTCTAAATGCGAAATCTAAAACCTACGTTTGTAAATTTGCAGATCTTTATGTTCGAGAATATCTAGCTTTCTGTACTTAAAGGCTTGCTTTCAAAGCTTCTAAATTTAAAAATTCAACATTTTCAAGTCCCTACATTCTACATTTCTAAATTTGAAATCTAGAACACACATTTGTAAATTCGCAAATCTCAACGTTCGAAAGTATCTAACTTCTCATATTTAAAGACCTGCTCAAAGTTTGAAGATAAAAAAATTCCTGATTGAAAAATTTTTTAATTTATAAACCTCGAAGATTTCGAACTTTTTGTACTTGGAGTTCGCAAGCTTCGAAGTTTGAAAATCGGAAAGTTTCTCTATTAAAAAATTTGAAAATTTATGCCCGTCTAATTATCGGTGTTGAAACACGTTTCTTTCGACGCGTTTCTCTTCGAAAGAAAAGATCTTTCTCCGCGCGAAAATGCAATAATCGATGTATCCGCGGCCAATGGATTCGATACGAAGCGACGTTAAAATGCCCGTTCGAACGGGCTAAAAAATAGAGACAAAAGCGTCCGTATCCGCGAAACGGATCGTAGCTGGAAATGGCCGGTTTGAATTAATCAACTGCGTCGATTCTCGTGGTTGGTCGTTTATGGAAACTCACTTCCTCCCTCTCGATTCTTCGAGTTTTGTTTCATTATTTTCTCCGTCTCTTTTCCTCCTCTCTTCCACTCTATGTTTTTATTTTTATTTTAAATCAGAGAAAATAGATTTCGTTTCAAGAGAAACAGAATTTGCCGGTAACTGAAAAACATTCAATACAACTCGACATTTCGCAGAGGACAATGTTTCGCGGTACGCTTAAATATTGATCGATTCCTGAAACGCTTTGAATGATACTTGACGAGAATTTTTTTTATTTATTTTTTCAATCCTGGTGGCGCTCGATTGGTCTTTTAATATCGCCAACCTTATTCATTGGGAAAGATCACGCTGGTCAAACGCACAATGAAACCACTGCGTTTGGTAGGTTACTGCGAAACGTTTCACTTGTTTATGAAATCCACCCATTGCTATCGGGTTTATTCGACCAGTAATCGCCTGTGTGTGAATCGTGTGTTGATACAAAAATTGGAAATTTCTTCAATATTCATGGCACTGGCAGTCGGATTTGTTTTCCGTCGTTTACTGATCAGATATGTTTGCTTTTTTTAGTATGGATATAAGAATAATTGTATGCTGTTGTCAAGAACTTCGTATGTGGATGATGTTTTCAAATGAAATCTAAACCTTATTTTAGATTTTTATATTTCTTATTACTTCAGTTTTATAAATTAGGTACCAATAACCAGTTACATATTTCACAATATCTAACAGTATAAATCACGTAACTACCTCGAACCGTTGCCTCGATCCCAGCTAATCTGAAGCACCTCATCCACACTCCATCTAAAATCTGCACTACGAAACATTCGAGAGCACCTTCCAAGGACAGTATCTTACGATGATCGAAATTACTGAACATTATCGAGGAGTGGCAAATAATCGATGCCATTTAGCACGATCGAGCCGGCAAATCAAAGTCACATTAACCAAAGTCAAGTCTGCGAGATCTCCAGCGAACACACGCTCACGTGTACAGGTACGTGCCCTAACCGAAACCCTTTAACTCGCGCAATCACGCTCTGTAACTGAGACATAGTTCTCCGGGGACGACCAGTCGAGATTTACCGACTCGATTCCCCTATATCGTTCCTGTGCACGTACCGCACACAGACTGGCGTGATCCTGCAAGCATGTGAATCTGCACTTACAACTATGCTTTGTGTAAGTGTATGTGTGCACGAAGGTGGCTGCAGAACGTCGATATGTTTTCTGAATGTTCATCTTGCTTTTCCGTTTCCATATCTCATTGGGTATTGTTAATCCGTCTGACTTCGGAACTGATGTTTTTTTGTCGAAAGAGTTTGATTAGTTTAGGATTGTTTAGTTGATTGTATGCGTTTGGTAGATTTAGTGGGTTCAGATAGTTTCGTAGATTTAGTGCATTCAGATAGGTGTTTAATAGTTCAGGTAGGTGTTTAGTAGATTTAGATAGGTGTTTCGTTTAGGTAGGTATTTAGCGAGTTTAGGTAGATGGTTTACTAGATTTATGTGAGTGTTTAGTAAGTTCACCAGATGTAGGCTATTTGGTACAGTTCAGATTAAGCATTCAGTAGACAGTAAGTTCAGATAGGTGTTCAGTTTATACATTAATATATTTAGTTGACATATATAAGAATTTAAAAACATTTGCAGGTTCAGTGTTTAATAGGTCTAGATAGAGATGGTATATGCTCATGTAGATGTTTAGTAGGTTTATTAGGTTTACGTAGGTGTTTAATAAGTTTAATAGAGTTACGTATGTGTTTAGTAAGTTTCATAGATTTTGGCAGCTATTAGGTTTAGTACGTTCAGATAAGTGTTTAGTAAGTTTCGTAACTGCAGACATGTGTTCAGCAGGTTTAGTAGGTGTACATAGCCATTTAGTAGGATGCGTAGGTTTATTAGATTTGTGCAGATGCTAAGCAAAATTTAATAGATTTAAGTAAGTGTATAATATTTACTAGTATTTAGCATTCACATAGATATTTAACAAATTTTGCAGATTTAATACGTTTAGTAAATGTAATCGTTTTATAAAATTGACATAGGTGTTGACATTTGATAGCTTTATAATAGGACTCTTCTAGATATGTACATATCTATTAATTATGCATTAAAACATTAAATTAGAAGAGTACTATTACTTTTCAGAGAGAAGTTTCCAATCTGATATTTCACATTATTAATTTAAATACTTAGCAGACATATACCATTTCAATATATACCACTGTACGTTAAATACGCAATCCGACACATCTTATACCTAACCAATAAGAAATGTAGAAAAACAGAGATGACAATAGCACTTAATTAAGCTTCAGTTTTCTTTGTATCTCATCTCAAGTTACAGTCTACTGCAGTTGTGTAACGCACCCTGTTTAAGAATATACGAGACAGTGATTTTAAACTATACGCGAGCATCGTACAATCAAAGTTTATCGTATACTTTTCCTTCTGAACGGATCGAAGCACCTTTTCAAGGATCACGATACACTGAACACAGTTCTCGAACTTGTTGGTAGGGAAACGGCAATCGAATGCCGATGGTAACGATAATACGCGTATTATAGCTCGTTTTGGTAGCTACCGGCACTCCGTTCCAGCTGTACGCCCAATTGCTACTCAATACTGGTATCCCTTGCTCATCCTGATATGACCCCTTGTACGTATCTATCTGACTACATGTTTCAGTAACAATAGTGCATTACAACGGTTTAATCGATGATAAATCACAATTCGACGTTCGTAGCCGATATTGAGCTCTTCCAACGTGGTACAATACAGAGGGAAATATTTATCGTTTCCAACGTAATGTACGTTTATACGTCAGATGAGATTTATGCGACTCAAGATCTAAACTTAAACATATGTTAACAGAACTTAGATGGACTGTACTTCAGTTTAATTGTTTCAACTAATATTGCACGCTATTAATACTAATATTAATACTAATAGTACAATATGAATATATAATTTCTCGTACACTATTCTTATTTTCACTATTTATTATTTTATCTCATGTTTAAATTTCATTATACAGGGTGCTTCTTCTTCAACAGAATTTAAAAACTTTTAAGTAAATACTAAATAAATTGTATCAAGAAGTGGAGCAGGGGTTAACCGAAAAATTTTGACGACATCACGTTTCGACAAGCGGGATATCGTTTCAAGGGTACAAGGCTCCAAGGTGGAGCACAGGTGCGAAAATGCTGAGTCCCTATCGCGGCGACATCTGCGCCCGTGTGTAACCACGTAAACAACAAACACGTACACATATGTTCACATACGCACACATTCAAAATAACTTCCCACAGAAGGGAGAACTCCATAAAGACTGATTTACGCGCAGGATTTATGAAGACCGTTCGGTTTTCTGGGTAGTATTTCACCGAAACGGAGCATTTGTTTTTGTCTTCTCTATCTTCCCTTTTTGTTTGCATACGTGGAGCCTTTAATTTTCCCTTTTTTCATACTCTCGCGGAACTCTAATCGGAATGTCCCCGACGAAATGGAGGGAAACAACCCCGACAAGAACAAGGACCGATAATCGCATAATTCAACGGAAATGGAGGCAGACCGGAAAGGATGTTATCGTACCTGGGATAGTATTAAAAAACGTGAACGCAATTCTATAAAGTCTATAACGGGCGAAAATTATCCGAGACCCTCCGGCGAAATTGGTTACGATCGTTCGTTGTGACATGATTAATTGCAGCCGGTTTTTCGCGGGCTCAAGAGATATCGAAACTTTCCGATATTCCTTGACCCTCCGTAAACTTGTCCATTTGGTGTTTAGTGGAGCTCGAAGTATCGAGTCGACATTGAAAAAGAAATATGGACGCTTTGATAGAAACGAGCGTTCTCCTTCCCTTCGTGAAAACACGGTTTGCTATATTTGTTGCATCGATCGCAAAAGTATTTGTAAATAATAATTTATTCTATTTATTTAAAATGTTCTGCAATGGTGCAGTATGCATATTTTATTGGGTACAATTGTTAAAGCCAAATTGCATTTATGAACTTAAATACACTGTCGAAAGAAATACATATGTTGCAACATGATCTGTTCACGTTCATGGACTCCTCAAAAATTTTCCAATACAAACATAGATATTAAAAGTTTTCATAAGAGATTGTTAAATTAAATTATCCGTTAAACTGTTATTTCATGCATTTACTAACTACATATCATCGAATTTTACGTGCAGACATAAAGCATCGTAATCAATTTCGCTACGAACAAATTTTTCCCATTAACCCAACATCAGACAATGGAAGACAGCTTCTTATCATAATAATCATATCACAGAGAAAAGAGAAAGAAGACCGATTATACCGGAAGCTCATTTACGAGTCATTTCTCGTTCCGAGTGAAAAAAACCTTGGAGTCGTAGAAATAGGGCGAGTATGGATCAGCAGATGGTATGAAAAGACTGCGTCCAACTGTATGGATTTGTGGACATGTTTCACGAGGATATTTCAAGCCTTTGCTCGAGTCTCCCGATGCAATCTAAGCACAAGTGAAGACCAAAGCAATGGGCAGCCAGTGGGCAAGAGGGCGATAGCTTTTACCCAACTGCTGGATTTAACTTCGCAACGCGGAAGGTGCATACGGCGAACTAGAAAGGCAATAGCAATATTGTTCTAACGGGAGAACTGTTCTGGGATTGTTGTTGTAAGCTGTTACATTGGTTTCAATTGCATTATTCATGTAGCCTCATCTGAGTGTCGATTTGTGAAGATCGAGTAACTGATATTTTAATGCGATTTATGCAAACATTAAAATTTATTGATTATGTCAGTTTTGATGTCTTGATCTCTGATGTGTTTATGTTTGAGGAGTTCGAAGGGAATTCAACTTCCTATTAGCAAAGTGTTTCAGTTACTGTTCTAACTGTTGAAATTCTGAACTCTGAAACTTTCTAAATTTCTAAATTTCCATATCCGCATATTTTTGTATTCGAAATCTAATTTTTCATACCTTGAAATCTCAAGTTCCCAAAATTTAAAAACCTTCAAATTCCCAATTTTCGGTATCTAAATTTCACACTAACAACCGTTTTCCTCAAAAAGCAGATAAAAGTGGCAACAAGTCCTTTCAATTTTGCCGTCGGTGTTAAACAAACGCTCATCTCCTGAGCCATAATTCTAATGTACCTGACGTTGGACAAACGGACATACCTTGTTAGTTTGCATATTTAATGGTCGAATCTCCGGAATATTTGAGAAGGTTGATGTTGCCGGTAAATCGAAAGGATGAAGGCAGTAACTGGCTAGTCTGGCACGAACACATTGGCCGGGTCATAGAAAAGGGGGTAGACTGCGAACAAAAACAGGGTGTCGCGACAGAGTGCTCAACTCGGACAAAGGAACACCGTGGCGGACCGTAGACAAAAGCTTAATCTTCCTTTTTTGCAGAGTTTAACTCCACCCACTGTAACCGACTGTCCTTGCCATTTCTCCTTTCCTTGTTCGGTTCGCGGAACCTCCGACTCTTTTCGGGTCGGACAGAAACGCCATTCGAATCCGAACGCGCGAAGATTTATACGGCTAGCTACGTGCTACCGCTGGGAAGCAGATTACTTACGAAGATCCGAAAGCTTCTCGGCTGAACCTGACTTACGACTGAAAAATTTCTAACAATCCCCTGTACTCTCTGATACGACTTGTACTTCAAAACACATTATTAATGAAACAGTTCAATTATTTCTTCAACTTTGCTTCACTTAAGGAATTGTTCATTTTTTATGGAAACTCTTCGTATTACTCTTTTTGTAAAATTAATAGGAGTATTTGACTTGTGTTTGGTATAAATATTCCTTGATTTTAATTATGTATGAGAGATTTTTCAAACAGTTAACTATTACTCTTGCTAGGAGAAGATTGTAGGAAGAGATTAAGAGATCTGATGTAAACTTAGAATCGTCCTAATTTCTCTTTGTACAGTTTCTCTCCGTAATTGTTTAGACTTTTCCTATTCGAATCGGTGATATACATGTACATCGTTTTTGTGCACAATGAAGAAAAAAGCGTACGTTGCACCCGAGTCAGCTCGATTCCGGGTGAAACAGTTTTTCATCGAATATTGGCGTAGCTTAAGGTTTAATTGAAAACGGTAGTGTTATCGAGAAGCACTAAAAGGTGATTCCATCGAGTTCTCCGAGGACGTTATCTCTTGGCCGACTTGTTCTCGTCTGAACGAGGTCTTTTGCCGCGACATCGTAGAGTACACCGAAAACGAGGTCTGTCTACTCTCCGGTGATTAACTGTCCTCCGGTAGCGAAGCGGAAGGGCAGTCTCTTTCGTTTTCTGAATACGTGTGTGTGTGTGTACTCTGCTCGATGTGTACGGTATATTGCGTGCAGGTCGTATCTTAAAGAGGATGGCGGTAGTTTCGAGACGCACGAAATGAAAGCCAGGCAAAGAGAAAAGGAAGCTGCCGCTTTATTTGGCCCGCGACGAAGTCTGTCTCGCCGCGAGGCTGAGCGAGAGGCACAAGGTATGCCGTAATGAAATTCATCACGATGCGATATTGAATACAGAATCACGGTTACTTTCGCGACAGTCGAGAATTACCTTACACGGAATTCCGGGAACGTCTGCAATAATGGAGGCCGCTCGGTTCGCGGGGAAACGACGAGCACCCGATAACGCTTCTGCTCGTGTCGGCATATTTCCGTCAAGTTCGAGAATAATTTCGAAGTGGCACGAGCCACTGTGGCGAAAGTCGGCTTTCACGAGTCGCGGCACGCGCCCCTTCGCTATTCGTATTAGACTTTACAATGCGAACCCGGACGGGACTTACGTATGGTAATGCTACCTTAAGCTTGATACCCTCTTGCGCGATCAATGTACATGTCAACGCGTCAAAAAATGGGTAGACAGAACATGAATACTGAGGAATGAATGTGGACAGTGAGGGGTGACCTTTTTAGCTTAGGAAAATATATACTTTTTATTTACAATTCTTTAGATTCAGAGATTTTTTTATATTTTTTCAATTTGGTAACAGAATTTGATAATTCGATAATCGATAAGATTGTGAAGTTTTTTTAAAATTTGCAAACTTTCAGATCCTAAAATTTGGAAGTTTCATAATTTCGAAATTTTTAATCTTTCAAATTCTGCAGATTCCCAATTGCATAATGTACTCTTCAAATTCGCAGATTTATAGTCTTCTAAGTTCTCAAATTCCCTAATTTCCAAATTTCGTGCTTCTCAAACTTGCAAATTTATGCGCTTGTAAATTCTCAAATTCACTAATTAGCAAATTTCCTACTTCTCAAATTTGTAGATTTGTAATCTTGGAAATTCTCAAATTCTCCAATTGCTAAGTCCCAATTTCCAAGTCTCCAATTTCCAAGTTCCCAATTCCCAAATCCCCAAATTTCCAAGTTCCCAATTTCCATCTCCCTAATTCCCAAATCTCCAATTTTCAACTCTCCCATTACCAAGTCCCCAATTTCAAACTCTCCCATTTCCAAGTCCCCAATTTCCAACTCCCCAACTTCTAAGTCCCCAATTCCCAAATCCCCAAATTTCCATCTCCCCACTTCCCACCTCCCCAATTCCCAAATCCCCAATTTCCAACCAAACTTGAAGCTACAAATCGCGCGCAGATGCAAGCATATTTAATTCGTTGAAGCACCGCGGTCAATTATAGTTACAATCCGCGGTGAATAAAGCAGAGAAGGAGGAAGGGTTTGTTACCCTATAACGGCCTCTATCTCGGTCTTAATGGGTCCAGATGTTGTTACATCCAGGAACAGCTTAAACTACTTCTGGACAGCTTTATCCGTCGACTCACCGCGACATGAAATGGCCGACCAATCGTACCGCCTTCCACTTGGATTAACAATGTTGTACGACGAACCAGGGAGTCGACTAATTACACTTTATACTCCGTATTACACCAGCGATACGTATCAGTAAAATTGCTGTGGATACATGGCGGATACACGAAAATTTATTACCATGTGGCAATACAAGGGAACAGCTGGTGTTTTATTCAGAATTCTTTCTGTTCAATTTTCTAATACTTCGTTGTATTATCAATCTTGTGACAATTATAACATTGTTAAATTAGTCGCTAAATTATTACTTTTGTGGATAGAATTCAGGTTCGGTGTTTTGAAATTACTACTTTGCAAGTTTTATTCATGTTTTCGAAAATCAAATGTAGTTCTCTACATATCAACTTCAACTGTTTTCAAATCAGGTTCATTCTTTGAGAAATTGAATTCTCTTGCAAATTAAATTTATCTTCATTTTTCTCTTACAAAGCAAATTTGATTCATTTTTAAAGAAATTTATATTTAACATGTCATATTTTCAAAGTCCAAAACCATAAAGTACTTTTGATCAATTTGTTTTACAAAAAAGTGAATTTACTCTGTGACAGAATGAATCTGACTTGTGAGAGAATGAATTTGATTTATAAAAGAACAAATTTGATTTGCAAAACAGTGAATTCGATTTGCAAAAAGTCAAAGAGGCGAATATGTCCTATAAAGGATTAATTTAGAATTGTTATACAATACAGATACTTTGTTTGTGAAATCGACGGACAGTCCGATTGACGAAAAGTTTGTCGATTACATTCCCAAAGGGTCAATGCAGTCAGAGTGGCTCGGACTAATTACTGTGCTAACGAAGGACGCCTCGTTATCTCGGATCGGAAAAGTTCGAACAAATTTCAAGAGTCTTACAAGTTGTTCGAAAAGAAGGGTTTCTTTTCGGCTCGATCTTCTTGGACACTGCAACTTTTACGACCGCCTCAGATCTTACCACCTTATCTCTCCGGATTTAAACGTCTTTCATTAAATCCTGCTTCGTGCAAGTCACAAGACAGATTAGTTTGCAACTGTTTGCTGGAACTTGATGAGTCTGACAATTAAATAAGAATTTTCGGGTGACACGGTTCGTGTAGGGTGCAATCGCGTTTAACAATTCTGACTAGTGTTAACAGCGTTCATACAAGATGTATTGAAAGTAGTTAATATACACCTGAAGAGGTCATCAAAAATTTCGTTTAATTAATTCTATATACATTTAGCTTCACTTTAAATAATTTTGTGTTCAAATATTTTATTTTAGTGGTATTTCAGCATGGCTATTAATTGATAGAGTTTTCAAGTAGAAACTGAGTTGTAGGAATAATTTGAGTCAGATAACATCGGCTCTGATGTGAAACCATGTATGGTCCCAACGGATGGTCATACTTTCACATATCACCCTATCGAGACTCATTCGTTATTATTTTTTCATACAATTATAACTGTAATTTTACTCTCATATGATAATTATATTACACTTGTAGTATAATGTAACTTTTAAAAATTAAAATAACAAAGTAACAAAATACAAAATGAATCCATAGTTCAACGCGTTCTAATAGAATGAATAAACTGACTTATAGTTTTTCAGTTCGAAACTGTTCGATAATTGCAATAATAAAATCGACTAAAAAAGGAGGAGTTGAGTCGAGCGCTCTCGAATAGAGCATTAATCAAAGATCAGTAAAGACAACGTAGCTCGTAGAGACTCGATCAATCGAGCCACCCAGGCAGATTTTCTCTCCCTCGAATCTAATATTCGAAAGTAGCTGATTACCTAACGAGACTCTTTTCATCAATAATTCCATCTTCAATAATTCCTGTTCGATTTGGAATTTATCCCCGGTACACGTCCACGTAAAGCCGATGTCTCGATAGGGACGACAATATCGGTTTCTCGAGGCAATTCGTGTTAATTAATCATTCGCAAAGAGACCAATAATCGCGAGGGAATCCGTGCTCGACGCCGAGGGATCATCTCTTACATCCCCGGCGTTCTCACACCCCCCGGCGCCGTTCGACCCCCTAGGCTCGTCTTTTTCCCTTCGAGCTGTCTTATAAGGGAGGATTAATTAACGTGGCTCGTCCTCGGGTAATTGCCGCGAGTGGCGTTGCTCCTTCGTGGCCGTTCTCACGGCTTATTTTAAACGCGACGTGAAATCAGCTTAATAGCGTCCCATGGAATAGCGATGGGTCCTTCGTTCTTTCCTTCATCCCTCGTTCGTTTCATCCCTCGGATAAGAATACTAACGGGGCAACGAACCGTGACACTTTTAAGCCGACCAGCCGAGACTTAAGGACTTAACGTCGAGCACCAGTTCCGCCTGTTATCGTCGAGATCGTCCTAGATGATGACGATTATAAATCAAGCCGTCCGCACTCGTTAACCCTCCACACGAGTCTTCCCTAGGTACACGAATCTGGGACGAAGGAATCTTGAGATGACCTGGATAACTCTATTTGGACCGAGTAATTGTCCGCTGGACGAAGGATCTGCTTTTGGTTACGTAAACTGTCCAAGGGTGGGCCTCTTCAACGAAAGTTTTCGCTTGTTGAAGATAATTATTGGACTTGGCGGAAACACGCCAACTAATTGGTACTTTTTTAATTATTAACGGAACGAGAATACGTTGTTCGAAACTTTTAATAATTCCTAAGGCTTCGATATTTCAATTAACTCTTTTGTTGGAATTCGCTTGTATTCTCCATTTCCCCGAAAAACAATCTGAATGAATTTTAAGGATTCTATACCATAAAAATAAATGCATGGAAGATATTTTTTGTAGGGAAGTTAAATTTGGTGTACGGCAGATGGTTATCTCGGTCGCTGATATTCTCATTAGATGTCGGAACACGTAATGAAGTATTCGTGGTTGCAATAGTAAGGTCGTAATCTCTTCGTTCTTGTTCGTCTTAGGATTGCACCAGGCTACCGTTCGTATTTGCACCGGTTAAACATAATAACAGCGGGTGCTCTCTTTGGAACGGAATCCTCGGCGAACCTCGTGGACGTTGGTTCGACTCGAAACCGCGCGATCACAAAATGGCGGACGAAGAAAAGGCGCGGCGAAAAATGCAATCATTTGACATCCACTAGCGGACCGCCACGAATGACATTTTATTAAACGTTGCTACTACGGCGCAAGCTCGATATTAAATTGGCAGGATATTAAAGTATGTTTCGCGCGGACGAAGTGAGAATTCTGCTTGACCCGTTTCCGACCGCACTGCGTGCCGGCGTTCATTAAAAGTTCGCGTACGCGTCGATCGCGAGCGCGTGTTTTCCTCGTGGTGAAAATTAAAATTCAATGAAAACAATCCTACGAACGTTGCACCGAGAATCGCGAGCCACGCGATGTATAATTATTCTCGCAACTGTGGTTGAAACTTTACTCAAGAAGCTTACTGCGTTTTTCGGTCAATCGTACTTGAGCGATGTGTTTCTAGAAATAACTTATAAGTACAAGTTAATTGGAATCTGTATATTTTTAACGAGAGTTTCAAACTCTTTTAGTTCAGCGAAATTGAACGTTGTCGATTGTTATATTCTTTTAATACCTCGTTAAAAATAAAAAGTTCGCCTATTAGCCTATATCGTAAAAAATACCGATAATTTTTCAATAAAAGTATCGGGATCACCTTGCTTTAAATAATTAAAAGTGTCTAACGAAGACACGTTTTTTAATTGAAAAGTTTCGGTATTGTCCAACAATTTATTGTCCTTTGGTAACACGACAACTTTTAGTTAAAACAATTTTTAATTAGAGGCTAAGATTAAAACTTTCTTTAAAACAGTATTACACGAAGGGATTAGAGCCCTTGACGTTGTGGTAACTCGGATCCAAACGAGCATCTTTATTCTTTATTGCGGTTACCAGTTAACGCTTTGTATAATCAGCTTTCGTTCCCCGCACGACCAAACTTTCGACCGCTTTCACCCTCGCCCTATGCTCGATTATTCACGAAACTTTACACCGTACCAACAGAATCAACAAGCTAACGAAAATCTGTTACCACTTTCAAAGCGCTATTGAAATAATTTTATTAAAACCGAGAAAAAGGCACACCTATTTGTGAGTCAATAAAGCTTTTAGTTTATTATTGTAAATATGTTTTCTGCTCCAAGGAAAAGTAAAAAATGTATAAATTAGCTATTTATTTTCTATTCAGAAATAAGGAATTATTTGCAGAATCCATAAAATCGTTTCAAGCAAGAGCTGCAGTATTTCAAACGAATTCTTTCTGAACCGTGACATTTTTAACGAGGGAAAAGGTCAGAATGCATTTCATTTGCAGAGTTTCCCTCACCTATAATCTCCCGTGTTCCTCTCTCAATTAAGGAACGTTTAGTCGTTGCCCATCAAATATTAGGGGTTGCGATGAAAACAGCTGCGTCCACGAAGCAACCTTTGGTCTACGAAAGAGAAATAGAGAGGCAGGGTCGCGGAGAGAGTAAAGTTCTCAAGTAGTAATGCTCAGGTTGTGGTCAGACACAGCTGCGGGGAACATCGGGGCAGTAGAAGACCGCATTGTTTCAGCGGAAACAAAAGGATCAGGCCCATGGCCGGACGATTATTCGTCGTTTAGCGGGGCAAGCGGCAAAAAAGGCCGGTAAGGGACACTCGACGGCCATGAAAAAGAAACCACCAAGGAGAATAAAGGGAACGTGCTTGGGCAACGGAACAAAAGGGCGTTAAACGAGAAACGAGCCACCCGTTGCTGCTAAGGAAACCAACCGAGAAAAACTATTAACCAAATACTGTTCGACTGACTTATTATAAACTTACATGAAATACCAGCAAAACCATAGTTTTAAATATTATGCAAAACGATTAACAGGACGTGAAGGACAGAAGTATTCGTGCACTTGAAATATAAAATTAAAAGCAACATTTTCTTTCAACTTTTATCCTTCACTGTACGTTAATTAAATCTCAAATTAATTTTATACTGTGTCGAAACTGTGACACATAATTTATTTCTTGTGTAACAACTTAGGAAACATATCGCAATTACTGAACTACGCGATAAATATAAAAACTGTTGTATACCCGTTTTTATTTTTCCTGTGTGAAAAATACGAGCAAATTTCTCTGCGGTGTTTTTCAGTTTGTAGCGGTTTCATAGATAACCTCAGGATTTTTCAGCGATAGATTAGAAATTACAACGTGTACGCCGCCATTATTTACAATCGAAGGACTGCAGATATATCGTGGAGTATCTGTTGTTTTTAACAAAGTAAGAGAGGCGGAAAGAAAATAGAATGCGGCAGACACGGTTAATTAATAATGCATCGTAATAACGTTCGGGAGATTTAATAACATGGAAAGTCGATACAGCAATTTAAATTTATACAGCGCAAGATAAATTAACCTCGGATATTAGACTGACAAGGTGATCGAAAAAATTTTGGAATTTAATATCAGTTTTTCAATAATTAGCGAGCTGCATGCAGTAGCTTCAGATTCTATTTTCAACAAAATTGTATAACGACGCTGTTCGAGGACTTGTATAAGGATTCGAGTCAATAAATGCGAACAAACGTTCAGCTTTTTCGACACATTTTATCGTCGCACCTGCTACAAAAGGTATCTCGATACGATTCCACGGTGCAAGCTTCTTTTGTGAAGATCCAGCGACAAAGTTCTTCAACTTGGCGCAGTGCCACTTTGTCTGCTTCGATCACTTTTATACGACGAAAAACTTGTCGTAATAATGTTCCTAACCTCTCGGCCGATTTACGATGTGCTAGAAAAGGTTACGGTAAATGAGACTCAGCTGCTCGATGAACTTGGAAATTAGACCCTGATAACGCTGCTCGTAAAAGACTTCTGCATCATTAATTATGTTCCAAATTGTTACAAATATTGCTGCTGGCTATTCGCTTTGTAGTTTAGAAATTTATTTACAAAGCACATTTTCAGAGTCACAGACTTATTTAAAAAGTCATAGACATAAATTCATACATTTACGAATATACATACATATTTGCAAATTTATAACTTCGCAGGCTTACAAATTCACAGATTTACCAAATTCTTAAGTACAGATTTTGAAACTGAAAAATTTACAAACTGCAAATTTGCCAATTAACAGGTTTACTTTACGAACACTCGAGATTTCAAATTTGGTAACTCTCTTTCCTGCAAATTTACAAAACTCTCCTCCAAAAGTTCTCAGATGTAAACTTCAAAATTCAGAAATTTATAAATTTACAAGGTATGTTCACAGATTTACTAACTGTGTTACGTAATTATTAATTAGGAGAAAGTAACTGGGAATGTTATTTCTGGCAATTTCAAGGTCGTTGAAGTAGGTGAGGTGTGAAATTTTCTGTATAATTACTGATGCTTTTATGTTAGCAATTATTACAGCTTCTTGTAGCTGAGTATTGTTGTGTTAACATTATACTCAGCCATAATAAACTACGTACATGTATTAGCAATATAATCATACACGTTGTATTAGTAATGAATACATGACACTGAACCATAATAAACCATGTGCACGGTGTATCAGTAACATACTGAACCATAATAAACCATATTCACCGTGTATCAGTAACATACTAAACCATAATAAAGCATGTACATGTGCCAGCAATATTCGAAATTATAATAAACCATAATATATATGTATTAGCAATATACTAAATCATAATAAACCATGTACATGTGTCAGTAATATAATAAATTATAATAAACCATGTATACATTGTATCAACAATGTACTATAATAAAACGCGTACACGTTATATTAGCAACGTAACCATATGTTGTATCAGCAATATACTAGCTACAATGCAACGCACATTAGCAACATAACCGTATACATTAACAATACATTAAATCTCGTACACGTGTCAACAATATAATGAACTTCGTACATGTATCAACAATATAATAAATCATACACAACAGCTAAAAAAAATGGCGAGATACTAATAATTAGTAGAAAATATAAATGTCAATTCGCAAAAAATGCAGACGATTAAATTACGATAAAAGTCGTTCATGGCGTTAATCGGTAATCAACAATCTGACCGATTTGATTTTATAATGTAGGTAGAAAGAGGAAGCAGCCGTTTTAACGGGTGGAAAGCACCTCGTGCCGACAGTTCATTAACGGAACGGGATCGTAAACCGGTTGAGTTACGTTCGTACGCAACTACAGTTAAAATTCCGTTATCTGGTTGTGCTGGGAGCGTGTTGAAGAGAGGCCGTGGCCCCGCTATCGCCTCGAAACTAACAACAGTTTCGGTAAATGGCGTGGGAGGACGGTAAAATTCAACCGTTGAAATTCACGCCCGAGCGAGGCTCGATCTGAAAGCCGAGTAGGGTTGTTTCCACCCTCTGCTGAAACTGTTGCACCCCTCCGTTAACAAACGGTACGCATACCGCGTTTGAGAACCCCTGGCTTTATTATATTTAGCGAGTGCAAACAGTCGTTGCTGCAATCTACGAAGCCAGTGTAGTAGGAGCAAGCAGGTAATGCTACTTCCAAAGTGACTCTATTATTACAGTCGAATATATTATACAAACATGGCCGCCGTCGGTTAAACCCCTCCACCTGCTGGCTTCAACCCTTTCCTTCGCTTCTGCTTTTCTCTAGCCCCACTACCTGCGACTTTATGCATTAATGATGAAGTGCTTCCTAACCTGAAATTGTCTTTCTCACCGGGACAAGCGACGGCACGCCGCCGGTCTACGTTCAACGAGCCCTGTTTCTTGGATACCCTCTCGTTCCTGGTTATTTTCAGTCGTTCCTCGAGAATTATTCAACGGAATGCTTTAATATTCAACCACCTCCAAACGGACTTTTAACCCGCGCCACCGCGTTGAAATCGGTCGCGATTAGTTTCGCTGAGGCGTATTATATTTATGGGGGTGATGCTCTTAGTTTTGTCGGATGATGGAAATTTCTATTTTAATCTATTTTCGAGTAAGACTAAAAACACTTTGGAATAATGATTAAGTTAACGAACTATCGAGAAGTAAGAATTATCGAATTCCTCCAGTATCAATTCCAGAATCCCAATAACCAAATTACTTTACAAATACCAAAGTCTGAGCAATTAATACCAAATTACTGCAGTATCACTGTAATTTTAACAAGCAGTACCAAACATCAGTACCAATGTTTAAATAACAGTTGACAACAAATAAAACAACTGCTGAAACATGAACCCTTTGGATAGATAACCCTACTGTATGCAAATATCTGTTATCAAAAATAATATTCGGAAAAAGGTAATTTTATGCAAACGTATGAAATTTTATTATTCATATTGTTTTAAAAGAAGAGTCGAGAAGAAGGAAATGAAATTATTATTCTTAAAATATCGGCAGCTGCAACATGACGGATATGATTGGAATTCAGGAAAGAACGTAACAACTGAAACGACATTACGGAAAATGAACGAGTCGGTTCCATAACGCTTTGGGGTGAAATTAATTTGAAAAAAGGAAAATAGGTGATATCGATTCGTTTGAATATCCAGTCGTGCGAGACAGACCTCGAGTCGATCTCCGATATCCGCGGGATATCAATCGTACCCTTTCAGACGAATAATTTGATGTCTGTCTGCTAGAATATATTAGTTCTTTCAGGTACGCGGTTACGGCAACTTATAACCTCTCGTGTTTTCGATTCAGCCTTCGTCCCTGTCTTTCTCGTCCATAAAGAAACTTTTACGGAGCATGCACCGCAAGAATTTTTTCTATTAAATTTCGTGCATTCGTGTGTCTCGCGTACATATTACCACACGGATAGTGTACTTTTTGACTCCGTGAAAGGATCGTCAATCCGACGGTAAACCGACACGGTGAGAAGTTAGTGTTTTACTTTCCGTCGTGTTTCCTCCAGACCCGGGGCATGAAATTTAACCGTGCGATCGATCTTATTGAATAATTCTGACTTTCCCCGTCGGCAAACTCGTTTTTTTGCTGGTGCTAAGTAAGATACTGTTATATAAATCATTTGCTCTCGGAGGGTACGATATTTTATATCGATCCCTCTATTCTTTATTTAGTTATGGTTTCACTCTATATCAAACTGTAACACAATTTCCTACGGTTGCAATATAAGCTTTTTTGGCACGATGCGTTACTATACAATTATCGCTTAACAATTCGAAAACGCAGCTTCAAACCCTATTTTTGCAAAGAGAAATTTTATTCAGAATCGCGTCAGCTACCTCCCATTTCAGGAGCACTAATGAGACACCCTGTATTTTGTGAATTTTCTAAAAAACTAAACTATCAAAGTACATGTATCATATCGTTGGAAGAATTATAATTTAATGGTCAAAAACTTCATTCCAATGTACTCGCGTAGAGAATAGCATTGTCACACATAACGCTGTGTACGCGTAATTAGCGTCAAACTCTGTAACACAGAGTAGCAACCTCTCGTAAAGGTCCGTGCCTGAGAGTTTAAAACGACAATTATATTCAAAACACAAGTTAAAAGGTTGAAAAATCAAGTTACATGAATGAAAACAAGAATTATACTGTATATAATATACGGTGTTTCTCTCGTTCTATTTTTGTTTTCGCTGGTATATTTATCATAATCGTGGACGTAATAACTATACTCACGCCGCATTAACACCCTGTCACGTTCGCTTTCTCAGCCACTCACGTTCATCTTTCTTGAACGGCATTTATCATTTGAAAGGGATAATGGTAGTTTCGTTTCATCTACGTCGATCTCAACTAGCGGAGTTAAGGTGCAATTTGTACGTTGATGGGTTTTTATCAGCTCGTCGATCTCGTCGGGTCAAAAGGATTAATGCGGCAGATAATGCAAAAGGTTGGTTCCAATCGGTGAAAGCGGAAAAGACGATGTTTTTAGAGCCGTTAATGTCTCGAGGAAGCGATATTATACGCGAACACGGTATCGTAAAGCAACGTGCATAATGAGTACAGAATGCTCCTGTTGGCAGCGTTAATTACTCTTTACGCGCTAGTTAACAGGTAAAGGTGGGAAAGGAATCAAAGGGGCCGGAGAAGCACAAAGCGTTTAGCTCGAGCTAAAACGGAAACGCGCGCCAGAACTTAACGCTACAAGGCAATTTCGGTTGCTCCCTTTCGTTACTTTTTATTCACCACTAATGATACTATCAGGATGCATGATAAAATGGCCAATTTATTCGTGAGATAATAACGTGCAAAATTATATTCATTAATCGAAAAGGTGGAGTTTCAGACTTAATGCACTTTGTACACATTTGAAGACTTACTATCGCACGTTTCAGTAATCAAATTTAGAATCAAAATTTATCGAACTAATTTTCTCGAAATTTTTATATTTTATTCTTGTGATCAAGCTTCATCCTTGCTTGAATTAATTGCTTCATCCAGCTTTTACATTTACAGAAGGTAAATATACGTTTCACCCCTCAGAGTTGTCTCCCATATTATTAATTTATTCAAAGGGAAGTATAAAGTAGTCATATAAACGTATAATGAGAAAATGTATGAAACGTTTTTGTTCATTTTAACGATAATGAAATATGCAGTTCATTTATGTATGACACGAGTTGTTCCGTATTATTCCATGTAGCACATTTGCAACACAATGCAACGAAAGGTTAACTGATATTTCTTGTGATTTCTTTATTTTCATGCAATCTGCGAAACTACCACAGTCACATCATAAATTCATATAATAGAATCATGCCTTACATTCATTCATAAATTCATACTTTGTTGCATTCATTCATGCAATCATTCACCTACATTCACTGCTTCTTTCACGTCACCTTTCGCTTATATTTACATTTATGTTCACGTTGTGTATTTATTGTACAAATTTTAAAATTTCTCGTTAATCTTTGTCATTTAATTCGTCGATCGTTTAATAAACAGTTCACCTTTACATTGCGTATTTTAATAAATCATCAAACATTTCGTGTCTAGAATATTTATTCGTTTAAAATATCAGTTCTCTTTGATCGGAACAGGTTTGGAGGTAGCCTTTTAAACCACAACAGCACGGAAAACATTGAAAATATCATCGAATGGCGAATTCTAAATTGGTTTTATACTATTGAAAGAATTTGAATGCTTTGCGAAAAGCTTTTCAGTATACACGCGTTGAAAAAGCAGAATACTCGCGCGAAGAAATTCCATTTTAGAGCAAAAAAGTATCGCCGCGATTTAACTCGCGTTGGACCTCACCTGTCCGCCCGATCGTATGTGCAGTGAACGATAAAATAATTTTAAGAAAAAAAATATACCGACTTCGAAATGCACTAAAAAGTGTAAAATAATTTCTATTTCCTAATGAAGTAATTTCTATTTCATTCAATCATACAATTACGTAACAGATATGAATGAAACCTATTTACTCGTTAGGTAGTATATTAAATATATTTCAACCTTTTCGGAGGCGGCGCAAATTGTTCGACTGTCCCAAGTTTAATATGTTCAAGAAAACCTTTTAATTTTGCGCCGCCTCCGAAAAGGTTGAAATATATTTAATATACTACCTAACGAGTAAATAGGTTTCATTCATATCTGTTACGTAATTGTATGATTGAATGAAATAGAAATTACTTCATTAGGAAATAGAAATTATTTTACACTTTTTAGTGCATTTCGAAGTCGGTATATTTTTTTTCTTAAAATTATTTTATTTCATGCTTTTTAGTGGAATGGGGAGAATTGTATAAGATACAATTATTTCGGTAATATCTCGAAAAGTAAAGCTTTCCGTCAATTATGCATAAGGAAAAAGTTGTCCAGAACAATGCCCCTGACAATATATTAAAAGGACATTAAAATCGTCCAAAGTTGATTTCGAAAGTTAATAACAAGTTTTCGCTAATATCTCGAAAAGTAAAGCTTTCCGCGAAATTTTTATAGGAACAAAATTGTTCAGAATCATGTCCGTGATAAGATATTAAAAGCGCACTAAAATCGAGAAAAGTTTATTTCAAAAGTTGCCGGTTTTTTTGCAATAACAACACTTTGCAATTAAAAAATGAAAAATTTTTTGATAATGGTACCAATGGGGAGTCACAACCCACCAGGTGCAAAAGGTTTCATTCCGATTAGTCCATTCAGCTAGGCGTAATCGGCGGTCACACATAGAAAAAAAAAAAAAAAAAAAAAAAAAAAAAAAAAAAAAAAAAAAAAAATATACTGATCGAATTGAGTAACCTCCTCCTTTTTCGAAGTCGGTTAAAAACTGCCAAGCAATTCTCCGAGTTCCATTTTAATTTGCAAATTTTAAATTTCGCAGATTTCGTTCGAGCCGTGCCGTGAAGTATTGGTCTTTCGAACTGAAATGAATGGATCAGTGAAGTACGGCTGCAATGAAACTGATTCTTCTCTCGGCAGAAAGTTATTAACAGTTCAGCGCAACGAAATCTGAGTGGAACATTGTTTATCGATAAATATAGAAAAGGAAGATGAAATTCGATCGCAGTTTCTACTTTTATACAAATACGTATTTTAAACTTTGACAAAATATTTTCGAGGGTACATAACCTAAAATTATGATCACATTTTAATTCGTATTTTAAAGATACTAATTGTAAACATATTATTTGACATATACGTTAAGATACGACATAAGGAACACTAATGATCTACTTCAAAATTTATCAATCTACAATCTATAAATTAACAAATGAAAATCGTTCGATTGATCAATTCAGTATAAATTTTTGACCAGTAAATGCATCGCACCAAATGACATAACTACCCCACGAAGAAAATAACTTCTTCCAAAATTGTTGTTGAACAAATACAGGAAGTAATAAAATCCTGATACCGAAACAATAACCCGCCTTGTTTTTTTCTCTTTTTTACTTTATTCGATAAGTTTCGATCAGTAATCGTCGGAACGATAGAGAGCAAACCTTGTTTCAACGAACTGATATAAAATAAAATCAATAGCAAACAATCAGTCGACACATGATTGAATATCACGTTCACGAATCGAACACGATAGATTTCGATACATTTCGTGTCCACAGTGAGTAAATAGTAGTTGTAGCAAAATAACGTAATTTCGCCGAAGGAACTTACATTTTCCCTTTGATAAAGTCGTCTTCAGCATCTATATTGTTTCATTTTGGTGTTCCAACGAACAAAGCAATAATTGACGCGAAATTGGTTTCTTTGAGAACGGACTTAATGGCACATTAAAATTGACCTCGGTTCCTATTGTATACTTTCAACTTTAATTGCATTTATAAATGTATAGGTCATTTTATAAAATTCTTATTTTCTAAGATTCGTTTATTCAGATTTTAAATTTGTTCATGTTCAACGAAACTCAATGGTGATTTTTAAAAAAATTAGTGAAATATAAGACATATATTATGCAAGTATATCAGAAATAAAAAATTGTTATTCAAATTGCTGAAAGAATGAATAAAGTGTAAGGATAATCTTTGCTACATTTTTGTCATGTCTGAAAAATATTCTGAGCTTAACATATATAAAGAAAGTGTTTAACAAATTTTTAACGTCCTAAAAATTTATTGACCAATCTGAAACACGTCCATGTGCGAGAGAACTATTTTAAAATTACTGCAATATTACTTTAACTCTGTGTTGTTAAATTACATGATAATAAACGGTGCGTCAGGATATTTATCACTTATTTCATTAAAAACTTTAAACGCCGTAACGAGAAGAGTAAGTAGAATTCCAAGTTTTCAAAGAGTGCATTGAATGCTAGTAGATGGAATTTCAGATAAGTTTTGCAGGCAAAAAGTTACATCGCATATCTCAGAGTGAGCGCTGCCGTGAACCCTAGTCTGATCGTTCTAGATAGAGCCGTCCAAAAGGGACGAAGAGAAGAGAGAATTAGGGAAGACGACGGGTACATTTTACTTCCACTTTCTTTCTATCTTCCAAGGAAAGAGCAAATTACAATTCTCTATCTACGAAGAAAATACCGACCGCGACATTACGAGCTAACCTAACAGTAGACTCGCTCCACGTGGTCCTCGAAGCAGCCACTCGAAATCGTCCGAGTAGGTACAAGTAACACCCGAAGTTAGAAATTAGTAGTGTTGCCGGCCGTTTAAAAGATAAAAGCAAACTTTTCCCATTAATGCCCGCAGCTTTGGAACGGGGAAGGGGATGCTGGCGCCGCCACCATGCTATCCGGCTCAATTGCAACCCTTCACCTCGCCAGCTCTCCCACCCTGACCTTACGACGCGATTCCCTGTAATTATTTAAAAAGTTTCTGCTCCGGCCAGTCTGTCGAGCACCATCGGATCAGGTATCATTACACCAGGTACACACATCCCGACACGATTTACTTCTCAACTTCCCCTTTCTTGAAATTAATGTTCTCTTAATTGTAACTTCGCTCGAATTACTATGTACAGACTCAGTCTACTCGCACACTATGCAGTAGAATTTTATAGCTTCTCTTATTTATATCAATTAATTGGTACATTACGTAAAAGTGTATTAAGGTATATACAATTTTTTAGAAATTTTTTAATCACGAAATTTAATAAGAAAGTTAAGATATACACATATGTGTATGTCAATTTCAGGTTCACAAGAGTGAACATTTTACAATGGATACAATACATACATTTTACTGGTTTTGATTAATGAAATGTTTATCAAGGATCATATTAACAGAAAATGATAGAGACTATTTGTTTATATAATCTAACATAAAGACATAATACCAGTTTCAGTATTACCAGACTGCTGATGTTCATGCATTTACATTTCAATTTTATTTTGAATAATATATTTGTCAGAGGCCTGACTGATTGTGTTTTTTTGTATGATTTAATATATTCTTTCAATTTAATACATTCCTATTCACTAAAATTTAATTCACTCTAAGAAACGTTCCAGAAAAGTGTAACACATGAGAACCAAATAATTCAACCATGTCGAAACTAAAATGTTTAAAAGCAGAACTTGTTCACGGAATTGTGCGTTTCTCATCAAAAGAGAAAAAAATTGTCATCGAGAAGTACTTTCTATCGGAACGATTCACCCGTCCGCGTTCGCATTGCCATTTAGTAGGGCGCGATACAACACAATTCTCCAATATCGGCGCACCGGTAAAAAAAGAGAACAAGCGGTGTCATGGCGTACACATCGTGGCATTGTATGGTCTGGATAATTTGCAACGGCAATGCCTTCGAAAATGCCGTAATGGAACTATTGCGCTCGGCTATTCACCCTCTCCCGTGCCAACCCTTCTGTTCATCGGGCACAGCCACGCCTGCACATCCGTTTCCGGCTATTTTTGGCAATTTTCATCCATTCATGTGGCCAAATAATACGCGAGTCGCTAGACGCAGGGCCAGCGTTTGAAAGGGAAATTGCATTTTCGTCGAAGAAAAATCTCGGTTCAGAAAATTCTTCGGGAGTATCAAATATTCGCTCCGTTTATGTGTTTGTTTTAAAAGCTTATTTGTTAAAAGCGTATTTTTAGTTTTCTATGACAAAGTCACTGTTCCATAAGTATCGATTTACAAAATTCTTAGTTTTCTAAATTTCTCAAATTCTAGGATTTCTACATCCCCAAATCTTCTAACTCTAACATTCTAATACACTGTTGAATACTCTGGCAGTCAAATAAACAATAATAATATATTATAAAAAAGTATTCTGTGTCACAAAATTTTGTTGTGTTCAAATAAAAAAAAAGCCATAATTTGATTACAAGTCATCCACGTCAAATTCTCAAAATACATTCTTCATACAGAATTCGTCGGTGGCCTAAACATAGTACAATCCATACAGTTATCTGTGGAATAAATGAAATCTCTTTCTGGAACGTTGTTTTGACGTCACACTTCCGGCGAATGTGTTCCAATATTAACATGTCGTTATCGAGTTACGTATTAACCTATAAATGACTGATTGATCGAAGACTGAATTATTATCTGAACGTTCTTTCATCGTGCTCTCTATTTTAGCGACGAATCGTTATAAGTTTTAATGTAACATCGGAACGGATATAACTCGACATCGTAGGTTAGATCTCATCATTTTATCGGAGGCAGCACGTGCGCGGTGGTCGTCGAAAATTCGCGTTTAACCGTCGTTTCCATCCACGTACGGCCTAACATATATCTAATAACGGCCGTTTCGACCAATTCTCATCTGTGTCCTTATTGGTTTCCAATATTACGTCAATAATTTCCAGTCCATCCCCTCCCTAATGGCCATTTTCGGCAGGAGAGGGATGCGTGTGCACAAAAGAAGCCCCATCGTTGTCCCTTCAATGGAATACCCTCAACCCATCCGCCATTCCCTCACTCTTCTTCACCTTCCACGATTCTATTCGTGTGTCCTCTTTTTACCATTCTCCATCCTTCCACCAGCATACAGTACCTACGTAAACCGAGTAGTTTCACGTGGTTCTACATCATCGTCCAAGACTGACAAGATTAAAGCCCCAGCCAACGGTACCGCCATATTATTGGAAAATGGAACCGCAGTATCCCTACGTGCAGCGTATACGAGAAGTCTGAACCAGGAATTGATTCGAAATGCTCGGATGACGCATGGTGGGACGAAACGAGCTGACAACGATCAAAAATCAATTTTTGAAACTAAGTATTTCATTCTCTTTGTTACTTAACCTGCTATACACATGTGGAACATTTGCAAAGTGCATTCCTAGTTATCAACAACGTGGATGCACATCATTTGTGGGAAACATTTTCAGAGAAATATTCCACCCATGGAAAGAAATTCCATGAAGTAAATATGCAAAACACAAAGAACGCGGTGGAACTACATGGGAAGAATGCCTCGTGCCAATGAATACCACAGCATGTTCTGAAATATAGAAGGTTATAAATCAAATTAGTGTCCATATCAGTGTAAAACTTTTTGTGTAAGACTGCAAGTCTTCTTGCTGTGTCATCTGAATATCTTCTGTGCGCTCAAATCGTTGGAAAATGTCTATTTCAAAATTATGAAAAGTTATACATATTCAAAATTGGATGTAACGCGAACTCCAGTAATTTTCTGGTAATGTTTCGATAGTGGTAAGATGCAGTTCAAAGGATCCATCGGAACGAGCGTCTATTAGTATCCATCATCCACGGCATTAGCGGGACCGAGGGCAAACTTCTCGCAGGATTGAAATATCATTTCACCTAACGTGCACGTAGATCCGTTGATCCGACGGCTTGGCTGTGAAAATTTTCTCCCTTTGCGAGGCCGTTGCGAGGATTTATCGGGACGGATAAAAGGAACGACGGGAGAGACTCGCGGCCGGATCGTCGTCTTTTCGGTAGAGGACCAACCAGACTTAACGGCCAGAAGAGGAGGTCGATGTCGAGGTATAGCAAAAGACAGAGACGAAACCTGGGAATAATTTCGGAGAAAATACATTTTTCCAGCCCTTGCTTGCGGCGAGATACCCATCCGTTCTCCGCACCATATACCGGCCATGGTGCTTGACGTCGCGGGAAGGATAAACTGCCTCTCTCTCTCTCTCTCTTACTCCCAATTTTTTATCTAAATGCTTTCGCTTCTTCCACGGTTTACCTTCGAAAACGGCAATGGGCCGTGTCGCGTTTCTTGGGGGAGAAAGACCGATAGGCGCGGGCGAAGATGAGAAACGTCTTGGCAAATTATTGGCCTCCTGATGCTACCAAATTCTGTAAATCCTTAATTCACGAGCCTTCAGATTTCTAAGCCTTTGAAATTTATGGATTTTCAGATTTTTACGTTCTTTAGGTCTCTTAGAGCGACAAAATATTCACGTTCCAAATGCTAGATTCAATTTTCGGATTTATAAACTAATTTCCAAATTTTTTAATTACTAAATTTTTATGTTTCCAAAATCTCTAAATTTTCAGATCAAATGTCAAGATTTCTAAATTCCCTAAATATTCAAATTCTCAAATTCCTACTTTGTTACACCTAAATTTCCAACTTCTCAAGCTCCCAACTCCCTAAATTTCGAATGTTCTTTATATCTAAATCTCCAAATTCCCAAACTCTTATGCTTCTAAATTAAGTTAACGAATTGAAAAGTTTCCAAAAATCCTGTCCTCCCTTATTTTCACATTTGTCAAGAAAGCACAGCTCGTTCGTTACTGTACATCTTCCTCCTGATACAATAAGTGAACATCCTCTGGTTCTTGAGGAATAGGGAATAGTTGAAATTTCTCAACTTCGATTATTAGATCGAGCACTCATTGCACTTGGGAATTTTCCAACGGGGTTCACCGCACTATTTTCTCTCGTTCCGTCGGAATGTTCGTTTCTCCAAAGGGAAAACGCGAGGTCGAACCGAATGCACGAAATCCACAAGGGATATGAAATACAGAAAGCGAGAGAGTGAATTGCAGTTAGGCTATGTATTTTCTCTCTTTTTCTACCGTTGTCCTTCGACGCTTGTGTTTCACGACCTCGTTAAGCTTTGCAGTTGAACTTTACACACGACGAAAAGGTCGCAACAAATAACTTCATCGAACCGGTGCGACTAACGTTTTCCCTGAAACGATTTTCTGGGATGCTTGTTTCACCGTTGTTTACATGTACGATTTCCGGGACCAACAGGAAATTATATGTCGAATGTCAAAGGTAACACTAATCTAAACATGTGAATTTCCTGGAATTCGTTATTCGACCAATGCACATTGCCAACGTATTGATACGAAAATCAGTAATTTAATACATTGCATGATTAAATTCGTAAATGAATCTGTTCATTACTCTCAATGTATTCCAATCAATTAGTAGTTTGAATGCTATGCTACACTTTGACGTATCTTTTATTTTATCTAGCTTTTGATACTGTGTATTGTAAGAGCAATTTGTGTTTATTATATTTATTGTGTTTGGAACTTTGAAAGCAAGACTAATTTATAAATTGTTAAATTTATAATTTAACTGTTAGTATATGTGTAATTAAGAATAGTATATTGAAAACATTATTGTAATTACAGACAGTATATTAAAGGTCCAATTGCAACTATAAATATTATATTAAAAACACAATTACAACTACAAATAATATATTTAAAATACAGTTGCAATTGCAATTACGAATAATATGTTAAATGTGTAATTACAATTATAATTACAAGTAATATATTGAAAATATAATAGCAATTATATATAATATATTAAAATCATTTATCACGAAATCTTGTAAATACAGTAAAATAAATAGTGAAATTTAAATACAGGGCGTCTCACAACTAGTGTAGGTACCAATCAGTACCAATGAGAGTCTTGCACCAATCAGAGCGCGGGATTACGCGTGCACAGACGCAAGAGTGACACCTCGAGTCTAATCGTTGCGTGGACGTAATCCTCCCGCTCTGATTGGTCCGTGTTTTTCCTTAATAATTCAAAAACGAAGCTTCAAATCCCATTTTTGCTAAAGAAAATTTTATTCTGAATCACGTCAGTTCCCCTCCATTTCTGGGCCTACACTAGTTATGAAACACCCTGTATATTCAAAGTATAGTTAAAAATAATGTACTGAAAGTGCAATTACAATTACAAACAAATTGAAGAAATACAATTATAAATATAGCAAAGTATCGACAATGTATTGTAATTATTATTACTATTGCAATAATAAAAGAATGTTCACATGGCAGGTGAAAATATGTAAACCGTGTAACTCGCCACGTCTGAGATGTTTCTGCAGATTCAAAGTATACATACACCCATAAAATTCTTGGTGAAGATATTTAAAAATATCTCGGCAATTATAATAAATACGTATAATGGTCAGGTATGAAAAATGTGAGCGGTGGAATGTCGAACGATTATTGAAATGGTATCTGATCGAGGTGAGAGCCGTAAAAATCGCTAATCGATCCATTACATGACCGAGCGATGCGGTATCGCCGGTTTCCTGCATACGAGAGTATCCATTTTGTCGGCAGGATCATATTCGTCGTTGAAATAAATCACGGGCCACGAACCGTTCTTAGATGCACGCAATTGGCTGTCTGCAGGCGTTGCCAAAGAGTAATAAATAGCAGCGCCGCGCCGTATGGAAATGAGACGGATATTAAGTTATGACCGATCGTTTGTCTTATCGTTCGTGCGAAATTAAACCTCGGAAACTTCAAGTTCGAAGCGGCCGAACGAAACCGGATACAAATATACGCGTCGCGGGAAATATTGCGACCTCCTTTTCCGGTTTCCGTCGTCGTACACGGAATGCCGAATGCAACGGCTTAACGTGTTACGTGACGATTACGAAATATTTTCCCTCTTCGACGAATCACACGAAAGGAAGTTTTCAGTATGCAATTAACCTATACACTTTCGGTGTTGTATTATCGCGGAATTAAACGATAGAACTGTAGAAATGAATTGCGCGATTACTCTTTTTTGCGTCTTGATGATTAGAGGGCTGCTGCTATTGTAGTGCATCGATAAATGTTGATAATATCCACACGCTATCAATTTGATATTCTGATATCTAACATATACTTAAGAATTAATGACAGCAAATATCTTCGAGTTAATATCTTTTGGAAGTTAATATCTCTTGAAAATAGGTTATGTTGTATTAAGAGTTTAAACAGCGATAAATACGTTAAAAGAAATGAACCATAGTTTAAAATAGGTGAATGTAACTTATTTTAGCTTCATATACTGTTAATCTAATTTCATATAAATTGAAAGAAATTTGACCTAACCTTTCACTTAATTCAAATTAAATTAAACTGACATAACTTAATTATATTCTAACCTAATGTAACCATAATTTAACTTAGCCTAATAATATATTAGCGCCTAATACATTAACCAAATTTAATAATATAATTTTTATAAATGTAGCATTCATGTAGATACATTGTGTATCGTATTTTTATCCATACCAAAAGAAAAAAGAATATAACAGCAAAATTGATTGAAAGAATAAAATGAAACATTTTATTCTGCATTTTATATGCTGTTATTTGAATGAACATCGGCTTGATTAACAACATATGAATAATTTTGAAATTGTATTATGGAATTTATGTCTTTACAATTCATCGACTGTGCCACTGAGTAAAGCCTGTATTGTGGAACGTGTTAAAATGCGACAGGAACCTTGTTGTAAAAAGCAGTCGTTTTGAATAAATACAGTATGTGTTATTGTACAATCGTTAACATTTTAATATCGTATTCCGTAATTTGTCATATTTTTTATTCTAACAGCGTTGGAACAAAAGGGGGTTGAAATAATTGTTCAAATACAATGTAATAAATATTCCAATATTGTTATTGAAATAAATGTTCAAATACAAACTTTTTGTAAAAATTATGTATTATCATTTATATGTATATTACTATATGGAAGAATTTATTAAATGTTCAATTTTAAATATTCAAAGTTTCTCTAAATACTCAAGTAAATACTTAAAATACTTAAATACTCAAGTTTCTCTGCGTAGAAATTTCTATATCTTCAATTTCTAGCTCAAGAAATTTTTCGGACTCTAAATCTCGAACTCGAGGAGTTTGACAACTTTTAGAATTCTTGAACATTTTGTCTTCAAATTTCTAAATCTCTAAATCCCAAGATATCTAAATATTTATGTTCCTGATTGGAAAATCCCCATATTTCTAGATGTCTAAATCCCTAGATCCCCATTTCCAAGGTTCCTAACTTGTGTCTTCAAATGAACCCCTGAATCTCTAAATCTCCAATTTCCAAGCTTACCAAATACATATGTCCCCAAATTTCTACATTTTTAAATTTCTGAATCCCTATATTTTCAAATCCCAAGATCCCCAAGTACCTATGTCTTCAAAATCTAACCTACTTTCCCAAATATATGAATCTCCAAATTTGTAGACACCCATATTTCTAGAACCCCAAATCCCAATCTCCCAAAATACCTTGTATCTCCAAATCTTTATATCTTCAAATTCTCAGATCCCTCGTTTCATATGATTGACCCTAAACTTTCATACTTTTATATCTCCAAACCTCAAAATTCCTACCTCTAATTTCTCTCTCCATCTCCAACCCTCGAATTCTAAAAACTCCCCACAAACCGACGACTGACAAATCACGTCTACCCTTCCTACCGCATTTTCTCTGTGAGCGACAGATTTGCTCTTGATTGTACACTTCCGATCGTTGATTTTACAATATTTCGAATCCGCGAAAAAAAAAACGAACGGAATTAAATGTTGTAATCCGTCCGGTCGGAATTGCTCGCAAAAATTGATAGGAATATTAAGCGCGCGCAATATTCGCAGGATTTGGAATGCATGCAAAAATGTTCACCGCGATGGAAATCGTTAAATGTAAAGGGGGTGAAGCACGCGCTCGGTCCTCGTTGAAATATTCAAACACGCCCCGTGTGTCTTTTTTTCTTCCTTCATATTCACGTGCACGGAGACGAACCTCCATTTCCTTCGAACGATCAGCGGGTGAAATAATAAAATCCGTTCGTTTAAAGTGTCGCTGGTAGAAACGAGAGATGGAAAGGGGAAGCTGTATCGGTGGGTCGTCGCCGCGACTCGGGGTACTTAGTGACCATGGCAACGGGTGCCAACTATTTTTCAGTTTTCCACCCTTACGAGTCCCTCCCCCCCGCTAACTTTCCCTACGCCTTTCCTCTCGACCTTCGGCCTGGATTTCAACAGACAGGAGACACATTTCTTTCCTTGTGAAGATCCCACACCCTCGACAGCCATTTGCACCACACTGAATCTCTAATAGGATTTTCTAGTCGTCGTTAAACAAACATTTCGTGGCTGAATTTTCAACTTTCTTTTACACATTTCGAACATTTCCTTCGGAGAAATCGAAGCACCATTTATAAAGTTTCGAATTATGTCAGAAATATCTGAAGTTAGAGGAATGATCGCTCCAAATAACGACAGTTATATTAATAACTGAATTTGAAGTCTGTCGATTTTATAAGAATTTGTCAATTTTATTTTAAGTAAAGTTTCGAGTTCTAAATCTTCAGATGCCTGAACGTTTAAGAAAGTGAATATTTTCCGAGAGCTAACAATGTTATAATCAGGACAAGAGCACGGGGAAGAAGTGATCGTTTGGAAGCATTTTGCAATATAATGTCTTTATGAAATTTGTGCTTCCGCATCACAATAATCGCATTATTTTGCAAAGTTTGACAGGGAATCCATTAGTCGTAGGAAGGGTTGACACTCGATGGAAAGAAGGGTCGCGCTAAGTGGTAGATTCGAAGTGATTGAAAGAGGGTCGAAGCCGAGAGAAAAAGGTCTGCGAAGCTGGGAAGAAAGCCGAACCAAAACTCATCGAAAGGGGTTGGATGAAAGAGAAAAGGGACGAATGCCGATACAGGGTGCTGTTTGCACCATCGTTTTCCCCTTTTCCCAGTTTTTAACCGTTCCCCTTGAATATTATTATTTCGATCGCTATCCACTTGATCCTTTCGATAAAACTTCATTTCGATCTTTTGATGCTGGCGCACTTATTTTGCTTCATTTTCCTTGATTAAAAGTGAAATATTTAATAACAGCCAACCAATTTATTAAATTTCACGTTTCCTCAGGAATATGACGGCGAGCGTCGAGAGCATTCGAAAGTGGCATAATTGACTCGAAGTATTTTTAATCAATGATATTACTCCGCGATGGGAACTACGTCCTGCAAACGCTTCCTATCTGATTGTAAATCCTTTTGTGCTCGTGCTTTATTCAATACCAATACCATGTTTAATATTAGCTAGCTCTTTGGAAATGAATTCTGCGCCGCGCAAACAATAATTACGCAATTCGTAATTACAGCCACATCACAAAGGTGGGAAACAGTCTTTCAATCAAAAGCAGAAGTCAAAGCGCGATATCCAGGTCGTTCGCTGTTATTAGAGTTAATAATTTAAGTTTAATTAATCGGTTAGGCGGAATTAAACGATAAATTAATTATATGTTTATCCGCTCATTAATTTCTTTGTATCAAACAAACAAATTTATACGAATGAAATGCAATTAGCATCTTCATATCTTGTAACCTCGAAATCTCATTAATTCGCAAAATTGATATCATATTTGTGAAATTCTAAAATCAAATGTTAAAATTTGAAATGTGAATTTTTTTTAAATATACGTACATGAAGATTTATTAATACCATCAATAATTAGAAAAGTTTCATTACTTAGAATTCGATAATTATCAGATTATTGATTTTTCACTGCAACTGTTTGAAAACGTGCAAATATTTGAAAACTGTTGGCGGTATCGAACAGTCTGTTGCAGAATTTCATTCTCTAAGTTTTATCGTCGTTTCGAAACAGTTGCAAGTAATATCTGACAAACGGCGAGAAATACCGACACTTGATCCGGCATTTTTCTTATTAGACACAAGAAATATATCCGTGCTCACTTTTCTGTGGAGGGCTTTTATCCGTAAAAAATGTCAGCCTTGCCCCGCACGATTTTTTTCGTCCCTTTTCCTTGTGACGAGGTCGGAATATAACCACCCCCCAATTTGCATTTCTTTCCCTTCCGCTCTCTTTGTCACCCTCAGACCCCGATGTCTCCTTAGTCTTGGTGACAAAGGATCTTCCTAAGTGGACCAAGCGAACGGAATAAAGGTGTTCTCGCGATCATCCTCCATTTTGAATGTAACACGCCGATAAATCTCTCACGGACGAAAGCCATTCATTGTTGCTTCACTTTCGAGCAGTGTTTTCTCTTCACTTTTTCGTTATTGATGATAGGGTCTAGATATGTCTTTCGAAAATGATCTTTTTTCAATTTTCAGAAAATATTAAACGTTCTTCATTTTATAGAGTAATTCTTTATTTTATATTTTATTATAACTGTATTTATACGGAGTATTAGTATTTTCTAATTTAAATTTTGCATTTGGTATCTAAGTTAGTGTAATATGATTGGATGATGTAACGTACGATTGTGTAATATGTGATGGTACGTAGGGGATATAGGGCGTTGACGATGGTGATATAAGGCGTGAGAAATCCAACGCGTGAAAGATCCAACGCGTGAGAGATCTAACGCGTGAGAAATCCAACACGTGAGAAATCCAATGCATGAAAGATCCAACGCGTGAGAGATCTAACGCGTGAGAAATCCAACGCGTGAGAGATCCAACGCGTGAGAAATTCAACGCGTGAGAAATATAACGCGTGAGAGATGCAACGCGTGAGAGATCCAACGCGTGAAAGATACAACGCGTGAAAGATACCACGTGTGAGAAATCCAACGCGTGAGAGATCGAACGTGTGAGAGATCTAACGCGTGAAAGATACCACGCGTGAGAAATCCAACGCGTGAGAGATCTAACGCGTGAGAGATGCAACGCGTGAGAGATCCAACGCGTGAAAGATACAACGCGTGAAAGATACAACGGGTGGCGGTATAACGCGTGAAAGATCCAACGCGTGAAAGATACAACGGGTGGCGGTATAACGCGTGAAAGATGCAACGCTTGACAATATAACGCCTGTCAATATAATATATGCCAAAACAACGCGTTGTAATACAACCCGTGTCGAAATAACACGCGACAATACAACGCATGGCGACACGATAAATCGGCGATACAACGCGACATAACGCGTCTCTACAATGAAGCACACATGATCTTTATTATATTCCAGAAATGAGAAGATAAACTGTGAATTCCAACGTGCATATCGAATATGCCTAATTATATAATACGTATTTTGACGAGATCACTGTACAGTTTATTAATTACGATAATTATTGTAGCTTTACTGACATTACCATATTACTGCATGTCTATGAATATCATTTAGCATATTATTACATCGACATTATGTAAATGTGTACCAGCAATTTCGGGTGTTCATTACAATCGCTAATTCCATAATAACGATCATTATCTCGTGACTGCAACATTCTGCATAACTTCTGAGATACGGAATAATCAATGGGTACTTATTTTTCATTTATGACACAAAAGTTGCATGTTGCGCTGGAATTAGTGTTCAGTTCAAAGAAATTTACAAAAAATATGGTCATATTCTTTCAAACTTTAAAATGAGTCCTTCAGAACGATGGAGAGTCCAGGATCTTTTCGCGAATTCTTACATTTGACTTTTCGACAAAAGTCGCTGGAGGAATACAAGTACTTTTCAACATAGAATCGAAATACCGATATTCTGTCCGAATAATCCCGTGCGTACTAGTGAACTGTATTGTTCATTCTAGTCGAGTTATCCCACGTATTTACGTAGTACAACTGCGGAATTGTTCTTTGCGGAAAGCGTATTCCTTGCTCCTTACTCTGACCCCCTTAACCCCATTTCCATCTAACAAAATTGCGCTATCGTAACTGACAAACTTTCCACTGCATTTACACGGGTTAGTAGTCGCTGCAGATACAATGATTTTGCTGAATCGCTAAACGTATTCCGCGGAAATCGTGAAAGTTGTTGACGAAGATCCAGGAAGCGATTCTATTCAACTGTTCTAGAGGAGCGGAATTTAATTTTTGATTACTTTAACGTTGAACGACGTCGATAAAAAGGATAACGGGGCACGGATATTCGAGGGATCAAGTCGGTGATACAATTTCGTATTGCGATTCATACTTTCGTATAATAGACTGATTTCCATGAGAGACTTTTAGAAGCTTTTATGGATCAGGGCGGACCACTGTCGGTCTTTTATGGCTTTCCAAGTTCTTACATGTGCTTGCAATATAGTCGATGAATGGGATCTGTGTTTCGGCTATCAAACGTGAACGATGGGAATATTTTCAGTCGATAACATTCGGCCAATACTGTGTGTGCTGAGGAATTTATTTTTGGGACAATTGGAAAGAGTTTGTGAAATTAGATGCAAACTAAAAATTTGGAGATTGAGATTTTAGATTGGAAGTTTCGTAATTGAGAAATTTGGAATTTTGGGGTTTTGGACGTGGGAGAACTTGGAAAATTTGTGAATTTCAAGCTTTAGATATTTATAGAGAATTTTTAATTTTGGAAATTTTGAGCTATATTCAGTCGAATTGAAAAATTTTTAAATATAGGAATGTCTGAATTCTTAAATTTTAAATTAGGAATTTAGAAAATTAGGATATTAAGGAATATTAAACTTCTACATTTCTAAACATAATTTCTATATTAAAAACTGTTAAACTTTCAACCCCAAAATATTGAGACATCGTCCAAGATCTCGACTGAGCTCCTGAAAAAGATTCGAGCCTTTACTATCAAGCAAGTTCATAACATTACAGCATCCAAATGCTCGTACATGACATTCACATGTTTTCGATATCGTAACGAGGCCATAAAAACTTGAGCTAAATATTGCAAACCCATTAGGATCCGATAGATTTATGGCAGCTGCTATTAACATCGAGGCAGCTTACACTTTACACCCTCGTCATAAACGTAAAAGCTTTTTGATAATAAATGAGTATCAAGAGCTTTGACCGATCGTTCGATCGGCTCTAGCTAGGAATTGAATCATAAACCCTTTCTCCCTTAGGTATTTCCGTAATTATTATTCTTATCACTGAATATTTTACCCGAGGGAATTTTTAACCGTGTTAATACGTGCCGGAGATAACACGGTAATTTTTTCCAGCTTCAAGCACCTCTTAATTAGAACAACTATTAAGGAGTCTGGGTCCTTCAACCGACATCGTGATCACAATAAAAATATTTCTCTCGGAATATCATACGGTCCTTGTAATATTAGCAGTAGGTTTAATACTTCAATATGTATTTACCTCGTTCATGAATAAAAGTCAGTACAAGATAAAATACAAATGCAATTTTCGTAATTTTCCTAAAAAAGTTCGAAATGCGTAAAAATGACGCGTCTCGTAAATCTAGTATTAATACACTTGAAAGCGTTTTCGCGTTTACGTCGTTGGCTAATTTATTCGCGTTGTCAGAGAATTAATTAACATGGTAGATTGTGGTCGCCTTGTAATGTAATATGTTGTGTCTCGTACAAAATCGATGTCGGTATTATGTTGTATATGATCCTTGACGACACTCGATCTCGCTAACAACATCTGCTTCCTCTGTTTCAGGTAAGGATCTAAATTTCGCCAGTAATAACGCGGGTGAGTGTTCATCTAACAATATAACATTATCGTCGCATGTAACGTCATTTTTACGTTAACCCTCTGTTACACACGAATTTTCTCTGTCGACAAAATTAAATTCACCCTTTGCACTCTTGTGGTTCGACATTTCTCCTCGATTCTATAATGATTGGTTCAATACACGTATATTTTCATTTATTTATTACTTAGAATAAATCACATATATGTACACTCCACTTTTACAATACATTTTGAGAACTTGTGTTTTGCAAATTAAGGTAATTAAGGAGTGCAAAGGGTTCGTCATTATTTCGGGATGCTTCTGATGGGGCACTTCTGGAGTCACTTTCTTAATCTTCAAAATTTCTAACTTGTTAATTCGCAAATTTAAATTTATACATTCAGAGACATTTCACTTTACAACATAATATAATAAATTTTCAAATATATGAATTTATAAATTTACTAATTTTCCAGCTTTCTCGAAATCTAATTTAGAAAATGAAACACGTGCTATTTCTGAATTTTTTAATTAAAAAATTAAATTGTCAAAAGTGTAAGATTAAGAAATTAAATTTTCGAAAGCTTGAAATTAAAAAGCTAAATTCTCGGTATAAGAAATTTATTCAATACTCGAATGTATATCTTTAATTAACAAAAATTAACTTACGAGTGCAAAGAGGGTTAACTATTTTTACTTTTATCTTAATGTATCTGAATTTCTCTAATGTACTGCAATATTCATACTGACGTTTTCGTTTGATGTTTCACTGTTTTATATAATTATTAACGATCTAGGTTCAACGAAACCGAAAGATAAAAATTGCAATGATCAGTTTTGTCCGCCATTGCGTAATTCTAACAAGACGATCAGCAGAAAAGGAATTTTCTCCGCATGACAAGAGAACAGGTTTGAGAACGATAAGGTGAATCTATTCAAGTCTGCTTGTCTTTTTTTTCGTGTCTCGCGACTGCAATTTCACCCTGAAGATCTCCGGTGCACTAGGGGACAAAAGGATACGGGAGTAAGAGAAGATTTACGTACATTGTGGGACAAGCAAGGGGTCGGTGGAGAGTTCGAGGACAAAACGGGAGAGATATTCTTTCAAAAAGACCATTTCCAGTAATGCGTGAATCCGAGTTTCCCGTCGCACCGTTGGAAATAGATTGAAATTGCGAAATCTAGCGAGATAGGGAGAACAAATTGCTCAAACATTCTGAATGATTAGTTCTTGTATCTCTAAAGCATAGAAACCATGCTTCGCCGCTGTGCTGTCTTAATTTTTCATTGAATTGCATTGTTTTCAAGAACTTCGCAAGTTTAGGTAATTTTTGAATACACAAATTTTGTTATTTCTTAAATTTTCTTTTTGGTATAATTTTTCAAATCCCAACTTTTTAAATTAATCTCTCTTGAACTCTATTTTTCCTAAAATCGAAACTGCACCATATAACATAAAAATCCCGAATCACGGTTCTACACACTGCTACAGAATCGAAAGTCGCCAAACTTTCACAATAGTGCCCTTTGATTGACTCCGAAATCTGAAACACCGCTAGAGAAGTGAACTTGCAATCTTTTCGTCTCTGCATCGAGGCACCCCTCGTTTTCCCGTAATTTCGGGCATAGTGGAACACGTGTCCCCTGTTTCGTCGGAAAGAGGGTGGTACATAAAGGAAAGCAGGGGTGCGTAAGTTCATTGGAAGGACGATTGCGAGGAAAGGGATGAAGAGGGGGTAGAAGAACAGAGAAGAGCTGCGGGATATAGCAAGAGATAAGGTCGCCAAATTGCAGGCAATCTGGCTGATTAGGCTGCAAGCTGTAATCCTGCAGGTTCCATAGAGGACCCGGGCCAGGACCTGTAACAGCCTTCAACCCCCTTCGACGTCTATTAGCCGAAGAAAGGAGGGAGGGTAGAATGTGGAAGAAACGACCACCCAAAGGGTAGGGACTCTACGTTCTCCAACTTCTAAGAGATTAGGGAATTCTTTGGAAAGAAGGCGAACGAATCCGGAAACTAGGTCCTTTTCAACCCTCGGGATGGGGATACGTGTCTTCTTTGTGGGGTCTCCTGGTTTTTTGCACTTTTCATTGAACTACTTAATTCGGGAAATGTATTGTACGACAAAGACGGCTCTCCGCTTAACCAAATTCTGTTATATTTCATTTTTGTCGTATTTTATCATATAAATTGTACACGAAATAAGTAGTTAGTATGTTCAATCGGCAACATTTTCTGAAGAAATACAGTGGAGAGCAAAAGTATTCGTACATTTGAAATATAGAAATAAAAACATCTTCTGTATTATTAAGTATATTTAATCATATATAGCTGTATATTAAACATTACACTTATAGCAACAAATGACCCAAAACTGAAGGCAATAACAACATGTAGTAACTTGAAATTTATATTATATTTAAATATAAATTTATTTGCAATTTATTCACATAAAACAGAAAGGGGATAAATCTATACAATTAAAAAATTCGTGACATCGGGATTTGAAATCATTTTCGGACTTTGAACTTTTAACAAAAATTATTATCAAACAACATTAATCCCGCAAGCTTCGTTATTTTTATTTTTTAGCTGTTTTATAGATACTGAAAATTCGATCGCAGAATTAGCGTCTTTTTTTTAGTGTCCGACACAAATCGTTGACTGGAACTGGCACTCGATAACGAGTTGAAAAGACCGGAAACGGCTGGTGGAGAGACAAAGAGAAAGAGGATGCACGATGGAATTGGTCAGAGTTTCGAATTCGAAAAACGACGCTACAGATAAATCGAGAGGACAAATGAACAAATGGGTAAAATTTCATGGAAGTATTGACTATTCTGTCAATGTGAAAAAACCAGAGAGATCGATATACTGGGTGGTTCATCGGAGTTTACTAGCCAAATTGTCAGTAAACTTTTATATGAACAAATTATCGAAACGAAAGTTCAATGACGTTAAAAACAATAAACGATATAATAATTAGTTTATGTTTATATATTTATACCACAGTATTTATAGTGTTTTACCATAATTATATAATATTTGTATAATTATACGATATTATACTATATTTGTATAATCATAAAACATCGTGTTTGTATATACTATATTTTATCCTATTTGCAGAATTTTACCAGATATTACCTCGAAGTATTAAGGTAAATTGAAAGAAGAAATTTCCTAGAAAATTCTTCCATGTATTTAACGTTACCTTCGAATAAAACGAATGTTTAATCGCAGCAAAGAGTGTGTGGACGAACGTGTAGTACGAACAGTTTCATAAACGTTTCGGAATAAAATTGAATAACGTATAAACGACGAAACGATTTATGTTAAGCAGGCAAATTTCGTTTATCCGTTACCCGATTCGAAGTATAATATTCCGAAATATTATTCGAGCGGTGATTCAGTTTGAAGCATTATGCGCGATTGTATAATACATCGAGCAGACGGGATGCGATTATTTAGCGGTAGACATTTTGCATCTTTCGCATTTAGTTGACTCCCTTTTGCACCGATTATTTCCCATTATTCGACGGTATGTATTTAAGACCGGACTGGTATGGTCTGGCAAATAAATAGTGAGGAAAAATCGTCGCTACCGTTCTATTTATATCCCAGAGGTTGTAATTGGAATTAAACTTGGCCATAATCTTCCATTAACTTGACCACATTTTTCTCCCTACTATATATAGTGGCAAAAAAAAAATGAGAGAGGAAGGAAAAACGAGCACAGGGATCCATAAGCGACAGTGGTAATAGAATTTTGAAACGAGGTAAAATGGTGGAGAGAGAAAAATAGGGGAAAGCCCGAACACGGGAGGCGAGGGGGGAAACGAATGAACGGGAGGATGGTTGGCAACGAAAGAGGGGGTGGAAGGGGGAGAGAAACATCGTCAACTCGACCACGTCTACCGAGGGATTATCGTGGGTGACAAAGGGATTTGAAAGAGGCGGCACGGAATTGGATTCCGGGAGAAACGCAAGAGGCACTCGTAAGCCGCTTTGTGTCTCCCATGCAATAATTATTTGCGAAATTGTCGTCAAGCCGTGAGATATCGAGTGGCTTTTGACGACTGATATTTCTTCAAAAGCTCGATAGAGAAATCGTAATGGCGAACCGCTTGCCTTCGTTCCATTGTTACTACAACTCAATTAATTCAGATCTTACTTCCTCTCGTATTTTTATGCAAGGTGTAACTGTCAATATTGAAAAAATAAGATGAAATTGTACGACAATATTCTTTCGTATATTTTCAAGAAAATCGACACATACTTTCCTGCTTTTCCCGCCACATGTGTGAACTTCATTTCATAGTCATTGAGCATACAGAGCATATTACATGGTGAGATGGGAAGAATGTTTTCTCGAAAATAAATTTTATTTTTGTATCATCTTTAGAGATGTAGAAGTCAAGTTTTATATTTTAAACGATACTATACATATGTATATGTGTATGAGTATATGTGTACATATATGAGTATGCATATATATATGTATCAAATGTATGTGTATGTATACGTACATGTGCATGTGTATGTGTATGTGTGTGTATGTGTATGTATATGTAGATGTATACATATATGCTATGAGTGACAGCACTCAATATCTACACGTTCTTATAACATAACACAGGAAACTAAAATTAATTCAATCTTTCTTATTTTATACTTCTGTTCATACAAATTAGCGATATAAATAAATGCATGCTTACATGAATTAATATATAAAAATTATTTGAACTATATCTCAACCCCTTATTGATGTAACATCAATTACCCAAATGTATTCAATGTAAAGTTACACTAACAAACTTGAGAGAACAGAAAATACAGAATTTAATTATCTTTATAAAAAAAAAGACCTAAGAATCTTGAATCCTTCCCAACATCCGTACATTTTTACAATACTCTTTGTAAGAACCTCAATTTTTCCGGTTATATCACCAGTTATGCGACGCTCTGTATTTTTCAATTCTTTCTTTCTCCCTTTTCTTTCGTCGTCAACCTCCAACCCCGTTCCATACCGTTGCTTCGTCCAACATTCGTGTTTCTGTCGCCGTTTGTAACGCAGTGCACGAAACGTATGGAAAAATGTCTGCGCGTGCAGTTTTCCCTTTTCCCCCCGATCTCGTTTTCTACCTTTTTCGGTGGTTGCGGTTTAATTAGAAGCCGAGAAATTAAAACAAACGAACGCACGGAAGAGAAGGGGTTGAGGGTTGTGTGCCATGCTCGGCCGTAGCCATTGTTGTTTCTCCTTTTCGCTCAGGCGTGCGAGCATCATCGTAACAAGCCGGCGATTTGCAAAGACCAGTATCTAAATTTTTTGTTTCTCTGCCGGTCTTCTTCTTATTTTTACCTGTTTTTTTTTTGAGAAATTAATCGTTCGTTGCGACTACGAGAACATACTTTATCCACCCCCGACATCTGCTTGTATAAATGTTCGCTTTATTTACGTTGAAGGAGTAATTGAAAGGGGGTTGTAAGCAACAGTACTCTAATTGAACACGTTTTGGAACTTGTACTTAAATTCTGTTATAACATTTAAAATTGTAAGAGGATTTTACAAATAGTATGAAATATGAATATTAATAGTGTCAAGTATGAAATTTACAAAATTATAATTATTAACATTTTTTAATTTACGTTCATATACGTAGTCAACAGCCATATAACACAGTAGAAAAACGCTCGTGGAAAAAAGATAATGCTTTCCATTCATCCCCATCGCGCACAAAAGCAATCCTTTGTTGAATCCAAATATGTTCCGAATTTTCATTTCGGCTTCATTGAGGTCACCGTTGCGTCGTGGTTTATCGCGATAATTATTTCTTTTCTTCTTCGCGGCAGGATCACGCCGAAAATGCATGTGCACCTGAGAACAAAAGGAGGAAAAACGCAGAATGTACGATGAAAGCGGTAACAACTCGCGAACGGGGTCGGAACAAATGCGACTTCCAATAAACGGTGTCGTTTGACCCGCATCGTCCGCAACCCCCTTTTTCTGCACTTTACACTACCGTTCGTTTCACGTGGTTAAATTTGTTGATCTTTGCACGAAATTCAGCTTGCGAGGCAAGTGACCGAAATAAGAGAGAGGGATTGTTCTCTGGTTCAATCGACAGGGAGGGTGCGAGTGAATTGAAGGGGTTGTTCGTACGAGAACGTATCGGTCGAATTATCGAGTGGTGCGTTTACGGTTTTATGCAGATTTGCCAGCAGAACAGCGGGCAGTTTCGGAATTAATGCGACGGACAAATGTTTCGCGGTTTTTCTGCTGAATTATCGTACCCCCGGGCACAACAAAACGTTCCGTTCCGCTGAGGCTGCTGTACGCTCTGTTCGTGTGTGTACGAATATACTGGGTGAACCAGCTAATATTCGCACCTAAAATGTGTTGTCGAAATGCTATAGAGAGAATTAGCTTTCATTCTTGAATGACGGTGACGTGTTAATTGTGACCCAAATAATACGAGGTTTCGATTCGGTATATTTTAAAATAAAACCAAAGAGTTTGGGAAAATTCTGACGTATTTTAGTTTAATCATTTTTTGTGACATTCTGTTACGAAGTTTCATTTAATTATATTTTCACTGAATGACTGAAATAGTTTTAATAAATTGATTAAATTGTATGCAATTTTGTATACTTGCAGTTTGAAATAAGTTAATAATTTGAAGATATAATTTCAACATGAGGTATTAATCTAAAGATATAATTTCAAACGAGCTATTAATTTGAAGATATAGTTTCAAATGATGTATTAATTTAAAGATATAATATCAAACGAGCAATTAATTTGAAGATATAATTTGAAACGAATAATTAGTTTCAAGATATAATTCCCAACGAATTATTAATTAAACTGTAATTTCAAACATAAATATTACTTTAAAGATGCAATTTCAAACCTTAAATTTAGTAATAAAGTTCATCTCCAGTTTACAGTACATATTGGGCTTCAATTGCTAACCAATACCTATCAAGTTACAAAGGGAAGCCCGTTATGCGCGTATTGCTCGTTCCAATATGCAATTGGTTATAAACCACGTATGTAAATTAAAATGAAAACAGTTATAACCTGTCATACGATTTATAAACTGTTATCATACAGTGTAATTTCGTTACAAATGTAATATTCTTGGTCACAAAATTCTTGCCAGAATAACAGAACATCAATTGATTTCAATTCTTCAAAAAAAACAAACGATGTCGATAATTTCGGACATAACGCATCAACCAATAACAACCCCAGCATACTCAGCAATCTTGCTGTCTTCTGGAAACACGAAACTGGAAACCGGATGCGATTAACGCCGACGAAGGAAGACAATACGAAGACACAGATTACGAGAAAGTGGGACGGAAAACAAGATATCAGTAGAGTGTTACCACAGAGAGAAAGAGAGAGAGGTTTCGTAGGAAACGCGGAGAGAAGCATTAGACAAGGGTGAAGATATAGGCAACGCCAGCAAAGGTAACGTCGGACGAGGAACCTAGAGGATAGTATGCTTCTCCAGGTCGATTGTCGGCAACGGATTGAATTAAACGGTCGTAGAAGGGGGTTGAGTCGGAATTAATTCGAGTTCGGGCGATTAGCGCGAATTAAGTTCCACCTTCCTCTCGATTAATCGCTGGATACTCGTGATTCGATCCGCTGCTGTCTCCCTTTTTTCCCGTCGTTGTTCCCTTCGTGTTTCAAAGCATTTACGTACAAGCGAAATCCCGGCAGGCAGCTACCCTAACCATCGGAGGAGAGGTTTTTTTCGGGGATAACATCAGGTGACAGAAAGATAACATTTTCACCGAAACTTTCTCTCCGCTACGAGTTACAGGCATTCGACGTGTTTATACGTGCGCGGCGTGACGCGTTCGGAACGGAGCGAACGAAAATGTTTCTCTTGTTTCCCTGTTGAAGGTACAACCGGGTAATTCGAGAGGTAAAATTTGACGACACGGAAGGGAGATTCTTTGAAGTTGTTTTTTCACGTTGGTTGGGGAATGTTACTGTATACGGGCTGTGTACGAACGTTACTGTTCTGTACGGGTTGGACATTCATGTACGTGATTTGTTTAGAACTTTTAAGTAAATAAATATTATCGTTCACATTTGCTCTGTATCGATCTCTGATATCTGTGTGATATTTGTGATATTTGTGTGAGGTTATATTTTAATTGAATTAGGTTTATATTTTAATTGAACATAACCTAGTTCAATTGACCCAACGATTTACATACTCACCCTAATACATCAATTTGAAATAAATATTATAGTAGTATACATATGGTGCACAAACACAACGAGAAAGTAGTGACAATCAATAATATAGTAATCTTAAATGAATTCAGCAAATTATTTAACTTGACAGTGTTAAGGTTTGTATCTCTCAACAGTGCAAAACATTAGTATCAAAATGGACGATTATTAAAACATGTAGACATGAAAAAATTCCTCTGACGTTATTATCCAGTGTATAAAGCTTGAAAATAAACATGAATAATTATATTAACGTCTCAAATTTCTTCAATGTGTAAGAAGATTACATTTCTCAATAGCTTTATAAAAATTGGAGAATCAAAGATGATCGAACGTCCTAATATTCAAATCCTGATTAATGTCAGGCTTAAAACCTTTCTGTGATTCCTTGGTTATGGAATGTGTACAGCAAAAAATTTTCTCATTAATTTCGAAGGAACTTTAACCCACAGTTCGATCAGTCTTCATTATCTTCTTGCCACAGGAAATTTTCAAAGGCGAAGAGAAGCACGTCCGTGCATTAAAATATTTTACGAGAGGTTAATGTCGCCGGTGGTCCGAGTAACGGCCATTAAAAGATTATACGTATCTCGGAATATGTATCCATGGCAAACAAACTTGTCCACCTAACAAGTTGAAGCGTTATTTATTTCAAAAATCGAACGAGGGTAGATTTACGCGATTCTCCCCAATACAAAACCGATAGCCGGCAATCGATCGGAAACTCTTTTTTCGCACTTCATTTCCGTGCCATTTGGACGCGAAAGGAACAACAACGGTATAAAACAAATCCAAAGGGATACAAAACCAAAATGCGCGTGCATCATCGTTTCGTACAAATAGAAAGGAGAAAAACGGAACCGTTGCACAATACGATGCATCGCAATATGGGGGTATCGGTTCGCGAATAAATTCGAAACGTGCAAAACAATAAAACGAATTTATGCAAACATATGCCCACCGTAGATTTTATTTTTTATATAGCTATTATTTCGACCTACTACAAAATATTGCCACGATTTGAGTACGAAAAATTACAAATTTAACGCTCATTCGGTAACAAAAGAGATTTTATGGAAAATCATTGCTCATTTGTAAACCTCTTGTTTATGGTGGTGCACGGATTTATTTAAGCGTGCTGCTTTTAATTTGATCGATTATTATTGGAGTTTTGCGTGTTTTTTAGTTTGTATGGTTTACGGGACGATGAAGGTAACTGTAGGTAGAAAATATTGTAAAGATATTCTGAATTTATCTATGCAATTTTTAAATTTTCAAGCTTTTGTATTTTTATATTTTTCAAATTTACTTCTTCTTCGTTTTCAGATTTGCAGATTTAAGTTCGTAAGATTTTTAAATTCTCAAGCTATCAAATTTCTAAATTCCTAAATTTTTAAATTACCAAGCTCCCAAATTTCTAAATCCCCAAATTTGCAACTGTTGAAATTCTCGCGTTACCAAATTTTTAAATCCCCAAATTCCCAACTTTTGAAATTCCCAAGCTATCAAATTTCTAAATCCCCAAATTTGCAACAGTTGAAATTCTCAAGCTCCCAAACTTTTAAATTCCCAAATTTCCAAACTTTGAAATTCCCACGTTACCAAATTTTTAAGTCCCCAAATTCCCAACTTTTGAAATTCTCAAGCTATCAAATTTCTAAATCCCCAAATTCCCAAATTTAAAAGTTCTCAAACTTCCAAACCTCTATGTCCTCAAATTTAGAAGCTCCCAAATTACGATATCTCCCATATCGATAAAATTCCATATCGCACCCAAAAATTACACAATACACATTACAGTCGCAATACAATACAATAACAATATGCTATTTACGCAACAACCGTACTTAATTCCCGCAGTCCATAGAAACATACCACAATGAAAGTCATAAAGTGAAATGGCCGCAATAAAGTGAACTAAAAAGTTCTCGAAACGGTGAAAGCTCGTTCGATTCCTTCGCTAACGGGATCTCGTTCTTACGTATCTATTCGACGAAAGTCGGAAGATCGAGATTACTTTTGGTGACAGATATAAGGCATCGTAGATAGGTATCCCGTTTTCCAGAACACACACGGATCTTCCAACTTATTGAGTCCTAAATCTATCCGATATCTCGATAACTTCTGCGGTCTATCCGCCATGTCGATCGGTTTCTTTGCTTCATTTGAAGAATTACGCTCAGCACCGTCACGACAATCAAGATACCCGCGTTTTCGAAGGGTTAATTTTTCTACTTAACTTGAATCGACAAAAACTTGGAATCTCGAATGTCAGCGAAAATGGACTGGACAGCCACGCCCAGTTTCGCGGTTGCAACGAAAACTTTATACGCCCGAATTTCGATATCAGAGAGCATATCGGAACGTATAGATATGACCATGTGCTGGATTCACTGGTCACCGAAATCGATACAATCCTCGATTTCTATTTTTTGATTGCACCGAATTTTTGCTATACGATCAATTTTTTTTCCTTTTTGTGAGGAGTGCAATTTATTCTAAAAGCTTGCAGTGCGAAAAATTAGAAATTTGACAAAAGAGATTTTATGGAAAAAGTTACTCGTTTAAAAAAGGGGTCTGTGGCGCATGGATTTATTTGCGTGTATTGGTTTTACTTTGATCGATCATTATTTTGCGAGGTTTTTAGTTTGTGTGACTTGTATGGGATAATTTAGGTAACAGTAGCTAGAGAATATTACAAGGATCAATATTATTGTACAATAAGGAATTTAATTTCCAAATGTTGAAATCCACAAGCTTCCAAATTTGTCAATTCCCAAATTTCCCAATTTTGAAATTTTCAAGCTTTCAAATTTCTAAATTCGCAAAATTCTAGGTGTTGAAATTCACAAGCTTCCAAATTTCTAAATTCACGAATTACCAAATTTTTAAATTCTCAAGCTCCCAAATTTCTAAATTCGCAAAATTCCAGATGTTGAAATCCACAAGCTTCCAAATTCCTAAATTCATGAATTTCCAAACTTTAAAATTCTCAAGCTCCCAAATTTCTGAATCTCTAAATTCTCAAAATTTGTAATACCTCGACATGAGAAAATTGTAAACGAAAGACTATTGCTAGGGTTAAGGGTTCAGATGCGACTGACATTAAAGAATGACTCAGTTATTGCTACTATGTAATTGATTTAAAACTACAAATGAGAAGGAACGAAAAACCATAAAATTATTGTATTATAGAAACTTGTATTGAGGTCTAACCCTCTTGTAATATTCTAAGACCTAACAGATTTTGAAGTATTTCTAATGCAAAAGCTTCGAAAATTTAGTAAATTAGATTTGATTGATTGATTTTATAGATTTGTAATATAATTTACTCACTTAATTGAAAAACGTTAAAACTAGTAATTTAGTAATTTTCTGAATAATAATTAGGAGGTCTTATGTATAGTACCTACCGCTTTCCGATTACAGTTTGTAATTTATTTACATCCCTTGGCTGACAAGGATAAGTTGCACGCGACTGTCGTGGCTGAAGTTAATTGAAACGAGGCGTGTTAGTCTGTTAGATTGCAATCTGTCGACTTGTAAGAATGTCGATCGTAAGAGAGATATCTTATCGCTTTACAAAGGGTCAAGGATTGGTCCAATTTTTGCCCTTCCGAATATCGAAATAAAACGCGAACCGTTTAAGCAGACTTTTATTTTAACACGATTGTTATCAACTCTCTTAACAGTTGAGTAATTTTGTAAGATTGTAATAAATTAGTGGTCTATCGTGATCTACCTTTTCCTACATAAACTCAGATATTTTACTTGATTAATGAATTAGATTTTGTAATTAACATATTCAGAACGAACATCGAAAACAGTTTACAAAGAAAATTAGGTTACATATCTTCGTCGCAGATTTATGAATAAAAATGGATAAAATATTTTGAATAGAAATTCCTCACAAATCAGTTCTTTGTGATGTTTAACTATCGACAGTACATACTCGGAATTGTAGTACTTTGGAATTTCTAATCAAACAATAACCTGGTCAAAAGAATATTAATATGGAATGCACAGAATTTCATTTGTTTGACTGTTGAAATTCAAAATCAAATTCTTCTTTCGACTACTGAAATCGCAGCAGATTGATCGCGAAATATTTCAATGATAATCGTTTATTGTGCTTGTGACAAAAAAACGAACTGTCATGGAAAAGAAAAATTTGAAATGCCACAGAAATTTTTGCTCTGTTTACTTTATGTATATAATGCAAAAAGATAGTCGATTTTTTAATGGCAAGTTGTTTCATACTTAAATAATTTTCACTACTATATATGATGTATTGCATATTATGCAATTTTATATAATATATAGCTTCCTATTATATAAAGTTATATAATGTGTAATTTCCTTTCATGTAACAATGTAATAAATTATTTAAGTATCAGAAAAATGCATCAACTTTTCTCAGCAAATATTCTTTTATACACAAGAATGTACATATAAAATGTGTTATATGTATTTCCATATAAAAATATCGATATATTATGTGATATAAAAATGCATTATATCAACGCGAGATAGTTCCTGAAACTATTTTGATTTTCAATTTCAAATACTGTATTCAGCGGTGGATATGTGACAACCGAAGTATTAAAGAGAAAAGGGTAGAATATCATGTATACACATGTAATACTTCCGTCGATGCATCCTTTTCACGCAAGAAAGCGTGTGTGACCCGTTTTCAGATAGCATTCGATTCCAGAATAAGCTCGATTCCCGATCTCCGACAGCGCAAGGAATGGCTGCTCATTGCTGCTTTCTTCGATGGAAAAAGAAGTGATTCGCCGAAGGCTACGGAAACAGCGGAGTTTTCAATGCCAAGAAACGATCATTTTTGTCAACACACCACGTAGCCTTCCTACGTCTTCGAAATTTAACATGGCTTCGGGCCATGAGGAAACCACGAGCGAAAGAGAAACGAAAAGATGAGAGTGAAATAGTCCTGATTGGCTGTTAGAAGCGGGAAGAAAGGCGACAACGAAGTGGACAAAGTGTAGGGGTGACAAATAAGATTACCGTTCGATCTTCTAACGTAAATCCATTTTACACACGGCCAAAAGTAGATCGAATGCTTTCCGAGTCGCGCGATTGTTTTGTCAAGAGTCGATCCTTTCGAAAAGAAATATATTTCAAATTAGGATACACGGTCTTAAAAATTAGAATTTTTTCCAAATTATCTGAAGAATCAAACCGCTAGTCCAACCTTGTCCCTCTACAACATCGAATTGATAAAACTCTATAACTAAAAAATTGTTTAAATCTTACATACAAAAATGTAAAACTATTAGAAACGATCCAACATTCATCAAGTTACTTTTAAAACTGCTAAACCTGTTGCTAAATAAATTCAATCAGCACTTCACGTATATTATTAATTTTTCAACCTAACTTATACATACACATTAACCCGACACATTATGTGCAACTGTCTTCAAGAATCAACGAGAAGAGCTCGATACAACACTTAACATACACAGATGTCAACAAGTTGGCGTGTGAAGAGACTGACATGTTTAGAAGAGCTACTGATCAGAGCAGAAAGATGGACGCTTCACTGTACATGATACTCGAACATGCGAATATCGACTAAAACCCATATGTTCAAACAATTCTGACTCGAACATACGCGTGTTTAACCGCAGTTTGAAATTAAATATTGGTATAATTGGAGCATGCAAAGAATCCGAGGTCGGAACTTGAATAATTCCGATATCCGAATTATTCAAATATTCGACTTTTTTTCAGCCGTAGCTGCAACGTAAAAGCGAATGAATGTGAACTATGGTGGTGATGAAACACGCAGAAATGTCACCGCTACCCTTGATGCTATTTTTTAACATTTAACCCCGTTTCACGGCACCAGCACTAACCGAGGTATCGAGCTGACATTCAATCTTCGTCTCTGTTGTTTATTGTTTCACGAGCAATGGTAATACTCGTCGAATTTCCTCGTTAAAAGAATTTCAGCGTGAAAGCTACGAGCATTTTTTTTTTTGGATCCTTACAAAAAACCACGCTTTATTCATAGCAAACGGAATTGTAGACTCCAATTGCTGTTTGGGGAAATTCAGTTTGGATTGTTCAATTCAAAATACGAAAACTCGTTCGCAAAATTAGTAGACATTTCTTTCGATTATTAGTTTACCAACAAACAGTAGTAGTGAATTAGTTTCAACATGTGTTATTAATGAAAGGGGTTGCGTTAAATAATGAGAGGGTCTCCCTTGAGATACATAACTAAGAAAATGACGGAACGAAAAATTTATAGAATTTGGTACAAAGTATTCAGTGATGCAAATATCCTTTGCGTTAAAAAAAATTAACTGAACTACGATGTAATGAAAATATTCTACGAAGTCGGTAAAATGCAATTTTTTTACTTACGATGAAAAATACGAGTAGCAAGCTGCACCGTAATAAAAAATAAATTGCCAAAGAGATGATTGCGTGTCGCGTTTAATTTGATCGATTCACGATCGATCGTGTGATCCTTCGTGTTCATTAACGATCCAAGCTGCATTACCTCTTCCAGGGAATATCGACCCCGTTTAACGAGCTTGAGAACACGCGCACCTATGACGTGTCAACCTCCCTTTATCTACTTGCTTCAGGCCAGGTCGACGATGCTCGATGTGGTAGCTACATGTGTACCACCCCTTGTAACGCCTGCTTTGAATTAAAGCAGCAGCATTTATGCGGATTACGACTTATTTCCTAATACTGTTGTGATACTGCCATGTACAATGTGTTCCGACCTTGTGCTATTTGTCTTCATGCGCAATTCATCAGGATTATCTAATGTGAAGTTGATCTTTAATTAATTATGGACGTAAACTTATGAAGCTTTATTGTTCCAAAATATACGTTTCCTCTAAATTCTTAACTTTTCATATTTTTTAAGGGCCAGTTTCTAAATTGGTTGATTTACATTTTTAATCTGGATTTCTGTATTTTCAGATTTTTAGAGTTTTAGGTTCGTAGATTTTTAGATTTTTGAATTTTTGAATTTTTCATTTCGTAGATGTCTAGATTTCCATATCGTCAAATTTCTAATTATTAGATCTCAAATTTCTTAATTTTTAAACTTCCAAAAACACAAGTCTGAATTTCCAATTCCCCAACCTCCTAAATCCCCAATTTCGAAAATTATCCCCACCCCTAAATCCCCAAATCCCTAAAGTTATCTCACAAGTAAAGCCTCTTTGTAAATTACTAAGATGCTAAAATTCCGGTCATGGACAAAATTCAAGCAGAAAAGTACATTATAGGATCCGACATCGTGAAATCACAGAAAGTAAGTTCAGGTAGCAGACAAAAGAAGCCGATTCTCCAGATACGATTCTTACAAAGCTTTTTACATCTCTGCGGAGTGTCTTCTATTCTGAAGTATTAATTTATTCGGGAAAGAAACAGACACTTGCCGAGACGAAGCATAACAGAACATCTTACTCGCGAATCCGCGGAGAATACCAGCTCTTTCTAACACGCGCAGCCAAAGTTTTGACTTTCTTTTCACGCTGCTTGAAAATCTCTTTGAACGTTTGTTCCCTTTTGAGAATCGTTCCACCGCACGCCACTTTCAAAGGGCGTCGATCGTTCCTGAATACGGTCGTTTCACTGTTTTTTAAAAGAAAGAACCATAGGGTTTCACGTACGGAAACGAACTTTGTCGCCATCTTACTCCTACATCTTTATTCTGTTGACTTGAGTGAAACGTAATCGAGAATCTTTATACTGAAAATATCAAACGGATCATTTCATCAGTTTAGAGTTTATTTTAACCCTTGATGGTCATACTTCATTAGAATAATATACCTTCTTAATCAATAACTTATTAATATAATTAATTCATATACAAATTCAGAAGTCAGTCTGTAAGACTTCAACATAACTAAACAAAATTTAAGCATTCTAACTCAAAATTTAATTCAGTGAATGCGATTGAATCAGTATATTACATTTAATCTGTATATTCATTCTCAATAAAAATATAATTGATTGTGCTACTTTTGTGTAGAGAACATATGAACATATGCATATGAACACCTACACATGAACGGCAAAAATATTCAATTAAAGAATTATTTTAGAAGACAATAACGTTTGTAAATTAAAATTGGTTATTGTTATTACATGAGCAATCCTCAACACTAGATTGTCATTAAACAGGTTACAATTCAGTTAACTTAAAATAGTTAAATGTTGAATAAGTAATACGCACATGAATCTGCTTGGCAATTTTGAAAATTATACTTGTGAGTCATTTTTGGCCATAAAACCCAGACTGTTAAATCAACGAAATCGATAGGACAAAGAGTATGCCGGCGATTTTTGAAAATGGGTTAACAACGTTGAGAAAGAGAGCTAGATTCACAGAAATAGGAATTACAGAGGAAGTAAAGACCTCCATGAATCATTATATGCATCCGATGCTCGTGACCTGACGATTCTTGCCTGGGAAGTAACGATCTCATTGCATTTTTATTTCAATCGATATCGAGACGGAGAATTTATCGAGATGATATTTCTGTGAGAGAGCTGCTTTATTTGATCGACCTAGTTTTCTTTCTGTTGTATACTTTATACGTCATTTTCTGTATCTGTTCGTTTCATTGAAACCTTGGACATGGGTGCCATGGGAGATCGTCTAAATATTTAACTAATTATGCAAAGTAACATGTGAGGAAATTAAATAGAAATATTGTCCTTGTAATGTGTATAATTATTATAATATGTACATTCGATTGTGGGAAGTTTAGGTTAGGAAAGTTTAGGCGCCTCGCTGATTGATAGAATAGTATATCGACTCAATATTTAACTAATTATGTAAAGTAACAAAAGGGGAACTGAAATGGGAACGTTTTGCAATTGTAATATGTGTAATTATTATTATAATATATACGTTCGAAATGTAGATTATGAAAATTGTAGTCGCCATTATAATCTTGATCAGGGATGCCATAGAATATCAACTAAGTATTGAACTAATAGTACAAAATAATAAATGAAGAACATAAATAGGAACATTTTGTAATTATATCATATACATATAATTGTTATTGTAATATGTACATTTGATTATAGCAGTTTTATGTTAGAAAATAGTATTGTTGAATTAATGGGATCAAGATTTTCTGTTTGAGACTCAATGAATACAAATATTCTGAGTTATTTAGATTGTTCGTTTAGATTTTAAACATGAATTCTGCTGTTGTTATTGTCATTATCATTCTTATTTGCTAAAATGTAACGCTGAAAGTGTTCACAATGGTGTAATTTTTACTTTTAATCTCTTTACGAGCCATCTTGTTGATTGACATGCAGTATAAGTGTACTATAATTAAATGATCAATAAAAGGTGAAACATTACTTTGAACAAAATACGCGCCATTATTCCGCTAATAAATAAATCAACAGCATAAATAATGGAATCCTCACAAATGTAGCAGTAATTATTACAAACTGCGTATCTCGCATCGCACATCAATTATAAGTAATAATTTATCACTCAGAGCTTAACGAAGAATATGTCACGAGTTTCAAATTACATTAGTAATGCTTACAGAAGTGTGTCATAGTATACATAACAATTAATACCGTGACATCCGATGTTTTTTAATGCACCATTTTACATCGTTAAAAGCTTTTAAGGTAAACTCAATGGGATGATACAGTCGTTCGGGCATCACGAACTACGTCAAATTACGTCGAATGAGGAGGGCGAAATTAACACGGCGCGAAACGCGTTAAATAAACCAGAAGCGATTTCTGGTTGCGTTCACCGCGAGATTACTAGCTGAAAATTTACGCGATTCAATTTCACCGGCTTCGTAGCTACAACTCAGGCGTCGAAAGACCGTCGAATTTGTCCGAGTTATGGCATCGTCGTGTTCGCGTAAAATATTTTCTTCCGAGAAACGAGTAACGAGCAATGCCGTATGGAAAAACCGATTTCCTTTGCGGGAAATATTCAGGACAGCTGGCCATCGACTGATTCACCTCACGAACGTTTCAATGCGTTGGTAACTACGTGCAAACTGGGGTGAACGATTTCTCTAGAAAGACTGATTGAAATCTGAAACCTGCAAGGTTGACAAATTTGGGAAATTTGAAGAAATGAAAATTTAGAGACTCATTCAGGAAGCTGACAATTCAGAAACTTCGCAGTTCGGGAATTTGACAATTTTGAGGTGAAGAGTTTGGAAATTGAGAATGAGAAAATTGAAAATTAGAGTACTGTGAGATCAATCAACCAAAGTTGCAAAATTAGAACAATTTACAAATCTGAAACACTGAAAGTTACAAAGTTACGTGATTCAAAACTTGCAAATATAGAATGTAATAAAAATGAAAAACCATGAAAGTATGAATTGTGTAATTGTGTAACATAGAAACAGCGAAACTTAGAATCGCAGTGGCATGAATGTTCAACCGCGCGTCACAATCGATTGAAAATTGATAATTTCAGGAAATCACGTAGCGATCCGTGTCGTCGTTCCTGTCACGCGAATTCAGTGCTTCGAGCGATAGCGTCGCGACGCTCGACGTCCCTCCTGCGTGAAACGTTAATCCTTGTATGGTCGAGTTCGGAACACGGTGTTGCGCGTGTTCATAGCAGAAAAATTAATCTCATCATGGAGAGAAGCGGATAAAATTGTCAGGACGGCATCGTGTTGGTCGTAGCTCACTCGAGGAACGTTAAAAATTCATAGATAATGTTTCTCTGTTGGATGAACGTTCTGAAAGTTATATTTGATGCGTCCACGTTGGAACGTTAACGAGTACGTTTCATTAAAACACGAAACGTAGACCATCGCTTGATTTCTTCTATTTTTCATCGCTTTATCTCTGACCATCCCTTCGGACATGTTAACGTGTTCGTTAATTAAGCTGTTCTCTCTGTGAAATGTTGCCGTCCTTTATTGCTCCTAATGCTGTTCCTTTTACGAAAATGTTTATATTTTCTCAAAATTTATATAGCTACAATTACAAAATTATAGATGATATAATTTATAATTATGAAGAATTTCCATTACAAAATTTTTAATAGCAAAAGACTCAAATATTCAAAGTCGACTTACTTGAAAACAAAGCATCACATGGCAAAATTTTATTTTATACTTTCGACTTATTTTTTCATAACCCTGGTTGTACTGTCAGTTGCAGAACACTCTGTATGTCAATAATAATTTATTAACGAAGCATTTTTTAAATGTTATTTGGTATTTATGTATTGATCTTACCATGTCTGACTATATCTGCAAGCGACTACTTCAAGTTTGTTCGTAATTACGGGTTCAATATTTTTCAACGACACATAAGAAGAAATTTAATTAGATATCAACACATGTGGATACTACAAGTTTTAATTTGAAATTGGTTCTATTATTCGTATGAGTTGCGTTATTTTTAATCTAGTAGTAATGTGTAGAAGTCTACTGTAGTATGTCTGACCATATTGGACGCCTACTACTTAAATTTGACACATTAACATTAGCATGTCATCGGTACTTAATTTAAAAGCTATGCATAAGTATAAGTACAAGTATTTTACATATTTTGTTTGTTATTTAACCTATATTGTATACATTGCATTGTAATCTTACTGTCTGACTATACCTTAGTGCATCTACTTGAAATTCATTTTTTCATCATAATTTCAGAGTCTTACTTCAAAGATATGTTAAAATATAAAATATAGTTCCTTTTAAAATCTCCGTTTCAGAAATTGTTCAATGTAACCATACAGAATTACAAAATAATATTCAATATTAATTTTGTATTTCAAATGCAGTAACCCTGCAGAATTTTTTTTTAGAAAAAATGAAATTATTCGAAATAAATATAACATTCGCTATTTCTTTGATACCGCTGATGCTTTGTACGTTAAACGTAACAGCGTAGTTTGCTTTCTCAACAAGTTTCTACTTAAGTCTTGCGGTTCTATTACGCCACGGCGTCGCGATACACACTCGATCGTATATTACAAACTTTAGTCGTAACTAATGCCATGCTTTGCCTCCGTTTGTTCGGTAAACGACTAAGACCCGGTGTATCCGCCTTGGCACAATTTAGAAACGAGAGAGACAGAGCAACAGCTTCCAATTTTCCTTTCGTTATGCACGGTTCCACCGTACGCGGAAAATCGTCCGTTGCTAATCGAATTTACCTCGTTCGCTGTTTGATTAGTTTAATTGACCGCGGTTCTATTGCTTCATTCCTTCTAATTGACCTCAACAGTTGATGTCTCGGTGTGTCTTTACGATCATTTGCTGTGGGTGTTACTGTAAAACGAGATCAACAATTTTCGCGAGGTGTAATGTGTCTTGCTGCAAACACTCTCGCAATCAGAACCGTGCTTAACAATTTAAGCGTCGTGACCAACTCTCTAAATGAAAAAACGAACAGCGTTTTCGATGTTTCGATTCCATGTGTACTGCTGAACAATAATAATAATCAAAACCTATCAGCTTTTTCCATTACTTCTATTAGAATTAATTTGACAGCCTATAATTTTACTAAACATATTATTACTTGTTTTTATGAAAAGTTACAATTTATCAAATTGTAATATTATTCACTCGGTGACTTTCAGGAAGGAATTCAAGAATCATTGGAATTTTTTAGAAAATATTTCTTATCATAAAAGTACATTGTACATAATAAATCATGAGTGTGAATTAAGTTCGAAATTAGGAATGTACCGTGTATGTTAAAAAGGTAGAGCTAATCAACGTCAGAGAATGGCAATCAAAACAGAGTTGTCAGTTAATTTCCCGGTAAATAAAGGTGAGAAGCAAAACGAAACAATGAGACTCGTATCGCAAGAATGGAATCGATAGTCTATTATTCCGGCTTAAGTTGCTCGATTTATATGTACAACCTAGCTTCGTTCCTTGGCTAGGAATTCGAATGCAGTGAATTCAGTTTCCAAGATTTACGCTTTTCCCTTTCTCTTCTTCCTTTTGAAATGACTTTCGCCTGGAACATAGGAAACAGGGTGTTAACACAGTCTAGCTGCTTGTAATTTGCATCTTATAATTGTAAATTTTCCTCTTGAACTTTACGAGGAACTTTGATTATTTACAGACCAATTCAAAGTTGAGCAACTTCTTGTTACAAAGAATTTATTGTTTTCTTGTAAAAATGTAATTTAAGATAATTTAAAAGGTGAACGTGTGGTCATTCTTTTTAGCAAAACGTGATGAACATCTTAAGAATTAATTCTAGGATCAACAGTCGAGGATCAAAATTATTAGCAGAAAATAGGATAAACTCATATTCTAGGATCAAAATTATTATCAGAAAATAAAATGATCTCGTCAGTAATCTAGCAAGGTAACAAAATACGTAAAATTATACACTTCACAAGATTGCACAGCAATAATAGACATGGATTTGTCTTTCCTCGACATGTTTTCTCGAACCACAGTTCCATATTACCACCCCAGTAAAATCCTTAATACAACTCTCTACTTAAATTAGCTCACATTTAGACTACTTGCTCAACTAATTTTCCATACCGAAATACAAAGTTTCGGCGTTGGAACTTTAAAAATAGTTCCATGCTATTCCCACCGGTCTAAAATCCCTTACATGATCTTATACTGCAACTAAGCTCACATTTAGACTTCTCGCTCTACCAATCTTCCGTACCGGAATACAAAGTTTCAGCTTTGAAACTAAAAATAGTTTCATGGTATTCCCTCTAGACTAAAAGCTTTAATATGATCCTATACTTAAACTAGCGAGTTAACTTAACTTAACTCTACCAATCTACTGTAGCAGAATATAAAGTCATGGAAATTAGAAATAATTTCAGAATGTCTCGCTCTAAGACCTTATCGTTTTGCTATTGTACGTCGAAAAGCACAAATGGAACAGAATATGGGGTGCTTTCAGAAAAACGAGGTCGTACGGTGCAGGATTTGTACCAATGCTCGCAAGAAATATTGGCAGAAAAGAATCACATTAGACTTCAAACAGACTGCAGACTCACGTATGACTATTTCATAAAAAGTCCGACCATCATATAATTTTTGAAGTCAACCACTATCAGCGAACCATCTATTTGAGTACAAATCACTGATACTAAGAAGAAAGTGTAAAAAAGAACAAACACTAGGTACAGACAGCTTTAACCTCTTAGACACAACGCGTCACTGTTCAAGTTTTATTTTAAACTAGTTGTCAATGTTCAAAGCATGTAATTATAAATTTTTGTTCGTTTTCAACGTTTACAACGTTAAAGTATCAATTTATATGAATTTTCTATATTTACAACTTTCAAGTGTCAGTTCATATTAATTTACGAAGTTTAACCTCTTAGACCACCGTCCCATTTTAAATTCGATTTTCAAGATAATCGTAAAGTTCAGCTGTGTCTAAGAGGTTATCGATATTTGGACTACATGGAACTCTTTAGACTATATGCACTATATCAAAATCCATATTTCTCTTTGCTCTACTAATCGTACAAAGTTTCGGTGTTGTAAGATCTGACGGGCTCATCAAGCAGTCGAATATAAATCAAAACGCTCGCGTCATAATACCACGGCGAAAGGGTTTTCTCAGGGTGGACAGACATTGTCCTATGTACCGTCTGTGAGCTGCGGAAAAGGGAAAGGTAGGGACGCCATCCGGTTTCGGAAACAAAGGAAAGTTGGCGACTACCACGACGAGTTGGCTCGCGCTAAGAGTATTTGGGCCGAGTTAACCCTTTTTCTCCGTTCGACCTGCACCCCACTCGGCGAACACACCGACCCTAGGGTATGAGTTACCCTTTATTTCCGGCGAACGTTGTCCAACAAGGCGTTCACCACAATAGGCCGAACTTTTCATTGTGTCTAGCTGGCCGTACACGTTCACGTTGGATTTGCGCACACGTGCACACCGTTTTCGTTAGACGCTCACAGGCATTACCAACGCTGCAGGGAATCTCGGGATGTTGAACGAAAGCCAATTTCTGATCTACCATACTTAATTGTTGCTCGTACTGGTACTACGTTCGATTAACAAGATAATGATGCGTTATGGACTACTTGGAAACTGGACACGACAGAGAAATTTCTTTCTAGCGTTTCTTAGCAAACTAGACTCCTCAATTTTCTACGAGAAATTTTCCAATATTTACCGGAGATGAACATTCATTTTTTTAGTCAATATTAATATTGTTCTGTTACGATCAATGACATCACTGCAGCAACTTTTGCATTTTATCGATACATTTTCCTATTTTGTATATTTAAATAATAATATTAGACTAGATTAATTCATATGTAAAGCTTCAAAAATAATTTAATACAAATTAATTTCTCTTTAAATTGAAAACGATTATAATATGATATCTTGCTACGTTTAATACCAGACAAAAGCTTTCAAGCATCAGCCACTTCGTGGAAATTCTTGCTTGCAATACGAGCTTTTTACAAACGTGTACTGGCTTACTCGTTTACGTACGACAAGAAACGTATCGGTTCAGCAGGAGATTGTATCCAATTAGAGGCAGTCTCGACCCAGTTGTTGCGAAAGGATCAGTCTGACGTAACGTATTTACGTTCGTGTTCAGGAGAACCTGAAAATAGAAATCAATTAGAGTGACGAATAATAGCATGCACTCATCGATCCTGACTCCACAACGTTCTGAATTATGTATCTTTTAAATATTCATTTTAGTCGACGATCTCGACGAAATACGATTTATCTGGAAACTATTTTCGCTTGGACCGCATCTGAGTACAAATAAATTATGGAAAATGCTGGAACGACTTGGAGAAGTATAGAATGGTACTTCAATAATATTTATGAAATGTTTAATCTTGATAGATATTTAATTTTGACGTTCTAAACGTTTCTCATCGCGCGTCCGAAACTTTGATCGAAACAGTTGTACAAACGACAGTGCAAAAGATGTGTAGTCGGAAATGTTTTGAACATAGCATATTTGCCGCGCATTGCTGCGAACAGTTGTCGTTGAAAGTTACGGCACAGCTTAGGTAGCCTTGATCTTCCGGCATGTCTCATTTCCGCTTTGTCTTTAGTCATGACGCGTTTAGGTGGTATGCCAAGAATGGTAAGCGGTAGTGATAGTTTGCTTTAGTTTGCTAAACCTCAGACGTCTCGGGTTCAAACGTCACCTCCGTAACTTAGTCAACCCTAAAACCACAAGTGCACCTATGATTCACCCTTTATCAACGATCGTTTCATTCGATACCAAGAGTAACATAGTAACTAACTCTCAAGATGACCCAGAAAAATAATATTCAACGAAATTAAATTCTATGGATTAAATAGGAACGTGGGAAGATCTAAGTGAGAATATATTGGGTTTTGGAGTGCATATTACAGTGAGAGGATTAGACCTATGTCTATGCAATTTTCTAGCGATAAAATACTTTTCTTTCTTTCAGACACATTTGTAGTTTCAAATCAATAGTTCATCCCTATTATCGACAACAGAGTCTTCTTTTCTTTAATTCTTTCTTTATACAAAGATATGAGCGAAACATATGTGATAAATGTGAAACCCCCCAAAATTTTCTGCAGCACTAATTTTACGTATCAGGGAAATAAAATAATTAGAACAGCTATCGTCCTTTATTTTCTTAATCTTTGAAATTCGACTTCTTCATATATCAAGTGACCGCAAAGAGACCTGGCAGGTAAAAACGTTCTCTTCGCGGTACAAAACAATACTCTGGTGTTTGCGTTTACAGTAGCGGATTTAAAAGGTTCGCAGCAAAAACGATTGACCGTTTCTCGGTGTTAAATGGTCCCAATGAAATGATCCATTAGTCTAACGGCAGCTGGATTCCTCGGAGGCGTTAACCGCTCCCCTAGCAATTAACCTGTATCACGGTTAATCATTAACTCATTATGCCGTGACAGATAGAATTTCATCGTGCAACGATCAAATATCAGGTTGGCTTTCCAGTAACCTAATATTCACTGTCACAATAGCCGTTCACCATCCGGGTTACTATTTACTTCGATAAAGCGTCGTCGCATATATAATTAAGTTCCCGTGGTGCTCGCAGCGTGCAGTATTCACGTGCAGTATCGTCACGACGCTCGGGACAGCCGGTGTACTCAAGCGAGATAATTGAATAGGGTTTTCGGCCTGGTGGCTGCACCTACTCACCCTGGAGGAATGGACTGTACAGCTATGGATGTATTGTTCGAGCTCAGCCACAGGAACGCTCTCGGATGTCGATATATCCAGTTGCTTTTGGACAGCCAATTGCGAACCGGGCTTAATTAAGGTCGACCAGATTCCATCGAAATAATTATGTTACCCACCTCCCCTTTTTTAATCGTGACCGAGCAATCCAAACCGCAGTCCCAAGCAATTAATACCGTTTTCGGTGGCTGCTCCACTCGAATTTTACTGAATTCAAGGAATACGAGATAATGTATCCATAAAACGAAAGACTCCTTTTTACTTTGGCTTGTCTACTGCTTGTAAATTATGCAATCTATCGAAATGATGCTAGAAATAGCGGCAGATCATTTAACTTTTGATAAATAATTATATAATTTTTAACTGAAAGTGGGTGAAGCTGAAATATCAATTAATAAACTATTCTTTACTTTAATGAAACATGAGATATTTCAAAAATAGTACGATGAGAAATTATTGAAATATAGAATGCAGAATTTGAAACTTATCTTTTCACTGGTAGTTCTACTGCTGAAGTTAGAATTTCAAATATTATTTTAAGAATTGGCTAAATACAGACATTAACTAATACTTAAGTACATGATTCACACAAGTGACTTCACATAAGCAAGTAAACGCACAAAGAAATCTATTGAAGAAAATAGACAAACATTTATAACCGCAACTGTACTGTTTTGAGGTTATGTCTTGCTTATACATTTTCCTAAATTAAAAACGAGTCTCCACAGAGTAAAGCCGAGTTCAACTCGTTCATTGATTTACAAGTTCTCACAGCTTTTTCACACGAACGAACAAAGTTTGTTCGCGATTCTGTGGTCAGTAGTCGCGCGTGACGTTTTTAATTAAGGTGAGTTTCGCACGCGATATACGCACGTGATCTTGTATCGTACATCGTTCTAGTTCTCAATGTAAATTAGTGACGAAATCACGCGGGCATCAAGGTGTATTTAGATAATTTTCAGCAGCGAAACGTTTGATTAGGCGACTGTACACGCCGTCATCGCGATTTTAATGGCGGTCAAATTACGAAGAGATAAGCTGGCTACTTGAGTTACATGTAACATGGAAACTTGGATATTTCGAAATTGGGATCTTGGGAATTTGGGAAGGTGAAAATTTGCCAATATGCAAATATAAAAATGTGATAATTTGAAAATACGGCAAAATATATCATTACCTCTTAACTATATTAAGTAACTTAACTTGAACAACTATCCAAGTTAACGTATCCGGTATTCTCCGTAATATTGCACAATGATCGGCCATTGAGCCATCCCGATTACCAGTCAAAACATCGAATCGGTATTTTCGATCCCTTGATCGCCCAAGTGGACAGCCAGTCAGACAAACATAGTAACAAGCACGTCTCTGTAGCGAACCACAAATGGCTGGTACGGTTGTCGTCACGCTACCAGTGTGATCGCGCTCGTGTACGTGGCCAATTATGAGCGGACCTTAATTAACAAGGGGTGCACAAAGCCGTTGCACTCCGAGAACAAGGAGGGCTTGCTGCGTGTCGCTGAGTTGATACTTCAACGACTGGATTCGCTGTCGACAGACAACGCTGATTGCCTCTGGTAGCCAGGGTTATCGTCGACCTGCAGGAATCTACTGGCGTACGGATGATTGATACTTCTCCTTGACCGAACTAGACGATAATCGGATGATTGGCCTCTTTGTAACGGACTCGCAAAGCGATCGGATAACTCGCTTAAACCGACCTCTTCAGCGTAACGAATTACCTTAACGAACGGGCTGCCTCGCTTCGGCAAACTGAAACTCGGCTACCAATTGGTTACGTCTTCGAATATTCAGCGCAAATGATGGAAATTAGTTTTTGATGGGTGGTAGCAATTACTGTGATTCGAATGCTCTATTAATTTATACTCTTCGAATAACTATTAGGTTAGTTTGTCAATTCTTATTCGGACGGGATCGTATGGTTAAGATGGACAATTGATATTACGACATACATTATTGACATACATTGCAAGGTAGGGATTTTGGTAGGTGGAAAATATAGTTTACTGTAAGGGTGTATTTTTTAAAAGTGTCGAAACGGACCTAGGAAGTTCGGAGTGTATGATATTGGGCCTGTAGAGATATCAGAGTATATGAACTTTGACACATGGAGATTTTGGAACATGTGAAGTTGGGGTCATAGGGGCTGTGGAGTATATGAAGTCAAGAACATAAGGATTTCAAAGCATGTAAGTTTGGGACAGGAATTTTGAAACTTGTGAAGTTGGAGACGTATGGGTGGAGCATATGAAGTTTGAGACCTAGGGATGTTTGAGCATGTGAAGTTGAAGGTCTAAGGATTTCGGAGCATATATAGTCAGGAACATAAGAATTTTGAAGCGTATAAATTGAGGCATAGGAATTTTGGAATATGTGAGGTTGGAGACAGGGATCTTAGAGCATATGAAGTTGCATATGTAGAGCGTACGAAGAGCTAATCACATTACTAAGACATGTATGAACTTAGAGCTTTATTGATTGTAAATTTGTGAGTTAAGTTTAAACAGTTTTGAAACCCTGATATATGCAAATATTTAAATTCACATGTGTACATATCTAACACACATGTTCACCTTACCCGAGTCACCATACGAAGAAATTTATAAATTCAGCAAGTTGATCACTGTAAATCAGTGACTTAAGTATAAACATTTTGCAACCCAGAATATGTAAATTTGCAAATCATGTTCAAGTTCACACACATGTACTTATCTAGCATGCATGTTCATCTTATCCGAGTCCCCATACGCGCCATTAAGAACGAACATTCCTTTGTTGATCGTAGCATGTACAAAGTAGGACACTTAAAGCGGTTATCAAGGCAGCAGGTCTTTGCAGTCGCGATTACAATCATACAAAGAAGCGGAACGCGGCGAGTAAAATCGCGACAAGATTCGCGCGGCATCACAATGCTATCGCGTGTCCCGCCATTTATTTTACTTCTGTCGTTGTTTGAACAAAAAGCGATGCGGCGCGACGACCACGACACGACGACGACGCTCCTCAGCTTGTCAAAAAGCCGTGCAGACGTCCCCTATTTATTATGTCGTTGCCGCGTGGCGATAAATTCCCGTGAATTTACAGCGTCGGAAAAGCGGCACGGCATGCCACGTCGCGAATATTATTCACCGCACGCGGCTGTTATTTGGTGTCATTTCGAAGCCGTGCTGTCCTGCCAGCTACCGACTCTGTCAATTCGACACGATGGAGAAATTCCAGTCGAAAGACGCCGATTATGCGACGCCGTGAATCGCAATACCCTCCGTTCAATTCTGATCGAACGTGAATCGACGACTAATGGTTCCAAACCTCTACTCTTTGCTTTCTTATTTTTTTATTCTGTTATTTACTATTTTCTGCATGGTATCTTTTAGTACAGAAATCAGGAGTACTTTTTCATGGGGAAATTTTCAGGAAACCTCCATGTTAGGTGGTGAAACACGTATGTATACACGGTGATATGTGTACACAGTGATGCACATATGTGTACGCAGTGTTTGCTGTCTGACAGAAGTTTAATACAAGAGTTGCAAAGTATTCCGTGCCCAAGAAATAAAAATTTATAATTATTGTAAATTACTGCTATTTAAATATTAATATTATTTGACTATAAAAACAGTAAAATTACTTAGTGAAATTTAAAGAATCAATTTCTTAGCTAGCCATCATTAAAAACAAGATTAACATCATTTATGCTGTGAAAATAGTTCCCGTTGAAGTACAAAGACTACCGAAACAATAAACCCTTATTTCTTTTACTATTTGAACGAGGTTGATCTGTTATCCCCGTCTCTCCGTTCTGTCGATACCTCTATTGCACAACCCGATTGAGTTTCTCGTAATGCAACAATGGCTATCACCGTTTCTCGTAGCACGAGCACGAAAGATGTGGCTGATCTTCGCCTCGATCGGCGACGAGGAAAGCAAATGTCCCGGTAAATGGAAAGAGCTATGCAGTAGAATCTATATGGAAATGATGCGTCGACTTTAGCCACGAGGATTTACGCGAAGCCCGGAGTTCACGGATATGGAGTCCCGGTATACGTGAGCACGTATAAAACCGGTCAGGATCGGGAAACAGGCGGCGGAGAGCCGGGAATTCGCGCGAGGGAAACGAAAATTTTTATATTCCCATTCTGTGATAAATAAGACCACGAGTAGTATCGTGACGTCGTATCGGGGCTGGGGAAAATAGGAAAGTATGATCGAAGAACGTCGTTCCTTACGACCCGCTTATTATTTTCTGATGGAGGAATTTTCTGTTGAAACGTAAACTTCTATCTGGGACGTTCTCTTATTTTCTCTCTGAAATATTGCTTTGTTTAATTTTCCGGTAAACTGATTGTTTATCTGAAGATGCAAAATAAAAAGTAATATGAATTCTTAAAATTAAGAATGTGACTAAATTCTTAAAATTAGGAATGCGACTAAATTCTTAAAATTAGGAATGTAACTAAATTCTTAAAATTAGGAATGAAACTAAATTCTTAAAATTAGGAATAAAGAATCTAAAATGCAAGAACAAAGTATGATGAATTCAACGAAAATTGAGTAACAGTAATCTTGAAAAAGAAGTTGTTCAAATTTCCAGTTAGAACTTTGTTTCAAATACACGACAAGCATTCCGCATTAACCTAATAGAAAGAGTAAAGCCACGACAAGCAGAAGAAACCGTGGAAACAAAGTAAACGAGAGTTACGAAGTCCGTTTTATCAGAAGCTTACATTCGCGAACTTCAACTTGAAAGTTTCAGCGACGATCCGCACGAAGATTCGAAAATGCATCGCGTCCTCCGGTGCGGTAAAAACGTGACGGTTCTTTATAAAACGATGTAAATTTCAACTTCGTTCACTATCACCCTGGGTAGATTCAGCGTGTTCAACGCCGTTCAGAAATTCTCGCACGGAAATGATTTAGTCGAGCTTATATCTCGGCGAATCTAAGTCTAAATCGAGTTTTCAATTTCATCCGACGAAGGGCTAGTAGCATCGCGACTTTAGAGAGCGTCCGGGGTCCCTAGTGGCTGGGTCGGCTCGTTCGATGAATTTCAACAAGCTTCCACGAATTTCTCGGCCACGTTTCGTCAGCTACCTTGTCCACATTAGTTGAGGGTTCTATGTATTCAAACTATAGCAATAGTTTGCTTTTTGGTACAGAAAATAAAAATTATAGGGTAATATAAGTAGATAGCTGTAATTCAAAAGTGAAATTTTAAAAGTCATTTTTGTTAAAGAAAATCAGAATGATGTTAGCTACAACCCTTTTTTGAGTAACATTAAGATACCTTTGTATGATACATACAACCATTAGTGTTGACACTAAACCTACCAACACATGATTTGAACACATAATGCACACATAATTTGAAGTTAACAATAAAATAGAAAAGTAAACAATCAGAAGATGATACATGAATGTATGCACATATTAGTTCCTTATTTTAATAAAAATCAGAGATTTTAAGAACAGCATTTTGCGGTCCAAAATGGACACCTTGTGAATATGTCAAATGATACGTTCAGTAGTTTCAATACTAATTTCAGAAATTTATTTCTCAATAAAAAACATAATAGCGTTTATCAGAGAAACCTTATGAACAAGTCAAATAATTTCAAGGTTTCAATACTAATTAAAGGTATTTAATTTGTAATACAATGCACAACAATGTCTAATAAAGAAACCTTGTAAATTGGTCAAATAAACCATTTGATAATTTCAGTATCAAAAAAACTTAACAAAATTCATGACAGTTTTTCAAAATAAAAGCTACAAAATTCAGCTATCACTACATTTCATTATAAATCCAGAAACGAGAAAATTAACACATTTTCCCACAAATACCGACAAAAAGATAATGAAAAGAATCGTTAGTATCTAAAGTGCCTCGAAAACGAGATCGAGCCACTTTAACATAAATCGATATTTCAGTTTAGCTTCACCGGAAAGCCCGTATTTAAATTTGCAAACCTCTGGTCCGCATCGCACGCACATGTTCTCCAGAGATTTCGTTCGCGGGCTTGAAACCGCGAAACCGAATATTATTCCGAAAGTTCGGCCGAGTATAGCGTGGTTTGTATTCTAACTCAAACCGATGCCACACGTGCCATTACGATATTCGAAATGCTGAAAGTACACGGCACCGATGCTCCCGTCTTCAAGATCGTAGAAACTTTCGTCACGGTGGTGAACGGAAAACTTTCCTGGCGAATATGTGCGCTCGCGAAAGGTCGAGAAAATGCAAACCGATGGAAAATTTACGCACTCGTGAACGGACCGGGTCGAGGAAAATCCTGGACACTCACTCCATGTAAAGTAGGGGCGAGTTCGATTTTGTCGGACGTTAGTAGACGTATTGATCGCGAGAAATTTGGGATTTGGAGATTTAAAGCAGATAGGAGTATTAGGTTTCTGGGAAATTGAGGATCAGAGGAAGTTGGGAATTTTAGATTTGGAAATTTTGGGAGGCAGAAATATAAGGATTCTAGTATTGGAAAATATGAGAATTTTTTGAACTTTAGAGATACACAGCATTTTGGAATTTTGGAATTCGAGAATTTTGGAATTGGAGAATTTGAGAACTTGAAAATATAACCACAGAAAAACATTAAAAACTTGGAAAGAGAATTTGTAAAATTGCAAATTTGGAGCCTTCTCTTGATAAAAGTCCACAAAACCGAAACTGTGTAAACGGAAAAATATGCGAACGTAGAGAGTAGAAGATAATCAACTTAATCCTCCAAAAGTCAATACAATACCCTCACTCGTTCAAAAGAATCCTTAATCCGGTCCATGTACTGCCATAACACACTAGAATTCAAAAGGGTTCGTATCGAAGTTGAGACGATGGTTGACGAGGTATACACTGATTGCCACGACCAAGAAATAATTATCTCTCGCATCGTCATCAGAAAATCAGCTCTAAGGGGTGGCAAAGAAAGGGTGGCGGAAGAATCTTGCGAGATGCAACTCTGCGGCTTCGGCAACACAAGGGTGCTCAAAAGGCCGACCCTTGACTGCACTCGTGCAGGAGGGGAGGGCGAGAGTCCAAGCCGGAAAGAGTGGTTGGCCAGGCACGAGGTTCTTGTCTCCGTCGTTGGAGTGCACTTCCGGCCGCCTCGCGGCATGCAAATATTGACTACGTGCTGCCCTTCGCTCCGCCCTTCTCCTCGTAAGCTCGTCTATTCTCTTTTTTTTTTATCTTTTTCGCGTGCACTCGAAACCCGGCCCGTAGGAAAAGTCATAACCGTAATTGCGCGGTCGGGATTTCACGATCATTTGCACCGAGACCGTGGAAAATCTCACGGAAGAATGGCCTGGACTCTACGGTACGTTAACCTACATCGCAGACGTTTTAATCGATTTTCGAAACGATTCTTGCGCTAGATATATCCCTCGTTGCCGATAACATAGAAGCAGGGTTGCTCTCGTATTTTTGTCAGAAATCTTTCTCATAGCATGTCGTGACAATGATATGTTCCATATAATATTGCAAATAATTTGAACTCTCACTGGATTTCAGTTCTATTATCCTCAAATTGAAACTGTATGAACTTTCATCGATTTTTGATATTTCAAAAGTAAGAAATTTAACACCCTGTAATTTGCTTGTTGAAAAGTGTTAATTATGTCTGCAATTTACAAATTGGTAACAAAGAAGTACTCGAGGAAGCGTGACTGTCGCCGAATCTGAATAGCTCGCAAAGTTAAAACGAGTGCGTCGGAGAATAAATGGAGTGGCCGACAAAGAGAAGGATCATGCGAGTAGACGCGAGTAACGAGGAGAAAATCATGACAGAAGGGTGCACGGGATCCGGAGTTGGACCACACATTGTTATCGTCGCGTTATCCCTTGGCTTCTTCTACAGCCTCTTCAGGCTGCAGTCACCCCTGAGCGAGCCGGAAAAATAACGTATATACCGCGTATATCCAATCTTCCGGTAAACCCTTGCCGCGATGAAGAGAGCTCGGCAAAAAGGGAGGGAAATCTGGCGAGGGTTTGTCTCGTGGACGTCGTCTAGATTGCCATGAGTTCCCTTCGTTTCATCGGATTCAATGTGGCAAAATTGTAATTTGTGTTCTGACGATTACAGTTCCACTTTCTGCTTGAAAATCTTTCGCCTTGTATCGTGTTTACTTTATCACAGTTTACTGCTTCAAGGTAAATCTGATATTAGATTTCGTTGTTACATGGTTCATCTTGATATGTCTTTTAATTTTGCTGGCACGAATCAGATTTTTTTAAGCCATTTTTCATTTACATTTTTGAGGTCATCTAGTAATGTATTATTATCGTGTAATTAATACAGGATAAATATCTTAACTTGCAAATGACCTTAAATGAAAAAAGGCAGATAACTTGTTTTATTAACTTTTCTTTCTAGTTAACGCAGGCAATCAAATTTTAATATGAGACAAACATAAAACTATTATAAAACGTAAAATAATTTATTACCATTTAGTAAATGGTATAAAAGTATAGTTAGGATGGAACTTTTTGCCGGAACGATAGACTACGCCTATTCGCTGTTTGAATTAATCAAAAAGTCTGATAGCATGGATAGACAGAGATTTAAAGCCGGTTCTCTCTTTTAGCGGATAACTACCCTATCAATTGGGTTTTATATGACTGAAAAGGGGTTGAAGCGAGGTACGAGAGAATGGAGAACACGAAGGTTCTGCGTTCTGTCTGGATCCTGTAAATGGCCTTGTTAGCGAGGATGGACGGTCTCTATGATGGAATCTGAGGCAAAGCTTGCCGAAAGGTAAATTGATAAGAAGCCCTTTGGTCGGGACAATGGATAATCCTTCTGGAAAGTTATCCAGGCCTCTGACAAATTTCCACTTTCCTGACGTATACTCTGGAATAGCCTATCGTTTATATTTAATCCTCAAGGTATTCACGTTATAATCTTTTAAAGATTTTTATGCTTGCGGTAAGCTTAACTCAAGTTTCGCGTTGCCATCTAATCGTTAACTAAAATTAATTGATATTGCATATTATAATGTACATTGTTTATTCAACTATTTTGAGTAGCATTATTACACATACTAATAATGTATTGCAGTGAATTGAAAGCTTAGAGTGAAAATTAATTATTCATGTTTTTAGTAATTAGGATTTCACTGTTTGGTTTCATTATTAATTTCTCAATTAATTTACATTCGTAATGTTGTGTATTAGCAAATTTTGTTCTGTACTTTTATTTACATGACACACTAAATATACGTTAATTATAATAATGATTTATGTTGAACATAAATACGCAATAAGTGTTACGCTTTCATTTGATATACAAAATGTATAGTATTAGGACTCAAAGCAACAACAAAATTTTAATCTACATTTATTTCTACAAAAGCACTCAAAATCTCACCTTATCGTTTTCTCATTTAAGTCTCATAAAATATAATCTTCAGAAACAAATGTTTCATACGCAATCAAATTATTTATTATACATTTTTAGTATTAATAATAGCAACGAAGATAATGCTATGTAATAGCCTATATAGCAATATACGTACAATAATTAGACATAATTACGTGCATTGTCTGTGGAATGTTATAATTGCGTATAGGATGCTGTATAGCAGCCACTTCATCACAGTACGAGTTGTTCTTAATTAAAGCGTCAATCGATATATTAATGACACACATAAAGAGCTGTCAATATTTCTGTGAATCACTGTATGTTCATATTTCCTTGATTTTTAAATAAAATTTCATCTGTTTTTACATTCTAAAAAATATGGGAAGAAGAGTATAAATTAGCTTTTATTCGCTTTTGCTTTCTACCCTTTCAGCACTTTTAATCATTTTTTGGGGTCCATTTTAAGGAAGTTTGATTCTCTGTCAAAAAATCGTATCTGGCAGGGTTTAGTGAAGGAGTGGACAGGATGAAGTTGTATATATTTTGACGAAACAAAGGAACCAGTAAAGAACATGGGATGAAAAATAAACGAAGTTAGATTTCTTAATATGTTCTTAATATCAAGAAGTGATACCGTTATCATAATATGTATTAAAATGTAAAGAAAAATGAAAGGAAGAGTAAGCAATAAAGAACGTGGACCAAAAAGCAAACTTAGAGGTAACAATTAGATTAGGTAGATATCTGATGGAATGAAATTTGCGCAAAAAAGACGAAGGTGGAAATTAGTCGATTTACAGCGTTATTAATGTCAAGAAGCGATATCGCTATCGTAACGTTAAAATCTCGTTTAAATTTCTCAAGAGCTTATCAAGAACAACCGAGGAACATAGGAACCGCTTTGATAATTCATAATTACCCGAAGCGAGCGTTCGCCTCTCCAACCTCCAGGTTGTTGCTCGATTTTACTTGCTTCCGTCTAATGGATGCGCTCGCTCGGCAAACTTCCGCGTTAACTTTTCTTTTAGCACGTTCACCGAGCCCCGAAGCCTCGCTCTAATCTCGCCGACACGCTCGTCGGGCATTGTAGGGTCCACACAGGGAACGTGTCGTCGCAGGGGCAACTTTAATGCATCCGAAAAGGGTCAAACTTCAACCGCTACTTCGCAGACCACTTTGCGCCAATCCGTGAACCGCCCCAGGACCCTTTCTGTCGTCTCTCTCTCTTTCTTTATCTTATCTCCTCTCTCTCTCTCTCTCTTCCGCGGATTCCTTCATTACATCACAGAGGCTCGACCTAATTCCTGGTCGCGGAACTCCGGTCTTCGGATCCGAAACTTGAGAGGCGTCGTGTACTAGAGCGGCAGGAAAGTTTCAGACGACGATGGAAGTTGCTGCACGAGAATGGCGGCCACTTATAGGGTCGTCCGTATTACCGAAATCGAGAATGAAATTCAAACGTGATCGTCCTCTTCCGTTCCTCTTTCATTCCATCGATTTACTTTGGGGTAACGAATAGTGTTAGCTCTTCACGGTTAAATAAAGACCCCACATTTTCATTCAGTATAATACCACTAAAGTTTTTATCTTTCATTCTTTAACTGTACAGTTTTGCTTTTATACACGTATCTATTTAGAACAAAAAATGTTTAACATAAAAGTTACGTGATTTTGAGGCTATGTTCCTATTTCTTTGAACTCTGAAAAGTTATGTGGAGTTAATTTCTAAATTTCTTTAACATCAGACTTTAATTCTGTTTTATGTAGAATATTTCAAAGAATTGGTCCAAAGATTTGATACAATATTTCAAGACCTGATCAAGTTGTAATTATAATTAAAACAAACATAAACTCACTTGACTCGATCTACATACAACAAAGTATACCAATTTGAAGTTTGTTGCACTCTTTTCAATACAAAAGTTGTTTCTCATTATCTGACCCTAAGAGAAATGTACAACCATAAGGACCTGTTATATTTCTCCGAAACACCGATAGCGTGTACAGTATTAGTAGAAAAAATTTAATTTTCATAGTTAAATTTCTGTTACTATAAAAAATTCAGAAATACTATGCTATACATATTCTCGTTAAAGAACAATCAAGAGAATTTTCATAGACTTTCGTTGAACGGTGAAACTGTTTATAAATGATGAATTCATAGTAATCAGAAACTTTATTTGATGTTAATTGGAAGTACAATGGCGTATAATAGTTATGATGAAGTCGTATTTGAATTCATATTGCGTTTAATTATGATGAATATAAATAGAAACTAGGAAGATTGTACATCCCGTGTAGAATAATAGAATAATTTCCATTCTATACACAACCACGTATGAAACCCGTATCGAAAGTTCGTTATTGTCGGGTCTGGTGTTTACGGTTCCCCAAAGTGTACTCGAAACTAGCCACGTTACCTGTATTTTACCGCACTGTCATATTTACCGTTAACCAAAATTGCGGTGCGAGCATTCATCACGGTGAATCGAGAGTTTACGAAACGTCCCCATGAATTTGTAAAATTTTCACTCGGCTAAACCGATTCGCGGAACTTCAAAATTAATAACAGCGACAATCCCCGACACGACCATGTCCATGAAACGATTATTAGTTATGAAAATTTCAGCTTCTCGCAACTCGGTTTGTTCCTACTAATCCTATCATTCAAGTTTAAATTCATCACAGAGATATTCTTGATGTTCCATTATTACTGCAACTAATTTCATTCGAATGTGAACTCTGACAAATTGCGGAGCCTGTAAACTTTATATTAGAAAGTAAGGATTAAAATTATCGGGTGTTAACATCTGCATGAAATTTATTTTTATTGACGTGGTATTATAAAGCTTTCTCAGATAATATACAACTGCTTCAACTACTTTAAACGTTATTTACAATCATTACTATTATTTTAAATTTAATTTACAATTGCTTCATTATAAACAAGTTTCTTATTAATGAATACAATTGTAATTTATACTGGATTTCCGAAGTTCTAAAAGTTGTAACAAATTCAAATAAACTGTCATATCTCTGCAGAATTTTAAATCTAAAAATTACATCGTTTTTAACATTGGCTACCAGATTAAAATTACCATATGTTCCACGAGCGAATTCAACAACGTCTGCAATTAATTCTACATACTTAAAAAAGGAGTAACAGAACAATAACACAGTATTTTTGCTAGGAAAATAATATTTATCTCGTAAAACGGAAACAACGTGGATGTCCGATTTAGAAGAGCACGATGTGCACACATGTGTAATGTCACGCCGGAAGTTTCTGGAAGAACGGTCGAGAATTAAATTAATAATTTTACCGCGATATTTCGCATGTACGTGCAATAAAAAACTCATTAGAGAATACCGAGCGCGTAACTTGCTACAGTAAAGTGGATTTACTGGCAGTTTAGCTGCCGGTATGAGTTAATTAACAGCCGTTCGAACTTTCCTTTTCCAGGAATACATTCTGTGCCATCGTCGTTGAACTTTGCGAACATTTAATAGTCCCTTGACGACCGAGAAAATGTGCCTTCGCCGCCATTTTGTTGCACCTCGGATTTTTTCCTTTATTCGCTCGCTGCACTTTGTTTTATTAACTTCTTCGGGAACAGCTATTTTTTCTCATTTTCTTGTTAATTTTTCCAGCTTGAAATTTCGCCATCTTCTTGGATGTTTACACAAAATAAATGCTTAACAAAGCTTGTGACTGCTTTTGTTTTGGTTAAGTTTTATGATTAAGCTAGGTTAGAGTTTTCAGTTAAGTTGTACGCTGTTGTAAACTTGGTTTTAATCTATTCTTTCAATTTTTGAACCTCAAATATTGATGTCTCTGCAGCTAATTCACCTAAAATCAACTTTGACAATTAATATCGACAATTTCCAAAGTTTGAAGCTTCCCATTTTCAACTTTCAACATATTCAAATATTCAGACTATAACAAAATATCAGACATAACTTAAACTTTAAATAATAATTATTAAAAAACTTCCAATGTTCGTCCTAAGTTCATTCGAATACAAAAATCTTCATGAACAGTTCTAAAAGCACACGTTATTACAGCAAATGTAAACAATAATTGTAATAATTTGTGAATAATAATTAATGAAGGATAATTGCATTAACGGAACATCGCGTATCCCGTTGGCGAGTTTCGTAAAGAGTCGGTTGTTTTTTTTCCGCATTCTATTCGGTGAAAAGCATGGTGGTTACACCGGAGTCGAAGTTGCGAACTTCTGGAGGCCACGGCTGGTGGAACTCGTGTCTGAGACTGAAACGCGGCAAGCGTCGAAGTTTATGGAAGAAAATTAAAGGGTTGGGCTAGACGGCCAGGTAATTTCATTGAGAAAGCCCGTGCACACAACTAAAAGCGTTTCATCCGACGAAATTGCACGGGAGGGATCGCGGTCTGTGCTACGTACGAAAGAAACTGGCTAACTTTCGTGTCTCGGGACGATTTTCTACGTCGATATTTGATACTCCTTTCTTTTTCAACGTGCTATCAGAATGTTACACAGCTAGCTGTAATTTGTGGCGTAAGTGAAAGAAAGTTGACTACTTCGCGTTAGGAAAATGAGAAATGTAAGCTATTTCCGTAAAATTACTTTCATTTCGTCTGGCTATTACGGTGGAAATCGCTGTGTTTGCTATTACAAATTCATCGTTGAAATATTCAACTATTTCTTCTGTACCAAATCATGTTCCAAATTTATATTCGTATGTTTAATTATTACTGTAGAAATACTTGTGGTAATGGGACTTCTTGAGGATTTGGAAATTTAAAGACTTAAAGATTTGGAGGTCCAGAAAAGAGATCTAAGAATTTAGGGATCTTAGTATTTTGAAATTTGGTTAGTTCAGGTTAAAATCTCAGAATGTAGACCTAAGAATTGGAGAGTATAATTCAGAAATCTAAAAACCCAAATCTGGAGATTCAAGAATTTCCAAATATTTTAGAACCCACGAAAGAGTCTACGCAAGCAGACCTAAGTGTATACGAAAAATGTTTACATTTCAAAAAGAGTACAATAGATCTAGCACTGTTCGACCACTTATTTTCCTGTCATCCCGTGATATTCGTGCTCAAATAAACACAATGTGAACATAATGCATTGCGGAGGAGAGAAGGAAGCCGTCTAAGAGACTTCATCTTCTGGACGTGGAATCGTTGAAGAATGAATGCGCGTGCTTTCAATGTTTCGGAGAAATGCAAATGTTTGTTTGCACGTTTTGCGCAACGTCATTGCCCTTTGTGGTATTGAAACGATTCCTCGTCTGCTGGAAAACGGACCTACAGTGCAAATTGTTTGGAACCTTTCAAGTCTTTCGCTTGCTTTCCTCGAGCAACTTTGTTAGGTCTCTTAATACGAAGAGGGTGGCTCGTTTGAAGCATGAATGCTTGGAAATGGGAAAGAATGAGAACGATTACGTAATTGTGATGGGGTTGCACGAGATTGTCGCTCAGATGTTCTTTGGAAAAAATAAATATAAAATAATAGGCATTTGATAAATAAATTATCTCTGTGTATTCTTGTGCTGATACAAAACCTCGAAAGGACGTTCAAATTTTAATGTTTGAAGGTTTGAAAAATAAATGTGTGAAACACTGTTTATTTCCTGTAAAAAATGCAGTTTAATGAAGATACTTCTATTAATGTCATTGGTTAACATTCAAAGTTTCATTTATTTTTGTATAAAATGGGGTTAGTTTAGAAGGTGTGATATTGTACTTGTTTGAAGACAAAAATAGAGAAAGTCTGATTATAATAAATAAAATAAATTAATGGCATACATCACAAAATAATTTCTTAACACATAAAACATATATAATTTCTTAAACGTATGAAAATCTTTAACATATGAAGAAAATAGTGAGACTTCAAATCGGAAAGTTTCTCCAATTTTTAAAAAATACATCAGTAATGAATATGCATTATAACGTGTGTCGTTCAAAAACCTATTCCGTGTATCTTCCAGCAGTATTATTAACCTACCATTTTGGGGACAATTATGTTCAAAGATTTATGCACGATAGAGTCGTACTCGAAGAAGATAAAAGGCAACCGAGAGCACGTGCAGAGAACATTTCGTGACTCGTGTGTGTTTGAAGTTTAAACCGGATAAACGTTTCCTCTATTCCGAAACGACAATTCTACGACACAATAATTTGCGCTAAAACTGGTCCTTCTCGTAGATCACAATTACCCCGAAAATGGTCGGGAACATGCTCGTTGGAACTCTTGCAGTTACGATCGCGTAGCAGCGACGCCGCGCCTTGTAAAAGCGACCCCTGTACCAAGTAATGGCTACCCACTAAATTCTAATAAATATCAGCAGATATACTAAGCCGTCCTCCTCCCTTCGTGAACGTTCTAAGTGTTATTAATCGTGCCATGGAACTGGCGTTGGTAGCATCTTCGATTTTAGTGCCCTCACCTTTTCCATGCTAACCCCCGTCTCGTTATTTTCAATCGTGGAAATGTTTATCTACTTTCTGAACAGGTTGAACGTCGTGGATGTGACCGGCACTCCTAATTTAATAGAATCGTATACACGAGAAAAGGAGAGTTAGAGAGAACGTAGCGTTAATATTATATTAACGCGTTGACCGTCGCAGTAAAAACTGACATTTGTGGACGGGCAATATTATACATGTTATTAAAAATCAGAGTACCTTTTTAATTTCATCTTTTAATTTGTCAGTGTATGATCGTTTCAATGTTGCAGTTCGCTCAGATGTTTGTATTCAATTTTTTTTAAATATTATAATTTGATTGAACTCACTGCGTTGGTCACATATAACACATATGATACAACGACAAGAGACCTTCAATTTCATCTACTAATTTTTTAATGTATATCATTCGTTCAACGTCAAGAACCCTTAAATATTCCTTACGTTTGTCTCTCCTGTAAATAATTAATTTAAATGAATTTACAGTGCTGGTCACATATGTCACATATGACATAAGAACAATAGTACTTAGTCCTTTAAATTAATCTTTTAATCTGCTACTGTATATAATGGTTTCAACGTTAAGAGCTCTCAGATGTACCTTTCATTTCCTTTTTTTTACAAATAATTAACTTAATTGAATTTTCAGCGTTTATCACATATGTCACATATGACATAAAGCACTAGGATGCTTAATCCTTCAATTTCATTTTTAATCTCTTAATGTATATAGTTCTTTCAACGTCAAGAACTCTTAAATGTACCTTCCGTTTGCTTTTCCAGCAAAATAATTAATTTAACTGAATCTGCAGTGTCGGTCACATATGACCACCGTGGCGGTCGACGTGTTAATCCTTTATACCCACAGTTGTGTAAACGCAATATACCACTGTACCTCTGTCCATCGATTCTGGTATTTTTATTATATATTTACTTTTGATAGTATTTGAACTTAGAGATTTGGAAACTTGTGAATTTAAAATTTAACAAATTTGAGAGTTTAGAAACTTGAATTCTAAAAGTTCTTTTAATTGGAAAATTAAGCTTATAAATGAAGCATTATATTGACTTTAAGACTTGTTATCTTGGTCCTCCAGATGAACCTTCAAACCTTGTTTTGGTTAAAAACAAGGAAAGATACGATATCCAAAATAAAGATACCATTTTACCTAAGTTTCCCGTAACTTTTAACGCTGTTCTTACAAAACCGCAAAATGTTAAACATCTCCTATTTACCTACCTTCTAGTTACCTGCCATCTAACTACCAAATGTTTGTTCAAATTGACATATAACCTTGCCGAGAAAGAAATACAAGTTATTCCCGATTTACCGAACCGTGAAATCGTTTATAGTTTCGAATCCACGAGAATCCGCGTTCCTTGAAACTCGAAGCAATCCACGCGATGATTAAGAATTACCTAAATTTCCAGAGTGAATCCTCGTAAAGTATGCCGTGCTCGATTCCCACGCTTGTTTCTCATTTTCCATTTCTATTATCACGGTCGGATAGAGGTCGGGCAAAGATAAAAGCGACGCGAAATTTCCACCAAAAATCAACGAACGAGCCCGGTATACGGAATAAAGTTTTCAGTACGAGGGTAATACGTTCCACGGAAGCCCTGGCCACCGCGTCCCCCTCTCCACGGAGAGGCGTCTGTTTTCGTTTTAATAATCCCGACTCTCGTGAAATAATTATAATACCTTTCGGGCGTTTCGAGGGAAACGTACAGCCCGTACCGTTTTCTCCTAACCCCCTTGGAAATTCCCGCCCTTCCTCTTTCTCGAGAGATAGGAAAAGCCGGCCAGGAGTCGGTGTACTCTCCGACGGAATTACTACGAATGAAGTTCTTAATCTTAATAAACTTCAAGGTTCCCGCGCCTTCATCCACTTCCGCTACCGACCCCGTCCCCAACTGTTCCGCCCCCTGAGTTTATCTGCTGTCAGTTGATTCACAATTCTCGACGGATCTTATCGCGACGAGCCGGCGAAATCGTGTCACAAACGTGCACAAAGCCAGCTCGTATTTCTTGGATGCGAAATATCGTTGTATTTACTCGTCGGGCTATTGGAAATGCAATCTCGTTGGAATAGCAAGATCAAGAATAGAGAATGTTACTCGGGAATGAAGATACCCGAAGTACTGTCCTCTGATAATGACTTAATATCCACACACCGTGTGTCATAAAATACTGGGTTGCTTATTAGATGTAGGGATGTAGTATGCATAGATACTTTTAGATTTTTTGGGGTTTATAATATAATATATGATTTGGATATGTGTGACAGATTACAGAACTAAGGATATTGAAATATTCGAATGGATGACAGGATTTGAGAATATCTCTGGACGTCGAGATCAAGAGATCATGTGTGTATGATAGACCAAACTCTGGTGAATCTAGAGAGTCCTTGAATATGGAGAAATAGAGAAATCCAGCAGTAGAAACAGACTTGCTATAGATCCACAGATATCCATCTTAATTTGACACATGTACAGATGTCATTCCATGAGTAGACATATGAAGACCTCCACACCAAAGAGGCTCAACCAATATACTCATCTACGTGTGAATCATTCATTTTCTATCTTAACCAATTGTGCCATCTTCTAAACACGTCAGCCTCTTCCCACACCAACTCGTGGATTGACGACGGTACATCTTCAAAGTTCTATCGACAGATTATCACTCGTCGCGACGTTAGGATTAGAGATGGTATTTAGCAGGAAACTCTGTTACTAAATATAACTCGTCCCCGTTCAAATCCCGGAAACTATATCCTCTCGTCACTCCAGGTTGTATAATACATCTCCGAGTAGCCAAGCCAGTGATCCAATTCGATTGTTGCATACATCCCGGAAACTCTTGGCGGAGTTTCGAAGTGTCCTACCAGTACTAATGGTACAACATCTGACGTCACGTCTTTTCGAGTTTACGCGATACACGTGGTTTCGAGAGACGGGAGGATTGATGTTCGACGAACTCGTGTTTTCGCACAACGAGCGTGATTCAGTGGTCCCTCGCGAACCATATTTGGCTACCATTTCTACTGTCTCGTTCCCCTGAGCTGTGCACACAGTTAGACTAATATTCGGACACAGCACGGTTTCTGCATTTGTCGTTAATTTAGATGTTGTGTTATTTATTATACTGATGTTACCTGATCTAGGTCATATAATCTGTATGTTCAGAAATCTTTAGAATCTTGAAATTCGCAAAATTAAACATTTTTGGAATTCTGAAATTTTTAAATCTTGATGTCTTGAAATATTTAATAGTTGCAAATTTTCAATACTTTAATTTCTAAGCTGCTATGTTTTTAAATCTCCAAATCCTCACGTTTTTATATCTCCATTTTCTCAAATTATCAGATGTCCAAGTGTCCGAATCTTCAAATGCCCAAATCTTTTAGTTCTCAATTTTTTAGATCTACAAATCTCTAGTTCCTCAAATTGTTGAGTTCTCCAATATCCAAGAGTCGAAATTCCCAAACTCTCAATTTCTCAAGTTCTCAAATACGCAAACCCTTTCTCGGTTATCAATTCTTCAAATCCCCAAATTTCCAAATTCTCAAATTCTGAAAATTTTCAAGTCCTGAAATTGCCACATCCCCAAATTCCCAAATCCCCTAATTTTCAACATCCTGAATCCACAAATTATCAAAACTACAAATCCTCAAATTCCCAAATTTCCAAGTCATCCTATTCTCAAATATTGAAATCTTCAAATCCTCAAATTACCAAAGAAAAAACTTTACAAAGTCGTTATTGTTACATATTGTAAGTCAGTTTAAAAAATTTGTTATATATTAATTTATTCACGGTTCGACTGATAGAATTCTCTTGTCTGAAGGATATCATTTTGGGTGAGATACAGCTGGGGATATTTTAGCAAAGTAGAAGTTATGTTAGGCTAATTAGAACGGTATTTGAAGCTGTTCGAAATTGCTGAATCGCTGGTAACCGCTAGAGAATGCTTGTTTCTGAGTTGCATGCGATAGGATATTCATGGCGTTTGTAAATTTCCATATTCTATAACTGAATTAGTCTTAGTTTGATTTAGATCTTATCAGTGTCTGAATCGAGTAAGCAAAGTGTCATAACTTGTACTATGTTTTCAAAAGTTGTTTGAAGTTTAAGCAGAAGTCATACCTTTTAGTTAGAAGTCATTCCTTTTTAAAAGATTAAACCATTTTATTTAGTATTTAATCAAAAAGAAAACAATCTCAAAGTGACAACTGATCCACATAATTGCTACATTGGTTAGACATTCTGAAATGTCTATAATGTTATAAAGATTTATTTATTAAAGTGTATAGAAGCATTCTTTGAAAATATATAATTTTTGACATTTTAAAACAACTAACAAAATATTCATTGACCCTCTGCCTATTTTATCTGTTAACATTAGAACTATCAATCAATCAAAGTATCTGTTCACATTTTATAATTTAAAATTTAGTTGCCACGCTTCTATCGAAATGTCAGCCATTTTGTCGAGATGAATGTCCGTACACGTTAGATTCAGTATTAAATTTCTTTCCACTTTAGTTTCAATTTAAAAGTAAACGTTTTAATTGTAGTTACAGTAAATAATACAGGGGCACCTGACAAGCTCCTAAAACACAACTCGAAAGATAAATTGGAGGTTCATTATATTAGACGATACTTCAGTATTTGCTCATCTCTCCACTTTACTTTCAATTTAAAAGTAAACGTGTTAAGGGTAGTTGCAGTGTTAAATAATACACCGGTACATCCTTGCAAGCTCCTAAAACGCAATAACTCGAAAGATTAATTGGAAGTTCTTCCAGCAAGCAGATTCGAAAGTCGCAGGGTGATTCACGGCTCGTTGGTTCATTCAACGCGTCGTTACGCTTGACGTCGTTACGCTCGTGCGTCATTTTCACGCGATACCGACGCGAACGTTGAAAAGCGTTATCCATGAATAATGTCACGGTTATCCAACGGCCGACGAAGAGGAACGTAATTCCACGAGAGACGACTCATTGGGCCAGCTCTTCCCTCGACCACTCTAATTCCCGTTTCTCTCGCGTTAATTGAAAACTTTGCGATTCCGTCCCTGAGCAGATATTAACATTCATCCGGACCTGGAACGTTGTCTAACGCTTCATCCATTAGGAATTACATCCATTTGCCTAACTCGGTCTCGTCTGCTCTCGTCTCGATTCGAAACTCGTCGCTTTCGTCTTGTCTCGAGATTGTTCCAACGAATGTCGTCATTTGGGACATGCTGATGTTTGTTCATGGCGTCGTGTGTGAAATGAAATCAATTTGATCAATCGTACTACATTTGCTATTATTTCGTCATTATTATGAATTCTTCATTTTTCTAATACATATTTTGATGTTTGTTTATGAGAATTTGTAATAATGTGATTTATAATATTATATAAATATAATTTTATTACAATGTTGTACACGTAATAAATTACATAGGTAAATAAATGTCGAAGATCATGGGTGCACTCAGCGTTTGAATTAAAAAATTTCTGAATCAAAATTGAAATGTAAAACGTTCCAGAATTTCAAAATTCGCAAACTCGAAAATTTACGAATGAAAAACCGAGTATTGAAGATTAAATAGGCGGATATACGTCGTCCTCGGCTAAAAAGAGTTCCTCTCGATCCGGCGCAGCGGCAGAGGGAAAAAGTTGAAAACAGCCCGACAAAAGATTATCGAAAGCTGAATAACGTGATTGCGGTTTGTAAAAAGCTGAAGTGGAAGATCCATTCGAAGTTAACGTCAAACGGAAGGTAAAAAAAGGAGTGGGTATAAAAGGAATTAAAATACCCCGTCGGTTGTTGCATTAGCAACGAGAGAACGGCACAGAAACCGTGTCAAGTGTTCGGTATCGTTCCAAGGGAAACGGAATGAATAGTTAAACGGAACGACGAGTGACAGTCAACAATGAAACATGCAATCTCGTCCTGATATTCCGATGTACGAACTTGTCCCACCGCGGACATCTCCAGCAAGGAATTTTTCCAGATTTCAAGGATCCATCTCGACTGAATAATGAATTAGTCTGGCAAACAATATACAACTTCCATGTATGCGTCGTAACTCTAAGTTCAGAGTTGGGCGTTCCACTATAGTTCGACTAAATAATTCACTCGGACTTGTATCGATATCCTGGCAGTTCGTGCTAAGTGGATCTGAAATGAAGTTTAACCCTACTATAATTAATCAGAGTTTTTCTGAAGAATCAGAACAGAAGTTTTCTGCTAAGTTTAGTTACTGTACTCGTGATCCTTACACGTGTATTTGTCTTTAAGACGAGTTAACCTAACCTCATCATCTTTTGCCCTGAAAAAGGGATACGGTATTAAAATTAATTTTATTGAAGACTAAAATAGAATTCTATTGAAATATAATCCTATAGAAATTTTATTTAGTATCGTTATTGACAGTTAAGCTTAGTTGTACCATATGATAACTTTGATATCTAATATATTGTGTAAAATGTTATACACTAAAATTCGTTGGAATGAAATGGTTAAATGTCCTTCCGTTGATGAATGCAAGAGGTAACACGTTCGGCTGTTTAACACGACCACAACAGTTGTAGGTATCAGATTATAACAACTTTTCGTCCCTGACGTGCAATTATCGAGGCACTTGAAGCACTCGAAGCTGACTCTCCTGGCTAATTCGTTAACCCCAGCGACGGATCGATACCAGGTGTTTCGAGCATCGGTTATCCCTGTTTTGCCATAACGAGCTCGTTGACAAGCCCTTCGTTTTGCATTTAATTGCTGTCAAGATTGTCAACTTTGGTGACGGAACGATTTTTACCGAAGATATCGAGCCGTCTATAACGCGAGTGTATGAATCGAGCGATGTCAATTTACTTTCTAATTTCAGTAAACGAAGTCAATATTCTTTAAGAGGTTTCTGGAACGGGTTTGAATTATTTCAGAGCACTTAACACCTTATCGATAAACGATGAGTTTTTTCATCGAATATTAAATATTCTTGCTGTGCCATTAAAAATTACAGTTTCATTAAAAATTTGAGTTCCTTTCATTGTTCTACTATTTCAGGTTTGGGGTCACCCATATATCTCAATACCACAATAGTGAGATTTTGACACACAATCTCGAAATTCCAGAAATCCAAGAACCTCAAACCCTAAGAATTCCAGACATCGAAACAAAAAATTATGAAATTCGCCAGTCTCATTTATAACGTTTCTTCCGGAAGTGATGTTGGTAGATGATTGCAAAAACCTTTCACTTTTTACCCAGAATGTTTTGCGTTTCCCACGTCCGTAAGAAATACCATCAGGGCTATAATTACGTCAGTACGTCCAGCGTCGGCGACGAACAACAAAATATTTGCCGGAAGACGACACCTGTCGCTTCAGCCTGCATAATTTCTGTAGGACGAAGATACGCGATGTTGCGTGCCAGAGGAGGGTGGATGAAGAAGAGGTGGCGATAAGGAGCGAGGAAAAGCGAAAGGATGACAAACCGACAAGAAGGAAGGACTCCTCTACCGCCACCCCCGAACCTGATACCCCGACGAAGATTAACTTTTAAAGTGCTTTAGGAGGCAACCCCCGAGAAGCCAGGGTTTATTACTCAATTTGGATGATAGACGAACCGCGTGGTAAAGGGGAGCACGTGCTTGCCGCATATTCCTGGCCTGGATGGGAATATTTGGAAATTAATGAGATGGCATTCCTGAGGCCGCGAGAAGAAAGTCGGCGCGCGCGCAAGAAACGATTCTACCCTTTTGGAAGACAAGTGAATAGCAACGGCGAAAATGAGTACGATGGGAGAGTCTGTTCCGCGAATTTATGAGGCAAGATGTATGGGATGGAGGAATTGTTGTACTGTACGCTCTCGAAGGTAGATATTAATAATAAAACGGTATGATCTTGCTATGCGAGGGTGAAATAGGGGAAACCGTAATTAAGTTTGAAGCCGTTACACGAAACGGCATTCCTCTGCGTTGATATTTTAATTACTTTTCCGTGTTCTTATTCCGTGTTCCGACTTCTTCATTTTTCTGAGTACGAGGTTAGGATTTTAGAATATTAGAAATTTGACATTTAGAAAATGTCATACTTAGTAAATGTGATAACGGAATCCTAAACCTGTAAATTTAAATAACTAATACTGATTACTGTGTTACTAAGTAATGATCCTGCTGCTGTTATATTGTACAAATTCAAACTCCGATTAAACCGACAAAGTCGAAAAGTCATGCCAAAGACATCTAAACTTATAAACAAAATCCCTTTTCAAGAGTTTGAAAGACTCCGTCTGCAAATGTCCATGCACGAAAGATAAAAGAGAGACGAACATTTCGGGTGGACAAATGGAAAGTGTCAAATGGTGAAAAAGGAAAGTATCAGTGTCGAGCGAAAGACATTCTCATCAGGCTCGAGACAGAGGGCAGACTGTTCCTTTGACTCCTTTCCGCTGGCTAAGCTCGTTTCCATCTTGAGCCATGTAACATCTGTTTCTCATTTCCCATTTCTCTCCAGGATCATCAAGGCTAGTATCTCGTTTCACGTACGAAGAGAAGCATTGTCTGGCGCGTAAATGGAGGGCCGTACGAAAAGGAACCGCGCGAGATCGGTGTACATTAATCATGGTGGTTCGTCGCGTGAATGCAGGCAACCTTGCGAGGATTTTTCTGACGCTGCTTATCGAAACCGGACACGTTTCGAGGAACAATTACAGCGCAACATTATGGTAATTAAGAAGCGATAGGGAGTTTAATAGTCGTCGGTGTATCGGTGTTCCGAGGCTCAGAAAGAGCGGCGTGTCTGAAATCGTTGCGCGTAAATTCACCCTCCTCGCTACTGATTGCACCGGTATGGTAGCTTCAGCTCATTTGCGAGCATAAGTGCCAGTATGATTATCGAGCTGCATTATAGTCTGCACTCAACAGTAATTGCCATCCATTACGATCCGCTCGATCCATAATCGAGCGAGAAACGCTCCGGTGAGCATCAGCCTCTTTGTCCCTTGTTCCGATGCAAGCCAGGGTCTATCTTTTGCGATCGCGACGTCTGCCAACCGCGTTGTTCGACGTCTTCATTAGTCGACTGACTTAATTAGCTCGCCATTTCGTGGCGTATAATTCGTCCTGTGAACGGGGAACATCGTGCAACGGAAAAGCCTGACCATTTTCATCGAACGATCGACTCGAAAAAAAAAGAGTGGAGATATTCTTGACGCTGGAACGAACGTCATGTTTGAAGTGCCGTACACGACGGGTAATAAAGTTATCGGAGAATCGCGGAATAAATGAATTGAATTGCTCGAGTGGAAGTGCTGGTGATCCTGTACGTGATGTCCTCGTTTAACTTTCTTTTTATCGAATTAATTTTCCCTACCCGAATGCACTACTTCCTGTAATACAAATTATCTTTAAAATCGTTTCGTGTCACTTTTTCAGTTCAATGATAAAATGCACCTTTAATGCTTTCGCTTCATCGAACTGTAACGCTTAATAAATATATTACCATATGTCACCATATGTTAGAATTAAAGTATATATCTACAAAGAAGATTATTTTAAAACCGAATAATATTAAATCGCAGTTAATCGAAGAAAAGAACTCATGCCAATAAAATGACTGAATAGCAAGATACGATTTTATTTCCCGTTCAATTGTCGAAGGCACTGAACGATGAATTTAAATAAAAGAAGAATCATTGAACGGTAAGGGACAAATTCTTTAGAGATAGAAGTCTTTCGATGTTAACAATCTTCATTCGTATCATCGATCGACGATCGTGCTGCCATTAGCTCGATATCTGACCAAAGATCGTTCATCAGAGGTTAATGTACCCAGACCGTCAAAGGAAATCATGAATCCCATTTTCTCTGGGCGGCAATTACGACATCGGGGAATCGATCTATAACCAAGCGAGAAATGCTTCCCCAACGGACCTCTTTGTCCCCGTCCGTTAGTACCAGGGCATCTTCCTACTAACTTCGTTATTGTACCATTTGCCCGGCTGTTTCGACAATGCTTCTTCGCGACAGTGCAAGTCATTAGACGAACGAACATGGCTGGCCATCTTACGTAAATTAATTTCCTACCGACGAGTATTTCCTCCTAAGTGCAGAGCACTATTATGTATGCGCGTGTCTTCGTACTGTTCTAGTGTTATTACAGTTAGAGTGCTTTGAGTCTGGTAATTACACAAATTTATAAATTTTATCGTAGGAAGGAAAATGGAAATATAACAAGAGGTATAAGAGGTAATATATGAGAACGGTGTAATGTGACGTTAACTCGCGACGGTATAGGGTGTATGTAAGGTGTGACAATATAGCACATAATGATACTAACGAGTGTCGATATTGTCAAAGCAATTAACGCGTGGTGTTGCAGCGTGCGATAGTTTCACAAATTTGAATAACATGGGTATAAATTATAACTTTTTATGCTCGTCAGTAATAATTTCGAAATGATTACAAAATCTGCTGTTTTTGACCCCGCACGAAGCGAAAGTGTCATTAATTAAGAGAAGTCCGTAATAGCCATCCTGAGGTGCCGTAAACATTAAACTGTATTTCGAAGCAGATGTTGCGTGTTAGAGACCGTGTTACGTGGTCATAATAAAGATAGTACCGAGGACATGGTCCTTCGCAAGGTAATGGCAGTTTCTGAAGGGATCTTCCATGTCTGAAAGGGTCTTCCATGTCTCGAAGCATGCTAACATTAGCGTCTTTGTTCGAGGTTCATTAGGTTATGGCTTGCTGCCACCGACAAACTTACTAAACGTTATTAGCAAGAAAAGCAACGGGCAACGTACAGGTTCAATCTAATAATTGTGGCTACGGAGAGATACGTTTATACGGGATGGAGAAAGGAAGAGAGTCAATGGGATTAAACAATAAATATGTCCATTAACGCGATCCACTTATAATGGTGAATCATAATAACCGTGCTCGAGTTCGACAATACGCGTGGTTTGATTATGTGGATCAATTAGACTAATTAAAGGGTGATACCATCGGGCTGCTGAACAGAGGGAAGACCAATTTGTTAAACGAGGAAACAGAAAACCGATAGCTCTTACTAAATGTAATTGATGTGTAAAATTATTCGTGCAACAATGCAGGAAATGTAAAGATTATTTCGGTTCTTTCATGTGCAAAATATGAGTGGCGATAAATAATTTCAATTATTGAGATTATAGCTGGGTCGTAATTTAGACATCTTTAAGTTTATAGGTTTTTGTTTCGAGAAAGTTTTATGTGTTTTTGCACTTTCGTTTCATTTATTATGTTCGTACTTTATGGTATTTTTATGTAGATACTTTAGTATTTATATTTTCGTATTTTTGCTTCAATTATTTCTAATGTTTATATCTTTATTACCTGGAAAATAAAGTTGCGAATTTTTTAATTGTCATCGAATTTCTTAATTCAGAAATTTAGATACGCGAACATGTAGAAGTGCATTGTTAAGCTTTTAAGCTGCCAAATATAAATTTTCAGGATTGAAGTATACAAGAAAATTAATAGCTCAGGAGCACAGTAATAAACATAGAAATTCTTAATCTATAATTTTCAAACACGTGTGTTATTGACTTAGATTAAAGTAACTAAAGTCAATCGATCGAAATGCGAAGAAAAATATGGCGTCTCAGGTCAACTTCAACGAGAAGAAATCTTCACGAAGAAAACTGTGTGAGAGACAGCTTGAAAATTCGCGTATTTTCACAACAACGGATACCGACAGATATTTTACGACAGCATTCAGAATAAGATGACCGACTGCAATGTCAGAAGTGTCTTCTGCAAACATTGTATATTTTCGCATGAAAAATCCATCGAATTGCTGCTGAAGGCATCGGATGATCCTTCGATTTATCTCGATCTACAGCTGCAGTTCTTTCCGATAAAATAATTCTTCCTCACCATCATTTTGAATTTCTTTATTTATTAAACTATAAAATATTGTATCACATAGTTTACTATGTATAATATAGTAAATAGCAGGAATTTTACTGCATTTCTGAGAACCCCAAGTGAAACGATGTATAAATATTCTGACTGTTTGCAGATATACTCATTAATTATTCTTTCAAAAATTAATTAAAAATTGTTTGAACTCCGATCAATAACACAGAGAAAGACGCGAAATTAATTGCCAACCAAAATGTTGCTATCAAGATATTAATATTCTCGAGCTTCAGGAATGGCAGGATTATTCAAAATGAAATAACAAAGCTAATTTATTAATAAACAGCAATTTCACAGCGTTACGAATGCCGTACATTTATTAATTCTTTACACTGCTCGATAAAACTTGTTGATTATGCAAGAAACCTTAAAAAAATCTAAAGCATCGCAAAGAACGAATTCATGAAATAATTATACCTTCATCGCGAAGCTAGAGAATGCTTTTGAACGGCGTTTTTCTGAAGAGTATGACGTGATCCAATGAGAATATTATTACAACGCTGGACGTCAGGGAATTAATTACTAAACAAGAACAGGGAATGAATTTCACGAAGGGATCGGATTGAAAATTCTTTTCATCATAATTTCCTGCTAAACTTCAATCGACCGATACAGATGTACCGGGTTTCCTCTAACAATTCGCTGCGTAATTAGCACACAGAATTCGTCGATATTTGGTCCTTTTACGCGCGTATTATAGAAACGGAGCGACTAAAAGCGGGCCACTGTAGAGGGTTCAATTTAATTGATTTTCTAGGTGAGAAGCGAGCTTTCAGTCGAATAGATCAAAGGTGTAAATTTTTGTCGAGCACCCCTTCGAAGTTGACAATTTCAATGAAAAATTTAAATAGTCGTTGCTCATTCTATAACAAAGCGAAACGGAGATGAACTCTTAATTGGCATGATCAACTGTAAATAAGTACTGCATGTTTAAATCGAGCGTGTTTCGCATTCATGCTCGATTTGCCATATACAACCAATTAATGCGTGTGTCCTCATCGTTCCGAAACACGATAAAAAAGGTAATTGTAACGTGCATCGATCTGTGCCGCAGTTTTTATTCCACCATTCGAAAATCAGTGGAGTTGAAATTGGATCGTTTCGAAGCGGAATGATCCAAACGAAGGGGCCAAGAGCTAAAGGCTGCGTTTGAGCCGGAAAATCAAGTTTTCTCTTCGGCCGCGTCACGTAGCCGATGCCTTCCAACACGTATGATTTTCCGTTGAAGATGGTCTCGGTAGAGAACACCCCACAGGGAGGAAAAACGGAAGGGAAACAGGTCTCGAGGGATCGAAGAGGGAGCGAGATAGAGAGACGCAGTCTCGAGGAAAAAGGGTGCCAAGTCCTTCGGGACAGGGAACCCCTTATATCTTGTCCTGACAGGACCTCCCGTCTGCCATATTGCCGAGCTTCTTCTTTATCCCTCTGCACCATCACCTTAAACTTCTTCTTCTTCTTAGTCTCGTCCATTTTCTCTCCTTTTCAGGCTGCAGGGGCAAGACGAACGATCCGAAAAGGGGGATGGTTAGTTTGATTTTTTGTACGGACTGCTTGGTATTCGGTGCGGACAGTCTGAAATTTAATTTCTAGACTTCGGCCCCAGCGAAGCCAAGCCTATGTCTACAGAGGAAAATGGCGGATTGGGTAGTCTTTGAAGCCGTCCATTGTCCGATCACCTACTAAAAAGAATGCAAATCAACGCTTTGCGGACGAAGGGCTCGGAAATTTTCGCGATTATTAAGGGTGCTTTAATTAAATCGCATCGGGGATGGAATGTAATAATTCTCTGTCGGATCGTCACTTGTTCAGCATACTTTCTTCCTTGGTCGATACTTTTTCGTGAATTAAAATGTTCAAAATTTGAAGGGTCACTACGCATTTTTTAGTTTCAGGTTAATTAGGTTACCATACTTTCATCGAGTTCATCAAATTTAATTATACAAATATTTCATTCAATTTTTAGGATACTCAGTCTGTGATTATTCTTGTAAATGATTATGAAAAGCAATCATCTGTAAAGTTATAATTATAGTCAAAGAGATGCTTTGTGATTAATGACTATTGAATTAATCATATACTGTGATTACAATAACTGTTTCCCGACTTCGCTACTCGATAATCAACGATTATGATTAATGAATAAAACATGCGATTATTCAGGAACCGGAAACTACTAACTTGATTTCCCTTAATCACATTCTCTAATCACAAATTTTGAAAATGTATTCCAATCTTTTGACTCAAATACTATCGTAATAATTTCATTGTACTATTTCAAATATATTTTCTCCCAAAGTTGTGTGCTTGTGAAAAATAACAAATACCAGTTTCATAAAATTATCATATAATTATTTTAATTGATAAACTTAATTAGTAATAACTGGTTTCACATGATTGTGTCATCAATTTTGAGATATGTCCACCTAAAAATGGTTATACGCAATAAAAACGACAGACGATTTTATTGATCTGTCATATGATTTCATTATCAGTGTTCCATTTCCGAACGTATTCGCTTAAAAATGGTCATACGCAATAAAAATGGTAGATGATTTTATTGATCCATCATATGATTTTGTTAGGTTTTATTTCGTGACATTTTCACTCAAAAATAGTCGAACACGATAAAAATGGTGGACGATTTTATTGTACCAAAATACGTTCTTGTTACAGACGTTTGATTTCGAAATATTTTCACTTCAAATTGTCGTGCACAATAAAAATGGTAGACGATTTTATTAACTTAATACGCAATTTCGTTACCGCCGTTTTCAGATATTTTAATTTGAAAACAATTGTTTAGAATGAAAACAGAAGTGGGTTTTATTGATCTGTCGTATAATTTCGTTATCGGCGTTTTAAGGCAATTTCGCTCAAAAATGATCGCACAGATTGAAAACAATTGACTTGTTTTAATTGACTCAAGTTTTTATTATCAAAAAATATTTTATTCCGACGCGTTAGAATTCCTTGAAATTTCATTAATAATATCTAGAAATTCCGCGTTTCATTAGGCGACTTTTTGATATATTTCCCTTTTGTCTATTATTCTGCGTTGCTCGACACGGGTTACATAACCAAAGAATAGTGACACAGAACCAGTCGCAAATTTTCGTCAAATCCACGTTCCTTTATTCGCAAAGAGCCGAAGAACAATGACTGAAAAGAACCACTCGGCGTCGCTTGATCGTTAGCAATGTAACTGCAACCGGAAATTAACGTTACAATGCATCAGACTTAAAAGGGCGCGTCGTTTTCATGGCGAAATAGAGGGAGCCTTGTCTAAAATCACGAACACCGACGCCCGTAGCTGGAATCAAGTAGTCAGAGTGTAGTAGACGGGAGAAACGAAGGGGTGGTTTGATTCCAAGCCCCTCGACGCTGACGTCGGGACAGACTGTAAGGGCACTCGTAGCTTGACGCTAATTAGATGGGCTCACGGCTGACTACGATGGGCGACGAGGCGCCAAGAGACGCCGATTCCACGTCATGGAAATAATAAGTTGCATCCCTTCGATAAAACCAAGAAAAAAAGACACGTATTCCAGTCACGTAAGTTTCATTTCGTAATTTCCATCTCGTGTCAAATTGATGCTCGTAATTACACCTTCGCTGATCGTCAATTTTGGGGTTTATTAATTCATAAATTTACTTTATACATTTATAGATTTTTAAATTTGTATATTTGTAAATTTCAGAATTTTTTCATTTGCAAGCTTATAAAGAGTATTCAGATAACAAAAGATTTAACTGCAGCTGATATAGTTATTACACGTTCATTGTTCTACAAAATTCATTTCACCCCCATGTACCGCACATATACAATGTCTACAGGCACTGACATATATGATGATATATACAGACATATACATGTGTAGTGATTGTTCAGCGTGTCAGTAAATTTAAGTATATGAAAGACAAATTTAAGGCTTGAAAGTTAAAATGGAAGGTCAATAAAACTGTCCAGATAATAGGTTACAGCGTTGAAAATTATAGGATAAACAATCGTGTCGAGGAACCGGTTGTAATTCAATAATTATGGGCGTAGGAAAGGGGAAGAGAAAACGGCAATTTTTGTTTATAGTGACCCCGCAGCAGTCACAGTGGATACCAGGGAAAACAAATAAATCCAGGTAGCACGCACTTCGTCAAAGCTATCCGACCGTACTCGTTTCGATGCGATTGCACTCCGGGGGCATTGTGCATCCACGGCACTTCGTCATCGGTCTACCTGTCGTTGACGTTTAATGGCCGCCGCGACGGTTCTCCGTTGGAGATAGATAAAAGGGGTTCGGTCGGGGTGGGCGCGGTGCGAGGAAACGCAACGAAGGGAAGAGGTAGAGTGACCTGTCGAATTCCATTTCAAGCGATCGGTCGATCGGCCGGTCGACCAACGAGCTGCTCTGTCCGGGGGCTTTCGATTCATCTCGAAATACGTATACGTGAGCCGCGTGACCGGATGTCACGCACAGAAATCGCTTTTCCGCGATTCTGACTGTCACCGAGCGTCATCGTCCGCGTGACATCGAGAGCCTCGAATATGCTCGCGATATTGAACCGTGCTATCGACGTACGATAACGCGAACCCTCGATTACTTGTTTTTAGCTAGCCTCGAACCACTCGAAGCGGATCGTTCGTGAAACTCGAGTACGCACTCTGTTATCCCCAATTAATTGCTTCCCTTGACTTGGCCGAATAGAAGGTCTATTGTTTGAATTGTTCGTCGAACGAGCGCTTTCTTTTCTTCCTTGTCCACCGATCGACAATTTAATGTGGCTGTCATTGACAGTCTCGATTGTCGTAGAACATTTTGTTGGGCCAATGAAAACAGAGACAACAGGGTTTTGTCTTTCATCCTGATCGTTTTGTGACTTAACCTGTTGATCGAGTCATTCCGCGATCGGGCTAATTCAGTTCATTCCACTAAAAGCAGAGAAATGTTATTTTATTTTACTTATTTTTTCTATTGATCTCGTCGGACTCTTCACCTTTCAACCCTACGTAGACGTCTGAGATATTCCTGGAGAAATTACTCAATTTTTTAATACGACGACCAGAATTAAATGACGCTTTATAGTTTATTCTAAGAACTGATCGAATTTAATGGATTATGTTCAGCTGAATATTCCAGTTATCTGGCGCACAGGTAAAGTAACCACTTTGATTTAGAACCTCTTCAGATTTACAGTATATTGTAAATAGAATTTGTACTTATTGATTGATGGGAAGTTCCTGTTCTAATAGAATACTTAATCATGTTATTCTAACGGAGCGAAATTCGATTTCGTTCAACTTTAATTACTGAAACGCTCCGAGTCCATCAGGTCGCTTTCTGTCTCAGAATGTTGAAAATCTATAATGCAACCTCGACGTTTTAGGATAGCACGGTTTTGTCTGAAGAAATTGACTGGTGTACACTAGTAACAATTTTTGTATTTTATTTAGAGCTGCAATCATGTCCGTCGTCACAGAATGAAGTCTGTCAATATTCACTGGAAAAATACAGTAGTCAATATCCTGAAACTTTTATCCGGAACTGTATTTTAGCAGCCTTAACATCTTAACAATCACGTATGTAACAAAGTGTATGAGATATTTTAAAGTATTCCAGATATTACAAACTATTAATTGTCGAAAGTTATTTCGTGAACGACAAATATTCGTTGAAAAATAAAATGCTAACGAATATCCGTAAAATCCCAGTGTCGCGAATTTCGTTAAAAATTTCAGAAACGTTACCGAACGCGCGAGCGTGTATGAAATTCTCCACGCACCCGCGGAAAAATTCAATATGTCGGCCACTGGGGCGACACTCGACGATTTTCACCGATAGAACGTTAAGGAAGAGAGGAAGTATGACGTTTCAATCGATATCGATGTCGTTGGCACCCGTGGACGTCGAAATTATTGACAGAGGGTTGTGACAGCTGTGACGAGCCTCTGTTTAGGCCGATATTCCACAATTAATGCGGTCGCGCGATGGGAACGCACTTCATGTCGTCGTTCAAAGATCGGTGGTCGAACAATTCATTCGCACGTGGCCACTCGTTCGCTTCGAGCGTTTCGAGAGTTTTCGCACGCGGATTCTTGATAATGTATGACAAATCTCGTGATGCGGTTGACACGTCAAGTAGTATGCATACCAACGTTTCACCTTTCTCTTTTTACATCGACGCCGACGAAGGATTTCAACGAGTAGACAGATCTGTCGCCGACACGTTCGCGTGCGATTGATTCGATTTTAAAAAGCTTTGGAAAACTCGGCCAACGCGTGCTCTACCTCGTGAAATCGAACAGGGTATCCGTTCAAATCGCAAAATATCGAAAGGTAAAAATTGTTTAATATTTCGTCTGATACAAGAAACATCTGATACTTTTTCTTTAATGCATATGGAAAATTCATGGTTATGAAATACCTGCGAACTTCTCCAATAAAACTGTTTTTAATTGTCAAAACTCAAACACTGAATTTTTAGATTATATTTTGAAATACAGCAAATATGTTCACTTGCTTATTAACATTGTATAATGAAGTGCTATTATATTAAAATTCAGTAAAAGTCATTTGGTAGAACACTATCCAAATTTCATTATGCAATAATAATATGAAGATTTATAATAATTGCTAAATAATTTTCGTATTACTTGTCAGTATAATGTGCGTTGTTTGTCGAATGATAATTGATCTTATACGATCATATTTATCAAACATGTTGCGAAATTGCTTTCTGAACATGTGTTACGCTAAAATTTTCCACAGTTAATTTATACTGAATTTACATGAAATAATGCAGTAATTAAACGAGCAATTTACATGAAATAATTAGATGATCAAAACGAATGTCGATTTTTTAACGGAGTATATTACAGCGTTATATAATTATAATATTACACGTAAGAGAAAATGTTAAACGAGCATTCGTTGGAGGATAAAATCGGCCATGTTGGTTCAATAAATGCGGCACGAGGAAAAGTTTGCTTCGCTGAGACGTATCCGAGAATCACGTGGTCGTAAATCAATATTTTCAATTATCGACTATATCGACGGTCAGAGCAAGGAGTCCTTTTCGTCAGGAGACTGTTGTTAGCCGGCTAAAGCACGGATACCTATTGATTTTTCCGGCGAATCCTGAAAATCGTTCCTCCGAGTCTTTCCGAGGCTCCGTTCACGCTTCCTCACCGGGATTTTCAAGAAGTAATTTCGTTAGACCGTCGTACTTTTCATCCCCTGTCGATACTTCGACCTCCCTGGTACCCTGATGTTTATCGAATTTTCGAAATTAGTCGGAGCACACGCGACACGAAAGAAATTCACTTCAACATCTTGATACCCTGTACAATCGTGATTCTTTAGATAAGTTTACACATGCAAGCTTTTAAATTATTTTCAAACTTTTATATTTCTTAACCTTTCAATTTACGATTATTAGAATCCATCATCTAGGAAAATTGTTCAAGTTTTCTCAACTAGCAATTATATTAAGTTTCATATTTTGGTTTCAAACGCTTCTAAAGATTGAAGCAATACATTAAAGTTTCTATAACTTTGAGCCAGTAGAAACTCTAGTTTCAACAAGGAGAATATGGTGTCGGATGAACGTCTTCGCAGTGCCAAAATTATTCAAGTTTTCCTTTTGCATCGACTATACACCAAGAAGTAAAACAACATCGAGCACTTTTCCGAAGTAGTCCGTTCACCGTGTTTCTCATTTTTTATCGTAAACAAAAACGACCACTAAAACCTTTACAGTCTCCAGTAATTACAACCGAGAGATACTTCGTTGTGCCTTTTTTTTTAAAAGTTAAGACACCACCTTGTGTAAACGAGGGTTTATCACTCGAACCGTGAAATTTCAGTAAAATATAAAATGCTGCGAGGGAGGTAAACGTTTCGCAGGCAAACGTAAATTGTTTTTATGTAGTTTTCATGTCGCGATGCATGCATTTTCGGATGAGCGTGTACCGAAGGATGTAACGTTTCGTTACCGAAGAAAAAGCGATAAAACGTTTTAAAGCGAGAATAGACAGTTTAGATCAGTTACAGTATCGCTGGTTGTAAAGCGGAGAACGGAAAAACGTAAACTGTACGCGTCGTTTTCAAAAGAAAATCGCTTTCTCCGACGTGTCCGACAATGAAACGACTCGACTACTTAAAATACTCGGCGTAGTTTATTGCGGCTGTCTCGTAAAACGATTTGTTACTTCCTTTGTTCGTAATTACTTTCACGCTACCTCGTCGACAACCTGTGAAATAGTAGTAATATTTTGCTACGTGTTCTGATACACTTTTTTATAGTAACATCAGATTTAAATTGCCATAAGTGTAACTTTAAAGTAGCCAATAACAAAATTTTATTTTGATATTGCAACGATTTTTTTTAGTATCGCACGAGGTAATGCAAGCTGTAATTTAACATGGTAGGAATGTGTTTAACAATTTAATTCGAAGGTACATATTGTTATGGTGATTTGACGTATTGGAGTTTCAGGAATCTGATATGAAATGTTTTGGTATTCAAACGTGCACAAACATAATACTTGACGTTGTAATGCGCGGCAATTTAACGCGTACAAATGCAGTATATGACGATTTAACGAGTGAGGATTCAACGCGTGCTAATTTTACCCGGAGGAATTTAACGCATAGAAATTTAACAGGCATCTAGTGCGTAAGAATTTGAAGCATTGCGATATAATGTATGGAAATTCAATGTGGGGATATTTAATGCGTGGAAATTTAACGCATTACAATCTTCAATGTAAGGGAATCTAAGGCGGAGAAATTTAATGTTTTGCAATCCCCAACGCGTAGATATTTAATGTGTAGGAATTTAACGCATTACAATTTCTAGTGGGTGATAATTTGACGCGCAGGGACCCAGCGTGTAGATATTTAACGCGTAGGGACCCAACGTGTAGGTATCTAACGCGTAGGAATCCAACGTGTAGGTATCTAACGCGCTGCAATTTAACGCGAAGAAATCTAACGCGTTGCAATTTAACATGTAACAATCTAACGCGAAGAAATCTAACGTTTTGCAATCCCCAACGTGTAGATATCTAACGCGTGGGGATCCAATGTGTAGATATCTAACGCGATGCATTTTAACGTGTAGAAATCTAACGCGTTGCAATTTAACATGTGACAATCTAACGCGTAGAAATGTAACGCGTAGAAGTCTAACGCGTCGAAATGTAACGTGTAGAAATCTAACGCGTAGATATCTAACACGTGAATATCTCACGCGTGACAATCTATCACGCCACTAACACGTGGCAATTAAACATATGACAATCTAACTAATTACTACTCACAATATAACAACATACAATATTCTCAACACAGCACTGTCTAAAATACCCTAATTTACAAAAAACAAAAAATTGAACTCGAAAGTGAAATGTTTAAAAACAATCCTCTATAAGCATTTAAAAAGTACTGCAATTTCTTTGCAAGAAAATTAAGCGAATGCAATGAAAAATTTCTCCGTTAGATCAAATAGCAGCAGACATTTTTACAGTGGAAAAAAGTACATTCCTCGAGTTAAAGCCATAACAGAAATGCAATATTCGTATCCCGCATATATGAGAAAATGAAAAGTACATTTTCCATGGAAGATAGAGCAGAGGATATAAAAAGGTTCAAAGTGCAAGGACGTTTTAATTCCAGTCATAGTTTCTGAAATTACTGCACCATAAAAGCATCTTTTCATTTTTCAACTTAAATTTCATCCTGTATGCTAAAACTTTTATACGGGTTTTAAGCTGATGTATTAAAAATAGAAATTGGAAGTCTTTTCGGAGATAGACATAACTGTTCATATTGCATTTATTATTTACTTGATAATAAGACTTCAAATATCTCTCAGGTGAATGATGTCAATTATTTCGTGTAAAATGATAGTTATGTTACATAAAGCATGTAAAGTGTTACACGTGTTACTTGTATTACATGTTATCTAAAGTATATCGAGTGTTACAAGTGTTATGATCACCTCAAGAAAAGTTGTATTGGCAACCACGTCGCACAGAGTTGTTATATGACTCTTCAATAACAGTACAAACTAAGAATCATCCCGTCACAAACAAGCTAATCGCAGTGAACTTTAACCTAGCCTCCTGCACTCGTTACTGTCCTCTACTACTGATCCTCGAACCTTTACTCATCCACAGCTATCATTTTCACCAATAGTACTTCATACAACGTTAAAGATACCTCCGTCACGAAATTAAGTATTATAAAGTATCCTACCAAGTGTTGAACTCAACTTATTACCTGGATTTCAACGGAGTCCCGACAGTTCTATCTTCCAAAATCAAAGATGAAGAATATAACCTGAGAAGATCATTCTATACAAGTTCATTATCGAATGGAGTAACGAGTGGTTTTTTGCGACGAACACTTCGGATCGGAAAAGATTAATGGAACGTTGAAAGAGTTCGCGAGGAATCGCAGCGTTGAGAAGCTTTTCGTACAAGCGCGGCTCGTTGTCAAGCTTTATCTCGTTGCAGAAATTTATGATAGTTGAAGAACTTTTCTTCAGGTTTCACGAGGCTCGGTACTTTTTCTTGGTCGATTAACCAGCCACCAGGCTGCATGGTCTTTCGTATCGATTCGTTCGACAGTGATGGATGTCGATCTTAATAGTTCGACCCCGAACACGTAACGTCGAACGGTGCAACTGTTGGGAAAAGTTGCCGGGAAAAATGTTTGAAGTTTCCCCGATGTTGTGGCACGATAAACGTGGAAAATGAGCGTACCGAGCTCGGCTGATATTTCGATGATATTTTCAGACAAAGAATAGTCGCGCAAATACGCAACGATACTCTCTTTTTTCCTCTCTCTCCCCCTCTCTCTCTTTCTGTCTCCTCTCATTGTCAAGCGTTTCGGTGAAGCTGCAACAATGCCAGTGGAATCTGGACCAGCGGTGACCCGATTTCTAATATCACCACTCCGTTGCTCCAGATGTTAAACCGGAAATAGAGAAACGTGCCGGGGCTCGCTGATTCCCGTCATGCATAAAAAAAGGTTCCAGATATTTCTGACAAAAAGCGCTCCCTCGAGATCGTTGATTGTATCGCGTTCCCATCCCCGTCCATTTAGATGAAACGATGAGAATCAATAAATTTCAAACATTTCTAATTCACCTTCTCTACTTCATCTTCCGAAAGATCAAACAGAAATTTTAATCACTTGTATTAACTCGCTGTTTCGCTGCGAGGAATACAGGAAACAATATGTCTGGAATCGGCAATCGATACTACGAGCTTCAAGATATAACTGTCTTTGAAAGATATAAAAGAACAATTCGCGAGTGAGTGATTGACGACACGTATGAATGTGTTACAATTCAAAAATTAATGTGTTGATATTGGACGAACTTGTTATAAATAGTAGTCATAATTACTGATAAATGATTTCTTCATACATATGAATTTATATTTTTGTACAATGGATGAAGAACACGAGCATAATAAAGAAGCAACAGTATTATTTATAACAGTAGTCTATCTAAAAATGTGAATATAGGAAGATACTGCACTTTGGAAATATGAAAACTTGTGCATTTTGGGATTTACTGAATATACAATTACGTCATGAACAATAATCAGATTACTGTCACTATCTTCCCTATTCAACTTTTATCTAAAAATGTGATATTTTAATCAGCAATGTACAACACTCATAAAAACACTACGTTTCTCTTATATTTTTTTTCATTCCAAATTTTCAAGACGTCACCTACCAAAGAGCCATCTCTTCTCCTCGCCTGAACCATCATCAATCTAACTATCGAATACGAACATGACAGGTATCTTCAATTAAATAAGTTTACACGGTTTCCCCTTCATATCACCCTCTCCGAAAGAGGCGGAAAAACGTTTAGATATTAATAAAGCATCGAAGTCGGTGAAAAATGTGAGGGTTCGATCTGGTGAAACAGCAGGAAAACGGAGCAGACATCCGCGAGAGGAAGACGCGAGAGAAAAGCTGTAGGGTGAGAAAAGAGGTACACGGGGAGAGGGATGGAAAGGAAGAGGTGCAAAATGGCCAGGCATCAGTCAAGCATTGAGGACACGAGATAGAAACGTATTGAGGGAGCAGGACAAAAAGCCATTGTCGAGTTGGTTCCGTGGGCTGGGTTCCGTCTGTTGTCACCTCCGACCTTCTTCCATGCCGGTGCCAGGGCCTACACGCGAGTCGTCGACACGCGAGCACAGAATGCATTTCATCGTGGCATGGAATTGCACGCGACGTTTGAAATCGCCGTCAATTATTCCGCACAATCGACCGATCCGTCAAGTACGCCTCGAGGCGGCTTGTTGTGCGATCCTTTTACCTATTCAAACGTTATTTAGACTCTTATTCTATCTTTACGATCAAATTAGTACCATCGGGCTTCATGATCAAATTATTGCGAAAAATTGGGCTTGCGATCGAATTATTATCGCGAAATATTAGGCTTCACCACACAATTACTGTTACAAGTACAAGGTTTTTTTAAGTTTGTATTCATTATGAGTGGTTAATGGATAGATTGAAGTTTTGTATGTTTAATGGAGAGCATGGGAGAACTTCAGAATATAGAATCAGAATATAGGAAGATACTGCACTTTGGAAATATGGAAACTTTTGGATTTTGGGATTTACTGACTATACAGTTACATCATGAACTTATCATGAAATGAACATGAAATTATCAAATACCATTTGGATTTAAATTTAACAAACTATCCTGAATAATTAAATTACTGTCACAGAAAAGTGCTATCATTTGCATTAAGTTAAACTAACACTACCTTCCGTATTCAACTATTATTTGAACCAACCCCTCAGATATAACAAAAAAATACAAACTTGCGATGTAGATCGATATTTTAGAGAAAAGGAATGAAACTATTGTTCTTCCATAATTATTGCCAATCTATTAAATTTTCTAAGGTTTTAATTTTCTAAATTAGATGGTTTGCATAAAATAAAACGAGACAAAATATGATGATGATGGAATTCGCAAGAGATATGTTTAGAATTGGGCATATTAAGGTAACGATCCACTTACGAATAATGAAGAATTGCCACGGCACGAGCGAAGCTGACGACGGAATCAAGTGCCTGGCAAATTGCTTAGGTAAATTTCCAATTTTCCGCTGTTAGGAACGGTGACGTCCAATCTCCGACGTCCCTGCCACATACTTCGCTGTAATCGAATCGAGATTTCATAAAGTCCATACCAGGCGAGAAGGTTAATTGCCAATTGATCTGAGTGACCCACGATGGCCTAATTTTCGTGGGACCCTTGATCACTGTTACTACGTTCGACTTGTCAGAAGCTACAATTCCTTATCTATGCAAAAAAATTCATTGAATTTCTTTTCATTTTTACTCGTACTCCTTGCTATACAATTTTAATGCTGCGGATTTAAACCACATGTGAACTGAGGAATTAGGAGGCTACTTTGTACACTTACAAATATATTTTGGATATATAACTCTGGGTGCAATGAACACTCTCGGAAAGAAAGTAGACTCTATAATCTAAAAGAATTCTTTCAATTTCTGAAGATGTTGGTTCTTGATTAAACATTTTAGGTAAAAAGCTGTGACTCTTGCTACTTGATAACACTTTACCCCAGATTGAGACATTAGTGTCTGAATACTTTAACATTTTTTCTTAGAAATGCTTATCTGAATCACTAGATCGATCATCTAACAATACACGTGTATGTGTGGTACATATGTACCATCTATGTACGTGTATACTCTGTATTCTCTTCAATATGATAACAAAGAATTTTCCCAAGATGACCTCGATTTCTCCATGGAAGCAGTTTGTTTTCGAACTGCGTTTCCACCGATATCTATTGTAGACTTTATACCCTGCAACTCTTGTTCAGACTTTTTTTATCAGGTAGCTGCAAGTGGATGGATCGTGCGTGTCGTTAAAGGTAACATACCGCTGTCAACCCACGAGTTGGCGAGTGAAGAGGTTGACCTAGGTGTTTAGAAGAGTTATGGCACCAATTGGTCAGAATAGAAAAATGGACGCCTCTCACGTATTTTCGGTATATGGGCTCGAGTGGTTGCACACCAATTAGACCAAAAACATTGACAGTCGACAAATATTTGTATTTTGAGTGAGAGATAGTCCGAATTGCGTGATGTAGTTATTGTTGTTATTATTCGTATTTGCCGAAATGTAACGCAAGTGTTTGCGATGGACAGATGTAGGTGGATAGGCTTCCTTTATTTTGGGTCGATTATACACCTACTCATGTGTTGACATATGTACATACATATGTACATATATGTATGTATAACTCTATCGATTTGTCTTTGACCGACTTTAAAACTTTATCACATTCGCTATGAATTGAAAATCATCTACCCACTTAATGAAGTAAGTGTAAATAATATTCACCATATTACAAATGTCACTGTTATTAATTGGAATAATACTAAGCATTTTTTAACAAATATTGAATTTTCGAGAAAATATTGATTACAAAATATTCGATAAATTTAACACCCGAGTTGAGTTCATGCGAACGTTAAATATAAAGTATGGAAATTAAAAGTAACCTTTCGTCGCAAAAGCATTATGGAAAATTGCCTAAAACACCTCAGTGTACGAATTAACAATATTTTCGCGTGAACGAGTTTGGAACGTCGCATCATCGCACTTAATTGGAAATTTATGGTTGCACGAAGAATTTCACGCGTGATTTGTTTTCAACGCACAGCTCGCGCTTTGCGCATTCCGAGATCTCGGCACGTCGATTCGCTCGTTACGGGGGTGCAAGTAACGACCGTTTCAAATTGGCCGAACCATTTTTCTCGTGAACGCATCTAATTGATTGGACGTTTGTATACCATTGTTCGTTTCTTGATTTATGGCACTCGTTCGGGCTGTTAGGGGAGTATGGGACATCGGATCGTTCGTAATGGTACCTGTGCAAACGGCACAGGTGTCCTTTTATGAAACTCCCTTATGACGTTTAACCCTGTGCTTTCACTTGTTCTCTTAATTCGATTCTATCGACCTTTCTTCAACTTACTAATCTTCCCATAAAATTTTATTATGAACAATTTTTACTTTGGCACGTTTCGAGGAGTTACAGAAAATAATTTCGTTACTATATATATGTATGTCCTTTTTAAACATTGAATGATTTTGGAATAGTGAACATATTTATAATTTTACCTCCTTCTTCATTAAATTCTAATTAACTATTTCAGACTACTCTACATCATTAAATAATGTAATAAACAATCATAAATGCACAGTCACTCCTGTATATTCATCTTTAAATCTAATTACGTTCTGTGAATAGAACAGTTGCATATTTTGCATATATCCGCAAAATCTCACCTTTTATGCATAATTTTAAATCGATAGCCTGCATTCTACCGTTCCGCGTGAAATATTCATGCAGTCGAATAATTCGTCCTTAAAAACAATATACCTGCTCGTTTGGATTTCGACAAGTTGACGTCCGTTCCGATTCAAACGGACAAGGTAAATTTATGCAGAAATATCACTCCCCCGATAGAAATGTTATTGATCGTTCTAGGTAGCCAGGTTCGGGTATTGCCTTTATGGCAGCCAAGTTTTGATTGGATCTAGAATTTACGGGGTTTGTTTGACTCGTAAAATTAACGCGGCAACTTAATTATTTCGAAATTGAAATCGTTGACGGTGGTGACAGTTACTTATTGTCGATGTCGAAACAATACAGACGAAACAGCTACAACCATTCGATCAATCGACAATTTTCCCAATTGTATACGTATATTTCATTTAATTACTTGCATTGTGCACACCGGTGGTTACAGCTGTTTTCGACATCAATATTTTCACTTCACTTTACGGTTTTCGATATTTCGTGAAATTTTCATGTAATCATGAAACTATACAAGTATATTATATTATTATATTCTGTGAACTTTCTACATTTATTTGTACATATTTCGATCCTCTTTTGCCTCTCAGTCAGAATATATACATTTTCTTATTTTACAAATCAAGGTAGATATCTTTGCTCCTCAGAAGTTTAAATCTCGCGCCAGAATTGCATGGAGAGCATTAGTGTGTTTGCGATTAACGTAACATTAATGATTACTGTATATACGATTAAAATTATGCTAATCATTAATTTATTTACAAACTTAAGAAGTGTAAGGTTCGTTCGAAATTTGGAAATATGTACATATCATATTCTTCATGCAACGTCGGCGCGAAATTTAAAATTCTCTGAAAGGAATTATAAGATAAATCATAAAAATTCAAAATGAATACCGAAAGTTTGGTTTATAATTTTTACTTATGAAAATTATTTTGGATTATAGTGATCTCGATTATTATATACATCACTATTAATAAGTGTAATATTACTCTGTAACATCGTTTCATATTATGAGATAAAATTTGATGGCGTAACAGCAACTTACGTAACTATAATTGATTGTTGTAAAGTTGAGTCATACTTCAACACAACTTCAAATAGTAAATGTTGCAGAACAAGGACGAGTTTCAAGTGTTTACGTTAAAAAGTTGACAAAGTTAACGTTACAATATCAAACATGCTTTGGCGCGTCCCGTTTGAGTACCTCTGTGGCATACTTCCACAAGAGTAAGTAATTCGAGAGCGAAACTATGATCTGAATGTGAATCGTGGAATAACAACAAGTTTCTTGAATTTACATACATAATAGTCCAGAGACCGTAACTTTTCAATATCAGTTATGGTTTTGTATGACTTGCCAGAATATTAAATATATACTGCGAGTGTTTTATTAACGAGCGGGATATCGTGAAAGTTATCAAAAACCGGAGTTATAAGTTAAACGTACTCGCATGATTAAAAGAAAATAGAATACACATCGCGCTTTTTATATTATTGTCGTCTATCAACTCGTGTTATACATCTATTATGTTCGATTTTCGTCGCCCAAAAACCACTGATACGCGAACGAATCGAATTTTCCCTAAATTCGTCATCGAAATTGAAATTAAGACAGCTGCCTGTCGAATGACCACTATTAATTCTTATTTGACGAGTCTCGATTCTGTTCTCTTTTAACCGACTTCGAAAAAGGAGGAGGTTACTCAATTCGATCAGTATATTTTTTTTTTTTTTATGTCCGCCGATTAAGCCTAGCTGGATGGACCGATCGGAATGAAACCTTTTGCATCTTGTAGGTTCTGACTCCCCATTGGTACCATTATAAAAAAAAAATTAATATTTCAATTGCAAAGTATTGTTATTGCAAACAAACCGGCAACTTTTGAAAAAAACTTTTCTCGATTTTAGTGCGTTTTAAATATCATATCACGGACATGATTCTGAACAATTTTGTTCATATACAAATTTCACAAAAAACTTTAGTTTACAAGATATTAGCGAAACATTGTTATTAACTTTCAAAATCAACTTTGAACGATTTTAATGTCCTTTAAATATGTTATCAGGGGCATGGTTCTGAACAACTTTTTCCTTATCCGCAATTAACGGGAAGCAATAGTTGTCGAGTTATTAGCGAAACACTGTTGTTACTAATATATTAAAATAACAAAACAATAAAAAAAAAAATAGGAAAAAAAACCGGAAGAACTGTCTCACAGTATCCTACACAATTCTCAGCATTCCACTAAAAAGAGTGAAATAAAATAATTTTTAGAAAAAAAATACACCGACTTCGAAATGCACTAAAAAGTATAAAATAATTTCTATTTCCTAATGAAGTAATTGCTATTTCATTCAATCATACAATTACGTAACAGATACGAATGAAACCTATTTACTCGTTAGGTAGTATATTAAATACATTTCAATCTTTTCGGAGGCGGGGCAAAATTAAAAGGTTTTCTTGAACGTGTCAACCTTTGGACAGTCGGACGTAGGCAAAACTTATATAGCTATTTTTTTTTCTATACATATAACTCGACAGTCATCATTTTCGCTTCCAGTCATCCAGATACCGGAATTATTTACGCTTTTTCTCTCGTATACATATATATATTATAAGTAAAATTACAACTTAAATTCTAATTGCAGCTCTTAGCTCGATATCGCTTTCTAAAAATTATTCTGTAAAACATTTTTAGAACACAATATCGATTACCAGGTCACACCACGTGGAGGTGGCTACAATAGTGACCCACCCTAACTCCAAATCCCTTCCACCCTCCAAACGCAATCTCATTTAGCAGAAGGATAAATGAGTTTGACTCTACCTATCCCGTAGGCTCGCATATACAAGTCCTTTACCACAATCCAGTAAGAAACTTGTATCGCACGCACGCACATACATTAATTTAATACTAATCGCATATTAACTTAATCTAAACGCCGCAGTGTACTTCTTTTTCTAACATTGCACTCAAATAATCTATAACGAAGCGAAAAAGCAAAGAGAAGAAAGTTAGAAGAACTTTCTGTGGGAAAAAGGGTTCAGTATTTTTTGCCAAGAGACCTCGCCTGCCATGGGTCAAAGGGTAGTCCACAGTGGCTTACGTGAACCACGGAGGCAAAGATAAACCGAAATGTACTTAAGGTAAGTTCGAGTGACCCTCCCGAAATGGCGGAGGGTGTCCATTTTGCCCCTCTTGTCTTTCACGTGTTCCCGAGGGGGGGACACCCAGACCGTAATGCCCCTTGGCAGGATGGCGACCGTTCAGGGAGCACATCGGTAAGGATTGGTACTACCCCGATCGGCCCCGCCGAGATGAGTCGTTCGCGCTTACCAGTACTTCCAGCCCACCTCTACCGCGCGTTCACAGCGCTATGAACCCCCAATGATCCACTTGGGTTCGGAACAATTGACAAAAAATAACCGGGTATACTACAAACTAACGCGTACAAAGTTTGAGAGTTGAGAGTGCAAGTTAAAATGAGAGATACTTACACTTACGCATACAATTAACTTAAAACTAATGCACGCATAAAATTCGCTTAAAAATAACGCACGCATCCCTCGATGATCCCTCGATGATCCCTCGATGCAATACAATATGTTACGCAACTTAAAATTACCGCAAAATATACTTAAAATTAACGCATAACTAAAATAAATCCCTCGAAGGATGTCTTCAATGATGACCTATTTACCTATAAAATTTAAAATAGATAATATACATGAGAAATACATATACAATTAATACACATATAAATACACATAATTAATACACATATAAATTAATAAACTGCGTGCATAAAATTAAAACCTGAAACAGACAAAAGTGATTAAGACAAACATTAAACATTATAAATTCCTTGCTTAAAATTAAAACCTGTAAAATACAATAAATAAGATAAACCTGAAACATTAAAAATTATTAGAATACAAAAGCCCTAAATGTGCCTTCTGTTCTAAAATTAGAACAAAAGACACTTACAATTTGCGCAGGTTTTTTGTCACATATAGTGACGAAAAACCTGCGCCCGAGCCCACCCTGTCCTCCCACAGCTCGGAATTAATGCAATTAAGATATGAAATTGAGAAGTCTTAATCGTAGCTCTTTGCTCGATGTGGTTTTCTAATGTTAATGTCGCGAAAAATATTTAGAAAACAACATCGATTACCGGGTCACACCACGAGGAGGTGGCTACGATAAGTGACCCACCCTAACTCCAAGTCCCAACCACCCTCCATTGCAACCTCATTTATCAGAAGGATAAATGAGTTCTGACTCTACCTAGCTCCTAACTTAGCTCGCATTAACTTAATACGCTTAACTTATTCTATACGCCGCAGTGTACCTCTTCTTCTAAGATTGCACTCAAATAATCTATACCGAATTCGAAAAGCAAAGGGAAGAAAGTTAGAAGAACTTTCTACAAAAGAAAAAGAAAGTTAGAAGAACTTTCTGTGAAAAAAAGGGTTCGGTATTTTTCGCCAAGAGACCTCGCCTTCCATGGGTCAAAGGGTAGTCCACAGTGGCTTACGTGAACCACGGAGGCAAAGATAAACCGAAATGTACTTAAGGTAAGTTCGAGTGACACTCCCGAAATGGCGGAGGGTATCCATTTTGCCCCTCTTGTCTTTCACGTGTTCCCGAGGGGGGGACACCCAGACCGTAATGCCCCTTGGCAGGATGGCGACCGTTCAGGGAGCACATCGGTAAGGATTGGTACTACCCCGATCGGCCCCGCCGAGATGAGTCGTTCGCGCTTACCAGTACTTCCAGCCCACCTCTACCGCGCGTTCACAGCGCTATGAACCCCCAATGATCCACTTGGGTTCGGAACAATTGACAAAAAATAACCGGGTATACTATAACCTAACGCGTACAAAGATTCAGAATTGTGAAGAGGAGTGCAAATTAGAATCAGATGTACTTGCAGAGCCTACGAGAACACTTAACTTAAAACTAACGCTCGCATAAAATTAGTTTAAAAATAACGCACGCAGGAAATTCTTAAAATTAACGCAAAATATACTTAAAATTATAAATTATAATAAATCTCTCGAAGGATGTCTTCAATGATGACCTATTTATTACCTATTATAGAATAAAGTATAACAATAAAGTATTGGAGAAACAAATACAAGATTAATAACATATTAATATTTAGCGAGACAAATTAATAATAACATGCAAAATTCATATAAAATACACAATATAATTGACAAATCTCCATTCCAATAAAGTCCTGGAATATCTGAAAAATATTAAGAAAAATATGAATCATTAAAATAACCTGAAACATACGAAAGTTATTAAGACAAATATAAAACATTAAATTAAACAATTAATACCAAAGTAAAACCTGCAACTGATAAAAATAGTTAAGACACATATGAAATATTAAAAATTAGTTTCTTAAAATTAAAACCTGAAATAGACAAAAATTATTAAGACAAATATAAAGTATTAAACAATTAACACCAAAGTAAAACCTGCAATAGATAAAAATAATTAAGACAAGTAATTAAAATCAAGAAATTCTGCAGACAGGACGCGACACGTCTTTCGCGTTCGAAAGGTAAACTTCGAATGACTCCCCGCGCCCTCGTTCTGCCTCGCTCGCTGCTCGCTTACCGCCGATAATCCGGCACGAATAGACATCTGTTGTTATTACTCTCGGCCGCGCCGACGCTCCGTTTCCGAGAAATACATTCCGAAACACGAAATATAATTATTACGAAGTACGAAAATCTCAGAGCTCGAAAGAATGAGGAAAAATTCAAGAACATTAGAAAGCAAAATAAAAATTCAATAATGTCTGAAAATAAAAACATTTACACATTTAAAAAATGTAATTGCAATTGCAATTCCATTTCAATCACACAAATTAAAATTTTTAAAGACTCTACATGTGCCTTTTGTTCTAAATTTACACTCGTATAAGGTAAAATTAAGTGAAGGAAAAATGAAGGAAATATAAAATAATTTCCCCAATTTAGTGCATTTCGAAGTCGGTGTATTTTTTTTCTAAAAATTATTTTATTTCAATTTCAATACTACAAACTTTTTTGCTTTTTCACTTCCCGTTATTGCTCGGACTTGAAATACACACAACGTTTCGGTGATTCATTCATTTTAGATATTAAAAGTTGCATCGATCAAATAACGCTGATTTGCGTCCAAGCTCGCAAAAAGATTTTTCCGTAGAGTAATTGAAAATTTGCGAATTCGAAAGTTCGTAACGTACATTCTTCTCTTTCAACATTTACGATATTTGTAATAGAAATTATTTCGAAGGTTTGTAATTTTAAAAATCAAAGAATTTGTATAAATTAGTTACTCGAATATTATTTTTAAAAGTGATAAAATGTGAGAGCTAAAATTTCTAGTTAATCGACCGATTTTATTGCGTCGATACAATAAAACGTGAAACGAGTAAAATATTGATTATAAAATATTCGACGAATTTAACACTCGAACAGTTCATGCGAATGGTGAATATAAAATATGAGAATGAAAAATAACCTTCATCGCGTCGTTGAAAATTGTCTAGAACACTTCCTCACGCACTAACACGTGGGTTGACACCCGTACATCGACGTTTATCGAGACCTGAATTATTTATCTTCATTCGGAAAACTTTCCAGTACTAGTTAAACTGAAAAACTTGCAGATAAAATTTTTCATTTAAAATTCCTCTCGTAAAGATGTCTCTGACTTCGTCGCAAAAATTTCTCTCTGTCTCTACCCCTCTAATGAAGTCTGCTTTACGTCATTCTTTTCACCGCGCAATAAATAGCAAGACTGCAAAGGTAAACGATCGTACCGGCTGGGATATTGCGAAAGCTGTTCTCGTCAATATCTGAGCTCGTTTATGTTCTTGTCGTTCATTCATATCGACGGATTTTAAGTCCCCTCGAACAGAGACCACGGCCATAGAAAGCTGGATCGTCGTAAAAGAAATTGTTGCGCGAAGTGGTGCCCGTAGAAATTCTTCAAGCTAAAATCAGTACACGACTCTGTACAAATGACTGTGATTGAATTAAATAGTTCCCTGAAACCGTGCCTCTTTTCACGTTCAATTACTCTTGCGGGATATTTGATCTCTCAATTTTTCATTTATTAAATTCTTCAACTTTCCAGTTTTAGTTTTTATATTGCTTTTTTAGTTTCATTATTCGTGTTTCATTTGCTTCGTTCATTTTTTTAATTTGTATATGGTTGCAAATCTGGTAGATGCCTTTGTTAGAAGATTTCAAGATCTCTACATCGCAAGGTTTTCTACGTAGATACCCACATATGTAGATAGCACCATACGTAGATAGCTACATACGGGGATAGCTACATACGTGGATAGCTACATATGTAGATAGCTACATGCGCAGATAACTACATATGTGAATAACTACATACGTGGATAGCTACATACCTAGATACCCACATACGTAGATACCTCCATGCCTAAATACCTACACATCAAGGTACCACATACCTAGATAGCTACGTATGCAGATAGCTACATGCGTAGATAGCTACATACATAGATAGGAACACACGTAGATAGCTACATACGTGATAGTTACATATGTAGACAGCTACATACGTGATAGCTACATACGTAAATACCTACATATCTTCATACCTAGATACCTACACAACTAGATACATACCCAGTATGATAGATACGCAGGTAGCTAAATACATGTATGCTTAGATACTTTGTCAGCTAGATACTCAGGTACCTTATAATTAGCCAGATGCCTATATGTATATGTACTTACCCAGATACCTACATGTCTACACAGATCTCTACATCCACACATAATATTCTTATATTTCAAATAAATCCTGTATATTTGTAGTTCTACAAACCCACATATCGCCACGTCATTGTCATAATCGATTAAAAAAGAACGCAATATGCGATCATCTGTTTAATTGAATTGACAATGAGCCCCAATCTCACGGTTCGTCGCCTCCATAATTCATCAGCACGATTTATTAAACATAAATTAACCGTTGCTGTTTAATATCCGTTCTAGCCAATTTAGCCGTCCAAGCTATCAATAGTTGCCTACCCTCAAGTTTGATATTCTAATAGCTTACCGTTTACACACTGTACACTCTGTTCATGATATATGGCCGCTGCAGAAACACCTATTATCATGCTAATAAATGCTCGTACTGATGAAATTCTTTGTGATGCGCCGCTCGTTGCCGTGTATATCATCGGAACTGCTTCTGACCATGGAATATAAGGGCGATGATAGATACCATGACTTTTCATGCTATCCACGGTGGCCTGTTCCCAAGCTGAACATCCATAAAGTTGCATACTAGCACCATAGAAGAACGTTACCTTCCCTGTAGCGTTATCATGAATATTAAGCAATCACGCTGTGAATTCTTGTTACGATTTTTACGTTCACGGAGTTGTCGAGAAAAAGTAATTGCACTTTGAACTTTTAGATGCTTCCAATTTCTGGTGTATTAAGGGTTAATATTCTTTCAACATAGTGCACTATGAGAACGTTATTATTTATCTTTTATGCGGTTACTGATTGGAGGCGTTCACATGAATATTTAGTATCTTAGGTGATTGATATTTCTGTCTGGTTGATTAAAATTTCTATCTAGATGTTGGATATTGCTACTTCCACACATTTGCTAGTCCACAAATTTTGCGTATTTTTTGCATTTAAAATAAGGTACTTTCTTGTGTTCAAATTTAAAAATATAGGAACTTGGTGATTTTTAAACGTAGAAACATAGAACTGTTTGCAAGTTTCTATATTTACTCATATTTGCAAACTTGATAACAGCTTGAAAAATCTGAACTCAAAACACAAATAATATTAGCACACATAAAATATTTAAATAACATCGTCGATCACAAATACTGACATTCTCACTTGTGCATCAAATCTTTTGATCGTGGAGAACGTTACAGCGAGATATTACACCTTGAGTCTTCGACTGTCTTCCCGCGCCATTTTCGTTTTGAAAATCTGGCACCTTCGAACGCGTCTCATTATTCGACTCGTTCTTTGATCTCGAGAATAGAGAAAGGCGTAAAGAGAAAGCAGAGAAAAGGGTGACAGGCCGAGTGCTGTCAGCGATCGTGTCAAATAGCGCGCAAGGTAGAAAGATCTTTCTCGCAGCTTCGTTGCTTTTGCACGGAGGGCTATCGTACGGCACAGATCTCTATTCAAAGAAATATCAAAGTGCTGAGTTAGATCATTCAGACGCTGATTACCGGAGGGGACTGCTATCCTGCATTAACCGTCTTCCATGGCGTTAACGAAATTCATCCTCTTTGAATATCCTTGCCACTCCATTTACAGTATATCGCGAATCTCTGCCAGATTAACTATCCGAGAGCGCAAATAACGAAAAATCCTGACGACACCGTTATTCCTACGTCTACACGTAATTTCATTTCCTTCTCGTCCTTAATCTTGCTAAGGTTCTGCTTTCGGTCGAATTTTATTCCGGATTTCTACTTTGTAACTTCGAGGGGGCGAGACAAGATGCTGGAAGTTCTTACATTGCCAAACTCCTAACGAACTTGCGTGCTCTCCGACAAATTTGAATTTCTTGCTACGTCATTTGTTGTTGGAAATTTCTGTCATTCTCGTAATTTCGCCAAAAGTGAACTTCACGTTCATCATGCACCGGCTATTGTAAATTTAGAACATATGTTTTTAAATTTTTATATTTCTGTCATTCTGATAATTTCACTAACAGTGAACTTTATGAAACGTTCATTGTACAGTGGGACTATTGTAAATTCAAGACATGTGTTTCTAAATATCTAAATTTTTATATCATCAAAGTTCTACTGCTATCTCGAATTTGTAATATTTGAGCTCCTTGATGAAATGAAAGAATAATACTGGGAAGAAGAATGTAATAAGGTAATGCAAGTTTCTTCTCTGCTTCTACAAATGTTTCTAGACAATTTGTTCTTGATACTTGCATTTGTACCTTTAATTAACCTGTTAGGTACGAGAGCCTAGAATTCTACGGTACACAGAAGCAGCGCCGCGTAAAGTTTAGCCTAAGAGATTAACATGAAATGCGTGCACGTTGACCTAAGTTTATTGGTTTAAGTCTGAAACGGTAAAATAACAAGCTACATTCTAAGGAGGATACAGGTAATTTGCTAAGTCAAATATCAGCTGATTGCGTAAATAAAATTTACAGTAGTTCAAAGTGAAACTTGCACAGGAAATAAATTTGTACATATGAAATCATGAAAGAAATATATATGAACACATAAAAGCATGAAGGGAGTCGAACATATGGACGCAAATATTTTATCACTTAATTAACCAATTTTTCAAACGGACTTGCACCATATTTTTGGCCCTCTCTAACAGGTAATCGCGAGCGAGTTTGTAGCAGAAAATATCTGGATTTGTAGCTGTACGAACAGTTTACCCTCGTACATGCATCGAAACTGTATTCACAAATCTTTAGTCCACAGCAATCAGAGTTCCCGTGATAATTGAGCTTCGAGCTACGCGTTCGAATCCGAGCTAGATCCCCTTTGTGTCCTCTGTTTTCAATATTCGTTCCGAAGAATTTCAGCTTTTATCGCGAATCGTGCAACGGACACATACAGTATCCTCCGAATATCGTTCATTCAGTCACACAGAAATAATCGAACAATAAAAGACGCACTTACTCTACCTCGCTGGCTACCCTTTGTTTCGTCATCGAATATCTTCAACGGCTTTCAGCGCGACTTTTCCACTAGAAAATAATTGGTCTTTTACGATTAAGATACGTCTCTTCTCTTTGAACGGTTTTGTCAAAATATGGCAGAGGGTTTCTATCGATCTTTCTGTGGAGGTTATGTTGCAAAATTGTCCTCAGAAAAGTTGTTGCGTTGGTCATATGAACAAAAATGCGGTCCAGATTATCAAAGTTAATAGTGATACTCAGCTCACCGGTTGTAAATTATTCAATTTCTAATTTCTAACTTACTTTGTAATATTCTCACATCATAATAGAGCAAACGGACAATGGCTGGAACTGGTTTAGACCACCATAAATTAAGGAGTCCCTCAGAGTATTTTGGGAGCAGGTTTGAAGGAGACTTGATATATGCAAAGTGGAAATGCGTTCCCATAAAACCTTGGGGAAAGCACGGAATCGATACACTTTGTTAGAGAACGTGAAGAAATAAATGAACCAATAATAATATTTATAAAATCATTCTATGTGAAATATACATGAAGACAACCTTATAATAAGATTTGAATCCAATCGAATCCAAAAGCAAGGAAAGCGAGTAAGAAATCCCTTTTCGGACCCTGACAATCTAGATGGGTATAGATTCGAAAAGGAGAAACAAGGATTGACCTTACTTATAAAACATGGTAGCAAAAATATCCATCGATTGTGTTCGTGACTCGGTTTTGGATTTAACTTCCATCGTTCCCAATCGGAGTGTCAGCTCGCAGATTGCGGAAAACGTCGTTTCCATCTTCTCGTTTCTTCCATCCGTCATGCCGCGGGAAAGTCTGAGGAACGATGGAGTTGCTGCGAGCAAATACGACGGAAAGACAATCCTCCGTTTACTGATACATCCGTCAGAGTTTACGTAACACGCCCGAAGGGTTGTGTCGTGGACGACAAACTAGGAAAATAGAACAGTGCTACATACAAACAGCCGGGGAATTTCTTAATGCGCGTGCTACGTAACGTGGATTCAGAAGCAATAAATGAGGGAGAATCATAAATGTCTGTTTATCTTTCATCTTATGTTATTGCAGATTTCATCTGCTTTACGTCCGAGTTCTGGCTAATGTAATACTGTTTCAAGATGGGTATTGTGAGGATACTTTGGGAATTTTCATGTTTGTGGAGTTTCGTCCTGAAATCGTGTCAATCTGTAAATCTCAATATCAACGAATTAGCAATAGGTGTATCACGAAATCAGGAAATTTGCTGGTTTTTACGTTTAAAAATTTTTAACTTCCCGTTCTTACAAACTTTTAAATTTGTAAAACTAATATTCAAATAGTCCCAAGTTAGAAAATTCTGAAATTGATCGATTTGTAGCATTATTAGCTCTTCCCAAAAATTCCTAACCTGACAAGTGTCTAAATTTCAATGTTCCAAACCTCCCGAACTCTCCCATTATCGCCAATAAACTCTCCTAAACTTCACAAATTTCTAAACCCCCAAAATCTCGTTCTTGTAAACAGCTTAGCGAATCTTAAATGGAAGTGACAATTCATATCTGTGAACGTCGCGAGAGGCAGCATTCGTGGAGTCTTTGCAGCGTTGTTCCTCGAGTAGCAGGGGGTCTGTTTTCTTTCGAACATCATAGCGTAGGGTCGGTATGCATTTAGTAAATATATTCTGTGCACGATTCCACATAAATTCTCCCGCTTCCGGCTGCGACTGTACATAAAACCAGCCCCCATCCCTTTATATACGATGTTATTTTTGTGTATACCGCGGCTGACATGTTACTCTTCTGTTTACGATACGAGCACCAACTTCGGAATACAAGGTAAATACGCTCCTCCATAGAATTTCGCGAACCACAGCCCGTCGTATACGATCATACGTCTTTCTCTTTTCCGCGTAGAATTTTGAATTATGCAATTTCCTCTGTAATATGAACTCGGGGACCGTCGCGGTATTGACAGAGGGTGGCTCGACGAGACTCGATGAACATTTTAGTAGCCATCGTCGTTAAATATTTGTCTGTAAATCCAGAAAACGGAGAGAATCTCGCTGCTATTTCGTCCCGTGTATTCACCTTGCTGATGTTCCATGCTTTTCGCTTTCTTTTTTGATCCATCAAGCAATCTCAAGGTTGATTCGTTGTTTGATCAGACATTTTTGTTTGCCGCGTGTTGGCACAGCTAATTGCTCCTCCACTTCAGAGTTCTCTTGGACGACTTCAATTAAGGAGACCGCGAAAAGATGTCGTTGTTGTTGATGGTTCTCGGTTGGACGCGTTTCGTGTACAATTTAACACCTGATGAATCTTCTCGGATGATCAGCGAAAACTTAATAGCTTAATTTTTGGAAACTTTGGATATTTGGGGCTTTGCATAGTTGGAAATTTGAAAATTAAGGAATGTAGGAATTTGAATACTCACTGTTGGTTATTTGGAGATTTTGGGATTTGAGGATGTGGAGATGTAAAAATTTGTGTATTTGGAGAATTTGCAAACTGTAGGAATTTAGAATATTCAAATTTAATAACCTGAAAATTTGCAAATATGTAGTTGGATGCTTGAGGATTTCATAACTTTGAAATTTAGTAATTTAAAAATTTTTAAATTTAGAGATATTAAAGTTAAGGTTGTGAAAACGCAACTCCGAATTCAAAGATTAAAAAATTTGAAAAATATTCTACAATAAACTATTAATAAATCTATGTAATATAGCAAAAAATAACAGAATTCAGAGTTTCGAAATTTTTTCTATTGCTGAAACCTAAATTACCAGTATTCGCTCTAAATTATTTTCAGTTCCATCTTCTAAATTCTTATTTTCTGCTAAAAGATTGACGCTATATCATATTAATTTAAAATACTATTTCGTCGCGACGATAAATTTCGAAGTACTTTCGTTATGCAGCAAGAAAATATAATTCGCGCAAACGAGGAAGAAAGGAAACGGCAAGGTGGTCGAGAGAGCAAAACACAAAATGTGCGAGATCTCGTTGAAGGCGTCGTTTGTTACCGGAATGGTGGTAGACAAGATCGAAAAATCAGTGGTTTGTGCGAACGGAGACAAAAGAACGAGAACAGATTGAAGACTGGACAGGCGTGGGAGGACATGGCCGAAAAAAGCTCATTTTCGTGGCGTTTATCGAGTAAAAGCACTTCTTCCCACCATATTGCAACGGGGACCATATGTTCCGTTAGCTCTGCTTTCTTCTTTGCTCCGGCAAATACGATTCTTTTTATTCTTTTCCTGGTCGTTTTCTTCGTCCTCAACGTTCCACGTTACCGCCAGCATCTGGTTGGCTGGCTTCTACGTTTTATAAAGTACGTGACTTCCCTGCAAGCGTGCGTACCCCCAAAATCTTTTGTTTCTCCTTTTCTTAACTCCTTTCTTTCTATCTCCCTTCGGTTTAAATCATTGTTTTCCATCGCCTTGGTATTCTCGAAGGTCGACGGGCTCCGTGTAGCATTCCAATTGCGACTCGTCTACTGTAATACCACATATCGCCTGTAAAACTGATGCAAAAGTACTCTCAAGTTATCGTTTAATTGTGATCAATTCACTGGCTACAGTATTCGTCACTTGTCATAGTATTACGATGTAAATTTCCCTGTAGAAGAATAAAATAAAGTAGTTATGTGTAGACACCGTAGTATACTGGATCCTTCAGATCCTACGCTAGTCCTTAGCTTGTGGAGTTCCATGCAGATAAGTCCGGCTAGCGAAACTTCATGCAGACGAATCTTGATCCTGGAAACCCGATACGCTAAATCTGTGGACTACGGGATGCAGGCATTGGGTTTCTAAGGATCAGAAGCAGTTAAAGTTAAACGTGTCTTGAAGTCTTCCAGTTTCCCGGAGATTCGGAAGATCGTTTCGAAAGTTGTGAGATATGCCGGAAAATTTAATGGTATCTCAGAATCACAATTATACTTGAGCGAAGGTATCGCAGAGTTAATGTATTCACAGTACGATTATTTTGCGTTTGATCGAATTTTTCAGCGTTTTTTAATTGTCGACAGGGTAGAAAAAACTGACAGATACAAATATTCGGGCGGAGTTTGCCAAGGTGGCGACGTTAGGAGAGTGAAGCGTGTGCCGAGCAGAATCGAGCAATTATATCGCACAAAACAGATTCATTTGGCACAACCCGGCAGCTATTGCTTTCACAGATACCGTAGAGCGAACGTGGTTGACAGTGGGGCGGTGTGAGGGTGCTTTTCGGTTTCCACGAGGGTGGTATTCGCTTCCACTGTAGCCTGGAATATCGCGAGGGTTGGCTGACAAGGGTGAGCCCGATGCGTAACAAGGCGGTTAAGTATCCATTATCCGTTCTGTCGGGTCGCGACCACGAACAAAAACCAGCCATCTCGGCTAATGGTTGATTTGGCCCACGTTGTTTCGTGGCCGAACAAAAACCCCTCGAATTCAACGGCTACTTCTTTGTTTGCGTCTCATACCGGCTTCCTGCCTTTTGGGTTTTTATCATTCCATTCTTCATATGCTCGTGTCGTTTGCACCGATTATAAAACCACTCGTCAGTATTTTATCGTATTTATATTCCGTTAATCACTGACCGCTCGACCGCTTGACCGCCATTTTGAATTTTATACCTTGTAAGGACATGTACACTCTCAGCTATTTTCGCGTTTAACATATCAAATAATCAAACCATCAAATACAGAATTAAATTATACTGTATAATATTAACTTCAAATTTTGCAAATTCTCAGTTTTCCAAATCACTTTTCCTCGAAAAGACCGCTGCATGAAAATTAAATTTGACTTCATAATTTATTTCTTGGAACCCTTGTGTGCTGCGTGTAGGTAGCCTCGTTAAAAATGATTGAAATTTAATACGACAGTTTTTCGCAGAATACTTTGATAACATGATACATATTAAAAATGTTACGTTTCGTGTAACAAAATACATATTTGAAAATGTAGAACTAGTAGTAAATTACATTTAATAAAGTTCCTAATTAGACGAATTTTCAAGTTTACATTGTTTTTTGGATGCGAAAGAGGGATACAAAATATTCATTATATTCTCTGTATTTTTGAATAATAATTATTCTCTGCTTTTCAGGCCACGTTGCTATGCGAATTAAAAGCGCAGACGAATATATTTCACGGTTTAATGTCGAAAGTCTTTTATGAACATAGACTGCACTACTTTCAAACAAGCTTGTTATATTCAGAATTCTCAGTATCGCTTTTTCGGTTGTAATTCCAGGAAACGTGAAACAGCATCTCGTAATCGTATAATTATATGCAAATACACGGTGCTGCTTAAACATCGACAATAGTTTCATTTCTTTTAAATCATAACTTTTTAAAAGTAATGTAGTATAATTTGATTGTGATAAAACATGCATCCTCCGTACGTTCAGAAGAATTAAACACCGCCTCACAAACTGGATGAGAACTTGTACCTTGTGTGAATACATCGATCTTGTGTATTTTCCGTTTTTCGCCGTTCAACAAATACTGAGAAAATCCGGTCTCGGAAAATACCGTTTGTTTGACAAACGAGACTACTCGATTCCGAATTAAATCGTCGAACGGGAAAAATTGTTACATCTACTGTTTGTTAATATTGTTCGAACAGTGATATGAAATCTATAAAATAAGCACTGCTATTTATTTTATGAAATATCGACAAAATCTGACTTCAGTCAAGCAATAATTATTTTGTAAATCTGTAAACTGACGAGGTAGTTAAGCTTATAAATTAGAATAATTAAATAAGTTTGTAAATCAAGTTAATTAAATACGTCCATAAATGTTTAAGTGTTCAAAGAACTTTTATGTCTCTAAATTTTTGATTAAAATTACTTGAGAACTCGTGACTCTAGTCGTTAAATTAAAAATACGGAGGTCAATGATTCGAATCGTTCTCAGGCCATAAAACGAAACTATTTTCTCTTATCCCATGGCACTTTGCCCATAAAATGGACGAATTACAAGTTAGTCGTTAAAATTTCATGGTGCGTCTGTCGCAACAGACTCAAGATGGCAGCAGATCGATCCGCTGCATAAAGTACTTCTGAAAAATGGATACGATTCAAAAGAAGCCCGAATCTGCTGTTCTGATATGTTGCATGATACCTTTTCGTGAAACGTTTCAGCAGATAAAGTCGAGAAACTTTGTCGAACGTGCTTCAGAAGGTTAGTCGAATGTCCTGCCAGCGGAGCAGTCCCATATTTGATAATTGCGACATCAAAGTGATCGCGTATTCGATGGAGTTGCTTTTTCTATATTTGCTTTGACGTTTCTGGAAGTTGCTTTGATGTCTTCTTTACTTTGGGAAAGAATCTGATAGGTATGTCCGTTTCAAAGAGACGTCAGAGATGGATTTGTTTGAATCGAATTATTTTACTTTTATAATACTGAGGACATTTTTGAAGTTTTATAGGAATATCAACTCGACCCTAATTTATAATATCGAATTGACATTTCTATAAAAGTTTATTTATATAACGATTAGTTAGTTTTATGTCGAAGACCATTTTTGTAAAGTTTCAGTTGCTTAATCAACGATACAAGGTTCTTTCACAAGCCGTGATTTTCTAAATTCAATTTCCATTCTTGTACACTGTAATTTTCTATAACTGCCCTACTTCTAGCCCCTATTACCTGTTACACTTCTTTACAACACCTTTGTATAGTTCCTGAATTTTTTATTCCTACCTTTACATTAGACCTTTCATCTTTCCACTCGATCGATTTATATCATCTTTATAATCATCTACCTTTTTCCACTGTACCGAGATTTCTCACCGTTCTTGCAAAATTCACATTCAATCTTAATTACAGTTACTGAATTTCTCTAATAAAATTTCATCCGTAATTACTTCCTGTTAGAAACGAAAGACTTCATGTGACTTAATTACCCGACATATTCTGTTACCCGTTCATAAAAACCACATTTCACCGGTGAAACTTTTAAATTCAAACTACGAATCTAATTTTTATTAAGATCTACAAGTACTTTAATACGACTCTGTTTCATTAATCATACACAGTAGCAATATAATTGGAACAATATAATTTGAGGTATCATAACTCTTGCTAAATTTAAACTGCTATCGAGACTTAAGGAGGCCAAATATTATCCTCTTTGAAGAGTTCAAAGTTACTTCCAAGTCCAGGCACTTCGCGCACCCTTCATTTACGCGATGATTTTCTCTTAATTGAGAAACTTGACTTTTAAGTGTCATCGAACATAAGTATGAAAAGCTTCTTAACTGGAGAACGTCTAAACAGCGATGATGGTTGCCATGCGAATCGTACGTTTCCGCGATGCACTTCCTCAAAGGCATCCTCGGACACAATAGGTTCTGTGCATAATAGAGTACCCGGGTTTAGGTTCAGCAATGGCTTTAGGGTCGACGGAAGCGAATGAGACGGTTAATTACCCCGGCAAATTAAGTGGAAACAGTCTGATTAGTGGTAGCTGTCTGCTTCCTGACGGTATTCCGCAAGTGGCCGAGCACCTAACTCCACCCCCTGCTTTCTCTCTTGTATGCACAATCCTTTATAGGCGTGTGAAGAGGGCTAGGTCATAGAAGTGGGGATGATTGGTCGAGAGGCTGAAACTCCAGAAGCTCAATTTCGTGGTTGATACACTGCTCTCGCGCGAATCGTGCTACAACTTCATCACGAATATTTCGAGTGTACTTCGCTGACAGATCGTGTGTCGGAGTTCATTCGTTCAACTTTATAAACACAATAGCCCGTTTTAGGAACTTCACCTTTACTCCTGTTGTATTTGTTTTTGTACTTCGCAATAGGGTCTGAGCGATCAACTCACCGATTCGTGTGAACCCTTGCAGATTTATAGAGCAATTTTATGCTTCCTTTGTGCAGAATGACCTTTCAGCAAGTTCCATTTTGGAGTACAAAAGGGCGTAGAAAACAGTTTCGAATTCACGAAATGTTTGCCTTGTGTAACTAATTTCAGTGTCTGTATATTCTAATTTTTTGAGGAATTTTACGACAATGATTTTATTATATTTCAAGCTTTCTGTTATTGTGTAACTTGTACTAAAACACAGTTGGGTGATCATACGAGATTATGTTAAGACCTCAAAATCGAATGAAAACTTCCACTACTTCGTATAATTCTTCAAGGATAATAAATGTACATCAAGAATAAATAATTATATTTGTTGATCAAAGCGATAACGAAGCTAGATGAAGAATCGTTCAATTTCTTAGTAGAGGTGAAGTTTTAATTTAAATCGAGTTAGAAGGAAAGAATTGAGTAAATCCTTTTATAGCCATAATTCACACACGTTTTGTCAGTGATCGATGAACTGCAAACAAGAAGAACGACGTGTGAAACAAATGTATTTAAAAAGCAGAACGACGCAATCCGCGTAAGATGGACGGTGATAATTTCAGGTGACGGTAGCAAACATTGATGAACATCCAGCGATATGATCTGATAGGAGCCACCTGCTGACTCCCGGAAGTCGATAACGACAACCACGAGGTCATGCAAGCCGATACCAACCGTGAGGACCTGAAAACCGATATCATCAACCCAGGTGTTATGAGACACGATGCTTATGATAGCCAGATTACGGTCTCGCGGTTTCGTTTTATCCTGCAGTTTCGGACATTTGAAACTTTGAGATTTTAGGAGTTAGTTTTGGGACTTTGAGATTTTAAGTTCTTATCCTTTGAGTGTTTTGAATCTTCAAATTTTTTAATTTTGTGGACTCTGAAATTTTGAGCCACTCAGTGAATAATCAATTCTACCGTTTTTTATCACTAATATTTCATTAAGCTTAGATTCTCGATATCACGAGACAGTTTCCATGAATTAGTACCAGGGCTGATGAATTTGTAAAATTCGAAAAAAATACCACCGCCATTGACAACCTGTCATTTACACTCTAAAGGCCGAATATTAAATATTAGTCGGTGCATATTCGATGACAGTATAAAAGTAAACTTCGATCCGAATAGAATCAATCTGTAACGTTGTTGAAATTAGTAATAGTCAGAAACTGTAGTGAGATCTTATATTCATAGTTACCCGTTCAAATTTATTTCTTCAAGTAAATAAACTTTTCAATAACCCGTCATATCGTGGCAATCTATCGAGCGGAAAAATAATTTATGGGGTCGAAATAGATAATTTGAATAAAGATAGTATTCTTCCATTTTGTGTATCATTTTCAATTTTCTATAGTCGATATATCAAGGTATATTCGATATATTTTTACTTTAAACTTTTGTTATATAATGAAATTCAAATTGTAACACAAAGCAATAACACCACAAATTTTATTTTTTGATTTAATTAAATGAGAGATCTTATCTCTCATAGATTGCAGAAATCAGATCGATCTTATAATCCATAAAAAATAATAAAAGATCGTTATTTTTATAGAAAACGAATATTTATTGGTTCCATAACAGTTGACGTTCAGTTTAACTGAAAACAAATATTTCTTAATAAAACGTTTGCAAGAATGTGTATAACTGATGTGAACACATATGAACTCGCATGCGAGTTATTAACAAGTTAACAGCACATCGTAGGAAAAGAGTGAACAAAGTGCAAAATAAATGGAACTCGTCTCATACCTATTGATTAATATTTCTAAATTGAAGTTAGTTGAACTAAATTATTATTTTGAAATCACTGTGTGACAAATGGTGGATCTGCCTCGAAAATGATGAAATTAGATATACAAAATTATATGTCAAAATTATAACAGTCAAAATGCAACTTATAAATGTTATTTTCTTAACATTTTCTATTACTATTTATACAAAAATATTTTCCTGGTACATCACTACAATCGAAGTGAAATGTGAATAAATGTGAATATTTTGTTAATCATCCCAAAACTCATTAATTGATAATCGCTTAACAATTATTCTTTCTAAAATAAGAATAAGTATAATTATACTATTTACAGTAATTACAGAACCAACAGATGAAATTAAATATCAACAGTAAAATAAATAATGCTAATCCGAATATCAACGTCGTATTCTTACATTCCCTAAAAATTTTATATTTACACCAGTAAATGTATCACAGAATTATGATTTTAATCATTCAATATTTATCACTAATCCAATAATACTATAAATGATTCTCAAGCATTAGGGAAATTTCCTTCCCGAATTTCGATTTTGACTTTCGCGAAACAAGCACGATTAAGCATCGAGCGAAAATGCTGAATAAGTAAGAAACGGCTGAATCGCTCGAATTCAGGGATATTAATTTTCCTCGAGCCGTCTGAAAGATCCTTCTACGTGATCGTCGCGTCGGCGTCGTTACACGAAATTAGTACGGCCATCAATATTCCACGCTCCGTTAATACCGTCGTGTCGATTATTAGCGAGTTGGATATCCAATTGAATATTCCACTACCAGTGTAATTACAGTATCCCGTTGGCTGTCAGCCGTTACATAATCGCGTGGATAGGTTACGTCTAACCCACGACTAATTAATTAGGCGTTTCATGTCTCTCTGTCACGATGTTGCTCGCGTATCGATACGACGCTATACGACGTTTTCGATACTTTCCTTGCTTGCAACTTATCGATCGATATCTGTACACTCCCGCGCATAAATGATGGAACACCTCATCGTTATGTAATTAATCCAGGTTGTAACCATGGCAAAGAATATTAATAACCAGAGGCAAAAATTTTTCATTTAACATATATGAAAAATCCTATAGAATTCGAGATTGAGATGGTTAATAATTACGTATAAAATGTATAAAACTACTGATGAGATTTAAATTAATATTATACATTCATATGAGCTACTGTCAAGCTTTGAAAAGAATTTATCACAACTTTATAAAGGTAGAGAAAATTATAACCCCTTGCACTATGGCTTACTTGTCGACTGCGTCAGTCAGAACTAACTAATTATTAATATAGACAAAAAAATTTAAAACGTCAATATTATACAATCGTTGACTACGCAAATTATAATTGGACTTGAACTTTAAAAAGCGTACTAAAAATTCGAGTAAAATTGATCACGAAGTCTGACTCGTCAAAATAGTGTAAGGGGATAAACATGTTCTGACAAATGATTTCGTCAATTAAACTCGTGATCATTTTAGTAAAATTATATCGCCAATTTCTGTCAATATAATATTAAGGTAAAATTGAAAGTAGCAAGTGTCCCATCGTAGACAAGAGTGTATGCGCGATCACGTAATGTGTACTTGCGTTGCTACGTTACGCAACAGAGCACGTTGATCCATTGTGTATGTTCAAAAGGAACATAATACGAAGACACCTGTACCATTGGACTTATCACCTGAAACACGGTGTTATCTAACGAGAGATGTCACGTTACGTCGTTATAACCAGATGTTAGCAGCCAATGCTGTGCAACGTGGGAAATAGCGCAACAGGATTCTAGGTAACGAAGGTGATTACTGGAAAATAAGGATAATGAACGGTTTACACTGGTTTACTCGGTTACTCTCCACATTTTCCTTTTAATGGTCGTTGCTGGTTTGGTTGTCCATATTTTCAAAACCGTATCGTGTTCCATTGGATTTAAGTTCTTAAACTTTAAGCAAGAAAAAAGATCAAATCTGGGCTTATAATTCAATATAGGTTTTATTTAAAAATTACATTTATATTTGTTATACTTTTTATTATACATTTGTTAAAAGTAATATTTATCTTTATTTCAAGTCAAAAACAACAAAACCTAATATATTTATATTATCCTGTATCATTTTTAATTTACACAAAAGCAAATGTAGCTAAAGTTTTATTAACTTTGTATTAAAATATTTTAACTTGGCTAAAGATTCTCATCTCGGACTAATTAATCGTCTTCCGAGGGTTCGTCGTACCATAGGTGGCAAAGAAGGTGTTTCACGCTCGTTAAGGGGTGTTTGTCGCGGAATTTTAAGGGGCAGATGTTGCGTGCACGCGTTCCACGGATGGGAATGCGATAATCGCGCTCGCGCCGGCAGCTTAAGCCCAAAGAAAATCGCGCGACGATTAACCATGGAGCCGTGTACGCGGAATTAGCATTGTAATTGCGGAGAGTGAGGTTGCGGTTCTGCGAACCACCTTCAACCCCCGTCGACCCTGCCGACCAGCAACCACTGTCGCGCCGCCATCGTAAAACGCAGACTGCCCGTACAACGTCCGATCGACCTGAGTTGACCTAGCCTAACCAGCCCGTGGCTTCACCTAACCTTCCCTTGCAGAGTGGAAAAGGCTCGTTGACCGAACAAATGCTCGAGTTCGACTCGTTTGTAGCCACTGTATCGTGATTTTTATCGCCTGACCCCCGTAATCGATAAATCCAGACATTTCCGAGTGATAGGGTGACGTTCAGTGGCCACCATTATCGATTCTTTCTCACCGATGCAATTATTGAGGTAATCAGGATTTTTGTTTCGTGACTTCTTGCCGAGTGTTGTTTAATACTGATGTTACGTAATTTCTCAGAGTAACGCTTGTGTAAGAATTCTTTTCGCAAAGACACATTGAGACACTATTATGTTACTCTTGTATGTCTTATACTAATTTTGTATGTCTTGCTGTGTAATAATATTGTAATTTGTCAATGAACTTTATTTTGGGTAACATACGTTTTGGACAGTGCAAATCTTTGCTGATGCATGTAGACTACAAAGTTTTCATTTTATAGATTTCTTTATCAGATTATCAAATTTATGATGGTATATTTGTTTGATCGTTTTAGCTTCATTTCGGACATATGTAAGTAAAGCGGAATAATTGTTCATACTAACATTGCTGAAGGTTAGAAATTGTTTAATTGAATATCACTTTAAAGTCACAGTATAAGCTTGAATTTGTTTGGAGTTAACAATTAGGACAGATCTCAATTACAATTCTAATCTGTATCTTATGCTGTGATTCACAAGAGGCAAGATCAGTGAGCAAAGAATCAAAACATATAAATAAATGCAATTTTTAATACATGCATGCATCTTGAATTTTCGTGAACACCTAGTTAATTTTAAAAGACACCCCAAACAGATACAAATTATCTGTGAAAATTTCGTCACACCTAAAGTAGGACGTCAGAGACTCATCGGACCAATAGAATGTCTGTCTCAGTAACAGTATTCGATCTTGGTCGATCGAATTGGTAATTAGGAACGGTTGCCAAGTTCCTATAACGTCGTATCCATGGTGGTTGTGCGGGCGTTGCAGCCTCGACGTGTCAAGTGGGACATCTGGGTACCATCCGGGTCAAACGAGACGAGACGAGAACAGAAGGGTTGTACGCGTAAATTAACGTCTCGCCATCGGTTGTTACGAAGCCATGATGCCGAATGCGTACAGTCAAGATCAAATCTGCTTCCTCCGACAGAAAATATGATGTATTCGATCATTTTTAGGGATATGAAGCTTTGGAAGCTTTGATGAGACTTGGAGATTCGTACATTTTTACGTTTGTACATTTCTATGTCTCGACATCTCTACATCTCTAGATATCTACGTCTCTACGTCTTTACATCTTTACATCTCTTCACCTTTACATCTCTACATCTCTACGTCTGTACATCTCTACATCTCTAGGTCTCTAGGTCTCTACGTCTTTACATCTCTACCTCTCTACATCTCTACATCTCTACATCTTTACATCTCTACACCTCTACATCTCTACATCTCTACATCTCTACATCTCTACACCTTTACATCTTTACATCTTTACATCTCTACATCTCTACATCTCTACAACTCTACATCTCTACATCTCTATTTTTATATATTTCTACAGGGTGGTACCTGTAACGCTACTCACGATTTTTCTTTCACTTCCAGCGATCTTAAAAAGTTTAGAACAATATTTGCAGCAATCGATTTACGGAAGGGAAAATATGAAGTACTTAGCTTTTGACTTTGGTAGTGTAATTATTTGATTCCGAAGGATTACTGAATGTAACCACTCTATTCGTAAATAATAATAATATAAATTGTACAAATTCATAAATATAATACTACAAATTATCAATATTCGGAGATACAATAATTATACATTCGTAAAGAATTTGAAATTAAAAAGTGAAGGTCACACGCGTACCTTGAAGGGAAGCGTGCATTGCACACGATTGTACGCGGCATGTACAGGATACGGCAGAAATATCGTTCGAAACGTTACAGAAAAGCTTCCTCTCGTGTTTGTATAGCTTTATAAACCGCTTTGAAAGTAACGCTCCAAGGTATCGAAATTCTTCCTCTCGTCTGCCCTTTCCGGCGCGGCTGCATAAAGCGGAAGATGCCTCGCGAGCATCGCGGTGAACCGTACCGAGTCTGGTTTTCTTCGTCCCGCAAATATGTAGGTTGCCTTGCCGTTTTCTCCCGGTTATTTCTTCGTAGAATTCGCTGCATGAAACTTTCCAACAGTTTCAACCGAACGATCGTTTAACCCGTTTCAACGTCCTCGCACAGTGTTCCTTCCTTACGATCTATTGGAAATTATCGTAACCTTTTTCTTCTACCGCCATTTTGTCTTGTAACGCATAAGGAAAGAATTGAAATCAATTAGAAAAAAATGTTTAAAAGTTTCTTATTTTAATACCGATTTTTTATTTGCTAACTTATTGCACTTGTTAATGAAATTCATTTGTAGATTTTGAACGGTGTCAGGTTATTTTGTATGCACGAATTCGGTTTCCTACTTTCCACAACGGTCGTATGAAAATCTACACGACCTTTTGCGGATACGTGCACATACACTAATTACGACCAGGTATGCATCGATCACTGTTGCACTTTCCCTCCACCAAAGTAATTAACGTAAATAGAACTGTCCGTGATAATTAACTATATAACCTTACTCGGTAATTCTGTTACGTTGTTTCTGAATTTAAGCAAACTTATCTTCAAATGTGATTCTACCTCCTACGCGCAGTAACGCCTGAGAAATGATTTTCACTTTGCAGAAATAACTTAAGGACGTCATGAATTAGTTTGAAACTAAGGAGAGAATCCTTATCTATCATCTCTAACATCTGGGAAGCAAATTCGAGATGTTCTTCGAGAAGTATCTTTACAATTTTAGTAGAATTTTGCTGTGAGTCGAGAATTTGTGGAATTATGATATTGGGATTTTAGTATTTGGAGATTCAGAAATTTGAAAATTTAGGAATTTAAAAATTACACAATTTAGGAATTTGAAACCTTGAGATTTTAAAATTTAATCAACTTCATAATTAACAAATTTGACCATTTGAATATTTAAAACCTCCAGAGTTTAGAAACATGAGGATTTAAAAATTTAAAAATTGCAGATTTTGAACATTTATTGAAATAAAAATCGAGATTCCTCCTAGGCCTTTAGTTCACCGTAGGTTGCCCCTTTTCTAACCCAGACTCTTTAATACCTCTACAAATTTTTTACCATCTAATTTCTCCTTGATTTGTCATGGCCACGTTCTATTATCTCAAATCTCAGACTTCCTTAAATTTTTCGAAATACACAATTACGCTAGTCACTTAATTCTGTCCACACGTGGATGAAAACACCAACGTCCAACGTGGTCACCGGCATTAACACGGTTGTCGCTTTCGAGTAATTAACCGTATTTGGCAGTCGAAGCACGTCCTGATTATCATGAAGAACGTTGAACAGGAGACAAGGATATCTGGTAGTCTTTCCTCGAAGGATAATTTCATGAGCCCGCCTCGTCTCGAGTAGTTTTTAAAAACGATTAAACTTGAAGCGGCATCGTTGGCCGGGCTCAGAGCTTTTTCATCCCCTTTCCACTTCAGCCCCTTCTTTAGCTGGCTTGGCCTGGCCTGAAGAGACTTTTTTTATACGGCCATGAAGGATTAATGCCGACTGAAATGCTAGAAAGGAAGTTGCCACGAGGGCTCCAACGGTTTTTACGATACACAGCCCTTCTGTCCACCCCCACCTCTTCTTTGTTTCCCTCGTTCTCGCGCCTTAACGTCCAGGCTTTAGAATGTCATAACTGGATTGCCAGCGAGTTTCAGACTCGGCTACCAGCGTCATTAAGCGGCCAGTTTCGAACTGAGCATTTCCTTCGAACGTTTTTGCCAGAAAGTTTCTTCTTCCTATTCTCTAATTGCAGAAACGATTCTCTGTCTATGCGATCGTTCACTCGATCGAAACTTTTCTTCATGATACCCTCCTTACTTTCTATTCGAACAATTTGCGCAATACTCTCTTAAAACAACTCGGTCAATTTTAAAAATTAAAATTGACTCTGTAAATTATACTCTACATAAAATTATACTCTGTAAATTTCATTTACAATTTGATGCGTTAGTTTTAATTTTTCAATTTATTTTTTATTTACAAGATCGCATGTTCTGTGAAGTAATATAAAATGGAAGATGAGAATTTAGATCTCGTTCATGACCTCAAAAACAATTCAGGACAGTATCCTTATTTAGCTTCCTAGAATGGAACTCGAGGCACTCGGACGTTCTGACACGGGCATACTACGAATGACCATCTTAAAATTATACGTCCACGAGCTTCGATTTGGACCAGATTCCACAGTCATCTTACTCTCGATTACTGACGTCATTCCGATCCAATTCAAGCTTCGCTAAATACAGACTCGTGACTCCTTCATGGAATTAATATTCCACCAGACATGGGCGAAACTCGATGTCGGTGGAAATACACTATTTTCTGCATTCGAAGCGTGAGAACACCATTTAATACTACAAATGGATCGCAAAATACGTGTGTCTATATCGGGAACTGTAACGAATTGCTTACGTCATTTTCGAATTTTAATCTCTTAGTCTGAACTTTACATCACAGTTCAAATTACGCGGGAACTACATATGTGACAATGCTATTCTCTGAGTACATTAGAATGAAGTTTTTGATGATTAAATTATAATTTTACCAAAGATATACGTATACTTTGATAATTTACTTTTTTAGAAAATTCACAAGATATGTAATTTCCAAATATTTCCAATGTATTAGTATTCTTTTGTTTGCTATTAAATAATGATTTGGACAGCCATTTTAAGCCATAAACATCCCTATTGTAATTTTTGCTGGTATTTACATTGCGTCAACTGTGACACACTACATTCATCTTCTATCGTCAAATTGTGACACACTACTGTTATTTTGAAATATCTGTAAGTCACATTAATTTTACATTAAAAATATCAACGAATTTGTACAACTACTTTCAGCAAACTATACATATAAAAGTTATTTTACGATTCGCGTCATTGCATAGACTTCCACGAAAACAGTAAGTTGTGGTTCGAAAAGAAAAAGAATCTTAAAGGGTCTTTTCAAACGATTTAACGAACAAATCAACACAACAACGTTGAATCCCGTGACCCAATTCCTGCCCCTCAACAACGATTGAACGAGAGTCTGAGGGAAAGGTTTCTGTCTCTGGTCTCCTATTTAAATCGAATCATTAACGGTATAACAACTCGTAAATGGCCCATTCGAGTCGGATAATTGCTCGCAGCGTGGAAACCGGCGAACGATTTAAAGCTAATAAGTGATCTCCGTTGGTTTCATCGATGAAAGGAATCGTTTCTGCTGTCTGTCGAATGCACCCGATGAAGAGTTCCCTCGTCAGCCCTGTTTCCCTGATCAAAGGAATCGAAATCTCTCTGAAGGAACGAGCCAGTTTGGAAAGAAACTGGGATAAAAGATCGCGGGATATTGAGAAACGAGTCTAGTCGAAGTGATAATTATCTCGTTTATTTTCTGCGAAAGCACAAGGACGAATGCGCTTCTAGTATTCCGTTCATGTGTTCTATTGTTACGATATGAATAAATAGTGAATAATAAAAGTCTAAGAAGAATAATAAACAAAGAGTAAGAATAATAGTAGGTGAAGTCAAAGAAGAATCATAATAAAGGAAGTTTAAGAATAGTAATGAAGGAGGGTTAAGAAGAAGAATAGTAAATGAAGACTAAGACTAAGAATAATAAACAAATACTGAGAATTATAATTATAAATGAAGACCAAGAATAAGAGTAGCAAATGAATAATACTTGAGAACTAAGTGGTACAATATTATTTATGTGACACGAAATTTGCAACCCTGAATCAGTACCTAAATTATTATATGTTTGAAAATAATAGTTATTTACCATTACTCGTCTATGTATTGTTTGTACGTGCAACTCAAGATAATTTTTATGTGAACATTAAATTTGTCGTATGTATTAAAGGTTCTCAGCATATACCAAAATATTCAATATACAAGAAATATTAATTTCTGAAAATTTAAAAATCGAAGGGTTCAAAAATTCTTCAATTTAAAATTTTCAAGTTGAAATATTTGAAAAGTTACGGATCTAAAAATGCATATATTCGAAACGTTACAAGTCTAAAAATTTAAACCAAAGATTTGAAAACTATTTAGGTTATTAAAGACGTCATTAAGGAAAAGAGCTCGAGCACCCTGCTTTTTGCTCGATCAAATATACCTCGGAAAATAATTCCCAGCAACGAGACATAAATTCACACTTTCCTTATTTCTTTAACTTTCATTATTAATCACCCGTAGTTTCGCGAACGCGTTTACCATCACGAAGTCGCGGTATTTCACTTATTATCTCGTTAACGTCAACTTCCCTTGGACAATGGTAATTTCGTGGTACGCGGAAACGCTGAGAGGAGAAAAACGCGATGTTCTCGGCGGACGGTAACGCGAGTAATTAGTAGAACTTATTCGAATAATTTGTATTCACGTGGTGTGTCGTGCCGTATTTAAGTTGGAACTTAAAGTTATGCCGTGTGGCATACGAAATTGAGAACGTATAGATATTCCACGTATAGCTCATAAGAAAACGACAGCACAAAAATCGTTTTCAAATTTTTAACTCTCATCATTTTTCGTTCTGTGCAAAATATTTTTTTTATATAAATTCCTTCAGCACAAATTATTATTACAGTTCCATTACATTAAATATTACTTTTTTTATCAACGCAAAACATTTACTTTCCATAAATAAAATTAGCAAAAATCATGCAGAAAATCGTGGAACTAATTGGTTACAGAGCAATCAAATTATTATCGGAAACAATATAGAATGATAATTTGTAACGAGCGAAGTTGATCCGCTCATTAATAATTCTTTTTCAAAATTTATTTGGCACAAACAAAACTTGAAAAAATCATGCAGAAAATCGTGGAACTAATCGGTTACAGAGCAATCAAATTATTATCGGAAACGGTACAACTGATAATTTGTAACGAGCGAAGTTGATCAGTTCATTAATAATTCTTAGTTTAAAGTCATTAGTACACGTGATCGATATCGAAGCGGATAATCGGTGATTTTTGGCATAATTCAGGGCTCGAATGGTGTAACGTTGATATCGCTTTAGTAGTCGATACACCTTGCATAATCCTGTCAAATTTCTGCATGTTAATTCCAATCCAATAATGCACTATGGATTAGTGGTTACTAATGCCTCCCAGCTGACGCGGTTGGTCCAACGGCCATTACTCTTCCGAAGCACGTACACGTACGCGATCTGACGACTTTCCTGAAGAAACGTAACTGCCCTATTCGATAGACAAGCAAGATGGATCATGACGGATGATCGAACCGCCAGGAAAATGCGAGCCGGTCACAAGAAACCGTCACGACTTCGATTCGAACAACTGAAAGGATGGTTCCTTTCGTGTGATCACCGTTTTCTCCATTTTTCCTCTACGTGCCGCTTTCTTCGTTCGGTGACACGAAAACTGACGGTAACTATGCAAAAATTGCGACCACATTTCGTGACGCGATCACGTTCTGCCAAATATCGAATTCCGTATCGTTAATAACGAAAATCACGGTGTTCCAACGTGCGTTCATACCGAGCGAACAAACGCTCGCTCTTCTTTGCCGGCGGAGAAATTTCCGTACAAAAAGAAAGGGAAGAATGTTGAATTTGTTCTCGTGTGCAACGTTGAATTCTTTCGTATAAATACTTCGCGTGAGTTTCAAGCCTCTGAATTTTTCAAATTTTTGTATTCTCATATTTTCTAATCTCGACGTTTTAGTAGGAATTCAGAAATTTTTCAAAGTTACGGATAGTTTTCAAATTGTTGAATTTTTGGATTATTGAACTACGTTTGCAAATTTTGTAGTTACAGAATTTTTAAATGCTTATCGGACATTTATTCAAATGTTTATTTTATACTTAGATTTAGATAAAAATTTTCCCAAAATTCAACTTCCATTCAAGTCCCAAATTCTATAGTCCCCAAATCATAATGTCCTAAAGTACCTATTTCTCAAATTTGAAATTTCCAAAAGTTCTTAAAAATGTACGAGTATTGGGGCACTTGATTGTCATTTTCTCTAGAGAGTCAAAGCTTGCACATAATGCTTACAGTATCATAAAAAATATTTCTCCGTTTCAGATTTGTACTGCGGATAATTTTAAATGAAATTCTGCGTATCATGCTCGCGTGTGACTGGTAATATTATTAAGATACGCGCCGGATCGATACCAAAGTGCGTTGTCAGCACAAGTGTTCCGCGTGCGTTAGAAATTAATCAACATTCCCTGAAAGCCTCAACGATGTCGAATTTCTACTTCTACGACTCGTGTCAACATATTAAAATGCAATCACATTCTTTAGTAACAGAAAATACAGATACCAGAGTAAAATTGGAAAATCAGGAGCTGAAAATGTTCCAATAGTATTTTAAGTATTCGATGCTTAATTTAGTTAAATAATTATTTCGCATTGTTCTCTTTACTTGTTTCGATGAATTATTATCGTTGCTGTAGTAATGAAACATTTTAACAACAACAACGTTTATTTGCGTCATTAGCCGAACGTGACGTGCGTATTTATTAATTTCACGTGGAAATGTTATTTAATTAAACGCCATTGCTAATGGCGTGTACACGAAACGTATCCAACCCGTTCACCCTGTTTCGGGGCTTTGGGAAGAATTAGCACGTTATCGGCTGGTAAAATCTCAGCTGTAAGGGTGCCTCGGTATTACCCTTACACACCGTTATCTTCTGCGTTCTTATCACGGTACGAGTGCTCAGTTATGCACTGTCGACATTATACGAACGTAGTGGTGCTCTGAAACGATCGTAAAGGACGATACACAAGACGTCCATGTCGTATAGGTAATGGCCGTTGTTAAAGAGCGTCGATTGTCGAACGAGCTCGTTCGCGATTCCTTCTTCATCCCATCGATGGATGCTACCGTAAACACCATGGAAATCCTGATAACGCGAAATAATCACCGGAGTTTATGTGACAATGGTTATCGTTATCGCCATTCAACGCTGGAACGACACAATTTTTTCTCGATACGTCATTCGAAGTCGCTGTGTAAAATATATCGACGTTCCCTTTCTCATCGTATTTTACGTTCACAATAAATAATTGATACCTATCTCATTTTTCATGGTATTAAAATTATCGTGGATGATTTATGGTTAATATCGTTTGACCACTGAAATATTATCTTGTGTATATTATTGTATTAATAAATTGTGTTTGAACAGTTTATTCATGATGCAGCTTACAGATTTATGTTATAATAAAGTTTGAAATTTTGTTCGGCTAAATTTTTCATTTACTTCAACCACTTATACAGGGTGTCTCACAATTCGTGTAATTCCCGGAAAGGGGTGGTAGAGGACGTAATTCTGAATAAGATTTTCCTTTGCGAAAATGGAGTGTAAAGCTTCGTTTTTGAATTATTAAGCAAAAACACGGACCAATCAGAGCATGAGGATTACGCCCAGTCGGCCATTATGCTCGAAGGCGTCGCTCTCGCGACTGCGCGCCACGATTGGCGCCGCATCCTCGCGCTCTAATTGGTCCACGTTTTTCTTTAATAACTCAAAAACGAAGCTTTACACCCCATTTTCGCAAAGGGAAATCTTGCTTAGAATTGCGTCCTCTACCACCCTTTCCAGGAGCTATACGAGTTGTGAGACACCCTGTATAATTGACAAGATTCTAAGTTATCAAAAATTATATTTACGCATGACATACTTTTATTTCATTTTTATTTAGGTAATAAATATTTTCCTTCAAAGTGATTATTATAAAAATTGCAAGACAAATGATTACATTCTATGAAAGCTCTAAAGATCTGCCACTGTATTTACCTACGTTAATTTCATAGTATGTAAACCGAAAATTATTGTCTGAAAAGTCGTACAACTAATATAGAAATTATTAATCACGTTGCGTTCTCCGTTATTAAAATAACTCTGTGCCATTCTGCTCGAATTTCGTGATAATCAACGAGCCCTTTCGGTCCATTTCATGTATTAATTCATCATTTGAACGGAGATGATCGACAGATCGAGCAGAAGTGATCGAGTGCATCGAATTTTCAACTCGTTTTCACGGAAAAATGCTTTTGAATCGATCAATGAACTTGTCTCGCGTATAATATGGTCGAACGAATTCTCGCGAAATCATTTCTCTCGATACACGGCAAAATATATGCGATATATAGCAAAACGTCGTTTGAATGACATCAAAGCGACCATCGAGGAAAAATTTATGAGATTGATTTCCTGGCATTTGATATTGATTAACTTCGACGGTTGTCCAGCTCGATGATTGCTAATGTATGTTGAAATTTCGTACAAATTGTGTACGTTGCTCTCTGAACATTATTAACGATGTCAAACGACTAGGAAATACTGCATCGTTCATTCATTAAAACCTTATCGGTACATCTTTTCGCAATTCACTTAACTTCGACATTTTGACAAGTCTCACTTTAGCTGGTGTTACTCGAATTTTTAATAAGGTTCAATTTGCAGTTCAAGTACAAAATTTGCATAGTCAACGACTGCAGTCTGACTCGTACTTCGGCTGATGTTTTACTTGAATTTTTAATGTGCCTCAATTTGGAGTTCAAGTCCAAAATATGCATAGTCAACAATTGCAGTCTGACTCGTACCTCAGCTTGTATTTTACTCGAGTTTTTAATACACTTCAATTTGGAGTTCAAATCCAATTTTCACAGTCAACGATTATATAATACCGAATTGACATAACATTGTCCGTTTTAATATTGTAGCTGTGGTTAATTAATTCTGACTGACGCACTTGACAAATCATAGTACAATAAGTTAACAATGTTGCCTATTTTAGGTAAATGATTTGAATCGATCTGAAATATCAAAATATTTCTACTTTTGCTACTTCAAGCACACACAGTTAACAATACACTCAAAACAAAGTCTTAGAATAAATAAGAATTATACTTATATCAATCGACATAATAGTACAAATGAAAATTATAATTTGTAATGTTGAATTACACTATTGTACTTAGAAAATTTTATGCCATTTAAAAATCACAGAAGAAGACTCCCGTTGACATTAGTTTCTCGAGTGAGTGATTGAAAAATTAATTGTCTTGTAGTTTGTTGACTGTACAGGAATTCGTTTAAGCTTAACGACGCGATGTGCACGAAATACATATCGCTCGAAGATCTTCGTCCGCCTTCTTCGGGCCATAGATATTCCGGGAATGGGGTTAGCTCCTTTCTTGCCATACACGTTGATGCAATCGCCGCGGTACGATCCATATTTCACGTAGTTTATAACAGCGGTGAGGAAGGGGAGGAAGGGGGCACTTTAGTATGTTACGGTAAACAGCTGCACGTTAAGTAGTAACGTGCCGCTTATAGTCAGCCAGTAGTAAGGGTCAACGCTCGCCGTATTCGATCCTGTCCTACACCGCCTTCGTGCTAACGCTTGTGGTTCTTTCTTTACTCTTTTCTTCTTTTCTTTATACCTTCTCCCGTGCTGTGGTCTTCGACCGAAGTAGGGCGAAAACATTTCGTTCGACGTAATTATTCCATTCCCGAGAAAATTCAAAGTATCAATAAATTTTAATACTGAACAATGCACACAACTGTACAATACACTGTGTAAACATTTCTGCATTTTTAGATCTATGTTCCGTTTAACATAATGATTGACGTGTATGGTCGGATATACTTATAACATTGTTAGATTGTATCGATCTGAATGTAGAGAATGAATTTTTCAGTTTTCAGTCAATTTTTCAGTGTATTATGTTAGATTTAATAGACGTTTCTTTTGAAAAATCGAGCCGTAAATTTTCTACAACGTTGGAGGCTCGAGTCAAGATACAGCCGTCAAGTTTATTTTACCGATGACACATGACAAATTCGACTATTCACTTTAAAGATAAACTGAAAAAGCTTGTCTCTCAGTGTATCTTGATATTTATTTCTTTTCATGAAACAGTCTATTTTATTTTTCCTATAACTAAAAATTGAAATGTAATAGTTTTTAGAGTTAATAGTCATTCAAGCTTGAGGTATGAAATAATTCTTCGCGCTAATGGTTATATCTGGAGTGACGAGATTAAAAAATCGAAATGTTCGCAACACGCGTGATCTGTTGGTTTCTTAACGACTACTCGGTGGAAAACAATTCAGTTTGATGAAGTATTGATAGACACTGCGATACTGATCCGCTCCAGCGAGTTCTTTTAACGACGTAACTAGTGAAAGTGAAACGTATTTATTACGCCGGTGATTTGTTTCCACGCTAAACGAAAAAACGAGTGCAATTGCGTTACACCGGCCATTTGAATCGACAGCAGAAACTACGAGCATCCAATTAGTCCTGTTTCATTCAACGACCCGTTTACATGTTTCACTGAGTTCAACAGGATTTTCCGCAATAGGGAACATTTTTTTTTTGGAAAATCTGCAAATATTTTGCGTCAGTGCTGTCTCTGATTGCCAGCCAATTATTTGCGATTTGATTAACACCTGCATACATGAGTTATCGGCGACTGCTCTAGCCTTAAATTTAATTGAACTATGAAATAACTATACTATCGTATATTAATAATAAAGAAATAATAATAAAGAAAGACAAATTCAAAGCTTAAATATTCATATATTCATGTATTCACATATTCACATATTCACATATTCACACATTCACACATTCACAAAATTAAGATCTTGAAGTATCATCACATACAAAAATTATTATAATATTTTTTCCTTTTTTATTTTTGAGAACGTAGATAATAAAATTTTTAATTTGCGAGATTCAGATATTTTTATTGACAGACATACTTGTATGTACAAAACTAAAATTCACAATATGGAATAGAGAAAACAGAATCTGAAGTTTCACGCTTGAATGATTCATAACTAAGGGTTACATCTAGATGCAGCTGGCATACGTTACGCTTAATTTCTAGATTTCCACAGTGATTCTAGTAATTGTCACCAACTTGTCGAAAACGTGCTTGAGCCGCACAAATTCATTCACGACGTGACCCATTTAATCCCTCCTCTCAGAATACAATCCACGCAAAGGAGGTCGTCCCGAAGAAGTCACCCTCCACCTTTGTGTTCACCCTCCAAGCCATGAAATATTAGAAAAATCCACTTCGGAGAAAAAGGAGACAGCATTGAAACGTTACAGTGGAGGACACTTTGAACCGCGACTCTCATGCTTTTCGTTTCGATAACAGTGAAATCGCGAATCTGAGATCTCGTTCTAAATGCTCACCGATTGGCACGGAGGAAAGCGATAGTCGAAAGATAGAAACGTTTTTTTATCGACTTGTAGAAATATCTTACATACCCTGCAGAATATCTCCTCTTGTTACTTGCAATTATATCAACATTTTAAAACTAGCGTTGATTTCTTTGCTTTTATTTGATATGGGATGTGATTATTTTTACATGAAATATTTGTAATAAAATAATAATTGTAGGTAATTAGGACTTGTATTTAGTATTCTAGAAAACTGGAATTTTAATGTGTCAGGAAAGGAATATGAAGAATAAGAAATTAAGGTGGTATAATTTGAAAATTTTAGAAAATCCGAAGTTGTAGAGTTTATAAAATTAGGTGTGTGAAAATTGAAAACGTTGAAAATTTGAGAAGGAAATTTGGAACCTTAAAAATTTTAGAGTAAGAAAGTTTGAAATTTTGTAAACTTGAGAAACAAATTAGGAACTCTGAAAATTTAAGAGTGAGAAAATTTGAAGTTGGAAACTTGAAAATGATAAAATTTGAAAAGTTAACATATTGGAAAGCTTGAACAAATAAATTAAAAAATATGAAAACTTGAAAATGCGAAAACTCCGAAGTTTACATACGAGTTTGACAATAGTTTCCGTAGTACGATAGAAACCGTATATCAAAGGGTTTGATCGACCACACCCTCGTTCAAGGTTAAAGTCCACGGGATAAGACGAAGAAGGCTTTCGGAACGATCGAGTCGAGAGGCCAGGATATTCGGGTGATTTTTTCACGAAGGATCAACTTGTCCACCATATTAATGACCAAGCCGTTGGGATTATCCGTTGAGGTTACCCAGCGGCTTTCTTTCGGTCTGAAGCCAACTTTCCTGGAAAATTGATTGCGCTTCCTCGAATCTCTCTGGCCAACGATCAGGGAGAAAAAAGACATCGGTGGAGGAAAAAAGGGGTGGTCGGTGACGTGGCCGTTCTGCCGGGAAATTCCTTTCCCCGGCGTTGATCGGCCGGAGCTAATTATTTTCGTCGAACGGCTCCCTTTAATTGGTGTTTTCTTATCGACTGTCCCCGCCGGCGTAAGTACTACAAAGCTTTCGAAACACGAATTTCCGCTCCCGACGCTCCAGTAATTCACTTCTGGAAGTTTCTTTCGTACCGCGGTGCACCTCCCCGTCGAACTTGGCCAACGTCTCTTCCTTTCCGGTTAAGAACGTTTTGCGAACTTCCTTCAAAGAACACCTTACCAGAAATTTAAATTCTGATTTAGAATTATTAATCAACGACCGTGGATTAAAATGCGTGGCACTATAGTTAGGTACAGTATTCATGGAACTCCATTAAGGGGTAACGCCACTCTAGAAGTCAGAAAAAAAGGTAATTTTTGGGAATTTCTCAAGTAATAATGGTACAAGTTATAAGGTCAGAATAAAAGAGGCTTTATTAGGTATGTTTTGAAGATGGTTTGTAAATTTTTATAAACAATTTGCACTAAAAATGGCGGCTGTAGGTGCTGGCAAGCAACAACACTATTACTTTGAAAGGGCTACATGGCCGGACTGTTTTTTCATTAACGCATGGTCCTAAGACTAAAAATCAAAAAGTTTCTCATTTTATATGCCAAAATCTATGGAACATCGTACGGAAATTAAAAAATATTAATAATTGTTAATTTGGTGTAGATATGAACAAAAAGTATCTAAAAACGACAAAGAATTCAGCAGTAAATTGTTAATAAAAAGTTAACTAATTAATTAATCGAAAAACCCGTACGATGTTCACTGAGTTATGTTGTTTTGCACCTCTCCACAAAATTTCAAGTCGATTGGTTGAAAACTTTTCGAGTTATTTGTCCGGCCAGTTCAAAAAAAGTGATTTCGAGAAAAACGCGTTTAAAGTTTTGACTACTATTCAGCATAAGAAATTTGTTGTATAACTTTATCTAGCGACGCCTGCACCATACATTTGGCCTTCTATATTAACATCCTTCACGTCCTTTTTCTTCTTACTGAATCTAATATTCAATCTCGTCATTTTTGTAGTTTCATTGAAAGATTATTCTGAAAACTCTTTGCGTCGGGCGTAGGCTTGCAGGCAAAAATTATAACAATTTTCTCCGACAGACATATGTAAGGCTCTCATTAGTTTCATTATAGTCTATAGTTCATCGTTGAATATGCAATAATCATATTTGCGGCAATGTCAAGCACATTTTTGCCATTGGATTCATGGTGTTGGCGGATGGCTAAACCATAATAAATACTCAATGCATCAATGAGTCTACCTGGCGAATTTCCTTTTCCACCAAGATCCTTTGTTTATTTTTTCAAATTGTAGGTCATCGTTTATTATCCTAACCGAATCAGGCATTTTGCCTTTACCCAGGTACGCTCGTATTCAAAAATTACAGTAAGAACGCCCGCAACGCACTGCGAGTGGTTGCAATTCACTTACAAAAAATTCGTGTTCCCGACTTGTCCCCCACTTAAAACTTTTTTCTCATATTCTACACATAATAAAGCATCATTTAAGCGAAAAAAAAAAAATCGATTTTTTCGAAATTCTAGAGTGGCGTTACCCCTTAAGCACTAAGCAGTTCTTGGTGCTTAGTTAGTTACAATTTTATATGCAAACTAATATGCGTCACATATCGATTGATAATTCTCAATTCTGAGGTGGATTACATTAGACAAATGAATGTAATTTTTTTGTTACATGTCATGCATTTTTGTCTTCTCCCAAATTTAAATTTTCTTGAAAAAAAATTAAGAATTATTAACTGATACACCTGATAAATATCACTTCTTGTTGCTTGTTGAGCTGCATATTTTATTACTTTATAATAGTTGTACATTAAGGTGATCGCGTCGCATTCGTTTCTCTGCAGCCATCTTGTTTATTTATTACGTATAAAATTAGTTATTTATACAGTGAAAAAGAGTAAACAAGTACGAGATAAAAAAAATTAAGGAATTTGTCATAGTGAAGCCTAAAAGCGTTGAAAGTAAATTGCATTTCAATATTATTTCTAAATTGAAAATTATAAGAATCAAAGGAATAGAGGCTTCAGTCAATCTAGAATTTACATTCGGGCTTGGTGGTGACTACAGCGAAAAAGAGCAGAAATACCAGCGATTTCGAAGCGGCTTGCATTTGAAGCGCGAACGTTGAATGGCAGAATTCTGAAGAATGTTTTATTGAAAGTCCCGTCGTTGATTTCTCGTTGGTTGGTTAATGCTTGGACGTAAGCTTTGAGACGAATTTCCTCGAGTCTACGACTTGGAACAAAGACAATGGTGTTTGTTTCTCTGCGGATCCGCCGCGATTTCCGAGCCACAATTTGTGAGACAAAAGTTATTTGAATAGAATTTAATTGAAGAGTTTGGTGTTTGTAATTGATCAATGATAACTTCGGCGACGGGAATTTTAATCAGGTCAAAAGTTTTGCTAGTTCTGAAAAGAAAATTTAGCGACGAGATGATTCTTTTCGATAACGGATATTCTGCTTTGTGTCCATATTTTTGGGCGTTGTTTACCGCGGCTGAAAATACACGATTACATGCACGCGTATGTATGCTCATAAACGGAATTTCTGTTACACGGATAATTTTGATTTACTGACCAATCCGCTTCTCGGTCAAATTAATTTAACGTAGCTTGTGCTTTTGTCAACGTTCCGATAAATGTTCGATAAATTTTCATCAGAAGGATACAGATTCGCGCTTGTTTATTACATCGTAATCACACATTTCGTCGAATTGGAAAATTTAAAAATGTAGAATTTAACGCAGTGACGTTCCTTTGCAATGCTATTGATACAAGACTGCAAAATTTAAAATATCTTTAATAATTTGGTACATAACAAAATATAACACACTTGTAACTGCTATTTATTAACAGGAATTTTACATCTCATGATGCTATTAAAAGAGTAATTATTTAATCATTTTGATCAGCTAACTCTTCACAGAATGATATCATGTTCTGTTGTTCATAATAACTTTAAAATCCTAAGTATTTTAAATTACTGTATTTTACTGATCAATTATTGTTCTCGTTTCAGAACCTTGCGAGAAGACTTACTGTTCTTGGGGTGCAACTTGCGTCGTGTCGGAGAACGGGAAACCATTATGTCAGTGTCCTAACGATTGTCCTTCGACCTCCAAACCTGTCTGCGGCTCTGACAACGTCACCTACACAAATCACTGTCATCTACAAAAAACTAGCTGCCAGGAGAGAAAAACTACACGTGTCAGCCATGAGGGTGCCTGCAGTAAGTACACTCTCCCATCATGTTAATTTAATAGACATTCATTTTCATTACTGAGCTGTCAATTTGAACTGATCATAGACAAAATTGGTATGCAAGTTTTGTATAGTAAACTTGAAAACAATTTTATAAATTACAGTTTATATTGTCTACGAAAGTGAGTGAGTGAATTGTATTCACGTATGAAAGTGTTAAAGATCTTACTTTTCAATATTTACTGTATATAAATTATAATTGAAAATCTTGAATTTCTACTCCGAGTAATAAACACCTGAGAGTTCTTTCGAGAGACACGAGTTGGCAGCAATCAAAGTAATTGAGTTCACAATAAGTGAAAAATCAAGAATGCAGAAACCGCGTAACAAGAGGAACACGAATTCGTCGATACGAAGCAATACAACCGAATCAAGTTGTCATTTCCCTTAACGAAACAACAAAAACAAATAACCAGTGAAGGAATACGCGTTTCCCCGAAGGCGACAGTAGCACGATAAAACTGGTTTCCTCTCCTCGTTCCTCTTCTTCGTACAAAATGGAAGCTGCAGAGATTCATGGCCTCGCAAATATTTTCTCTCGAATTCCCGAGCCCGCATTCGACCGTTTCGATTCCCTAATGGCGTTCGTCGCAGAACTTCCGTGAAAATTTCCACCGCTCGGAGATCTGTCGATGCAAAGCGGAAACTTATTCCACGATATCCTGCAATAATGATAATGTCCTCATATCGCGTCGCTCTCGAGTGTCACGTCATATTATTCACGTTCGGATATCGCCAGACGGGAAAATAGAGACGCATGCACGATACGCTTCGTCCGACTGTTTCGACGGCTAAAACGTTTCAAGGATATAAACAAAGACTACTGTCTAAAATCGGGAGTGACGTAAATCCATTTGTCGTGTCTGTAATTTCGACAAGATTCCGTTATTAGGCAAAACAGTCGTTCTCATAGATTCAAATAATTATAACCTGTGCACTCGGAGATTTTTGACAAGTAACAACTTTTCAGATGAAAAATGTCGACTCTGTTGCAGTTATTCTTCTATTATTAATTGCCACTAAAGAAGCCGCATCTTCAAATATGAAGTAAATATTAGATATCCAAGTAAAGAACATCATTTAGTTTAAATCGAACGTTTGAACAATCCACGTGACTGAGCGACAATCTATGATCTGTATAAGCAAATATCTCGTACTTTATCTTTCATTAGAAGCCGGTGTGAATCAGCAAGAATAACGCGGCACGTAACAACGATAAAGCGGATAAGAGGAAAAAAGGAGAGGGAAGTCGATAAAATTTGAAAGCGTAAGGGATGTGAATAGGCAGAGGCGGTAAAACAGAGCGTACAGTTCGAAATGTATTTTATCACTCTCGGATCTCTTTTTACCGGGGCTCGTCTGCTGGGATCTCACCACCATGAATTAACCATCGGCCGATACCCGATTTTTGCTTCGGCAGGAAGCTTGCCCCTGGGTCGTCGCGCGCTGATTCTCAAAACGATCTTTTATTCAAACGAGCCTACACGCGCTTGTATCGACACGTAACGCTCCAGAACACGGCCACCGTGAAAATCTTATGGCTTCTCGCGAATGGAATGCATTACGCGAATCGACAGACTATGGAACCGACGGGGTGCGAAGGGGTTGTGGCGAACGCCGAGACGATGTTCATGGAGATTACTTGGAATTCTTTCAAGTTTCCGCAATTGCACGGGCTGCAGAGACCTCACGAAAAATTGAACGCAAAAACTTCCGGAACTTCGATACTGCTCATACTCGGAGATTATCATGTATTTTAGATACGAATATGGGAGGTATACTTACTTTATAGCGCAACATAACAGCTATACATTTCCGCTGCTCTGTTTAATGTATGAACTCTTTGTCTTTGATGGTGAAAAAGTAATGTCTTTGAGAAAAAAAACAGCATTCTTTGTTAAAAAATAAAGTTCGATAAAAATTGTATTACAAAAGTCTTTATAAGATAAGAAACATTAACTGTGAAATTTGCTATTAATTTATGTTTGACAAAATATATGAATTTCATTGTACATTATTTTGTATTAGACAATCATAGTTATCTTAGTTTCAAGCTCCGGCATTAGATTCAAGCAATGGTTTGAACAAAAAAATATACAACTACAAGAAACTTTCTTCAAGAAAATGCTTTTATACATTACAAACTACAAGCTAAATTTTATACCTGCAAAAGTCCACATTTTTCTCCCTATTGATTTTTCTACAATAAGCATGTTTCTATTTTTCTAACGTCTCAAAGTAAACTTGAAGTTAATTATAGAAAGTGGACATAGAATCATATCAGTGTTCTCACAAAATTAATTAAGATAATTAGAACACGTTCGCACCGTATCAAAGAGGACTATCGAAAAAAAGGACGTCTAATCCATTTGGTAGCTTTCTCCCTGTAAAGTTGATCATGCCTGCTCGTATTATCACGTTGGTCGTTTCCCTTGTTCTTCCTTTTTAACCAAGTACCTTCGTCTTTTTCCGTTCTTATCTTATCTGACATAGTTCTGCTTCGTTGCAGCGTAAGGCTGTCTTCTATCTTCCGTGTTATTAAGCAAAACAGCCAACAACTACAGCGTTCTCTATTTGTAGCGGTCAAAAGATAGCTCCGCACGTTTTTATTATATCGTAACCAAGCGATTCGAGTGCTCTAGCACTATAATCTAGTGCTCTCAAAGGTTACTCGAGAAGTTAGAATTTTACGGGCAACGACAGGTGAACTCCGGTAATACCTGAGACATTATTTCAGACCGTGGCGAATGTACCCTATCATTTAATCGCGAGCATACTTCTAGTCGGACCCCCTCCTTATTCGTCCGGGCAACGTCTCTCTAACAGCTTTCTCGTGTGCACGTAAATTATTATGCGGGCAAACAATGCGGAACGAGCGCAGCAGCCCCGTGTTAAACATCCGAGGGTCCCTCGTGGTTTTGCAGGATGAGCTTTCCTCGTGACGTTCTCCCCTTTTTCTCGTGCTACGTCCATGTACTCGTAACCCGTGGTATCCCTCTTCGTGTTATAGAGTATTTAAGGAACCATGCAGGTGGACGCGGTGGTCTATCAAGCGGCAGAATACAAGTAGCTAGGTAACATGTGGAAATTATGGAACCGTGCGATCCTTGATTACTGGTTCTAATGACTTTGAGAAAATTCGACATTTTTAATTTAACACTTAATTTAATACTCGACGAATGGCTCACCGTTTTATACAGAATTTTAAATAAAATACTGAATCTATAGTACTGTACGTATACAAGATATAAACATAGTGTATCATATAATAGTAACAATTGATAATAGAAAAACAGTGATACTAAATGAATTCAGCAAACCTATTAACTAAATTTTTTTAAGACTGATATTTGACAACAGCAAATGAACTTTGAAGTAATAAAATTTGCACTATTGGTCGTACAATTTTTAATTAAGCAGAAAAGCCATAAGATTCGATTATTCCCTTAATAGAACATTTCTCTGGTGTAATAGAATTGTAAAAACCGTGGAAAGGATGTTGGTATAGAGTGCGTGGTAAGCTTCTATCATCCACGAGAAGGAAGCAGGAAGGGTAGTCGAGCATTTCCGGTGATGTGACGTGAGTCGGAAGCGAAGGGATCGAGGCTGATATCAGAGTCGGAAGGGACTCCCTTAAGCCGATAAAATTAATTTAATTTCTCATCGCTTTCGCCAGACTACATACTTGATTACGTGGTGAAATGATAAAAAGATAGACGCGAATAATCTTCGTTAATCCAACGGAACTATACGGAATCTTGAAGCTACACTTTCGTATCTTCATGTTCTCAATTTTTAGATACTTCTACTTCGGAAAATAATTACGATATTAACTAATGGACATTTACAAAATTACAAATTGTTTACAAAATTTTTATCTAAACTACGTTTATAGTCACATCAGAATTTTAATGACTGTCTAATCTAAATTGTGAATTTATTATGTAATTGTTAGGTGTAGGATGTATATTATAGCGAGAGGGTTAGAATTTCAGTACAGGTCTCAATACGAGTCTCAGTATAAGTTTCCAGCGATATAACAATGTAATGGTTTTTCATTTCATCTGTAGTTTAAAATCAATTCACTAAATCAGATTAAATCGAAATTCACAGAAATTTGTTAAACTCCAAATTAAGACATTTTTAAATTTACAAAATTAATCTTCAAATGAAGTTCTCATTCCAAGTTTTCACGTCCTCAAATTTTCTAGTTAAAGTTTTTAAACTTTCAAACAAAGTCACTTTACAAATGAAGAAATTAAGAAATTGTCAAGTTTTGAAGTTTATTTTAAATCGCCTCGTTAAAGAACTTCCATTTATATGGCCTCTTCCGTGACGTTTTCCGCTTCCGTTCCGCAATGATTTATCGGGAATTCTATTATGTTTGACAAATTTCGAGCTATTCTTATCGCAATCTCTGTCAGAATGGATTATAAGTTATCGAGGAATTCGAGACACGCGGTATAAAGGAAGATAAGCTCTTCAAGCTCGTTTTAGCCCGCGCTTATAGTTCCTTTCTCTTCCTTCCTCCTTTTATCTGTTCAGCTGTTTCATTTATCCTTTTTATTCGCCGGCGTACGGCGCAAATACGTTCACCGAGATAGCCACTGATCGTTCCGGGATAACTGGAACGATAGCGAAAAGAATTTAGAGGGGATTTTGAACGTGTATTAATCGAGGAGGAAGCGAAAATTGAAAGAAGACAATGAAGAATAAGAATAAGGGATAAGAGGTCTACGTGGCGGGAAACCTGATTATGTGTGGCAAACAAGATATGGTTCTACGACAGGAAATAACCAGAAAATATGACGGGAAATGAAATCATTTATACGAGCTTTCTTAGAGAAAATTTGTCTTGAAATCAAGTCTTGCCTTTTACGTAGATTATTATAAATTATCTGTATTTTCATTTACGTTCATTGTATTGAGAAATAAAACAGAGCAAGAATAGATGACTATTTCGTGTCGGTGAAATATGGCGAACAGTTTACAAACTGATTACCCACTTTCGAGAATTGTACAAGAATCGATCGTACAGGTTAGAAGATCCTACAGATCCAAAACAAATCGATGTTTTCCAACACGATTATTTGTTTAGCAGCCACTGCGAACAAGTATCTATCGAGTGGACTAGTAGTTTTATAAGGTAACAGATGTCTAAGAAACTTCACCGAAGTACTATCGCAACTTCATATCGGTTCTTTTCCGCAGCTCAGATTTGTTATCTCGAAACTTTCATTTATTTCTGCCAATTTGAAGAACTTACTCTCTGACGTACAGGTGAAAGGAGTCGTAAATTTCTTTTGGAAGTGGAATAACTCCGCCAATTCGACGGTAAACGCGAAGATATGGTCGTGAAATTTAAAGATTTACAAGTGTCGTATTTGTGCACCAAAATTAGGTTCTTGAAAGCTTTTACCGAGTTAGAAATAGTCAAATTTATGGATATTTAAGATTAGGTATCACTGCATTAACAATTTTTAAGATTCAGAATTTAGCATTTTAGAGAATCGGAAATTTTTTATCTTTGTTTTCTTAAATTTCCCGATCAGACGCCGTATTTTTCGAATAAAATGGGAGTAGCTTAGTCGATTCTGAGTGATTTACATCGGGAATAAAGTAGATACACGAAGATTTATTTCAGCGTAAATAAAACGAATTTTAAGTTAATTACCAATTCAAATTGGATTCGAGTTCACAGGTTCCACAACGTCTCGTAGTATCGCAACCGGAAAGCAATTCGAGCGTTATTAATAAGTTCGAGGACGAGATCGACAATTTTTCCGATGTTAGACGTCGTCGAGCACCGAAGAAGCGGCAACGTCAAAGCCAATGGGATGTAATTAAGTTAATCGTAGACTATCTCCTTGGTACACTTCATTACATTCTCGAGACTTACCTCGATGGTGTTCGATGAACTTTTATCTAACTTCGAGCAACGATAAATCCTCGATATAGTCAGTTTTTCTTATCCGATCGTTGGCCAACGCCTTCTTCATCAGAATGGAAGAAAGAGATTAGTTTTCGTTCACAATTGATTTCCAATGTGAACGATTTAACGTTAATCCTTATTTTTCGTTCGTTAGTGTCATTCTACAATTTAAAAAATTACCTTTGTATGCCTCACCTTGTAAAATACCTTTTGTTATCATTTGAAAATAAAATATAAAATAAAATGTCACTCGTATTTTAAAACAAAACACAAAGCAAATACGATGAAAATCGTTTTGACGATAATAAAGAATAAAATTATTTCCATAACAATGAGATATTTAAAAAAATTTTCTATATTATTTAGTTTGGTTAATTCAATGAAGTTTATTTAATCGAGTATATTTGCTAATAAAAAACCCAGCAAATGGAATAATTCCTTAACGAATAAATTTTATCGATGGAAAATTGTCCGATCGTATCGTGATGATATAATATTTAGTTGACCTATCAGCGATGTGCTCGATAGGATTCAGTAATTTTGATAATCAACTAAAACGTTGATTGAATATGCCTTGACGTGAATAGCACGCGGGTAAATTATTTCAGAGAAGCTTATGAAACACGGTGATGATCTCGTGTTCGACGATAATATCGATTTGATCCTTGCTTTTCATCGGAAACTATGCAATAACGAAAATATTGAATTACATACGATATCCTCTTATTGTGTACTAGTGCATTCAGTAATATTACATATTTTTAGAAATTTATCGTGCATTGAGAATATTTTTCAGCAAATTTCAGTTGTATAATTGTTTTATTTTTATTGAATATTAATTATACAAATGTTCATTGTTTCATTGCCACATATAAGTGTTCATTTTTTCATTAAATATCAATTATAGAAGTATTCATCATCGAACATCGATCATATAAGCATTCATTTTTTCAGTGAACATCAATGATAAAAGTGTGCATTTCATATTTGTGAAATAATATATTCCTCTTTGAAGTATCAGCTATAACCCCATATAAAAAGAAATTAATTCGGATATGAAATCTAGGTAACGTTACACGTTCATACATCAAGCCTATCGAATTGCCTCGTCTGTTAAAACGTATTTTACCTACCAAATTTGCAACAGTATCAACAATTTCTAACCGTGAACGAGAAAGAACGATTTGAAACGCTGCAACACCATTGGCTTGCAAATTCGCAAGGGTATCGAATATCCCATCATACTTCGCCTCTTTGACCGAATATTTCGCACGAGATAAATCTGTTTCATTGTTCTATTTTCTGGAACCTCAGTTCCAGGGATTTCCACCAAACATACAAGATACACATCCAAAACGGATATTTCAGTAGCTTTATCGCGCATTTATAGCTCCGTTGAAACAATATATTATGTGCAATCAAAAGCAAATCCTGCCTTACTAGGAGGAATACGATAGTCGTGTGCGAAGAGGCTTCCTACTAGTTCATTTTTAGAGTTTTTTACAGATTCTTAGAGATTCGGAAACTTAGATGTGGATTAAGAATTTTGAGATATGAGAATTGTTGGATTTTGGAATTAGAGGATTTATGGATATGGAAATCTAGGTACTTTGCGTTGGAGGATTTGATGAACTTAGGGATTTGGAGAATTGAGAAGTTAAGGAAATCAAATTTAGAGATTTAGAGATTTAGAGATTTGGAGATTTAGAGATTTAGAGATTTAGAGATTTAGAGATTTAGAGATTTAGAGATTTAGAGATTTAGAGATTTAGAGATTTAGAGATTTAGAGATTTAGAGATTTAGAGATTTAGAGATTTAGAGATTTAGAGATTTAGAGATTTAGAGATTTAGAGATTTAGAGATTTAGAGATTTAGAGATTTAGAGATTTAGAGATTTAGAGATTTAGAGATTTAGAGATTTAGAGATTTAGAGATTTACAGATTTACAGATTTACAGATTTACAGATTTAGAGATTTACAGATTTACAGATTTAGAGATTTACAGATTTAGGGATCTTGCATTCTACAGATTTAGAAATTTAGAAATCTAGGGATTTCGAAATCTAAAATTCTTAGAATTTAGAGATGCCGAGGTCAATGGATCTATAGGTTTAGAAATGTAGGGATCTACATACAGATATTGGAATCTAGAGATCTAAGAATCTCATTATGTATTGAAGTATTTAGAAATTCAGAGACACAGAGATCTGAATATCTAGGTATTTAAGAACATAATGCAATGATTTGGAAATGCAAATATTTCAAACTCCAACAATTTCAAAATCTAAGAAATTGAGAAAACAGTATCGTCGAAGTTCTGAATTTGAAAAAACCTCGAGTGTCTCGAAACCTAGAAAAGTTGATGATTCCAAAGCTTCAAATTGACAAATTCGAAATTTTGAAAATTGATAAAATTGAATCAAATTTATACACGTATTCTATGTTACACTCTCGTGTCCTCGAAACGCTCGGATCCATGGCATACATCTTCATTCCACGGAACGGCGTTATCCTTCCTTTTCTTTTGACTGCATTCCCGAACTGACTGCTCGCAACGATATTCTTTTTCTGAAAAATAGAGAGAGAAGACATGTACCGGCAGTTCCGTATTCGCGACCGCGGCAAGCCTCGAGAAAATATCCAGCGAGGGATATAAATTCGATCTAAGTCCTCGCGGGAATCCCTTGGCCGTGATTTAGGCGGATTCGATGCAGGGTGAACACGTCTAACGCTTTCCCGGATAGCGTCGTTATGATACAGGACACACGTGTCGCGTATTTTTCAGGAATACCAAGACGCTCGTTTCAACGCTGAATAAACCTTTAAAAGCGAGCTTTCTCGCGTCGAGACAACGAAAGACTGGCGGATTCTTCGGCGAGGAATGCTTTGTTCCTCGAAGAACGTCTCTTGATGAGGAAATATTACCCCTTTGGTAGAAACTGTGAAAGCACCCGCGAAACAGACGATGCTTTTTTATGGTAGCCTGATGCGCTTGCGATGTCTCTCTTCGTAATTTCTTCCTTGGAGATATTTCGTCATTGTCATTTGTCGTTGTTGTTCTACCTTCCATTTTCTAATAACTGTTGCAATCTTTTTTTATCGTTGGAGCATGAAGACGTCGATTGGATTCATCCGAACAAACTAGGTTGTTTATCAATCTCAGTAACGGAAATTTCCAAATTTTTGTAATTAAAAATACGGTAATATCGTATTTAGAAGTATGAAGTTTAATTAAGTCATTTTAAAAACGTTAACACTATATTTAACGAATTTCATAACATTTTTTGTAATTTGCATAAAATTGTGTTTAAGAGTTTTATGTGCTCAAGTAATTTGGAGGAGAAGCAATTACAGATAATCCTTTTAAAATACGTTAAAGCGTACACAGCATTTTGCAAAGTGATGTATGTAATCGAAACACGGTTATCGTCATTAGCAAAATCACGAAACAGCAATGTCACGTTATTGTGCATTATACGATACTTGGTCACGCGATTATCGGCTACCTCGTATATCATTCATGAGAAATTGATGTGCCGATACTGATTTTATAAAATACTAATTGATACCAATTATCGTGAAATATGAGCACGGACCTAAGTAGCATTAACGTTGTACTTTAATTACGCTGATCGCGTGTTTCGACCGTAATAAATTATATTATTCGGCCAACTTAAGCATCCTAAATGTAACATTCGATGTGATCGTTAAGCCCTGTGTTCCGTGCCGAGATCGACGAGATATCGCGTTCTTAAAACATTCATCTTCAAAAATAAAATAGTCGAGAAGCAACGGGAATTTATTACGGTTATTCTACAAAAATAATCTATTTTCGCAGCTTAAATCGTTCACGATCGTTAAGTTCGTACACAACGGCACAAACTTTATAGCGCAAACACATAAATATTTATTGTTTTCGAAGGAAGTATAGTCGTAAAACGTAGCTTTACTGCTTTCTACGGGCTCCAAGATAAACCAAATGTTCACTACTTCCCGTTGTTCAAGTATTTCATCATGTGCAAGTCCTTTTCCACTTGTCTGACCACATACGACCTCCATTCTGTTTGTCTGGACAGACCCCTTCTATTTATATGGCGTTCACGTACAATGTCATACTACTTGTCTGATCATACAGAACACGTTTCTTCTCTGACCATGCACAGTTCTCGTTTTAGTTGTCTGCCCATGCATGGGTTTGTTCCACTTGTTACATCTGTATTTCGCGTTACTAATTACATTCGTATCCAACCAAACAAATTGTCAGTTTTTACACATTTTAAGAGACTACTGTTCTTACAGAGACACTTACTGTTCATTTTTTTTATGAATTTTATCAACATAAAATTTAAATTATTAAATACAGTTGACCAGACAGTTAGCTTTAGGAGTCATATTTGGTATGATTCATCCACTCAAATTATCTCAATTAAATTTTGTGTAGGGTACATATGTAGTTATATTAAGTTGGCACATATGTAGTTATAGTAAGTTATCACATATGTAGTTATATTGCGTTGCCACATATGTAGTTCTGTTATGCTGTCACATATAGAGTTATAGTGAGTTGTCACATATGTAGTTCTGTTATGCTGTCACATATGTAGTTATATTACGTTGTCACATATGTAGTTATAGTAAGTTGTCACATATGTAGGTATATTACGTTGTCACATATGTAGTTATATTACATTATCATATATGTAGTCATATTATGTTGTCACATGCGTAGTTACATTTAGTTGTCACATATGTAGTTACATTAAACAGTTACATATGTAGTTATATTAAGTTATATATTTATACTAATTTGTATTATTATAGAACCATTTAAAGTGTTGCAAAGAATCAGTTATCGGTATGAAAACGAGCTTATACGTGCACGATATAAAATTGAACTAACATACGCACAAGCGGCCACGAATCACGCATGACGTTTTCAAAACGCTTCCATGATTCTTCATGCCTTGTATCACGAACCGCTCTCCCGGAAAATTAATGTCGAGAGCGGTATTTTAGATTGATTGCTGTGGAGAATGATGAGAAGATGGTGAGATTCGGCTTACACACGATTTTTCTGTGACATAACTGATATATTGTAACCCATTTAATCCCCGTATCCGTATCGCATCTTCAAATCCTTCGTAATCAATGATACGCGACTACGAATATTAATTCAATACCCTAAAACATTTCTGGGGAAATTGTTTTTATCAGACATTCCGTGTGCATATGACAAATTTCCTTTTTGACAAAGTGCGTGCTACAATGTCAACTTCGTACTGAATATAAAACTTTTGTTAAAAAAGAGTTACTCTAACGCAAACTGAAAACTGATCTTTGATTTGATGTCGATAATGAAATTTTGTATGTTCTTAAATATTCTCTATCAACTTACTGATATTAGTATAACGAGAACAACTGAATTTTACGAGAACTAAGAAGACTGATTTTGATTCAGTGTCGGAACGGAATAAGTTCCGAAATTTTCCTGGTCGAGTAGTGTTTAAAATTTGAAACGATGTGATGTCAGATGATCTAAGAGCAGACGACGCGTTGATTGTTGAGTTTCGACAATTATCGCTAGGAATATTTTCAATTCGCTGGAGTTATCTCCAGCAGTGTCGAGCGAGGCTGACACCTTACCAGGGACGGATAATTTAACGATCCTCGAGCGAGAACTAATATCGCTGGCTCCCCTAATTCAAGGCCGGTTCTCCATTTACCTCTCTCAATTTCGAGGCGTCTTAGGCGTCTGCCTCGTGGAGCTCTTCAATTATTACGGCCGCGAAGCTCGCCGTATTTTCAGGCCGTTTTGACGATAACTGATGGGACTGCAAGCTTTGAGCGAACCTCGTAGACGTTTATACGAGGGATCCGGCACACGTAACGCCGGGAACATTGTTTTCTGCGTACAGCATCGTCTTTCTTGGCTCACGTAGCTATCCGAGCTCCACCGTCGCGTCGTTTAGGCACAATGGTAACGCGCGTTGTTACCTACGAAATTTAATTCCGCCAACGGGCATTCTTACCCGACCGAGCATGATTTATAATGACATTGAACCGGCGGAGCAGCCTATAGAACGCATGGCTGTGCGTGTATAAGTTGATATCGCGGTGAAATATCGTCCCCCATGTCAGTCTCCCCAACACGTAAATACTTTCTCTGTCGTTGCTCGATGAGTTGTTTCTCTGCTGTTTACTCTGCAAACAACGAGATAGTTGTGATAGATGGACAAGATACCTCAGAGTTCTTCATTGTCGGCGCGCTTGTTGCATAACGAATTTTCAGATTTATTGCCGGCATCTTTGCCAGACGTGTATGCTTCTGGTTTCGAACTTTCGCGCGTTGAATTCAGTAAATTATAGTCGAGAGCGCGGGTAACGAATATTAAGCACGGTATGTTGCTTTCGATGTTCAACGCATCTTAATCCTCGCGTTTTGAATCCACTCGCAATCAAATTGTACTTGTCTCTTACTCTCATTGTTTTCAATTAAGGCACTTTGTAGATTACGATGATCCATTTTATAGATCAAAACTACAATTTTGTAGATATTATTGTACATATTACTTTTTGTAATTAACAGGTTCAGTAAAATTGTATTCGTATTACACGTAAAATTTTAGACTGCAAGTAGTTTGGACTGCAATTTGACTGAATAAAAAAATAACACTAATTGTATGAAACATTAATTCACTCAGTGTTTCTAACTTTAGTCATTTTTAACTCTTTCACTCCGAAAATAAAATCTGAACGATCTATGATCCATCTTTCAGTGTGAACTTTTGCATAATTGCACGACTGTAACACGATATGATTAAGAACACGTGACATTATTGTGGTATGTGTGTGTGTCTATATTTTGTAATTGTATGATCAGCATGGGTGTATATTACGAATGAAGCTTGCGTATGGTATGATTGAAGTTTGCATGTAATGAAGATTGCTAGAAGATTGTCTTTTGAATGTTTTTGAGGAACGAAGCGAAGAGGGCATTGCTTTGAGAGAAATCGTGAGATAAAGACGTACGAGATTTATAATTCGAGAGATTCCATTTGTGTTGTGTTTAATTAATTATATCTATTTATTTGTTAATAAATTTCATTAATCTTCTCTATTATTAAATATTATTCTACATTATTGTTAGTAATTTATTTTAGGCTAAGGATTGCGAGAATTCTTATGTATAACAGTAATTCACCATTGTTCGTGTATCAGAGGAACGAGCCGCGTAATCAACTGCAACATCATTGTTTATCCTGACAGTTTCTTGCCAACTCAACGCCATTTTTCTTCTTCTGTCTTCGTCCTTATCTACATGCTTCTATTCATGCGCAATGGAAACATGCTGCGCGTGTGAAATTTAATTCTCGCGTTCCCGTACCTCTCCACGGTTGGGCTTCAGCAGGATTGATAACGACATTGAATCAGTAGATTCGCGTAATCGCCGGCTACATTTCGGTATTGTTGCTGATACAATGCGTACTATTACCGTGAAATACTGAGCTTGATACGTCGCGCACTATGTTACGGATTTGCCCTCGTTTACGTGCAAGTATGTCTTCCTACAATGGAATATTTCGTTCAGACTTAAGAATTACTGTATTATACTGCTTTTACCGATTTTACGGACATAGATTTCAATTTTGCAAAAATTTATATTAGTTAGTTACGTCGAAAATTATTGATTTCAAGGAGTAGAGAAGTTATACGATTTGATGAAAAATTAAGAAAATGGGTCTTATGGTACAAATTCGGGGGTACATATTTGAAATTAATAAATACATAAACACCTAATAGAACACATCTAGTAGGACAATTAATAATCTCAAACATGTCTGAATTGAATAATCATATGCTTTGATGATATGTGTAGTTATTCAAGCATAATAATTATGAACAGTAAAGTTTATTCAAACGTGCACGTTACTATAGACGCGTTTAATGTTCATAGTTACAATAGAGGTTATTAGTGAGATATTGTTTGGGAATTACTTTGACTATGACTTTAGTTGAAAACTGAGGTAACATGTTAATTAATGTAGTTAATTATTGAGTAAATTAAAATAGTTTTTGAAGTTTTGTGTTATACCTTATTGTAATGTCGATATTGTATTCTACGTTATACTTTATGTTTATTATATATTGTAGTCTAATATTGTACTCTACATTACATTATAATACTGTACCCGACATTATACTCCAATATTGTACACTAAATTGTACTCCAATGCTATACTCTACATCCCTGCATACCAAAACATGCCAGTAAAAATAAGCACAAAATTAGTGATTCAATTACACGAACATCCCCGTAAGAGAACAATGAAGTACATTCAACGTAGCCATTCCGTTAAACCAGAAGAATTCCAAGAACTTCTCTGTTTACGAACTTAAACTGTACTCTTCAAAAATATTCAGTTTCCCGTGGCTGAACATTCACTTTCCACGCTGTTTAAAGCCGACCGTTTCGCAACGAGAGCTTGAAAACGCGCAGATAAAATATTTTGCGCATCGATCCAGTGCTGTTACCCGCGCGGAATACGAAATTCTGCCAGTGTCTCTGCTACACGCGTTTACACGCGAAAAGCGGGCGAAAGTAGATGCAAACCGCCGTAAACAGACGTGTTCGCGTTGCGTCGAAACCCATGCGCTTACAGTCGAATACCAAGGCGTAAAAAAAGAGAGCCAAGCAGAAATCGCGCGCGGGGAAATCCGATGGTTCCTGGTTGTTGGCTTAGTGTGGCTTTTTGCGTAGTATGAGTGTCACGTGGTGGAAACACGAGAAGAATGTCGTTCACGTGGCACCGTCACGCAATTTCATATCCGTCCGAAGCGTACCCTCTCTTCACTTCTCCGCTCTTCTCTTTCGCTCCGTTGCTCTTCTTCCGACCGGAAGCACGTAGCTGAAAGAACTGGCCCCGCAAAAGACGCGTTGAATGCGAAACCGAATGAAAGAAATCTCGAGACAGTTATCAAAAAAGTCTTTCGCTACGTTTTTTCGTTTGTTTAATTTAGCTTAGCGGTCGCTTGTAACCGTCGTGTGCTTCGCGCTGTTTGAGAATGGTTAGTTCGTTTGTCCGCGTCAAATTTGTGCTTCATATTCTACCAATCTGGCTGTTTGCACGTGTACACCGCTTGTCTGACCAGCTACGGATTTATACTACTGCGGTGGGTATACGTGGTTGCGGTACAATTTCATACGTTTTATATCGATTTCAGTATTTTTGTGTATAATAAATAAGGAAGCGAAATATTGTTAGAGAGTTTGTAAATTTGGAGATTGGTAAATTCATAGGTAAATTGATAGATCGATAGGTTGAAGTGGAAGATTGATAGATTCGTAGATTGGTAAATGTAACTCTTTAGCAGAATTGTGTGTGTACATTCTTAATAAATTATTAAATGTTCGATCATATCATACAAGGTTAACGTTCGATTCTAATATTATAATATTGTCGGTGTCCAAGGTGAGAGAGACAACAGATGTGCAGACTTAAAGAACGTGGCACGATACGGCTCTAAATCCTGGACGATATTAGATAGTAGACAGACGAATAGCGTTACGTGTGTGAGATACGTGCATACTGATAGAAGGAAATGCATGAATGGGTTCAGAAAAATTTTACATCCATACATTCGAATATATTGAAAGTTTTATTATACTATGGACGATACCTTAGATTTCGAGTAGTTTGAAGCTAGACTATTAAGTTAGAAGTAAATATTTCAGATTGTTTGTTGAACAACATTGTAACATATTTAATGTAATCAAAGTTTGCTGAAGTTTGAACACTTCTAAAAATGATTTCACCTAAGCAGAAGTCGACCAAAATCACCTTAACGTATCTAAACTAGTCCTAATCGCTGTAAATCGACCCAAATCAAATAATACTCCAAATCGTTCAAAATACAGTAACAATTCGTCCAAATAGGTCCAAATGAATCCAAATACTTCCATATACCAGAATGATCCACAAAGAAATTTAATTTCAACTACATCCATGCTTCTCCTCCATAAAAAAAGCGCTTCTAAAAGTTCTCCACCCTCACCAAGGAAAAGAACACGTGTCCACACGTCGCGATCGCGAACGATAAGTCGTGAATGTTTATTTGACGGATTTTCGAGTGTTTTCTACTCCGGATTTGTTGGGACACTCGTACCGATACGGTCTGTGAATATGCGCGAACATGTACGCTCTTCCACTTTGTATACCTACGCGTGTTTACGTGATAGAGATTGCACAAACGGGATGTAAAGTAAATAACAACATCCTCTATGATTGCATGCAAGCGATACAGCCGCGGGCACATAGACCGTAAGTTTCATTGTTGCCTATGGATTGTGAAACAGACGTGCTCGCTTTATAACTCCGCGCTAGGCTATTCGCGTCGCTTTCTAATAAGACGAATATATTGCTGTAAATCAGTTTATTTTGATAACAATTTTTTACAGTCAACCGTCTGTGATGTTATTTTTTGAATGCTGAAAAGTCTCTGAATGCTGACGAACATTGAAAATTCCTTTACAACTTGCTTTCAGTCGAGTTTTCAATGGTTTAATCCAATAGTACACCTCGTTTCGTTTATTCAAGTTGTAGCGTCATAGTATTGTAATCGTTAGGAGTCAAAAGGTTTATGGGACAGATGTTGAGAAATAGCTAAACTGTTTTAAAAAATTATATTCATGATTCATAGTAAAATCGTAGTTAATAATTACTACTTGTCGCTAAAAATTAAAACTATTTTCAACTACTTGAAGAACAAAAACGTTAGTCTAGCCTTCCTCTCTCTATCTTCTATTTCCTCCCTCTGCATCTTATGTGACTTTAGTGACATTATAAGGACCCTCTATAACCACACAATTGTTTACCTTATACGTACGAAATTCTAACTTTCGAATTTTTAGATTTTTAAATCTTTGAGTCACTAAATTCGTAAATGCAATAATTTCTGAGATACCAGTCATATTAGCCTCCGAATCCAAAAATTCTTCAGATTTCAAATTTTAAACTTTCCAAAATTGCCGAAATTCCCCAAATTTCTAAAATCGCCAAATTCCCAAACTTCTAATAATTAGACCAATTCCCCAAATTCCTCAAATTCTCCAAATATCGAAAATTCCTCAAATTCTCCAAATTCTCCAAATTCTTCAAATTCTTCAAATTCACCAAATTCTTCAAATTCTCTAAATTCTCCAAATTCTCCAAATTCTCCAAATTCTCCAAATTCCCCAAATTTTTAAATTTCCAAAATTCCCCAAATCCCCCAAATTCTCTAAATTCCCAAACTTGTAAATCCCCAAATTCCTAAATCCCAAAATCCCAAAACCTTAAATCCCCAAACCCTAAAATTTCTAAACCATAAAATCCCCAAATATCTCCAATTCTAAAACTCGAATTCTCAACAGAATTATAAATATCAATTTTAGCACTAAAAGCATTGAGACACCACTTATATGTCACTCACGAAATTCCAGAAGAGTCAATAACGGGGAGCGATAAGGGGACACAGGTTTCTCAGCAGTGGTGGCAAGTCCAGAATAAATTACGTGTCCCGGAAATTTCGACAAATTTCGTACGAGCCGTCTTAATCCATTCCCAGAAGTTTCAATAAGAGATGTGAGTTATGGGTCGCCACAAAGACTTCTCCATTTTTCTACCAACTTTCTGTAAATCATTCACCGCTCTTGTTCAACTCACTTCTTTATCCTTCTTGACGTAACCTTCCTACGAGCTTCATATTCATCAGATGCATGTATTCATTATATATATGTACATACATACACATTTGGATGTTTCGTTTACTGCTAAGCGAATGTTATTTCACGCGATCTGTTCTTTTGCCTGACAGCTGATCTGCAAGAATCTTTTCTACTTGACTTTTTATGAAACACGTGATGGACAAAATAATGTAGTCAGTGCTTTGTAACGGGAAATCTTAAAATTTGATATTTGAACATTTAACAATTTGTAGATTTATGAATTTGTGAATTTGCAGGACTGAGAATTTGAAATCGATACATTTGTAAATTTAAAATTTATAAATTTACATAGGTCTAAATTCGCAAATTTCTACATTCATGAATTTCCAACTTTGAAGGTTTATAAATTTTTCAATTTCTGGTCCTTAAATGTATTCACCTATAAATTTATAAATTTCAATATCCAGATACATGAAAATTTAAAAGTTTGAAATTTCGGGAACTTGAATATTTAAAAATTGTGCTACCTGAAAATTTGAAATTTCTAAATTATTGAGCACCAAATTTAAAAGTCCCGAAATCTAAAATAAATATCAGACCTTCTAAATGTACAAACGTGAAATTAATAGTGAATTTTTTATATTTCTCCCTTGCATTACAATGATACGTACCTTTTCATGAATCTACCATGAATTAATTCTTCTCGTGTGCTTGAATTATTCAATTCCATTGTTGCATGCTTTATCAATTAAAGATATAAAAAGAGCAGAATAATGAACAGTAGAATCTTTTTTCATTGTAACTGAAAGTATACAGCATTTCTCTCCCTTATCCGTCTCGTTTTTCATCTTTTGTTCGGTACACGTTCTCTAGATTTTCCTTTCGGTCTGCCATCCTTTACCCACTCCTTTCATCCGCTGCCAAGTAAGCTAATCCCGTAAAATAGTGTGTAACATTTTTCAAGGGATTGGAAGTAACAATCTGCAACGTAGAATCCGTGGATACGATCTGTCGTGTGTAACGATATCTGACAAGTCTTCGGAATACGGATGAAAGTATGATATACACGCACCCTTGAAATCGGAGAACTAATTCATCATACCTTACATTTATCCACTTGGTATAACCATACTTGTTCATCGTAATAATTTACAGTAACAATTTTTAAGCACGCTTCATTGTTATGGTGCATATGTTACATACGTTACACGCTTTATTGTTATGTTACATATATTACATATGTTACATAACAATGAAGCGTGGTTAAAAATTGTTACTGTTTATTATTACAATAAACAAGTATCGTTGGATCTAGCAGATACATATAAGGTTTCTCGATGTTTTATTTTTACACCACATATGTAACATATATGAACATGTTATATATGTTCATGAATGAACCACTCATGAATGTAACAATGAATCACCGAGAAATCTAACAGCGTTATTAAACTCAAATTAATAACACATTTCCGTTACAATGATCACACATGACCAACTTTGTAAACTCCGTTAAATTGATTAATTACAAACAATAAATTAATAAATGAATAATTTACATTATTTACATTAATACTTAATTATAATAAATTAATAAATTCATGATGTATATTATTATTTAGTTATAATAAATTATTTGCATTGTTAGTTAATTATAATAAATTAATAAAGTAACAATTTACAGGGTTATTCATTTATAATAAATTAGTAAATTATTTATGTGGAAAGCAAACGAAACGAGGGCTCTTAATGTTGAGTGATGTATATTGACTTATTAAACGTGGAAATTAAAGTATTAAGTACCCTTGTTCTCAACAGTAGGTTTATGAAGGTTCAATGTGCAAAGTGTTAATTTATGTTTATTCCACAGATTTTCACTCCGCATTAATTTTATATACATATAATAGTATCATAGTTTAGAAGTAAAAATTTCCTAAGTGCAGTAAAGATATGAAAAAGACACTGACAAAAACCAGACCCACTTTTTTCTGGAAGATGTCAAGAATTTAGTAATTAAGGGTGTGTTATAGTTAACCCCTTGCACTATGATTTAGATGTGTCAGAACTAAGTAATCTAAAATATTAAAACATACAAAGAAATTTTATATCAATTTGGTACTATACGATCGTTGACTATAGAAATTTTGGACTTGAACTCCAAAATTGAACCGTATTAATTTTAGTAAAATTGATCACAGCAAAAGTCACACTCGTCAAAATAGTACAAGATCAACAAATTTTGAGCACGCGTAAAAATTACGTTGACTTTGAATGCAAGTTAAATCCACTTTTCCGTTCCATTTAATCGCATTTAAAAATAACTGATAATGATCTATAATTACCACAATATCCTTCCGAATGAGGCAGTCTCTCGTCAATAATTTCTTGCCGCTTCCCTCGTGTCTCTCGATTTAATCGCACACGAGCAGACGAACAGGCATCCAAGTATTCCAGCCACCGTCTCCGATATTCCCAAGCACGGTCCCAATTATGAAGTTTCGCGTTGCCACGGAACTTATCGTTTCCTTTGCGTTCGACCGTCTGAAAAGGGAGTTCCGTCGGCCTGTCGATAAGTTCCGTGCTCGACGAAGGACCCAGGGGGTTTGCCAGGAAGTAACGGCAGGAGAAAGAAAGTCGCTCCTCGGGGGAAGGTGTAACGAGGTGAAGGTTCGCAAGTATTGCCGATGGCAGGTATTAAAGCATTTGTCAACCGGCTGAATATTAGCGTCCGCCGATGCTGCCTACACTTATTAGCGCCCGCCTCTATGCATGGCTCCGTGCCAACTAGTTACGAACCGGAAGTGAAGTCCGAACGTGTACTCTAGCCTCGAAACCGGGCTATGCATACGTAGTATCCCGCTCGCATCCGTCTGCAACAGAGAAATGGTAACACGAGAGAGTATCGATAGAAAATTGAGAGAAGATGGAAACGAGTTAAGGCTGGAGGCCTTCCTGTGAAACATTCGAATACGGTAGATTCGTTGAATCGATAATGACTGTGATGATTTTACAAATACAGGGTGTCTCACAACTAGTGTAGGTGAAATGCAGAGTAACTGACGTGATTCTGAAAAAGATTTCCTTTCGCAGAAATGCAGAAACTTCGTTTTTGAATTATTAACACTAGAACTACCAACCAGTCAAAATAACTGGTTTCAGATTTTTCATTTTATATTACAAAATTTTATTGTTGTGATTTTATGGAAATATCTTCGAGCCTAATAAGGCCACCTTCACATTGCTGTCTTATAGTTTTACAGGTACTTTTATTTGTTCCTTATATTGTAGGGTTTAATCTTCTATAAGAATACACTTCTCTAAGAAAGCTCAAAACGCCTGCTAGTAATATCATTTCTTTAATATCATCCATACAATAAACCACGAAAATGAACAAAATATCAAAAGTTTGATCAAACCAACACTGAATTTGTAACATATTACGCGATAAAATTACACGTCCCCCAAGAAGAAACATAAAACGGACCAGTAATTTATACAATTTTTCTGAAGACAGCATAAACCCAGTTTGTGTTCTTCTGAGATGTGCGTTATCGGGGAAAGAAAATAGGATGGGTATGACAAGAATAGTAGCGAACAGCACATACGGTCTGACACGTAGAATAAGACGTTGTATTGTTAGACAGGGAAACAGATACTGATGCGTCCAGATAAGTAGAATCATCCTCGGGGCAGAACAGACAAATGAAACGAGTTCGTACGACGCAGCGCAAGTAGTATAGGTATAGTATTTTATCAGACCAGTTGCATACACCACTGGAGAAGTAGAAATGGAACCACGTATCGTTAGTCAAGCAATATGGAGCTGTATTATGGCTGGGCGGATAAAATGAAATTGCACATTGTGAGGCAAGTAGAATATAGACTGCATGTGGTCAGCCATTCTTTTCCCAACTTTGATCAGATATTATATTCTGGATCGCAAGAAATTTCTTATTTTTGATAGAAACATTGAAGTGCGTTCAGAGCTATATTTATAATATTTCTAATCTTATTATTAACATAGCAATACATAGTTCATTACGTGTTATAGATGGTTCAAATTAATTTTTCAAATTTCTACGTTACTAAATAACCAAAAATACAAAATTTTAATTTCTGAATCTAAGTTCAAATGCTTAAATAGACCCTTCAATCCCTACAGCCCTAAATTTCTAAACTATCTAATCATTTAAGAGGTTCAAACACTTCCAACGCGTGAAATTTCTAAATTTCCAAATTATTTCCGTGCGACGAGAACTTTCATATATACTATCGATTGTATAACCCAATAACAACGTCGAAGGCAATTTCCGTGGTTTTCGAAGTTTTTCTGATTTCCCGCAAAAAGCTTGGAAAGTATGCGCCCGATCGGCTGCAACGATCGATAGTTCAATCGTGACGCAGTGTTTTCGAACTCCGAAGCACGTGAGAAATTTCAATAAAAAGATCGAGATCGTGAAATGCACACCGCGGATAAAGGAAATTTGCGCGTGTCTCGTATCGAGTTTGTGTAAACGCAGAAAAAAAATACGGGACGGCTTTACAGAATCGTGTGAGAACGCGTGCAAAAGGGAGAAGAGAGAGAAGCGGTGTGAAGAAGAGAAAAAAAAGCACAGAGAGAATAGTGGGAGAGGAGGGTACAGTACAGGACTGCAATTTCGCTCGACCCCGGAAATTGTGGCGGTTTATACGAGTTTGTTTAGAATGCACGGAACCGTCGCCGGTTCGCGAATGGAGTTGCATGTCCGCCGTGATTTGTCAGCCACGTCAATTACTCAGCCGCGTTTTCAATTCGTCCCTTAACCTGGGTGTTTCCGGTGTGCTCGTGCTACAACGTCGATTCTCGAAACTCGTTCGCGGCAACGAGGAAATTAGACGACGCTAAAGTGGAAAACTTAATGACAAATTGAAGATTGAAATCGCTTTGGAGATGGTAATTGAAAATTGTAGGGATTGGTTACGATTTCACTAGTTATCGTAACGAAATCAAGGAATAGAAATATTCTATTCCGTACGAGGGTGTGTTAGAATTAATATTACAGGGAGAGGACCTCAGTATAAGTTTCTAACAATATAATAATTTTACGGTTTTTTGTTTCTTCACATTTGTAGTTTCGAATCATTTCTTTACACGTAACAAACCCAGGAGTTATTACATACTAGGAAATATTTTTTTGTTCACCTGGCACCAGTCACATCTGGTAAACCCTTAACCTTAGTAGTAGAATATTTTGTTTTCAGTTTTCTTATGTCGAGGTTTGCTTGCTTTTATTACTTGCTACAGTCACTTTGGGTAAACCAGACCCATTTCATATGTCACATGCATTTGCATCTCCACTCGAATTTTATCTAAACCAATAAAAAATCAAAAGCGACACTCTCAAACAGTCAAGTTCATTGCAAAATAAACTGTAGTCGTTCGAAGTCAAATTCATTTCTCAGATACAGTCCACTTAAATTCACTTGTTGAGAACCCTACTGGTTTCACTCATCGTTCACCAGTCAATACCTATACATGACTTTCAATGATTTTATACCATCATATTTGCAATTTTATGGTTCAACTTTTCCCTTTATCGTTCCCTTTCGCTTTGTATCTTGCTAAGATTTTTATAAAACTTTGAATCTTTCTGACAAGCGAAGGATTTACGAAGTTCCTTTGAAGAGAAACTTGAACGGTATGGGTTTGCAATAGGCAAAGAATATTATCTTCAGCAACCTGAATATTTTTTATTTTGATCTTGCTGAGTTGTAGGAGGTTGGCGATTCAGTGGAACCATTTTAAGTGGAAGAGAGAACTAATTACACAGGGCAGGAAAAGTTCCAGTACTTTTAACGAAGAGACTTGGAAGGGCTTAGAGCTTTTTTGAATTAAATTTTTTTCTACATTTTGTACTCGAGTTGTTCATTAAATTTTGAAGCGTCTTATCTGTTGTATCTCAACCGATGAGGAAAAGTTTAATCGTCAAGATGTTGTACACGCAGAGGATTACCTTCATTCAACGCGTAAACGAAATTTCCTTTTCAACCTCAAGTTGTACATATTATATCAGTTTCATTTCTAGCTGAATTTTTTTAGACTTATTCCGTTTTTAATTTACTTAGTTTGCTGTGTGAGAGTCACTTTTCAACATTTGACATTTTTTTCATTTTCAAGTTTTCCGAGTTTAAAATTCGTTCGTTTTCAAATTTATCTCAAGTTTTAAAATTAAAAGTTTTTTTACTTACGGTTGGTTAAGTTTCTTAATTTTGTATATTTTTAAACTTTCAAATTTACGAGTTTGCAAGTCTGTAAATTTACAAATGTACAAATTTGTTAATTTATAAACTTTGAAGTTTCGAGACTGCCAACAAATTCTCAAGTTTCAAAACTAATTATTTCAAAAATTATACGTAACATTCAAATTCAGAAACCGTCCCTCTTTAAGTGTCCAAGAATATTTGGTCCATTCTCCGCTGCAACGCTTACAGCACTTTCATAAAACAAGAATGGAGTTGCTTGTATAATAACAACGATCATGTCGCGAACCTTCTCATTCCGGCGAAACAGAAACGTAGAGAATAACCGAATAGAAAATATCAATTTGAAAATTGAGCATATACATTGCGAGCGTTACTATCGACTTTCATGGAATAAACCCGACCCACTTTTCCGGTGGCCGCTCACGCGCTTCCGGCCGCCATAAAGGCCAGTAATATCGGCAAACACGAGCCCCATTTTCATAAAGATTCAACGACGTTCCAGCGGACTTTGAACGGCCAACTCATCCCGCATTCATGTATTTACCAGCTAACTGTCCACTCTCTCTGTCTCTCTTTCTCTCGGTTACACGTTACCAGCTCGTTTTAAAATGGTGGCATGGCCAGGGGATAGTTACCCCTTTAGACAGTCGAGTACGTACGCTCGGACGAGGAGCATATATGCCGGAAAATGGGTTTCGCCGTGGGTGGTACCGGTGTAAAGTTAAAATTAGAACGGGAAAGAAATCGACGCGTATCCCTGAAACAAGCTGCTAAGCAGACGGAAGTGAACTTTCCCTGCAGTCGGACGTGCTCGTCGTGCGAGTGGCCCTGCAGAGACGGAAGCTGGGTCAAGCTGAACCCAGACGACACGTCGACCGTCGTTTCACCTCGAACGCCCTTTAGAATTTAAATTTTACTACTACCATCTTCCTTCACGATTCTTCACTTCACGGAACGGACAGTTCTGGAATTGCGTCGCCCCCGAAAATCACGCCATTTTTTCCGCATTTCGTTACGCCATTTCAGACACGTTCGGGATAGGAAATTACTTACAGTGCAAATAGTTTGAAAATAAAACAAGACTAGTCTTTTTCGTATTTCAATATTATTATTTCGTATTATATTTAATACCAATAACTTTGATATACAATATTATCAAGGTAATGTCAAAGTTTTACTTGACGTTCGCTAAAACAATTATTGAATTATATTAATTATCTCTCAGCAAAAGTCCAATCTATACAGGAAATATTAATATCTTTTGTTATACCCATCTCTCTACATTAATATACTCTTCAACATATAAATTAAACAGTAATTGCCACTATACAATAATCTATAAAATTACGAGCTAGTCGAACGCTTTATACACAACTCGCAGAGGCACCACAATCCACCTTTGATCCATATTTTCCACATTACAATGTAACTAAATGTCCTATGTTGCAATGTAAATGTATTATGATGTTTATATAAACGAAGCAACTGCAACAAATTATTATGCCCTATGCATCTGTATTTGCTACTGACATAATCGCCTTACAAAATACAGATCTCTATAAAATACAGGGAAGCTTATTAAGAGATTAAGAGTATGAATATTCATTAACCTCGTAACACTCTAATCTACAATTTTTTCGTCAGTCACGTTCGTCAGGCAAATTATCGCTGTATATTAACAGGAATAAAGCAAATGGAAGTATTATGCACACTTAACGATCCTTAACCAAATTGTGACGAGAAGTAAAGCTTTACTAAAAATACGTAGCTCTACTAAAAACGAGTAGCGTATATTATATTAGAACAGTGGAACAGGTTATTGCACAGCATGTTTTTCGACGCGTTTAATTAAATCTCTTTCCATCGGAAGGGCGTAGACGTAGAAAAGTTTGGTACGCATTCCATTTTGCGTTTGTTTATAGTTTGTTCGATTTTGAAAAAATCCGTCGTATTTACGGGTAACGCGGACTAGGAATATTTACAATTTGGCAAAGTTTTGCCGGCCAGATGGGACGTTTCGGCAATATCATTTTTCTCTGTTTTCGTTTGGACGTTATAGCGAAAAATACAGGAGCGTATCCATCGTTTGACGATGCATCTACGAAACGTAAAATCGACCGTGTTGCTGGCAGCTGTCGCCAATACCGAGCCACATCGTGCCATGCCCGGCCGTTTCTAGCGCCTCGTGTTTTTGACACGACGATTTGCGTCGATCCGTCGATGCGATACTCCGCGATTGATTATTTATCAATTCGATGCTACGAACATCAATCTACACCCGCATTATTTATTTCGATCGAGCAATCTGTGTTCGCCAGGTTGTCCGGCTGAATTATTCATAGGCCTTTTGAAAAAATGATGACACGTCAAAACACACTGTCGGAAAAAACGCGCGTATTTCTCGTCGTAGGCCAAAAATCTCCCTATTTTACTTTCTATCGTAGAATTTTAATATCGGTTTCATAAAATTTCCTAGACCGGTATCGCTTTGAACAGATGACAAATTCATAGCGAACCTTTTCGGTCGAGTACTGAATGACTTTTTTTTTAATCTCTTTTTTATGGGTTTGAACATTGCACTCGATTTCAAAAGGCAGATATTGAATTCCTTTGAAAACATTGCTGACGTTCCTGTATCTGGTGAAAACCGTTGACAGCAGCTGTAATATCACCATCAATGTCTGTCAAAGTCCATAGAAGATTTGTCGAAAATATCATGTAGCTGCGAAGCTGAATTCTAATAATTTATACTGGAGAATGATTTCGGTTTCATGGAAAAATCTGTAAAAGTGTCGAATAGGTATTGAAACACTAACACATCGAATCAACTTCTGATTCGTTATTTTTGGATTCGCCAGTTTTTGTAACCTCTATGGCAGAATAAAGTTTTTTAATATCTGCAGAATAGCAGACACCGCGTTAAACGACTAAACCTCCATTTTTGGAAACCGCCAGTTTGCAAACCGCGTAGCTGTGAAAAGCTCTGATGGGGAAGAATTAAGCGTGCTCTAAAAATAAGAAAGACTTTCTTTCGAAAACATTCCACGTTCGTACGAATATCTTGGTCCCGCCATTAACAAGGATTATGCGCCTCAAGTCTGGAGAGCTTCAGCAGGAGACGGAGTTAGGAATGCAAACGAAACTTTTGAAGCCTGGAAACGCATTTAACGTTACGCGGTATGAAAGTAGCCTTGTTAAGGCGACTTCGCAACTCGTCGAGATCCTCGGCTCGTAGAACGTATTCGTTTGATCGTACCGTTGTTTGTAATTAGAACATCGTAAAAATATAAGACTACAGGGAACTCGGGAGTGATTTCTAGTTACCAAACTTGCAACTTCTCTTCGTGAATGAACAATCTCGAGAACTTCCTTTACTCTTTTAAGGGAAGTACCTGATACATAATTAACGAATACAAGGTAAATAAGATAACAATTTGCAACTGTTTTTATAATAATTTCAATTATATTTCATTTCGAGAACTGAGTGACAATTTCAAGATATTTTCATTTTAATTTTTGAAACTAAAGTTCTCTGGCGTTATTCATGTAACAAGATTCTTGTTATACCAAGAATGTTTTATGCACGAAAAACTTTGTATATTGATGAAGAAACTGGTGGATGAAATCGATGAACTTTTGTATGTAGGCAAAGACTTCGCAACAGTTCTCATTCTAAACAGCCTTCATAATTCTCTGGTCCACGGTACAGAGGCTCGAGTACAAAGCTCACGATGCAATTCGACTCCGTTCTTCTCGTAAATCGTGCAACTGTTGCGAGCCAACGGCTCCTTCGACCGAAATAATAGGTATGTGGCTCACGTGTGTCCCAAATGCAGGATACTCCAGCCTCCTATCAGGACGCTCGCTGCTAGTGGCAGGAACCAGCTGAACAATTATTGGAACCAACTGAACAACACCTCTCGCAATTTACCTGGTTAATTTAAATTCTGGCATTTTAACGTTCGATACATTCTAAATTAATATTTTTCGGGGTTGATATTGTGGAAATGTAGGAAGAATGCATACTCGTAATAGGGCGAGTTGAATGTTCGATTTGAGAACTTACAATTTAAAAATCTGAGATTTTCAGATATTCAATTTTCCAGATTTTTAGATTTTTAGATTTTCAAGCTTTCGGATTTCTAGAAGTTTAGGTTTTCAAGCTTTTAAATTTTCAGATTTTCAGATTTTCAAGCTTTCAGATTTTTAGAAGTTTGGCTTTTCAAGTTTTTAAATTTTCAGATTGTCAGATTTTCAAGTTTTCAGATTTTTAGATGGTTAGTTTTTCAAGTTTTTAAATTTTCAGATTGTCAGATTTTCAAGCTTTCAGATTTTCAGATTTTCAAGGTTTCAAATTTTCATATTTTCACCTTTACAAATTTTCAGACTTTCAGGCTATCAGGTTATCAGGTTATCAGATATAATTCACATTGTCACATTACATAAGAAAAGTGTCTAATTTTCTCGGAAAATGATTTCAGTGTTCATAATGTATACGTATCGTCAGTTAACGAATTAAATTTCCCATACGATTCTATAAATAAACAGCCACAGAAAAAGCAGATTTCTATTAGGTCCATATAAGTACGCCATAAAGCTATTGCAATTGTATTTCAAATCATTTCGTGTCTGACTATATACTGACACCACTGAAAAATACCTATTCTTAGCGTTTTAACGATACCACTCGTATATGTTTAAAAGTATTATTATTATACAGTCTTTTGCATGGGCTATTCGAGCCAGAACTAAAACCTTTTATTACGAATATAATTCCGTGAAGCTAACATTGTTGCTACTCTTCTAATGTTCACACTTAGAACAACATACCTGTCCACACTTGGGTGCACCTACAGTCTACAGAATAATGAAATTACTGCATTACGTAGATTCGCTAACATCGTTTTGCAATTATATAATAAAACTGTAAATGTCTCTTTTGTCCAATGCTTGGTTATTACAAAGATTGCGGTTCTTGAAGTACCTTTTTGCCAGTGGTAACCAGAGATCAAAACCCTAACTCGGTGGTCTGTTAATTAATAGTCGTGTTACATTCATACTGCGTAAAGAGGATTGTGAACTGTTCAAATTGTTCGTTAAATTTAAGAATAACTTTTCCATTATTTATATTCAAATATATTATATTAGATTTTCGAGTGAATTAGCGTGAAGTAATATTTCACAAACTAATATCGATAAGTAGACAACCGTTCCTAGTAGCGTACACAAATTCAACTTTCTTGCTAGTACACACAAAGATTGTTATGCTGTAATCAATATTCCTACTACATTCAAAGTTTCTGACCAACTGAGTATCTAACGTCTTGAATGTTGATCAAAAACTATTCTCAAAGCTCCGAAACGCAAACACGAATCCGTACATCTCGTTCAATCAAGCTAAAATTCACGCTACTGAAAACTCCTGTTCAGTCAAACGTTTCGCACCCATATTCTCATCGCCTTGCACGAGGATACGTGAGACGCGGATGAGATGGAATTTCGATTTTGCGTTGTCAGATTTCGGACGAACATGCGAATTTGAGACGCCTCGAGGGTATACGAAAGGCGACCCGAATCGGACAGTTCTGACCGGATTTCGGCACGTAATGGGCTGAGGTATACGTAGTTTGCCAGGGTGAGCTCTCGGATATAGCACGCAGAGTTCTCGGTGGTTGATGACAAGGCCGCAGAATGTCCGAACTGTAGCCGTGAAATCGGTAGAGAAAGGCCAGATCGCGTGGACAGGAATCCACGGTGCCACGTTTCCGAGCGAATTAAACGGATCTCGTCAGTTGGCTGAAAGGATTTAAATAATTGAAATAAACTGCGGGCTGACCGACACGGTACACCGCGGACGCCGCAAACGCTCTCTGAACGGCCTTACTTTTCGACTTTGAGCCACGCCCGCTGAAAATCACGATACACGGCTGCAGTTTCTCACCTGTTATCCGTTTGATATAGCGCACCCCCGATATTTTTCGAGAACATGACGTTTGTATCGAATTGCAGATATCGCGAACGATCGATACGAAATATGGGGTTGCTCGCATAGTTCGCGGCGGGATTTAACCCCTGGACGATGAATAACGCGATAATCGCGCATGCTGGGTGTGGGGGTAAAACATGATCAAAAGTTAGGTAAGACAAAAATACCTAATGCTTCAACAGGTTCTTGTAGTTTCTCACCTGTGCTAATTCTACTTATCATTCACTCTGTATCTCAACAAATTATTTCATTCTGTTTTTCAAATTGCACACATCGTATATTTTTTTCAAATAGTTGTTTCAAATACATTTCATTTATAACATGCATAACATGTCATGTGGAAATCATATGTATAATATGTCATGTGTATATTATATGTATAACATGGCATGTGTATATTATATGTGTAACATGGCATGTGTATATTATATGCACAACATGTCATGTGTATGTTTATGCATTACATGTCATGTGTATGTCATATGTATAACATGTCATGTGGAAATCATATGTATAACATGTCATGTGGAAATCATATGTATAACATGTCATGTATAGTATAGTATGACATATGCATCAAATGTATCCCACAATACATGTATCGTATGTATAACATGTCATGTGTATATCATATGTGTAACATACAGTATATTAATATCATAATATACATCGTATAACATGAAGTATATTGATGATATATGAATAGGTAACATAACCTAAAAATTATACATTCAATAATTATTGTACGTTTAAAATTATTCATTCAATATTAATAACCTTAAAATTGTTCTTTCATAATCATTTTAAGCTTGAAATTAATCCTTCAATAATTATTATAACCTTAAAATTATTCATCCAATAGTTATCATAACCTTAATCTTATTCCCCCAATCGTAACCTTAAATTTATACATTTAATAGTTTTACAAAAATTTCTTTCCTTATTTTCATAAATTATTTGTTATAATTTTTAAACGTAATCAGTCATATATTATTAACAGAAATATGTGTGTGTAAATTAATTGCAATTTTGTGTTTTACATATCAATTAAATATATCGTCGAATTTCGAGTGCTCTTAGGAATTTTGATTTATAACTTTTAGAATAAATTTCAATAAATCTCAATAACTTTCAATAAATTTCAATAACTCTCAATAATTTTCAATAAATCTCATGAACTTGTATAATATTTTTCCCACGAAAAATGCTTTCATATCAGTGCCTGCCCCATCGATTTCTGTATTCGAAATAACCTAAGATTAATCGATTACGAGCATTCGTTAAAATAACAAGATAGAAGAGGAAATTGATAGAAACAAATCTGACACTCTGCAATGGACGATAATAAGTTCATCTTGTTCGATTTTGTCTCATCACCGGCCATCATCATGTTTCGATCAGCGTAAATGGAAATAGCTTCGTTTTCGATTCTATCGAGTTAAATCGTGGAATGAAATTAGGAAGACTCGACGATTGCACGCATATTTTGCCCGGGATATTTTAGTGTGTACACGTGAAACGGTTTGCATTATAGGTATTTAATTCCCAGAGTAAAGTTCAATTTTTACCAATGTATCGCTGAAATTCGTTCAAAAACTAAACAAATACGCGCCGCGAGTGTAATGGTTGCTGAAATGAAACTCATTGAAGACGCAGTATAAAAATGCGGGTTTTGATGCTAAATGAACGGATTCACAGAGGGATGTTTTCGGAAACATCATTTGCAATAACTACGAATGTGTACACAGCCAAATGGAAACGCTTTTGTGAAAGCTATGGGTGTTTTCGATATAAGCAACTGAAAGTGTATGCAATATGCGCTTTTAATTAATCCGACATTGATGGAAATAGATTTCAAAGGTACTTCAACGTTAACCATTTTAACATATTTTTTGTTGCAAAAATATAATATATCAATATTGGTCTTGTATTGTGCATTGCTTTTTACATTTTTCACACTTGCTTCGAATTTAGCAAACATTCGAATGTTTTCATTTTCAAGTCACTTTATAATCGTGCAATTAAAAATTTAGGAATTTTATACTTGGGATGTTGGAAATTTTTAAATTACTTTTCAAATTGTGAAAAGTAAACTGAAAGATTTTTTAATTTCTGTATTGAAATTTTTTTTAATTTTTCTATTAACAAAATAATGTTCTAACATAGAAATATTCACATTTAAAAATGCACTGATTAAAAACATCAAAAATGACCAAACGAAATGAAGAAACGAAAATTTGAAATTTTCATAATCGCCAACAAATTCGTGCTTCTCCCAACTTCTCAATAAGTAAATTTAATTATGTCCGCCGGAAATTTCGAACACGAGAGAGAGAAAACTGGCAAGGTTTTAGTGACAGGAAGTTATAGCGAACTTATTCAAATCCGGCCTACGTTTGTCCGGAAATTCGTTCTCTGTTCCTGAACCGTGAACTTCATCTTTCACGGCAATGACCAGGAAGCCTTCGAAACTTTTGCCTAAAAGGAAGTTTTAAGCCGCAAGATTGTAAGGACGAAACGATAAGAGCAGATGGGGCAGACGAGCGAGAAATTGCAATTAACTTCTTCCATGGTGAATCAATAAAAAGTAGTGTTACTATATTTGTGACACAATCTCTTTCTAATTCGATCAAAATTTTTGTAAATAATATTCAACGCCTTTACAAGTATTTATTATACTTTTTTCTTTTATTTAATTCATAATTTGCACAAACATAAAACAGTTCGTACACCCTGCAAATATTGTTCTAAACTTTTTTTCGTAAGGTAACTGCAAACGGGAGAAAAATCGTGCATAACACCCTGTGTCGCATATTGTGTCGATAAAAATAATTCTCAATCAAGTTCAATCGCCTGTTATAAATATTCAAAGAGCAAACGAGAATGAAGCGATCCTGCAGGGTATTCAATTCGCACGATATCCGGATCGTAGTAAGACCGTCGGTGTAATTGAGGATTAAAATGATTTCTGATAAGCGACCACGATTTTATCGGTCTCTCATTAATTACACTCGCACTTAATATCCGGCCTTTCAGCCTGGCACACACAGCGGTTCACAGTGAACCCGCGGAAAATAATATCGAAGTCCGTGGAGTTGGTGGCGGTGCTCGGTCAGACGATTTGTTATGAGCTTAATTGATAATTTACTGGCGCATAAGCACGTACCGCTACAAATTATTTCGGTAACGGTGCCCCGGCAATAAATATCGGCCGACGTAACACGGTTCGTAATTAAATTACGACTTATCGATCTGTCTGGACCATCCCCGGTGAACATTTCCTGGGGAACGTGATGCGTTTTCAAGGTTGTCCCTGTTCGAGATTCGATTGACGTGCAGTTCACGTTCGTCGCGATCGATTCGTTCGAACTCTGGGGACTTCGCGGTTGGCAGCTCTCAATAGAGATAAAATGGTTTAGAAAAGTAGTTAGGCTGATACGGCGAGCCATTAATCAAAACCATATAAATATGTATGGAGCCGAGAGATGGATGTCTTCAACATCGTGATGGATGGTGGAAAAGTGCACGATAGTTTCAAGTTCTATGGTACTCAGAGCTTCTAAATGGTTTCTCTAGCTACCCACAAAATGTTTTCTGCATTTCTGATACTTCACAATATTTAGCGTCAAAGTTAACTTGTTACAAATCTGGTCAATATTCACACCTATTTATTTACTACAGTATTTTCTATTTACTGTCAGTTGTAAGTAGTATAGTCAACAATTATGTTTAGACCATAATTTCGCACAATACGAAAATACACATCGACCCTTCGAAAAGCTTCGGAGATTCAAAGGCAACAAAACGGTTATTCACGAATATCCCGTTAACCGTCAGCTCCATGGCGAAAATTGTTATTACCAAATTTGTCGCTTAAAAAATTCCCTACAAAAACGGTTCTACGAATTCCGTTGTATGAGCAACCGTTTTCATGCGAAATATCTTACAAGTTTTCAACCCTCTAACACGAGATCACATGTATCAAACGATAACTGTCAAAGTGGAACAACATTATTTTTTATTTCCGAATTTACAATTTGAACGAGTCTATTAAGATGTTAAAGCTTAATAAAAGCCAGTAGTGAATAACTTGTTTATAATATTGCAATGCAAAATGTTCGGTTAAAGGGTCCTCGTATCAAAACAGTTAATTAATATGTCTGTTTCTCGTAAACGATAACGAGTCTGTTCGTTTCTTGAACGCCCGTTTGTTTCGCCTCGTTCGCATTAGCAGTGCGAGTTTGGTTAAGCAGCAGTTGCATTCGCACGCAAATACGCTGTTTTAAAGCGATTGTTTGCCCCGGCGGGTACAGTTGCTGGAAATTCATTTCAGATTTTGTTTGATGTTAAACAGGTTGACGCTCCGGCGCGGAACAAATTTTGAGCGGAATGTAATTTCGGGGCCAATGCAGTTAGCCGGAACTTGCTGGGAGTTATAATAAATTACCGAAATTCAGAGTCGCTAAATGTTCGTAGAATAAATACCGAAAAATTCGCTCGAACGCAGGTTGAATGACACGGGTGCAATTAAAAAACGTGTTGATGGAATAACTGCCATCGAGGAATTCACGATAACGGTTCAAAATATTGTGGCTCGATTATTCGGTCGTTTGAAACGACAAAATCGTAAAACATCTGCTCTATTCACATAATTTCTCATAATAATTTCAAAATTTAGTCTATTTTATAATAATCGTTATAAATTTTTAATAATTGCAATAAAATTTCGTTATAACCGGTATAAGAATGTACCTTACTTCTGTATTGTACTTCTGCGCTGGAGTCATCGTCATATATATTTTGACACTATCACATATGTGATAGTCTATCTAATAATAATCATTATCAAATTTTTAATAACCATAATACAGTTTCATTATAATCAGTATAAGAATGTACCTTACTGTTTTATATAATTTTATTTCTATGTTGAAGTCATCGTCATATGTGTTTTGACACTATCACATATGTGACATGTACAATTTTTTGCTACCACATATGTATTTTTCTGTCATATCACTATAACACTAATAGCACTTTGTTTATGATACTTCATAAAAACTTGAACTTATAATGTAAAGTTATGAAATTTAAAAATATGATTCCTTTCAATATCTTTCTGATATAGATATCTATAAAATATGCGATCGGAATATAACTCTCCGTTAAATCGAAAACGGAGATTTGATATCCAATAACTTTTTGATACAACATTCTGTTTACGCAAAAACTGACTTTTATAGGAGATGTACGAAATCAAAATCTGACGACAGATTAATTTACGAAGCGCCGTATAAATTACAGCGAATTATGCATAAAACAATATCCTGTGAATATTTCCCAAGCTACGTTCAAAGAACAGCAACTCCAAACAGTAGCACATTTAGCTTCAAATTCCCGCAAGTCGAGTTACAAATTTGTCGGCAATATATCAACGATAAATGGCCCCGTTCCAAAAATCCCGAGAAAATTTTTCGCCTCGTGGCACAGCATCGAGTAACTTATTTCATCCGCGTTCACGCGAAGCTGTGGCCAATAACGACGCAGAACAATGAAGCCCGTGTAACTTTGAGAAACAACGAAATGGTACGCTATTCAGCTTGCTGTGTTTCCCTTCGCGCGTTCAAGAAAACTTCTTGGGCAAAGTTACGCCCGCTCACACTTTTCCAGCCGCAAAATCCGTTCCCATGGGCGCGGAAAAGTTTCGGTCCGGCAACCCGTCGTCAACTTCCTTTCTCGACAAGGGGTGACAACCCTCGAATCAACGCCGCAGAATGCCTCTCCTCCAATCCGACAGGAATTATTTATGGACGTCAAAACGACTTCGTGGCCATTTGTGAAAAGTTATGGCCACGTGAAAGGAATCTGTCGTTGAGAGAAGCTACAGGAGGATGAATTTTATGATCGATGTGCTTTTTAATCGGATACAACTGTTTGACTTTGAAATTTTTGGTAAAGCGATAATACAGGAGTTTGAGTTATAGTGACAAGGTATTTGCTTTGTTCCGATTCTTCCGTCCCGTCTGTGTATTTGAAACATTTCGTGTATGTGAAATGTTGCACATATTAGTTCTTGCATGTGTATTTTAATCGTAATTTAACCTAAAATTACATTAATGTAATTGCTGTGATGTAACCATAATTTAATATATGTAAAATGTTATATACATATATTAACTTTTGTGTGTGTAATTTAACCATAACTTAAACTGACCATAATATAATAACTATGCTGTAACCATAATTTAATATAATATAAAATGTTACACACATATATTAACTTTCGTGTGTGTAATTTAACCATAACTTAAACTGACCATAGTATAATAACTGTGATGTGACTATAACCTTGTACACATATATGAAATGTTATATGTGTATTAATTTTCCTTTGTATAATGTAACCATAACTTAACCCAAGCTGCCCACGAAATACATGTAATGTAACTACAATCTAACCTAAATTAACCAAACCTAAGATAAATGTAACATAACATAATTCAACCTAACTTGACCATAATGTAATAACTTCAACGTAACCATAACTGAACCTAAATTAATCATAACGTAATAACTATGATATGACCGTAATATAACGCGAACTGTCCGTAACCATAAATTGAAGTATAACCTAAACTTGTCTGCTCGTAACCAAAGACGAGTAAAATTTAACTCAACTAGCTTAGAAATTCTCTGAACCTCTAAATATTCATATCACTAGCAAATTTCAGTTCTGAAATTTTAAGATCTCCTGTATCTCTAAATCTCTACATTTTTATATCCATAAATCCTCAAATTTTAAAGTCTCTAATTCTCAAAATACTCAAATTCTTATACCTTCAAGTTTGTAACTTTTCAAATCTATTATTTCTAAAAATAATTTGTTCGTTCTTGTCACACATGACGTGTCAAAATAAATAAAAGAAATGAAATGCTTGGACGTATTCAAGCGATCTGAATGTTTGAAGCACTCTGTAGTTTCTTGGTTGTGAAGAAGACAACGACCGTAAAAGCATATCCCAGTTGGCGACATATTGCGAAACGAGCGGCTGTTCGTCTCAACTATTCATGACACGCAGCGAACTTTATCGTACGGGAGGTTAGTGCGCTATAAAAAAGTTGGACAACAGAATTAACCAGAGGGCAGGATGCACGGTTACAAGTATCCGGTCGGAAGGCCTTAGCGACAGCCAGTTTCGCCGATGAGGCCCCAGCGACGCGGCTATGTGTCGTCGTGAAATTTTCGACATTCCGACAGCGCCAATTCGAAAGTTTCGCGACGCGGAGTTCGAGCTGGGGCGTTTCCGGCCCGATGGCGGTGGTCCGTTGCCCGCGGTGCTCAAACAATGAGCCCCGTGACATTTCAGACCGCGGCTCCTCGCTTCCGCTTTTACGAGCCACACCACCCTCTTCTCTCCGCCAGGATATTTGTTCTCGTTTCATGGAAAATCGCGCTGTTAGTTCGTTTCACGGCTTGCTGTAAACCCACCGACGGATGAAATACGCTCGCATTCCGCTCGCCGTTACGATCTAACCTCACAATTTACAAGCTGACGGCTGCTTATATGCTCGCAAAGTGGCTTTGTTGCGTACTTCGAAAAATACCGACATTCCTTACTTTGCGCCTAATCTATCGTGTTCTGATTTATGTGATCTGCATTTTCTGTAAAACATCAAAATCATGGGGTTTAAATACATAGGGATAGCAAGCAACATAGGAAACCCCAAAGAAAATTGTTCTACAACATTGCACTTACTAATAAGGTTAATTTGATAAGGTAATATTAAAATTTTCAAAATTTAAGAATATTTAAAGTATTTATAAATCCGAAAATTTGAAATCGCTATGATTCTCTGTTAAATAATGATGGAGAGCTTACATGAAATTCTTGGTAAACGTTCGCTGTACTGACATTATAAATCGAGTCACCCTTAAAATAATTTTCGCTGAACCTGTATCTTAATTCATCTACACTAGTTTCCCTCTTTATCGGATTAGATAAATTGCGAATAACCGGAAGCAATAATAAGAGGAAAAAGAGTGAACGCAAGGGGTAATTACTCTCGATGTTAGGGAAAAGGCAGGAAGGCTTGTAACAATAATACCACGTTTTCGAGCGATAATTTATGGTTAGACGAGGGCAACATGCTACGGGGGTTGTAAAGATAACGCTGAACGCGAAAAGCGTGGTTGTAAAACGACGTTAGGGCCGTTACCGAGCCAGCGGGCGTCGAGGAGAACAAAATGGCGGGAAAGTAGTAGGAGAGAAAAAGGCTCGTTTTCTGAATATCGGTAAAATTAATTCTCTGTCGTAAAGGGTATGTCACACGTGTGACGGGTGAATGTATCATGGTTATTTCCTGCGACGATAACGATTGTCGATGTACCGAAAATCGGCCGCACTGGATCTTTTTAATATCTGGCACGTCAGCTGCAGTGGAACTCAAACTTTCGTTATTTCTTCCCCATTTCGTCATTCTCTGTTCCCTTGTCTCTTTCGTTCGCTTCCGAGTGAGGAATTCTAAATTTTCTACTGGTAACTCGATCCGCAAACGTCCTTGTCTATTTTTTTTCTATTCTCCGCCCACGTTTTCTTCCTCCAGCTGACAGATGAAGAAGTCTGACGCGGAAACGACTCTCTTCCTTCGGTTTCCTTCGCGGTATTAAATTCCTCTGCGGTGAGAAGCAACATTCGAAGGGATCGCTAACGTGCCGCCATCGTGAGTTCGCTCGATTTTTTTCTTTTCCTCCGGGATTAATTGTGAGGGATGATTAATCCGACGGTGAGTTCGTTTTCCGTTGGAATTCGGTGTTGCGACTTAATTAGAGTTTGCGAGTGGGTCAATTTCATTATCGCGCTAAATTGTTTTAATTTAATTAAGTAATTGTGATAAATAACGTAGAGGGAGAGTATTAATTTATTTACGTGCGAAACGTGTGTACGTTATATCCTGATATATATTCCGCTCATCATTTGTTATTTTGACAATATGAAATTAATATATTATAAATAAAATTTACAATATAAAAATTGAATCCTACCTTTGTTGATTATAATCAAAAGCAATCGTTGCTCATTTCGCAGTACAGTTTGATATTTCTGCGTGTATAAATAAAGATTTCCAGATTCGTCATCGATGAAATACGGGTGGTGTCGTTTTAGGCTAATTTGATGGATAGGAATATCATCTGCAAAAGAAAAGCGGATTCACCGGGTAGGAAAAATGGGTTGGTCTCGATATTACTGGAGTGCAGTCGCGAGTTAATCTTCGTCCGGGACCGGTCCGAAGCTTACGTTTCATCGGGCTGGGCATTCAAGTCGGATTAAATTCGGAAAGGGAGGAGAACGCAATTCGTGAGCAATTTTTCGATCAAGAAATTCCGGCGTGGTAAAGATTACCCGCGTGTCCCGCAACCCCTGGATACGTATTTTCCGGAGAAGAAACCCGCGAGATATTCCTTTGTGTGTGGGAGATATTGTAATTGGATCCAAAGGAAAACTTTCGTGACAAAGAGGGTAGCTCTCTATCGGGGAAGCTCGATAAACTTTCGGAAATTTTTCTCATTGGTTCGCGAACGAATTAAATTACGTTTTCGAGGGTCGACGAACTTTCAAGTATAACTCGATGCGTAGCCTTCCGCCACAGACGACCGTTATAAACCATGATAAAGTTCCAACATTGATCACCGGACAATTCTATGCAAGGTTCACATGCACGTGGTAGATAACATTATTGCCATCATCATCGTTATCGTTGTGAAACGTCAGCGATTCAAATGGTCCAAATAAAATTACGTTTACGATGCTCGATTAATTTCGAACTGGTACGATCTTTCATTACAACGAAACTTATTGTCTTTTTGCTCTAATTTGGCACAAAGTGACATTTGGAAATGAAAATTGTTCCCCTAGAATAGAATAATGAATACATAACGTAGATATTTTAAACAAAAGTTAGAATAAATACGTCCATTAAAATGCCACATTAAAATCAATAACAGCGTTGAATGTACACCAGAGTACACATATACGATATACTTAGTGTTACTAAAAGAATAAATAACCCCACGTAATTTGTACTGCAGTAAAACTAATTTATCCCTGTTAATTCTAAAATACGATATGCAAACACGCAGTAATTTAATAGTGACGTATCAAGAATACAAGCCACCATAACTTCCGCGATAACATTTTCTCTTAATCTCCCGTTATTCTTCACGACTTAAATACACCTGCTGAAGCTTAACACTTCATTCCGAAACGTATCATCGGAACTATCAGAGTCATTACCATTAAAGCAACGAATTAATTTGCTGAGGTGAATGAACTTTGTAACTATTGCAAATTATAAAGTTTCGACATAGATCACGAAACAAACCAGTATCCATGGTGCCATTATCGTCATCATCGTCATTATCGTCATTAAGCGTCAGCAATGTTCCCTGTCATTAGACTCACGCGATGCTTGATTTACGACACCGGTCGTTCGTTCAGCGAGTTACGCTATGGGGCTTAGAAGCGGGATGTGGTCACCGAAATTAAAAGCTTGGTCCGATGCATTATATATCGTAGACACAGAGCGCGACCCCATGAATATGTATGGGGAAACGGAGGACGCGTGTAACAACGTCCTTGCCTGGTGTTACGTATTCACGAATTTATAACCGTGGAACGGTGCCTTGTCGGGGACCGTGTCGATTGTTCGTCCTGCTGCGAGGATGTGCACGAGGCCGCGTTTGTAAGGAATTTTAAAGGACGGAAACGGGCGGCTTGTAATTAACGGACCTGGAAGGGAAACTGCCGCGACATGAAGCAATCTGTTTCTTTTTGAACCACAAGCGTTACTTCCTTGTATGGGTGAACTTCTGAGATGATTTCGACATTTACTTTTTAATTTATCTATTCGGAAATTTTGGAATTTCTAAGGTTCTAAATTTTCATGTCTCAGAATTGTCAAATTTTCGAAAATTCAATCGGACTCTCAAGTATTCGAATTTTTTAAATTTTGATTATATTGAGTGTTACTGCTGATTGTACTGAAAGTTCCCTTAGAGTGAAAAATCGTGTCTGGATGGGTTAATGTAAATTTTGATGAAGGTTAAATATTAAATGAGAAATGAATATGAGTAATGTATATGTTAAATGTTATTGAGTCATGTATATGAGTAATGTATACGTTACATGTTAGGAGAAATCTAAGGAGGAATTAAAAAAATACTTGGAAAGTTCTTCAGCGTTGAACAGTTATTTTTCCTTAAAATATGCGTATTGTTAAAGGTAATTTATGGCATTGGTATATTTCAGCGTCGCTATATTTCTTACCAGGAATTAATTTGATTTATTTCCAATGAACGGGTCAGTTAACTCGAATGTAACAAAATGTTAATTAAAATATATTCGAGGAATTTTACATAAATTATTAAAATTTGGAACGTGGTTGTTGGCCAAAATATTAATTTCAAGAACGGATGCAATGATAATAATGATTTTGAATATTTGCTGCTTAATTCATTATTAATACACATGACATTTTATAAACGAGATACAACGTTCGTATACAGGGTTTTGCGTTCGCTCGTTATGGAGTGGAAACACGGTAAAACTTGTGCCAGAATGCAAATCGGTTAATATTTTAATAAAATTGCCGTGCAAAGTGTGGCCATTTGGGGATCGCGAATCCGATTTCCATATTCCGCGGGATTAATTTTTATAGCGGGAATAATTATTCAAGGGAAAATATTTACTATTCTCTATAGACTTTAATAGTATACGATGCATTAACGCTACGCATAAACCACGGTATACGCCATTATCGCGTTCGACGCATTTAACTACTTGATTACGATTTGTTTCCATTTTTCCTCTTAACTTGTTATTAAATCTGCCCGGTTTCTACCGTCGGTTATCCTCGTATTTTTCTACGGATTCGATCGGCAGAAATTATTTTCTCGGCTCGAACGATTATGGAAATCAACGGGCACGGATGCGACTTCGGGATAAAAAGTAAAAATTCGATCGGAATTAAAAGCAAAAGGAGATTGTTATTCTCGTTGAATTGTGCTGAATCCGCCACTTCTGCGAACAGCATAGAATCAGCCATCTTCTGCATTTACAAAAAACGCCATTGTGATCGCTGATTAAAAAGTAGCATCATAAAATTCTTACCTTTATTTGAAATTTATCTGTCCGGAGTTTGCATCGAATATTTTATGATCAAGAATTTTTTTAAATTTTACGATTATTTGTAAGTTATGTTAAAGCTGTAAGTTATGTTAAAAAAATTAAATCATACAAAAATCAATTTGTATCGTCAACCATTTGCATTAATTTCATTAGACTCATATTTCTTATGATCATTTGTAATTGTTTGATTGGTAATGGCTTCTGAAATTGAATGCGTACGAAATAATTTGGAATACCACAAACAATATTACCTCTGTCACAAATACAACTGTGCAATTAACTAATTCATCAATTACAGACGTGAATTATTTGGAACCTGTCAGCTGTTTTGATCTTTCGCATATATTAATCAGAGAATAGCCGAAGAAACACAGGAATTAATTAAATCCCATCGTAGCAATTTCCTCAATTTCGTTTGTTGTTAACAAAGAGATGCATGAAATGCATGGCCAGGAACGTAATTCGCGAGGAACGATAGCGTACGACGCGTTATATTTTCCATAGAATAATAACGCTCGAATTCCACGGATATGAATTTTGACTTTCATGTCACCGGATATTACACGAATATTTGTCAATTTTAATCAATGTTTGGTGAAATAACGGGCACGAAAAGGTCAATCGCGACGTGCTGCTATGAAAATCGCTTAACTTCTATTTAAAATGCAATAAATTTGAAAGGAACAAGAGTCTGGAAATGAATGCTTCTCGTCATACGAAACTCTAATATGAAAATTGCGATTGGCTAAATAGTAATGCGAGGAAAGAATACCACTGTTCATGGACTGATATTTATTCGGACAGGAATTGTATTAGAAAGAACGTTTAATGTTTGAGTACATTTCTTATTTAGTTCATAGAAATTACCATAGAAATGGTAGGTTGGAAATTTGAGGAATTTGAAATTTATGTATTTGATCATTTGTGGAATTCGAAATTTAAATATTTTGTAAGGTGAGAAATTCCTACTACCTCAAATGTATATACAAATTTGAAAATTCATAGAACTGAACATCTGAAAATCTGCAAATTTAAGAATTGCTGAATTGAAAATTACAAAAGATGAATATTAATCTACTAATACATTAAAGAATGTTCAACGTTTTTCCAAAAATGACTGTGTATCAACAAATATTTTCCTTCGATTCCTGAATGTAAAGTTCGTGTCAGGGTTTTCAAAACACCGTGGGGTTTATTCTTGCAAACCTTTCACCGACGTTATATCGTAATTTTCAAATTCGGGTTCCGAAGCAAAAATTAAAAGGCAGTCAAAAATAACGAACAGCTAACGGCTGTTGGCAAGGTTGTTTTTCCCTTTCTACCAGTTCCGCTTGTTTGACTGTTTTAAAAATTGAAGCGACAGTTGCGGTGAAGTTCTCTCGGAAGTAATTTCGAGCCATGGTCCGAAATATCCAATTTCTGCGTTCCCGTAGCGAACAGCGTAGCAGCTTTTGAAATTGAGGGAAAGCAGTGACGTGGACAAAGCAGGCAACGGTGTTGGAAACTAATGTGCTTGTCTTCTTTGAGAAGGCAAAAGTAAAAAATATACGGCGGTACAAGTTTTATTCTGCCGGCAACAACAATGGCTGCACTGATACGACTTTCTCGATCCTTGGAGTTTCTGTAGGATAAACTTAATAATTACAATGTTCCATTGTAGAGTGAAATAAGACAAATGGATCGTCGCTTTCGTTCCTAATTTCCCCGGTTCAAATATTTACTGACGAAACAGGACGGTTGGTTTCCGCGGGACTAAATTGCCTCTCCAAAGTAACCTTGGCCGTCACTTCTCCGCTTTAATATCGAAATGATGAACTTTCTTTTTGCATAAAATAAACGGAGAAATTATAACACAGCGTCGTCGAGATAAATCTGCTACAAGAACCGCTTAATGTTTCCGCGAACTTTCCTATTTATACGCTAATTCATTTCTTCCCGGGCATAAAATATTCCGCCATTATTCAAAGTACCAGCAACACGACGTCTTCGTTCTACAAGTGTTAACAAATTAAACATAATGAATACGAACGTCGCGAGGATCCCCTATCTGTATCCATCAACGTTCCTTTTTTCGTTCTCCCGTTTCTTTCCTCCGTCGATAAACGAAAGTACCGGGCATAACAGTTTCCAAGCTCTCGTATACACAGATTAATTTCAGGTGACGATGATCAACTGCCGGAGTCCAATATACCAGTGTAATTCCTCGTCATAAATATTGATACCCAACGTGGAAACCAGGGAAAAAGCATAAAAGGAGAGCGAGTAGTTCGTATTCGATTTACATGAGGAGTCCATTTATCTCGACGTGCAAGCCCGGTCACGCATACTCGCGTACACCTGCAACGTTGAACACGCGCGCACGTCTAATGGGCAATTTGAATAAATACGATATTAAAGCCTCGAAACGGCGATGTCGACGCCGTGTAACCGGTCGTGCAGTCTGGTCACTCTTGAATCAGGAAGAGGCAAGAAAAATAGCTGACAGCCAGGACAGACATGGCCCATTAACGTTGCCATCGATTCGCGTGCAACGCGTTACGACGTATTGTCAACGACGAACGAGGCATGCATCAAATGTGCTTCCTGATTACACCGGTGACTCGCATTTCCTACGCGATCGTAAATTAATATCGCGCCGACGAATATATACGTCGAAGAAGCTGCGCGAAATATACACTGTTTCGCGTTTACTCTCCTTTCCATATTAGCATGGAATAAAATACTATTCATGGCAATTATCGGGGATTATGGACCTGTCATTCTAATGACTTTGAAATATTTTGTCAAGGATTACGTTTTGAACAACTTTTGCTTCGTTCTTGGTTTTCGGAATTTTTCATTTTTTCGAAATTCGTTCAGTCTCCTTTGACGGTAATTATTGAGAATTACGAGTTTCTCAAATATTTCGGCACGGACGCTTTGATCAGAATCTGGAGTTAGGTATATGTATATGTGTACATTAAGTTTTTGTGATTGGTATATTACTTATTCTATGTAACATTGTACCAAGCACTAAGAGGGAAGCTAGGTAGGAACGTATGTTGTAAGGATGACCCTAATTTCACAGTTAAGTTTCTATTAGTCAGTTGTTTAAGGTCTCACCCCATTAAATCTTATTTAGACCCTACTCAGCAGTCATGTAAATCTTCTCCCTCGGGTTTTATGGTATAAGGAAGCATTGAAGCCCTTAGAGTCTCAAATTTCACACACCTTTGAATTCTCCAATCTCTTCAAACACCAACAATTCTAAAATCTCCAATCCTTAACTTTCCTAATCTTCTAATTCCCAACCAGCAAAAATTTCCAAACCCCTCTAATTATACTACTAAACGTACAAATACACTTTCCTAATATCCTCAACTTCTCCGATCTAGATTTCTAAACATCGAAATTCTCCCCACCTCGAGCCATTCTCGAACACAGTTAAATTATAACAAAGTTAAATTGTAACTTGGGAATAGATATTTCCTCATTAGTTTCTAACTCTGACATACTAGATAACTCTAAGTGGTTAAAACAATCTAAATTTCAATTCCAAATGAACGACTTCGCTACATTTCACTCCGCCATAAACAAAGCTGGCCATAAATCGCTCTGCAATACTGCTCCATTCAGCAACGCGGAAGCGTTCAATCATCAAACAGTTGAATACTAATCAGGAAATGAACTGGCCTTTTCCGCGCAATGTCAAAGATCAATTCAATATTATCAAACTCGCACCTCAAATACTCGGAGCAAATTAGAAATTCAAACAAATTAGGTTCACTCGCCTGGTAGGATCGCTGCTCATCGCAAATATTAATCTAACTGTAATTTTTGTTTGAAACAGCTACACTGCCTTTATTAATACAGATAACGCAGTAGACTAGGTATGTAGACTTTGGGAGAGTACTTGTAGATTTGGGAATATGGAGATTTGGAAATTTTTGGGTTTGTGGATTTGGAGATTTGAGCATTTGTGGATTTGAGGATTTTAGGGTGTGGAAATGTGAGGCTTTGGAAATTTAAGAGTTTAGGGATTTGGCGATTTGGAGACTTAGCAACTTGGAAATTAGGCGATTCAATATTTTGGGTCGAATTTCAGGATTTGGAGATTTGTCGATTTGTGGATTTGGGGTTTTAGCGATTTAAGGATTTGAGGATTTGGTGAATTGGCGTTTTGGAGATTTAGAGATTGAAAGATTCGGGGATTTAGAGACTTACAGATTTGTAAACTGAGAGACTTGGAAATTTGGTACGTTAATAATTTGGGAAATAGGGGTTCAAGATTTGGAGGTTATCGATGTGTTGATTTGAAGATTGAGATATTTAGAAATCTAGAAATTGAAGATCTGTGTATCTCAGGATTTCGAGATTTGGGTATTTTGGTATTACAGCACGAAATCTATTTCGACATCTAAAAAATTCATTTATTTGATTAAGTATTTGCAACTTGAAGTTTAAAAAATTTCTAAATCACCGAAACGTATAATATTCATGAAAAAAGCAGAGAACCCATAAAACAAATCTGTATAATTACTGTTCCTAAAATTGATAACTCCATAAAACATGAAAATAACTCTCGTGGATAAAAGCGATTGATATTTTGAGGGTAACATAGAAAGTTCGTAGCCAGTTCCTACAAAGTTACCCCGATAATTACGAACCAAGAGCAAAACGCGGTATCAAAATCGACGCTGATGTTCGTACTGGTGCACACAGATTCTGGTCGGCTAATTAAATCCGGTCTGAGCCTTACGTGTGGCAGGCGACGGGACAGGCCGCAAACAGATACGAGGATCGTATATACACGCGTGCATCTGTCGGCAAATAGAATTTCGTGGGCGACGTAGAGAGACGAGGATGCGGTGGTTGCAGGATGTTCAATCGGACAGGACGCGCTCAATGTCCCGAAAGGCTATCTGCCTCGATATACCGTCTGTTTCCACACGTACACGAGGCCATCGTGGTGTGTGTGTGGCCCAGGCATGACGTTCGTAATGCGGTGACAATGAGGGGCCATATTAAACCGGTAATGGCGCCATTCGAATACACGATAACCGATGTCGTTGTTATCTCGCGGGGCTCGTTCCGTCGATCAACCAACGTTACTCGGGAAATATCGGCTGAGATTTACTTTTATCTGTTTTTCCTCTACAGACTCTCACATACGCGCGCGCGCGTGTGCTGGCTTTATCGACGGTTATAATTCTTCGCAGTTTTTCAGAGACGTTTAGTGTTCGTTGATTCGGTCGGGGGATGTTTGATTAATGAGTCGAGGAGGAATAACGAATGGATGCTCTGAATTAATGGTGATGTTATGGAATTTTTAAGTGGGATAATGTGCTTTCTTACGGTGTTGGGCACTTTGGATTAATCGTTGTTGTTTCCGCTATTATGAGTTATAGTCGCGTGCCTGGGGACTGCTTTATCTTTTGGGAATTGTTGCGGTGTATTTATGTTTGTCTGCTTCGTTTTGTACTTCCAGGGCTGAAAGAAAAAGAAGACTGAAAAGTTGAATAATATTGTCAATATGTAACGTAGGGAAGATATCGACGTACCGTCGATATTCGAGTATCGATTTGACGAAAACCAAAATTTTTGTACGCTTCTTTTATCGTGTCTTTCGTTTGACTGGGCATCAATAATGGGTGTTCCAAGCTAAATATATTATCAGTAAATATTTTGAATGTACGAGGTAAATATGGTTTGTCGATAAACATCAACAGTATCGACAATATTGCATGACAATGTATATTGATGTTGTCAATTTCCATCTAACACCTAGAGCAAACGGACCATAACCAATAACTAAAACGGGGAAACAAAACACACGTACTGAACAAATGTATATTTCGACATTTTGTTACATTACGAAATCTTCAAAATTATATCCGTAAAGAATACTAACTACAGTTCCCTCAAAAAGGATCCCTAAAACAACATTTAATAACATCATTAACTTTCGGAGAGCGAAGTTGAAGATCAAAGATAAAGTCGATTATCGAATTATGAATAATGCCAATTATCTTTGGCGAACTTTCACCGAAGTTTCCGCGAAAGCGAAGGGGCTTTGAAGTCACAATGAAGGGTAGTTTCCATCGATGTATATCGGCTAGATGAGAGGCGGAAAAAAAAGGAATGAAAGGATCGCTCTCTCGAGCACGTCGAAATCGACGCAAAAACGAGCACGCCCTCTATCGAAGATAATCAAGCTCTTTAATTCGGGAATATTCCTCTCGTCGATCGGACAGAAAATTCGATCGAATAGCCTTCATTATCGTTCTTTTTTGTCCGAGCACATTCGATGAAACGATTTCACATCACGATCCAAGCCGCCATTCACCCCCGCGTTCCTTGCTGAGCAAGGACCTAACCAGGATACCTCGTAACGTTCACGGAAAAGCGAACGCAGCGCGGCAGGATGTGATCCAGGATGCACTTCCGGCGGCACTGATTCCGCCAGCCAACCTCCACGCCCGATCATCCTCTATCCATCCTCCCGTACCACATAGAAACGGAACCCGCGACCAAATATCAGAGTCAGGTCTTCCTCCATCCCGTTTTGTGCTCATCTTCCCGTTCCAGATCTTCCCTGCGAATTCGCCCGGGAATATGAGACGAGTACGTACATCCACGCACGGTCCACCGGATATTGAATAGTCGACGATGTTGTATGAAGCGATTCACGTTGCAATGCGGGAATACAGACAATTAGAATGTTTCGAGCATTCGATCCCAAACGGAATATCGAATCGCGTTGCCTAGCGATATTTCGTTACGGAGGTATAATAAAGTGTTAAACGACCATTTGCATCTCAGACTCTGATATTATCTCATTTCCTCATTGTTTAGAGTCGTTATTCTAGGTATCTTTTTACGTGTCTTCTGAAAACGTCGGGATAAAGCACAATATTTTATGAAATGAAACAAAGATTCTTTAGGAAGATTATTTTGGAAATGTATCTTTTTACTGGTCTTCTGAAAAACAGACAGAATAAGTCAGAATGCTTTAAGAAATGAACCAAAGATTTTTAAGGAAGATTTTGGAAATGTATCTTTTTGCTGGTCTTCTGAAAAACAGTCACGGTAAGTCAGAATATTTTAGGAAGTTAACCAAAGAGACTTAGAAAGAATTATTTTAAAAATGTATCTTTTTACTGGTCTTCTGAAAAACAGTCAGAATAAGTCAGAATGTTTTAAGAAATGAACCAAAGATTTTTAAGGAAGGTTTTGGAAAACGAAAATAAGAGTTGAGTACAGACTATATTAACTTTTATTACGAAAATCATTCAACAAGTTAAGATCACTTTCTATAATAAATTATCTTGCATATATTTTATTTATGACATATTTATATTTTTTGAATAACTCAATAACTAATGAATGTTAAAAAGTAACAAATGTATTTAACCTGTTAAACTGAGGATGAGTTAAATCGTCATTGCAGTAAAAATATGCAAAATTTTATAATGTAGTTTAATTATATTAAATTATAATTCATTAAGACCTTATTTTTTATAAAAAAGTGTTTAAACTCACCTATCTCGAAAATGAAGTCATACAAAACTGTAACGTGTACTACCCGACGTTTTAGGAGGTGAAAATGCATGTAAGGAAATTCCGTTAACGAATGAGTAAAATCGATGCGGCTTTGATCGTACATATTCAATCGTTCCGGATACTCGGCAATGAAGATAATCGTAACGATCAGCTCAAAGTCCATCTACCGTTGAAACTATGTTTACCTTTCGCCCTGTTTCATGGCATTTCGCCGAAGCTCACGCTCAAGTAAATCGATTCGGGAATTCTCGCAGCTTTGTTAGATTCCTGCATAATCGGGGTCAGAGTTCTGAAATCGAGCGAAAAGCCAACCGAGCACGACCCATGTAAATTTACGGCGACGGAAATCCAGGCTGGAGGCGTTCGTTTCCGGCTGGTCAGTCGTATCCCCTCGTACGGTCTGTGCTGATTGGTTAATTAGACCGACCGAAAACAGCGAGTCCCATCGTCCCGAAACTCCGCGGTCGGAAATAGTTGAACGAAACTTTGCGGCTCGTTAGCAACCCTTCCTCTGTGTGTGGATGCCCGCCGATTATAACGTGAACGTGCGTGTTCCTCTTCCGGTTGAATCGATTCAATGATCGCGGCGAAACAACGATTAAAACTTTACCCCCGCTTCATAATTGCGAACGAGAGGGTTCACGTGACATGGCATAATGCAGCCAAGTATTCCGCATTTATGAGATGCTTGACTATACCGGTTACTCTACAGTGTTTCCTTCCTACGTGCAGTTGCTTTAGTCGTGCAACTTTCTGCCGACGAGAACGCCAGTTTTTGTCTTCAGTTTATCATGGAATTTTCGATGCCTCTGCAAACGCTGCTTCGAGGTATCGATTTTCATATATACACGTATTCGGTATGGATTTATACGACTGGTACGGAGAAAATTTTCTGTGCTGTAGGATGTGAGTAGTTTGGTTTTTGGGGAGGTAATTGAGAATTTGCAAGTTGGGGATTTGCTCTTTGGGTACTTTGGTGATTTAGGAATTTTATGATTTGGGAATTTGGAAGTTTTCGAATTTTGGAATGTAGGGAGATGTTGGGATTTGGAAATTTAGGGATTTGGGGAATTGGGGTTTTGGAAATTTAGGGATTTGGGATATTTGGAAATTTAGAGATTTGGGAAATTAGGGATTTGGGAATTTAGAATTTCTGGAATTTAAAGATTTGGAAATTTAGGAATTTGGGAATTTAGGGATTTGGGAATTTAGAGATTTGGGAATTTAGAGATTTGGGAAATTAGGGATTTGGGAATTTAGAATTTCTGGAATTTAAAGATTTGGAAATTTAGGAATTTGGGAATTTAGGGATTTGGAAATTTAGAGATTTGGGAATTTAGGGATTTGGGAATTTAGAGATTTGGTAATTTAGAGATTTGGGAAATTAGGGATTTGGGAATTTAGAATTTCTGGAATTTAAAGATTTGGAAATTTAGGAATTTGGGAATTTAGGGATTTGGAAATTTAGAGATTTGGGAAATTGGGGTTTTGGAAATTTAGGGATTTGGGATATTTGGGAATTTAGAAATTTGGAAGTATAGAGATTTGAGAATTTAGGACTTGGATATTTTCTGGCACATCGGATATCACTGAACTGTACGCAGAACGCTATCTAAACGTAAGTGATGAAAACTTTTCCATATTCCTAATACTCTTTATTTATATGTACATAAACTTTTGCGAAGTAAACTTAGCAACGATCTTACTCAAAGAACTATCAAATATTCGTGACTTGAAACTTTACTCCAAACTTTAGTACTTTTCCAAAAACACAGTAACATTGAAATCAAATTTTAATAGCACTTTTATAATAATTGGATCATTGATGTGGAATCCGTTCTTTTAGTTTTTGCAAAACGGTACTGGAAATTATACATTATATTTTATAGGCGAACTTTTGAGATGTGTGGTGCTTTATGGTGCTTTGAGAAATTGATCCTTTGAAGAAACGCTGAAGGATCAATTCAAAGACTACAGAATTACAGCCGTAAACCGAGTTCCACGAAATCACTTGAACGTTGAACCTATTTCTAAAAAAAAATTCAATTTTCACTCGCGAGGAAATTATATTTTCATTTCGTTGAATTTTCGATTAAAAAATAATTACCGGAAAATAATTGCAACCTTTGGTATTTCGACGAGAATTAAAATACAGAATCTGTATATTTCTTTGGTACAAAGGCTAGCACAAAAGATAATATCTTTTGCACTGAGGAAGAAGATGCGGTGAAAGCAGAATTGAAATAAAAGGGTGGAGAATCAGACAGAAATTTTTCGAGAGGCGAATGTAAATTTATACAGCACGAATAAAGATCGTGTACACCAAGTAGTTGAATTCTTTACTACAGGGATATGTAGACAGTTTAATAGTCGTAACTGATTACAGTATGAACTAGAGGTTCGTTTTGATGTTACATGCAGGAAATGAAGAGAAATTTAAATTGATCACAAGCATGCCTTCTACCATTTAGAGTGTTACAAAGTACGCTGGGTAAAGTGAAACTTTAGTCATTAAAACTCCCCGATTTTTCGTGCTTTATTTTTGATAAATAAACTTTATCTTCGTCGAATCAATATCGGGATGATTTTCATTTTCATCAGTAATGAAATGCGGAATCTGTTGGTAATGTATGTTAGCGTCAAGCCGTGTGCAAAGGTGGCACACGTGTCAGGGTCATCGTATCCCGGATTTTGACCCGGTTCTCAGGGGTCTTGGGATGACAATAATATAAACTCATGTCCGTCATCGAGTTAAGGATCGGTGGTAACCAATAGCTAGGGACCGCGACGAATTCTAAGAGTCGCGAATGTTATGGTTAGAGGTCGATGCCTTCTTCTTTGAGGATCGCCGAAGGTGTCGTGTCTCGTGGCCGATGACCCGACGTCATGGTGCTGCGTGGCACGTGCACAGAGATTAGGGTATGCTAGTAAGATCTGGTCACAGAGTGGGGAGGATATTGCATCCTTCGTTAAGCGGACCTTGAGGGACAGCAAGGCACTTAACCCAGAACTTCCAAAGTATACGGATCGCAAATTAACGAAAAGACCTTTTTATCTAACATCAGAAGCGGGATTCGTGCAAGTTATATTAAAAACTCACGTTCACAATGGAGGGTGCACCGAGCACATCTAGTACGCCATCGTTTGACGAACTTTTTCGACGTTTTATGGAAACGGTCGCGTCCGGTGTAGTTCCGACAGTTACGCCCGCGGTAAATGATAGAGCAGTCGCGGATGCCATACCAGAGTTCGGCGGATCTGATCTTGGCGAAGACGCGAATCAGTGGTGTAACATTGTAGAAAAGATTACGGAAAGACTTCCTGTGTCACAAAGACTTTCTTTGGCCACCCATGCATTGACGGGTGCTGCCAAAAAATGGTACAAAGGATGGGAGGGAAACCCGAGGACGTGGACAACGTTTCGGGAAGACTTATGTTCGGTGTTCGTGACGGAAGATAGACTTTGTGAGAGATTATCGCGTGCAGTGAATTACAATAGTGATGCTGCCGTGTCATACTCAGAGTATGCCCGAAATAAACTAAAATATTACGGGCAAACGCAAATTGCTTTTAAACCGCACGAGTTAATCAGTCTAGTGATAGGACACATAACTGATCCCAGCGTGCGCCAGTCATTAATGAATGCTCGCTATACCACCACCGCAGACCTATTGACTGGCATTGCAAACTTTGTTAAGGTGCCACCAAAGGAAAAGTGCAGTGAAAATAAAAGTGCAACATTTAATCGTCGCGAGCAAACCCCGCGAAGACGATGTTTTCAGTGCAACGAGACCGGACACCTCCAAAATGATTGTCCAAGAAAACGGAAAGCAGAGGCTTCGTCGAAAATCCCCACGAAAAGGTTCAATGTGCCCACGTGCACATTTTGCACTAAAAGAGGACACGAAGAGTCTGAGTGCTGGGTGAAGCGGCGAACACCTCGAGAAGACAATGACAGAAAGAAAACCAACAAACGTCATGGAGAACCTGAGGCGAATACCTGCTTCGCGCTTGATCATAAGTTTACCCCTATTATTTTAGGAGATATGCTAGTGCGAAGTTGCCTTATAGACAGCGGGGCGACCTGTTCGCTAGTAAAAGAGCAGGTAGCAAAACGTGCACACTGCAAAATAGAGCCACATATAACGACTGTTAGGGGATTGTGTGATTCCGTTATGTCCACTGTCGGTATTACAACTGCCGTAGTACAGACTGAAGAGGTGACCACTGAGCTTGATCTTCTGGTGGTTCCCGAAAATGTTATGGCGTATGACGTCATAATTGGGAAAAATGTAGTGGTGCAGGGCATCCAAATTTTGACGGGTTCTGATGGGGAGACGAAACTAAGAAGATGCACACCTTCTCCGACGGGAATTCCAGAGAATTCAGCACTACACTGCCATACCTGTGACGTCGGCGACGAGGAAGCACAGAGGGGAGTGGAAAATCTGATGGACCAATTCAACCACATGATCACTAAAGGCAATAAAGTGCGATGCGTGAGTACTGGAGAAATGAAAATTAAACTGAAGGAGGACAAGGTAATAAATTACCACCCTTATCGTTTATCTATTTCTGAACGCGAGAAGGTACGTGAAATTATTGATGATTTGTTAGAAAACGGTATAATACGGGAAAGTGTTTCGCCGTTTGCTAGTCCGATAATTCTGGTTAAGAAAAAGAATGGCAAGGATCGGATGTGCGTTGATTTTCGTGCCTTAAATAGAATTACTGTTAAAGACCGTTACCCTCTACCCTTGATAGAGGACCAACTTGACCGTTTGGGTCGGGGAAAATACTACACGATATTAGACATGGCTTCCGGGTTTTACCAGATTTCCATTGCCGAAGAGTCCATAGAAAAGACAGCTTTTGTGACCCCGGATGGGCACTACGAATTTTTAAGAATGCCGTTCGGGTTGGCTAATGCACCGGCTGTTTTCCAAAGGGCCATAAACACTGCTTTGGGAAAGTCACGTAATAAAATAGCTTTAGTATATATCGACGATATTCTTATTCCATCGCAAACCATAGAAGAGGGACTAGAGCATTTGGAAACAGTACTGCAAGCATTAGATACTGCAGGATTTTCTTTGAATATTGAAAAATGTAAATTTTTCCAAAAGTCTATTGAGTATTTAGGTAGAGAAGTCTCTGCGGAAGGTATTAGGCCAGGGAAAGACAAGGTTCGAGCCTTATTAGAATCACCGATTCCAGCCAATGTAAAACAGGTTAGGCAATTCATGGGCTTAGCCAGTTATTTCCGAAAATTCGTGCCTGAATTCGCTGTACGGACAGCTTGTATAAGCAAATTGACGAGGAAAAATGAACAGTGGCATTGGGGTGAGGAACAAAAGAAAGCTCGATCTTATGTTCTCGAGAAACTTAGCTCGAATCCGTTGCTCGTAATTTTTAATCCTGAAAGAGAAACAGAATTGCATACAGATGCAAGTGCAATCGGTTTCGGGGCTATCCTTTTTCAGAAAGTAGACGGAGATTCTAGGGTAGTAGCATATTTTAGCCGACGCACCACACCGGAGGAGTCTCGTTACCACTCATATGAATTAGAAACACTTGCAATCGTCAACGCGTTGAAGCATTTCCGTGTATATATATTAGGCATCAAGTTCAAAATCGTGACTGATTGCAATGCTATTAAAGCTACAAGTACCAAGAAAGATTTACTACCGCGTGTTGCAAGATGGTGGATGTTTTTACAAGACTATGATTTTGAAATAGAATACCGAAAAGGCAAATATGTAGAACATGTAGATTACCTAAGTCGAAATCCGCCTAAAAACTATCGTGTGAACACAATTTGTAAAGATTCATGGTTAGAAGTCGCTCAGGGTAACGATGAGGAAACTCGAAGTATAATGGAACGTGTTAACAATGGGGATTCTATTTGTAGTGATTACGTTATTCGGAAAAATGTTTTATGTAGGAAAATAGTTAGAGATACCGGTCGTGTAGTATACCGTAGTTATGTGCCGAAAGGTAGTCGCATTGGATTATTACGGTTATATCATGACGAAAATTGTCATGTTGGTTTTGATAAGACGTATGATCGGATAGCCCAAAAATACTGGTTTCCGCGAATGAGAAATTTTGCTAAAAAATACATTGAGCACTGCATTACTTGTACTGTTGCTAAAAAACATACTGGGCCGAAACAGGGATTTTTACACTCGATACCAAAGAAACCTATTCCGTTTGATACAGTTCATGGAGACTGTGTGGGTCCGTTTATAGAATCTCGTGAAGGTTACAAACATACTTTATTGCTGGTAGATGCTTTCACAAAATATATACAATTAGTCCCCTTGAAGTCCTTGAGTGGGCCTGAGATGCTACAAGTATTTAGAGACCGTTTAACTTTGTTTGGGACACCAAAGAGGGTGGTGTTAGACCGGGGTACAAATTTCACCTACAAGCCGTTACAAAAACTATTTCAAACACATGGTATCGAAGTGCACTTAATTGCTACAGGGGCTCCGCGCGCAAATGGGCAGGTAGAACGGTACGTTTCTACAGTAACGAATCTTTTAACGGTTGAAGCATCAAATAGTGCAGAATGGCCGAGCAAGTTGCCGAAGATTCAGCTTACTTTGAATACTACCGTTCAAAGTACGACTGGATTTTCGCCTATGAGGCTATTATTTGGTTTAGAGCGCGGTACAAGTATTGCAGAAGCTGCTGAGAGAGAGTTACCGAGTACAGAAGATAACATTGATTTAGTTGCTGATAGAGCTCTTGCGGCAGATCGATTAACAAAGAATGCCGAGTCGCAAAACAAACGTTTTAACAAAAGCCGTCGAAATAATGTAGAATACAAAGAAGGAGATACTGTGTTTGTAAGTCCATCGGATACACGTAGAGCGAAGTTAGACATGAAATTTGTAGGTCCATTTAGAATAGAAAAAGTTTTAGAGAATGACAGATACGAAATTATTGGGAAAAGTAAAAAGTCACAAATAGTTCCTAAGGATCGTTTACGATTGTGGAAGGGTGAATGGCCGGGTGACGATGTTGCTGAAAATTTGAGTGACGTCATGGATGAACCGTGTTAGCGGTAATAATTTAAGTAATTATGAAAGGATGAGAAAAAGAAGTACCGATTTAGTACGAATGTTGATTTTTGTGTAAAGTTCTATGGTTGAGATTAGCTGCCATGAAGTGTGTTTGAGTAGCTGTTAAAATGTCTGATGTATGTCAGTGATTTGTGATGATGCCGTTGCATCGTTGTTGCAGCATACTTGCGAGTATGGTCTGTGTTTGGGGTACGCATTTGCGAATGGTACCGCCTGTTTGCGCGGTATTCGCTAGTTTGTGGATACCGTGGCTGCCGGATGACACTGTGGGTGTCATCTGGAGGTGACGCACTTGCGGGTGTAGTCATCGTGGAAATAACGTATGAAAGGCGACAATGTCGTGTACGGAATAGAGTAACGTTATGGGTTCGAAGGTGACCTCTATCATGGGTGACAATAAGGCCACGGACTTGATATGTTGCCTTGCGAAGGACGACGTTTGAAAGGTACACGAATTGCGCGGAATAGAGGACGTTATGAGTTCGATAAAACTGTAGATTGTTTTATCGTGTGTTTGAAAAGGCTGTGTGCCTGGAAATATGTGGAAGCACTTGTTAAGTGTTGTCTGTTGTTGTGGAGTGCTTGCGAGCGCTGCTGTTGTTATATGAGTATGTGAGAATACTGTCTGTGGAAGAACGCACTTGGGGGTGTTGAATTGTGAGATGAGCTTTGGTAAGCCGTCTGAGATTGTTTTAAAATGTTTGAAAGCATTGTTGCAGAATCGAGAGTAATGAGAGAAAGTAATTACGATTGAAATTCGTGTGAGATTGTTGAAAGATAATCTGGGTGGATTGTATCAAATACAACTGTTGATGGATGCTTCTCGAGAGCGCGAAGCATGTCAGGTTGGCCGTGTTAGCGTCAAGCCGTGTGCAAAGGTGGCACACGTGTCAGGGTCATCGTATCCCGGATTTTGACCCGGTTCTCAGGGGTCTTGGGATGACAATAATATAAACTCATGTCCGTCATCGAGTTAAGGATCGGTGGTAACCAATAGCTAGGGACCGCGACGAATTCTAAGAGTCGCGAATGTTATGGTTAGAGGTCGATGCCTTCTTCTTTGAGGATCGCCGAAGGTGTCGTGTCTCGTGGCCGATGACCCGACGTCATGGTGCTGCGTGGCACGTGCACAGAGATTAGGGTATGCTAGTAAGATCTGGTCACAGAGTGGGGAGGATATTGCATCCTTCGTTAAGCGGACCTTGAGGGACAGCAAGGCACTTAACCCAGAACTTCCAAAGTATACGGATCGCAAATTAACGAAAAGACCTTTTTATCTAACATGTAGTAATTTGATACAATATAACTCACATACATACGTGAATATTTCTATAATCGTATCAACGTAGATATTATTTCATTTATGTATCGATTTGCAAAATATGTATTTTCTATAAAACATGAGAGTCGTATTTTATTCGCGACGTGTTCACATAAAGTGAAAATAAAAAATTGCACTTCTATCTTACAGAAAATAAAAATTTTGTCCGTAAAATATCAGTTTCAATGCAGTCAAAAGGTACTATCCATCAAACGGGATAACCAGATCACAAACTATGCAATAAAAGTTATTGGTGCCGGTATGAAATTACATGCGGATGAAATTTCGATATTATTAAATCTCCCCAAAACTATCAAGCTTAAAACGCAGTCAAAGGGACGATCGAATACGATAACAAAATCACACATTGTTAAAATTACATAGTCTGTTTACAAAATATCAACGTTGTTCTGAAAAGAAACGTTTTTCTGCGGTTTTATAGATTGAATTTCAATATTTTCGTTAAAAAATATCAAATATCAGTAAGAATACAAAGCATCAAATGCTATAGTAAATACATAAACTATCAAATCAAATTTATCCATGCTACGAAGCCATATAGTGCTTAATTCTTTCAGAACTCAGTATATATTGTAGAAAACGAAAAGAAACCTTGATGCAATTTATAAATTAAATAACTATTGAATGGGGTTTCAATATTTTCAGAAAAAAAATATTAAATATTAAATGCAATAAGAAGTTACAAAACATCAAACACAATAACAAAGTCACGAACTATCAGATCAAAGTTCACTACCTCTCTACCTAATCACATAGTAGTTCCTCTAGAACTCAATGCATGTTGTAAAAAACAAAAAAGCAAACCTTGTTATAATTCAGAAATTAAATATCAACTGAATGGGATTTCAATATTTTCATAAAAAAGTATAAAATATTAAATGCAGTAAGAAGTTACAAAACATCAAACACAATAAAAGTCATGAACTATCAGATCAAAGTTAACTACCTCTCTACCTAATCACATAGTGGTTCCTCCAGAACTCAATGCATGTTGTAGAAAACAATTAAGTAAACCTTGGTACAATTCATAAATTAAATAACAGCTGAATGGGGTTTCAATATTTTCAGAAAAAAAGGATGAAGCATTAAATGCTATAAGAAGTTACAAAACATCAAACACAATAAAAGTCGCGAACTATCAGATCAAAGTTATCTACCTCTCTACCTAATCACATAGTAGTTCCTCTAGAACTCAATGCATGTTGTAAAAAACAAAAAAGCAAACCTTGTTATAATTCATAAATTAAATACCACCTGAATGGGATTTGAATATTTTCAGAAAAAAATATAAAATATTAAACGCAGTAAGAAGTTACGAAGCATAAAACGCGATAACAAAGTCACGAACTATCAGATCAAAGTTACCCTCGCTACCAAACCACCTAGTAACCACTCCAGAACTTTGAACGCAGAGAAAGCGAACCTTGATATAATTCATAAATGGAATAACAGCGGAATAGGATTTCAATATTTTCGTCAAAAGATATCAAGTATTAAATGTGATAAAGAATTACGAAGCATCAAACGCGATAACAAAGTCAGTTTCTATTGAATGAAAGTTATCCGCGTCGGCATGGAACCTGGCAAAAATATGAGAAACCTCACAGTGATTGGACCGCAGTTTGGCAAAATCACGCTCACAGAGAACGCAGTGTGTACGCACGCGTGTCCACACACTGATCCGAAAATTCATTTTGCTTGTCCGTGACTAGGAGAGCGTATGCGACCGCAGTGTCGCGCCCGTAAAATCACGCGGGCCAAGCACACGGTTTTCCCGTTGCAGGATCGCGGTTTTACAGCGGCGCGATTTAATCATCGTTGTAAACGTTTCTGCTCGGTACCGTGGCGGCTTGAAGGGGTTTCACCATCGATGTAAAAGGTTGAGCGTGAAGAGGATTCAGCTAACCGCGGAAATGTTTCCGACTCGCTATTGCTCGTCACGCGGCCTGTCTCTTTCCCATTAAACTCTCCCATATCCCCGCGGTGTCTCGTTTTCACCCTTCTTCGAGGCCAAATCTACACGCCGCTAGTTGCCGATAATCTCATTGAGGACCGAAACGTGGCTGCAGAATTGGTGACATCCGATCGGCAAACGAAACGACGTTATCCGCCGGAGAAACTTCGTTACAGAGCGACACTCGGCGTCGATTTAACGATACCACGTCGGGATTTTATATATTCCGCTTCGATTCGTTTGCTTTCCAGGCTGAGAGAGAGGCGCACCGTCCAGGGAACGATTCACGAAGCGTGAGACCGTTTTTACCCCGAAATTATTTCGGCCTCGTTATCCTCGAAATCCCTTGTGAGCGCGTGGCTCACCGATCCGTTGCTTCGATAGGCGTTACCTACATGTATAGTCTTGTACATGCACATATTTATCCGTTTGATCAAGCTTTGAGGTTATGTAGAAGAGGGAGTCTTTGTTTTTGTATCGGAATCGACGAATTCAGCTCCAGACGCTTAGACGCTACCATTTGTAGATACAGTATGTTCACGATAATATGGACCAGTTTTCTTTTATACTACAAGAATTTAAAAAAAGTAGAAGGAGAATTATTTTTAGTATCAAAGATACGTCGTATTAAATAACCTTAACTTGCTCGGCAATTTGTAACAGTTTACCGACACAAGCCGACTGCATTCGACCCTAACCTACCACCGAACTTCCGCCGCGTCTATGTTAAGAATTTCTTCGCCTAAAGCACCTCATGTTCCGTCTACGACAGCAGCTCTTTTATATACAGTTAGAAGATTGTTTCCGTTTCGAACGAAATCGTGGAGCGTCGAAACTTCTGGCAGCGAGCAGCTTTATTTACAGCCCTTTATTCGACGCGATACCGCGAACGATCGATACCGTGAAAAGGATGAAATTGGCAAATTGGATCAAGTCCCTGCGAGAGAACACTTTGCGACTGTGGCATCGTTTTATCAACGAACTCCTGACGAAACCGTCGAGGCACAACGATCACAAACGATACGCCCCGCGATTTTTCTATTTGTCGGAGAGAAAGAGAGGGCGATAGATCGGTTAGCAAAGCGGGTATGCGCGAATACCGAAAGTGTGCGCGGGTCTGGAAGGGTGATGCACGAGACCGATGGTTTGGTTTTGGTGACCGGAAAGGGGCGGAAAGAGGACTGGGGAATGGGATGGAAAGGACGGGAGGTGGGAAGTCAGGGTACCCGAGATTCGTGGGACAGGCCACTAAATTTCCCGTCCAATTTGGGTGTACACGATTCGTGCGCTGTTGTGCCGCGTCCTACCCCCTAGGCCAGACTACACACCGGTTCACGTACAACGCTTTACACCGGCATGGATCAGCCGATGTATACGGACGATCGAGCCCGCGGTGTCGTTCCCTGAACCCGCATATCCGCGTCCTTATGCGACCTGTGCGTGCGGATACGATCCGCGTTCAATTCCTCGCCCATAAACTCTCCGCTTGTAAATGCGCTGAATGATCCAGCCGTGATTCCGATTTCTGAAGCGATCGTGGTTATGCCTTCCGCTCGTGGTCTGAATGCTTCGATCTAGTAATTCCGTTCATACTACGATGCTTTTCGATGATAGATAGCATTTGGAAGATGTATGGGTTCGTCGTAAGATGAAAATGATCATTAGCTTAATTTAAGTATGAACTAATGGCATTCATGTGGAGTACCACATGTACCCTATACTCTTTGAAGTCTAGTTTTGGTGTAGCTTCCACGAGTTAATGACAAACGATGTATGAAGTCAATATTAAAAATAACGTGTAAATGCATAATACCTATAGTGTAACACATGTGCCATTTTTTGTTCCTGTAATTTTATGAACGTATACAATGTTTGGATAGAAGATTCGGTAATATTCATTCCAGCAATGGATTTTTCATAACAAGTTGGTTATTATATTATCCACGTATTGAAAATACCTGAATTTCCTTAAAAATTCTTCAGTCATACCTTTCATAGGCAATCTGGGTCACAGATTTAATTTTACTTCATCAAACAGAATTCGATTACTTTAATTAATATCGGTATTAAATATTTAACGTAAATGTCAAGTATGTACTGTACTAGAAACTTTAATAAGTGTCCCAGAAAGTCAGGCTCTTTCGAAAATTCCATAAACCAGTTTGCAAACTCCAATCTGCCCATAAAGCATGAAAACGCTTATGAAAAGTTAAAGGTACTTGAACAAGTAAAAGTTGCGAAAATAATAAATAAAGTTAAAAATAGAAATACTATGTAATAAGATTTTCAATAGGTTCAGTATGTCAGAAAACGTGTTAATTCAGACATTTCGACTTGACAATGAGATTGTCGTCCTTTGAACGTGCCCCAGGGCGTAGTTCATCCATTTCCAATAGCATTTTCGTTTCTTTGGGAACGGCTGCATCAGGAACTGTCGTATGACCGTGGTCCAATTTCGAAGCGGCGGGCTTTGAATACGAAATTTCGTTCGCGAGAAGAAATCAATAGACCGAAGTTAGAGTCGGAGTCAGCCGCAATCTGCACCTACGATACCGATTCACAATCAAGCTACGCTGAATCCCAGCTTCGACCGACGGTTAACCACATGTAACTTTATATCATAGCCAACTTAATCAACGTCCAGCACATTTACAATCCGTGTCTGTTCCGCTTTTAATCTGAACTCAACCTCGAACCGCATCCGACCGCATCGGTTCGATTTCGAGGCCACATTCGATTTTCGGCTCACGTGGCTGGAAACACTTTTTACACGCTACCTTGACACGTTTAAACATTAATTATTGTGGTGTATAGCTTCATAAATATTTGTAGAATCACTGATTTTAGGGTTTAATCGTGTGACTGATCGATACAAATTTTGTAGTTAAGGTATAATACAAATATATTTTCGTACTTTCATTTTGATAGAATTATACTCATATGTTTAAATGCAAGGATTTTTCACGAATGTACACTGTTTGAAAGACATACAAAAAATGTATTCGTGAACACTTTAGAACATATGCATGTATGAAGTAGTAACAAGAGAAAGTATATTTACAGAAATTAAATTGGACTAATAGAGCGACTGGTCTTGTAATTAACATGATTGATAAACTAGTACCTAGTGAAAGTTGGTCACTTGAATGACTAATGAACTTAACACGTTCATTTAACAACTTAAATCGTGGTTTCGATAACAACATCGTCAGTAAATGATTCTATGAAACTTAAGTAATAGATAAGATATATATGCTTCCTAAGAAAAATTTCAATACCTGTACTGCATATTTGCAAAGTATAAAATATGACCGTGGGTAATAGTCGATCGAAAATCTCATCCGGTTCATTTACCGGAGCGAAGTGTCGATTTTATCGAATTGTCCACATTTCCGACGATTAATCTCACAAAGGCAACACGAACGATAGGTGATAGCGAATCTTCATGGAGTAAATCGATCGAGGCTGTTAGCTGACCGAACGAACAGACGAAACCACAAACGTGGTCCCCTTGATATGCCAACGATACGGCTATGGAAAGCTGGATGACCAGTCACAAAGCTAGCGAAAGCCAGGAGAACTGGAGCAAATATGCGAACGATCCTGGCTTCCGGTTGGCTATTAGTCCGACTACGACTCATACCAAATCCATTACATTCGTAAAGGTCCTCTCGCTGCGACCGCTTTATCAGCAGTTGATTATTTAATGAGCTACGAAACGAGGATCTTCACGGTGGCTGGTTATTATGTAACGTAATAGCGAAATTTTCCAAAGGTTATGACTTTAGCGTTCATGGAATTTCACGGTTCGATGTCTCGTTAAATTGCAGTAAATGATTCCCAACACGTTGTTGTAATTAGTGAAACGTGCTTCGAAAAATATTCTAGATTTTTAAGTTTTCAAGTACGTATGCAAGCAAGAATGTCATGGATGAAATATGAAAAATGAAACACTAATTGAGGTTAGCTTCGTCTGTTATTATTACACTGTTACGAAAATGAAAATAATTTCACAGGAATTTCAATGAAAATACAAGTGTATCATTTAAATATGTTTTGATATCCTTATTACCTTGTCAAGGCAAACATATGTATTCAAGATGAAAGGTTCAATTGACTATCGTCTTCTTCTTATAACTTTCTCAAATTAAGTTTGAATTTTTATGATGATAATACATTTTTCTTGTCATATTGTTATAGTTAAGTCAAATAGCCAATGCTTAAATTGTAATTACATCTGATAAAATGAATAATAATAGAATAAATAGTTAAGTACCCAAGTCAATGAAGGAACAGTGTTAATTTGCAACAATAACAATAACTGTGTAAAAATTGAAATATCAAGAAAGGTAACATGTACGCAGTTAAAACTCCAACAAAATGGCGAATTTCGAACGTTCAAAGACATACATATGGCGAGGAGTATTTTCTTTTACGTGAGACGCGTACCACGCGTATTTCGATGTAACCACCTGTTGCAGATGACAAAGCATTAGGCGTGTATATCAGCAAGTGTCTAATAATGCTAATTCATTGCCTCGGCCGAATGCCACAAACGCTGCGTTAACGTGAACAATCGTGCCACGACGACAAGCAGTGGAAAAGGTAATTCCTGGGAAATTGCAAGTGCCACGCGTTTAAAATTCACCGTAATCTCTATTAGATTTGCAATTCTTGTAATTTATATCGGGCACACGTTTCCGGGCTACGAAGTATAACTTCGTTGCTCGCAGATGACTCTTGAATACATTGCCAAACGATTTGGCCACACAACTTCAAGCGTAAATGATTACTACAATTTTGTAAATTCGAGAAGTAAAAGATACTCATCGCTCTAGTGGATGTACGCATCATTTAAAAAATTTATTAGCTCTAAATGTATCGAGGTCTGCAAAGTGTAAATACACCGTGTAATTCGCAGCTCGTGGATTAAATGATTGGTGTTTACTCAACAGACTTTGATATATCATAAATGAATAAATACCCGCAATCTGTTTACTGCATACGTAAAGTTAAAAGCTACGAGCTTTGCAGTAAAACCCTTTTACAGTTCTTTGGCCCTTATTTTGCGAGATATTTCTGGACGAGATTTACGGCGGAAAACGAGTTAAGCTTCATATTTACTCGCTTCTGTTTCGCACTTTTTGTCACTGGGACATAAACCTCCCTCAGTCACGACTCGTTCATACATATAATTAGCGTGGGACTGTCGGTGAATTAGTTCTAGCATGGTTTACGATCGAGGGACACGACAGCCGCGTCTAGAAGGCGTTTATATTTCATGGTTTTACGTTGTTGGCAAAGTAGGTTCGCTCGTGTGAAGGCGGTTTCAATTTGCACGAGCTCTTCTTCCGCACAACTCGTGAAAACGAAAGAAGTTTCGCGTGATTCCCGACTATCGTTCGTGCATCCGATGATTAACATGGGTGTCGTTCGAGTTTGCTCGGTATATCTTTGTAAAGGTAGCAATTTGCTTCTCCATTAACATTCGTACTGCTTTCAAAGTTAATTTTTAGTGATAAGCCCTAATATTAGTTCGTGTAAACACGAAAAATCGTGCTGCTTTTAATCAAAATATTCTTTGGGAGACCGACTTTTTACTGGACGATCATTTGATATTTATAGAATTTTTTTGCATAATTTTTATATGTGTTGCTGATTTTTTAAAGCTATAAAACACTTTAGGAATGTAGAAATATATGACTATTCTTTGTTATTAAAAGATTAAAATAATTATATTTTGAATGATGACATGTTACTTATTGTTAGTTAAGCATACTTACTGCAAGTTACTTCAAGCATAGTTCATACAAATATGTTCAGATAAGTAATATAATTTCATCACACATTTATAGCAGTTTTTATAACACATCAAATTGTTCACTCTTCAAAACAGTTTTACACATCCCACAATTATTAACTTTTTTGGGCGTTTTCAGAGAACCATTGCATCTTTAAACGCAATTATCGCGACCAAATTTGATGTTTTTTCACGGTACGCAAACGTCATAATTATAGCAGGATTAAGACAACGGTTTTCGGTCAGCATCGAATCGTTACTATTGAATATGTAAAAACGGGAATGCATTCATTGTGTTTTTTCTCTCGATTGCATCCGACGCATTTGTCAGGGTATTAATTTGGATTTGCATTTCATCCATGCTCACGATATACATTTCTGCAATTTATTTTTCACGCCGTTAAACCATCGCGTCGCAGCTCGAACGTGCAACGAAATCCACCCCTCCCGTTCATGCCTTTCTGTTTGTCGCATCAAAGTTGTACATAATTAAAGTGGTATTTCCAGCGTAATTAAGATGGAACGTTAGATGCACACGTCCCGTCATAATTAAGTAGAAAGATTAACGCGAAGCGTATAAATTTTTAACTCCCTTCTAGTTGACGAAGCGTAACTTTTTTTCCGTCCGATATTGTGTACACTCGTTGTAATTGGAAAGTACTACCTTGGAAAATTAATTCGTTGATTAATATTTTTTATTACGCATCGTACAACTGCACCATTTCGGTAGTCATTTTTACTGCACGATTGTTTGCTCCGAAAAACAAACAAATGAAATGCGCGTACATTTTGTGGCCGCATGATTTATTAATGAATTGAACAGAGATTAAATTGATATTAAGTGGATTATATTGGCATAATAAATGTTTTATGACCATCATCGTCAATGAAATTTAATACTGCCGCTTTTTACGTTTGGTGTTAATGATCAAAGTGATATTTTATTAACTGTACACAAAACGTTTACAGTCCGAAAAATATTTGTACACAATTACTTTTCATTAGCTACCTCAATTTCTGTAACGATACTTTAGGATTTGATTACGAGAGAACTTACTTAACTACCTTTTGAAACTTATTTAACTAATGTCCATTTTGGGAATTTTATTGAAGTCCATTGGAAAGTTCGACAAGTAAAAAATATAGAAACGAGAGTGTCTAATATTATTAGGAAAAGAATATTAAAGCACCTTTGAAAACTGAAACAGCAGCTTACGATCAATATCGCCAACATCGTTAATTGAAACGTTTGAGTGAACGTGCTCGTCGCGGTGGGACGATGAAGAAATTATCGAACCACTTTGCGGAGGGAAACTCGAGGTATCGCTAAATCCCAGAGCGAACAGATCGAAGCCCAGACGGTGTGAGGTAATTAGAAATCGAGCAGGGCAACAATATTAACTTCTTCGATGAGCATGCGATGCGAGATACGCGGTTAATCTAATGCAGATTGACACGCTATATCGACATTACCGGTTAAATCCGTCGTTAATACCGATCGCGTATGGCCACTGCTCTTAATTCGTGTGGCAACCAAACGTGATTCTAATTAACAATAATGACCGGAATATTAATGCGGGTAATTAGTTTCGACGTTTGTTGCAGACGTTGACTCCTAATGTCGTAGCAGTAACTAATGTTGCAGTAGTCAATTTCGCTGGAACACAAACCTCGTTTTATTAAATATATTTAATCATATATAGCTATATATTATATATAACACAGCAACAAATGACCCAAAACTGAAGGCAATGACATCATGTAGTAACTTGAAAACGTACAGTAAAGAAGATAACATTAAAGTGTCTCTGTAGCATTTATTTCCGACAAAAACTCTTCATAAAATTCCGTCATAACATTCCTTTCGATTCTCTTTCTTATGTAGGTTCCGAACATAACCTCACAAACAGAAATACTTGTTTCATATAACTTACTGTGGAGATCAAAAGTATTCGTACACTTGAAATATCGAAATAAAAGCAACAATATTTTGTGTGTTATTATGTATATTTAATCATATATAGCTGTATGCCTTCATAGAATAGCAAGAATAGACAACAAAATTTAATATCAAAGAATGAGTCCACCAATTTTTTGCTTTGAAAATCTGAAATACTTTTTGAAACAGATACATTATTCACATCACGCATGGTCTCAAATTGAATTAGAATTTAATTGATTTCTCGAAATTTGATTATTGAGAAATGTGTCCTCACAGAATGCTTTTAAATAGAATCTTACATCCGGAAATGAATGAATCTTTGATATCGCAAAAGTTCTAAAAACAGAACTCCAGTTTCCACCCGAAATTTGAGAACCGTACGATTTTAGGTTTCCACCTATCAAATGTTTCAAATAAAAAATATTTCGTTTGTTTCTTGTAATTCGAACACCTCTGAAACTAATTTCTGTTCTTGTTATAATTGAAGTCGAGGTTCAATTAATTATAGGAAATACAAGAACTTCAAAAGTTGCATACTCTTTTTAAACAGCTCATATTCCTGTTAATTAATAAAAATATGAAAATCATGACGGAAACATAATCGCATCCAACCAGAGTTGAAATTGAGAACAGCTAGGAATTACAGTTAATTAGGTTGGATTCGCATTACAAATTCTGAAGTTTCGGACTCATTATTTAATTGGTTTCCGTTCATTTATCAGATCATGTTTTATTTCGTATACGTCTGCATGAGCTCGTTAATTAAATGATCGAATAACAAATGCAACTTCATATTTCACAGCTTCATCGAAAATATAGCAGATAAACATATTTTCGAAAAACCGTACACATGTAAATTTCAAATGAGTTATTTTCAGCGATTCGTTTCATATTCCTGCTCTCTCACTTTCCATTTAATACCATCTGTAAAAATCTGTTAATTGGTTTAAATTAAGTGAATGTGTAGAAATCTCTCCCCACATTCAATTCCCTACGGTTACTTACCCAACTCCGTTAAACTTTAGAAATTACAATTAGCATTAAGATTAGAACAATCCTGAACTCATTAGTACTTGGTAACCAAATTAACTGGAATGATGGTGTATTGTTAAACTCCTGAATCACTGCAAAGTGAGCTGAACATTTTAACTGAAATCACTTTCATATTATAATAAATTATTCCTAATTTCTATTGTTAACTTTGTAAGACACAAACGAAAAGGATTTCAACATTACTTTTTACAATTTGCAAAATAATTTACCAATTATAAAATCCATTTTACGTAAGTCAGTTTGAATTCATGAATCACTACAAAGTGAGTGCAATATTTACCCCGAAATCACTTTCATATTATAATAAGTTATTTCTAATTTCTACTGTTAACTTTGTAAGATACAAACAAGAAGGATTTCAACATTACTTTTCGCAATTTGCAAAATAATTTACCAATTATAAAATCTATTTCAGCTCAAATTTTTAGTCTTGCTGCTTCAAGTTTGAATACTGTCACGTGTTCGAGAAATAACAGCAACGTTACGATTGTCTTCATAATACGGATACACATGCGCGATGACGTAGGCACAAATATAGAAAAGAACGATAAATAGAAAATAAAGGGAACGGAAATACAAGTCATTCGAGTCACGCTTCCCCGGTTTCAATAATATTTGCGAAGTTATTCGAGCATTCTCAAAATCACCGCAAGAGATCGCCACGGAATCCACGAAAATCGAAAATTCCACGGATCGTTCGTCGGGCGCTCTTTATATACGGGATTCGTGGGGATCCTAAGGATTCGTAGGTCATTCCCCCGCTCCTTATCCCCGTTCGCGAAAAATAAAAGCATTCCGGTGTCATCAGAAAAGGAGTTTTCGCGCAGGCCCGTCTCGTATAAACTTTTCCGTATACGGCTGCATCAATCTTCCATGTCCGACCGACATGTTCCTTTTCGCCTCGAGCGAATCTCGATGTCGTGCTCACGACTTTGCCAGCGCCCTGAATATTTAACTAAATCCCACCTGTATCTATCGACGATTCCTTTCGGAACTCCGTAACTGGAATAACGGGCAAAAGGGGATAGAGATGACGACGGCAGAGAGACGCAGCCTCGCGAAACGCTGAAATGGAATCAAAGAGTAGAAACTGATTCCACGACGAGTATACCGCAGGGAACCCGACGAAAGGTTTTCATCTTCGGTTGACTTAAGCCGGAATATCGTCGACCTTGAGAACCATGCACTACGCGTTTGTCAACGACGATCTTCTACGTCGATTCGTCAAACGGAATGCCAATTATTACAAGCCTTTACGGGAGTAATATTTTTTACGTTTGCTTTGGAAATTCAGAAATTTACAAAACTAAGTTTGTTTAGATGATAATCTACCACTGTACGATTAATGTTTCATAGGAGTTTAACTTTCGACAAAATTATGGGAAAGATAGAAATTTCCAATAGCGTTCTTAGACATTCATATTTGTGGTTAGATCGATTTTATTGAAGAAAAATGTTGACATGACGTGTTTGAAGAGCGTATTTTTGATGGCTTTGCGAAAGCTACTTCGATTTTAGAATGTACACATATTCGGTATGAATTTATATTTATATTATTTGGGATTTCGCAATTTGGAGATTGGGATGTTTGGGAAGTTTGAGGATATAGGACTCCAACAACTTGAAAATTTCTGGTCCATTCTAATGGACGAACCATAAAATTTGAATTCATATATCTGACATTCTATACACTTCAATTATCTCCATCTTCATTTATCTTCGTTTATCTTCATTAATCGTCGTCCATTTTCATTTATCTTTTGTTCAATTCTATTCCAGATCAATCTCTTGTTCATATAAGGGTTTTAAATCAAAGAATTTTATTCTGAAGCCCAGTCTGTACCTATATTCCTTTTCGCAAAAATTTAAAAAGTTTAAAAGTGGGTCTCAATCACCCCTAAACAAAATTGATTTCAATCCTTAAACAAATATTTCAACAAATATTTGATAAGAGTATTTATGTCGTTAATCTGACCATTTTTCCAACGTCATTTACAAACTGTTGAAATACGTATTTCATGTTTAATTTCAGTATGCAAAATGGACTAAAAATAGCAGATTAAATTTACAATGTCCGATTCCATTCTTTTGTGCAGATTCCACTGTTTAACCTTTCTTCCATTGAAATCTCGTTTCCACTTTTATTATTAATACACGATAAACTGGTTCAGCTTGAATAGCCTTTAAACAAACGAGGCAATTGGTCATTTGAAAGATTCAGACCGACTTTCAATAAATCGAAGGTCATTCTCTGCATCGAGAACAAAGTCTACATTCAAGCGTATTTTCGAATAAAAAAGAGAAAATATACGGCTCGTTAGGTTGAGGACGAGTAAAATTACTTCTTGCTCGGGGCAGGGAAAGGTCAAGAGGTCGTGTCTTTTCGCGTTGGAGAGCATCTTCGTACTAACGAAGACAGAAACGTTTTACATATTTATCCGATGTTCGATAATAAGATGAGTCGAGGAACTTGTAAAACGTTCGTCGGTACTTGCATTAATAACACTGCATTCTAAATAAGACACGTCCGGATCACTTGTCATCAGTGTCTGCAATATTTTACTGTAAGGCGATTGAAACAGTAATGCGATGAATTGCTAAAAGATTTAATTATAGAAATATCAATTTCTACAAAAATATGACACTCAAAGATATTGATAATCTTCTGAAGAATATTATCTTCACAGTGTTCATTTATAATTTCTGCTAATTGTGATTATAAAAATTGTTAGACCACTTTAAAAGAATAGTAGAACATTTCAACGAGTATTCAGCAGATGAAAAACATTTCGTTGTGTCCTTGATTTTTCTGTTCTATTCGTAACGTGTATATTTGATACTGATTTGAATGAAAAGAATCAGGTCACCCCGTACGAACGTCTTCCTGATGCATCGAAAAAGAAGTTGGCTCTTGTGTTGCTTGCGAGGAGTAAAAGAAACAGTGGAACAAGACGAAAGGGAAACAAGCAAGCTAAAAAGGACGTACGCTAGGTTTTACGCGGTTTCATCGCCTTTTATATGTTGTTTTTTACAATTTTTTGTTCCAGCTTCGTTACATCGACTCACAAAAATTACGAAACCATCTCAGAAAAAGATTGAATGCGTGTCTGCTGATTTCAGGTTAATTAAAGTCATGTAACAGTTCCAATTTATTGCACACTTTACATATTATTTTGATTAAACGAATACATGAAATCTTTAAATTTCTAAGTTGCTGCATTTCGGAATTTAAAAATTTAATAATTTCTCAGTTCAACCACTTTATTCTTAAATTTGGAAGCACACTTATTATTTAGAAATTAGGAAATTTCTAAATTTGAGAATAAAAAGATATTTCTTCAAATGTCTGTACTTGAAAATGTGAAATCTACATAAAAATCTGTAACAGTTCATTACGCAGCGTAACCGGTTCAGTGAGCATTCTACCCCTCGGAGCATTTGACCCAAATTTAGTTTCAGATAGCATTAAATCACCTGTTACACGAGTTACAAGTTCCCAATATTAAATATTTATATCCTAAGTTTAATATGACATCGTCAAATTCTATCTTCATAGCTCGTTCAGGTCTAACATCAAGAGCTTAACGTACCCATGTGAAATAATATCGTCTATTTGAATATAACAATTAGCATCGATTTAATGAATGTAATGGAAGACATCGAATAAGCATTAAAGACTTTTACACGACATTAACAGAATTCTCATTTTCATCCATTAGGAGGTCGGTCGTAAATAGGCAGGTAGAAGCGAGGGCCTTTATTCGAGCAGCCTCTTCCGTGTATATTCGATGAGGAGTCACCCGGTCGGTAGCATATCATAGGCACACACCTCTATTCTGTTTTCCCCCGGAAAATCAATATCGGAGGTTGGCAGCGCCTCTCGGGGGTGGTTCTCGCCGGAGACAAATCTCAGTGTCCGGAAAATCCGTGGCTGGCGCCAACCGAACTGCCGCAAAATTCCGTCGATAAGTGGAAGCACGCGATCCTCCCTGGAATCTGGAGAATCCCATAAAAGTACGATCACGCGTTGGTCCCGGGGTTTGTCCGTGTTTCGTGATCTCCGTCGAGGGAAGGTGCACGGTAGGTCCATCGACGAGGTGCCACGTCACACCGAGCCATCGTTCGACGTCTGGTGCACGAAAAGGAAGGACCTAACCTCTCGTGGTAACCTCGTGCTGAGCGTGTTCGGAGTGTGCCTGTTTTACGGGAGAAAGAGAGATGGCTGTTTGGTCGCCATATTGAACGACGCCAGCACCGCCACGCTCGTCGTCGCGCCATTTTTCAGTCGTGGATAAACATTATTTTTTCCAAGTTTCGCGCTAAGTTGCCGAGTTCGGCACCGACGGGGCCGGTAATTGATGGCTAAAAGAAAAGAAATTACGGCTGACAAAGTGGAGAGAGAAAGGTGAACGGCGGAGTTTTAGAGAAGCGGACGGAATATGAAAGTTCCGACAGAATTTATGCGAGGGAAACACGGCTAATCTCGTTAGCTACGCGTTCCGTGCTCGCGATGCCGGGTCACATCCGACCTCCGTTACCCTCCGCTTTTTCAACTGCGAACCGTTTGCCATTCGCGGATTACACGCTCGTTTCCATTGTTTCGGCTGGAAATTGCGGTTATGAATATCAACGGCACATACATGATGGTCCCGTGCACGGGACACGTGTCCGTTTTCTCTAATCCGCGAAACCGAACCGCAACATAAACGCGACAACGGTGTCGTGGTCGAGACTCGCGCATCGACAGCTTTAAATGTTTCACAGATTTATCAGACTGACACTACACTTCACCCGAATTAAGGACACTGCGGACACGAAATATATTAGCGCTTTAAAGCACCGTAGCTTCTCACGAAAACAATCCTTGGGGCAATGGTGACGGGTTTGCCGATATAAACAAAAGATGCCCTGTATCATAACCACCTGTAACGGTGCTGCTATTGGTTATCGATAAATTATATCGACGGCCACGGAATCCCTTTAACAATCTATCGATAGTATAGTTATGGCTAATAGACTTTGTTCTTCAAAAGTGTTTATTTTTATTTAAATTGAATCCTGAACTAATGTTAACTATAACTAGCCACTATCGTTTTATTTTTGTTTCAAGTACTTCTTCGACCGAGTATACTTGTGTATAATGGGTCAAGATCCACATTTTGAGAATCCCTGCTACTATTCAGCATAACTGCATCGATACACGCGTTCAGACGCGAAAAAGACTCGTTTATATTTAATCGAGCATCATATTTACATTCGGTCGAGGACAACCCGGTTTCTCTCTAATTTTCTCCTTTGTGCTCGCGGCGTGTTTAATTAATCGATGATCCCGCCTTTAATTACGCTATGAAGCAACCAACCAGTGTTGACTTCGTTAATTGGCCCGTGGTGCGCGAGCAATAAAATATTGACGATAAATCGCGTTCCAGCAGTTGATGGGTTGCTAGAGGAACCATCTTTCTTAGAGTCTCTCGTCTTCTGTTGCAACCACAACCTACTATCCCTTTGAAGTTACTAGAGCTTTTCTATCTTCTTTTGCCAACCCCTTCTTTGTATCTGTATTTAGATTACGGGTACAAGAAGGCCACGCAACGAAACCTCTGTCGGCCTCTTCTTTACTTTTACTCGTGCTTTTCGAGCAAAAGCGACCCCGGCTGGCCAACTCTTTTCCTCCGAGGCTTTGATATTTTTCTTCTTTGAGAAATATGGTAAAATCAAGACTTAATCCTCTTCGAGGTCGTACGGTTTCGACTGAAATTCCTTGAATTCACTTAATTACTGAATTCTATTGCATCGAGACAAGACTTAAGATTTTTATGGCACAGTAATTTACAAATATGTTTCGTAGAGTTTATTTTATTACTGTTTCATTGTTTTATTCTTCGACTATTTTGCTTTATTATTTTACTGCCTTATTATTTCATTGTTCAATTTTACTCTTCTATCGTTTTATTGCTTCAAAGTTCGCTGTATACTTTTAGAATTAAAATTGCAGAATGAATTCAATTGTAATTTAAATGAATTCCTGTTCTAAACACGCAGTGGCACAGTAAACAGCTATCTATTGCTATCAAACGGGTATTATGGCTATTCTGTTAATTACAACTACGAGATACACTACTGTGCATATACCATACATTTCAGACGCAGAGAAATAGAAATCCACAGCGATTTTATCCCCAACCACGAGTTAATTAGATCGATACGCAATCGAACACGGTTCAATGGGATGTACACTGTGGGATTTCAATTCAAACTCCGATACCTCTAATTTATTACTTTATTAATCTGTTTTCTGGCGGTCTGCAGAGACCGCATCGAGCATTCAGCCTCGAAGGGTGAATTTTTCGTTGCGGCAATTTTGGCCAATCGGCGGTCGAGTTACAATTTAGCGACCGTCTGGTCGTTAGCGATTACACGAGGGTCGCGTAACTCTAAAACATTTGCTGTCGAAGAGAAGCGATTTATACAAATAAGAGAATTCGTGCAAATCTCATTAATGGATCCTCGATGGAAATCATCGGACATTGTTTTATGACGACGGCATTGTCATTTTCCAGCAGCGCCAGCGAAATCCAATTAGGGAGCCACGGGAAATTCGGGGACACACGCGGTCATGGACCGAATAAATGAGCTTGAAATGAGCGAGAATTATAAATGAGATGAGCTGGAACGACGAGCAAACGTTCAGACTCTCGTACGAATGTTAATAATTAAACATCGAAATGTTTCGTCTTGCGTACTTGGCTTGTTGACTGTGCGCTTCATTTTCGCCATAAACACACTCTCCCGGTAATTCTTTCGGAGAATTTTATGAACCATGTTTGGAGAGCGCGAGACAACCACAAATCATTAATACTTCAACTTATAAACTTCAAATAACTCGATTGTATTTAAAATCACCATATGAAGCTTCAGTCATAATTCTCACGAGATGAATAATGTATACAATATATAATATATACAAATTATGTGAAGACAAATAATTTGTCTATTGAAATGAACTATATGAAATGCAATGTATTAACAATAACGTGTCAAAGTATGATGTGACACTAATTGACAGTTTCTTAACCAAAATTGTGAAGAGGAAAATCTGAGTAATGAAGCTCGGATCTTGACAAAACCATTAATGAAATAATCAAATTTTCTTACACGAGGAACGTTGTATTATCAAATTAATTTCCCAATTTGATGTATCAAATTAGTCGGTAAATCGATTCTCGAAAGACGTGCTCCATCACTGTCGCTAGTCTCCGAAGTAAACGACACGCCGAACACGAGACAGACAGGAAAAAGAATGAGGCAAAAGGAGCTTAATTCTTGAAAGCATGTTTTCGAAACAATTTTCAGCCACTCGTCTCGAGCGGACTATCGTCGCTCGTGAACACACGTACGAATGGTCAAAGCTTTGATGTTCGTCCGCGAGCTTAGCTACGGAAGTAGCTCTTACCCAAATACGTGAGGGATTTCTAATGAGTCCGCCGAACGTGAGATTTCAACGTTTGCCCAGAAGGCGATTTTTCGAGCTAGATGGAAATAATTCAGGCGTTTTCTTGCGTAAACCGAACACGGTTCAGAAACTTCCCCGAAGAACATCGTGTAACCGAGAACTCGTCAAAAACTGTTTCCACACGTAAATTGCTTGGAACCGAATATTTCAGCTAGGAAAGTTACACGGCGGATTTCTTGAAACGGAAGAAACAACGAGATTTAACTTCCACTCACGATTTTGATTTGGATGAAAATTTTTGATAAACAATGCTATTCGGAATGGTGATATCGTACATTTGACTCTAACCGAACTCTGATTTAAATTTACACTAACTTAATCTAACCTGACTGCGAGTTAACCTAGCTTAACCTTACTTGACTTTAAACTGAACTGATGCAAACTTAATGTATCTTAACGTAGATTTTAACTTAACGTAACATACATATACTTATATACTACATATGTTACATATACTGACATATACTTGACGTTGGCCCAACTTAACCTAACCTTGATTGACTCAAACGAACAAGTGTAAGTGACACTTGGTAGACTTAACCTAATTCAATTCTAAATTAATCTCATTAGATTCTAAATAAATCTGATCTGATTCTAATTTGATCTCATTTGTAACTTTATGCAAATTTAGGTTAGGTTAGAGTGAAGAAAAAATTTGACTGAAACATAAGTTAATGTAACCTGATTCTACCATAACTTAATCTGACTCTAATTTAACAAAGCCCTAATTTAACTCAATCTGACTGTAATCTAATCTAATATATTTTCTAATACTTTAATTTTTATTTTTACAATAAACATACACAACAAATTAAAATTACTTCATTTAGATATAAAAATCACTGACATAATTTAACGCTGATCACAATATTTTCACCTAACTGCAACTTATATTAGAAGTCCCTAGTCAAATATATGTAAAGCCCTATTTTCTTGGCTGCTGAGTTAACGACATTGCAGTTATAGTTTGAAGCTTCATTATTTGAAGGCAAAACGTTGGATGTTCACACCATACATTCAGGACAATTTATGCTACCTTAACCCTTTATGGTCACTTCATTTCCCCTAGCCCTTTGAGATCACTTGACTTCACCCGGCGCTTTGAGACCATTTCACTTCTAAATGGAACATTGTGTATTCACGGAATACAGTATTTGAACTGTATATTATGTGATACTTGAGTCATACGAAATAAACATTCCAAATTTCATTATTACATTTAAAATATTTAAAATATGTTTTAAACGTTTCGAAAACAGATAATGTTCAAAATATTCGAACACAATAATATTTATGATATAAAATTTAATATTCAAAATGTAGTACTTAATATTTTATTGTGACCATCCATCTGCAGGTAATTTTTTAATTGCTCGACGAAACGAACATTAGTTTCGCTATTATTAATCGTGTGTCACTTCGACAGGAAACATCCATAATTTTCTGTCCCGTTAAAAATTTAACTAACCCCGTCGTGTTACATATACACTGAGCGAGTTGAGATATTTAGCTCAAATAAAATTTTAGCAACAATACAAATTTTATAAGACAAAATATTAAAATGTACATTATTCCAAAAGTATTCTGCACATTTTCGTGACGGTGCATCTTCAGAACCGTGTTCTTTTCAATAAACCAGAAATCTCGTGATCGTTGAAGGTAAACCTAGCACGCTACGTGTTCACGGTGATATAAAGAAGGAAAACAAAGTGTGTGATCGAGACTGTACACCATCACAAATGTGACGGACGAGATTGCGCAATTCTAGATGCAATAAATCGGCTCGGATGTACTTAGGTTAGGTTTGAGAGTAAAGGCAAGAAACCGTTGGTTCGTAGCTGGAAAATATCATAAATAAGCGAGCACACCCAGTATAAGGGAAAACGTTTATAGCAGCCGCATATACACACGGTATATATAAAGTTCTCGTGCAGCTTGCCTAGACACAAACTGTTTTAAAGTTGCACGACCCGAGATCTGAGAACCAACGTGAAGCACCTTCGCGTTCTCTCTTTCTTCCCTTTAGTTCATCGCGTTTTTATTAAATTGCAGCCAGTAAATTTTCGACGAGTTAAAAATCTATTCGCATGCTGCAAGGATACTGTGTTTGCAATTGGGAAGTTTTTCATTAGATGTAAGCGCGAAAATTTAGCAACAGGAACACGGTTATGAAAGAGTGCAGCGATGTTGAAGAGCAGCCATCGTTTTTCCACATTGCTTTATATTTGTATGTGCTATGGAATTTCTTTCTTGGAGAGTGGATGAATCGGTTCTTCTTGTGCTTTCTTAAAAAATTCTAATTTAAAAATATGGAAATTTGAAATTTTTGCTTTTTGTTGGATTTTGCTGAATTGTTGGATTTTTAAATTTAAAAATTGGCAAATTAGCAAATTAGTAAGGTACATGTAGTGTACTAATTGAAATTAGTAAATTAGCAAATTAAGAAACGAGCAAATTATCAAATGAGAAATTCAGCAAATGAGCAAATTAACAAACAAGCAAGTTATCAAATTACCATCTTACGAAATTACAAAACTATCATATTACCAGACTATCAAAATTTCCAACCTTTACATTCTTAATTTAATAACCCAGTATTTTTGCTTTCTTGAATTTATAAGCATTAAAATTTTCAATTTATAAAATTACCAAATATCACAAAATTTATCCACTGCAATAATAATCAATTTTATTTGCATCTCATTACTGCTTCTTTTTTCACCTATGTATTTCACTCTGTTTCTATAGACTGTTTATTTTCAACGTCCATTTTACTTTTCCGGAATAATCTCTTTTTGTACATAACCTTTCTGCTATGCAGTAGATTTATTCTTATAATCCTATCTCCGATAACTATTTAATCTCGACTGTCTCCAACAAAAATAACAAATTTCTCTGATAATTAAGAAGGAAGGATATTCTCGAATCCGAAAGAAAAGATAATTCGTGTTGTCAGAAATATAACGTTAGACGTATTAATTGCCAGCGTTTTATATTCAACGCAATTCGTTTCGTTTAATCGAGTGGTGGATACGAGAATAAAGCCGAAACGAAATTCTGAAATTTCCGCTTTCATCTAGCGTTTCTCGTCCGACGACCGTTTCCATTCGATAATAACAATTTCTTACCGCGCGGTTGTAATTGAATTTTTCGAACGCGGCCCTTTCATTTTTAACTCCGTCCGGAACGTTTATTCGTCGCTCTTTGTTTCCGATTATTTTGATCGTTACCGTTATGACGCCGTTGAGCAGCAATCACGGTCCGATCGTGGACACCGTGGAATCCGGAAGAAATGGCGGATCCACGCGGAAAATAATTTCGCACGGAACGCTACACGAAATGAAAACTTTGCGTTTACATTCAGCCGCGACATTTACCGCGGAAATCCGTGGATATCCGGCGACACGGCACGCGAAAGCCTTTATGAATTTTCGTTCCATTTATACGACTGTCCCCGTTTATCCGCGAACCCTTCGGTTCACTCCTGAGGAAAGGGTGTCGCGTGCAGTCGTATAATTTCTCGTAATCGTACACCTCGATGAAACTTTCCTCCTTTCCCCGAAAGAACGTCTCTTGTTACCATCGGCGAAATAAAGTGACGAGAGCTAAAAGCCGCTCTTTCTCGATTCTTCTGGTTGAAGGTAAGCGATGCGCCGCGAAACGCTTGAAAATACATCGTCTATGTTTCCCCTCGTTGCCGTTTCTCGCGCGAGAAAATAACGGGAAAGTGGCGATACAAGAGAGATCTTCCCGTGAAGTTTCTTAATTGGAAAAGCAATCGCTGCGTTCCAAAGATTCGTTGTCGATTATCGTGTTCCTGATTCAACGAACAAATATTTTCTGCTAGATAGATGCTTTTCTGTTTGCTCTCTGCTACGCGGGATTTAAGGTTCATCCATTAGAAATAATTTAGTACCTATTTAACTATTCCTTCGTTAAATAATTTAGCAACTTCATCACTTAAACATTTAGTTACTATTCTTTGACTATTACTAGATCATACATATGTAAGAAATAGCAATTTTTAAATCTTGCAATATCACACTTGTGACGTGCAGTGACCATCGTATTTTCATTGCAATTGTGTTTTGGATTCGATTCCAATTATAATCTGCATTAATGATCACTGAGTGCAAAATGTGCTTAACATTTTAACCTTCAGTTGTCTTAAGGTTGTAGCAATTAGCTAGCTATGAATAACGTAACTGTAGGTTAACTCCCAGAGGACCCATAACTTTACATCCAAGAGTTAAAAAGAATTCTAATTTAACAGTATGAATTAAAGAATGAAGGTGTTCGTGAAAGTATCGATTAGCAGAAAAAGAAGGCTTACCAAAACGAAACGAACGCTTAAAGCGGACAAATAACAGACTTTGATATATCTGTTTCGCTATGAATCCGCTCACCATTATTCGAAGCATAAGCTGGAACGCGGGTAATCCGCTTACGATCCATTTGATGGTTCATTCTTTCTATCCGCTGATCGTCCATTCAACTACCTACAACCCACTCGCTTTCCATCCCCACGTTCTTGTCCACTTCCCGTCCGTTCGCATTTTATCATTTATCACTCTATACGGACAAAGCCCTTTGAATATATGAAACAAACAAAAATCACTTCTCCAGCGAAGAAACAGAGAAATGAACCTGTTACAGTGTTCCTTTGTTTATACGCATTCGCGTATTTTCGTCGGGAGACGTCATCGATAACCATTTGAATAGGTTTTGATTGAAGATCAATAAACCTTATTCATAGACGAGGAAAGTAATATGAAAAGGAATCGCAAAATCAGAGCGGGTCGTTTCCTCGGAGACCGGACGTGGCTGGAAATCCACAATAACCTCGGATGCGATAAATTTTAATTACTCCCGGGAAACACGGCCGGCAGAAAAATGATTTTCTTTTCTGTAGCAAAAAAAAAGTGCACGAATTATCGGATCTACGCCGTAAACAGAGATTTTTGTTCGAGTCGCGGCACTATCGATCCCGTCGAATCGGAACGAAGAAAGAAGGAGGATCGACGAAGAAAAATGGAAGGAGAATGGCAAGAATGGCGAACGGGCATGTCGGTGATTAAGGAGAAATGCAAAAATAATCATCACCCTCGTTTCTTTGTTCGAGCTACGATGGCGGCACACGAGTCGGTTTAAAATTAAGGAGACTCACGCGAGCCTTCCTTACGCCACGATATTACGCGCCTTCAGGGCCGTATTATCGAATTAAAGCGGGTCCCGAGTCCTACGACAAGAAGAAATTACGGGAAATTGCGTGCTTAGAATCAGAATGGGTGCTAATTGTAACCCAGCCCGCGCTTCCAATCCATCGCTCTTCTTGTCCTTGATAATTTGTTGTGATTCTTGAATTAAATTCAACGATCGATCGGGGAACATCAACCGCTATATACTGGGTGTTCAAGAAACAAAATTTAACGGAAGTTTAATACTATATTCAAACGAAGAATATCGAATCTATGAAAAACTAAAAAAAAGGTTAGGTTTAAAAAAGAAATTGTGGATAGTAAGAATGCAATATAAAATTTAAAGAGAAATATATTATAAAATATAGGAAGAATAATTGCCTGCTTTTTAATTGTTGGAAGGGGTTAATGTTTATATGGGATTTATACACTAACATTTGTATGGTATTGTTAAATAGGAATTGTTAAATATTTATATGAAATACAGAAACTATAATACAATGTATATTAAAAACTATTTAGAATGGTATATAGTACTATTGATAAGGAGAAGATATAGATATTGGATCATGAAATTTAATTTGATCAAAGTTGGAATTTCAGAATTTGCGAAATTTAGAGTATTTTGTTAATTTTGTGAATTTTGAGAATTTTGAGAATTTGGGGCAATTTGAGAAGTTGGAGAATTTTGGGAATTTTGGGAATTTTGGGAATTTTGGGAACTTTGGGAATTTTGGGAATTTGGGGAAATTTAGGAATTTTGAGAATTTAGAAATTTAGAAATCTATGAATCAAAGAACACAGAAATTAAAAAATTCGTCAACTTAAAATCTCATGAATTTCGAAACCTAAAAATTCAAGCTTAGAAACTCAGATACTTAAAAATTTACAAACTCAGAAACTCAGAAATTTTTAAATCTAAAAATTTCCAAATATCCAAATTTCAGAATTTGTAAAATTCAAAAAATCGAGTTTCTCAAGTTTACAAATTTGTAAACATACCAATTTATATATCAGTCTCTCTCAAACCGCAAAGCAAATATTCCACAATCGACGAATTTCTTAGATTTACAAATTCACAAACGTACCAGTTTACAAATCAGCAGTCTAACTCTCCGAAAACGAAAAGCAAATATTCTACAATCTCCTGTCCGACTCATCCTTTTGCAAAGGAAGCCAACGTTGTACCCAAATGTTCGGTACACAGAGTACAGAAACGAAGAGAACAAATACAAGCGTCGAACATGAACACGAAGCTCGTTCATCGAGGTCGACACCGAGGGGACGTATTATTGAATTAAAGCTCCACCGGGTGACGAGTTCCTCGACGGGGCGGTATCGCGTGTAAGCTTTAGAACAGTAGGACAAATCACAATCCGAATCGAGAGGTCAACCGGTCGAAATCACGTAAGGGTGTAAAACGCAACGTCGTATCGTGTTCATCGGCAAAGCCGGTGTAATGGCGAACGATTAATGCGATATTAATCCAACGTTACGTGACCAGTTTTAGCAGACCGGCTTGAGCTGCTATCGATCGTCACCGAACCGCTCAAGCGTGCAAGAAATTCAGCAGTCATTATCGACTAGTTAGAGTGCCCGTTCTGTATACGATACAATATCGACGAAGAGATTAACGAAACTGCACGTCGGGGCGGTAGTCTTGACGTACAAACGACGATTCGTCTTTGTTTCTATGGAAAATTGCAACTGCAAACGCGATCCTTGTGATTTATGCCGAGTTCGTTACGTTTTCTTTGACAAATTGACTCGAAGTATCCGTTTGCAGGTTCTTTATTCAGAAACTTACGAATACTTTCAAATTAGTTTGCACGAGGTTTTCAGACAATAATTAATAGTTCAGTGAACTGAGAGACGCTAAAAATTCGGAAGTCGTTTAAATTTGTACATATGAAAATTTTACAACTGATACTTTTAATGTGGAAAGTTACAAAGTTCGAAAACTTTAGTGTCGTAAGGTTCGAAGTTCCGTATCAAACTTTCAGTCACTGATATTTTTAAAACTTCAAAGTCTCGAAACATCAAAGTCAGAAAGTAATAAGCTTCAAAGTACGAAATATTAGTAATCAAAATTGCGAGTGTCGAAGCTGAAAATGTTAAACTTTCAAAAGAAACAAATTCCGAGATGTTGTATGCCCTTTTCGGTTTTTCTCTGTGGTTCACTCAATGTTTTGAAATTGGTTATGGGTTGATACGTTAAATAACTCGAGTTATTTATTCAGTCAACTTGTACTGTTTATAGATAGTACTTGTTTCTTTGCTGAAGCATTCGTAATATTTCAACATTTTCCTATAGTTCAGATAAGTAATTTTACGTCTACAAAATGGAGGTTGTAACCAATCCGTAATTATTAAATTAGATAGACATTTCACCTTCTAAGGTGGGGTCGAGAGTTTCGATTTTAAAGAGAGTTTCGAGTTCATAACACCACTGCAGTGAATGTTACTTATGCTCAGATCATAAACATGCCCTAAAACAGTTTAGTGTTTTTCCATCATGAAACGCTATATAAACAGTTTCGGATTTTTCCTGCCAGAAGACGCTACATAAAATTTCCATAAACTCTAAGCTGTACTAAATATGTTATTTAACACTTCAAGCTTAATTTATTTAATCCTTAATACTCATACTGGTGTATGAAACGACCCAAACTAATTTAGCTTCAATGTTAGCTGCTTTATAACCTGAAAATCTAAATAAATATCTGTTTTGAAACACCAGTATTTTTACTACATTTTCCTCAAACTGTTTCGGCTTAAACGAATCGTAACAATTAAATGCCAGTTCATTGAAAGAAACAAAGTCGGACGTTTCCGCGCAGGACACAATTACTCGAGGGAATTAATCGTACGAGTAATTATTAAATTATGAATATGGACATTCTACCATTAATTAATGGGAACGGGAATTCGATGCTGTGCGCATGACGATAAAAAACGTTCCGCGGCAATGTCGCTCATGTGCAGGATATTAAATGCAATACGAGGAAACAATCGTGGTTGTTTTGCGCAGAAAAAACTCAATTACATCGTTGTTGTTCGAAGTTAATTGACAAACGAACTGACACCACGTGGATGTGCATTCGAGCAACCAAACGAGCTTCGAAACAATGAACGGAAACAGTTTATACTGGCACGGTTTCTGCAAAATTGAACACGCGGGATTATTTGGATTCGGAGAAAATTGCAAGTGTTGCCGATATGTTGGTTGTCTCGCTGTAAATAATGCAATATGTTTGCCTGGCCGGAGCCGTTGTTCGCAAAATGTAATAACGAGTTTATCAAAGGCTATGAAAGAAGAATTAACGTATACGTTTGTTGTTACATAAAACTGAAACTCAGTGTTTATTGAAAAACATAACAAAGATCAAATATACATTGTGGAAAATTGGTAATATTAAATGAAAGAGATATAGGAATTTAATGCAATAAATTCAACATTTGTTTGAATGAGTTTATTTGCTTTTATGCACTTGAGAGGGCTTTATTTAAAAATTGTAATTATGAGGATTATTATTGACGGTAATGATGATACATATAAGTAAGAAATATTTAATATTTAATAAATATAAATATGATGACAATAGAGTGTTACTTAGTTTGAAAATTAAGGAATTTGATCATTTAAAAATTCAAGACCGTACGGATTTGTAAATTTGAAAATGGAGGAAATATGAGATTTAACAATTTAAAAATTCGAAAATTTGCAGACTTATTTTGAATTTCAGAAACTATTGTATAAATATATCTAAGAATATGAAAACATGGCAATTTGAGAACCAAGAATTAGATGAGAGCCCAAACTGCAAGACACGCGACAAAACCCAATAAAATCGCGTCGTTAAAAACTAAACGAGCCAGGTAAAAAGCTTGGTACGAAAGTAAATACCGCCGCGATTGTTTTCTTAAGGGCAGCAAGAATGAGGCAGATGAGGTTAAACGAAGGTAGAAGTGTAATAAGAAAAGTTAAAAAGAAATTGAAGCAAGTTAAAAAGCACGTGAACCAGCAGTGGTCCGGAAGTAACGAGAAGAAACATTAGAATTACTTTGTCGTCGTTAAAGCGTGTCGGCGGTACGGTTGAAAGCGTGTTCGTTTGGCGGGCTGGTCGTGTCCTTAATGCACCATTCCGCGATGGAAATAAATTAACGAAATACAGCCACGTATTTTCAGCCGTTATCGTCACGGTGTAGCCGTGCATACGAGTGCACGGTTCCCGATTGCATCGAAATTTATCTCTGGCGGATGTGATTAATACCTGGTGGCCCCCTCCTTCGACCACTATACATCACCAGTAATGATGTAATAACCGGTCTGCACTTTCGAGTACCATTCTCCTTATCCCCCTGCCATATCTTTGTTCTTAATAACAGCGAAAGAAACGGGCCATGATTGATGAAAAGTCTGGCCCTTGGCTATCGGCGGTTCGATCGTATTAAATAAACATCGGCGTTACGCCGTGCCAGGCCAAAGTTAACGATCCACCATTTGCATACTCGATGCAAATGATCGATACTCATCGGTGGTCACGCGGTGCGTTAACGATGCAATTGAAATACAATGCTACCTGCTCAATGATCGCCACAAGAAATTTCGTCAAACACTTCCGAACTCGTACAATACACTTTTGTTATTACGTCATTCGATCGCTTCTTAACCTCATGATTTTGTTTTAATTGAAATATATTATAGTTTATGTGAAATTAAGGGGGATTTATGTCATCATTTTACCGATGTCGAATTTTGCAATTTTTACTCGTTTAGATAAAAACGGACTTATGAATTTTTTTCTCAGAAACTGATGACATAAACTCTCTGCACACACATGGAGTATATTTCGATTAAGACAAAATGGCAGATGGTTTACATACTAATTCGTAAGCTACAAATTATACACACAAAGTTTAACATAAACATTATTATTTATTATGTAATTTTATTTATTTAATATTATTAAATATTAAGTACTGACATAAATATTTTGATTATATACAGGGTGTCTCATAACTAGTGTAAGTACCCTCCATTTCAGGGTGAGACGTCCTGTATAAATATTTCTGATTCGCATAAAAACTAAATAAAAATGCAGAAAATCTGAATTTGTGAATATTTGAAGACCCGATAATTTTCAAAATTGAACTGTGAAATTTAAGTATGTATGTATTTATATAGAATTTGAACATATGCAGCTTCTTAAAAAATTATGTAAGGAAAAAAACGATATTTGATGAACTAATAAAAAATTACTACGTAATCAACGCATTCTTAAAAGATGGAACACATGAACAAGTCGGTAAAAATGTTCCATCAAACGAGATAATTACTGGACCATTCGTTGGATTCTATCTATTATCGAGGACCATCGCGATTCTTTTGTCATTCCAGCGGAATCGATCGGAACAATGGAGTTTTAAAATGCAAGTTCAGTCCTTACTCCGGCCTACATTGTAATTACTTCGCTCGATAAATGTTTTCAGAAGCGACTACGGGAATGAAAAGGTGGTGGTGTTTTCACGATGAATTCTCGCGTGTGCGTGTTATTTTTAAGAGCGCCATCATGCAACTCACGTTCTCTTTCTTCACATCTTTTTACCGTAGATCGAGCGCCTTTTAACAACGCACCAACGTCATGTTTTCATGAATTATACATTCGATGTACTTTGCAGGTTCGCGTAATTTTTCGTCGTTAAACGCTCGCTCATATAAATTTCATCGCTTTTCAGTACATAGCTTTTTTTCTGGGAGATGGGGGCTTTTTTTCTCGTGCAACACGATTTTTCTTTGTTCGAAGAAGCCGAGTGGCGGAGAACGAAGTTGTTACGAAATCGTAATGGAAACGGTCTTAATTACACGGCCGCGTTTACAATCGTAATGCGATTGAATTCGATTATTCGTTGCAGAGAACCTTGAAGAATTATCAAGCATTCTCGCGCAGTACACCGTTTCTTTCATTCCGTTTCATTGTTCTATCTGTTCCTCGATAAAAGAGATCTCGGTGCCGAGAGAAACGAACGTAGCAGCCTCCTTTCGTTTTTTGACGCTTTGTATTCATGTTTCGTAGCCATCTTTGAACCTTCTCGCTGAGAAAGTTGTACGGAATTAAAAGGAAGTAGTCGTTCATCGTACGTAGTCAGACCTTATTCTTTATCCTCGGAAGAACTACCTTCTTTCTGTACTACTGAAACTTCTGTACAGTTTCGTCCTATCTTCCTTTCTCTGATACAGCTTTCTACTCGAACATTTGTCGTATTCATATTTTACTAATCTCCTCTCTCCTCTTGAGATATATTTTGATGTAGCGACGTATTGTGTTCAAAATAATAGCTTCGATCAAAATGATGAGTTTATTTAACAATTTTGCCTAGGGTTCATTGAATACAGGAACCTAGCAATTTAAATTGGAAATTAGAAAAATGCAAATACTGCTGTAAATGTAGAACATTGAAAAGTTGAAAATGCAGAGAAATGAAAAGATGTTATAAGAACGTGAAAGTTTACAAATTTGATTAAGTCGTTAACAAATCCTAACCCTATACGGTTAATCAAGGACCAACTGTATTTGAATAGCAAAGACCTTAGTATCCTTTTTGAATTCCTCCGAACGCGAAATTAACACAAGCGAAGAATTAAAAGCGGAAAGAAGGGACCGTGTAAATAGCTGAAAGCAAAGGGAGAAGCAGCTCTTGCTTTACCTCAGAGAGTTGGTCAGCCCCGACTGAAATGAAACCCTGTGCATAGTTAAACCTGTTCCAGTTATCCCTCTCAGTATCTTCTTCAACCCTTTTTCCCGTTATTTTGTTTCTATCCGGCCCCGTGAATTTCCGCCTAGAAAAAAAGAAGAGATTTCCCTTCCTCGAACAGCTGCTGGTTACAGACGCTAAGTATGCAGATGAAAAATACACCGCTTTCCGCTGCCCGTTGCCATTTTCTCACGTCTCTGACCCGAACCAGACGAATCACTGTCTGACACAACAAACGAGCCGCACATTATTTTCACAGGACGCTCCTGTATTTCCCCTAGGACGTCACTGGCCCATTATCCTTGCTGTTTTTTTTCCTCGGGCTACCCCGTGCTCCACACTTTTACACATTCAACAACACTCTACCTAAAGGGTCTACTACCTCTTTAAATTCTTCCGCCATTGCAGTGGACACGTATTTACATTTTTAACGTTTTTTAACATTTTTCAAAGTTTTGTTACTTATTCTTTTTATCATTTTAGTGTTGACGGATGCAGCAGATAAGATTTTTTAGATTTATAGATGGTAAAATTAGAAATCTTGAAATGTAGGGTGTTTGGAAGTTCTCAGATTCAAAATTTTTGAACGTATTTATGAATTTCATTAGGTACAAGTTTTAAACTTTATGAGTGTGGAATTTGCAGATTTATTTTTAATCAAATTTTTCAAAGTTCAGGTAATTTAAGAATGTTCAAAGTTAAACCTGTCTATAATTCAGAAGATTCTATAGTTAAGTTTCTATTATTTGAAAATGTCCCAAGTTTAAATTCCATGGTTCATATATTCTTAAAGTGGGAATTTCATAATATATAAACTTCCAAAGTTGAACTTCCATAACCTACAAATGTTTAATATTTGAATTCGCTGCTTCATAAATTTTCAATATTCAAATTCACTAGTTTATAAATTTCCGATTTCATCTAAAACTGAAAATTTCAAAATATTGCAAACTAGATAACGTGAAAAGGAATGAGTGTAAATCAAGGAATTTTAAGTTTTCAAATTCAGAAACGAGACGTTCCACGTTTGGAACAGCTGGAGCCCCGCGCGCAGGAATATAACGGTAGCTCGATAACTCTTGAAAATAAGTCGTATTTTATTACTAACGAAGCTTCTCCGAAATAAAGTTGAAGCATTCTATTTCTGTCGTGTTCAATCGTATTATTTTCCCCGTGCTTTCGTAAAAGGAAAAATATTATTTGACCAAATAAGGGATCGATCGGGGAGACGATCGACGGGGAAGAAAAATGAAAGGGTGGATACGCGTGGATCCATTACTTCCGTATTTGTGGAGCAGGTTTGGTCATCAGGATGCTTGATAAATCGATGGAGCAGCGATAAAAGTCAGCAGAGAGGAAGAAGTTAACTAGCCACGTTAAATGAGGGGATTTAAAGTATTCGCGGTGGTAATGGAACGGACGATTTCTTTCTTGCTCGCGTCTTCGTGTTACGAACTCAATCCTGCTGGGTAACGTTTAGAGTTAACGACCCTGATATAGGTTTCCAGAAATGTTGGAACTCGTTCGGTTGCCTCTGCGAAACGTAAACCCGGCATAATGAGAGTAACAATGACGGCTTCTCGTTAATGCGTGTATGTTTATCTTGCAATTACGTGCATTTGCACGCCACACGAATGCATTGCTGCGTGTTTTACCAAGTAACGAAGAACATGCAGCAGGAAGTGCATGCAAGATGTTCCAAACTATTGTTATCGCGTACACCAGAACCTCTGTAAATTACAGCAAAAATGCTGTTAATTATTTCGCATCAGCGAGACGCTGTTTCATCGTGTTTCGGCTTGTAACAAACTTCAGCTTCTATTTGTTTCGCCGGTATTTGCGACGTTCTGAACAGTCGAATTGTAGACTGCGGAAGGGCAAATAGTCGTTGAATAATTTAATCATTGATTAATGTGTTAAACGTGGTTTGCTTCGGTGATGGCTAGATTAAGTGCCCGCGGGTGTCGAGAATGATTGTGTGCGGAGGGTGTGAGATGACGGAGGTTGCAGATAACGGAGATTTATGTACTTTTGAATTTGCACATTTTGCGAATTGGGAATTTTAATGAGGGGGAAGGTAGTTGAAATTGTCAAGTTTTTGACTTACGAATTTTTTAATGTAGTTGTTTGAGGAGTTGGACATTTGGAAATTTGTTTAGCGGGGAATTTAGAAGACGGGGAATGTAAAAGTCGAAGAATTTAGAAATTGGAAAATGCAGAAAACAATGAATTTAGATATTGAAGAATGCAGAAGACAATGAATTTAAAAATTAAAGAATGTAGTAGACAATAAATTTAGAAGTTGGAAAGTGCAAAAGGCGCCCAATTTAGATACTGAAGAATGCAGAAGACAATGAGTTTAGAAATTAAAGAATGTAGGAGACAATGAATTTAGAAATTGAAAAACGCAGAAGACGACGAATTTAGATATTGAAGAATGCAGAAGACAATGAATTTAAAAATTAAAGAATGAAGAAGACAATGAATTTAGAAATTGGAAAGTGCAAAAGGCGATCAATTTAGATACTGAAGAATGCAGAAAACAATGAGTTTAGAAATTAAAGAATGTAGAAAACAATGAGTTTAGAAATTAAAGAATGTAGAAGACAATGAATTTATAAATTAAAGAATGCAGAAGACAATGAATTCAGAACTTAAAAAATTTACAAATTCATAATCTCAGTAATTTAAAAATGTAGAAATCAATAAACTCAGAAATTTCATAATTTAAAAATTCGAAAATTACTCCGAAATTGGGGAAGTAATTAAAAAGTTCGAAAATCACCAATACTCTAATTTAAATTGTTTAACTCCAATAAAAGTTTCCTCGAAAATTTCCCAGAAAAATTTTTCAACTAATATAGAATTTTAATGAAATTTGAAGGGCTTAATTTCGAACGATATGATAAAGCTGGCATCGAATTTGGCGAACGTTAGGAATTCCGCGAATTTTACATGGCAGAGAATTCCGCAAATTATCTTTCCACACTGCGAAGGAAAGTTTCATTGAAATCGGGGCTATGCGTTAGAAAACGTAACAGCGGCACGGCTAACACGGGATGTCGTGAATGTCTAAAATTCTTCCATAATTTCGAGCCACCGTCGCGAATTAAAACTTTTCTGTACGTAACGTTTTGTCGAAATCGACACTTTGTATTGGAAAAGTAAAAATGGCGGCAGTAATAGCGTAAGGTTTCGCCAAATCCCTCGACAGTTACAAGTTTAACCACGGTTACATTTTCTACAATTTAAAACTTTAATTTCTTACTCGAGTTTGAGACGTTATTTTAGAAACATGTACTAACTTCTGAAATTCAACAATTTCTAAATTTACAAATTAGACGATTAAAAAATTTATCAGTTTTCAGAGTTGTAAATCCTTAACTAAGTCAAGTTCTTAAAGTCTTTTAAGCATGTAAATATGTACATTTCTAAATTGCTTCGCAAGTTTCAACATTCCTATATTTCTAATTTTTATACTCTGACATTCTTACAATTGTATAAAGAAGTAGTGCAAATTTGCAACATAATCGTCAAGATAAAATTAAATAGAAATCGCGAAAAATAAGATAATGTTTTGCGTACATGAAATGCGTTCAGAAAATAGTGGAATACATATCATTCATAAGGTATTTTGTACGACGTTGATATCCTAATCGATAGCCGAGATATGCAGCTTTAAAGTATAGCATTAGAACGTACGTTTATTAATGAACGGAAGCACCCTGACCTACATTCTTCCCTGGAAATGCGTACGCACGATAGTAATAGTAAAAAAAAACTGCCGACTCAGCGTCTGTTATTGGCTAACTGAAGGTGGGGGAAAACGTGGGATAGGTCAGTGAGAGCGAAACAGACGTAGTGAAATGCTGAAAGTTACGATCCGCTTTACGCGGCCATATCTCAGCAACCAAAAATGGTACAAGCGTAAAACGTGACGCGTTTTAAAGAAAAATGAGCGTCAATTCTTACGAGGTAGATTTGATGAAAATCTATTCATTTCTCTTAAAATTACGGAGCTATAAAGTTTTAGTAACTCTAAAGAGTGATTTTGTTCCTAAACTTATTTCGGACGTCGTAGTTTGTCACCGATTGATTTTCGTGTTTAGAAATGTAGATTCGTGAGATTTTATCTTATTTTATGAGGAGTCGAGTTTTAAAATTAGGTATGGAATTTCGTTTTGAAATTTACCTTTTTATCTTACAATTAGTCAAAGACTTCTCGACTTTGATTATAAATAACAAACTATACCAATCCACTTAAATGCACAGAGATGACTTGACAATTCTAATAAAAATCTAGAAAATATTTGTCTACAGAAAAACCAAAAATTTCCTGTCTTTTAATACCAAGTAAGTTTGGTTCAATTTTTTCCTATCTTCAAAAGCAGACTCGTTTTAAATACTCTAAACTATCTTCTGTACCTTAATCTTTGATCATTCTCAATTACAAAGTTACTAAGTTTCCTCATATTATTCGCGAAACATTTAACATGTAGACGTGCTAGAAACTGTTACTAGATTACACGTTGTACAGACGTGTCAGTATATTACTTTTTAGACATCGAGACAGCAGTGTCTGTTCAAGATACATCAGCATCTCTGTGCTAGTTGATTCTCCAGCCTGTTTCAGAAACTTCGAAACACTTCCGAGACAACGATGCGACAAGCACTTAGAGATCTTAAGTAGTATTAACTACAAGAACCTAATCCATGATACTCTATGAAATCTCATTTTGCTCGGAAACTTCCTCTAATGGTACTTACATGAATTCAAACATTGATGCGTTCTATAAAACTATTGTAAACAATTTACTTTATCTGGTGATGCAAAGAACTTGATGAGATGAGACTAGGTTTTAGTGATAACATATTAACGACTTTGGTGGTCATATTTGTCCAATCGTCAAATTTAGTGAAATGAATTATTTACTGCAAAAGCACATGAAAGGAACTTTTCAGAAATCTTCACGTTGATACAATTTTAAATAGTGATAGATTAAAATATGACATTGGAGAATTAAGTCATATTCTTATATCATATGTGACATATGTAATTGACGTCAAAAATTTGCTCGAATTAATTATAAGAAAACACATGATACATAAGAAAAACACATGAGGGACACTTTTTAGGGCTCTCGATGGACAGACAATTATAAAGATTTATACATTAAAGATGAAAGTAGAAAATTAAACCCTGTTCTCAATTTATATGTGGCACATGTGATTGACGTTGCAAAGCCAGACGAATTAATTATGTATAAGAAAAGAAGACGAAAAAAGCATTTGATGCTTCTCAATATCAAGGTAATTATTAACAATGATACATTAAAGATGAACGTGGAAAATTAACTACCCTTGTTCTCAATTTATATGTGACACATGTGATGGACATTGCAAAACCAGTCGAATTAGTTATTTACAAGAAAAGCTTTTGAGGACTCTAGACAATTATATGTTAAAGGATGAAATTGAAATATTAAGTACACTTATTCTTACGTCACATGTGACACACATGGCGTTGCAAGTTTGATGAGATTAGAATAAGAAAGGTACATAAAAATCGAGATATACATTAACAAATTAAATGATTAAATATGTGTTCTTAGTAATTTATGGTCGACCCAAAATAAAAGAACTACTCCTATCCCTAACGTGTACACATCTAGTGTTATATATCAGCAAGTAAGAATAATAATAGCAGTAACAATATTTCATTCACTCTTTAGTTTGCCAATTATTATTTTTAATTGGTGTACGCTCGAACCATTTATTCTGCCGAAAATATATGTGAGCCTAGATATCCCATTTTCTATTCTGATCTCACACTTGATATACGCTGTTTTAAACAGCCGAGTCACGTTCTTCTAAACTTCTTATAAGTCAACTCGTCTATTAACGTCGGTATATTAGCTTATCTGACTATAAATGTCAGTATCCGCTGCAGCGGTTAACGCGTTAAGAACCATCAAGTTTTCCGATTTCGCAGGAAGATAACATCACGAATTGTAGTAGTAAATGCAGTAGCAACATTGCTCGAATTCCCAAGCGACTCTACGAAGTGCATAAAGACGGAGAATCCGGTAATCATGCTAAGCGATTATCCGCGTGCATAGCAGCATCGTCTGCTTATCCATTTGGCTGACCGCGTACGGATTCGTTCCACTTATCTACACCCCCCGCCGCTATTGTTCTCGGGTCGAAAGCGTGCCACGAAGCCGGTGCACGCGTGCACACCGAGTCCATTCCATTATCTATGCTAATTAACGTAACGCCGACCCTCCCTGACCCTGTTGAGACACGCTGTACGTTGCAACGAGGCCGAAAGGGTTAAAGAGGGTAAACTTGAACGCGACGCGGCGTTCCATAGCGAAGGGAGCAGAAAACACGCCGAGACGAACGTGGAGGACTCACTGACGCGAGTTCGAGCCCGATAAAAGCCAATTACAGGCTTATCTGATTCAGACAAGACAGCTGCTCGTGCACGTTCCGAGCGTGCGGTTTTTCGACGGGAAAACAGGCCCGAGATTCCGATCTGAATTGCCTCCGCGTTCAATTATCTCTTCCGGGATCTGGCTACGGTGGATTTTGCGCGATGATTAATATTTTCTGCCTTTTTGATCAATCATCAATTTTTGAAATTTGGATTTTACGAAGTCGAACAGTTGGAAGGGGGTTTTGAAGCTTTACAAAGTTTGTTTTGGGGACATTCGAGGTATGAATATCCAAGATTCAGCGTATGAAGATTCTTAAATATAAGAATTTGGGAATTTGAAGGATTTGATAAATTTGATGAATTTATTGAATTTATTGAATTTATTGAATTTCTTGAATTTCTTGAATTTATTGAATTTATTGAATTTATTGAATTTATTGAATTTATTGAATTTATTGAATTTATTGAATTTATTGAATTTATTGAATTTATTGAATTTCTTGAATTTCTTGAATTTCTTGAATTTATTGAATTTCTTGAATTTCTTGAATTTCTGAAATTTGACAAATTTAAAAAATTCATGAAATTTGAATAACATTGTAATTTAGAAATTTATTTAACTACAAAATTAACATAATTCCAAAACTCCAAGACAAAAATTTCAAATCACGAGTACCATAAAACCAAAAACGTTAATCTCCCTAAATCTCCCCAATTTCGCAATTTAACAGCAAAACCCACGAACGTCATATTAGGACAATCGTTGCATACAAAAAAGGGTAGTATAAAACCGGTAATTTCATGCCAAACGGAATTCCACAGTGACATAGGTAGAGTGGATAATATTCGATGCAACATCCGATTATAGAACAGTATTAAGCGCGTTACTGCTCCTGTGTGGCTGTGTTTAATTATATTTATTGCGCTAGCTGTAATGCAATTGCAATATTCCGGAGTATATAGAACGTGCAGTAATTAATTTTCACAGAGTTCCGAAACGTTTTATTGTGTTACAAATTTACAATCGTTCGTTGTCTCGGTACAACATTGTTTCGAATGGATGAACACACGATGATCCGTGGGTACAAAACAGATTGTAATCAACTGTGAAAATTGTCGTTACTGGAACGCGTCGTAATCGTTTGTCACAAATGTCTTTTTGTTATCAAATTATATTTCTTATACTGCATGTCTCTTTAATCTTAACAAATTTCCAGAAATTCCATAATTTAGTGATACGTTTGTAGTAGGACTTTGAAGGAAAAATGAACGAAATATAAAATAATTTCCCCAATTTAGTGCATTTCGAAGTGAGTGTATTTTTTTCTTAAAATTATTTTATTTCACGCTTTTTAGTGGAACGGGAAAAATTGTATAGGATACTGTGAGGCAGTTCTTCCGGGCTTTTTTTTGTCTGCGTAAATGCCATGAACATAATTAAGTATAATATACCAACGTCAATGTGAACTCATCTTGCTGCATAAGTGGCGTGTCGAATCGGTAAAGCTTAGTTAGTGTTTTGGGACAGTGCATTGTAATAGAAAAAAAAAATATACTGATCGAATTGAGTAACCTTCTCCTTTTTCGAAGTCGGTTAAAAATTACTGCAGTCGAAATTTGACAATCGGAAAGTTTAGGAATTTAAAATTAGTGAAATGGTCATATATGTGCTTACATAATGCAGTCTTACGTTGCCCCCAAGTACGAGGTTAATTACATCGTATCATAATATTACGATCCCGCTTTGTCATTAAAATCGAGGTTAATGTTTCTGTCCCTTTTGAATCAGGCAGAGATATGTAGAACGAGGACAGTAGTGGTCAGCCAAGTAGATAAGCGAGCAGTACTGTTGAAAATCGATCGCAAACCTAACTGAGCGTGACCCTTTGGCTGTTTCGCCGAAACACAAGAAACCACGAAAATCGGTCAAATTGTAGCAAATTGATAAACGAAATTCAAGAATGTTTCATTTACTGCTCAGAACGACTTGTTGAGCGACCACAGTACACAATTTTGTGTATATTTATATTTTATAACACAATTTCAAAATAATTTGATACGTCGTACCAATATTATCTCTTGTTATAATATTGAAAAGCATTGCGCTTTCCGTGCTTTATTTAAAACATACATCAGCTTAATACGAATAACGAAAATAATTGTCCTACAAAGATAAACGGAAATTGAATAAAGTTCTACGAACGAACTGATACGTTTGCTGACCATACGATTTCGTGTAAACAATTTGTACATTGTTGCGAAGTAATTGCTTAATACACACGCGGTCGTACATAATTACTATGATTATTTGTTCAGTTACGTTTCAGTGAAGTCGATAATGCGTCGTTAATGCGTTGCTGTCCTATAATATTGTTACAAATTTACAGATGAATACGAAATATTAATCGGAAACACGACTGAGTCGTTTTGCGTGCATCAATTGATTGTTAGATTGTCCTTTCCATTCGGTTATAGAAATTAACATACAGTGGAGGACAAAAGTGTTCGTACACTTAGAATATAGAAATGAAAAGAACAAAATTCTGTATATTATTAATACTTTCTATATCAGTAATAATAGGTAATGATGGATAAATATTTTTGTTTAAATATTTTAAAAGAAAATTTACAGAATAGTGCAGATGAATTAGAATGAATTAGATAAATTTTATTTTCAGCAATACTGTGACGCGAAACATACAGCCTATATGTACAGTGCGTCAGTGGTTGTTAATACCAATACTCCCCTAGGTTAGCAACTCCTCCACAATTGCTTGATTTAAATCCTATCGAACATGTATGGGCGAAACTAGAAAAAATGTGCGAAAACATGATACAACGTCGAAAGAACACTTGAAAGAAATATTAAAGAGAGAATGGTGTAATATAGAACCTGACTTTGTTAAAAGTTTGGTGTTGTCAATGCCCGATATATTACGTGAAGTGAATTGCCGGAAGGGTTATCATACAAAATATTAATTTATAAAATTCCTGCTAAAATAATTGTAGCAATAATTAAGTGTACGAATACTTGTGTTCCAGCGATTTCTTATGGTCTCGTGAATTTCAAGTCATTTCAAGTTACCAGATGATGTTACTCCCTTCAGTTTTTGGTCATTTGTTGCTGTATTATGCATAACATACAGCTATATATGATTAAATATACATAATAACACACAAAATATTGTTGCTTTTATTTCGGTATTTCAAGTGTACGAATACTTTTGATCTCCACAGTAAGTTATACGAAACAAGTATTTCTGTTTGTGAGGTTATGTTCGGAACCTACATAAGAAAGAGAATCGAAAGGAATGTTATGACGGAATTTTATGAACAGTTTTTGTCGGAAATAAATGCTACAGAGACACTTTAATGTTATCTTCTTTACTGTACGTTTTCTGGAAATTGTCACGCCCTTGCAGTAACCAATATTTTTAACGTTGAATAGCTGTCGTTATTTTCTGTACAAAGTGTACGTATATTCGCGTGTTTTAAGAGCTCCGTGTTGGTACTTTGAACACCTCAGAAGTTTGTGGCTATTTACGCGCTACAATCTTCATACATTCGGCCTCGAAGATAAATTTCCAAATTTCATAATGTTTTTCGTAAATTTCAAACTTTATCGATTTTGAGAATCTCTGCCATTCTTAATATTTTTGAGTAGATGGAGAATTTATTATTTTTGACGCATGAAAGTTTCTGAATTCAAGGTTAGGTTAGGTTTGAGATTTTTAATATTTTTGAGCTTCTGTATTAGGAATTTGTATTTTTTAACATGGTCAAGATTATTTTAGGTTATTATAAGTTTTTAAAAGGCGAAATTTCGAAATTTTTGAGTATCTTTAAAATTTTTACTGTTTCAATTTTTGTAAATTTTTAATTTGGATATTTCTAAACCTTAAACCTTCAAATTCTTAGATTTCCAATTTTTTGATTTTTCATTTTACAAACCCCCATTTCCCAAAATATATTCCCAAAAAATCCCAGGTCTTTTCTCTTCCAATGTTCCTCCATTTCCAATTCCCCAAATATCTAAATTCGCAAACTCCCAAATTCTCAACCCCCAAACACCCACATTCACAAACGTCTAAATTCCAATTCTAACTTCCCACCTCCACTCCACATCCCTACCCTAAATCCCCACTAACTAATTTTCCGAATTTCCAACCAAGAAAATTACAAAATTCGAATCGAACCATCCATTCAATGTGCAACAACCGAATAATTTCACGGAGCTATCTGACGATGAGCGACGTGGCACGTCATTCGCTGAATCCTTTCACGCACCGGGCTCGATCCTGAATTCGATTCGATGCCTTCGGTAGCATCGTGTTCTGACCGAACAACCCATATCCGATTACAAGCATAGAACTGTCCGCTTGACAGGTGAAACTCGCTCGTTAATCACCGACGTCGGATTCTCTCGTTCGATCTCGTTTATGCTGATCCAAAGCCGTTCAAGACCGATCGGGGCCCGTGTTCTATTCCACTTGCGGGAACAATTTGTTTTCCAACGTCTCGGGGCTGTTCGAAGGCCGCGGAAGCAACGACCCAGGGAAATTTATGGCGTCGAACCGATCAGTCTAAGATTAACGATTCGCATCGATGGATTGATTAGCAGTTACATCGCGACTGACGAATCGGAATAAAAAGCGGTTATAACGCTTCATGTCAAAACTACCACGAACGTCGCTTTTGCAAATTAGAATCCACCGACCTACTTTCTCGGCAAACATATCTTCCCCAGTAGATTGATATCAGAAACCGCGAGATTTATTTATATAACGTGTTTGTTGATAACATTGCTTTGAACGGTCGATCGATCGTTTGGGCTTCGAAATATTGAGGGTGAACAGGTTTGGAGGGTATCGATATCGCGTTAGACCAGTGACTCGAGCATAAAATTTTTAACTGCTTTTCAATTTTCTGGTTTTTGGCTTATAAATTCTCGCGGCTGTTCGAATTTTATTGGTTATAAACTTCGGAGAGGGATTAAAACATTTAGGAAGTGACAAATTTTCGAATGGTTGGAGTTAAATATTTAGATTCACGATTTTTTATTTCTCAAATATTTGGACTTTCAGATTTATGATTTGTTAAATTTTTAATATTTGGACTGTCAGATTATAAATGAAGTCTTGTTTAATTTATCTTATTCAAGTAACTTTATTTATCTTACACAATGAAATCTAAATCTTCCTTGAATCAAAACAACTTAAAAATTGAGGAATTCGCAAACTTCAATGAGTTTGCATTAATAAATATTCAAATTGTAACATTAAGTAATGGATGAATCTAAAAAAACAAATGAAAATGCAAGTTTCAGGTTTTTAATTAAATTCCTACAATGCGTGATCAAATATTTTCTGTTAACCAGTTCTCCAAACAACCAACCTATAATATGAAACTTAAATTTTATTTCTCTATTTTAATCAAAATTTAAGTTCTCAAAGAACAATAATATTAAAAATATTGTAATAGTATAACCAACAGTAATGTATTACAACCAAAAAATGATAACAAACACTACTAAAAACAATTAGAAACGGCATTGTAACAAAACGTCGATTCGAAATTGATTAAAGAGGCCGCAAGGGTGTGTTGCAAACGTTAACGTAGATTAATGGTGGTCCTTGTATTTCCCTGGTCAGATTATCGAATAAACCGAACCAAGAAGGGTAGAATTCTTCTTACCTCGAATGACCCTCGTCATCATTCACTGGCGAAGCCCACTTCTCTGTTTCCTAGCCCGACAATATCCGGACTGCTCTCAAAGTTTGCCTAACGAGGCTCATTCGACACGGTCCGACTGTACCAACCATACAGACCACCCTTCGATCCCATTATTCCCTCCTCTTGATCCTCCCCTTTCAGCCCCTTTCCTGACCGTTACTGCCGATACCTTCCTCCATGCCACTATACAAACCACGTGCATTTCGATAATGACCCACTAATTGGCAATCATCCATACCTAAACTGATCGTCGATCATTTCGTCATCTTTCTGCATTTCTTCGGGTTGAACGGAACTTGATAATTTTCACCATTAGCAGTCAAAGGTACTTCGAGTACTTGTAGCCACTTTTTAAGTGAAAGGTTTGAATTTATTTCAAACAAAAATTGCTATTTATTTCGGAGTTATTATTTCTGTACTATTAATTGGGATTATTGAAACAAGTTGTCTGTCTTGTTACTGTTGACACTATTGTTCATCTATCTCATGTATAATACTATCGACTTAAAAATATTTGTTTGAATTGATGAATGAATGTCAGATATTTTGAACTTCTAAGGATTAAGGGAAGATATCCTTCAATGTCTAGAAATTGATAACTTAGAAATTCGAGAACTTGAGGAATATCTAATTTTGAAATTTGAAAAATTGGAGAACTGTTGACTTCGAAATTTGAGATCGTAGGAGATTAATAACTTAGAAATTCGAGAACTTCAAACATATCTAGTTTGAAAATTTGAGAACTTGGAGAACTGTTAACTTGAAAATTTGAGAACATAGAAGATTAATAACTTAGAAATTCGAGAACTTGAAGTATATCTAGTTTGGAAATTTGAGAATTTGAAATACCGCTAACATAGAAATTTGACGAAGTACAAAACTTCAGAATTTAGAAAGCGAACATCTTCCTAACTTAGAAATTTAATAATCTAATCTAAAAATTTGATACACCCCAGAATTTAAAATATATCAGGTGAACCTTACTTAAAGTATACGTTCCAAAAAATTATGGGAGCAGTTTACTTCTACCGAATGAGAATTTTCAGAATATCGAACAGTGAATTTCATCGCGTTATTCCATCAGCATTTTGAGTGTGCACCGATAAAAAGGTGCCAACTTCGTAACTGAAAGAATCGATCCTTTTTACATTTTATACATACATGATTATAAATCTGAAAATACAATAGCAAGCTAATTCCATTGTCATTCATTATATAACCTCCATACAATTTCCATTTTTGACTAAAATAACCAGCAGCAGCGGCATTTCAAGCTGCCTACCTTAATGAAACTGCAAGCAATTATTTAGAAGAGAATGATTCTCTCTTTGGCATCGTCTAATTTGAATTTAAAATGGCCCTCCGAATAATCGTACAATGTAATTTACATCAGAATGAACACATTCGTTGTCACGGTTTTTCCATTTTCGGAAACCGGTAGCCGAGATATTCAGATTCGTCAGAAAGCGACGTTTCAACGTTAACGAAATTTGCAACGTAATAGAATAAATTACGAACGAATCGCAGGATAAACGCGTCGTTACCGTAAACGGGGAACAAAACAGAACGAGGGTGAACTCGAAACGATGCCATCGACAGTTGACAGACGTTTCGACGAGCATTAACGAAGAAGCCGGCGTCGGTGAACACGCCGGTAATGCGGTGCTAGCTGGTAATAAATTATCCGCGGGCGTGCTGCGACGGTCAGGTGCGCCGGCAAAAACCACCAAAATGGATTATTAATTACTATATCGCGTCGACGCCATCGTAGATACGCCCGAAACTGGAGAGCAACAGCGTTTCTGAAAGGAAAAGACTCCTATCATTAGTTTCTCGCTGGATCATCGTCAAATTTAGATAAGCCTTCGCGAAATGACTCAAATTGTTTCTAAATTTTTAAGTTCTTCAACTTTTTAATTTTTTAATTTTCCAGTTTCTAGACCGTGTTCAGATTTCCGAATATTAATATTATATAGATCTCTAAGTATTAAAATTCTCAAAATGACTGTAAACAATTATTAATAATATTGTGCAAATAATCTTCCCCAGAAATTCTTATTAAAATTTTATGAATCCATTGAAAAGTATGATACGAATATTAAACGACGCTTTCTGTCATTTAGATTCATTTTTTCCAGTGAAAGTCCTAACATGAACCATTGCGTATACTGAAACGAGAACACTCGATTTCGTAAATTTCGCAAATGTTGGATATATAAATTTCAAAATTTGTTGCAGTTCGATCTGAACTTGTAATCTCCCCCGATGGCAAATATAAAAATGGTTGATTTGAAATAGAATGGGAAAATCGAACTGTAAACGCGCACGCGTATACTTCTCGCAGCTCGTTCGTTCAATTTTCTACGAGCACGAAACAAGCAGCTTTAGCAAATGATTGATTCGCGAGCTCGATTAAGCCGGCTTTTCGATTCACTTCCATATTTGACTAACTTATATTCACTGTCGCTCTGTTCGCTGAATGGTCCGGCAATAGTTTTATAGAGAATGTTAATCTTTCATCCATTGAATAACTGACTGAACCGGATTAAACGTTGAACGCGGATTCCCATGACCGAAAAAACAGTATAACTCTAAAGCTGATTGCATGTTCGTTTCCCATCGTTGACAGTAAAAATACTGTGCCGGTGTTTCAATTAAACGTAACATTTCAATTCCGGTCGTGGAATCGACGCGGAAACCGGTCAGATTCTGAAATGAAATTTCAAAAAAGTGTCGAGACACTTTGCTCATAATTTCTGCCTTGAATAAACGCTGCACCTTTCAGGCTCAAGTCAATTTAACTTTTAAATCGATCTTAGATTTCTTAATAGCCTTCTCGAACGAGCTAGCCAACTTTTATGCTCGTTTAAACGTATTTTTCTTATAAACAGACCAGATAGAAGTTTAACTAAAGGACGATAAATTAAAATGAAACATTTCATGAATGCTCTTCGTACCCTCAGTAAAAATTCTGCTTATGAAACTAACAACACTAGATGAACATTCATTAGGTGAACTAGCAAAAACCAACTTGTGTTAGAATTTTATTGATGAAACTAATAAGACAGTCTGAATCAATGTACATGTAGTGACTGTTTCACTAATAGTATGTCACATCACTGCAAAACATTGAACATTCACTAGATGAATTAGCACAAACCAACTTGTGTTACAATTTTACTCATGAAACCAACAAGACAGTCTGAATCAATGTACATGTAGTGACTGTTCCACTAATCGTATGTCACATCACTGCAAAACATTGAACATTTACTAATTGAACTAGTAGAAAACAAAATGTGTTAGAATTTTATTGATGAAACCAACAAGACAGTCTGTATCAATGCACTTGTAGTGACTGTTTCACTAATCTCATATTTCATCACTGCAAAACAATGAACATTCACTTATTGAACTAGCAAAAACCAATCTGTGTTACAATTTTACTGATGAAACCAATAAGACTCTCTGTATCAATGTACTTGTAGTGACTGTTTCACCAATCTCATATTACATCACTGCAAAACATTGAACATTCACTAGATGAATTAGCAAAAACCAATCTGTGTTAGAATTGTACTGATGAAACCAACAAGACACTCTGAATCAATGTACATGTAGTGACTGTTTCACTAATCTCATATTACATCACTGCAAAGCATTGAACATTCACTAGATGAATTAGCAAAAACCAACTTGTATTACAATTTTACTCCTGAAACCAACAAGACTCTCTGAATCAATGTGCATGTAACCACTGTTTCACCAATCGTATGTCATATCACTGCAAAACAATGAACATTCACTAATTGAACTAGTAAAACAAACCCGTGCTACAATGCTGCTTATGGAGCACAATTAGAATCTGATCATCAGTGTATAGTCAGCCACCCTTTGATTAATCCTAAGTTACATTGCGAAACAGTGAATAATCGCTAATGGAACTAGTGAAACAAACCTGCGTTAGAATTCTGCTTATGAAACCACCAACATACTGTGAATCTGATTACCGAATAGCCAGTGTTTGATCAGTCCTAAGTTACATCACTGGAACAGCGAATAATCGCTAATGGAACTGTTGAAACAAACCTGTGTTCTGCTTTCCAACACTGAATTTGATACAATGATCTCCATCTGGCCATCAATGAATAGTCTATTTAATCAATCCTGACTTACAACAAACCTACACTGCAAAACAGTGTATAGTCACTCATTTCGGAAATGAATAAACGTGTTTTTAAAAAATGAAATTTGTTTTAAAGAATGTTCTGTTTGAATAGACTAGGTCGACGTGTGGCATTAGGAGAATTTGTTTCATTAGGAAGATTGTGCCAGGACAAATCGACTGGTGTAGTCTATGGCGTGATAACCGACCGCTAATTGCGTTTGTCGTACCGATAATTAATAACGCATCGATCACGAGAGCGCGACGACGAGTGGATGGGCGAATTAAATGCGTTAACGACGATAATCAGGTTGTGGTGAATGGCAAATCGAAAATACACCGGAACATGGGAGTTATTGAATGCAAACGAGGCCACGATCCATCATCCGGCTGAACCTGCTGGCTTTCGACGACGACACAAACGTTTACCACTGTCGATCGTCCCTAAACGAGCCAGTAACTGACGGAACAAAGCTTCAACTCTTCGAAAGACAGATTGCCGTTACAAACTTACATTTACTGTGATCCTTTTCTATTCTCTTCAAGTAAATTAACCCATTTTTTAGTTGGAAACATTCATTGATCAGAGATATATATTTCATTCGTTGCTTTAATATTTTTTTAAGTAACAATGAATAGTTAATTTTGCAATTTAAAAGTTTGAGCTAGGTCTTTTATTTGCTTTGATGATTATGAACGGCACTAACGGTTAATTTCCTGATTTAACAGTTTGAATGAGGTGTTTTATTTGGAACGGTGGGAGCGATGAATAGTTAATTTTCTAATTTAGAAGCTAGAGTTAGCTATTCTACTAGTTTCCATGATGAATATCGATAGTGGTTAATTTTCTAATTTAGAAGTATGAATTTTTTACTAGTTTTCGTGAAGAATAGTGGCGAATTTTCTCCGTTAATAAATTTGAAATTTCTGTATTTATAAATTTTGTGATCTCGCAAATCTGATTTGCATCTCATCAGATTCTGATAAGAATAGATATTTAAAGTTCTACAATGAATTATATATAACCATGATAAAGCAAATGGGTTAATTTACGTTTTATTGGATAAAGACTGAATATTGAAAACCGAGTATCGATTAAGCTTAAATATGGCGACCTCAGCAGCCAGAGAATCAAAAGCTTTACGATCAAGAAAAGTGCCGGGCTATATTAGAACTCGTCAAGGTTTATGTTCCGTTGAAATCGTCCCGAAAGGAACGTGAGCTTTATCGTTTCAAATGGGAAAAGTAATTACACTTCTTGAAACTTGGTTAACCATAGAATTTTATCTCCCAATTTATACCCTAATTTGGTTCCTTTATGATTTTTACAATGTATGAGGTGTGCTTTCCATATGGTTCCATTAAAATTCACTTGTGACACCTTTGAGCAAACCCGATATACCCTTAATACATTAAACGCTACTTCAAATTTTTTTATAGATGAAAGGTTAAGCGTGGACACTTGAAAATTCGTATACGCTGATCAATTAATTTCCTAAAATCCTTATTGTGTATGAGTGAGATTGAGAACACCGTTAAATAAGAGATATTGTTTTAAATATTTTATTCCAACGCTTAGTATTATTTTACTCCAAAAATTTAGCAGTAAAACCCCTGCACAATTTCCTATTTCATTTTGGTAGGAAGCTCGATATTACAAAGTTCGAAAATTATCGTATTCTAGTTCGAGAGTATTAAAATTCACGATTTCCCTGCACATACAAATTTCCCATTTGGCGACGTAACGCTCTTTCTAATTCCTGTGTCACCGAGAGATCCGCTCAGAGGTGTCAGAGGTCGTCGGTGCAATTCCGTCGACCGACGTTGGAAAAGAAGAGAGCCGGTGAAATGCAGCGAGTAATAGCGGCGAGATGAATAGTGGTCGGTTTGATTTGCAGAAGGGAACACAGAAGGGATGAAGCCCGGGACAATGATAGGCAAAGCCGTTCTGATACTCTGCACCGCGTTGACGATATCCCAGTGCTGCTACGTTTTCCCAAAAGGTACTTGAGCTCAAATAACGAGCGAAACGACATCGTCTCGGCCTCTTCGTATTCTGTTCTCCGTTAACGAGACTCGATTTGTATCTGCAGGAATGCGTAACGAAGTCTGGGAAAAAAAATTAAAAATAGAAAGAAAGACGGCTCATAGGCGGTCACAGTCTCGAGAGTCTTCCTGTGGAATAAAATATTCGAAAATAATTTTTAGATCAATTTCTCAGCGCAATTTGCATACGAATGAAGAACATCCGGAATGATTCGTGAATCTTTGAATCTTGATCAAGTATTTTGATCATTTTCGTAAATGAAAGATCTTTTGCATTTTAGTTATAATTATTTTTCACAAATTCATATTCTTTTTATTTCGAGGGTTCGTCCGAATTGGAAACGTTTTAACTGCATTCGTAAATAATTGAGGTTCACTTATTTTCAGAATAACCTGAAGATTTCTTGTATTCAGTTAAAATTCTATTACCAAAGCTATTTTAAACAAATTCTTAGTTGCAAATCCAAGAATCGAAATAGTTTGAACCAAAGAAACAGTTCAAATTCAAAGACGAAAGTGCTTCCACGAAACTATATTTGAATTATACCCTTCCGGAAAATTGCACATCTGAATATTAATATCGGAGAAGTGACAAGTACCAGTTTAAAATGTAAATTGTTCGTAGAATTGTCCGTGTTTCAGTAGAGCAGGAACCTGTTAAAAACCCCGTTATTTTCTGACGTTTTCTTAAACGAAGAACCAAGAATCACCGTATCCCGACGAACGCTAGAATGTTTTAATTGGGTTTACCGTTCTATATTCTACGGTGGCGGTTCCATTAAAAATTTTCACCGGCTTAGCAGCGACTGAATATTCGCGGAAGCTTTTTATCTGTTTAAATCCCAGGAAGAAAGGAGACGAAGGCCGCACACGGTCACGGCTCGTAGACTGTATTTTATCGTGGTGGCTAAATCCCCCGTAGACGATACTTTATTCATCGCGAATCGCGTTGATTTAATTTCACGCCGCTTTATGGTGTGCCTCCTGTTTGTGGTCAGTAATTACTTTTGATGCCATGATGCCGTGAAGGAATTATCGATTAAACGTATCTACATTGTTGCTTTCTGCGAAATCGTTTTATTACTGTTATTCTATAACTGATGAATGTATAACTGTAGGAAAAGTTTCGTTTCAAATGAATGTCTGAATTGGTTTTATAATTGGTAGAAAATTACTTTTCAGAGATTATTTGGTTGGAGGTTGTACACTTGATAGCATTGTGAGATTACGTGGAGATAATGGAAATAATAATAGCAAGCTTTTAAATACACTTTCATATCGGAATATATTGAGATCTTGAATAATTTGGAAATTTTTAATTTTAGAGATTCAAAGATTTGTGAGTTTGACAATTTAGGAAAAAGGTATTTGAAAATTTGAGCAAACTTACGTTCTTATCTTAAACCAAAAAAGCCGACATTAAACCAAAAAGCAGAGTGTATTTAATCGTCAAAAACCTTCGATTTCATTAAAACTGCAAATCACGATAAATTAACCCACTTTCAAGTATATTTGACTATAGGAAAAATGTCTAGTATTTTTGTGAATATTGACGATGTATCAATTTTTGTTGCAGAAATCAAGGATCCCTGTACGAAACTGAATTGTACCCGAGGTTCGCAATGCGTAAGAAGCAGGGACGGTACCGAGGCAACCTGCGAATGTCTGGAGTCCTGTCCGAATTTAGGGGATCATGAAGGATCTGGTCCTGTGTGCGGCACAGATGGGATCGACTATCCGTCTCTCTGCGAGTTGAATAGGGCAGCCTGCGCAAAGAGTGCTAATATCACGGTGGCATTCCAAGGCAAATGTGGTGAGTATTTTTCTTTAGATTTTCAATATTTCTTAACAAATATTCTGACATATTCTCAACAAGTTTTAATATATTCTCCACGAATCTTTAAACTTATTTTATCTGCAATTTATTAACATTTAATGACGGACCATATTTATTTCTCCAATCTGACTTTTTAACGGGGATCATATATTGGTCGAATTTTTATTAGGCGTTTGCCTCACGCGATAACTCACGGATTAATATTCGAACCTAAAACTCTCAATCTATGAAATTTTATTTAGAAGTATTTGATACCTGAATAAATGAAATATTTCAAATATACGAGCCTCTTAGAAATTTGAGTGCCTAATTTAAGTGGTGAATCTTTGTATTCGTTTCACAAAGCAACGCCGTTCGAGGGTTAACAATTTCATTCGAGCAAGATGACGTACATAACTTTTAACTGCAACTGTATAACACAGAGCATAACTCTAAATTGGAAGCCTTGAAAGTAGGAGTGATAAGAAAATTTCACGAAACATAATTTACAAAATACTTAATTTTAATGTTTATTTTTTGTATTTCAATGTTTAACAGTATTCTAATTTTTATAAGCTTCATTATTTACTTGCTATTCCTATTCTGTGTTAAAAAAATTCATCGTGTTACGAAGTAGTCATATTGAACAAAGGGGTAGTTCTATAGTACCTAACATCTCTAACATGGCTACCAAATCAATTCTTTTTATTATTTTATTCCTGTTTCGATGTTCAGTTTCATTTTATATTTTTGCAAATTCTACTCTGGTCTCATTGTTATTCTTTTTCTCGATGCGAACATTTCATCGTGTCTTTCCATATACACAGTCATGTTGAACAAAGGGGTAGTTCTACATTACCTAACGTCTCTGAGGTCTCTATCAAAGCAATCATTTTTATTATTTTATTCCTGTTTCAACTGCATTTTATATTTTTGCAAATTCTACCCTTGTTTTCTTGTTATTCTTTTTCTCAATGCGAACATTTCATCGTGTGTTCTCGTACACACAGTCATGTTGAACAAAGGGGAAGTTCTACATTACCTAACGTCTCTGAGGTCTCTATCAAAGCAATCATTTTTATTATTTTATTCCTGTTTCAACTGCATTTTATATTTTTGCAAATTCTACCCTTGTTTTCTTGTTATTCTTTTTCTCGATACAAACATTTCATCGTGTCTTTCCACGTACACAGTCACATTGAACAAAAGGGTAGTCGATAATCAGTGGTTAAACAGAGGGTCTTATTATCCAGGGAATGAAAGTCTTAAATCCGAAAGCAATTCTTGCCTTTCGCGCCTACCTGAACCGTAGAATTAATCAGGGGCCAGGTTTAGTACTAGCCGACAATGGGGCATCGAAAAATAGCGGGTGAATTAAACGAAAGGCCAAACAAAAGGCGAAAAGACACAGAAGGCCGTAAAAGGGAACGAGCGAAGCCGTTTGCAACATCGACAAAAAGACAGTGATAAATTAGACGTATGCGAGCGGCATAGGTAAACGTTTCTCTTCCCCTTTGTTTCACGCTTACTCGTTCAAACACACGCTAAATCGTTCACCCGCACGAATCGAGGAAATATATGATAGCGTTCGTAGAAAAATCAGACGAAATACAGCGTATTCCGGTATTTGCTTTCTGATTAAATCGATACTCTTCTATCAAAAATTTCATCTGTTCTTGCGATTGTTGAATCTGATAACGCATTGCATCGCTATGAAAATTATTGAAAATCGTAACACGCATTTTTCAAAATATGGTTGGTATACTTTTTGCTTGAAATATTTATTTTAGCACGTATTACTTATGCGAATTCTTTTGTTTTTTTTTTAAATTCTTTTGTCTTTAAACTTGTGTGGTTTGTTCAATTAACTTTAGTTATCTTGGTATTTAATATTATTCCTGGTATTAAGCTTATACTTAACTACGTTTAAAAATACTGTACTTAATACTAGAGACAATATTAAATACTAAACAAGCTTATACACTTTCGAAAACTTGAGGAACATAAATTTTGAGAGTGTATCGAGTAAGAATATCTAATATTTAACTTCATGTCAGAGAACCAAACTTTCTTAAAATGGCTCAGAATATTCATAAAAATCATCAAAAGTGCCGAAAGATGGTTAACCAGGAGTTCGTGAGACAGAGAACCACCACCGAAAACGAACAGTAATATTATGGATCAATAAAACCAAATTACCGATATCAATTAAAGAGTAATAATTACCTGATTATTACCCTCTTTGTTCGCACAATCTTTGCGGCTCTGTTTTTGACAGACTCTCTCTTCGTTTCTGATACGCGCAAAAGCTTTGCCTTTAACAGTCGAACATTTCTTCACTTATAATTTTCTTTCCGAGCAAGGCACGTCGCTTTCTGATGCTTCTGCTTCTTCCTCCGAGAATTTCTGCATCGCGCTTTCAGCACTGTATTTTCTCTTCAACCGAGTTTCCATTTCTCTGATGTTGATCGCATTACACCTTTATCCACGCTCTTGAAATTTTCTTTCAGAGAATGTATACAATTTCATTCTTTCCTTGCTGGTATTTACAGTGCTTTTACTGTCATTCTTCTTTTTATGGTAATTCTCTTTCATATCAACATTCTCCTCCAAGATTTAATCTATCTTTTTCTTTTTTGTTCTACGCTCTTTATGTACTTCGCTTTTTCATGACCCCTTTCCATTCTCTTCTCTCGTATTATTTTAATACAGACGATTTTATTGTGTTATTTGTAGAACGTGAAATGTCTAATTTAGTATATTCGTTTTGTACAATAGTGACTTGAATATTTTAATTTAAATAATTTAAATATTTAAATTTATACATGTGTTTAAAAATTTCTACATTTGTACTACATAAATATGATGTACCTCTCCTTTAACCAATACCCCTACATTAAACTGTTCATACAGTTCAGTAAAAACATATGAATGATAACATACAGTTCACGATATATAAAATCACATACGATAAATCGATCACGACATACAAACTTATGAAATATATTTCACGACCAAACTTGACTATGCTTGACCCATATATCCCAATAACTCCACAGCTGATAATACTCGATTTGCTTTCAAATATATCATATTATATTTGATTTTTATAAATACTGAAGTCTCCATTTCTACAAGAAATCTCACCGATTGAATTTCCTTCTTTCCTATTTATCCCTCGTTCAATAACACCGTGCGATCACCACGACACGCAGTAGAAACAGCGAAAGCTCGAATACAGTATAAACATGGCGGGCGTTTAATCAACCGAGTAGTAAAGACAAATGTTTGGTCAGACAGGTAGCTGTGCGGGAAGGTGGCGATGTTTACTTAGGATTAGTTAAGTCCACCCGTTGCCGCCCCATCTGCACGTGCACCTCCGTCGCATCTTATTCTTCGAACCAGAATTGTTACTAGTTTCTGGTTAATCGTAGATGGTTAACGTGCAGAAGTAACGATTTCGAGGAAAAGTTTTTAAGTCTACTATTCGTTAAATTAGAAATCTGACATGCATTAGAGTAAAGGTTATAAATGTTTATTTATCAGAGGTTCATTTGCTTGCTATTACAAAAATTGTACTCCTTTGCACTTATCTAATTTACGTACTAAAGATACGTATTCTGTAAATGTGAACGAATAATATTTTGAGAACAAATATTCCAAAATAATTGACAGAAAATTCATCATTCATAATTTCCAATATTCAACACAATATCCACTGAACATCAGAGAATGAAGCAAAGGGAATGTTCAGTAATTGGTAATCAATTAAACAAATGAAACTTCAATATAGAATCAAGCACCGAAAGATTTATTATAGCAGTGTAATAACGAGATATTGATACCAGTTGTATAAAAGAGTGAAACAAGCAGCACAAAAGATTTGAACCATCGTAGTTTAATGAAGTGTTCTTCCTCGTTGATTGTCATCTATGCAAAAGTCACTTTGCATTTTTAAGAGAGGTCAAAAGGGGTGCTTTATCAATCGCATCCAGTCATCCCCACCGGGGCACGAAACGACAAAATCAATAATAAATTCTATCGAAGGGGAAGGTTCCCCCCTTCGAACACTCGGTCCAAGATACCTGACCCCTCCTAATTTCTTCAGCAACGGGGATGCCGAATCAGGGGGATGGAATGAGTCGGGTCGCGAATCTCAAGTGGCTGTGACGATAAATCAAATTAGCTCGAAACTTTCGAGACTTTTCGATCGTCACCCCGCCACCCCTTCAGTGAACCCCACTGTCAGAGACGATTGGCCCGAGGGTAAATTGAAAAAAGGAAGGGGAAATGAGTTTTAGAAGCGGACGAACTTTTTCAATGATTGAAAGTAGCAGCAACGAAAAAGAACGGGGACGAAGCAGGTTCAAGTAACACAAACGCGATTAAACCTTATATGTTTCCTTCAAAATTTAAACTTCGTGTTCTTCGCTGATTTACTTTTACCTCTTCTACATTGTTATGAAATACGAGAGAAAAGTTTCTGCAAGTTTCACGTGCACAGTTACTGGTGCTTCTCATGCGTATTAAAAATCATTTATAGGTCATTTAGTTACCTTTACTTACTCGTGAATTTTTGTATGTTCAAATCGATTGTTGCTCCATTGTAATTTGTTGAATTTTTCGAACTTGGAAAGACAAATTTTTAAGCATCAAGTAATTTTACTGAGAAAATAAGGATAAGTATTTTCTGTGAAATTAATTTATTTTACAGGAAGGTGTTGTGCATTTGTAACACACTGTATAGGTACAACGAAAAAATGTAATTACAGAGAACAAGAAATGTTGTCAATAACTTTTATAATTAATACATTTTTCCATTTATGTTTCACGAGACTGGTAATTGCTTGTACTTGTCAGAGGTATACATTATTTCTGTGATATATTTTATTTGCGTAAATGTAACAGCATGCAGCAAAGAAATCAATAATTGCACTTTTTATGAAACTTTTTATTTATTGAAAAAATATTGACGTCAGTAAATGTCAATGACAATTTTATTACAATTAATCATTGTTTTTATAAAATTATCATTTTATTGCAATTAATCATTGTTTTTATAAAATTATCGTTTTGTTATAATTAATCACAGTTTTTATAAAATTATCATTTCATTACAATTAATCATAGTTTTTCATCATTTGTTCTTTCTATCCGCAAGTTATAATGTACAGAGTATCTCACAACTTGTGTAGCTCCTGGAAAAAGGCGGTAAAGGACGCAATTCTAAGCGTCCTATTCCCTTACACGAGTTGTGAGACATCCTGTATTTTAACCAAGAAAATCTTCCTAGTTTCAGCACTCGCAGTATTATTTATCTTTCGATTAAATCTGCAAGTATAATATACATATTTTAGCCACAATAATTAATGACATAACCATAAAAGACGAAACGAGATATCGCGTTTCGTGTGTATAATCACCGACGATTTTTTTAATTATCAGCGGTTGCAGCGGGACCAATTAATTCCGAGGAAATACTGAATCCTGGAAATTAATAATGTCACGGGTGAAGATTCAAAAGTTATGGAACCGCATTAACATAATTCCAATTAACTATCACGGTGCACTGCATCGATTTCTAACAGCCGATTTCCGTTGGCACCGAAATAAACGATTCTCCGTAGCTATCGGCCTTTCGCTAATTGCTTCCAATGATGGAGATTGCGAAGAGCGACTGTTACGCAATTGCTTTTATTTAATCTTACAAATTGCGTCGGTGACTATAACAATAAAACCGTACTTTCTATATTTCGCCCTTGTATCTAATGAACACACAATTTTCTTTACCTTTTAGCAAAATTAGTTATGTAAATTTTAAAAATAATACACACATCATAATTTCTGTATTGTACCCTTACAAGTTGTATAATTAAAATAATAACATAATCAATGATTAAATCAATTTTAAAAACGATTAAAAAATTTCAAAAATGTTTAAATCAATTTTACTAATTCTGTTAAGATTTATTAAATCAATTTTGTTAGTATAAAACTGATTTTGTTAAATCTACTAATATGCAACCATTGTCTGACTTTAAACTCTTGATGTAGTAGAATACTAGTGAAACGTCTGAATCATTGACTTACACTACTTGCACAATTATTTAATTATGATTAAAAAATTTGTTGAATGTTTAAATCAATTTTGTAAACTTTATAAAATCAATTTTGTTAATATGAAATTGACTTTTAAAATTGATGCAATAGAAAATAAGTGAAACGTCTCGAATCATTGACTTGCACTACTTGCACAATTATATAATTACCATCCGTATAAAGAGGTGATCGATAAGTACCTTCCACCGGAAGAGTCTTTGAGAGATAAACGTACAGACACGAGTACCTTTCCAGCACTTTCGTCCTTCGTCCTTCTCATTCTTCCATTTCGCCCGAGAAGTTCCCTTTAGCTCGTTTCCGGCGAATATCCAGATTCGAAATGGAGAGGGGCGTACCGTTTTCTTCACGCTTGAGTGTGCCGAAATAAGGGTCTTCCGCGAAAGGGAGATCTGTTCGACGGAGGAACGTTAGATTCGAAGCTACCTCGAAATGGGCTTAACTAAATTCTCACACTAGTCGCGTTAAAGTATTCTTGGTATGAGGACACGAAGCACAGAGAAACGAACAGGAAAAGCGTATACGAATCGATCACATGGCTCGAGTGCACTCGATTTCGACTAAATTTTTATCGACAAATCTAACGAACCGATTATTGTTGCTTCACATATCTTTTGTGAAGACATGTGAATCACATAATTTTTATTTTCTGGACAATTAGAGATATTTTTAAGCATAATTCAACTTTGACTGTATAATTAATTAGGAGTTAAAAGGTGCTTGAAAATATTGGGTATATAATTCCATAATGTTTAGGTGTCGAAATTTTCAAAGGTACTTCACATTGTTTAATTAACCATGTTTGAGTTTTTAAGAGATTTTATTTAATCCTTCAAAAACTATTTGCCTAAATTCTTACAGTAGATAAATTCCTAAATAAATTCAAACTTTTAAAGCTTCAAAATTCTCAAACCTCTAAGTCCTCAAATTTTCAAATTCTCAAATCCTCAATATCTCGAATTGCATCCAATATCAAATAGTATCAAAATATCTAAAGAGTAACTTACGCAAACTTCTCAAAATCCTCGAGTATCATAAAATCTTCCTGAGAAGCTAACACCGTTGTGCATCAATTACCGTAATAAAACGATCAGAGCGGTAGTCTTCCAAAGCTTTATTACCCGGCGCCATCTCCCTTACAGTCGCATGATCAGTTGTAAATTACTACAACAACATCCAGCACGGCCGGTATATCTAGAACGATAGCGAATAACCAAACAGCGACGACTGAGTCTTGTAAAGTAGCCCGTTTACGATGCAGTGTACACAGCGAAATCCCTAGGAAGCACGGGTGTTCGTATCCCCATACCATCGTAAATTACCATCATATTGCCAGGCGGATGCTCTTACGCGCTTATGTTTACGCGCCTGAAGCCTAAGTGACTGCTGTTCTATTCGGCTGGTAAGGGAAGAGCTGCAAGGGTTTCCGGTACGCTTCGGGAATACCGCAGATCGAACGGAAGTGGCTTGCTGCCAGTACACGCGAACAGATAGCGACCGTGAAGCTGCTGTTAACATACACCCAAGTCGTACCATCTCTGGCATAATTCCCTTGCACGATGCTCCTAATCCTCTTCCCGAATCTATGAATTCGGTATCCCATCTCTCTTCAGCTTACGACCATTTCCCAATGATATTTAGCTGTGGAACTGTTTCATTTACGAGTCTGTTCTTTGATGTACATTTATACTTTTTATTGATCGTGATATTGGATGAATTTTGATTACTGATAAAACTTGACGTATTATATGACGATTTTTTAATTGATGTTCGGTGTGTAGTTCGTTAGGAGGATCATTTACTTTGACAGAATGAAAGGAGTATATTAAGATCCATGGATCGATATATGTATGTGAGTTTATAGAGATATACACATATTTATATAATATTACTATACATATTACTACTATACATATGTATACAGTTTATGGGATCTTTGTATTACTAGACCTTTATGTTCCTATATTCCCGTTTTGACATTTTTATACTTTGATATACCCAGATCCCAAAATTTCTACATCCAAATATGCCTTGATCCGAGTTCCCGTACAATTAAGGCTTCAGGATAGCTATAGCTCTCTGTGTCACATGTCCCTAGATCCAAATATCTTTAGATCCAAATACCCTCAAATCCCAATATCCCTAGCTCCCAGTATCTCTAGATCCCAGTACCCCTAATTCCCAATATCCCTAAATCCCAATATCCCTAAATCCCAATACTCCTAGTTCCCAATACTTCTAGCTCCCAATCCCCCTAGATCCCAATATCCCTAGCTTCCAATATCCCTAGATCCGAATATCCTTAAATCCATATATTCCCATATTTCTATATCTCCAAAACGTTAATTCCCATATCTCTATATTCTCACATATGTATTCCCACATGTGTTCCCTTATATCGCCCTACCTGTATCCCTACATATCCACATATGTGCCTATACTTCAATATACATATGTATACCCACGATATATTCCTATACATGCATGTATGTCTACATCTACATGTCCCTATATACCCAGTTGAGAAAATACTATGCAAGAGTTGGAAAATCTGATTGCACGTTATATAAATAGAGAAGCAAGCAACAACGTGGAAATGATTTCTTTGCAAAATCCAAGGTGCATGTTCTATTATTCACGCAGTTTTGTTATTCTTCTATGGATATTCTGTTAGAAACCGGAGGTAGAAATTGCTTTCTGTAGATATTCGTCGAGGCAGGATGTTGTAAGAAATGCTTTTATCATGGAAGCGAAATAGAAATTGCTTTTAAGATGCCATTGACGAGAAAAAAACCATGCAATTTTTCCCGGAACGCAGTGTGTCGTTACCAATTCTGATTTAAGAGATTGAACACTATACTCCGTATCAGAAAACAATACAAAAAAATAGAATTGAAAAAACAGGTATTAAGTTGAACATTGTTTGACCAGTCTTTTTGTGTATCTTAATAGGAATTTTTGCATTAATTTTACTTTTGGACGACGGTAATTTTGATTTCGTTAAAATAGCAATATTCAGTCATTTTCTCGGGGTAAAATATAATTGAATATTGCACGCTTACACCAGTTATTTACAGCTGCTGTTATCCTAATATTAATATCGAATGCAATGGTGGTCACCTGCGACCGGCACAATAAATTTAATACCATTAAATATCTCAAACAGAATTATAATAAATTCTCAGCTAATGTAATACTAATTTTATAAAGCACCTGTCAAGCGAAATTAGTGAAATTATTTATTATAATGAGTGACTTTCGACCAATTTTCCTTTCAACTAATAACTGTACAGTCTCAATGATTAAATAGTAGAAAATCATCGAACAATGTTTCGAACAACAACTTTGCATCATGTTCCCTTTACCGCATTAAGTAAATTAATAAACTGCAATGTAATATTCATTGGTGTATGTTTAACAGATTCCACAATTTCAGTTCAAAAATTTACTTCCCGTTGAATTAACTATTCAAGTACTCCGACCAAATACCACTTCTCAGGAATACCTATCGCGTTATAATTGATCCAATGCTCGCTACTAAATTAATTCTCTCCGAGGTATCCGCGCATAGAGACACGATATTCGACTGTGTAATTCGCTGACTGCTCTTCAATGCCCGATTCTCTGTGTACTCCGGGCGTGTGCGAATTGAACGCGTTCCTATTCGTCGATTAAACCAGGGCCGTTTCATCATCTAGATTTGATCAAGAAGAACACGCTAAATGGAACCGATCTTGGCAATTTTCGTGTCCCATTCCCGCCAAAATTCTACTTGAGAAATCTTAAATTACAAACAGTATTTTTATGTAACAAAACAGTGAGGTAATAATGTAGTAGCATTATAGTATAGAATAGTATAGAATTTTTTATTATACAACTCGCAGATATAGAAATTCAGTGATAATATAAACATAGGAATTTATGGAACAGTGATTTGGAGATGCACAATTTGGGACATGACTAATCTACAAATATTCTGATCTAAACTTACAAGAATTCTGTGACCCAGTAATTTAAAGACAATAATACGAAAAGTGTGAAAATTTCAAGATTTATAAATTTTCAAATTAAAGAAAGCCTCCATATCTGTCAAAATGGGTGACAAGTGATAGAAGACCTCACTCTAAACTCGACAGAAAAACAACGTAGCAGCCAAGTATTTAAATCCCATAATTGAAAATCAAATCGTCTTTGGGTACCGTTTGGGAACCGTTTACGAACACGTTTGTCGCGCCTGTGAAAAGTTGGAATCGCCGAGAATAACAACGGAGAGCAAAATAAGAAAGCAACCGGGTAAAGCGAACGAGTAGAGAAGTTCACGATCTTTCCATTCGTTGACCAAACTCAATTCAGTTCCCTTTATCCGCCACTTACCCCAGCGAGGCGTAGCTCGCTTCCTTATTCCACCCCGTCGCTTATTATTCCTTTCAGAAAGTTATTCTCCGTGAGAATGCAAAATACGCTTGGTGTGGCTCGAGATGAACGAGGCGGGCGCGAGAGGACACAACGAGCAATGGAGAAAGAAAGAATGAAAAAAACCGTGGAAGAGTAGCGGGGCGAGGGTAAGAAAAAGTTTCGCGTAACTCGGAAGATTAGACGGGGCTCGATGTTGCCGTTGGTGACAGCCGGTAAAAAAGAGGGGGTGGTTTAAAGGGGGCGAGAAAAGAAGGTCGAGACTCTAGTGGCTCTTAGCCACGGACTTAAAAAACAATCGCCCCGCGGCAACGCGGGAATTTTAAACACACCTTTTATCGCTCGTCCGGATGGCTTTTGTTCGATGAAATCGTCCGAGGTTGGAAACAGGGTGAGAATCGAGGACTCGTCGCACCCTGTCCACCATCGAAGGGCTTTAAAGCAATTTACGAGGGATTTTACGGTTTCAAGTGACGCCAGTCTGTACTGATCTTTTTCCATTTTCCCCTACCATTACGTTTGTTCCCCCTTTTTTCGTCGAGGACAATTTAAATTCAATGTTATTTTAATACCATTCTCATTTTCCCTGTGAGGATAACATGACTGGGGTTCGTGTGTCTTCTGGAAATATTAGAAATTAATTTTCTTAATATAGGAAATGTTTTAATCATGGTATACAGGGTGTTACAAAAGTTGTGCTATAGCAAGGTAATTCTGTAAAAATGAAAATAATATTTCATTGTAACACAGTTGTGTCAAAATTTACCACTTAATTTACATTCATGATATGAATATTTAGATTCATAATAATTATTCATAATATGTAATAATACCTAAGGTTATACATTAGCAAAGTTACTAAATGATGAACTTGACAAAACATTCCAAAGTCACTAAGATCATTCATCACTGAGTACTTCATGTACATTATCCTACAGAAAATGATTTTTCATATATTTCATATATTTAACATTGTTATAAGGAAAAATTCAAAATGACCTCCATAACATATTTGAACACCAGATTTGATTTCTAACTTTTACCAATACATATGAAACCATGAATACGTGTTAATTTGTCTTAAAAATTGCCCAGAAGCCAAAGAACAACTCCTATCAAGTGTTAATATGATAATCGAGTTTCCCAGCAACTTACGAGTCAAAAACCGCTCGAGGGTAATTTCTATGGGATCTTGATTTGAAAAAAGGTTGCAGTCAGATTGATAGTAGATAGAAGAAGGCCGAGACTCTCGCGAGCGGGGCACAGAAAGAGGTAGAAGGGTGTTACCGTGGCACAGGTAGAAGCATGGCTGCACCGAGATTAATCTTCGCCCTCGACCAAGGAAGGAAGTTGGATTCCGTTTCCTGTCCGTAGGCGGTAGGTTTCGACCTTATAGCAGGGCTGACGCGGCAAGTTCTCGAGGCGGTGGTGTTTCTCGGGGTTAGTTCGAGTTACAGCCCAGTGGAGCGGCTAAACTCGACCCTTCCGTAACCACCCTCGTTTCTTCCTCACCCGCCGCCACTTTACTGGCTCGTCCAGAGTTGTAATCGAAGCACATCCCCTCTACCTAAATATTCCCGGTGTACCTTGTATACACCAGTTTCGTTTCCTCGACCCCTCCTAACGATAATTTATGAACAGTTAAGAGTAAGGTGCAATTTCCTTCTTCCCTGTAATACAATTTGTCTTTATAGCCACTTAAATTTTTTTCTCCACGGTCAGCTCTGGCTTAGGGAATGTACGAACACCTGTTTGCCTCGAAATAACTCGTACCACTGTTTCGACTCCATTTTCGAACTATTGACTGCGATCTAATAATTCTTATTAGGAATTATTTTCATCATTGTTTTAGAATAAACTTACATCTCGAAAATGGCATTATAAAAGCTTCTTCTTCAGATTTAAAAATTCTTCAAATTGAAAATTTTTTTACTACATTAAGGTACTGAAAAAAATATAACCAGAACCTCATACGATCACATATGTGATAACTGAATATACTAGAACTGAACAGTAATTTTTTTTTAAATAAGTAAATGAACTTTTTAGTAGTAGAATATTATAAACGTTGAAGAAAGTTGATACGTATACGGATACATAGACATCGACAATAGCTCCAAGTATCTAATAAAACACGATATTTTTAGCATGCATGTTGAACGTGATTTCATGCAGCACGAACCGCAATTTAATTTTCCAGATCCTTGCGGTAACGTGAAGTGCGCAGAACCGGAAATCTGTCAGCTGGACGACTCGAGGCAACCAGGCTGTCGTTGCGGTGAGCTATGCGGCCTTGAGTTCGCACCAGTTTGCGGAAGTGATGGTAAAACATACTCGAATGAATGCAGCCTCAGGCAGGAAGCTTGCAGATCGAGATTATCGCTTAGGAAGGTGTATAACGGTGCCTGCAGCTCAGGTAATTTGATACTTGAACTGGTTCAATTTACTCAAAACGAACATATGCAATATTCGTGTTAACTTTTATATCGTTCTCTAGTTTTCATATGTGCCTCTTCGGTTTTCGATATTGTTATTTTATTTATACTAGTCTAAATTGAATAATTCATTGTACGGTAACAAAATTTTCGTTTATTTTGAATATTAAAAGTTTGTTAAAATTTATTTTTTTGTTATCATTCTGTCATTGAGACATTCAGAATCAGTAATATCTGAAATGCTATGTTATGTTTGCAAAATAAACACGGAAAGAGAAAATGAAATTTGTAATCTCCAAACGCACACATTTGAACAAATTATCGCTATTGATATTTATCGATATAAAATGATCCTGACAGATCACAATAAATATGCCCTTCGGAGTTATCATTTTAATCCCAATATTGAAATTCCTCGTACGGTCTGCAGCATACGGTAATTTCGCGAAATTATTCAAATAAGTAAATAATTTGTTGAGTTCTAGAATATTAAATGCCACAAAAATAAAGCATTTCAACAATAATAAACGTTCAGCCTTATTGTCCCAGTAACATAAAAATGGAAATATGTCAGAGGCGATGAAAAGGGAAAATGTATAACCATTGTGCAGGAATCAATCCATGTGACGAGGCGAAGTGCGGCCCATATGAGCAGTGCGTTATCAATCGTCAAGGAATCGCTAGCTGCGAATGTGGGCCAGAATGTGAACCCGTGATGAGACCCGTGTGTGCACGCGGTGGAAAGACCTACACATCGTTGTGCGAGTTGAAGAGACAGGCCTGTTTGACGAAGACCAACATCGAGGTCGCCTACACGGGAACTTGTGGCTCTAGGGGACCATGCTCGGAGAAGGTCAGTCCATGCTCTAGGTGTGAGACGCATACGCGGAAGATAAAGGAACGGTGGCAAATGTTTGAACGGCCAAGCAAATACACGCGACGTGACGAAAATCATGATAGCGAATGTAGGTCGTAAGGAACGGTAAAGTTGAGCATTGTTTAACCGAAGAGAATAGAATCAGCCTGAAGATCATTTGTTCAAGTACACCGGCCTCTTGAATATTTTCAGTTAATCCGGAATTAAGAGCTGGAGCAAATCGTTCAATATGCATTGTTTGATGTTGATCTTTATGCACAGTCGCGAGGAATATCGATTTTTGTATTTCGTTTATGTGGAGTCACGAAAAAATTTGTGTATGTCAGATTTAAATGATCTAAATTCTCGTGCAATCTTGAAAGTATGGACCAAAAGAGGTATTGACTAAATTTGTAAGCAAGTGTCTTATAATACATTGGAGATGATACCACAACTTAAGTTCATGTTCTTCTATGTTGCAAATAATGCTTGTAGCAGTTGGTTCTTATTTTAGAATGTCTAAAAAGTATTCGGTAATGGACGTAAAATAATAAATAGTTTAAAAGTGAGTCACTGAGTGTCTCCGTGTAAATTTGATATGCACAATGACTCGATACAATTGAATGTTACGAAGCGTTTACGTTCCTCCATTTTCTGTTCGTTGGCTTCTCGCGACAGTCTGCACGATTCTCGGCGTGATATTCTCGGTGAAAAACGTGCTCGTTCATCGTCAATGGAGAACAAGAAGAATCATCCGCGCTATTCGAGGACCGCCTCCTTCCACGATGTACATTAAATTCCTCGAATTAAAGTAGCGCGTAAATTGCGCGCGGCAGGATGAAATGTCGCGGGCGATAAATTATCGACTTTGGTCGAACGAGCGCGAGGAAGCGAGCGGATAGACGAGAAAATCGACGACAAAGAGTCCACTGTCGTCCCGAAAGGCGAGACTTGGAAAAAAGCGGACGACGATTCGCCGCGATTAATCTCACGTTTTTTCGTGCTGTTACCGTGAGAAAAAGGGGTGAACGTCGACTCGTCTGTTCGCCAGCGAAAACGTCAAAGGAAACGGCCCGGGGAGGGGGAAAAAACGAAAGGGAAAAAGTCGAATTGATAGGAATTTTCTTTCGCAGATCTGTCAGTGGGGTGCGATTTGCGCTGAAACGGGCGGCACTGCGATTTGCGAATGTCCAACCTGTCCGGCGGAATTTCAACCAGTTTGCGGAGACGATGGCATCAGCTACGGGAACGAGTGCAAGCTTCGCCTCGAGGGTTGTAAACATCGACGAGAGATCCGAGTGCTTTATCAGGGACTTTGCAGTGAGTACCGTTCCCCACGGAAACCGGGACGTTTAATTCTCCGGAATTTTCGTTGCATACCACTCTCCAAACCTATGTACAGGCTGTTTCACCTCTAGTGCCGTTTCTTCGCAATTGCTCAACCAACGGGGCCGAAAGAATTAACGCCTCTCGTTACTTTTGATCCTTCTTTTACTATTCCGCTTTTCACAAAATTTTCACCTTGTACAAAAAGATAAAATTGTTAGACTTACTCTTAGGAAACATATTGGAGATTCAACATTTTCTAATAAAACTAAGAAAAATAACTCGTCGTGTGTTTGCTATGTTTTGTAATCTGAGGTAATTGAATTATTAAAAAACTTCTGGAGTTTATAGTAAAAAATAATTAACGAATAAATTCAAGTTCCATAAGTATTAAAAGAATCATAAAGAATAAGTAAAATAATCCTGAAATTTTCTAAAGTATGAAGATAACATTTTCAATAAAAGCGTGCTTCAGAAAAACATTAATGAAGATTGGCAAATGAATGGGTAAATTCTTATAAAGAATTGTATCCGAGTTACAGCGAGGAATATAAAAATCCGACTAAATGAGAAGACAGGTAAATGCTCATCGAGAAATCAATCTATGTAATTTCATTTCATTCAACGTTCGGGATGGAGATAAAATTCGAATTAGCGATGTGTCTACTTAAATTGAGAACAGTTTCAAATGCATTCGCGGTGTAATTTAAATTCCCTCTTCATTTTCTAGAAATGCTCGTCCGTTCGTAATTTCGTTCTATCGTTTCGACGTTAAAATTTGGTCGATTAAGATTTTTCCGCGCAAAACCCGTTGATTGAGTATTGATCGGGAAGAGGCAGAACAATTAGAGCAACGGTGCCGGGTAAATAATTAAGGAAACTTTATTACGGGACAGGCTGAAACGAAGAAGTCGAAGGATGATCAATTTCCATTGACCGACTTAAAATTATGAGCAAGAAATTTCACTGATTAAATACGCTTTTTCAAGCCAAAGCCAAAATTTCACGTTATCGAGTTCAAGAATGTACTTTTAGACAATTGGATCTTTATGCAACACTTTAGATTTACATTTGAAGCTGCTTCACAAAAGTTATGTTATCGAAAACTCAGAAGTTAAATTAAAAAATTGATACACTAGGTCGTTAAAATATTAACAAATTTCCGTTACTTTTCCGACATACTGTGTAGGTAAATTCTGAGAAACCAATAACTAGCACGTTCCAAGCGAATCCATCAAAGAAACCCATGCGGAACCGTGTTAGATGATAAATTCCATAGGATCCGGTTCCTTCTACTCGCAAGATAATTTGCATGGTTTAAAATCGCGTGAAACTTCTGAAATGTACCGTTGGTATTCGATTCCATGCATATCACGGTGCCAGCGACTTCGCCCCTTGCTGAAATTGTATGAGTTGTTACCCCACGGCATGTACGATGCATATGCATGCAAGCCGTTGTCTCTCCCACCCCTATCGTTTCCTTCAGCCTCGAATTGGACTTCGTATACGGATCGCAGACATTCTTGCAGAAGGAGCACAGAAATCCAGAAGCTACTCTCTCACCTAACCGTTTATAGATAACCCAACAAGACTTGTTACCCGGGACTGCAATCATCGACACATCGACCTCTCGAATTTCAATGAATTCCAAAGATAACTTTGCTTGAATCTTGTCCCGATAACTATCCAACCCTACGCTCTTCTCCCCTTAACTCTTTCAACCCGTTCTCTTCTTGTTGCTCTCGTTTGCATCCCTGTTCACAAGTCCCTCTCGATCGTTTCTCCTTCGTAATCCCTCGATCTAAGATCCGCCGAATCTGTAACCTGCATCTTGAAATACATGCAGTTATGCAAATACCGGACGACAATCTTTATTAACCTTTCGGTTCCGCAGCCATTTACGTAAATTGGGAGGGATCACGGTGGACCTAGTTACATCGAAATGCTAACTGGATAGAAGTTGCACGAATAAGCGATGCGACGTTCGAATTCAGGAATTTACGGGTTTCGCTTTTTTTGCTATTGCACGTTTTCTGATTTGGATATCTTCGAAGTGAGGTTTCGACTCAAATTTGAAATTTGGAAGTTTAGAGATTTAATTTTGGGGGTTTTCAGCTGTTTCGGAAGAGGAATTTGGAAATATAGATATAATGGTTTGCAAATGACCAAATTTCTAATTTCTGAATTTGGAGAAATTTTTAGTTTCTTCAAATTAGATTTCCAAATTTCCAAGTTTCCAAGTTTCCAAGTTTCCAAGTTTCCAAGTTTCTAAATTTCCATATTTCCCAATTTCCAAATTTCCAAGTTTCTGTATTTCTAAATTTCCAAGTTTCTAAATTTCGAAATTTCCAAGTTTCCATATTTCCAAATTTCCAAATTTCCAAATTTCCAAGTTTCTGTATTTCTAAATTTCGAAATTTCCAAGTTTCCATATTTCCAAATTTCCAAATTTCCAAATTTCCAAATTTCCAAATTTCCAAATTTCCAAATTTCCAAATTTCCAAATTTCCAAATTTGCCAATTTACCAATTTACCAATTCACCAATTGCCTAATTGACCAATTCACCAATTCACCAATGCACCAATACACCAATTTACCAATTCACAAACTTTCCAACCTTCGACCTTACATTTTCCAATGCCGGTATCTCATAATTATCAAATCCAAAAAACTTCAAATTTCTAAACACAGATATTTCCTTCAACATCGTCCTATTTCCAATATATAAATAATACACACATGTACACATGTATAAACTACGTACAGTGTTTTACAAAATAATTACAAAAATTGGAAAATTGAAATTGCACCTACAAGTGAAATTGCATGAGATCATTTACCTACGGTATCTTACCCTAACGGAGTGAAATCGACTCCCGGTCATATATGAGCATTTAATAGTCGTCGGCTACGGTCGACGATCGTACGGAAAGGGTTAATACTAGTTTGAACGTCGGCCAAAAGGCGTGTTGCCGAACTGCAACAGGGTGAACGAGGTCGGCCAGTTTATAAGCGTGTTGCTGGCTGAAATTACGGAAACGGAAGGAGTTCGAAACAATTCAGCCGCGACTGGTGAATTAGTGGAGTGCGAGATATTGCAGGATTCGCTACGATTTTGAGCGGCCTTCTCGGACCCCGATGACGAATAGCCCTATTCTGTAGGCGTTCTCGCGAACGCAATTATCTACCTTTGAATTGTCTCAGAAGACTCGTGTTACGGGAAATAAAGCGTAATTTCGAGTTGGAGAACGTGTAAGAGTTAATTAATGATCGTTTGTAATTTGTTTTTAGATGGCTGCGAAAATAAGAAGTGCGATTATTATGCGGAGTGCAAGAGCGACAGCGGAGGGGAAGCTAACTGTGTTTGTCCCACCAAGTGTGATACGGTAAGTGGTTGAAAAGATTTTTTAAATATGAAAATTTCATCACTGTACATTCAAAAAATTAGCAACTTAAAGGTCTACAAATTCAGAAATTTAGTCCTTAAATAATCTTGACATCCTTAAATAATCTTGGCACTATAATGCATAAATCGAATTTCTTTAAAAATGCAGTATTACAAATACGTCACAGAAATTGAGGAAACAATCTCCAGAATATTTCTGCAAATTTAAAATCCCGAGTAATTGCGTTCATAAGCGTACTCGCTTTAGCAGTTTCTCGGAAAGCAACTGAAAACATAATTTTTAAAGGGAAAAGTATTCCGTCGAGAGGCGAGTACACACTCATCCGGCTAATTCTTAAAGCATATTAAAATAACTGAGTTAATTCTTATCAAAGTAAGACGAGACGCATCGTTAAAGCTTGATTATTTGATCCTGATTTTCCAACTGGCAAATCCTTTTGTGAAATAATAATTTTAAACTCACTTTTCAGCGAACACTTCTCATTCCTTTAATGAAAAAGAAACGAAGTTACGTTGCAGTCCCAAAGCGATGCAACTGCAGCTTTTCTTGTATCAACAACAAAGGATCAAACGCCTTTGCAAAGATGTTTTAAGAAAAATCTGTTCGCGATATCCCATAAATTATTCGTAACAACCGTGCAATTATGCGAGCCATTACAGAAAATTCGAATCCACCTGGCGTTTATTTATAATAATAACACTTTATCGAACCAGAGCAAGTTAATGCGCCTGTACAAATAAAATTGTGTGCCTCGTGGCTGAAAAATAGCAGATGCTGTTATCTAAATGACTAGCCGTAATGCGACCAGGTAAAGGGGTCATTTCAGATAACGATAGTTATTTATCCTGCACCATTTTCTGTTCTACATAATGCTTTTACTCTCGAAGACAGCATTCCGAGAGACCCCATCAACCAAACCTTATCGAAAATAGGGATCTCATCGAATTAACAAATTCCATCGACATCATCGGAATCTCGTATGACCCCGAGCTGAAATTCGATAGATAAATGACGGTTCTGATATCATTTGGTAAAAAGGCATTCTGTCGATCGATCTACGAAGCGAAATGATCGTCGTTAAACATAATGAAGCATGAAACGTGCCGGCCCCCTCGGCCTTCACGTGTTCACCAGCATTTGTGGTGTTAAGCCCCGCTCGTTAGCGCCGGCCTAAGTAAAATATTCATACTATGATGGATGTGCCGTCGAGTATATATACAACGAAGCCAGTATATGCGGTTTGTGCACGATATTTCGCATTTCCGTTACGCTACACGCTGTTACGTCACCGAGTAATGAACCGTTCGCATTATCAATACGGATAGCGTTTCAGATTCATTCGTATATCCTTTGTTTTCGTACAAAATGTCATGGGTGTCAATGAAATTAGAGTTGTGACATATTGTGATAGGTATAATTTTGTTGTTTTGCATGAATGGCGTCGAAAATATGTTTGTTTGATGAAAATTTTGTGTAAGAATTAGGAAGAGATTTTGGAGAGATTAAAGAATATCTAGGGATCTAGTAAATTACCAAATTACCAAATTACCAAATTACCAAATTACCAAATTATCAAATTACCAAATTACCAAATTACTAAATTACCAAATTACCAAATTCTGAGGTTCCCAACCTCCCAAATCCTCAAATCCCCTAATTCCTAAATTACTAATTTGACAAATCCATAGATTTCTAAATTCCCAGCTTCCCAAATCCCTAGATTCCTAAATACCCAAATATCCGAATCCCCAAATTCCCAGATTCCCAAATACCCAAATCCCCAAAGTCCCGAATTCCCAAATCTCCTATTCCAAAATTCCCAAATCCGTAAATTCACAATCCCCCAAATTTTCAAAACCCCAACTTCCTAAATCCCCAAATTCTCAAACTCCTAGTCTCCCAAATTTCCAAATCCTCAAATTCCCATATTCCCATATTCCCAAATCCCCAAATTCCAAAACTTCCAAAGTCCCAAATCTCCTGAACCTCCACATCTCCCTCAAATCCAAAGTACGTTCGAAAATACACTTTTGCGACAAATCACTCTATAGAAAAGTTCCCGCATTCTCCGAACTGCATTCCCATATTCTTTGACATACAAATACTTTTTTGATCCACCATACATCATAGAGTCGCGATAAAAACTCTCCGAAGATTGGATCAAGGTTCTCGAACGCTGGCCGGCCAAGTCTTTCGAGGATCAAAGAACGCGGTATCGATTGTTGAACGGGTCTCTGGAGCACCGGGAAAAAGCCCGCTAATACCGGTGCCTAGAAGATAGACTAAAAGAAAAAAAAGGGAGACGGGAATAGGAAGATATAGCAGGAGTAATCCGTGTCCCAAGGATCTCCGGAGGCGGACAAAGTAAAATTTCCCCGAGCAGAAATATTCATTGGGAATGGAGAGCACGTCAGAGCCCTCCGAGATATCGTTACCCGTCGAGACTTCCTTCGTCGATTCCTGAGAAGACACGCGGCGTAGAACGATTCAGAAATTCACGGATTCGTGAAACGTCCTGCTGACAAAACCACGAACAATTCGGACGGTGCGATGTTCAGGGTCGTTCCTGTAACTGCCGGGCTGCGCATGCTTCTTTTTCTAAAAGCCTCGGCAAAAGTGGTCGGACAAAACCAACGCCGGAAGTTACGTACCGCCTGGCTCTTGGAGCCATCCAAAATTCAACGACGTCAACGTTAAGAGAACGTTTATGGGAAAGACAGACGCTAAACCATCAACTTGAACGACCTTTTTTCGAGGATACATGCCATCGTTTCGTGAAACTACCACGAGACACCCATTGAACGGAGTCTTTTTCCTTTTAGTTATTTCGATTGACAATATTGTTACTTTTACAGATTTTTTGTTCTTTCTTTAGTGGAGTTACGTACAAACTTGTTTCTTTTTTTGAATATTATTTTGTATAGTTACAATTTTTTCTTGTTGTTATGGAGCTTAACACCTTCACAATTTTACGCACAGTTGTGTCATTAACTGCTGCATAATTATTCTGACAAGGTGAAGACAAGTGAAAAAAGTTAAAATGTTAGGTACACTATGCATTTCGCTATCTTATACAGATTATAATTAGAATTGAACACAACATTCAATAGCAGTGAAAATACGAGTCTAGTTTAAAATATTCAAACTGTAACGTCCGTCATGAGTCATGAGTGATACTGAGGGTTAAGGGGTTAAGTGTGGTGATATCCTGTTGTTTGACTATTTGAGCAGATTTCTCCCAAATTTCTAAATCTTCAAGTTTATAGACCCTCAAGTTACAATCCTAAAATCGAAACATCTAACAAGATGAGAAATCAGATCTGAAACATCTAAAAAGGCAAGAAGTCATTTAGGGAAGTTACGAATATTAAAGAAGGGTTTTAATCTATTAGGGGTTGTTTTCGATCCTCCAATATCGGATAGGAATATTTAGAAGTTATGACAAGAAACGTGTAACGCATCAGCGTAATTTTTCGCGTAAGATCGTGAAAAATTGCCCGCGTTCTCATCTTAAATGCGAAATTACATCTTTCCCGCACGGACGCACAATGTTCTCGCGAATTTGACGCGTCAGCGTTCCACAAGCACGGAAAGGACTTTCGAGGAAAGATGGGATGAAAAGGACTGAATCGGAGCACGGAGAAAGAGATGAGGGTTAGGAGCATTGTTTGAACTGCAAACGAGGAATATCGCAGCGTCCCAGACCACCCTCATCCTCCCGTGAATCCCCTCGTAATTGTCTCGTAAATTACAATAAGAAGGAAGGAAGTGCGTATCAACTTGCCAAGGAAACCAATTAAAACGCATCCAGCTACGGTAAATGTCTCTCGGAGCTTCGTTATCCTATTCTGCTCGTTGCTATGAAAACAAATCTATAATATCGTTAATCAGTTGAACAAATTCTAGCGAAAAATAACGTTACATTCGCTCTCGCGTGCTAAAGTTCGCTTATCACGAGGTTTACGGGACACGACATTTTGACACATTTCAAATTTTTGTAGAAAAATCACAAAATGCGTTCGTATTTTTATTTTATCTTTCGTACTGACTTTTATCCATTGAAATAATTTTGTATGGTAATAAATTTTGAATAGTTTATAACTTTGTAAGTAAATTGAAAACTATTCTTCGTTTATTATGTAACATCTAATAGATTACATAGAATTATCGATACCGGTGAAATTTTGTTCTTGAAGGAATAAAAACTTCGTTAAAAGGGAAGCTTTGATGTCTAAGAGCTAACATAATGGATTACTCCTTCATTTAATAGCAGAGTTTAATTAAAATGGAGGAAATGAATATTCCTTTGTAGAATACAATGGAAAGTTACGAATTTCTAAAGCAAGCTTACGACAAAGTACTGAACTTTTACAGTTTATTCTGAATATTTAAATACCCGTGTCTCTTAATAGAATGTTATATTATCACAGACAAAAGTTTTGCAAAGTCTGATATTACAATTAAATTTGATACATTTACGATTGTTCACGCATGCTGTTCGAATGCGAGCGAAAAACGCTCTCAGAAAAGCAGCAACTAACGCATGCGTAAAAGCAGCATAATGAGCTGAATAGCACGATCAAGGTAATTAAGTTTCACTCCTACGCGTATTATTTTCTCACCCCTTGTGTACTTACCTACACACGTCCATACGCTGGTATCGCAATGTCACTGACAGCCATTGTGCAACAAGTGAAAAACGCGTGCAATCTTGTGTTATTTTATGGTTTGTTGATTTTCTTATTATTGTCTGTTGTTTGAGTTGAGATACTTTCAAATTGTACCTTTTGCCTAAGTACACATGACTTAAATTCCGCTTAATTTTAAATGTATACATGTATAAATTACCTTCTTATATTTTTTTTACTGGTGTATGAGGATAAATATAGTTTTTAATTAAAATAAATGAACACTTTATTCTTTTTGGATTTTAATAATTTCATGTATTTTTAATTTGAAACTTTGAAAATATAACTTTTCGTGTACCAATGAGCGTCTCAAATAATTATTCGGATTATGAAAGTTTATGATGCAGGGTTAATAAAGCTTACATGTGATCATGTGATTTTAAGGCATGTGATCAGTCAAAAGTTAAACCGTATTATATTACCACAATCTGAGGTTTATAACACGGTACTTTGTACCTTCAATTTATTAACTCTAATCCTCAAAGTGAAGCTATGAAACTTCTAAATCCGCTCTCTAAATTACCGAATTTGTCAAAGTTCAAATCCGTAAATTTCCTCAATTATAAATCAAGGTCGCAAAGTCTCGAATTCCTATATTGTCAAGATACCAAACTACAATATATGTAAATTTGTAAACCCTAAATTATTGAATTTCCAAATTTTCATGTGATCGAATCTCAAAATTATCCCAACGTTTAAATCTTTAAAAACCCAAATGTATGAATCATCAAAGCGACCGAAGTCTTGAATATCCAAATCCCAAGTTTAAAAATTGAAAACCTGTGAATTCTCAAGTTCCCACATAACCAAAATACCAGAACTCAATTCGCAATGTGGCACACCTCGTCCTTAAATTTCCAAATTTTCAAATTACAGTCATAAATAGCGTTCATACACAACCCAGTATTTTCCGATGCTCCCTTGGTAATTAGCTCGGAGCGTATATTCAGCAGCGACCTAATCATAAACTTTGTATTCTAATTTCAGAGCAAAGAACTTGCAGACGCGGAGAAAGTTTGTGGCTCTGATGGAGTAACTTATGCGAACGAGTGTGCTATGAAGGTGGCATCTTGCGCTTCTCAAACTCACATCACTGTCAACTATATAGGCGATTGCGGTAAGTATTTTAATCAGTCTCCTAATTGCCATTCTTGCGCACGAACTTCCTGTTTATCGTCCGTAATATCAAGATTTCGAAACGCAGTAAGGAAACATAACAATTTTCAGAAATGTGTGCACGAGTGCAATGCGAACACGGAGCCCATTGCATGGCAGGAGTGTGCGTGTGTCCAGACGAGTGTCCTGAACACACTGGAGAAGCTGTGTGTGGTAGCGATGCCAACACATACCCATCCGAATGTGAACTCCAAAGGGCAGCTTGTGGCAGAGATCCGAAATTGCCGGTGTTGCACGTGATATTCTATGGCAATTGCAGCGATCGATTCGCTGTAGCTGCATTAAGTACGTTTCTGACTCTTTTCTCTCTCTGACATCACAGCTAAACATTCTTCGATTAATTTTCTTGAGACATCTTGTACACTTCGTAATTCGGAATAAGCTGATTTTAATTAAACTTAAGTGTTAATAATACTATAGTCTTCAATGATACAAAAGTTACGAAGGAGAAATACTGACAAAATCATCGAGGAATTAATTGAAGAATTTCTGTTAGAGTTTCTGGTGAAATGAAAGAATTGCAACTATATGGGGTAGCTTAACGTAGGGGTGCTACATCAGCTAAACTGATAATTTTAAAATGAACGTAACTTTTCAAATATCTTGTCCATATGACTTTTCAGATCAATATTCTTATAACAGTAACACTGCAACTTGTAATTTTAAAACATTTCTTGCAAAATTTAAACCTTTCAACAAAAATATGAATATTACCGAAAATTATTAGAAAAAATGTTTGGGCAGAAATACTTAACACATGGTGTACCACCCTGTCAGGCAATCAATATTAACCGCAACACATGAAAATACCTCCGTAGCGAAACTAACTACCTAACGACACGTCGTCTAACAAGTTTAATTACATTAACCGTCCCTTAACCGCATGTAACAGCTACGATGTCGACGCCTGCGGTGGTTCGATTGGCCACCACTGCTGTTGACGTGACCAGCACTCAAGTACGCGAGGCTTGCAAAAACATTAATTGCGATTTCGAGGCGACTTGCGAGCTAGGACCTGACGAGTACCCCAGGTGCAGCTGCAAATTCGACTGTGCCTCGATTTCACCGGAAAATATGCGCGCCGTTTGTGGCAGCGACCTGAGAACGTATTCCTCCTTGTGCGCTATGAAAATGGAGGCATGTCAGAGGCAGCAAGAACTCAGACCTAGACCTCTCGAACTTTGCCAAGGTTCGCGAACATGTTCGATTTCGTGTTTCAGATGTGCTGCTGATTTCTTCGTTTAATAGTTCTACGTTGTTAGATTCGTTCATTTATACATTTGTAGATTCACAGATTTATTTTATTTCTGCATTTCATTATTCTACGTTGCCAGATTTTAGACTCATTGATTTATAGATTTATAGATGCATAGAATTTATAGATGCTGTATTCGCAATTTCACAAATTATATAATCTTCCGATGTCTAAAATCTCCAAATTCCTGCATTTCTAAATTTCCAAATTCTCAGATTTTGTAATCCTCCAATCCTCAAAAATCCAAATTCTAAATTTCACAAACCTTCAATCTCCAAAATCCTAAATTCCCAAATTCCCTAATTTTACAATCCTGCCATTCCCACATTTCTAAACCTTCAAATCCTCAAATCCGCATCTATAAATCTGCAAATCCTCAAGCTTGTAAATTAAATCTACCAGCATGCAACCAGAGAATATCATTAGTAAAATTTTTCTGCACGATCCTACTTGTATTATTAATTATTTCGATTAAATTATTTAATCACTGAAGTTGAAGAATTGTTCGAACCCGTAAATTACATTTTCTCTGTATGTCTGCAATGCTTCCAGCTTGATTTAATTCATTAAACGTTCGCTTACTCTCCAATAATAAGGGCGCTACTTTATTATTTAATCCGTGTTATATTTAATGTAAATATTAAATACTAAATTAAGCTTTCGTTACTAAATGAGTTTTTAGAACCCTGCAATCCATAAGTAGAGAATTAATTTTAGTTCATACATTTTAGCAAAGGTCGCATTTTGCAACAACATTGTGACTACCCCGAATTTTATTTTTCCAATTCTGTATTTTGTTCGTGATATTTCGTACAAGTTATTTTCCTCGAATATCTTCACCAAAATAAATCAATATCTTCCTTGAAATTGTGATATCACAAATACTTCTTTCACATAGGTATGGAAGTGAAACCCTGCAACGGTGACCCGCCATTGGTGGATGAAGATGGAAAAGAATACGATTGCGGCAATGGACCAGAACGAAGAGATTGTCCCAGCAACAGTTACTGCCACCAAACTACGAAAATAGCTCGCTGTTGTAGGAAAGGTTTGATCGTCTTCCAATATCAAAAATCATTTCCACACCTGAAATTTGTAACTAACGTGAAAGGTGTAAACTTTCTTTTCTTAAAACAAAGATGAACGATTAGCGTGGTTAAGTTTCATCTGTAAATATTTGTTGTATAAATGAATGATATCTACATCTGTAAATCTTTGTTCTATAAATTTCTTATGAAATTTTGAAGTGCACGAAATTTATCGATTGTTTAGCTCAAGGTACCCAGGTCGTGAAGTGTTCAGACACTTGGCACGGCTGTTGTCCGGATGGCAAAACACCTGCTCGAGGACCCAATGGCGCAGGTTGTCCTGACACCTGCAAATGCAATAGGTTAGGAAGTGTCTCCGATACCTGCAATCCTGAAACTGGACAATGCGAGTGCAAACCGGGTGTAGGTGATCTTAAGTGCGACAGATGCATGCCGGGCTACTGGGGTCTTCCTAAAATCAGTGAAGGACATCCTGGATGCATACGTAAGATTTCTACACTCGTATCTAATTATACGCGGAATATTAACACTTTGATGGCTGCTGGTAATTTTAATTTAGTATGTGCAAACGTTACTGGTAATCCATTTGTTCAATTTCATTAATGTGTTTGGAACATTCCATTAGCATGTTAATATTGAATTACTGTTATGTTTACTGTACATTAATTCTTCTAAATACTGTATGGTGAAATTATTAGTATGTTAAGTACGCTAAAAGGTTCATGGCAAAATTTCGTTGCGTTTAATAATCTCTAAAGCAGCGGTTCTCAAAGTTTGATGAGTTGAGACTCATTTTTAGAATTTAAAGATTAAGAATTTTCAAAGTATCAAATAATCATCAGAGTATAAGAGTTTCAAAATATGAAAATTTGGAAGTATCGAAAAAATGCAAAAATCCTAAAATTCTAAACCTACAACCTCAAAATTAGAAAATTTCGAAATTTTATTTCCAGCAATGGCACAAATTCGATGTCATCAAGGTGTTACAAATAAATCTCCAAAATAACCTAAAAATTTCATTGTTCTGATACTAGAATACAATAAAATTACAGTTAAATTGACGAACGTATCACTATACAAGATTAATTTATTCCTTCAGTTATATGTTTCATATATTAACACAAATGGAATTTATTTATTTCAGCGTGCGGGTGTTCACTCTATGGCTCTGCCAGAGAGGACTGCGAACAAATGACAGGTCGTTGTGTATGTAAGACCGGCATACAGGGTCACAAATGTACAATTTGTACAGATCACAACAAGATGCTAACACCTACTGGTTGCTATTCAGGTATCATGCAAAATAAAACGAACACATGTTAATATGGATTCTTGAAACTTCATAATTATTATATTCATGTTCTTATTATTATCAACAAAATATTACTGTGAGGAATCATCAGATTGCTCAGTTAATACGTTGATCGCCACAGTGAAAACTTTTATGGTCGCATTATACGAACAAGAACATTTCATCTTTTAGCCTAATATCGTCTCAACGTTGAGTCCTTTCGTCTGCTTTTTCTGTAAATAATTTAACTGAATTTGCACCGTCGGTCACATATCATGATTGACCATAATGATGTTGAGAAAATAATTTGATAAGAAAGAAAATGATGTATTAAAGAAATGAATTTCGCGTTTGCTTGCAGTGGATACAACACCGCCGATACCAACGTCCTGCAACGAGCTGGAATGTTATTCAGGTGGGCAGTGTTCAGAGATCGGTGGTCCACATTGCGTCTGTCCGTCTTCTTGTCCATCGGACATACCGTCGGCACCAGTTTGCGGTAGCGACGGACAGACATACGACAACGAGTGCGAACTTAGGCTGTACGCTTGTCGCCACCAGGCAGACGTGGTCACTCAAGCTTTTGGCCACTGCAGAGGTGGGTTTACTGAGCGTACGCCGTACAGGCCGCCTTATATTCTGCATTACTAAACCCATTAACCACCGGGAACACTTTTAACCCTGGAACGGCTTCTGGACAGGATTGGATCCTGTGTGAAATGGGCGATCCGCTAACGTTTCTGCGGTGTGCTAACCTGTTTAAAATTTGGCTAATTCGCAGTTTAATTTGTACCTACTTGTTAAGGATCGACGGTTTAGTTTAGGTTCGTTTGTGAATGTTAGGTGACCAGCGAAATGCGATTTACTTAACGATTCAAAGAGGACGTCGGAGCATAGTCGTAACGATTTCGAGGGTAAAGTACGAACTTTAGCATAATTCTCTTGTAGTTAGGATTTATTTTAGAAACTGGAGCCGGGTTTGCGTAATTTGTAAAGGATCGAATAGGAAGATGCGAGATTAATAAACTATTAAATAATACAAGTGTTTAGGTGACGAAATGAAAGCTCGAAGATAGGACTAATATCTAACCTGTTCCTTTGTATCCACTACGTGATAATAAACTTATATCAAGTTTCTACTGAGATGTATACCTATATGTTTATAATCCCCTAACACCCGATAAGCTTCATCACTACTTTGCTTGCTTTCTTCACTAACTTTGACTGACCCATCCTATGTGATTAATTCTTTCATTCAAAATTATTGCACGTCGAAAAATGAGAAAGAAAGCAAAGTGTCTGAGTCATACTTTCGTTCTTTAGCTCAAATTATTGTTATCTGAACAATACAGAGTTATCCAATTTGATTCTCATATTTTCATATTGAAGTAAAATACGAACAATTTATTAATATTTTGTTAATTTACGTTTTTGTAAAACTGTTTAATTTAATACCAACTGTGGAACGTAATATCATTGATTCTTTAGAATTTTGTTTTATACATGTAACATGTACCTATTTTTTACTATACTACCTAATTGATACTCCATTTGATCAGTGATGGTTGTCATATTATTTTCTAGCTCATTAATTGTTCTTGGAGTATTGCTCTAAAGCGCTCAATTCTATAGAGAAAAGTAAAATTAAGACGAATAAAATTGAAACTGTGGCGTGTTTGCTCAATTTCGTGAGAATTGTCAGAAGTCGAAGATCCAGTCGGTCTGGAGATACGGATTCATGGAATTTCCTTTATCCCAGGAGTGTACTATCTCACTCGTAGGTAAATTCCGGGAAGTTGGTGACGTTAACTCGCGAAACTAAGCGGCAAAGGTGGATTTAACTAAATCACCGTCAACTTCTAGCCAAGTCTCTTGTCCTAAGTGGTCCCTGTGAGATATACCCAGACCCGAGACTTAACATCGGAACCTTTAAGAAACGGTAACGAAACGTCTCGGTTGTTAAGCGCGGTCTTCCGTCAAAATAAATTAGCCCCGTCGAAGTTAAAACCGTCGAACTTGAAACGAACATTGAACCGACCGCTTTTTGATATCGTTGCCCGCCATAAATTCATCCCTGGAGATTCGCTCGGCGTCGTGTTCAACGAATCGAGAACCGTGATAAATTTATCGAACGACGAAGCTGAAAAGAGATTCCCCTTCCGCGTCTATTTTCAATCAATTCTCACAAATAGCCAAATCTTTTGTCAGCTGAAGTATTGTACGGTTCTGCAGTTATTCTTAAATTACCTCAATTATGAAAATATAGGTTTGAGCTGGAAATTAATATAATTAAAAATGTTTATGCATTTGTAATAAATCTAAGTCTGTGAAACGTACATAAGTCCACAGACAACGGATATGGATCACTTGAATTAAATATACTTTACAGACTCGAGTTTATCATAAATGTTTGAATGTTCCCAGTATGGATATGCTGTAAGCAGTATTTTAGGACACATCTATTAAAGTTTTAAAAGTGATCGCCGTAATTCTCGGCTATAATTCGCAGCCGAACATTTTATATTCAGAGTTGGAAAATTTATGTGATCGTTACTGAAACTTCGATTTAATAGAACATAAATATTTTGCAATATTACTTCACGAAATCAGATTTTCAAACTTATATTCATTACTTTCTATTTCAAAATCATTTTTTAATACGAACTTAAGTGTACACGACCATTTTCATCGAGTTTCAACAGTAAACTTGTAAGTAATTTATGTTACGAAGTCATGTTACATTTTCTATATTTCAAAGTCTATTACTGTTATAGTCAACTATTTTTCATTAAAGACAAAAGGTTTGTGGAGACTTTATCAAACTTTTTTCTGTGAATACAGACAGAAATCGTGTCAGATCTAACCGAATTACATATCAGCCTATATATGTAATTTTCAGTGTCTCCTCCGCACAACGATGCAATACGTACACATTCATTTAACTGCCTTTAAAACTGAATTTCTAAATTCTCGTAAGCTTCCCATCTTCGAGATGTCACATGTCAAAGGGTTAAAATACTGGCACTCTTGCGCGGTAAATACATGTCGAAGAAAAGAACACGAGCGAAGAGGCGTTCGCAGCTGTCGTCTAAAAGTATCCGAAGAAAGTTCGAAACGTTGGAATCTATTAAAGTCTCATCGTGATTCCGTAACCTCTCATCCCTTATTTTCGATTGCTCGGCCATCTCGAACCAGCCAGCTTCGTCCTCCATCCACGTCGTCTGGTCCTCTCTCGGTCGCTGGAAGTCAATCTCTTAAAAAGTTCTTCCTCGGAGCTCGTCCTTCCGAGTCAAACATAAATCAGATTACTTGGAGTACGCGAACCATCCACCCCCGCCCACTATCTCCGCGAGGAGTACGCTTTACACAGGACAAGGCTCCTTTTTCAACCCGTTTTCTTCCCCTCGGCAAGAAGGAACATTCTGCGGTCGAATGAACGTGGGACCGTGTGAGTGACGCCACATCAAAGCTTGTAAATACTGCATGTCTCCTTGGAGCTCCTTTCAAAATTCCCTACGAGAAAGTACGACCGCCTTTGATGGAAGTGTGAAGTTTCCTACGGTTGACTTTGCAAATATAATATTTCCAAGCATGGTGCCGGGAAACGAAAGCGGATGTACTTGCGTGCAACTTTGGTTTGCCTCGGTTAACACAAAGACAGGAAATTTAGGTTAGATTCCCCTCGAATTATTTTTCATCCCTTATCTTACGGTTTTATACAGTTATCCATTCATTATTATTCACGACTGATACGGCGTTGAGACAGGTAAAGAAAGTTGAAATATTAGGTACATTAAGATTATCTTACTTTTTACTTATTTTGATATTATATGAATTATTAGTTGTACCTGCTGCAGTAATAATTATTTAGATTGTTGACTAATTACTCGGCGTTTGATCATTTACTAAGAAAATCTGAGAAATATACAAAATCGGATTTTACTCGTAATTGCAATTCGTCGAATCGAGCTTTATAAATCCACGAGATACGGCAATAACTCCTTAGGATTTAGATACAGGAACACGATCGAGATTACTCTCGAGCGTAAGAAGCTTACAGAGATAACAGCGTGCACGGATGGTACATTTCTGAATGTTAAAATGGAAGATTTATTTTTTCGCGTCACATCGATAATTCCATGCAGGGAAACGTAAATAAAAGTAAGAGTGGCCGTCGTCATCGGTGCTCGACTTCGTTCAAAATTCTACGCTTTCAGCGGATAAATACGGGGCTAATCCTCCGGTCGTTTCTTCGATTCTCTTCGTAATATAAACAGGAAAGGGATGAAATAATGGAACAGTCAAACGTCGATAAAGGAAAAAAAGAAAGCTCCCATTGAAAAGGGCAATCGTCAGAGCGAAGAAATTCTCTCGGTTCGTAAATGTCGACTCGAATTTCCCGTCAGATTCTGCTCCCCGCCAATCGACGAACACTTAAATTGACTAAATCCATTCTCCTCTCCGCTCGCTCCGCGACATCGATTCTCGGCGTGGAAAATATTTTCAATAGGGACAGCTAGCGAGAGAAAATGAGTTTCGCTGTCGATTTTGTCTCGCAGCCGATAAAAGGCTCGATTATATCGAGAGAAATACGACGGAACGATGGTTAGGGGACGTTGGACCGAAAGGTACATACAGGGAGGGGAAAAAATAAAGGAAAAAGATAGCGCGCGGCAGAAGTCGTCGAGGTAAAATAATAGGAAGCAACGCTGCAATTGGAAAGTAATTAAAATCCCATCAAGCCGTTTCCAACTGCTGTTACCTGGTCCCGGTTGTCGGCTTCGATAGAATTAGCTTTCAGATTCTCATTATTTAGAGAAAACCTTCGAAGCGTTTCCATTTTATACGTATATTTGTTTTTGTTCGGTCAGCATCGATTTTCTGTATTCATATCGATTAAATTAGTTGGATCAACTTTCATAGCTGCGATGGCTGACGAGGGCGCCGGATATGGACAAATGGCGTCCACTCTTGGATATAACATACGGTTCATCTTTTTTTCCAGAGTATATGAAATATGTCGTTAAAATATAAAATGAATAGTATGCAATTTTTTAGATAATACAGCAAACATACATATGATTCATCTTTTTTCCTAGAATATATGGAATATGTCGTTAAAATATAAAATGAAGAGTGAGTGTTTTTTAGACAATACAGGTGCGACTAATGATCGTTGGATTTTAATTCACTGTATCTTCCTAGAAATGATCTTTAGTTTAACCTAGATACTATATTCTTCAGTTTTATTTGACTCTTCCTATGTCAAGTATGACTAAGCAGTAATTTGTGAGCTACATTCACCTTCCCCATTTTTCCACTCTTACCCAGTCGTAAAAGAATAATCCCGTCATCTCCACATGACTTTTTACTTACTCTTCACATCTCTGAATTATACAGGATAATTCACATATGACGTGAAGAAAATGTCGGAAAATATACGGCAAATGTTATAAAATACTTTCTAGAGTAGGTAGTGGAACAATTTCAGAATTACCAAATTAAAAATGCAATATACAGTATAATTTTTAAAACCTTTAATCTACCAAATTTACAAGCTTTATATAGAAACTTAAAATTCTGATAATTTTCTTAAAAATGCTGTCAGTCCATTAAACTTTAAATTTAAATAACAGAACAGTTTAAGTTTATTAAAATGATCAAAAAGATGAATTAGGTACGAAAAATGTAGCGTTGATTCGATCCAATGCTTTCAGAAAGCCCATTCGTGATTTTTTGGTTGTTATAAAGTATTCAGCCGAATTTAATAGAATTACCGAAAAAAAATATCGTTCTATATCGAACAGCCATAAAAGTCTGGGTCCATCGTGCAATTTTCAGACGATCCCATGGTGAATACGGACTTCCCCGCTAAAAGGTATACCGCAGTGCAATATACCCAACCAGCAGCCGCCATTTCTCCATTGTCCAAATCAACTAGACATCTACTGGTACCAGAACCGGATCCACGTTATTATTACACTCATCGAGCACATCAAGAAACCATCACCATCGACAGGGACAATTTGAAACATGGTAAACGTTCATTTTCATCTTACATCTATTCAATCATAAAGAATTGTAAATTCGCATATTTTCATCTTTAAAATTTATTTAATTAATTTTCCTGTTTCTCATTAAGTTTTTTAAGTAAATATTATTTTCCTGTACATTCAGAAAAATGTACAAGTATAATATTGTATTGTATTAAATAATATAATCTTATATTAGTTATATTTTATTTGTTTTGTCATATAATGCAGTGAAACGAACAATTATTCTAAACATCATTTACAAAGGTTTATAAAATTCAGATATGTGTTGCATAAAGCATAAATAATTGTTGCTTATTTGTTATTTTTGTATTATACTAATGTGCTTAACCTTTGTGTTAATAATCAAAATGTTTTGTAACAGCGATTATCCTAAATATTCTATTTAACATGAACTGGATGTAAAAATAGGAATCTAGGACAGTTTAAAAATATTCCAACGGGAACTCCATGAATTATCAACGTCAGCATGAAAATGAATATCACTGCCGCAAAGATTAAAAATGTAAAAATATTTTCGAGCGGCAGTGTATTTTATTAAGGAGTTAAATAGCGTTAATGGACTTTGGAAATATTATATTTTTGGTAATTTCTGAGTGACAGATAGATTATACATTTTTAAATTCTCGTGTTTGTATATATTTATATTTTCAAAATTCACAATTATCGAAGTTCGACGTCTTAAAATTTTTAGGTTTTCAAATTCTTTCCTAATTTCGTAAATTTCCATGTTCTAAGAATAATTAACTAAATATTTTCCATATTTCTAAACTCACAAATTCCTAAATTTCTAAAATTCTATACTAACAAATTCTTAAATCCTCCATATCTCCATATCCACAATTTTTAAATTCCTAAATCCTCTAACACTTAATTGATAGACTTCCAAGTTCGAAATCTCCAAAGTCTTGAATTTCCTTTCCAAATCATTCAAATTTCTGAACTCTCAGATTTCAAGATTCTCAAATTCCCCAATTTCTACGTCGTTAAACTCTCAAATCCACAAACTCCCAAATTTCTTAACCCTAAAATCCGCAAATTTCCAAATATCCAAATCCTCCAAGTTCCCAAACTTCTAAACCCCCCAAATTCGTAAATCTCCCAAATCCTAAGTAGCCAAATACTCAAACCTTCCAATTTCCATATTTCGAAATTCTCAAATACCCAAATCCTTAAATTCACAATTTCTCAAATCCCCAAATCCCCAAATTCCCAAATTTCCAAATCCTCCAATCCAAAATTTCTAAACCCCCAAAACTGTCAACCCCAACTTCCACCACCATTTAAAAATTAAAAAATAAAAACTGCAAACTTCGAACACCTCATTATAATCGTATCATGCCTCCCGATTAGCCTGAGCTCTTCAGTGCCCACTTGACCTGCCCATCACCTGCTCCCTTAAACGTAAACCCGATCGATACCGTTTTCCAATTAATTTAGTATAAATACCAACTTCCAAAACGAACGCCATGATACTCCGAATTTCACGTAATTAACAGTTTCAACTGACGTTCGATAAATGGAATAAAGTTGCACTAGATATAAACTCAAACGTGGATAAGTAAATATCTCCTTGTATGTTGCATCCGCGATCCGCTTAGCGGTTAATTCTGCATCGACTCGACGTCGATAATCGGATAGATAGCATATGGTGTCATTCGTACACCACTTTTTTTTATAAAGAAACGAAACTGTGGCGGACATCGATTCATTCAACGATCCTGCTTTTCAGGAGTGGCTGCAGCGTATCGACCAACTCCGGCAACGATTCGGGTGGTCACCGCGTTGCTGGGCGATTTATGCACCGATGACAAGGATTGTACGATACCCAACAGCGAATGCTCCAATGGAGGATGCATTTGTTCGGATGGATATGCCGAAACTAGCGATAGACAGGAATGTTTTGGTAAGTGGTACCGCGGAAAACAAAATGAAAGCACCGGCAATGGAAAGATAAAACGTCCAAACAATTTTTGTATAAATGGCCAAGCAATTACGGTCTGCTACTTTACAGTATTATTAATGTATGAAAGAACTTGAATTTTGGGAATTAAAAAATTTGAAAATTCTCAATTTTAAACATTTCCGAATTTTATGAACTTGATGAGATCGAAAATTTAGAAATGTCAATGTACAAAAATTTCACTTCATCAACATTATCAAACTTAAACTCGATAATCCTATAAACTTTAATTGCACAATGTTCAAGTATTTGAGAATTTGAGAAGTCCCATCAAACATTAACGTCGAAACAACGAAGAACAGCGAAGTTACGTGCCCTGATTAACAAAGAATATTAATCGTCGCATCACGGTACACTATGGGTCGGATAACAAAGTTCGCGTTGAACGCGTTTGAACTTTCTGAACGTTTGATAGCTTATAGAAGAATCTAATTGACCTGTTTCCAGCTAATTACGTGCCAGTAACACCGACCGAAGAATTTCGTGCTTGCCTGTCGTATCCATGTCACGCGACATCGACGTGCATCGATCTGCCGAGCGCTACGTTCGTTTGCATGTGTCGTCCGAATTACACCGGCCTATTATGCAACGAGGAGATCAACAAAAGGGATTACAAAGTGCCATCGTTCGATGGCAAGAGCTACGTCCGGATGAACAGGTTGAAAGCTTACCACAAGTTTAGCGTCGAGGTCGAGTTCAAGACGTACGCCGACAATGGGATTATACTGTACAACCAACAGAAGAGCGACGGCACCGGGGATTTCGTCTCGTTGGCCATCGTCGACGGGTCGGTGGCTGTTATCCTGTAAATTAGTGCCAAAGACACGGAATTACCGTAGCTAGAGCCCCTGATACGTTATCTATTCTATGTCCTGGCTGAATTGGTAGCTCAAGGCCATTTAATGTGGCTAAATCCACGCGTACAGTTTACCTATTCCGTCACTTTCCTCTTCGTCTCCTTCTATTGGTTTATTGGACAAAAATGTGTATAGCTTGTAACAGAATAATTTATTAGAGTTGTTCAAATTTGGGGTTCGAGTACCTGTAATATTCAGGTAGATATGGAATTCAAATACATGACTAAGTAATTCAGATTTATTTATTTTGACATAGGATGTACTTCGTGATGTTAACTGTAGAACATTGTTTAGACCCCTTAACTACCAAGCTCAACTCTTCTATCATTTGATAGCGAAAGATAGAATTAATTACGAAATATTGAAAGAAATTTACTAGTATTGTTCTGATGTTAATTCTTTTGCAGGCACGTGCAGTTTCGATATAATCTAGGAAATGGCCCAGTGGTGCTGACCGCTCCTGAAAGAGTCACTATGAAGACATTCCATCGTGTAGCAGCAAAAAGATACCATAAAGATGGTGTTCTAATCTTCAACGACGGAGAGGATGTTGCTGGACAAAGTCAAGGGATGCTGAAATCGTTGGACTTGAATCAGGACACGTTCATCGGGAATATGCCCACAAATTACACCAAGTATGTATCACTTAATACTCGTGTCGATGAACCCCATTAGTATACTTTCTTTACATTCTATCATCTTTACGTTTTCAAAGTAAAAATTTATACAAAATGTGTTAAATATATGCTAATTTCTCTGTATTCTTCCTCTTCTTCTTTTACAATAATCTTAATTACCAATGTCATATTTGTACCCATTTTATTATTCTCTTTACTCCAACATATGCGATTAAATGAGAATTTTACCAAACCTAATCCTCGTCACAGGGTATACGACAACATCGGAACAAATCACGGCTTCCTGGGTTGCATCAGAAAAATAAAAATCAACCGATACAGCGTCGATCTGCACGTGGGTCACGACAAAGATATCTTAGAAACATATCGCGTGAAAGAATGTGGGGAAAACGCATGTGCTAACCTGCCCTGCCAAAACGGCGCAACGTGTCAGCCAATTTTCGAGGAAGATCTCTGCAACGACCGCGAATGTAGAAGAATCCAGAGACGAGGAAAGGGCAAGGACAAAAGTGGAGTGAATATCGTGCGATGCAAAGGTTCACATTGCACGTCGATCGATCAACGGAGGTCGAAAAAGAACGTGAAGAGACGTTGCGAGGCTCCCAAGTGCGATTACGATTACGATATGGATTATGAGAATAGTTTCGAACACGGAAATTACGCAGTCGAGAAGTATGAACCACCTGATTATAGATGCATCTGCCCACCTCAGTTCACTGGCAGGAATTGTGAACAATCGTTGGATCCCTGTTTGGGAGAACCGTGTCAACATGGAGCCACGTGCGATATTTTACCTCAAGGTGGATACGTTTGCAAGTGTCCGCCTGGTAGAACTGGAGAACACTGCGAAATTTGTGAGTAAACATTTTTATAAACAAGTAAAGAAGTTTTTGCATTTTTTCGTTTTGAAAACTTTAAATATTTGAAACGTTTAAAAGTCTTAATCGAAGACTTTCCACAAATCAAGCTTCGCTGTTACCTCCAAAAAATCCAATCACCATATCTCCTGTTATATGCAAAAAGTCTTTTTTTAATTCGTTATCTTCACTAAATAATAATAGCGCCCTAATTCTATCAAAGTGTGAACCTGTTCAAAAATCTCGATAAGTCAAAAGATTCATAACACAAATATTTGAGCCCTTGCCCTCAGTTTCGACTTACCGAAGTTCCATTGCAGTAATCTTATCCCTACTGGAACTTAATATAAATTTGCTTAAAGTGTCAATTTTATCCTAACATCGCTTCGTCATACAAACATAGTTCAGATATAACAGAAGCACCTCCAAACTTTCCTTGTATTGCAGTGGATGCTGAACTGACGGAGCTGTTAATACCTCAAATGTCTCGGGACGGTTTCCTGGAACTACCTTGTCTCGAAGGTGTTGCTAAAGCATTCTCCATAGAACTTTGGTTCCTTACGCACGCCAGCGACGGATTGCTACTTTACAATGGCCAATTGAATAATGGACGTGGTGATTTCATTAGCCTGAATTTAGTCCACGGCAGGCTGGAGTTCAGATTCAATCTCGGAAGTGGTATCGCCAATATCACATCCCCCGACCCTGTCTCACTCGATACGTGGCATTGTGTTAGAATCAGCAGGCTAGGTAGAGAAGGTGTCCTGCAATTGGATGATGGAACGGTTGCTAGAGGACTGTCTGGAAGTCCTTTGACAGAGCTTAATTTAGAAATGCCACTCTACGTGGGTGGTGTCAAGTAAGTTTCAAAATCAAACTTTTATTTCTGTGAAACCTTTTAACACTATGGAACACTTACTTACAGAAATTAGTCGGTTTTTGTTAAGAATAATGGTAAAGTTCCTCATTTATTCATTTATCATCCATTATACAGAACATCCATAAACTTAGGTATTTGTTTGATTTATCTGTCTAAATATCGATTGGTCAATCAAACTCGAACTCATGTTCCTAATTAATGAATGACTTAAACCTTCGCATTCGACGTTTGGCTTAATGAAAAAATTTTAAACAAATTTTTAGTTAACTCTATTTTTCACATGGTAAACGCGAATCAAACAGCGAGTAATAAAAAATTTCAACTTGTCAAACTTTTCAACCAGAAAGTGAATTGCCAACAATAAAAATGAAGTACGAAGAGTTAATGGTTGAGAAAAATGAACGTGTAGTTATCATCGATGCAAAGTATATCACAATTACGAATATCAGAAAGATAACTGAGGAATGCTAAATGAACGTTTCACTGATTACAGACATTGGCGAGAAGTTCATCGGCTTTCTGGAGCCACGACGGGATTAGTGGGCGCGGTGCAAAGATTGATGGTGAATGGAAAGACGTACCAAAACTTAGCAGTAAACGTAACTCAACACAACACCGAGATTTATGATGGTTTACCATGTCCCAGTAATCAGAATCCCTGCCACAACGGTGGAGTTTGTTTGCCTTTGTTGAACAGCTATCTCTGCAAGTGTGCTAGTGGATACAACGGGCTTCATTGCGAATTTTGTAAGTTTAAATTAATCATATTTATTATATTTAAACAAAAATATTGTCTCATATCAAATCGTTTCAGTCATGGGCTACGATGTGTCGACGGAAATTTCAGAGAGACCAGTTCGTTTCAAAGGAGACAATTTCTTGCAGTTCAGACACCGTAACGGAAGAAGGTAACAACCGTTGATTAACAATCATTCTCTTTGTTCGAAAGAATTTTATATCGTACACTCCTATAAAGTCACTGCATCACACCTTTCGAGGTCGTTCCGAATTAGGAAGCATCAAGTTAGGCTGTTCGATAACACGATAGTAACGGTAGAGTTTAATTAGTTCCTTTTTATCAAAGTATCACTAACCTTTTTTGATTGTGTAACACCGACTAGTACTAACTCGACTAACACTACCCTCGGCGAGTACTATGAGGAGTCCTACTCCGACTACGACTTGGAGGAGGATGTCGACTACGAGTACGACACTTACGATTACACGGAGTAAGTTTCTAGGAAAACTGGCTGTGGTGTACTCGTTTGAGGGAAAGGTCTTGTTCCCTGTGATCACCTGTCGATGTGTTTGCTATCCTATTTGTTATGCAACTCGAACTTTTCGAATCTGATTACAAAAGTCATGTACAATGTTTCTTCACCGTGATAATGGTATAATTTTGTACAAATTATGAGGAATTTAAGAATTTGAAACTTGGACTGTTTATAATTTTTAATTTAGAAATTTGGAGATGTGGAAGGTTTGGGAAATTGAGGGAGTTTGGAATTTGGGGATTTGGAGATTTGAGGATTTGAGGATTTGGGGATTTGGGGATTTGAGAAATTGAGCATTTGGAGATTTGGAGATTTGGAGATTTGCAAATTTGGGAATTTGGGGATTTGGGGATTTGAGGGTTTGGAAATTTGGGAGCTTGGGAGTTTGGAAGCTTTAGAGTTTAGAGATTAGGAGATTTAGAGATTTAGGGATTAGGAAGCTCGGGATTTTGGAAGCTTGGGAGTTTGGGGATTTGGAGATTTAGGGATTTAGAGATTGGAAAGCTTGGGAATTTGGAGATTTGTGGATTTGAGCATTTGGAAATTTATGAATATAGGAATTTGGGAATTTGAGGATTTGAGAATTTGTGGACCCAGGGATTTGGGGACTTATAGGAAATTTGAGACGGGTTTGGAAAGTACTTGAGAACTTGAACAGCAGATTCGAAGGGTGAAAAATAAGAAGAATGATCAATTCTTTCATCTTAGTGTACTGCTTGCTTGCCTGTGTCGTCACGTCCTATAGCACCGTAGCTCAGTGTCGAAAAATTGGAATATCAAACAGAAATAATAGAAAACGATGTTTTAGGCGCAAAGGTCAACAGTCGAACAAGTTTGAACTGCGCCTGAGGACAACGCATTCGGAAGGGTTGATTGCTTGGATCGGAAGAGGGAAGATCGAACATCTTATTCTATCGTTGCATGGCGGTGAAGTAGTTCTTACGTACAAAAGCAAAAATGAGCAGATATCGCTGAGAAGTGGGGTTTGTATCTTTGTTAAAAATTATTTTTACATGTGACATATTAACCTCTTGTCGTACTTTGAAGAGTTTCGTGACGCACTCACAGCTCAAGTATAACAAATCTTACTCAAGTTTTCAGTACTCTTCAACTTAAAATTTCCAACTATAATTTGCATTATCAAGGATCATTGAATATAAAATATTCACATTTTAATTTTTATTGTTTGTTCAATCGTTATAGCTATGAAATAAATTGTACGGCAAGGGGTTAAATACAATCGAATAAGAAACTGATAATGCAATGAGAAATTATATTGTATAATTTATGGTACATTAGCTGCATTAGTTGAATCCATTGCAAGTTTAATGATTTCAATTCATTATTTATTTATGTCACTTGTGTTTGCAGTACAAATGATTTTATCTATTCAGTTGACTGATATTTAACAATTCACGAGGTGATTATAGATAGACTAAATAATGGTCGGAAAGGAAACAGCCATTAGTGCATTATCAAAGTTGAATCGTATTTCAAACCTGGAAAAAGATCTTTATGCAAACTTTCGTATTAATTGAATTAAATGTGATAGTTGAAGTAATAGTAATAAAGTTAAAATTCGGTGGCCATATTAAGAATGTAAAAGATTGAAAATTGAAATGTTTCAGGAACGAGTGGACGACGGTTTCTTCCACCACATAAAAGCGTCGAGAAGACGAAGAGCGTTGACGATACAGATCGACGATTTGGCCCCGGTGAAGAAATCGACGGAGACGAGTCTTCTGACAACGAATGGCAAGCTGTTCGTCGGCGGGAAACTGGGTTACCGTGGCATCAAAGGGTGCGTGTCGGACTTCGTGGTGGACAAACGTCGTCTTCACTTAGCCAGGCGGAAAATAGAGTACTGTCACGACAACGATGTATGATAACGAATCCAGGGAACGACGATTGTCAGCGTGACGTCGCCTCTGGCCACGCTCGTCGAACGGACGACGCTTCTGTCCTCGACGAGTTAGCATCAGCCTAAAAACTCATGGCAACGGACGAGCAACGGATCTTTGGTGTTCGAAACGAATGACACGTGACCGCGAACGGAGTCAGATGTGAACTCTGCTCGAGTACACGTGATTCCTGCCAAAGTTGTGCGAGGGTAGAAAGAAGAGAAGAAGAAAACGATGATCGTGCCATGCAGAAGGGATATAAATAAAACCTCGGATTCAATAAACGTAGCAAGCTAACTCGTATATTTATTTTCGTTTCGGAATAGCATAGGAACAGAGGAAGAGGAGACGAGCGCGCGAATCATCGCGTAAACAGCGTACGTTCTCATCTAAGGACAATAATATATTTTTAAGGTGACCGAGATTAATGATTAAACGCGTGTACGTATATTAACAGGGGGGAAAATGTTAAGACTTCTATTTGATAAGGTAATCAATGTGGAAGAGGAGGGGGTAGGGGAGACGGCCAGAGGCGATAATTAAATGGATAATCGTTAGACGTTACTCGATAAGTTACGGTATATCGGAGCACAGCTAAATAAATGTTTAACGATGCCCAAGACTGATTTAAGACGGTGAACGAAGACGGAGTCACAGGTGTTGAATAGTTAACAAATAAAAAACAATATGAAACGATATAAAAGAGAAACGACGAAACGATAAATCATCGGTGTTATGTTTGAGTGTTTCGGTAGAGAGATTTAATGATCGTGGATTATCCGAATAGAAGAATGTATTTTAAAGGATTTGTTGATTTTATGCCAGTAGACAAACGATGAAGACGAAGATGAACTAAAAGAAATTATATATACATGTACACTCGCGAACATATAGACGTAGGGATTTACGGGAACACGAAGTTACGATCGAGTCGACTTCGGAAATATTCGGAAGCGATCGGCAAAGATCTCAAAAATTTTTGTATGACTACTCAGAATATTTTTACATGATTAAGAAGCTTGAAAATTTTGGAATTTTTTTTTTTTGAAAATATGAGGTCTTGGAAATGTCAGATTGAATATTTGAATATTTAAAAATTGAACAATTCTGCTATTGATGAATTTGAAACCTTATGAATTTAGCAGTTTGAGAATATAAAAGATTGGAAAGTAGAATACTTGAGGATTGAAGAACCTTGAAATTGTGACATTTAAAAATTTGGAAACTGTGTTAAAAAATTTAGAAATTCGAAGCTTTGGGATTTGAAAATTTAGTGAATGATAAATATAGAAATTCAGTAATTTATGAATTCGAAAATTTTGTAAATCAAAGTATCTTCAAAATTGATAAGAAACATCCTCCAATTTCGTCCAAATTTTTCCAAACTCGACTCGATGTAGCTCGCCATGTTACCCGCCTATTCCTACAAACACACAAACATGCAAAACTATATTTGAAGATCACACCGTACAACGTTGTTTCTAGACAAGCAAGGCTTTTTACAAGATGCGCAAACGATATGTATACACGATATTATGCAAATTACATTCCATGTAATGGACACCAGTGCGAATTAAATTCTACGTAGAAACCACGATCAAGCGTATCGTCGGTCAACGATCATGTTACATTTCGAGCCGGTACAGAATGCATCGAGCTCGCCTCGAAGACACTCCATTTCCCTTCGACAATCCGTGACACATTTTTGCGCGAATAGCTTCAGCGTGAAAAGTCTAAAGCATCATTTACGAGCGTAACGACGAATTTCTTCTATATATATGCATACAGGGTTCCACTGCGATCGATTCAGAATGTAAATGGATTCTAACTGGAAGGGAACAGAGGCGTGCATGCATTAAAAGGCGGAGAGCAACGACGAATCGTTTCCTTGACACGATAACACTGTTCAACAATCTATTTCTTAGAGAGATTTAAACGCTGTATACGAATCTGCAAAATGTTTAGTCAACTTTATTAATCGTTAAGAAATTTCATTTTTTATGATTTTTCGGCCGGAGACTTTTATTATTAATTATATTAAGTTTCGAATGACGACCACTGATCGCAGTATTTAATACAAATGATTATATGACTTAGTACAAATAATTTGGTACTTCACATTAATATTGTCTTCAGGACATTTATAATCGTTTTTCGTATTTTAATTGTTCGAAAGTTATATGTCTTTTATAGTCACATAATTTAATTATAAATAAGAGAAATTATTATAAGAAAGTTTTGAAGAACGGAGCGAAACCGTTTGCACGTTGACCAGCGTACAAAATGCAAAAAGAATAAAATGTTTGAAGAAAGTATTTGTTGGACAATGTTCGTGTGGCGAATTACTATAAAGCTTCGAAATATTCGGTTCGACGAAAGAAACGATTCGAACCACGTAATGAATATTATTATACAATGTACCGCTTGTATGTAATCGAATGATCAAAGTATGAATGAAAGCTGACGTATGCGTGAGGGAAACATACGAGAATGGTTACACTACTTGTAAATATATAACTAACACGCGCTAATTCACGAGTTATTATCGTTTTAATGTGTAACGTGCGGCTACATAAACTGGACCTAAATCGCCAGAAACGACCTAATTAATCGTAAAATGATTCATCGAATCAGCCTCTCGACGATTTCATTTTTGCCCGTCGTTCGTGAAAACGAAGATGTCTGCGTCGACGTGTTCTTCCCTCCCCTTTCCCACGTCAGTCGATTAATCACCGTTTAATGATCGAACCGAGCGTGTAAAGCCGGATGCCTAAGTTCATCGATCGTTGAAAACGACCGTCGATTTATCGAACAATTCTTCTCGACTCGTTTCGTCGAACGTTTCCAGCGTCGCTCGGCAATCTCTGAACATTTCGTTTGTAAGAAAAGGGAAAAAGAACGAACAATTGTTAGCGGATAAGCACCGACAAGGAAACTGGTAATTCTAAGATCGTTTTTGAATGCACTATATTTGCGTACGTAATTGTAGAGTGTAAGAGCGAACACGACACATATCTTTGACGTGTATCAGTTTTTTATACGTATCAAATTCGACCTGTATATACGATCATTTCTGTCTGGAAATGTTCGACGCTCCGGATATTCGCGTGTTTCTGTGATATTTACGCTCACTCGACGCCATTTTATTGCCGCAAGTTCTAACCAGCTGGTAATGTTGAAAGACCACTTTGAAAGGCTTAAAAATTTCTTCAGAACTTGAATGTTCTTTACATTTGGAAATGTTTAGAAAATTTGAGAATAGATTCCTAAAATGAATCTGAATATCTGCAAATTTCAAACTTTGAATTGTGTGCACTTCAAAGTTTGAATTGCACAACCTTCACATTTTAAATTGTACAAACTTCAAACTTTGAATTATGCACACTTCAAACTTTATACATGCTTGAAACTTTGAATTATACATACTTTAAACTAAACCATGGGAAGTGGTAATTTCACTGTTTACTAAACGAAAGCTACAAAATTATGAATTTAATTATGCATTTATGGAAAGATTATGACAAAAGATGGATCGAACAGCAGAAACACGCGAACGTCTTTAATCTTCGACTCCGTTGCCGAGCATTTGTTAACGAATCCTTTTTCTTCGTTACGTTCGTTCGTTTCGGAGGCACGTTTACACGAACTTTTGATAAAAGAATCGCTTTTTCTCTGTAATATTGTTGAACGTTTCAAAGCAATCATATCTTCGTCATATCTGTCTGAGAATGTTGAAACATATTTTCGTTCTCGAACAATCGGAAATCGTTCCTCGTTGTTAACGTGCGAGAATTGAAATGATAGTGAGCAATATCGTTACATATCTTTTCTCTTGAAATGTGATCCTTTGTATTCTTCCAACGAATATCGCGTTTACACATATCGAAACGAAGTTCTGTGGCCAGTGACGTGTCTCTAATCGGGCGGTGAAGAAATGTTTCATTAAAATGAACGAAACGTGTCTTTTGATACGTCGGTGTAACTTTCACGAAAAAATATTCTTTAAAAAAAAGAATAATTTATCTCTATCTTTTATCTTTCTATTTTATGCATCCACAAAATTTTATGATAATTATTTCTGAATTTAAGATGTTAAATTACGTTTTATTTAAAATTTTTTAATTCTTTAAAATTTATTATAGGTCTAAATGTTCACTCAAAATTATGATTTATGTAATTACATTTGTAGTAAAAAAATGATCTATTTTGCGTTTAGAATGAAAATTAAACAACTCCTAACTGAATATAATAAATATTCGGAAGGGCATAATAAAAAAGAAAAATACGGTTAATTTTTATTTCCCATAATAATATTTATTCTAATAATCCATTGCAGTCGCATATTTCGTTCGTGAAAGAGCATCGATGAATCGCAAGTGTGTTCGATAGTTAAATAGGTACAGTAAACTCCCGTTATATCGCCACAGAGTGTAAAAGTAAAAGATTCTTGAATTCGACGATAGACTTAATCAGTTTTTTCATTGATATCGATGGTACACGAATTTTGCACCGTCACTGAAAATCAGTGAAGATGGCAATATAAAGAGAGTATACTGTAAGGCTCGCACATGATTAAAACTGCAATGCATTGTATTCTATGGAATACGAAATGAATTAAGAAAACGCAGAGAAAGTGTGAAGCTAACAATAATTTACATTGTTTGAAAGCACCAATTTTAATCGTCACGGTGCCGATAAGAATACAGAGGAGCAAAAGAAAGAAATTGCAATCCATGCCTGATGATTACTGCCAATATAGATAGCTGTTTTTGACGTTTAATCTTCGACTTCCCTTGACTTCTGTAACCCCGGGAAACATAGTAAAAGGGGAGAAGCGATTGTTCTTAATGATCGACAAGGAAAATGAATTTTCGAAACTTTCTTTATACAACATTGTTCAATGTCGTTTGTTTCTTGGCGAAGAACACTCACACGACTGGACTGGATCATCTGAATTAGTTTTGTTTTTACTTTGATACCGTCTTTAACTGCGACCATTTCGCCGTTCGCTGACCTAAAGTATTCGTGAGCTATACTGTATAACAAAAGTACGCGTTGTAAAGTGACTGTATATACAAATATAAATTATGCGATTACCTTGAGGACTCTTCTTTTTCATCCCCTATTAATAAATATAAATTACCATCTAGCCGACTAGGTCGCCAACTAGGTGCCCTAATATTTCAAAATATATGTAATAATGGGACTCTTAAAATGTTTACAACTTTTGAAATTAATCACTTCAGCATTAACTGTTACTCATTGCACATTACAAAAACCAGTTTGCTTTTAAAAGCATTTATTTGCGAAAAAATTATCATTAATATTTTCCTGCTAATTAATACAAAATGTGATGGAGATCGTTTCTTTTGACCACCACTTTTCTTCATGTAAGAAAATTTGCAATTAATGTATAAGTTACATTAGGAAAGACTCATGCAGATTTATGCACTGACATAATATTAATAATAAAATTTCTACATAGACGTTTTCAAATTGCACTCATAATTTCTAGAATAATTAACTATTATATAATCAACGGAGCGTAAATATGTAAGTACCGTTAGCTCCGCCCAGTACATATGTACGTACATATGTACTCGCACCTGATTGGCCGAATCACTCGACCGGAACGGTCACCGAACCGTGACGGGGGATATATAAACCCCGAATTTTTCAGAGAGCAGTCATTCAGGCACTTCTGCTAATACAAGCAACATGGAGTTCTTCAGATCCTTCCTTCGTGTTATTGGACTGCTACAACCTGCCAAGGTGGATTTCATTTCTGAACTTCCGCCCGAGGTATCGCAGCTAATTTTACGCAAGTTGGATCCTGAGTCCTTGTTGAGTGTAGCACAAGTATCACGAAAATGGCTCGGTGTTTGCAGAGCTGACAAGAAGCTGAGGCAAACTGCGAGGCGTCACCTGCGCCGAGAAGAGCGGCAAAGGAGAATCGAGTTTTTGGGAGAGGAGGCTCTTGAAAATCCTAGGATTCGAGTTCCAAGGACTCGTGTTCCAAAGGAACCGTCCTCAAGGTACAAGAGAATTCCTTTTGCTAGGTACGAGGCTGCTGTTGTGATGGGGAGGGTGAATCCTCGCCCACTTTCCTCAGAACAAGGTAAGAGGAGAGCAGCACCTGTAGAGTTAAGGTCATCTAGATGCATTAGATTATAGTTTTAATAAAGTCCCTTATTCCATTTAGATTAGTTTAGTAATAAGTTATATTTATCAGTTTAAATTGTATCACATGACACCCTTGGCGCCAAGGAAATATATTTAGCTTGTACCCTGTAGCTTAAGAATAAATTTAATAATTTAAATTTCATTAATTTTATTTTTAATGTTTGTAATACTTTATTTTAAAATGGAAGTCTATTTTTTATTAAAAAAAAATAATAAAATTTAAATCATTAATTTTATTAATAGTAATAATAGTAATAATAATAAATTAGTATTAGTGTAATAATAATAAAAATAGCACTTTTCTAATAAAAATATAGATATAAAAATATAAATCATTTTTAATGTCAGTTGCTACTTACAATAGATGAATGCAATCAAATTTAATTAACAAAAATTATTTTATGTTGCTTTGTTTTCTGTGTAAACTTTACTGTTTTTCTAAAACAATAAAACGCATAAAACCTTTAGATTTTTTAATGCGTTAGTATACGGTAGTAAAAACTATGACGAAATTGCTAGATCAAGTAATGAATTTACGAATAAGTGAATAGATAAATTTACTTTAACTTTAACTTTAACGATAAATCTAACTTTATAGATGTAATATATATTGTACACCATCAATACCGGGCAATTTCGATTACGTCATTAGTTTTTAAATTAAAGCAACTTTGAATTTTCGAAAATTCGCCGGCCAGGTTTCAGGTTTCAGGTTTTTTCGCCCAGGGGTGAAAAAATTTCACTCTGCGATGAAATATTAAAATTTCAGGAAAGAGAATAAAAGGGTTAAGTAATACAACAGATTATATATAATAAAAGTTGTATTAAATTTATTTATGATTAATATTATTTTTTACGTCTGCAGCAGATTTGTTATATGAATATCAATATTTGTTGCAAGATAAAAGCAAAAAGATACCGCTCTGTCTCAATAAATCAATTATTTTCAAAAGTTTTAATTAATTGTCTATTTTAAATACAGAGAAATACTCTCTATAAGTCCATGTTTTGGACTATTTTGCTATTTTCTTTTCTAGCGCTCTGAGGAGACTCTTGTGTCATTATATAGGTTCTAGAGGGGTTACAGAACAATTTCTGATCCTCAGAAATACATAAAATTGCCTAATTTCCGAGAAAATCGAAATTTTATTTTTTCGTAGTTCCCCGGTCACCGCTAAATGGCGCCACATATACCACATTCTGTTTTGAACCGAATTTGACAAAAATTGATTTTCTGGCTTTATTAGGCATCAAAACGTATCAAACCCTAATAAAAATTTGTTTCTAAATGCCTCAAGAAGCATACTATGTCGTCAAAGTGCCGAAATATTCATTTTTTTATTTTCCTTGTATGCGCTGCACCAGCACTTGCAGCTCACCTCTACCGCGTGTTCACAGCGCTATGAACCCCCAATAATCCACTTGGGTTTGGAGCAATTGACAAAAAATAACTGAGTATACTACACTCTAATACGTACAAAGTTTGAGAATTGTTAAGATGAGTGCAAGTTAGAATGAGAGGTACTTACAGGGACCTACCCGCCCTCCCCCAAGCACACTTTACATAAAACTAACGCACCCATAAAATTAATTTAAAACTAACGCACGTAACCCCTTATTCGTACTACAATGTATTACAATAGACGCAACTTAAAATAAACTTATAATTAGCGCATTCGTTCATGAAATCCCACGAAGGAAATCTTCAATAATGACTTATTCATTACCTATAGAATAATTGAGTGTAACAATAAAAAGAGGAAACAGAGAAGCAAATGTAAGATTAGTAACATTGTAATGTTTATAGGCATGCACGATTCGTACTAACATTTAAATTCATATTAACATTTTCAGAATAAAAATAAAATAAACCTCGAGACGTCTCGATAAAAGTACGCAAATAAAATAACAAATAAATCATTACCTAATTACAATAAAAGCCTGAAATGTCTGAAAAAAATAAGACAAACATGAATCATTAAAAATTACATAAAATTAAAACCTGTAACATACAAAAATAATTTAGACACGCATAAATATTTTTATTATAAAATAAAAAATTAAATATTAAATATAATTACTCATTTAAATTCCCTTATTAAATTTTTTCGTAATAAAAATTTGGTTTTATTTTTAAAATAAAGTATTACAAACATTAAAAATAAAATTAATGAAATTTAAATTTATTCTTAAGCTACAGGGTACAAGTTAAAATATATTTCCTTGGCGCCAAGGGTGTCATGTGATACAATTTAAACTGATAAATATAACTTATTACTAAACTAATCTAAATGGAATAAGGGACTTTATTAAAACTATAATCTAATACATCTAGATGACCTTAACTCTACAGGTGCTGCTCTCCTCTTACCTTGTTCTGAGGAAAGTGGGCGAGGATTCACCCTCCCCATCACAACAGCAGCCTCGTACCTAGCAAAAGGAATTCTCTTGTACCTTGAGGACGGTTCCTTTGGAACACGAGTCCTTGGAACTCGAATCCTAGGATTTTCAAGAGCCTCCTCTCCCAAAAACTCGATTCTCCTTTGCCGCTCTTCGCGGCGCAGGTGACGCCTCGCAGTTTGCCTCAGCTTCTTGTCAGCTCTGCAAACACCGAGCCATTTTCGTGATACTTGTGCTACACTCAACAAGGACTCAGGATCCAACTTGCGTAAAATTAGCTGCGATACCTCGGGCGGAAGTTCAGAAATGAAATCCACCTTGGCAGGTTGTAGCAGTCCAATAACACGAAGGAAGGATCTGAAGAACTCCATGTTGCTTGTATTAGCAGAAGTGCCTGAATGACTGCTCTCTGAAAAATTCGGGGTTTATATATCCCCCGTCGCGGTTCGGTGACCGTTCCGGTCGAGTGATTCGGCCAATCAGGTGCGAGTACATATGTACGTACATATGTACTGGACGGAGCTAACGGTACTTACATATTTACGCTCCGTTGATTATATAACAATAAATTATTCTAGAAATTACGAGTGCAATTTGAAAACGTCGATGTAGAAATTTTATTATTAATATTATATCAGTGCGTAAATCTGCATGAGTCTTTCCTAATGTAACTTATACATTAGTTGCAAATTTTCTTACATGAAGAAAAGTGGTGGTCAAAAGAAAAGATTTGCATCACATACTGTATTAATTAGCAGGAAAATATTAATGATAACTTTTGCGCAAATAAATGCTTTTAAAAGCAAACTGGTTTTTGTAATGTGCAATGAGTAACAGTTAATGCTGAAGTGATTAATTTCAAAAGTTGTAAACATTTTAAGAGTCTCATTATTACATGTATTTTGAAATTTTTGATATTGGCGCACATGAGCTGGAAACTACCGCTGTTGCCATCTAGCAGTCAAATGTCTTATTATTAGAACAAAGACATCTACGCTTGCTAAATGTACCATACCAGGTTTCAGGAATCATGCATTAAACGCGCATGAAGAAAACAAGCATATAGTTTCAAAAGTGTGTTGTTCACCCTATTTGATGAAGAGATGCCGTCAGTTGTACCATTTCCGTATAAATTCAATTAAAATTGATTTTATCGATTAATATGCTATATATTTATTATTAATATTTATATTATACTATGTAAAGTATATTTCGTCGGTTCGAAGATGCGGATTATGCGTTCAGAACAATTCGCACACTATACTGTGTCTGGTCGATGTTATAGGAAATGATATAAGAATAGCAACAAATTTTTTTCAAGTCGCCAAACACCTTTCTCATAGATATCTTCTTTTGCAAATAAGAATATATTAGCAAAATTTGGTCGATATTGGATCATAACGATTTTTCAAAGTTTTGTCAAATTAATTTTTGGTACATTTTGCTCAAATATAGCTGTAGTGATCGAAGTCGGTACCGTTATTTTAGTACTCTAATTGGCAGATCACTATTTACGAATTATTCTTCTTCTGTTAATAAGCCTTGAAGTTAACTGCAATAGCGAATGAACTGCATTTATGAAACATAATGATTTTCATTTTACAATATTTTATATTTATTTGTGTCGTTTATGTAAATTTAAGAATATTGTCCCAGTGCACTGTCGAGTACTAAAATTCAAACTATGATAATTTATTACAACGTACAGTAATCGGAAAGTACAGGGTACACAGATTTAAATATACAGTTCTGAAAGCTTTTGAGATTTGTATAGCATAGACCCGTTTCCAAGGTAACCACAGTAGTACGTCACATGGATTACTACAATTGACTACAATGAAGGTTGTAGCAACAGTTCATTCCTTCATTCATGTATGAAAAACGATCATTTTCGGTGTGAAATATTAAATCGTTCAATTATTCAAAAAAAGTATTACTATCCTTGTGAATACTATATTAGTTAGTACGTCACATATTTCAGTGAATACTTTTATTATTACAAATATGATCACAGATATCACATTGCATTTTTCATTACCCAAAGTATAACCTACATCATTAAGTAAGTATCACTACATTTGGACTCTCGAGCTAACACAGACTTTAACAATTAATATTTTGTGTAGTACTTATGCAATATCTTGTATAATACACACATAATTATATTGTATAATTTATAAATAATCATATAAAATGCAAAATACACTGTAATAGTAAATTTTTTGTTTTGTAAAATTTTATTGTTAGATACATGGTATTAGAAGTAAGGTGTCAGTATGCTATTAATACTGCTTCTACTTGTTATCTTAAAGAAAACCGTCCGTTATCAAATATTAAGCACTAGCTTTTTATTTCAGAAATAATGAGAATTAATTTTAGTGATGGAGGAAGATGGTGGTAAAAGAATGAGAGGCAGAACTCGTGGTAGAGCTCGTGGTAGAGCACGAGGACGTGCAAGGGGTAGATCTAAGAAACAGGTTAAGGTAAATATTGATAGCTTTTTAGGATTTTGAGTTAATGTACGAATAATTGATTTTTAGGATAAATTGAATATTATGATAATTATTATACTTAATTGAAGATTATACATATATTAAAATAGGTTATCGAAAGTGACGAAGAAGATACTCCTCAACAAGTCGAAGAAACTCCAGCAGAAGGAGTTGGAACTGAATTAGAAGAACATGAAGCTCCACCAACGCAACAGCCTTCTTTGGAACAGCAATTTGATTTGGAGGCTGATATATCACAGTTGGAAGCTCCAACTTTTACAACAATTAACAGAGGACCTCCTGAACCAATGTTACGTTTAAGATGGGACCATAGAGTTAATCTCATTGGAGAAAAAGTTTTGAATCCTATGATACATTGTTGTGACAAATGTTTAAAACCAATTCTCATTTATGGACGTATGGTGAGGAATATAGAATAAGTAGTAGTTAATCATCATTAGTTAATTCTCAATTATGAAATGTGTAACAGATAAAAGCCATGTTTGCATTCAATTTCAGATACCTTGTAAGCATGTGTTTTGCTTATCTTGTGCCAAAAGAGAAGATAAAGTTTGTCCTCGTTGTATGGAAAAAGTTTCTCGAGTTGAACAAACTGGTTTGGGTACTGTATTTATGTGCACACATGGGGGAACAAGATATGGAAATGCAGGTTGCAGAAGAACATATCTTAGTCAAAGAGATTTGCAGGTAATTTAACTAATCTTTAATTATTATTCGTTATCTTTATTGCATGAATATATTATATAACTTAAATACAGGCTCACATTAATCATCGACATATATCGGCTCCACCGCAACAAGTTCAGGGCATGCAAGTTGAGCCCTCCCAATATGTACATAAATCGGATATAGAATCACAGTTAACTAAAGTTTCATCGGTTGCGATGCAAAATCCTCGCATAAAATCAGTGCAATCGCATATGGTTCAACCAATAATGGGAAATGATCCCAGAGTGAACTCAATGGTCAACCAACCTCCGGTAGAGCACAGACAGCATAGGCCGCAGGCATTAATTTCAATGCAAAATTATACTCAAAACTCCGCGCCACCACCACCAAATAATGCTCCATTAAGGACAAATCTTATAACTGTACCGATTCAAGATACAGCTATAACTACACATGACATACATACACAGCAGAGTCATCATTATTATCCTGCTCCACCGCCTCAAGTTAATTATGGAGGATATAATGTGCCACCACCAGTTTCTCAAACACAACAATATTATCCACAACCGCAACATCCCGCTCAAGTATCTTACGTACCACCACCTCCACCACAGCAGCAACAGTATGTATCTTCAACGCCAACTTCTATAAGGCCATCTCCGACGACATATATACAAGATCCGTCGTATGGTCCGCCACCTCCTCAACAACAAGCTCCACCACCACAAACTCAGTGGTCACAACATCAGCAACAATTTTATAGGTAAAAATAATGCTGTGAGCATTACAAATGTATGTGGGTATCGGTTGTGATGAAATTATAGAGCAGGAACGATACGCGTTAAAAAATGGTAATACGTGCCATTTTTGCAAATGCGTTGTCCATTATTAGAGAATATCAAATTTAAAATATTTTATACTTTTTAAGGACTATAATTACAGTTCTCAGTGGTTAAACTTATACAATACTATAGCAATAAAGTTGATTTAATTATACCAGCAAATTTATTTATTTCCCATACGTAGGTATATATTTTTTAAACATTTTAAATAAGTTTTCCTTTTAATCCGCATAAAAATACAGATTAAAATGAATATTATTATTTAAGATATATTATTAATAAAATATTAATGATGTAAATGACAGTTTTTACCATACATATGCCACAGGTATAGGAAAATAGGAAATATATATTTTTTCAGTAGAATTTAATATTGTACAGACTATAACGATTTTAACATATGTACAAAACTCATTATATATAACATGTACATAATGAATATTATTACATTATTAAATTCTTAGAATGTATTTAGTGAAATTAACAAATATTCATTTATTCGCACACCCAATTTTGGCCTTTCACTTTTCAGCTCTAATCACATTTATAATAAATATTAATTGACTAAAAATCTTACAATAAAAGTACATAAAAGTTTTTTATAAGTATTCTTTAATACTCGCAAGTGGAAGGCCAAAATATGATTAATATACATTTTCAAGAGACAGTTTTGTGTCATACATGAAAATAATTTTTTAATCTTACTTCATTACGAGTGTATCGATGTATCTATCTGTAATTATTACACCTTTAACAGTGTTTTGCTCCCATCACGTTTGCATCATTCCTTGTATTTACAACCTATTGATGTATCAAATATCATCCATGTTGTTATACATTTATACGAATTATTTTCCGCTCACCTTTTTATATATGTATATTGTAAAACAATTATACCTAAACTACGCTGATTAATATTTAACAATTGTTTGAAAATATTAATACATGGCAAAAAAATTGTAATATACGTTTGTGACACAGCTGTTGATTTTTGCATTGTTTTAAGTGTAACAAACATGTTGTTTATGACAAAATTATAATTCATATAACAAAAACTAATACCAACAGAGTGAGTAATATTTTAAATATTTGTAACTAAAAAGCATTTAAATATATATTAACTGCATTTGTGCATTTTTAATAAGTAAAAATGACAATAAATTAATGAAATATGCTTTCAATGTATTAATAAATAGCTCAAAATTATAAGTGTATAAATTGTATGTATAATCACTGCCGAAAACATAATGCAAGAAATTATACGTCCGTGATATTAATTTTTAATTCTAAATAAAATTTTCATATTTGAAAAAGAATTAATGACAAGTAAGGTATGCGTCATATATCTTACAAAAATGTCATGTGGTGAATTTATAATTTTCAAGCAAGAGAATTTGCATTTTTAATACATATACATATGTATGATATATTATATTTTACAATATATAAAATCTTTAATTGCAGTTCTGATGGTAAAAAATATTTTCTAGAACGTATTAATTTTAAATTTGAATCTGTTACTAATAAAATTATTTTACAATATTGTACTGGAAGCCAGTCTATTTTTCGTTCATTAATATTAGTAATGCATTTTTCTCTTCCAGTTATCACTAAACAATATTAAAGACGGAACAATGTTGCATAAATGCAACATTACAGAACCTTCAGGATCTTTATTAAAAACATTTTAAATTATATATTATTGATTGATGGTATTCCATTACATAGCATTTATAGTTCTTAGTAACAAAGAACACGATTTTCTTGGAAAATAGCATCACAAAGTAAAAAGATCGATTCTGTCATCTTTTTTATATTGTTTAAGAAGCTTCTAAAGAGTGCATGTTGTACCATTATTAATGTATCATAATTGGGATAAAAAAATTAACAAAAATTTATTCTTTATCTAATTATAAAATTTTTATTAAATCTGATCTTAGTTGATCTTAAACTATCGCACAGTTACAACAAATAAACTTTTTACTTATTTACTTAGTTTTTTGATAATACCAAAGAACAAATTAACTCGATGTTTATAATTTTAAGGATTGGCTCTCGAGGATGGATACATGGTGGATACATTAAAAGCTATGAATACCAAGGCACCACTTAAGTATTACACTTTGTTCTTTGGATTTATCGAGTAATAATTAACAAATTTGGACTTTCTCAATGTATTTTAAAGATAAAAGTCTCTTCCTTTTAAAACAATTTTCCGAATGATCTCAGTCACATTTTACATATATACAATTGAAAATTTCTTCCCAATTAAATATTGCTGTATTACCAATACGGCTGTTACATTACCAACATTTTCTTTAGAAGTTTCTTAACGTATTTATACATTTACTTTGTAAAATCAGTCTGTCTGATGCAATCACGTATTAGTAGAGGTATGATTATGTATGTTAACACTAACTTGTGGAATGAGAGGGGACGCAAGCGGTTTAGGAGTAGTAGATTCAGGAATTGGAATTGAAACTGCGGGAGGAACTGGAGAATGTTTCTTAGCTCGATCTTGCTGCCACGGTTTTGTATGATCCTTACTCAACCTTTCACTTAAAGCTTTTAATGCTATTTGCCTGAAAATTACCATTGTTCATATAGTGATATTAAAAAAAAGAAAAACAATTTCCACATTGTGATCGAATTTTAAGATTTTGTAATTTCATACTGTGCTACCTGCACAGCTTATTAGCAGAAAGTATAAAAGAAAAACAAACCTTCTCCTTTCACTATCATGGGGATCAATACCAGGAAGATTTATAATCAGACCAGGTGGAGCATTTGACATATCAAATCTCCTGACTACTTTTCTGCAAATTCCAATGCGTACAAAAAAGCTATGTATTGTGTTACTCACAACTGCTATTGGTGGTTGTAAAACATTTGGGAAGAAACTGTAATCAGATTTATTATAAATATTAAAGAGTGACATAACTTTGAATTATCTAAAACAATGAAATAATTTACCTTGCAAAAGTAAAATTGTCTGCCATATCACCACGTGTACCATTATTATGTTTCTGGTAAAATCTTAGATATACCCATGATATCAATAAACCACTGAGAAACATAGTTGGATGAGTACCTTCTAATAATCCAAAAAGCCATAATATCACTCCCATAACCCAGACCATCAATGGTATATTCCTATTTGTAAATTTTCCAATTGGTGTTTTAAGTAAAATATGATCTGGCATTATTTGTTTTACGGCTACAGCAACACCTATAACAAATTTAAACAATTCCTGTATATGAAGAATTCTACGACACTGTAGTTACGAAATCAGTTGTTTAGAAAAAATATCGAAAATGATATATAAAGTTCACTATGATTAAGTCTATCCTATTTTGAAATGCAAAAACTACATATGTTTAAAATTATACTTTGAATAACAACATATTGTATTCACCAACTCGATATAACATAATAATATTTATTTGATATGTATACGACAGCCATAGTTTTGGCAGTAAAAGTTAATATTTATAAACAATATACCTGCAATGTATCCAGTCAATCCATGGATGTGTATATCAAATAATAAATCTGGATCACTGGTACACATATACAAAAATAAATAAAATAAAGCTGACAAAACAGCGACGCCAAAATTAACAATAGCGAAGAAAGTCATCATTTCCATTGCACCCCACAGAGGTTCAATCAATTTACCGCACAGCCCTACTGTAACAATGTCCACGCATACTTCCCAGAAGTGTATCTCGAGAAAACAGAAGGTAAATGCTGTCCATATCCAAAATACTGGAGGCAATAAGTAACCTGGTGTTACACTCAAAACACGTACTGCTTCCGCGGAATACGAAAGGCAATAGGAAAACAAAACTACGATGCATATGAATTTCACGCTTGTACTAGTATTTCCTAATAGGGCAGCGAATTGTTGCCTCAGATAGGGTATATTTCTACCCAGGCCTTTTATCGCTGCCATTTCTATCAAGCAGCCCTCTTAACCTCTTTGAATCATAGAGCCACTTGCGCTATAACTTGACGTTTGCTACAAATGTATCATGTTTGCAATGACAGTCAGTGTTTGACTTCGTAAGTTTGTTAACATGAAGCGAATCATAAACTTTGGACTTTGAAAAATATAAACTTATTTTCAATTTATATCATTGCAGTAAACAATATTGTTTTTTACTATCGAGACGATGAGGTCAATAAATATTATTTCTATTACAAAAACACATAGTTAATGCTTTGTAGTAAATATAAAATAATTATATGCATAAAACGTAAACATGTTTATGGTTTGAAATCTTGAAATTGTTTCTTTACATGTTAAAATATTTGTGTTTTGTTTTATTCTTTATTAATCTACTTTTGACATATAATATTTTTAGATACTTTTCGGCGGATAAGAAATTGCTTCTACTTTTTTGTTAAAGAAATTTAATATAAGTATTGTATAATGATGAGTGAAATTTATTATATTTTATATAATTACAGTATGCAGTTTAACAAGTATTTTATGTAGTGCAAATCAAGAAAATTTTGTTGTCAAAAAAATAATAATTGAACTTTTTCGATTAATCCAAATTAAAATTTGCATGACATATGATTTCGAACGCGGCAAGAAGTACACGACGTTGGTTAATAAATGCCTGGAGTTTGTCCTCGCTGTAACCGCGAGGTTTACTTCGCAGAAGAAAAATTAGCTCTTGGAAAAGTTTGGCATACATTCTGTTTCTCTTGTTGTAAGTACTGTAAAAAAAAATATTATTTCTATTAGCCTTGCTTTTCTGGTAGTACAGTCAATGTACGTGACTTTCTCTTAGATGGGTCGCTAAGCGAGTTTTCTTTCACTTAATATTTATTTGTACTCCGTAGGTAATTGTCGGAAGTTACTTAACAGTTGTAACGTGGTAACCTATCTTGGTGAATTATTTTGCAAGAATTGTTACGTTCGTTTATCTCCTTCGAATCCAAGTCATGAAATTAAAGGAACATCTCAACTACCTGCGACCGTAACATTACCGGCTCAAGAATCGATCTGTAATCGCTGCGCGGTAGAAGATTCAATCGGTAACACATCATCAAATAGAGAACAACCTTACCAGTCCGGCAAGTGTAGACTTCGCGGTGGAGGTAGCGAAGCCGAGGAGACAAACATTTGTCTTGACGAAGAGAAAATACATTTCTTAGAAAACGAGTGTGCAAATGTAGGTATTGTCAATTCGATGACAACAATTTGTGATCCTCCTCCTAGCCCTACTGCAGTGACTACATGGTACAATCGGCAGCATTCGAAACTTCGCAGGTTTATCTTTCTTTGATATTTATATTAAGTTTAACTTTCTTAAATAAAAATAGAAATCAAGGTATTATATTAGAAATATCTTGTGCATTAAAATAGCACGGTGTCGTTGGAGTCTCAAAAGAACAGCGCTACCGCGAAAGATCATCGACCCGAAGTACAGGAACCAGAAACCAATCGATCAGAGCTGAAAACTGCGTTTAGTAATAATGAAGTCATCATTACAGAGGCTCAGTTAAGGTACACAAAATTTTCTGAATTTTTCGTATCCCTATTCTTCCAGATGTTTGTAAGCTATTTTTGAAGAAATATTTAGCCATAGGCACAAAAATAATTGGATATATTAGGCTATTGTTTGCATTGAATTTGTATGTACCATTTTTCTCTGGACACTGTATCCGTCGGTAAGATATCGATAACTTGAAATACTATCAGCCGATATAATAGATCGAGCTTTCAATTTTCATATATTCATAATTATTCATAAATTCTTTATTTATACGTTTAATATTTGTTCAGCGCGGTTAAAGTATCGTCGATGTAAGGTTTTCTAAGCGTAGATATTTCCAGCGCAGACAAAACTCGAGAGACATCTATCAGCCGGAATAACAAAATTAACAAATACGCTCCTGTATGCGAATTTAGTGCCAATAGCGTCACTATTCCGTCAAGACGAAAATTTGCGTATCCGCCGGTACCGCCGCCTCGCAGTCCGCTGCCTTCCCGACGACGAGTCTCGTTCTGCGACGTCGTCTTCGGGGATACGCGCGGAAACGACCACAATTGCATCATGAAAATGCAGGATGCACATCGTAGGCCCTGTTGCAATAACAATAATAACGAGGAATACGGTAACTCATATGACATTTGGCAAGCGGACGATCCGGTTGGTAAACACCGCGGCGGATACGAAAATCTTAAAGTAAATCATACCGAAGACACTGGCAGAATGCATTTTGAAAAAAGCACGTCGGACTGTTGCGACGGCGAAGAAGACCTTTCGAGCAAATGCAATGAGATCGAGAATCGTGGACAGGACCATTGCTCCGACGGTAATTCAGAGTCGCACCTGTACAGAACAATGAACGAAAAAGATGGATCGAAAGAAGAAGCGTACTCTCATCAAAATGGTCCAAATTCATCGAACGGTCATGACGAAAGCGAACGTATGCGGGGAGGATGTGGCGGACCGTGTGGACCTCGTCCAAAGGTTCTATGTGGAACGATAAAAGCGGTTGAAACCACTTGTCACTGTGGAAAAAGTAACTTACGATTGTAATAACTAAGCATTGATTTATTTAAATTAACAAGATGTTTATCTTCTGTTCAAGGAGAACCGGAACCATGTCGCACAGTTGTTACAGCCTGTGCATGCTCGTCACCGTGCGTCGATAGACGTGGTTGTTGTCCATCGAACGATCGACCGATCTGCAAGAAACCGATTATCAGATGTCGTCAACCGTGCTCGACAGAGTCTCAATCCTGTGGTAGTGGAGGATGCTGTGGAAGTGGTTGCCGTGGTGGTTGTGGAAAACCTGGGCAAACATGTATGCCAGCAAGACCATGCACCATACCACCTTGTCGGCCGTGTTCACCTTGTACTCCACCTCGACCCTGTCCACCCATACAGATTTGTTGTTGCGGCCGAAAATGTGGAAATTGTGCAAGTGCTGGCACGAGTTGTTGTCGGTGAGGATATTACGATATCGTTGATACTTTGGAGGTAAAGGTATAACAGGTACCTCTTCAGTACATCACAAAGAGATGTTCAATATCCAAGTATACCGTGACACTTTTCATAGTGTTTCATAATTTTCAGTAGTGTTTCATTGGTGAACGACAATTTCATCACTAGTGTTTATAAGAATGTGTCAGAAAATGTTTGGAAGGAAGTAGTAGGAAATGTAATGAAATAGTAAAATAGTAGTATTGTAGGATAATAGTATAGCAAATGGCAGCGCTTATGTATATAAGCAGACATTGTTTGCACAAGAACACTAAGATTAGGGTATACACTAGGTCAAAAAGTCCGGCATGTCGTATGAGAAGAAGATGTTATAGCTCCGAGAGAGCTGAATGTGCCGAAGGGGGATGTTGTCGACCGAAATCCGGTTGCGAGTGTTTAGGCGGCGGTCTCGATTGTCAACGCTGCGGGCGGAAAGTGTATCAGGCTGAGATGCAGGTAATTTAAATAATCTCGGATAATTGCGGAGTTGTAATTTTCTATTAACTCGCTTAAACGTGCAACAGAAGACTGTGTTCGGAAAACACAAATAGCGTGCATGAATTGGAAGGTAAATAACTAATTTAATTAACAAATTTTAATTTAGTTGTGCTGTTGTTTTGTTGCTTTATTTCTTTGAACGTATTTTACCATCGTAGTTATTCTTGTTTATAACCGGCGTTGGTTTTCATTCAAGATCGTATCCGGTATACCGTTTCACAACATATGCTTCAGCTGCTACTGCTGCAGGAAACCTTTGGAACCCTTAACGTATCAAGAAAATTGTGGAGAGATTTATTGTAAACGTTAGTATGTTTTAAATTTGCACATATTTATAATTTTTGATTATTTAAAAATGTCTATTCGTGATATATTCCTTGACATAATTAGGTGTTAGATTAGGTCTAAATCTTCGTATGGAAGGATGTGTTGCAATGTATCGCATAGACGTGTGATAATTTTATGCAAAAATCCTAATTATGCCAACGGATATATGTATTTACAGCCATTGTTCAGCAGCACAGTATCGAAACTGTAGACTCATTTCCTACTTTTACTATTTAGAATGTTACGTTCGAAATTTCGGGCCACAAGGATACGGGTACGGTGTAGGACCAGGTGCATTGCAAACTCCTATGTGAAGCCAATTATTGTTTCGGTACATTAAATGTCTAACAATTAAATGTCTAATCATACTGTTAAATCAAACACTTGATATTTCGTCTCGGAGATATTTTTATTTGTCAATTTGTGAAGGTTATTTTTATATCGTTAATTTATTAAAACTTCGTTTGTAAAGTAGCGAAATTGGCAGTAACTATTCATTTACTAATAACATCGTGTAGAATTAATTGCAATAGGGTGTATAGAAAAGATCATTTACAAATTGAAAAAAAAAATAGCCGAGTGTAGGAGAGCGTGGAAACGAATGGGCAAAAAATAATAGAAGAGGTACCGAAGGAAATCGATGTCGTTCGAGATAAAAATAAAAGGCGCGAGTAAAGACACAAATATCTTGATGTTCCGTACGGCTATTTGAAAGAATACGAGCACATCTATGGATTTGCAGGTGGGATGGGCACACAAAGCAGGACAGGACGAATGGTTATGTTTCTTCGCAGAAAATAAAAGTACACGAGGAAGATCGTGCACCTTGCGAAATGGAAGCAAAGGAAATAAGACGAGACGGGCAGGTAGTTTTATTGGTAAAAACAGAGATAGGAGAAAATGGAAAAACAGAGTTGAATCCTATGAAATACGCCAGAATGAAACGAGAAGGAGGAGAGAGAAGGAGGGGGAGGGGAAGACGAAGGAAGAAAGAGTGAGTGGTTGGTTTATTGAGTCTCTCCTCTTAGTGGATTGCGGAACGCGGAACGTACGCGGCACTGTTGGGTAGAGGGGCGTTTATATAGCTTTCAAGCGCAGGAGCTTAATCTAATTTCAAATATAAATCTGTTCTCTCCCCATTTTCTCTCTCTTTCTCTTTCCGCCTTCGTTTCCTTCCTCGACCGGCCCCCCATCCATATAGCAGCTTGCTCGCCCGCTTATATTATCCACCCGGCTACGAATAATCTCCTTCGCTCTACCTATTAACGTTACGAGACACGCCGATTTACTTGAGTTTTGTGAATTATTTCACAGAAATTAGAACACGTTTTACCTGGCGATAAGCGAGTATGTGTATATTTATGGTCACGAGGCAAATTGTATTCAGAGCGCGGCACTTGTACGAGCGATTAAAATTAATTATAAGTTCATTGAAATTAAGATATAAACTGTAATCATGCGTTTATCGTCAAATAAAGCCAATCAAGGATTCAAGGAATCACGCGTAAATTTAAAGTTATTTAGATTAAGAATGATATGAGCACTGATGAGTTTGTATAAAGAAATGTTTGCTATTATTTGTACAAACACTTTGCAGAAAACGACGTATAATATGTAGTTAAGTTCCCAAAATTAAAATTGTTTAAAAAATTGAACAGATATTTGTTTGCGCTTAATTAATCTTTCGATCATGATAGACGTTCACGGAATTAAAACAAAATGGCGTATTTGCCGGATGTAAAGAAAAATTGGCCTAAGGCGAAAAACGGCGAAATTTTTGTCTATATATGATGCAGTTACGTGGATGCACCTGGGGTCAGGAAATCGAGAAAATATCTCCTCGGTTCGACTGGCTCGCTCAGTCTTTTGCGCGCGTCGCTTACTCCGAACGGTATGAAAATCAATTATTTCGTTAATTCGTGCGTTACATTGGCTGTCACGGAGCCATCACTGTGAACGACAGCGGCCCAAGGCACTATTTTTCAATTCCCAATGTCGCCCTACCTCTTCGAACGTATTTCCGTCTGATACGTCCGTGTCATTTCGCAGCCTTACCTCTGATCCGAACCAAGTACCTTCTGTATTCCGCAATGCGATGCTCCGATCGAACATGACAATTATCATGAAATCCTTTCCATTACACGGAAGTATTCAGACATCGAATGTCACAAGGAGCAACATTATTTTTATAGATTATTCAAATTATTCTTCCTGCTAAATCAAGTGAATTAATTAGAGCACCTTTGCTGGTTTACGATGCTAACAGTTGTTAATGATTGATATGTACAATAGACTTTTGTTATATCACTACGATATTGCTACGTATTGTACCGTATATCACGCATTATATTGTTGCGTTTTGTTACATCAGTAATATCAACTTCTTAATTTGAAAATTTCTACAATTTTTATGTTTTATAAAATTGTATAAAATGTAAAATGCGTACGTTGACAAAATTCATATGAATAATGAATTAAACAATAAAATGACAAATTAATAACTGAAATGGTATATGAATGTTAAAATGTTAGCTACTGCTCGAACTTGAAATTGTCTGTTTACTATTTAATTACAAAATCGTTGTTCGAACGTATCTAGCGAATTTTGAGAGAAACACGGGAGGACAAACGCGACAATTGGGGACAGTATCCCATGACGCGGATGCCACGTGAAATTCTGGTACGTTAAAATTAATATCTCCCATTTGTCAGTTGCCGATACGTTTTCGTTCGTACAATGAAAACTGGCTAAAAAGGGGAGCGTACATAAATGTTAGACCCCAAAACGTTCCCTAAACGTTGTCACAACACGGCTAGGTAACAGGGAGATGTTCGTCGAGGTCATATTAAAAGGAATTGTACTTGTAACGTGTTATAAATTGTCTGTTTTTGTGGGGCAAGCAGGTAGAACAGTTCTGCCGATTTTTCTAACCAGTATCGAACAAGATTTCACGTGGAGCACAATACAACTTGAATGTTTATAAATTTAAATTCAGCATCGTTTAATCTTACGAGTTGAAGTGCTAACAAATTTTTCATAGAAATACACACAGTGAATTTTATAGTTACAACTGTGTAATATTAAACTGTGGGAAGTTATACATCAATAGTTATTTTAATGAACTTATGTGACTTTGTTGTTTTAAAAATATGTTCCATACAGTAATTAGAATTTTCGTTCGGTATAAAAGCGATGTACCACAGTTTCTTGCGATTAATGCGTTAAAAATGATCTAAATTACGAAATAGAGCAAAGCAGTCTGTTGACGCGAAAAATGAATAATTGCTTGCAAACGATGGAGGGTAACAGTGATTTTATCCTGCGTGTCTAATTGCAGGACATGTGGACGAGACCGTGGAGAATCCCCCGCACGCGTTTCAAATGGATCGCAGTTCATTCAGTATTCCGACTTGGAAAGGGTTCGAAAACCATACTCCTGTACGCGTAAGTATTTAAAGCATTAACAATAATCATGTATAAATGCGGGACCACCGTGTCCATTACTCTTGACAAATTTGCATTCAAATGAATGCCTTGGTTATCGTCAGTCGATCACTAATTTAACATGCAAAGCAATTTTTTTGTCGGAATACTATTTTGTTATATTTTTGCACAAAATGGATAAAGTTATATAACAAAGGTTTGACGATAAGTTAATAACGTTGTATAACAATAACTGTATTGGAGTTATAAAGTGTAGGGGTAGCTTCAATTATGTTTCCCTTTGTTTTGATGCATTATACACCATTTATGAAAGTAAGTTATTTAAGAAGAAATGTATTAAAAGAGAACAGCAGAAATAAGGAACGAGCTTAAGATACACAATGATGAAATCGTTGATAATAACGATATGTAGGATCGATAAGGGGTGTTCGATGTCGGGCGAATGTTGGCCAGCTCGTGTGTAGCATACACATTTAATTTGCATCGTATAAATCGTGTTTCCGGTCGAGCACGCAACACAAACACGCGTTACATTTACACCCTCGGTCCCTCATCGCGTTTTCGATCTGTCGTCCGAGAGTAACAGAGAGAAAAGGAACACCGAGATACGCGAGCTTTTGCATGCGGCCTCGTATTGTAACCCCGGTAATTTATGATTCGATAAATAAATCAGCCACATTTTATCCTCTCGACCCTCGCCGTGATTCGCTTGCACACTTGTAAGATGATTCTTTTGAAGGGGGTTACGCCTAGTTTTACCGTCCGCGAACCTTCCTAGGGGAAGTCACCCTTTTTTTCCTTGGTCTAGCCCTTTGCAAACATCTCGCTACTTGGGCGTACCTGTGGAGAACCACCGGAAAAGGTTTACGAGTGTTCTTGCCGAATGTTTTAGAGAAAACATTCCGTTTTGAAATGTTTACGATATTTGTGAATAGAGAAGTTGATCCATTGCAAACCAGCTTAATCAAGAGTTGTTCGAATACCTCAGTTGTTGAATATTTATGTTTAAAATAAATTTATTTGTTTTAACGTTTTGTTGAATGATCATATAAATGAATTTTCGAATATAATGTTTGAACTCAATTATACATCTCTTTTTCGATCATTGTGAAATTTTGTTGAAGTTATTTTTTTTAAATTGATTGAATTAAATGCAAAGTGTTAGTCACCAGTGATCAATGTATTTTTGAATAATATAGTGCTCTTATTTTTACATTTCTACAGCATGAATGCAAATCAATTGATCGTGCGATACGCAAAACGCAGTGCTCTTACGTTTCATGATTGTCCATCGTTCATCGATCATGAATATTCATACTGTTATACATTTGTTTATCACAGTATGCGTGGGTATATCGTAATATATGTAAATGTTAGCAAAATATATCCTTCCTCGAAACGTACAATACGGTAGCATTAACTGAAAAACAAATCCTTTCGATATTCTCGCTTCAAAATTTTATACAATCCCGCTGATATAGTTTATTAATTACCTCGAATATCGAAGGTACTTCAAACTGAACTATACCAGATAATTGTGGCGAAGAAGCGATTGAAGGTGCTCCTTTAGCGAACGCAATTTTCATTGAAACGGAATTCGCTCGACAGCGTATTTAGACTTCATAGAACACTATAATTAGTTCTGAAGAGATGAACAAGTACTTTGTGTTTGAAAGATAATGCGGCTGAGTAAATTGTTTCTATTGTGTTCAAGATGGTTGATACATATGTTATGAATATTTGAAAGTATTCTTAGTGGTGCGTAGTACATTTTCATTATATTGCCATATACTATATTGTTATAGGTCCTATATCCTCACGAATCCTGTATTACCACTCACTCTACATCGTCGTATGCCATATAGTGTCATTCACGTCACAATACATCGTCGAATGACAATCGAATTAAACATATTGTCTCGAATTCAAATATTTTACTATTCCATAAACTTTGATCGCATTATTACCCGCAATAAAAATCTCTGTTGGATTTCACACGGTGAATTCTTCTAAGAGCGATTCGATTTTGATACCTGCGTTATGTTCTGATCGATTCCTCGCAAAGGAGAAATAAATAGGAGAGTAAAACGTGGTCCAAAATTTACGACCACGGTCCCGGTGTGTTATAGCTCCTGCTACGGAATCAGGCCGATTTCCCTTGGCGTTTTTATTATTTTCTGATAGCATGTTTACGAGGAAGGATGAATGGATGCCTACTTTATGGGACAAGTATGGCTTTTCGATTAGGCATATGTGACGTTTTTGCAATATATATATAAGTCACTGTTTACGATCCGAGAGATCATTCGCACGTATTCACTGTCTGTTTGCGGTTACTTTTACCTAAACTACTTTCCAATACGGTAATAAAGAAAAGTGTTAAACGTTTCATTACCTTCTTTCTTGTCGGGACAGTTTCATTTCGCGTTTATGTTATTTTAACGTGGACAATTAAGGGTATGTTGCATGCATCATTAAAATATGCATCTTTCATTCGCGTATAAAGTACTAATCAATAGAGATTACACAAATGATAGATAAACGAACGAAGTTAATTGTTACTTTTACATAGTGATGGACAAATCACGTTCACATACGGACATTGAGTAACCAATTTTTCAATCAGAAAAGATATAAAATTAATGTTTATATATGAACATTTTCAAGGCAAAAGATTTAACATACTGAATGTTAAAACGCGATAAAAATTACAATTTTAATATAAACGAGTGATTGAAAGATCAAAGAAAATTCGAAATAACGTTGATATCGTATTAACTTCGCCGGGTCTCGAAGAAAAAATTATTATGTTCTGAATAATTACGGTTAATTTCCACTCTGGCATTTCACGTGTTAAATTAAACGAAATTAAAATTCAACTAATAATTTCCAATACCTGCCCAACGAAATTTATCTTTCGAAGTAATTAAACACAAGCGTATTTCGCGTACACGCATTCTTTCTCGTCAATCGTTTCACGGAACGCGTGCAGCTCGAGGAAAAAATATGGCTACAAGTTATTAGCGGATCGGTTTTCGAAAAACATGGAACAACTCGCAACCAGTAGCCCATACGTTGTACCGTTGCCGTTAGAAAAAAAGGGGGTCGAACGAGAGAGGGAAGAAAGAGAAACAAAATAAAATCAGAACGGTGTCATATGCGCCTGCTTGCATGATAAATGTAGCGATTTAAAATCGAAATTTCTCTTTTCGTGTGCACGAGCCCTCGACGTTTGACTAATGGTTCCGCATTAACTATTGGAGCATTATAGGAACGGCACGTTGAAATTCTGAAAAATACATTCGCCCCGACAAGAGATTAATATTTTGTAGCTTTATCTGCTTCGCTGGCCCGCGGAACTGCTCTTGTTCATGATAATGATCTCGGGCATCCGTCCAACGTTTTTCACGCCTTTCGAGCAACCGAAATTTCCGCGAAGAAAACAACCTAATTACGACCGGGAACAAACAGCGGATTAAATTATTCATCTAAATTTCAATAACCATCATTGTACTTTATACTGCGCTGGATTAATTGATATATTTTGGCGGTGGCAGTACAAACATGTTTATTGCTGAAGAACGCGTGGCGATACAGTGCGTGACTGTTACAATATATTGCATCTTCAACGCAGTTGTATTTCAGTATGTTGTATTTACAATGTGTAGCAAACAGTATCTTGATTTTACAACGCGTTGTCATTACAGCGGGTTAATATTACGTGTCAATATTTCAGCGCGTTACAATAGCAACGTGTCAATATTTCAGCACATTGCAATTACAGCGAGTTAAATTTACGATGCGTAGAGAGCTCAGCGCATCGCGTTTACAGCGTGTTAATATTTTAACGCGTTGGTATTACAGCGCTTTACGTTGACGACGCGTAGAAAACACAACGTATCGAATTTTTAACGCTGCGCAATCACAGCCCATTGTCAGTACAGTGCGTTAATATTACAACGCGTAAACATTTAAGCGCGTTATGTTTACAACACGTCAAAATTTCAGTGCGTTATATTTACAACGCGTCAACATTTCAACGAGTTGCATTTACAACGTGTCAACATTTCAACGCGTTACATTTACAAAGTATGTTGTACACAATGCGTTGAATTTACAACGCGTCAGAATTGCAGTGTATTGCTATTACAATTCGTTGTTGTGACAGTGCACCACTATTGCAGCGCGTTAAAATCACAGTATTGTTATTACAAAGCGTTATTATTACAGCTCTTTATTATTACAGCACGTTGAAATTATAACGCGTAGCAATATTGCATCTCATCGTAATTACAGCGCATTAAATCTATAATGTATATTTCAGTGCGTTACAGTGCCATTACAGTCCATTAAAATTAAAATGTGAAAAACTACATCCTAACGTGACTTTTACAATGCATTGCAATAATAGCGCACTGTCATTACAGCGCGTTACAACGCATCACAGTGTTTTAGTAAAATGAAAACGCAACACCGAAGAAAGTGTTACATATTACATTATGTAAAACGCATCGCCAACACGTTCATGAAAGCCAACCCTTTTTAGATGCTCAAATGCTACTTGACAAAAGTAGAAAAGAGTATCGAAAGGAGACCACCCGTACTAAACGAGACCGGGTTGACACCTAGGACATCTAGCCACCCCGTCTATTGTGTATGGATGGAGGGGTGGGTTTGTCCAATGGACTGTGCTTTACCGAGCGTAAAATATCCCCATTCTTTAACCCATAATGCTTGCCGCGTTCTCCAAGCATCACTCCTTTATTCTGTAATACAAAGTACAGTGGAACCGTCAAAGGTGAGCCACGAATTTTATTCGAAGACGAAACTTGGGTTGTCTATTAAAAAATTCTGTAATTTTATTTTTTTTATTATTGGGACGATTGTTTACATTTAAGCTTGTTCTTTGTGATATTTTTGGCTTTTGGTTTGTTTTATTTGGTGGTAGTTTTTTGTCAAATTATAGGGTGTCATAATAACATATACACACCCATGTTACATATGAACAAAAATATTGTGTTGATGATTTTAAAATTACAGATGTTGAAAATGGTCATTGTTAATGTAGGCATGATGTATTTCTTTTAAAACTTTTAATTGATTGATTTGTTATCAATCGAAAATTGATATGTACAACTTAAAATTACATGAAATAATGATTAATCTACAATAAACTGTCCAAGGACTAAGAACAAGAATATTTTTTCTTTAATTTAAAATTTTCATGAAAAGTATAAAAATGTAATATAATTAATCAAATTAGTAGATGAAAATTTTAATGTGAAAGTCAAGTTCAAAAATAAATTTTCAGTAGAGCTCGTAAAATTTGTTTTATTTATAAATAAGATTGTATCAATTTGAATTAAAAGAACACTTCATAACTACCGCATACACCGAATGAAAAGAGACGTTCTTAATTGAAACACAGATGCAAAATGGAGCATAGTCGATATTAACTTCTGCCTCTCAATAAAACGAGCCTCATCGAGAGACGCACGGCGAGAAATTAAAAGGCGAAAGCCATGGCTGCGATCTCATCTCGTTTGCGTGGGAGCAACGAGGTGAAGATACTGAATTCTTTTTCAACGAATATTAAAATGAAAGTGAAACAGAAGTTCCGCTATATCTGGCGATGAAAATCGGCGCGGCAGGTTGGGTCGATGGTAGCCCCAGAAGAAGAGGGACAGAGCGAGGGCAGATGGAGCCTCCGTGACAGAATGATAATAATCCCTTGAGCGTTTTCTTTCATTTCCCTTTATTATCATATTATTAAAAAAATCTCCGTGAAATGTTATTAAAATCGTTTAAACGTCGCGTGCCATGAGCCACCGGCATTGTCCTTCAATTTAATAATATTAAGCGCGAACTTTCTAGGGGTTACGGGGTTCAAACGTGGGACGGGTAAAAACTCCCTCTATCTCTCTTTCTCCCTTTACGATTCCGGTTTGTACAGTGATCTTTATAACACGCCGAGACCGAGCGTCCTATTATTCCTTTTATTTTTTTATTATCGACCATTACGCCATATATCTTGTCACGTTTAGGGTGCAAGGAGGGTTCAAACGTTTAAGTATTAATCTCTGATTTTGGTTTCAGGGCCTTTGAAATTGAATTGACCGACGTTTGAGTAGAATTAAAAAAATTAGGAGACTTGTAATCACTATTTGTTCTTATAGCTTAAATATTTTTTTTCATAATATGACCTTTAATAAAATTTATTTATTGCATAAAAGGTGGATTTTTTTTAGAAAATTTATATAAATTGATATTATGAGCTTTGTGTTTTGAATTAATAGATCATAGACGAAAAATATTCCGTTTTTTGTACATACAAAAATTGTTCTCCATTTAAAGAAAGAAAATATTAAGATTTTTGATAATACATGAATGTTTTAATATGTTAAAAGAATGATTAAAGTTAGATATTCTTCAACGTGAAAAACAAACTGTTTTCAGAATAGAACTTTTCAAGAACCTCGAAGTCTCGAAGAAAAACAACTTACAGTTCATTTCAAAATTCCAAACTCCCTAAATAAGAAATGTTAAAAAATTGTAAAAGTAAGCACCTGATGTGCCTGCCGCTGACTTAAACGTAAAATTTCTGCTAAAATATTACGTCATATAAATAAGTGTTGTAACGGGTATGAATCGGTTTTCTCAAATATTCCAAAAAGCTGCCAACGCAAAAAGAGGAAACAGTTATGGGAACGTGCCACAAATAGTGAAAAAAACTTCCCATAAAATTGGCCAATGATTTTGAAAGCATTTAAGGGTGGAGGCATGGAAAAACCGACCAGCCCATCGAGGACAATTGCAGGAATGTCAGCAGAAAGAGGACGCAAAGGTGCGATGTGTCTGTAGGCACGAATCAACGGCGTAGGTCGTTTCTCCATAATCCATCATCGCATGCCTATTCGCGGGACAGAGAGACGATCTGTCATCCACTTTCGTTTCGTTGCGTCAGTCTATTCTACCCGAAACGTTTCCGTTCTTGTGTTACCCATTTAGCTGAGCTCTGTCACCCGAATCGTCAGAGTTTCAAACTAAATACACCTAAACATTTAAAGTTAAAATATATTCTTTATACTCATTATCGTAACTCGATTGCCAGACGAATATATTCAAATTTCATCCGAGAATTAGAATGTCCTTTTATTTTGGTACTATGAAGTTCAAATCTGACATTTTCAATCCAAATTAAGCGACGTTTAACACTTTGATCGATGTTAGACCTGATGAATACTAGAATGAGTTCAATGTAAATGAGTTCGAAGTGGTCTATGTGGATTTGTGAATATTAGCACTTTGACTGTCACATGTAGGTGACACTTAAATCTCTACACAGATCTAACGTCTATATTATTAAATATTTGTTCACTTTCCTAAGTCAAAATACTAGTATTAATCATTTAAAACTATAGAAAATAAATATAGCCATTGTGAAAATATTTGATAAGATCTATTAAAAATGAAATCACTACCACAATTTTCATGTGTTTCAGTATAGTAGTTAATGTGTTAATGTCACATAATCTCCCTACCAATATCATAGATATTAATATTAATTAAGTACGAGTATCAATAATGTCATTCAAGGTAATTTTCTTTCTCTTTCATATTTTATTTTCGACGTAACAGAAGGATATCAAACTCGATGTATTGATTTCAATTAAGTACGATTATCAAAGTGTTAAAATATAAAATTATGCAAGATTTATTCATTCATCTTGTGAAAGGTAATACGAGTTTAATAGCGGCTTTCTGTATGCAAAACAAGATTGCAGAGTCAGACTCGAAGGCTTTCAAAGGCGGGATCTATTTGTCGTTAGATTTGGGATAAACGTGCAACTGGCCTGGATCGTTGCGCCTCGTTGCACATCCATCGCATAGAAATCGGCCGCCGCTAATGACGTTGATTCGTTCTACTTCGTCGTCGCTATGCTAGCAAACATTCTTTCAGCTTTTTGCCTGGCAGCTCGTTCGATCAACAGTCTTGCAAGCGACCGACTTACCAGCACACCTGGTTCACTGAAATTTAGATACAGACTCGAATGATAGTTATCGATGGATCTTTGAACTCGTTCATTATTACTGACAAATGGAGACGTGTGAAACTATCAAAGATGTCGGTTTGAATTGATGATTTTTGCGATGTTAGAGTTTTGGGGATGTAGAGATTTTTGGGATTTTTACATCTTAGAATAGTAAAGTTTGAGGATCTCCGAATTTTGAGATGTTTGGATTTCAATAATTCGTGACATTGAAATTGTATAATTTTTGAAGTTTGATGATTTTAGAAAAGAATCTTAGTTTAGAAGAAGTCACTTATTTTAACACTATCGACCTTAAGGCTCAAACCTCTCACTATGTGCTTCTTCGTTTAATCACCGATCTCGCGATCTCGCTTAACACCATAATAAACCATATACCTTGATATTAAGCCCAGATAATTTATCACATCAAAACGCATAAAAAACCTGTTAAACTCACACATATTTTCGCATAAAATTCATCGAGATATCTGAGATGTTAGAAATAGAACATCAGCGTTGACGTTAGACACGCAGTGCTAGTATAATCGATGATCGAAAAGAAATAATAAACGATTGTGAAATCGACAAGTCATGTCCCGTCGCACGATCCACGATCACTTTCACAGCGTGATCCTTCGATCTCCGGATGAATCGAAGGGTCTATCGTGTGTAAGGGGTGCGTGCCTTCGATAAAGGGACGTTATTTTATGCCTCTCTATCCATTCCACTCTGTCTGTTCCTCTCTCCCTGAAACCCAACAATTAGTCGCCTGCTTATGTCCGTGATTAATGGACATCTACGAGTGCAGCAGGCGTGTTCCAATAGAGTACGATGAAGAAGGGAGAGAGGGAGACACAGACAGAGGAAAAACGGAGAGGAAGAGAGAGAGAGCGAATTTGTGTGATGGAGTTAGTTGCGAGTGGTGATAATATTCCATTAGATGCTATTATATTCATCGCGCGACAATGCGTGAGGTTCTTGTGCAAAGGGTTCGTCCATTTATTTCTGCGATTTCTTTCTTCCTCTTTTTTTATTATCACCCGATATTTAGCCATTTGATATATGGTCCAAAGTTAGGACTAAACTTCCACTGCTTTTTACGGATATTATTGGTCAATTTATAAATTACGCTTTTTGGAAATTTTTTAATTTTGTAGCTAGCAAATTTTTAAGTTTAGAAAGTAAAAAAATGTTAAATTCTTAAGTTGAGATGTTTAGAAATTTTGAAATTAGAATTTAGATGTTTGGACAAATTTGCAAATTTACCAAATTGTGGTGGATTGGAGGTTTGGGAATTTGGGAGTATGGAAGATTGGGAGCTTGGGAGTTTGGGGATGTGGAGATTTAAGGATTTAGGGATTGGGGAGCTTGGGAATTTAGGGATTTGGGAATTTGAGGGTTTGGGAATTTGGGAGCTTGGGAATTTGGGAGCTTGGGAATTTGGGAGCCTAGAAATTTGGAAGCTTGGGTATTTGGAAGATTGGGACTTTGGGAGTTTGGAAGTTTGGGAGCTTGAGAATTTGGGGATTTGGGGATCTGAGGGTTTGGGAATTTGGGAGCTTGGGATTTTGAGAGCTTGGGAATTTGGAAGCTTGGGAATTTGGGAGCTTGGGTATTTGGGAGCTTGAGACTTTGGGAGCTTGGAAGTTGAGAGCTTGAGAATTTGAGGATTTGGGGATTTGAGGGTTTGGGAATTTGGAAGCTTGGGAATTTGGGAGCTTGGGTATTTGGGAGCTTGAAACTTTGGGAGCTTGGAAGTTTGAGAGCTTGAGAATTTGGGGATTTGGGGATTCAAGGGTTTAGGAATTTGGGAGCTTGCGAATTTGGAAGCTTGGGAGTTTGGGAGCTTGGAAGTTTGGGAGCTTTAGAGTTTGGAGATTTGGAGATTTAGGGATTTAGGGATTAGGGAGCTTGGAAGTTTGCAAGCTTAGGAGTTTGAGGATTTGGAGATTTCCGGATTTAAGAATTGGGGGGCTTGGTTTACGAACACATTTTTAAATTATTCAATTTTCAAATTAAAGGAGTCACAAATTCTGAAAACTCGAAGTTCAGAAATTCTGAAATTCCAAAATTACCAAATTTCCAAATTTTAAAGATGACATTTGGAACATTAGAAGTTTCCAAATTTCCAAGTTAAGAGATCTAATTTTCACGTTCGCATTTTCAAGAATTTGTTCTTCCTATATCGCCCAGCTCCGTGGCAATATAACGAGAGTCTATCGCGTCCATCGTCGTCCATTTCTGATTATCTAAACCCAATAAGTCACAGAAGGTATATCAAAGAACCAGATAAAAGTAATTTCAACAACGATTACTTTTGCCAACAAAATCCAAGAACCCTGTAAATGTGAATTGCACAAAGTTTTCGCGAAATTGTCGCTGCGATCGGAAATTCGTTTTGCTTTCCTTTTTTTGTACCATTTATGGTATAGGTTTGGAGACAAGTGGGAATCGTTGGAAAGTCAAACAACACGTCCGCATGCATATGCAGACGAGACGACCGAACTAACCAACCCAACCATCCGCATATCACGATTACAAAGAACATGTCACAAGCTGACACTATTGCTATTCTAAGCAAACACGTTGTAAGCAGTTTTTTTCCCCAATGGTTTGCATTTGCACAGCAGACATACATGTACGGATAATATTTTGAATGTATAATGAACGGTGCATCGGTAGCTGGCATGGAAACTGGGAAAAAAGTCGGGCAGAGACGATATTTGCGCAAAAATTCAGTTAGTTCATGCATTCCGAATATATTCTTGTATTTCTTATTCCTCTGGTAGTCTGTTGGCCAAGGGAAAATTGGCTTCAATGGTTTTATCTCTGAATAGCGTCGTGGATGCGGGGTTATTTTTTACCGGTACGAGGATTTACGTTATACAACATAACCATTAAAATTTATTTCTGAAGTAGTAATTACGTAAGCATTCTATTGTGTTTGATATGTAATACAATAAATGAATTTGCAAGACATTACATAAATTTTATTTTTTGTAATTGTAATTTTTCGTTTTGTACATGATGTTATTTGTTGCATTTTTATATAAAATTTTGGTTATTATAATAAACTTTGGTTGTATTGTGACGTTTGTAAGATTTTTTATCAATAATAAAACCAATTACTAGTAATTTAAAAAAAAATGAATAATATTTAAAAATTAAATTGTTTAAATAAACTGAAATAAGCTTTATTTCGTTTTGAATAAACTGAAATTTAAAACACGATAAAAAGTAATAAAGAGATATCGATAAGTACATATTTGTTGGAAAAAAAATAAAAGAAAATATCATTTTGCTTGTTGCTACGAAATTCTGTTCACGATGCACGAACTAAATCAGTGTACGGTAATAACATCAAATAACTTGTTCGAATTTGTTCGTGATATTTTTGACAGTGGTGTTTAGGCAAATTTTGCGCGCAGATCATATAAACGGAAAATTGCTTCTCATTCAGGTGCAGGTGATAGAATGGCAATTAATTCTGTATCAGTGATGTATGAAATTAATACGAGGTAAAAGATATTCTGAAATAAATTAGAGATAATAACGGATTATTCATAGTAACGCGTCATAACATCGTAACGTTGCAATAGAGATTTATTGGAGACATTTATTTAACGTTTCGATTTTCTTTTTGTTACTGGAATTTGTTAAAGGTTACAGAAATATTTTTATGTGCGTATACTTATGTTGATGTTGTCGATATACAGAGTGGTTTAGTATTTTTATTTTATTTTTTATGCAGTGGATGGTGGTTACTTTTCAATGATTAAATTTCTCAAATTTCCGAATTTCTATATTTTCAAATTCTTAATTTCCAAATTTCTAATTTTTCAAATTCCTAAATTTCCAAATTCCCCAATTTCCAATCACCTACATTTCCAAATTCCCTAATTTCCAATCACCTAAATTTCCAAATTCTCAAATTTCCAAATTCCCAAATTTCCAATCATCTAATTTTCCAAATTCCTAAATTTCCAAATTCCCAAATTTCCAATCACCTAAATTTCCAAATTCCCAAATTTCCAATCACCTAAATTTCCAAGTTCTTAAATTTCCAAATTCCTAAATTTCCAATCACCTAAATTTCCAAATTCTTAAATTTCCAAATTCCCAAATTTCCAATCACCTAAATTTCCAAATTCCCAAATTTCCAAATTTCCAAATTCCCAAATTTCCAAATTCCCAAATTTCCAATCACCTAAATTTCCAAATTCTCAAATTTCCAATCACCTAAATTTCCAATCACCTAAATTTCCAAATTCTTAAATTTCCAAATTCTCAAATTTCCAAATTCTCAAATTTCCAAATTCCTAAATTTCCAAATTTTCAAATTTCCAAATTCTCAAATTTCTAATTTTCCGTATTCCCAAATTTCGAAATTTCTAATTTTCCCAATTCCTAAATTTCCAAATTTCTAATTTTCCCAACTCCTAAATTTCCAATTTTCCAAGTTTCCAATTTCCCAACTGCCCCATTTCTGACATTCCCAGTTTCCCAATTTCCCATCCTCTGTTCCGAAAGCTCCCAACTTCTCAAATTACTAAATTTCCAAGTGTTCAAACTATACTATCCAAACATCCCAACGTCTTACTTCCTATTTTGCATCACTCGACATATCGCCTCATATATCCTTGTCCACCTTATCCACATATATCCACAATACCAAAACAAAAGTCATTAAGACCAACCCACTATTTCCAATACCAAACACTTATCGCTCCCAAAACTCCATCAATGGCAACATAACAAAAATCTATCATATCCTTCATAAAAAATCATTTTCTCTTTCTGCAAATGTACATATTTCTCGAATATTTGCGGTAGAAAGGTAAATTACGTAGAGCCGACAACTCTATGACAGCTACTTAAACCTTGCGGTTTCCCATAGGACTATTTGGTCAGATTAGTCCCGGTAAGTGTGCTCTAATCCTGTTAAAATGTTTGCCAACAGGGAGGCTTCGGGACCACATTCGAATTGTGCTCCTCTTACGTCGATATACACGATGTTCGTTTATATTTGCACAGCTTGGTCAAACATTGGAGTGTGCCTTTTAGTAACCCCGACGCCTCTGGCAAAAAGAGGGCACAACCTTATGGGGATTATATTAAACGTGCATTCAATGGAGGAATCTATTGTGATCAAGAATCTTTTCGATCATCGTATACCTAAAAATAAATCTGTATTTATCGTTCGATCTGCATTTACCGTGTTTTATGATACAGAAGCCAATGTTCGTTTATCTTTGACTTTTACTATTATTTTACAATTTTAATTGGTGGAAACTTTGGTTTTGATGAATGTTACACGCTGACATTTTTCATAATTTGATAAAATTTTTAGTAATTGTTGACATTGGGTTTGTTGTTTACTAGTTAATATTAACTAGTTCAAATTTATAACTTTTTGAATTTTCACATTTTCACATTTCACAGTTATCAAATTTTTATGTTCCTAAATTCTTAGGTCTCCAAATTTTGGAATCCCCAAATTTCTAAGTACCCAAATACCCAAGTACTTAAATACTGAAGTCTCCAAATTCTCAGATACCCGAATTTTTAAATTTCCAACTCTCGAAATTCCCAAATTCCAAATTCTTAAACCTTCACATTCTCAAATCCTAAAATTCTCAAATGGGTCAATTTTCTATTTTCAAAACTTCCAAATCTCGAAATCCGAAATTCCCAGATCCTTATATCCTTACATCCTTATGTCTCCAAATTCCTATATCCCCAAATCCCTGTATTCCCAAATCCCTATATCCCTAAATTCTTATATCTCCAAATCTCCCAAATCTCCAAATCCTCGAGAACTTCAAATCCTCAAATCCCCAAATCCCCAAAATCTGAAAAATCTCCAAAATCCCTAAAATCCCTAAAACTCTTAAAAAATTCCTGAGACCCCTAAAGTCCCTAAAATCACCAAATCCTCAAATCTCCAAAATCCTCAAACCTCAAATCCCCAAATCCCCAAATCCCCAAACTCACAAAAATCCCTAAAATCTCCAAATCCCCAAAATCTCCTAAATGCAAAAATCCCCAGAATCCCCAAATCCCGAAGTACCCAAACTCCAAACCCTGCAATTCTCCTTCCTAAATGTATTTCGTAATAGAACCTAAAATGTCTCAGAACAATTCCACAAATGTGTACCTTAGTCCAGTATCAATTGTATCAATTGCACTTGCGTCGACTTTCAATAATAGTCGAGCCATTAGTAACAGGAGTCGGTTAGTCCGGTACATTTGCGGGACGCCGGACGTCCATGGATAGGCCAGCTAATAATGGCGGTGAAGTCAGTTCGCCGACAATGAGCTCGACTCTGGGTGCGAGCAGCTTTTACCCCATTTTTCCTGAAAAAGGAAAAAAACAGCACAGAAAAGGTCGGCGAAAAAAAAACTGACCTCGTGCTCGTATCCCTCACCAGTTTCTAACCCCTGCATTTTTTCTTTTACATTTTTGGAAACGATCGAATTATACCGCCCACTTCTGACTTTCCCCTTTTCGATCCTTCTTTCACACCGGTCGAAATGTTCCTCTTTTTTTTATCCTTCGGTGATTCTCGTATGGAAGATCGACACACGGTTGCCGAATGGACGTTCGGCATTGTACGAAAGCCTCGTGTCATCAGTCATTTTCTTCGGGGTGACCGACAATAATACGGCATAATAGAATTGCCGTAATACCGTTGGCTTCGCTTCCCTGACACCGAGTCGAGAATTTTATTATGACACATTGCGAGTTCTGTCCGCCAGCCGATTCTAACGTCCGACACACGCTTTATGATGTATAAATTAACGCGCCTAAAAAGGGGATACATTATACATCGATTTTACCGGGAAATGCCTTGGAACATTGCGGGGTTTCCACGAGCGCGTTATTTAATACTAGCTTATTCCGTTATTATTTTATTGATAATCAATCTGTTATAATTTGGATGCTTGAAGATCGGATAATTTAACAAATTATTTATTGTTATAGGTTAGGTTAGATCAGTTTAGCTCAAATTACGTTAGATTATTTATATACTTATATCCATGAAAAGGACGAAACTACCGAAGAAGAAAAAGAATAAGACATTTCACCACCTATTCTTATCAATTTTTTTTAACATACCCCTATTTTTTGCTATCAATTTCAATGCAAAAGTGTAATCTACCTCCATTTTCGTCGAAAGACAAAGTAAACTTGAAATTTTCTGTCGTAGGTGCTGCCGCAGGACGTGTTAATACCGGCGTTGTACGGGGAGCGCAGGAAGGTAGGAGAAAGGGAAGGTGGTGGCGTCTGCTCGAAGAAGAGACGACGAGAAGAGGGTCGTCGGTGTACGGTCGAGAGGGTGAGTACCAAAAGAGGATGAGAGTGAGAGAGGGGTGTGTCTCAACGCCTGGCCGCGACATCACCAATTAGTCACCGACGCTTAAAAACAGCGGGGCGCTCCACCTACCTTGCAAACGCGCGAGACTGCATCCACGAGGAAGCGCATTTTATCGCGGCCGAATGGAGTGACTTACTTGCACATCGTTCGTGATTCAACCCCAACCCCTTTTGTCCCTCCACTTTTGTCTCTTTATCCGAGTACCTGATCAACCGTGCTATACGATCGGCCGTTTCATCTAATTAGATCGCATTATCGCGAGAATTAACTTTAATTTGATGTCGTGTTTCTGGGATACATCCTTCTTTATTTTAATCGAATGTAAACTTACATTAACCCTTTCGGTTCGGTATAATAAACTCTCCTTATAACGATTCCTTTATCATTACTGCTTCAAATATCATAGTTTCAGGGTGTAGTAATTAAAATACATTTTCTTATATCAACGAACGTTCAACTCCTAACTGAATTTAGCAATAAGTAATGAGTTTCTCTGCACTCGGAACTACTTGAAGGGTTAATATACGGGCATAGTGCATCTATTGTTTAGCATAAGAGTTAAATACGTTATAGAGATTGAAATAAAGTCCACGACGGTTAAATTTGAAATTCGTATAAACGAGAGCGTCATAAAAAAACCGATGAGAAGTTTCAGAAATAAATATTGGTCGCAACAATTCGAGACATTCTGGACATGAATATGCCCGTAGTATATGGAGGTCCAAGCTGTAGATAAGAGTGAAGAAGTGAAGTGAATACAACAAGGGGGTGCCGTAGTCAGGGGTCTTGTGTGTAGCATAGCAGCTGCTATTGACACCTCGATACCCTGACTCAAATGGAACCAACCAACTCGCGTTGCACGGCATAGCTTTGCTGTATAAGGTCCAAGACTGCTCCTCTGTGTCCGTACCTTTCTACTCTGTGTGTTTGTACCGTTACCATTCCTGCACATGTACAATGTACTGACGGCGCAACAGACGATGAAATTGAACAAACTTTCAAGACGGTCATCTTTATACGAACCTGCAAAATTTATGTACGAATTCTTCTTACCGAGAAAATCCCTTTTCACGCGGAGAAATATTTAGTGAAAGGGACAAAGTTACCTCTTATACGTTTAAATTATAAAGTGATGGCTGCTTCATTAAGTACTTCATTTATTTTATGTAATTCATGTAGAATTAACATGACTTAAAGTTGAACAAAAATTCCTTTTGTTTGTCAATTTTTGTACGAAAAAAATTTGTTTGAAGTGAACAAAATTTATTTTGAAAGATAATAATTGACCTAATCTAAAAGAATTTATTTTGAAAGATAATTCCTTTCAAATTTTGTTTAAATTCAAATTATGAACTGGTACAACCATAACTATTTTATCAAGTTTTTCTCTCAATACCTCGTATAATTTATATAACAAACATGTCTGAAAACTCAATAAGAATCTATTTCTCTCAGTTATGTGATTATACTTCGTGGTGTCATTCACGAGTGCCCCTATAATATCCCACCTATTAATCCCCATAACACTTTTGTCATCAATAAGCACGCGTTTACAATATCGTGCAGATGTGCGAGTCCTTATTAACAAGCAATTACATCGTTCCTGTTACATTAATTATCCGCAATGAAAGGACCGTCACTCGTCGTCGGAAATGGATGACTCTTTGTCGACGATCCGCTCGATTGAACGATTAAAGTATACCCGGTGTTCTTCGCTACTGGTCGCAATAAACAGTCCGTGCTTTCGTTTCAGACCCTTCGTTCGCATAATTTGATAATTAAAACCGGAACAGGATCGTATCCGGAGCGTTCGAGTGTATTTACATAACCTGCTTCCGTGCACCAGGTAGCCAACGAAACAGAGACAAGATGGCTAATGTCTCGGAAACTTTTTATTGCCGATAATAAAGCGCCGGATAATTTCGGCATTACTGTTCCACCCGGGGAAAAACTTGCTCCACTTTGTACCTACTAACGTAAAATATCGGTTACATCTTGAATCTTCTTACGACTTGTATGAAACTTTCGTAATGGAATTCTCTTGTAATCACTGTTGTACAACATAAGGTACAGGTACGTGGTAGTTTAGGATTGTTGTTTTTTTATTTTTGGTGGGGAATTTTGTGAGTTTTTATTTTTGGAGCGCTGGGGATTTGGGAAGTTGAGGATTTGGGAGTTTGAGAAGTTTTGGGAATTCTGGCATTTGGAGGTTTTCTGCATTTAAAATTTGTGGATTTTCTGTATTTGCAACTTGGGGATTAGAGAACTTGGGAGTTTGGAAGTTTAGGAAATCTTTAGATTGGAGTATTTGAGAGTTTGGATATTTGGAGAATATCGAGATTTTAGGATTTAGGAATTTGGGGTTTTTCTGTATTTGCAACTTGCAGATTTGAGGATTAGGGAGTTTGGGAGTTTGGGAAATCTCGAGATTTGAGAATTTTCTGCATTTAGCAACTTAGTATTTGAGGATTTAAGGGTTTGAGAGTATGAAAATTTATGAATTTATAGTTTCACAATATGACGATTTGAAAATTTTTGTCACTTCATGGATCTAGAAATTTATAAATTTAGAAGCTCTTGTGGTTTTGCAATTTGAATACTTAGAAATTTAAATATTTGGAAATTTAAGAATTTAGAAATTCAAGAAACTCGAAAACAAGGAAATACACAAGTGATAAACTTCATAACCCAGAAAGTTCAGAAACTAAGAAATACTACATTTTACAAATTAGTGAATCTACCGAATTATTTTGTGAATATCGAAACAAGAAAGAGACACTATACCTAAACGACATTTTACCACCCGAATAGTCAATAATCAGAAGAAAATTGATCGAAACCGATAGAATACTCGAGTCCGGTATTCTTCTAACAGTGCCATACGGTCCATATCGAGAGGAATCATCTGCTCGGGATTACAAGTAACATGTCGTGATAATGGCTCGATCAAAGTGCCCCTTGGAGTATCTTAAGGGGCCCACGGATGTGATGTTCCATGGGAAGGTCAAACGTACGGTATTATAGTTGCTATCTGTCTTCGCGTATGTATGTCGCTCGGCAGTCAGAAACACTCGTCCAGAAATGTCATCCGCACGCCAACCCTATAAAGGATTTCTATGGATCGGTCGCGTGCCACCAAGTATATGGTCCAACGAGCTGTATGCAAGTAAAAATCGTTGTCTGCATTTAATCCACGAACGATTACATTCGGTACTATTGTAAGTACCTTGCAAGGACCTGGACAATGCTTTTGATATCGAATTTGTGATTCATCGAACAAACAGACAATCGAAGTCAAGTAGTATTGAGTTTGGAAATGTGGGATGTTGGGAATTTGAGAATTTTTTTAAGTTGAGATGGTGGATTGGAGCTTTGGGAATTTGGGGATTTGGGAATTTGGGAGTTTGGGAGTTTGGAAGCTTGGGAATTTGGGAGCTTGAGAAATTAGGAGCTTGAGAATTTGGGAGCTTGGGAATTTGGGAGCTTGAGAAATTAGGAGCTTGAGAATTTGGGAGCTTGGGAATTTGGGAGCTTGGGAACTTGGAAGCTTGAGAATTTGGTGATTTGGGAATTTGAAAGCTTGAGAATTTGGGAGCTTGGGAATTTGTGAGCTTGGGAATTTGGTGATTTGGGAATTTGGGAGCTTGGGGATTTGGTGATTTGGGAATTTGAAAGCTTGAGAATTTGGGAGCTTGGGAATTTGGTGACTTGGGAATTTGGTAATTTGGGAATTTAGAAGCTTGAGAATTTGGTGATTTAGGAATTAGGAAGCTTGGGAATTTGGGAGCTTGGGAACTTGGAAGCTTGAGAATTTGAAAGCTTGAGAATTTGGGAGCTTGGGAATTTGGTGATTTAGGAATTTAGAAGCTTGAGAATTTGGTGATTTGAAAATTTGGAAGCTTGGGGATTTAGGAGCTTGGGAATTTAGAGATTTGGAAATTTGGAAATTTGGAAACTTAAGAATCTGTGCATTTCGGGTCTTTAAAAATTCATTATTTTAAAAATGTAAATCTCCCCAAACTAAAAAGTTATAAAACTGTAAAAACTTGCAAAATTCACTCTCTAACTGTTTCTTCATTTTTATCCCCAAGTACACTAATACCGTTTAATGAAACAATAATGAAGCAGCAATCTAACGTCCATAATTTAGCAAAAGTCAAGTGGTAGAATTAAGACGATACAAAAAAAGGAAAAAAGAAAAGGAGATCGAGGTATTGGTTTAGTCGAGAAGGAAAGAAAGAGAGAGATAGGGTCACGGGTAAATGGAAAACTAATAGGACGTCCCGACAATGGGTTTGGCTTGATTTTCAAGCCGCAATCAGCCGCGGTTCCACGTTTTCCTGGTGGCGTTTGTTGTTTGGTCGCTCGTCAGCCGCAGGCTGCATCGATGTGTACGTCTCTCTTTCTACATTGCCGTACGTACAATCGTTCGGTTGTATTGTGCGGCCGGTTCGAAGGGTAGAGGCTGCATTTTTCCACTGGCACCTGCAGTTTAAATAAACGAACCGCCCACGCTCTTTCTCGCTTTCTCTTTGCCCGGCCGAATGAAAAACGAAGGAATGAAACGACACGACTACGGCAGCCAATCGGCGAAATGCCGGAAAACAGGTGAATCGGACGGTGGATATACGCGTAATTCTACAATGCACGTTTCACCGCTACGTATATACACGACGCTTGCGTGTCGTTCGTTTTTCAGGGCTGTTTTGCCGATTCCCGTTACCGTCGAACAGATCCATCATTATCGTTTCGTTCTCGTTCAATAGAAACATTGTTCCCGCTCTTCTAGCAATTTTCTATTTTACTTTCAGTCGGGACAGATTTCTAGGCTTGTGTTTTAACATCTTTATTCTAGAACCCCTACAACTGTTTCGGGAGTTTAAGGAATTTCGAGGGTTGGATATTTTTAGAGTTTTTCTTCAGATGTTAATTTCTGAAACTTTTGAGATTTTTTAGTTTTTTAGTACAACTTTCAAAAGTTATAATTTTGTGGATGTAAGATATTTCTAGGAACTTTGAGACTTTCTGAACTTGAGGGTTTGAAACTTTTGAATTTTTTAAGTTTGAGGATTTCAGACTTTTTAATTTTTTAAGTTTGAGGATTTGAGACATCTGAATTTTTTAAAATTGAAGATTTGAGATTTTTGAATTTTTTCAATTTGAGAATTTAATCTATTCATAATCACGTTTCTACACACAACTATTTAATTTATTAAAATACCTCATGAATTTTGCATAATAAATTTATCGATTTATTTACAATCAGGTTACACTTACTCAACTACTGACTAAAATCATGACTCCTAATAAGTGAATTTATTAATAACACTTTTAAATATTTCAACAAATCCTCACAATGTTATAAATCACAATTTTCAACAATAAATCCGTCGACTAATTCATGATCAGGATCCCATACATAATGTCCCGTACAACGATATCTTGATATTCCGCTAGAAGGTAGCTTAATTGGTAGATTCAATTCGAAATGGGACGTAATCAGATCCGTTTCCAAGCTATTCCAAGAACATCTGCAGCCATCCCTCGGAGGGATTTGTATTCCTTCCTCTCGATAAAGAGCAAATACCACGTCTGAAATATATAGATATATATATATCAGCGTGTATCGGCACCGCATTACGTTATGCTTAGACGTGCGCAACAATACAGTCATATAGGTCGGATATAAGCTTCGAGGCTCTTTCATCTTATCGTGGTATCAACGTCAAACGCACCAGACGCTCGACTCGGTTCGCTCTCTGACTGGTTTCCACCCATTCTCATTCTCCGTACGTATCCAGGCCGAGCCAGAAGCCAGTGCCTAAACCTAAACCGTGGTCTGACTGCTTGTAACGTATCGCTTTTCACGATATACGCGTATACCACGAGCACGAGTGGCAGCTTCGATTTGATTCTGAAAAAAAAGTTACAGCTGGTTTGCACGTTTTATGATTTTCCATCGAGCTACACACTGCCTACTCCACCGGCAATGATGGACGTACTGTGCATCAGAATATACTATACTTTTCTACAGTCTTTATATTTAAATAACATTTAGATAATTTAAGAAATTTATAAATTTGAGTAACGTGTATTCTTTTATTTTTACTAATAAAATTTGTTGTACATTTTTGTATATACCACCAGAGAATTTTCGATCCTAAATACAGATGCTCATAACGATTACATGTGTTACTTAACAATGTATTTACATCTATTTATGTACATGTGTCACTAGAAAAAGAAATTGAAAAACACTACAGCTAATCTTGAATAATCGACGAAATATTAATAAAAGTATTTCTAATATATCCTCAACATCTCTGTTAAATGATTAAGTAAAATACACAAAAATCCAAAAACAATTCAAAGGATATTGCTTTCGCATGTCAATAGTGTTTGGATCATATACACGATTTGGTAGGTAAACAGCAATCATAGTAATAGAAATTGGATCGCGTTAAAGGATATTGCCACAGGGGTTTGACGCTTCCTACACACGCTTTTTATAAGTATTTTCGTTTGCATGCGATGGACTTCAAAGCGAGCAGATTCGTTTCCATGAGCACCCTTCTTTCCTACACGTATGTTCACAATAAGAAATCGAGCCCTACGTATTATGGGATCGAGGTACCACCCGCTGGGTACACGTTCAAAACAGAAGCGGTAAAAGTGAAGAGGTCACGTGCAAGGCAGACGCCGCTCGGAGCTTAGGAACTGTTGAACCGCGTAATTTGAATCTTCTTCACGAGTGTTGAATCAATGCATTAGGGAAATCCAATTTGTTTGCATTTTGAAGCGTGATACATAAATTATCAACACGTACACATTAACATAATATAATTTTTTAATTTTATTCTGCAGGATGTTTCGTTCGAAATATAAAGGTCTAAGCATCTTGAAAAATGCGAATTTCAAAATATAAGAATTTGTGGTTAACAAAATTTGAGGGTCTGAATATGTGTATATATGAGGGTATGTATATTTAAGAGTATGGAATTTGAAAATTTGGCAACTTGAACATTTAGCAATTACAAAATTTAATAATGTGGGAATTTAAGAGTAACCTATCCCAGAAAGAGGGATACCTCACGTACCTCAGCAAGGCCTACTTCGCCATTTTGCGAGATGCACAAAATTCTCTCATGCAATACCAATCAGAGAATCTAATAAATTTGTCGCGTATCGAAGAGCTATTATATCCAGCGGGGTATGAAATCGGTTCCAGAAGAGTCGCAAATCGCGAGCGAGACGGTAGCCGTCGAGAAAATCGTAGAATCAAATATCCGGCGTGCTTTCACGGTACGCTTCCCTAATTTGTATTGCGTATGGCAGCGGTGCCGAGATATTAGGGGCAGTTATCGCAACGTATTGCTCCTAATCGTTCCACCCTGGCGGTAGCTGCCGTGGGTGGCCGTATATGGATAGAGAAAGAGAGACAAGTGTAAAAGAGAGAGCGGGAAGGGTAGAAGGAAGGAGAAAAGAGGGCGATTCGAGGGTTGGTTGAGCCACGGTTAAGCGGAAAGGAGAGAAAGCGTAGGTCGACGATAAAAGAGGAAAAGAGAGGGGAAGAAAGAAAAGAGTAGACGAAAGGTAGACCGAGAGACAGAGAGAGAGAGAAAGGAGAGAACGATCGGGGAACACAGCGTGCACTGGTGCTTTTGACAGGCCGATGAATTGAATAATCGCAAGTCGAGTCGAGGGGGTCCGCCAAATCTCAGTGCCCAATACGTCGACAGATTATAGATATAGGTACCCACATACGTACACCTATTCGTATACCTAGATCGTGTGCGTGTGTGTTAGACGAGTGAATAGATGTAGGTGGAGGTACACGTCGAAGCTGATCACGGATTATCAGGTTTGTGGAAACAAGTCTGACTGAGTCGAGGGTTAACGATATTATCGCGTACCGCGTGCGTACCGACACTTTGACGTTTCTCGTCGATCAGTTTGAACTTGTCGATGGCATTTTTCCCCGGTAAGCAGGGAGCCGCGTGTATGATAGCGCTAATAAGAGCAGCGGTGAAAAAGAAAAATTGGGGAACGACAGGATGATGGCTTTGAAACGCAATGGCGGTTTCACGATGCTTTATCGAATGCTCTGTTCTTTCGATCCTTGATCGTACGATTAATTAAAACTCTGCTTCCTGAAATTCACCAACAGTGATATGCGTGTTATTAACTATTGTGTTAACCTAATTTCTTCATAATCTGCAACGTCTAAGAAATATTCCCACCGGGTTGCTTTTTAACATTTTTGGGAAGAAAGAGGTTAATGTTAAAAAGTTGCAAATGAACTGCAGCTCAAATGCAGCAAATGAAGTTGCAAATTCAGTTTAGAAATTTGAGACTTAAGAAAGTATCGAAATTTTAAAAACTGTAATTGGTATATTTAAAAATTTGTATATTTTAGAATGTTGACATTTCTAATATAAATTATACTACAATTTAAGTTATCATAAAAAGAGAAAAATCAATAATATCCAACAAATGCTGCACGAATTAAAGATCGTGTTAGTGTCAAGATTTTATTCTTTAATAATGAAAATGTTATACATCATTTAACTGAAAAAAAATCAGTAAAAAAGTATTTAATTTCACGTACGCGCAAAGTCAAATTACTTTTCCATCAATTCAACACAATTTTAAAACAAATTTCCAATATCAAATAATTTTATATTTCTGATTATTCATATTATGAAGACTCCCGCGCTCTGCCGATCTCCAAATGCTACCCGAGTTCTTAATCATAAGTAGCAGATATATAAGAATTATATACAAGAATAACTAAAAAATTAAAACAAGATACAGTTCACAATCGTGTACAGAATAATTTGCACTTCTTTCATAAATGTAACAGCGACAATCGAGTGTTCGTCGCTTCGGGGAAATGTCATTTAAAGTCGCGGCCCGTTTGAACGGGGCAAAGTTAGAGAAGGAAGGAAGGAAGAAGCGAGAAAGACAGAGGGAATTCGAATTTGACCGCCGTGAAAACACCGTGGCGAGCCCCTCATCGCGCATTAGCTGTCATCGCCTTCATCCGACGCTTTCATCGCCCGCCATGAAACAAATGATCAAAGCGTCAACGCGGATGCTGTGAACGGACCACAGAATCCCCGTTCGTGTCCTGTTCGATAAAGGCCTGGAACCACATCATCCTAGCACTTGGCCCGTCCTATATCCATCGCGGTCAGATTTCATTCGATCCGCGTGTAATTGGCATAAAAACCACATTTTAAATTCCCGTCTGAACTAAACGCGCGAGCCCACCGTTGCTCGTTCTCGTCGTATTTAATTAATTCCCCTCGAGATTTTCAGACATAAAATGCTCAACGAACGAGCGAGGTATCGGGGTTAATTAAGCCGCGGCATAATGGGATATCGTTTAGTTATAGTTTTATTAATTTATCAACCGGCCAAAGGCAGCCGTTTCGAGATCGCTGTATGAATTTAAAGTGGATCGAATATAAATGTTAAGGGCTAGTTAACGTAATTATTTCTATTATTTGTCGATCGAAAGGTGTCAGATTTAAAAATAAAGGTTTAATACTAATTTTACTTACTTTCAGATTTGAAAATTTTATCATGTACAATACCGATTTCCTATACGACCTCCAACGAGTATTCGATATGCAAAGATTGTCCGAAAACCTCCACGTATTAGAGGGTGTCGGTTAAGAAAATTCTGTCGCCTGTTAAAGACTGGGAGGAAAAATATATATTTGCTAAATGATTTATGGCAAGCACGTGTTTACGTTGGATCTGTACGAGACTTGACAAATAAAAGCTCCTTCGTTGACCCGTATCTCGAGGTACTCATGATGGTCCACGCGTCGAACCACAACCCGTAATAAATTTACTCGCGACAAAACTAACTACATCATTATTACTTGTACTTCTCTTAATAAAAATTAATTTAACTACACTAACAATCAGTCAAAGTACCAAAAAATAATTGATGAAAAATTTGAGAAAATCATATAAATAATTGCAATAAATCAACTAATAGAAGCTTAAAATCAGGCGAAGAAACAGCGTATCATCGAGAGAATTTCAGAACGTTCACATACATGTTCCCTTTAACAAGGTTGTAAGTAATGAAGTAACGAGCCCCGGTCGATGACAGCGTAATTAATTTCACTCGCAGAAAATTGCATAATGAAATGCTGGAAGTGGGTATACGCACATAATCGTTCTCGTGCGTGTCAAACGATGCCGAAATGGCAAGAACAATGCTGGTGTAGGAAGCGAAGCTGCGATTACCGTTGATTCTCGTCGTCGTACGTGCGAAACAGGCATACGTGTGCACGTTGTGCAAATTGTCGGCGAAAGAGGGAGAGAGATGGAAAAGCAGCGAAGGAACACGGTACAGAAAGGACAGAAAGGGTCGAACGACTGAGAGAGAGAAGTATTTCAGTAAAGCGGAGGCGGAGACAGATTTTAGCCGGGCAACGCGTGTGACGTGATATTAATTAACACGAACCCTTCGAGTCTCTCTGTCTCCTCTTCTCGCTGTTCCCTCTCTTTTTCTCTCTTTCCGTAATTCATGTATTCACCCTTGGAGGTGTGCGGTTGAGAGTTCAAGTGTCACGCAAGGCGCACACATCCCACAACCAGCGGAAACTGGAAAGGTTCCTGGCAGCCGAAACAATTTGCAACTCGCCTTGATGCCTGGCTACGATGGACAGACTGTAATTTCATCGTTCATTCTCATACATGTACGAACTTCCTTTTCGGTTAGATTAATATCAAATTGGGTCGTTTGAACGGCTGTAAGATACGTCGAGGGTTACGGATGTGCCATGAGCATTGTAGACTAATTTAGGATATGGCGATATAACGAGAGGGTACTTACTGGTTTCTGAATAAACTACTTGAATTATTTACTGGTTTGGAATTTGGAAGTTCTGCAATTTTTATAAAAGAGAAGTACAAGAGTTAGATATGAAACACAATTTACTCAGATATGAGATATTATATTTGATATCGAATATGAAAATCATTCACATAACCATTTTCGAAGAGAGTACGATAGAAAAAGGAAGGGAAAGAATGTCAATTATTTGGTTGGATGTTCGCACGTCGGACGCGTATGTTAAACCATGCTACCGTGGAATAATGTCGTGCACGGTGGTCACGTATGTCGTTCGAAAGAAAATGTAACGAAAGAAAAAAACGACATTTCGCCGTTTACTGGGCCGTTCTGAAAGGATCGACGGGGAAAGGGTGAGAAAACAATTTTCAGCTCGCTCGTGCCCGGCCTTCGAAACGACGCTTATCGCCGCTCATAGACACGTTCGCACAGTTTTTGCCTGCCGTCCAGCAGCACGAAAGCTGCTGCTTTTAAAAAAGCTTCGCGCGTTCGCAGGCATGATTCACGCTACGAATCGGCACCATTGCGGAAGCTTTTTCCAGTCCGCACTCAGTGTTTTCGCTTCACCTGCACCCGTGGTATACGCGTTTCTCATCTAACTCACTCTCTTATGAAACTTCATTTTATACATTATTTACAGCAAATAATGCGTTCAATATGCATGAAAATGTTGCTTTCGAAAATTTTTTTGAAGCGTTCTTAAGGGAAAATTCGAAATTGGCGGATTTTTAGATTTCTGAATTCACGAACTCCAGAATTTCAAAATTATAGAATTCCAGATTCTCAGAATTTCAGAATTTCAGAATTTCAGATTATCAGATTTTCAGAATTTCAAAATTTTCAAATTATAAAATTTCCAAATTGCAGAACCTCCAAATTTCAAAATTTCTCAATTCCAACATTTCCCAATTCCAAAATTTCCCAATTCCAACATTTCCCAATTCCAGAATATCCATATTCCAGAATTTTCCAATTCCAAAATTTCCCTATTCCAAAATTTCCAAGTTCCAAAATTTCCCAATTCCAAAATTTCCAAATTCCAAAATTTCCCAATTCCAAAATTTCCAAATTCCAAAATTTCCAATTTACAAAACTTCCCAATTCCAAAATTTCCAAATTACAGAACTTCCCAATTCCAAAATTTCCAAATTCCAAAATTTTCCAATTCCAAAATTCCCAAAATCCTCAAAATTCCTAAAATTCCCAAAATTCTAAAAATTGCAAAAGTTACAATTGTAACTGTACAAAAACGAGTACACTCGATAGTTCAAAATAACAAAAATAAATTAATCCAAAAAATAAAGTTTGCAACAGTAGCGCAGAAGTTAACACGTCCCGATACGAAGAGCAAAAATCTTAAATTTCGTGTAGGATATGTATGTATACGTAGGATGTACATCGATATAGCAGGAAAGTTCTCATTTCACCGAGATATCGGATTTTCCTCGGCCACCCTCCTTTCCCTTCCATCCCTTTTCTTCTTTATTATCCTTCTATACCAACTTCCTCTCGTACCGTTCTTTATCCCAAACAAAGCAATCTCGAACCCGTAGCGACAGCCCCTACGTGCGACTGCTAGGTGACAATTTATATACCCGCCCACCTATACCTAACAACTTACTCACTCGATACGTCTTTCTCGCGCGAGGCTGCAGACGGTTTCACAGTTTTGTGCCTCATCGTTTGTTATCAAAAACTATCGACTTCGTTCTATCTGTTCCAGTCTCTGTAAATTCGGATCGATGATACAAATCATTTTGTGTTATGAGTAATGTAGTATTTAAGTCACACGTGTCGCTGTTATTGGTAATCGATGTATTATGAATCTCGGTTAAATATAATTAGGGGATGAAAACGGGTTGGAATATGATTAATTGTGGAATCATAGTAATTATGTGAATTAGAGAATTAGATTGATAATGAATATTATGTGAAGAAATTCATTTTTGGTGACTTTAGCAGGAAATTTGTAGTAGGGGTTCTATCATAGATTACCGATATTTTATTGACCAGAATATGTCAATGATTTTGTTGAAGCATTTTTTACAAATTATTTTGTTTGAACTTCAGTCCTAACCTAACCTAAAATGTCACATATTTGCACTGCAGTCCATGATAAAATCTGCTCTAACTGCAGCTAAAATTAATTCAATTTATTTGACCAATTCATAATTGGATTAAATTAAGCTAGGTTATATTAAAGTTTAAATGAGATGAAAATATTTGAGTGATAAAACAACATGATATTATACACATTCGTATTAACAATGTCTTCCAAATACTTATTCGCTTTAACAATATCGAATTGTCTTTTCCTTAATAATTTTGATATTACCGATATTTATCAATGATTTAACGTCAATGGTAGTCCAGATAGAAATGTATATTTTAAAAATATAATGGAATATAACTACAACGAAAAGGAAGTAACGATTATAGCTCGTAAAATCTGCGATTTATAAAATCGTGCAGCAATAAGAAGTTATTAGAACAACGTATTAAAGTCGATACGTGTACTTAATGCCGCGTTATTGAGTAAGGGGATGAATGTATCCAATAAAGCCGATTTCACGCACGTTTCTTCGTATCCGATACGCGCAACAATAAACGTGACACACTCGTACGATGCTGCCAGTCGACGACGATGGAAAATATACGAGTATTATACACACATGGACGGCCTGTTACGGGACGAGAGACATAAGTCGGTGGCGTCATATGCTTATAACTGCTCCCTATCAGAATAATATTATTACTCGACCGCCCCGCGATTATCCTTCTTCACGCGAGACGTCGTTCCGTCCCTTTCGTGCGATCCTGAAAAATTATTATGTTACGTGAAAAACGTGTCGGATCGAAAGCTATCGAAACTTCTGCGGTCGAGATTGAGCGCGGGGTTTTTTATGACTGATAAATTTCCATATTTGTAAATTTCATCATTTATTTTGTTTCGAATTTCGTAATTTGTGAATTTTGTAATTTTTAGAATGTAAGAGTTTTTATTTTGGAAATTTTGTATTTTCGAATTTTGCAATTGGGTGATCACAAATTACTATATTATGTAATTTCTATATTTTCAAATCCTTATTTCCCCAAATTCCAATATCCGTAAATCTCCAAATCCCCAAATTTCCAAATCCCAATATTCCCAAATTTCCAAGCTCCCCAATCCCTAAATCCTTAAATCTCCAAATCCCCAAACTCCCAAGCTCCCAAATTTCCAAGCTCCCAAATTTCAAAGCTCCCAAATTTCCAAGCTTCCAAATTTCCAAGGTCCCAAATTCCCAAATCCCCAAATCCCCAAATTTCCGAATCCCAATATCCCCAAATTCCCAAGCTCTCCAATCCCTAAATCCTTAAGTCTCCAAAGCCCCAAACTCCCAAGCTCCCAAATTCCCAAATCCCCAAATCTCCAAATTTCCGAATCCCAATATCCCCAAATTCCCAAGCTCTCCAATCCCTAAATCCTTAAATCTCCAAATCCCCAAACTCCCAAGCTCCCAAATTTCCAAGCTCCCTAATTCCCAAATTCACAAATCCTCAAATCTCCAAATCCCAAATCCCCAAATCTCCAAATTTCCAAATCCTCATATTCTCAAAAATTTCCAAATTCCAAAAATATCGAAATCTTGATATTTCCAGAGATTTTCGTGTCTACCTCAAGGCTTTCGTCATGACGCTTCTTCCTTTTCTCATTCGAGCAAGTCGCAACCTTTCCAGTCCCAAGAATATTGAAGTTTCTCCCGGCACGCCGCCCGAATCGCCGAATTATCGTCAGTATTTTACATGTTGACGGAGAATAATTTGATCCTCGGTCGTACAACTCATCGGTTGTAGAACTTGCCGCTTAAATATCAATTTGTAAGAGACGGTTGCCCTTATTAGCATTAGCCCGGCGTGGAGCGCAAAGAAGTTTCGGGCACGACGACAGGAAAGTTCCAAGATGCAAATTGAGAGTAATATCGCGAAGATTCTGCTAGAGTAAAAGGTTTATACTTTTCGTATCGTTGACACTTAACTGCTCTTACAGTTAAGATGTTAATTACGTGACTAATTAAGCGGCAGTTAACCTACGATGCGAGATAATTAGTACTATTGTTCCTAGAAACGCTTTTTCAAATCTTTTTAACTCTTTCATATTTTATTTTTAATGTAACTGTTCACATTCAGTGTAATGTATTTTATTGCTTGAAGAATTGTTATTATCAATGTAAATTGTTAACCGTTCTAACAGTATCAAGAACTGGAAATTTAATAAAGATTTGGCTAAATAAAAATTTACGCGTTACAAAGAGGTACTACAACTTTTTCAATATTAAACTAAATACGTGTATGTATTGCTAAACGAACCATGCGTTTCAGTTTAAAAAATCTACGAATTTAAAATTCGTGCAGACGCACAGTGGATTAAAGAATTCCAGCGAGCAAGAAAAAAAAAGGTGGAGCATTTTACGCTCAAAAACCACATTATTCGCCCATTTTGAAACTTTGATATCCCATTCCGGGCTGGTTGGATGAATGAATAATTATCTCCGGCTGGTACAAAACGAATCTTTTTTCCTGTTGAGTCCTCTTCTCCGTGAGACTACTACTAATACTACGGAAAGGTGCTCCGCGGCGAATCCACCCCCAATTTATATAAGCCGTGGCAACCTCAACCCCGGAACTCTTATAATAATTCCACGATTCCCCATCCACGAAAGCGGCGATGTTCATTTCATTATTTTTTTCCTTCTCCGCTTTTGCCTTTGGTTCCTCTTCTTCGGAGCATCGCCACTGTCGGCCCGTCGTCTCACCCCCGTACCAACCCCCCGTTCCAGCCACCCTCGACACTACCGAGGCACCACCACCATCCATGCTGAGAGGGTGATAAGTCGTGACGTCGACGAGGTAGAGGTGATTCCGAAGGGTAGGCGTGGCCGTGGCATCCCACCCTCTGCGAGGGGGTGCGAGGGGTCGAATCGAGAGGAAAGGGTGGCTCGTGGTACGCTCTCGTTGGTTGCACCACCCTCCACCATCACGTGGCACAGGCAACCCTCCTGGTGGACCTCGCTATAGAGGCTGGAAAATCGTGTAAGAAAAAGCACCGAGAATCAGAGTCGATGGACCACCCCTCCTGTTTTCGCGACCCTTCGCTGCTAGACGATTCTACTTAAGCTTCCAATATATTCTCCACTCTTCTACTATCCTACTTTCTCCGTCGTTTACTTCTTCGCCGATATTGTTATTTGCGCCTGTTTCGATGACCCGATGGGGAAGGGCTGGCTTCGAGGATCCTGTCTTCGACACGATCGTTTCATATTATGTCGACGCTGGGATACGTGCTAACCGATGTACATGCCAAGACTCACAGCATTATGATACTCGATAATTTAATTAACCGCGTCGAGATTAAATTCACCGATTTGACAACTGTGATCGATATTATGCGACAGACTTTGGCGATACGTAGTTCGGGGAAGGGTTGCATTTAAACGTAACCACCTACATATCTTTAACAGTTATGATACTATTATTTCTGTGGTATCACAGTACGAAGATTGTGTTTGTGCTAAAATTATCTTATTGAAGTTTCTGAAGTCACTAATGTATTTTTACATGTAAGTTTTTTTGCGATAATACACAAACTTTATATTTAAACTTAATTTTGGGAGACTAAATTTTAAATGCATTTTAATAACGCTATAAAAAAAAATATACACTTGTATATAACAAAAATCATTGGTGATTTTGAAATCCGTAACAATATTAAATGCGATACAAAAATATAAAACATTATTATGAACATTACAATTGAAAGAGACAAGAGTAAATTCAAAAATTTATAAATTTGCAAACTTGAATAATTATAAATTTATAAATCTCTAAATCTCTAAGCTTCCAAATTAAAAATGTTAAAATTTCTATGAATATCGAACACGGTATCAGAACATCCAGTACCCTTTCAAACAGGCACTCAATCTGCCCATCACCGTTATAAACCACCGAAGTTCATATATAACACTGTAGAATGAATGAAGTCACGTTCAGTAACTTCGAAATCTGATGGTGGATCGTCGCCAAGTAGTTTCGTTAATCTCCCGGTTATTATAAATATTATTATTATAACCGTTATTATCATCCCCAATGCCGCAATCGTTATAACCGTTATAACGTCGTTTTAAGCAGGAGAAAAGTGGCCGGGCGAACGACGCCGGTATAATTATACCTATAAGAAAATCACATTGCGCGAAACGATCTGGTACAACACGTACGCCCCCACGCACACCTAAACACGTATATAGAATCATAGGAAAACAGACGTGCAACGGTACCTAACCACACCGATAAAACTGTACACGTATGCCGGGTGTTGATGTTAGTGAGAGATAATAATGTTGATAAGGGTGTAGAGAGTACCGCTTCGGCAACCCCTACTGGCGGCCTCATGGAACGAATATAAGAGCGAAAAGGACGTAGCAAGACAACGAAGGCCGGAGAAGAAGAAGAAGAAGGATACGCGGAGCGTGATCGAGAGGGAGAGAGAAACGGGGGGATGAAAGAAAGAAAGAGTGAGAGAGAGAAAACACGCGATTCAGAGGGGTGAGTAGGCGTGGTCATGGACTACCCTCGAAGCAGACGATTGGACGGACCGTTGGTCGGCTTCGTCAAATAAAATCCAATCGTTAGGAGCAAAGGAATTCGAGTCTCCTAGCTTTTTTCCTCCCTTGCCACTTGGCGAGCCACCCCTGCTACGTTCGTGCTTCCCACCCCGCTCTTTGCTCCTTCGCTCCGTCCCTTCCGTTACCTTTAAACGGGGGGAGGGGGTGCGCACAGCGCCGTTTGATGGGAGTATGATTTTATTACGGCATTACCGAGCGAGCCAAACCCCGAATTGCTCGGCTTATAGTCTGTATTATCTCACCTAAGAGGGAAAGAGGGAGGGGGCACGCCAGGTTTCAGAGGGGTGGCAACACACTCCGTTCCCCTTCTATGTACATATAAGCCACTGCCTATACGTTGAAGGGGGTTGTTTCGAGGAGCCAGCGAACGGCCAGGGGCGAGAGGGGCGGAAGAGTGGTAGCTATATGCCTTTGTCGGCTTTCATTCGAGGGTTGCACGCTCTCACGTTGCGCTGCCACGCTCCGAGCAGCCCTTCTCTCTCTCTTTCCGTCCCTCTTTCTGTCTGTCTCTGTGCTCGCATGCACGTCAGTTGACATTCCGCTGCCGAAATCGCACGTTCCTTCTCGAGCCACCGCACCGTTTCGTGACAGTTCCCTTGCGCGGCCATGTGAAATGGCCCACGTGCGGACCTTGTGTGGCCATCAGTGAAACGATGCCATGCCGCGCGATCGCCGATTGAAGACACAATTTTTATCCGTTAGACGTGTTAATGGAGCCGGGAACAGCAGTGCGGTTCGTTTTCCGGTAATCGTCGTTGTGACCGCGAGGAATATGTAACGTCGTTCTTGAACATCGTGTAATATTCTTTACTATCCTTTAGGAACCTTAACTATCTCGTTTCCGATTCAAGGTCAATGGTAAGTGTCCGGTAAAGTAACATTTGATCAAGTGCAACAAATGGAAAGATCGGTAAAAAAGGATTTACGATCACGCTCGATTATCGTTGATAATCTGTCAAGTCGCTGAAGAGAAGTGCAGAAGCATCGAGTGAACGGGAAAAAGCCAACCGGGGTGTGAGTTTGGGGTGCGGGTTGGTAGGCCAAGGAGTCGTGATATGTTTCCTTCGTCAGCGGCGATGCTGAAGAATCTGCAACAAAGTGCAATGACCTCGCCCTTTTTGATGGAGAATCTGCTCCAGAGCAAGGCGTCGCCCGGCGCTGATCTGACAAGCTTGACCTTGAACTGGGCAGCGAGTTTGGTCGCGAGACAACGCGAAAGAGAGTGCGAGGCGAACCTGAGGATCTCCCGGGAGAAGATGTCGCCTTCGAGCGCGAATCAGGAACAGTTGGATCAACGCGGATCCTCGGCTGGTCCACGTGGTTCCGATCGAGGGAATCCGATGATCGACTGCAGGGATCATCAGAGAAGTTCCGGCAGGAACGATCGGATACAAATGCTGCGACAGAAGGACGAGATGGAGAGGAATCAAATCGCTTACGCGGACGTGAAGAACGAGAGGATCGACGGCCACGTGATCGTCGATCGATTGTGCGCGATGGAGAGGCTCTGTAACGAGAGGATCGAGAATCGATCGAACTCCGGTGTCGATTCGTGCAATTCGAATGCCGACGAGGACCCGACCAGCATCGAGATGGACAGCGGGCTTCAAGGGGATAGGGAAAAGGACGACGGGATGCTGGCCGGTGAACGGGTGACGACGTTACACCCGGACAGACGGTACGACCTTGGATGCAGAAACGTCATGCACACGTCCGACGAGATGACGATTCAAGGGGAGAGAGAGGTGGCGGTTGAGCGTGTCGTCGACAGGATAGGTGAGAGAACGATCGCCTGTTCCTGCGGGGATGAGCAGTGCTTAGGACCCGCATGCAGGACCATCCAGGAGAAGGAAAAGCCGCAGCTCAAGTTCAGCGTCAACGCTATACTCGGTGGCAATCATGACAGGCGACCACATTCCGGTAATTTGCACTAACTTAGACACTCTTCGGTACTCGCAATTAGTTTCGTGCACGTTTAGTTTTACGAGAAAAACGAGGAAATATTTTTCAAATATCAATGTTGATATATTTTCCTGCTTTCAATTTTTACAATTTTTCCTCCTGAATTATTTAATACAACAGATGCTAAGATATGTTTCGAACAGTCTTTTATACGGTAGTTTCAATTTGCATATTCTAAATAACTTGTCACAATGTACTACTTACTCTAAAATATGCAAATATCCTAAATTTTAAGTAAAAACACCTTTATTAGGCCTTAATTATAGTTAGCAATAGTTAGTGAGCAATTTCGCTTTGTTTGTTGATCTTGAAGTCTCTGAAATGTATCAATCTACAAAAAGTGCATGCACTACATAAAGTGTTTTTCTAAAACATGGATCTCTTGGACAAGACTTTTTCTTACAGCATTTTAAATATTCGAAACAAGCATGTTGAGTGAATCATCCTAAATATTATAAATAAAATTATAAAAATCTATACACAATTAGAGAACGTTTATTCTATGAAATCAAAATATATCAACCTACCCCACTGCGGAGCAAATATTGCAAATGTACCACTTTTATGGAAATGAAAGAAAATGGTTCTATTAAAAATATAAAAAATCGACATATTTTAGAAAAAAACATTTTAGTTAAGAAATTATTAAACACCTTCACCTAATAATGTGGGGCATAGAGTACCAAATCGTTATTACTTTCACTTCAAATGACTTAATAAGTCAATCTAATTCAGGACGCAAAGTTTTATACAGTGCCTCATACCAGTGCCAGTATGAAAGTTTTATATAGAACCGAATTAAGAAGTCATCATAAAACTTTAATCACTTTCTGATTTTTCCATTTTTACTATTTTTAATTTGAGAAAATATAAAAAATTTATAGAACAAGGTTATCGTGGTTCCAATAATAATCACATTTTTTGATGGAAATAACGTTTGATTTTCCGAATTCAGACGTAGTTCGATTTTCCAAATTCAAATTCCAGATTTAAATAATTGGCCTAATTTTTATACATTCACATAATTGACCTGATTTTTATGTGATTAGTTTGATTTTCCGAGTTCGGGCCATTTATCCAAATTCAGATATGCTGTGGAGTCTTCCAAAAAATTTTAGCTGGTTTCAATATCTGATATCGAAAGCTACGTCTTTTGTTAACGGAAAAAGCGTGGACTTGATGTAATAAAGCTACAGAAAATGAAAGGATCGAAAGAATGTTATTCCGACGGTATTTAGAGTGTTGAAACAAAGCTCACCACAAATCAGTGTCGGCAGCAGACTTCTGTCGTCGGTCCCTAAATCTCATCCGCACACCCTCAAGACGAGTCGCAGCGTGCGTGCAGGGTGGAGCAGGACGTCAGCTGGTCCGCCACTTACCTTCACCCCAATATTAAGCCCTTACGATTGGTGCCTATAATATTAGACAACCGGCAGGACCCAATGATGTATTACCGTGCCTCTTATCGCGTTTCCTTATTCACAGTAATCCTGGCGACGCGATGTCCACGCGAAATTGAACGGACTATTACCGGACGTTTAGATTTATCGTCGCAATCGAACCAGTAACGCAGTCGTTCAAGCAGAATCATTTTATCAAATTATTTTAGCATTCTTTCAGTTTTTAAATTTATTTTTATTCTGCTGTTTCAATATTGAACATATTGAAAGTTTCATGTGTTTTGCGAACGGTCAATCAATATTTCAGAATTTTCATTTATTTTTGCTACTTGTGGCGAATACTCTGAAACTTTTTAGGCGAAAAGTTTGCTGAATTTTTTAGAAGCATTATTTTTCTATTAATTGGTATTATATGTCGCATAATATTAAATATTCAATAAGAAAATATTTATTTTAAATTGTTGGATTAAATTGAATGGTGAGTGTGTCATTTTTCTAGTGCAAAGGGTTAATCAAATTTTAATTATTATTTTACATTTCATTATTATATTGAAAATGTAGTAATAATCTATAAGTCTCTTCTTTAAATATATTTGTAGCACAGAAGAAGAATACAACCACTCTCGTTATTATCATTGATAAAATATTTTTTCTTCCTAAAATTAAATCGTGTAACAAAGAGTTATACATTTGTCTCCAACTACGAACATCTTATTTTCTACTATTTTCATTTTAACAAAAAAAAAAAAAACAAAGACCCAGAAACTCGAATCATTATACTGTACATCAACCATACAATCTCTCACATCGCTATCATCCTTTTTTTCCAACCCCCGCCTCCCCAAGCACCTCCCTTCTCTACCACTAACGAGTGATTGACACGAGTCGATAAAGTTCATGCACGTACGATAAATACATAAACGTGTACAGTGAACAAGCGAGACAGAGAGAAGGAGGGGGTGGGTTGGTGGTGGTGTAGTATAACAGGGGAGGGAAACGAGGTGGTGGTTCATCAGGGGATGAAGGTAGATAGGTGGAGAGGCAAATGTTGCATTTAACATTGGCGGATTGCATGCATGCGCCTGGTAGAAGAGGAGCGCAGGTTGATTAAAGAGAGAGGGTAGTTCGGGGAAATTTGGTGCGCTCGAAATACACGGGGTGGGGTTTCGTGCATTTGTCGGATAGCGGATGCATTGACCGTGCCACGTGCATGTGTTACATCCCTCCCCCGAAAACCCTCTCTGCCTCTTGTGTGAATCCATCGCCTCCGATAGACCCTCCAGCGTCCGCGAGCTGTCCCCCTGAAAAACCCACCCCCTCGCTATTATCGCTCGCTTCGCTCGGTTTGTACGTCATGTCGAAATGTTGTGAAATAATTGCGCGAAAAAGTGATTGGCAACAAACTCGAAATTCATCGACGGACGCGAGCGAATACCGTGACGGTACCGGGCGGGCGGACGGGGGCGGGCGAGCGGGCAGGAGGTTCGACGGGGGGTTGGGAGGAGGGCGCAGGGTCTGGAGTGGATGGGCGTTTGACGGGAGAGCGACGTTAAATTTAGCATTTTCGCCAATCGTTGTGCGATTTACCAGGTACTCGCACTCTTTCTCTCTGTTAGCCTCGCTCTTTCTCGCCTTTCCGCCTATCCCGAATGTCACACGCTTTTATTCAACCCCTCCCGGACCCCCTACTCCCCCACCCTTTTTCTCGTTGTTGTTTGTCACTATTATTGATATTTTTCGATATCGAGCGTGACACCGTGCGAGACTCGAGTAGATGGATGGCGAAATGCATATAACCGGCGCTGTTTTGTTTCACCCTGTTTTAATAGAGCTTTTTTTCTCGACGCGGCGCAGATTTGGTATTTCTTTTTTCGAATCGAGACTTTTTAACCTGTTAACCGGAGAGGAGATAACTCGCCATTGGGAATCTACTCGAAATTCGTGTAACGTAATGTGTGGGAAATGTAGCTTGTTTGTCCTCGTGTTCGACGATTATGGGTATAGCGGGAAAGAGTTTGGTATCCAGAAATTTTAGAATTTGCGAATACTTGGAATTTTAAAAATATGTGGAAGGTAGGCAATATAGAAATTTCAGACCTTAACAATTTGAGAATTTGAAAATTTGTAAATATGCAAATTAAAATATTTGATGATTACTGAGAACTGAAAATTTCAGAATTTTTTATGTAATATGGAAATTCGGATAATTTAGAGATTTAGAAATTGCGGAGAATTTCTTTCCTTACAATTCAGTAGATTGAGAAAATAATAAAGCCGAATTTCAGAAACCCACACTCGCTCATACTAACCAAACGCCATTACCATCAATTTCCGCGCAATTATCTTTGAAATTAATATTATCAATATCAACCGAATATGACACGAATGCGAATATGACGTACGCAGCGACCACATTAAATTCCCTCTATGATTCTATGATGTTCCAGTGATCGTCTCTTGAACTCTCGATCGAGTTATCACGTCAGACGCGATAAACTGCCAGTGCACATCAGCTCGCTAACCATGCGCTAAGACAAACATCCTTCCCCATTACGAATAGGAACACGTCGTTTCCTGCCGTGCATAAATCGTCGAACTCCCCATTCACCGGGGTAAACCTGCAGCGGTGTCTACTTAATAATGCATCAAATACCCTAATCCCAAAGAATAACCACCGATATGTTGTACCTCGGTTGCGTTAGATCAAGTCCAAAAGGGAAAAAAAGCGAAAAAGGGAGGGTCTTTGAGCCCGGCCATAAAAAAGAGCACAACCTCTAACAACTGTAACAACACGCGAGCTGGATCTGTTCTGGATATCCTCGACAGGCTGGAGATTTAATCTTTCATTTTATTTAGCCGGCTTGGTTAGAGTGAAAGAGAAAGAGTCGCGAAGGGGAGCCGTAAGGAGGTGGAGCAGCTTAAAAAACGATTCCCATTCAGTGTTTCCGTTGGAGGTTAAGCCGTTATTAGTTGGCCAGGGATTCTAACCAGGGACCTCCTCTTATTGGCTGGCTACGAAAACAACGATAAAAGGCGATGAGTATTTTATGGGGTACACCGGCACAATAGGACGTCGTGTATGGGCCATTGTTAAAGCATTGTCTGGATGAACGCAAGGCAAACCTCTCTTTCTCCTCTTCATCGTTTGATTCTGGCTTCTTGGTCGTCGCAGAACGTACAGGCTCCGTGGCTCTATTATTTTATTATTTTCAAACACGTCAGCCCTTTCTCTTTTTTCTCTCTTCGTTTTCTTTTGTCGGGCACAGTGGGCGTGGCGAAACGATTGTGAACAAGTATGTTACAAATATGTCGGATTGCTAACTTTCTTGGACGTGTATGAATGATTGTCGTTATAAAGAGTAAAGTGAAACTCGTCGAGGCTCGTTAGAAATCGTTTATCTTCGGAAAATGGGATGTGGAGATTATAAATTTTCTGTATTGCAGTTTTTAATACAAGAGTCATGTTATTTTGCCATTTTCGTAGTGACTTTCAGGCAACTTAGTCATACGTGTAAAAATTTACTACAAATCTACTTTTATATCGCCACGCGTTATATCACCACGCGTTATATCGTCACGCGTTATATCGCCACGCGTTATATCGTCACGCGTTATATCGCCACGCGTTATATCGCCACGCGTTATATCGCCACGCGTTATATCGCCACGCGTTATACTACCACGCGTTATATCGCCACACATTATACCACCACGCGTTATATCACCACGCGTTATATCGCCACGTGTTATACCACCACGCGTTATATCACCACGCGTTATATCACCACGCGTTATACCACCACGCGTTATATCGCCACGCGTTATACCACCACGCGTTATATCGCCACGCGTTATACCACCACGCGTTATACCACCACGCGTTATACCACCACGCGTTATATCCCCACGCGTTATATTGCCGCGTATTATACCTCCACGTGTTATACGACTCTTCCCCATCAATATAAAGTCCTACATGTTACACACTTATACAATTTCATAATCTCATTATCAATTTTGTATTAGCATTTCTGTCATAAGAAGTATCAAACACGTCACCCTAATAAATACAAATTACAATATTACATTATAAAAAATACTTGATAAACTTTGACCCTAAAAAATAAAATACTTTTCGTTTCTGTACTAAGGTATTTAATCCAGACGATGAATCGTGAAATTGTCCGCGCTTATTTTTATAACAGGTAATAAAATAGACCTACAGGTTTGTTTGCGATCTATGATAGTATCCTCTTACGCAAACTTTATGTCCATTCTGTCAAAAGCAATCGTATCGTTTCAATTCGTGAAAGACGAAATATATCCAAGCTATTTTCGCGCACTAAATATCTGAGTATTTACTCTGGAGGTGTTGAAGCGTGCGTCAACAAGAGGTTGGGCTCCGCCTGGAGCTGTTGAGGAGGGTTTAGTCGGGGGTGTCAGCTCGAATTATGCATCACAAGGAATACAACGACTTGAGCATTCTGTCGTGCGAAAATCCGGAACCTTGGGCGTTTGACGGTGAATTCGTCCGTAAAAAGCAGACCGTATTTGCTTCTGCGTCGTGTGAAACGTTTCGTTAAATAATATCTTTCGATCCGGCAATTTTCCCATCTTTGTGCTTCGTAATATGCAAGTATTGTAAGACTTGTGCAAGTAATCAGATACTCGGTCAACCAAATATTTGCATGATCCAAATTCCATTCGAATATTTGAAAAAATATTCAACTGATATTCGGACACAGAACTAGAATTATGGAAGATCAATTATTGAAATTCTATTCATGTACTCGAAATATCTAGACTTAATACAGAAATCTCACTGGTATTCGAATGTTCGTTACACGTCTGATCAGAACATTAGATCATCAGAAAACACTACCCCCATAATCTATAGAAGGCTAGCACCAGCAGCGTGCAGGATTGATTGATTACTAATCATTAGCCCTAAAGTATCATGATAGTGTTGTATTTGCCCTTGTCTTCCAATCAAACCAATAAGCAATTGTTAGAGTAACTAAAATCTCTGTGTATTATATTCTAAAAAGAAAAATTACAATGCATTCAAAATCGGTATATGTGTATGTTTTTTGTAAACTATGGTTAAAATACGTTTATCTTTTTTGCAGAGAATTTTCAAAGTCTTCCTCCAGAAGCGATACCCGCGTTCCTACAAAATTTGCAAAACTCGGCGAATTACAACATTGCGAAACCCATCGCAAGACCGGCAGCTTATCATCCGTATCATAGGCCCAGTCATCAACCACCTCAACGCCATTTACCCCCGAATGCGCATCACACGTTACAACAACTGTTCTACAGAGGACCGTATTTAACAGGTAAACCTTATTCCACAATTTTAAAAAACAAAATATTAAGGATACAAAAGTTTCCATCGTTCTCAACGCGCTTTTAGACTCAAAGTGGGACACAAAGTAAATTATTAACAAATTAATAATAATAGTGTTTTAGTAATTTATGAGATTTATGAATAATTTATCTACTACATGATTAGTTTTGCTATAATAATAACATTTATAACTAATTTGTATAATTATTTTTTACCATGTAGTCGTTTTGTACCGATTAAACTGAGAGTACACGCATAAACGTATTTTAATAAATTTCAGTTTTCATGCAAATTAATATAGCTTCGCTGTATTATACAATCTTACGGATATCATAGCAAAATATTACAAATTTGAATAAAGCACTTCAACAATTTATAATTTATACATGACCGATGGGTACATTTGCATTGACCTAATATTCATTATTGTACCATTCATATATAAATTTGAATAAAACACCCCAAAACAATTTATACATAATTTCTATGCATACCTCATATACATTCAAATTGTAAACACAACATACAATTAAATCGCAATATTTCTAAAGCGGTCGATTGTAAAGTAACGAGAATTTTTGATGAAAGTTTGTCGCAATATATCGCTGGTAACCAGGAGGAAAGATTATTAAACAAGTTGGACGCAAAGCGGAAACACGGTCCCGGTGAACATTTAAAACCGAAATTTCCGCACATGGCGCGAAAGCCTATAAACGCGGGCACGTGCACGGGCACCGGTTTATCGAATATCTTGTTATACGTAGGCTCGTATGGAACATGGAGTGCATATGAAGTGCAGTGAAAGCACTACCATATTATGTACATGCACCGCCACAAGCAAAATGCACGCATGCAACAAGTGCGTGCAAATATCATCGGCGCAGATAATACTGTCATGCTCAGCTTGGCAATATTGTACAGATACGATCTGGAGATTCAATTGCCCGTTCGTTATTAGATGACTTTGATTCAATTACTATCGGATATGGTCTTTGATGTACCAGTAATTAATTTTTACTGCACGTACTTTTTACGGTTTCGAATGTTTTATCGGAAACGTTATTTTAACTCTTTGATTTTTAATTACAAAAGGTACAGTTTTTGCTCTTTTAGGAATAAAAAGGATTTAAATACGTTAATTATTGGAAGAAATATTTTATAATTTTGTGAACTTGTAACGTTATACATATGAAGCAGAAAGTGGAATTAAACAGAGCAAGAAATGTTTCAGTAGTTTTAATATTAATAAAATATTATTTATGTTAGACGGGGTACAAAAACTGTATAGGATACCTAATACATTATTATTTCATGTATCTAGTACATTATAGTTGCCATGACAGTCAACTTATTAATTATTTATGAAGTATTTTGAAACATTGTCATCGGTGCTAGTAGTATAAACCAGCGATAGTCGCGGCTTTCCTAAATCTACTTTCACTAAAAATAATTTTATTTTTCTACAATCTTGACTTTCGTGACATATTTTTCAGTTACAAATATTGCAAATAAAATTTCTGATTATTTTCTTTCAATTTGGTTAACGAAAAGAATATCAGTATTAGTAGTTCAAGTCAACGATAATCTCAACTTCCAATTAACTGGCCTACAATAATTTTATTTTTCGTTCCTACTTACAACAATTTTCTAGGCAATATAAATATAATTATAAATTACAAATATTAACAGAAAGTTTCATTGTTCTCCAATTCTAACATCACTGTACCAACAGTAATCAACAACAATCGCTCTCAAAAAATAGTTTAACACCTTCGGTCCCAACTGTGTTTTAAGACACAGTCCACGTAAACGACAATGTTTGGAAGCTCGTAAAGTCGCTCAAGCGTAAAAATATACGGAATGAGGTGATACAGAAGTAATAAAAACCTAATGGCTTAAGTTAACGCAAAGACATTCGCAGATTTAAAAATGTTTTTTACGCCTTCGCTTTATCGCAGTCGAGTTGCACCTGCTTCTCGAGATTGAACGTGTTAACATGATTTTACGGTTCATTTATACCTAGAAAACGGTCTAAATACAAGCTAGATTTACTTTAAACACTTTGTAAACTTATTTTCACTTTATATTATAAAACAAACATATTTCGATACACATTGGAACATATTAATATTTAATGAGTTTGGCAATATGTTCCGAAAGAAAAGCGCATATTTAGACCAGTTCTGTCACATATTGCATAATAATTCAGAAATGAAGCTTCTTTACTTGGGAAATCTTATTCAGAATCACATCAGCCCAATTTCAGGGACCTAAACTAATTGTGAGACACCCCACATATTTTTACGAGAAGATGCGATTGTTATGTAATGTTTTTCACCTTGAAATGTAATGATCAGTTGCCAGTTCCGGAACTGGAGGTCATCATCCCGGTGCTCCAGGTGGAGGTACAGCGTTTCCAGGTGCGATTCAAGGTGGCCTCGGTGATTTTGCCAGCACAGGATTGGTGTTTCCATGGGCGACAAACGCTCGTGGAAAGCCGCGCAGAGGAATGATGAGAAGGGCGGTCTTCTCGGATCTACAGCGACGCGGTCTTGAGAAAAGGTTTCAGATACAAAAGTACATCAGCAAGCCGGACCGTAAGAAATTGGCTGAGAAACTCGGTCTCAAGGACTCTCAGGTAAGAAATATCCTTAAAATATTATTCCAACAAATTATACTGTACACCGGTATATTTATGACACAAATCAGGTGGATGATTAAATTATCTTTACTTTGAAATTATCGACTGTTTCAAATTCTATAGAGTACAAATTTGAAAACTCTTATTAAGAACTTTAATATTAATAAATGTATTAGAGTATTTTATTATTTTACGTAGGTAACTCTGATGATATTTCACGATTCTATGAAATTTGCAAAGCATACATATGTTTTGTGCATGTACCAAATCATTTAACAGTGTAAGCTTAATGTTGAATATTTTATCTTTCACTATATTTTATCATGCTGTAATTTCCTACTCTGTTCACCACCTCGGTGGCAATACAACAGGAGTTTACTCAATTTTGAAAGTTATTATAATTTCATAATTGTGTCGATAAAGTCGTTTGATATAAAACGTCATCCGTTTCATAAAATACGGTCGTTGTATTAAAAAAGGAAAAATAAGGTATTTCACTGTTATTAAAATTGGGACAGTTAAAATATAAATATGGTTTCTTCGTCCAATCAAAAATTATTTGATCATTCGCTGTCTAATGATTATACAAGATAACGGCATCAAATATGCCATATACAGGTAATTCGCGCATTATAACGTCTACGTGCTTGTCATAATCAACCGGTTGCCTTCGTAGCTGCATGAAATGACAACCTGATGCTTTGTACCGGGTTTAATGATTTTAATGGCGTATTAATTGCTAATTAAACCAACGAGACCAGCGTTTCCTTATCCTGCAACTTCGCGTCCGACAATTACCGAGACGTTGTAGAACTAATTTGTTCGCGAACGTAGATTTATTCGGTGACCTTAATGAATTCTACAGAATATTCTGTAATTTCTAAATGTACACTTTCATTTCAATATATTGAATTGTAGAATTCAATTACGGAGTTTAAAATCGGATACTTTTTTAAAAATATGTATTTATTTATCAAATCGTGTATATTTATTTATCACGATATATATTTATGAACTACTATTTATTTATTCTTTATACATCACTTTAATTCAAAAATAAAAAATAATTTGGCAATCTAACGTTTCAGTATTAATTTTCATTGTCATGACAATAGCAGGTCCTCGTTAATAGATTCACATAATCGGGGAATTAATTTGAAGGAAAAGGAGAGAAAAGAAGGAAGGAAAACCGACGTTGAATATATGACGCTTAATGATCTTATTAGCGCATTAATTGTCGAACAAAGTACAAAACCTCTCAGTAAAGTATTTTACTCTGCTACATTTAATTTGATTCTAAAGAATCGTTGTCCATTCACGACTCTATTTAGATGAATTAATCGAGATTAATACATTGATTTTGCTGCTATAATTGCAAATTCAACCATTCTGAAATACATCGAGTATCAAGAACAGCTACTTTGGTAATGTTGGTCATTACTTTTCATTGAAACGATTTTATTCTTTACCAAGTCATTAAGAGTACTTAATGAAGCACTTAGAAAGCGATTCCGACAACCGTGACGCGTTTATAGCGTCATCAACAAGCATCGAAACAACTATTTACAAAAATAACGAGCGGAGAACCTTTTATGAACTGCAATGGGCTTTCGAATTGATTTGGTGTACAAGTGTAGGAATTTTGTTCCCATTTCCCCTTTTTCCCATTTCGAATTTCGCAGTTTCTAATTTTTTAATTTCGCAATTTCCCAATTTTCAAATTACTCAATTTCTCGGTTTTTCAATTTTGCAAGTTCTCAATTTCTCAATTTCTCAATTTCCAAATTACCCAATTTTGCAAGTTCTCAATTTCTCAATTTCCCAATTTTGCAAATTCTCAATTTTGCAAGTTCTCAATTTTGCAAATTCTCAATTTTGCAAGTTCTCAATTTCTCAATTTCCTAATTTTCAAATTACCCAATTTTGCAAGTTCCCAATTTTCAAATTACCCAATTTTGCAAGTTCTCAAGTTTGCAATTTCTCAATTTCTCTATTTCCCAATTTCCACCTTTCTAAATTTCTGCACTTCTCATCAAAACTTCTTCATTTCTAACTTAAAAACTATACTATAAAAAACATATAAATTGAAGAATTTGAACACTTATATTTTCACATTTTCCGCCAAATAAATGTGACATTACCACAACCTATGAAGCTTACATAACTAATATTATAATCTTACCTTAAATGATAAACAATTTGAATATCTTTGGTCTATCACATCCAACTGCTCGTTTAATTGATATTCATCTAATAATAAATCTATCTTCATTAACGACAAGGAAATCGTTGAATTACTATTTAGGAGTAGGATATAGGAAGCTGCTCGCTTATATAGCAGAAAGAGCGATGGCATAGGTGCACATGGAGCTAGAAGCATATAATAGCCACAGTTTGGGGTTAATCGGGCGATGCCAGTTCATTAGCTGCACACATACGAATACACCAGCAAATGAACGTATATGTATGCCGGCGTTCCGACGCCGTCGCTAGCAGGCTGGCTTCGCACCAGCGACGTTAATGAAACTAAACGATGCACAGAAAATGCCACTGTAAGTTAGTTTCATTTGATTTCATGAGCCCAGTTTACCGATCTCTGACTCTAGTGATACTTTTGCAAAAGTAATCTAACCAAAACTCAGATAAGTCATTGTTTTAGATGTGTCATTGTGTGAGGATCAAAATTCAGATATGTCATTGTGTAAGGATGTTTATTTTATATAAGGATATTTCTAGCAAAATATTTAGTTTGCGCGTTTAGATTAAATTTATTTTAAATTTATATTTGTAAATTTGCTAAATTGCGTATTTTTCAATTTCTATATTTACAATTTAATATTAAGGATTTTGCAATTTGGGGGTTTTAGAATTGGGGGATCTAGACATTTTAGCGTGTAGAAGTTTGGGGATCTAGGGATTTTAGAGTCTAGGTATTTATGGATTTAGAGATATGGAGATCCAGACATTTGGAAATCTAGCAATTTGAGAATTGAGAGATTTGAGGACCTAGGAACTTTGTGTTTAGGAAATTCGGAAATTTTTATAATCGAAAATCTAGGACTTTTGGAAATTGAAATTCGGAATTTGTGGAATTAGAAATCCTTGAAAACTTGAAACTTGAAAACTTGAAAACTTGAAAACTTGAAACTTGAAACTTGAAAACTTGAAAACTTGAAACTTGAAACTTAAAACTTGAAGCTTGAAACTTGAAAGCTTGAAATTTGAAAACTTAAAACTTGAAAACATGGAAACTTGAAAACTTGAAAACTTGAAAAATGATAAATAAAAAATCTGAAAACTAGAAAACTAGAAAATTCAAAAGTCTAAAAACCAAGACCTTAAAACCTTGAAGCTTTAAAAATCTTGAAAATCCTAAAACTTGAAAATTTGCAAGCTTGAAAATCTGAAGCTTCAAAAATAATTTACAAATTTCAAAAACGTAAATATTACCTATAACCCTCATCCAAAATAAATCCTCCACTATATACCGTATTGCAAGATTAAAAAGCATCAAGCATAATCAAGCACTCTTATTTAAAAGCGATTCGGATCAATTGAAAAAATAGGTCCTTCTGTTACGCATCTCCATCTTCCACGATCGAAAAATATTCTCCATGTATCCCCCGTGAACACCGACTGTGGGTTGATACATTTTGCATACGTACGAGCATATGGTCGTATGTAAATGAGGCGCAAATAAGGGTAAGAGATAACCATTGGTTAGCGAAAGGTCGAATAGAGTGAAAGGGGACGAGGAGTCGGAGAAAGAGGGTGCAACGGAGATGGTGAAAGGGTGCGGAAGGATATATTCTCATGTATAATTCACACCTCGAGCGCCATGCCTCCACTGCCATTGGTTGAGGCCCACTCTCGTCCTGGTTTTACGAGGAAATCTAAGGACCACGCATACGTGCACAAACTGCTTTACACACACGCACACACACGCGTATACTTGCAAGAACCATACTACTTTGGAGTTCGAGTAAATTGACGGTTCTTGCGAATTCGTAATCCGCATACAAAGCTTCTCCTCTCTTCTTTCGATATACTTCTATTCCTCTTCTTATTCGCTTCGTCATGGAACAATTGATAGTAACGTTGCGGACGCCATGGAAGTTCAAAAAGCTCTTCTTCTTTTACTACTCCTGCCAAACGTGATTTCACGAGCTGTCGCTGTAAAACGGCTAAGGGGTGAAATGTTACGAGACAGCGAAATTTTTTATGCTCCTCTATGAATTTGCGGTTTATTGATTATTCCGATCGTATTAGTGCTTTTGGTCATTGATATGCAGTTGTTAAATAGTAGATCTATGGTTTCACATTTTTTAATGACACTTAAGGTTTTAGGACAACTTGTTTTAAAGTAATAAATATAATTGAGAGATAAATATATTTATTATATATACTTTATAATAAATATAATTTACAATATCATTTTTAAATGTAATTTAAAATCTATAAGCAGAAAGGCAAGATGGATTCTGTCTTCCAGTATAATAAAATGGCTGCCAGTTCAAAGATTAAATTAGTCTTAAAGTACATCTAAAATCTTGAAATCCTAAAATTCTAAAATCCAAAAATTGTGAAACTTTTCAACTATACGATCTTAAAATCCAAAATCCTAAAATTAAAAAATCTTAAAATACTAAAATCGCAAAACCCTAAAAATCCGGCTATTTTAAAATTCTAAAATTCTAACTCTTAAAATCCTGAAACCCTAAAATCCCGAAATTAACAAAATTCTATATTCTAAAGCCTCAAAATGCCAAAATCCTGAAATTTTAAATTCTTAAAACCCTAAAAGCCCCAAATCCCCAAAATCCAAAAATCCTAAAATCCCAAAACTTTGGATTTCACCCCATCTACAACAAACCATTTGTAAAATCCTTAAAAACTCGTACATCGCAAGTGTCACAAAATGCTCCACTTCGTCCAGCACTTCCAAAAATAAAGAAAAGTAGCAACTAAAGCGCAAACGTTCCATCAGAAAATATTAACCGACTTCTCGTGGAGTAAGACCGGATAGTAAGCGTGTTGCGCTACAGAGTCCAACGTTACTATATTTGTTCCCACGTAGCAACGAGATAGGAAAAAGAAGAAGAGTTTTCAAGTAACCGGCGAGTATGTTGAGTGTTGTGCGATTTGAGGACTGTGGTTCTGCGCACTTGGCTGCTATCTAATATCACGGTTCACCACACGAACACCCATAAAAGCGATTATTGTCCGATGATGGCTTTCTCTTCTCCCTGAAGTTTCTCTCTTCTGTTTCTCTTAATATAATACTCAGCTGCGAACACCAGATGCCGAGCTTTCTCTGCAATCTTTGTATAATACCTTCGACGATATTCTCTAATTATTTCAATTTAATCGCAACCTTTTATTAGGTCCTAAGAATACATACTATGTAATTGAAAAGTTTATTGAAAATTAAGGATTATATGAATATATTATAGGATTATACAGTATTTCTTATAAATAGATATTTCTCGTATTCACTTGTTACGTTGCACCTCCAGTTTGGATCCCAAAGTCCGCCATTTTGTATAAGTTACGATAACCACACTATTATATGATCACCAAAAAATAACATAAATAATATCAATGAAAAGTGTAAATAATACCTGTAAATAACATAAATAATAACAATATAAATTTAATAATAACAATATATTAATAACAGTAAAAATAATATTTATGAAATAAATGTAATCCGCATTCGCGATGTGCAACTAAGTTATAAATATCTTTAAAAAACTCGAATATAATTCACGAATGTAATAAAACAGTGAACCAAAAGCCATAAAGTAAAATTGAATTGCAAATTTGAAGAATGCGACTAGAAATTTCAATGATATTATAACTAACCCTCGGACGGTTAGTTTCTTTCTTGATCGTATTCGTAATCATACCGGTTTTATGAATCTTTCCTGAGATTTAATTAAGGACTTGCGGTGTACGGGTGGATGATAATAATAAAGCTTTTCCAAGGGTAGTCTGTACTTTAAGAAGCGGCAGGACGGCGAGGGGGATGAAGAAGGGAAAGGCAAGGTGCCGTTTTACTCAGGTTCGAGCCTTCACTACAGTTTATGACGAGGGTGGGTTTAAGAGGGACGTCGAGGGCTAAAGAGGGATGACTAAAGTAATTAGTGATGGTGAGTGAACCTGCCCTTCCACCGGAATATTTCCCCTCTTTGTTCTTGATATCCTTTGACGATGCGAAACCGTTCATCTATCCTTACGCGTTTTATCGAAAAATTCAACAGTGTACTATGTCTCTCTTCGTTCTCTTGTGTTTCTACAGTTCACGTCAATCTTGATTCGTTATTTTGTGTTCTTCTTTTACAGGAAAACTGTCGTACCTTTATATCGAAAATATTTTCAATTTTTAAAGTTTCATGCAAAACCTTCGAACGCTATGCATCCATTAAATGGTAGGAGACGGCTTTACAAATTGGGGTCTTTTGTGCGACTTTCGGGGACACTTTTTCGACATACGTTTATTATCAATCAACGTCAAAAATATCTACGTTTTAGAACATTATTTTGACATGAAAAAAGTTGGATGGATTATTTTTTGTTAAATAAACTTTCATAACAATATACGAGCACAGTGTTTAGAAATATAATCAAATGTTCATAAATACATGTAGTCAAGCGCAATGTTCATAATGTAATGACAAGTGCAATGTTCATAATGTCAAGTATCACATACATAAATATAATCAAATGTAATGTTTATGAATAAAATGAAGTACAATGTTCATAAACATAGTGAGGAATACGGAAGCATGCGAGTATACGTTTTTCGGTAAGATAGCAATCATGTCAAAGAGGGTTTCAATTTTGTCAGAAGACCAGAAGGGTGAAGAGCACAGGATGTCAGAACCGAGCGTATTGCCTCTGGGCAGGATTCATCAACGCGTCGACCTTAAATTAGCCGGAATTAAGAAGTACCGAGCACTTTTATGCTCAAGACGTTTCCGTGCCGTCGGACGAACGGAAGCGAAGGAAAAAGTAAAGAGGGTCCCGAGGGCTTGTTATCTTTTTAATAATCAAAAGCGACAGCTCCACGACGGTTCGCCTTCTCGCAGCTTCTTGGACCTGTCAGAGTCACGCCACGGTATTAATTCATGGTGTAAAGAGTGATTACATTTTGACCATAGATACAGAACCATGGTCATATTTGGATCACAAACCAATATCGACATGTCACACATTAAGTTCTCTGATTTACAACTTTGATATATTAACACTAGATTTATGAACGTTATATGAGATTACTTTCAGGTTAGGAATGAAGTACGAGTAAATGCGGAATGAAAAAATTAATTTGTACAATTATTCTTTCTTTTGACAAGAGTTGTATTTTGTCAAAAGCATCTTTATTTCTGTAATTTAAAATGAATTCAACAAGCGTCATTTTGTGTTCCATAAAATATTAAATGTACATAAACCTACTTTTCGTGATTTGTTTCAAAGTAAGAATAAAAAATTAAAAAGTCTAATTTATTATATTAATTAAAGATTGCTGCTAGGGAGGAAAAATTGAGAGTACGTTAATTGAAGGTGTCAAAGAGGTACGCACCCCTGATTCAATCTTTTCATTTCTTTATCTTCAAAATAAGAGGGTTACTCCTTCGATCAGGATGTCTTGAAGATTTAGCAAATTAAAAAGACCGTGCGAAGAATAGCTCGCACTCAATGCTACTGACAGCCTATTTAATCTTCCTGGAAAAAATAAGCTTCTCCTTTCAACAAGTATATCCTTGATCTTCAATTTGAAGTTTGATTAAGACGATAGCATATCGTCGATTCTATTTCATCCCCTTGTTAATCGTTCCCCTCGAAATGAAATTGAATTAATACGAGGGATGATGCTTAACTATATAATTAATTTCATTCTAATTTCATATAAATTTGTTCGTGAAGAAATCATTTGAATTTATATTTATTATATTTTAAGGTTTGGAACATCATTTATCAATTAACAATTTTCTTTTTGATTGTAGAATTAACTATTTCAAAAAATTAAATATTCTGATAAATGATTTATTACTAACTTTTGCGAGGATACTGATGTTTACCAACCCTTCTCATAACATTAAAAATAAACCATAAAGAACTTTGAATCGATAAACATAAAAATTATTTAAAAAAATCATTATAAAAATCTCCAAAATAAATCTAGCAAAGTAACTCGAAAAAAGATAAACAGTTCAGTTTATTACAATTAATGCGTCCAAATAAAGTCATCCATTCTCGATACGTTTAGTGACACGACGATCTAGATACTCGATTGGATACCTATGGAAGTGAAAGAAGAACAGCTTGTTCTTTCCCATGAAACTGACACTGACACGTTAGATAGATCGACCATTAGGCTTGCGTTTCAGACAAATATAAGGTTTCTCAGGATTCCGTAGGTTAAATCAATTTGTAGCCATTAGAGCTGCTTCTGCATCAAGTTTACTTTGGACGAGCTCTCCCTAGAACAATCGGTCACTCTTCTTCTCCGTGGGGCCATTTCAATATTTACTCACTACTCAATCTTCTACCCTGATCAGAATCAAAGGTACTTTGCTGTCTTGGTTACTTGTTTTTGTAGGAACTTTAGTTGTGTTTCGAATCAACAAATTACAGTATTTAATTATAAAAGCAGTAGGGTTATGTGAAGTTTTTGGCTTTGTTGCTATTTTACTCTCTGGGAAGGTTTGGGTTTTGGGGATTTGGTGATTTGGGGATTTGGGAGCTCGGAAATTTGGGGATTGGGAATATGGAAGCTTGGGAATTTGGTGATTTGAAAGTTTAGGAGCTTGAGAATTTGATGATTTAGGGATTTGGAAGCTTGAGAATTTGAGAGCTTAGGAATTTGATGATTTGGAAATTTGGGAGCTTGAGAATTTGGTGATTTAGGAATTTAGGAGCTTCGGAATTTGGAAGCTTGAGAATTTGGAAGCTTGGGAATTTGGAAGCTCGAGAATTTGGTGATTTAGGAATTTGGGAATTTAGGAATTTGGAAGCTTGAGAATTTGGAAACTTGGGAATTTGGAAACTTGGGAATTTGGAAGCTTGGAAATTTGATGATTTGGGAATTTGGGAGCTTAGGAATTTGGAAGCTTGAGAATTTGAGAGCTTGGGAATTTGAAACCTCAGAACATTCAAAATTTAAAAACTAAAATCTCAGAAATTCCAGAAATGCAAAAATGACAAAAATAAAAAACTTGAAAGTCTCCATAACTATTTCCTCAAACTCCGTAAACTTACTCAATTTTCCAAAATGAACAAAAATGAACTACACACTTTTTCATACCAATTCCTAACTATAAATCTTCAGAAAAAAAATCAGCAAACTCATATATATATATATATAAACAGCTACATAATTTTTATCTTTGAAAGCTGTCTCATTGTCAGATATTCTTGTTGTCAAGGAGTATTTTATAAAGACGACTTTGCGATTTCACGTCGGAAGGCTATGAAAAGGAAGGTATTTCGAAATCACCCCGATCGTGGCATGGTTTAGTTGGGGTATGAGCTGCGAATTTGAAATTCGCCCGCGTGTCGATGTTATAACAGGCTACAGCTGTGAGTGGTTACGACCTGGCACGAATGGGAAGTGATATTTCCGGACGAAATGTCGTACCAGCAATACCGATGCATTCGCTCGCGACATGTGAAGATGTCTAAGGATCGATTTCAAGGATATCTGACAACGCGACAACATAGACTCTTCCGATATTTTCATAGCAATTTTGACACGATCGTTACGAAAGAAACTTGACACGAAATTTCGAAATTGGAGAATTTGGTATTTTGGGAATTTGGAAATTTTGAGGACTGAGAATTTTTGAGTTTGGAAATTAAAGCATTTGGTATTTTGAGAATTTGAGAGTTTAGAAATTGGAGAATTTGGAAACTTTGGAATTTGAACATTTTGGAATTGGGAAATTTTGGAATTTGGAAAGCTTGAAATTTGAAAATTTTGGAATTTGAAAGTTTTGGAATTTGAGAATTCTGGAATTTGGAAATTTTGGAATTTCGAAAGCTTGAAATTTGAAAATTTTGGAATTTGAAAGTTTTGGAATGTGAGAATTCTGGAATTTGAAAATTTTGGAATTTCGAAAGCTTGGAATTTGAAAATTCTGGAATTTGGAAATTTTGGAATTTAAAAATTCTGAAATTTGAAATTTTTGGAATTTGGGAGTTCTGGAATTTGAAAATTTTGGAATTTGGAAAGCTTGGAATTTGAAAATTTTAGAATTTGGAAAGCTTGGAATTTGAAAAGCTTGGAATTTGAAAATTTTGGAATTTGATAATTTCAGAATTTTGAAACTTTGAAACATAAATATTTGAAAATTCACTAATAAAAAAATATAAAAATTAGAACATTTAAACTTGAGAATCCTCTCCACAGCATATTTCCATTTCCTCTTCCAGAAGATTATACGATGCAACAGTTTTGTGGTATAAATGGAAAGCCATAGAAGGCTACATTCGATTCTCGGGTTATCGGTTGGTGAAAGGATAGTGCACTCTATCCAGCGAAGTGATTAAAGTTGATTCACAAAAGGATGAATCTATATGCATACCGCGGTATTGTATATTCATGGTTTCTTAGTTCGTCTGCCTTCGGGGTAGCGGTGCTTTCTCAAAGTAAAATCCATAATGCATGAAGGTCCATGGGCTAAGCCGAACAGCTTAAGCCGTAAGATATTGCACGACGTTATATTCATGTTATGCTCTGTAAGAGGCAGCTTTGTTTTTAATATCCGTCGCAGATTGTGTGCGGCAAGTTTAGGGTAACGTTATATGACCAACTTTCGTGACGCTTGTTCAACTTTGATCCGCTCGAAAAGTGCTGGAAAAAGATCATGTTTACTGTGACGTGTGATGTGATTAATAAAATATAGAAATCTTCAAAGGAAAAATTATTGACTTACATTTAGTCAGATTACGTTATTAAACTGTGTTAAATTTTGTCGTTCAAATTTATTAAATTTCTTGGATAGGCTAATTTGGGATAAGTTAATAAATTATTATAGGTTTTCTCATTCAACTGTTTGACAATTTTGTTGAACTTTATTAAGTTAATTTTGGTGAGATTATTAAGTTCTGTTGCGCAAGATTGAGCTTATCAGTCCTGTGCGGTTAGGTTAGATTATTGGGTTCAGTTTGGGTCATAATACGTTCGGTTTTGCTATCGTTGAGGTAGATTAGATTAAACTACTTGCTACATCAAGAAAAAGTTTATTAACCTTTCATCTGTTCCTCTAATTGCAAGAAAAAGGGATTATGCAGAAAGCTCATAAAAGTGCAGATATTATATTCCTAAAATGGGAAGAAACATAGTCATTATTATTACAGAAGGAACAAAAGACGATCGCGTGCTCGAGCGACGTGAAAGGATTAATTAAAGGGTATCGCATAGATTCAAGGATAAACGTATTAACACTATCATTTATCAGCAAAGTGGAAGGAGTTGCCTCAATTAAAACATCACCGATAGAGCGCGGTTCGCCGATAAATCCAGACGGTCGATTCTCTCCCCTCTATTAAGAGCCGACTTCCTTTTCATACATCAGGCAACCCTTCGGCCGCAGAATCGCGCCGCGGCAGCTTTGTGCCTTTCGTTTTTTTCCTCCCATTTCCACCCTCCCATCCGTTGACCGCACCAACCCTCTTTCCCCGAAAAAAAATCCCTCCAACACCCTCTTGGTGCCCGGTTCGCGGCTCCTCTCCCTTTTCTCCGCCCCCGTGCCCTTCGATTGCCGCAGCCTCGTAACGGTACCGAGGGGTGGTATCGCGAGAGTGGTGGAAAAAGGAAAAGAGAAAGAGGAGAAGGCACCACGAAGCAAGAGAAAGGCGATCGAGCGGTAGGGGGTGAGAATGGCGAAAGACAAACGAGGAAAATAGAAAACTGAGAGAGAGAGAGACTCCACGCTTTCGGAGAACCGAGATAGAGGGGTTGAGACTGAGGGGTAGTTCTGAGGCCGACGTCATAATCGATCGTCTTTTATTAAACTGCACCAGATGGCGCCAGCACCGCACCACGTATTCGTAGCCCCGTGAGAGGGTGGAGGAGCAACAGAGACGCAGAGAGATAAAGAGGGTGCCAGAAGGGGTGGCTGTGCCCGCGGAGGTGGGGGAGAATCGGGGGTGGGCAGAGGCGGAAGTAAGGGCGGTCGCGTGGGCACGAGGAAGGGAGTTAAACGGAGGAGAACTTTCGGCCGGGTGGTTGCTTGCCATCGTACCCGAGGGGGAACGAGAGGGTTAGAGGGTGGTTTAGCGAAGGAGAATCCGGCAGGGTGGCTGCAGCCAATCGTTTAACGATTACCCACTCTATATAACGCGTTTCGGATGTCGTCGTTATGCCCGATCCTTTCGTATGGCGATCCTTAGAGGGCAACCGGCGAACCCCGCTTAAACGTTTCCGTTTTCTTTTTAATAGAAAAGTCTCTCACCCTCGCGGTGAATTATTATTCTTACGGATTCCTGAACTTCGACCACCGGAATGATTTAGAAGCAACCGATCCAGAGTGAAACTTTATGGCGATCTCGACACCCTTGCGCTCTTGCTATCGACAAGTTTAAGCGTCAACCGGGGGTCATTAAGGATTTGCGGGATGAAAGAAACGCGTGGAAGTGTGGCCAATAAGTTAATCGTTTTACGTGAACTCAGGAGGGAGATTGAGAAGGGATCAAAAGGTATTCAATGAAACGTGTACGCTTTGCTTGATCGAATTATTTAACGAACGAGGGAGGATCAACTTTATCGTTTAAGATATTTGACGTTACTGATTCAGTGAATTACCATTAGCTACCACATAGCAGTTAATAATCAATTCTCTATTTCTTTTATTCAAAATTGAACATCTTACCAACCGAGTGAAACAGACAGTGCATTTTACAGTCCAATAAATAAGGCAAATTCTACTTAACATGTCTATTATATACAATGATAGTATATTAATCGAGACAGAAAGAAATGTTTCTCTAAGATACTCGTAAAAATAATAATAGTTTAAAGAAGATAAAGGTGTTTGCACGTTATTTGACGTTATTTCGTGCAATTTATAAAAGTGATCGAATGTTAAGAGAGCAATGCACGAAAAGAACGAATGAAATCCGTGAACAAACGAACGATTCAACTTCTCCGGAAACGTTTCGCGTCTTTCTCGCTGAACAAAGCTGCTTTGTTACTTTTGTTATATAGTTCCCGGACCTGTCTGCCGCTGACGGGACAATCAATCACCGTCGCCACTCGCAAAACGTAAAACGAAAAGAACAAGAAGGATCGGAAGCAGGGTCGATCGGAACTAGGAATCCCTTCATTTCCCTGAAACGCATCCTACTGTAATTTCCGGATAATATCGCCACGGATATTAATTAACGAATAAATATTTCGAAGACGACTCAAAAGTATTAAATGATTTGGTTCTGGATAATTAAGAATGATGTTGGAGGTAGAATATTACCTTTAGTAAATACTGATACATATATTAATAAATTATGTATTATCGATGTAACTATATGTTTACATTTACGAATTTAACAAGAACAATATTACAAATTCAGAAAATATATTAAACGAGGTAACTCAAGATAGTAAAACTATTTTTGAAAGTAATGAAATTAATAAATAAAATAAAATTTGTTCAATTACCAAGGTTTTTCTTAGTTCTTCTTTGCATACATATATTAGTGTGTAATATATTCACATTCGTGTTAAATTGTTAAATATTCTGAAGGTCCTAAATTATCGTCTAGAGGGTTAACAATGTTCTTGTATATTTTTAATAGAAACTTTGTCGTTCATTATTTTTATATACATTGTATAACATTTATTGTATCCAAGACTTCACAAGACCTTTATTTATTATTTTCGTTTTCTGTATCAGAATTTTAATCCCTCATTAACATTTTCCGATCTTCTATGCTTTTAATAAATATTAAATGTTATGTCAATTAATTTGCTTATTAATATCAAACATTAATTAATATTGAATATCAAATATCGATTAATGTTAAATATCAATTTAGCGACTCCTATTGCAACTCATTATTCAATAGAAAATATTAGAAATCGTAGTAAAATATCATAGAAAATCGTCATCAGAGATATTTGCAGAATACGTCTTTTTTCCTGCACATATTCGCGTGGCAAAAGATCCCCTCTGCTTTTGATTTTCGAGCATCCTCGGATGGAGTGTTCACCCCCGAAACGAGCAACATCTTGAGTTCGATATCATCCCCTAATCTCTTTCGTAAGCCGGAAGCATCGAATTTCAACGGACTCACGCCTCCTGAATGTCGGAACGATGTTATTTGCTTCATTTTCCATAGCAGAAATAAAACTGAAAAATCTATTACACGCACTCCGAATATTCATACAGAACCAATCTAAACGCATAACGAATCGGTTACAAATCGTTTAATTGAAACGAAGGTACACGAACTCATCGACCAGCTAGATTGATAATAAAAATGTGTTGAGAGAATTTCGAGAACCTAAAAAAAAAAACAATCACAAATAGAAATAGTCAATGTTATATAGATCGATTCTATGGAACATTCTACGTAAAAAAATAATTTATCAGAAAAAAAGTATTTTGTTAAAAAATATTTTTGGATCAAGTGTTTCAAATTTTTGTTTAATGTTTCATTCTCGATTCTTTGCACACGAATGACAAGTCACATTCGCTGTTTAGTCTAATATAACAATTTCAATACAAATTTTTTACCTAAATCTGTAGCGTTGTACATGTGATGTTTAGACATAGTGAAATATGCAACAGAAGCAATTAATAAAGAATAATTTTTAAGCAAGATTGATTAAACTTCTCAGTTAAAAAGTTTTCAAGATACTACTTACCAATAACAAAAATATTTACCAAGTTAATTTTCACCATCCTAAGTGACAATATTATGAATGCAGTCGCATAATGAGTTTGCGAGGAGAATGGATCTTCCCTATAATTGTATACATTATTTCGATCGATTGTACAAGGTTCAACGCCTTATCGAGGTGTCGAGGGCGAGCTAGGAGGGAACCTTCGAGTCCAGCCAGGGTGTCAAATGCACACACACCGGCGACCAATGAAAATTCGGAAAGCAGTTTAGGTAAATCAATCCATGGCGGGGTCAACGACGGGGCTTCGACGTGGCTTAAGGCTACCCGCGATATAAAGTGGTGAGGCCGGAGAAACAGGCTGCCGCGAAAGGGAGACGAAAATGGGGTGGAAAAGCGACGGAGGGCGGAAAATTTTCAGAGTTCATATGCGTTTGACGTTGACCCGTTCTACAGCTCGGTAATACACTCTATTTCGCGAAGGAAAATGACGTGCCCTTTCTTTAACTCCCTCCCGCGAAACTATTCTAAACTAATAAACACAAATTGTGCCATGAAGGTGATTTTGTATAATTTACACGGTATGTATAAACAAAAATAGTGCCGTAAACATTGTGGCAAATTCAAATATAATTATAAAGACCTTATTCTATTATTATTGAACTTAAGAAGAACTTACATTATTGAAATAAATACTTACCTAAATTATTTTATACAGTATTAGTAATTATAAATAATTATACAATAACTGATACGTATATATATTTTGTATAATATAATACATATATTTTGTATAATAGTTCTGGTTAGCTCACTCTGCGAATTTTTTAAGGGAACATGATCTTACGTGTAAATCGAGAAACAAGATAATCTGAACGGTTTGAAAAGACCCTAGGGAAAGATAGAATTGAAACCACTGATACGCCAAGAACGTGAAAGGGGGCGACTGCTTTCCCAATGTAATCTTTATTTAATGCTCGTTAATAGACGAGGGTGAACGTGCGGAGAATCCATTTGTTCGATACCATTCAGTCGAATTCCCCATTATGTTACTACATATTTAAGTATTGAATTATACCTCGTAAACATTTTAATACCATCACGTACTCTTAAATAAATATAATCACTCTTAACATTTTAGTCTCTGTATATTTAACGTTGCAACTACTTATTTTCAAAGTTCAAAAATGAGAACAAGTAGTTTTGAAATGTACTCGACAATTATAGTAAAAGTAAATGAATAATGAATGAAACATATAGAGTTACTTTCTAAAAAATAAATAACGATACATAAACTAGTTTATACAATGAATCTTCATTTTGAGAACTGATGACATTTTGACAAGATCTTAATAATTTTTGTAATTTCAAATAAGAAATCTAAGATCCGTCACTTTGACACGTTCCATGAATTTAATATTAAACTGAACTCGATTAAAATTGTCACGAGCAATTTTCGTTTGTTTGCAGGTGAAAATATGGTTTCAAAATCGACGGATGAAATGGCGGAACAGCAAGGAGAGAGAATTGCTGGCAACAGGGGGTTCGCGAGAACAAACGTTGCCAAATAAGAACAATCCAAATCCTGACTTAAGCGACGCTGATGGAGACAGACCAAGGATGGATTTGAGTGATGTGAGTCCATTGACGAGTCCTCAACGACCGGAAGAGCAAACGGAGAACGAAGAGGATGAGGAAATCAACGTCACGTGATGAAATTTTAGCCGAGGTCCTGACAGGGACATGTTTGCTCGATGGACTCACGACTCAGGATTCATGGAGAACACTTAACGAACGAAGAATCGGGTGCTGAGGCACCGATAGAGTTTACAGGGCCCCGGGGCTTTAAAACGATATTAATGAAAATTGAAAATATCGGTGTTACAGATTTTTTATGCTATTCGGCGCTATTTTTGATCGATCAAACCGCTTTTTCATCGAAATCTAAACGAAGTCGTCATAGTTTTTACGATTGATGTAATTAGGTCTTTTTAATATGGAGAATAGTATTGCTAGATTTGGAGATTTAAGGATTTGCGAATTTGGGGACTTGGGAAGCTAGAGATTTGAGGATTTCAGAATTTAGGGATTTAGGTATTTCCAAATTTGGCGATTTAGGAATTTCTGAATTTAGAGATTTGAGGATTTAGGGATTTCCAGCTTGGGCTTTAGGGATTTAGGAAATTTCAAAATTTTGAGATATTGAAACTTGGAATTTGGGGCTTTAGGGATTCCCAGCTTGGGATTTGGGGATTTAGGGCATTTCAACATTTAGAAATGCAGAAACTTGGAATTGGGACTTTAGGGATTTTCAAAATTTAGAGATACTGAAACTTGGAATTTGGAAATTTTTGAATTTAAAGGGTTTGTAATTCGGGGATTTCGAGAATTTGGGAATTTGGAAACTGGGAATTTAAAAAATTAGGAATTCGAGAATTTGGGGATTTAAGGATTCTGTGATTTGGAGTTTAGAAATTTTGAGAATTTGGGTTTTGGGAAAATTGGAAACTTGAAAAATTGGGAAACTGGAAAGCTGGGAATTTGGATAATTAGGATACTAAGAAATTGGAGAATTGGAAAATTGGGATGTTGGGAAATTAGAAATCTATCAATTTATAAGTTTGGGAAATTATATATTTGAGAACTTGATACCTGGAGAATTTGAAAATTCGAAAACATTAAACAACCTTAAAAATCTAAAAACTTGCAAATTTAAAAATTACAAAATTTACAAACTTAAAAATCTGCAACGCTAAATGTACCTCAATGGTTTTTACTTGGCATTCATGTAACAAGTCCCAGTGCAAATTCTTAACATCAACGTTAATTAATTTAATTTTCTGAAAATTTGAAAATCGTTAAGAACAATGGTGCGCAGAATGCCCCGTTTGGCCAACGTGAAAATGTGAAAAGCTGTGTTATGCAACAAACTCCTGATCAAAAATGTGTAAAGAGATCTGCTATTAATCTGTTCGATGGAACTGTAATCATTCGCTGCTGATTCAGGATTCACTGTTGAAGATTATCAGAACAATTATTCGCATAATTGTCGAGATAAAAGAAACTTGTCATCGAAGTTGATCGAGTTTTTGATAATTCAATGTAATCTACTGTTGATTTCTCTGTTTGATAAAATAGAATGCAAGTAACGATGAAAAGTGGATTAACTTTCGAATGACGTGCATTAGATTAAGTTTTCTTAGATTGGAATTTTTATCTCTAAATATAGTCTGAAACCGAGAAAATAGAAATCGTATCTAAATTTACCTTTATATTGTCGAGTCGTTATTCAGACTTTAATGGAGAAGTAGATCTTCTTATAATTGCTCGAAAAATTATTCAAAAATTCAAGATCAAGAAAATTGCTGCGACGTAAACCATGCAATAGAACATGCAAAAAACTCCATTAACTTCAGATCCTGATTATCGAATTAGAATTATACGTTCAGGTTCAAATTGTACTTGGTTTTATCGCGTAAACGTCATCATTAATTCATTATTGCCTACGTCTGCATTTCAACTCCACTGCTCATAAATAACCTTTCGATAATTGCAGTTAATCGTCATGTGTAATTTATAAGTAAATTAACGCGCAAGAAGGTTGAAATATCGCGAAGTTACGAGTTATGTAACATTTATCTATAGAAAGGTCAAGTTTATTAGCAACTATTATTAGAAATAAACATGTTTATGAACTTATTGATCATACGATTTTTTAAATAATGAGAGCATTGACTTTTAGCAAATTACTGTTACATTATATTTTGAGCGAATGCTAAATTATTGTTTAATTGTTTTTTGACCTTTTATGCAAAATTAACGAAATCATTGAATAATTCAATTAATAATTGAAATTATTATAATTCAATTATTGATTGAAATTATTATGATTCAATTATTGATTGAAATTACTATAATTCAATTATTAATTGAAATTATTATAATTCAATATTAGTTGAAATTATTATGATTCAATTAATTATTCAAATTAATTATTCAAATTTATCTTCAATTCTTATCACAAGTTTAAGTTATGTGAAATTACTTTGACTACACTAAAAGTCTAATAAACATCAATTAACATGACTCGTAATTTTATTAAACTGAATAAAATTTAAAAAATATCAAATAGTTCTACTTCGATAACCAGGAATTATATTCATATTTGTCAGTAGTATAATTGAAGCAACATGTTAATTACAGATTGATAATTAGTCAAAGATAATTCAAAATGAAAAAAATCAACAAAGTCTTCTAAGTGTATCCTGAAAAATAAGGCTGTCAATGATTTCTGGTCTTTCAACTGTGACAAGATCTTTGTATTTAGCGAATGTATTAATAGTTTCGTTTTTTAAACAGTGGAACTCACCTTTGTGTAAATGTAATTCTTCGCGGCTTCACGCACTTTTTTCTGATTCGTGCCAGCCAACGAAGAACAAATCGATAGAAATACGGAACACGATAAAAATCAGGGCAAAATTGGAAGAATAGTTGAAATTGTAAAAAGAATCGTTGCAGAAAGCATGTACGCAATTCAATTATTTTGTTACCAATAAGGAATCTGGGAAATTGGAAATTTGGAGATTTAAAAGTTTAGAAATTTCGAAATTTGAAAATTTGGCAATTTGGCAATTTGAAAATTTGGAAATTTGACAATTTGAAAATTTAGAAACTAAAAATTTGGAGATATAAAAATTTCAAGAATTAGAAAGTTAAAAAGTCTGAGAATTTGAAAATTTATAACCTTCGTAATTTCTAAATTTTTAATACAAAGTATAGTCATTCCATATTGTGACGAAGTCAGGTTTATTCCTGTGCCGTATTTTTAACGGATCAAAGTAATTTTTAGAAGGCTGCGCGTTTGTATCAAATGAAAATGAGCAGCGTAAACAACTGATTATAATATTGCGTCAACAAACGAGATATCACAAAAATCGACATGTCGTGCATTCGCGACTGTCTTTGTACATATATGTTTCATCGTACTACGATCGATTCGAAAAAAAACGGATCTCATAGAATACGTAAATTAAATTTATGAAAAAAACAACTTTGACAAATTTACTTCGGTCTTGATATAAATAACTCCAAAAAATGAATCAAGAGAAAGTTTGCCTTAAATGTTAAATAATTTTATTACCTCGTTTACTTTCAGATATATATTATTCTCTGATAACCACAAATAAATTTCTTTGGATTATATTATCAAAATTGATGTTACACTATATATCTGCTTAATAACTTATAAATTAAATTCCAAAGAACTTTCTTCAAATATTTATACTAAAATCTGTTTCCTCTTTAATCTTCTTTAATATGCAAATTTTTATTTTATCGCGAAATTTGATTTTATGACGGAACGGAGTTTCAACTGAGCCGACGAATGTATAATATTGTAATTAGAAATTGATGTAAGTTTCGCGCAAAGTATCTGTAAGGTATACTATAAGGTTGTACTAGACGTAATGTTAAAATTCCTAAAATGTGTACCTAAGATCCAAAAATAATGCCTACGAGCATCGAAAAACCACATGTAATTATTCATTGTGATGCATTATAATCTGTGTAATATATTGCAATAAAACTGTCTAACTGCCTATCACTTTTTATTTTCTGTTATCTGGTGTATGTATTTTATGATTTTTATAAATTAAACTGACTACCAGATACAGAAGGTTTCTATACACCATATGTATAATGTCAATACCAGTAAAGAGTAGATCAAAATATAGGAATTCTCAAACATCAATATTGATAAATTCAATACTGATAAATGACAAGGCAAATTATCATTATTTTATATGTGCAATAGATATGTAGGGATAAAATGTTTTCTGTTTATATGAAAATAGCCCCAAATACTAAAATAAAGAATTTGTATTTAAAATTTACAGGTATAATAAATGTAAGTATTTGTTATCAAACTTGAACAATAGCTTTACCAACATTATTTCCACTCAACATGCCAACAAATGCATCAAACATATTTTCAAAACCTTTTGTGACAGATTCACGATAATGAAGTTTTCCTTCACGTATCCATTGAAGATTCTTCTGTATTGACTCGGCAGAACGACCAGCCCAACGATGAACAAGGAAACCTTCCATTTTTAATTGATTGAAGACCATTACAGGTTGCAGGATGGTTGTTTTTGGTAAAGACGAGGCATCCGCGTTATACGAGGAAATACTTCCACACACAGCTACACGACCAAATTCTTTCATTTGATATATTACTGTACTGGAGATGTCGCCTCCTACCTGCAATTGTAATATATATGATATAAATACTTTTTTTGTCCTAAATATAGAATACTGTAGAAAAACTTATTCATTATCCTAAACTATCAATGTTGCATACATTATCAAAATAGCAATCAACTCCTTTTGGTGCAGCTTTTCTCAAAGCAGCAGCAACGTTTTCAGTTTTATAATTAATACAATGATCAAAACCAAGCTCCTCAACAAGCCATTTGCATTTTTCATCTGAACCAGCAATTCCAATAACGGTCATTCCAACAACATGCTTTCCCAGCTGACCAACATGAGAACCAACAGCTCCCGCTGCACCACTAACAACAAGAGTTTCACCTTGTTTTGGTGTACAAATTTCAAATAGTCCAAAGTATGCTGTACTTCTACAATATATAATTCAAAATTAACAAAACCACAAAATAAAATATAGGGTCATATAATATGTATCATTGTAATTTATGGTATTAGCAGATAAAATAATAAAATAATATTAATAAAATAAATATTTTAAGTAAACATTACCCAGGCATTCCTAAAACTCCTAAAAACAGCGATGATGACAAATCTATCTTAGGTAGAAGAATCGGTTTTGTAAGTACACCATCACTTTCATTTAACATCTGTTGAGTTACAATTGTATGTGTTCTCCATCCAAAATAACCAAGTATTTCTCTTCCAACTGGGAAATCTGAATTTTTTGATTCAATAATTTTGGCCACCTGTGAGCCAATCATTGTTATACCCACAGGATATCGCAGGACATAAGGACGCATATAAGGATCCACAGAAAGGAATTTTGCTTCAACAAGAAATTCTGAAAAAGTTCAATATACAAAGCATGTATTATTGAAATACTCCATAGTAATTTTAACGCATTTGAAAAATAAATGACCCAACAATAATAATTATTTGATGAAAATATGTATTATTAATGATAAGAATGTATGCTATAACAATATTTGTGTTATCAACAATAGCAAAAATGTACTTTCATTTATTAAATCCGTATACATTCTTGATTTCAAACGTGACGGATATTATGATAATTATGATAGTGGCGTGATCGTCGATTAGAACTAAATATAGATAATTTTATATTAATATGTAAATACCTCCATTCCGAACAGGTGGTAATTCTTCTTCAACTAACTGTAAATCAGTTGGTTTTGGTTCACCTTCAAAATGTTTTGTTAGTACATATCTCTTTGCCTTCACCATTTTACTGAAGTGTCTCTGAGAAACAGTGAAGAATGACTGGAGAATAAGCTTCATTCGTTTGACTTTAAAATACTTGCTCTTGCAGCTTATGTAAGAACATTGAGCATTCTATCAACACTAAATATATATACAGTAATCGCACAGATTCCCTTAGTCATTCATACATTGACTCTTATCATAATTGGAAGACTTTAGATCCTCCTTATCATCTTATTTTACGCCCTATTATACCGATCGACACCGATACAAGCAAGATTCAGGTGTCATTGTTCCAGCTGATACAGTAGGATGTGATATGCATTGTGTTCACACAAGTAAAAATATAAATAACTTATTTGCATGTCATGCTTGTATTTAAAATTACAGTGTTTTATTATTCACTTCACGTTTCAGAAGAGTAATTTTAGAAACTACATCAAACAGTGAGTTAACATTTTATTGTAACTGAATGTTACATTCATGTTTATATTGATAAGAGTACGGAAATAGAACAAACAATGCTTTATTATAACATAATTAATTTCAAAGTTGAAAGGTTTTTCAAGCATCGATATCACACACATTTTAAAATTCATATTTTCGCATGCGCTTTTTAAAAATAATACCAACAGCACTATCTAGTAGTCAAGCATGAAATTAACATAATAAAAAATTCCGTTTTTCTATAAAATAAAGCAGTTTTATTTTAATTTTACTCGTAGAATATTTTATGAGCATCATAAATTCAGAGAAACGATCTTGTAGTGTATTCGAAGCTTTGCATTCCAACATTTAGAAAATTATATTTTTTGGACCATAAAATGCTTAAACATCTAGCGCTGGAGGTAGAACTAAATTTTGCATATAAATTTTGTATTTATTGACTTTCCCGTTATGAAAACAACCTTGAATGTATAATTCAGTTATGAAAAGCGACTATTTACGTTCTAATATAATCGCTCGAATTACCATTTTCAAACATAAAGTGTACACTGACATAGTTTGCTTAAGAGTAAGCACATACTTGCGAAAGGTATATGATCAAAATACCATGTGTAGATTATGCATATCACATGGTAATGCGCAGATGTTATTGTTGTATTAGGGACTGTTATTTTGCTATGGGAAAAGGAATTTGAACTTGATTGTACGGATATTTGTTAACTTATACTTAATAAAAGTCAGAAACTAACAAAGGGTAGGTATTTTAGTCGGTTTTTAAATTTTAATCGATGAATGAAAAAATCTTGGACCGGGTAATTTATCGATAGCTAGAAATGGAAATGAAAAAAGTCATTTTATAGACAAAAAGTGCACTGTCATCTAGCGGTAAAATAGATGAACTAATATGTTCCAATACACATTTACTTCAAGAATACTAGTGGAACGCCCCCCGTGCTATGCTATGGAATTAATCAGTTAACTTTGGCTCTCTGTGCAGTACTATACCGTAAAAGATAGACATGTGCAGTTAATTCTTACAAAGAAAGTAATCAAAGAAAAAGCAGACAAAGCACCCACAATGATGAATTTTAACGGTATCCCTTAAAAAGTGACCCTTAATAAAGGTTTTACTGTACTATCATTGTAAGAGCGTTATAATATGATGCCTGAATGTATTTTTATTATCCCAAAACCTGTATTTTAATATCAGATCCACGTACTCTGGCATTTATAGAATTTTAGGACATTATATCATGATAAACTCTGCAATGTTTTATACATTTATTTTATTAATGTATAATACAAAACTTAAGGAGTTATTTAATGATGAGCAGCTGCTTTCCTCATTTGTACAAGGATGTTTCCTAGTTCTTCACGTTTCCTTTTGGCTCTAATGTGTGTGCCCAACTATAAAATTGTTAAATATATTATTAAATGAAAATCAGTGATAAATTAAATATTCTTCTATATGCTTACTCGTCTCTTCAAGAATTTTAATGCACGCTTATCCTTGGACACTTTCAACAATTCCATAGCACGCTTCTCATATGGTGCATGTCCTGTTACTTCACGAATTAGATCTCTAATGAATTTGCTGTGTTTGGTTTGTCTCTATAATAAAAAGATGATCAAATTTTACTATTGATTATACATAAATACACCATAATATAAACGATAATAATTAAGTATAAGCAGTATTGATTCATAACCAAACAACTGACACATTGATAGTCACATAATAACATAAATATTGGCATATTAGTTTGTTTAATATTTACTAACCCCTTTAAATCTGGCTGGCAAAACACACACGGTCTTTTTCTTTTCATTTTTATTTTTGGCAACACGAATTTTCGTCGTTTTGTGGCCTCTGTTGAGGCCAACTGCTAATTCGTACCTCGGAGCCATTCTGAAAAGAATGATACATTTATTTTGTTAGGTTAGGTTGTTATATGTAATATCATGAAACAATACTTATTCCACAATGATATTATATATTATAGATTGCAATGATTTAAAACAATACTAACTACCATAAAAATATTTTTATTTCAATAAGATTACTAAGATATTTTATGATTCAATTTGACACTAACCTCTATGGTTCAAAAACTAAGTTAGAAGGAACTAAGATCTTGTTTTCAATGGAAATTTCCGTTTGTGTTTTACACGCATGCTCTGTAGAAGTAACTAATCCGGTTTTCACAGCACGCGATAGGAATTAAATTTTACATACCATTTTATTAATAAAAGAAATAATAGCTATACTTATTGTAAAATAGAGTTAATTTATATCCTTTCTGTAGAATAAATTATTAAATTTGTAAAACATATTTTGTGTAAATGTTGAATTCCCTATTTATTTAACAAGAGTTAAATAAGTTGACCACACTGTATCATGATGACCAACTTGTTCCAACTTCATGAGTATGATTCGTATTTGCTACGATGTCAGTTTTGGTCAGTTTTTTGAAGTGGGTCATTTACTTACTGTTTGTAAAAATGTCTAATTTATAATATTTATTTTTGTTGACAGGAAACTATGTCCAACGTAAAAAACATTCCAAATAAGTTAACCAAATGGGATCTGTCAGAAGATTCCGTGGCGCCGCTAACAGATCTCCAAAGAGAATGTTTATTAAATTTAGAAGAAGAATTGTTCTCTGATAATAAGTTTGAAGATAAAACACTTGATGACACTACATCCAGGACTGAAGAAAATGAAAAACCAGTGCATATAGAACGGTATCAAGATCTATTAGAATATTATGCCACTTTAGAAAAGAAATGTATGGATAGGAAGGATATGAAGTATATATTATATCTTAATGAACTTGAAGCTAGAAGATCTGAATGTCATGAACTCTGTCTTCAAATAGAAGAAGCATTAGAGGATTTTACAATGCTGTATAAACAATACTCTGAGGTTTCAGATAAAACTACGTCTCTTTACGATGCTAGTGAACAGCTGGATTCTGATCAAAGAAGATTAAATTCTATTATAGAGAACATCACAGAATATGTAAAGTATTTTAAAGATGTGGACATGATGATGGAAAAATTAGAAGCACCTACATTGTGTGTAAATAGTGAAATGTTCTTTAATATATTAGATAAAATTGACAGAAACATAGATTTCTTACAAAATAATCCTTCGTTTAAAGAAAGTAATACTTATTTAATTAAATATAAGCATTGCCAATCTAAGGCAATATCTATGATGCAAAATTATATTTTTAATTTATTTAGCAAAACTACAGAGAGTATTTTAAATTTAAAAGACAGTGACAGTTCCCAAGATAATGCAGATGCAGCCTTGGCCCTTTTTTATGGAAGATTTCAAACTATTTTATCAAAAGTTAAATCGGTTATAGAACAGATTGAATCAAGATCATATAAACGACAAGAGTATGACAGTCTGTTGTCTGAATGCCATCAATATTACTGGAGTCAAAGAGGATTAGTACTAGGCAGCAGTGTACAAAAATCTTTAATGTCTGTAAAGGAAAAGTATAATGGTGATCATTGTAGTTTAGTAAGAAATTCATGTGCATTATTGCTACATGCATCAATGGATGAATATAAATTATTTTATGAATTCTTTTCGAAGCCATCCAATGGATTAACTACATATTTGGAAAGCTTATGTACTTCTTTATATGATACATTAAGGCCATTTATCATTCATATTAATCACTTGGAAACACTAGCAGAAATTTGTTGCATCTTAAGAATTGAAATGCTGGATGAACATGTACAAAATAATTTTGAACCCTTGGAAGGATTTGGAAATATTTGTCTACAACTATTGCATGATGTGCAAGAAAGACTTGTATTTCGTGCACATCTATATTTACAGTCTGATGTATTAAATTACAATCCATCACCAGGTGATTTGGCATATCCAGATAAATTAAAAATGATGGAAGATATAGCAGAATCCCTAAGAGAAGAGACTAGACAAACAAAAATGAAAAGGATATCTGTGCCATTTAATGGTGATAGTAGTACAGAATCTGTTTCCAGGAATCACATTGAAATAGATTCTATTTATCAGAAAACACATATGGGTAATTCACCTGCAGACCTACATGGAATGTGGTACCCTACTGTACGAAGAACATTAGTTTGTTTATCCAGATTATATCGTTGTGTAGACAGATCTGTTTTTCAATCTCTAAGCCAGGAAGCAATATCTTATTGTGTACAAAGCATTGAAAATGCAAGACAAGAAATTGAAAATAGAGCATCATCTCTAGATGCAGAACTCTTTCAAATAAAGCATTTGTTGATACTACGAGAACAGATTGCACCATTTCAAGTAGATTTTACTATAAAGGAATATAGTTTGGACTTTTCTAAAGTTAAGACAGCTGCATTTGGTTTATTAGAAAAAAGTTCAAGATTTTTCACTTTGTCAAATAATGCATTATTAGAATTTTTATTAGAGGGTGCACCACAAATGAAGGAACAATTAATAGATTCAAGGAAACATGTAGATAATAAATTAAAATATGCTTGTCACTGTCTTATACAGCATGCAACATATTTACTGATACATCCAATTTTAAAGTTGCTAGAAAAAGAAAAGGCACATGTAAACACTGGTAACCCAGACACATCTCAGGAGCATGCTCTTGGAAGTGCACAAGATGTAGCTGCAGTAATCAGTGAAGTATTACGGATAATTAAGTTTAAATGTCCTGAAATCCAACAGCTAATGCAGTTATATCTTTCTAATAAAGAGACTGAGTTTATTCTATTTAGACCAGTCAAAAATAATGTGTGTGCTGCATTTACACAAATGTATCAACTACTAAGTAAATATTATAGTTCAGAGGAACTTCAATTAATTGCTTGCCCATTACCGGAACAAATTTCCGTTATGTTGAGTTCATCTAGTCTTGTACACGGGAAAAGTACACAGACTACTGCGAAGAAAACATAACCAAAATAAACTTTTCATAATTAGGCACTGTCTATCAATATTATAACGAAATTACTAATTTTTGTTAAATATTTGTTTTCATTTAAATAAATTTTAATATATAAAAGTTGTTTTATATATTTGAATAAATTATGTAGAATGTAAATAGAAACATCCGAATGAAACTATAAACACACGAAATCGTCATTCTTCTTTAAAAAGTAATTTATCATAGTCAAATTCTTTGTAATGTACTACAACAAAGTGCAATTATTGTATTAATAATATGTAAATATTTAAAATATTATATTAGTATAATAAAACCTGTACATCATTTTATTACAAATTTATTATTGATTTAAATAAATATTTATTACAGAAATTGCCATGGGTTTAAACGGAAAAGCTGTATATTTTTATAGTGAAATCAAATATAATGAATCATATTGGATAACAGTAGAAAATTATTTTTTTAACAGGTACATTTGAAAATACAATATAATTAATACTGATAGAAAAACTTACCTTTCTTTCTTCTTGAAAGTATTTATGCTACTAATTATTAAAAATTACACTTATTGAAAACTGGTTAATTTAACTACAATTCATCTTTGAATGTATCAAACTTATTATTTTATTTATCACTTAATTAATTGTAGAAAATTTAGGTACTATAAAAAATTTAGATGTACATATACATATAAATTTAAGTAATTGTATTAATTTTTACGCTATTTTATACAAGGCGAACTACAGGATGTAACATGTTAGCAACTGGACTATATTTATTCTGAGAGTGTTCATAGGCTTCTATAGGGAAATGTCGGTTGAATTCTTCGGTAACGTTAGCAATTGGATGCAGGTAATCATTTACAGTAACATATTTAGGTCCGCCGAAAGTATCCAAAACAGCGATAGACATTATTTTCAACTTGGCAAAATAGAAGTGATGGTCTGTAATACAATACATAATTTTTGTAAGTCAACAAGGACTGTAATGCATTTAGTAATAAACATTATTTAATAAATAAATTCTCACCTGCTGGCATATGCTCTAGTTTTGGATGGCGTTCAAAGAAAACTTTCTTGGCTAGCGCGTGTTCTGCACTTTCGTTTTTCAACTATTAGAAAAAGAAACGAGTTATTAATGAAATTGTTAATATTATTAATTAGAGGGACCACTTATCTTCAATTCAAAAATGAATTTGCGTTTACTTGTTTATAATAAATGGTCACTTTGATTTTAACATAAATAGGTTCACTAACCGTTTTGATTTTGCCGCTCATAATAACTCTGGCGCAACGAGGATCCATAGGATCCCAATCTTTGTTTCTACAGTATTCTCCTTGAGCTAGCGACATTAACAGAGAAGCCCGATTATCTTTCTGCAATTAAAAAATGGTTACAAAATTAATTCAATAGATATAACAAAAATGTATGTATATGTTTCAAGTTCGGAATTTGATAATTCAAAAATTAAAAATCTGGAATGTTTCAAACTTGGAACGCTTCAAACTTGAAACGTTCCCAATTTGGAACGTTTCAAATTCAAAACGTTTTGAACCTAAAAGAGTTTACACAAAACAAAAAATCAGCATTACTTTCAGCGCTATAAAATTTGCAAATTTTAGAATTAATAATTTAAAATATGTTTAAGTTAAATTTCTGGTACGGAACTACGTGTACACATGCATGTCGCAGCGACCAATGAGTAATAAAATAATTAGCAATACGATGGTATTCGCTATCTTATCAAACGATGGTAACTACAAATAAAATGTGTTGATGTTTGACCGAAACAAAGGAATCGTCCGATTACTCACTGCAAGATCCTGAGCCGTGAAATCTAACGGAGTAAGGTAAAGATATGGGATACCGCTTCCATTGCCCAAGGCTCCATCGCTATAAGAAATTAAATTTGCTACTGGAAATGACTCAATATCCTTTCGCGTGCTTGTTGTTGCGACAGCTACCCAATCTGTGAAAACGCATTGATAATACTTTGCATAAACCATACTATACGGCGTAAATAAATAATTAAAATACTTAAATGATTCACCAAATCGCTATATTTATTACTTCCGAGTTTATCAATATTTTTTAAAAGCAAAATTCAAACGACTGACCTTCTATTATCTTGCAAGACAACGGAATAATTCAATTTGAATATAATGGTATGAGGAGTGATAATAAAGCGAAGCATTTAAAATGCAATTTAATTTTTATTAAATCGCGTGGAAAATGGTAATTAAAGTGAAATATGCGACACGCGCTGCATTTTCGACCGAAAATTTGGGAAATTGCCAAAATTCTGTAGGTAAATCTAATATTATCAGCAGATAAAATGTATATGTGTTAAACACACGTCCACGTATGAATAATATTTTTAGATATGTATCGCTTCTTAATTTCTATAATTTAAAAACAGCGATCATATCATTAAAAATGTAACGTGTCAACTTTTTGAATGATTCTGATCGAATACGAAACTTCATTTGAATGCCCCGGTTTTATTAAAATGAGATGTTATCGAAGGTACATTTATCTTACCAGCATGGTTAACAATGTATCTTGCCATTAGAGCAGCTTGATCGACTGGTGGTGGATTATTATTGGGACTCTGTTGATTCTTCTCATACGTTTGGTCCACTTCTCGACTATCGTCGTAATATCGTTTTTCGTACTTATTCTCCCTTGGTCCATTTCCATGCAGTTCTTTCGATTTTTTCCACTTTAAAAACTCTTCGAATTCCTCCCACTGATGCTCCTCAAATGATTGTGGATATTTTTTCGCTTCGACTGTCAAAACAAGAACAGCGATGAACAGCGTGAATCGCCAATTCATGATGTGGTTTGTGTCCACGAACTATTCACTCTGACGGTAAATGTTAAATTAGTGGTCTTCTTTCGAATTTGTCTCTTATATAGGCGCGCATCTGTAAGATGTAAAGGATAACAAATAGTAAGCTCCAATGACTATCGAGTTTACTCATGCAAGGTTAATATATCGATCATCGAACATCGAACTCGAGTGTTATACTACGTGACATTAACATGGTATGTTTAATCAGAGTGTAAACATAACCTAGTACTTGATTATTAATCACTGTGTAAACAGTTTATGATTGTTTTAAAACGTTATCGTCTTTCGTTGGTAGCTAGAAATAGAAATTTAAATTAAATCTGAGTAGTATAAATGTGTCTTCATGTGATGTTATTGCAAAACAAAAATGATTTTTTGTATACAATTTTTTAAAACGATTTTTAGGTTTAATAACTTTATCAATTTTTCATAAAGATAGTTTTATAATTGTTTATATTATAAGTGCAAAATTGAAACTATTCATTATAGGGATAATTGACGAGAAGAGACTAGGGACGTAACAGGTTATTACTAACCTCACATGGTAGTGCTGAGTAATACATGGAAATTATTCTGATTAATTTTACTTTCAGATAAATGGAATATTTTGCAGCTGATGTACAGTTTTGAATAAGTTAAATATGCCAAATTGCGCAAAATTTATGTAAATTAATATAAATAAGTATTAATTATTTGTGTTCATGTATTTATGTATGAATATTTAGGATGATGGAGATTTCAAACAATTAATGTATATTGTCCATATTCTAAGATTTTCATGGTCAACATCAACACAATATTTTAAAATGTTCATAATATACGTTGATAATAATCAATCTAAATTTTTCAAAATCACTGATTCTAATAAAAGAAATGTGTAATTATCCATTAGTAGAGATTACGGATAGTAATTAAAGCTTTGTTGTAAAGTAGTTTTTAAAATAGTGGTAATCTCTGATACTGATAATATCTTATTATTAGATTTGTTAGGCTTCCTTATTTCATTTTTAATATTTTAAATTTTGATCATACACAAATGCGTATTAGATTAAATAAAATGAATTATTTCTTTAATGTACATATTTTAATATGTAAACCATTGTAAGTACTTTGTTTGGATCATTAAACGATATTTATTTATGCAATAGATTTAGAAAGCAAGAAAATATTAGAAATAAAGAGACAAATAAAAGTCTAAAGCTTTTAGAAAGATTCAGGTGCATTGTACTTTTATTTTTAAATTACATTTTAAAGTTTTAAACAAGAAATAGTGGAATGTAAATACCTACAGATATATATATGCAATTTAATTTGAGTCTATCATTTGCTTGAACAATAAAACAGAACAAGCAAATTTATTATCAGTCTTATAATCCTTACACCTGATCTTATTTTTTTCTCTTTATATATTTTTGAAGAACAATTTGGTAAGGCATAGTTCTGTATGCACTGCATCTGTCCATTTTTAGATTCGTATAAGTACTTTCAGTACATGTAGGGCATTCTTGCACGCATCTTCTGTTTTGTATAAACGAAAAACATCACTATTTGGCAAAAGCTAATTTGCATCCAATTTTAAGTACTTCTCTTTCTATTATTAGAATTTTGTTGATACTGTTCCAAGCGGATATACTTAAATTATAATAGATAAATAAGATAATGATAATACTACTGGAAAAATTTGAAAGTATTTTATAAATTATAAACTGAAATATAAACAGTATTATTTAATATCTTGTATATGCGACTCTAAAATTCAGGAAAGAAACAAATTTGTCTACATAAATGTTACAGTAATTGATAATACAACAAATTCATTTACAGATAGTTGTATCTTTTCTAAATAATATTATGCGATTGTGGTATGATGGCAAATTTTTGTGTGGGATATAATTCTGCCAAACATTTGAGGGTGAACTGTACTGAATTACAAGGTTTTCTTTTATCAAGAGGGAGATGTTGTGTATATATTTTAGTGTTTAAGTCACTGCCTTACAATGCTCCTTCAACGAAAATAAATTTCATAGAAATTTCAGAAAAATGATGAATAGAAATATTCAACAGGTGGATATTACAGCACATAAAATTGTATTTACACGTGTACTCGTCAAAAAACAATTCATCAATTTACAACAAAACATAATAATCTCTCTGAAAGAATTCGCTACCTCTAGCAATATATTGTTCTGATAACACTTTAAACATATGTTGCTTACTTATTTAAAACCTTCAAAGCTTACTTTTGTGAATACTTTACTTTGTTTCAGGCAAACTTTTAAACTGGTAAGGCAGTGATTTATCGTTATCAGATAAATTGATATGTATTAATATCGACGATAAATGAATACTGATAAATTCTATGGATAGAAAACGATAATACGATTCAAGCAATAATAAATTGAATTGATAAGCTGCAAATAAATTAATAGTTTGAACAACGTGCTCTACATTAATAGAGATAGCGATTTCCTTCGATAATGTTACATACTCATACATTCTCTCTCTCTTTCGCGCTCTCTTTCTTTCTCTCTCTTTCTCTCTATCTCTCTCTCCCTCTCTGTCGTACAGAAACGTCTCTTTCACGTTATAAGCAAAGGTAAATTTTATCTCTATCCGATTCTCTTAAATTAACGCTAAGAACTTGTAACGATTGCACTGTTGACTTCACTAAAGTCATCGTATTTACGCAACAAAATGTTACAGTATAAAAAATTACGACAAGTACGGCTTTTCCTCGAGTAATTATCGCTAACAACCACGCCTGGGCTCAGCGGTTATGCTGGCAAATCTTCTTTGTTCGTTTCCATTACTCCTCTCTCGCGTGCATTTTAATGTCACGCGATTACAATCGGCTAATTATAATTAGTCATTTTTCCTCGTATCACCGTTCGCCCCTTGAGCGTCGCAACAGTGATGAGCAGATCAAATGCCCGCGGTTTCAACTTCAGGAATACAGGATTTCCAAATTTTTCAATTTTTTAATCTACCAATTTATAATTTATTAAATTACCAAATTTTCAAATTTTCAAATTTAGAATTTTAGTAACATAGAAGCTTGAAAATATAGAAATTTTGAAATACAAAATTAAATTTCAAATTAAAAAATCAAATACAAATTAAAAAATTTGGAAAGTTGAAAGTAAAGGAATTTAGAAACTTGAGAATACAGAAATTTGAAATTTTCAATTCGAGAAATTTTCCAGTTTTTGAATAATAAAACGTGAGAGTTGCACGGGTATTCGTTTGCCGACCACTGTGTTCCATCAAACATACTCTGCGCTCTGTCCTCCTGTTCCATCCTCGTTTTCCTTTTACCCTTAAACTTCTACTCTCCATGCTTGCGCGAATGTCCTCTCCAAAATTGTCAACATACATAATAATTTATTTTGTTATATTACAATAAGTCGTTCTACATAGTCGAGAATAGAGAGCAGCGATATTTTTACAGTTCAGTTGGCACATCGTATGCGCACGTACGATCGTTGGGTTTCAATGACAAGGGTAAACGATGGGTCTGAAGAAACCCTAGGGAAAGGGGTAGGGTAGTGATAGCACCGGTACAGATAAATGAACGCGTAACAAAGATGAACTAAACAAAACGAAGAGAAAAAATATAACACGGTGGATGAAAGTAGAGAGTGGAAATGGGAAATCGGCGTACAGAGATGTCGAGGTGAATACGATATCACTGATATGCATTTAGGGGACTTTGGGCTGAAACTTCGAGTTACTTAAGTACACGTCTCTCGCGTACAGGACCACGCCACTAGGACGTCGATCCGTACCAGCCGTTCGTCGTCGATTTATTGGTCGGATGGTAGATATGGAAGCCAGCTCCAGCAGCTGGGTGATGATAAAACTGCGCCTGTTCGCTCAAACCCGCGGACGCGTACGCCGCGGCGGCGTCCAACGCGCTCGGATGAACCGCGGCCGAGTACACTTGCGGCTTCAAAGGCAACGGTTGAGCTGGCTCGTACTGATGTCGCAGCACCGGGTCGGTATATGCCGACGAGCTTTCGTAGCTACTTATCACATTCACCGGGTGAAGCTGTTGTTGTTGCTGTTGTTGCTGCTTGTCCCTCGGCGAGACGGACGACGGTGGGGTCATCGCCGAGTGGTAATCGACCGTGTAACCGCCGGCAGTGGAATAAGAGGAGACCAGGCTGGTGAACGCGTCCGCGCAGCTGGTACCGGTGGCACCTTTCTGGTTATGAGTGGCTAACACGAATTGGTGTTCGCCGTAGGTGCTGGAACCTTCTGACCCTGGAGGTGTGGGCAGAGGTCCGCTCGGTGTCGTGTCACCGGCGTAATAAGTGCCACCCGAAGAAGGCGTGCGCGTGCTACCGCTAGATGTGATCCCGTGAACGTTAGCTCGTATCACGCTTTCCCTGTTTGCGTACAGTTGACGAAGAAGAGCGGTGGCGGGTAATGGAGCGGTAGCCGACTGCTGAGGACTCAGGTGTCCCAGATGATGATGCGCCCCGATCCATTGTATCGTACTTCGTTGTTGTTGCTGTTTTAACAACGCGTCTGTACTGAAATCTGTCGGCTGATGAAGCGTCGGCGAGTGAGATTTGTTCAGGTTTGACACAGGCAGATGCTTGGACATCGCCTGTTCCAGATCTTTCACGGAGGTACCGGCACTGTCGGCGTTGCTCGTTCGATCTTCCACGCGTCTCGATTTCGGACTGGCTGAACACAATACTTGCTCACCGCCTGAAATGGAATGGTTTGATGGAGCTGGACTTAGAGCGTGGCTTCTCTCGTTATTCGTGACTTTCACCGTTGCGTCCTCTTCGTCCTCCTCTTCGTTCGAGCTGCTATCCTCCTCGTGTATCTTCCGTTTGTGCCCGCGCAATTTCACTACGAGCGTGTTTATGTTTCCTACGGCTGTTTGGGGCTCTTGTTGTAACTGAGCTATGTTGTCGTGGTGTCTGCTGCTCCTCTTCTCGCTCTCCGAGCCGCGAGTATCCTCGCGATCTTCGGGAGGGGACCTGTGAGGATGTTCTTGATGCTGATTCGGTGGTCCACCGTGGTTTCTACCCTCTGTAATGGAAAGGAGATTATTAAATAAAGGAAGAAACTCTTGTATCTTGTACGAGGTACCAGAGTTAAGCGATTCTGAACGTTATCGATATGTTCTGTGAAATGAGAAGAAAATGTAGTCTGCAAATATTTTACAAAAAGCTTCATTTTTAATCATATTCCTACATTTTTATATTTTCGAATGACTAAGTTATTAAATGTCAAAATTGTTTAATTTTTGTATCCTTAAGTTTACAAGTTCTTAAATGTTCATATCTCCAAATCTTTCTAAATCGAATCAATAGTAAATTCTCTATTGCCTATTTCATAATCACCTATGAACGCATAGAATATATTGTAGAATTTCGTTTAACTTTGCGAACCCTAAATAAGTATTAAATCGGTAGTATACCTCCTCCATCAGCATCCGGTGATCCATTTTCTGGATCATTTCCGACAGCGTCTTCGCGTTTAACCCCCATAACACCTTCTTCCAGCTGACAACAGTCCATGATCAAGTTTTCATATTCCCGCCCACTGACAAATAATAAATAATAATTAATATCTTCGTTTGTTAGTAACATTCGATAGAAAGAAATTTGTAATTTACCTAATGACATAATTGACACAAATGATGTTCTGCTCCTCGGCGTTTTTTGAGTTGCACACCACGGTGGCACATGTTTGCAACCACGTGTATCCTCCGCTTTTGTTCATCAGCCTATAATAATGCGTCAATACTTGTCCCTTGTGAATCACTGCAACACATGAAAACGTTTCCATGATGAAAACTGTGACTCATAGGTTGTGATAGAAGCTTGAAGAATGTATACAGATATTTACGGTCGATGTGGGATTTTCGAAGACGATTCGCGTCTTCTCCATGGCACAGCGTATAAAGATTTTTCCCCGTTAATTCGTCGGCTGTATAGTCTAACAATTCGGATACCCTGTAAAATTGTACAAAAATATAATCTTTTACACTACTTATACTACGTATTAGTATAATTTACATCAAATGATTGGAGCTTCTAATTTTAGTCACATTTACAGAGATTGAAGAATATTTTCTTTACTCGCACACAATACTTGATTCAGTAGTTGGACATCTGTGCACTTATTAGATTTAATATTCACTTTACAGTATAAAATGATATAAGTATTGTCGTTTAGTAAATAAATACAAAATTGTTTTATATTTGAAAAATTGTTTAATATTTCTTTCGTTCCTTGAACGTATGACCCATACATTGTAACTTTTTACCTTGTGTAAAGTCAAATATATTTAAGAATTGTTTGGTATAATCAATGAAGTGCTCACCTTGGTTCACAGTGTGCTATCCGAAAGTCAAAGTTAATTCGTGTGACGAACATGTCGGTTTCCAGGCGAATTTCGTGCACACTCGGTGGAGGAAGTGCGATCGCCAAGCCAACCATGCCTATCAATGGTGGTGCTGACTTTCTTGTATGGCTAAACGTATACTGTGGTCTCAAACGGCACAGCAGTAACACCACCTGAATTTATAATACTTAATTAACACCTGGCTTTTTTGTCAATCGAACGCGATCGATTCACGAATCGCTAGAACTTATGCAATTCAATTAAGAATTAAAACACGTTACATTCTTGCTCGTGAATTTGAAGATTTGTTACATCATTGTTTGCTAATTTTTACTACTTTGACGATGTAAAATTATACTGACGTGTTCAAGCGAATACAATAATTTAACACAGTTACTGTTACGTTAAAGCTTCATTCAAATTTTATTATGTGTATAAATTTTCAGAATATTAATTTTAGGCTTTTAATACTATCTTTAATAGTATCTTCAGTTAGCTAAACAAAGAATTGTTCATAATATGGTGGATGGATTTTTTATTCAATGGAAATTGAAGTATTTCTGACATATGATATAGCAAGTTAAGTAATGAAAGATAATTGACAAAATAAGGTGATAAACATACCCTATAACCAGAAGACTTAAAATGGCACCCCCTTTTCGTTAAGGTCGACTTCATTCGGACACAAAACGCTCTGTCGTATCCTTTGTAAAGACCAGTCGCTGACAGCGACATTACGGAGGACACTGCGATTAAAAAAATTATATAAATTTTATGTTTCTATACGATCGTGAAAACATTTTATATACATATTTTTAATTTTATCTCAAGTTTTGGGTGTTTGAAATTTTCATTGACTTCAAAATTTCGGGACTTGTAAGTTTACAAACTTGGGAAATATATAATTTCGAAATTTGAGTACTTGAAAATCATTGAGCCTGGAAATTGAATAATTTATGTTTGTGTGAATTCAAAAACATTTCGAAATCTCTCATTTAATATACAATAAATTGATCCACGAATAATGAAAGAATCTCGATAAAATATCTACCGTCGGGATTCGCAGTGGAAGACGATCCATGTTCTTCGGATGCAGCGCTACTTGGCGACGCTAAACCGGAACTCGACGAGTGCGGACCGGAAGAGGTGCTCGAAGTCAGTCCAAGTCCTAATTGTTCCGCAACTTCCGCGTGGTCTTGCTGATGAACGTAATCGAAAACGCTTGATCCCGTCATTTCTACCTGAAATTTTAAGACACATTCAAATATTTGAATTTTTCATTTTAATAAGTCTCACAGATAATATACTTTTGCCTTTGTTATATGTACATATAACTTGCGTATGGATATTGTGTAGCACATCAGTGAATTAATTGCTTGTTTCATATGTGTGAATAAAATTCGTTGAAATACTTAATGTATGTTATTAATCTTCAAACTTCATGTTGTCCATTACATTTAGCTCTGTGAGAAGCCACGTGCCAAATCTTAACATTGTATTTTATTCATGAACGTTGTTAACGTATTTATAACAGAATTCATGAAAATAATCCTCCTTTTTTCTTCAGATTCATGCATAAACATTTTTATATAAGACGAGACATGTTCCATAAGAATCAGACTTAAAGCGCATAAAAAAGTTGTTTGAGAGTAGCCGAAAAAATATAATTTAATTTTGCAAATCTTTGAGCACGAATGCTCTGAAAGATACGACACTGAATATCAAAATATGGGAGTCAACCGATCATTTGGAAAATCATATTTAAATCATATTGAAAATCATATTTTGAAATGAGTATTTGATGCAAGAAAATAAATGTGTTCAGACATCATAGTTTTCTTGACAAGTTGCAAGGTGACTTAATTAGAAGAAAAACTGTCTTCGAGAACAGTTTTCCTCGAGGTAACTTGACTGCAGAGTAACTCTGCGGCTCTTAATATGATAGTTTCCACGAAAAACTGCTTCGACGTGACCGAAGTTGCTATTCTTTCGTTCGTTAGAAACACCTACCATTTTTATGGCATTTACTTCGAAAAATGATAAACTAATCAATAGAATTGTCAAATAAATAATACTTGACAAAGTATAGTAATTATTGACGAATCAATTTTTCTTTGTTAAAGTGATAATTTGAAACTAAATTAAAATAATTTAATCATAGTTAAGTTAGATTTGGTTTGAACCGAACAGCGAATTTAATTTTGAACTCTACACTATTCCTGTTAAATATTATTTTACGTTTGAAGTCCTTTTATTTAAAAGATGATTCAACTAATTTTAGTTGAAAAGTTATCAATGTTCGCACATTTGCAGCTCTAATGTACAGGTGTTAATACAAGTTTAATACAAATTAATACAAAGGGTTTGTGCCTTTTATTTTCTGTTACGCCTTTCAAGTTAAAAGACCGGGTAAATTAAAGCGGCTCTGAAGTCTGATAAAATTGTCATGTAGTGGTTGCCTGTACGGTTATTTGAATTTGTCCCTATGGGGGCGAATTGAAAGAAGTTCTTTGTTGCGTTTGCCCTTTTTTTCCTCTAAACGGTGCTGGTGTGAATTTTAACTGAGTCTCCAGAAACACAGAGTGTTCCAGCAAAATATATACACGCTTTATTATATAAATTTAATAAATAAAATGATTAGAAGTTAAGTTTGTTAACCGTAAATTCAAAATGTACTTTAAATAATCATATGTCTAATAAAAACGTAATAATCATTCTTATTATTTTTATATTAATTTCATGTTTGATATTAATATTCAAAATATGTACATATATAGTTTTTAAGATGTCCACTATGCGAAATAAAAACACCGTTCATCGTAGATGGAAATAAAGGATCTGAATAATTTAAAAATGATCTATTCCTATAAATTCTATAAAAAATATATAAAATGGTATGAATATTATTAATCAATAAATTGAGATGTACATTATTAAATTAATGTTTGGCAGAAATGCTTAAACCTCTCATACATACTGATAAAATAAAAGTAAAATTCTTTGGACGAAATAATCTATGTTTTCTCTTGTTTAATATAATTATTCGAATATACACAGTTAAAATGAGATATGTTTCTCGATCTTGGGATCCTCGGAACTCGCTCAAAGACAAAGTATGTAAATCTCGTGAAGTAGATTACTAGAGCTCAAGAGGGGTACACGGTTTCCCGTTCCCAGACTCGATGAAACTCTCGCTTCGAACGGAAGTCAATTTCATCGGTGTGGAAACTTTAATTTCAATCGAACTTCCCGACAGAATAATAATAAACCCCCACCTTGCTCTACCGACGAATTCAACCTAAGCTGCCACAGCCATTAAAAATCAAGCTGGCTAAGAGAGAGTTCAAGAGATCGTTGAAGAAAGTATTCATTGTCAAGAGTTACGAGTATTTGAAGGTTCCTGGACAACTGGAACTATTGGAGCAACTAGGTAGAAACCGGAGGGGGAGAGGTCTTAAAGTATGGATCGGTACCTCCGTGTAGTGTGGCACGACGTAGGATAATTCTTGTAGTTCATGTTGGAATATTAGATGTATCTTAAGCTATCAATTTTTCATTTTTCACTTTTTCAATTTTCTAAATTTTTGCATTTACGATTTTCTACATTTTCAAATTTTCAGATTCTGGGATATATTAATCGTCAATTACTAAATTTTCAAGTCACTCATTACTCAAACTTTACATGTCCTAAATTGTCAAATTTTCCACATTCTCAAACCCTCAAATCCCCCTAATCTTCAGGTCTCCTGTGTTTAATTTCCAATAACCCAAGTTATACATTTTCAACTTTCTAAATTCTCAAAATTCAAAACTTCAAAAACCGGCTTTAGTAACTTCAAATATGATCTTGGTAGCATTAGAAGTCTTCTCACAAATTTGTTCGTCATAAAAGTAATAGAACTGCCTAATGAAACTTTCAAAATGGCCGTCAACTGTACACCTCCAATTACTCAGTATTTTCTATTACTTTCATATTCGTCAAGTAATAACATACCCACTTTCTAACAGAAAACTATTTTACAAGGTAAACGTGAGTCCGGTGTATTGCCGATGTTTCATGTCTATACCTCAGCATCTAAACGACGCTGACCAGCGTTGATGTGTTGATGAGCGTACATGGTTTACATGTTATGATACCGCAGCATGTCTACGAGCATAAGTTTATATGCATTTCCCTTCAGTGGCCGGTTTCCGTCGAGAAGGAACAGCTCTGGAACGCAGGGGTTGTCGGCAGCCATGTTTGTGGCAACGTCGGCGCCGGTTTCCCGAATCCCCGAAACACCCTATTGATTGCTCCACGAGTCTCGCAGAACCGAGCTGGTACACCGGTCACCTCCCGTACACCTCCTGTTCCTCCCGTTCTATCCCGTCCCTCTCTCTCGTTCTCTCTTTCCGTCAATTCGTCGTCTCTGTTCCACGGTTTCCCGCTGTTCCCCTCCCCCTTTTCTCCATCTACCTTCACGGCAGCATTAGGAATGGCGAACACGCCGCCGTGCAGAGGCTACGTGAGCCGCATGCGACCACCCCCGCCCCCAACCACCCATCCTTCCCTCGTCTATGTCATGCTTGGTGCCAGCCAGTATGGCCGCCAACTCATACAACCTTCTCCTCTTTTCCTCCCTTGACCTCTCTCGTCCTTATCCACCTCCTCTTTTCCCAACCTTACCGGTTTCTCCTACTTCTTCTTCTTCTTCTTCTTCTTCTTCTTCTTCTTTTCCTATACCGGGACGTCCACCTCCGCCATATCCTCCAACTTTTCTCTTTTCCTCTTCTTCTCCTTTGCTCTTCATTGTACTTGTCCTTTTTCCACGATAGTGTTCCCTTACTGGCTATCTTTGCCCTTCCGGCTCGCATACGTGCCAGCTTCGTGTGCATGCCTGTGTCTTATATGTCTTCCGCTTCATTACACTCTCTACCCCGTACCCTATCTCTTCTCCGCCATCCAGCTTCTTCTTTCGTTCTCTTTTCCAGCTTCCTCTTTCGCGAGCTAACCACCACCCTACCATAGATTCAACCCTGGCTACGGTGCTAGCGTCTTCCATCAACATCCCCGCGAACCAGTCACGCTTACAACGTAAAGGAACGTAGTAACGGCTACACACTCACCTGTGAGAGTCCAAGGTAAATTGAGACGGTCTCGGATATGTACAGGAACCGTCCATCAGCGGCGACCGCCATCGCGAACCCGTCCAGCGACTGAAACGGAAAATATTGAAGCAATCGTTCTTCTAGAATGTTTCTCCATCTTTTTTTAACGATGTATCGAGGTACTATCCGAGATAAATTGATCACAAATTTTTAACGTCTTGAATTAATGTACTCTCCATTACGTCACAATTTCTAATTTTTACTGAAAATTGAACTCTATGAAAGTAATGATACTACACTGTAATATTCCCTGCACTCTCCCTTATGTAAGTTAATTTTGAATAGATTGATTATTTGAATGAACTGAAGGGTGTGTTGTTTCGTTCGGACGTTTTCAATATATTTGTTAATAAAATTGGACATGTCATATACTTACTTGAAGTATATGAGTGCCTTGATGAACATCGAAATGGTCCACCGCAGCAGACGCTGACGACCTCACTCGATTTGCACCTAGAATCACAAATATAAATTGTTATTGGTAAAATCAATTTTGGCACATTTATTTAGTGGCAAAATTTTATGTCTGATTACAAACATCAGCTTTCACTATGACGATCAATATGTTAAATAAATTTTTCTTTAAAAATATGTCCCTTCCTAAGTAGAATTTCCATTAACCTAAAATTACCCTTCATAAAAAAAACTATGCAATTGGATAAATACAGTTTGGAGTAAGAAGAGTTGATTTCTGGCAAATGTTATTTCAGAAGTCCCTATCGACGATTCTGGACTGACAGGTTGGCAAAGAGTTAATAAAGACGATTGTTGGATCGAACTGATTGACGGTCAATGATCAGAGGGTTACCTACGGTTTATCCTGACCAATATGAGTCACACAGTGTGCCCTCCGGTGACCCCTTTCCGTTTTCTTTCTCCCCTCGTTTAACAAACAAGACGGCCGTCTTCCTTACCCTTCTTAATAATAAGCCCACCCTCCTACAACGAGGCTACCGTAATGAAAGACTTAGGAAGAGTCGATCAAACTCAACGCGAACCGCTTAATCTGCTAAGCCCTACGGAAAAACGGGTCGAAGTGGCGGGCTAACTGGTCGGATTGATGACCCCACCTTTTCGTAGCTCGGTCAACGAGTTCATTCTGATGTTTCGGACCCGGATCCCCGAATAATCCGGTCGGACTTTCGCCTGTCTATCGCGTTTCTTCCTTCGACGACTCGACGTTCGGTTCGTTTCGTGAATACCGATTAAACTTTTACCGATCGACTCCTACTCGTACGCTTTGTACGAAAAAAACGTGGGACTCTTTGAACGAGATATTCAGACAAATTTGAGATATTTACAAAATCAGATATCTTTTAATTTACACGGATTCAATATTATATTCGAATTTCAGATTTACAAATTTTTAAATTGACAAATTATAACATTGATCACCGTTCATGTTAAAAATTTTTAAGTTCACAAATTTAGCAAATTATCAGATTTTCAATGAATACCCATGAAGATATATTAATGAAAAATATTTGAACCTAAAATTTGTATGATTTACTAACCATCAAATAACACTTAAGCAACGTTAAATGTCAAAATGAGCGAGCAAAATAAAGCAGAAATTAGAAACAATTTGCAAGTGATAATTTTCGCTAATCCGAAACGGGTAGGTCGTTTCTGTTAAGGTGCAATAAAAGTTGGCAAAGCAATTCGAATAAACAAGAGTGCATTCCAAACAAGAGGGTATTTCCCGAATAAAATGGCTTTTGGCTGGTATAAAATGGCTCGTAGAATTTCCGAAATTAATTTTTACCCGTTGCTTGTCGCTGTTTTATAGATTATTATAATTTTACTGTTTCCTATATTTTTATTTTTATGAGTTTACGTTCTAAGTCACGTTCCGCTCTTTTCTCTCTTTATCAGCAACCCGGTAAGAGCTTTTCTGACCTCCATTCTCTGAAAGTGTATTTCTCGATTGCTGAACGAGTTCCGTGCAACAACAAAAGTCAATCGACACGTCGTTTGTACAATGATCGTAAAGATAACGCATTATCACGTTTACTTTTTGCTAAATTGATAGAGACGAGAGCGTAGATATTTTCCCATCATTCCCCAAGGAAATATCCTGGGGTCACGGTACTCGGACACGGTTTAACGTCTTCGTGGAAATTTATCAAAATATTATGATGTCCGTCATAAGAACACAATGTTAGACAGTTTGATCTATGAAATTGAATATGTTAGACTAACGTTCGACTGGTCATGAAATAGTGATAGTATTAGTTATTTGAAGGTGATGGATAAACTTTGAAGAGGTTTTGGATAGTTTGATGTGTTGGCTGTCGCAGTGAAATTGGACGTTTATGGTCAGACATATTGCAACTGTAGTTATTAGGAATATGAATCAATATTTTTAAATTGATGCTTTATTTGTTATTTTAGCTCTAAATTTATTTTGAAATCATTTTTAACACGATTCTAAGAGAGTTGATGTTTTTTTGTAAGTATTTTATTACTTTGCAATTTCAGTGTTTAATATTCAACCACTTTATAATTTCATAACTTCTCTATTTTATTATTTTATTGCTTCACAATTCTACTCTTTTATTATTACATTAATCCACAAATCTACTATTTTATTATTTTACTAGTTCACAACTTTACTATTTCATTATGTCAGTAGTCGACAATTTTACTATTTTATTATTTCATCAATCTACAATTCTATAATTTTATTATTTTACTATTTTACAACTATTATTTTATCTTACTACCTATTATTCCATTATATGATTCTACTAATTCTATTATATGACTATAATATTATTCTAAAATTTATGGCATGTTTTCAGTAATAGTAGCTCAAGATATCTTCAATCGAGTTTCTGTCTAGTGAATCATGACTTAATTTTTAGTAAGTTAGATTAGATTAAATTACTTAATGTTAGGTTAGATTAAGTCTTATCGATCAGAGTAGGTTAGATCATAACAGATTTGTTCAGTTAGCTGACGTTATGTTAGATCCTATTCGATGAAACTTTAAGTTAGTCGCATCAAGTCATTTTATTAAATCTTAAAATAGACAAGTTCGGTTCGCTAACATTTCACGTTAGGTTACATTATGTCACGTTAGAATTAGCTCAGGACATTTACACATTTTTTATCCCCAAAAAGGAGCGAGAAAACAGAAAGAAGCCAAAAAAAGGACTCGAACAAGAAGAAGAAGAATAAAACGTCAATTGCCGCGTGGCGAGAGCGTCAGAACCCGCGCGGTGGCAGGGAAAAAAAGGAAGAAAATAAATCAACCGACGTGTCTGGAAATCTTTAACGCATTTTACTTCGTTAAGTCGAGAGGTCTCGTTCCAGTTGTGGTACTGACATGCGGGCGAGGGTGAAACAGGCGTACTGGATTTAGTTTGACGAGGAGCTGCGGCAGCGATGTGCGGACGGTGCCTAACTCAATTTCGTTAGTTTAGTTACATTGGCGGTTGGTAACGCGAGGCCCACGTAGGGGTTGCCGTGATTAGATTTCCATGTAGGTAGTGGTGCAGCCACCTAAGCCTTTACGTGTCCCGCTTTATACAACGTACGCACTGAATTTCTCTCCTTCTATCTACTTGCCTCTGTCTTTATCTTTGTTCACCCTACTTTCGGTACCACGACAAATATTAACTCAACCAACCACCCCCATGATTCCGAAAGTAGCACCGATGAATAAGTGAATTCTACCAACCCACCTTATTTTCCCTGCTTTTGCTTCCAACAATTTTTGTTACTTCCACAATTTCTTTAACGTAATTTTTTAAAATAATTTTTATTTCTTTCGTTCTTCGAGTTATTTAAAGTTCAAAGTTATTCAATTAGCTCATTCAAAATTCAAATTCAATAAAAATCTAACTCTTAAATTGTTACAAATAATGGCATCTTCTCATACTCATAAATGTCAATAATTCAGTCAACTAAATTTAAAACTGAAATTCAATAAAAATCTTCCTCCAAAACTGTTCACATCTTACTAACAAGCACTGTTAAAAATCTGAAATATCAAATAAGAGTCCTAAGATTATTTTGCAAAGTTCAATCACGACAATTTTTTAATCATTTTTATCAACGTTATCGAGTATGATTTCGTGAGAAAGATAAACGAAAGCGTTAGCATTTCAATGTGTCGTTGGTCAAGCGAGAAGGCGGTTCGGTCCTGGTCTCCCATTTTCGTTAAATGAACCACGAAAATGAAGAAAGCCAATGGCGATGCTATCGGTCGATTATAGCAGACAATTCTCTATTACTATGTATCTGTGAATCTCTACGCTGGCTGCGTGGTCACTCGAGTTATAAAGGATATCGCGACTCTCGATCTATTGCCAGCTTGCTTACGCGAATCCTTAAGAACCGCTGCTCGACGACCTTTGTCCGGTTAATTCGATACCGGTGTGTCGTGAATTTTCATCGAAATTCACCCTCTACCACCCTCTCGTCTCAAGGTTTTATATACTAACTGATACTGGTCTGTACTTCCGTCTTGCAATTAATTTGCTACTTTCTGGTCCTTTTTGTTTCTTCTAAGGCGATGACATTTAAGAAAATGGTTTCTACTTTTGTAATTGTTTGTCTCTTTGATTTTTCAATTAGTTGTGCTCAGTTTAAAGTGGTTCTGTGAGAGAGGATTTGGAGTTCTTGAATATTTTCAATTTTTGTATTCTTTTTGTCAAAGTCTTAAACTTTTAAGCTTTAAGTTCTGAAACGCTGAAGGGTTGAAGTCTTCAAGTATTATGTATATTTTTAAACTTGTCAAATTTCTAAATTCCCAAATCTCTAAATTCTAAAGTTATCAAATTGTCAAACTTCTCTTAAAGATGCCAATAATCAACGTATCAGTTTTATCCAAACATTTTTATGTCCCGACGTCACAATTTCGTTCCGTATTGAATTTTGTCTGCTTCAATGATTCCATTTCGAAGGACACGTCCTCTCCTGCATGGTCGTCGATCTTCAGCAATGAGAACCAACCCTCATCGGGGTTAAATACTGATCCATCAACAGATATCAACAGCAGATACTTTCTAATAAACGCAGATTCGATCATCTGTGCTGCTTCTACATTAAAGCAACATTCACAGAAAAAAATATAAAAATTCTTCGTATTCATTCTGTAGTTATTCAATGATTTAATAAAACTATACATATAAGTTTCTTTAATCCTCTTTAAAATGTGCGAAAATCCAGGAAGACACAGAAAAAACAATCTGTCAATTAATTGTTGCAAAAGTTCAAATTCGTACAAAGATTTCTCTGAAAATAAAATCTGAAATTGTCAGAATAAAACTGAAGACCACCTAACCTAACCATTTTTATAAAATTGAAAATTCTCGATAGTTTTCAAAAAAAGTACTAATCTTGTTTGATATGACATGGATATTTTCACGGGTCTCAATGGGTTAATAACGATCTTACCTTTGCCAGATTTATTTGGCGGTGGCCCATCCCGATTCCATGGCGGGTCTCCGTGACCCGAGAATTCTCGAAGTTTGAGGTACGAGATGGTTAGCCTTATTATAGAGGCTTTGTCCAACTGGGAGGTAATAGCCGCCGGTAATGGCAGCATTTTCGCTAACTCGTAGAACTCGAAGTTCTCTTTCCCCCTTCGAGACCTGGCAGCGTCTCTGCTTTTCTCCTTGCGTAACTCGAGGATACTGTAACAGAACGGAACCAGGCAAGGTTAGACAAGCAAGAATCTCGTGGTTCGGATAAATCTAATTGTCGCGTGTCTCGATCGCGTTCAAACGATTTTTAGCGTTTCTCGATCTAAGAATTTCGATGAGCTTCGTTACGAGATACAGGGCGTACGGTCTCAGGCTATCTAACATTTCTGTGGTACTTATAATCATTTTGCAGAAGTTATTTAACTTCTTCAAGCTGTGTTAAGAGATTATTTCGAACATTTGCCTCTTTTGGTAATTTTTTTCTTAAATCAAAATTCTTTTGGTAATTTTGGATACAGACGAATTTGCAGGCTATGAACTTCGTGTGACCTTAAATTCGGAAATTTTCATGTGCAAAATTATTTTGTTTCGTTCGAATTATGTCTTTGTAATGACTGTCACAATAATAAGAGTATACAGTAACAGTAATAAGATAAGATACATTCATAATACGTTTGAAATAATTGTTAATAAGTTTGTGCGATAAATAAAATTAGTTATTGAATAGCACGACAGTAGTTTAGTATGCTATGGTATGTATAAGAATTATAAATAATTGACGTGATTTATGAAACAGAATTATTAAATATAGTTCAGTAAGCGAAATGATACTGTTATAATAAAAAATTACTAACAATGGTAACATTCACATTTTATTGAAAAAGACACTCTTTGAACAAAATTCTGCTCGCAATTTGTAGCTAACTAAAGATCATCTAATATTTATTTCGAAAGTTTATAATAACGTATTTAGATAATGTCATCGTTCAGTCAATTATTTAATCGAAAGTACATCGTTGATTGCACAAGTGAAGAACGTTTCCCAATTGTATTAGAACTATATTCCTTTTTTGTATTCATTCACGAACTCCAGGAAACCACGAGATTCCCTGTAACGTTCTTAACACTTCCATGTTTATTCGCGGTCGACGGTTTTACAAGTTTACGACAAATTGAAAGTTGTAACCGTTCACGCGTCCAGAATTGAAACGTTCCTTAGCTACCATCCGAAATTCAATTATATTTGTTGGTATCCTTAAGATATTCGCTTCGCGTAGTCCTACCGCAAGGACTCTCCGTACTTGATATGCCAGCAACGAATTAACTGCTCTGCCGGAATCATGTTACAGCTATTGACCTAGAGTACGTAGCACCCTTGAGGGTGACTGTTCCATTTTGGTCTTGCGATAACTTCAGAAACCTGAATCTACTTGATTATTACGTAGTCTTTCGGATAATTTCAACGGGATTTCCTTCACTTCATTAGCTACGTTAGCTGAATTTTCTGTTTTGACGTATGGATATTTTAGAATTTGGGGATTTGAGGATTTGGTGATTTTGGAAATTTGGAAAATGGAGATTTGGGGATTTGCAAATTACAAATTTGGGAATTAGTGGTTTGAGTAGTCGGTCACTTTGAAATTTGGGGGTTTGAGAATTTAGGAATTTGGAGATTTCGGAATTTTGAAATTTGGGGAAATTTGGAAAATTCAATGGTGTGGAAATTTTAGAGATTTAAGTGTTTTGAGAAATTTGGGGGTTTTGGGATTTGAAAACTTGAGAATTTGGGCATTTGGAAATTTGGGAAGCTTGGGAGTTTGGATATTCAGTTTGGGGATTTAAGACGAGAGTTTGATAATATAACAATTTTAGAGCTAAGGAATTCAGAAGTTTAATAATCCACAATAATTTGTCAAAATGAAAATTTTAAATATTCACCGTAAACTTCGACTCACACCCGCCCCAAAAAAATCCCAATAACCACCCTCTCAATCCCGTTTCACAAAAAAATGTAGTATCGAATTATTAGATTAAAAAAGGAAATGAAATCGTTTTGAATGAAGTATCGACAGGTCGAAGGATAGGCGTGGCGCGTATACGAGCGCAGAGCAAACGAGCGTCAAAAGCGGCCACCCGCTTAAGCGTACATACATTATTCAAACGCTATCATGCCTATGTTTGCTGACATGCCAGCGAATGTATCTGGGTGAATGTCGACGTAACATTTAACCACGCCCCGTGGACGGCCCCTCGATTCCGGTTTTGCATTTAAACATTTAAACGCTGACCAATGGGAGCGTAATCCGCATTATTCGAAACCCGTTCTCCCTCTACTCGTCACGGTCATTAACCTTTTGTTAACCAGGGAATCGGTCACCGCGTCCCGACGCATCGACCTCTACAATCGAGATATTCAATCGTCACGATTTCGCGTCTACAACGCTCCCGGGGGATGCGAGGGGGTGTAAATACATTTCCCTTTTAAACTCCCTGCAATTGTCGTTCGAATGGACAAATTAACTTCTTACGTAGCTTTTATGTCTTTTCTTCATTTGTTTCTTTTGTTATCTAAGTTTATTTACTGCGTTCGACGAGTTAGATCAAATTTTCATTTCGGTGCTGACGTTGACGAATTATAAAATTTGATCTTTTCGGGCTTTGTTTAATTTTTGTAAGACTTATGATAGGAACAATTGCTGCCATGTTTGGCATACATACTCATGACGCACAATCACTTTGGGAGGTTTTACTTGTGGATGATACCGTGTCAATAATTTTTTAGTTGGAAAAGATGAACTCTTGTGAAGTTATTATTTCTCCAATATTAGTTGTCATTATTGACTATTTTTTAGTGTTTACACGTTACTTCTATGTTAAAATTATTTCAAATTGTTGTGTTAAGTCGAATGAGTGTGAGGGGGTAACTACCCCATAACGAATTTCTAAAACCAAATTCTGTTAACAGGGTGAAATTGAATTGAGAAGTTAGAGATTCACCTGTCAAAATTTGTGTAATAATTTCCAACTTTATTTATTGAATCTGGCATACTAATTTTTATTCTAGATTATGTAAAATCAGCGACGTCAATGATTTCAAAAACAGACATACATAATTGTCTTTTGCTACTAAGTGAAATAAAATTAAGGAAATTTTCGTATTTCCATAAATGGAGAAAAGAGAATTTCCTTATTTCTATAAGTGGAAGAAATAGGATTTTTCTTCTTGTAACGAAACGTAATAATCTTTCAAGAGCGTAAGTCTTCTTTATTCAAGAATAGAAGCTTTCGTTGATTTGCGTTCGGTATAGAATCTATCGAAGTTTCGAGGAAGCACGATTTTATGAGGAGCTAAGTAACGAAATGAATAAAACATTAATTGTAATCGAACTCGAGCCTTGGACGATCCTTAACAAATACCTTGACACGTATGAAACTGAATACCTTTAACTCATTATGCTTCTATATTAATTTGCATTAAGTATTTTATTATGTATGTATAAACTACCGAAATAAATTAATTAAATATTAAGAATTGAATAGTTGCAGTATTGTACTGAATGGCTAATAATAATATGTATTGGTTCAAGGGTTGGAATTTTTCTCTTATTTCGAAATGGTATCACTTAGCATAATTGCTTTTAGGATCTTCCATAGTCTTGTAAAGTTTAGACTCGACACAAGTTCGTGGTGGGTTAAGAACGACATTTGATAGGATTATCCACTTTCTTTACGGACTAAACAAATTATCTTGACCGTGATTCAACGATCAGGAGGTTAAACACCTCGAATCTTCAATAAAAGACTTCTTAACGATCAAACAACCCCCACTAAAAGCCATCAAAGAAGATGGTTCAACCTATCCGAGCAAAGTGTTCCCGAGCGATTAATGAAGAGCGTCGCGACGCGAGGGACAAAAAACTCGCAATTAAACGCGTCATTTAGCCAGAAGAAAGGGTTGAAAACAAGATAGGATTTTTATTAGGCAGCTATAGCGGTTAACGGCTGTAAAACGATAGTCTTGTGTTGTCGATAGCCTCTTTCGAATTCTGACAAAAATCTTTAGTAAGATTTTAAAAAAATCTTATTATAAAATTACACAGACTACTTTGTAGTAATCGTATAAAATAAAATTCGGCAAGAGGAAGAACAGAGTGAACTCAAAATGTTAGATACCTAACAATTTAAAAAAAAATAACAGTAATGATAAGGACGAAGAAGTTCAAAGCAGATGTAGCTGTATGTAGTTATATAAACTTCTTTAAAACAATTCAGTCTATAAAAGAAAGAAAGGTAGTTCTATTAATAAAATAGAACTGTGAACGTATAAATTCATGCAGTTCTATTCTGTTCAATTGCAATCATTGTTAAAGTTAAAATATTCATTGAGGAAAAATCTTTCCTTGAAGAATGTAAGTTGAGATTTGTAATGCGCATGCGCGTGGTGCATACAGCGCATGCGCATTACATGTTTTTATTAAAGAAATCTTTTATTCCTTTTCGATAAATATTTTAAGCTTAGACCTCTGGAATGAATCTGAATAATGAGAACTAGACTCACAGCTATTTTTTATATATTATATTATAGCATACAACATAGTATATTATCATAAGTAAAGCGTTCTTTTGCCATATTGTTTAGAACTCAAATTCAAATGTAAACATATGAAACATGTGAACATATGCTCGTTTTATAACATACTCTACACATAATTAAGCTGTACTAAACTAAAGTCCTTAAAATAAATAATAACTATCCGAATAACTGTATGAAAATATTCAGTTCATGAGACAATAAATAAATAAAAAAGTAAACAAACGAGTAAAACCGAAAGAAATTGATACTGGGGAGGATCAAACCAGAATTTACAACACATTCCGAATAAAAAAAGTGGAGTTCTTGGGTCACCGTCTTGTTTTCGCATTTTACAAGCGACCCGCGACTTGTCAGCCTCCCGATTTCTGTACCCCTAAGCCAAGTTCTCAGTTACGCAAGCTTCTGCTTGTCCCACTGGGACAATCACGGGGACACTTCCCTTCTGGTTGTTCCTTGAACGATCACCGGGACACCCAGAACCAGCGGCAGAGTTCTCGTCGCGAACAGTTGCGATCGCAGTGAAATTTCATTTGCCACCGATGCCGCCCACGCGATTCTTTCGCTCGTTAAAGGAATCCTGAGCGGCAATTTGAAGTTACGGAAAACTTTCGTACGCTGTTCAAAGCCGAGGGGGCATAAAAGTTTAGCGATGGTGGCAAAAATTTTAGGGAATTATGTCAGGAAATTATACCTTAATATAGTTCTGCAATCGATATGATATCTTGGGATGCTAGTATATTAGCAGAAAGAGTTCAGATTTTTAGTACATGATTGAACGAACGATTTACCTGAGGCTATCGACAGTACAGTCATACCATATACTAGTTTTTCGTTTTTAATTTATACTTTCATCTTGAATTTTTGAAGAGATGCCGATGAAGCTATGTTTGTATCTTGAAGTTCCATTTAAAAAAATTAAACGATTTTAACCTCCAAATAAACTTGTTACAATCCGAAATATCTTTTATACTTTTATTCGTCGTAAAATAAATATTCTGTAAACTCGTTCGCACCAGTTCAAGTGGTATTCCGTCACATAGACGGTTGCGTTTTATTATCAAAACGGTAAAAATGCAATATAAACCGAATATTTCCTCGTCGGATGTCGTTGGTTCAACAATGAACGATCAGACCTGTCGAGGAGTCAGTGTTTGACGTAACTGACGACGAAGTGCCCGCATTTTAGTAAGCATCGTTGCATATGGTCCCGTATGCGACGCACGTAGAACACTCGTTTCTGCATTCGCCGTCGTAAAAAGACTGCTCGCGACCGTGTTCCTATCCCAAATTCCAACGGAACCCTTGAACCGATACGAGCAGTAAAAGAAATCTTTGCCTTCGTTTGTTTGCTGTTCGTCAGACAAATTCGTTCGATAAATACTGTGGCTTTTGTCTAAGTACGCTAAGGTCAACGATTAATACTTGGTCGAAAAAGAAATCAAAATATTGATTATATTTTGTTCTGTAAATTCAATTTCATTTAGAATTAACTGTACGATAATAACATACTTCATTATTTTGTATGTTTTCATTATAGTTAGGGGATGAAACCTTTAAGGATGCAATTCTTAAACTATGAATATCTATCACTAAATTTTTTAGGAGACTATCAAGAAATGTTTCAAAATATTAATAAATAAGATGTGTAATAATGAGCATATGAAACTTATGAAGACTTCAGATCAATGTAATGTTAAACATATTCGATACAAAATATTAAAAAAATACTCATTTCAAAGTAAAAGATTTTGAGCCACATATATTATTATTTCCTTTGGCTGACGTAATATTTATTCTTAACGAATACAAAAATTTAGGTTGCTTTTTCTTTGTTACCAGGAGAAATGCTATAGTATACATATGTATATGTGAATATGTTGTCACACGTCTAGCCAGCCAGTCACACGTATTGCATAGAAATTGTATAGTAACTGTACAGTTAATTGTGTACAAAGGAGAAATTCCTGGTATCTTTAATAATCAATTGGAAAGTGGGAAACAAGAAAAGTCGACGGTCACATGCGGGTTGTAATCCTTTTCTTTCGTCGGTGGAATTGTAACTAAGGAAACAGGAAAAGGCGATTATTTGGAAGTAAAATGAGCTTCAGTTTCAGAAATTTTTCCTGTATTGTTAACGAATGCCACTGTTGTTTTGCATTTTCGACTTTGGCGTATTTTGTGATTCGCGGTTTAATAAATATTGGTAATTTGGTAATTATGTTGGTATTTCAGTGAACGTACAAATTAATATAGCTCTCTGGTAAAATAATTATGTGTTCATTTCAAGAATAGCAGCTATGTTTCTTATTATTACTTTAGGTGTTTTAATTTTTAAAATTAATGTAAAAATAGTGGAATAAGAATTAAATAATAAGACAAAAAAATAGTTAATAGTTTACTAAAATTTGAATAAAGTGGCATTCAACTATATTGTACTAGTTATATAATTTTAATCTTATAGCCGCAAAAATTAATTTTGTGTTAAAATAAGCAGCTCAATATTCTCAGCAATAAATATACGAAATATTATTACTAATTTAAATTCCATCGTATAAGATATTTGTTGCCCTTATTAAAGTCAGAAGATAATAAAGCGTGTTTCATGTGTCTCTATCAATGTGTCGCGTCAGAGAGCATGAATCACTTCTAGTAATTATGCACGTATTTTTGTTTGAAATTCATTTTAAGAATAGTTTACTTCTAACACCCTGCAAGGTAGCTCTTCTGGCTGCATTCGAATTGCAAAAAAAATCTACAGCCTTAAAACGCGAGTCGTTGTGTGCTAATGCAACGAAACGAGTGATACCTTTTGAGAGAGACGCCAGTGCATAACTGTGAAACTCGGGTTTAAACACTACCATAATGTTTGAATTTATGATCATTAGTGAAGTGCAAGTTTAACATTGCAAATTTTCAAACCTTCATGTTTCTCAAATTGTGAAATTTTTTTATTTTTTCAGCTTTCAAGTTTATGTAGTTTTACGTTCTTACATTTCTCAGTTTTCAAATTTTTAAATTCATAAGGCTTCAAATTTTCTAATTTTCAAATCACCAAATCTCCGAATTTTCAAATCTCCCAAATCCTAAATCTTTCAAATTCCACACATCCAAAATCCCACACATCCCAAATTCCACACATCCCAAATTCCACACATCCCAAATTCCACACATCCCAAATTCCACACATCCCAAATTCCATACATCTCAAATCCCAAATTACTTAAATCCCAAATCTCCCAAATCCCAAATCTCCCAAATCCCAAATCTCACAAATCCCAAATCTCACAAATCCCAAATCTCACAAATCCCAAATCTCACAAATCCCAAATCTCACAAATCCCAAATCTCCCAAATCTCCCAAATCCCAAATCTCACAAATCCCAAATCTCACAAATCCCAAATCTCCCAAATCTCCCAAATCCCAAATCTCCCAAATCCCACACATCCCAAATCGACAATTCGTACACGTCGGCTCTAAACAATTAAATCATCCCTTTCGTCAAAAAACCTAAAACTGAAGTTTCCATCGCGTTTCGGTCACGGAACAGGGGCGAAAGTGCGATTAGAGCAGCTTCCGTTGCTGATTGAGCAAAGATAAAGGAAACCTAGGGTCGTCGCGAAAGACACAAGGATGAGGGTGTTGGTTCGTTTTCAACCCCCGTTCTCCCTAGAGGAGAAGCTGGTCAGAAGAACGTAGAAAGAAGGAACCGGGGGTTCTTCTTCTTCTCCATCTGCAGACGTGCGAAAATAAAATTACGCGGAACTTTCGGTCAAATTTGTTGAAATTGGGCGGCAGCGAGTGGCAAGTGGGCCAGGGTTCTCGCGGTTCCCACGGGACCTGGGATAGAAGAGGTCCCTTGTGCAACTGTCGGTATGGCTATATCCGTAGCGATATCGTTGAAGGGTGGCAACACGACCTGGACACATAAGGATCCTCGTGTTCGGCCGTGTTAAGTGCCGGCCATCAATAATTCAGCAGCGGACCCTGACGAGGTTACCGAGCCTTCGATCCTTCGATCGACAACTGCCGGATTTGGCGATTTTTACGGAATCCTTGGGAAGAGTAAAAGGGTGGCTGAATTCTTTGATGGTTCGTTAGAAGGAAATTTGAAGAAACTTTGTTAGTGAAGGGGTGGATCACGTTGATCACCGTGTTAGGTCTTAGGTCATAGCTTGTGAATGTTTACGTATTTATAGAAAAATCTGCAAGCTACACATATGGAGTGAACTCGGAACTCTTCTGTGTACTACAAGATATAAAAAGATTAATATATTGAGATTTCTATTGGGTTATTTAGAGTAATGACGTATCGACACTAGAACTACCAAAAGTGTCACTGAAACCATTTACAAAGTTTCTTTTTTAAATTCCAGAATTTTCTGCAATTTAGACAATGTATTTAAATGTGCATACAGTTTTAAAATGTACTTATATGTTTAACATATTTGAACTTTAAAGCATAATTGGTGTTTATCGAATATTTTAAGTAGAACAGTCGAGCATAGGTCAGACGTCTGGAAACTAAGCCGCTGAAGTTTGGAACGTATCTATGCACTAATAGAAATTATATTTTTAGACATAACTATTTATTTAACTTGTTAGAGTGATATTGTTGATAGAGTGATGTTATTAATCAAATGCAAGTTACACATAATTATTATAATTTGCAAAGAAGACTCTAGAAATCTAAGAATGTGAAAACTTCAGAACCTGAATATCCATGACTTTAGAAATTTTAGAATTCGTAAATCCATGAGAAATATAGAAAAGACATTATTTTAAATGAAATCTCAAAGTGTACCAATAACATACACATACTCAAAGCTCAAACATTTCCAAAAGAATGAAACCAGTTAACGTATTTGTCAAGTTCCATACTTAACGATCTAACTCCGTACAATTGTTCGTTCTCCCAAAAGGTTAGCTTGAATCGTTCAACAGCGTGGCGTTCGATACATAATAATCGCGGAAAAGGGGGCCCAATTAGCAGGCATCGGGGGAATTATGATGGCCCGTCCGTGGTAGGCTGGCTAATTCAATTAAACAATTCATTTTGCCGGTCCGAAGCACCACCTGAGGGCACGTCCCATTCTGTCCGAGCTCTCTTCTCTCTCGGCTGTTCATGTCCGTGTGTTTCGGCTCGAGTGTGCGTCGATATGGAGGAGAAAACGTGAGTTGGAGAAAGACCAAGATCGTACAGTTCCCTACCTAGTCCCAAGGGAGCCGTAGCCTCGTGCTACAATACAATGCTCCTAATGTTACGGCTCCAGTTTCGACATAATTTTCTTTCGCGGCCCTTTTGGCTATCGGATGCCTAGGCTTTTGTACCACTTCGACAAAGAAAATGTCATTTCCGGTGGTCGTTCGATAACGAGGACTGGGTCCAGTGAGAATCGAGAACTTGCACAACATTATCTTCTATCGGATCTCGCAATTTTCTTGGTTTTTAAGATGTTTTTTGTTAATATGTAACTGAAATATTATTGTCAGTGTTAATACGCTTTTTAAGGTATGAGGATAATTGATCACGATCTTCATCTTTGGTTTATGACCATACCACTGTAGATCATGTACAGGATTGATTTCGATATTATTATACTGTGTAACTATATTATTATACTGTTATTGAGCTAGTATAATATATTACTGTACTAGTATATTATACTACAGCAGTATATTTTGCTCCAACGCTCTGTTGTTTCACGATTCCAAAACAGAATATGAATATCCACAATAAAATATGAATAATTTCATACTCAGTACATTGACAAACGATCAACATTATTTTAGCAAGCTCCATGCTTTGAATTAATATAAAATAAATACTATGTCATAATACTATTATGTCTTCAAGTTATGTAAGACTTTTAACATCTCAAAATCGATCATTGCTTAATAACAAATTTTACATTATAAATCAGTATAAAATAATTTCCTAACCAGTATAAAATAACTCATTTCATGTTATCAAATTGCGGAAAACGTCAAGTAATTACAGTTTGATCACTTCAAATCACCCCCGAGCCATCAATCACGAAGCTCCGATCCCTCAAAAAACTTAACATGTCTCTAAGTTTCATAAAAGTCACGTGTCCCGTTATCTTCCCTTCTGATCATGCTGAATGAAGAAACGCGATTCCCAAAAGTTCTAACATACGAAAGCGCATCCGAGGACAAAAGGGTCCGCTTTCGGGAAAATATTGTGAACACGGTCAGTCGGTGACTCAATGAAACCCTTCTTCCACCGACAAGAGAACGAAAAAGAGGCAGTGGGAGAAGGGGGCGGGAAAAAGAGACAATACGATAACCAGTAAATTATCCCAGCACATCCGGCGATGTAAATCACAAGGAGTCGCGCGCACGTTGTACGCCGTGCACCGCGAGTAGCAGCAGGATGAAAGAAGAAAGGAAAAAAAAAATGTTTGAGGACGGCAAAGACAGAAAAAAGCACGAGGAGGAGGTGAGGAGGAGTCGGAGGAAAAAAAAGACGAAGAGCCGGATAGAGAGACAGAGGGAAGTTGGTTCTTGATGACGCGCAGATAAGGGAGGGCTTAAAGTCTACGTGATATGCTTCCCGATGTGTCCGAGCGGAGCTCGAGCCTGAGAACTTTCGGTAAACGTACTCGTACCGTCCGACGAAACGTAGTTTCCCTCCACCGGAAGACCTCCCCGCCCCCTTTTTGCATTTTCGATGTCACAATACTCGACCACGTTCGATACCTAATCGCCGATCGACACTGACCTCCGAAAACTCCATCCACCGCGATTTCAACCCCGTCTGTGATATCGCTACATAGGCTAGTGATATTCTACTGTCTCGTTGCGATTGTTCTTCATAGTGATTTTTGGGAGAAAATTAACATCTTCTTTGGAGATGTATTTCTTAAGGAGATATGCTATCATGGGCTTGCGATTTTGGGGACTTTGATTACGCATATTTAAAAATTTATAAATTTGAAGAATTGATAGATTTACAATACACTTTTTACTTTACTATGTTTTGAAATTAAGAATTTCCAAATTATTTAATTTCGACGTCTCTAAGTTTGTGAGTTTCCAAATTTTTAAGAGTTAAAGTTTCTCAGTTTTGTTGGTTATTTTCCAAACACCCAAATCATCAAAGCTCCAAACTCTCAACTTCCCATATTTCTAAACTTCTAAATTCATATTTAAAAATTTTCTACATTTCCCTCCTGTATTTCTCAAATGTCCCAATCTGTCCCAAAAGTGTCCTAAATTTCAAACTCTCAAACGCTCAAATTGTCAAAAGCATGATATTCGTAAAAAGGAAAAATGTCCAACACAAAAACGCAAGTGTAACCTTTCGATTAGATAACTTCACAACGGGACACGGTAGATTAACCCGTTGTAAAGTTAGAAATGATTCAATATATCGTAATGCATACACGAAAGAAAAAATCCTGTTTAGTTTCCTGCCTCGAATAATCATCGACAGTTTGACGCACGAGGTAAGCTGGAGTCTAGTCTCCTAGGGGTCTCACGTTCACAACTTGCATCCGGACATTCTCGTGTCCCTACTTCCGGGAACGTGAGCCTCGTAACGGCAACACCCTCGCCAAACCCAGACAGACAACCTGCGGTCACTGCTCTTTGCTCTACTATACTTCTATTTGATAACGATAACAATCGACTAATTTTTTAAAAGTCTTCAAATGGTGCTTAAAAGCAATCAGACTTTACGATTTTTTAATTAGAATGTTCTAGGGCAGGTTCTGTGCGAACGGAATGTTTGTCAAAACTTTCAAGTTGTTTTAATTCATGAACTAAAAAATTGAGTTATTTAGACATTTTCGAATTTAGAAATTTAAGAATCTTCGAATGTACAAAATTGTCATTTTGTGGACTTAGGAATATGGATATTTTTCAGTTTAGAAATTGGTGAATCTTCTAATCTGTATAAACCTTTGAGCCTAGAAGTTTGTTTGACGTAATTGAAAATTTTGTAAAATCAACTGCTTACTTTGTTACACAATAAATATTAATGATAAACGAACTACATAGTCTGTCATAACTTTGTACAAAATTGCCCTCTTAAAGCTGATGCTGTATCGGTGACTTCTTTAAATTTAACTAATCAAATTAAATCAATAGACTCACATGTTAATCACCTTTTTATTCATAATATTGTTAATACTTTTAAAACTATTTTATTTAACTATTACTCATTTAAAAGAAGTGAACTATAAGCGCACGAACAACTAAATTATTTATCGAACTTTAAGGAATGATCTCTGAAGAGGTCAGAAGATTAAATCTTGAATTGAGTTCTTTAACTAGTAACGACAATTAGCGGGTGCTGTAAATTCTAAACTACACAGGATGGCACTTTGATGTTCACACAAGTAGAAAATGAGAAACTATGAGAATGCAATTAGGAAAATGCAAAATGTGTGTTTTTGCTTCAAAATAGCACAGGATGGCACAAACGTTTGGAAACGTCGGATGCAAGTGAAATGTGACGGTGAGACATCAGACAAGCCACCGCTAAAAAGTTTAGAACGAAAGCGTGAGACATTTCTATATCATTAAACTGCTATTAATATTAATATACGTCTACTGAATATAGTATAAGAAGATAAATGTAACACCTTGCACAAAAAGAGAATAATGAAAATTTTTTTGTAAGCTTGAAATCATCCCTCATCTATCAACATTTCAATGTACCTTTTGAAATAAGGTTCAGTAATCTCAAAAAAATGATTTCTGAAGATGTCAAACAAGGTCTAACAAATTCCTTTCTTCACATGTCCACTAATATTTTAATATGTCCAAAGTAAGGATTAATTTAAAAAAAAATCATTGCTGAAGAGGTCCAACAAAATCTGATATATCCTCTTGATTTAAGTATATGTCACCACTTCAATGTATTTCCAAGGATAACCTTAACAAAAAGTGATCCCTAAAGTGCCAAATAATCTAACATGTCCTCTTAAAACATCAACATTTCTCCGAAGCTCAAGCTATCCGATTTACACCCAAAAACCAATCACATTCGAATGTCGAGCAAAACTCTCGCTGAAGGGGTCAAAAATTAAGACACTGATCCTACATATAGGAACAAGTTCGTTACTGTAAGTATGCGTCCAATAACGAGACGGTCATCGAAGAGGTTCAGAAGACGTAGCCATCAAGGCGGTGAACGAACAGCAAGGAATAATGGAGAGAGGGCGGGCTTGAAAATACGAAGGTAGTGTTGACGGCTCCCCGGGATGCCCCGTCAGCATCAGCGTTCCTCTAATCGTATCGGGTTTACTGCCGTGGCGTGACGTACTCATCTGCACCATCGGTTTACCACCCTTCAACCCTCTGTACCCACCGTCACCCATCACAATTCCCATTATCCACTCGCTGTGACAGAGCTCTCTTGGGACTAGCTGCTTCACGGCGGCGCTATTCCACGGGAGTCAAGGAAAATACTTCTTCTAGGGTACCTGAACGTATCCTGTACATCTTTGACAGGAAATATACGAACTATATTCGTGTCGAGGTACTTTTGGTACGAGTACGTAACTTGTGCTATTACGTTGGGATTACGTTGGGTCAGGTTTGAAGATGACTGTACTCATTCAAGATGAGTATAGTATGAATGGATGGTAGAATGGAGGGATAAGTGGCGAAATTTAATGGTTTGTGGTAGGACGCATTGCGACATCGCGTGGTTAATTCGTGGTGAGATTATATGAGGTTACATGTGCAGATTTTACACGTGTGCTAATATATGTGTATGTGTGGGAACTATAGTATCACGCGTGGGAACAGTACTTGTGGTAATATTGCGTATGACAGTATCATGTACTGATGTTATATGTGGTGATGCTACATATGGCAATATTACGCGTGGTGGTACTACATATGACAACACCACGCGAGGAGATACTATATGTGACAGTACCACGCGTGGTGATACTACATATGACAATATCACACGTGGAGATACTACATGTGACAATACCACGCGTGGAAATACTACATGTGACAATACCATGCGTGGAGATACCACACGTGACAATACCACGCGTGGCGATACTAAATATGACAATACCACGCGTGGTGATACTACATGTGACAGTACCACGCGTGAAGATACCACATGTGACAATACCACGCGTGAAGATACCATATGTGACAGTACCACGCGTGGTGATATTACATGTGACACTACCACGCGTGGTGATACTACATGTGATAATACCACGCGTGGAGATAGCACATGTGACAGTACCACGCATGGTGACACTACATATAATAATACCACGCGTAATTTGACTACATATGAGTGACACTACCTATGACAATACAACACATGGCGATTCAATGCGTATAAATTTAACGAGTAGATATCTATTGCGTTGATATCTAATGTGTAGATGCCTACCGCGTAGATATCTAACGCGTCGAAATAAAACATTCGCAAAATCTAATGATAGTGACACAACGTATGAGAATATTATACGCATATTAGATATTAGATCGTCACTACGAATTTTTCTTGCCATACAAACGTAGCAATATAACGAAAATTATAACAAAGATACCTACATTCTAAGAAAAATTAGTTTAATGAATTGAGAGCTAGATAAATAATTGTAAATCGTTCATCTACTAATTCGATAACATCAATAAACATTTCGTATGAAAGCTTTGTTTCAGTGATTTTTATCCACGACATGTCCCTGAATTATTGACTTGATAATGGCCGCGTGAAGGGAACACAAGGGGAACGATATTACCCCATAAAATTATATCTCTGCCAGTAAAAAATTCACGCATCCGATATTTTCGACCACTTTACACGCTCGTAAAACATCATTATAAGCGCTGATACGCGCACAAGGTAATCCCTCATTCTCGTTCATTCTGCTATGACGACATCGTAAAGATTTTGATCTTTTAATCTTAATTAATCGTGCCTGTACAGCTCGCAGCCTGTAATTTCCGGAAATGGTTAAACACCGTGTTCGGTTATTTCTGAAATCTTGATGATTGACAAGCATAAAGATATCATTACATGATTCTTACTTTTGATATGAGAAAATTTGTGTTACTAATTAGATGGTGAAAAGAACAAGTGTTCTTGGCTTGTAATGAGAATTATGTAATCGCATTTACACGAGAATCGTGTATCAGTGTAAGATATTGCTGGAATTACGTTAATGTAGTTTAATGATAGACTGGTTGGTTTTCTTCATTGAATTTCGTTTGAAAGGTTCTGTAGGGAATTTTTAATTGTTCCGATTTTTATAGAATTTCCATTTCTACTTTGAATCGATTGTGAAATTTTTAAACAGAGAGTTTGAATATTTTTCTACGTTCAATCATATGTATCTGACAAAAACGATGTAACCTTATAATTTTAAAAATACATGTTTTATTGCAATTAGTAAAAATGTATTTTTATTTTTATTTTTTATTAACGTTATAAATATGTCATGAATTTAAAGACAATGTATTTTTGTCGAATTAAAAGAATCATTGTAACTAAAATAATTTTTAAAAATTAAAATTTAATTCGTTAAAAAATCAGATTAATGTTAAAGAATGGAAGTATGTCCTTAATAGACGTGTTTTATAGCAGAATTTCAAGATTAACAAGAGGAAAGTGTTTTACGGTGAACGAAATAACCATATTCGAATACAGTCATCTGTTATGTTATGCAATTTTATTTAATCGAAGTGAAAACTGGATTTACTGGTGCTGCTTTGTTCTGTCTCTCTGTTTAAAAGCGGCGGATCGGTATCAAGCAGTCGCGATTCACGTACGGTAATAAAAAAACAAGCAATATATATGCAAATTCGCGAATGAAGCAACAGAGGAAACTAAGAATATCGGATTCTCGTTGCAAAATTCTTTAACTGTGCTCAGATTTTCTTTTTTATTTTATACTGTTTTGGAGTAATAGCACTTGTTTTCCGGTCATTTTTTGTGGGGAAGTATATTATATTATAAATTCATAAATTCTTCAATTTTTATAGGAATAAATTTTGAAATTTTATATTTATCAGCTACTGAAATTACAAGGTTAGGTTTATCATTTGTTAACTCTCAAATTTTGTGTATGTAGAGTTGCAAATTTTTTAAATTTGTATTTACAGATTTATGAGTGTTCAAATTTTATATTGTCAGATTTACAAAATTACAAATTTTACATTTACAGATTAACGAATTTTTACATTTTATATTTACAGATTCACGAATTTTCAAGTTTTACATTTACAGATTCACGAATTTTCAACGTTTTTATTTACAGGTTTACAAGTCATAAAATTTTATAGTTTCAAGTTTACAAATTTTCAAATTTTATACTTGTGGATTAACCAAGTTTTATAATTTTTCTTTACAAGTTCACAAGTTATCGAATTTTATAGTTTCAGATTTACAAGTTTACAAATTTTCAAATTGCATATTTACAAGCATACAAATATTCAAATTTTCATGAACTTTTTTTTAAGTAAAATTACAAACTTTCAGAAACTCTCAACTTAAAACTCTCAAGTATAAAATGAACTAATAAGCACATTTTCAAGCTTACAAATTCTCAAATTTTCTAATATCCACATTTTCAAATTCACCATTTTTCGATTAAATTTTAATTACATAATTCTACGTGTGTCTTTCTGAATTAATACTTTTATCATTAATAAAGATATAATATTGAAGTCTAAGGTTCAACATAAAAATTGAATAAGCAATTGTAACTTGAGACTTGTCAGTAGCTTTGGATTATATTATTGTATAGTATCGTGATTAATTCTTGACTAAATCAAACAATAGGAATAGAAATCTAAAATTCGAGGTGGAAACTCAACGGCCATACAAGGGTTTGGCGCGAACTCGAAGATGGTGATTGATGGCCTGATCAAAATTCGACATCCTGCACGCCAAGAATGATTTACAGTTATGAACGTCAACTTTACACCTCGCACTATTTACAGCATCGTCCCGTGGCGTCATCGTCGATAAACGTACGTCACATATTAATGTCTTGTTCGATTCGAATCGTATGTCGCAGAAACAAGTGCGTTGTAAATTATTTGATTCTCATTCTCAGATATGAAATAGTCATCCTTGGAGTTGCTAGGATTCAGTTTTCAATAATATTCATTTGTAGTTATCAATTTTAAAGTTAGATACAGAGGACATTTTAATTCATTTGACATGTTCAAATATACAAACTTAGAAATTTAGAATTCCCAAATTTTCAAAACTCAAAAACTACTAAAATTCCCAAAATCCCCAAATTTCCAAATTTTAGAAACTCTCAAGGTTCCCGAAATTCCCCAAATTTCCAAGTCCTGGAAATTCTCAAAATTCCCAAATTTCCAAATCTTAGAAGTTCTCAAGATTCCAAAAATTCCCAAAATTTTCAAACTTCCAAATTTTAGAAATTCTCAAGATTCCCAAATTTTCAAATTTCCATAGTTCCTAAAATTCCAGAAATTCCCAAATTTCCAAATCTTGGAAATTCTCAAAATTCCCAAATTTTCAAATCTTCAAAACTCCTAAAATTCCCAAATTTTCAAACTTCAGAAATTCCTAAAATTCCCAAATTTCCAAATCTCCACAATTGGTCAAGGTTCTCAAAATTCCTAAACAACCAAAGTCACAAAACCCCAAATTTTCAAAACGAATTACAACAAAAACTTAAACAAACTACGTTAATATGCACTACATGTACGTATGTACCAATATGTATCATACAATTGTACAAAACATCTAATCATGCATTTCACACAAAAGAATATACTCAATCCTTCATGTTTTCGATAATAAAATTGCGGAAATGTTCAAGGTACAAACATTTCTGTGAAGGGTACATATGGAATTAATTTGATAAAATAATCCATGGACGTATGCTATTATCGTAACGTTAAATGGAAATTAAGTAAAATGCAAAGTTAAGTTCTCGTTTTTTATTTTTATAGTGCGCCTACACGAGATTCGAAGGTTGCCCGATAAAACCGGAAGTCCTTGCTCGCTTATCCTTTTGAGAATTCATTGCTATGCGTTTTACGCGCAATTGTTACGAGTGTAAATGTACGAACAAGTTATTGCCTTATTCTAGAAAGGATTTAAAGAGTTGTTTTAGTTTGAAACGTTTGGTTTATGATTAAATGATGAAGTCGTCGCGATCTACCTCGAGAGAGCAGTTTGCTACGCATCTCTAGCCCTTTCGTTGCTTTATTTATTAATACACTTATTAGATTTTGTTTATTTTCAATCCTTTGCGTATTCACGTTTACACTTTTTTATGAAAAAGATTGGTTGTGATGGAAAATAGTTCTTGTGTAATTTAATAATGCTTTTCGTGTATATTTGAGTGTTCTACGGTTACAAAATGGCCGACGGTGAAGAGTTCAATTTTGAATATTTTATTCTAAATCTTGTAAGTATTGCAAGTATTTATTAATATTTGTTAGGAAATAAATTTAGAAATAAATATTAAATGAATTTAAATATACACGTAATAACAATATATCTTTTTAATACATCAAAGTTAATCGTTGAAAAAACAGTGATTTCGACAACTACCATTAATCCACCTACTCTTTATGGCGTTTGTAAAATTTTACGAATTAAGTACAAAATATTAAATTGAAATTTTTAAATTAAGTACAAACGTCAAAATTATGAATTCACTTAATTTTTCTACGTAAGTGGTTTGGGAACTACTTCAACGTTACATTGAAAATGTGCAAATGATATTACACTGAATTTATAATATAAAATATCATTAAGATTATTAAGCTTTAAATGATTTGTTAAACTATTTAAAATTATTAAGTTTCAAACGATTGAATTATATAAAATTATTAACAGCATGAAAGTTCAATTGTTCGCAATTAATCGCAGAAGAACTATAACTGATTAAAACCAATTGTCGTTGTAATTAATTACTAATGCAAACTTTATTTTACAACCCAAATTCTCTATAAAATAAAATAATTGCATACGTTAAAATTACGAAATCAATTCTCACATGATGTCCGTCAAAAGTATTATTCACAACAGACTACCTAAAAATGAAGTCAGCCTATAATTTTAACCAGCGGCGCATGTTTCTGCGCATACGAAACGGACGATTCATTGCAAAACTTTCACGAAATTGTTTATTTAAATCGCAGTTATAAGACGTAGAAACCTTGGTATCGATCTCGAAACATCTGTCTCAATTCTCGAAACTTGAACAAATAAATAACCAATTTTCTCAGAAATTCGTATAAATCTCTGAGAGAAGAACCGAGGTCCGACACTCGAACGATAAATTACCGCTAACATCTTCGTCAACGAGGGCGAGAGGGTCCAACTTTCGCGAAAGGGTTGCAACACAGGTTTCACCCTCCTAACGATTAATGCTCTCAACACTTACGAAGTGACAAACCGAAAACATTTCCCCTTCGATTCATTTTAGATGTGTGCAACCTTGCAACCCCTTCGATTCTACCCCGGAAAACAATAGCGATTACGTTGCAAACGATGTACAAAGTGGTTGTTTGTCAATGAGCGATTCGCACTGCAGTCGCATCGAAAGGGCTAGGTAGATCGTAACGCGTCGAGTAGACCGTAACTACTAAGTAGTGTATATCGATGTGCGTCACGAAGGGTAGCACGTTTCGTTTGTTTAACGAACACTGCCACTTTGGATTTTATCACCACGAAAAATAGCACGTTTCTATTTTGGTCTTGGGAAGCTGTTTTCTTTAGCGACGAAGCTCTTTTGGTTATGAGGCAAAGTTTCAGTTGAATTCCAATATCGATACACTCTGACATTCCTAGATCCTAAGACTCTAATATCTTATAGCATCGTATCTTTACATTCAGATATTATGGAAGTCTTATATTGCTACATTCTGATATGCCTAGGTATCAATATTTTAAGAACTTGATATCTTTAGAATCTAATATTTGGAGACAGCAGTATGTCCAGATAAAGATATTCTAGATCTTGATATTCCTATATCCTCATATCCCGACATCTCGATACTATTAAGTTCCTATGTCCAAGTATCGGATGTTTAATCCCTATATTCCTATATCCAAGTACCAGATGATCCCTATGTTTCTATATTCAAATATTCCTAGTTCAGTATGTACTTATATGATATTAAATCCTGACATCTTCACAACCCAATATCCCAATATAGGTACAGACATTCCCACATATCTATATCCCTGGTTTTCAATATTGTATGTATTCGTGTCATTGGATTCTCATATTATCCCAAATATCCAAATATTGCAAAATATCTTCCTGCCTCTTTATATTGTTATATCTCTATAATATCGTACCTTCTTCGTAATTAATACCTTCTTAATTTCATAGGTACCAAAATCCCAAAACTACCGTATTACGATATTCTCCAAATCTTCAAATTCAACAACTCTCCACATTCCTCAAAACTTTACGTATTTCGCAAATTTTTATGATCGTGAAAACTCCCATGTACCCAAAGCCTATTTCTATTTAATTACCGAAAATCGTTTAGTCGTTTGTAAAATATTCTGAGCTTGATAAGGTAAACGAAACATGCTACTTTTCGTCGTAGTGAATAAAGTTCAGTATAATCCTCGGTGAACTGTGAATTATATTCGCTAACGCGTCGAGTGCCACAGTGGAAAGTGACATACATGGTCAGACGCACTGTAATATAGCTAAGTGTTTGGTTTGATTTTTTAATTTGTTATTGTATAATTGAAACTTAAGAGTTGAATAAATCTCTCTTTTTTTCTTTTTTTAATTTCATTCTTAATTTTAAGCTCATCGCTCAAAATGCAGTATTTCAATAAGACATTGTTACAAACAGCTTGTGAAATAATAAGAAATAAGCTTATATTAATATCACGAATAAAATGTATATTTTTAATCAACAACGATTAAGAAAAAGCAGTTTATATGAATGTCTTTATGTGTGATTAGAGGACTAACTTTCTCAGCGACGGTCATGATTTTGTACGAATATAAAAATTACTAGTTATTGATAAAAGACCAAGAACGTGCTCTATTTCGTTATAAATTAAAGATGTATAGCCTTCGGAAGACAAACGAAACGTGTTACTTTTCGAAACGTACGCCGACACGATACACACTGTTTCGAGCAATGGACAAAAATCAAAAATCATTACCATTAAATCCTGTTTGTCAAAATGTTCAGAAAGAAACGCAGACCTCAAATGTACCTTCAGTTTTAATAAATATATTAATTCTCTTTAAAAAGTAAGAGTAGAGGTCCACTGTTGATTTTGTTTTTTGGATGCACATAGCAACATTCGTAGGATATTTTTATATTTTATCACTAAATTCTTATATTAAAATTCTCGTATCATTTGTTGGTTTTAAATCAAGTGTAGATTAATATAATTTAACGCGTATATGAAGACTTGCAATATATTTAGATATTATTTAGGAGATTCATAATATAATACAATATATATTATTATCATCAAATATGTGTAATTAGCGTCAAATTTAATTGCTTAAGTTTGTCCACAATGAAGAACATGATTGAACGTTGACGCGTTCGTCGCATTAGCCTTTAACCCTTATCCAAATATAACGTTCGATGGAAAACCATAATTCATTATTCTATAATAGTAAAACAGCGTTCTATGATAGCAAAAGTTTAAAAAAAGTTTTTCCTACAGCCTTTTCAAAACATATATCATTTCACATTCCAATAATTATATTCACCAAATTATTGAACAAAATTTTATTTTCAAGGAATTATATTTAGAAAATCATGCAAAGCTTTGTCTCCAAGGAATTATATTCAGAAAATCATCGTGTCAGAGAATGTTATTGTTAAAGAATGATGTTACAAAATTATCCTGTAAAATAATTTTATCTTCAAAGAAGTATTCTATAAGAAGATGATGATATAAAAGATTTGTATCCCGGTAGAATTATTTCGAAAGAAGTGTTAGGACTTAGATGAAAAGTCGATTAGTTTAGAAGTCGGTATCACTGTCCCGAACGCCCATGTACTCGAAACGGTGTGCGATAGTAAGAAAAAATAAGTATAAGAGAAACAACATGCCCTGGCTCGAGGAGAGGACCCTGACTCTGTTTGTACGGGACACAGAGGTCCGCCGGTACGAACCAGGAGTGCGTGAACGCGGGGTTGATGTTGAGCGCCCCAGCGGCCCCTTGATGGGGTCCGCCGACATCGACGCCGACACCGACACCGACCCCGACCGGGCTTTGTCGTTGAAAGCCCCCATAATCCATGGCCATCTGATACGGCAACATCTCTCTTTCTTTCTCTTTCTCTCTTTTCCTTTAATAAATCTCTCCCTCTCAATATATCTCCCTCTTTCTCTCCCTTTCCTTCTCTTCCGATTCCTTCGATCACTGCCACTGCTCGTCGTCCGTGCACCACCGATTGTTCACGACCCGGTAACAACAACAACAACACTGAACAAAACCGGCACACCGCGAAACAGTCATATTCTGCGGCTGATCATCGTCCATCGCGCGAACCGTCCTCTTCCCGCGTCATCATCCAGCCGCCGTTTCATCGGCATCACCCGAAACGCGGAATCGAACGAAACGGATAGAAGAAAAAAAAAGGAACAGTGCCCGAAGACGAGGGTTCACGCGCGCGCACGTGCGTGTCAACAACTCGACGCCCGGACTGTCGCGTCGTGGACCAGCTGTTACGGGTCCAGGTCGGTCCCTTCGATCACGCACACGATGCGGGGGTTGCAGACAACTTAAACGGCTGGTTCGTGACCGAACGACAGACTAGCCCGGACTGTACCGGCCCTGTAACGTGAACCGCACGGAGAGCACTGTCGTGCGAGCGAGACAACCCTCGTTGGCGGAAAGAGGAGCGAGAAAGAGGGCGCGAGAGTGTGCGCCGAATGATGGGCGGGTTCGCCCCGCCCACGACACGGTCGCCTCGGCCAATCGAGTGACGCGGTTCAGCGGTCGGACACGCCCTCCGCCGCCACCGCAACACCGACACCGCGCACTCGCGAGACACTTGCGTCACTGCACCCTTTTGTTCATCGGACAGACGGGATAACCGCGCGGCACTCCGAACATCGCACTTTCCGAAGCGGCTGCGGTTACCACCGTCGCGCCACTGGCCCCGCCCACCGCTGCTAATGACGTTTGCCGGATGGTTAAGAACCTCTGATCGTACACCTACCAGCAGTGGAGAGGCCACCTTGTCGCGAGCCAAGGGCGACGTTCCCCGGAAGTGGCCCGTAAGCGAGCCACGTGCGCGATCGACGATTCTTAACCCTCAAAGCGCGATACTGACTTTCTGATTTTCTTCGGATGACGCTTGTTGCTATTTTATAATATTTTTCAACTTCTTTTATGGATGAGGGAATGGTTCAAGTTTTAGTTCATGGAGTTTGAGGTGACAGATATTTTGAGGGAGTTGGAAACTACCAAAGGTGCAATAAGGACTAAAAATTTTTGAATTATCTGCTCATTCATAATGCAACTCTGAGAATTTATAGAGTTGCGAAGATTTAGAGTCCTGAAGTTCCAGAATTCTAAAATTTCAAAGAAGTTCGAAACTTTCAAAGTCTCGGTCTTAAAGTTCACAAGTTCTGAAAAGTCTGAAGTTCCGAATTTTTAAATTGCAGAAGTTTGATGTACTGAAATCCTTGAAGTTTCTAATTTTAAAAGTTACGTTTCTATGAGACAAGGACCTATTAATCAGCTTTTTATTTTTCTCAAATGACATCTTTATAGCTGCACACATCATCGAATATTTCATAATGCGCAAATGGTAAGTAGAAAGCAGGAAATGGTGCTAGAAATAACATATTTCTATTTGTTTCGCGAAACGAGAAGAAGGGTTCCTCTCATGGATATTCATAGACTGCGACTTTTTCTGTTACTCAATCATTGATTGATCGTCAATTTATCTCACGCAACGTCTTTGTGCAATTACGCCAGAGAATGCGCGACACGTAATAAAATAGCCGAGAAATCGATGCGATGCGCGACACAGGTAGCCAGTAAAAACGCGTCAAATACGAGTGAAAATAACACGTACGTTGCTTCGTATTTATATGGTAAAATGGAGGAATATGTGCCTGTAATTAATTTCATTATTTATACGATGCTGTTTTTTCCATTTAGTACTGTTTCACTATTTTACTATTTTACTATTTTGGAATTTAACTAATTTTTTATTTTGCTATTCCGTTTTTTTTCTACCACTTTATTATTTCACTGCTATAGTTTACCATTTTACTAGATGACTATGTTACACATTGAAGATTTCATACTTTAATATCCCATTTTTCTATTACTTCGCTGTTCCATTATTTTAATGTTTACTCTATCACTATTTTAATACATCACTACTGTGTTATTTTATTTCAAATTATAAGGGAAGAAGTCTGGACTTGTTCATGCAAATTAAATAAATAAAATTCAGTTCCTTCATTCTTCTCGGAACTCTAATTATTAGAAACGGCGTTTAACTCAGGTAACTCTTACACGCGTTTTACGCAATTATAGCCCAGCAGATAAACGCATTTGGCCCCATAAGCAATTAGCTTCGCATTCTGCCGACGATTCTGCACCTACTAATCCAGCACATCAGAAGTACCGTGCACTTTCCAAGAAAGTGTAGTCTCCCTTATTTCGCTTAATAGCAAGTTCCATTGTTCCCAAGCGAAGGAAGAGGCCTCCGATCGTTTAAGGGCTTACCTACCGGGAATTAATTCATCGAACATCCAATCAGTGTTGGCAGGTAAGTTAGACGGGGAAAAGTATCGGCTACCGCGTGTGTGGACGAGAAAGAAATCGTGGCGAAGAGTCTGGTGGGTGCAACGAGCGAGCAAGCAAACGGCCCCGGTACTTAGCATGCATCCCCCGATACGAAGGATTCCTTATTGTATCGTTGCACGTGAGCGTAATGCACAAATATGAACTTAGCTGCGGGCTCGTTCCTCGTCGAGACTCTCCTTCGTTCGGTGATAACTCCCGTCCTCATAATCATACATATGGATGTCCCGTGTTCGTTGGCTGCTCGTCTCGTTGCCCGGCCACCGTTCTCTCTGTGTGTTTACGCGCGCCGAGAACAATACCGACGAGCTGGCATTTTGTGATTGTCTTTGTGGGGACGACGCTCGACCGGTAACGAGACGAAACGGAACGATTTCTAGGCAGCACATCGTGCCACCTCGTCTGATCGGCTCTTCTGCTCGCTGTTAATCGGTATGCAAGCACGGAGCGGGCAAACAGGGGCTGTTTCGTTCAGGAAGCACGGCTTTCCAGGAAGAAGGCTTTCTAAATTCTTGATTGTCTACGTGGCCGACGCCAAGCCGGGCCAATTAATTGCCGCTCTGCCAGCGGCTGTCGCGTCTTTGAACGGCGGCCATATTCACTACTCCACAGTGTAATATGTTATCATGCAAAATTAGGTAATGAATTCTTAAGATGAAAGAATTTTAATGATTCAATTGTGAGGTGAATAATTGGGTAAATGAAGGTTTTACTCCTATTAGTATAATCTTGATTGTAGAATGTAATAGATGTGTACTCTATTTTTAGAGACTTCAGTCTAGTTTTAATTGTGACTGCTGATTTTCTATGTTTAAATTGTTATAAATATTGTAGTGATTATTTTATGGCACATTGGTTACACACTGTAATTGATAGTTTTATTTAAATACGTCAGATCCCCAAACATTGTATAATGAAATCACTCTGAATTTCCTCTCAGGTACAACTGCAGTGAGAACAGAAAGGAGAATCAAATACGAATGTGAAGAACACTTGTAATCGCAAATTATCGATCCGCATCGAAGATTATCTAAACACCCATAGCAAACCACTATCGCCTTCTTGTAGGTAACCGCAGTTCGATCAAATAGCCACCTATCGACCTAACCCCTGTTCGGTTTATCGAACGGAGACCCGTTGAACCCGGTAGCTTCTTGAATCGGATATCACTTTTATGTGTATAAAGGATCTTTATCTAACCCTTTCGAGGATCATGCATCAGCGCGGACATAAACGTCGTCCGGGGGATAAAGAAGGGCCCCATAAAATCCGCCCTCGCGGACGCGATAAGAGTTATCTCTATTCTCTAATTGAAAGTTAATTGGTCCAGCGGTTTAGTCGCGCGGAGGCAGACCGTTTTGCCCGGCGCGACGGTAACCCCAGCCTAGGGCGGCAATTTAGTAAACGGCGTAGCTACAATAATGAGACCCTATCTTATGGTGTTCCCAGCGACACCGTAACGCACCGAAACCTTCGCGCCTCGCCTCGCCTCGCCACTTCTCGTCTTGCCACACGTATTACCTACTGTGTTACGTGCCACGCCGAGTCCTCCCACGTGCTCGTAATAAACCGGCCCTCTTCCTTCGCGTAATCGAGAATTTCCGACAAACACGTACCGCGGGCTGCGGTGTACCGGCATCATCAGAGAGATTGCGATCGGGCCATCGGAACAAGTGCTTCCCATGCTCCGTGCACGTGTCCTTTCTCCAGATGCGCACGATTCTTCCTGTTCGATATCGAAATTTCTTCGTGGCGAAAATTTCGAAAATCGATCGATAGCTAAGTCGGAGGAAGAGGTTATGATCTTAGTCTATAGTTCAAGATCAACTTTGCCAGGAAGATATTTAGGCGAAAAATATATGAATCCATTTAAGTGTAATTATGGCAAGGACGATCTGTTGCAGCTGCTACATTGGAACATTAATAAAAAAATGTTTAACTTGTTTAGCAATATTAGCTGAAATAAAAATGCTGGCTTGTATTTAGATTTTTCCTGTGTATGTATTTATGTTTGATTGGATGTTCCTCTGCAGCTACACTACTAGATGAATTTTAATAATAAAGGTGTCAATGTATTTAACTTCTGTGTTACTATAAGTATGTTACAATCTATACAAATTTTCAGAAAAAATTAAGAATGAATGATATAATATTTCTGCGGAAATTATGTGTGGATGTCAAACCCAAGTTCTGTAAAAGTTAAACAGAAAAATTTATATAGTAATAAATTAACACAAAAGACTGTGTTATTTTATTAACACAAAAATAAATAGAATTTTAACAAAAACTCACAAAAATATAAATAAAAATAAATCCATTACAACGTTACAAGAATGACGAACACAAAAGTGAAAATTCCACATAAAAGTAAAAATTTGCATGAAACAATGAATTGTTTTAAATATAATACAAATATGTCCCATGTTCTTTTTAGGTTCTCCTTATCTGTTAGTCTAAGGTACAAGTAAGATTCTTGTTGATACACTTGACATTTCGTAGCAATTATTATCGCGTTGTCCGATCTCGACCGAACAAGAAGCAGAATCATACTTCACCATGAAACTTTTGCTCGAGTCTTCATGGAAGTATACCATAAATCTGAACGGTTTTCCGATACAGAAGCGAGCTTTCTAAAACAACGACGGGAAACACGTTCCAGGAACTTGGGCTGTCATGAACACCGATCGATTGACCTGTTCAATTTACAATAATGATTGTAGCTTTGCTGATAGAATCTTTTCATCAAAAGAGATTCTTATGCGATCTTGATCTGGTTGATTAACTTGCTTTGTGTAGGTGTAGGTTAAGTTCGTTTTCGTGTGGCGCATATTTGATGATTTGAAAATTTTGTAAGTTGGAAATTTGGGAATTTGGGAGTTCGATAAATTAGGGATTTGGGAATTTGGGAAATTGGGAGTTTGGGGGGTTGGAAAATTGAGAATTTGGGAGTTTGGGAGCTTGAGAATTTGGGGACTTGGGAATTTGGGAGCTTGAGAATTTGGTGATTTGGGAATTTGGGAGCTTGAGAATTTGGTGATTTGGGAATTTGGGAGCTTGGGAATTTGGTGATTTTGGGATTTGGGAGCTTAGGAATTTGAGGTCTTGGAAATTTAGGAGCTTGGGAATTTGGGAGCTTGGGTATTTGGTGATTTGGGAATTTGAGAGCTTGAGAATTTGGTGATTTTGGGATTTGGGAGCTTGGGAATTTGGTGATTTGGGGATTTGGGAGCTTAGGAATTTGGGGGCTTGGAAATTTAGGAGCTTGGGAATTTTGAAGCTTGGGAATTTGTGAGCTTGAGAATTTGGTAATTTAGGAATTTGGGTGCTTGGGAATTTGGTGATTTGGGAATTTGGGAGCTTGAAAATTTGGTAGTTTGCGAATTCGGAAAGTTGGAAATTTGACAATTTGGTAATTTATGAATTTGTCACCCACTGTCTGCAACCACCAATATTAATCAAACAAATTGTAAATTTAAATTAATTAATTGCTCACACTGCTTCAATAAAATCATAAAACCTACTTTTTGATTCCTTTACATATCACCGTAAAAATTAAGAAAGTACCTAATTCGCAAATTAAATTTGCCTCGTGAAACCATTCGATGAAAGACTAATATATGTATAATCAACGCAGGGATTAGGAAATGTATCTGTAGACATTTTATAAGCTAAGAGGGTGATGCTGTAAGGGTATTCAAACGAAGTTATCGGAAAAACAAACAGGAATCAGTGCCGTGCGATCTCGTGGAAACAACCGGATCATTGCGTCTTATTCTGCTAACAAATTAATCCGATTAAACGGATTGATTATACGAGGGTTGTGCGGCGTGTTGAGTTGATCGGGGATTGCCCGCAAAATTACAGTTAGGGTAAAACGTTGCACGCTCGAGAATACATGAATACCTGCCCTGTAAAATGAAAAACATCGGGCTGGATTTAAGCGACCGAAAAATAACCGTGGTTTACCGATTATTTGATTGAAATCAGAATCAAATTTTCTGCATTCGAGAACACGTATTAAACACTTGCAAATACGGAAAAAATATTTATTGAAAATAGTACAATTTTCCAATTTTATTTATACAATTTAAAAATTATTAAGGTGATTTAGAATTTAACTTACATGCTGAATTAGCACACTATTGAGTAGAATTGAACCTTTTGAAACAAATGTCAATAATAAATATAAATAATTTTATGTCAATTATTATAATTATAAATTAAGTCAAAACGAAGATAGCGTATCTTACACAATATTAAGAACCCCTAAGTTACTATGAATCTGTTGTAACACGAGTTAATCGTCCATAAATCTCTACCAACCCTTCGGTATATTCTGTTCTGATCTTTTCGTAATTGCTCGGATATCGCTTTAAAAAATTGCAAATTCATCGTCGAAACGCGACTCATTCAGTGCATACGAATAGCACAGAAAGGCTTTCAATTTTTACGAATCGTTCGTCTCGAGGCTAACAGGAATGCAAAAAACGCGGAGGGTGTACATGTGTGTACGTGTGTCTGGTGCGGGGGTGCGTTCGGCGCCTGTAATTTTTCAAATTGCAACGCTGTCGTTCATCCCTCCGACCTTCTGCCCCGCAGACGGAAACGTCGAACCCCCACTTTGCCCTCGACCACCCCTTCCCCGCCCCCGGGAACCTCCCTACGTTTTCGCCGTCACAAGGGGTGGCAGCCAGCTACTAACGAGAAACGAAGTTATTTGAGGGTTCTGCAGAAAGGAGTCGAACAATCATAATAATCAAGTGCGATTCGCGTTTATTGTCGGCGATTATTGCCCGGCACCCTCTTGGAAATTAAGCGCGTACACCGTCGCTCTTCTTCTTTCGCCTCCGGGCTTCGCGGAGAACACGAGCTGATAAATAATAACGATTCAACGAAAGAAATGGAGTTGAAGAGGTGATGAAGGGTTTGAGTATTATGTTCGTTGACAATGTTGTGATTTCAGGAATTTTAATTGGAAGGTGAGATGGATTATGCTGAAAGGGTTGAAACGAATCACAAAGTGTTTATAGGTAGAGGACTTTATGACTTGAACAAATTAAATTACAAAGTGAAACGCTGTGCTAAAAGGGTTATAGAATGTGATCCTCGAGGATGTTTATAGATAGACAAGTTTATGAATTGAAAATATTAAATTACATAGTGAAACTAAATGGCAAAATGGTTGAAGAGTATGAGTCTGGGGATGTTTATAGATAGACAAGTTTATGACTTGAACAAATTAAATTACAAGATGAAATTGTATGGTAAAAAGGTTATAAAATATGAACTTCGAGGATGTCTATAGATAGACAAGTTTATGAATTGAAAATATTAAATCACATAGTGAAACTATATCGCAAAATGGTTGAAGAGTATGAGTCTGGGGATGTTTATAGATAGACAAGTTTATGACTTGAACAAATTAAATTACAAGATGAAATTGTATGGTAAAAAGGTTATAAAATATGAACTTCGAGGATGTCTATAGATAGACAAGTTTATGAATTGAAAATATTAAATCACATAGTGAAACTATATCGCAAAATGGTTGAAGAGTATGAGTCTGGGGATGTTTATAGATAGCCAAGTTTTTTATTCGAACAAATTAAGTTACAAGGTAATACTGTATTTTGAAATGAAACTACATGGTACAAGGGTTGAAGAACGTGAATCTAGAGATGTTCATAGGTAGACACAGTTTATGACATAATAAAATTAAATTACAAAATGTATGGTAGAAGTATTGAAGAACATGAATCTAGAGCTGCTCATAGGTAGTTGAGTTTATCGAAGAATTACTTGAAGAATTTTAATTGTAAATAGAAAGTATTCAAACATAAAAATTTTAAAATGATTGTAAACACAATATTAAACTTCGTGTTGAATTACTATAATAAAGTGTGCATGTAATTTATTTACAAAAATTGTACATAAACTACAGTTCTGTATGAAAATATGAAAATTTTTGTTAAAATATAATTTCGCTAGAAATACAGAACTATCCTCTTACATAGGGAAATACAATGTAGATTTAATGTTGGAGTATCACGAAGATAGGTCACGTTATTAGCATACTTGCTCGCACATCCCTTCTGCATTTACATTTCCCTGGCATCATTTCACGTAATTGTACAAAGTGAATTCGCAGCAGTAGGGCGGCCCGTGCGTTTTCAAGCTTACCAGAAACGAAATGAAACTACAGGATTGTTCTAATTGATACAACAGTACTATCCTTTCTTTACTGTAATCAAATCGTACAATTAACTCGTACGACGTAACTTTCGGATACGAAGATGAATCTTTACCAACTTATTAAGTTAGAAGTTTGATAAATTCACGTATACAAAGTTTCAAAATCTAAGAAAATATTCGATAGCAATTCAAGATTCAAGTCCTACAATCATACAAATTGATCGAATATTTCATCTTCAGATAAAAATGTGAACTTTACCAGATTTGAATCTTGAATCTTTCAAAATACATTGGAACGTTAGAACAAAATGTAACAACACAAATATAAATATAAAATATTTGACACAACTAAGATACAATAATTTGAAATTATTTCAATAAATTAAATTAATCAATACACCTAATGCTCATATTTTATTAATCATTTTCAATCCAAACATCTTTCGTACACCACCTGTGTCACATTTTCCTCTCATCCCCAAAAGATATTGCATCTCTCCATATTGCACCCATAGTTTGACATAAAACGATGACTTTTGGAAGAAAAAGATCCATCAGAAGCTGCTTATATCCCGCCATTCGTGCATCTCGTTTCGCACTCTCTTTTTCCAATTACGCTTGTCGTCGAAACAGATTAGCAAGATGAATTTTCTCGGTCCCCTTCCGGTGGAGCACGATGTACATATCGTGTAATTTTTTTCCACGTTGTCAGTGGAAAAAAAACATGGTAGACAGGGGTGTCTCGCGGTCTCGTCTCACGAGCCACCCCTCTTGGTTTACTTAATTATCCTTCGCCGGCTCTGTTCACCCCGCAAGGAGTCGATCGGTCTAACTTCGTTTCGCAGGACGACGACCCTTGCGCCGAAATTATCCTTCGTACGCTATTTGTCTAGGACCGCGAAGATTTTGTTAACGTGCTCCTCTGTTACAGCAACGAAATTTATGGGGGAGTTTAATCCTTTTTATCTTTATTTGTTGTTTCTGGAATTTTTGCAGTTGTATTTCACTTTTGGAGGATAGATAGGGTTTACTCTAACAGGACTAATTTTAAGGACTGAATCTTCTTTCTAAATAATTTTTAAGTTTTTTTTAAATTAAAAATTCTCAAAATTTACAACTTCTAAGTTCTCAAATTCTGTAATCTGTAAATTACTATATTTTCGAATTGTCAAGTCCTCAAATCAGCCGACCACAAATTCCCAAATCTTCAAACCTCCAAATCTCTAAATCTTAAAAATTCCAATTCCTTAAATTCCTAAATCTCTAAATTCTCAAATCCCCATATTTTCAAACTTCTCACATTTTAGCAAATCCTCAAATTTCCAATTCCTCAAATTTTTCAAATTATCCACAACCCCCCTAACATCAAATCTGCAATATTCTATTATCACTGAACCCCAGTACAAAAATTTTTTTAATCTCTATTACTAAAATTTTTCCCTTCAATGCTTGAAATGTCCAATAACAAAAATAACAATACTACCAACAACAATAACATAATCTAAAAATATTTTAATAGCAAATCTCATGAATGACCTTAAAAATTATGCGAATAAAAACTCGATTGGGTAATAATGTAACTGAAAATTCGAGCAAACCGATGAATAAAAAATTCAGCGCCAACCGTCGAAAAAAAATGTGACCAGTTCGAGAAGAAAGAGAAAGTTTCGCAGTGCCGTTATTTAACAAAAGTAGGCGCAGTCGAAATAGCAGCACGTGGAGTGTACGAGAGAGTGCGGTACAATGGGGCCATTTTAGGTCGAAATCTGGCCGATCGGCCAAGGCCCGCAGTTGATTAGACTCTATTTACTGGAGGCGAGTTTAGCGGCTCAACCCCTCTTCCCTTTAGTCTATTTCGTCCCCTTTGTGGCAAATCAACCGGCATACAGAGGCACGCTTCCTCGTTTGGATTTTTCCTAGCGCACCGCTAATTCTGACCGAAATCTGACCATGTTCGATCGACTATAACGTTTTTGACGAAGGTTCAAAATAAATATTGACAAGTTATAACGGTACTTGTGACAGTGTTAAACATCATGTCTTTTATTTTAATAAATAAAATCCACAAAAATGAAATTGATGTAAACTATTTTAACATTATGAAAATTTTGAACGACTACCATTTTAAGAATAAATCAAATAGCATTCGATATGGTGATACACAAATATTAAAGTTTTTGTAAAATTCATTGAACATGATCAATGCACCAGAAACAATTACTTGCTAAGATCATCAGTGTCATCTAATATTTTTTCTTTCATATTCTTGTTTAATATAAATATTCAAAGTCTGTAAACATTTCATTGGAACAAACTATATTAATTATTTTAAATTGATGTGAAGGTAAAAACAATTGTAAAAACATTAATGTCATTTAATATTATTTCTCTCATTTTTATGTCTAATATGAATATTCAAGGTGTGTGAACATTTTCTTGGAACAGTCTGTGTAAATTATTTTAAACTGCTACAAATGTAAAAACCACTAACATTAATTCCGTTTATTTCTTCTCATTTTTACGTCTTACATCAATATTTACAGTACATCAATATTTGATTAGAACAGTCTACGATAATTATTTCAAATTGCTAAAAATGTAAAAATCACCAAAAACATCGTCATCCAATATTTATTTTTTTGTTTAATATCAATTTTAAAAGTATGTGAACATTTAAATGAACTCTGCATCATATGAAAGTGTAAAACTACCTGTGTGATGACAAAATTGAAATGAAATTACAAAAATGAAAATATTTGAATGGTACAAATGTAAAATACCTCTACATATAATCGTCGTTTTATTACGTTTGGCAAAGCGATGAAACTTTCAGTAGTAGCCTAACGAAGAGTAAGTCGAATTCTATCGACACATCAGCGTTCCTTCCGGTGGGATAAAGGAAAGTAGCCGTTTCTTCATGTGCGAATGTGTCGTAGCGAAAGCCGCTAGGAAATAGAAGGGATTGGAGAACGAAATAATAGGGTTCGACCCTTATCGGCGAAGCAATCAAATCCCCCTTCAGCAACACACCGGCATTCACTGAACTTTAAAATCAAATAATACCTATTAAAATAACAATACGCATCCTACGTCGACCAGGTTAAACATTCTCTCGCCTACGTTAACCCGGTTTCGAGTCGCGGCATTACCATACGGGATCGGGTTACGAAAATCGAGTTACAATGCCGACGCGACTTTCATGCGTATTCGCCCGGCTCTGAAACCCTTTTAATATACGAATCCGAGACAGTAACTAATAGAATTTCGCTCGAAAAAGTAATACGTATGCTGTTTGTGGGTAGGTGCTGCCAGGAACAAAATCAAATTAACGATATCACATTTTTAGAAAATATCAATTGCGATTTTGTAAACATTTGTATGGTTTATTCGCTTTTATGTCTCTTTTATAAGTAAATTTTTGAGTATTTATTTTAGGTACTTTTATTAGGAAATTCAGAGTGTTTGCTTATTGCAATTTTTGTTTATTTTTATTTCAATTTAGGTTGAATCGCAGTATATCGCCACGCGTTATATTGCCACGCATGGTATTGCTACGCCTTCGACTACTAATCGTAGTAGTATTACGCATTGTTGTAGGGTTAATTGTAGTGTTAATACGCGTTGTATTGCCACATGTGGTATTTCTATGCGTTGTATAGCCATGTGTGGTATTTCTATGCGTTGTATAGCCATGTGTGGTATTTCTACGCGTTGTATAGACACATGTGGTATTTCTACGCGTTGTATAGCCATGTATGGTATTTCTACGCGTTGTATAGCCACATGTGGTATTTCTACGCGTTGTATAGCTATGTGTGGTATTTCTACGCGTTGTGTAGCAACGTGTGGTATTTCTACGCGTTGTGTAGCCACATGTGGTATTTCTACGCGTTGTATAGTCACCTGTGGTATTTCTACGCGTTGTATAGCCACGTGTGGTATTTCTACGCGTTGTATTGCCACATGTGGTATTTCTACGCGTTGTATAGCCACGTGTGGTATTTTTACGCATTGTATAGCCTCGCGTTATATTTCCGTAAGTAGTACCTATACGTCTTGTATTTCTACGCGTGTTGTTACTACATGTCATATTGCCACGTGTCGTGTTTCCACGTGTTATATAATCACAAATTGCACTGCCATGCGTGGCACCTCCATGCGTTATAAAACTGCCTATAATAATATCTCTGCACCCTGTAGCACCACGTATTGCAATGCTACACGTTATATCGCTGTGCACTATATTTCCATATGTGCACTGCAAATTTTTAAGATTCCATATGCGATATTCTAATTTCATTTCTGACGATATAACGACAGTGTAATCATAGATACAACGACGATATTTTAATCGATGCACCGTTGCATACGCGTCATAAATCTAGGTCACATAGGTTGAAGAATGAATACGCACTTATTTATGGTCCGTCTGTCTGAATAATCACTGTTCTACTCTACTTCGAATTCGATGTAAAGTAAACCATAATCCTAATTATAATTTTTGACGTAAAAGTAGAACTGCATATAACCACATTTGAAATATAAATCCTGATGAAATATTATAAAGAAGTTGCGAAATGAAATAATCGTAGAGAAAGTTACGTACATAAATCAAACTTATATAATGATAAAATCCAATCTAAATTTTATCAAATCTAATCATGAACTTTATAATATAATCGATGCTGAAATTGTAATGTTGAAGAGAAATCGAGATAAATCAAATCTAATTAATAATTAAAACGAATACAAATAATCAAATCTAATTTTGGATGTCATTAAAATTTAAAAATTATAATAAAGTACATTATTTAAATTTTGCTGAACATATGCAGCACTGTTTCTAAAATTGCCAAACTCGATAAGAGGTTAAACGATAAAAATTGCAGATTGGCAAGCAGATCGCAGGATTCTTGGATCAACGGATTGACATACGGCAGTTTTCCGCTTTATTTAGGCGTTTGCAATATTTATAAGAGAACGAGCCTCGCAGAATGTTCCCTTGAGACGAGGGAGGCTCGGTTTATCTGTGCCGTTCGCTTCGGGGAGGATTCACGATGGCTATTAGGCCAACAGCTGATCGTACCGATCGATTCTCATTAGCATATACATTCTTCCCGGAGACGTTAACCATCCGCATAATTTTTGAGAATTCCCATCGAGCAACATTAGCAAAACATGTAATTCCACGACAGTTTGGAAGAATTACGTCACATAACTACGTGGTATCCATTTCATTCAGAATACGAAACATCTTACTTGTCATCCTCGACCTGTATTCCTCTATCATACTTGTATTATCATATTCTCTAAACATCATACTCGTCACATTATCATGTAATTTTGTAAATATGTTCCTCAAATGTGTTTTGGTATCATTTTCGATAATGCTTCACACAAAGAAACTGGATCTACTGGAACTCTATAACTCAACATTGACGAAAGTACCTGGTCAATTAATTTAAAAAAGCTTTATTTAAATTCACAGAATAATTCAACGCGCGCGAACGTACTCATAAAACAAGTGAAAACAACAACAAATTTAATATTTTTCTTTGAGTAATAATTATTGAAGCAACCACCTATGTTCATCAATCGTTGCACATGAACGGCCATTAAAGTGTCGACGTTAGTCGTCATGAAATTTATAATAATCATGTTTGACATTCTTTTCGACAGCTTCAGACATGTTTGATCGTTGAGAACAATTTAAAAACCTCTACATCTCGTTCTTGTACTACCTACATGTTTACAGCAGGTACTCCTTCCAAATACACATATAAATTCGCATGAGGTACCGGGTCTGTAAATCCACACATCATGTGATTCTTTAAATATCAATCACAGTATCACGTAAATATCGTATAAAATAAAACTCTAAAAATCGTCCTAAATAAAATATTTCAGTAGGTTTTCGAAATCGGCACAGTTTCGATCGAGGCTGGATGTGGGTCGCCATTGTCCGATTTCCGTTACTCCATCGAGCCCGATGAAGACGTAAGTTCTGGGCCCGCCGAAGAAGCGTCCAGCTAAACTTAGAATGGAAAGGTGAGTTTCGTAGCGGCTATCAACTACCGTGGCGCCGGTGATCTAACGACCGGTGCTGACAACCGGATGCGAGAAGAGAGACCGATACCCGGCTCGTGAGCTCCCTCCCCGTCCCATTAATATGCAACCCGCGACCGTACATATTTTGGGGAGTCCCCGCGAAGAATACCAATATTCCGCTTTGACATTCCAATAAAACGCGGCCGTTTTGTTTATGAGCTTGTACGGCCACGTCGGTGTGCGAGACGTGCGCTACGTTTATTTGTACATCGCTCGCGCGAACGCCTACCACAGATGCGTACCCTTCCACTACTTAACCCCCTCCGCTCCTGTTACATCCCCTAGAGTCTAGTGATTCGACGCCTTTTTGCTGTTACGATGGTTTGTCGATTTTATGTTTCGTTACGTTTGATGAGCTGTCGATGCATCGTTCTTTATCGTTGCCTTTTTGTGGAAACTTTTGATTCTGATGCTACGCGTTTTCTGACATTTTTGTACTTTTTTGAGGATCTTTTGTGGAAGATATAGTGGAATTATTTTGTACATATTTTTAGACGCCTTTGAATTGATTTACTGTTGGAAAATAATGTCTGTTTTTAATATTGAAAGTTAGTGGAACAGAAATTTTCAATGATGAAATTGAAGAAGATGAAAATCTTTAATGTTGAACTTTACTGTAATCAAAATTTTGTGTGATGAAATTTTCTAGGATTAAAATCTTTAATATTGAACTTCACTATTTTATTTAGCATTTTATTTAAAACTTTAAATCTTTAATATTGAGTCAAGATTATAAATGATTGTCCGCTTCACTAACTTTCTTTTCCCAATTCCAAATTGTTCTCTCCAGCAGCGGTCTTTTCTTCTTTACGTTCAAAGCTTGTCACCCTTCCCTCCCTTTCTCTTTTCCCCTTCCTTTTTCTTCCCCAATTCTCGTTTCTTCTACGTTCTCCGATTCTTTGATTCGAGTCGTCGAAATTACGTTCCGCTGTGAGACTGAATTTAACCACGGCTAAACAAACGACAATCCACGCTTACTATCCAAACGAAGATAAATGATCTATGCACGAAACAGAAAAAAACTCATAGCATTGGGTCGGGGAAACTGGAACAAATCGACAATTAACGGGACATTTTGTGTGATAATTTGTTTTCTGTATGTCAATGCATATCACTACATGTTACTTTGTACACATGTAACATTTATTCATATGTATATCTTTTGTTACAGATATACATACACATGTAGTAATTTATTTATTTTTCTGTTTGAAATCATTAATTGTAGTACCTTCAGGAATTTAAATTTTTAATATAATTTATGACGTTAGTATACAAAATTTAGAAGACACTTAATAGTAATCTGACTATAAAATAAATTCTATTATTTCGGTTATTAATTAATGAAAGAATCTGCAGAAAAATTATCCGGATCTTCTAATGAACTGAAAGTGTATTATTTCAGTTTCAATCATTACAAATAACATCTACCCGAACAACATGTGTTATTCAGATAATTTCTATGTGTATATCTATAAACCTCTTTGTATACAAAATTCGATTTTCTCGAAAATAAAGTCCCATACAAAAAACTGTTGTTGTATATTTTTAACCTATTTTATCGTGTCAACCCTCTTCACGGTTGTACCGTTTACAGAACGCCCTATTCAATAATCATTTCCTGAAATCGTTCACGTAAAGAAGCAGCAAACGTCGAGACATCAGAACACGCAAATTAATGACTCCAACACCATTGAGATTTTCTGCATCCTTCATTTCTGACTCACCCCTCCAACGTTTACCGCCTTAATGGTGTTCCGCGATACTTTCAGCGTTCTTAAATTACGACGTTTTATCGTCGGTGTACAACGAAACGGTTATCAGGGAACCGCGGCTCGGAGAGAGCCAGTGCATATTTCTCTCGTTGAAAATAACGGAATGCCAGAGGAGAAACGCGGAGATCGCAGATAATTGTTAAATTATTATTTTTCGCGGGGGTGGGACTCGTCGTAACTAACCTGCTGACGGAAGAAACAACCCTCGGACGAAGTTGTCGGAGGGGGTTGCGAGGGGGTGAAAAAATGTCGTGCGATCTTCCGATCTACACGAGTATTTCGGTCGTGTTTCTCGATTGCGCGACACGATACAGGTGTCCCTGAAATGATACGATCTTTCTAATTTACTCAACGATACTTTCCATCAGCTAGGGTGTATCGAAAGTCCTTGGTTGCTTGAAGATATCGGGAATTTAAGAGCGGTTTCCAATATGAAAATCGGTCGATTTAGGCAGACGCATGTTTATTAAGCAGAGAGGTTAATTTAGTTACAAGTTGATGTTCTTGCAATTTTGTTAAAAATTAGTGTTTCTTGCAATTTAGTTACAAGTTAGTTATCTGTTCAAATAAAGCTATTTATCATTTTATTTAGCAGAAGTCATTTATCGCTTCGAAGATATTTATTACTTCATTTCAAAGAAGATATTTATCATTTAATATACTTCTCATTCTATAAAGCAGTTATTTATTACCTCATTTAATACATTATACAATATTATATTGTATCATCAAACTAATAATTTGTATGAAACGCGAAAGTCATCTGTTTAGATCATTAATCAATTATACGACGGGTTTGATCGTTAGCTAATCGTATGGTGGATTTTCATCGTTAACCAATTATATGATGGATTTTAATCGTCGATGACATGGTGAGTTTTAATCATTAAACTACATGATGGACTTTTATCCTTAATCAGTCACAGGATGACTTCTTTTCGTTAACCAAGTATAGACTCTGATCGTTAATCAAATTCATGATGAGTTTTGATCATTAAACAGATGAAATCAATCACAAGATCCTCTATGCCATTCAAGTACAACAAGATCGTTAACCAATTAATGATTCGATCATGAATTACTTTCATAACAAGTTCCAATCAGTCACACAAGTTTTGATCGTCCAATATTTGTCAAGTTAGAAAGAGAAACACAAGTGAATACTTGAAGAGCAAGTATCGTTTCTATCGTAACGTTCGAAGGCCCGTGAGATCATCGTAACGAGCGGGGGCAGTACGAATCGGAAAAAGCGTAGGAAAAAGGTGACAAGGCGACCACATCGGGAGCCAGTGATAATGGAGAGCCGTGGATCACCGGCAGGAAATCGCGAATTACAAAGCACACTAGAATATACATGGCCTCGCATTCGGGGTCCAGCACCGTCGGTCGTTTCGACGCGTTATTCTCGTTGGTATGTGGCTTCAAATTGCACCGCTCCCTCGTTACATCGCTCATCGGACCGTTCAGCCGCAAACCGCACAGTGGTGCTTTGCGCCACGGCTCGCATATCTATATATTAAGATTATTGCTGACCGCCTCTATTTACCACTCGTATTCATTCTTTGTCCACGATGGTGTGTGCCGATCGAGATAGACCGATCGAATCAACGAGAACACGACGACCAACGAAAACGGTCAAATCGTACACGCGTGTTCAACCGGCTATCGTTCGGTCACCGTGAGACGAGATTTCTTCTGGTCGGATTTCCGGTATGCAAATCGAATCGAACGAAAAGTTACTCTCCGTAAAAGCTGAGGTACTTTACTTCTTGTGGGTGGTTCAGGCCGACTTCTTCTACGTCTCGACTTACTGTAAATAACGCGATTCAGCGGTCGGGGACTAATCATTCCGAGCAATCTGTGCTTTTTAGTGATTGTTGGCGGTTGCGGGACAGGGCAGTTTTTTCGAGAGAAATTTATGGGGGTGCAATCTGATTTCAGAACTCGATGATGGCTCAATATCGAGAACGTATCAAATTGTCTTTTCGAAAATACGAATTCCTCATTTACTGACTTTTAATTTAAAATTTCTAGTTTCAATATTCGAGGCTTAAAAATTTCGAGCTATTTCAAATTGAAAAATGCGAGGTTTCAAAATTAAAAAATCCCAAATTCTCAAGTTTAAGAATTATTGCTATCCACAGTTTTCACATTTTCAATTTGCACATCTTCTAATTTTTCAAATCACAAATTCTCAAATTTCAAAACTTTCCTCAAATTACCTCTAAACTTCTCTTCACCTCTAAATTTCTCTAAATTCTGAAACTTATAATTTCCAAAACAGTAAACGAAAATCTCTGAATCCCCATCTTCCCTTTCCAAGTTCTCTAACCTGCATCCCAAGTTTAACCCCATTTGAGCTACCCACAACATCTCGTCGAAAAAACGTAATAAACCGTATACCGTTACAGAAACCCTCATCACTGTTCTTGTTGCACCTCGCAAAGCTTCTGATAACTGAATCACTGTAGCTTCCAGTTATCTCGCATCGTGTTAGGACATCTACGAGGACAACCGTGACACGAGACACTGTATATTTTCTCGTCTGGCCATTGTGAACGGGAGTATCTTCGAAATCTACGGCCAGATCTTGATTCTCTTTTTTTCTGTTGGTCCTTGCCAGCCGGTGCAAGGCAACAGGGTAACGGTAACCTGTGTCCGGCAATATATTATACCCAGTGACTTTGTACCTTCTAACGTCTCTGTTAGGCACGACTGGAAGATTGGAACGGAGATTCGCCCTTCTACCCTTCATGGGGTGACACCGTCACGGTTACGCTAACGGTACACGTTGCCACTTCAACCTGTTACCCCCGTCACTTCTGAATTGTTTGTATTGTTTGATGAAATTTCATTTTTGGAACGACTGTTTGTAGAAAGTTTGAGTTTTAACTGATTTGGGGCAGTTTATTTTTTGTTGTATTTGGATGTAATTTATTTGGATAGTCATATATATTTTGCATTTAGGTTTTTGATATTGTTTAGTAATTATTGTGTAGTTTTATAAAATATTGATTAGTAATTTGCAGTGAAGATTTGCAAATAGGTTTGTAAGGCAGTGCATTAACACTTTACTATTTTAGTGTTTTACTTTTTTGCTATTTTGCTATTTTACTATTTTTCTATTTTGCTATTTTACTGTTTTACCATTTTATTATTTCGCTATGTTACTACTTTACTATTTTATTATTTTGAATAATGCAAACATTTCATGCCTAATATTAATTCACAAAGTTCAATCAATTATCGAACACACTCAATAAATTCTACAACAGCTTCAATATTTTCTGACGGCATATAATTATATACAAAATGTTTTATCCGTGACATCACCGTATATCATTAAAGTTTTTCAGCAGAACTAAAAAGATACCCTAAATATTATTGAGAATCCTTCAATCATCAACCGATCTCTCGTTTCACGAAACCCAGCAAAGAAATTCGACAAACCAGCAGTGATAGGATTTAAATTTCCAAGGAAGCATGCGACATACGTATCTCTCGCGGGCAATATGTTCGCGAAGGAGCAGTATATTTATCATGTAAGCAAGCAATTTAGGGCCGATCATTTTTCACGGGGTGCGTCGACTTTGGATCCCGGGGGTTCTGGCTACTGAAGAAGGGAGAGGGGATGAATGTTGGTGGTGGTGGTGGTGTTATTGGCCGGCGGCTGAAGACCAAACGGACATCACCCTCCCGAAGACCTTCGACCTGACTGATGGTTTTTGCTTTCTGATCCTCTTCCGCGACACGCTACACTTTCTCGCTCTTTATATGCTGATGAACCGTCCAGATACGATCGTCGCTTTTCGCCCTAAATTCGATGCACATGACACTTCTCTGTACGGTCTTGCGTTCACATATTACTTGATTTACAGAAGAGGTAGTGTGAAGTACTTAGCTTTTGTCTTTGATAGTGTATTATTTAGAGTAATATTTTAATAAAAATATCACGTAATATGTGTTTTGAATTCGTCTTGATGTTCTCTAAAGCTATGAATAAAAAAAATGTATATTCCTATTTAAAAAACCCGAGGTGACCTTGTCTTTGCCAAGAGAACAAACTGTTTTCAAAAATCACTTTACTAATATCTATTGTGTACTTCATACCCTGCAAATATTGTTCTAAACTTTTTATCGTAAGGTGGCTGCAAGTGGGAGGAAAATCGTGAGTAGCGTAACTCCCTGCATAACCTTATAACTCTTGAAAAATTAAGTAATGCTAAATCTTTTTCTCCATTTTCTTTATACAGACTTCGTACATATCAATCTATCGTGCAGCCCCTAACTTCGTCTCTCACTCAAAAAACGATATCACCCTCAAATTGAAATTGTTAAGTCTCACAATTAGCCCTTTCTTGCGGCGTACGATAAAGCTTGTAGAAGAAATCGTCCCTCGTGGGTTAGCAGATAAAAAAGCTCGCGTCGGGAAACGGGCCACGGAAACGTAACGGGCTGTTAAAGATAAGGAAATGAGGTGTCGCAGGCAGCGATCTTCGAGAAGCCGGAAGGGTCCTTTCGAGTACCAGTCGAGCACCCCTTAGGGAATTTTTCGTCGTACCGTTTTCAGTTGAAGCGTTCCGCTTGCATTTCGAATACCTTTACGCTCGGACGCCTTAGATGGCCAGCCCTTTCCTGGACCTGAACGCACCCCAACTGCTTCCCTTTTTTTTCGAATAACTAAAGGGCAACCGTCCGTCCAATCGTGATTCTGCTCGATCGATCGCTCGACGGAAACGTCGATGTGCTTCGATTTCGAAAGTTGCTGGAATTTCAAAGCGTTTTCGACGAATGGCGATTTAAAATTGGACGATTCGGTGATGAGGAATGGGGTTGGTCTCACAAATTTAGATACGTAGAAGGATCGAAAAACTGGTACTCTGAAAATTCCAAAAATCCCAATATTTAAAAACTATTCATTTTAATAACGTTGCAATTGAATAATTCTGTGATCAGAAAATTAAAAAATTTATTAATTTATTATTTGAGAGATCTTAATACATAGTCCTTAATAAAAATTCAGAAACATTGTATTAAAATAATAACAGATAATTACATCTGTATTTAACTAATCTCTACCGATCGATGCAAATAACACACAAGATTAATCTAAGACAAAGAATGATTTTCCGTTAATGAAATTTATTCATGGCACAAATCGGCCATCTGAAACGAGCCTAATTTGCTAAAAGGTAATTGAAAAAGCAACAAGGTTCGGTATCAGAAGGCCAATTTCCCTGGTACACTTAATTAAATGCGTATGTAGATGTTCGTGGAGCATATAAGGGAGAAGTAATGCTTATACGTGGATTGAGATTAGCTTGAAGAATTATGAAGCGAGTTAAATCAAGTGTGAGATTAGATCGGTAGGTACTGTTATCTACCTCGCTCTACGTCGGTCCCTCCAGTTATTTGCTACATTAAGATAAGAATTCTCTGGCTAACATCGAATTTGCAACTGACTTATAAGTGCAGCAACAAGACACAAGTAAAGGAGACCTAACAACTTAAATTTATATGGAATTGTTATCGTTTCTCGATAAACTTTGTTGCTTTGAACGTAAGACTACTTTGTTTAATACCTTGATACACGAGTGTTTTAAACGGGGCAGAAAAAAGAGGATGATGAAAATCAGGGTGTACAAATTTGTACCTAGGGGTGAATATTATCATCTACCGTAGTATTTTATCTGTTTTATCGCGATTGTTCCTGATTCGTAGTAATTGCGATGTTCGATTCAACCCTTACTTTTCTCGGGAATAAATTTTGATACGTTCGAGATGCGAAGTTGAACGGTGATAAGTAGACTGCGAATTATTATTTAGGGTTAACATCGAATTTTTTGGGGAACTTTTTATTGATTCATGAGGTAGTAATATTGGTATGTGTTTGAAGCGGCGTAAAGAATTGATAAACTGATAAACTGATAAACTGATAAACTGATAAATTGATAAATTGATAAATTGATGTATTGATGTATTGATGTATTGATGTATCGATGTATCGATGTATTGATGTATTGATGTATTGATGTATTGATGAACTGATGAACTGATGAACTGATGAACTGATGAACTGATGAATTGAAAAATCAAGAAATTATAAAATTGCAAAATTGCAAAATTGCAAAATTGCAAAGTTTCAAAATTACAAAATTGGGAAATTAAAAAATTAAAAATTTGAAAACTTGAAAAATCAAAGGATCGAATAACCTAACAATTGAAAACTAAACAATTCAATAATTGAAAAATTGGAAATTTCTCGACTTAAAAACTGACGAATGTTGTCATTTGAAATTTGAGACACTGCCAACTTCCAAATTTCATAATTCTGAAATTTGAGAATTTTGGAACATCGTGACTTGAGAATCCAGAATTAGAAATCCCATAATTCCCCGATAATAGCATATCCAACAAGAAAACTAGTCGAAGTTCAACAGCCACAATCGATGTACCAGCTTTCTTTAGGTATAAATAACTGAAAATTAGCAGTACGTAGGTGTACGACACGTACGTCGACTTCGATTGACCGGAAAGAGGGACCGATAGCAGACGAACAAGCAAAAGAAGAAGCAAAAGAAGAAGAAGGGAGGAAAGGAGAAACGAAGGAAGACAACGAATCGATCGTAACGATCGCACCCACACACACAGTTACTCACTCACACTCGCGAAATCGGTGAATGAGACTTGCCCAATAAAGTGTGCACGGTGTTCGAAGGCGTAACAAGGAGAATGCATACCAGGATTGTGCAACGTGTTACGCAGTCTGCGATTTGTCTTGGTTATTAATGACGGGGGGTGGGGTGAGGGCGTACGTGTGCATTATTTAGTATACGATTACCACTTTATTTGGCAACAAAGGAACGAACAGGTTGACCGGATTCGCCGACTGATAGCGACTATCATGGTGAACGAGCGAGCACGTTATTTGGAGTGCTGTCGTAGATCTTGAGGAATGCGACCTTTTTAGTAACGAGCTTTTGAAAGCGAGGAACGGAAGTTTTGTTCACTCTGTCCATTAAATTTTGAACAATTTTTTACTTTTGTTTTCTGCTTGAAAATTGAGTGCTTTAACTTTTCATAATGTGGAGATTCATTCACGTGGTAAACTTAGAGACAATTATCGAATAGTACAAGATTTTATCCTTTGGCCATTGTACTTCCTTTTTAGTACATTTACAAATATTCCTTTGCATTAGCTTTAGTTATTAAACATTAATTTTATACTAATACTATGTAGAATATAGGTAAGATCACAATTAGAACAGATTCGAATTACCCGCCAATATGGCGTCGCTTCGAAGCATGGTAGGAAACCATTTTCGAATCTGTTAATGCTTCAATAATAAGTAATTATAATTTATCAAATATTATTCTTAACAAAGTACCAAACATGTTAGTATTTTTAATACTTAATAATCAATAGAATTATACATAAATAAACTCATCAGAAACAAAGATATTGTTCATCCAATATTCTTTCTAAAAGTTTGCAAAGATATATTATGCTAGTACTCACTAATCAATTGTACATACGTAATTATGAGTAAATATATAACAAAGAATATTCTGAAATATATTTTTTGTTTCTCCTGATTTCCCCTGCCCATCTAATTACCTCATAATGGATACACGATTCTTACAAGACGTACCGTCCACCCTAGCGACGCTTTAAAGCCAGCAATCACGATGCATAATACTTCCATTAGATAACATAATCGAAAGTGGATTTATGGTAGACAACGGATGAAGTGGGATAGGAAGTTTTAAAGAACAGGAAATGTATCGACCCGATGAATTTTAAAAGTCCTTCACAAAATGATGCTGCGTTAAATACTTAACGAACTCGATTAATTTACTACAAATTCTTAACCAGTATTTATTTGTACAAGTTATTAGTTTGTACAAGTCATTAATTCATAGTTAATTATTATATTGATATAAGAATCGTGGAACTGAACTATAATTTCTTTCAAGTATTTTATGAAACATTTTAAAATCATGCATTTAAAAATATTTAACATTTCTGGTCCAAAACTTGTACGTAGCAAAATAAGTTTGTAACAAATACTATAAATTGTAATAATTTCTATCTAGAATTTCACTAAAAAATTATATTACTTCGACATTATTAAAAATTATAAGTAAAAATATTCGTTGTTATATCAACGAGTAATGTGCAGTTCATTAATAGTTTTTGTGCATGAAAATTACAATTCAATTAAAAATGATTTATGAATTATAAATGAATTATTCAAACATAAAATTTCGTATTAAAATCAATTCTATTTTATTTATATTTCCGTAATATATTACTGAAGGTGAACAAAAGAATTTCGATTTTTTGAAGCCTTACCCTTTAAAAAAGTAAAATTGCCAATCTAATATAAACTTTATCTCAATGTTTCCTTGTAAGTTTGAAAATTGTCCAGGAGTTCTCACCCCGATCGAAACCACGCCGTTACATCAGGCCGTAACCCACCCTAAACTTTGACTTCTGCCTCAATTACCCTCGGATTCGAGCGCAGAAAGACGATTCGAAGCGTGTGCAATCGTAGCTTGTTTCTGGCATCTGTACGCGTCGATGTAACCGCTCGATGCACGCACACGTACACAAACGCGGGACCAATGATTTCCGGGGTGAAGTTCGGGGGTTGCACGAGCCCTTAAACGACTGACAAGTCCTCCCCCGAGGCCTGTCCCGTGTCTCCTTTAAAATCGTGAGATTTTCAAAACAGATGCACCCCGACCTGCCGTGAAATGGCTTTTTAAACTGCTCGACCAATGTAACGCGTCAGGGGAAACCACCCCCGCCTGATCCCGATTCTGATCCTGCCAGTAACAGTCTTAAACGGCCGTTTCATATTTTCCAGCCAGATATCTTCGCGCGGGGAATATCTCTTCCTCTCGACCGCTTCCAATTCGCGAATATTTATTGAACGAACAGCCTTCGCGAATCGTGGAATGCGTATATTTCGAGAACGAAGACTTCGAGGCAGTTTATGGGGGTGGTACGCGGTAAGGTATTGCGGTGAATCGTAATCGCAGGTTGTAAGTTAGGATTTTGTGTTTTTTGTTGGGTTTTGTAGGATGTTGGGTGATTGGGAATTTTTTGAGAATTTGGGCTGTTGGAAGTTTACATGTTCGAAGGCTAATAAAGTTGGAGGATTCCAATATTTGTGGGATTTGGGAATTTGAGTGATTTGGGAGATTTGGGAATAAGGAAGAGTTTAGAATTTGGGAGATTTAGGAATTTGTGAATGTAGATCTTTGGAAATTTGGAAATTTAGGGAACTGTGAATTGGGTGATGTGGGAATTCGAGGATTCAGAAATTTAGAAATATAGGAATGTAAAAATTGGGAAAATTGAATATTTGAGAATTTCGAGGGCTAGAAATTTGAAAATTTAAGAATTTGGGGGTTAGGAATTTGGGAAAGTGAGAAATGTAAGAGTTGAAAGAGTTTGAAAATCTAAGAACTTATAATATGCAAACTGTAACCTAAGTTAACTACAAACCACCTCTCCATAAAACTATCACAATAATTCAGTACTTCAAAGATTACACAAGAAGTATTATAAAATACAATTGAAACAAAACATTTTTAACGTGATCTCATAAAATCGTCGCAAGTTTATGAAGGCGAATAGAGCTAATAAAAGTGACCTAATAAAGATCTACCGTTTGACGCGGTTCCATGACGATGTCGTACCAAAATCATCCACGATCATTTATTTCATTGTTCTGTTAATTCCAGAATCATATGCCGGACCTCGCCGAGCAAATATAGCTGATATTACGCGTCTGTCAGCTGGTAACAGGATTTACGAAGATCTTAATGAAGCGTGGGGTGCAAGGTAAGAAATACACATAAATATATCGCCACCCCTGTAATACACGAAGCATTAATATCCGAAACGTGTGTCCGGGGATTAACACAATGTATGACATTGCATTCACGTATCTACAATTATTATATGCTGTTTGCTATCATTTTATATACAGGGTGTTACCTGTATCACTACTCTTTTTCTCCCACTTGCAGCCACCTTACGAAAAAAAGTTTAGAACAATATTTGCAGGGTATGAAGTGCACAATAGATATAAGTAAAGCAAATTTTGAAAACGGCTCGTTCTCTTACATTTTTTTTATTCATAGCATCGAGACGAATTCAAAACACATGTTGCATGATATTTTTATTAACATATTGCTCGATTTATAGAAGCGGAAATGTGAAGTAGAGAACCGGAATATTACGCGAAGATACATTTTGAACATGTAATTAAAAAAAGTGTATTTTTCTTACGTTCTAGTCGCGTGTTTACATTCAATTCTCTTCAGAATCAAATAGTACACTACCAAAGTCAAAAGCTACTGCACATTTCCTCTAATATTAGTTCAATTGTTAAGTTAGAAGATGTGGTTTAGAAGAGGTTTTTGAAAGTCGAAGTAGAAATTGATTTGAAAGTAAGAATTAATTGTGAGAATAGAATTCCGAAGTGTTAAGAGCAAATCACCGCAACTGAAACATCAATTCGGTTAACTCGGTAGTAAACGTGGCACGTCGACAAGTAACAAAACGAACAACACGGTGAAACAGCATCGTGCCCAGGTAGCGTGACACTTTGATAGCGATTCATCATGGTTTGCTACTTTTTTCCTGTGAATTCCCCTGGTAACTTCGTCACTCGACATCTTGGACATCGAATCATCGATTTATCGCTTCGGTTACTGGTTTCGCACGCACCGTTTATGGTTTTCGAATCGTGCCATTTCTTCGCTTTTTAACAAAATTAAGTGTCTGAAAACGCAGAACGTGACTTCTGTGCTGCGTTTTATGCTTAAACCCGATCAATTTATCGTCTTAGAAGGTATAGAATTTTTATATGGAAATATCCATCATTTGTTAATATAATATAAAGTTCTTGAATTTTTGTAAAAATTTCAATTGTTGAAGTGGTAGTTTTCTGAAGGTTAGTAATGTCAGGTGATGTAATAATGTTCGTAAGTCTCATAGTTTAATTTAGAAATTTTAGAAGTCGCGAGTTTTAATCTTGTAGTCTTAAAATATGATTCGTTAATTTAAAAATTTCGATATTTTCAAAGTCTTAAATTCTAGAATATTTAGATCTTTAGAGTCATATAGTTCTAAGGGTTTGAAGTCCAAAAGTTCTCAAATAACCAAAGTAGCAAAATTCCGAAGTCAAGGTCCAAAATTCCTAAGTCACGAAGTATTGAAGTTTTAAAGTCCCAAAGTTTTAAAATTCTAAAGTCTTGAAATTTCAAAGTTTCTAATTTTAAGAGCTTCAAACTTCCATGATTTCAAGGTTTCGAAATTCCAAGGTCCCAATTTCTCAAATTCCCAATTTTCCAAATTTCCAAAGTCTCAAAGTCCTGCAGCTATAAAATCTTAAATTTCAAAATTACCAAATCTTCATTATTTCAGAAACTCAAAATATTGGGATTTCAAAACTGCACAATCTCAGAGTTTCAAATAGTTAAAATTCTAAAGTTCCTGTATTGCAAACTTCCAAAGTTCCAAAATTCTAAACTTCAAATTTCCAAATTTTTTGCAATTCATTACGGTTGAAAGTATATATAATCTGTATTAATTTATCAGTAGATAATTTTTATGGAAAACTTTCCCCTCGTTTTGTCACTGAAGAGCCCTGTAATACCGACAGCGCAGAACCCAATGGTGTTCACGAGTACCGTTTCCCTCCGTTCGATGGCAGACGACTCTACGATGCAATTGAATCGTTCTTTCTTCGAATGCACTTTTAAAACATAACTTTCTTAATTATAAAATAATGTACTACATTACACTTAATCTTTCCTGAAAATTTTTACACATTACAATTATCACTAAATTAATTTTATGAAACATACAATTTATATGTATAGTAGAGAAAAAACATAAACGTTACATAAACGTTATGTTAAAACCAACCTTTATAACTACTTTCGTTGTTATTTAGTGGATGATTATTTATTATTATTAATATTGATATATATACTCAGAAATTTGTTTTTATTATCATTTCTTTGAATCTTTTATATTCTACCTTAGTTTTTATTCTGATTTGTTTAATATTCAAAATTTGCTTCTAAGCTTTAAAAATTAACTGTATATTATATATTTTAAATAGATGATGACTGTATTTGTCAACCTGGGGTCAAATACAATATTTTTGCAATTAATACAATAATTTTAATAGTAGAACTCCCACTTGATTATAGTGTTTAGTTTTCTATTCCACATTTCCTATTATAAAATTTGGAAAGAACGCTTTTGACAAAATGTCTCCTATTTCTCTTGAAGATAAAGTATTGTTGTATATCTTAATTTATGCTTCATTAATTATCTGTTCATATTTCTACTATATTTTCTATTTAATAGTAAATGTATATTCAACGTACTGACGTTACAAGAACCGCCAAGTATTATCAGGTTTTAGTTTTAATAGAACATAACATGTTTCAAATTTGATCAAACGCATTAAAATTTGTTATAAAGTTTCACCAAAATCATTATTCTTTACTCATTGAAACTTTGCATATCAGTAACATTAAATAGTAGTAAGTACATATTATAAAAGACAATGAGAATGAGAATGAGAATGAGAATGAGAATGAGAATGACAATGACAATGACAATGAGTACATCAATGATAATGACAATGATTATGTCAATGCCAATGACATAACAATAACCGCAAATAACAAAATTTCATAACTGCAGCAGAACGTGCATAACGTCCATTCAAAACCCTCTTGAAAGACAAACAATATTATCTTCAAAGATTTAAGAATTTAATATCTTCGAGAATAAAGATGCTAAAAACTACCCTTTCAAATCTATCTTATCATTCCTCCAATTTATCCTCTCACACAGTATCTTATTGATTAATCTCATTACACCTAATTGTATCTTCGCTCTAAAGCAAACAGAATCACACTGACCCATCTAAAGAAGACTTTGCACCCCTCCCTCGAATCCGTGGACCCACGTCGCGCGGAATCGCCAAGTTAATCGCGTTCGCCCTTTCTCTCAGCAGGACTTAACGCGTGTTCTCTGTTTCCCCGCTTAAGATCCCGTTTCCATTAGTTTACCAGGACCCACGAGAGGAACAGGCAAGCCAGTTTCGGCGAGAAGGATCTCAGGCGCATCCGGAACTTTTATAAAGCTCAATCTCGGAAGTGTCGCGCAATTACACCCCCGACCGAGCGGCAGCTGATGTCGCGACGGGATATTTCCGGACGATGAAAAGGAGGGAACATGTAATCACGCTAATTGAGTGCAGATAGGCCTCGTTGACGACTCCTTCATTACGCCGCAAGAGGGTTCCTAACCGCACAATTACCCGCTAACTTCGCCACTGTCGTTTCTCACCGCTCTGAGGCTTTCGATGGCTGCGATAACATTAAAATGTTGCTAAATCGTTTCACGGTATCGTTGCTACTTTCTTGGATCTGTTACGCAACAGTGATTTTTTCCGTGTGATATTCTTGCTATATACACTCAGTATACAAACAGTATTCGCTGCTTTTTACTGGGAAAATGAAGAATGTTTGCAGGGGAAGCATAAGGAAAAAAGAAGCTTCATCAAGTTTTATATTTTTTATCATATTAGGGTCTTAAAAGAAATTTTTAGCTCTTCCTACTCTTATGTCGAGTGTGGCTATAATCCTATGTCAAGTGTGCTTTTAGATTTTATAAATAATTCATATAAATTGACTGTATAGTGGAACTTACAAATTTAGAAATCTACAAATCTATGAGGCTAGAAATATAAAATCTAGAAATCCAAAAATTAAAAAATTTCATTACATCAAACATTAAAATCAAGGAACAGACTACTTCTAGGATTCCCAAATACCTGGTCCAATTTGCCCACGGCTATCCTAAATAATTCAACTGGTAAACGCGTGTCTGTTCCATCTTGTCGTTTTCCCGTCACGCATCGAACGATTCCGGAATCGGAAGGCAACGATGAATTAGATTTCGTGTTGTCCCACGCCACAGGACAGGGAAGACACCACTGAAAGCTTAATTGACAGGAATGACGGAGGCCTGGTGATCGATCACCGTAGAAGAGCACGGTTTGTCGTTGCCTCCCTCCGTCATCTCGTTCTTTGCCGCCCCGAGGTGAGAGACAGTCGGCTTTTAACCGTCTCTAACACCCTCCCTCCATTGGTCACCCCCTGAGTTACTCGATTCCTACCTTTCTCGTTTGCCGTCTCGGGCCAAGGCATTATGGCCACCGCTTCGAACTCATTGGTATTCCTGCTGGATCCTGTTCTTGCGCACTTTGCGAAAAAATTTCAAGTTAATAAGAAAAGCCGTCCAAAGCCATCTGGCTCTAGCACTACGCTCGCTTCGTTGGACCTACTCTTCCATTTTTATTTTTTCGCTACAATTTTTTCCTTTTTCTCCGGCTAGATGTTTGATGAGTTCAAGGTATCTCTTACTATTTTTAAGAGTAATAAAATTTGTATAATATACATGTTTTGGTTATTCATTACTATTTCTGACTGTAGTAAAATTCGTATAATATACATATTTGGTCCTTCATTTTTCGGGGGTTACTCAATATTTTTGAGGGTAGCAAAATTTTTATAATATGCACTTTTTGGTTATTTCTTTCTATTTCTAAGGGCAGCAGAATTTGCATAGGATATTTTCTTTGGCGATTTTCCCTTATTATTTCTAAGGATAGCAAAATTTGTGTAGGATTTCTTTTGTGGATATTCTTCAAGTTTTTAAGGGTAGTAAAATTTGTAGAATATACATGTTTTCTTTGGTAGTTATTTTCAATTGTAATTTACTACCAATGACTTTCTCCAGTGTTACATATTTCAGTTAATTGAGAAACTTCATCTTGTTTTCAATAACACTAATTATTGTCTCAAACTGACCAAACAGTTTAATGTTCCTTAATACAAAAAATAAGTTTCAAGTTTCTCAACAGTTCTACAAACAGTAAAACATAAAACATTAAAAGAATTTCAAAAAGTATGACTAATTTTGTATATAGTTTAAATTAATTTGATCTAATGGACATTGTCAAAAAGTGACAATATTAAAAAATGACCAGTGCAAGATTCAATTTATAAAACAACAGAAAACTGTGAAAGTTATAAATCATTTGATTTAGTGTCCTCTTATTGAGCATCACATTTCAGTGCCAAAACGTCGAGATTTCAAGGAAAACAGAAGAAAAGAACAGGGCTAGTTCGAAACGGGGCCGATTCGGATAGGAGAACCAGCTGGCGCTGTCTTGTTGGAGGCATTAATCATCGAAGTATCTAAATGACGGGATTCCGATGTATTACCATATAAATGACATCATATTTCTGGTCAGGTTTCCCCAGTTTGTCGGGTCGCCCTCGGTTGATGTATGGACGACGGCATATTGGCGGGCCCACCCACCTACTACATCACCCCTATCGGCTCGGACTCTTGTGATATCGCCTTTCCTATCACCGTTGTCCAACGTAACCCCGTCTAACCTATTGTCTTGCTGATATACGTACATCTTTCGATCATCAGAACCTCGTTCTCCTTATTACGTACGCGTCCTTTATTGACTGGAAGAGAAACCCGAAATTGACTGTTTGATTCGCAAGAGGGTGATTATATCGGAAGGGTTGAGTGATCGAATGATTTTAATATACTGCCTTTTATTCTATTTGGTTGCAGAAATTTGGGGTGGAAAAAATGGGTGTTTAGGAATTTTTAGGTTTCAGAAATTTGATATTTGGGTATTTGAGAATTTTGGGAATTTGGGGATTTGGGGTTATGGGATATTAGGAGATTCGAAGATTTAGGGATTTGGAGATTTAGGGATTTAGGGATTTAGGGATTTAGGGATTTAGGGATTTAGGAATTTAGGGATTTAGAGATGTAGAGATTTTGGACCTTTTAAATTCAAGGATTTTGAAATTTAGGAAATTAGGAATTAGGAATTTAGAAACTTGATAATTCGAAAATTTAGAATTCATGACAGAGATTTAGTAAAGTGGCTGTATAGAAATATGGTGACTTATGGGTGGAGAACTTACTTTTAAGAATTTGGAAATTAGCTAATTGGAAACTTTGAACTTGTACTTGAGAATTTGGACCATTAATAATTCTGTAATTTGAAAACTTGTGATGTGATTATAGAAATATCGGCAAGATGAAAATATAAAAATATAACACAGAAATAAAATATATAAATTTAAATAATAACGATTAAAAATTCGAAACAGGTTCAAGTTTAGCAGGTAAGTACCATAAAAGAGAAGCGTATTAGAATACTGTATCAGTGACAAGATTGTATTACTTAAATCGGTGATATCTTCCCACACACGCGGGCCGGTTGTCGATCAAAGAAACGAATGGACACACGAATGAGCGAACATACAAGTAGACAGATTCAGTGAGCGAGCGATGCCATGCCTTGGGTTCGCCTCGAGCCGCCCCTGTAATCACAATTGAAGGCTATTTTCTCACCGGTCTGATGATGCACTCTGATGATGCCTGCCTCCTCGTGTATAACCTCATAGGATCATCTCCATGGCGGACATAGAGAGAGGAGGCGAGTTTAGTGTTTGCCACGGCGCCTGTGTGGTGGTTGTGCGAGCAGAAAATAAGTATAGAAGATGATGGACGCTCTCCGAGAGTAATTCCCTCTAATAATTGAAATGTGCCCGCCAGACCGCTTGGACGGTTCGGCCAGTTTGCGGTGCATGCGTATGGGTTGATACATAATTGCGCGCGAGCACTATCAACTCGAAAACCAATTTCGATTTCGTCCACCGCGCAAAAAAGAGAAGACCAAAGCGGATACTCGACCCTGCTACACCCTCGCCTCTTTGTCTCTTTGCCGAACGATACATTGAAACAAATCATCTCATCGTTCAACTCTTCACTTATTCGTTTGCACATTTGGTACTTGCAAATTTCTAAATTTCAAATTTCTATACTTTAAAACTCGAATGTTCAGAAATGTAGATTTCTTGCCTTTCTTCAATATTATAATTAAGATTTCACTTACCAAGCAGGTAAAACGATAGATTGGCGAGACTTACCTGAAAACGAAATATATCCAAATTATACATATTTCATAAAAATAAAAATACTTTTCATTTTCGACTTTTTTAATTTGCGGAAATATAATTTCTTTATATGATTATATTTTTTCTATAAAACCGGTGAGATCTCGGAAGCAATTTCCGTGTAAATACGTTCCACGATGCAGGAGAAACATAAAGGGAGTAATAAGTGAAACTAAACTGTACGTAAGATGCGTGCGCGTGTGTGTTTATTCCAGTGGGACAAAGGTGCAGAGCAATGAGACAAGAAAGTTATAAGTATGACTAAGCAAGAAGGTAGAAAGATGCGACACGATGATTCCCATTGGAGTGATTCCATGATGAAGCCCCTGTTTTCCGGGATGCCTGGACATGCCTTTCTGTCCCTAGGCGTGTCGCATTATTAGATTAGATGGAGAGCTACCCTTAGAAAGTGCACTGTTCCCTTGATCCCAATGATACCTTCCAAATTACGCGTCATATCCTTCTGGTTTCCAGTAAAATTGCCTTCTCTGCGAGTACACATATATGAATCTTTATACATTGTACGATGACTACGTAGATTCGACTTGGATGAAAAACAAGTTTTAATGGAGACTTCGCAGTATATGTACATTGCAATTATTTTAGTATTTCTTTTAGTATTCATTGACTGTTCACAACATATTGCTTTTTCGCAACAATGACGCAGTTGCGAGAAATTGTTTCTTGGAAAATGGATATAATTAATTTCGAATTCGTCTGCGGTTACTATTTCTTGCAATATTGATACTTACGGAATAGTACAATTTTCGGGACACGATACGTTACATTATATTGCCGCGAGTTGTATCGCCACATATAATATCGGCGTTTATTAAAATTATTATGGATTGTAGTGGTCCATGTTTAGTTCGTAACTCATAATATTTCTGCATGTTGTATTACTACACGTTATATAGCCACTCCTTATATATCCCATGCAGTTATTACATTGCATTTTATCGTAATATTACCACGTATTGAAATCGTGTCGTATTACCACGGCAATCAATGTTAACGTATGACACCGTACTGTCGTACATTAAGATTGTCATACACTATATTACCACTCGTTATATCGCCATATGATGTATATTTATGTGTCGTATAGGTACACATTACGTCGCACTCTTTCATTAAAGAACCCAACGATCCACATACATCGATGTGATTTTGAAAAAAAAAAATTCATCGACCAATCCAATATATTATTAATTCCAAAATTGTTCTATTAAAAATTCCAAGAATTATTACCAATTTAAGAACCTTTCTAATGTCACCTCTCATAATTATCATCGTGGTGAAATAACGAAAGTCCACAACTTTGAACATACGTTATTCACACACGAACGTCTACCGCAAGGGGGGGCGTACGTATACGTCGATCGTAGAGAAAGGGTTAAAAGCGTCGGAGTGCACGTGTACACGTTGGCTCGTTGCATGTTATTATCAGGCCTATCAAGGTAATGATCAGCCGATCGTCTCACTTGTTTATGACCGTGGTTTGCTCGCAATCTTGCCTCTGTAATTAATTTAACCAGCGCATTTCTGTCTATTTCTCTTCACTGGTCGAAACGAGCGGTCCCGAGCTCGCAAACGCGAGATGCAAACCGTTGATCAACTCTCAGTCTTGACTTACGATGATGCACTGCCTCTTACGCGAATTTATCTGCCCTTTCGCTCCTTACCAAGAAAGAAACTATTAACGGGGACTATCAGCGTCCGACAGGTGAAGTATGCGCGCGGTCGGGCTTTCGCGAAAAATCAGAAAGCCAATTAGGCGCTGAACCGACCGTTCCTATAGTTTGCGCCGAAAATAGATGTTCCTTTTGAGAGGCGGATGTAAATCAGCTGCAATTTAATTCTTAATCAAGTGCGCCCACTGTGCCGCGCTGATGAAGTTCGCAATTAGCCGAGAGCATACCTTCCTTTTTTACGTTTCGTTTCTTCCTTCGTTTGTTCTATTTTTTCCACCTTCTTTTGTTTGCTTTAATGAGGTAATGAGGTAATGCAACGTACTTGCGAGGAAACACTCTTGGAATTTTGTAATTTTCTGAAAATGTCAGGTGACTTTGCATACTTTCTTCATTTAATCAACACGGGAGAAACAACAAACACGATAATTGTTACCATATTAGTTCTTTAGCTCCATTACGATTATAATTACCGACAACACTAAATTATAATCAAAATAATAGCAGACTTTGTACATGACAATTATTATTAATTTATCGATATTTTGTTGACATCTGTACTTATTTTTTACTACAATTTAAAATCTTCATCTCTATTCACGGATGACTTAATTATTTAATTATGATTTCATCAAAATTATTTTATTATGTAATCAAGAGATAGTTCTTGTTTTAATTAATAGAGATATGTTTGATTTTGATCCACAAAGTAGATCCAATCCTTAGAATTCACTTAACTATAATTTAATATAAGTTGTTCATTATTATTAAAATCGTAACGTTTCATTTACAGTATGTATATCTAACGTTTAATAATCACTATGTTCATTTGATATTGTTTGTTTAATTTTATATTTAATATTGTTTCTTTAATTTTATATTTAATGTTGTTTGTATAATTTTATATTTAATATTGTTTGTTTACTTTTATATTTAATATTGTTTGTGTACTTTTATATTTAATATTGTTTGTTTAATTTAATATTTAATATTGTATGTTTACTTTTATATTTAATATTGTTTGTTTAATTTAATATTTAATATTGTTTGTGTACTTTTATATTTAATATTCTTTGTTTAATTTTATATTTAATATTGTTTGTATAACTTTATATTTAATATTGTTTCTTTAATTTTATATTTAATAATGTTTGTATAATTTTGTATTTAATATTCTTTGTTTGTATGTGATTGAAAATTGTATAAAAAGAAAATGTGATAATTTCTCGTATCGTTCATAGAATCAGTAATCCTTTCGTACACAGAAGGGTCGGAAAGTGTCTCGTGGTCTCTAAGAAACAAGAAACTGTGCACGAGGGATATCACACCATGAAATGCCAAGTTTTCACTAATGTTTCTTGTTCCGGGAACTTTAATATGCTTGTTTAAGCCGGTCCCGAGACTTTAATGCTTAGCGGTTGGATTTAGGTAACGAGCGGCCACAACTTCGTAATATAAGAATAGCTTGTAATGCGGTAATTTAGTTTACAAGCCGGATACTTCGTTAATAGCTCGTGACTAATCGCTGCTTGCCTTTCTTTCGCATTATGTGCGCCTCTGCGAACGTGAAATTTTGCCTCCGAGTAGAAGATAATAAGGACGGAACAACGAAGGGGTTGAAAGATGCAGGAAAAGAAGTTCGATATAATTGTCTCGAATTTTATAAAATCATCGCAATTTATTTAATACTTAATTCACTGTAATTTATTTATTTATTAAGTTTAATTATCTGAAATTTTGTAAAACCCATCGTTGGGTAATTACATATTTATACACTCATTCACCGTAATTTACCTATACAGGGTGTGTCAAAAATAGTGGCACAACCACATGACTCAAGAACCAAAACAAAACTTGTTCATACAAATAAATATTGTATATTTATTTTCGAAATGAAAAGACGGTAGTAAAATAAAACTGCACTTCGTTAAAAACACACATCCCATTAACAAAGTTCATCAATTTGTTTCGCAACGACAAATACGATCCTGTCACAGTAGAAAAGTGTCCTATTCATTTGCGGTGAAAGAAACTAGAAAGGAAATGTACACGAAGCACATCAGCCCGCGTTGGGCATCGTGGAAAGGAAAAGAGAAGAAAAGAATACGATTCGAAGCCGAAACGAACGTAGAGGGCAAGTTAGTAGAGTCAGTGCGGAGGAGATGATACAAAAAGATGAAGATGAGTGACGAGATTGGTGAATGATCATCGGAATCAGGGCTGCGGTTGGGACAGCAGGAGAGCCTGTTATGGCAGCGGCTCTTCTTCTTGTATAGCCACAGGTACACGCGAGCAGTAGGACAAGCTTTGTAAAAGGGGCGTCACAGCATCGACCAGTCTGCCTACAAGTGAAGAATGAACTGGCTGGAACGTGAGAGGACTTCCGGAACGATTCGATACCTCGATGATGTCACTGGTACCACACTCGAGACTGGTATTAATGAGCTTAATCGTAATATCGTTAACACCTTTAGCGGCGTTGAAGATCGATCAAACGTCGTGCTTCAATCAAGACGTTAGAGGATTGAAGATTTAATCTATACATATTGCATTATACTTTATGCGTATATTATTCAAGTTATACAACATTAATGTATTATAAATATTTATTTTAAGTATTACATATTATGAATGATATTTATTATGAACCTGAGTCATACCTAAACAGGTAACTGTTAATTAAAAATACTGTAAGGTAATTTATCATGTAATGATTATAATCATTGCTACATATTTTGCTCTAAATTTGAAAATTTAAATCAACGATGGCGTATTTAGAAAAATTATCAATGTGAAAGTGCAGTGTGAACTTCTTCTTACAGTGTCTACACTTCCTTCGTCTGTTGAAGGGAAATGATTTACGAATCTTTCTGTTTGAGAGTCAGGCATCTAATGATAATTCAATAATGGTTAGGTACGCAACAAAGCTGAAAAAACGGATTTGTCTGATTAAAGAAAAAGGTGGACGGCTGGCCGTTTGCACCGGCATGTAGCGAGGAAAGTAAAAGTGCAGGGGCCCGGTTTGTGATGAAACACGGCCCCAATGACCCGGCAACATGCAGCGCAGAGGTAACCCGAGACTTTAACGCACGGCAGATGATATCGTCGCTGACATCTACGTTAGCACCGGTGAAGAAATACCGGTTCGTCTGTAGGTTTCGTCTTCGTCGGTTCTTATCATAGTCTTGCGTTCGTCCATATATTTTTACTACCTATTTGCTTATCCACATCGAAATTGTGTTTAATTTTTCTAAACTGTGTGACGTAATTAAAGTTTTGACTGTCATTCGTACATGATCGATTTGATGAGATTCAACGACTTAATGAATCTAATATAGATTGTTATATTGCTAACGATCTAATGTAGCACAAAATTCTTATATACTGGTTCAAATGTGTTGGTCCACACATACTGGTCCAAACATACTTATATTAGTCTTACATACTGCTCTTCTTCAATAGATAAATTCATTGAAAATCATAATTTTTATAAATGAAATAATTTTGTATGTTCATATGTACTACATAAAAGTAACACAATGAGGATCTTTTACAATTTGAGTATAATGAATTGATAATAGCTAAGTGGAAGAGAAAAGTACAAGTTCATTCATAAATCTGAAAGACTAGATAGAAAGAAAAAGTAGGATGATCTCCGAGTTAAGACATATTGAGAATTTCCGAGTGGCAGGTAAATCAGGAAAAGATGGGCCAAGCAATATAATGCGTGATGCATGGCCACAGCCAACACGGAAACGCGATGTTCGTAATAAAAGAATAAACTCGTTTCTATATGGGATCGTAAAGTCGGGAGCGGTTTACAGGCATGGGGTTGCATGGTGTAACGCGACATGGGGGTGAAAGCGTTGAATATGCAATAACGCGTTCTACTTTGGATCCATCTTTCTCAATTTTTTTGTCTGACGTCAAGCTTTTGGAACGGAGGAACTTTGCTATGACGATTTTTAATAATACTTTATATATAAAATGACTTTTGATATTTGAACATTGTAATAAATTGTTGAATACATGTTGACCCTTTCGTTATCAATATTTAATTATACATTCTATATGGACTTCTTTGCTTTGTCAAGCAGTATAAAATAAATTAATATAAAATTACGTATGTTGTTAGTGTACTACATTAATTTTATATGACATTTTTTATTCGTATATTTTGTACATGCAGTGTTTATTTTATTATATTTTTCTTTGGATTGTATGACAGGGTTTGATACATCAGTAAAATATATAATAATATTTAAATGTATTCGTATATAATAGTCAAACATCGTAAACATTTTAATATTTAACTTTCACACATACTACAGACAAACATACTTTGACACGTATATAAAATACTTTAAAATTGAAATTTGATTTTTAATTTTAAATTTGAGACGTTTTACTAATACTTTGCTTATTTTGCATAACTTAAAATTGTGATTTCGAATTTATTTTAATGAGTATTTTCAAGATGGTTAAATTTAACGTGTTTGTTATTGATCTTTTTGGTGTGCTATTAGTTAATGAACCATCAAGGTTCGTTAAATTTTCCATTGCACTTCAGTGAGACGAGGCTGCATTTCACTTTACGTCGAGTCTCAAGGCAGCAATGTCGCCCGAAGGTAAACATAGGTTGAAATGCTCCCTCAGGGACAAATGAAGTGGGCAAAATATGTTCGTGACAAAGGAAGTAACAGAAGAAAATAGAAACGAACTTCTTATTGTCACTGTAGCCATTGCATCTCCTGTGACCTTTTTCTACTGAAAATCTTCTTTTAGTAACTGCTCTATCTACTACCACAATCAATTAAATCATTCACTACAATTCCTAGCTTAAATCTTTGTAGTTACTTACTGTATTACTTCATTTCTAAAGATAATAACATACATGCATAAATTATACATAAATAAAAATATAATAATCATGCAAAATTTCATTAGTTTAATTAGCATTTACTTTAATAACGTTTCAACAATTATTTCAGTTTTCTCAAAAAGTTTATTCGCATTTGAAGAATTACAAATAAGCAATAGAATAGTATTTCATTATTTCTCATCCCAATGAAAAAGTAATTTGATTTTATAACTGTTTTGCATGATAACGAAGGAAGAATTGTAAGATAAATAAAATATGATTAATCAGTGAATGAGAAGTACCAAACGTGGATATTGAGTTTGCAACATTTCAGGCAAAAGTCTTTTATTTTATTTTTTGAAACCAGGATTCGTGTTCCACCAGCAGTTACCAGGGTACTAGAAGATCTCAGGTACTCTAATGCCAGGTGAGGAACACGTAATATTCTCATCTATTTACGCGACATGTGTGCGAAGCGAGTTCGAGCATCACAAATATTGGACTTGTCAAAGCGATGTTCGACGAACGACTCCTGGCTGAGAAACGTAGACTCGTCTTTAATTATTCTAAACCTATTCTTACGAATTAACAAATTATAAAATTATATATATTGATTTGTATATTTTAGAACGCTTTATTTTCAGTATTTACTGTTGGTTGAAATTTGTGGATTATGGGAACCGTGGCTTTAAAAACTTTAAATTTGAACATGTGTTAATACATATACTGCCACGATAAGGATGAAAATTTTATTGGGCAGTATACTGTTTTGTTAAATTTTATTTTCTGAATATTTTATAGTCTAGCATTTTTAATTGCGTAAATAAATTTCAAATTTGTAACAGAAGTGCTGAGTTCCTACAAAAAATTTAAGTGCCAGGTGATGTGATATAATTACTAATAAGTACTAATAAGTAACAAGTACATTAAAACTTCAGTACTATTTTAAAAAAATTCAGAGAACAAATTAAGAAAATTGGACACTCCTATTAAAACTATTATTCATCGAAATAAAATATAACTTCATCAATAGTGAAATATGAAAACCGAATGACAACTCGTGTTATTAATCACCTGCTATAAAAAACTGACAAAGCGAAGAGAGTAATTAATACACTGTCGCATAATTACTGAAAAATTAAGGAAAATTACGGGAATGACGGACTGGTTCGATCCCATCTCTACTTTCACGAACAGGCTCGCGTTTCTTTTTGTCCCTGGTCGAGGACAGTGCGCTTACCGGGTCGACAGCGTTTCTAAGAACGCGACAGAAGTGTCCATCAGTGGCTCGGAAACTTAGCTCGGGGAAGAAAGTGGTGTGTTCGTTGTCTTTGTGGCTACCGCTTCTCGGAAACCATCGGGCAAAATTCAGAAATCGTATTTCATAGAGGATGCATGGTCTTTTCTTTTCGGAACGATGTTATACTTTTAAGAATTAGCCTTTTTCTGCGACACACAACAACTATGTTGCTATCCTTTCTCTGAAGATTCTTTTTGTTCTTTTAAAGGCAGTCGTTATCGCAGTTGTCAGCGATGCTAAAAGGGACTGCGCTCGTGTCTTATGCAAGTTATTATCGTACTTTATATTGCTATTTCATATATCATTGTGAGATTTAGACTTTTATGTATGATATTGGTAGACGATAAATAATTCTGTGCATTGTAATATGCATTGATTTTGTCGTATGGTATATTGTTATAAGTTCGTATTGTTATATTTGGATTGATATAGTGTTGATGTATCAGTACTTTGCTACGGGTTGATATTGTACGTTATATCGCTGTGGGTTGGTATATGCATTATGATATATTGCATGAGTATTGTACTGTATTATAATAACATGTATGACTATGCGTAAGTATCGCTATGAATTGATTTTATCACGTATTGCATTGCCACGTATAATATCGCCACGCGTTATATAACCACGTCTAGATTTCACTACACGTCGATATTGCTCTTTGTTGCATCGTCACGCGTTATATCATCACAGATCAATTTACCACGCGTTGATATTATAACGCGCTATATCACCACGCAATATATTGCCAAACGCTGAAATTACCACGCGTTATAATTCCAACTATTTTAATTACGCGCATTATATTGCTATGTGTTCGAATTTCCGCGCGATATATTGCCACGCGTTTGAATCACCGCACGTTATATTGCCAAGCGCTGGAATCACCACGCATTATATTTCCAACTCTCTTAATTACCGCGCATTACATTGCTAAGTGTTGGAATTGCCGCGCGATATATTGCCAAACGTTGAAATCGCGTTATATTGCCAAATGCTAAAATTACCTTATGTTTAGTCATCAAACGCTAGAATTGCCGTGCGTTATATTGCAAAGCATTGATATCGTTAAATGCCGAATTATCTCGCATTTTATCGCCACGTGCTATACCAACCACTTGCTATATCGCCGTAACGCATTATTTTATTCATGTTTGCAACAGAAAAATTGAATAGTATATAACTATTGTTTCTCAGAATTATCAAGCGTTACATAGATCCCTCTCTACGTATATTGCCGGTTCCAAGAATTTTCCCTCCTACTTCATTCCAATATACCGAGATTTAACTATTTGTTTCAGTCTTAAAAATTATGAATATCTGATTTTGAAGAAAATATTGCATAGTTTTCGTATATCATGGTACAAGGATTAATAAGCAGCAATCGAAAATGGAATAGAACAGAAACGATTCGCATGTCGTAATTTCGACTTCCCGATCCGGGTAAACACATTGGCGTAGCTTAGCGAGAACGCATGACCTCTGAACACCGCTAAATCAACACCACCGATCTGACTCTGTGGTTGCGAAGCCAAGCAATTATTTGCTGCAAGATTTATGAGTTTGTACGGACCGGACAGCATCGGCTCCTTCTCGTACGTTCGAACGCTCGCACGCCTATCTTTTTCCAGCGCGCTCTTTGACTTCATTTATCTTGGCCGCACTTGTTCACCTGGCCAGGAATCACTTTTCGCATCGGTAATTACACGTGGCCGAGCGCAATCTCTCAATAATTCAATCGCGCGGATGATTGCAATGCTTGTGAATTTTTTAATTTGATTCGCCTCGACGGAACTGCGAGCGAGATATCGTCGTTGGTTAAATTGCCGACCGATATTTTTACCCGCGTTTCCATGAAACGCGATAGTTTGATGAACGCTTTGCTGCTCAGCTACGGGTAATTGTTCGGTGAACGAGCACCGCGTTGAATGACAATTAACCCCATTTTTTTTTTATTTCATTTCACCGCAGCGGCTATGATTTTTATTCTTGTTGCGTTCGGAGATTTCTACTTTATCGGTTTAGTCAGATTCTGTGCTACGGAATATTAACTTTAGCGTTTAGCGATACAAACTTTTTAGCGTTTATTCACTGTTAGTAAATATAGTATTCGAAACTTTTTACATCATGAAATTTTTCATTCATAAAATTGCAGATTGTTAAATTCGTAAATTTGAATGAATATTTTTTATTCTTAATTGCTGCCTATATCTGTGGCAATATAATGAAAGTCAATTCAGAAACTAGAGATATCAGAATAATCGAAACATTTTGAAACAAATTACTATAAATGTTAACTGATTGAAATGATAATGTACTCATAAATAATTCCCTGAAATTAAATATTGATTATAAAGTTTCTAATAAAATACGTTTCAACAAAATTCAATGCGTTCAAAGGCAACTTTTGTACACCGTTTGTTCACGTACCAAGCTAGGAACAACAGAAGCAGGAAGAATGAATATGAGCTAAAGTTACGAGCAAGAAAGTTTTTTATCGCGCTTTTACGTCGCATGTACGTACCCCCAGGGCGCCAAACGATACACCTAAGGGATGAAGATCAACCCCCCAGTTCGACTTACTTGCAGTGTAAACAAATTAAGGAATCGTCTCGGTTTACGACTACCTTCGGGTACAATACATGCAGTGAATCTTTTATAACACAGTCAGAAACAGGAAAACTGATGCTTTTTATCCGTTCGAGGAAGTTTTTACCATGATAAAGAAAACTCCGGTTAAAAAAGTATTTGACGAGAAAAGTAAAAAGAATCAAATTTATATTATTATGTTTATTTATTGGGAAGTTTCTTTTTAGTATTTTGGAATTATACTTGTTTGTCACACATTTGTAAACAGATGCGAATTTGAGTTACAAGGAATTTGATAATTCTGAAATTTTGGTATTGAGCATTCTGTAAATATAAGATCTTGAAGATTTTTTAAATTTCAGTGTGGTAAATTTGAATATTTGTAGTTTGGAAATGTAGGAATTTGGTAATGTACGAAATATGGAAATTTGATGATTTGGTGCTTTGAGGACTTCGCAACTTGAAAAATTTGATGATTTGTACATTTAGTGAATTTAGAAGATTTAGTACTGTGAACACTAAATTAGATTAGATAAATTTTAACAATAAAAAAATTTTAGAATTTTCTTAACTTATGGATTTCTGTAACTTCTGAATTTAGAGTTAATAGATTTAATGCTACAAGAATTCAAAATTAAAAAAAATTTCTTAACACAAAAATAGTTCCACCATCTCCAAACGAAACCTCCAATTTCCCAACAACATTTCCAAGAGTCCCCTTTCAAAAGACCCGAAACTCTCCCGTTTAGAGGCTTCGCAACAGTTCTTAGAACCGAGAGGGTATTTCGGTGTTTGAGTAATTATGATGCGATTGTGGTCGTCTGGGGGTGTCATTTCGCGGTAGAAATGGGATTCAAAGGCAGGTAAGGGGTGTGAGGGGTTGATTCGTCAGTGAAGCGAAGGTACGAGACCTTCGGGGCTAGAGTTTTAGGGGCGAGTCGGCCTCTTATTGCTCCCCGAGTGGCCGCAAAACGAAGTTTGATCAAATTCTACTGCGGCGGCATAAAACTGACCGGTTGGTTGGCCGTCCCGGGTTATGGACCCGATAAATGATTCATCCATACGTTAGATACGACGCGATACCGGTCGTCGATGTTCTCGTAGTGCCCTCCGATCGCATTTGTGGATCCAAAGCACAAGGTCCGTGTTATACTGATGTGTGCGTGATAGCACCAGGTTGATCATTGTCAGAGACCTTTTACGATCACGCTAAGTCCACGTTTTCTTCCTGGACACTTCGGTTAAACCTCTAAATCCGTTTGTAACTGTGGACAGTCGTTTCTGCAAAATCGAATTCTTTCTGCGCGGGAAATTGTTCTGGATTGCTTTTATTAATCATTAAAGTATAATTTTGTGGTTGGTAGATTCTCAAAGTTTTACATTTTCTAGTATATAAGTTATTAAATTCTAAAGGAGTTTCTAGGTTTCAAACTTTTAATCTTTCGAACTCTAGTTTGTACATTTTTTAATTTGTAACTTCTCAAGTATCCAAATCTTCAAATCCCTTCAAGTACCTTTAAATCTTCATATTTCCAAATTTTCAGATGTTCAAATATCTAAATCTGCAGACCTGCAAACCTCTAAATTTCCAAGTTTCTTAATCTCCAAGTTTCAAAATCTCCAAGTCTCCAAATGTCCAAAGCTCTAAATTTTCCAATCTCCCAATCTCCCAATCTCCCAATCTCCCAATCTCTCAATCTTTCAATTTCTCAATCTTCAAATCTCCAAATCTCCCAATCTCCAAACCTTCAAATCTCTAAATCTCCAAATCCCCAAATTACCAACTGCCTAAATCACCAAATCTCCAAATCTCCGAACCTTCAAACCTCCAAATTTCCTAATCTCCAAATTTCCTAATCTCCAAATCTCCAAATCTCCAAACGTTCAAACCTCCAAATTTCCTAATCTCCAAATCTCCAAATCTCTAACACTCCCAATTCTCCAAATCCCCAAAACGCTAAATCTCTAAATCTCCCAATCTCCTAATCTCCTAATCTCCTAATCTCCCAATCTCTCAATCTCCCAATATCCAAACCCCCAAATCTCCAAATCTCCAAATCTCCAAATCTCCAAATCCCCAAACTCCACAGAAATTTCCCAAAATTCCAAACCATCACCCTAAAAAGCGGTCAGCTGTTTCCCCTCCTCATAGAGAGCCTAACCCAGCAAAGAAATTTCGATACAATTGAATGGTGATCCCACGGTAGGCCGTAGTGACCCATTCTTATGTATGAAATCCACGTGCAGCATCGGCATGGAGAGTTTGAGGAGCGTCGCGACGGTGGCCGGCCATCATAATATAGATATTATTGTTATTGCAGCGTGTAAGCATCGAGCGTGTGTGGTAAGGGTGGTTCTCGTTCAAGTACGAAGGGATGCGTGGCTCGAACGTGGCGGTGACTTAACCGAGGGGGTGAAACCATAGTGTCATTATGCAAAAGAGATGGTCAGTTCGGTAATCCAGGGTTCCAGGGTGGCCAGAGGTCGTCGCATTCCAGACATCTTGCGGAATTGTTTCTGCAAGATTGTCTGCGAGACGCTGGAGACCGCTGGCTCAAAGTCTGACGGATGTTCCGTTATATTGAAAGAAATATCTCACTTGAACTGTGCGCTGGATGTAATAGGGGCTCCTTGCGTCTTTTTTGCCTTGCTACTGCTGGAGAATAGGCTTGGTTCTCCTTTATCTGTGCGTTTCGGGGTGGAACTTTGAGGGTGGATTGATATGTTCGGGAAGGGAATGTAGCGAGAGGAGAATGATGGAACTGTGAGGTTTTAAGATTATTGTAAAGGGGCAAGATTTTCGGGGCTATGTTTTGGAAATATTTTGATGGGATTCATTTCATTATTGTCCAAAAATAAAAATGCTATTTTATTTCTTTAGCAGAATTACTTTGGGTTGAAACTTCTGTTCGTATGTATGAAAACAGAAATTTGAAAGATTAAATAGTCCTGAAACATCTGTATTACAAAAAGTATTCTAACTAAAAATGGTCGAAAGTCTTGTGAACCCGTAAATTTTCAAATCACAGAAACAATGAAATGATTCCAAATTAATCATCAATAAGTAGTAAATACTATTTAATTTTTTTGAATACCGATTCGTGACATCGTAGCAATGTTCCTTCGACACAGTTTGAATTCTAAACTGTTCAAGAGTTCGAACGGATGCAAATGAGAAAATTACGTTTGATTAGTTGACGTTGCGTGTCGGAAAATTAGAGAGAGCGCCGCGACGTTTTGCACGGCGGTTTTCTTTCGCCAATTTAAATGTCAAAGCGAATTGTTTGATTATTTGCTATGCAAATGAAATTGTTTAAGACGAAGCAGAGTCGATGCCGTTGGCGAGACGGTACCTGGTCCACCGGCAACGAACCAGGGGATAATTCTGCCACGTTAATTGGATCAAGGAGCCGGATTGAGGAGAGATCCTCCTTCGGTGCTGGGGATCTCAACCCTAGTTTAATTACGCTTCTCGAGTTTCGAGCATGTCGCAATAATAGCGATACAATCCGCGGGACGAGTTCTAATTATTATCTATCATCTTTCTGGAAACTCAAAATTCAAAAATTCAACAATGAGGAATACAGAGATGAATGCAATATAATATAATATTCATTGCAATGAATAGGACAATACCGTTGATGATTTAGTTCTATAACACGTATGTATATTGTATATAAATATACATATATATATTCTATCTACATGTATATTCTATGTATTATATATGTAGGTATGTGTATTGTAATTACACATATGTAGATTGCATGTACATGTATGTATAATGTTATGAACATGTATGTGCATCGTATGTACACATGTGTATACTGTATGAAATGTGCCTATGTTATATGTACACATATGAGTGCGTATGTGTATTGTATGTACACATATGTATACTGTATGAATACATCTCCATATTGTATGTGCACGTATGTATACTGTTATGAACACATATGTGTATTGGTGTAAACGTATGTATATTGCACGTACGCGCATGTATACTGTATGCATCATACATTGCAACACAAAATGGCAGTAAACGAATGAAGTTATTATCAGTCTATCAATATGGAAATTGCAAGTCGATTCATAAATTTCTATCGGTAGTGAATTAACACCTTGTACCAGTTTTCACTTGAAATCAAGATGCAGAAAATTTGACAATCTTTAATTTCCACAAGACAATTTCGAGGATCTTTAAAATAACTCACATGCTCTTTTTTGTCCTTTAACCGAGGTTGACTCCAATTTCAGCATTAATGATGCACATTAAAGCTTGCTTATTTGTAATAACGATAATAATTACTCCAAATAACCGTATCGACGAAGCACAAATAAGACGTTGAGAAAAAAAAGCAAGCGATTAAACCTCGACAAAATTGGCGTTTTTAAAATTGTACGTTGTCGATCGCTTCTTAATTTGCATAATTATCCGACGTCCTAAAACGGTCGGTTAAAAAATTTTGCAATTTTTATAAGGCGTAATGGTCTATCTATCTTTTCAAAAGAAGAAGAACGCGCGGGAAATATTGTAGCTCGCGCGGACGAGTATTATAATGAACTTTACGGATAAGGATCGCGCGTAAACTCGGCAACGACAATTTTAGGAGGCCACGATCGTCCCATGAATATTCATCTCAAGGATAGCAACCTGCTCGTCTCTCTTCTCCCCTTGTAATTAGTAATCGAAAGCGACGGTAAAGAAAAGAGAGAAATAAACGAGAAGCGTCGAGACCACGTTTGATACCGCTCCGTTCTAATCACACGCGTGCATCTGACATTAATATCTCCCTGTAATTATCAGCGATTAACGGTGACAATGCATCCATCATTGAACGCCTCTTCATTTAATCATTTGGACACAATTTGATCTATTTAAAAAGATATCCTTTTATGCCGCGTTTCAAATTTTATCAACGCGATTTAATTTTTAATTTGCCACGTAATTTATTTCTCTTATGAATAAAAGAAAAATTGATCCATGTATTGACTTTCGAGCACCTTTCACAGAAAGTTTCGAATAAATGATCGAATAAATTTTAAAGATGATTTATAATATTGATGTACATTTATAATAGTGAGTTAATTTGATTGTTGGATATAAATTTATGGATAAATTACACGTTTTGTAAGCGCAATTACAACTGGTGTTAAAAAATTACGTTTGAAATATTGTCATGTGTTTGCATTTGACAAAGATGAATAATATGTTACTATACAAAGACAAATAAATTATAGCACGTTGAAAATAGAATGTATGCTTTGTATCAATCTTTACAAGAAACAAATGTCTGTATCTATCATATTTGAACTATTACTACATCGCAAATTGTCACATAATTAAAAGTAAAAGATTAAAAAATGAATTTATTATGATTTTATTTTATGTTCAAAATTACATCAATTTTGATTTTAATTTATTGCTCAATTAAATTTATTTTAATTTATCGAGGAATAGGAATTTTACAAGCTGGTTATTACTTAATATTTCACACTTTATTTTTCTTTATTATTAAGTTATTATCAAGTCATTATTAAGTTACATATATGCATAATAATAAATTTTCAATAATGATAGGTGATGTAAACTATGTATGTAAATAAATATGTAATCTAATTTATCAAATCTTATTATGCTTTAAGGTGTAGTTAGAGTCAATGAATGGTAGCTTGACAAATGTAAACTTCATACTAATAATAGAATATCAACTACGTTCATTAAAAGAGAAGCACGGTGTGAATATCTTAGAAACGTATACGAAATTTCCATATCTTTCATGGATCATTATTCAACGTCACCGTTAATCTTAATACTACAAATATGTTGAGAGCTTCCTGTTCCATTCATTATTCTCATTCGGATCATTTAATGAATCAAGTTTACATTTATTTACAAAATGGTAGTAATTTGAAGTAAAACATTTATTAAAGTAAAACATTCTTATAAGATTCTTACGAATTAGCAAAAATTATTAAGGAAAATTCCTTTTTATTCTTCCAAATTCTTACATTACTAAATTTTCTAAAAATTCAAATTTTTAAATTTCAAATTTCTGAGCCGTCAAGTTTGCAAATTACAGAATTCTCAAATCTCTGGATTTTCAAATTGTTAAATACTGAAATTTGTAAATTTTAAGATCATCGAATTGTCAAGTGCTTAAATTCACAGATCACCGAATTCTCAGATGCTCAAATTTCCAAGACCTTGAATTCTTAAATTCCTAAATTTCAAGATCATCGAATTCTCAAATCCCCAAATCCACAGATCACCGAATTCTCAAATCTCCAAATCTACAAATCACCGAATCTTCAAATCCCCATATTTCCAAGACGTCGAATTCTCAAATTCCCAAATTTCAAGATCATCGAATTCTCAAATTCCCAAATTTCAAGATCATCGAATTCTCAAATCCCCGAATTTCTAGATCACTGAATTCTCAAATCCCCAAATCCACAAGTCGCCAAATTTTCAAATCCCCAAATCCACAAATCACCGAATCCTCAAGTCCTCAGATTTCCAAATCGTCAAACTATCAATTTCTCCAATTTCAAGTCATTGAACCCTCAAGTCGCAAAATCTGCAGATCACCGAATTTTTAAATCTTCAAGTTTGTAAATCACCGAAATCTCAAATGCTGAGATTCCAAAGTCGTCGATTTCTCAAATTTGCAAATTCCTCGTGTCGAGGGTAGAAGTCGTAATTGGAAAATCGACTAGTCGTCCGAAGGGTGACGAGATCCACCCTTTCGACCGCTTCCATGGCTACTGCTATTTCTCTCACTCGAGAGCACTCAGCGCAATCTGCCACCCGGCATTTGCATACATAAGCTATTAAGCAGCTCTTTTCATTTCCTCCCGTTTATGACAGTTTAGTTAGAATAATGTTTTACAAGATTGCCGTGCGAACACCGTTCCGTCTAATGACATTTCTCCATCTGATTAATGCCCCTCTGTTTCTTATCGCCCACCCTCTTTTCACTCCATTCGGACGATCTTTGGAAATCGATTATCATGAATCGAATGCTATTTGCATCCAAATTTAATCGATGAATCTTTTGCATGACGAATATATAATTTTTTTTTATTTAAGCTTAAGTTGAACTCTCATAAGAGAATTATAAAGCTGTGCATAAGGCTTACAGTTAGTTGTACAAGAGGTTATACAGGCTTATGATCTTACAGTAGAGTATAAGAATTTATGTTGAATGACATTTTACACTTTTATGTTATTTTTTTTCAAAAATCTGTATATTGCAAGACACGCTTCAATGTTTGGTTTATGGAGCGAATATATAATTTATAAGGAATATATACCCAATTTTGTGATAACTCTGAATGGAATTTTGTTATAATATTGTTTGGAGTACACAGGGCGTTATAACGCATGTACAGGCCGTACGCTACTCACGATTTTTCTACCACTTGCAGCCACCTTACGAAAAAAAGTTTAGAACAATATTTACAGGGTATGAAGTGCTCAATAGATATTAGTAAAGCAAATTTTGAAAATAGTTTGCTCTCTTGGCAAAGTCGAGGTCACCTCGGGTTTTTTAAATAGGAACACATTTTTTTTATTCATAGCTTTAGAGGACATCGAGATGAATTCAAAACATATGTTGCATGATATTTTTATTAACATGTTACTCGATTTACAGAAGTGGAAATGTGAAGTAAAAGACTGGAATATTATGTGATGGAAGGCGGCATTTTGAACATGTAATTAAATACAGTGTATTTTTCTTACATTCTGCATATTTACATTTAGTAATCTCTCCGGAATTAAATAATACACTACCAAAGTCAAAAGCTATTTCACGTTTCCTTATTAATAACAGTACATAAGTGTTAAAAGAAGAATAAGTTCGATTTGTTCATCATTAAAATTTCTTAATATTTCTGAATATTTTACAAAATTTCTTTCCCTCATTTCGATGATGAATACGAATAGTAGAGAACAGAGAAAAGAGGAACTCCTGCGATATAAATTCCACTTTCGGTCCGAGATACGTATGCGTTTCGGATAGAAGCAGTTATTCATAAGCAATGGAGCATAAATAATACAGTACACCAGTGTGTGCTACTGAAACATTCAAGACTCTGTAAATATTGCATCGATTATAGGGTGAATCTGCATATAACTTATCATACTTCCGGGAATTTCTCATTTTTCTTTGTTGCTGTCTTAATTTTTATTTTACATAAACGACCGAAATTACTAAACATTTTAACGAACACTTATTAACAAGATTTGATTTAATTTTATTATTTCATTTAAGTGAAGAACGTATGGAAACTGCTTTATTTCATTTGTTTCATTATTTATGAATTATATTGCTACATATTATATTACCATGTAAGAAAACGTTTATGCGCAACATTGCCTCGTGTTATATTGCCATATAACATTAGTATATATTAGTATAGTAGAATATTTGAACAGTGAAGTTCTACAATACTACTGCACTATTCCAGTAAAATATTATAACACTCATATAATCATTTGAAAAAATACTGAAATAATATTATACCACAAAATAATACTAGTATAATAGTATAATGAAATAAAATAGAAAAGTAAAATACCCAATAAAATAATAAAGTGAGATAGTAAATTAACCGAGTAGAATCAGCAAAACAGATCGAGTGCAATACCGTAAAATACCGAATCGTCAGAAACCGAAAGAAGAGAAGAAAAAAGACAAGAGGGTAGTATTAAACTAAATCGTGTCGAGGGGTCGATCTAACGAGAGCGATTCGGCATTTGAAGCGTGTTCCGTTTAATTAGTATCGTGCGTTTTCTCGCAGCTCGTAAAAGCAAGAAACTGGCTGGCAGCCTAGCTTCATGGTAATACCGTAGGCAGGGGAAAAAAATTTCCGGCCATTTCACAGTAATTAAAAATGTTGTAATAAAGAGAGGATGGAGGTTCCTTTAATTCGTAACGGCTTATATTTATAGCGTCTCGCGACTAATAATACGCCCTCCCTCGACGTGGCACAACAGGTTACACGAGAATGCCGAGGCAGCCGCCACGCCTCGAGATTCTATAGTTACGCGCTTAATTACCCATCCTGATATACGACGTCGATCGAGAACGTTTATTAATTGCACACGGACTTCTTTCTGTTGCGATATCACCGGCCCTCTAATGAAATCTCGCCGGCAAAGAGGCTGTTGTCCCGTGCCCATTTAAACCTTGCTATTGTAACTTCCTTTGGTAACGAGTACACACATTGTTTCAAACTACCAATTATTTATTTAATACTTTTCTGTTGTATATGAAATCAGGTTTAAATTTGTTGTTCAATTAAGGAAGCGGCAGATTTCAGAACTCGATAGATTTGGGGACTGGAATTTGGAAATTTAGAAATTAGACTTTTGAACATTTGTCATATCGCGAGTTCAGTCACGACATTTGTCATATCATTCAAAAATTGAAAACGAAATATTTGCAAATTTTGACTTCTTTGCCAACATGAAAAGTGGTAAATAAAAAAATTTTTGGCGAGCTCGAGAGTATGACACGGTATTACACAATCGGCAGTAATTTCCTGCAGGATGTTTGCGAAGAAAATGTCGCGAAAAAAGGAAGAAAAAAATTGAATAATTCGTTGACCAATATATCTCGAAATATGTCGCGTTCAGCTACTCGACAGACCGACTCGACAGTTTTTATCGTCCTCTTTATGGACACGGGACGACTCGTTTCGAAGGCACGTGTCATTATTTACGAGGTTGCCTCTATTTTAAAAATGATACCGCGGCTTAAGACACGAAATTTATAACCGCGTACGAGCCATATGCGTTCTCTCTTTGTAAATCGCGAGACCAATGTTTCGAGATATCTGTAACGAATACACGGCACTTGCAATTCATGAGTTCTCGTAACATTATGTGCTAAATATCTTTCGTTATTCTTGTCGCCATTATACGAATTTATTTACACTTTCAATCTAATATCGTGGCTACACATCTTTCTATTGCGTAATAATAACGTTGCGGCAAGATGGCTATATAAGGCGAGGTAAAATAGCGTGGAACAAATCTTGATGCGTTGCGATTGCACTGTAGGGCATATAATGTCAACGATGATATCTGGAAGTCGTGTGAGAAAATTTACATATGGCGATATAACGGGTAGTGTTATGTACTAGTGGGAATATCGCGTAGATTATACTTTTGCGTGGTAGTGTAGCACGTGGTAACTTTTACATGAGGCGATATAACTTGTGGTGATATAGGCGGGGCGATATAACACTTTATAGCTACATGTGGCAATATAGCGCGAGGTGATATCAAAGCGCAGTACTATTTACGTGTGATGATATAGGACGTGGTAATTTCTACACGTGACGATATACCACGTAGAAATATCATCTCGTAGAAATATCCACACGTGGCAATATAGCGTGAGGTGCTACTAAAGCGTAGAGTTCCACACGCGTAGCAATATAACGCGTGGAGATACCTACACGTGGCGATATAGTGCGTAGGGATACCTACGAATAGCGATACAGCGCGAGGTGATAGCAAAGCGTAGAGTTCCACACGCGTGGAAATATAACGCGTGGAGATACCTACACGTGGCGATATAGTGCTTGACGATACCTACGAATAGCGATACAGCGCGAGGTGATACCAAAGCGTAGAGTTCCACACGCGTGGCAATATAACGCGTGGCAATATAACGCGTGGCAATATAACGCGTGGCAATATAACGCGCAGAGATACCTACACGTGGCGATATAATGCGCGACGATCCCTACGAATAGCGATATAGCACAAGGTGATACCAAAGCGTGGTGTTACTTACGCGTGATAATTTCTACGCGTAACGATATAACACGTAGAAATATCTACGCGCGGCGATATAACGAGTGACCATATAAACCGTACCAATACAACATATTTTAAATTTATCACACGTTAAAACTGTACATAATCCGTAAATTAACTGACAAATTACATTTATTCATAAGATGACTATTTGTCTCTAATTTCGTAAATCATAAAAATTCACCAAAAACTTACTACATTACAAGATAGAGGATAAGCGTCGAAAAGTTTTTGTCACGGTTTTTCTCCAGACAGCCAACGCGGATTCTTGGCGAAAGGAAGCGCGTTAGCGCTCGAGTCGTTTGCATATTCTTTTGAAAGCGGACCAAAGAGGAAGAGTGTAATCCGTTTCAGTCGCTCAGTTTATTCTGCATTGTGTTAATACACATACAATGGCCACTCGCATAAGATACGGTTGTGCATGTGGACCAGACTCATGCGACCTATTCAGAAGGTAAGTATGCAATTGAAGAAAAATGCATGTCCTCCCTGGTCGGGGAGCTCAAAAGCTCGGGAAAGCATTTCCATACATTTACAATTCTATTATGCATTTCTTTATGACGATGGCGTTATAATGAGCGACAGAACGGGGAGCCTTATTACCGGTTATCGGTTCTAATACAATACGTTAATGACACCTTTTATTGTTTGTCTTGTTCTGTTGGACGTTTTTAATGAAATAGAAGTTCCGCTGTTTCGTATGATTGGAAAAGGTGATGGTTTTTATGGTAGTATGGTGGATGATAATGTATACAAGTGTTTTAAATTTTGAATATTGTTAAATTTCAAAATTTTGTCAAAATTTCTCGAATTCCTAATTTCCCAAATTCCAAATTTCCCAAATTCCAAATTTCTCAAATTCCAAATTTCCCAAATTCCCAATTTCCCAATTTCCTAAATTCTCAAATTCCCAATTTTCCAAATTCCAAAATTCTGAAATTTCCCAAATTCTCAAATTCCAAAATTCCGAAATTTCCCAAATTTCCCAAATTCCCAAATTCCCAATTTCGCAATTTCTCAAATTTTCCAATTTCCCAATTTCCCAAATTTCCCAAATTCCAAACTTCTCAAATTCCAAATTTCCCAAATTCCAAATTTCCCAAATTCCAAATTTCCCAAATTCCAAATTTCCCAAATTCCAAACTTCCCAAATTCCAAATTTCCAAATTTCCCAAAATTCTAGATTCCAAATTTCCTAAATTTCCCAATACACCAATGAAGCAATTTCTGCTCACAAAATACGCAATAAAACGAAACAGTCGAACGCTCAACAAAATTTCTTCAATCTTTCCACTTGAAACACAACGGTGATTCGCGATTTATCTTCATTGAAATTAATGGTTATTAGAAGTGTCTTATCTTCGTAACTTGTCGCATCCTCGATGTTCATCGAAACAACTGTCTCTTTCTTTCTTTCTTCCTCTTTTTCTCCGCTTCCAAAAGAAATTGATACCGAACCTACGTACCGTGAATTTGACAGACGATTAAACATCGAAGACCTCTAATTCGCGATATTACCTTTTACTTGAGGATAGCTGAAATTGAACTTTTCGTTGTTCTGTGGAATTACTTCTTCTTCCTTCTATTTTATTTATTTTTTTTTTGCTCTTTTCTGAGCTAGTTTGCATGACAATGCACAGGAACGTAACCACCCGAAGCAAATCGTTGATGTATGGTGCCTTTTGGTGAGGAAACCTCTACTATTTGTTTGGATGATTGGAATAAAAATAAATAAATAAACGTGTATTTTGTTATTATAAATTTCTTTAGTAATAAGAGAAAATTAAAGTACAATCCATGATTAATTTTTTTGTAATTTTGAGAATTCTTTAATTATGTTATTAATAATTTTGTTTCGTGTATATTTAGTTACTTGGGGTGAGTAATACTTTGGATGCAATTAAAGACTTTTTGGCGAGATTTCATTTTCTAGAAAATTTAGGTATTTGAGATTTAGGAATTTTTAGGATTTGAAGACTTTTAGGAAATTTGAAAATTTAGGAATTTAGAAATTTAAAACTCTAAGACTCTAAAAATCTAAATATTTAAAAACCTAAAAATCTACAACCCTAAGAACTTAAAATTCAACAAATTTCTAATAAAAAATCTCTCACAACAACTCCAAGAAGAACCATATTAACCTTATAGAATATTGATATAAAAAGTCATCCATAAACAAGAAAATTATCTTCAAGTCCCTCCGAAAGACTACGGAAGTTGACGCAGTGTCACCCTCCACCAAGAAAAAACTCCACATCGTCGTTATTAGAAACGCTCCTCAGATCGTCCTGGGAACTCTCCTCAATTAAATCCAGGTAATATATGCATCGAGTTCTGTGTCCTGTAGCGGAAGCCGCGAGAAGGGACTCTAAGGAGCTGGTCGAGACGGTTTGATTTAAGATGAGATGTCAAGTGTAGCTACTTCGAAGGGCGAGGCAAAATCCTCTGTGTCAATTCTCAGAGCAATCTGCTGATGCAGATTAGGATAGACTATCTATCCTTTCTCGTGGTACAAGTGGCTTCTTCGCCCTTCTCTGCCTTGTCGAGATTAATTGGGTCGAATTGTCCTGACAGAATTAATGTCACGAGTTCGATTCGCGCTACGCGTGCTGCAAATTAACAACCCTCTGCTTTTCTCTTTATTAACCTCGCGTTGTTTCTTTTGCGATCAATTGCTAATTACTTATTCATGTTCTTTATTTTGGGGTGGAAATTTTGTGGCGCATTTGATATGAGAGCACATTAAATTATTTTGTATTTTTTATTGGAAATGTTTTGGATATTTGAAGAGTGAGAGGTTACAATTAATTTCATAAATTATTTTTGTTTTGTTGATATTCATATTTAACTGTTATGGAACTTCTTTATTTTCAGATCTTGGGACTTTGGAGAGTTAAAAAATATTAATACATACTCTATATTATATTATTATATTATAATATACTATATTATAAGATACAATATTATATTGTGGAGCTCCAGATATACCATTCCCACGAATATATTATATTATAATGTGCTATATTATTATAAATATTATTTTTCATTATGGGAAATCCACTTCTTAAAAAATGTGAGCTACAGACGTTCACACATTTACATTCACACATTTACATTCACACATGCATAAATTCCCACATTTACATTCACATATGTATAATTTCACACATTTACATTCACATATATATGCATACATATTTTTCGAAAATTTATATCATATGTTACATTACATTAGAAACAGCGTTTTTGAAGCTGTATTTTCACCAAATTTCAGTCATCGTATCTTTTACATTTTTGATTTTTTATAAATATTTTTAACAGGATATTCACCAGCACCATCCCATTACACCAATTTTTGTCGTCAATTTTTAACTCATCAGATTTACCGAATTTTTCCGAACAGTTTACAGGTAAAACGTGTGCGAGGTTATTTTGAAACGACTTCGAAGGTGAATACGTTTCATAAATGGCGAGTTCACGTAGCTCGTTACAAGAAATCGTTCAGAGTAACGTGAACTTAAAGCGTAACAGGTATGTACGCAAGATTCCGCCTATAAACGCCATGGCAATGTGTATCTATGAAAATGAGGAACAAATTCAAAGTTCCATATCTGTCGCGTTCACTGCAACGTATAACCATCCTCAAATCGAACTTTTACCCTTTAATATGGCGATTATTATCACTCATCCGCTTTCCCTTCTTTGATCGCCTTGATAGCTTCTCTTATCAAAAACTTAAGCAAAAACCGTTTTGAAAATTCTGCAACTTCAATTTCAATATTGAAAATTTATTTATTTACATTAAAAATTCATAGGTTCTTTATAGGTTCAATTAATATGTAACTTTTAGGCTCATCTTCAAAATTAGTTAATACAATAACCTGTGTATTAATTTCATCAGTTTATACTCTTTTGTTAATTATACAAAAAGTTCATTTTTGCATTGGTATCTTTTGAAATTAAGTTTATAATGTATCATGTTATGATATTCCTAATTTTACTTGAAAGAAAACTCGAAAATTGACGAATTATCTTTTGGAGTTTTCAGTATAAAAAAAGCTAGATGTACCCATATGTGTTAGTATTTCCCAATAAGTTTCAGATAAACGATGCACAAATATGTAGAACTGCAACCCCATAATCCCAGTTATTCGGCAAGGAACGAGTGTTTCGAAGGGCTGTTCTTGCACTTATTCGTTTGAGGGTATTGGTGGGTCACGAGCTGTTATGGTCAGGATTAGACCCCGGCGAAACAACGCTGGGGTTCACTCCCCCTTGACCGGCACACTTAGAACAACAATAAGTCAGTAATCCACGCGGACCCGTGTTGCGTTCGGGGCGGCGATGAAAAATGTAAAAATCCGGAAAACCACTGCCCCATGACAGTTCAATACATTTTAAATGCGTTCCGGCGCATTTGTGGGATACGATAAGCAGCCTGGATGCCGGAGACCGCACGAACACCCCAATATGTCCGTTATTTATTGTCAGATTTATGGAATAAATGAGTAGCGCACGGAGTCATCGGATTCCCCGAAATACGTCCACGGTTCTATTATTAACGCTATTCGTTCTGGATAAATATGTATGTAAAAATAACAAGAAATGTAGAAATATTCTGGGGGGTGATTTTGGGGTTAACATGAGATTTTGTGAAGCTGTGCTGTAATTACGTGGAGATTATGATTTGAAAAACTAACAGTATGTGGTTGGATTGTTGTAATGTTTAGATATTGTATTTTGTATTGAAATTAATTTTAATTCGTTTATCGAAGTGCAAGATATTAAATTAATTGACAAATTACTTTATAATTTAAGCCGTGAACCTGTCGTTACCATGTAAGCTATAAACTTATTAGACATTTAAATTAAAACTATGAAAACTAATTTTACTTTGTTTATCAAACTTCAAAGTAATTATTATATGAACTGTTATTTATATAAATTATCAAACTTACAATGTAGAGGTAAATTATTTTTGCACCTTACAATTTAGGTCACTGTGTAACAGCGCTTCATCAGATTAGCTACAAACTGCCTTTACTAATTAAGATTTGTACTGGAACTTATATTTTGCTTTAGTACCGCAAAGAAGAAAAAATTTGGAGTTTCTCGAAGGTGGTCTAACCACTTAAGAAACCTCCTGGAAAAAGGTGCTCAAACAGGGTGAGGAGTTTACGTTGCCAACGTTGAGTAGATCCTAATAAAAGACCATAGTCGGCTTATCGAATCTCGGCTTTGCGGTGGCGGAGAGTGTTCATAGCCTGTAGCCATTTTCACCCCTCTGTCAACCTTCAACCTTCGCTCCATTATCCTAGCCTTCTTCCCAAGTATCATTTACCAATACTGGCAGCATCTTGAAGAGCACTCCTTTTTACGGCTCACAAATCTTGACAATATACAGATTGAAATTGTTTTCATGCGAGCAAAGCCCTTAATACAGTATGCAGAGCCATTTCAGAAACTGTTTACTTTGCTTTAACTGTTAGATTGTAACATAAATAAAGAACAAAAAATATGTTAATTTAATTACGTGCAAATGTACAGAGTGACTAATAAAATATTACAGTAAAATGAGTCACTGTATTTTTATAAAATAAGATCATGTTTATGAACTATTATATTTGTGTTTATCATGTATTGACACAACATAATAAATCTTAATACGTTTTACACGACGAGAATGATTATTCTCTGCAGTTTTCATTAAATCCTCGTTTTCCGTAAATAATGAACAAGAGATTTTGTAGAAGGGTGTAATACAAGAAAAGAAGAAGCCAAAGGAAGTTCTCGATGATGACAGATCGAAACGGTGAACGACGAGCGAGGAAAAGAGGAGAAGGTGGAGGGTTGATGGAATGCCTTTATACGCCGCATCTCTATGAGATTCTTTCACGACACGCCGATTTAAAATGCCTTTTAAGACGCTAGCTAGGGATTGGTGGAATTGTACCGGGCTGAATCGAACGTTGAACTCTATACCCTCTGATGCTTCGTAAGTTGCATTCCTACTTTCTACCTTAATAAGAAAATCGACGTCTTTTCGTGTCTATACTTATGCAACGAACCGTAGACGATTACGATATCATCAAACGGGCAATATTTCATTTGCTCTTCATCATTTCACACGAGACTTTACATGTACAATACGGAGTGTTACTTCAAAGCTGTTTCAAACACTAGCATTCACTATTTTCATCAAATCATTTGTTTGCATCGTTGAAGAGCTATATTTACGTATTATTTTTATATTTTAAATTGTAGACTATAATGGTATTTTTATTAAATCATTTGTCGGTGAAGATGTGATCAAAAACTGTTATTTTTACTTCTACGAAGGATTTAATCAATCGTAGACTCTTTCCATAGTGTTTATACATTTCTACAATATCATCATTAATATTGAAAAATTTTTTAATATTATGAAGAACTTCGTTGAAAATTCAAAGTACATCAAAACTTCTACCTCAGCTTAATTTCCTCAAAGCGTAAAAAGAATAAAAAAGAATCCAATTGTAAAAGAAGAGAGGAGGATTGAAAGGGGGAAAATGAAGCATCGCATGACCCAGGGAAGACGAACGACGGGGTCCAAACGGTCCTTCGGGAAACAAAAGCGCTCGTTTGATCGCATTATAATACAACGACGGTAAAACATATCCCGCAACTTAAAATCGCAGTCGACAACTACTTTGCAATTCCGTTCTGCAATACAGATAACATTTATACAAGATAATTGCATCCCTCATGGTGTGGTTAATGGACGTCGAAAATCGTGTACGATAATACACGAGCATTATGGAAATACGTTCGATGGTTTCGTCATTTTGTTTTACATGTTCTTTAAGACAAGGCTAAGAATATTGGTATTCGAACATTTAAAAAGTTTCAAGTTTTTAGGCTTACAAGTTTTCTGGTTCTGGACTTTTAGATTCGGAGATTTACAAATTTAGAAAGTTTCAGATTTAAGAATTTAGAGTTAGAAATATTCAGATTTTGGAGTTTGAACTTTAAGGCTTTAGGGAATTATAAATTTTCACATTTGGAAGTTCAAATTTTCTAATGTTAAAATTTCAGGAATGCATACAGTTAAAAATTTAATTCACAGTTTATTGGGTTTAGAAATTAAGAAAATTCTCAAGTTTTCCAATATTCATAAATAAAAGTTGGAAATTCATAAATTCTACGGTTTTCAAATCTATAATTTTATAATTCATAAAATACTACTAATAAAGTCCTTATAGCTCCTTATACCACTTCACCAATCAGGGCCATATAACGAGACTCCACAAACAAAATAAAACCCACGTTTCCTTCATCCACGACTCAGTATTCAAAAACTTCCATAATCTACTAAATTCCGGCGTATCAACTATCGGCTGTATCCCGTTGGTTTTGATACATCGAGATAATAAAATAACGGGTTAATATCTGTTGCGTAAGCCCACATGAAGGATCGCGGTCCCCGAGACGTCTTTGAACCCGCCATTATGGAGATTCATAGGAAGTATTATGCGTTATATTATGCGTGTGCAGAACGGAATTACGTGTTGCAGCGGTCACATGAGGTTTACGTACAAAAACTTGCAGCTTGGAAACTTTCGGTAATGGGCATTATTATTCACAGTACGCGTCTCGATTATGGTTTCACGGGCGCAGCATCATTCGCCGTTTATTCCCATTTACATTGTTAATAGAATCATTATTAGGTTATCGTAGCGATTTATCCGGCTAATTGGAGCCGGTCGAAGCTGAAGGAGAAATGCAACTCCGGTGCCCTCCTTCGAGGCTCGGTTAACGCGCCACCGATCTCTTCCGATGGAATATTCGAACGTTATTATCCCCTCAGCCAACGAAATCATAGAGCAGGCCTTGCATCGAAAAGGATATACTAAGAAAAAGTTAATCGTCGACTTGCGAAATAATTACTTTCTTGGGTACCTGTTTTACCACAATTGTGATAAGCAACTTTATATCACACGATGATTATACAAATATGATAATACAAACTTAATTTGTAGAATTAAAACATAATAGTATTAGTAGTATAAAATATAAGGTGGAAGATCTAACTTGCATATGTGATTCCTTTTAAAAAATTTTACATTTACTGAAGTATTAACATTAGTGAATGTCATTCAAAACGAAAATGAACTCACAAAATAGATATTATCGTAGAATTGAATATTTTTCTCAGCAGTCTTTCTGCCTTTTACTAGACTTGAGATGAAACTAGTTCGAATTGGAATACTGTATACTATAATCTTGATATCGTACTGCTAGATAAATTCCTGGCTGAGAACCCTCATGCACATTACACGCTCTTCTCATCGTTTTTTGTTCTCGTGTCACTAAATGCAAATTAGCAATTACAGCTTGATTTTCACTGAAAACTCCTGAATTGCTTTCCAAAAATTTGTTCAACCATAATTATGCGTACCCTGTATTTTATCTCGGAGATTTGTTTTCTCGCGTATGATGATTACGTTCTTCCGCGAATCATCTACGGAAAGGTGACTGCTATTAAATTCGTCCTTTCGTGATACGGGTAAGTTTGCCCCACGTGCAATTTACATGCGTACAAAAAATCTTCAACACCTTGAAACCTCCCAACGTCATTTACTCCTCATTTTCGAGCTATTCGAGTGCATCCTGGCTGCGTTTCAAGTTTCGTCGAAGCTATTAAACCGCATCGGTTGCACCCTTCAATTTGAACAGGACATTCGATCGCGTAAAATGTAATGAAACTCGATCATTTTTCACACGACACACTTTACTCGTACTTTGGATGCAGATACAAGATGTTTCAATAACGGAGAGCCACATTTTTTGGGGATTTTAAAATAAAACAGAATTATTAATATTTCTGTCGCTAACATAGTTGCTTTCGAGCAAAATTAACCTCGAAAATTCTTCTTCTGATTAAATTTTAATTTTTAATTTTAAACTGCAAGTTATACAAAGAATGATTTATTTCTAGTTAAAACTTTGAATGAGTGATCATTCATTCCATAAAATTCGCAAAACTCGGCTACATTTCTTTTCATCTTTAATTTACAGTCTTTTAAGTGTTTTGGTATGGAAGTTTCTCTGTTAAAATTTTTTATAAGATTCATCGAAAAGGTATTATTTGCTGATGAACGACATTAATAATAAATTGCAAATTTATTCATTGATCATTTCAACAAAGGATCCGCCATCTTGTCTTAATAACCACGAAAAGGTATTTATGAAAATCATTTCCAGTAAAGTTTAGAGTAAATATTACTTTGCGGTGTTTTGTCACAAATGTTTTGTGGTATGTTAATCATACTTTGGCATTTGAGCCGACATTATCAAAATACCTACAAAATAAATAATGTATTACAACTTAGGCAACGAGTCTCGACGAATCTGAGAGCAGATTCGGCACAAGCTGAAGCAACGAAATAACTAAATGCAAATTACCCAACGAAAACAAGAACAAAACGCTTCACCGCATTTCAATATCATTGTTCAACCCTTCTCCGGTTCTTTTGCACCTCCTAATCAAATAAAACACGCTTCTAAATTATACTCTCCAATTTCTGGCACACCCTGTTCCTGACGAACGAAACCGACAGCGAAGCAAAGGAAAGAATAGACTGAAAGGAAGACCACATCAATACCACAGAAAAAGATGAAAATAATGAGAAAGGGGATCAAGCAGGATATTAAAGAGAAATTGCATGCATTTCGACTAAAATCTAGCATACCTCTCGAAAGCGTAGTGTCTCTCGTCAAATCTGTAACACATAAACAAGCATCGTCAACTACATAGCATTGGTGCTGGACATTGCGCACGGGAAAGATACCTATTACTATTAAGCGTCACGTCATAATTTTTGAGAATTCCAAAAACGAGGGTCTCTAGTGGCGAACTGGGAAAGCTGTAGATGAAGAGAAGGACAGATAGATCCTTGTCTCTCCAACGTATCTTCCTTTTCACGAAACGCGGGAAAATTCGTTTTCTGGCATGCTAGGCGAAACAATGGTGCCGTAGCAAGACTGGCGGGCGCCCCCGGCATCAATTTTTAAAATTTTTTTATATGCGGACGTATGCACATGTAATTTTTTGTTGTAATTTTAGGGAAATAAAGAAATTACTGTCATCTATTAGTTCTGATGCAAAATGTTTTTTGATGGTAGGCCCTTGTACCGGTATCCTCTGGGGTACCATATGTATGCACGTATAGCCAGGCCTGAACCCAGCCAGCACGAAGCAGCGCGATATCCCAGCGGCCATGTTGTTTTTCAAACGGTTCGGATGTACCGAATTACAATCGCCAAAACGACTCTGTAAAGAAGTAATATTTCGACATGATTTCTTTTGCATACTACTCTCAGAAGTTTAATCTAGGTCGGTCCGGGAGCCGATTTTGCAATTTTGTCCAAAAAAATTGTATGCACTGAAAACTAACATTTCTTATAGAAGAAAATTTTTCACGTCTCATTTTTCCAAAATCGGCTCCCGGACCGACCTAGATTAAACTTCTGAGAGTAGTATGCAAAAGAAATCATGTCGAAATATTACTTCTTTACAGAGTCGTTTTGGTTATTGTAATGCATGTTTTGTCGTAGCATTTTAGGTTAGACAAGGACGGTAAATACCAGAAACACAGAAATAGACAGAGAACATTCGGCGAACTTCACACAGTTGAATCTAGTAATTTTTTTGACCCTTAAGCATTATTTTATTTTAATAGAAGAGAAAAGGCACCGACACTTTTTTGAATACTTCATAGTTATACTATTTTAATTGTGGTAGTGTAACTATTGTAATTTATACATCTGTGATATGATAAGACTGTGATGTAGTATTTTGAAGAGAATTGTTTATAGTAAGTGAATTGTTATTTAGTTTACTACTTTATTTTTGATGTTATGTTCAAGAGAATATTTGTTTTAGCAATTGTGATATTCTTAAATATAATTGTATATTTTGGAGTGTGCATCGTAGGCTTCCCTTCGATCACACATATGTAAATTTGACAATCATTTGAGCCTTTTAAATTTCAGAATCCCCAAGTTCCAACATTTCTGAATACCCAAGTTTCCAAGTTTCTTTTTCCGAAATACCATATCTCCAAATTTCAAGATTTTCAATTCCCATATTTCCAAATACCTAGGTCACGAAATTTCTGGATTTAAAATTAGAAAATTTCCAAATCCCCAAATTCCAAGATCCCCGTGTGATTTTTAAATTAGTCCATCCACAAATTCTCATTTTCTCCCAAAATGACAAATTGATTCATTCTATCTCTAAACTCCCAAATCTGAAGATCTCAAAATTCCTAAATTCCCAAGCCTTAAAATTTCTGAATCTCAAGATCCCAAAATTTCTAAGTCTTGAAATCTCAATTTTCAAGGTATAAAATATGAAAAATAGCCGAAAGTTGATATATTTTAATGAGAACATGAAAATGAAAAGTGTCCACAGACAATAACCTTCATAAACCGCTTAAAACAAGTGGTCCTCTCCGTGTATCACCATCTTCCTTAAGGAAGGTTCCCGTTTTATAAACTAGTTTACAAGCCTTTTGAGCGCGGCAAAGGGTAAGAGAAAGGAACACAGCAAGATAGAAAGAAAAGGGTCGAAAGAAAGCCGCAGGACGATAAAGGATACAAAGTGAAGAAGAGTATCTGGAAGATTCAGTCGGAGAGAGAGAAAGAGAGAACCGTGAAGATTATTTGAGCCGGTAGACGGGTAGTTTGGTGCACATAAGTAGTTATACCTATAAGTAGACATAATCATCACCAGCGTAGGTAGGCAGACAGCGAAGGTTAATTTCCAAACCCCAGTATTATGGTACCCGAATCAACTTTTCCATAGTATAATAAGCAATTTTATGACCTGCACTCGTAATTATATTGAGATTAGATAAGACCGACCCGTTTAGTTTTGCAGCATCTAGCTCCGTCGGATTTTTGTCCAAGCCGGATTATTTGGACCCTGTATTATACTGAAGTACGGTGATTCCATATGAAAATTTAGCATGTTATATTCAATAAGGAATTCGTTACATGGTTAATTGTTATGGTGGAATTTGTGAATAAGTTGGACGTTTGAATGTCGTTTGGACTCGAAAAAGTTGTTAATCGATTAAATTATTATCGGTAATTATCACATATGTTCACATATTATACGTATGTGAATATGAACTCTAAAAAGTACCTTTTTGTTAACATAAAGAATTTTGTTTGAGACATTGATTATCTGAGGTTGGTCCTCCTCTTCTGAGGAGACCAATTGCATGTCAAATGCAATATTTATAATTAAATAATTAGCAATGAAAATTTGGTACGATCACATTTAATGACCATTACAATCTTTTGCAATTACGTAAACAGAAATTTGTTCGTCTCCTTTTTAACAAAAATTGTTTCTTTTTTTAATATTATGAAGTGTACGATTTTTCCTAATTTTAACAAACTATCATATACCGATAACATTTCTTTATTATGAAACTGATTAATCATGAATTGAAACTTCAACTTTTAGTCGTGAACTACTTTGAAATTTTCTGCAAATAAAAGTTGAAGATTAAATACTATTAAAAATTGCAAACTAAGAGAATTTCCAATTAATTGACCAAGTGAAATTGAATGCAATCGATTTGCAAATTCCAGAAATCCGATCGAAATCCTGCACCCGAGGTCCCCAAAGTGAGCGTGTCGCTTTTTGCGAGTCGAAATTCAAGTTGGCGACAAACAAGCCCCGTGACACGCTGCATTTACAATGCTATTTTTCTCCTAAATGGAACTTCTTCTGATATCGCGATCGAGAAGTCAGCTTTGCGGCTGTTTTTCCGAGGCCATCGAGCGAAGCGGGCTTACGGGGGCTGGAATGTCGGCCGAACCGATAAAAACCGAATCAAATATCTACTGTTCGGCCGGACCACTCGACTAATGAAAATACCCATTGTTAACCCGTTGGTTTTGCCCCGAGAAATTTTCGGACCCAGTATCCCGATCTCGTGTGGCATTTCACTGCCCGGACGTATTAGGCTGAACACGTAATTACTGCGTTTCTTTCCGCTCATTTCATCCCTCCTTGCTCGATGTACATACTTCGCCTATCTTCTCCTTACGTGGTTTGAATTCACACTGATCCACCTACCAATGTGGTCCAAATTACTATCATTTCTGTTCTTCGAAAAATTCAGAAATTTCTTGAAATATTATTAACACTTCATCGGATACGAATTTTTATTCTCGAACGTTGACTTATCGTGAGTTAACTGCTTACATTTACATGAATTATTTAAAATTTCAATTGTGACAAGTTGTTATAATTTTATACGTACATATGTATGTATGTAGAAAATTATGGAAGTGAATGCATAACAGTTGAATAATTTAAATACTTATAATACATGTTATATGCAGTAGAAATAACTCCACGTGAAAATTTAATGCATAAAATTAACAAAATTATGGAGATAGTGAATAGAATTTTCAAAAATTTGATGTAACAATGAATTGCTAGTACACGAATTCAATAATTTCATAAATTAAAAATTGAAAAACTTGCTCTCAATGACTACGAACACACTCCAATATTATTTGAATTTCTAAATAAATTTTTAATTCGTACTGTCTTCAAATTTCTTTTTTCCGTAAAAAGATTCGCCGTCCAAAGACCAGCGTTATCTCGATGCTCGGTCAATTTACACGGCATTAGGGTCCGCGTAAATAGAGGCTCGACTGATTTAATTTCCCGTAATGGCAATTGACTGCGATTGTTGGGACAGTCGACGTTCCCAATGGGAAACGCGGTTCCTCTTTCGTTGTCGGGGTAGCACGAACGATTTCCAGAAAAACGTTCAAGAATTCTCTTTCTCTTAATATTTTTCTCTCATTGAACGCGGAAATCGCTTTTCAGTAAATTTAAACTAAAACTGTTCCTTAATTTCGCAACATTACTTCGTAGTATTGGTGCTTTTTACGTGCTATTTTACGTTAAATTAAGTTTAATATTAAGAGAGTGTTCAAGCAAAAATATTTATTGTAATTGATTAAATTCTTCAAATGTTATTTTGATAATTTTTTTAATAATCATGTATTTACGACATATACATTTAATCATGTATTTGAGTTTACACTAGCTTTTCGTTAGATCGAAAATATTATGTTTCTGTAATTAAATAGCTTTTGTTAACATTTGAGTAATAATCGATAATGTGTTTAAACAATAATGATAAGTAACGTTGTATTATTACATAGTATTAAATTTTAAATGAACTACAAACTCTGAATGAAATGCAAAAAACAATATCGTTAGAAAACTTTTATCTGCGACTGTAAAATTGGAATTCTATAAACTGGAAAATGTTGAAAGCTGTCATGGAAGTCCAAACGTCAGAAACAACAAAACGAATGCGAATCGGGTGAAATGAAACACCCACCACAATCGGAAGCTCAACAAAATAGAATAATCTGAGCAGTGTGAAACGAAGTTCACGAAACCCCATGAAACAAGAGTACAGGGACTGTCGAAATTAGATAGGGGTCATGGTGAGCCTAGCTGCACTTCAGGATTAGCGAAATAGATGAAATTGATCAGTACACAAAACGTAACCCAACATTAAATTACAAATTTATTTCACTCTACTTCAAAATTTAAACTTCAAAACTGGATACATATAACAATAATTAAGCGTCAGTAAACTTTTGAAAAGTTGGAATACATTAAAATGGAAACCACATTTAAGATCATGGAGTTTAATAGAAATATTTCAAAGTCATCCATCGCTACCATAAATAATTTTCATAATACATTTTCACTAATATCTGTAACTGTATACTACACTTATGAATATCTGAAACAAAAGTAAAATCTGTAAAACAAAACAAGAAAAAATTGATCAGGTCCTTAACCACCTATCACAACGAAGACGTTTTGAATATAATTACGTTCGTGATAAATGGAAGTAAAGTAAAGATAAATCATGTACAGACATTGTATTTATTAACTGCGGACGATACATCATAAATGATAAACGTCCACGGTGAAATAATTAGCAAAATCATCTCGGTTTGCGCGGTATCGTCGGTGAAGCTATTGACCTCCAAAGAAGGTTGGCTTCATTGAAGGAGCCGGTCGATACCGCGATGGAAGAACGTGAAAACAATTTGAATCGCGGGCAGCCAGCGCGGCGCTGGGCGGCGCATTCATTTGGGATCGGTTTTGGAACGGTTTCTCCCTGATCCGCATTTAAGTTAGCCTCACGTTCGGCCGCAGCACGTGATCCAGCTGCTCGAGAGGAATCCCACGTATCCGTGACGTCACTCTATCTCTGCCTCGTGAGCAAGCCGATAGCAGCGCGAGACTTCTGTCTAGCCGCTGACTTATTAGGAATTCCGCTCGTCCCACGTGCAGAAATTCGGCTGCGCCACGTGCATTCGCCGGACGCACGTTCTTATAATTTGCGAGACGTCGTTCGACTGCTTAAAACCAACTTCGCCACCTTCCTTCCCTCTTTCTCCGCCTTCCGGTTGTTCATTGATTCCCGCCGATGGCCCGGACTTTTGTTAAGGATGCGACTGCGACCACAGCCTCTGATTACGTTCTGATCTTTAGTGTAAAAACCGTATATTCTACAGTATTTGTGGATAGTTTAATTTATTATATAGAAAAGATGGCAATATTATACTGTTTTCAGGGTGAAAATTTATACGACTCAATTTGCAAATTTTTAAATGATCGAATTTATGATCGAGTTGTATTAATTATACAATTGTTCTGCTTTTCAATTTTTATTTATGCAATTTCTACACCTCAAATTTCATAATCTCTCAAATATATGTGTCTAAATCTGTAAATTACAATTCAACGAGTCAACCAATTCATGAGTTTCAAAAGATCTAAATATAGAAATATTTAGCTTTTTCAGTTCTTTAGTTACTTGTTCACAAGATTTCCCAATCATCAAATTTCTAAATCCTTAAATTTCCAAATCTTCCAATCTACAAACTTCTAAATTTTCAGATTTCCAAATCTCCAAATACTCAGATCTCCAACTCTTCAAATCTCCAAATTTCTGGATCCCTAAATTTTCAAATCCCTAAATCTTCAAATTCTAAAACTTCTATATCACTAAATCTTCAAATCCACACATCCCTAAATACCTAAATCCCTAAGTCCTTAAATCTCCAGATTCTTAAGTACCCAAATCCTTGAATCTCCAAATCCTCAAATCCGCAAATCCTCAAATCGTCAAATACCCAACCCTGAGATTTCCAAATCTTCAAATTCTTAAACCTCCAAATCGTCAAATCCCCGAACCTTGAGATTTCCAAATCTCTAAATCCCCAATTTTTCAAATCTCCAAATTCCAAAATTCCCAAATTTTCAAATTTCCAAATCCCAAAGTCCCCAAATCCCCAAATTTTCAAATCTGCAAATTCCCAAATCCCCAAAGTCCCCAAAGTCCCCAAATTCCTAAATTTTCAAATCTCCAAATCCCCGAATCCCTAAATATCCAAATTCCCAAATTCCCAAATTCCTAAATACCCACCTGTCCACATACCTAAATCCCCCATCCACATTCGGTCAAGCAGTCCATCACCTGTTCATCAAATTTCTATAATTTACAACACTATTGTTTGATGCTTCAAAATTACAAGATCACAATCTAAGTTTTTATCGATCGATAGTATCATCTATCTCGCAACATGATTTCCGAGGGAACGATGCGTTTTTTGCGGAACGGACGATCAGCAGCCCGAATCATTGCTATTAATCACTACATTATCATTTAATTGATACTCTCACGGCACAACGTATAATACCGCAAAAATATGCGGAGCCCGCGAGTGGACGCGTATTCTTCCGAACAAGGCGTGTAACTTTTTATCCCTTAAATCATGTCAGATAATAAGTCTCCGCGAATGTCCTAACGTACGGCGTGATTATTCACGATGATAGATATTGTAGCCGAATATTCGCATAATCCTTTCTTTATATTGGTCGATCAAGGGAAAAAGATTTGTGGAGAAGCATCGGCACCCCGTGGCTAAGAGCATCCCTCGTTGTTAGCCTCTTTAAATCTTGCATCGTTTTGGTCCATATTTGGTTATCTCGTTTTATCGTTACTGTTAATGTTCCTTTATTAATAAATAACTCTCGAGAATTTTAATCGCTTCTTCAATGACTATCATTTCACCGTTTTAAACTCGAATATTCTTGAGCAGCGTTAATTTGTTCTTTTATCAGTTTTCATGCAAGTTTAAGTTTATGTATTTTGTGCCTAGAATTTTATCTAGTTTGCATTTTAATATTGATGAATTCAGAAGGTCTGACATTCTTAAGACTATCGTTGATGAATGTCTATTTCTTATTTTGAACATGCAAATAATTTATGAGTGTCTCAGTCTCACATATGACTTGAAAAATATTTTAGTTGCTTTCAAGAAAAAGTAGGGGACCACGAAGCTTATATTTTATATTTATAAAATCGAATAAAATAAAAAATAGAAAAGAATGAACTGAATCTACCTCTCAGGTACATAATGATATCTATAGGTGTTTAAAACTAGTTTCAACGCACATCTTCCATAAAAATCAATGAAATAAAAAGAAAGGACTTCGATTAGTCTGGCTACAGAATGGTTGTCTACCGTTGCAGATTAAAGCTCGCCCATAGCACACATCGCTGAGCAGCCTCAAAAACGCAACCCTATCCATGACCTCGGCAACTCGTGTTGAGAAAAACAGAAAGAAAGCCGTGAACAGCGTTTCATCGCGACGAAAGGAGAGAAAAAAAGAGGAGAAACAAGAGGGAAGAAAAGGTGAAGGAGATGCAAGGAAGAGCAGGTCCAGGATGCTGACACGAGTCGCTGAAGAGGCAAAGAAGAGAATAATGCTCGGTATAGATCACCGTGGTGGAGCGTAACGCGGGATTGGTTACGGTAGGCGAGAGCGTAGAAACGTTCATTGTCGAGCTTTCATAAGACTGAGAGGAAATCGTGCGACAATAGAGGCCGCTCGCAACGGAGCCGAAGAGGTGTCTCGGCATAAGAAAAGTTAGCTTGGAAGCGGAGCCGATGGTCTCTCTCGAGGTCTCGAGGCAACCCCCCACGGAAAAATCCTCCTCGTCATTGTTTCGCTCGTTTCTCAGCCTTTCAGCGTTATTTATCGGCCCGGTTGAATATTCAGTCGGCGGACAAAACCATCGGGGACACAATCAGGGGACACGTAGGTCCGCGGTTCAAACGACGTCGCCACTTAAACGCGCGCGCGGAAAGGAACGGAAAAGGAACCTCGTCGCTCCTCGTTGGATATTGTTGGATGTCTGACGTTGGACGCGCCACCGTCAACGCGAGTACAATGCCGCAAGAACCACGGAATGCATTAATATTAATAATGGCACCGAAGGAGTCTCCTGTAACGGTCGAGAGTCAGGTGAGCCGTTCACTGCCCTGCCCAGATCAAATCTCGTCTGCGATACTTTTGCGACTACGTTTCCCTCTTTTATTTTTCTTACTTGTACATTCATTAGTCAATTGTTACCGTAGTTATTTTACTAATTGTTTTGACGTCCCTTGGATGTCAGTACGATAACCATTTCTTTGTATGCAGGTAGCAATCTTTGTTTGTAGGCTACCTTTGGATAAATATTATGGATGAGCTAGTATAGCTATGAAACTTGAAATATGTCAGAGTTCGACAAAGGAGATTGGTATTCATCGATAACGTATTTTGATTGATTTTCGATACGACCCTAAACCTGGTACATAGATGGTCCACTGATCGCATACCATTCTTATCGATAACATATTTTGATGGACGTTCGATATGATTCATCTCGAATTCATTCTGGTACATTGATCGCTATCGTTGCACTTGTCGACATTGTATTTTAATTGGTCTTCGGTACCATTCATTCTGAACTTATATTGGAACGTTAATCGCTATCATTCTTGCACTTGTTGACAGCATGTTTTGATTGATCTTCGATACCATTCATCTCAAAGTTACAGTAGATGCTCCATATTGATTGCTATTGATCTTGCAGTGGTCGATGTTTTTATTGATCTTTGATACGATTCATCTGAAACGTAGTAGTTCATCGATGGACCACATTGATTGCTACCGATCTTGCACTTGTCGATGGTGTACTTTTTATTGATCTTTGATATGATTCATCTGAAACTTATACTGGTTCATCGATTGACCATATTGATTGCTATCGATCTTGCACTTGTCCATGTTTTTATTGATCTTCGATACGATTCACCTAAAACTTAAACAAGTTCGTTGATGAACCATATTGATTGCTACCTATTTTATCAATGTCGAACTTGTTTCTAGCTTGTTTCATCTTCGATACGACTGATCCTGAATTTCTACCGGTACATCGCTACGGTTGCACTACATGGTAGTACATTTCGGGGTCAAATTGTCACGTTCCCCGCATGCAAACGATCCATTCGCTTGTTAGGTTGGCAACAGAAGCGGAGGCATACTTGCCATTCGATAAGCTTGTCGCCTGGAGCATTGGCTACGCCTCCGAGGTCGCCACCCGTTTACGCCCACGTAAAGGTACCTTTCCTTTATCATCACACCTTCACGGTTGTTCGCCGTTCCGCCACGTTACACAACCCACTCCACACAAGTTCAACTGTGTTCAATGTACCTGCACTGGACACCTCCGCCATTAGTACGTGCAAACGTCCAATCGTTCTACCGGGATATTTTAATCTCGTCACGGCTAACGTGTTAACAGATCTGGGCTAGATTATTTAGCCAACTGTAAACTCAGTCTTTAGAGAAGTCAGTGTTTCTCTGTTTTTATAAATATTTTACGAACTGATCATTTAGATTGTTTAGTGGACAAGTGATATTTGAATGCAAACTTTTTTTAATCTTTCAACAGTTACGTGGTATTTTGCCCTCTAATATTTTCGTATTTTATTATTTTAGTTTGGGATGTTTTGTTTAATTAAACCTTAGTGATTATTTATAAACCTTATTTATTATAATGATTCATATTATGATTATTAAAACATTATGATTTTTTAAAACGTCAACCATCGAAATCTCACAAATATCAAGAACAACTTAAATTATTATGAAATCATAATAATAATTACACAAATGCTTGACAAATAGTTTCGCATATAATAAGAAAAGGATTAATACCATTAACGGATGTCCTCGCGGTGTTATAAATCTGAGACAATGATCTACGTAATAACGTTGAACCGAAACACAACAGCTCGGAAATTTTGACGAAATCTTAGCGCAGATAAGAAAAGAAACCGCGTTGTTGTCTCGCCGGTTGGGCCCGACCATACAACAATACAGCAGTCTGATGAATTATTGTCAACATCAGAATGGGTTAGGACCTTACGCAGAAATTTTATATATATATCTACAAGGCGGCATCTTCATAACGCGAGCAAAGGTTTTGATAGTCTTGTAGGTTCAGTCCTAAAGAACGCGGCGAGATGGAGAACGAGATACAACGTGGTAGATGCTTTGTTGCTCACCGTGGCATAGGTGCATGAGTCACGGTTGTATTAATTAAACAAAAACTCAACGAGCGTGCGTTCCTAGTTAGCAAGCGTGTTATTCTTTTTGTTTATGTGATTTTAGTGAATTACGTGGATATTTTGGTCAAATTTGAGAATTGAATTTTGGGTTTTGGGGATTTTGGGATTAAGGAGTTTGGATAGGTGGAAGTTTGGAGGATTGAGAATTTGACGAGTTCAGAATTTGCAAAATTTAGGATTGTATGTAGGAAATTTGGAAATTGGTAAATGTAGAAAGTTGGAGATTCGTAAATTTGGGGATTGGGAAATTGGGGAAATTGGTGATTGGAACGTTTAGAAAATGAAAATTTGGGGATTTTGAAGTTTGTAAATTTAGAATTTGAGGATTTGAAAATTTGGGAATTTGGGAATTTGCGAATTTGGGGAATTAGGAGAAATTTGGGAAATTTAGGGAATTAAGAAAAAGCAATTTGGAAAATTTGAAATATTAAAATTTTGAAATATGGAAACTTAAAAATTTAAGAATTTGTATATTAGGACATTTGAACATTAGAAAATTAAAAAATTTGGAAATTTGATAACTCAAACTACGTAAATTTGCAAATCCAAATTTTAATTAAGTTACTAAAAATTAAATTTCCTGTACCAAGTTTCATTAATTACTTTAATCGAAGCAAACCATAAGTATATGTCGTCAGTGACCAAGTACTCGCACATGTACACTCGCGTGTGTGAGAAAAGGGAAAAATAACGTAGTTGGTGGAATGGCTTAGGAGAGCTGATCCGACTTTGGATCGAGACCCGTCCGTTTCTCTGCTCGCTTGACCTCGTCGGGTAATAAGAATAAATGTGATTCTATTACGGGTTCAATTGTTACGACGGTAGATAGGTCGTTCTCGATGCCGAATCGGAGGGTAGATGATCGCGACCGATAACACCGGCCCACAACAATTTTACCTGGCCCAGCATCACCATCCCCCATTCTCGATAAAGATATTCTCGATATCGATATTCTGATGGGCTACGCGATTGTTTGCAAGATTATTGCCCATTGTCACACAACCATGTTTTGATATTCCATTTGATCAAAGTATGATGCTGTAACTACTTGAGCATAGATGTACGATTAGATTGAGATTGTGCTGTTTATGCTATTTGTACTTAAATCGATAAATCGAATGTATTATTTGCGGGTACGGTAGCGGGTTAGAATGTAGTCGCGTTAACTGATCGCTACTTGAGATTGGGCGCGATCAGTTACTGCGAACGCTGATCAATTTCGAGGAGTTAAACGAAACAGTACACATTCGAAAAGTTAGAGATACATTTCTGTAAAATTTGTGATGGATATAATCAACTCAGAATTACACAGAGAGATTTTAGAATTCGGATACCAGAGAATTTTTATTTTGTTTCACTATTTTGTGTGCTACAGAAAAATAGATATAATATTATTTTTCTATTTTCTATTTTCTCTAATAGATAGATATAATATTAAGGTACCGTGCTTAGTTAACGTTAGTATTTTAACTTGCAATGTTTGGTATGTTATGTTTTAAATGAAATGTGTGCAACGTGCTCTCTTGTACACGATGTCTATTTGTTCTTGCAAATGGCTCGCTTCTTAAAATTTCTTGAAATGATACCGTTCGTTTATTGAGGGATTTCAACGATCAGTTGACGCGACTTCACTGTATGATTAAAAAATGTTTAAATTTCCATATTTTCATGAGTCTAAATTTCAAAAACCAGAAACTTAAATTTCAAAGATCTCCAGTTCCTCTAATTCTGTAGTTAGAAAATTTGTTAAATTCCAAACTTTAAATTTCCTAAATTCCAAGTTTCAAGCTCCAAATTCCAAATATGAAATTCTAAATTTTAACTTTCAAATTTCCTCAATTTTTTCTTGTATGATCAGTTTAAAACACTTGTGAAGAACCAAAATTAATATCAAACCTACTACTATCTTCTGTTACTTAAAATAATATTTAACGAATGTTAATCAGAAAATAATCTACAGCCCCTCTGTTCCTCATAATATCAGTATACGAATTTTATATACGATAATGACAGAACATATTTCAATAATATAAATTACCTCTAACATAATAAACTCGTTTAATTTCTAATTTATTCTTTCCATTCGTGTCTACCTATTACTGCCATAATTGCCATGTTAAATACAGGAGTTAGTAAAACTAATTTGAATATTGCTATCTCAACGAAAGTTTTGTATAAAACACCAACGAAGTTGAAGCATAAAAAGAAATTCAACATTGTAAAATTGTACTCACCGTGCGTTGACAGAGGTAGGATTTCCAACGTCGTCCATGGACGGTTTCCTAGAATGAAACCACGAATGAAATTCGTTATTGTTCGCCTGTAGCTGCATGATCGTAGGGTATTTATAGGTGCTGTACAAATTCGGCGTTTGCCACATTCTGTTGTACATTCGCGCGTCCATCGTTCTTAACACTTATATTTTTCTATTCACGTGTCCTCCAAATTGACAAACATACAGAAACACTCCATTTCACTGAACATCTTTTTTATTAAACTACTATAGTCAGATATTATTTCGGTGTAAATGTTTTCAGTGTGTACTTTTGGTAGAAACTTACATGCACGTCAAAACTTAGGTTAATGAAAATTCAAACTTCTCGAGTGATAACAAAATAACATTATTAAATTATTTTATTGCTAAATTGTTCAGTTATTTAAATTGTTATTCAGATGGTTAATTACTGAATTATTTCTGACTGATGTCGTTGAAGTCACCATAGATTGTTAAGCATGTTAACAAGTTTAATAAAAATTGAGTTGGAAAGATTAAAATTTTTGTGTCATTGTTAGACAATAAGAACAAGGATATATAGTCTTGTAAATATGTAAATTGTTTAATAAATATCCTGGGTGTTAAATATTATTGAAGTTTCTGACTGTCACCAAAATTTCTGTTAAGTGCGATAATTCACATAGACAGTCAACATGAAGTCTTAACATTTGATGTCATTAAAATCATCATGAATTATTATAGAAAATAGTCAAAGTTATAAAATGACAAGTCTAGATTAATCAAATGAAAAACAGATTGAAGTATTTATTGTTATCCATTGTCAACAAAGAACCACAATGTTTATTATCCAGTAAACCTTGTCAACGTCAAGAGTTACTAAAGTCACTGCAGGTATATTTGAAAACATAAACACTCCACAAAAACACCTGTCCAAATAAATATTGGTTTCAAAACTATTTTCTCAAACAGTAATGATAAGAACAATAATACTGTATATTGTGCATCAAATCTTGTCAAGGTTCAAGATCAGCAAAACATGTCAATATAATAACATAAACAGTCTATAGAAACACGTAATCAAAGATCCAAATGTTTACTTCAAACAAAGAACAAAACTGTAATACAGTTAATTGTCTTATGATACTAAATCTTATGATATTAAATCTTGTCAAGGTCCACTATCACCAGTTGTCACGTATCAATGTCACATACGTGATCAAATGAAGAGTTTTCTTTCAAAGACTCCACTGACTTTCAAATTTTCTCAAACAAAATGTCCATTAAATCTTGTCAAGGTCCAATATCACCAAAGTCAGCACACAAGGAACAATAGTCCACACAACAACACGATAAAGATGCACAAGTTCGCCGATTTGCCAAAGACAAAAGCAAGAGAAGGAGGAGGATGAAGAAGAGACACGAGTGAGCGACTTTTGACAGGCGCAACACGCACGCGGTCTGAGGGCGTGTGCATAAGTGTCATCGAGAGAAGGCGCGTGTTGGTCTCATGCTCAGCTTTGTGCCAACCACCCCCGTCGAAAATCATCCCCACCAAACGGTGGTGGTGGTCGCTGCGCGCGTTCCTTCAGCGATTTCCACGCGGCACGCTTTCTACCCTCGCGCCACAGGGGTTGTTTAACCCCTCGACGACCACCGGTTTCACGGCTCCTCGACAGCAACGTGCCGTTGTTAATTGCCAGCGAACTGGCCTTCTCGAGGTAAACCATTGATGGGTAATCGTGTAGTGCATGAAAAGACGTGCGACATGCACGTGTGGGCACGGGGAGCAATCGATTTACTCATTTGAAAATTTATTAAATTATTAATTTTTTAGAATTTTTACTAAATTCTTAAGTTTCACTTTAAATTGCATAGGAATTTATTTCCACAATTTTCAAATTTATCAAATTTTCTAAATTATTCAAATTTATTAAATTCCCCAAAATTTTCAAATTCTTTAAAATCTCCAAGTTCTCTAAATTCTCTAAATTCTCTAAATTCTCTAAATTCTCTAAATTCTCTAAATTCTCTAAATTCTCTAAATTCTCTAAATCCTCTAAATTATCTAAATTCTCTAAATTCTCTAAATTCTCTAAATTTTCTAAATTCTCTAAATTCTTTAAATTCTCCAAATTCACAAAATAGTATAAATTATTAAATAAGCACAATTTCCCAAATTTCTCAAATTACCCAATTTTTCAAATACCAAGAATCTGAAATAACCAAGTCCCCAAATTTTCGAATTCCTAAATCCCAAACTTCTAAATTCCCAAACCGCGAATGAATCAGATAAAATCGTACGACAGATACACTATCTCATCGTAGTAGGAAAAAGAACAGTATTAATGTATGGATAGAGGGGTTAATACGACCCCTTACCCACTTATACCCTAACGCGTCTCTAAGGATGTTCTTTTCGACCCTCGTGCATAGATCGTGCTATGTAGACTAATCTCTTCCCTGATAAAAGCAGAACTACAGAAGAGAAAATTCAATTCTACTTTCATCGGAATTTTAATCCAATGAAATGAACTTAATTAATTCTTTCACTGTTCATAACGTAAAACATACGAGAACAATTCTATGAAAAAATAAGTTCTATTTTGCTCACAATTTTATATTTTATTCAAGTTTTTGAATATTTTCATGTCCTTCATTTATGTTCTTTAGAACATAATATTTAACGAATAATATTTATTGGATCTTTTAAAATTTTCCTTAAGTTTTCTTTTTTAATAAAATTCTGTCTTTCATTGTTTCGGAAACGTCGGAACAGGTTAAACCTGAAATCGCTAGGTCTTTGACTGAAAGTTCGTGCGATCATGTTTTTTTGATCGTGCCGCACAAGAAGTCGGTGCTCCATCTTCATTTGCCTGAGATCGGAAGGGCTAGGATGCCAATAAAAGGACCTATCTCGGTGGTGGATTGTGTATCTGTGTCTATGCCACAAACGCCACCCTTCTTTTGACCCGAAACTTCCACTCGAAGGGAAGATCACCGATTAAAACCCATAGGGATTATATTCTTAGGATGTATTGACACTGTGAAATTTATGCAAACCGATATCACGACCAACTATTTTTTATCGTTATCTTTATAGTAGATAAGTCACGATATACGATAACATTGCATTACCGGAATTTTGTAACAAAATTTTACAAAATTAAATCGTAAAGATTTACATCATATTTATTTACGCATGCTTAGAAGAATAGTTGGAGGTATTCTAATTATTGTCGTTGAAATTTGTATAATTTTATTGCTAATTTTGAATGCTTTTACTATTTTATTTGGGGGGATGTAAAAACATGTGTTATACATTCCTACAATTCTTACATTTGGATATTTTTACTACTTTATTTAAGGAAATGTAAAATCATGTGTTATGTCAATACGTTGAATTACGTATTGGTTTATCATGTGTAGAATGCATTCACTCACGTGTGGAACCGCTGCGTTTGATTACTACTCGCTTGGAATTACCGCCAGTAGGTTTACGGCACGTAGATTTACCAACCGTAGAAATACATGTAAAATTACCGGTCATAGGATTTCTCTGTAGATTTACTATGCGTAGAATTATCACAAGCAAATGTAGAATTAGGACGGTTAAAATTACCACAGAGAGAATTACCACTCATAGATGTAATATGTACACAATTACGAACGGTAGAATTACAGCAAGTAAGTTGATTTTGCATAAAATTATGACTGCTAGAATTACCAAGTGTAGAGTTACCACAAGCAAGTTATTTTGCATAGAATTACGAAGGGTATAATTACTAAGCGTTGAATTACCATGAGTATATTTATCGCACTTATGATGGGTAGAATTACCATGATCAGATTTGGCACGTACAGACTTTATGACGGATAGAATTACCAAGCGTAGAATTACCATGCGTAGAAATATGACGGGTAGAATCGTTGTGCGTAGAATTACCACGAGTAGATTTGGCACGTGTAGAATTATGATGGATAGAATTACCAAGTGTAGAATTACCACGCGTAGGATTGTCACGCGTTGAAGTACTACGCGTCGAATTACCATGTGTCGAATTACCACGCGTCGAATTACCACGCGCCGAATTACCAAGCGTAGAATTACCATGCGTAGAATTATCACGCGTCGAATTACTACGCGCCGAAATACCACGCGTCGAATTACCACGCGTCGAATTACCAAGCGTAGAATTACCATGCGTAGAATTACCACGAGTAGATTTGCTACGCGTCGAATTCACCACGCTTTGAATCACCACGCTTTGAATCACTACGCGTCGAATTACCACGCGCCGAATTACCAAGCGTAGAATTACCATGCGTAGAATTATCACGCGTCGAATTACTACGCGCCGAAATACCACGCGTCGAATTACCACGCGTCGAATTACCACGCGTCGAATTACCAAGCGTAGAATTACCATGCGTAGAATTACCACGAGTAGATTTGCTACGCGTCGAATTCACCACGCTTTGAATCACCACGCTTTGAATCACTACGCGTTGAATTACCACGCGCCGAATTACCACGCATCGAATTACCAAGCGTAGAATTACCATGCGTAGAATTATCACGCGTCGAATTACCAAGCGTAGAATTACCACGTCTAGGATTATCACGCGTTGAAGTACCACGCGTCGAATTACCATGCATCGAATTACTATCCGTAGAATTACCAAGCGTAGATTTACCACGCGTAGAATCACTACGCGTAAAATTACCCCATGCGAACTTACACCGCGTAGAATAATCGCGTGTAAAAGAACAATGTGTCGAGCTACCAAATACAGATTAACCATACGTTAAATTACCACCTATTACATTATCACTTGTTATATCGCCGTGTTATATCACGCACCATATCATCATACATTATAACCTCCACTATTTATAGCAATGCTATCAACACAATCTAGCAGCAACCCAATGAAATATACGACTTGTAAATGATTATTATCCCTACATAATTGCCTAAACTCCCATTTACCCAATTTTCCTAAAAGAATCGCAGTTTCATAATCCACAACCCATCCTCCATTGTTGTATAACACAATCTACATCCACGAACAAGAGATAATGGAAAACTTTCACCAGTTTTAATGATGAACCGCGGTTAGGCAGGCGTCTCATTAGCAAACCCGTGATACTTTTCCTACGTAAGAAAAAGCGAAACCCGGTTACACTAGATTTTATAACGCCTTAACCGGTAACTAGTCCGGTTAGTAGAAGTCTACAGAGAAGCTGAAGCCTAAGCACCTGAACTTCCTTTTACGTTTCCTATGCCGTGATGTTACGACACCATGATGCTCATTGCCACCGACGATGTATATACTCGCCGCATAAACGCTAATCAGTATCTTCTTTCGTCTATTTGGTATTCATTCTTACGACTGTTTTATCTTTCATCGTTTCTTTCAACGAATTTTTATTGCAAATCGAGGTCAATTTTATTCTTATTGCGAAATTAAAAATAAACGAGATGCAAGTATATTGCAGATTATTGATAATTTTGCTTAATATATGAGACACATATGTATTGCACAGACACGTATGAATAATTCAATTCGGTATTTATGCAAGCCTAATTTTTTTATTGCAAATTTTGAATAATTTAATTTGTGGTAGAGTTATGTTATATATATTGCATATTTCAGATAGTTCATTATTTGGGTTCTAAGTATTGTTTATTGGGTTCCAAACAATTTAGGTTGCTGTGTATGAAGTTTATGTATATTGCAGGTTTCTGACTACAATTAGAAGGATCTAAGTATATTACCAGTCTCAAGTACTTCTATTAATTACACATCCCAGTATATAGTAATTTTTAAATAATTAAATTTACTAGAAATATGATTCAATTATATGTATATGATTCAAATATTATATGATTCAATTATACGTATTGCAAGATCTGTTCTCCAAAATCTCCAAAAATGTTCCAAATTCTAAAATTCCAGATCTCAAAGCTCCACAACCTTGAAAATCCAAAATATTTCCAAAAAAATCTTGTTATGTTAATTATTACTTTATGTTAAATATTTACATCTTACATGTAATAAAGGGCTATATATAGTCTTGCTTATATAATTTTAATTTTATTTCTATACCAAAAATTGTATAATACTTTGGAAATAGAGTTTATCGACCTATACCTTGAATTACCCAGTTCAACACCGAAGCAGTATTTATTTCCAGTTAATTGTTGGAAATAAGACTCGGGGGACGATCGTACGCCCGTGAAAATGGATTTGGACCGGATCCGCGTGTCGGGTAAAAAGAACGTCGCGGGGTTCAGGAGGACAGCATTCATCGGACGCTGATCGCGCAAGAAAGAGGAGACTTTAAGCCGAGGGGGTTTGAACGGAGGCCAGAAGTAAGTATCCGATACCAAATTAAATGATAGGCCAGCGTGCGCGCCGCTACCGGAGACCTGTCCTCATTCCAGCGCCATTTTCGGAAAACAGCATTTCATTGCCGCTCGGACCGATGAGGGATTGAAAAAAACGAAAAAACAACCGGAGAGACCGAAAGAAAGAAAGAAAGAAGGAGAGAGATGACACGAGAGAAAGGGAAGAAAAGCTCGAACAGGTACGTACATAATCGCGCACAATGACGAGACGTATAAGGTCGTGCAGTGCAAAAAGTTATTTGTCAATTAATACACGCGTAGCACACACGTATCCGGCATGAATACGCATGGACACGCGAGCCACGAACGTTGTGCAGGTTAATGTTGTCGCATTACGCTGATGAGAAGAAGCCAATCACAGGGGTATCCTTTACGCGACGGCGAAAAACCAGACGAATCCGAGCGGATCGGTGGAAGAATCGTTTCTAGAGACCACGGCCAACTACAATGGAATGCTTTGACCGGATCCGATGCCCGTTCAAGATCGCACAGGACGGATGGATCTTGAAGCTGCCTCGTCACAGACCCTGATCCTCCGCTGTCGATTCGTCACGCATTTTTAACAGTATGCCGCACAAAGCGATCGAAATTGGACTCGTCGCGTGTCCCGCGGCCACGATGTTACGTCAGTATATACGCGAAATCCTGCGGAATTTCATCGGGATAACAAAAGTATCGGTTACGCGCGTGTTAACGCGTGAAAACGGACGTGTGTTATAAAACACGTTAGAACGCTAATTGGTTACTAACTATACTATATAGAGGTTTCAAAATAAACCTCTTCGTTTACTATTTCGTTTTACTAGTTTGTGTTACAAGCTCTAAAAGCTTGTCGATTTAGAATGACCCTTTTATACAGTCTCATTATATGGCCTAATAATAGTCAGAGGGAACATATTGGTATCACAATATGAGTAATATTGTAATTTCATATGTTAATGTTGTTTTGTTCTTGCTGGCTGATTACGAATTTTAAATTGCAGACAAATTTTCAAATTTATTAATAATCGAGTATATCATAATTGTAATTCCTATTACATTAAAATTCTCCATCAAATGGGGAATTATTTCCGTTTCAGTGATGATGCAGAAAAATTGAGGACAAAAACAATGAAACTTAAATTGATCTGAAACGATGTAAATCATTTTACATTTAATTTGAATTTATGTAGTTTAATATTCAATTTGAATTGATGTAATTTAACGTTCAATTCAAACTAATTCACTTTAACATTTAATTTTGAGTAACATATTAACATTTAATTTAAGCGAAATGCATTTTAATATTTGATTTGAACCAATGCACTTTAAAATTTAATTTGAACAGTTGAACATTATCATTTATATTTAATGAATGCATTTTAATATTTACTTTGAATGTATGCATTATAACATTTACATTGAATTTATGCATTTTAACATTTAATTTTGAGTTACACTTTAATATTTAATTTAAGTGAAATACACTTTAACATTTGATTTGAACAAATGCACTTTAAAATTTGATTTAAACAATTGAACTTTGACATTCACATTGAACTAATGCAGTTTAACATTTACATTGAATTTATGCATTTTAACATTTACATTGAATTTATGCATTTTAACATTTAATTTTGAGTTACACTTTAACACTTAATTTAAGTGAAATGCGCTTTAACATTTGGTTTAAACAAATGCACTTTAAAATTTGATTTAAACAATTGAACTTTGACATTCACATTGAACTAATGCAGTTTAACATTTACATTGAATTTATGCATTTTAACATTTACATTGAATTTATGCATTTTAACATTTAATTTTGAGTTACACTTTAACATTTAATTTAAGCAAAATGCACTTTAACATCTGATTTGAACCAGTATCTAAAATTTAACTTGAACAATTGAATTTTAACATTTACATAGAACTAATATATTTTACCATTTAAAGTAATAAAAATAAATAACTAAAGCAATTTTGTAAATAAAGCTGAATCCGAGATTAAATGTTAAATGTGCCAGTGAGTATAACACATGAAAACGACGTCCTCGACCCGTAGCGAGGCACGCATTTTCCATTAAAGGAACAGAACAAGAAGAGCAACGAGTTACGCGCGATTATATTAATTAGCGAATACCGTGAACCCAGGGTCGAAAAGAAAATCGCCAACGGAGCAAATATATATCGATGACGGGGCGAAAAAAGCCGGAATGCAAAAGTCCGAGGTAAAGGGAAGCGGTTTGGCACATTTTTTGAATCGCAAGAATGCCGATACAAGCTATTAGAAGGAGAGACGAGCTTCTTACGTGGAATCGTTAACCTCGACGGTAGCCACCGATAAAAGACGTCGCGGACGAGCGCTGAATTAATGAACGAACGGATGTAAAACTATCGCCCGGTTAACTGTCAGAAGAAACGAAAAGTGAACCAGATAAACACGACACCGGCGATATTTTCGCGTCTACGGAAACTTTGATGTTTTACGCGATAATTTATGTGGAATTGATCTCGTGTTTTATGACATTCTCGTTCATTTTTTAAGTTTATGAAATTTGGAGATTTAGAAATTTAGAGAGTTGGGAATGGGGGATTTAAAACTTATGATATTACTGAATTTAGAGATTTGAGAAGTTCGGGATTTTGGAAAATTTGGGAATTTGAGAAATTTGGAAATTTGAGAATTTGGGAATTTGAGAATTTGGGAATTTGGGAATTTGGGAATTTGAGAAATTTGGAAATTTGAGAAATTTGGAAATTTGAGAAGTTTGGGACTTTGAGAAATTTGGGAATTTGAGAAGTTTGGGAATTTGAGAAGTTTGGGAATTTGAGAATTTGGGAATTTGAGAAGTTTGGGAATTTGAGAAATTTGGAAATTTGAGAATTTGGGAATTTGAGAATTTGGGAATTTGAGAGATTTAGGAATTTGAAAAATTTGGAAATTTGAGAATTTGGGAATTTAAAGATTTTAGAATTTGAAAATTCTTAAGTTCACAAAGATAACTTGCAAATCTGAAAATTGATTCATGGATTTACAGATTTATAAATTACTCGATTCACACATCAAAAAAATAAAAATTAAAAAAATTAAAAAATTGAGACTGTATATAATTACAACTCCAAAGAGATCCATTAACGCATAACAAAAAATGAATATTCTACATCATTAATGATCCAACATTCCTCTATTAAATCGAATAGAGCACGTTTGACCTGTACCTGTATCTCAAAGTGTGAAGTCGCGTATTGTGGAACGATTTCATCGGTTCCTCGCCACAAGGGTCAAGTGCAGAAGAGAAAGAAAGAGAGAAGAAGAGTAAAGTGGAAGAGAGACAGCGAGACCGTGCAAAAGAACGAAAGAAAGAGAAGTTAGTACGCGCGCGTGTGCCTTGTGGTCACCCGTGGGGCTCCATTCAACCGGTGGCTCGACTCGCCCACTCATTCCTTCATTCATACACACTGCACGCGATTTGAATCGATAAGCGAAACCACGGAAGCGAATCGTTCCTATTGGCCTGCCAGCTACTGTATTTAACACTAAAACTAACAAACGGATCATTTTATTCGCTTAAGAGTTTTATTATTTTAAATTGCTTATTTTATTTGGACGCCTTTCTGATTATACGCGTTGATCTTCGTCGAGATTAATATTTCAACTTCTGTTTGTTTTATATAATTTATGTAATTAGGTTGTATTATAGGCTGGTTTAGTGTAAGTTAGTGGGTCATGTGATCCACACCAATTTGATATGAATTAACTGATCAGATTAAAGTGATTAAATAGTCATAATCAAATTGTGGACAGGAGCAATACGTCAGTTTGATTATAAATATAAACAAGCATCATTCGAGAATGAATAATCGAGCAAACATGGCTATTATATAAAGACATTTAAAGTTTTTGGGAACAATGTAACATGTGTTTGATTTTAATGAATTGTAGTTGATGTTAAATTTGTATGTATGTACATATGTCTGCATGTATGCAGTGGTACAGGTATCAAGAAGAGAATTTGAACGAATATTCTAGTTTAAAAAAAAGAATCTATCTACTCATTTCCTAGGTGGTTTCAGTGATAATTGTCTATCTAGCGAGTACTTGAGTTACTGACGTCCTATGAACTTAGTTATTTTGCTTATTGGTTAATCGAGCAGTGGGTTTGTTTGCCGGAAGCCGGATCGACGAACGATCGGAGCAGAGCCACGCATACCGGCCGCGTATAGCCGTCTCTTAAACAACCGCGTGTATTTTTTTGCTGGCGTTCGATTTAACTGGATGTCGTTACTACGCTCGGCATTGTTGTCCGTCGATTCGTTCATCGATTCATCCTTACTTTCCTCCTTTCTGCTTTCCTCTCGCTCCCTTAGCTCGTCGTCCGTCTCCGTCGTTCTTCCACCTCGTGCTAACCTAACCCGATCGTCCCGTTTCTTTCTGGCTTGGCCTGCCGATCGGATCCGATCCGATCCGATCCTATATTTATTGTATCGAGAAGAGCAGAGCCGCCGCATTCCTCGCGCATGCGCCGCCCGTAATGAGCGGTCTCCAGTCCTGTCTGTCTTTCCATCCCGTCCGTCTGTCCATCCCGACCGGTCGTAGTCCCCCCTTGTTTCACCCTTTTCATCCTACCACCACCATAACCACTACCACCTCCTCCACCTCCAACTTTCGCCGCCTTCATCTACCTCGTCTTCGACCGGGAGACTCTTCTTCTTTCCACGTCAGTCTCCGGTTACTCGATAGAGACCCTTTTACTCTATCTTTCTTCTCGTACACTCCTCCGATCTCCTGGCTTCTGGATATTCCTCCTCGAGATCGTTGCCTGTTGCTTCACCTGGAAGCGCCTCGAACAGGTTTTAGGGAAGCTCGAGTCTAGCGATCGAAAATCGATTGGACGTCCCAGGATTATTTCTTTCGCGATGTTACGTAACCTGCGGTAAGATCTGATCTGACGGTTGATTTTTCTTTAAGCAATCTACGTATGTTTTCTTAACATCGACGGGTTTTCTCTCTTATGTGTACACAAGAACTTTACTCGCGAGCACGTGGATATTTAGGTATAGACTTATTTTAGATCAAAATAAAAATAAAAAGATTGGGTTGTTTTGTGGTACCGTTTAGCTCTAGACTCTCTTTAGGATGTCTCTAAGTTTTAGGTACTCCTTGAGATACCTAGCTGTAGGTACTCGTAAGAGGTCTTAGAATCTAAGCTCTCTATACGTTCTCCCTCTCTCTCTTAATTCCTAAATATGAAAAATATTAAGTAACATTCAATTTTCTCAAAAACCAAACCGTCTACGAAAAAGTGTTATATTATATTTTTTATTTACTTCTTCGAGTAGAATCAACCCTCATCGAACCACCAATCACATGACACCCAGTATTTTTGTTAAAGTTGAACTCATACCTTGATTAAATTTCAACATATGAAACTACAACAGATCAAACGAACACAGTATATTTCGTGATTGGCCCAAGGTCCAAGAATTAATTTTCAAAAATCAAATAACGTTGAATAGCACAAAAGAAGCAGTTACATCGTCCACAACGAGTCTCGTAAGAAAAAAATTCAGAGTCATAATCGAGCTCGGTCTCTGGTACCGCTAATTAAAATCATTAGCGGACAAACCGATCGGCAGAAAAAGTTCAAACAGACGGTAATCCGGACACGTTTTTTATTCATTACCGATAATTCCCTCGGAACAACGCCATTAGGCGCAACGGAGAAGCGCGCGTTGGTAAGTTAAAGGACCGTGATGCACTTGAAAGATGGGCACCCGGTTGAAAATTGTAGGGAGCGGACGTGGCCGATGTATTCGCGATATAAACGCTGATCAATCAGCTCGACTCGAGCATTTAATCGATAGTTTAATAATTATTAACCTGCTTCGGGGTACCGGGCCTCCTCTTCGCAAGATTGCCCGCTTTACGAATTCCTATCCTAATAGTTTTATTTCGCGACTTATAAATTACCTGTCTATAACGATCTGCTTCAGATGAACAGCTCATTAACGACGCTTATAAATTATTTCAAAGATATTTTAGTGATTTTATCTTCTTTTTTATTGATTGAATCGATTTTATAAGGGAAAGGGCCGCATTGATGGGTCATTGAAAAATTTAAGACGGTATTGATAGACAGTTTTTCTCATTTTACAAATTTTTATTATTATTGTATTATCACGCGTTTATGAAACCACGATTTGTAGCAACTTATAGTTGTGTTATGGTATGTTTATGTTTCCAAACATTTACATCAGTACAAGTTTATCATGCATTTCTACCATCACGTGTGCTATACACTGAAGGAGTATGTATCACGTTGTGTGTCATGAGTCTATGCCTCACAACTTGTCCACTGCCTTAGAACTTATCTTAGAACTTGTTTTGAATATTCGATGAACCATAAGTAGCGTAACCCGACAAGAAATTTCTGCCTCCAAAAAATATTATCGCAAAAGAGTGTATCTATAAAAGACGATAAAATTTTCAAAACTGGTCTCCGACAAACTGATAGTAATAACACGGTGGTATAACCGATAGCGTCGTTCCCAAGAATTTTCGTTCATTTCATACTTATCTGCGTATCTTGGATCGGAGTTCGCAACGTGATTCAATATAATAATTTCACGAATCATTTCTGTTGTCCAATATTCATCAAGATTGCAGCAAAGGATACGAACTTAACTCGTACACCAGATAAAATGATGGTAATATATGTGACAGTACCGATAACATTGATGAGAAGTATACTATTTGGCATAAATTATCTACAGAGATTGATCTCTGTTTTCAACACCACTTGATACAATCATCGAGTAAAACGAGTTTCGCTGTCCAATATGCGTCGATGTTTCCCGCAAACGATACCGGTAAACGAGGAACAACATAAAACGATTGAGTTTATCCGGTGATTTAAATACTGATGAATACTCGCCTGAAAGTCTCGAGACGCAATTAAAACGTTACAATAAAGACATTAGCGATGATTCACGTTGATGAACGCTCGACGAATCATAAAAACCGACATCGATTCGATGAATTATGAACGATCGGTTGAAATACACGCGGCCAACGAGAAGGTGTGATACACAATTTTATTCGACGACACAATCCCTTGGGCCAATTATACCATTTTCTTGGTTCAAGGTAGCCGAGCGTTTTATAAGATACGCCAGGAAAAAGATCAAAAGATACGAGACGGACGTATGCTGATAATGTCGCGCGTTATTAATTACCGCGGTTCGACCGCTAGTAATTAGCGTCGGATCAGTTTCGGTTAATTACATCGGGCCGAGTGTCGTCATTAATTACTACCCGTCGTACGTTGAATTCATTTACAATGGCTCTCCTTTAAACGTTGCCCTGAATCTTTCGAGTCTTCGAAATTACAAGCCTCGAACCTCGTCGAGACATGAAATACTTGACTCGTTTGCTTTATTAAACGGAGCGCGAATATTTCATTTTGGTTGGGAGAGGTTGATGTTCTTGAGAAATGTGAGATAATGGACTCTCGGAGTTTTGGGACTTTCGGACTTTCAGACTTTGGAGTTTTGGAATTTATGGATTTTGGTCATTTGGGCGTTTGTGAGTTTGGTATGTTGGTATTTTGGAGTTGTGGTGTTTTGATATTTTGGAATTTTCTAATTTTTTTATTTTGGAACTTTGAAGAAAGCCGTGTATACTGCGGATAAATACTATATGAAAAATTAATAGAACTGTCTATTATCGCCTTTGTTACAAGAGCTTAAAAATACAGGAAGTTCTGCAACTGGTACAATCGAAAAGAGAATCCCCGTATATGGCCTTCCAAATATTTTCAGCCCCAATTTTTACATACAAAGTGTAACTAGTTGCACAAGCAAAAAGAGGGTCCTGCATGAAAAAATAAGTCGAAAATACACAATAATATTTTGTCATTTGTTGCTTGGTTTTCGAGAAACTCGACTTTGAACATTTGGACGCATGATTCACGTGCGTCTCATATGGTACATGCTGTAATATCCAATATAAAAAGGTAAACGCTATTTTATTTTATCCCATTTCCTATGCAAGTGTTGGTCGATCGCTCAGTAATCATTCCCCAATTCGAGAGCAACCCCCGCGAAATAAGGAGCGGCGCACAGTTAGGATCGGGTTAGAGGTAAGAAAAAGAGAAGGCTCTCGAGCCGCGAATAGTCCGAGCGAAGGGAGAAAGTATTCCACGAACGGCAAAAAACCGGCATCGACATGTCGATCGAAAGAAGTGTCGCTAATTTGATGTAGCCGATGTATACGGTGGATCGTATTGCAGAGGAGCGGTTCGGTGACTCGCGAGTTGATTTATACCGGTGGGCAAGAACCTCGTGGCAAAAGCTCGTTGGCTTGCTCATTGCTTCGGGGACCGCTTCGCTCTGTACTCACTTTGAACAATGGAATTGCGTCGCGACGTCAATCTCTCTGTATTATTCACCTCGTCCCTGTCCTTCTCCTTTGGATCCTTTAAGTTCGTTGTTCCCCGTTTTGCTACCTTTTCTGCCCTTCTTCTTTTTGCACCTCGCCCCACCTCCTTTTCTCCCGTATGTGTTTTCTATCCTCTCTGTTCGACTGTGTCCGACCGGGAGGCAACAGAAGAATAAATCGAGAGGCGAACGATCGTTTAAAACGGTGTTACAAAAGCCTCTTTTCAAGACTTTTTTTCGCCGATCGCTACCACCTCTGTGCGCACCCTCCGCTTTACAGCTTACCGGTTCGCCTCTAATTTCACGGCTATCAGTTCAAGGTTCGCACGGAATCCGTTGAGCAACGTGTGATCTGGGATATTTTTCGAATCCATTCTTTTTGACGGGTTCGAGGGACGATTCGGGTATGGAGTGTTAAGAGGGGTAGTAAGATTAGCGGTAAGAGTAGATCAGATGATAACGAGCTCTGATATTTAGTTGTGAGTACATTGATAGTACGTTCAAAGAAGAAATATAAACATCGCTTTAATGTGATCTAACAGTATATGATTTGTTCACAACATTCATCATAGGAAACTGTCAGTGCTTTCTATATGAACTGTTCATATTATATATCATATAAACTGTTCACATTATTCACCACATGAAAGAGAGATTGTAAATTGAATGTTATCTTACCTGTCTGTCCAACAGAGAGCGTCATCTCGATACCTGAAACAGATACAAAAGATCTTGTATCATTTATTTTGATCACCCATAAATTTTACGATTATACTCAATAATAGTTTGCTTTAAGATAAAAAGAAGATATCAATCAAATTTTAGTATTTTCTTTAAAAAATCAACGATATTAATCACTATTCACATTGAAAACGATTACAGAAATTATTTTTACGAATTTTCTAAACCTTTTGTGACTACATCTTTTGTAAATCTTTTCTATTATCTTATATACAATTAGTAGTAACTGGGAAATCATTTGTGGCTATGGAAACGAAACAAAACCCGAAAAAATCGTAAGAGGTCAACGTTAATTTGTTATGGTGCACGATCGGTCGCGCCAGTTCCCCTTGCGCCAGTCTCGAAGCCCAAAGGACGTATCGCAGCTTACAGGAAAAAGCTTTTATATGAAAGCCTAGCTGTGAATAAGATCGCCGTCGTAAATTGTGCGCGAGGCTAATCTCACGGTCCAACGCGGCCATAGACTTCGCTTCGTTTGACTTGCTGCGAAACCCTTCGAAACAATTCTTTATCGAATCCGCGAGCTCTTCAATTCGTATCGATTTACCACTACGTCGTGCCAAAATCAGCAATTCTTTCATAAAAATATTAAATTACTATTGGAATTATATATTATTATAGTCTTTCAAATTTGGATAATTAAGGATTTTGCTCGTACATTTTTGTAGTAAACTTGAACTAGGAATATAGTCATCTGGCAATATAGGAGTGTAGGCATGTAGGTGATATATGGATTTATCTGATGTAGAGATGTAAATGATGTAGGAATCTAAATGATAGGGAGGTAATATAGAGACCTACATGATACAGGTATCTAAAATACATACATACATATGAGGTATGTGATAATGTACATGAGTACTTGTATAATATGGAGATAGAGGTATATTAGAGTACCCATAAATAAAATGAGGATTTAGAGATATTGGGATCTAAAAATGGCTCGAGGACCTCAGAGGTTAGGGGTACAAAGTTAAAAATATTTAATTTCTTCGTCCCTTTTATCCAAGCATTTAGAAAATTAAGAACATAGGAGGGTGTTGAATCAAAAACCAATTCACTTTGCCCATAATTTACCCCTAAAAATCCTGAAAGCATCTCCATTCTAATCAATTTCGAATACCTACAGAATTGCTTCCAACCCCCAATCCTCACCCTTTATCCATTTTCTCCTACATATCTTTTCGAACTGCAATTACACTATATTTACAAAAATGAGAAAAGAAGCAAACTTTTAACAAAAGAAGTAACCGGTTCTTCCTGTGTACGAAGACGGTCAAAAGAAACTATCGAGAAGGAAAGAAAGGGGAGAAAGACGTAGAGCATGGTGTCGCGGATGAATCAGAAGGTGCGAAGAAAGTGGGGCCTGTCAACGCGACATGATTTAAAGCCAAATATTACGACAGAAAGCACATTTCTGGAGCGTCCCCCAGGTTCGGTTTCGCGGGACGGGGTTGACTGCGACACAAGGGATGAGCCGTAAGTCGTGCAGATATGTTGGCTTCGGTTTATTACCGAGATGCCGGAATGGCCCAAGCTGGAGGAACATTGATTTAATGCGGGAGTAATTGGGCGACCGGACGTCTCTATGAGCACGCCACCTTCCACCGCTAATGTGTTCCCGCCCTTCTAACCTTTCGTTTAACCACCATGCAAGCGAGCCACGCTTCCTCCACCCACCAGACGTGAGAAAGGCGAACGCTTTATTGCCGGTTTTATTGCCCGACGAGTTTTAGCCGCAGTTCGGATCGGCTTATGGCGCTTATTAAACTTTGATGTCACCAAAATCGCTCGATCCCCGATCCGTGGTGTGCATGATTAACCGATACAAATTACGCGGAGAAAATACTACGAAAGATGTTCAAATAGGAGAGTAGACTTTTATGAGGGAACTCTTCTGAGGTATAAAACTTTTGAGAAAGAACTTTAGAGTGGAATTTTTAAGTTTCTAGTAGGAAAATATAGATTTTAAAAATTGTGAATTGCGGAATTTTTTTGTCTTCGAATTTTGCAGAATATTTGTACTTTTGAATTTTTAAATTTTGGTATTGATAAGTTCTTAAGTTATCGAATTTTGTTAAGCAGTAGAACTTAACAAATTTCCAAATTTTCTAATTTTCTAAACTCTTATCTCCCAAATTTCTTAATTTTCTAGTTACCTATTTTAGCAGCTCCCCCAATCCCTAGCATCCTTAATCCCTTAACTTTGGATTTCATTTTTTTGCCAGAAATCAGCTACCAACGCAAACTGTTCCCTAAATGCCTGGAATCCGCATCGCGTGCAGTAAATTGAAGGTTGCGCAGAAATTTGCGTGCAATATAGATGATGATGTCTTTGAACTACACAAATTTCGTTAACCCTAAATTTACCATAATCAACATGGAATCATTTCAAATATTTACCAAGGTATATAAATCAATTATGAACATCATCATCGTAAAATGGCCTAATATAATAAAAGAAAAAATAAATTCAACCCCTCTAAATTTTCATATTTTTATTTTAATACTAATTCTGTAATACCACAAGGTTTTCAAGCTTTGTATTATTAAAATTATTCAAGGCTTGCATTATTAAAATTATTGTCTCTGGAAGTGTTGTGTCGGATGTAACCTCAAGGATGATGTGGAGAATGATTTGTTGCATTACTTCTAAAATAATATTTCACTCGTAGTATTATCTGTCAGTCAGATATGAACTAAACTAAATTGGACTACTGATCTCCTAACTAAAAATAAAAATGGTCCAGTTGGGTCCATGAGTCTTCACTATTTATCCTAAAGGAATATCTTGATCAATGAAGAGTTCAGAGACTCAGGCAATTTTTCAAATACGAGACTATGCATTTTTCTTCACCTTCAATGTAACTCTTAAATCACTGCTACATTCATCCTTGTAAAATAAAGTAGTAAGTACAGAAATATTACGCATAATTCCAAGAACATTTCCAATATGTTCTAATTTCGCCATAATAATTCGAAAGTTTTCAAAAAAGGAAGAATCAAAACCTCTTTCAAAGCTCGTTCACAATTACCATTTCGACAGGTTCGTTGATCACGGTCCGCGCCACGTGTCGATAAGACGAAAACAGATCGGAAGACGGGTTTCGTAACGGAGGCGTACCGCAAACGTGCCCCGAGAGCAGTCATAATACGTGGACGGGGGTTTGCATCCACACATGGCGCAATCAAGAGAGAAAGAGGAAGAACAGCCCAGAACGGTGTAAAGTTTAACTTTGGCTACACCGGCTGCACGGAATGTCTGTCCCAGGACAGCCTGCTTTCCGATCCGAGGGCATGGATCGACAATGTTCCACGGGGGGTGTTCCCGGAGAAAACGCAGGAACGACCTTTCCTACGGGATAAAGCAGAACGTTCGAGGGGGAACGGATACGCGTGGAGTAATAACTAAGCGATGTGTCGGCATAACAAGTGGCATTTTTCGCTCGTGACACGCACTGCGAGAAGAAAAGGAACTGTGTGCGTGAACGTGTGGCTTTTCGCACGTTTTTCGACTCGGGAATGTTCGCTCGTTTTCCATTTTACGGGGAAGAAAGAGGTTCCTTGATTTATCAGTTATCAGAGTTCCTTGGTTTATGGGGTGCTTGGAATGGAATATTGGTGTCTAGGAGTAGTTAAAATTTGGACTAAAGCTATTCGTGCAGAGTTTAAGCTGTAGAATATATGTGTTAGATATTTTGAAATTTTCGGAGATATAAATTTTTATATTTGCAGATTTTTTAATTTAAGAATCTTTAAATTTTTGGGTTCATTTTTGAATCTTTAAATTTTTAGACAACCAAATCATACTCGCACACTTTCACATTTCCACATTTTCCATATTGACTTCTCAAATTCCTAAAGTTTCCAAATTTCTAAATTGTCAAATTTCCAAATTTTTTAATTCGTACACTTCAAACTCTTCGACTTCCAAATTTAAAAATTTTCAACTTTCTAATTACTGAATCCTCAAATTCTTACATCTTCAAATTTTTAAATATGCAAAGGTTCTAAATCCTTAAATTTCTAAATGTTGAAATTCCTAAGTTTCCACATTCATAAATTCTCATCTTCAAATTCTGAAATTTCATCTTCTAATCCTGCATGTTCCAAGTCACTCACGTATCCAAAAAGATTCGCGTTGAGATCGAAAAAAGTTCGTCACATCACCAGCAGAAAACGTGAGTGTATCAAGCTCGTGTACCGGCTCTCCCTAACGCAACGCGCACATGGTATTGTACCGCGTTAATTGTGAGTTCAGAAGGACAGGGCCGCGTTTGTTCGGTATAAGAAACGCATTCCGGTTTTCGTCCGAAGACATCGGCGGAACTGGCCTCTGTCGATGGTATTGGGAGAGTTTTTCATGGGGCCGCTCGTGTCTCTTCTCCCGACATCCGTGCGAATGTAGGAGCGCAGGGTGTGGTGTCCGTTCACTGCTACTGGTTCTCGTGGCCGGTATAATACGGCGGCAAGAATGTTCGCCGTGTTGGTTCGATTAATCAGTCGTTTTTCGTGGCCTCGTTCTGGGCCAATAGCTCTAGAAAAACTTAACGTATGTGATAATGCACCAGCTATGGCCCCCGTCTGCGTTCGAGAGCGATCTCGCTTCTTCGGGATGGAACGTGGAACGTGGACGGCTGGATCGTGCCCGTGCTGAATATACCTACACCGAAACGATCCGATCGTTGGTAGAGAGAGCCGATGCCAGGATCACTGACCGGCAGGATGCTGTCTTGCAAGGGACTCAAACTTTTTTCACGACGACAGCCCCGAGGACACGTAACCAGAAGTCCGACTCAAATATACCCGAACACGGAACGCGATATTTCAGCTGTGATCTTTTAACGAGCGAATGGTGCCCGCATGCAGACCGTACGGCTGAGCTTTTGTCGATCGATCGCGTTCCACGTATCGTTTCCCGATCTGATATATCGATATCGATCGCTTTTTGCTCCCTTACTTTTTTCCACTTTTATTTCCTTTTCAGACGGTATTTATTGCTGTTTCTCTTACTTTTTGCTTTCGGGTGGATTTTACAGATTCGTAGAATTGTTTGTTAATCGCTTAAATGAGTTTGATTTCATTTTCAGGCTGTGTGTTCACTTTTGATGGAGAAGTATACAAACTTATGGTAAAATTGTCATGGATTCTAAAGGGGGGATAAAGATTTCTACCTATGTTTTTTGCATTAAAAATTTTGTTGTTAAGCTGCTTTTTAAATATATTTACTATCATTTGTTATTTACCCTTCACTTCTTACTGTTTACTATATTTTAAAATATTTTCTATTGTATTTTCAGAATTAAATGAAAAACTCAACGTGAAAAGTCATTTGAATCTAAAGATAAAAATGAACAATTATTTAAAAATACAAGATGTAAAATGTGCAAAAGTAAGAAATAGCGTGTAATTTTGAACAATTTGCGAACGGATTTGCAAAAATTGATTTGCTATATTTACCTCAAATAATTTATCTGATATTGATAGAATAGGTGTATCAATCCATTTAATCTCGTTGATGGGCAAAGATTAAATCACTAACAAGACAAGCCATAAAACGAAAGAAAAGCAAAAATATTTATAGTTTTCCCCCCGTTTTAAATCCCGATACAGCGAAGAAATCAATTACATATATCGTATCTCATCATCGAGCGTTTCATGGTTCTCGCGATGGGTAGAGAAAAAGGTTATAAACAGAGTACGTACTAAAAAGCCTAGTATCAGATTTCAGAATGTTCAGAAAGCAACGTGTCGGTGCAAAATGATCGTTCTTGTCCCGTGTACGATTGCAAAGGAATCGGTTTAATGGAATCACCACTATCGAGACGGTCTACTGTCGCGTACGTTCTGCATGTAACGACGCAATGATCATCGTAAAAACGTTTTGCTCTTAATCCAACGACGTAAAATCATCCAATTCCACGGCGAGTTATCGCGTACACTCGGTGTTTTTCGCCGGTTACCCCCGTCGAAAAACCTCGTCCACCGGTGATTAGTCTTTTTACGTTAACCTGGTTAAGATTACGCTTCGCTAGCCGGGAATAAAAAGCTTCGGTCTCGCTCGAACGCTGATCGACTTTACCTTTCAGGTAAGAAACGTCCGATTGACACGCGTTATGACATTCCCGGGCCGTTCGTTGCGAAATACCGATCGGCCAGATCGAAATCGTTTCGCGCCTATAAAAATGGATGTGGGATTGAAATCGACTTTTCGAAAGGGGATAGAACCGGCGCCGTTCCGTTCGATAATGCTTGGCTTTCCCCTACCGTCGTTGCGTCACCGCACCTTCACGCTTTAATCGAACACGCTTTTTTACTTTGCACCGTTCTTTGGAAAAATATGTGTGCGCCTCTTTCGTGCTCCACATACGGGACACAGGATCCAACCACGAACACAATCGACTCTAATTAACGAAACGAGAGCTGGACATATTGTAATAATTACTACATTAATCCTCTCGGTGTTGACCGGATTCTGCTTAATCGAAAAAGTCTTCAATTTCACATTTTTAAGAGAAAAAAGTGTTTTATATGTTGGATAGATTGGTCTGAAAATATACTTTCTTCGAAATTTCGGTTTGTAAGAATTTAATTATTATACATATAAGTAACGATATGTTGCGTACATGTGTAATATACTGATCACATATTATTAGAAACAGATAATTATACAGTATTAAGTATGGAAGGTTGTGGTGAAAGAAGAGTTATTTAATTTTCTATTTGTTTAGTTTCTTTTAGCGGATACTTCTGAAGATTTAGAAATTTTAAGATTTGGAGAATTTGGAGAATTTGAGGAATTTGAGGACTTTTGGAACTTTGGGCAATTTCGTGAATTTTGTGAATTTTATGAATTTTGGAGAATGTGGAGAATTTGGAGAATTTTTGGAGTTGAGAAAATTCGCGCAATTTGAGGACTTTGGAGAATTTGAGGAATTTGGGGAATTTGAGAGATTTTAATGTGGTAATATCCAAAGTAGACAATTAGAGAATACTGCACCTCGAATTCCAAAATTTTCAATTTCCAAATTTTCTAATTTCCTAATTTCCTAATTTCCTAATTTCCTAATTTCCTAATTTCCTAATTTCCCAATTTCCTAATTTCCCAATTTCCCAATTTCCTAATTTTCAAATTCCCAAATTACTCTTCCGAAAGTCCAAATATCAAATCACCTAATGTTCCTATCCTCAAAATTTCCAACTTTCCTGAATAGTGAGCTTAAAAATTTCTAATTAAAAAATTTCGGAATCAGTAACCGCAAATTAAAAGATCCAAATAAAACCGCCAGCATTTAATAGGATTTTGAAGTTCATCGTTAAAGATTTTGTGCGAAGTTAAAAAGTGAAGTCCGGTAGGGTCTGTGCATGGGCCGATCGGCCCTCGGGGCACGTGCACGCACGCATACATTAACACGCGCGTGCTGGTGACGGAGCTTGCGCGAGCAGCAGGCAGCAGGGAGCCGGATCGGCAGAACGGATCGCAGGCCAACAACACACGCAGACGTTTAGGCGCCACGGCTTTCGAGCCAATAAATCCACGCTGCCTCATTACTAAGCTTGTCTCTTTAATTGAAATCTCGTGTTTTTCCGAACGCCTCTTTTTGCCGATCGCGAGTTCTCCAACTTTTATTTAAAAGTCCGCGGACACCTCGCGCGATAACTTTCGCCGCTCCCGAAACCTGAAGCACCTCCTCTCTTCTTGTTCACGATTTATGCGTCTCGTTTTCCCTCCTTCCTCTCTTGGTGAACGTTTCGTGATCCGTTTCATCTGCGCTGCTAATCGCTTCGTCACGTTCAACGTTTCTCCGAGAAACGAGCTTTCGAGCGAGTTAGTTTGGCCGAGTTTTGTATGGAATTCTTGCGAATTCGCGAACTTGTTCATTTTATTGCCGTGGATCGTGCGGAATGTTGGCAGAAGAGTTCAATGATAACTTCGCAGTCCAATCTTTATACGAGAATGTGCTCTTTTTATTTCTTGCATTAACGAGTCTCGGTAGCTGTAAGTGAAAAGGTTAAACGAACAACTTTGCGGAATTTTGTATAAAATATGTGGGTACAATAGAATTATTGTACTTATTTTATACATAAGAAGTTTATAACTTCTGTTTTCATTAATATTATATATAATTAATATCTTAGAAATATTCAATATTGTAGTCACTACATATTTCATTTTACTCATATTATAATCGTCATACGTACACCTCGTCACATACTGCAATTTCCACATACGCTATTTTTGCATTATAATCCAATGCCTTATAATCACACTGTCTCACTGTCAGTTCGAATCTATATTCTACCCCCTAAATATTTTATTTGCTACAGGCACCTCTACACGATATAACCATTATTATATTACCGCACGTTATATTGCCAATTACGATACACAAAAGCACGAGAGCCATTTGTAATTAGTTCGAGATTGTTCTCGTTTACCTTTATCGTCGTTATAAATGCGTGAGCTGGTTAATAGTTTTTGAATAACAGTATGAGCAAACAAAATCGTACAAAAAGAGGAGCTTAGAGAAGCGACGAGAATATACGATGAGAAGACACAGGGTCTGAAGTATCTTGTAACAGCGACAATCGATGTCGTTAACTTATCAGAGTGGACAGTGGTCGCAACACTTTGCATAATTGCCGAAGCCTAATTAACTTCTTTCGCCTCGAGGTGAGACTTATTGCACAGATAACAACTATTTTCACACGGATAAATGGGTTTCGTCAGCCGCTGCTGTCGGTCACTTGTTTTATTCTGTTTCTCAGAATGTTTTATAGCAATGGTACATTTTTTTTCAATCTTAAAACTTTTCTTAAGAAATAACATTTCGTGTGTCATAAAACGATAATTTATTTTTGGAAAGTAAAAGAATCACCAGCAGTATGCATTATTTACAATTTGTAAAAAGCATAGATCGTCATAATTAAATTTAATTTTATATTACAATGAATTGCTAATGATCTATAACGTCGATAGGATGTACACTACACGTACGAGTGCATGTACAGAATTTTTTTAGAAATAGTCTGATAAACTTAATTTAATCACCAGTTGATAATATACCGTATATACTGAAGCCGATTATAGGAAGCCCTATTAAAAAAATATTTAACGAGGGTATAAAGTACAAGAAAATCTTCATCGTTAAGATAAAAACATCATCAAATCAGTTCAAATCCTGCCACAGGCACTGAAGACATTTTCCATTAATGATTTTAAATCAGCGGCGTAACTAAATGGCAAAATTGTTCGTACAAATTGTTCGAAGGACTCTGAAATCTTTTACAAGATAATCGACGCTCTAACGATATCGATTAAGGTTCAGCTATAGTCTGTATACTTTGCATTTATTACTCTTTCTTACAGTCTTAAATGAATTACGGGAACTGGTATTACGACATCGTGGAAAAATGTGTAATCATGATTGGTCATTACGTTGCTGGGTAATTTCAGAGATGCGTTAAACAATTTTCTTATGTGCGGCATTAAAAACTATATTATAGTCCAGTTAATCGTACCACAATTTTGTCGAGGAAATTAAGATGTCTCCTGTGCAATTTTAATGGGACGTCCAACCGATTGTTTTAAATAATTGACCCATATATTTTTTTAAAAATTATTTAAAAACGATGCGAAGTTTGTTGTTATTTTTTAATTGCATCGATTATAAATTCTACATTATAAATACATTATAAATTCTATAATATTATGATTTTCACGCGTTGTGATCTCTACGTGTTATAATTTCAACACGTCATTATCTTCACGCGTAATAATTTCAACACGACGTAAACTTGACGTGTAGTCATTTTGACACATCATAAACAACACATATTGAATTTTTGACGCGTTGTAAATCTCACATGTTGCAACTTTCACGCGCTATAATTTTAATGCATGACAATCCCTACGTTATGGTTTTTACACATTGCGGTGCGTGACAATTTCTACGCGTGCTAATTTCAAAACGTCAAATCACTACGTGTTGTGACTTCCATACATCATAATTTCTACACGTCGTAATTTTGACATGTCATAATCTCCACGCGTTGTTATCTTAACGCGATGCAACCTTCACGCATTGTAATTTCAACGCACGACAATCTCTACGCTTTGTAATTTCCACAAGTTATAAATTCTATATATTGCAATTTCCATCCGTTGTAAATTCTATATATAGCGATTTTCACGCTTTGTGATCCCCACGAGTTATAATTTCCACGCATTATAATTTCGATACGTTATAAGTTCTATACGCCGTAATTTCGATACCTCATAATCTCCACACGTCGCTATTTTGACGTATTGCAATCTCAATACGTTGTAACTTTCACACGTTATAATTTCAACGCAGGACAATCTCCCCGCGTTGTAATTTCGACACGTCGTAATCTCCGCGCGTTACAATTTCCACGTATCGCAATCTCCGCGCATCATAATTTCGACACGTCATAATTTCTCCTCATTATAATTTCGACAGGTCATAATTTTGGATCTTCATTCTGCCTCGTGGAAAATGAAAAATCCTCGAGCTTGATCACAATCCGTTATAATTACCACGGATTATAATCTCTCCCTCCGTAATAACTATGTACTACTTCGTCATGCGTGATATCTTCACGCATCGTACGGTGCAAGGAAATCCATATATATCATCGCGCCATTATAAAACAGCACCTCTTAACCCACTATCCAACTTCAAGGACCTTGATGGCAAAATAACAAGTTAAAAACTAATTCTAATTTTGCTATTACTCAAGAAACTTAAGATCAGAGTCACTGAAATGACCTCATACTACATGATTACCATACATGTTCCTATATACAGCATTATATTACTCGTATAAGAGGATTCATATAATCGCAAAGATTATCCGTGATCGGTGACGATTATTCGGTCACAGTCCACTCAGCGTTTTCCAATCTGACCGTCAGCCTTCGGTTCGGTTCACGGTAACATCGATTAACAAGCTTCTTATCTCGTTCAATAATTTTTATGGGGTACGTTACGGGGGTCGGTGTGTCCACGGGGAAGGAAACATCGTCGGCACTGAGTCTTTAAAGACACGATCCAGCGAGTAATCGTGTTTCGTGGCCGGTGCTTCGATAAAAACGCCACGATACGAATCGATGCCGATCAGCTGCGGGCTACGAATCAACCGTCTACATTATATCATGTAATTTTTATCGGATCTCAAGTACGATCTCTCAGTACACCGACGGGGAATTATGCATAAGACTGATCATCATTTGCCGGATAGTTTATCGCGGTCTACCCCGCTTCTGCACCACCCTTCGTGGTGCGCTCTCGGTGCCAGGTAAAATTGCTAATTTCTCTCGTCTTCCCTATTACGCCTTCATGTTGCGAACCAGCCTTTACTTTTTGCTTCTCCGAGCTTCCTTTCGTACGAGGAAGTTACAACATGGCTGTTATTTTGAGGTTGCGCTCCTGTTGCTTTTATGCTGTCTTTTTAATCTCAATATGTGTGCACATGTAGTACAGTAGTGTGCGTGCATGCGTGGCGGTCTGCAAGTTCTTTTACAAGGACGGACACTTTTATTGTATACTCGTGCATGATATTTTTCTACTCTATTATTTTAAATATATTATTGTTTCATTAATTTGTCTACTCTTTCGTTTATTCTGTTTATTGACAGCCACGTCATTCATATGGTGATACTTAAATTTTCATATAAATCACCTATGTCATTAAAAATTTGGTTACTTCACTCATTGGAGATACCAAAATTAACTACTTAGAACTATAAATGATAAAACATTGTGACAATATTGGACAAGATTTGTTCCTTTGTTTCTACCTAACCTTTCAACTGTTTCAGTTGAAAATGGAAGTCAAAGTGTTGATAAAGGGTGGCACTAAAGTAATCTTCAAATGATCATCTCTCAACTGAAGAGAATTATATTGAATTATTAGAACTGACCTAAAAAAATATTAACCTCCACAAGGTTAATGTCAAAGTTAATATCCAAGTACCAGCTTGGAGGATCTTGACAAAGCTTGGATCTTGACAAAGGCTGTTTAATATCGAAAAGCATATACTCGCTCGTTTAACCAAGTGATGATACGTCAAGCAAAGTAGCGGTCCCTGTTTGTCGAAGAAGCTAACCGTTGCCTTCTTCCGTGTATCCACAGAAATATTTCAATGTAGCAAGCCGTGAAGTTATATGCCGTGATACTTTTCGGACGCGTAATCCCTCGTTTTGGATGTTGAAGCGGTGTTCAGCGTGTATTATTAGGGGCGATTATCATCGAGACGGGCCAGCGGTGAACTCCGTATCTTGAAATCGTTAGCCACGGTACACGAAGCTTGGCTATTATTAATAACAATTCAACCCAGGAGTTTCTCGATTCTTTTCAACATTGTTACTGTTCTTTTCTTCTTGTGTGCTTCGCAGAATCGAAATATTGAGGGATAACATCAGAATTTTATACTGGAGTGGTTGTAGATTTATGGTGAAATTTAATATTTGTGCTGGGTGTAAATAATGACATTTGAATATTGGTGAAATTTTGGAGTTAATTGTGTATTTATAGAGTATTTAAGACATGGAGGTTTAAAGATTGAGGTTGTTTTTTATATTTCGGATGTATTTAGTGCTTCATACTCTGTTGCACTGTTTTATATTGTATTGTATGACATAAATTAATAAATATTGTATGACATATTTGCACTGTAATTATTATTAAGATATTCTAATTATATAGTATGTATTAATAACAGCTGTACCTTAAAATATTTACTTACTTTGTTCCAAAAAGATGGTCAGCCATTTTGTATTAAGATATGTACGTGTTCAATTCTTATTGCCAAAAAATCTAAACACTGATGATGTAATTTATCATCTGAGACTTCCATAAGATTATACAACAATTTCAATAAAACAGTAAAATACATAATTTCATACATGTAATATTTTTTTATAATTGCATATCTCAATGTATAACCATAAATATTTTAATATTTGATATAACGAAATAATTCCATTAAATACAATACAACATCATTTGATGTAAAATATTTAAACGATATGATCTGAATTATTGCGATCTCGTACGAGAATTAGAAAACGTGACATTTATGGTACAACTAACGAACATGTCGAACAACGTTATTTTCCAAATACAAGAAAGTAAATCGTTTTATTGTACACGCCCATCATCGCACATCGTTTCCCAATTCTGTCGTGTTCCTTGCGTAAGGGCAAGAAACACACCGATACCTCCCTGTACGTTTTAATTCAACAAATTTCCGACGGCATTAAGGGAAACCCCGTGGACATTATGGCAAAAAGTCGTAACGATTACACCGTACCGAAACGCAGCGTCTCTGTAAGAACGCGGTAGCAGAAGGAAAGCCTTGGTTTTTCTCAAATGTCCCCGTATTCGGCTGTGTTCCACCTCGCGTAAAAACTCTGAAGCCTCGAGCTTTGGCTACGTGGGTCTCCTTGCTACGGTACTCGGGTACTTCGAGTGTACAGTCAGGAGCAAATGTGACTTTCCTAGGGAAAATATGGCGGACAAAGGGAAAAGAGAGTTTTAAAGATATTAGGGACATTTGACATTTGACTTATTGGGGTAGAGTTACAATTTTGGAGATTTGGGGATTTTTTACATTGGTGAGGTTTTGGGGGTTTGGAGATTTGGGGATTTGGAGATTTGGGGATTTGGGGATTTGAGGATTTAGGGATTTGGAGATTTGGAGATTTGGAGGTTTGGGGTTTTAGGAATCTGAGAATTTTTGGATTTGGGAATTTAGGAACTTGGGAATTTGGAAATTTGGGGATTTGGGGATACGGCGATCTAGGTGTTTTGGGGTCTAGAGATTTTGGTCGTCTAGAAATTTGAGAACTTAACTATTTCAGAAGTTGGAGAATATAAGACTTTGCAATACGAGGATTTTGAGATCTGAAGATTTAGAGATATGGAAATTTTTGAATTTCAGAATCTAAATATTTTGGGACCTTAGAATTTTGGAATTGAGGAAATTTGGAAATTGTAGTAATTGGATATTTGGGAATTTTAATATTTGTAAATCCGTGCATTCGAGAATTTAGAAATTTGCAAACTTGTAAAATGTGAAGATCGTAAAATCGTAAACTTGTAAAGTCGCAAAATTGTTAAATCGTAAAATTATAAAATTATAAAATTGTAAACTTGTAAAATTGTAAAATTGCAGAACAGTAAAATTAATATCATACCGTTACAAAGTACCAAAACAGCACTCTTAAAAATCTAAATTATAATCCAAAAGAAAATATGTAAAATGCAAACAAAAACATGTAAAATACATTATAAAGTAAATTTGTAAATCTATAAATTTGCACAGTTACAAAGCCATAAACTTATGAAATTAATAAGTATGAAAGGCTATAAAATCGTCAGGTCTACATATGTGTGATCATGGAAAGGAAGGTAACGTTTCACCCGAGTGTACCGTGTGTTTCAACCGACACACGTGTCGAAGACGAGACATCTGAACGAAGCCCCGCTGAAGCCAATGAATAATACACAGCCACAGCACAATTAGCCTTGCCGTTTTCAATTTAATCGGCGAATTATCAACCCTTCAGGGAACGACGACTCGTTCCAACAAGAAAGGACTCCCTCGTTCCCTGTTCACCGCTACACACCGCGGGGCGGAATCCGACGTCGCAGCAGGTAGCGAGACAAGCAAAGAGGATACGTAAACCGCGCTGTTCCAATGTCTTTGCCGTTTATCGTCTCGATTTTATCGATATTATGATAATATAGCTCGGATTAGCCGAGAAAATTGATAAATCGAACATCTAGAAAGAACGATGAACCCGAAATACATAAATAGATCCTAAAATAAATCCTTGTTGATCCTAAAAGATTCCACATAATTTTCACATGACTTAGCTATGAATTCCGAAGAAATTAAAACAATATAGTTAACTTTTATGCAACATCTCAGTTTCTGTCAAACGTAAATGTTTCAGTGGGTAATTTCCATGAAGCGTCAACGTTCCAGCAGATTTCCATAAAAAAGGAGATTCAAATGCAATGTTTAATCTCTGACAGCTGCACAAATGATTAATAAACGGTGCATGAACTCTTGAAGCGATTAGTATTCATTGAACGCGATATTTACCGTACTACCGTCGTCAATCAACGTAAGTACAATGAGTATTCTGATTACTTAATGGCTTCATACACGAATACTAGTGACCTACTCGTTATGGAAGCTTCAACTGTTCAATAAAACATTACAATTTCGAGCGGGTTGGAATTATACGTTGTCGGAAAGATTCAACGTCACGGATCCTGAGTAGTGACAGAATATGTTTGTCAAGCGGAGCGATGTGGATGATTTTTACACAGAGAAATCAACAAGTGGATGCGCTGAGAACCCTTGTTCAATGCAGTCATCCTTTCAATTGGCGCTACTTGTTTGGAATTGTTTACGATTAAGTCGCGTTCACACCAAAACTTACGTGAGAGTTCATCGTAACACGGTGTAAATTATGTTGGTTCATCTATTTTCTATTCTGTTTCATTCAGAACCAAATCGATCTACACTCTTCATTGAGTTGTTTGTAAATATCTCGTTAAAAATTTAACGTTGAATTTGGTCTACTATTTCTATTTCTATTTATATAATAGATGTTGTTTACAATACTAGCTTAGTACCATATCGAATCATTACCAGTTATGAATTCCTGACCTCTTAGACGACGATGTTAACCCTTGTTAATAATATTAGATGCATCATTACTATCAAATGACACATTTTTCTACTTAAATATAATTGCTCTCTGTAGTTTATGAATATTTGAGATTAATTCTTTCTTGAAGAGAAAAGGGAAGTACAAATTTTTATATATTTATAAGTAAATGTTCAAAGAATACAAAAACCACATAGTACATAGACTACGATCCTTATGGATTACATAGACACCTTGATCACTACTAAACTACGTACAGTGTCAGACATCGAGCAATTTGTACCTTGCAAGCTTCAACATATCAAAAATGTAGAAACCATAATATTCATGCATTTATGATATATCGAAGTCATAAGACCTTATATGAACACCTGTGATTAATACTATTAAACGAGTTGCAATGTCAGATTTGTATCTTATAAGCTCCAAGATATCAGAAATGTACAAGCATCCATAATGATGATTTTTCAAGGGTATCATTCTTTCCAACAAATTGCGAATCTGGTTAAGGTAGAAGAGCAGTCAAAAATGAAGTGTTAAGTGGGTTTCTCGGGACAGTTTTAATCAGAAGTTCCAGTTTAATCAGAGGTTCGCGCTCCTGCCGAAAGCCGCGTTTACACGGACGATCGTACACGAGCGTTAATCGTGACGGTATGTGGCGACGACGAACAGAGCCGCCCACACAGTCACTTGACCTCCCTACGCCCCCGTATCTCTCAGTTAACCTTATCAACTCGATTCAACTCGACCTAACCGGTGTCGGACCGATGCTGCTCGAAAGCAGACGCGCTGCTTACCTACATTCGCGTTTCTCTACGTGCACACTAAAGTTCCCAGGTCGCATACGACTCTTCAAACATTTTCACTCACAATTTTTGCATACAACATGCAACTGGTTATACGAGCAAAAAGAGGATTCTGCACGAAAAAATAAGTCGAACACATACAATAAAATTCTGTCATTCGTTGTTTGGTTTTCGAGAAACTCAACTTTGAATATTTAGACGCATGCACTTGATCATGTCCCGTTATGACGAATCTCGTTGTAGATCAACTCTGTCGACAAGGTGGTCGTCGACGACGTTAGCGTGAATGTTAAAGAGCAAATACTACAGGACGTGCAACAAAATCGCAGAATATGCACTAGAAATCTTCCTTCGCGGTGTAATCTTATTTGTTCGACAGTTTTACGAATTCTACACTCGAACGAGTTGCACCCTTACCGTATCAGAGTACAAGGACTCGCGTCCCACGATACATTTCGCGAAAGGCATTTTGTAGTTGGTTGCTTCAACAACGAATCAACGAAGCGAATTTCCATTAAAAACTTTTTAAATCGAAAATTCGAGTACTGGATATTCAAATCTACAAGATTGATTTTCTCGAAAATAAAGTGTCGTATGAATAAATTTTATTGTGGATTTTGGACTTATTTTTTGGGGTGGAATAACCCTTGTTCAGGTTTAATAGAACACCTTGTATATCGGAATTAAATCGCATTTTAGTAAAGAAGTTCGCGTCCCCTTGTTTCTGCGCGTAGTGAAATATCGCGACAACTTTGAACAGCGAGTTGGTGTATGTGTGCGTTTAAAGTAACGATGAACGATTCCCGACTGTCTCATTATTATCTCGTTTCGTGCGAGTTACTCATTTTTATGTGTGTCGAACTTTAGTACGGTGATTCACGTGCGTCTCATATGGTACATGCTTAAACTTTCCTAGCTAAACTGTTTCTGCTGTTATGTTTCCTCGTATATCACGTTCATGATCGATGAAAGAAATATTACAATAAAGAAATAGTTTATTCATTTTAGTTAACGTTAATATGTTTATAAATATTTATAAAATACGAGTTGACATATTTATTTCTATTTTATATGCAAATTAGAAACGCTTGTCAGACGATAATTTGTTTAATGACACGTCACGACGTATATCATTATCGATTTATCTTAATTAAGAGATAATGATCATCACGATCGTTCAATGATCATTTAAACTTATCTAAATTATTAATCTCAATTACAATATTGCAGACTGATTCGGAATAAACGTGGTAACATTACATCCCCATTAAATCGATTAAATTTATTATCTCCATTTTGAGATTAATAGTGCTAATGGTTACCGTTGAACGCAAGACAGCAGATGGGTAATCGATTAAACTTTTATTTCAATTCAACACTTACTAACGACTCTTGCTATTTTACCGTAAGTGGAGTTATTACCTTTTACACGCCTCTCAATTAAAGCAATTACCGATTACTTTTAGATTTCAACTATTACTTCATTACTCCTTTTTAATTTCACCGATTCCTATTAGAAGTATTTTGTAGGATCATATTATTTAAAATATTTTATAGAGAAATTTGGAATATTTAATTCCGGATATTAATTATTAAATTCGTTTCGTTAATTAGTAACTAATTATGTAACTGTCTAATTCACACTTGAAACTTGCCTACAACTGAAAGTTCGAGTAATTTTTCAAACAAGTTAAATTTAAAACAAGTTTAATAACTGCATTGCCGCAGTTTACAATTACTAAACAAAAATATAAAATGAAAATAATAAATAATAATTAATAAAATAAATAATTAACGAAAATAGAGCATATATTAATACTCACTAAAATATTAAAAAATTAAAAAATATTTGTCTTCATTCAATTTTATCGATAATATCCCCATACCAAAGAATCTCAAGAATAAAGAAACAACGAAAGGTTTTAGGGGCCCTACGCACGTGGCGCTTTTGCGGAAAGCTCAAGGGCCCGATCATACCGATAAAAACGTACTTACATAATTCGTGCAGAGTAGACCGTAGCGAAAGGGTTGAAAAAAAACGCGAATAAGCCTCAGGGTTGTCCTGCAGATTCGGGACAAAGTGCAGAGGACGTCAAAAGGGCCCGGTATCAATCTAATAGTAATGGGCAGTGAAGCCAAGCGGAAGATTTTGAAATATACATTATGCGGGGATTATGTTTATGCATGCGGGAAAGGCGGTGAGAGCATTTTTCTTTTGATATGCCTTTCTCGCCTCCCGCGAGAAGCATCTCGGTGCCGTTGGATGAGATTTGAATAAAAGTATCTGGGCCGAGTCACTCTGCCGGGGAGCAATTCGCCAGCTGCTTTTTACAACTGCGTGCTCTCATTAAATATGTATAGATTCGCGCCCCGAGCATGCTCCCCCGATTCGGCAGCTTTCTTTCTCGCCCTCTCGTCATCTTCTCTTTTTCTTACACTCCTGTCGATAATAGAACCTGCGCCACGATTACGAAAAGCATATGTTTTAAAGATTGCACGCCGCCGGGCAAATATATCGTGTCCGCTATCATTTTTCGTGGCTCGTGCGATTTCGACCGATATATCATTCACGAGATCGATACTCGTTTTTTTTAGAGAGTGCTCGGTGTGACAGACTTAAACGTCTCATTTGAAACGCTTGTCATTATACGATTCGCGAGGAGGAAGGTGCATGGAGGAGATTGTGGATGGAGGAAATTAGGCACCTGTGGATACACTTGGAGTTGATATGTGGTTACTGGTTTTTATAGTTAATATTTAAGTGAATGTTGAAGGTTGCTAATTTGGGAGCAGGATTCGGTAAATTGAAATTATGGACAGTATGGTTTGTAACTTAAAGATTGGCGAATTTGCGGAATTTGGGAATTTCAAGACTTTCGAAACTTTGGGGAATTTGGGACATTTTGGGAATTTTGGAGAATTTGGGGATTTGGGGAATTTGGAAATTTGGGAAATTGGGTGTTTGGGAATTTGGGAATTTGGCAACTTGGGAAATTAAAAATTTGGGAGATTTGGAACTCGAGAGATTCAGAATTCGAGTGATTTGGAATTTAAGAGATTTGGTACTTGAGAGATTTGGAATTTGGAAAATTGGGAACTTGGGAAATTAAGAATTTGGGAGATTTGGAACTTGAGAGGTTTGGAACTCGAGAGATTTGGAATTTGAGTGATTTGGAATTTGAGAGATTTGGAATTTGAGAGATTTGGAATTTGGGAGATTTGGAACTCGAGAGATTTGGAATTTGAGAGACTTGGAATTTAGGAGATTTGGAATTTGGGAGATTTGGAACTCGAGAGATTTGGAATTTGAGAAATTTGGAATTTGAGAGATTTGGAATTTGGAAGATTTGGAACTCGAGAGATTTGGAATTTGAGAGACTTGGAATTTAGGAGATATGGAATTTGGAAGATTTGGAATTTCTGAAATTGGGAAATTGGGAAATTTGGAATTTGAGAAATTTACAAAGTAGTATATAGAACACTTGAGAATTCACTAATTTGAAGACATACTAATCTAAAAAGTTGAGACCTTTGTAATATTATTTACTCCAAGATTCCCACATCCTTCATATGCTATATCAAGGATTGACCCGCCTTCTAATTACTTGAACACTCAGTTACTTCGATTTATCTCTACAATTATACTAACAACCAAATTAAAGCTACTTAAACTAATAACCGAACTAATCGAAAAAGAATCACTTAAATAAACTCTTAATATTCCGTTAAATATCAAACTCAATCTCCATATCACGAAAGTTGCACGTATTAATTAAACAACCGTATAGGAAAAGTTACAAGAAACGTTACGAGAGGCTATTTTATGAACAACCCTGTTAAAGGAGCTACCGAGGAGGTCGTTCAATGACAGTTGTCTGGACGATGTGCATTTTCTTTGCTTCACCTTCAGCCAGCAAACGAGATCTTGTTTCGTCGGTTAAGCTTCTCTTCTCATAATTTGTCCGCCTTGGCTCGTCCTTCTCTCCTTAATGTCCGCGCATTATCTCGCTATCATATTAACCTTTTCGTTTAAGTACATATTAGGCTACCATGCGTCCATTAGCATTACTTGGAATCGCGACGATAAGATCGCGGACTATTCTATACGAGAACCGATAGGTTTTATATGGACAATCGGCGTACTGTTACAGAACTACACGTGGCCTCATTACCTAGTGATTGACTGACCGGTTGGCGAAGTTAATCGAACTGAAAACGTTGGGTACGTCGAGAACGTTCGGTCAGGTGGAAAAAAGAATGTTCGGTTAATACTTCGTAATTATTCGTAATTCGAGCGAACATCACGGTTATTGGACGAAGGATAAGCTTCATTGTACTTTCAACATTTCGCCTCTCAATGGCTATAAACTTCAAGACCATAGAAAATTATTGAGATCGAATTAACGTGTCCCGGTTTATCTTTCGATCTTTCGGTTTTCGATGGCGGGATAACATTATTTGAACACTTATGGTAATACTACTAAGAAGATAATGATACATAATTATTTTACGGCAAAAAATTTTACGGATGCTCAAATTTTTATTAAGGTGTTCGCTTACATAATTGAACATGCTTGTATTAATCATTTGGAATTATGATCAATATAACAAAATATTGTGCAAGTGTTTTGTAAGATTTGTGATAAATGAAATTGCTGTCTATAATTTTCAACTGCCTTAGTATTTCAAACAAAGAGTTAATAGAACACAATATAATATTGCAAATTTTGAGAAAGTGGATTAAAAATTAATTATTAAAAATAAGCTTTACTTTCAGTAATTTTGTTCGTTAAAAAATTTGCAATTTATTTAGGTTTGTTAAAATAAAATTTTGTGATACATTATTATATGTAGCAAATTTATGAAATGCAGTGAAAAAATTTATAATGTCTTTCAGATTAAAAAACACAGAACAATAGATTTAGAGTTGCTTTAAAATTATTATTTAACCCTTTGCACTCGAAGGTAATTTTACTGTTTGCAAACAGCAACTTCAAAATATTAATTAAAATGTTAAACGAGTTCTTTTGAGGTTATTATTCCTCTAATAATTATTTTCACTATTTATTTCATTATGACATACTGAATATTTTTTCTAAAGAATTTATTCTTTAATATCATAATTTTCGAGTACCATTTTTATAAAAAAAGGGGGTGCTATATACAGTAAATAAATAAGTAACTACAATAATATATAATAAGATGACTGAAACATCCATAATGAAATAAATAATATCTGAGTTAATTTAAAGTATAAAGTGTATCGAAACAACCCCGGAACATTAAAGCACCGTAATTCACATTCCAGTGCGAAAAAGAAGGAAATAAAGGCGAAGCCGGCAATTTAGCGGGTTTAAGTGTTCTCGATCCTTTATTAAGATGCAGTGTCGCCGGTGGTTTCATTTCTTCGAAGAACAAATGGGCCGCAAGTTATCACCCCGAGAGCGCGACCCTTCCATTTAAAAAATGTAAATTTGTTAATGCAAGATAGTGGGGGCGTGAAAATTTGTTCGACGAACCCCTCCCTTCGCCCTTCGACCTTCTTTCCGTCGGCTTGCAGGCACCCTATTACCTGAGACTATTATCCAATACAAAAAATCAAATAAAGTATGCTAAGTTACGCTTCGAAGACTTTAGGGAGTCAGAGAACTGTCGAGGGGTTGTAGAAACATTTTTTTCTACTCCCTTCTCGTGGTAGGGCAACACCCATCGGCCACTTACACACTTTCTTCGTCGCTTCCTATTAACTTTCAACAGGGTGTAAGAATTAAACGAGTCTTAGAGCCTACACGGCGATTTATAGGCGGACGAACGCGAAATTGCCTCGTCGAAATCCGACGAAATTCTGCTACGTTTTTCGACCGGAATTTCATCTTTCCTCTCTACCTCGGATAAGATAATTATCGTGCAAATTTGATGTACGAATATCCTATTAATCTTCTTGTTTCTCTGTTTTGCTTCGACGTTGACTGGCGAGTTTTCTTATATAGAGGGTGTTCACTACGAATTAGTATTCTTCTAAAATCCTCAAACCCTCAAATTCTAAAATTTACATACAGACACACAAAAATATAAAAATATAAAAACTTAAAATATCCAAAGTACGTCCTCACTAATCACATAACCTAAAAATTTGTGAAGTAACTCAATGAAAGGAATTTTTCAATCAACCCAGTAAAGCTGAATGAAACAAATAATTTACGCAATAACTATATTCGAAACATCAAAAGAAATTTGACAAAGAAACAAGTTACGAGGCTCAAAACTGTTCTCATATCAACCTAAAAGGATATAACTTTCTACTAACAAGTAGGTACGCACTGCAATATCGAAGTACGATTTTCTATTGGCCGTTGCATAAGCTGTAATAACGTTGACGTAATGAGACCAGAAAAAGATATCTGGTCCGAACGCTAAGAAGCACAACGCGAAAGTTTGACAAAAACTCACATTTCACGCTTCAATAAATTTCATTACTCATAGCTGGCACATATCAATCGATGTACTGTTATCCGTGAATGTAAAAGAGGGCTAACGTAGAATTCCACGGTTATTGCTGTCATGACAGCCAACGTGATGTTTGCTTTAGAAAATTAATCCACGTGTAGCCGTAACTAATACTTGCGAAATGTGCTTGATACATGCTTGACGGATATTTAAGACAATTAACAGGAATGATTTTTTGTGTTATTTTATGTATTTTATTGTGTGCCCTTTGTGAAGTAGGTAGTTGGAAATTTGTTATTGACAGAAGGTAGTACTTGAAACATTTCAAATTTAATTTTTTGTTGAATTCATTGTTCAATGCTGAGCTTTTAATTTAAAAATAGAAATAAAAATTGTAAAATTGTAAAATTGTAAAATTGTAAAATTGTAAAATTGTAAAATTGTAAAATTGTAAAATTGTAAAATTGTAAAATTGTAAAATTGTAAAATTGTAAAATTGTAAAATTGTAAAATTGTAAAATTGTAAAATTGTAAAATTGTAAAATTGTAAAATTGTAAAATTGTAAAATTGTAAAATTGTAAAATTGTAAAATTGTAAAATTGTAAAATTGTAAAATTGTAAAATTGTAAAATTGTAAAATTGTAAAATTGTAAAATTGTAAAATTGTAAAATTGTAAAATTGTAAAATTGTAAAATTGTAAAATTGTAAAATTGTAAAATTGTAAAATTGTAAAATTGTAAAATTGTAAAATTGTAAAATTGTAAAATTGTAAAATTGTAAAATTGTAAAATTGTAAAATTGTAAAATTGTAAAATTGTAAAATTGTAAAACTGTAAAATTGTAAAATTATAAAATTGTAAAATTGTAAAATTGTAAAATTGTAAAATTATAAAATTGTAAAATTGTAAAGTTGTAAATTTTTAATCTTGTAAATTTATAAATTTTCAAATTTGTAAAGTATGAAACTTTGAAATTTTTTAATTTTGAAACTTTCTCACAATTGTTCAATGCTAAGCATTTAATTCAGAAATAAAATAAAAACCTGAAACCAAAATTATTTATACAATAATAAAAATATTACATGTCAAAAAATTGCAAACAAAATTACATGAATTAAAATACTATATTTTAAAATAAATAATAAAGTACCAAGATGAACACGATTTAAGACAGAAACAACAATAGCGAAAGGATAAGAAAATAAAAGAAATAGAAGACAGCAATTAGCTCTGGTTTCCTGCAACAAGAAAGACAATGAATGTTTTGTTTCATATTTACTCAGATATCTTGCGTTTTAACGTTATTTATTTCACGTTTTATTCGAGATGTATCGCGGTTTTCATCGATGACAAAAAAGGAAAGAGAAATCTTGTTTCAAAATAAGAAAAGACATAATTACAGGTCTCTATCGAAGCAATTATTACATACAAGAGGGTAATTATAAGAAGATTCACAGAACGCGATGATATCATTAAATATCTAATTTCCTTTTTTGTATGATAAAAAAACTTGAGCCAATAGAACGTTGTGCTGTACGTAAGAATAGCCAGCAACGTAAAGAAATAAGATTTTTTGCAGCAAATTCTCAAAGCCCCTAATTCTCGATCTTTCAAATTCTCAAATTGTCAAACTTTCAAACTGCTAAATTCTCAATTTTCCAAATTCTCAAAGTCCCTGATTCATAATCTTCTAAATTTGTAAAGCTCCTGGTTCTCAATCTTCCAAATTTCCGAATTTCTAAATTGTAAAGCTTCTGGTTTTCAATCTTCCAAATTCTCAAGCCCCTAAATTCTCAATCTTCCAAATTTGCAAAGCTCCTGGTTCTCAATCTTCCAAATTTCCGAATTTCTAAATTGTAAAGGTTTTGGTTCTCAATCTTCCAAATTCACAAGCCCCCATATTCGCAATCTGCCAAATTCTCAATCTTCCAAATTCTCAAGCCCCTAAATTCTCAATCTTCCAAATTCTCAAGCCCCTAAATTCTCAATCTTCCAAATTTTCAAGCCCCTAAATTCTCAATCTTCCAAATTCTCAAATTTCTGAATTCCCAGTCCTCCAAATCCTTAAACTTGCAAATTCTCAAATCTTCAAATGTTCAAATCTCCAAACTCTCAAATCTTAAAACCCCTAAATCCCCAAATCCTAAAGTCCTCAACCCCTTAAATCCCCGAATCTTCAAATCCCTAAACCCTCAAATCCTAAAGTTCTCAAATCTTCAAATCCTCAAACCTTCAAATCCTAAAACTCCCAAATCTCAAAAACGATATCTCGCACCTAAAAAACTTCTTATATTTGCGAAATAAACGCAAGCCTATTGCGTTCTCCATGTCGGAACCTTGACTTCATTGACACGGTTCTTGATCTATGTGAAATATCGAGCAACAGCAATAATCGCTGGTATTTCTCGAGAATTTACCTGTCAACAAAAAACTTCTATTCAGTTACTGGTCCGCTTTCTTGTTCATGTTAAGTATAACCAGCCGTGAAATTCCGGTAGCCATGATCGATGCAACCCAGTTTCTCCAGCTGACAAACATTTTAAACATTTTAAGGATCCTTCATGTTCTTTATATGAATCGATCCCTCTTTTCGAAATGTAAAAAGTTGACAAGTATTCATTTTGTTGCCTGTAAATGTTAATTGAGAACAAGATGCATCATTATTTTAATTGCTATTAATCGAGAGGAGTACCTTGTACGCTTCAGCTCAATTATCCTAATTAACCTTTCGAAGCTCTCCAGAAAAATAAAACCGTACTGGTAGGACAAATTAAACTGTTTCTAAATATTTATAAACTGTATGGGAGGTTTTAAATTTGCATGCTAAGGAATAATGCATTCTGGTTACGTAGATAGGAGATGTCAAGAAAAATGTAGGACACCATATTATATAGTTTTTGATGTTTCGCAGCATTTATAGACGTCATATTATTTTATTTTATTTTTCATATTTTCATATAGTTTCATAATTTTTAATGATTCTTCAAAAATATTGTTCTAATTATTACTCTAGCATTTTTATAAAATATCAAGCAATAAATACGAAGAAAATAAAAATTTAATCAAAATGTTTCTCTCATACAATATGTGATATCAAAAATTAATTACAAACATGAATACTAATTAAAAAAATTTATTTTATGGCATCAATAATATTTTCCAATTAATGCAAAATAATTGTTAATAACTTTTTAACACAAAACGTTAAATAATATATATTTAACTATTTCTACCAAAATAAGACAATAAACTATTAAAATTTATGCAATGTTATCAATTTGTAAGTTCAACTCTATTCTAAAAATTGTACCAGTTAGTAATAAATAAATAAATTCAATTTTATTCTAAAAATTGTATAAGGCAGTACCAACTAATAATTAGTAAGTTACATTGCAGTTACATCGTACTTTTTAAAGAAGATTCCTAAAACAACGACCCGAACGGTGAACTCTAAACTGCGAACGTCCTTGATACTAAATGCATCGAAATAAAACGTAGCAAAGTAGCGTTGCAAGGTGTAGGCTCCCTTTTTCTCAATGGGCGTTTTTCAAACTAATTAAAGCGGATATTAAATCACTTCTGCGGCACACACCCTTCGGTTTCACTGACGTACGACCCATTAATTAACGTTTCCGATGCTGAAGAATATTACGTTGCCTCTGTAGCGCGGGCAAACCGTCTCTTAGTATTCTTCTGATTGGATATACTCTACGAAAATTTTGAAAAACCTTCACATTCGCAATCTTTTGAAATTTTTAACACTCTGCCGTCTAGAAAGAGGATCTATGCTGTGATGTAGGAGTTTAGGGATGTAGAGATTTGGGGAACTTAGTGTATTGGGGACATAAGAATTTGGGAATATAAGAATTTAGAAGTATTGGAATTTGAGAACTTAGTAATTTAATGACCTACGAATTTCAGAACTTGGGAGTTTGGTAACTTAGGAATTACAAGACTTAGAAATTCTACAATCAAGGAATTTGTATTCCGCAATTTTAGGGACATAGAAATTTAACAACCTAAAAATTAGGAAAACTTAAAACTCACAAAAGGTGAATGTTAACATTCACTCTCGAACATACTTAACCAAACTGCAACAACTTGGTCGTTGCAAAGAACGTCTCCCGACGTTAAAAAATCATGTTCGTTACCGCGAGTTCGGTCGATTTGCGCAAGGGACACGAAATTCGGGAAAAAGGAAACGAAGGGGAAGCGGTTCGGTTCCGACAAAGGACAAAGATCCCTAGGGAGGCACGGCACGAGTGGGTCAGTGACGTCGGGCACGGGACAGCGTACGTATCGAGGAGAGGAGGGCGGCTCTTCAAGAACGATCTTGACTCGAGGGGAAGCGCCGTGCGTGCGAGCGAGTCGGAAGAAGCTGCGAGCGAGCGAACGAAAGACGGGGCAGAGCCGCGGGCAAGTTGTATAATATGAACGCGTCGGACCGCGGCGCAGTTTCGGCAGGCTATAATCAATTCTGATTGCAGTCCAGCATCGCAGCGCGATCCACCGGCCGATAGCTGAGAAAAAAGTTCGCGCTTCCAACTACCGGGCTGCATCGGGTGCCTGGCCCGTCGAGAGACCGAAGGGGCCCGAAGGGGCCCGAAGGGGGCCGAAGGGAATCGAAGGGGACCGAGATAGACGAACAGCAGGAAAAAACAGAGACTCGATTAAGGGTGATCGAAGGGAAGGAAATGGGGGAAAAAAGGTTAAAGGGAAAAAGTTGCGATGTAAGAAATGGTTTAACGAAAAAAACGGACAGGGAGTCGAGGATGCCTCGAGTGTGAAGAAAATAAAACAATAGTTACTTCGATTGGAGTGCAATTGCGAAAGAATCAATATCGAGATTTGTTATACATATTGGAAGTCTGGAAAGTCGGCGATTCATGGTACTTGAGCTATGACTCCTAAGATCTAAAGTTTCAAATCTTCTTACGTCAAGTGGTATAATTTAACACGACTCTTAATTGATTCAATGTTACATGGTTCGACATCGTTCAATTTTGTTTGATTGTATTCAATGTATGGTTTCATTCAATTTTATGTACGATACAGTTCTGTCGAATTAAATTTAGATGTATGTTTCAGTTCTATTCGATTAGATACGATGAATGATTCAGTTGTAGGCTCAAACATATTCAACCTTCTAACTTGTGATTTTTCATCAATCAAACATGTACATTTTGAGTGTAACAGTCTTGAATTGTACATATCATAATTAGTACCGAACTCAAAAATCCCTGTGTAAACATAATTTAGGTCCATTACATTTGAACTGTCATATGTGTTATTAGACTACGCAGAGTCTGACAACCTACAAACCAAGGGGTTAATTCTGCTTTACCCATCGGTCACTGTGGATCGTCACTCTGGACAAAATATGGAGGACAATGCTTTTGATCAAAGTACTCGGAACATGTGATCTGGTTTTGGACCATTCTTTATACTAATTCTCATTCTCACCCTGTCCACAATACGAATAACCTCATTTCAAGTGCAGTCTGGATCTAAGGAGACTTCGTGAGGATCACCTACGTCTGTTTCTAACCTACCAATTGCAACATTCTCTGTCTTCACGTTATAGGTGTCACCATAATTTGGGTCATCCGGAAGACCAGTAAGAGCAACAGGATCATGTAGGAACCACGTGGGTCTGGTAACAGTATCTATTATGTAGATCGAAATCACATGTGACTATCTTATAATAGAGTGACTGTCAGATTAGTTCGTTATCAGTTTTTGGAGCTCACGATGCAGCAGATCGAGGTGCACCTATCGCATCAGACTGAACCGAATTTGATCGAGCCTACCAGTTGAAACTGGTGCACGATCATCAGCGGCACGACGACACGCGTGTCCGAGATATGCACACGGACACGGTCGACGGTCGCACAGGCATTGAGAGCGTTATTGAATGATGGCTCGTCCAACTGCTAATGGGGCCGGACGCTCGCGCGACCCGCGAGAGAAAGAGCAGAAGACAAAGCCGTGTCACGGTAGCGAGAAGGACAGCTCGAGGAAAAAAAGGGCCCGTAAGAAACACGCTCTTGTCCGTTGTTGCATCGATGCAACCGATGCGATGGATGCATTCTTCCGCCGTTCCCCGAACCATTCGATGGCGGGAGAGCCGAAGAACCGAGAACACTCGGGCCAGGCTTGGCTCGGTCTGGCCTGGCTTGGCCTGGGCCGATTCTCCTTCGTCTCTTCTCTCCTCTCCTCTCCTCTCGCTTGGCGAACGATAGTCGCGAGACTCTCTCTGCAACCGTAGCCAGGCTGGCTGCTGACCAACCGATAAATAAAATAAACTCGCTTGCGTTTTTATCGGTTCCATGTTGTCTCTCGTCTTGTCTCGTTTCTCTCTGAAACGCATGCGTGCACCGGCTTCTGTCGTTCTGGGACAACGAATCGCAGATTTTGAGACCCGATAACATTCTGACGGGGAAAAATCTTGTCATACGGACCGTGTTCTCTTAACGAGGCATGTTCACCGGTAGGAAAGATCTGTGTACTTTTTCAGAACTGATCTTTTCTAAAATTTGTTGCCTTTTTTTGTTATGGTGGAAGTACAAGTGTTTTAAACGCAATGACAAATTTGCTGGTTTTAATGTACTACAATAAGCTGTTTCGGTTAATAATTGGACTGTCCAATTACGTTGACCTAGACATACGTTCAAGGTCGCCTTGCTGAGTGCTCCTTAGGAGGTTTCGTATCTTTTGCTCTATTAACGAATTATAAAAGAACACACACCTATGGTATACTGACTGTTCTCAAAGTGTTCTACCCTACTTCAGAGGATAATTGTTCAAATAAAAAAAGACCTATGTCACTACATATTATTTTGTTTCTGTCAAACAATAACTTTAATATTGAGTACTCTGCTACAACATAAATTTAATTTTTACGAACAATAACTTTGATAATCTATTACGAATGATGGTTGAAATCTTCTCTAAAATAGCAGAGTTAGTGACCTACCATAAATGTAACTAATTTGTATTGCATCCTAAATTATTTTGTTCCTTTATTTTAATAACAACCTAACATTATTTAACAAAATTGTGATGTAACGGTTTTAACGTAATTTAAATTCAGGCCGTTTTAATTTCAATACGTTAATTAAATCAGAGGCTCGGTTAGAAGCAGAATGAATTTAAAAGATCGCAATACGAACCTATCATCGTTTCACCAGACACCCGTTCGTTAACGACATCAGGCTTGTCTCTGTCACGAAACGTTAAAGTTTGATGATGCCTCACGTCACAGACATTAACTGTTACCGTCTCTGGTCTCTTCGTCAATCTCCAGACAAACTGTCAGGAGATCCGTTGCGTACACATCGAAGGCATGCAATTTAGCTTCGAACGCTACGCGACCGACAAATGCACAGACAAGATTGAACGCTGGAATTATGTGCGTCAGATTACGATTTACATTGCGTATCTTAATTTGGAGCCAATGAAATGATCAGGCTGATCGTTTCAATGCTCGTACACAGATTATTATCGTTTTCTGCGTAAGCTCTTCAATGGTGTAGATACCGATCTTAATTAAAAATCATTTAATAAAATGAATTCTGACGAACATACAAATTAATGTAACTTTAACGAACATGAAATCAATTTGAATTTTAACGAATATTGAATTGAATTAAATTTTAGCGAACAATGAATAAAATAAAATTTTAATATTTAATATGCATTTAATACACGTACGTAATTTGATTAATTTATTGTAAGTTAGATAATGATTTCAGTTTCTCGAAACAAATTTTATTACAAAAAGTTGGTTTATTTTGGTGTTAAATTGTATCTATGTATGTTAGGATATAATTTAATTAGGATTTGTTTAATGTAATTTGAAAAGTGTTAACTGAAGATCACGTTGCTCGACTGATTTATAATGCTGATTATGCCTTACGTGTTTATCATTTTGTCACTCTCGGCACGTGTGTAACCGGTTCTCCCTTACCAAGGTTTTCGGCAGATTTCTTGAAAATAACTGCGAACGATTTTACTGAATTATTATGCGAATGAGAATGCGATGAATGAGTAACGTTCACTTATGATTATTAACTCTTTCTCAGGTATTTCAAGTTTACGTGTTAAGCACGTTGGATTATTACAAACTCGATTGCGACGCGTTAGATTATTACAAGCTTGATTATGATGCATTAAATTACTATAAGTTAGCTTATCACGCGTTGGATTACTACACGCTCGATTACCACGCACTGGATTACTACACGTTAGTTTAGTACGTGTTAGAATACTATGCGTACGATTACCACGTGTAAGACTATTACGTGTTAGAATACTACGCGTTCGATTACCACGCGTTAGATTACTACACGTTTGATTACCATGCGTTAAATTACTACACGTTCGATTACCACGCGTTGGATTACTACGCGTTAGCTTATTACGCGTTAGATTACTGCACGTTTGATTACCACGCGTTAAATTACTACACGCTCGATTACTACGCGCTGGATTACTACGCGTTAGCCTATCACGCGTTAGATTACTACACGTTCGATTACCACGCGTTAAATTACTACACGCTCGATTACTACGCGCTGGATTACTACGCGTTAGCTTATTACGAGTTAGATTACTACACGTTTGATTACCACGCGTTAAATTACTACACGTTCGATTACCACATGCTGGATTACTACGCGTTAGATTACTACACGTTTGATTACCACGCGTTAAATTACTACACGTTCGATTACCACGCGCTGGATTACTACGCGTTAGCTTATTACGCGTTAGATTACTATACGTTCGATTACCATTCGTTGGATTCCGACGTGTTACCCGATAACGAGTTAGATTACTACACATTTAATTTTCATGAATTAGATTACCGTATGTTCGTTCATGTCACGTTACCTTACAAATTTAATTTCCACGCGCTAAATTACTAAAAGTTACTTAAAATTAAATTACTAAGTTACTAAATGTTTCACACGTAATATAGCTACACATTCGACTGTCTCTCGTTTGATTCACTCGCCTATCTCACGTTAGGCAACCGCGTGTTAAATCGTCATGTACCATTACATTCTACAATATCACCCGTTAAATCGTCACGTGTTGTATTGTCATGTATTATACATCGTACATAACATATCGAACGTATTTGACATTCCAGTCATTTGTTGCTTAATCGAATTTGTTCAAAATGTGCTACGTATTACGTGGTGGCACATTTCAACATCCGGCCACGCTTCCGAGTAACATCATTATCGTTAAGATCAAAGAAACCCGGTTTACCCGAGTTTTCAGTGGAAAGTAACCAGTCAAGTCGGTCAGTAGCTCTGCACGTTTCTACGACAATGAAACACTGTTTGTAACGTAACTTTGAAATTGTGTTTGAGTTGTTAAGTAGAGAGAAAGAAATACTGTTAACGTTGTATTGCTTAACATCATTCTTGAATTGAAGACGGGTATATCATTAGCTTAATTATTTAAATAATTCAGATTTAATAATTTAGTAATTCAGAACTAATTGTATTGAAATAGGTAAAAGACAAATTGTTGCAAAATTGTCATTTTAAGAAGTTTATAACTTCTATAACTTTGTAGTGACTTTCTACATACAAATTTTTGTGCTGACACGTGTTGCAGCCATTTAAAATTTCATTAGATGGTAGACAGACACGTCACCTTAAAGGGCTAAGTTTCTACACTGAGATATTACAATTAACTCTAATGAGCCTCATCGTATCTTGACCTACTTTACATCTCACCACTGGTATATGTAACGATTAACTTCATGACCTAAAAGAATAAACTTCTTATATTACATATGAGGATATTCGTTTACGAATAAACCATATATTATTCAATTCTCATATTACCTTCGATAAGATCACCCTGTGATTTTTGTACCAAAATATTAACATCGGGCTTGAACAGTCATTTAATCCATCATGAATTATACATAGTTACCTAATCATAGAGTAACAACATAAAATACTGTTTATGACATCTTTCTTCGTTCCACATTGAAAATTCTTTACAATCTGAACAACGTATTGCATTACTCCACACGTCCATTTTGTATACCTTCCTTACAATATTCATGTTGAGATATCAAACACGTCTGTTACAGACGTCTGTTCAAGACATCGATACCTAACAAACTTATGTCACTAATTGAATTAAGATATATGAGACGAGTTCGATCAATAATAATTTTCGAAACTGTTTAGCCTAACGCAGATACGGTACCATTGCATTTGTCAATAGAGGTTCGAGGTCGTCTTGAGCATCACGAGCTCAAAGTGTACTGACAGAGGTACTCGAAGTACGACACGGCAACAAGTGGTACTCGACGCACCGCTAGGTCAACACCGTCTGCGTACTCCGCTTCTCTTGGGTCCGAAGACGGGCTTCTTTTCACCAGGCAACTTCTGTGACATTATACTTTAAGCATCACTTCAATCAAACATCGTCAAACATCGTCGTGAAGTCATCAACGTGAGCAAACGTTCTTCGATTTCTCTGAAGATGCTCGACTTTGAAAGGAAGCAATGTGAACACGAGTTGGGGTCTAGGGATGTGGGCAAAATTAGAGATTATGTGGAAATATATAGGTTCTAGAGACGTAGGAGTTATAGGGATAGAGATGGATATAGGCATATGAGGATTATAACGATGTGAAGGTTATAGGTGACATATGTGTTGCAAGGATGCAAGGATTATACGTAGAGATACAGGGTTTATGGGGACATAGGGGTTTTAGAGATATAACGGTTTCAGGGATATAGGGGTTTTAGGGATATAGAGCTTGTAAGGGTGCAGAGCTTATGACATAGTTATAGAGATATAGGGGTCATAGAGGTATATGTATGACTTATAGTCACATATGAATATCTGGACTTAGGGATGCAAGCATTTGGAAAATTCAAAATCTAACAATTTGGAGCTCCCTAGGATTTGGACTCTTGACGAAGATGTTTGAAGATCTAGGGATTTCGGTATCTAGGTATTTGAATACCTGAAAACTCAAACTCTTATAAACAGAAATTTGATAGAAATTAAAAAATTCATGGATTTCAGCATCTGAAAATTTGGAAATCGAAGAACTTTAGCATCTGAGAATTTAAAAATCTAAGAATTTTTCGTGATCAAAGTTTCTGAAAATTTAAAAATTCTTGAAGTTCAAAAATATATATTATATACATATGCATATTCATATGAAGAAATATATGTGAATATATGAATCCTTCAGACCTACATGTAAAAAAAATTAATAAGCAGATTAATACAAAGTTTGCCTCGAAGTTCACAAGTTAATTAGGAAATTTAGATTGTGAATGATGAAGATTTCGCACAGAAGAACTAATTAGCAAACAAATTAGCTAGTTAGTAGAACTCTAATCTTAGAGCTTGCATGATTCAGAGATCCGCTGAAGTTGGGCACTTCGTTCCATACCAAACGAAGTAACGCGAAAGAAGTTTTGTAAATTAGGGAAACGAAGAAAGAATTGAAGTAAATTTGGATCTTGTGAAACTAAGAGTTCGCTGAAGAAACTTTGATCCGTAAAGAAAGAATCTGGTAAATTTTGTGTAATCAAGACATTGGCTGAAGACATTTTCTTTCCAACGAAGCAACGAAGTTTTACGAATGAACGGAACGAAGTAACGAATTGAGTTCATTTTGTGACAAAATCAAAATTTGTGTGTTAAGAAGTTTGTTCGATTGTTATTCTTGCAGGTAAAGAATCTGGATTGACTAATTTGAATTTGAAGTAGTTGAAAGTTTGAAAAAAGATATTTTGTTCAGAGTAAAATAATCAATGTTGCAAATATAGTGGAGTAATGGAATATAAGATGAAATAATATATAGATATATCTTATTATATGATACGAACCTACAAATCTTTATTTAAATGTACTTAATTATTATTCATGGTTATAATAAGTGAACAACTGATGTGCAATTGATGAACAATATGTATGAACAACTGAAGATACATATAGCAACTAAAATTTTTATATCTACTTGTCGAAAACACATACACATATATGTTAATGTGAATATACACATACACATATGTAATTTCAAAGCACATAAGTCATATGTATATGTATTATACAGTTTCTAAAAATCATATGACAAAGTTTGATTTGTATACGTTTTAAAATAAATAAAATTATTAACCTTGATCATACGTGGGAAATTGAAAGAGTCATATGTACATATGTGACGTTAGTAACGACAGTGTGGAAAATCATCCATTCAAAAGGAACAAACGAAATTTTAGAAAGTCGCATTGAACACGTCAAATATTTTCATATAGTTTGAAAAGTATAGCTTTCTACCGATAGTAAATGTCTTCAAGAACTATTGCTAACATTTACATACATACATAAATATTTATATGTAATATATACATATATTTACTTCTTTGGAAGATTGAAGATTTCACTTAACAGAAAAATTGCGGGTTTAGAAATTTGGAAGCTGAGTTTAGGAAATGTGAAATTTTGAAGGGTGTAAATTTCGAGATTTGTAAGTTTGCAAATTTGGAAATTTGGAGATAGAAGTTTAAAGATTTGAACATTTTTGGATGAAGAAGCTTAACAATTTGGAAGTTTAGAAATTTTGTACACTGGAGGGTGTAGAAATCTTGGAAGATTAGGGATTTGGTAGTTAGAAGAGTTGAAAGTTTCGAGATTTAGAAATTTGGAGGTTTGGAAATCCAAAGGTAGAAAAATTGGAAATTTTGTAGTTTACAGAGTTGAAAGTTTCGAGATTTAGAAATTTGGAGCCTTGGAAATCCAAAGGTTGGAAAATTGGAAATTTTCTAGTTTACAGACTTGAAAGTTTAGCAATTTGGAAATTTAAAAATTCAGAAATTTAGGAACTGAAAATTTAGAGCTTTGGAAATTTGCAAAGTCAGCAACCTAGAAATTTGATAATTCGAAGCCCTAAAACTATAAAGACTCGGAAATTTCGATATCTAAAAGTCCAAATATTTGGAAACGTAATTTTTAAGTTTAGAAATAAATTTAAAAGATTACAAACCTCCAAATTTAGAAATATAGACTCGTCATTTTAGAAATTTGAAAACAGCCAAATGTACATATATGTTCCTTAAAAATTCAAAGAAAGAAGAAATGGTGGCCTTCTTTCTATACGTACTATTATTTTAACCAGACGAAGACCACATTGCACCCGAGTGTACACAGCGGTAAGCAAAAGCGAGTAGTATAGTTATTTCAAGCGGTGGGGTCGTATAATTGATAGCGGAATGCTAATAACCTGGACGAGCCACGGATTATAATAAGTTTCTTGCGTGCCGTTTCTTCTATCGCGCTGCTGTTCTCGCTAATGTTGTCGCGTCCGAACCCCTCCTGTCAGCTTATCACGTCGATGTTAATTAATCGACAAGAATCTGGGTGAACGAGGACAAATAGCGAGGCAGTTTTTCATGTTACTCCTGACGTTCATTTAAAGCCGTTTCATAAAGTGTTCACAACAGTGTTGCTTTCTTATTGCAATGTTTTAATAAACCTCTTGAAGAAATAGCAAAGTTGGTTTCGATTACGAAGATTAATGTGCATCGAAAGATTATGAGATAAAATTTTGATCAAGTATAAATTGTACAATTTCTTATTGCAATATACGATGAAATCTTTCGAGAAACACCAACAGTCTGGTTTTCGATTATGATGATTAATGCGTTCCGATACATGTACGATATATTGATTGCACGATAAAATTGTTATTACGGCTACTACGGTAATTATGTGTGTAGGTACCTATTATACTTCCAATTTAATTTATTATACTCGTACATTAGTATATCGAACATTTGCAATAATTACAATATTTAATTTGTATCGATATTCGTCATACTGGTTACATTTTATTCGCTCTTGTTATCAGTCAAAATTTTTTTATTAGGAAATTTGACGGATCGAGAATCATTCATTGATCAAATATATAGACACATATCTGATTTTAATGAAATTTGGTGGTGATATAATACGTGACGATATAACGCGTAATTATTTAACTGGTAATTTAATATGAGGCAATATACATATATTGCAATATACATATGTACATACATGTCATATAGTATTTTAACTGGATATAAGATGATATATGATATTATAACATGATATAGGATGTAATACAACGTGACGATATAGCTTGTAGTAATATAACTTGCGGTAATGTAAGGCGTGGCGATATGGTGTATAGTAATAATATAACGCGTGGTGATATAGTGCGTGGCAATATAACACGTGATAATATAACGCGTGGCGATAAAGCAAATGGCAATGTAACTCGTGGTAATACAGCGCGTGGCAATATAACGCGTGGTAATATAACTCGTGGTAATACAATGCGTGGCGATACAACGCGTGGTAATATAATGCGTTGAAAATATCATACGTGGAAAATACCATATGTGGAAAATACCACGCGTGAAAAATACTATGCGTGGTAATACCATGCGTAGGAAATACTATGCGTGGCAATATAACGCGCGGTAATATAACTCGTGGTAATAAAATGCGTGGCGATACAACGCGTGGTAATATAACGCGTGGAAAATACCATACGTGGAAAATACCACGCGTGAATAATACAATGCGTGGTAATACGATGGGTAGGAAATACTATACGTGGTAATATAACGCGTGGCAATATAACGCGCGGTAATATAACTCGTGGTATTATAATGCGTGGCGATACAACGCGTGGTAATATAACGCGTGGAAAATACCATACGTGGAAAATACCACGCGTGAAAAATACTATGCGTGGTAATACGATGCGTGGTAATATAACGCGTGGTAATATAACTCGTGGTAATACAATGCGTGGCGATACAACGCGTGGTAATATAACGCGTGGAAAATACCATACGTGGAAAATAACACGCGTGAAAAATACTATGCGTCGTTATACGATGCGTGGTAATATAGCGAGAGCACAATGCATCCTTGAGATCCATATAAAACCGTCGTGAGAACCAGACTTTATCTTAATTGTTACCAGCACTAGTTGTCGAAAGAAGCCAATAATTGTAAGTGAAACCTTTACCTTCAGAAGCAATTTCCAACGATCAAAAGCAGCTTTCAATTTTCGGCCCGTAATGCACGCGTGCAAACTACTTTGAACTGTTATCAATTTTCTAGATTACACCAGTAGAAACGCACGCGAACGGTGCTTCACCAACGCTGCTTGTACAGCAATTACATTTTTCGCTGCTTCACCTACAGGGACCGCACAATGTTTATTTCACGTGTAAGGCGTGTATGCAGTAATTGACGCGGCTCGATATATACGATTCGGTGTAATTGACAGGAGGATCGATAGGGCTCGATACAAGATCTAATCGAGATAGCCGGTTTCGATAGGATAGTTGTTTCTCTGTTCTTTTTTTTCCTCTCCTTTTTGCACAAGACGAGGAAGCGTTTCGAAAAGCGGCGAAGTTGTTCTTTGTTAATCGTCGCGCACACTCGTTCATCAGTTCCAGCGTGTACTATAATTATTCACACTCCATAATGCAGTACACGGCGATACGTAATCCCGGGCCGGTCTGAAAAGGAAGTATACGAACCGTTCGTTGTAATTATACACTCCGGCTGGCTTAATCTCCTAGCAAATTGTATTAAGATTTTTATGGATTTTTCAGACGTTGTGTCGTAAATCCATTCGCCTGAGCGAAACGTGTACTGGCAAATAGGCTTTGGATGTTTTCAATACTATTGAATTAATCGTTCCCCTATATCATTTGCGCATCGACCGTCTATTCTCTTCAACGTTCTATACGGGATCCAAAAAAAACAAACTACATTTTTAACTATGTTCTCAAGTTGGACAATCCATGGACTCTTAGGCAAGTTTCATATGGTATTCATTAGAAGAAAATAATTCTGAACGCTGTTACGCAAAGTATATTGTTATTTTCCTTCAACTCTCTTTATTTAAAGAAAGGTGCTGTGATAAACTGTCATCAGTTATATATTATAATCTCGACTCGTTACAATTAAGGTACAAACCTGAATTCAACGAATCTACTTTCACATGGTGTTCATTGAAAGAAGATAATTTTGAATGTAAGTTGTTACGCAAAGTACGTTAATATTTTGTTTTAACTTTATTTAAAAAAACGTGTGATAAACTACATTAGCAGTCATCAGTTATAAATCATAATCTCGACTCGTTACAATTAAGGTACAAACTTGAATTCAACGAATATAATACTTTCATATGATGTTCATTGAAAGAAGATAATTTTGAATGTAAGTTGTTACGCAAAGTATGTTAATATTTTGTTTCAACTTTATTTTAAAAAACGCGTGATAAACTACATTATCAGTCATCAGTTATAAATCACAATGTCGACTCGTTACAATTAAAGTACAAACCTGAAATCAACGAATCTGAAAATGATTTGAGACTTGTCATAATTAATTGCGTTTGCACCTCAAAGTAGCTCGACTCGCAGCGATAAACGCTGTGAGCGATAGAATCATTCTGGTACAAGATAAACTTGTCCGTTCGAAGTTTATTAACGCACATGCTGTCGGAAAAGGAATCGCCTTTATAAATATTATAGGGGACACGCGTGTGTAGACTTTGAACAGGTTTCGCTGTATAAGAATATCGCGTTATCAGCTAACCAGTCTCTGTACACGAAAATTTCAAAACTCGGCTTTCTAAAACGCGATCTTTCCACCTTTTGACAAATCGTCGAAACCTTGTTGTACTAGTTTCGTGTGAATTACAACTTCAAGGTGTACTTCCTTGAACTATGTAACAGGGCATTAAAAGAAATATAATGTTCCACGTGAAATACGAAAATAATTTCTCAACAACGTCAGATAACGATCACATAAAGCACTTGATGTACTTTTGCAGGTAATAAACTTATTTTGTTTAAGTTTAGTTTTGTCCTGTGATTGAAAATTTTGCGGGATAGAGATATAATCTTTCAGGTGACGTATTTAATAAATTATGTTGATATACACGCTTTTGGTGGGAGAAAATTAATTTTGTTTGAGTTTAATTATCTTCTGTGATCGAAAGTAATTTTGTGAGACTATATAAGTTTTCAGGAAACAAAGTACTCAATAAATTAATTTGGTACGTACAGTTTTGTTAGGAGAAAAATTTGTTTATGTTTAATTATCTTTTTTAATCGAAAATAATTTTGTACGCAAGATCTGCCAGGTTTAATCATTTCCTGTGATCGAAAATAATTTTGCAAGATTAATTCAGACAGCAACTTAAATTTTTGTTAGTGAAAAGTTTATTTTCTGTGATTAAAAATGAATGTCATAATTACTGCTACAGCGACTATTGAGGCAAATATTTAATATAAATCTTTAAATCATAAAACCCTGATGAGTAATTTATTTTCTATTAATCTACTTTAACGGTAGCAGAGTTAAAAAAATGAACAAATAAAAAGTCTTGTATTTGAATAAAAATGAAAGTTTGAAAAACGTGTTAAGTTAAACGCTTCTAAGTGTGTGCGATAAATAAGTTCCGGGAGAAATAATTTATGAAGCTTGGATATAATAATTACTAAATGAGCAATAGCCAGTACACGGTTTAACGCGTAAACATGTACTTTTCGTGGTATTTAATGAAAGATATAGACTGCGTAAAACAACATTCCATGCAAAGTTTGAGTGTTATTACGTTAAATAATATCCTTTATTCGTGCGTAAATTACGGGGATCGTGAGAGCTTTTTTTTCTTCGTTAAATATAATAAAATTGAGACCTCTGAACAAGTTATGTGATCGTATCTTGAGGTGTACAATATTAAGTTAAATTTGAACATTCTTTGTAGAGAATTATTATTCAATGAAAAATTCCGATAAATGATATATTATACCACATTTTTATATTCCTGAATTTTTAAGTGACTAAGTCTTTTAATTTCAAAATGATTTAATGTCAAATTCTGCAGTTAGAGATCTTCTATATTTGCATATTTTGAAATTTTGAAAATTTTTAGTGTGTTTCTAAAGGGAATGGAAGGTGGAAAATTTTGAAATCTCTATACTCCTAAATTCATTAAATCTGTAACTTTGTAAATTGGTAAAGTGGTAAAGTGATGAAGTGGTAAATTGGTAAATTAGTAAATTGGAAAATTAGTAAGTTGGTTAATTGGTAAGTTGATAAGTTGGCTAATTGGTAACTTGATAACTGGGTAAATTATTAAATTAGTAAATTTCCACCTTTTTAAATTAACAAAGTCTCAAGTGCCTCATTTGCAAATCAGCAAATTTTTAAATTCCTGAATTTCTAAATTACTAAATCTTAATTTCAAACTTCCATTATTCAGTTCACTGAATTTCTAAAATCTAAAACTCCTAAGTCTCCAAATTACCAAGCTCCTAAAATTTCAAATCTAATTATTTGAAGTTTGATAATTTAGAATAATTATATATTTGGAAATTGTAAATTTAAAAATTTCTCAATTATCAAATTTCCAAACTTGACATTTAGTAAATTTTCAAGCTTGACACATTGCAAATTTAAGAGTTGAAAAATGATCAAATTTATAAACTTGAAGATTTCCACATATCCAAATTCCCAAGTCTTCAAAATTGAAACTTGAAGAAGAACAAAAATAATTTGGCACAAATTGGAGCCCATGAGCTCACAAAGGGATCTGCCCTCCACTGTCATACAATGCATCCACAAAATAAATTCATAAAATTCATAAAATCTACAAAATCCACAAAATTTGAAAATGAACTGTTCCTTAATAACAGAAAGTACAAAATCATGAACGTGTAAACCACATTGGTTCTTCATTTTTTCTCCATCAATTATTCGATTATGTTAAATTTTTGCTGTCGGTCATGGATGACCCCCACGGTATTCAACGTGTTAAGTGCATCCCGTAATACCGCGAGCATGCTCAACACGTAGCCGCTTTAACATAATTTGGCACGCGGTAAGAATTCAGCGGCGTGCATAAATAAAGGAATAAAAAATCGGGGGAAACATCGATCGAGACATCGTACTGCTTCGTTTTCTACGTGGCTCGAGTTTCTGATCTTGTTGATTATCGAACGATTAAATCGATGAAAACGAGCCACTTTCGATCGAACTATGTAATTAACTTATAATAAAACGTGACTCGCTGACAGGTGGTAATTTGTCTTCGTAGTTGAACACGCGATACGGGCCATGAGAAGCTCTAAAACAGTTGGTCACACTTTTTTGTTTTCGAATTTCGTGCAATATTGTATAACGTGGTTTCATCATGAGACGCAATTTTTATTTTATTTTGTATATTTTGTAAACGTGGTTGGTAGTTGAACGTTTTAAATGAAAATTTGATTAATTTGATGGTTTTAATTCAATATAGGTGATCTCCCTTGTCCTTTATATTTTATTTGGAACTTTCTAGATATCTTAAATACTTAAGTCTTCCTAAAAAGCAATAATAAACAGATTTTATGGAAAAATTTGTTATGGCTTCATCTACCAGACATACTAGACAAACCTTGATGTTGAATAAATTGCTATCAAAATTCTTGTTATGGATATCTATGTGTATATAATAGAATGAAACATTTTTCAAATAACCTACAAGCCTTATGATGAAATGGACATTCCATTATAGAATTACGAATAACTCTTTCTAACTGCACTATGAAACAAGCCACTACATCTTGAAATATAGAACACGAATTAACCTTCTCAATCATCCACATCAACAGTTGCAGACTTTATCGAGTGTCAATTAACAAATGATTACCTTTCAAGAATGACAATTTTCTCAGTCAACAGAATAAGAAGAAATTAATTCGAGAAGGTATGTAGCTAGAAATTATTGCTTTTAAGAAATTAAAATTTCCACGGATTATGAAAATACAGTCGGGTGTAATGTAACGGCGAAACGTCAACGAACTCGATCGTTGTGATAGGAACTAAAGGGTCCGGTATTTAAGCAAGGTGTTTGCTCGAAATGGGTAAACATAGTGGTATTCGTTTAGCAGAGAAATATTTACTAGGTAAATTCCGAAACCTAACACTGCCTACCTATGCACTTATCCACGCATCAAATCCGACATGGAAACAAGGAACTATATGAATTGTGGAAGGATGGCAGTATTTGCTTGCCTCAAATGAAATCTTCTTTCACTGGTGTGTATGCAGTATTACGAAATGCAATGAGCTGTTGTGTAATGTCTAATATTTGCCTAAGTTTTTCGCTATGCATCGATATAATTAAGACTCGAATGAGTCAGGTAACTCATCCTTTATCAATGTATCTGGAATACAAAAATCTGTTTGTTAATATTCTGTGACTCTTACTCGTCAATTCTATGTTTAACATCATTACTAGGATTCAAAGTTTTTGGAACGTGAAAGGGGTACAAAATTGCGAGGATTTAGAGGTAAATTGCTTATAGGGATTATTGATGTACAGAGATTGAGAAGTATAAGGATTTAGCGATTACGAAGGACAGGGATTTAAAGATGTAAGAAAAGCTACAGCAATGGATCTGGAGATGTAGGGTGTAGATGTATGGACATATAAGGATACAGAGATTTAGAAATCAATGGATCTGCAGATCTAAAGGTATAGATATGTAAAAATTCCTGATATGGGGATATAAGGATACAGGAATGTCGGAATACAGGGGCAAAAGGATACAAGAATGCTGAGATCTAGAGATGACTGAATCTAGAAATGTGAAGTTGCAACGATATCGAGATATGTGTGATCTAGATACCAAGGATTAAGAGGCATAAATGATCTAGATTTCAATGAATCGAGAGATATAAAAGATTTGGTGTATCTTGTATTATAGAGATCTCGGGTAACACGGATCTATTGTTACAGGGATCTACTGTTATAGGACTCCAGTATTAGAGAAAAAAAGGGTACAAAGATACAGTAGCGTAGAAAGACAGGAACATAGTCGATAAACATAAATCAATAAATATAAACACCAAGATTAGAAATACACATTCCATATCTCACACACATGTTCCGCTTACCACAAGTAGTATCCGATGATCTATGAGTACAGAAATCTAAGAAGTCTCAAATAGAATTCTGATAAACAAATAACCTAACAAATTTGTTCATAACGATCCTCCCTAAACACTCCTCCCAAAAAATGTCTACTAATTCCCTAAAGAAATAATTGAAATCCATGGTGTTCGCCAACAGGTGTCACCGTATCCCGCCACCTAATCAACCCCCAGAATAGAGCACCCGAAGAATATATGATGAATCGTGTTACAAACCTGTAGTAAGGGAATCCTTGATGAACGTGAAGGTCCATGGGCATGGCGGGATGCGTTGGTCCATGGTGTGCGGGCGCGGGTGTGTACTCACCGGCCGCGGACAGGGGTGGCTGCATCATGCTCGCCGCGGCGGCCGCATGGTGCCCGGCGAGCACAGCACCCCAATGGAAACCCGGTGCACCGGGCATCGCCGACGGGTGTTCCAGCTCGAGGCCGCGGTGACTCGTAGAGGGTATCGCGCCACTTCCGGCCGATCCACCGGCGATACCGGCGGCTCCAGCAGCAGCACCGCTTCCGGCGACGCCGCCGCCGCGGTGCATCAGCCAGCCCTCCACCACGAACGTCAATGTTGTCCGTTCGTCGAAACACCTTGATCACCCCGGGATCGCGTTAACCGACGTTTTCGAAAGAAAGCGGGTACACCACAGGGCCAAGGAGGGGGCGGAAGGAGGGACACGCGCAATTTTCCTCCCCCTGTATCCTCGTGTTCACCACCCTCGTACACAACAACAACAGCAGCAACAATAACAACGACGACGATAATTAAAAGCAACTCTGCGAGATATCACTTGACACACTGTCGGTAACACATGATGACCGGTGGTCCAAGGACGACGCGAGCCGGCGGCCTCTCCGAGAGCCTGCCACCGGCCCCGGAACACGGCTCACCGGGCACTCTCGCGATCCACTCGCGAGGAAGCAGCGCGGATGCGGCTTCGCTCGTAGCGCGGTGTCTCCCTGATGCTCGACGTCGTCGTCGCCGGCGCGGTCCTCGCCGGATGTTCACGGTTACGCGGGGGAGACAGGTGTTCCCTAAGGTTCCTCTCGCGAGCCGCTGCAGCTGGACGGACCCGGAGAGTGGCGCAGCCTTTAGCTCGGCCATGAATGACTCGCCGTGCTTCCAGCTACTTCGCGGAGGCGGGGCCTACTCGCGCCCACGTGACACCTACCGCCTCCACCCCCTCCCTCTTCGCCACCCCTCGCCACTCCTCCTTCTGGCCCTCCTTCCTCCTCGTTACCCCCCACACACCGGGAACCCCTCGCCATCTGTCCCTCTACGCCTCTCTGGATATCGGCCCCGCTCGCAACGCCAGCTACCACCTCCACCAACGTCGCCACCACCAGACTTGCCAACCACCGCCACCACCTCCGACGTCGATATCCTCCCGCCGTCGTCCGATGCAAACCGAGCTTCTGCAACCGAAGCGCAACGAGACGGTCAGGACGAGGCTGATCTCGATTCTTACAGGTTATAGCCGCGATTTGGAACTATCGTTGTTCGGGATTGGGAACTGAGGGTTGATAGGGGTGGCTCTTTGAGATATAGTGGATAGATGAGTATTTTGTCAACAATTTTGATTTGGTATTTCTTCTACTGTTTTTTGTAGATGTATTTGCTGTTCGAGCTGGGAAGATTGCATTTAGTGCTTGTATTTTGTGAAGAATAGATTCATTTGGATGAAACGTAGGTTTCCTTTGGACTAGCAGACTTATAACTGGACATTTTCATAGATTTTCGCATTTTAGATTCTTAAATGTTCGAGCCCTTTGTCTACTTCTAAATTTCTAGATCTCCAAACTTGTCGACTCCAAAGTACCTGAGATTTTCGTGTCCATATTTCTCGAACCCTTAGATTTCTGTATTCACGTCTTCCACAACTCCAACGTCTCAAAGTTCCTAAATCAATCACAAAGTTTCGATCAACCGATCACAAATCCCTGTCTTCAAATTGTTAAATCTGTAGATTTCCGTAGACCTACTCTCTGAAACTCGAGGTTCATAGGATACCTACGTCCCCAAATTCCTGAGCACTCAGCTGTTCTTAACCCAGTTCTAAATTTAAAAATTTCAAGCAATGAACTCGTATTCTCACGGTCATCGACTGCTTTTTTTACACAATTGCGAAATATCTCTTACAGATTTTCGTATTTCATAAAGTGAATTTTTATGAAAATACCATCGGTAAATATTTGCAAATTATTGTAATCTGTGGCGATGTTTATGCATCAGATTCTCTTTCTCCACATGAAAGATTAAAATCTTTCTCTGTAATGAAAGAAATGATATATCCTTGTAACTAAAAATGTTCTTTAAATGAGCGATCAAGTATACATTCGTGCGTCATTTAAATATGGCTGACATGTTAATCAATGTCACGTCACGCAAATTTTGTATGCAATGATACGTACATTCTCTAAACGATTGTCCTTCGATTGCTAAACGAAGACGAAGACGAGGACGCTTTTTGTGCGAAAAAGACGCGAAACTCACGAGGAAACGCCTCCGATTAGCAGGCGAGGAACGAAAGAGCACGTCTACACCCCCCGCGAATCGACCAAACCCTAGACGCAAGCTCGTTCTGACGTAACACTTGTTGAGTCGATTCACCCCCGTCGACCTCGTCCCTCGGTGGACATTTCGTAAACGACCTGGGGATGTCCGACGGAATTTCTGTTATCAGCTCGGATCGGTTCATACGCGGCTCTTCTTGTTTCAGAACGATTTTTACCTTTTTCATCTTCCTCTTCGCGTGAAAAATCAACCCTCGGGTGTCGCGAAGTTTCGAAGCAGTGAGAGAAAAAAGTTACAAATTTGAACGTTGACTTTATTCTTCAGAATGTAAGGTTTATATTCATGTAATTCTGTATATGTTTAACCCTTTCAACCGCTATAAACATTAGTGCGTACATAATATTTGTTTTGTTGGAAACTTTAAAATATGTAGGATGCTTTTTTCCTGTCAGACGACATTAGAATTACAATTAAAAACGTTAAAAAGATTACAATTAAGAAGAAGAAAATATATTATACAAACAAGGGATTGTCTCGTATTTATTACAGAGTTAGATGATACCAAAGTTAGATACTAAAGTTAGATGATACCAAAAATGATTTCTTGTTTGACTTCAGGTTTCTTTTTGAATGTATTTAGTGAACAAGTTTTTAATGTTCTTGTGTCAAGTTTGAAATGTAAAAAGCAAGATGAAATTGTTTTAACCACAGCTGCTTCTTTAATATTTGTCAGAGCTTATCTTGTGACAAACTATACAAATGCAGAATCAAAAAATAAGACTGAGCACAATCTTTCAGTGTTTGAAACTCAGTATTAAAAATTAGCTCGTTGTATCAACAGTGTGACATGTTCTAATGAGAACAAAAAATTGAAATAGAATTTGAAGAGTGTTAAATCAGTTCAAAGTACAAATTTTATAACGACAGTACAAAAGCTGTCCAAAATGTTTGCAGCAATACATCGATGTCCACCCCTATTTTCGTGAATCCACATACACCGGGCTCACCCCTTTCTTTCGGCATTAATACCATTCTCCAGCAGCGTATTCGCGATAAGCGTACGCAGCAAGCGAATTATTACTTCTAATCAGAGATTCAGGTACGCGAATGGAAAATAAAAGCGCAGGCCAGCCGGGAAGGTTAAATCACCCGGCGCTCCGTGTCAGTTCCCTCCAGTTGTAACCGGGCAGGCTACAATAAAAAATTTAATCAAAATGCCCTCTTGGTAATTTACAGCTCGCCCAGTCTCAACCCTTTGGGCTGGCAAAGGGTGAAGGAGGAAGAAGCCAAAGGGGTCGGTAAGGAGATTTCTTGCTCGCGTTTAAACGAAGGGTATCCAGCATGATAGAGAGAAGAAGAAGAACCCCGTAGGAGTCATAGAGGAGCACGACACAGGCCATTTGCTCGCTTGGGGGTCGTCCCCGTAAAAAATAATACTTCTTGTCTTCGCTCATTTGCCTGCTGTTAAGCCAGCGGTCTCGTCACTCGTGCTCTTATTTCTCTCGTTCTTTACTCCTCGTAAATTACAAATTAGAACCGTCGAGGTGGAGGTTAAAATGCTATGGGCCGACGTGCGCCATCAATATTAAAAGGAGGGAAATATGAGACAGACTTGATATGTTTTCTCTGATTTATGAGATGCTGATGCATTTTTCATCTGTATTGTAAATTTCTATATTTCCAAATTTCTGTACTTTACATTACTATATTTCTAATTGTATATATTTCCAAATTTCTACATCACATCTCTATATTTCTAATTTCGATATTCGTAATGTTTATCACCTAGTTTATTACCAAGTTTCTATCATCCCCCAAATCTCTTGTATGTTCAAATTTCTGCACAGGCAGACCCTTGTTTTCTCATGATTACTATTATACTTCATCATCGCTACCCTAAGTTTATTTGAACAAATCCGACATCTAAACAACAGGAGTTCCATAATCTTTCCCTATTAATATTTTAAAAAATGATCTGAACCTTCACTCAGAAGTATCATGATAACAAATGCGATCATAAAAATTAGCGAAGCATCTAAATTTAAAATTCGCGCGAAAGAATGATTGCAAAAAACACAGATAACGGGTAGTGTATAGAAACGTGTGTATCCCAGAACATTCTCGGTGCCAAAAGTAACAGAGAGAATGCGCAATGCTAAGTGTATCCGCAATAATAATCCGCTGGCGATTGATACAGAGGTAGAGGATGATTGCGGTGTACCTGTGCGGGGTCGATTGTGGCGGCGTTAGTGAAGTCAGTATGAAGGTAGGGATATTAGAGGTTAAAGGGCGCGGCCGCTATGTTATTACGACTCACACCTGTACCCAAGGTAGACCAAGCACGGCCAAACTTTTCTCCGAGAATCTACTTAATGGTTCCAGGATATCGTAAGTCGAAGCTGTAAATAAATTATTACTGCGACTGGCGGTCTTTAATCCGACGTGCATAGATATCGCCCTTTAATCATGCGACGAGTAACACTTTGCAATTTCGAAACGGGATTACGTGTACGTACAGAAGTATTGTACACTCGGGTGCAACGTGGCCTTCAATTGGCACGACCAATTCGACATTTTATGATTTTTTTGCGGTCGCAAGTTTTTCTATTTTCCAGTCTTCGCGTTGTCGAATTTCTTAAATTTAGGAGACTTGATACGAGCTCTTAGACCGTCGAATTAATATACTTCCCGTGTTTTCACGTTCTTAGACTCATAAAATTCTAGGATTCTTAGATTCACAAAATTTTAGGTTATATAACAGTGTGACATATTGTAATGAGAATAAAAAATTTAAATGGAATTTGGAGAGAGTTAAATCAGTTCAAAGGTCAAATTATTTTATAATGATAGTTATAACAAAAGCTGTTCGACTTTTTTGGAGCAACAAATCTTTTATATTTGTATTTATAGATTTTTAAATCACATATCTTCTAAATTCGAATAGCCCAAACGAATCGATCTGCAAACATTCAAATCGCTAAAAATCGACAAGTAGTAGCCTTTCCTATCATATTTTCTTTAGAGAAACCAGATTTGCTCCTGACTGTACATACTTACATTGCAGCCATTAAACCTTCTCCGTGATTCTAATATTTCATGAAACTATATACGGTCTCAGGTTTCATTGTATAAAGTTATATCGAATACTTTCCGGAAAATTCTTCTGCGAACATTAACAAGAACAGTTAAAACGATGCAGGTATCTATAACACAATAAAGAAAGACGTAATGTTGTCCAAAACTGTAATTTATTTCTCCACAGTGCCAAAATACACTAGAATACTTCGTAATCGTAGAAAATATTATCAATATTGCTCGAATATAAGTATAGTACGTGATAGATGCAATGATGTGTGAAAGATGATCGAATGGAGTGAACAAATTTCATGGTATATTTGAAATGGAGTGAATGGCAAACTCGCGCGCAAGTCTGAGCAAATAAAATTAATGCTACTTAAACTAATAGTAATAAACGGTAAAGGAAAAACGTTCGTTGCACACGATTTCATATTGCAAATAAATATTCAAACTTTCATCTTTGTAGAAGCTTTATGTGAACTACTAAATTGCACATTTCTATTTTTTATAACAACCTTATGTTCTTGTGAACAGGTAAAATCACTTAATATTAAATTTTTTTGCAAATATAATTTAGTATTTAAATATTGCAAATGTTACTCAATATTGAATTTTTCTAGCAAATCTTAATGTTGAAATTTGTTGCAAGTCTTAGTACATATTCAAATTTTTTCAAGTACCATTTTGTATCGAATTTTTTTGCAAATGTCACTCAACATTGAATTTTTGCAGGTATTACTCAGTATTGAATTTGCATTTCATGTCGATATTTTCAAAATAAAACTAAATTCTTTTTGTCTACACAAGAACTGAACGCCAACAAATTCGTGTACAAAAATTTTAGAAATATTAAGTAGTATCATATTTTTTATTAAGTTACATAAATGTGATGTGAGTCGAGAATGAACTCAGTAGATGTATTTATAAAAAATTCAAAGTTACACAATTACTAACAGACAAATTTGCAATTTTGTAAAAGGTGTTTAAGTAAAAATATATCACATGAATGTATCATGAAACCAGGTAATTTACGAACATGTTCCCTTTACAGTGACAAAATACATTCGGCGCTGTAATTGACGCATTTACAATCGGAAAAACTTGCGGATATCTGTGGATGAATTTAAAAACATTTAAAAGTTGGAAAAAGATTTACACTCAGGTGTCATGCAGTTTATACACGAAATTACGGCGCCAAAGATAAAATATAAAAGATATTTAAATTCAATCGCGTCTTGAAGGAATTGTAATCGAAAGCATCGACACAATCAAGTTCAATCCTCCGTGAACCAATTTTCTGAATGAACAAATAAAATACTCGTTTCTAAAGAAACGTAAAAAAATACTTGAAGAACGAAGAATAAAAAGCTATACTGATCGCTAATACTACTATAGAAACGGTTCATGGAGGGTATTTAAGTAAGACGCAATGATATACTCTCGAAAGTACAGATTTAAAATAAGTTTCTCGCAGAAGACCTGCAGTTTCTTGTTCGAAAGTTCGGTTTGTGACCTTAATAAAAATTTTGTTCGTTAAAAACGGAGTCCGAAACTGCAAGCCGCTGTAAAATTATCGATTATCGTATAAAATAGAACCTGCAGCCGATCGACCGCAGGTAAACGTACATAAATTGATATTACTTTATACCATTTTTTTGTTTTTATAGATTTTTCCCCAGAAATACATACGCTCATACATTGACCTTATATCGTAGCTTTCGTTAAAGGTAAAACCGCATGCAAAGTAGAATCTAAAATGGTCGCCGTAGCAACGCAAAGACGAATACAATCAGCGACAAAATCAAGCTCGTCACGTACGTGACACGATCATTTTTCTTTCGATCGAGTTTGAAACGGAAAAATCCTTCACTTTCAATGTACATATACGTATACAGATATATAAGTAATATTTTGATTTCTCAGGTACTTTATACACATTATCATAGGTAAATAAGGCAGGTGAGACAGGCCTCGTGTTCGTCGAGTTCAGTTTTGAGTGATTCTACTTGTTTGAAAGAAGAAACAAAAACGTGAATTCGATGAACAGGAACCCTGAAGTGGATGGATTGGTAACAAGATGTTTCTTTCGCTCGATTTTCGTTACTGATATTTTCGATTCAAAAGCTACATTTTGTTACGGATCCTGAAAGGTGCACGAACATTTTCTAGTACTATGTTCGTGGTAAACGGAGCGATTTTTGACAAGGGATTCTTGTTCCGTTTTGATTGCACTGATGGAACTTTTAAATTTCATTTATATATGACTTTTCATTTACTTTTTGATTACAGGGCCATATAACGAGACTTCAATGCATTTGAGGTGCATTGGATACAAATTTAAAAACGTGGTCCGACTAAATTTTTCAAAGAATCGATTTTCTTTCACTTGTGAACTGCAATTTTGGCAAAATTGATTTCTTAAATTTATGAGTTGCATCTTCCACAAAATCGATTTTCTTTTATTCATAAACTCGACCTTTAACAAAATTAATTTCTTTTTTCATTTTTGAGGTAGATTTTTGATAAAATTGATTTCATTTCACAACTCTGAATGTGCAGATTTTTCAAATTATTTTTATGGAAGAATTTATTTAAATTTTACTAGTATATACAATTCTTTAAACATGTGTGAATATGTTTATAGAAACACACATGTTTGCTGTATGACAAGAATGCAAAGAGACTGTATACTTAACTAGAATATTCTCTTAAATTTAAATTAACATCCTTAATAATATTATCTCACATTGTACCAGACAAAACTATTTCACACATCTGTTTAATTCTTTAACATCGACTTTATAAACTCAGAAATTCCGTTTTAAATCCCCACATTCAAATGCAGTGGATTCATAAACTTGAACAATTCCGACTAATTACGAAGAATTATTACAGGACAGTCTATCCACCGACAAAAATCGCTCCGTTTCTTAAGTTCTCTTTCTAACGACCCTAAAGGGGGTCGTCATCTTCGCTGATCTTTATGAAGTTCGTTCGATCCCACGGGATTGTCCGTTGTTAATAAAAAATCAGGTATGCAGAGAATACAACCAGCTCTTAAGTTGTGTCGGAGTGTACGTGTGTGTGTAATGTATCGTCAAGAACACGTAAGTACAACAACGTTAAAAAAAGAGGTGCAGAACCTCTCATCATTTCATTTATACATTCTCATTATCCTTTTTCAAGCGTGCGGTAATTGAAACTTGGAAGAAGCTCGTTCAATTCTTATATATTTTTTTTTTATCATTTTTTTATCCTCTCTTTGATTAATTCAAAGCATTAATTCGCTTCGATCAAGTCGATTCACTCTGTTTGGAAAACCGTTTGAAGATGTTCTCACGGTTTCGCGAAATACGGCACATCAAACAAAAGTGTCCACCAAGGCGAGTTTACACGACAACGGTCAAAGTCTCGGAATATAAAATCCGGGTTGCTTTACCGACTTCTCTTGCCAATGGACAAGTTACTATCTGTCAGAGAATCTTGACATAGTATCGCTACTGCTAAACACAAAACACACTCGTAAACGTGTAACGCTTACATGGTAAGCATCGTGCACCAACTGTGAAAGCCTTCACACAACTCTGGCCAATAGCTCGTTTAAACGTGAATCGTTTTCTAATTTTGTCGCTCTATTTTTTTTAATACGTAGTATTATGGATAGTATATTTAGCAGTAGATTATTTGATTATTTAGGTGGGCTTGTAAAGATAGAAATTTTGAATGACAAATTTTAACTTTGGAAGTTTTCAATTTTTAATCTTAGATATTTTTAAATGTAATATTTTCAAGTTTATAATTTTTTCATTTGTTATTTCCAAATTTACAATTTTATAATTTGAAAAATTTTTTAATTTACAAATTCACGAATGTCAAATTTTACAAATACCAAAATTACGAATAGTGAAATTCACAAATGTCAAATTTTACAAACGCCAAAATTACAAATAGTGAAATTCACGAAAGTCAAATTTAAATTTACAAATACACAATTTTCAAATAGAGAAATTTCGAAATACTCTGTCATAAAAATTTAAAAGTTAAAAATTTTCACATTTGCCTATTCGCAACTATAGAACCATAAATGAACTATCACACATAGGATTATCCATAACAGCTACTCAAGTTAATAAGCAAACATTCATTAGATTTCAATCTTAAACTAGTAAATCTTAATTACCACACCTTAATGATCAATTGTACATAAAAAAACAGAGCGATCTTATATTTTGGACGTTTCACATCGAAGCATAATTGTATACATTCTAATAATAAAATTGAACGAATACGAGTAAGTTCTTATCGCCTACAATCCCTTTCCCTAGCAAAATATTTCACAAAATAGACTTCTCTAATTTCGTTTTCTTCTACGAAAAATCAATGATATAATGTCTATATTTATTCTCTCCTTTTTTTGTATTTTTTTTGTTTAGAAAAAATATTGGTTCTTATAAGTGCGATTAATTCGTTTGATTTATACACGCATATATTTACATGAATTGTTCAAGTATCGTGTTTATCGTACAATTTTAAAAGTTATAAAAAGTCTGCGTGTTCTGGATGGAAAATTCAATGAAATATAGCTGTGCTATTTCTAAAAACATCTGGCACAGAAGACAAAACGAGTTCGATATTTCGAACTCAGAAATTGATCGATCAAACGAATCGTTGTGGACGTTCGTTGAAAGATAACGTTAACTTATAAAGTTATCGTTTGAAACTATCAATCAACTTTGACAAATAAGAATATTCTCTAAGATATAGAAAAATAAAATTTTGTAAAATTTCACCAGCTTTTGTTTTTCATCGCCGGTTTCCTTCTATCGCTTGACTTAATGCTACTATCGAAAACTGATTTCGATGTGATCACAACGATCGATATTTAGCAGCTAGCGTTGAGAACAATTTACAGTCCGAGGTTTATACAAGGTTACATACTGGGTAGTCCGTTTTTATCGTCATAATTAGATTTTTAAGGAAAGTGGAAAAATTGCAAGATTTATTATCAGAAATTCAGAAGTTATACAGATTTACAAGTTTCTAAATTTTGAAATTTTCATATTTACAAATTTAGTAGTTTAGAAATATTAATTTTTGAAATTTGAGACTTTTTATTTTCACATTTAGAAATTCACAAATTTATCGTTTTCAAGTTTAAGAATATCAAAATGTGTTTTGAGGTTTTGGGATTTCCAGATTTTCAATTTTTCAAAGTTACTAGATTACAAATTCAGAAATTCATAAATTTACAAATTCACAAATTCACAAATTCACAAATTCACAAGTTTACAAGTTTACAAATTCACAAAATTACAAGTTTTCTCATTTCCAAATTCAGAACCCTCAAATTTCTAACTTCCAAAATGGATATTCCAACTTATTTTAATTACTAATCTTGTTCAATTTACCCACATCAATTTTCCATTTCAAAAAGATATCAATTTCCCAAAATAATTTTAATAAGTGGATTTCCAAACAATGTTAAAACCACAAATGGTTTCAGAAACAAATCTGATCTCTAAAAAAGTATCCTATCGAAAAGAACATAATTCCTTTCATCAAGAACATCGTTGAAAAGTTAAAAATGAAGAGTCAAGATACATTAAAAACAATGATATGTATTTAACCATTAAACATTTATCACAACACAGTAAATCAATTAAAAAGGGACACTCTGTATGCACATTATGAAACAGAGTACATTGAAAAGATTTATTTAAAGAATTCATCAAGCGATATATAGAAGCAGAATATGCATAAAACCTTTAATCATATTAATCATTATTTGATAGCAACGTTTCTCAGACTGCAATCCTTCCCTCGAAAACGTGAGACGTTTTCTGTCTTAATTTCTATCAAGCCTATCTCTAACTAAACACAATTCCTATAGTGCAATTAACACCACACCTTTCGATTATCATCATCTCTATTTATATTCGATGGAGCAATAATTTGCTCTTTTTTGATCCTCGTTGAAGAGGAATACTCTCGAGGCCGTTTTCATGAAAACTACCCTCAACAACCCTTTATCCTGGATAAATGGTTAATATTCGTACCTTTCACGTTCAATCGAGTGTAATTATGTAACACTCGAGAAAGTCTTCGTGACGGTAATAAAAAAGAAATGTGGATGAAATTCGAGAGAACTCGAAGTTCTTCGAAATCAGGTCGCGAGCCAAGTTGGTACGTAGAACATGCTACGTAAACGATATCAAACACGACATCGAATGGCATTTTAATGAAATTATCATTGGAGACCGGTTGCACGGACGTGTCAATGTTAGTTTCATTAGAATTCCAAGAACTTGCGTGGCTGCGAATCAGAGCGATCGAAGGTTTCTTTTTGGCGTCCAGCAACATCGAAGCAATTGGGCCCTTTGGAACGACCAAAAAGTTACCCGAAGAATCCTACGCGAAAATACTTCATTTAATATAATTCTGAAGGTAGCTGAATTTTTTGGGAAACAAGACACCTTGCATTTCGGAATTTTAAATTAATTTCTGCGCATTTGGGCAAGTGTTAATACATTTGGTGGATGTTTAATGAGTTTCAGTTGAGTATATTATAGGTGATTTTAATATTTAAGTTTCAAATTGTCATATGTTTACATTTATAAATTTCTAAGTTTGTATGTTTGAAAATTTGAAATGAATACTTCAGTTTGTGTGCTTGAAAGATAGAATAGGTTGTTAAATTGTCAAATTATCACATTAATAAATTTGGATGCCCTTTTCAAATTACTGTATTATACAATTTACAAATTTTTAAATTGTCAAATTATTATATTAACAAACTTATATTTCTGAACAGTCAAATTAGCATATTATCAAATTTGTACATTTCTACACTCTCAAGTTACCAAATTGTCAAATTCCCCAATCACTAAATTTAAAAATGCAATATTCATGTATTTACAATTTAAAAATTTAGAAACTATCAAATTATGAAATTTCCACATTTACCAATTTAACCAAAGTAATAGCCATTAATATTATTAAGTAATAGTACACTTATTTGCCTTTTATTGCCACCTGATTATTAAATTAAGAAAGAAATTACTGGGATGAAACTTCATTTATATCTTTCAAGGTTATAATATTAATATCATTTTAATCAATTTTATTTGCCTTTTATTGTCACCACTGATTATCAAAATAAGAAACAAATGAGTGAAATGAAACTTCACTTCTAATGTTTAAAGTTATATTAATATTATTTTAATTTGTCAACAAACTATTCACAAATGTATTAACACATTAATGCGCCTAAACATCAATAAAATAATAAAATACTCAACAAAATTGTATTAAATGAAGTACAACCGCAACCTCCACGATAGCATTCCAGCCATCGTAAGCTGCAAGCAGCCACCGTAAAAAACAAAAGAAACAAATGACTGAAAACAACAAAATTACTGTCATTCAACATCAGCATGCAACTGAAATTCACTCATCGGAAACATACAATTAAGCACATTTCCGGCATATCTGTTTCTCTATGGACACATCCGTAAAACATCATGTCACCTCCAGATTGACGTTAAATTATGAACAATAATAATACATGTATATATATATATAATTTGCAACATATATATATAAATAAATATTTATACTATATAACAAAAGGCGTCACCGTGTCATACAGTGACGCAGCTCTCGAAACCTCGTTGATTATGCAAATAAAGAAATCGATCGATTTCTTCGCTTTAAAGTGTCCTCTACGTAAAGAAGATAAAGTTTTCTCTTTATAAATACTTCTCAACCTTATCTCTCGTTCTCGAAGAGGTTTCGATTTCATGGTTCAAATTTTCTCTGAATTTGATCCTGCTTTTGGGTAGATCGTACTTACCCTTTTCTCACGCATACAAGATAAATATCGTAAAAACGTATAAAAAAGTATCCTCACTGATCATCTCCTTTCATCATTTTTTTGACCTAGTGCTCATTGTCACCTATCTACGCCTCAGTCACTTCTACGTATATCTGCTTTTTTTCTATTCTTTTTTTCTTTTATATCACAATCTTAAGTGAGCGCACATTTTTCGCGGAGCGCACAGTTCATTCAGTCCGTGAAGAGAAAAGGAACTAAGCTCAATGATTTCCTGTACAAATCATTGTCTCGTCGCATCTTTGAGCTTGCTAATTGACAGCAACGTTCCTTTAATGGCAGTGGTTTAATTTTGAAACGATGCGACGAGATTGTGCCAACGTGCTTCGAAATGGACACGGCAAATAATCTCAATTTTTGCTTAAGTAATGTCTGTAGAAGTCGGTGTAAGGGAACTGTATCTTTGTGCAGTTTAAAGTGAGTCAAGTGTACAAAATTTTTGTTTTCAGGAATTTTAAGTGGTACTTCGTGGAACTCGCAGGAACCGTATCGCCAAAGCGATTTGAGATACGAAAGAAAGATACCGGGCAAAATTACGGTAGAATTTTCTACCGTTCGTTTATGACCGACACTATGAATTTAATCTGATCGACTTAAGAAAATAATAGAATAACACGTAAGAACAGGGTCTTTGGAACAATGATTTGGTTCAAATTTAGCGTACATCCTAGTCATAGTTTATGTACGAATTTCATAAAATGTTCAAATTCTACAACTTGTAATATTTATCATTCAATTTTTCACAGTTAGAAATTTTAGGTTGTCCAATGTTCAAATGATCAAATTTATAAATTTTCAAATTTTCGTTCAAGTTGGTAATCAAATGTTAGAAAGAAATTCGACATGAACTCCTCTTTTTTCATGAACGAAATAATTTTCTAAAATTATTATTTTTGAACCACACAATTGTGCTAAATTTTGATCAAATCAATGCATTGCACTAAACACAAGTTTCAACACTGTTAGCACTTTACAATCGCAGAGTAGTTTTGTAATTTCAAGTTTGATACTCTGTTAATTTCTGAATAGCAATTTATGTGTACATAAAAAGTACTATAATCTACATTGCAGTATGTCGTACTAAATACTGAACCACCATGTCGGTCCGCAACACAACCCTTAACATTCGACTAGTTTCAAAAACAAAGATTTCATACTCTACGACAATCAAGCTACGCTATTTACAAACAGCAACTCCCGTTAAGTTGCCCTTATCTTCTCATCTCAAATCCGTTCCACGTCCTCAAACCATATAAACCATTCCTCTGTAAAGAGAAATCCAACCAAAATACGCGATAATTGCCTGTCAACGTTGGCAGTGTATCTGACTCGATTTTCTGGAAAATCGTGCGCTCCTAAGGACGATCAATCGTCGCAGACTTCCACGTTCGCGATCACGATCAACAAATTTATCTCTCTTCGTGCGAAGCTAGAAACTCGGGTGACTGAGGAGAAATTAGTCGATCCGAACGTTCTTTATCGGAGCTTCAGCTCCACTTGAAGGTTCACCCAATGGTCGAGCTGTTAAATAGCTCAGACCGGTGGTGGTCCCCTAACGTAGCGTAGCTGAGGGGTGAGAGACAAATTTAGAGTGTTGGCAGCCTCGCAACAATGAGGTTCCAGCAGACAAGCGGCACAGAATAGAGCCACCAGAGCAAGCTGAAAGGGTAATGCCGCCCTCAGGATACGCCAGACCCAACTTTGAGGTAGTCCTGGCTCGTTATCGGGATCACCGGCATCCGTTGCGCCACTCTTCGTCGCGATCATCGTAATCCGCTCCGAACCTCCTCTGGCCATCTCCGTGGGGCTCGTCTTTTTGCGTTTGCTGCACACAGAGAGAAACAGAGACGCCGTTTATTACACGATTTTGATCTGGATCTGCAGGTACAACTTTGGAGACGAGAGGACTCTCGTTATATTGCCACTGATAAACGGGAAATTCTTGGATGTGGTTCTAAATATCTGCTGCAGTCAATATGCAATTTGAACGGTAATAAAGGACGCTGTAACGAATGTATTTGTACTAAGATTCTTTTTGAGTTTTCAAGATGGTTGAAGTATTTTTGTGTATCAGTTTTTTGCAATGAGATGTGAATCTAGTTTTGGGAGTCAGAATGTACCTGAATGATAGGCACATTTCATTTAAAAATTTTTTTAATGTATAGTATGATGAGTAATGTATGAAAGAGTAGAAATATACATTTATATATAAAATGTCAATGATCTTGAAAGTCCTGAAAAAATTGATTTGATGAAAATATTTTTTGTAACAATTTGTAAAATATTTTTGTTACAATACATGACATTATAGTCTTTATTATGAAGAAATTTAATTGGGAATTTGTAAATCTGTAAGACTGAAAAATTACAAATCACTAAATTTAAAAATTTTTTAATATAGAAATGTAGTAAACATGAAACTTTGTAATTCTGAAAATTTGAATTCTGAACCATTGTGAAACTCCTCAACTCACACATACAAGAATTTTATTTTCAATATTTGCTAATTTAAAAATTTGAAGAACACAAACACTTGAGAACACAAAAAAAATTCCAAATTTAAAAAATTGTAAATTTCAGCTTTCCAAAATTTAAAAACATTAAATGCGGAAATTATAAAAAATTGAAAGCTTGAAACCTTAAAGTCTAACAAATTTGAAAGTGCTATCTGTGTAAATACTAGTTATTATAAAAGAAACACGGTTCGAAAGTGTATCTATTAATAAAAATTATGAAAGTACAGTAACGTAATAAAGGAAGTGAAATAGACATATACGTATTACTGTAGCATACGTAATAATCAGATTAGTTTCCATGTTCCAGATTAAATTAATATCAGAACCGAGCACTAACAACTTCCCGTAGCTTTGAGACCTTAAGGTGTCGTGTTAATCGAGCAAATTAATTTACAGCATCCCGTGGGTGAAAGTCAGAGCAGGAAATGAGTAAAAGGCAAGTTTTCAAACAAAGTCATATGAGATATCTTTCCATCTTGAAACTTTCGAAACGTTTTTAATAACATGTAAACGACAATATATTACCTTCAGTTACTTTAAATGAGTTAAAATACGTATACAGCAAAGTGCACGTAACTTACGTAACAATGTATACAAAATAAAGGTGATTATCATAAAGTAAATTACATGTAATCATTCTACGATATACAATGAAGATATTTATCATATAAACACGTATCCAATAATAATTGTATAAACTGCAGAAGTGTAACAAACCTACATGCAATATATACAGCAAAGATATTTACTGTTTGCTTAAAACAAAATAAATGTATGTAAAATTTACAAAAAATAAAAATCTTGAGTATACAATAATAGTAAAACATTCTATCAGTCACCCTAAAGAAACTAAAATCGACAACTTGTAAAGATTCTATGATTAAAACGAAAGAACGAAGAGGAGAACGAGAAAAGGACGACGAACTTTTACAACTTTTTTACGATGCAATATGGTCGGCATCCTATGGTATCGCGAAAACTAAACCTATTACTGTAGCCAGCGAGCAGTGATTAAACGCGACTATAAAAAAAGCATTCTTCAAACAAAGTTAAATAAGGTGGCTCGGTGATAATAGGAACTCGAAGTAATTGCGATTGAAAGAGTGGATTCCCGAAACGGAATTGCTAGGGGAAGGAAAGTTGAACAGGGATATACGTTTTAAGACCACGTTTTCTCATCATAATTTTTTACTCTTGGAAATATTAATACTGTATGTCGCTAACAAATTGCATTTTCTATGTAACGTATTCTATATATTATATTCTTTTTATATATTTAATTCTGAATAATAAGAATTATTCTTAATTATAATAAGGCATTGTGTTTAAAATGTATATAGAGTAGAGATGTGAGACAGTCTACATGTTAATAGATTTGTCGAATAGCATAGCACTAAAAATTGGTATTTTTTTATTATACTAACCGAAATTATGTAGCGCCACAAAATAATTTTTTATGAAAAATTGTAAATAAATAAGATGTTAAATATTTATTGTAGTTGCAGCCTGCTTGGAGACTCGAAACGCGATCCGAACGGGATAGGAGACAGACAGGGAGCGTTCATTCACAGCTAACATCTTATATTCAAATGAGCGAAGAACGCGTTATGGGAGTAGAACTATGAACGAGTCGAGCTCTTGTCCCCACGTCTAAATAGACGCCTTCATTCTTTGCTTCTCATTTCGACGTTATGCAAATGGAATGCGAGTCGAAGAGAATCGTTCTTTATACCCTCGAAAGTCTCGAAGAGTCTGAATAAATTAAAAAACTACAAAGTCTGTACGTTTACACCAGAAAAATATTTCCTTATGTATTGCCAATTGAATGACCTCATCGATATTAGTTTGTTCATAAGTATTTTAAATGTCTGTTAGGAGTTTCTGAAGATAATTTTTCATTTTATGATTTTTCAAGCTTGGAACACCTTCTAAATTATAAATTTGCTAGTTTCTAAATTTTTAAATTCTAAGGATTCTGTTAATTTCTCAGTTTTTAAATTTTCTAATATTTCAGTTTATGGATTTTTTAATTTTGATACTTTTCGATTTCTTAATTTACCAGTGTTTAAATTTCTAGATTTTCCAATCTTCAAATTTCAATTTCAATTAATTCCAAATATCAACATACAACCCTGCCCCAAGTGCAATATAACAAGAGTCCACGCAAAAACCCAATCTCAAAATATTATATCCACACGTAAAAGAAATTCTCCAAAACAAAATGAAAAAGGTACTCACTCAGAAAAATGATGAACCTGAGTGTTGCTGGTTCGCTTAGTAGCTCGTGCTTCGACGCTGGCGGCGGTGCGTACAATCAGTTCGCGGCACTGTTTCTGGAGATCCCGAAGTTCCGTTTCCGTGTCTTCGACCCTCTTCCAAAGCTGGCTCAACGCCTCGCTACCCGGTGCGAGTTGATTCTCTAAACTGCGTGTTAATCGACGAAGAGCAGCCAGCCTGCGTTCGCGTTCGCTCAGCTCTTGTTCGCTTCCGCTGTCGGAGATGCCACTGTCGGACAACGAACCACCTTCCTGGGTGAGACTGATCGGCGACGAGTCGCCGAATTTCGTTGATACCCCGCTGCTCACCTCCTCTGTGGTCGAGTCTTTCAACACAGTCCCGTTCTACAACAAGAACATTGCGAGTCGCATTTTTAACTTTGTTTGTACAGACTGTTCCCGTTCTTTCTTTTGGGATACCGCGACCTGGCTCGCTGAGGTACATAATGTACTGGGTGGCAGGGAAATAGCTAATCTCGGTTTGTTAACGTTGTTGGTCGATCATGAGTTAATTTGGATTTTTGTGATCTGACTTTGGTCCCCCATCATAACTTGTGTTTTTATACTTAAACATCGTTGAAGAATTAGGAGTTAATTCGTGTTTTTATACGTAAACCTGGTTGAACAATTAATTCATGTTTTTATACTGAAACATTGATGAACAATCACGAGTTAATTCATGTCTTCATACTTAATAAACATCGTTGAACAATCATGAATCTGTTATTAAATAACAGACTCCGATTTTATACATGCGTACATTTTAAATTTTTCATCGATCGATTACCGGAGAAAAATCACGAAAGGATGTGCTTAAACCGTGCTCCTTATTAGATCACGGGATGCTGATAGGTATAAATACACTGCGGGAGGGAATACGATATCGAATATTGCATAATCCAGCGTCGGTTACTGCCGCGAGGCAACCGGAAGGCGTATAAGACGATTATAGAGGAAGGGAGCAGATAGGGTGAAAGAAAGGAAGCGAAGGGAGTACAATCACGGCTGTACGATGACAACTATCACTTTTTAGAAATTAAAACGAAATTCTATTTTACGAACACAAACCATTTGTTTTATTTTATGTATATTGAAAATTTAAAAGGGGTTGAAATATTGCTACTCTTCATAAGATCACAAGCCTTTAAGAATTGCTAAAATCTTGTCAATATATTGACAAGAGTGATGCCAGTGAATTTCGCATGCCTGTATTATATATATTACAGATATCTCGATTTACATATTAGATATCTATAAACGAAACAATATTTGAAAATAAAGATGAATTAAAAATTATTTAAAAATGAAGATGAAATGAAAATTATTAAAAAATTCATGGTAAATCAAATAATATACAGCAATCTATAATTATTGGTATAAATACGAAATAAATAAGAACCAATCTATAATGGTCAATCAAATAAAGGGCAGACTACAAAGACCAGCCACATAAAAATCAATTCATAAAAATCTATAGATAACGCTAATCTAATATTCAAGTCCAGACATCCTTCCATAACACCAAAATGGTAAAACATTCTTTCCAATGCTAATAAAAAATCGACAAACCAGGGGTAGGAACGAATCAAAAGCATAAAAGAGCATGTCGATTTCACAAAAAAGAAACCATCGGCCGCCTTCTCGAAGATCCGGACGAACAATGCCCATCCAGCGCAACTGATACCGGCGTCACGTAACCGTTTCAACTTTGATATGAACTTGTTCCGTCGTACAAGCAAGAAGCGAAAAGAAGAGTAAAAAAAGGGACACAAGGCCGCGACACGAAACGTTGATACCAGACAGCAGTGGTAATAGTAAAAAAGTGGTGCGGAGTCGGGACAGGGTGGAGGCAGAAGAGGAGTAGAAAGGGGTGGAAGACGAGTGAGAAGAGAGGGCGGAAGAAAGAGAGGGTTGGTTTAGGCTGTTGCAACGGAAGAGACGGAGAACCGGGAGAGGCTCCGGTAATGAAAAGCGCGATCCGCATACCAAGTAGCAACCTTCAAGCTAACCTATATATAAGCCGGTATACTCTTGTATAACGGATAGTAGGTACGAAGTGAGTCGAGTCAGAATCCACGTTGCCCGAAGGACCAATCGCGTAGGAAAAAATTGCGAGAATTCCTTATTACCGCCGGACTATGGCTTTTGCGAAGTCGTTCTCCTGAATAACGAGCATCGACGCCATCCAATTCTGTGACCTTGCAAGCTTCAAATCTTAGAACTCTCGATGGAGCTCTTCTGATAGGAATCGATAGAATCTGTGAATTCTATAGCTCTGAGAGCACTCTGGCTCTTCATACAGCTTTCATGGTCGAGTTCTAGAGCTCTATACTTATGGATGCAGTCTTCGCTTTTTCTTGTTATAGAATTCTCAAGGTCTGTAATAATCGATGAAGACCTCAGGATGATAGGGATCTATTGAATCTTTAAACTATATTTTTTATAGAGACTTCGACTCTGATGCAGTTTTATGATTGTTGACAAACCTAGAGTTTATGCAAGATTGTATACAGGATCGTTCATTTCTTTAGTTATCAGCAGATTTATCTTGTAAAGTATGATATACATTCTCTAGAATTGAAATGTAGGTTCATCATATAATATCTATAGTTGTCATATAGAATTGTCATACAGAATCTACAACTGTCAATCAAGACTTCATCTAGAATGAAATGTCTAATTCAAAATATTAATAAAATTCGCTATTGTATCGAACTTGTCTTGAATTTTCCCTAACACAGAGACAGCATCGATGAAGACGTAACTCGTATTATAGAGTTGTTAAATTGTCAGTTAGACTTACAAATTGTTTCCATCCGCTCTTATAATTAGACTCTATCTAATTCGATCGTGGCGTATAATTAGGACTTGGCGACGCGAATGAAACTAATGTAACGATCTAAAGGGCAAGACGAATAGAAGAGACAAAAATTTATGGAACGTAATTAATTATAGTCGTTACATGTCGAGCATGTACCACATGAACTAAGGTCGATATACAAACTAAATTAGGATTAATAAATTTCAAATCATCAATTTGAATCAAATCAATCAGGACCTCAAAAACTTTCACATGTCGAAAAAGCAATACATGTCCAAAATAACGAGTATGAAATTTAAGATTCAATTCAGACTTTAAATTACACGTTGGATCAGCAAAGACTCCATCATTCAAGAGCTAAAAAGTTTCCCGCAAATTAGGGTACCTTTGACCCAGTTAGCTTCTGTTCCAAAGTCTGAAAATCAATTTCCAATACTCAGCAAGTTTTCAGATTAAATTGCAAAGTAATCGATCTGCATTTATTTACCGAGCACCAAATTTGAAAATAATTATCTTTACTTATCTTTAATTATTAGCTGTGTTCAAGCTATCTTCACATACATCATATGTACATGACGTAATAAAGCTATATGGACATATGAGATGAAGACAGTAAAGATCCTCCACTTAGCTAACCAAAAAAAAGTGATTTAAAACGAGCCATACATCACAGAAAACGTCAGTGATCTTAGCTTTTCGCACGGGTTTTTAGTCCACGTAAAAATGTAGTGGTGGCTCGTCGACACCGTTACATCCGCAGGCTACAACTGGTCAGTCGAACGATCCACTGGCGATATTAAATTTGTATTTTTACGCTGATTCCACGGCCCATTCCCGTACGTGAGGCGAAAGGGAATCGTTCGAGCGATTAACGATCCCAGCTCCCTGGGGAGTCGCTGCCTCTGAGGTAGCCAACACCCCCGATGGCGACTCACACCGGCCATATACGATCCTAAAACTTCCTTTCCTTCCCTACACGGTCCACCTCTATTCGCTAATATTTTATTTAATGCCTATCAAAATTTATGGATTTCTCGCGGTGAAGCCAACCATCTCCAGTTTGGTTGAAATTTAATGTTCGCACGAAAACGCTCTTCTTCCGCCATTTGGACAGTGAACAATGCGCTCGCTTCCGGGAGGAATCAAATATGGAGGGTGCTTTAAGTGTATTTTGTATTTTAAATTTTGTGAGTGGAGTAGAAGACAAACGAAATAATGAGAATGATCGAAAAACTAAAATGATGGATGAAAATTAGGAAGTATGAACATTGTATATCTGGAGAGGTGAATTCTTGAGAATTAATCCATGTGACTATTTTTATTGCACAATTCTATTTACAAACTATCTGATGCTTGGGTATTAATATTTTTAAAAATAATTACGTAAGCTAAAATGAAGCTGTCTATATTATTACTAAATTACAAAATGAACCACTTCAATGATAATTTTATTATTCATAATATTCATTGCATTCTGAGTTCATTTTCAATACTATACAAAAATCAAAATCGTGCCGAACTTATTATAGATTTACAACCCCTCTTATCGTTCCAATAATACCTCCTTCCATTATTCGCTCTCATTTCTCGAAACAGAATCGGCAAGAGGGTGAGATCGAATAATGTAGAACGTTTCTTAGCTCGCTAAAGGGTCGTCGTATCGGAAAGAGGAGAAAGAAAGATGTAACGTCGAGTACATGAAATTATCCCCTCGAGTGTTGTAGATCGACGAAACCGAGCAGCCAGCCCCGCGGATTGCTTCATCTTGACGGGACTTTGAATACGCTTGAAACGGAGTCGCCGCGGCGTCGGTCGAGGCTGTAACGCACGGGGGTTGCTACCCCCACGGATACAACCGCCGTTCTTACACCTTTGTTAGGGTAAAAATATCGCGTCGCGGGCCATACGTCTTTCAGACAGGCGAAATAAGCACGGGGACAATTGGAAGTTGCGAAGGCAACTGCTACTCGTTGCTTCTCTTTTGCTTCTTGCAGATAGCTTTGTAAAATTATTTTCTTGAAGAGAAAGTCGTTGTGACGTTTTTCGTTGAAAAATGACGTTTGGAAGATACAAGATTAATTTGAGGTACAATTACATTGTGCAGAATTTTTTATGCTTCAATATTGCTTTGAACAGCAATCCGCCATTTTATTGTAGCAGAATATCCATAATTGTTTATGTAGCTATTTTTATTGGAGTTCAAGCTTTAAATCGATATGGCACAAGTGATATTTTATGATACTTTTATGTCATGAATTTATATCACACTTTATATGTTTCGAAATTGGATACTGTTTGCTATAATGAGTAATTGATCATTTTATATTAAAAAGAAACAAGAAATGCGTATGCAGCTATTTTTATTGAACATCAAGCTTTAAATCGATACAACGTAAGTGCTATTTTATGACACTTTTATGTCATCAAATTATATTAGACATTGCGTATGTTGCAAACTTTACGTTTTTCTTCAGAAAAGAGCAGCCATTTTGTATTAAACCCGTAGCTTATAATGGTTGCAGCGTCAGCCTCGTGACGTTACAGTTCGAATGTGACGAACCTAAATTTGCTTGAAGTTCCAGTTTGAGTATCATACTAATTACAATTTGTATAATTGAATGCAACTAAATTAAAAATATAACTGTACGTTCTTCATCTCAACTCTGACGCAAAAATTTGTAGGTGAAGGATTTAAAAAAGTTTCACAAAAACTATAAAACGCTCTACAAATAAATAAATCAGTACTGTTTAATATGATTGGGTTTTCATACTAACAATGAAACTAGCGGAAAGAAGATAGAATAATTGACTTCCGGTGATCACGTATCCGTAGAGGAAGCAGTTATTCTAATCGCGTAGTGGGAAGGAAGAATAAAAAAAATGAGCAACGTCGAGGTGGAAATATCGCGTCGCGGGCGGCACGTTTCTCTGACAAGAGCAGAGCACACGGCCAGGGCAATCGGAAGTCGTGATAACAAACCTGCCACCTGCCTCACCTCGAGCTACTTTTCTCCTTAAGTCCATAAAGCGGAGAGAGCGGACGCCAGCCAAGCTTGCCAAGAGATTTACTTTATATGCAAATGCAAGACGGATATGGTGGAAATAGGGGGATGCGATGGCGTTTAACCGAAACACGATATCGACAAGTGTCATCTGTCAAACGTACCTACCCCTCTAATCTGACCCCTTTTAACTCTAATCTCGCGACCCTATTTCCGAAAATTCGGAGCACTTAATTTTTCCTGGTTTCGGAAGTTTTTTAGTCGAAAATTCGAAGATTTCATATTTTTGCATTTGTAAATTATTTTTAAGTCTCAAATTCGTGAATTTTATTTTTCAGACTTACAATTATGAAATTTCTAAATTTCTGAATTCTCACAGATTAATATTTTTTTTAGATAAATTTAAATATCTACAAGTAACCAGATTTCTAAATTTGTAACTTTTAAAATTTCCAATAAATTTGCAAAATTTCTAAATTTTTAAGTATCTAATTTTCAATGAATCTACAAGAATCTAAATTTGAATAAATTTCTAAGAACCTAAATATTTAATTATCTACAATTTCAATAAACTTCCAGTAATTATACACCTGATCGCCCGTACCGTGCCCGTAAGCTCTCGGGCACCTGATCTGCCCGTCAGTGATTTATCCGATATTCCCACGGTATCCTTGATTTTCAATCGGTTAGATAGCTGGCAGCAATTATTCAACGTCCTTGGATGGGGTAACGGTTCCCATGGGTATCACTTGTGTGCATGAAACCATTTCCCCGCTTAGATTGGCTGAGATGGAACAACTCTGGGGATGTGGGACTCGTAAGGATAGCGAGATTATAAGGCGAATCATGTTTGTTGGTTCCTTTTTTTGCTTCGAAAAACAGATTTTCTATTTTCAATTAAACAAACAAGCTAACAGCAGAGCATTATCCTTTCAAAGAAAGTGGAAGAATGTGTTCACGTTTAGACAAATCGTTTCATACTTTATTAGTTAGATAAAATATTTAAACGAATCATGTAAAGTATCATTGATAATTTTATGAAGTTCATGGAATTGTGACAATTATAAATAATTATCTTATCTGCACGTATATTTTATTTGAATATGTACTTAATAGCTTTATAATGCAGATCAGAATACTTATTCTTGATACTTTGTTTAGAAACATCCTGGACCAAAATTTATTTTATTTATTTCTATAAAGTTTAAGAGTAACATTATAATGCATCTAATCGCTGTATATGTAGTGAAGATAAGACTTATTTTAAGGTTTATTTTAAACACTTTGTTAACATCCTATATCAAAATCTGCATAATTACTTAAAAGTGTAACATGTGTGTAATGTGGGTAAGAAGACTTCCATAGTTGCAGACTATCAAATTTTTCGTTTTGAAAATAGATATAAATCTTGACTGGGTGTCTCACAATGACTGTAGGTCGCAGAAATATAAAATTAAAAATTGTATTTTTAAATGTAATGTATACAAATTTATTTCTAAAGAGCGAGTTAGTCCTTTAGTCAACACTTAAACACCAAAACTCGGATTTAAGTGAACCAACTTTTAAACTGACGCAGAGTGTAAAGGGTCAAAGTGAAAGTAGCAAGAAAGGATGTATCCTCATGAACCAAGATCGACCAGACATTCTCACAAACGTCAGAAAACAGCATAAAATACGCGGATCTACAGACAGATTTATCAATTACAAAGATTTCGTGCGTGAATAATGGTCGGTGGAAGAAATCTCGCTTGTTGGAACGTGAAAGGAGCGATCGGTATAGAGAGCGAGAGGTCCGTATAAATGGTAATAGGTATTATAGCAGGGAAATAAAGGAGGAAAGGCATGATCGAAGTATGAAAGGGATGGAAGGAACCGAGGATAGCCATTATCCGTGCGAAGACGTGGATCACGATGCAAAACACTCGCACTTAACGGCCCTTACTCGCCTCTGAATCCTTCTCTTTAGCCATTCCCGTGCCTCTAATCGTCACATATTATAGATGGACGACGCACACGTCGACCTCATAATGGAATTGAACTTCTCGGGATTCAATACTGACTAATTTCGTATATTACCGTTCTAGGGTACAATCAAAATTTTCCATTATATTTTGCAATAACTGTGATTTATATATGGGCTGTCTTAAAAAATTGGTTGAAGGACTGGGTCATTATTTTGTACATGAAAATAGGATGAAATCGGAACAATTTTTAGTTGTCTTACAATAATTCTTATATATGGACTGTCTCAAAAAATTGATCAAAGCACTAGGTCATTATTATGCATATGAAAAAAGGATCAAATCAGAACAATTCTTAGTTGTCTTACAATAACTCTTATATATGGACTGTCTCAAAAAATTGATCAAAGCACCAGGTCATTACTGTGCACATGAAAAAGGATGAAATCAGAACAATTTTTAGTTGTCTTACAATAACTCTTATATATGGACTGTCTCAAAAAATTGATCAAGCCACTAGGTTATTATTGTGCGTATGAAAATAGGTTGAAATCGGAACAATTTTTAGTTGTTTTACAATAAGTCATATATGTGGACTGTCTCAAAAAATTGATCAAGCCACTAGGTCATTATTGTGCATATGAAAATAGGTTGAAATCAGAACAATTTTTGGTTGTCTTACAATAACTCTTATATGTGGACTGCCCCAAAAAATTGATCAAGCCACTAGGTCATTATTATGCATATGAAAATAGGTTGAAGTCAGAACAATTTTTAGTTGCTTTACGTCTCGATTATAGGCAGCATAACTTCCCTAAACAATTTACAAGTTGATTGTTGTATCGGTTTGTTCTACACGACAGTTCAATGATATTCGATGATGTCAACTATGATATGATACTTCATATATGAACTTCTCTGATATGATATTCTATGATGTTCTATGATGTTAACATCATGGTATTCTACGATGTCAAAAGATAAAAAAATATTCTTACCTGACAATTCATGTCTTGTTTCTCGGACAGCAATCTAGCAACGTGACGAACAGACGAAGCAACTTCTGACGTAGCCCCAGCTTGTAAAGCAACGTCCAAAACAGCGAGGGTGTCTTTATCCCTTCGCAATGCGCACTGAAGCTCCGCCAAACGTATACTAAACTGCTGCACTGCTTGCAGGGTGCACAACTGCTGATTGCCTCTGAAAAATACAATTGAAGACACCTTGAGTATTGTGATGGGGAGAGTTGGGTATTTGACCTGCGACCGTTTCATAATTCTAAAAGGGAAATAAAGATACGACGCTTAGAAATATCTAATAATAAGGAAACCGTTATGGTCAATTTTATGGCTTTGTCAAGTATTATACGAATAGTATGAACTTTAAAGCTGGATACTGTTAATTTTAATATAGTTATTGTTTGTACTTATCTTTACAACTAACGCATGTTTATAAATTTAGTTAATGCAGAAATAATAAGAGTTCAATAAAAATTAATAGTTAAATAACGAGTTTGAAACAGGAAGTATACAAAAAACGTATTCGCAGGTCCAGAAATTGCTTTATTCGAGGAGGTGCACTTGATTCGATCGATAAACAGTTATCCCCGATTCCAGGAATCGGCGAAAGCGAGCAGCAAAATTGAATGGAAAAATCGCGGGCCCGGGTCAACACAATAAAAAGTAGAACGAGAGGCAAAGCCTTTCGGCAAACAGTAAGACGTCAAATTATTAGTGGATCTCCCCGATGGCACTATCCGCAAACAGAAACACTTTATACGAGACCAATTCGAACGCCCTACGGACTTGCGAATCAAACCAGACAGACTAGTCTCTTTTTCCTCGCATTGGCGTGCGAATCGAAATAAATGATAAAATATTCCTCAATTAGTAAATTCCAAATGAGTCATCGAAAAATCAATCAAAAATAAATAATGATAAAGAGAAAGATAAGAAATAATGGCGAGATCAATAGATACTGGAAATGATATTATGATTACTGTGAAAGTATGAAGAGAAAGTATGGAGATGTAAAGATATGTGATATTACACGTTGCGATATAGCGCGTGATGATGAAGACATGGGGCGATATAGTGAGATGTAAAATAACAGGTAACGATATAATACGTGGAGATTAGGAGACAATAATACTGACAAGTGATGATACAACGCGTGGCAATGTAGTGTGAGGTGATATAGTACGAGACGATTTAACGTAAGGTGTTATGGCGCGAAACGATATAGCGTGAGATATTATAACGCGTGGAGATAAAACGCGTGGCGATATAAGGCGTGGAGATATAACGCGTGAAAATATAACGCGTGGAGATATAACGCGTGGAGGTATAACGCGTGAAGGTATAATGCGTGGAGATATTACGCGTGGAGATATAACGCGTGGAGATATTACGCGTGGAGATGTAACGCGTGAAAATATTACGCGTGGAAATATAACGCGTAGAGATATAACGCGTGGAAATATAACGCGTGGAGATATAACGCGTGGAGGTATAACGCGTGAAGGTATAATGCGTGGAGATATAACGCGTGGAGATATAACGCGTGGAGATATTACGCGTGGAGATGTAACGTGTGAAAATATTACGCGTGAAAATATTACGCGTGGAAATATAACGCGTGGAGATATTACGCGTGGAAATATAACGCATGGAAATATAACGCGTGGCGAATTCTAAACGTGGTGATTCCAACGCGTGGCAATATCAACGCACAGCGATATAGCGCAAAATAACATCAATTCGTTCCAATACCAATAATAATACAACACATCAAGACATAATCACATAGACATCTAAATATCCGACGACTCCATCGTGTAATAATTCTGAAGCGCGGCAATATAGAGCGATGTAAAATAGAACATGCCATGTTCAAAAGCTCGCCATTTAATTTAAACCTTTCAGCATATTTACATAAAAGTTCATACAAATCAGCAATATAACTGACAATATATTAAGAGAAAGATATTATTCAGAAAGAAACAGTGCGAAATGTTCATTGAAACAAACAGTTGAGTGTCAACGGTCGATTTGTAAGTTGTGCGTGCAAGATTCGTGTGCACTCGTGCAAAGAATAGGAATTTGTAAAGCGTACAAAGGGGTAGGATTGACCTGTGTAAAACCCGAGTGGGTCACTGGTCAACCCTTTTGCATGGGTCAAACCCCTATCGTACAGGGGAATCAAGTGCTCATACGGCAATTAAAACAAGGTTCGACCGTTGTGTCTCCCAACGATCTTCTCCCTTAAAACTCATATCAATTTCAAGGTTCGTGATTTGCTTCATTTGACTCGAATTACCATCATTTGATTACTTGGCTATTTAGCTATCTTTACTCGACAAAGAGATGTTTATAATTACAATAAAATGTGTATAATGTCGTATGATAAAGGTACATTACACGAATATATTTTACTAGATACTTTAAAGCACTTTAGGTACTTTAAGTACTTAAGTACAGACAATTATTTTGACGATTGCTTTGACAATTATTTGTCGAATCACAATTATTTATTTCACAATCATTTGTCAAAAAACATATTGTTACATTATAAAATAGTACTAATACTAATTACGAGTTCATAAAACAGAAGACGTTTATAAATATTGCACTCATGAGTTGATAAATAGGATTGGCTATTTATTCATGATCTAGCCTAATCAATATGTAAAAAAGATCACAAATGAGACAATAACTCTAAGTAATCTCAAATAAAAAAATATACAAAAATATATGTAGAGATATACGTGAATGTACGTATCATAATGTGGACATACGTAACGTATGGATCTCATAAAAATCCATTTTCTACCTCCAGACTCTAACAAGGTAATGGCAAAACTTGTCAGCAATAGTGTACCACCCTAAAAAACGTTCAAATAGACGTTTCATCGTGCCGGCGGTCACTTTGGAAACGTCGAAGCTTAAACCGGCGATCCCGGCTAAAACTAGTAATCCCGTGACACGGGTCGAAATCCCAAAGATCCGAGCCCTTGCTGCCGGTACCTATGGTGTCCACAGGGTTCCCAGTGTTTGCTTTCGAGGCTTCATTGCCTCTCATAATATTTGCCCAACGTCACGCGCCGACCAACGAACGGTCAGTCAATGATCCTAAAGCAGCTATTCAAGCGGACCGGACGGTTCGAAACTCGATAATCGTGCCCTTACCAGGAAAAAGAAACTCTCTTCAACGAGAAAGACCTCGAAGAATTGCGAATACCGTTAAATCCAAATCGATCTCCGGTCACATCTAATTTTCCTTATAGAAACTTCGTCGATACGGTATAAAGCGTGCTACGCTAATCAATGCTTAGCTTTTATTGCTAATTTATGTCAGGGACTTTTATTTAACGTGAATGAGAATGGTAGACTATTTTTTATCAGTGGGATTTTGTTTAAATTTTTACAATTTCAAGAATTATCTTCATATGAAACTTTGAATTATATAGACTGTGAGATCCACAAATTAAATCCTAGATTATTACATTTTTAAGAGGCAACATATTCAAGTTCCTAAATTTCTATATTTCTAAACTGTATACAAGCGATACTTACTTTTGAAAGCTCTCGTCCCAAACTCGATAGAGATCCGCCACACCGTCTTTAAGAGTGGTGAAGATCAACGACGCCGAATTACCAAGATCGGTGATCAGTCTGTGCGTAGAAACGTTCAGAGCCAGCATCGCCGCCTTGCGATCCCTCAACGCAGCCAGTTCGGCCTAGAACATTAAATATACATTTTTAGTGGTCGCCCTCTTCGACTAACTCAAACAAATTGCTCGCTCGGTTCTGCCACCAACGGAGGGGTGCAAGTGATGTATAAACTGATCGTAGTGCTACACTCGAGAGAACCTACACCTTGAATCTTCAGATGCGACAATAAAGCTTTGTTCACGTATGATGGTACAAAATGGTCAACAAATTATTTATGGCAGTACCATATACTTGATGTTTTAATATTGTGGTATTCTGTGATATATTTTTTAACTGCTGTTGCTTTTAAGCAATTCAACTTGATACTTTGAAGTATCATGTTAATACATTGCCACAGTGAAAACTGACGTTTGTGGTCAGACACAAATTGTCCACAACAAGACATTATTACAAACAAGGTACTCTTTTAATTTCATCTTTTAACTGCATCTAATTGTAGCATTAAGAGTCTTAAAGAATCAATATTAAGCTGTGTTCGTTTATCTACAAACAGTTAAACTGAACTTACAGGGTCGGTCATGTATGAACATCACAGTGATCAGCGTGTTAACTATTTCTTTCTTACATTCAATGCGAAGTTGATCATTAAGATCAATTACTAAATAAGCAGAGACCCTCACTAAACCAACAGTTTGTGAAACCGATTTCGAGGACCGAGTCATCGATGAGAAAAAAGAATGATGACTATTTCTGATGATGTGATGTAACTAATTTATGTAGCCATAGCTTAGAACCGTATGATCAGAATATACCAAAAATGCAACAAACATGTAGTTCTAAATTGCACACCAATTACAATCGCTGCATTCTGCTCATCGACGGTCTAAAATGAACAACCGTTTGCAGTAACTGATCGCCTATAGTGATCAGTTAACACGACTACTCTGCATACGTCTCGCACCCACACAAGTGTTACTATTTTTCGACCTCGAAGGAGGGATCAGACAGGTCGACAACGAAATAAACGCGCGTTTATCAGGAAGAACATAACCGAAACTATAAGGGTTGTAAGAGCGCAAGAGGTAAGACGATGGAGAAACCACGTCACGTTGTCACGTTCCCGTCGTCCTACTGCAGGAGGCGACCGACGAGGGCCGCATAAATAAACCCAGGTTTACGAGGACGACGCAGGACGTAGGAGAACGAAAACGAGAGCTTCTCCTTTCTCGTTTTCTTACCCCTGTGTCTCGTCATTTCTCTCGCTCATCGCGTGACTCGTCACAGGAGTGTTCGAGGGAGATCGTAAAGCTCGTCGTCCTTGCGGTCATCGAGCTTCCATCCGTACTCTTCTTCCGTGCTCCATCCAGTAATTTCTACCGACGAAACGACACGCTTTACTACTGTTTCCTTCTTTCATTTATTTTGTACGCCAAATGTAAGAATTCCGACCGATCGCTGTCAGCTTCTCTCTGGTAAATTGAAAGTTAAGGGTAAAATCGAAGGATGAACAAATTTAGTTTTGCGTTTGATACTTTTCCTTCGAAGTGAGATGTTAGGACTTGGAGTTTCGTTAGAGTTGGATTGTGAATTAATTGGATGATTTTGTGAGAAGATGAACGCATGTACGCCACTTGTTTTAGGTTTTGGGGAATGAAATGGGTAAATTTGAAAAATCACCAAATTTTCTGAATTCTTGCATTCGTAGATTCTTATTTTTCTATGTTTCTTACTTTCAAAATTTCTGTGCTTTTAAGTGTTGAAACTCTCAAATTTCACAAACCTCAGAATTCATAAATATCAACTTCCTAACTTCCGAAATTTATCAAATGTTAAATTCTTAAACTTCCAATTTAGCGAACCTCAAATTTCTAAACTCCCAGGTTCTCGCATATTTGATGAACTGATAACGTTTCTTTTCCTTTGAAATTTTTATCATTTTTCAACAACCGACGGACTTTTCCCAAATGCATTGAGAAACCATAAGATTTATGATGGTGTCGATGGGATATGACGAGATCAGATTTATGTAACACGCATGTCACGTATCGTTTTTCATCCGTTAGCCACCCTAATCTATCACTATTATTCCTGTTCTATCTTTACACTTTTTCATATAATGAAAAGACACATTTTCATATAATTGACAACTTCTTACTACTCCTTGCAACAGAAGTCACATCCCAAAATACTCAAATTTCTAAAAATTCAAAAATTCTTCAATTGCTTAAAAAATTGCAAATTTCTAAATAAACTGATTCACCATGTGAAAATCTCCATCTGCAAAAGCTATTTTCAGCTACATGCTATTTTCTCCAAGAAAGTTTACCATGTACTGCACCTCAACAATTACATATTCAACGAAAAACAACGTTCAGGAGCAACCGACAGCCTGTCAACGCCTCGGAATACCATCGAAGGTACACTCTCGCCCGCAAAATGTCCGCAAAAGACATCGAATCGATATTCTTCACGGAAGGCAATAATTTATGCAAAGCCGAGCACGAGTAAACGACGGATACAGGCGTGATTCCGGGCACGGTATCAAAGAGGTCAGACGCGTGAAAAGCGATGGCGAGACGCGATCGTCGACGTGCGTTCTCGTCGGACGTGCGTCTCGATGTCGGATCACTGTTGCGATTTCAACGACGATAATGAAAAAAAAAAACGACGGGTATAAAACAGTCCAAAAAGGGAGCAAAAGTGGACAAAACTGTTTTGATTTCCTTGAGACATACTGCTGTATTTCTAATAAATAAGAAGATTATTTTGTTTCTGTTTGGTTCAATCAGTACATCACGTCTCTGATACGTCTTCATGTTTGGCCCAGTAGACATTGCATTTCGAAAGAAAAAGTCCGATTGGCAGTCAATGCAAAAGATTCGATCGTTAAGCAATATTTATCAAGTTAGAAAGGAGAAACAGTTATATGCGCGTATTGTCCCGTTTCATCCGAATGTGCGCCGGTTTGCACCGGTGTCCTACAGTGGTCGCAACGAAAAGTGGTTGGCATTGATATTCCGTGCACATCGCGAAAGCAGAAGCAGTCCGCTCCATGCCCGTAACCACCCACCGCATCGCCGTCTCTTTCCCTTTGGGGGCCCCGTTCCACAACCGACGCCCCCTTCCGCTCGCTCACCCTCCCGGTTCCATGCTTTCCCTGCTTCCTTTTCCCGGCCCGGTCTACCCGCAGACACGCACATTCCGATCTAATTCAATTTCCAATCAACAGCCAATCAATTGATTCGAATTCGGTATACAGAGCGGTCGGCTGGCTGCTGTTCGGCCTCTGCATGCCTATGAGCCTACCAGACCTGTCTCTCTTCATGGCCACGCGTACCCCGTTCGAACCAGAAATTAGCTTTTTATCTGTCCTCCTCGATGACAACGGAGATTTGGGACCATGGGCACGTGTGACACGTCAGTCCATTATGTCTTATCGTCGCTAAATAATGATGTATGTCTTGAATAACATGGTACCTATATTTCATGGAGTTAAGAATGGCATGGTTAAAAATTGCAACCCTCGAACTCGAATTACGAAGTCAATATTACTACAGCATCATTGTGTCAATGTCAGACACAATTAAGTTTCTTGAAGAAAATGATATGTGTACATACGTGTATGATAGGTGAATTAAGTAGAAAAAGAGCTGATTGCAAGGGAAATCTGGTTTCGAATAACAGAGAACAAATTAACTTATGGGGTGTCTGTATATGTAAAGAATATCAACGTTATTTAACTTCTGATTGAAAGACTAGAATGAAAGATTAAAAATTTTGAAAGCCAAAATTTACAAATTCGTAAGATTGAAAATTTGACAATTTAGAAAAGAAACATTGACATTGCATAAATAATCCTCTTCTTTGTACATTGTAATCTCTACATAAACCTTTCTCACCAATTCTACATACACTATCCTTCCATATCATAAAAATCTAAAAATAAACAATCCATACCATAAATTCAAAAAACAAGAAGAAAAGACACGCTTCTTAAGAATTCGATCAGCACAGCCATTTGCTTTCCGTACGAAAGTAGACAACAATCCTGAACGAAAGAGTTTTCTCACGGTTAGAGGGTTAGAACGCGTCCAGAGGCGGATCACGGAGCGCAAAGCGCGAACGAGCGCTAATGAGCGGAATATCGAGAGGCAAGGTTCGTCTGGAATTACGCAATAACGTAATGAACGGTCCGACACGAAGAGGTGATCGAGTCGGTGGCACGATTGTCCACAGTAGTGTGTACTGGCTTCGATTGAAGCCTGTTTACGAATGCATAATACAAGCGGCACATTCCATCCTGATTCGCGCGACAAGCCGCCGCGCCGCTGCACTCGCTCATTCCGTCGCGCTTTTCGTCGTACGTCGTGCATGCCAAATATACTCGTCGCCGACGCTGCACCCGTGAACGATCGCGGTTAATCGATTCGTCGACGGTTTAACGTCGAATCGGGACTCGACGCGGAACTGAATACGACCGTTTGATCACCGGCTTTCATCGGGTCAATTGTGCCATTACTTTACAACTGCGTAAATAGTGCAAATTAGTTGAAATACGTGATAATTGTTCGAAGAACTTTCCAAGTTTTCAAGCGTTTCTTTTTGTACGAAGTTCCAAATTGCAAACTGGGAATGGACAATTTGATGACTTGACTATTATGAAATTTATTGATTTTAAAACTTAAAACTTCAGAAATTTAACCCTTAGTAGCCTGATTTACGAAAGTGATTTATTTTTAATATTACTGTGTTTGCTTGAGGGTCTAGATGAAGGGAAAAATTCAACCTATAAAACAAATGAATGGAAATACTCCATTCACAAATGGAAAAAACAGCCAACCTATAAAAAAAAAACTAATAGTAATGTGAACATTCGATTTAAAAGATTGGTATCAAAATTGAAACTCTAGGTTATTAAGGGTTAAGCTTTCATGAGTAGACAATATTCTTTAAGATTCTCAAAATCTTTGAAATAGTAGAATTCTACTAGAACTCAACATCTTTGAATCTCCACTGGTCAAGTAACTCCTCTAAAATAACTGAATGAAATTGTCCAAATACACGAAGTAGGAAATATCCTACGATCCCAGTTACCAAACACGATTAATTACAAAAGAAAGAGGCAGCTATAATATCAGTAGAGATTAACAGACCTACTTGCTCCTCAACATTGACTGTAGCGACCGTACTGTGCATAATGACCATACCATCAATGATCACCTAATTCGAACCGCTTTGCCAATGACATATAATTTGTAACGTTTTACGAAAGCCGTACACCCGCGAAAACATGTAAAACAAGAAGGATCATGTTGGGTCTGGTGGCTAGACAGCCTCGCGCCTGTGTTACCTCCTGCATAATGCAGCACACCGACCAGTTCACCCAGCAAATGTTGGACGCTAATACATCTTGATGATAGATAGGGAGCATGTGTTTGGTCTTCGCAATGAGGCCGACATCTGGCAGAAGAGAGAACGCGGAACCACGACGTGTCAGCGGGAGTGCGACAACGAACCTCGGATACCGAAAAGGAGAAAGACAGAAGAACCCGGATAGGTGGGAGGAAAAAAAAGGAGCGGAAGATCCAGGGAGAGACGATGGATCGAAGCGAAGAAAGTGAAGAAGGCGAAAATGAGAAGGAGAGTCTCCGGCGGAGAAAATCGGAGAAAATAACCGACAGAGAAGCCGAGAGGTGGGAGGAGACCAGGGTGTTCCAGAGGTTTCCAGAGAGGGGCTAGGGAGGTTTAGGGAGGCAGGGGATGACTCTCGGGGGCTGGAAACTCAGAGGGTTGGCCAGGTTCGCGAGTTGCGATGCCGAGCACGTCGCCGTCAGACGAGCGTACGTGCGACACGACTACGCTTTTACGCCACTCTCTGCCTCTATCCTTGCCTCCTGACTGTCCCTCCTCCTCCTCGACTTCCATCGCCACCTCCACCTACGCCGACTTCTCCAACCCCTGATACCATCCCCTTTGCTCTTTTTCTTACTTCTATTTCGCCTACTTTCATCTCGACCCACCCTACTCGCGCAGACCGATCCTTCCGCGCTCTCCGACGCTGAGGATGTTTTTAATAATGCCGAAGCTGCTTCCGTGTAGCTGGCCGAATCGAATGTATCGTTTTGGGGGGATTAACGGAGTTAAAAAGAGTTAAGCGAGGATTTTGTAAAAATTTTATGCGGGTACGTCTGTTTTTAGATGAAGAGTTTTGTATGGTCCTGGGGAGGGTAGAAGTGGTACGAGCTGTGACACGATCTGGTTATCGATACTTATTGAGGTATATAAAGAGAATTTGTTGAAGGAATGTCCTTTAATTATATGTAATCTAATCGGTAGGTAGGTATATGTAATCTAATAAACCTTTCTGTTTTTTATTTTGAAAACTGAACACGATACCGCCATCTACGGGTTACTGAATCGGTAAAAGCATTTTCTGCAGCAATCGGTATAAAATATTCCTGTTCAACTTGTTACCAGCAGAAGGTAATTTATTTTGGTTACCGACATGAGAACAGTTACCGACATTATGTTAGACATGAACCAAAATCATTTCCTAAAGTAATCCCACAAAATTTTCAAATTCAACAATTTTTTCTAAACTTCGAAGGTTCATGTTCTAAATGCAGAATTTAGTAAAATAAAATTCTTAGGACAAGTGTTAATTTGCTTGCCTCAGTATTTATAATTTGATAAAAATAGTTAGTCTCACCGTGATTCGATTAATCCGTTCGTCCAATATGTGTGGCTGTTCCAACGTGATTTCATAAGAAAAGATTCTGTCGTGTGCCGCTTTAAACTCCGTTCGTAATGCTGTCAATTCGCGATGAAGCGCACTTGCCATTTGTGTTTCCTCGACTTTAGTCGCCAGGGACTCCCATTTCTCTATCATACCTGAAAAATAAAATTGACATCATTGAAACGGGTACTTCCTGAATGTTAGTGCTATAAATTCGATTAGCTCTAACTTAACACATTCACAATCAGCAGCACCTGTTTAGACATTGCATACACTTGTGATTTATGAGACACCTTTCAGTTTATGGTATGAAATTTCTATTTATTTTATAATCTATACAGTAACAATTTATGACATAATTTATAGATAATATAATAGTCCATACTCAATGAAAAATATGATAATTTGACTGGATAAATTTCAAACTGAGCATTGATAGCGAACATATTAAATTATGAGGACATCAACCTAATCTTGCACAGGGACATATTTTCCAATTCTAATGAATTCAATATTAAATAAGAATAGCACAATTTTGAGATTATAATAATTTTATAAAACTGCAAAATATGATTGAACATGGCTTTAAACGTCCTATTACCAAAAGATTTCGTCAAATCTTGATAGAAATTGTTGGCCTTCGGTGAAAGTCACTGTCGAAAGTCAGGTCGCTAAAGAGTTAAAAAAATCATTTTCGATCTCTATGTAAGATAAGTACCATATAGTATAACAAGTTTTTACAGAACCCCAATTTCTTTTTCCCAAAATATCTTGCAAGTCAACACGAGTCAACGATTTCTGACAGCGTCATCGAACATCGCGTTATGTCAGTGAAAATAATCGGACAGACATTTTAGGTCAAGCTGCTTATATCTGCACGCATATATGCTTCGTACGGCTTCAATGACCCCTTTTTTTTCTTTGATACTTTCCTTTGGTACTTTCTTCTTTCAGACTATACACTGTGCCCTTAAAAATGGGTACACAGTGTTATCTGATTTCACGAGCACAAAGTTGTTTGCACTTTAACCTCAGATATTGAATTCTGTACAAATTATGGATCTTTTTTAATTCATCTTCTATTTTACCTTGAGGGACATTTAGGTTGGAACGAATTAAAAATTTGAAAATTTTAATTTCTCACGATTTTCAAGTTATGGTATAAATAAATTACATGTAAAATTAATGAACGTAGCTAATTTATATAAACTGATATGAACACAAAATTCAGTTTAAATTCACAAAAGTTAAATTAGATTTAAATCTCGATTTTTTAATTTAATTCAAAGATGAATATACGAAGGTATATATTGCATACACATACACATACATATGTGATAATTCTTATACATATGTTATACGTTATTATGCATATATGTTATACGTATATATATTACTATTATTTTTACACATATCATACATATATTATATATATAATAACATATGTGCATATAAACATATAACATGTAAACGTAATAACATATAAACACCTATACATATGTACATAATAAAAATGCACGTACGTGTTAAATACGAACATTTCCGTAATTTCTTGTTGACTATGAAAATATAGTTATTTTCCTCAGTACGATTTAATTGCAACTTAGAAGTTGATCGACCATTTCCTTCACAAATAACGCAAAACTGACAGAACTAGAGAAAATTTCGTATTATTTATTATACTTTCTCCGCGATATCTCGCGTTTTACATGCACTATAATAATACCTACGTTTTCTAAGCAAACACGGAAGCTGAAAAAGAAATCTAAATAAAACAGTATTTATTACCGGGATAACTGCGCCGCTGATATGCTTTCTTCATCAAATTACTAATTACGCTAATTTTTATACCGTTCAGGAACATAACTACCCGACGAAATACTTATCGTGATTATGTTATTTCGTTTCTAAACGATTGCTGCACTTCCAGTGAAAGACCGATATGTTTCAATTAATTCGTGAAATGCGGTTACTCGGTTAATTTGCAGTAAGTAAACACGTACTCCATAGGAATGTAATCAATCGAAATAGAAAGAGCGTGTCGAATAAAATGTAGTATTGCTCGTTCGTTTTCTCCTTGCTTTTCGAAAACTGATTAGTATTTCTCGAATAGCGAACTACATAACTAAGCGATAATTTATTGTTTAACTATCGATGATAATTCATATTTATAAGAAGCCAATGATTATAGCAGTCGAGGTCCTTACAAAATCAATCAATGTTCAAAAGTGGAGATGTAAATATATGGTTGTTGGGTTTATTAAATATTACTAAATCTATGTGACAAACATATTAAATTTGTAGATTCATATTGTATTTCTTGATCTATATATCCTTATATTATTAAACCTCTAAGTTCCATAATTTCCTAATATTAAAACATCGTTTGTTTATGTTCCAAAACATCGATGACTCCTAAATAAATCGCACGACGACCTCACTTTCGTTTAATGAAACACCGTTTCGTAAATTGTTTTCCTAAAAGGCGAATAAATTATTCGGAGAAAGCCGATCGAATTCTCCTTTCTTCGTAACATGGTAACCGTGACCCAGGCGTCCGAGTAATTATAGTCCCGTAAACAGCGAACAAGAATTGAAAGAAAGTGAATAGAAAAAGGGAGGAAAAAGGTGCACGGCGTTTAGAGTCGCCGTAAATCAACAACTCCCTCGGATGTAATTATCTAACTAGTAACGGTTCAATAATGACCAACAATTACAGAATTTTTGAGACTCAAATATTAATCACGGTAAACCGAGATATTTAACACGATACGAGCTTAACGTGGCGCAAAGACAGGTGATTTACGATGAAAACACCTGTGGCGCATTTCTGTTTTAGAATAAAGTTTAACATGATGTTCGTGATTTCGGTGAAAGAGCAAATATTGTATACTTGTTTGAGAAAAGTTTAAGCAGGACGTAACAGGTGGTTGTGTTCGCAACTTGGAATTAGTTTGAACTTCTTTCAACTGTAACACGCTATTTATTTAGTAATTAGTGGTGTTACGTGTAGCAGCAGAATTAGCGGTGATCTAATGCTGACATGTGATGTGTATGAAAGTCTGAAATTTCTCTAGCTGCAAATTTTTGAATTTATAAATTTCTAATTGCAAAATTTTGTGATTTTCTATATTTCATAATTGCAACTTTTTTACCAGAGATTTCTATATTTTTATAGTTCTAAGTTGCAAAATTGAAATGTATGAGATTTCTAAACTTAAGAATTTGAAATTTTTGTATTACTACAGTACTAAACATGAAAATTAGAAAATTTGAAACTTTTATGCCTGTGTTGCACTAAACATAAAAATTAACAAATTTGAAACTTGCATCCTACTATAGTTTCAAATCTGAAAACTTGTAAGTTTGATGACTTTAATTTGACATTGAAATTTAATAATCCAAGACGTGCATATTTCTACAGTTCCCAATTTTAAATCCAGAAAGTGTAAACTTATAATTGGAAATTTCAAAATATAAAAATCTGTAACTCGTACATTCCTACACTACCAAATTAAAAATTCCCAAACTGAAAAATTATAATTAAAAATTTGAAACTTGTATATTTCTATAATTATAAGCATTAACTAAACCAAAAATTATAATGTAAAATTTTTTAATTTCTAATTTTATAAATTTTAAATAGATTGACAGAAATGCGGTGTGTTCTAATAGCCTGAAGAAAAACCTCCTACGGTTTTCATTGAGCATCGTTCCAGACTCGCAGGCATATCCATATTAGATTTGTAGAACACCTAGAAAATCCTTGAGCCGACATTTTCATAGTTTTCTCGGAAAAAACAACTTTCACTTTGTCACGGATGGTTCACAAAAACTGCTGTGCAACGAACTATACTTATCAAGTGAAATCTCGAATTCCGAGGGATCGTAAAAAGAAGACACATTCTACTGGTCGTGAAAACAAAAGAACGCTCTTAACATTTTCATCCTTTCACGTATTACAATGTTTTACACGATAACGTTTCTCTACGATCAACATCCTATCCCAAAGATAATTGCAGTAATTAAACCCAAGGCTCTTACAGCTTAATCACTTTCAATGTTTGATGGTTCCCATGTTTTCAAATATAATATTTTCATTTTATATTTTCTTTCTGTATTTAATTTCAAAGATTGTAAGTTATAGGTTACTTTATTCTGACTTAGTATTGTATGAGATTTTATTGCTTTATGACATTTGAAATGGGTCAGATACATTTTTGTAGAAGTGTAAATAATTAATTTGTATAGAAAATGTGTGTTGACAGAGAAACTGATATAAGCTGAAAAATGACTGTAAAAAGTACAACTGCAATAAGTGTGAAAGTAGAACTATTAATATAAAAGTAAAATTGTAAAAAGTATGTAAAAGTGAAGCTGGTATAAAAATAAAACTACGAAAAGTGAAGCCAGTATCGCAAAAGTAAAACTACAAAAAATATTACAAAAGTGAAGCTAACATCAACAAAATTTTAAAGAGTATTATAAAGGTCTGCTACTGTAAGCCCGAAACAACAGAAAGTACCCTAATTATTAATATAATTTATTTAACAAGAAAAGAAAGCAGTTTAGCAGTGATAGAAAATATTGGTACCGTTATTGTCCATGTAAGAAACATGGAGACGGTAATTTATTTAACAACTTCCTTCAAAATGAAGTTGTTCCACAACGTATGACATGATTCTGCTGCAAGCATCCTGTACATGTCAAAAAAAAGGACATCGTTCCGTTAATTTAACTCACGAACTATAACTATCGGAATTATGCAAAGCACAAAGGGTATCATTACAGGAACATGCTCATTGACAAATGCTTCCGAGGACAGGAACATCTGGCTCGGGATGAAAAAAAGAAACGACATGCGTCGGAAAGCATCAACGATGGAAAGCAATGAATTTCACACTGACCTACAGGAAATGATGGAGAATGTGCAGAATAATTGCGGCTGGCGTAGCAAGACGTATCGTGTATTACATGTAATATACATCCTATGTTATCACGGTCGAACGATTACGTTCAGTAGAGCAGAAATTGGTAGCGAACGTATAGAGGGTTTCAAACACGTTAGACAAAGTGAAATTTTGATACTCTTGTTCGATAGGAACTGTATCTAGATTACAGGGTGTTACACGATTTTTCTCCCACTTGCAGCCACCTTACGAAAAAAAGTTTAGAACAATATTTGCAGGGTATGTGCACAATAGATATTAGTAAAGCAAATTTTGAAAACAGTTTGTTCTCTCGGCAAAGGCAAGGTCACCTCGGTTTTTTTAAATAGGAACATTTTTTTTAATCATAGCTTTAGAGGACATCGAGACGAATTCAAAACACATGTTAGATGATATTTTTATTAACAGATTACTCGATTTATGGAAGTGGAAATGTGAAGTAAAAGACCGGAATATTACGTGATAGAAGGCGACACTTTGAACACATTACGCTCTAGTCGCGTGTTTACATTCAGTTCTCTTCGGAATCAAATAATACACTACCAAAGTCAAAAACTAATTAACTCATATTTCCTTTTATAATAAAACGTACATGTCAAAAGCAATATGTAAATAAAATTATCGCGAGCAACTTTTTGTGGAACATCCTGTACACGAAGCTCTTCGCACCAGTATTTTTACCAGTGAACTTGATCCACGATACTGTTAATAAACTAGAACGAAACATCGAAGATGTATCCGTAATCTATACGTAATTTCCTCGATGATGTGTGCAATTATTTTATACATTCACCAGGAAATTAACCTTGATAGTGGATCACTTACATCGGCCACGTTATTATGTACCGTTTTGAGAAGGTGGAAATTAAATTACGTCCGACAAGATTTCGATCCGGCTCAATAAATTGTATAAATTATTGTATTTCTAGAAACTGACAATGAGTTATGACATCGATTTATTACGTCTTTTTGATATTATGAAATTGCAGTGCAACTTTTTATATTTTTGTTTCACTTTTATTCGCTATGGAATTATATATGATTTGAAAACTAGTAGTTGCTACCTGGTTATTTTATGACGAATGTTTAAATTCTCTTATATTTCTGCTTCATTTGAAGTAACGAAAGTACATTAGATTAGTTTGATTCAGAAATAATCAAGTATAGTTCTTGTTCAATAGGAAGAGTATTGCAATAATAAATTTAACTCTGATGAAGTAGCTCTGATAACTTTATATTCAAGAAAAAATTATTATGGATAGACAGTAGAATATATCTACCTTTTGTATTTGTTTAAAAATTCAATGTATTTAGAAATATTTGGAAATTCTGAAAAGATTTAATATATCTCAAAATTCTGCATACCTCGAAATATTTCTATCTATTCAGAAATTATATTTATCTAAAAATATTTCTATCCATCAAAAATTCTATTTATCTAGAAATATTAAGAATTCTAAAAATCCTTAGAATAAATCTAGAAATTTTATGTGCCTAGAAATGTATTTATCCAGAAATTTAATTTATCTAAAACTATTTCTATATATAAAAAAGTTATCTTCCTAAAAATATTAAAAATTATAAAAATCCCTAAGTGTAACAAATCTAGAAATTTATCAAGAAATGTATCCATCCAGAAATTCTATTTACCCAGAAATATTTCCACCTATCAAGAAATATTATCTAGCCAGAGATACCCTACTATCGGTGCATAGTAATTTCCTCTGGAATATGAAATTAACACAGCTACCGATCGTCGATGTTGAAGTAATTATTATAACTGTATACCATGAAAATAACGTGACGTTGGATAAAAATACTTATCGATCACCCTTCGCGTGTTCGTTTCGTGATACAAGAGCCTATTAGCGTAAACGGTACCTAAATTTACGAGCATCCTTCATCGTACAAGAATCACGATCGTCCGATACACATTATTAGGACTTTCTCTAAACGCGTCTAACATTCATCACGTCAGGAAAATAAACCGCGAGAAAGGAGCTATCGAGGCTCCACAGGTTGAACGTGCAAGCTATAGCGATTAATTAACACCCTCGGCGGAAAAAATGTCGAAACTCGTGTACCTCTTCTTCGATCAACACGTCTCAATCCGGCAAAAGGATAACACGTTACTAGATTCGAACGGTATCGGGATATTCCTATCCTGCTAGGTACTTAGCTTACATTTCAACTGCTCATAAATCTTCGACATGTCTGAATGATCTAGCAATTAATTCGAATTCTAGGTTCGAGATATTATATCGTGATGTGTTTAATGTTTTTAGATATTTTGAGTAATTTATAAGTAGTATTTTGTGTTTAATTTTGGAAAGGTGGAAATTTTAGATTTTTGGAATTAGGGATTCGGGGATTCAAGATTTTGGAATTTGGGGGTTTGAGGATTATAAAATTTGAAATTTAGTAATTTAAGGTTTTAGGAATTTCTGGATATGGTGATTTAGGGGTTTAGGGATATGGGGATTTGGTAATTTGGTGATTTAGCGATTTAGAGGTTTAGGGATTTGGAGATTTGGTGATTTAGTGATTTATGGTTTTGGGGATCTGAGGATTTGGTGATTTAGCGATTTAGGGGTTTAGGGATATGGAGATTTGATGATTTAATAATTTAGGGTTTTAGGGATCTGGGGATTTGGTGATTCAGATTTTTTAGGATCTGGGAATTTAGTGATTTAAAGGGAAATTAGGGATTCGGAAATTTTGGGAATTATACATTTGGTGATTTAGAAGTTTAGGAACTTGGGGATTTAGGAATTTAGAGTCTTAAGGATTTGGCAATTTGAGAAATCAGTGTTTTGGGAATTTAGGGATTTTGAAATTTAGGAATGTAGAATTTTAGGGATTTTGAAATTTGATGATTTAGAGACTCTTAGTTTTCGAACCTTTGATCTTCCATCTTTTTGACGTCTTGAATTTTTTAATTGCTGAATTATTAACTTACTAAGATATTAAATAATTAAATTTTCAAAATTTCAAGTTGATGCAAGTTTGCATCCCCATATTCCTGCGTTCTTATGTTTTTATTAACTGGGACAATGTTCAAAGAGTATCGTGTGAACGTCCCCCTAGCAAATTGTTATGACATGCACTAATTATACTATCTGTACTTTCATATATATATACAATAAATACATAAAAATACAAAAAATTCATATTACAATAAAATTTTTGCATGTCCAAAAATATGAGCATTTAAAAATTTTTGAATGTTCAAAAATTTCAAGATACCAAAGTTCTAAAACATCATAACCTTCGCTTGCTAAAATTGTATGACTTTATAAACCTTAAAATTCTCACACATAATTTTTTCAAAACCCTCTTATCGTACCAAAAAATTATCTACACCAAATACTAATCTTCATAAACAAGAGAAATAATTGAAATCCTCCAAATTCTAGCTTAACAAAAATCTCATCAAATTTTTTATTAGTCTAATCTCGATAATTATTCAAACAGCAATTACTTACGCAATAATCCGATAACTCATTTGCAACACGTCGTACAAATCAATACCGACAGCTTTCGTATCGATTTGTCACGTGTACCTTACATAATGTCTGACAATATGATAATTTAGTTTAGTTAATCGGGTAACATAGTTCAACAAGATGCGCATATAACGTAGTCGAACGTAGTTGAAGTTTCACACATCTGCAAGCTAGATAATGCAATTAGGCTCGCCATAATTGTACGAAGCATCCAAGTAGTCACGTACGTATATGCACACCCACATACGTGTAGCGAGTGTTATGAAAGCGACCACGTTAAAACAGGTCAACGTTAACGCGAGAATGAATGCAAGCTCGTTAATCAACCACCTTCTAAAGTTTCTATCGGACGGATCTTGGATGACGGAGAAATAGTTACCGGAACGATTGTGTTCTAGTGCTTTCTATTTAATTTCATCGAGGCACATGTGTGTATGCCTTCGGGAGCCGATCATGTAGTTCTAGTGAATTATTGTCTTTCAAATACGTGGCTGCGATGTGGAACGAAAGAACGATGAGTATGCAGGACAGATGTGTACATATAAATTTGTTGGGAATGTGGGAGATTTATGGTTGTTGTCATTGCGATGAATTATTAAATAGTATGAGTTCTTGATTTGTATGTTGGGGTGGCGGTTTTGGGAATTATTAGATTTGGAAGTATTAGCAATTTGGGGATGTTTTATATTTGGAAATTTGAAAATCTTTGAGTCTTTAATCTTTTGCACCCGAGCAAACTTTCAAATTCCAAAATCCTCAAATCTTCCAAAAAATCCCAAAATCTCAAAATTTTTAAACCTTAAAACATTCGAAAATGTTTAAATCCCTTAAAACTCCCAAATTCTAAAATTTCTCACTTTCTAAACATCTAACATACCAAATCTGAAAAACTATAAAACAGAAGAAACGTACCAATAAAAAAAAATCTGCAATAGAACCATGTGTGTTAGTCTAATATAAATTAACGATATCTTCTCTCTTTAAACATCTATTAATAAAGCTTGGCATACCGCTGACTTTGAACTAGAACCAAATCGCATGACCCACTTCCATTTTCCTTTATTAATCCATTACACCCCATTTTCATTTACACACATTCCTCACAGACAAAATATTAATCCATTAAAAATATTTCTTTCATATCATACTAATTATACAAATTCTTCCACTAGAATATAATAATTCAAAGTTTGAATTGTTCAAGCGATAAATAAGTCTCCAATAAAATCTTGTTACATAACTCACCAGTAAATTTTATTTCTAAAATCTTATCGCTCCAAAAATTTCTCCGAAAATATTAGGTTCATAACAACTTCGTGCGAAAATTTATTCAAGGCTGATAATCGACGCAAACAGTATGAATTATGTCAGAATGAAGCGTGCGATAAAATTAACCGTGAATTCATGATCCTCTCCTGGCACTACACAATCACGAATTGTGTGCGACGTAATAAATAGAAAATATAATGCTTTGATCGTCCAAATGAAGGAGAGAGGTTAGTATATACTGACCGCCATCGTTGATAAACAAAAAATTAACAAAAAATTCTATCGTCGTCATAAACATCTATAGTATGATTATTGCAATACGGGAAATTCATTATTTAATTTTAACCGCAATTAGTAAGAAACAACTTCTCTCATCGTCAGGAATGCGTAATCATTCACGGTATACAAAATCGTGAAAAAATAAATATTCTACTTATAAATAAATATTATAAATCATGTAGCTACATTTACTATATTTGTATATAATACAAATAAATTTTAATTTAATGATAAAATAGTTTAATTTAACCCTTACAATTTACATAAAAATTATTTTAATAATTGTAATAATTATTTGTATTTCATTTCTATTTTTTAACCTTCGTATTCATGGAGACAAAAGACTTATATAATTTTTTTAACTAAAGATATATGCTACATACGGCAGTATAATAAGAGATATAACAATTCTAATATAATAACAATTTTAAAAAATTTTTTTAAATTTTAAATTGCGAAATGTAATGACAAATATGCAAGTATAAATACGAATTGATAAATGTTATTTTGCGATGCTCACGTCACGCGATTTTCATTTCACGTTGTTTTGGTTTCACGTCGACCTGCTTCAGCCGGATTTCATCGCGCGATAACATATTAAAATACAGATAGTTAAATCACAAGAAATAGGGAATTTTCGAGTTCGGAACTTGAAGATTAATTACGTGTCGGACGATATCGAGTTATCAACGAAAAAGAGCACGAGCAATCGATTTGACAGGTAACGGAACACCGGCGAAGAAGAATACCAGGTTATCTTCCGGGATGATGTCAGACTCCGAACGGACATCGCTATTTCGAAACGCCTACCGAGACGTAAACGAAAGTTTAAAATTTCCCTTAAACAATTTATGCTGGGAGTCGATAAAATTTGCCAGTTGCCGACTGTTCTACTTCATTTGATCGATGGATAGATTGTGCTGGGTAATCGATCGAAAGAGAAGAAATTAATACTTTCACTCCTGATTATTTTTGCGCCTCTGTCGAAGTTGTAAAAAATTAATTACTGGTTGAGATTTAATGTATCATTTGCAAATTTATGATTTTGATGATTTGAATGTTTAAATTTGCAAATTGGTATTCATGAATAATTATGAAAAATTAAACGGTTTAGAATGATTTATGATTTACTTATAACACTTGCATTTTCGAAATAAGAAATATATTAAATGTAGATAAAAAGTTGATGCTGAGATGACTCCTCATTAAAAGTATAAAATTAATGAAGTTCAAGTATTCAAATTTAGAAATGTAATGAATCTAAAATTTCCAAATTACCAAGCTGTCAAATCTTCAAATTTTTATATTTTAAAATTCACGACTGTAAAAATTCCAAATTTTCATCTTGTAAAACAATCTCTCAATTTAAAAACGAAACAGAGAATTCATGAACTGTGTTACAGCGTATATAGTTCTGATCTCTTACATATTCAAAGTTCCTACTGCTCACTTCAATAAACAACCCCATCCCAAGTAAGACTTCGTTACTTTTAAAAATAACATAGTTAGTTACTGAAGTTAGTTGTAAAAGTTGCACAAAACGTTTAAATTTAAATATTCCAATAGATATAAACATAACCTAAAAGCACTCAGTCGAAGAAAATTCTGAGGAACATTCCTCAACTTCATAAAAGACCAGATTATTGAAGAAATGAAATTAGATACACGTCGATATTATCTTTCGGTAATAACGCTTAAATGATCAAGTAACAGCATAGTAACATTTAAAAGGATTCATGGTTCAAGGATTCAACATAAAGGGTACGTACAGGCACCATCCGGTTGATCCTTCGCGATAATCTCTTGATACACGTAACAGGTATCCTGTGCATCTTTTCTGACACCGTTTTCTGCTTTTTCGACCATCATTGCGGTTCGGTTAACTGTTCTCTAATTCAATGCACTAATTAAGTCGAGAAGTCCACTAACTTCAACGGTACAAAATCTTTTTACTATTACACTCCAACACAGAATGAACCGTGTTCGCACACGCTATCGAACGTTTGTATCGACGGCAAATTACCTAACTGCACGCTATCGAGTAGCAGTCACTGCGATCCTTAATTCCTTCTGATTCTCTTATTGTCAGAATTAACCTACATTTCCACCACTTTCAAAACCTCACTGTTTACGATACTCACTGATGCACCAAATTTCATTGCGGAAAACCAGTTTGTTTTGCGATGTTTTTACTGCATGGAGCATTACGGTTATTAAATAATAGGTCAGTTTTGGATTAGTCAGTTTTGAAACTAGTTGGAATTTGTTGATTTGTGGAAGAAATTTTTAATGTAATTCGTTTATAAATAGTTTTATGAAGTATCGAAACATTATAAATATTAAAAATATTAACAATAATAAAAATATTAAAAATATTAAAAATAATAAAAGTAGTGAAAGACAAAAATATTTTTAAGCATAATTTTTGCAATAACTCAACCCAGAAAAATTCGTATAACCAAGTTTTAAAAATAATCTACTACGAAGTGAATTTAATCTGATTTCACAAATGCGAAATATCGAAATACTTTCAAACGAATCTTTTGCAATAACTCATATCGAGCAGACATTATAAAAAATACGCAGTATGTAAAACAATATATCATCAAATGTATTCAAGTTTATTTCGCAAACGCGCTCGAAATATCAAGATATGAAAATGTTTTTAAACGAGGTTTTTGCAATGACTCACACTAATAGAAATGCACGCAAAATACTCGATTCAGAACAATACTGAATTGGTCAAAGAGATTTATCATTTTTATCAGTGACTGTCGTGTTAATTTCATGTGTGTGGTATGTGTCATATGTGTAATACAAATTTTGATTTACGTTTCTATTTAAACAAATGGTTGTGAAAGATAAATTTAAACAATTCATTTTGTTGATATTTTCATGAAAGTGAAGACCTTGAATAAATTCAAAGGTACAACAGAAGAGCAGAAAATTGTTACAGGTGCCAATTATGACTTGCAATACTTGGAAATATTCTTGTGAAAAGTGATCCTGGTTCTGGAAGACTAAGTACAGCAAGGTCAGTGACGATCAATTGAAAACCTTGATTAATAATAATTCACCTTGTGTATGAAAGTTAAATATACACAATAAAATTTTAGTAAATTTGCGACTGAATTTATAAATAGTTTAATATTCTATACAAAAAATAACTTCAAATGTTATATAAAAATTATTGCAATGATTGCTATATATATTAATGTTAACATTTTTTATAACATTTTAGTGTAAAAGACGTTAAACTCAAAATTCAGCAATTTAATTTCATTTAATTCTCTTTTTCTGTTAGGTAGAAAAAATTGAAATAGAAGAAACTTTTGCAGTGATGTAAACATGAGTATTTTCCTATATTTTTAGACGTGGGTATCTCAAGTTCATACACATTGATATATTTTGCTTCAAACGATAGATATATATTTTTATCGAATATTTTTATAAAATTGTTAATAAATATTTAAAAACTGTACATATTTGAATATACTCCAATATTCATTTCAATAACACACTTCAAAGATATACATTTTAATCACACTTTAAATTTATACATATATTTTTAAAAAATATTTAACAAAACCTTGAATAAAAATATATATATAATTCAATCAAACTTCAATAGAATTACTCCACATATTTGAACAAAACTTCAATAAAATCTCAATATACACATTGCAATATTTTAACAAAGTTTCATTACAATTTTAATATGTACATTTGATCCAAATTTTATCATGTAAATTTACGTTTTAATTTCACTTGAAACCTGATAAATCTTTTTGACCAACTCAGTAATGACAAAGCGCACTCACTTATTTCACGATTACAATACCGAATTTTAACGAATACAGAAAAAAGAATTTTAGTGAAGATAGAAAAAAAAATTGAAAACCAGTAAAAATTCAGGGGACACTTTGAGACAGCGAAGTGAACAGAAGCTTTGCAGAACGTCAACTGGCGCGTGTCGTTCGAACTTGGAAGAATCAGCTGAGCGGAGGACAGCGCGGTTTCTCGCGATAGGAAAAGCAACCCACTGAGCGTGGTACACGCGGACAGACGATTCTCTTGCTATCCCGCCGACGAACAACACGAGAACGGCCGAACAACGTGTTCGTGTGATTCCGCCAACTCGTTCTGCTTCTTATAAGGTGAGATTCGAAGGTGTACTGCTATACACCCTGATGTGTACACTCGGGTGCAATGTTACCATCCTTTGTATGATAACTTGGCAAATTTTTAATTTACCAAACTTTCATATTTTTCAATTTCCTAATCTGATATTAGGGAAGTTTATCAGGGAAGTTAGGGAAGTTTTTCATTTTCCAAATTTGTTAGTAATGAAGTTACGAATTTTTTCAGTTTGCAAAGTCTTTGAAATTTTAATTTGCAAATTTTATAATTGACAAATTCTTAAATTGCTAAATTCATGGATCTCCAAGTATACTTGGAAATCTTGGGGCAAATTCCTGTGCCCCAAATCCCTACATTGACATATATCTAGATCCGCAAATCTCAAGCTTGAAATACCTGGATCATCAAATATCTAAATGCGTAAACCCCTACATTTCTAAATTTCTAAATACCTATATCGTCACATCCCCAAACCCTCACATCGCCAAATCGCCACATCTCCAAATTCCCACTCCCCAAATCACCACGTTTCCAAATCCCCACGTCCCCAAATCCCCACATTCCCGAATCCCTATATTCTCGAATCCCCAAATTCCCGAATTCCCAAGTTTCCAAATCCACACATTCCCGAATTCCCAAGTTTCCAAATCCACACATTCCCGAATTCCCACATTCCCGAATTCCCACATCCCCGAATCTCCACATTTCCGAATTCTCACATCCTCGAATCCCTACATCCCTGAATCCACACGTCCCCAAATCCCCACATCCCTGAATCCACACGTCCCCGAATCCCCACGTCCTCGAATTCCGACGCCCCCGAATCCATACATCCCCGAATCCCCACGTCCCCGAATCCCCACATCCCCAAATCTACACGTCCCAAAATCCCCACACGTCTCCAAATACCTACATCCCCAAATCCTCACGTCCCCAAATCCCCACATCCCTAAATCCCTAAATCCTTCAATCCTTACATCCCCAATTTCTCAAATTCCCTAAATTCCTAAATTCCATCCCGAAATCCCAAAAACCCCGAATTCCACAAATCTCCGCGCTCCCCCACCCATGTCTCCAAAATTCTAATTTTCCAAATTCTCAAACCGTCAAATCCATAAATCTGCAAATCCCAAAATCTCCCAAATTCTCTTCCTATCCCGAAATTCTCAAATCTCCAACAACTTCTCAAGTCCCTCTCCAATTTTTTATGTAAAACCAAAAATAAGAATCGACAATAAAATAACGCATCTTCCACAATTTATCATCTTTAGACTTGAAAAACAGTTTTTCCTTTGACTGTACACACAGTGTCCACCTACGCGAATGCACCCACACGTCGTTCGGATTATCGCGGCGTGCGCCCGAAGAATCGACCGGATTAATAGCGCTTCCTTTCAGGATTTCGATTCTCCTGCACGATAATCATAGGGGAAAAACGGAGGCACACCGGACGAGAACCGGGGTTCAACGTTTGTTTAATGGACGGATGAAGCGGTAGCTTCTTGCGCTCGCTTCCGGATTCAAGGATCTTTACGCGCTCGCAGGACTCGATAAAGTTGCTTCAAGGGATAAGGCTTGGTTTTTGTACTTTCATGCTTATTAACGGTGAGTGCTGCCGTGACTAATTCAGAGTTTATGGTAAATGACGTTTATATGCGTTGAAAAACTTCCTCATAGCGTTTAGTTAAAGACCTTGCGTGGACCTTGCAGAGATGCAGCTCCACATATTAAATCGATGGGCGTATTAATTCCTTTTTGTAATTTATTCGATGGTGATAGAACTGAGATAATTTATAGTAGAACTACTTTAACTATTAGCTTTTATTATAGTACATTATGATTTTTTTCATTTAATTTTATGTTAACCCTTCACTTACAAGATGTACTTGTGACGCAAAGTTTGAATATGAGTTAATCAAACTCGTATTTTTGCTGTAATTCAATTATACGTTCAGTTCTAATAGTAATCTGCATATTCTGAAGGTAAAACGTGCTTAACATTTTAACTTCTTTCATGGCCTTAATCTTGTAGCAATAACTAGTTGTGGCTAAAAAACCTGTGGCAACTGACTAGAAAATTATAGGTTCGGGGGTTAAATAGAACGTCAACTTTTTTCGTTCAGTTAAAATTATAAACAGGAAATTACGATGACTTTCAATGAAGTGAGGAAGTTTAATCATTTCAAACTTTTATTCGCTCACAATGTTTCTGAAGCTCAAAATTTGTTTGAAACTTAAACTAAAAATAGGTAACTTTGCTTTTATTATTTGTTAATGAAACAGAAAGACTTCATCCTTGTCTACACTTCAGTCCTACTTCATTTTTGTATATACTGAACAGACTGTAAAATTGTTAGTTCACAAAAAAGAAATTAAAGCTGCCTTTTTGTTTAGAGTTGTAGATCAGTGCCAGTTAACTTCGACCATAATCGGTGATTTCAATACGTGTTCTTTTAATATCAAAGATTTTTAATTTGATTCTACGACTTTAGCTAGATAGTGCACAAATTATAAACCCACTTTCCCCGTATACAAGGTCTACTTACTTTAGCAATTAAGAAAACTAGTGCTCTAATATTGATAAGGAATATACGTTAAAAATTTCATGCTGCAAGCAATTAATGCAGTAGAGAATCGACTTATCGACGTAAACGAGGAAGCCACCTTAATTGGAAGAAATGTATAATTAAGATAAATAAACCACATTCCATAAATTTTTTTAAAACATAGACTAAACGTACTGAATAACACTTACAATGATATACAATTATTGTATATTAATTATATCCATTGATTTATTATATACAGGTTCAATATATTAAATGCTACAATAAAATTAGAAGAAACTGTAAATATTCTAATTTTGAATCTTGCGGATGATTAATATCGACAGGTGTAAACGAAAAAAAAGAAAGAAACAAAAGAATAATTAAGTAAGAAGCCACAAGAAAGCAGTGTTTATTATAAAATAATTACAATGAACGTATACAAAAGTCAACTAAAAATGAAAAATACTATAAAGATGCTACGCTGCAACGAAGCAAAAAAAAAACGAGCAAAGTATCGATTAAAAATATTCGTAAAATTGATTGAGCGTTAGCAAATTAAATAATAGAATTATAAAAATCAAACGCGTACAAATTGCGTTTCCTCTCGCAATTTCGTTATTTCCTTATTATATTAAATACACAGGAACGCTAATAATAGCCGTCAAATTAAATTCCTCGGTAGTAACCCGTTTTTCAAACGATTTCAATCATGCAAAGGAAGAAAAAGTTATTCGCTTTGAAAGCAAACACGTTAATTTACAGTATGTATAAAACGAAGCTTAACTTATTCTTTATCGAGGTCGCGTTCAACCGGAAGTAGAAATCAGCGTGTGCAAAATAATTCACTCAGCATGCAGATAACTTATGGCTAAGGCAAAGAGCAGTGGTCGAAAACGAACAATTTTGAAATCGAACGAAACTGAAAACTCTTTTATAGCGTTAACGATTATATATTCTGGATGTGTTGAAAAGTTTACATTTTTATCGGAATACAGCGACTCTTGTTATATTGCCACTTTTATACTTTCATATACACTAATCTCTAACACATTGGATCAATAAAAAATTTATTTTTCGCGGATTAAGAATTAGGAAATATTAGATAAGTCTTATAAAATACAGACAAACGTATTTATATACTTTTTCAATTTTTATAGAGTTTTTAGAAAAATTACTGCTACCGCCATCTGTGAACGAATACAGGAACTAGATAAACACTTTTCCCTTTTTATATAAAATAAATAAATTTACATTTACCAAACTATGTAGAAGAGTGTAATTCTATTTTAATTATATAATACTTAAGTTATGGTTTTATGACTACATAATATTATAGTTTTATAATACATAATATTTTTCATAATTCCAACACTTCTAGAATTTATAAATTAATTCTACAAGAAAATTTTTCATTTCCCTACAATTTCAAGACTGCTCGTTTTCCGCCACTGTCTTTTACACATGCATTTATGTATATATGTGCGAAATTACAAAAATTGTATTATACACGGTTCTGTGCGCAAGCAACGTCCAAACACTTTAATATTCTTATGTTTCGCACTTTGAACAGCCAAATATTGACACTTCGAACAGCCGAGATAATTACAAACGTATTACAAAAATTTAAAGCGTTTAAATTGAGATTTTCATCGAACGATATCTCGGAGAATATGTTCTCAAAGAAAAGTATATAACATGCTAATACTTCATATCAGTCTTCGTAAATCACTTACAAAAGTATTATTTACACACGCTAGCTCGTGAAATGTTTAACTTAATCGAGGAGACTTTGTTAAACGAATAAGTTCTGCTAGTTACCACTCTTATGACTATACAGCTCCGAATTATCGAGAAAGGATTTTAAATCATCGACACAATTTTCATCAATACCAGAATTCAGTGGAGCTTTATCTGACAAACTTTCTGACTATGCATGTGAAGAAATTTTCGAACAATGCAATATATGAGAATTAGTATTCAGAGTAAAATGAAGTTTCATTAAACTCGATAATATAATCACAATTAACGGTGGCGAATTCATTTTGTAAATACAGTGAACTCTTGCTTTACTGCCAACGTTTATAATTTCTTTTTACGTAATAGTAATGGCTTCACTATTATTATATAAAAAGGCGCAAAATCGTAGATCGCCACGCGTTGACGCCATGTTTTGTATCACTACGCGTTGTATCGCCATGCGTTGAATGACGCCATGTTTTCTATTACTACGCGTTGTATCGCCACGCGTTACATTACCACACATCGCGCGTCGTGTGCAACATAATCACGCATTATATCGCCAATTCCAAGAATCTTCTTCCAGCTCCGTCCGTGGCAATATAGCGAGAGTCATACTTGTCACCGTATCACTGTAAAATTAACTATCACAAGATAAGATATCGCTAAAATACGAGTCAAACTAACACAGACCTTAAAGGAAACCTGTAAGTAAGTCGATCAATTCTGGTATTGATGATTTCTTTGGAAAACGAGTGTCAATGATTCTGAACCCATTGGCAAATTTCAATATTCTTCATGAGATATGAAGAATCCACTAAGCTCGATAAAATATTTTGTACGAACTTAACTTTCAACATTTAAAATGATCGGTTCTAAATTGAAAGTATCGTGAAGCAAAGCGATCAGAATGAACAAAACGATCGCTCGATACGAGGGAAGCATTCCTCTGAACCACCTCTTCTCGCCTGTTTAGAATGTCCAATTGAAAACCGTTTTAGGTTTGACAAAAGAGAGAAGAATTATGATAGAAGGAGGAAAACAAGGCCGCTCAGAGCGGTAACTAACACGGCGGTCATATATGACAACGAAATAGAGAATGATCGACGTTGAATTTGATTATTGTACTCACCACGAACTTGTTTCATGTACTTTTCGCTTCTGAACGAATTGCTGACTGACTCCAATAACGCGTGAAGGCATCGTAAATTTTCTCTACACGCGCACTCCACTTCCGTCTACAAACACAAACGTCAAAAATCAGTATTCTTACAGTCACTTTCAGATACATCGTATTTACAAAGCGTCATGCAAGAGTTTACACCAAACTATCTCTTAAGTTCAGCGGAATACACCAACAGCATTGTTTAAGCAATTGCAACGCAGGAATTTTTAACGCACAGAATAATTAGGCTACTTTGATATATTGCTCGAAGTTAGAAAGTTTTGTATTTCGTTTCAAATTATCAAAGTGATGTAACAGGTTTATGTACAAATTCGAAAGATTTTATATTCTGTTTCAAATTATTAGAGGGACATCAAAAATTTATTATACATAGTTAAAAAGTACAGGTTCGAATTGCATTAAATCTAATGTAATTTTATAATATAATATTTAAGGTGAAATTTTTAATATAATATTTAAATATATTTTTTGAAGAATTTTCTTTTTTATTAGTTTGAGGAACATATGTGTTCTATGAAGTACGACTTGCATTAATACAATTTATCCACTTTGCGATATTAAATGAAAATGAGCCAATTTGCATACATAAATTATGACAAAACGTCTAATTTATATCGACACATGAAACAGAGTATTGAACCTGTTATCGCGTACTAATAACGTTTACATAGTCATTATTGCAAGTCACGCAATTATACCTGTATCATGCAATTACAAATTAGTTATTCATTTTTAACACAACATATTCATTTTGTTCTGTATCATCCTCATTTCCTTCAAAAGTATACATGGTACACCTTCCAATAACTCCGAGCAATATATCTTATGAATTATGAACGTTTATCGGTAATTAATCCGGTATGAAGATGAGTTTACCTGTCGATCCTGATTACTATGAAATTAAACCACTACCTGTTTTCATTCATTTTGTATTACATGCATGAATTTCCTTAATAAATAAAAGTCCAATAACAGGTTAATGGTAACAAGATGAAAATCAATCAGTACACCAGTTAGCACTTCATTAAGGTTGATACTGTTCGCTTTATTTTAGCTGATGAAAGCAGTAATTAAAAGGAAAAGGGAGAGACTGGTAAACAGAGTGTTTCAATGTTACACAATGAAACTTCAATTCGAATACAAGAAAGATTATTAATAATCATTAAAGCAATTTAATGCAATGTTACTTTAATCTGATACTTTAATTTCTCACTGAGTATTCATTTTATTAATCTTCCAGAGACACTCCAGATGTAATTTTTATTTACATCACGTATTAGATAATTTTATGAAAAATTTACCAGTCACTTTAGTAGTTTTCAAACATTATTAGAAAAGAACAATTGTAGTTTATCAAAATGTGTTAGAATTATCAATTTTACTACAGTAATGTTTCTTGCTTCTGTGAACTGTATTATTTAACTTTGAAACACGCTGTATTGCATATAATTACGGAAAGCCTTGAATATAACCGTACCTTACAACTTGTCATTCAGAAGCACCGTCTCAGCGTATTTTCCTGAGTGAAGGTATCCTTGCAAAGGACACTATGCAGCAAGCCAGAGACAAAACTGCTCCCTCGAGCGAACGTTTGTCTCCGTGATTTGTATACATTGCAAAAGCGAGGAATAAGGACAAGGTGATAGTAAACATGCAGACTATTGCTATACAATTATTTTCTTCTTCATTCAAATAATTATGTATTTCATATTCATTCAACATAATACTTGTAAGGGTACACGTTGATTTTATGGTACAATACTTTTTTTAAGGTAATCTTATTTACAAAAAGCTACCGACTGAAGTTTTATTAAATGTTCGCTACTTTTTATGCATACCCATATAACTCCGTGTAATTACTGAAATTTCGTACTTAATTTGTACACAAAAGTAAACTTTGCGACATAAGTAGCTTCATCTACAATATAAAATGTATCAAACCTTCATTAAAAATGTACATCTTACATATCTAATGTGCTCTAAAATGTGTTTAAATTAACCGTACATCATACAGGAACATTCCACAGTCGTCATTTCAAAGACTTAGAAAAATTTCAAAATGTCAGATATTGATCACAGCACCATGGATTAAAGCATACTTATTCTACAAAGCTCGCTAAACGCAACACCGCTTCTAAGATACGCCAAGGTATTCGCAAAATAAAAATAAAACGCAAGAGTAAAAGCGTAACTAATCACACTTCTCGTAATCGTGTGAAACAGACGACACCAAATTGCAAACGAAACACTTCATGCGTTCACACATGCTTACAATATTGACACTCGTGGAGGCAATTTTGCGATAGAAAAGAGAAGCAAACTTTTTAAAGCCTTTTAAAAAGCACTTGAACAATTTGAATACTTTTTTCCCAATGCAAGACCAAGGGAATAATATACTCAATATCATACGTACGCAATCATCTGGCATCGTTCCGTTATTAGACCTCGCGAATAGATTTTCAGCGAGGGCTAACTGAGATTGCGATTTTTCCACCACATTCCGGATATCCTCTACGTCACTGTCGCTATCCTCTGTAGTATCAATCATTTCCTGTAACAAGTACAAAGTAGAGTTTAATTAGGGCTAATTACAATCGCTGAAAAGAAGGTGATACGTTATAACTTTTGTTCTTTTGTATATTTGATGTGCAATCCTGAATTTTTTTTGGTGAATCTTTTTACAATTTTTTAAAACTTGACACTAATTTTTGTAACTGATTTTAATTTAAGATCAAAATGAACCCCTACTTCTAATTTTCTTTTCATTGTAGTATAACGTTGTTATAAATTAATGAAATAAACTGATAATTATCAAAGTTTTATTAATATCGCACACTTTGAGTACAATTGAAGATGTGAGGTCTATGAATAGTCTTTCCGTAATCATTTTCACTATGACGTGCTAAGAATTTGGAACAAAATGTTTGAGCACCACTGGTTAAAAGATATCGAAGCAGAACAAAGAGAAGCTGACGAAGTTTCTGTCTGGCAGTGATGCTCAAACTTGTTGGAATAAAAACAAACTTTCTTCGAAATTCTCTTATCATACTTATCTAAGATCTGTTAATTTGAAGATAACGAACTAATTCAAATACTCCTAATGTATATGTCAACATACACAACTGGTCTAATATTGCTAACATGTGCATTGATTGTAATACTTAACACTCCAAAATATAGCTACAAAAATCAGAATATTATGTACAACCTACTTAAAAAGATCATCATCAAAAGTTTCAATTATGTCCAAATTTTTATTCTTCCAAATTTACAAATTTTTAATTCTCTAAGTATACTGATGTACAATTTTTTAAACTTATATACGTTTAACTTTTTCTAAATTTATTTGCAGTATTTCAAATTTAAAAATTTTTTTATTTTGTTTAAGATACAAATTTTCTAATTTACAGATTTTTGGTTTTTCTAATTTACAAATTTTTTATTTTTCTAATTTACAATTTTTTCTAAATATACAGCTTTTTCATGTTTCAAAAGTACAAAGTCTTTATTTCTCTAAATTTCCAAATTTTCAAATGAGATTTTTAAAGAAGAATATTTCGTCTAGATATTCTCAGGCTCTCCCAAACTCTAGATTTTCCCTAAACTCCAGTATTATCCTAAACATTTGCAAATGGCGAAAGACCCTCCTACTCTCACACTTAAAGCAATTGTACTCCGCACGTGACTGTACGTAACATAGAAACTTCCAAGCCCCTTTTTCCACATAAAAATGATGAAAGAATACCAGAAGTCGACTGCATAAAATACGTACTAACAGTACCAGAGATAGTTATCCCACGATATTTATCAGAAATGCAATTCATAGTGACTGGTTCGCTGTCACGAAATCTTGCTCTACATATCGTCTGTAAAAGTATTTTAGCAGCGACTGTATCTGTAATTACATCGTTTACCCTCGTTAAGATATCGTCATCGCAGAGACGCGTTCGTCTCAAGCGAAGTCTCGATAACAGACGAAGAGATTCAACACGGAGGGATCGAGTGAAAGGAAATTTCTTTTCAACGCGGCAACACGAACTCAAAAAGAAAACAAACGTTAAGAATCGTTGTACGTTACAATCAAGATAACAAGAAACGGAAATTGTGAACAATTTAAGTATCGACTGATACGCGTACACGAAGGTGTTACAGGGTGCGAGTAATCGAAACTGGTACAAGGTAATAATTCGGTGACAAGGTTGCAAGGTAAAAATGAATTTATTGCACACATTCACACGACGCTCGTTTAAACACAAAATACCAAACTTTTATTTACTGCAGAGAAATTCCCACAGCAACTTCTTGACACATATTTATGTACAATACTAACAACTAAACCTTACACTTGTTCAAAAAAGTGTGTTAATGAAATTTAATCTTGTGTGACAACATTTTGTGTGAATTTGGACAGTTGATGTAATTGGGAATACTGGACATGTTTCTTTTTACCATATGATAAACAGTGTGCACATCATAGAAAGAATATAGACACTTGATCAAGTAAGAAGAATAGAATAGAACGTACATGATGCATACGACTTCTAGGCAGTGGCGAACTAGTTGGAACTGCACTCATGCTGGAAGCACAATCCGACTGACTGTCGAGGAAGTTTCGGTAATCATCTCCAAACTCCAATAATCTTCGGGCCGTTTCGACGTCAGGTGCTTCGCTGTATGGCTCGCTCATATATTTTTCCTGTCGATAACAAAGAACTTAAAAATTAGTAATCGTATCAGGTTAATGTAGGTATCTCACTTTTTTAATTTTACTTGTTCAATTTTTTTTGTGAAAAATAGAACTCTGAGATAGGAGAATTTGAGAGACTAGAAATTTGAGTTGGGAATTTTGGAATTTGGGAGGTTTGGGTTTTTGAAATTTGGGAGTTTAAGGATTTGGATAGTTGGGATATTTGGATTTAGAGATCTGGATATTTAGGAAATTTTTATTTGGAGACTTGGAATTTGACAATTTAGAGAGTTGGAGACAACAGGACTATGTGGGATATATTTAGAAATTGAGGAACCTAGAATTTTATGTATCTGACCACTTAACAATTTGGAATTTGATAATTTGTAAGCTTTCACTACTAAATACCAATTTCAAACTAATACAGAAATAGTCTCCTCCAGTCATTCAACTTCTGCATCATTCCCTACATCCTCTACATTACAGCCACAAAAACCAGGTTACTCAGATTGCAACATAAGCACGAATCCAGTTAACCCAAGAATACTGTACTCAACCCAAATTAGCAATCTAACCACATAGGCAGAACCATCAGTTCAATTATGTATGCAAATCTCTACAAAATTGTACTCCGACACAAACCCAAGTAAAACGATTTGTAAAAGTGTTGGCCAAGACTGCAACCCTAACGGTTCCTCTACCATAGTCAACGCCATTAATTCCGCCAAGTGATGGTGATGCAGTGACATTTACTGACACAGAGGACGACAACAACGGCCTCGTTCAAACGTTTAAGGATTAAACGCGTTTACCTGATAATTATCCCAAGCCTGCTCGGAGAACGAGTTGTTGCCGAGGCTGTTCATCTCCACGTCGCTGTCGACGTTCAGTTGCTGGTTGCATAGCTCCTTGTTGCTTAGAACGGTATCCAACAGATTGTCGTCGTACGTGAAGCAGCCTCGCGTGCAATTACGTTGCTCTTCGGGTTCTGTCTCGGACGTGGAAGCCACTGAAGTGCAGCAAGGTAACCTGAACGGCGGAGTCGGGTCGCTGACGATCGTCCTCTCCGCAGAGAGCTGCTGATGCGAGGTGCACCCCGAGAACGAGCCGGATTTCACCAGGGTGGTCAGACGACCGTGGCAATCTCTCGAGATCGTACGTATACCACGACTTCCGCTTATCTTGCGGGGCGAACGTTGCTGATTCGACGAACTACCGTCACTTCCGGCGGAATGATTCGCATTCACACCCTCCGAGCTGGAATCGCTCTTGCGGCCCTAGCGATGGTGAAAACACTTTTATTTACGCTCAGAAACTCACGGATTTTATTCACATTGGGAGAATACCTAATCTTTTTTGAAATGAGTTCATATACATTTATATACAAATTTCATGTAGATATTCAATACATTCGAAACAAGTGTATGGCTTGATATACAGTTTTGTCTTTAAAGGGATATTAGATTTGAGTGAAGCAGTGGATGCCACTGATTTCTATGTTCATTTCGAAGTTTTATTCTGGGAATATTTTCGTCTGCAAATTGTACTCAGTACTCATAACCAATATTATCAGTAGATAGTCTAAATAGAGTTAGTACAAATAAATATGGAACAGTATATATAATATATTGTCCTTAAACATCTATTGTGCAAAAGTAGATGTGAGTTAAGTACAGACCATGTAAGAATTTGTTGGAGAAAAAGAATACAAGTTAAATAAATTGAAATACAAGAAGTGAAAGTCATTTAGTGACAAAATTTGTTGGCTAATTCAATAGCACTCTTACCAGATTCTTCTTGCGTAATCTGCTCTTTTTTCTGCGCAACGAGCTGTTTCGAACCACACGGCCATCGTGACATATGATCGACTCCTCCAGCAATGTGGACGTTGAATTGTTGAAGGACTTCCGTGATCCTCTGCAATTCAGAAAGCGAGAAAACAAAAGTGAGAACTTAGGGTCTTGAAACGGACGTCTAAGAGTGATAGCTTTAATTAAGGCTACGGGTCTAGAAACGTTTTCTGATGATCTACGGTTCTGTTAACGGCCCAACCACGTACTCTCTACCGGTATCCGTAAGATCATCGAAGTCAAGCTACGTTGGGCACGGTCAGCCCATAAATGGGTTACCATGTGCTGCTGGCACATAAAGAGAAATAATGATGCAAAGAGACATAAACGTCAACAAAAACAAAGAGTTATGGTTGGGCAAACTCTTCCTCTTCAGCGTTATCTTTTGAGAAAGTAATATAAATATTGTTCCGACATTAAAATAGCCTAAAAAATAAATCCCTACGAGAATTGCACATGTTGGACCTATTCGTCAGAGTTAGTCAGAAAACTGCTATAACTGCAAACTAAGTTTAACATGTTGATTGATATGGTTTTCTGGTAACCAACATCATTAAAAGGTTCGAATATTTTTCTATAGTATATGAGTACATTAAGAAAAATATTAGAGGAATAAAAAATACTTCAAAATCTTATTTATGAATACTACAGAGTAAAATATTAAAAAGTCATTCGCATTTGCACATTATACTGCTCACCATCATATGAGAGTCTTATTTGAAATTATATGAGATTTTTATTTTCTGTCACTTAGAAGCAAATGAACACTTTAATTTATGTGAACAAATCAGGGTAAGTTGGATTCCTAAAGACTGCAAGGGTTTAAAAAACAAAACTAACAAATTCCTATCTCTCAAAAATTCTATATATCCTCTGCCATTACTGAAATATTTCTCACAAAAGTTCCACGCAATCTATACAAAATTTTAAGAGAAGAAATTTTTCGACTGTAACTTCAGTTGAAGCATGGTACAAAATGTTCTTGACAAGCTGTCACTACATATCGACAAGCTATCAGGCTATTCTCACAAAAATAATAAATTACTCACGTTGCATCTAAGGACACGGATTTGGTCGGAGGAGTAGCAATCAATTGATGAAGCGCCGTCTCGGAGATGGAGAATTGCGAAATCGGGTCGTTGGTTTGATTCAGATTGGCGTTGTTGCCGATCTGAGAGATGCACGAGACACTCCATGGCCTGGGACCGTTCGATTTCTGTTTGGATCGCATCACGACTTTCGGCGTGCTGGAGTCCAGCATCGGATGGGTCTCGTTCATCGGCGTCTTATCGGCGTCGTCGAATATCTCTTGCGACACCGACTGAGACGTGCAACCGAGTGCACCTTCGAATCGCCGATACGTTGCTACACTGCTCTGCAGATCCTCCGACGAAACGGACTGCCTCTCCCCGTCGGATTCTTCGGTCGTGTACTCGCCGCTCGCATCGCAGCTATCCAACGGCTGTAATTCGCGTTCATTACAATTGTTACGAAACGTTATAATTCACTTGAAGCCTCGTTAAAACGCCTTTATCTATTTAACGCGGACCCACTCCAAAACTCGGACCATTCTTTTCAGTTTTACTCCGACATTTTTGTTCAGCTTTTTTCACTCGTTAACCTTCAATGGAACCAGTAAAGATGATGGATCTTTTACTTCTTATGTTTCGTTATATCTTAAATATTAACATTTAATTTTATATATACTTAATAGTTATTTTTAATTAAATTAGTTATTTCTGTAATTTATACATGTGAAGATACTAGATGTGATATGTTAACTTTTGTGAAGATGGAAAATTGTCTTATACATTGTCCTTTTATTTTTCTGCTTTAGTTTCAAATGAAAAATGGCTGGTCATCAACGACTGTAAATCTAATGTAAATTTTGATAAACCAGAAAACGATCAATCAAGTTCAAATAAATAAACGATAAAACATTAATTTTTCATTTTGATAAAAATCAAGATTTTAATGAAAGCGACTTATGAACGAAAGCTGGCAACTTAGTGATTATAAAATTTATTAAGAATATGAAAAATTAAAAAGTGTTAAATGTAATGATAGAAAGTTTGACAATTTCAAATTTTCTTGGTAGAATTTACAAATATAAAAATTAATGAATTTAAAAACTTTCAATAGTCGTTCGAAGAAAGCCTACGCAGCTTTAGAGTGTGTATCTGCGTACAATCACATTAAGATCCCGCTATATGGCCCTGAACGAGACTGTCGAAGAAAGTGAACAGCCTCGCCCAGACCTGTACTTGAACTTCAAAAAATACATATCATTATCGCATAATCTCTTTGCAAAACAAAACAGTATAGACATAATAGACTAATAAAAGCTGGAACTTCTCGACTGATAGACTTTCTTAAAATTCAGAGACTGCACGCAAAAATTCGAAGCAATCTCTAAATTTAAAAATTCTTCCCAACACGTAGCAAATTTAAATTGGACTTTATCAAGCCTCAACAAAGAGGGTCAGCCTACAATAAAGTTTCACTCTACCGCACATTAAATTTCATTTCCAAGAACAATGAGGCACACTTTCCTCGTGTTTCGATTAGCATGGAACAACCTATCCTCAGCAAGAAAGAGGAAATAAGTAAAAAAAGATCCTACATCCTTACGTCCGTAAAAGGTAAGCATCGAACAATACACACCCCGCAACAATAGCAATAATTGCAACCTACCTGTGACGTGGATCGTCCATCGTGTCCACGAGCAGAGTTCAATTTCAACCACTCCTTTATTCGCGCGTGCTTGGCACGATGATTACTCGATATACCCTTCTTATCGTCGAGTATGAGTGGTGGAAACGTCTTGGTCGCCCCTGTGCGTCTTTCCTCTCCGACCAATTTCTCTACCTCCTTGATGAGCCTCTGTATGCTCGTTTTATCGTTTTTCGTTTCGTCGTCACTGTCCTTCTCGTGTTGAGAGGACGCGTCGATTTCGTTCGATGTCTCCTCGACGTTCCCCATACCGACCACTGATTCTTCCACGGGCTTCTCCGGTGTCTTCGTGGTCTCCGGATCGTTGTTGCACTGCGATTCGCCGAAATCTAAACGTACCACCACGTTCCTTTCACGTTGCTCCGAAACGTTGTTCGCCCGCGACGACGTGTACGTCCACTCCTCTTCGGACGACTCTTCGGCCACGATTGCCGCCTCCTCGTTCTGCTCCGAGTCGGTGTCCAGGTGTTTGAAGTAGAAGGTCGCGCAGTTCTTCGATTTCCTGTCGGATCTGATAGAAAACGATTTGGTTCAATGACGGGTTCGCAGACGTTAAGCTTGCTTCTGAAGCTTGTGGGATTAATTTGATGGGTGCAAGGACGAAGTGACATTCGAGATTCGATGCTATTTTCTGTTTAATTCTAGTTGAAATAGCAACATAACGCGTTGTAAAACATCTGTCAATATTATAGACTTTCATTATATTGCCACGTGCAAAATTACTACGATTAAAAATTTGTTAAAAAGCCAATATAAGATGTTGCTCAAAATTAATTTCTCCTACAGTATAGCAGTGTTCGTCATCGCTTTGTACATGGTATAAAATGGCAATATAACAAGAATCTACAATAAATTTCTACATTAAAATAAACTTGAACATATTCACATCTACAATCTACAATATAAAGTTTACATCACCTCGAAAAGTTTAAGCAGTCCTCGATGCACAGCTTCATCGCCGTCGCAACACGAATGAATACAAAATGTTATCAAACCTAACGAAGTTACAAACTATATTTGTCAAATAAAAACTAAACCCGAAACAATTGTACCTTGTACTATCTTATCGTTGCAGAAACGAGTATACTTCTCCGAAAATAACCGAAAAGGACAAGATATACTGTCAACTTGTGTTTGAGCACGTCGTCAATCACGATGCACACGCCCACGAGATAAAACGTGCTGATAAGAGCGACTTACGTGTTAAAAGAGGCGACCTCCTCAGTCGCCCTGCGACGTTTCACAGGTTCGTTAGCGATCAGATTATTGCTGTTCGATTGTTCAACGTTTCCTGCGGGTTGACCGTCGATTTGATCGCAGTTTTCCTCGATGGCCGTCGAATTTGTCATCGGTACGGTGTCGGGTGTCGGTGGCATTTCGTCTTCTTCGTCCTCTTCGCTGACGGCGTCCTCCTCGATGTCACCCTCTTCACCTTGATCGCCCAAAGTGGACACGATTCGATTTATTCTTTCTCGGGAATTTTCCACTCCCTCGGACTTTGCTTCCATCACACACAACTGACATAATTCATCCTGCAATCAATAGTTGCTAATTGAATTTCACGAACTTTACTGGTGTTATCGTCGATTGATCGATTAACCTGTGATCGCCGGAGAACGACATTTTTAACAACCTCTGTGTTTTGAAGTGCAAAACGCGGACATCGTCGAGAGAATCCGCGCGTTTACGATCCTCGCTTGTGACTGGCGGGCTTTCAAGCGCGAGCAGATTATCGCGATAATTTGTTCACGATAAGAAGTTAATTATCGATCAAACCGCTAACTGGAACGCTAACATAAACGCTACTACGATATTACGTTAAAATATCAAAACGATGATTGAATATTCTTTGGGAACCATTATAAATTTATATTTTGGAAATTAATTATTATTCGTATGAAGGATATTTTTGGATAGTTCAGATTGTTGACGATGTTTTTTATTAAGAAACGATAAATTTGATACTATGTGGACTTTAAAGTGGGCTTGGTGTTATTGTGTTTACTGGGTAGTTGTAGGTGTTTACTGTGAGTGATGGATGTAAACGTTTGTCAGATGAGTGCAGTGGGAAACAATGATATTAATTTTAGTAATAGTATTGAATCATATTTATGTTAATATTTGTATAATTCAGCGATGAATAATATTAGATTATCATTAAAATTATACATATTTTCAAAATGTAATTCATGTGTATAAGAATGTGGAACGTAAACATCGATTTCTTTAATGACAAATTTCTGTATAAAATTCTAGTAATTTATAAATTTTTGCAATATCGAATTTGTATATCTCTCAGCCTATCGACTTTTGGATTTAGAAGTTGGAATGTAAAAATTAAAAAAATTATAATATCGAAATTTTAAAGTGCAAATGCTGGAAAACTAGAGAAGTTTAAATACTTGAAAATTTATAAATATGATAATTGAGAAAAATGGAAGTCCAAAAATTGGAAAGATGGATATCTGATGAATAGAAAATTTGGAAACCTGGAAATCAAAAATATAAAAATCAGAAAACTGAAAAATTTAGAAATCGAAAAACTGGAAATATGAAAATCTGAAAATCTAAAACTTGAAACTAAAAATCCAAAAATTGGAAAAATTGAGGAACACGAAAATCTGAGAATATAAAAGTTAGACTTGAAATTTTATTCACCTAAAGTCTTAACAAAGAACGAGAAAGTTATTTTCAAATCTCTCAACACAAAAAAGCTTAAACACAAAGTCCAGCGACTCCAATTTTTCTCCGGACTTCGAATAAAAAATATAAGGTATATAGCATCGAATTATCGACACGAAACCGTAACACTGTTCACAGACAAAAAAGTCCCGAGAATATTACAGGACATCTTCATGAAAGTACGTGCGTATCCGATTCATTGTGCACGCGCTACTGGCCACCGTGCGTGCTCGTTTCGTGGCAGATTTCTTTTCACTTAACACACTACTCAATCACTATTTATTGTTCGAACGAACCAACTAAGACTTTGATGCAATCACAAAAATTTCACATTGTTTCTGTATAAAAACGTTTCGACATGCTCATACAGAGAGCACAATGAAAAATTTTAATCAGCGTAACGCGAAAAAGAAACAGCTGTTTTTGCATGTTTGCCTTTTTCACTTCTGCTGAGCATATTTATTACTGTGTTTCCAAGGCTTTACAATGTTTTAGTTTAGAGTTAGAACACTGGTTTTACTGGTTGTACTTTGTTCGTGTATTTTTCTAGCGAATTATAGAAGAAAATAAAATTATGTGCTGATCGTCAAGGTGTATTTGTATAATATTTTTGAAGTTGTTTTTATCCGACGATAAATAATTTTATGACACATCGAGGAATATGTAGTAAAGAAAGTTAAAATATCTTGAAAAATGTTTATTGAAAATAAAATGCTCGTCAGGATTTTTAACAAATTTAATATGAAAGTGAAAGTGTTGATAGGTAATTTTATTTTAGAACATTAACTTTCATGCTAACTTTATTTGTAACATATAACCGTTTTTTTAATCTAGCTATTCTTTAAAAATTGTATATGAAATAAAAATGATATTTACATCAAAGAATATTTTCTATGATCTAATTTATACTTGAAATTTTGTATGCATTATAAACAATTTTCTAAGGTTACTTCTCTATGAAAATTCTTTCTACCTAATCTCTTAAACTTATTGAATAATTTTCCAAATTTAATAAAATTACCATCAATCTCAATTTTGGGTAAACAAAAAAATCTCAAACCTTAATTTAAACGAAATAACCAATGAATTATTGAATACATTACAGAGAGGTTAATAAATTACTCGACACGACCGAGCAACAATAAATCTCAAAAGAAGAACACTGCTTCTCGGACAATCAATAAAATAAAAATTTATCTGAAGGTGCAATAAGCGTTTACGCAACACGTTCCACAAACCGAATGAATCAGTTGGTAATCGAAAAAAAGATTAAACAGAAAGAAAAAGACACACCGAAACGAAGTAATAAGCCAGGAAACTGGTTTCCCTGGTAAACGAGGATAATCTTTCCCAGCTTGTGAAGATGGAAGAAATTGATGTAACTGAAAAGCAAGCACGTTCCTTAGACGTCACGTATGTAATTACACATCAATTTCAATTTTTATTTTATTTCGCTTGGTGAATATTTCAGAAGGTAAAAGGCCCCGCACTTTCTCCGAGTTCTCATTCCGCTCGGGTAAAGCAATGAGCTCAAGATTTTCGTGCTTCCTCGATGAAAAAAATAAAAGGAAAAGGACGCTTTCGTGCCGTCTCCGGAACATCTTTTCACGATAACAAAGTTGCTGTTCCCGATTCTCGATGACCAGTTAACTTCTGCCGAATTGAGTTCAAGTTTATTTTCTTAAGTTACGGTTTTTTCTCATCTGGATTTTGAGACGTCGAAATTGAGAAATTGAGAATTTGAAAATTTTTGACCTTAGAATTGTTAAACTTCTAAGGATAGAATTTTGAAAGTTTGAATTTTAACAAATTTGGAACTTCGAAATTTTTGAACCTTTGAATTTTGGAACTATGAAATGTTTGAACCCTGAAATTATCTAACTTTGAAATGCTTAAAAATAATACTAACGAGTGGTTAGAAAAATGCTTAAAAATAATGCAAAAGTGTGTAAAAATAATGCAAACGATCACAAAAATCACCGCTTTAAATATTCCATCTCCGCAAGAAAGTTCGAAGAGTTACCGAAACTTCATTCAACTGAAAGAAATAATGAAAGGTAAATGAAGCATAAAAACCGAACAATCATTCTTGTTAATCAATTCCTCCGAACGGATAAAGATCGAATCACCATGAAACCGCCATTCTATTCACCATATAATTAATAATATATACAAAATCGCCGGTTTTAATTAACGTGTCCAACGTGGTCATTGAAATGAACGAATACAAAAGAGAGCGAAAATATTGAAAACACAGAGACACCTTATTAAAAATCTTTTATGCAAGAAACTTTCTCCGCCTGTCAGTAATATGATCACAAAAGAAAGAGGCTAGAAAGAGATACCAATGGATCCAACACCTTCGATTCATTGCCAAAATTGATTCATCTGCAACGTCAAAAACAAACGGTGGATGGTTGTAAATCAATTTCACCGACAACAAAGGAACTCAACGAAAGGAAACGGTACGCGTTCCACTCCGTGCACTCTAATAGATCATTCACACTGGTAACGAGCACGTGTGTCATGAATACAACGCTGCATCGTGCACACATCGTGGATACACGCAACGATCCTTTGACGAATTCCTTTGATATTAATCTGTTTTTATAATTAAGCGAACGCCCCTTTGCTTCCCTGGTTATGAAACGGAGATTAGATATCGCGAAAGGGAGAATTGCTATTATTGTTATTTACTTGTTTATTAATATTTTTATTTCAATTATTTTCATGTCACGTAGACTGCAGATTGTTTATACGTATCTTAGAGGAGTTTTTATTAGATTTAAAGCATTTCTTAAATATTGGATGCTCTAGGCTTGTATTTTCCTAAGTTTAGGGATTATTTAGACCTGTTTCCTTAGGTCCATGTTTTTCAAGGTCCACGTTTTACTAGGTCCACAATTTTTCTAGGTCCACGGTTTCCTAAATCCAGTTTATTTAAATTTGCTGTTTTTAAGTCTACATTTGCAAGGTTCCCGTTTTCCAAGGTCTATGTGTCAGTAGATCTACATTTTCCTAGATGTGAGGTATCTGCAGATTTGATACACCTAAGTTTATCTAGATTTACGTTTCTGTAAATCTTACAATTTTTCTAAATCTATTTCCCTTAGGTCCACATTTTTTTTTTCTGTGTCCATATTATCCTAGATTCACGTTTTCAATGTCTATACATTGTTTCACTAGATCTTCTTCTAGATCCACGTGTTCCTATATTTGCCTTTCTGTCCAATTACACTAAAAAAAGATTTGAATGATTATTTTTCATTAACGATCCCATACCTTCTTAACATAAGCAAATGAATATACAAGCAAAATACTTCGCAAAATTCTATAAAAATGCTGTTAATGTAATAAAACTGCAGCTTTAAAATGCATGTTCATTTCCCCTTAACCCAATTTGCCCCAGTGTACTCATTTGAATACGCTGCATTCATTGACTTTCATAAAACATCAAATGTACACATGTGTTCTCAATATATTCATGAGTACAGTAAACTTATGAAGCATAATATGCAGAGATGTATTATTACAACTTCTATTATATCTCAAGGTTTTAGTTTATTTACTCAGTAAAATTTTATTACATATCTATACAAGCATTGCCCTTTTTCCAAAAGAAATTCTCGTGAGAACAAATGTATTAAAAAATGCCCAAAAGCCTTGAAAGGCAAAGAAGAATTCATTCAAATATTAAGACCCCAAATTGTTAACCTTCGTAACAAATTTCTTGAAAAATAAATCAACTATCTTAGGAAGAAAACACAATGTTTTCTATATTGAAAAATGATTCACGGTTCACAGGTTAAATCGACAAGGTATATCGAAGAGGCGAGCTTCGAGACTCGGGTCGTCGAGGCACAACGATCACTTTTGTTCTTGGAACGAGACAATGGCAGCTAATAAGGATCAGGCTGATTTTCATATTCAGGTATCCGCCCTGTGGCCCTGCGGAGCCACGTTGCCGAACGGGTTTAGGGAGGTTCTGTTCTACGGTTTCAGTCGATGAATTTTGATGCAGCGACACAAAACCGACCGGATACATGTGGAACTTAACGGAATATGGAATATATGATTTCAAACTGAAATTCGTCGTTGCAATTCAAATGAAGTAAACTTCTTCCTTTATATCATTAGAATTTTAAAGTTGAAAACGAGTCAAGGAAACAATAAATGAAAAATAGGAATGCTCCGAATTTCGATCTGAGACACGTGCATCAGGTATGCAAGGCGGTTTCTGCGAGCTGAAAACGAAACAATGGTGTGTTTCTAAGCTAATAAGGATCAGGTTCGCCTTTACAGTCAGATGTCTGTCATCGTATTCCAATGACCGTATTGCACCGGGTTAAATTGACCCGAAACGGATATATAGCACTTAATAATTTACTTGTTTAATGCTCCATTTATGTGACATTCACTGACTCGAAGTATTTATTCAAAAAACGTGTTCGAAAAATATTTTCTCACATTTGCTGTATAAAAAATATTTTCTTATATTTGTTGTATAAAAATATTTTCTTATATTTCTTGTATAAAATATATTTTTTGTAAGAGAATATTTCATCTAATTTCTAAAGTCAGTTATATTTGTAGATAACCTCATCTTTCCAAGAAAATATTCTTCAAAGATAACTTCAGCTGTTGCTTCAACAATTAATGAATTATATAAATTAATAAACGTTACAAGTGGATGATAGCGTAACATTTTTTAAAACTCAATTTTTTGTTGTAATAACAATGATAAAATGGCACTATATCATTCGGATATTTTTATTTTCTGCGCTGCTGTGATAATTTCGAATTTTCACAAGATAACGTCTTTATCTTTTGAGTATTCACGAGAGCGCTGAGTTTTTATTTTAAAAGAGAAAGCGCAATTCTGTTATCAGTTATTAAATGCAAGAAAGTAGAAAACAGTTAGTTGAAAATTTGTAAAACTGCTTTGTTCTGAATAATCTGGGACAACACTTTTGTGTATCCAAAGTTATTGATGTTTGCAAAATGTATTATTAGTCAGCGTTGTTTACAATATTAATTGCGTATATACTTTTGATTAAATTCATGAAGCCTGAAGAATATTATGATTCAGGTAATTTTTCATTCAACTTGTTACAGAGATATTAATAATACAATTTAACGGTACTAATAATTATATTTACTAATTTCTGACGCTCAGTATATATTGAATCAATTAAACAGTTCTATAAATCATTTTCTACGAACGAGAAGTTTATAAATTCTCTCACAAATATTCTGGATATGTTATCAATTTCAAACTGATTTTTCTCAAAATCGAATCCGCTAGTTAATACTTGTCTAATAAAAATATGAATGGTACTCGAAGATTAATATTGAAAAATACTCGAAGCAAAACTTTAACAAAAGACTTGTTCTCAAAAAATGACAAACTTTGTCCTCCGAATACGAATTGATTCATCGTCATAAATATTTGTCGATTTCATCCCAATATGTTTGCACCAAACTGATAGTAATTCTTGTTATCGATTACAGGATAAGAGAATCCTTGAAACAACTTTACGTTCAATGTCTAAAAGATAAATTTCGTATTTCATAAAACTTCCAAGAGTCAACCATAATCCAAATCTTCAAAAACACCGACAAATTAAATTAAAAACTCAAATATACTGCAGAAATCCAAAGAGTATAACATTAAAAAAACCAGAACGGAAATTCAAGCTCCAAGCTCAACAAAAACCTAGCTGAGGTTAATATCTCACTCTAAGAGCAACACCATAACTGTCATAAAAGAATTTCACGAAGACCCGTTCATTAACACTACATCACTAAATCTTCCATCCTCGTTTCTCCCGAGATAAAAATCCAGGAACAATTCATCACAAAACACGACCACAAAACTTGTTTTATCACTCAGCAAATCACAACGTGTACCAAAACTTTCTTCGTCACTGAAGCTTCATGGTATCCTTGGTAATCGTCGTCCGTTTTTAAGAATTTTCACTCGAGAGATGTGCACAGAGACTGTTGGATTATTTAGAAATTAATTTGCTTCAGAAATGAATCGTATTGAGAAACACTGAAATGGGGAGGATTTCATATTTGAATTATCGTCGATGTGAGGGTACTATGGGACCGATGGACCCTAATTGAACCAAATAATAGTTGGAGATTGGGTGTTAAATTTTCTCGATGTGTTTAAACATTTTTCAGCATTCTGAGCTCTTAAAATAAAGTTCACACAGTTTAGTTGTAACCGTGTTATTTTTCAATCCACTTCTGATGACGGAAATCCTGGAAGGAGAGATATACGCACCTCGAAGTAGGATCCATCGCCGATCGATCGATTCTCAGAAGACGCGTCGGTGTCGGAGAATTCCGCTTTGCTCGCGGCTGAATCCTCGTAGTATCGCGATCTCGTGGCTTTGTGGCGTTTCGAGCGGTCCGAGCGCGTTGAACGAGCCGACTGACCCGGGGATTCCCTTCCAGAACCTCGCGAATGTCTACGGCTGAGTCGAGGCTGCTTCGTGACTGGCTCCTCGTCGCTGTCGCTACTGCAACGGTATGGCACCACGTTCTGAAACACCGAATCACCCGATTCGATAAACCCTGGTCGACTACCTTGCGATTAACGCTAGGTCTAAGAACCGTGTCGAAATGACGCATAGATTCCCTATTTTAATGTTAGCTTTACGGCCGGTTAATGACTAGCTATTTCCAGATTGAAAAAATGAGATGCAACTTAAACTAGCACATAGAAGTACTCGTTATCTTGATAACGGGCTATTTATATTTTGACGAGAGTTTGTTAACCATTTTTAAAATACGGATTGAGAGGTTTGCATGTTAGACTGATTTTTGACACCAGGAGACGTGGAATGTATACGCTTTATGATTACTTTGCGTATTATACATTTTTTATTGTTACAGTCTACTTTTAGTCAGCAAAGCTTTGCTGTCTCAGTCAACAGAACTTTTTTACCATTGCAGTCGTATGTCTACCCTTGATCACCAAGGCTTTGCTACTGTTTCAGTTATATGTCTACCCTTAGTCACCAAAGCTTTGCTACTGTTTCAGTCATATGTCTACTCTGAGTCAACAAAACTTTTTTACCATTGAAGTTGGGTGACTGCTCTCGGTCACCAAAGCCTATTGTTAGTCATATGTATAGTCTTAGACACCGATACATTTTTATTGTTCCAGTTATGAGTTACTCTCAATCATCAAGGTTTTTTGTGCAGTTACAGTCATATATCTACTCGCAGGCACCAAAACAATTTAATTACAATACCAAGTTACAATCGCAGATCTACTCTCAGACAGCAAAACAATGCAAAGACAATACTAAGTTACAATCATAGATCTACTCTCAGACAGCAAAACAATCCAATTACAATACCAAGTTACAATCGTAGATCTGCTCTCAGACTAAAGCTTGTTAATCATTTTCACTAGTACGCCTACTCTCATGAAAGAACCCTACTGATTTCATGTTATACCAAGTCAACAAGCTTCAGAGATACGTAGAAATAAAAAGATGTAACTATGTATTTCGCGTGTTCAAACATTTGAAAAATAATATTTTAAAATAGAAAAAAGAAAGTTAACGAAATAAGTGTACCGTGAGATTGAAAGTAGAATTTTATTTTGGGATACTGACTTTGATATAGAAAGTAATAAAGTGAAAGGATGTTTTGAAAATATAGTAGTGATTCTTATATTTTTCTATGATCAAGAATTGCTTTGTAATTATATCAAAAGTTATTGGAAACAAATCGTATTACTGAAAACTTAGTTATTGAAAAGAAACACCATTATTGTAGGACTTTTTGAAACTAAAATATTTAACTGGTACTAAAATATATTCCTTCTGTGATTGAAAAACCAGTTGTGACAAAACCTAATAACAAACATAATTTGATTGAAGCAAGTTTCGTTTGTAAATCTTAATGTAAATAAGTACAATCATAAGCAGGTCTTAATATGCTCCAAAGACCATCACCAAAATTTCTATATTAAAAAAGCTAGCAAATAAATGTAAAATGACACAAATAACTAAGAAAGAATATAGAACAACCGTAATCAGTGGACACGTTCCAAAAAGAAGCGCAGTAACAAAAAACTGGGTGTGGCAAAAATTAGCTAAGCAAAAAATATCCACAAAGGGCTATACGATTTTTCCACGATCTCTGTCTTTATTCTCGATTCAACTAATTTTACTCTGGCATCGATCCAACGAGATTTTCTGTGAATTCGTGTAAAACATCGTTTCCTTCCCCGATCGCTGATGTTTCTGTGTTCTTAAAAAATTCACGCGTTCTTCTATTATCGCACGTGTCGACAGAAATTTCCACTGAATACCCAGAACTGGTACCGAATACACAAGCTATATTGCTCAAAAATATATAAAAAGAACAAAAATTTATTCCTTTATATTTCGATGCTGAAAAGATGAAAAAACTTGAAAATATTTTTGTTACAAAGGCGGAAGCTTTTTAGAAGTATGAAATATATTAACACAAAGCACTGAGTTATTACTTTTTTAACCTTAACATAAATTATCTTGCAATTACAAAATTTTTTAAGATAAAATTGTTTAAGAGCGACGAAACAAATTATTCAATAGAACACAATTTTTGGAGGAAAACCTAACATAACACACTAAACTTTTTAACATTTTTATTAAAAATTATTCTTTACAAGATCTAATATAGAAGATCTTATAAACGAAATCTGAATTTATGAAATGAAGAATTTAATGTATTTAAAAAATTTGCATAATCCCAATTTGTGTTAGGATTTGTATTGCCAATCTCACATTGTTAACAAGGTCCCCAAAGCAGGACATTATCACTCTAACGATTTCAAGTTCGATAATAATTGCGAGCGTGTACGAAACTTTGATCTGAAAAGTGGAACGTAAAAGACTAAAACCAAGATCAAATCGTCGGAACATTTGAAACGATAGAAGTACTGCATTAGGCAAATGACACAAAGTGACTAACAAAAGATAAATACGTTCGATGGACAGCGTTGATATGGTAGAACGTGTGTATATCGGGAATAAATGCAAGATTAATGGCCATTTTCATCGAAGCTAAAGTTAGAGGCCACGATTCAAGAGACTGCTATTTGAGCTCGGACATTCTTATGAATTATAAGCATGAAATAATTATTATGCAGTCACTTAACGATGATAATCGTTTAAAACTTCCAAGAATAGCATGATCCTCGAAATTCTAAAGAATACTTAATGTCCTGTTCCAAAGAGCATTATGGTTTAATTGCTTCTCAAACAACGGACCGAAATTTACAAATAAGTGGTTGCTGATATATCTTTTGCGATTTTTGATCTTATCTAACACCGAGTATTTTTCTACAATAAATCGATACTTGATGAATATTAAAGTTGTATGCAACTAACACCGTTCAATAAATATGCCGTATAATAGTGAACGTAGAATGATAAGAGTCAGAAATAAATTCACGATCAAGATAAAGTCGCGTGCATTATATAATCGACACGATCGATAAATTCGATTGAATGAAACTTTGTTCACGAAACTTTTCAGCGTTCGCCGTTCTTTACGAGTCCATTATGAATTCTTAGGTATTCCAAAGTGATTGATGTGATATTACGTAACGGTTCTGCAATATAATGCAATTATATTAAATTCGTAAAATATCTAATATCATTTGCTCACGAATCTATTCAACGTTTACTAAATTCTAAACTTTCCACAGATTTTTCCGGAATTCCTATATAAGTATTTAGACATGATTGATACGATGTTACGTAACGGTTCTTATAATGCAACGTACTATCATTATATTGCTACGGGCGTGAGCTGTACCAACGAAAAGTGTTTGAATTCAATGTATCAGAATATTGAAAGTTCAAATCTCTTTAATTTTGAAATTTCAATTTTCAAATTCGGAAATTCACCTATTTTCAATTTTATAATTTCAAGTATTCAAATTTATAAATTTACAAATTAAAAATTTACAAAATTTACAAATTTAAAATTTCAGAAATTTACGAATTTCAGATATTTAAGTACTCTCAAATTTTGAAATTGTATAGCAAATGATACAACGTGATATAATATTTAGTGATCTAAAACGCACGACAATTCAAAGCATCGTAATATAACGAATAGCGATATAACAAGTGATGACTTAAAAAGCACGGTAATATAGCAAGTAGGGACTTAAAAAGCGTGGAAATATAACGCGTGGCAATTTCAAACATATAGAAATTGAATGCGAGATGTTACATTACAATTTTTAATGAACGGCAATATAGCGCGAGGTAATGTAACGAGTGGTGATACATGTGGTAATTTAGAAACCACAGCAACGCATGTAGCGATAAATAACGCAAGGAAATTCAACATGTGGCAATGTAGCGCATGACGTTATAATACGTGGCAATATAACACGTGACAATATATCACGTGGCAATATAACGCATGGTAAATTAAAAACTGTAGTAATACAATGCGTAGAGATTTTTAACGCATGGAAATTCAACACATTGTAATTTCGAATATGTGGCAATATAACGCGTGGTGAAATAACACATGGCAATATAACGCGTAGAAATTATAATGCACGGAAATTCGACATATGGTAATTCCGAATGTATGGCAATATAACGCGTGGTAATTTAAAGACCGCAGCAATACTACGCGTAGAGATTTCTAACGCATGGAAATTCGATGCATAGTAATTTCAAATATGTGGCAGTATAACGCGTGGAAATATAACGCATGGTAATTCGAAAACCGCAGCAATATAACGCGTAGAGATTTCTAACGCATGGAAATTCGATGCATAGTAATTTCAAATATGTGGCAATATAACGCGTGGAAATTTAAAGACCGCAGCAATATAACGCGTAGAGATTTCTAACGCATGGAAATTCAATGCATAGTAATTTCAAATATGTGGCAATATAACGCGTGGGAATATAACGCACGGTAATTCGAAAACCGCAGCAATACAACGCGCAGATATTTCAAACACACGGAAATTCAACGCGTGATAATTTTAAATGTGCAGTAATATAACACGTGATGATACAACACCACGATATAGCATTTAAAAAATGAAATAGTACCACATACAAAATATCTGATACTAGTTGAAGTACCACAACAAGTGCTAGATTATTCAGAGGCAAGGAAAACTGCAAAGCTATCATCGATTAGCAACAGTTGTTAGTTGGATGTTTAAAGGCGAGTTTACAAACGAGCAAAGGTTTACATCGCGCAAATGATCGCATTTCGTTGATCCTCTTAAGGGGTTAATTTAATTGCTGGTCAAAGCCGGGTGAAAGGCGTAACAGCGATGCATACCGATAACAATCGCAACATTTGCTTAAATCCGCTTGAAACAGAACGGTACTCACGAATGACCGCGGGTTTCGTTTAATTTATTAACTTTCTACGCTACCCAGAAAGATCCATTAGCTTTGAAACTTGGTTTAACATTGAATCGAAGAAACTACGTGTCAGCATATAATGGACGAAAGTGCGTATTATTTTTCCTTCTCATCTGTATCAGATATTTTCTATTCTCTTGCTAAAACGAGTTCATGATCCGGAAAAATGTGTTTTAGCAGGCGATTAATAACGACATCACAATTGCTCGTTAGGAAGCAGTATTTGAAAGTAAAACAAGAAATTATTACTGTGCACGTGCTGCGTTAAAGATGTAGTTACTATTACAATATTTTCAATGTTCTATCTCTTCAATCGATAACTTGTTTTAACTGATAAGCTCTGATTTAGAAAAAACTCTAATCTACCGGAAACACGCTAGTGAAATTTTTAAGTAAAGCGATCTTGAAGATACTGCTTCGTATCTTAAAAATTAAAAAAATTGATGTAGCAAATTAGATAAAGGAATTATAGTTTTGAAATTAAAGTGTATAGATTCATAGTGTAATTATCAGGATTCGACCTAAAAATGTGATTAATAACAAATTTTTTCGAGTCGTAACCTAGAAACAAATAAAGGAATATTTCGTAAAAATACGATAACAACGGTGAATAATATCCTCGACGGATTACACATTGTGCACTCGCATAAATTATCGCAGAAGCTGTCATGTCTGACATTCTCTCAGTCGGACGTGCTTCTTTGGGTCACTTTACGGAAACGACAATCAACCGATGAAGAAACTTACTCGCAACAAGTGTCACCGAGTCTCTGACTAATTGTAAACTTTTCACAGGTTTCGACCTCGATTCTTTGAAATCGGTGGTGATCGTAAAATGCAAAGGAAACGTATGTTCAAGTGAAGTTTTCCGCGAATGTTTATCGAGAATAAAATATGAGCGTCGAGTTCACTATAGTAGGTTCTCATTATACTGCCACCTTCATTTTGTGTATAATAATTTAATTTGCTATCGTAGAAAGAAAATTTAGAAATCTTGAGTTTATACTTGTGGAGATATAGAATTTTTGTTGTGTGAAAATGTTCGTGTCTGCAAAGTTAGAAATTTGGTAATTTATGAAGTTTCAAGTTTGGAAATGTGTAAAATTTCAAACTTAGAAATTTAGAGATTTTTAAGTATTAAGTTTGGAAATTTGTAGTTTCAAATTCAGAAGTTTAGAGATTTTGAAGTTACAAGTTTAAGAATTTGTAGTTTTAGATTTAAGAACACAGAAATTCAGAACTCTTCAAGTTTAATCAACAACGCATTACAACACTGTTTATGGCCATATAAGGAGACTCCACTATAGTTTAAAGAACCAGAAGTTCATTACCCATCTTATCTATAAAATTTGATCAAAATTATGTTCCCCAATTTTCAAAATTAAAATTAAGAAAGTGATTTTAGTTTAATAAAAACAGTATTGAAAATAAAAATTAAGAGTGAACAGTCACGTACGAATTACTCGCATCTTCCATATGTTTCAATTACATATTTTGTAACCAGTCAATCGACACACCAGTCATGACCCTGTCGCGATTAAGAGTTGATTTCTCATTCTTCGCAATTTACCAGCAAACAAGTTAAAAGATTCAACAGCTTGCTACGACACGAATGCTTAAGAGAGAAAGTCAAGAACATACGCATCCTGATTTGTATGATTTCATGACAAAGAACAAGAAAACAACTGTACAGACACGAACCGTTAATCAACGACAACCACCCCTGGTCTTCTGGCTTCCTGTAATTTCTCAGTTATCATTTTACCGACTGGGCCATTATGATACAGTGTACAGTAATAAATTTATCAATTTTTAATGTGCAAACTATCAAAATTTATAATTTAATAATTTTCAAATTTTCATATTTTTATATTTAGAAATTTTCATATGTTCATATGTGCAATTTCAGAAATTAGATTTTCATGTTTGATAATGTAGAAATGTTAAAAATTTTCAAATTTAATAATTCTGTAATTGATATATCCAGAAATGTACAAATTTTTATAATTTCAGATCAAGACAGTTACAAATTCTCACATCCTCAAATTTACAAATTTTCTAATATAGAAATGATCAAATTTAATAATGTAAAAGTTAAAAATTTGTGAAATTTAAACATTTCGTAAATACATAAGGAAAAATACTAACTAACCATACATTTAATATTAATAACTACACATATTAATTTCCAATTACCACTAACTGTAAAAGTACCAAACAAATGGTGAAAAAAGTCACTTCATTCTCATAAACTTTTACGAACTTTAACAAACATCTCCAAAGATGTACGAATTTCCAAAAACAGCACACAGAAATATTCTTCAGACTTTAAGATAGCCCATTCTCGTTTGAATCACCAGTAAACCCCGTAAAATATCGATACAGAAACTTCAACAACTTCGCTCCGAAACGTTGTACCCGAAGAGGTTCATAAGAAACACGCGAAGATTGAAAAAATCGCATATACCGAACGAAAGCACTGTCGCTCAACTACAAGAACAAACGCGTCGAACGAGCTGAAAAGCGAAGAACTTGGCACGGAGAAACCAATTCGATCGACGACCAGCTGCTTATGCAATCATCGCCTTTCTCAGAATCATTTCCAGCTGGCTAACTAACTCGCCACGCTCGTAAATATAAAGTTCATGTCGAGCAACGAGCTAGAACGACCACCAGTCGAAGGTGTTGTCCAGAAGAAAAAGTAAATCACTCACGCGCATGTCGCTCCGCCAAAATGCCGCCAATTTACTTGAACTGCAACGAAAAGCACTCGATCGATTTGCAACCACCTTACTGTCCCGTGCTCCAAACTGAACTGACACCGACACCGAACTGCCGATGACCCTTGCCACAACCTGTTGACGCACCTACCTGACCGCGTTTCGAGGACGAATTACCTGCCCATATCTTTTAGGAACAGGTACCGTCGGGTTAGAACGAAAATCTGCAGTGCTAGATTAAAAGACCTTCGAGAACCCTGGTCACAATGGGAGCCTCAGTTTCACGACTGAAAGGGTGAATTGACTGGGTCCGTGGGTCTATTAATTTGTCGGTGAAGGGATGTGGGATATTTCAAGTGGAAGACAGTTAAATGGACAGGTAATTCAAAGTGGAAGGTGTATCGCGATCACTTTATTAATCGGTTTAGCAAGAACTGCTTTTATATCGAATTATCTTGCACCGTTAAATACGTTCATTGAATATATTCTGTGGTATAATAAGGTATCGATGTTGTATGTTTTCGAGAATGCACCGTGGAAGAATATAACGGAGTAATGAAAGAGAGGATGTAATATGGTGGAATAGAGGATATCATAAAACAATAAACTCGACGTTTTAGGAAATAAGAGAATGTGGTGATAAAAGGAGATTAGAAAGTTGCAAAAGAAAAGGCTAATAGAATATCGGCAACATCTGCAGTGCTCGTCAATTATGATTAAAGTATGCGATGTCGGTAAATGAAAGAAAAAGGTCAGAGACCATTAAAATGTGCATTAACGAAGGCCAAAAAGACTAACACTTATTGTAGAGGTGCATTAAACAAGAATTGAGAAACAGAGTCTGGTATAACGTAATTGTATAATTACCGTTCCATTTGCTCTAACTAAAATCTAACCTAACCTAACCTAATCCAAATATGTTATAGTCCATGTGAAATTAGGGGGAGTTTAAGTCATAATTTTGTAAATTTCGAATTTGTTAAAGAATAACAAATCTTCAAAGTTTGCAATCTTTGGTCAATTTTGCTGCTAAAAATGGCTTCACTTACGAATTTTTTTCTCAAAAACTACTCAATTCATTTAGCTAAATTTTAATTCGTTTTATTCACAAAGAATTTAACTATTTTAAAATATTTTTTTCAACTCTATCAATATGTTATGAAATATCGGAAAATTTGAACGAGAAAAGTACCTAACAATACCTCATTGAAAAAGAGGAAAATGGTAAGTGTAATAAAAATTTAAAAAGCAAAGTAGAAATAATTTTGAATTACGTCTGAAAGATTCAACACCGTCATTGAAAAATTGAAAGATAAATAAAAGATGGAGAATATAACCTTGAACAATAATAAAATGGCGAGATAATTGTTTGGCAAAATTTCGGTACGTGATTCGCAGCACATCACTTCTTTCGATGTAACGAAGATTCGACCATGAACTACACCTTGTCCGTAGCTATTTAGTACCTTCACTTTCGCCTTTTCAAGCAAGCGTTTCTTCTGGAGACCCAACATCGTGTCGTGTCAAAAGATCAACGAACAAAGATAAAACGGTGACTTTCTTGGACACTGTGCGTCCTGTATGCAAAGACGAGCACGAAGAATGGCCACTTTTCTTCCTGTACTCTCTAAAACGATTTTCACAGAATCAACAGTTACAAGTATGACAGAAAGAGAAGTTGTCTGTTAAGTCGACATATTTCAGTAATTTCTGCGGACTTAACAAGATATACCTGTTTACAAGATATTCGAACGGTGTATAAGAAAGTTAAGAATTAATTAGTGAAACTGTAATGAAATAAGAGTTCAAGAGCAGTCGGATATCTTTTACGTGACTAAAAATTATCTGTTTACGGAGAAACGTTAATAACTGGGAAATGAAAACGTGAGTGTGTTTCTGGTTATTAACGGGTTTCCGGAATTGAGAGATATGAGTTTAAGTTAGGAGGCTTTGATGAGTAATATGTTGGTTTGAAGACTCTGTTTTTAAATTTGTTCAGATCTTCAAATTTTTTGATTTTGATTAAATTGCTAAATTTTTAAATTTCTATATTTCGAAGCTTTTAAATTTTAAGCCTCTCAAATTTCTAAATTTCGAAGTTTTCAAGTTTTCCAATCTTCGAATTTCCAAACTGCTAAATTTCTGAACTTCTAACTCCAAATTTCTAAATTCCCAAATTACCAAATTTCTAAATCCCCAAATTGCCAAATTTTTAAATTCTTAAGTTGGCAAATTTCTAAATTTCCAAATTTCCAAATTACCAAATATTCAAATAACTTTTCAAATTTCCAAATTTCAAAGATTTCTAATTCCTAAATTTTCGAATTGCCAGCTTCCCAAATTTTCAAATCACCAAGCTCCCAAAACTCGAAATTTCACAACATTCCTCACCAAATTTCCTAAATCCCTAAACTATCCTCAACAATTTGTTCCGTTAGCTCTCTTCAAAAAACACTTGATCTACAATTTCTAAAAACAAAACTATATTGAATAATTATAGCTCAACAAACTCGACTAACCACTTCTTCATAACTTTAAAGATCCTTGATTGTACAAAATGATAAACAAAGATCCACTAATACGAAAACTAATACTTTGCAAGAATTAATTAACTCTCCTGACTAAACTATGCAACGTTTCTTCAACTTCTATTCACTTTACTATAATTAAAGTTACGAAGAAGTGAAAAAAAGTTATGCTTCTAAGAACAATGTTCTTCTATCTCGATTCGCTTTTACCAGTCGTTTATAGCCGTCGTAAATATAAAGAAAGGGAAAGAAACACGCGGAACGATGCTATTGTCGTCGAACAAACCGAATGTAACATCCATCGAATGAACTACGATCTTTCGTATCGTACGATCAATTGAAAAATGGCTGTCCACCATAAGAAGTTCCAGGGTGCACAGTTGTGCCCATCGTATAAAATGTGCGCGGCTTTGTAATTACGTATACCTGAACCGTCCGCTCTCGGAAGGTTTGCGACAGGTAATCTATTGTAATAAAATGAGGTCGACTGTCAGTCATGACGATCAACGAACAAATGCAGATTTCGTAGGTATACACCAGGAACATGATTAACTGCTTTGTTCAAAAACCTTTCATTGTCTTTTGACTGCTGGAGGTATTTTCTGTTGAAGGTAGTTTGCGCTTATACAGGGTGGTCAATATTGGCACGACTATGAAAATGTGAAGTACTTAACTTTTGACTTTGGTAATGTATTATTTGATTCCGAAGAGAACTGAATGCAAACGTGTGACTAGAATGTAAGATGTTCCATCACGTAATATTCCGGTCTTTTACTTTACATTTCCACTTCTGTAAATCAAGTAATACGTTAATAAAAATATCATGTAACATGTGTTTTAAATTCGTCTTCATATCCTCTAAAGCTATGAATAAAAAAAATGTTCCTATTTAAAAAACCCAAGACCTCGACTTTACCAAGAGAACAAACCATTTTCAAAATTTGCTTTACTAATATCTATTGTGCACTTCATACCCTGCAAATATTGTTCTAAACTTGATTTCGAAAGGTGGCTGCAAGTGGGAGAAAAATCGTGAGTGTTACAGATAACACCCTGTATTAAAGAGGAAGGTACTCAAGCTATTTGATTAATCTGAACATGAAAAGTTACTTGTATTTGATTAAGTATTTGCATCGAGTAAATTTGAAGTTAAGTTGAATGTGATGTTTTAGATTTGTTTGCTGAAGTTTAGATGAATATTACTGTTGAAATTTGTCAACACATGACAGCGTGTATATGTATGTATATATGTGACACGTGAAGTCCACATCATATATCCAGTGTATCCTGTTTGGATTTGTATTATTCTTAAAGAGATACGTCACGCGTTTCTCCCTAGAATTTATAAACTGACTAAGCCGACTATTAAAGAGATTTTTAAGAATATTTATTGCATACTTAAAGAGAATAAATATGTATCTTTACTAATACCTATTGTGCACTTCATACCGTGCAAATGTTGTTCTAAACTTTTTTTCGTAAGGTGGCTGCAAGTGGGTGAAAAAGTTACAGATAACACCCTGTATGCTTTATATAACAAAAAACCGCTAAATATGTTAATTATACAGAAATATACCGAGAATACCATAGTGTCCGAATATTAAAAAGAGTGATTACCGCTTTCGAAAAATCCAAAGAAGAAAATGGAATATCCATATTTTTAACGGTCATTAATTTCCATGGAAAAAATAATGGAAACGTTCGAATACCCTTGTACGGACACGCCTGTTTATGTAACGTGAAAAGTCTATTGAGGATTATAGCGCATAGGTTGTAATACAGAAACGAGTGTAGTAGCGATCGTTAGACTTGCAAATAACTAACCACACGAGGCTTATAAACGCTGCAATTTAATATGTCCGTGTTTCCCTCGGAGAGGTTAAATATGCAGGCACACATACGCGCATGAAATATATTTCATTATGCGACCCCACGTACGGTTTTCATCTGATTCCAGCAATGCAACACCATGAAGAAAAATTTCAAAATTCCGACAACGCGTGTACACGCTTTGAATTTTACTGCTATTCTGTTCACTGGTATCTTCCCTTTTCGCCTTACAAGGGTTTCTGATCCTCGTCGCGAATTACCATAACAGATGCAATAAACTTATTAATAATTGATTACCACGACCATAGGGTATAATTATTTTCAGGAATTTTAAGGTTCGTTGTAGCAGAAATTTAGGGGATTTCGAAATTTTTGATATTTGGAGATTTGGGGGATGCAGGGTAAATTTTGGTAGATCGAAAAGTAGAGGTTTTCAAGATTTTGGAAATTTGGGGTTTTGAGAATTTAGGGATTTAAAAATTTAGGAATTTGGAAATTTGGAAATTTGGAAGGATGAGAATTTGGAAAAATAGAAAATTAGAAATTTGCTAATTTGGTAATTTGGGAATTTGGGAGCTTGGAAATTTGGAGGGTTGGGAATTTGGAAAAATAGAAAATTAGAAATTTGGTAATTTGGTAATTTGGGAGTTTGGGAACTTGGGAATTGGCAAATTTAAAAATTTGGAGGGTTGGGAATTTGGAAAAATAGAAAATTAGAAATTTGGTAATTCGGTAATTTGGGAGTTTGGAAATTTATAAATTTGGAAGCTTGGGAATTTGGAAATGTAGAAAATCAGAAATTTGCTAATTTGGTAACTTGGGAATTTGGGAGCTTGGAAATTTAGAAAATTAGAAATATAATCATTTGATAATTTAGAAGCTCAGAAATTCAGAAAATTGAAACTGTAATCATTTGATAATTTAGGAGTTTGGAAATTAAAAAAATTAGAAATGTGGTCAATTGTTAATTTGAAAAATCAAAACATAAAAAATTCTCAACATTGAACAAATATTAAATTAGAACTAAAAATGCATTACGATTACGACTGTAATAAAATGCAGTTCAAAACATCACGATATTTCGATACCGATCTCCAATCAGTAATAAATTAGATTTTAAAGTGGCGATAAAATCTACTACCCTATTACAACCATTATGATATTTCATTATTATTATACATAATTCATAATTCTTAATTATTCCGATACCTCGTTAACTTGAGTTTTACATTTAACAAAATATATAAAATGAACAGCAATTTAACTCCGGTGCTTCTATTCAATATCTACTTGCATTCAATTTTTTGGACACAATAATTGCGCAATTAATCGAAGTATAAAAATGAAGGTAAAATTATTCGCTTCTAAGCACCGCTTATAATCGGGATATACAACGTATTAAATATCTGGTTGCCGTAGATATTAAACTTTTTCTCTAGTCGTCTTTTACCTCCTTTCCACCCGGTATAATCACGGATGCAATTTCTACCGTATTATTATGTTCGATCGTCGTATCGTCTATCAATGAGTCCTCTTTATCAGAGGCTGTAACAGGGAATTTGCTATTTCATTTGCACAGAACGATTGATCTTGTTCGCTCGTCGTTAAAATTTTTCTAGACCGCTAAAAATATAAATAAAAATGTTCGCTCGATAAAATCATCCATAAATATTCTCGTAAACGTAGATAAAAATCGGTTCTGACGCAGGTGTTCACAAAGAGAATCTTTCATCGATAATTAACTCGAATCACAGACTTCGAGCCCGCTAATTAATATGCACGTGTGTCTCTAACGGACAGTCGTTGAAAGACAGTTGATAGAACGTAGCAGACTTTCTATGCAAAATCGTGATAAAAATTGCACGGTGTCTGTCGAGCGTTCGCACGCTTTCATCTCTCCGAGCAAATCGCGGGGACGACGTTAACGTCGGTTTTTAAGCACGCGATAAAAGTACACCCGGCGAATTTACTGAATGTTCAACGAATCACCGTGAATCAACGTCCGTGCAAATCATTCGCGAACACGGCAACGCGTTCATCGGAATCGCCGGCAGCATCGAGTTATCGAGACACGTAGCCTCGTTCCTCGGGAACATCGCGAGACCAGTCACGCGATAAGCAATCAAAGCGTATGCAAAACGAGCAACGAAAATGAAACCGAGCCCCATATTACGAGATATGGTCTGTTTGACCGTAAACACGTGCCTGGGAAACTTTCACGAGACAAAGTTACAGCTTTCGCGAATTATGAACACCCCTTTTTGCGCCCAGCAACGATGCGTCGTGCGAGGAGAACTGTTGCTATCGATTATCGATACGCTATCGATATCTTACTTATTCATCGAGTATCGGTGCAGTAATATATCGTTAGCATCGTTAAGATGTCGTTTAAGATAACGAGCGTGACGGAGGCAAAATTTACATCTCTTTAATTATCGCTCTCCAAACTTGATCTAATCTGTAATTTAAACAATTCTGATATATGACTTCGACAAAAATAGATTTACATAGGAAAACTGTGTGATTGGGTCAGGTTAAGTTAGGTTAGGTTTCATTATTTATTTCGTTACTAAATTAGGACGTTAGGTTATAGGTTCAATTACCTCAGGATTAATCGTTTAGATCTATTCAATTAGATTAGAATCAGATAAATTTTACTGTCTGCATACTGTGCCCATTTACTATATAAATAGACAAGGTTTTATAGGTTAGGTTAGATTTTATGATCCAATTAGACTAAGTTAAGATAAAATCCAATTCAGCTAGGTTAAGATAATCGTTTAGTTTAAGGTACAGTTACATTCATTTCGATTAAGATAAAATTAGTAGATCAAGCTAAAATTAGATTAATTTAAGGTAAGCTTAGGTTCAATTAGTTTAAGGTAATGTTACGTTTAGTTCAATTAAGGTAAGGTTAGATTCAATCAGTTTAAGGTAATGTTACGTTTAGTTCAGTTAAGTTAAAGTTAGGTTCAATGAATTTAAGATAAGGTTACATTTACTTCAGCTAAGGTAAGGTTAGGTTCAATTAGTTTAAGGTAAGGTTACATTTACTTCAGTTAGGGTAAGTTTAGGTTCAATTAGTTTAAGGTAATGTTACATTTATTTCAATCAAGTTATAGTTAGATTCAATTAGTTTAATGTAATGTTACGTTTAGTTCAGTTAATTTTAGATTAAATAAGTTAAATGTAAAGTTACGTTCAGCTCACTTAAGGTATTATAAATCAAGCTATACAGTCGCGCAATTCTCTCCGCAATAAAATAAACGGAATGATAAGAATAAAATGTGTACATACATAAAAAAAATGGTCCGTTAATACGCGACTTTAGTACACGCGGAAGTGTACAGTTCCTTCTTTCGAAACACGTTTATGATCCTCGTGTTTCGTCGCGCGAAAATCACTCTACGCCGGGAATGATGATTGATGAGGTCGAGCAACGGTCCACCAACGTGTACACTTTCGATTACGTTTTATTACAGCCCGTTCTTCTGGTAAAACGAAACGCTCGAAAAGAAGGCAAATATTTTCGACGGGCTAGCCTGGATCGAGTTGCTGACAGCTTCAAGGTCCGTATTTTTAGAGGCATCGTATTTAAAATTTCGGTTCGATATTTTGAACGGTGACTCACTTACGATGGAAACTATTTAAACTGATTTTCTTAATGGCATGATGATGCTCGCAAACTCGAGGAGGTCGTTAAAAAAGATTTTGTGGAATATTGGAGAGTGTGATAATTATCAAATGTTTGTCTGCAAAGTGAGATTTTTTTTATTTTATACTTTGAAGATTGGAATAGTTCAGTTTCGAAGTTGGATATGAAGTTTTGTGAGATTGCATTAAGGTACTTGATACATATTGGTAATAATACTTGACACGTGACCATACATGATATGTATTGACACCAGGTTCCTTTGTGACCAACTCGTGGGTTGACATCGATAACTAAAGTCTGAGATATAAAACGTGTATGAGCATACTTGTCTGCAAAGATATCTTAATTTAATAAAACAGTACAAATATTAGAGGGAAATTTTCCATGCAAATACGACTTCCGATAGATTTAACAAACAATACATTATAGCGTAATATATTTTAGAAGTGAAGTAACCGCACAAGGTAAGCTGTACCAGTGCTTCGTTGATCTACTGTAAATCTGATCGCGATAACAATATCTCACAAAGTTACGCATGCTTACCGATATTGTACGCTCGAAACCCGTCGACCCATAACTACACAAGATGTTGTGAACACACGGTTTTCTACAGTGAAACTTAACCTAAATATTCCACTTTCATTGGTATGAACAACACAGCCGAACCGTTAAACATCGCATAAAGAAGGTAATTTTCTACGCGATTATCGGCAGCGAGCAATCAACGGTGACCCATAGCGAACTAAGTTACGTAGAAATCTTTCGATCAGAAAACAACATATACGCGGATAATTATGAACATGTACGGCAGCGTGAGAAGTGTTATGTTAGAAAACAATTTACGATGACACCGATATCCTGTAATGTAGTGAATTGTGCCATCAATGATTTTGTTAACGAGTTAAATGAATTATATCGACATCGTAATTATCTGAGTACATGTCTAAAAGTTGTGACAAACTATACATTAATCATCGATCAATGGTAATAGAAACTTCATAATAACATATTATGATTTCTGGAAATTATGAAAACTGAAAGAGAGAACAATCTAATCTGACTTCATAAATTCTGAAAACATGAAAATAACATTTGAGTACAAATTTTGAGAAATACTGTCATGTGTTTCTATTGTGAATTGATGATCAAAGGATATTATACACATGAGTAAAGTGTTGCTCCCTATTATCAATAGACCGTAATAAAATATTCATCAAAGCACTTCGCGTGATCGTCAATGAAAACAGACACGTGATGTCACGTTCCACTTTACAAAAGTGAAAAATCTCTTCCTTTTCCGAATTTATAACCTGCATCTCGTGTAAACACCCTTCACTCTGTATCTTCCAACGAATCTGTTTTCCAATACGATCATGAAACTTTGTTTTTTGAAAAACTGAATACACAAATCGACCCGTTGCATCGATTTCCATCAGATACCCGGCGAAAGTCTTTTCGAGCTCCTTTTTCAGCCAATGAAAGTTTCATGGTAGCTGTTTTTGAAACTCGTCTTACAACACGGAGGAAGCTGTGAAAAGTCCAAAATCAGGACACGACACGCCGGAACGCGGTGTACGCCTGCGAGAAAGTTTTACGCGAATCCGTGCATCTATCGTCACGCTTTTAACCGAGTGAAACTCCGCGTGAGTTGTTGCCTTTGCGTACACGCGCTGAACTGATTACTTAGGTTGACTCTTTCGCTCCGAAAACCGTGTATTTGCTAAACTGTGGAATTAGAAACTCCATTCTTCTTCACGAACCGTTTCTCGTACTATGCTGTTTGATAGGTACCAAGGATCCGAACTGAATTGCATCAAATTAAAAGGTGTTAAAGGAGTTTAACACTAGGTTTGCAGGACGCATCATTTTAACGCATTTCAAATTTTTATAGGAAAATTACAAATCCGTTCGCATTTTTATTTTATCTCTTGTACTGACTTTTATCCATAATCATAAAGAATTACAAAGAACGTACCTTGATTTCTTTGCAAATGGACTTTGTAACAAATTTGTTAAAATGTAAACTACAATAAACTTTATCACAGCATACATGAAACAATAAAAGCAATAGCGCGACATAAGAGTTCCCTGCACATTTTGTCCACGATATATTTTGTCAGGAATCCGCAGGAGAGAAAGGGTTAATCAAGCTTTACGACATAGGATCGTTTTACCAACGCGAACACGCTCGGGGTGATACAAATGGCCGTTTCGTTCCTCGAGGATCAATTTGATAAAAAAAAAAAAGGAAAGGGGAAGGAAAGGTACATGTAGAGTCACCAATAGCCGATACTTCGTGAGCATTCGCCGGATGTAATTCGTCCTGATAATTAACGATTTCCCTCGCCAAGCTGACACTTTTTACCCAGTTATATATTTAGCACGGTCTCGCTCGCTTCGCTGAAACGACGTTGCTGTAAAAACAGGAACAACGCTCTCGTGCCTGTTACGGCTCTTACCGATATCCGATTTAGGTTGATACAGTTTACTTGAGCTGTGGCATTCCGGATTAACCATTTGGTCAAGAACAGTAAGATTCACGTTTATAAACGATGAGATGACGAATTGTTTCTTGTTTAAAATGCAAATTATTATTGCACGAGATAAGAGCACATAACTATATCCTGCTGGCACTTTTGTTAATTGTAGTAAATTTTAATAATTGTATGTAACTGTTGACCATACGTAATCTTAGTTTCACTCACAAAAACGTTCAATTACATTGACATTTTACTTGGCACGGTTTGTATTTATTTTTAACTATTCCAGGTATGTGCACATACTTCATTTCTACGTGACATTTACTACCGCCATATATTCACTACAGAACAGGTGAGATCAGATGAAAACGGCGATAACGGTTCTGCACTATATAATTATCTAAACTATTAATATCCCTAATCGTACTTTTACTGTCAGAAAATCTTATAACATTATCGTGACAGAGATTAAATTGTGTCAAGATATGTACCAGTTCCCTCATATGCTATTTTGTATGCAATTACGCTCAACGATTACGAATAAAAAAGTAGCCCGGTGGGTCACCTACGGCTCGCAAAAATTCTCCAAGAACGAAACGGATGAAAATCAACCTCAACTTCCTGCTGCTTGTTAATCCCGTTGAACAAGACGCGGTTCAGCCACACAAATCTCATCTCGTCTACGAACACCCACCGCTGGAACTATTAAACGACTTCTCTGGCATTATCATATTCACTTACAAGCCACCTACACGCAGGCCAACAAACTTCCTCGTTGCACTAAAATTACGGAACCTGCGCGAAACTTAATCATCCTTTTAACATGCTAAATGCGCTAAGAAAATTATCACAGATTTTGCAGTTTTAATCTTCCGGGATCCAGCTTGGGATGTGACGTATCACAGACTGGTGAAATGGTTGGAATACGTATTAGTTAGCTACGCGTTAAATCATTGTGTATGTAGGTTTCAATGCGTGGAATTAAAATGCGTTAAATTAGCACGTATGGGAATAGCAAGGGTTAGATTACTGCACGTTCGATTGCCATGCGTTGGATTACTACACGTTCGATTACCGTGCGTTAGATTACCATATGTGCGATTACCACGCGTTCGATTACCATATGTGCGATTACCATGTGTTAGATTACCACACGTTCGATTACCACGCGACCGATTACCACACGTTCGATTACCACACGTTCGATTGTTACGCGTTCGATTACCATATGTTAGATCACCACATGTGTTAGATTACCACACATTCGATTACCACGCGTCCGATTACCACACGTTCGATTACCACGCGACCGATTACCACGCTTTCGATTACCATGTGTTAGATTACCACGCATTCGATTACCATACATCCGATTACCACGCGACCGATTACCACGCGTTCGATTACCACACATTCGATTAGCACGCGTCCAATTGCCACACGTTCGATTACCACGCGTTCGATTACTACACGTCCGACTACCACGCGCTACAGCACTGCGTATAGTAAATTGAAGCGCGTTAAATTATCACATGTTAGATCACCATGTGTGGGAACCTCACACTTTTAAATTGCTACGCATTAGATCACCATGTGTTAGAACACCACACGCTAAAATTTCCACGCGTTATATTACTACATACGTAGATCACCACGCGTTAGATCACCCCATGCAATAAATTGCAACGCGTTAGATCACCACGCGTTGGAATATCACGCTTGAATCTCCACGCGTTATATCACCACGTAAATGGATCACCAAACGTTAGATAACCTCGTATAGTAGATTGCTACGAGTTACATCACCATATAATTGGTGGGAACACCAGGCGCTTAAATCGCCACGCATTGTATTACCATGTAGATATCGCATCTCGCGTTAGATCACCACGCGTTAAATGACCATTGAGACATTTGGAGTACATTGATACAAACGTCAAATGATACATTGATCGCCACGCATTGCTCCGTTTTTACTTTGTCACGCATTAAATCACTGCGTAGTCTGTGTAATCGCCAATTAAGATCGACACATGTCAGGTCGCAATGCGTTAAGACGCCATGGGTTATACCATTCTGAGTTAATGTACTCTCCAGACTACTTAGATTACTAGGCTATAGTCTATGAGTTAGACTACTACTATTACAACCTGAATAATATTTGTTCGGTATCGTAAAAAGAGAAATGGGGACTCACCTTGCTGCTTATGCGAGATACCAGCGTTTCAATGTGACATTGCCATTCCAAGGCACGTAGAAATAATAAATGCCAGCGGCGTTCCAGTGATCTTGCGATTCGTAAAGCTTGTGGCGGTTCTCGTTGTTCCTGTTGTTCCTTTTTCTCTTCTTTCTCTTGTTCCTCTTGTTCTTGTTTTTTCTGTTGTTCTAACTGTTGTGTGTAAACCTTGTCGCCCAATTTTACTACGGAGCTGACGATGCGACCATGTGCCTCAATGTCGCGTTGGAGTACCTGAAATCAGTTAATTAAATCATGTTATTACAATTGTAATTTTCAAGGTATTATTATTTGTCATTTTAATAGTTAATAATTAACGTCATCTTTGGATGACAATATGAGAGAATATTTCTTTATCAACCTAGTAATTTTCAAGTCCGAAAATTGATTATTGTTATAGATTCATATGTGAGAATATGAAGTCTATTCCCAAGGCTTGAATGGAGTTTACTGTATTCCCAAAACGATATAAATGTCGATGTCAACCCACAAGTTGACTCGTGAAGAGGTTGACTCAAGAGTTTAAAAGAGCTCCAATTGGATAAAATAGAAAAATGGTCGCTTCACACATATTTTCGGCGGTATATTGGGTGGAGCGGTCACACATCAATTAAGCCAAAAACAGTGACAGTCAAACATTTCGAGAGTGAGCGAGATAGTTCGAGTTGCGTTCAGCTGTTGTTATTGTCATTATTATTCTTATTTGCCGAAATGTATTATAACTGGAAGTTTCATGGTGGGGCTTCTTCTACTTTGAGTCAATCACCGACTCGTGGGTTGACATTTGTATACTGATTACAACTTGGTATCAATATGTATCAAGTATATAAAAATTATATATCATAGTATCCTTATAATATCTAATATGTCCCTACATCCTTATATTAAATATATCCTTATATCCTTATAATATCTTATGTTGCTAATATCCTTAGCAACATAACAGAAAATTATATTATATTTCATACAGTAATACATATTTGTGCACCAGACGATCGCTGAAATTGAAATTTTCAATCCGCTTAATTATGTTTGATCATCACAAATTATGAAGATGAAACTGTCACAACACTATAATTTACATTTTACCGAACTCATTAATTTTACGGCCGACAATTTCGTCGGTCAACGAAATGTGCCCTTTAATCACACGACTCTCGCTCGTAAAAGCATAACTTAATTCACAGCATCCCAACAAGGAGCAAAACTTTCGAAGATCATTTCCGATAACGGTACCTTCTCGAATTTAAAGTCGATAAATCGAACAGCGCTACCTGGCTTGGGGGTACATACTTTCGAATATTCGTACGATAATAATCGTACGCTTCGATGTATACATCTTACACGCTTTCCAGTTCATTAGATGACATTAATTTGATACTTAAGATTTCACGGTTTATGCACTCGTTTATCATTCGGAGATGGTAATCAGAATGATATTCAGATATTCAGAAAAGGAGCGCAAGATTTATTGGATGACTTGCTACAAAGTTTAGACAACTGTAGATGATGTAGATAATTCTGTGAAAATGTAGCATTCACTACTGGAAACGGGGGAGAAATTACTGTGGACATTTTGAAATACGGGTGTTTGAGAATTTGAAATTTTTCGAAATATTGATTAACATTAATCTGCGAAAATTTATCACTGACGTATAGAGAAAATTGAAAAGTTTGAACATTTAACAATTCGCAAATTGACTACTAGTTTATAATACAAATTTATCAGTGATGTATCACTAAAATTAAAAAATTGGAAAATTCAAAAATTGACTACTAAGCAACACAAACTTGTATTCAGTCTTTCATTCAATGTTTAAAGCAGACTAAAATGACATCACACAAACATCATATAATTTCTTTATTCAACATTCCTTTCTGCCAAAAATCTTTTATAAGCGTAAAGTGAAACGTCCTCGATCTTTCAAAAGCCTGATATTAGCACACCAGTTTTATTGCGCTAACATAATACAACAGAATCAAAACATTACTTCACAAAGTACCAGCAGTATTTAACACGACGTAATTTCATTGAAACCAGTGCTCACATATTACCTTATCAGTAATCGCGTTCATTCATCACACATTCAACAAATTACGACTTCATGTTATATTAAGATCGCGCATTAGATTGAAATAATATTTAAAAAACAATGTTAACAGAAAATTAGTTGAAATACTCTTACTTCCTGGCGCCAGTCACCGATGATGTCTGTGTCAGAAATTCTTTTGTTCACGCGACTGTTTTACTCATAATCAGCTGAAATCAGCGAAGAACAAAGGTGTACGTTACCACTATCCTTAGCTCGCATTAGCCCACTTTCTCCGATAGATTGCGTACGATTACGTGCAATTGTTCTACTTATCTCTTAGTAGCAAGCAACTACTACTCGCGGTTTGGTATTGCACCGTGTTACTTTCAACCACTTTGCTTTTTTCTCGTCGAGTATTTCGTACGCGAGAACAATGGCTCGAATTCGCTCGAAAAGAACTGGTCCGCTTACAAATTACTTATTAAGACTCCACATATTAGGTATCATGTTCTGACGAATTAATTAAAAATGATATTACACAACTTGCAGCATTTGATACTCCATTATTAAGTCGGGAATGTTTATGCAAATGCATAAAACAAGACCTAAACAGACATTTCCTCCTCACATATTCTTCAATAATTTTTTGTATATATAAACAGAATGCATACATTTTTATTTCTTGACAAATTTTTAAATAATTTTTTTGATAAAAATTGAATATATACATTTTCATACCTTGATCAATTTTTAAATAATTTTTCATATAACAAGTGAACATGTACATTTTTATTTTTTGACAAATTTTTAAATGATTTTTTGTACATATAAATTGAATGCATGCATTTTTATCTTTTCACAAATTGTTAAATAACCTTGTATATAAAAATTGAATACATACATTTTTATATCTTGATACATTTTTAAATAATTTTTCACATAACAAGTGAATATGTACATTTTTATATCTTGACAAATTTTTAAATAATTTTGTAAAGATACATAAACTGTAGTATATTTTAAATATAAATTTGTATATCATTGGCGAATTCGTGTGCCGTCCGTGATTTATCGATTGACTTTCAGAAAGTTGAATTTATAGAAATTTCTTAAAAGGAAATTTTAAGTTCGTATAGAGAACACATGTGCCGTTTTCTTCGGACTGAAGTGCAAATATTTACTCGAAGAGCTTGAATTCCTTGCTTGTCAGATACCACTATAGAAACCCACATCCGTGTCTCTAAGCGAAGTGTCGATTTTCTGCTCTTTTCAGGTCGTGCGAAGACTCCAATTACACGACAAGAGAAACAATAAATTGCCACCGGAATCGCTAATTTGTTTTAACGTAAATGGAAACACGAAACACTTCGCATAGAAAGCAGCACGATGAAAATAAATACGTTTCTTTTCAACCGGCTTTAAATATGCGAAACACCTTTTCACAGGCGTTTTTCAAGTAATTTTCAGGATAAAATTATACGTCTAATTTTGCATGTATATGTTTTGCAACGATGTACTGTATTTTGCATATAATCTAAAGCACTTATCAGGCGGCGAACAGCAAAGAAGATTTTAATTTAGAAACACTTAATATTCCTATATCTTACCTAATCTTACTAGTTCTATAAAATTAATGCACCTCGGGCATGTAAACTCTGTCGTCAAGTTATGCAAATCACGTGTACAAAAAATTGAATATCGATAGCTTTTCTTTTATGTGCCTGAAATTTCACTCGGGATTCAACGATATCTTAGACGTATATCTGTGGAGTCAACAGGAAGCGTTCATAAATCATAAAATTAGAACGTTACACAGGATACACCAATAAAATGTATGTACGTTAAGGAAAGTGAGGTATTGAATGACTGACGTTGGACATGGTCATTCTTTTGTTAATTAAAGATAGTAAATTATTATATTAAAAGTAGTAGTAATAAATTACTATGAATTATAATGAATTTTTATGAATTTTAATCAATTATGATGAACTGTAATAAATTGTAGTGGTACATTGTAATAAATTGTAATGAAAAGTCTTAATGAATTCTAATAAATTGTAACAGTTAATTAATCCTAAATAAATATTAAGAACATTAAATAGTTTATTTGCAATTAACTGCTGATCCTAAGATAGCCTATATACTCTGAACTGAATCTTCAGTCATTATATTTATTGAATGATTGCAACTGTAGTCAACGTATAATCCTTATAGATATACAGGATCATTCAAAATTGACGATCAAACTAGCCCATTATATGACATAACTTTATACGACTATTATCAAAAAAAAATAAGGGAAAAAATGTATATTTCTAAGTTTAATAATGTAACCTTGAAATATCTTGTATCAAGAAGTACAATTTAAAAAATTGAAAATTGAGAAAGGAAAAGCAAAGTGCAATGATACGAGAACAAGCAGAAAATGTAACGGTGCCGAGTTTCCAATCTAGTAAATTATCGGGCCACGCATCGAAAAATTCTTTTTTTCTTTTTCTGGTTGACGATGTTTCGATCGGTTCTTAACTCGGTTGGCTGTTGCGATGCTTTTATAGTAGAAAGTTTCAACACGTACCGATACATCATAGAACAATGCACCGCGTTGTTTCTCGTTCCGACTTGACATCAACCGGTTGACTGCTTCTGTTTCCTGTTGCTATCGTGATTCGATTTTGTCGTCGTTTTCTCTCGCAAAGTAAGATTTACGCGATTTTAATTGATACGAGCGATATTCTTACAAGCTGACATTCAGAAAAACTCAGGCATCGTATAGAAGCTCAATAAATTATGAACAGATTCTAAACAAAAGAGCAGAATTTATGATTCAAAAGAGAGTTATATAAAGTGATATACGTGAAGTATTTCTGACATAACATTCTGAATTTCACGATTACAAATAAACTAATATACAAGTGATTGATTAATTTTACAATCCATCGATGCGTCACGTAGCTTTCTCAGGTAACCAAAAGAAACACGTACAATATTTTAATTGAAATGAAATATAATAACACTTTAGCGTGTCCGTAATGAATTTCGTTCATGAGTTTACTTGTACAGTAATAATCTTGTTCCTGTACTTGATTGCTCCCAAGTAGGCCATGGGAATCGTAAAACCTGAATCGCGGTATCTGTAATTACGATCAATCGTGTCGTTCTTCGGGTAAAAGTGGCTGATAATAAACCTGATCGATGACGAACAGAGTTCAGGGTACTCGTTCAATGCACACGACGTTTCAGAGGACTCGATTTCTGATACACGATAGTATATCGAGTTGCGCGTTATGCAAAGCACGCTATTTAGAGCCAGTTCGTATCTACGAGACATTCGAGCAACAGACACTCTCTCTCTTCGCTTGCTCCTTTATTGTTTTCCAATATCGCGATTTTATCACGTAACACATTGTATGCACCTTATTTATTATTCGATATTTCTGTCAGAGCTTTTTACGAACGTCTGGTAACCATTTTACATATCGAGTTAGAGAGAAATGACAGGAGTTAGACTAAATCACTTAATTGGTTGCAGCAATTGCTCAACAAATGAAGGATTAAGGTTTCAATCCAGGTCTAAGAATTAGGTCTTACTTCACAATTTCAATATCAAGTTCGCAATGCAGCTATTATGTTTTAATAAGAGGATGCTAACTGGTGCAATGTGGGTAAGGATATGTGAACTTGGAAATCTGTGGCTTCTCAAACTTTTATATTTCTAGTTTTGAGACGTTTACATAGCTTTACATGGCGTACAGGCTCCCAGATTTTTACATACTCAAATGCATAAATTTCCTTATTTAGATTTCTATATATTTGAGTTTACTAATTTCCCAATTTGGAGATTGATAGATTCTCCTATTTTGTCTCTAAATTTCGATGTCCACATCTCTCTAGATTACCAAATTTCTAGGTCTCCAACTTCTTAGTCCCACGAACTCCCAAATTTCAACAATCCAAAGCTCCTATATTCCAAGTCCACATACCCCTTAAATCTCCAGATTTCCAAATTCTAAGGCTCCTAAACACCTAAATCTCCAAATTGCTATGTTTTTGAATTTTTATGCACAAAAGCTCTGAAAAGTCTGAAAACACTCTGAAGACCAAATTCCTGCATCCTCAAATCTTGTGCTATCCAAATTCCTACATTCCCAAATTCTGAAGTCTCTAAACACCCTATGTCCTTAACTTCCTATCTCCCTAAATTTCCTGACCCCATATTGCTATATTTCCACATCCACAAATCATCAAATCTGAAAATTGCGAAATCTCCAAACACAAGATCCTAAAAATCAACAAGTGCTGAGATTTCTCTTTCCTCTCGGTTGCAATATTTTCTTCAGACCAAACTTGCTTTCGATACTCACATTAAGATAACATATTCGACGACTATATTAACGACTAACAATATCGACCGCTTCACCTTTATCTATAAATTTCAAGTTTCTTTCACTTTTCATTATCACAAAATTTCACTTCCACGTTGCAAAAAGGATTTATCTCCGAACTTATATAATTCGAATCGAACCACCCACTCGGCACTAACAAAACATACAACGTAATTACAAGGTAACACGTACGCGCGACATGCCAAATACACCGTGTGCTAATAGTACATCAGAAGTTTTCGTACGGGTCATAAAACACGAGCAATAGTTCGAGTAACATAAAGCGAAACAAGGCGACCCTGTTCGATCTGAAAACTCCGAACAGCCGTGTAACGAGGTTTCCACGGGAACGATAAGACTCGTAACGATTGCATAATCCGCAAAAAGGAAAATCAAATGACGACTGCTTTTACTTCGTCGACGATTGCCGACCGTCACGAACTACCAAGATTAAACTGGACGGCTCGCGAGTTTTCAGCAATAAATACAGATAAGACGATGTCGATGCGAGATACACGATCAAGAAACTTTCGCGGCCATGTACACGCGAATACCGTGAAAAATCGACGGTAGAACATAAACGAAAGATACTAGAGATCGAATAGATCAATATGGATTGCGGCGAATATTAGAGGAAATATGTTTTCTGCAAAGATTAATGGTCGATATAAATAATAGTTATCTAACCTTGGTGTTTGTAAATAGATTTTCTGTAGATTGCGGTAGGTGATAATTGTGAACCGATTGAAATCAATGCAACTGTATGTTGGAAGATATAATTATGTTACATAAGATTATATGAATATGAAAGAAAGAATATTATTTTTACTATATAACTTTTTATTTGAATTTCATTTTCAGACTCAGTCTTTTATTTTTTTACGTGAAATATCATTAATTGGCATGAATCATAAAACTGAATGAATGAATGAATACATGAACTAATGATGAAAAACATAATTTCACCAACAAGGGTATAAGTGTATGGAGTACACAATATCAATAAAAAAAAACAGTTCGTTTTCACAGCGAAAACGAGGTCGGGTTTTGTAAGAGTACTGTGTACGAAACTAGACAGTAAATAAGCTGACAGGAAACTATCCTGTTCTCTAAATTTAACAAAAGAAGAGTTGTGGAGTTTAAGTCGATCTAACTAAAATTTTGTTTCGCTGACGTCGCTGACGTTGCATCTCAGGTTCATAGAAAAGCAAAGTGTTTCGAGTCCTCCATTCGATCACTTCGCAAATGGCCAGGTGCAAAATTGTTCAAACTCGGCAAGGATCACGCGGATCATGAGAAAGTTAAGCGATAGATGTTACGCCGACGCGAATCGTGGTAGCATGTGCTCGAGACCGAGGACACAGTCGTCTTTCTTGTTCGTCTACTCGTTGCAAAGTAGTACACAATTCACGGTTGAATCCACTCCGAGATTACGGTTACGCTGAAACCACTGGCAGGTCGCTATTCTGGTAGTCGACTGTCCAGATATCGACCGACAGTTATTGACTTTCATGCCGTTCCACGGATTCTGTGTACCAATGGCGAAAACAAAATGTGCGATCCAGGGACTCGGTGGTGAGTGGTCACTTGTTTACGGTAGTCCTCGATCTCAATGGAATTATTGCTTGCCGTGAAAACGGCTCTTTTCATCGATTTGTTCGCGGTGAAACTGCTGCTAAAAACCAGATACCAAACGTTTCGAATCTCTCGAAAGGATGCGTGCAATAGGAGTGCTATAAATCAACAAGAAGTAGTTCATTGTTCGAAATGAACACGTTTTAGTGTTCTGAGAAAATACTGTCGATTCCCGATTTACGAGCTTCAAATTGTTAGCTGTCAATTTTAACCTTGAACTTAAATCTAAGGGTTGCTGAAAAAATGAGGAACATGTCTAAAATCAAGAATGTTGTAATAAAAGAAAAAATTATATAGTGTCTATGGTTTCATTGTATAAAATTAATCTCTTCAGGGATTTGTTTGAATCAAACAAGGAAAAACTTTATGTAACTTGATTTAGCTTATTCAAAATCAATAGAAACATGTACCAACATTATATTTGTCCAATAAATAAAATTGCTAACATATTAATGATATATGTAGTCTACATATGTGGCAATTGGTATTTCTAATATATAAAAATTCTAAAATATTAATGACATATAGAAAAAGTTTTCTACATATATCTACATATGTGGCAATTGGTATTTCTAACAAATAAAAATTCTAAAATATTAATGATATACGAGCAAATCTGCTTCTACATATGTCTACATATGTAGCAGTTGGTATTTCTAATAAATAAAATTTCTAAAATATTAATGACATATGGAAAAAATCTTCTACATAAATCTACACATGTAGCATTTTCTAATAAATAAAATTTCTAAAATATTAATGACATACAGAAAAGATGGTATCTACATATGTAGCCATAAATTGCAGGATTAAGAAAGTTAACAAATTAAAAAGTATCAATGTTCTAAATACGATTATTCATTAAGAAAAAGTGTTTGGGTTTGTAAAAAGACCAGATTTCAAATGGGTAAATATTTTACAAGCCCGAAAGCGAAATCTGGTCGCGAAGAAGGTTCAACAAAGCTTGATTCATCTTCGCGAGTTTAACGAACGGCCGTATCGTTATTCTTGGTTATAAAAGACATGAATGGTTGCCGGTCTCGCAGCGCAAATTCAACGCAGCGTGGGCGAGCAACACATCCACACGACGAAACTGTAATCGCGTCCAAAGTTATTCAAATGAGGACGATCATACTGGGTGATCACCTCGGAAGCGTGTTATCAAGAAACTAGCATGTTCTTGAAAATTTGAACAAATACAAATCTATGTACACGCATCTTGGTACGTTCTGCTCGCCGCAAGAATTATGGACGCAATTACGTTTCGCGTGCTACTACAATCATTCGAATCAACGATCCCAAAGCACTACTTTGACCATTTATTCGTAATCATTTCCTGTATTTCTGTTCGCGTGCGCCGCTCGTTATTCATTCTGGCTACGCGTTTATCGCATTCGAGAGAAAATTATTTATGTTAATCTTCGACGGATACATTTCCCTGAAATTAATTTTATTGTTAGTTACGTGTGGAGAAATCTTAGACAAGTTACATGCGTGTTCTGACAAATTAATTTTGATTCAGATATTTTCACTATTTACTAGTGTTTTGAACAGAAACTTTCAATCTGTTACATGATCGAATATTAACTCTTTGTGATGCAATTTATTCGTTAGGAGCCTCAGTCAAAATGAACTATTCATTGCTACAATATTAAAATAAAAATGAAGTTAAAATATTGAGAGTGTTTTATATTTAATGATTCTTGACTACACAAATCATAATTTGACCTAAACTTCAAGTGAATATTAAAAACTTGAGTAAGGTCTGTCACATTTGAGCTACATGTATGATTGTCACAAGTCAGACTTCTGAAATACAAGGAGTTAAATATTTATAAAAGCTTCTCTGAAACAATTGCAGTTTTGAAATACTTCACAAATTATAATGAATGTTGTGATCAATCTGTACATGAAAATATATGAACCAAACCGGCAATAATTGTAATTGGGATGAAATTTCATATTACTTTTGCTCTTATACTAATATCAATAAATCGCATGTTAAATGCAAAATAAAATTAAAGACTTTTTCTTAAAATTCAGACAGAGTGAAATATTTCTAAAACACTACATAATATGAAAAACATATGACTAACATTGCAAAACCTTATAAAATATTTACAAAAGTATGCCAACATCACCCACATGTTAAGAAGACCACGTTCAATTGTTATAACAAGCTTATAACACTATGTCGGTCAATATTGGCACAAGTGACGATAATAATCAAACCGTCATTGTTAATAACCAAACAGTCAATGGGATGTTAAACAATCTCGCAATAAAAATGCAAAACGGATGTTCTGTTTGAAATATTCTAAGATACAGAAATTCTGAGAAGGAACGTGCATAAACATAGAACAACGACCACAGACACTGCTAATGAAGTTACTAACCCCTGTGCTAATATTAAAGAAGCACTTCCGCCGTTTGGAAACGGTTCCCCGTCAAACAGCCATAATTAAACGCGTTTTCGATTCTCTTCGAAATTTATTCGCTAAATATACCAACTTGCAAGTAGCCTTGTTAAGGGCGATAGGGAGATATGCAACTAGAACGTATTTATAGGTAGTTGGGGATTGATGCAAATTGCAGAGAAATATGAATACAAGAGAAAGATATGTAGCATGTGTACATTACGTTAGGAAGTTGTATAACGATGATGGAAAACAAACATCACAGTACTTCATTAATACCTTTAATCAATCTTTTGAAATGGTGATGGTTAGGTAGGACAAACTGAACAGACAGTAAATGAATTTTAATCGAATATTAAATCATGTATTGCATCATTCAATGGTGACAACTGCATTTTACACTTCTCAAAAAAAGACCTTGAACTTTTGAAATGCACTTCACTTAAAGTATTAAAGTGGTATGCATAAAATTTAAACAGGCAAGGAATAGCAAGTCACACAATTAAATACAATAATATATACATCATCAGATATAACTAACCGCGATATCAGAAGCAAACTCAAATATAAATAACATAATACATACACAGATAATTACACCGAGGTAACGTTTTCATTACAACTCATTTACCTTTCCTCCGGTCTTAAAACGAACGAATAATTAGACGGAAAAAAAGAACGCGTGTTACAAGCGATATAAAAAGACTGAGAATTTTAATAAGTGCAAAGTTGCATTCTCTGAAACTAAATCAGAAGAAAAAGCATTCTTTCACCCTCTGATCGAACAGTTGCAAATGTCAATGACCTAGAGGGTACAATGTTCCTAAGCTATGTTTTACACCGTGCGGTATCGATGACATTCGTTAGTAATAGTTTCCACCTTAGGGCATCGACCGACAGATACAAAACCATGCAATATTACCGGTTTCTCATTGATTTATTGATCCATTGAAAGGGTGAAGCAGACCAAGGTTTTGTGGCGCCAATGGACAGGATATCCCATCAGCTAATAACTGGGATCGGTGGAAACAGAACCATATGGCACTACTGCATAATGCAATTCTCAGTAGACCACGTTTTCAGTAATTTCTACTATCAATTGACAAATTGCTGCGAGAAGTTTGTAATTTCGAATCTATGCTTCTGTAAGATCACATCAGGTTTTTAAGGAAAGGAATTGTTATGTTGCCACTGAAAGAAGGTAGTAATAAATTCTTGAAACTGGCAATATAACGAGTATATCAAGGCCGGTAACATTGTAATACAGTAGCGACATCAAAACGTTGAGGTACAATATGGATAGATACGTAATACAATATGTGGTAATAACGTATGACAGCAGAACGTGGTAGCACAAGTATCTGCGATACAATGCGAGACGAATTAACGCGAAGAGATATGAATGCTTGGGAATACAACGCGTTGCGATACAATGCGCGACGATAGAAGGCGTGGTGATATCAATGCGTGGTGATATCGATGTATGGTAGTATGACGCGTTGCGATACAATGCATGGCGATATAACGTGTACTGATATTAACATATAGTAGTATAACGCGTCGGTACTGCAATGCGTAGGTAATATGGCGCGTAGATAATAACACGCATGGCAGTTTAATGCATAAGTGATACAATGCTTGACAATACATCGCGTGGGTAAATCTACGCGTGGCAATATAACGCGTGGATAATACTACGTGTGGTAACATAACGCATAGGTGATACTACGCGTGGTAATATAACGCGTGGAAAATACCATATGTGGAAAATACCACGCGTGGTAATATAACGCGTGGAAAATACTACGCGTGGTAATATAACGCGTGGAAAATACTACGCGTGGTAATATAACGCATGGAAAATACTACGCGTGGTAATACAACGCGTGGAAAATACTACGCGTGGTAATATGATGCGTGGAAAATACTACGCGTGGTAATATGATGCGTGGAAAATACTACGTGTGGGAGATACTACGCGTGGTAATATAACGCGTCGAAAATACTACGCGTGGTAATATAACGCGTCGAAAATACTACGCGTGGTAATATAACGCGTGGATGATACTACGCGTGGTAATATAACGCGTGGAAAATACTATGCGTGGTAATATGATGCGTAGGGAATACTACGCGTGGAAATATAACGCGTGGGTGATACTACGCGTGACAATACAACACGTGGGTGGAATCATACGTGATTAAATAGGATCACATAAGATGTTGATACCTTTGTATCACTCGAAGTTCCAAAACCCAATTTGATATCATTCGTCTTATGAACTCTTTCATTAAACTGTCACGCAATTAAAACCTTGAACACGTCTATGTATTTTTGAGACTATGTAACTAAAAGTTGCTACATAAAAACATAATAATGCAACAATAACAAAGAACCGTGAATTTCAGTTTCACAAACGTGTCTCAAGCTGACCGAACGTTGAACTAATTTCTACTCTCGAGCGCTTTCCATTTCCGTGAAAAACGTGTGCAAAGGAACAGCCAAGGGAGCAGGTAATTCTCTCAAAATAGGCCGTAACGATTTTGATTAAGTTTCACCCATTTGCTCGACTGCAGTTCTAGTACCCTGCCGATTACGGACCGTGACTTCGACGATTTAGCAGAGAACTTGTGTTCGCTTTCTAAGTTTATCGATCGTCGACGTCTGTGCACGGTGGACGAATCGTGACTGGCAGTGAACCTAGCCAGGCAAGGGTTCGCAGGAAATCGAGACGAATCCGAAACGGTAGGCCGATATAATCGTAGGCGTGGCTGTGTTTTGCCCTGCAGCCTTTTCACGACTAGCATACTAGAACTCGATCGTATAAATTGTTTCAGGAAATATACATAGCGATGCTCGACGTTCGTCTTACACGATTTATTAGTTGGCGGTTCTTATACTTTGTTGCGACAGTTCTTTTTGCTTTACTTTATGACGTCGACCTCTATTTCAAACGTATCGATCAGTTTATGTGGTTGGAACTTTGCAGGTGCAAACTTTCGAACAGTTTGAAAAATTGACTAGGAAGTGTTTTAGGATTGACGAAGATAGACTTATGTGGATGGATGGATAGGACTTATGTCCTATATAAGAATTTATATGATTAGATGGATTTAAGGAGCACTTTTAAAGATAGTTATCATGGTTAGGAAATGTTTTAGAATCAAGAAAGATAAGACTTATGTGGATGGATAGGAGCTATGTCTTACATAAGAATTTATATGGTTAGGTTAGGTATGTGGATTCAAGGAGCATTTTTGAAAATAGTCATCTTGGTTAGGAAATGTTTTAGAATCAAGAAAGACAAGACTTATGTGGATGAATAGGACCTATGTCTTATATAAGAATTTATATGAAGATCCCATATAAGAATTCATATGGGACTTATGTAGATTTAAGAAGCACTTTTAAAAATAGTCATCTTTGGTAGGAAACGTTTTAGAATCAAGAAAGATAGAACTTATGTGGATGTAAAAATTTATTTCTTTTTCTGAGATTGTCATTTGAAAAACCTTACCTGCATATCTACAAGTAAAGTAACATATATTTGTTAAACTAATTATCAAACTAGTAATTATACAAGTGGTTGATAGAGAAGTCCATTTTGCATATCTCCAGCCAAGTGACAAACATACATTAGTAACACTTATTGTTATATAAATAATTATGCACGAGATTCATAGAAGAGAGCCTAATTAAAGTTGATAAAATATATCCCTGTAACTTGTCTGTGTACTCTAGACACAAGCACAACACACAATAAAATAATTTGCTTCTATTATTAAATCCGTATACAATAAAAGTGAATGTGATATTAGTGATTGATTAAAATAATTATTTTATAAAATAGAACCCACGTTTTGAAACATTTACCAATAACGATTAAGCGAAACAATGTCTCAGAATCGATTAGAGAACAATCTATCCACAATGCATTACCTGACGCAGAAAAGGTATTAACGATGATTGATGTTCATTGAATGATCGTTTCAAGAAGTGTAACGATTCTATTGATCTCTGAACAGCAGAATTTCATGTGAATCGGTCATAAAGCGTCAGTAGGTAGCTAAGGATCATTTATTTCTAATATATATATACTATGAAGACCGACGAGCCTCTTTATCTCGCCACGGGGTTCTGTCATAGTAAATCGTGGCTCTCGAAACGATATCTAAACGTCGGTATAAGCTGCGATTCACTGCAATTTATGTATTGCGATTAGCGGCGAGTTAATTCATCGAGAAACTACCGGTATCTTTAGGAAATTTAAGACATCCTTTGTCACGTAAATCGACGATGCTTGTCGACCAGACTTCTGTTCTTTATTTCGATCTTCTCGACCTCATACTGGGTTTATGGATGCGGTAGCAGATAAGCTGGGCTAGAAACTTCGTTCCAGTATCCAGTTATCGTGAACTAATGATCCTATATAGATTTTACGGTAACTTCATTTTCTTTGGCCTTATTTTGCCTTTTTTCATTTCTATTATGATGTCTGTTTTAATCTGCTGTAATTTCTATTGTGGGGAATATTTATGGGTACAACGTATGGTGATAGGAGTGATATAGTAGCAGAGATGCAACATGTGGCGATTTTACGTGCGGTTATGTATGTGGTATTGGTAATGCATGGACGATACAATGCGAAGCAATCCTAACGCGCTGTGAAGCACAGTGTAGAAAGTGCAACACGTGGAAATTTTAATGAATTGGAATGTAAAGTACTGAAAATTCAATGCGCTGCAATACAATAGGTACTAATTTCTACGCGCTGCAGTACAACACGTACTAATTTCTACGCATTGAAATACCACACGTAGAAATTTCTACGCGCTGAAACCACACGTACCAATTTCAACGCGCTGAAATACCACACGTAGAAATTTCTACGTGCTGAAATACCACACGTACTAATTTGTACCCGCTGGAATACCACACGTGGAAATTTCAACGCGCTGAAATACCACACGTACCAATTTCCACGCGCTGAAATACCACACGTGGAAATTTCAACGCGCTGAAATACCACATGTACTAATTTCTACGGGTTCAAATACCACAGGTACTAATTTCCACGCGCTGAAATACCACGCGTAGAAATTTCTACGCGCTGAAATACCATACGTACTAATTTGTACGCGCTGGAATACCATACGTGGACATTTCAACGCGCTGAAATGCTACACGTACCAATTTCCACGCGCTGAAATACCGCACGTAGAAATTTCAACGCGCTGAAATACCACACGTACTAATTTCCACGCGCTGAAATACCACATGTACTAATTTCTACGGGTTGAAATAGCACACGTACTAATTTCTACGCGCTGAAATACCACACATGGAAATTTCAACGCGCTACAATACAACACGTACTAATTTCTACGCTCTGAAATACAACTCGTACTAATTTCAACGCGCCACGATGCAACACATACTAATTTCAACGCGCTGCAATACAGCACAAGAGCAATTGCAATACACAAAAATTTCTATGAGTAGAAATACACATATACTGTAATGCAACGTGTGGTGATACGACATTTAGCGACAGTAACGTGTTACCATACGATGCATCATGATACCAATGCATTGCAATACAAGCATCGATTTGAATGCAGTGCAACGAGTAGCAATTTGAACAGTGCGTGACAGTACAATGAATAATGCTTACAACTTGTCACAAAGTGCATAGAAAGATTCATATGGCAATATAACTAATGTGTCTTCCCTAACTAATGTCTTACACTATATCAAAATTGCGAGACTCAAAAATTTATAATAACATAATATGATTAAGACAGGAAGAATGATATGATTCGGTAATAGTAGAAAGTAATATATCTTTAATAAAAATATAAATTGAATAATTTCCCCAGTGTGTGAAAATTGAAGTTTAATTTTTAATTCAAACTTGAATAAATTTTTATTTTTAATTAGAATTTCGATCAAACACTAAATATTAATCGTCATTTAAAAAAAATTTCAATTTTTTCTTTCACAGTGTTATAATAGTGAAAATTTAAATTACTATACAACTGTCTTTCACCATCGCAAAATATTTGTCTTGCAAAATAGAGTCATGGAAGGAAGAACTAAAAATTACGATGAACGTCGCGCACAAGTAGTTATTTTCGTGAAATGTTAAGCTTTCAATCGATACCATAAGTACCATTTTGTGATACGTACTTAAATGTCATCGAATCGTATCAGACTTTCTACGTATCGGATATGCAACAACCTAATATTAGAGGCATAAAGGAGAACTTTCGATTCTTTGCCGGACGAAAAATTGAACGTTATCGGTTTTCTCTCCGCGAAGAGTTACAATTTCGATAATTCGTAAAACATGGCCGGATATAAAATCCGTTTAGAGAGCGCGCTCAACAGAGGTCCGTTCGTTTTCCCTGTCGATGTATTTTATATTCGAGTTCGATCCTTACTGCAGATCGTATCGAACAACATTTTACCGTTCTACTTTCGATAACATCTGGAAACACAATACGTTCTAATTCCTGGCCACGACGCTCGTTTATGGGCTGTAAAACTAGGCACGTTCTTCTTGGGGTACCATTAACGGCACAGTTTTTGCACCACAGCCGGACAAAGTCACGAAACTCCCGTAGCGGTCTCGGCGCCATATTTGGATACTCGAAAAAAGAAGCTTCCTCTGTCTTTCGCGTTAATTACTTACCGAGCTGAAATACGGCTCAAAATACAGTTCACGGTTCGTCTCCATTGTTTTTTCTCGCCTGTCACTTCTTGGAAGATTGATCGATTTCCAAGCGTAATAGAATTTTCTTCGGGCACACGTTTGTTTAACTGCGCAGACGTACATTTTATAATAGGTTCGGAAAAAGATCTTGATGATCTAATTTGATGCAGAGATATACGAAGAATAATGGAATATCTTGATAAAGAGTTAAATCATAAATGAGGAAAAAATAGAAAAATAGATAAAGAGTTAAATAACAAATAGAGAAACAATTAGACAAATAGATGAAGAGTTACATAACAAATGTCTAACTAAAATTGATACATATAATAAACTTTATAAAAACGATGAACAAAATGTGTTTGATTTTTTGAGTTAATCAGATGATTTCTTAAATATCATTATTAATTGTGCTTTTACAAAAAAGATAAGCAAAATGTTTTCAATTTTTTGAGTTAATCAGATGATTTCTTAAATATCATTATTAATTGTGCTTTTACAAAAAAGATAAGTAAAATGTTTTCGATATTTTGAGTTAATCCGATGATTTCTTGAATATCGTTATTAGTTGTACTTTTATTTGAGATAGTAGAAAATCGAGAAATTTTAGAAAATAGTATAAAAAGTTACATTTCCCGTGTGGCGAACAGAAGGTTTCTAAAAGTTTCTATTTGATATTCCATCCTTTCTGATCAAATGTTAAGAAATATCTTGTAATCGAAGAACCGTTTCTGAAGAAAGCTGTCAAAGGTTTTAAGATAAATGAATCTACATACTCGATGGTGAAGTGTTGCAATAAGATTAATAACGTCTGCATCATTGCAAAATGATCGACTATCAATGGAAAGGTGTAAAAAGGTATATCTAATAATCTGCCGATAGCATTAGATCTTAAAAAACTGACTTTTTTATAATTGAACTTACTTTAGCACTTTATAACTTTATAAGAGGCCTTTAATAAAATTATAGGTCTATACAATAATGCCAGTCTATTACTTTTTAATCAAAATCAGCTTGATGATCATCAAATGAAAATCAACTAAATGTCTAAATAATTTTAAGAGAACCTTACTGTGTGAGTCAATAATTTTTCACAATTATGAACTGTCTTAATTTAGTGTCAATAAAAAAGAGTAACTTAATTTTCAATAAAATTTCACGGATTGCAATTCAATTCACAATTCAATGAATCATTCAATTATCAACGTCATCTCTAATTGAAAATAATGTTATTGTGACTAATACATTAATTCTTTACCCTTGATGGATCAATGTCCCCATAGAGGCACTAGTTTTACTTATAAGTTTTACTTACTGCAGTTATTTTACACAGTTGATAACATATTTTAGTCAGTTAACAAAAAGGAAATATTTTCTTGTCTCTACTTCATATAAAAAACGTTTACAACTTGTACAAAATTATACACACATGATATACAATTTTCATATGAAAAACACCTTGGACCTGGTTATAAGTAAACTTGAAATACTTCAACAAGGAATCAATTGAATATTTGACAAAGACTACGTTGTATGATACAGTAAAAGAATAAATAATTAAAACACAAACATTGTTAAGAAAAAAATTTCTGAATACATCACTTTTATAGTACAGGAGACCTACACGGTCGATACCGGTTGCAGGATGCGAAGCATTAAAATTCTCCATTTAAACAGCTCATAATTGCATGTAAATTATGATTAACGATTACATCTCGAGTTCAGTTGCAATTATAATAGAATTGCATAATTTCCCGCGATACACGCGGGGTCAAGCGCCGAGGCTGATTCGCGCGCGTTGAAGGCAATAATTTAGCAGAACGAGCGTCCGCGATCGAGCAGCCGGGAAACGGTGCGTATACTACGGACGTAACTGCTCATAAATACGCAAATGATGCGATCGCATGACTCATTGACTCGTTTTCTAAAGCCGTTTTCGCATTGACACGAGCTCACGCGACCGAGACTCCTTAAAATCACTTTCCATCGGTCGTTGATTCAGCTGAGCGGATAAACATCGCGATGCAGCCGACGATTTCTCAAGGATTCTGCATTCGTGATAATAAACGAGTCCCGGATTCCTAAGCACAGCTCGTAAATCACCGATTTCTACGCGTGTATCTTCGATCGTGGCTGCCTGTATTTCCCGGTGACCCTATAAATTCTATGGAAAAGAGGCCACGTGATTAATCAACCCTTTCGCTGCTACGTCCGATGGAAAAACACGAGTTTGTGAAATGGTACGAAGATTGACGTACCAACTGAGTTCTGGTATCTCGCGTTCTCATTATCGTTGGAACGAAATTTCAGTATCTTTGACAACTTCAAACGTTTGCTATAAGTGAATACAACTTTAAGTTTTGCTTAGAAATCAACTGTTATACTGTGCTGGATAGATTAACCCCTTGATGTATTTACACATCAGATGTGTCAACTCTGACTGTCTACTTTTACTATTTTAAAATAAACGAAGGAATCTGAAATGTTATGTCAATCTTTTTACCAATCTTTAACTACACAAATTATAATCAGTCCCAAAATGAAACTTTCAACTGGTACTAAAAATTCGAGTAAAGTTCATCGAATTTGAACCTTCAGTGTCACAAGTCAGATTCTTCAAAATATACCAAGAGGGTGAAAGATCAAAGTTTCAAATTTAGAAGTCTAAAGATTTGAAAATATGTAAATCTGATATTTAGTAACATAGAAGTTTGGAAGTATATCTGATAGCTTAGATGCTTAATAATTTGGAAATAAAAAAATTTAAACCAGGTCAATCTCAGAGGTTTGATTTCACATTGATATCCAATCAAGCATAAACGAAACGAGAATTTTTCATTTGTGAGAAGCCATAACTGCACGTTCTCGAGGAGGCGCTGATGCACCCCTTAAGGTTTTGCACACATTACGCGATGTTCACGGTTGCACATAGTTCACACCCAATGAGCATAAAATAATTTACTGGGTGCTTATAATCCGTGAACAGAATTTCAGGCATGCAAATGTTCCACCTGTGTAACAATGAGGTAAAAGTGCACGTGGTTTCGATATCCTCGACAGCGTAATACAGAATCCTGATAAATACTTCAAGTATTCGAGGTAAGAAAATAATATATGGCCCATAATAATGTCAGCAAATTGAAATGTCAAATGTATTATTGGATTAAATGATCACGAATGGAACACAATAGAATGATTCTAAATACCAGTAATATAGTACGAGCTTTGAAATAACAATAGTTATGGATTAACAATAGTTATGAAACTTAGTTCAAGTTTCTATTACAGGTACACTTTTCCTTAAAAACCTATCAGTGCTGAATTAACTCACATTTCAGAAATACCATTCAAACAAATAGGTTAAGAATGTCATGGTAAGAAGTTGGAATAAATAAGTCATCTCGTTTCCATCAACGAGAGGAAAACTATCTGCACTGGACATTGTATTTCTGCACAGACTATCCTGCCAGTTTTTGCAAAGTCAAGCTGGTTCTCGTCGCAGTCGGGATTTAGTGCAATGCCGGGATAAAGTACATGCAATCCAGGATGCGCACGGTTGTACGTCTTTCGTTTCCCACGGGCTTGAGACTAGTCCTGGCTGCGAGTGACTCTATGTCGTTAAAAAAACAGCGATTCAATGTCGCGCTGTTGATCCTTTTAAAGCGAAGGGGAAGCCTTCGAAGGAGACGGTTGATGTTTTTAAACCTTGCTGCGGGTTCGTCCGACGACAGACCGGCCCCTGTTGACTTTAAGGCTTCCCTGATTACTTCATTATTCCGTAATATGCATTTAACCGGCTGAAACGCAATAGCTCGCGAAACTGAGGTTTCTTATTTTAACGATCGATTCTGCGTCTCAAGCGATCTAATCTACTTTTTTCTATTATTTTCGATTGATACGTTGAATACCTCCTTAAAATTATCAAAATTGGTAAATCTTGGTCACAGAGGGTTATGCAGCGATCTCAGGCAATTTAGCTTCAAGTCTCAAAAGGCTTCAGTTAAAGTTTCAGCTCTCCATATGAATGCTCTGAATTTATCATATTCAAGGTTTAAATTTACTCTAATCTTTCAAATATATTAGAACAAGGATTATTTGTATTTTTCAAGGATTATTTTGTATTTTTTGTAAGTTAGTGAGTGGCTTCTCTGTGGGGAACATTATTAGGGTCTTAAACGTCCCAGTGTGTCAGGTACGTTATTCAAATGAAGTGTGGTCGTTAAGGGTTCAATGTTAATGTGATGATGCTAAGTGCCAGCTGTACAGAATTAAAAAATGTTAATGGGTACATTTCAAATTACATTTTACAGAAATGTAATCCTAACACGTTGACTGCCATACTGAACCAGTTAAAACTTTTATTAGGTATCACTTTTTATTATGTTCTTGTCAAATCTTACCTAATATTCTTGCAATATTTTTATGCATCTACTTACAGTTCCAAATAGTTAATACGAGTATTTAGTTAAAGTATTTACAGTTAAAGGAAATTCTTAATAACAAGTGATAAGCTCGTATGCAAATTTAACTGCCACCTATGACGAGGCACTAAAGGTGTTAATACCTTGACCATTACCCTTAAAACTGACCATCGTCAGAAACACAGTATTAAGAGCACTACATAATCTTTTTAAGATTAACCTCTCAATTTTATCGTTTAATCTAATGCATATCAATCAACACTAAGTATATCATTATCTCACATGCTTCTTTCTCCTATAAATAATTCAGCTTTGCATATGAACATAACGTGTTAGCACATGTTATGCATTCATAACTACACGTAATAAAGTTACTTTACTTCAGCATACTCATTACATATCTCCTACGCATATTTATTACTTTCATTTATGGAATGCGCTCACGTTTAGCGTCCAAGGTCAGGATCAAGGTCATCGATAAATCTGTAACACTTGCATCGATTCGCCAATAGTATTACGTGTTCGATAATTTCCTCGTACAAAGAGTCGATGAAACACGAAAGAGTTTCGCACGAAAGTCCTGTATGGAAAGCGAGAAACGTTTTAAAGTTCCCTAGCAGGAATTTCATCGGCATCACGATTCGCGGAGCTAGGAACGCGAGGTGAAAAGTTTTATCGACAGACCTTGCACTCGGCTGCGGCATGTGCCACGTTCGTAATGCATAGAGGAGAGAAGAAATAGGGGGAAAAAAAAGAACGTGCATCGGCAAAAATATTTTCCATTCCCTTTCACTTAGGCCGCGGCTGCAGCGAAATGACGCAACCACCACAATGTATCGACGCTCGCCATTATACGTGATTATGCATCGACGTAATGCACAATTCAGGAAAGCTTGCAGTTTATCCGCGAATGCAGCTTGTACTTCTACGGATCCGTGACCGTAGATACGACCCATAAAATATTTCTTCGGTTTCAACGTAATCGCGATATACTCTGCAACTTCATTTCTCCCCTGACGTGTCTCCGCTTGTAACGATAAACGAACCTTTACACGATAGTAGATTTTGTGGTAGTTAGTTTTGAAATGAACGTCTGACGATCGGGCACAAATATCGAAATAGCACTTATTAGAGGAATAAAGTGGACTACTGTAACTAGGATCTATCTGGAGTGGATCAGGCTCTTCAGCTTTATTTAGTGTTGATGTTCCGTAGTAGGCACGAAGTGGATTTAAAAAGTTTGGGAACTTGGTGATGAGTTAGAGGAAGGCTGAGAATTGAGTTAGGGAATTTAGGAGGGCTGAAAGTTGAAAATTGGGAAATCTGGGAAATTAAATATTTTGGGATTTGGAACTTTAGGAATTAGAGAATTCAGAAATTTAGTAACTTAGTAATTTAAAAATATAAAAGATTTGGAATTTAAAAATGTTTGAGTTCAAGTACTTAAGTATTTAAGAATTTTAGAATGCAGAAATTTAGGAATTTATGAATGTAAGAATTTAAGAATGTATTAATTTAATACCACATAAAACCAGCAATTCCCAAACCCCGGAAAAGCAATTTCGAAAGTTAAATTTCTATAATTGAAATTAATAATTATTACAAACGCTCTAAGTCATAACATTTATTTGGCCAGAGGTACTTTGTGTCTAATAGACATTGGTAATGTGCACGATAAAATGATTGCACGGACTTAGAATTGAAGACAGCACGATAATCTCTATAACGCGTGAAATTATAGTGATCACAGAAACGATCATCGACCACATCTATAATTTGAAATATTTTTGTCATCTTCTGATAGAAATTTACATCGATTCGGTGATTTTCGATTGTATCGATATACCAAAGAGCACCGAATAAGATAAAATTGAAGATCGATTTGTATCGACCTGAATAAAGAACGCTCGAGGCTTCGTATGGAAACAATCTTCCAGGTTGGTCGGCTGAATAGTTAAAAACAGTAGGCCAAGTTTAATTTATACCCATGAGTTCTATCGCGGAAGAGTAGCATTACGAACATAAATACACGTAAGTGGCTGAAATTATTGCCTGCTGTACGTCCTGGCGTTATTAGAAACTGCATCAAATGATACACTTCATCGATTTCCCTACTTCTTTGGCACTTTCAGTAATAAATCATCGGTTCCGGTATAAAATTCATCTGATTCGTATTCTGATATCACTCTCCAGAGGTATTTTACGTTTTATATTATTTTAATAATAATTTATTTTACGAACATTTCATTAGTTTGTTAATATTTGTGGCGGAAGGAAGCGAACGGAAATGTCGGAATTAAATAAATTGAAAAAATGTTGACGATAAAATTAGATAATTCTAACATTTAATAATATAGAAACTAGTTCGTGTCTCCACATAGAAATTAGATAATTCGAAAGTTTGGAACGATCGAACATTCCAAACGCTATAAATCACAAACTCCTATTAACTAAAAATAGCCAAATTTGATTACAACAGCTTCGATTACATCATTCGTTGCCACTAAATTACCAATCTGAATTGCGAAACTCTTAGGTGTTACTTCACGCAGTGATTTACAATTCGCAATAATTATCCATTTATCGAATCCAAATAGTACAACAGAATAAGATGATTAAGCCGAAGACTTATATTGCGTGTTGCCGATAAAGACATCAATTAAATTTACATTTGCTACGACTACCAGTCTCATGCAAGTATCACTATTTTAGAACATGATACAATAAACACATTTAACTTAAGACTTATAAAAAAACTATTCGAATCGAACATAAAAAGTTACACAAGAGATTATACCTCGAAATCAAAGAGTATCATCATTCTTCGTTTAACACCTTGATTGTTATAGCTGATTATGGTGATTATGGTACGATAAAAAATTCTGATTGATGCAATACGTAATTCGCATTAATAATGATATTATAGATCGATTTTTCAATTTGATTTATTCTGACATATCGGGGATATCATTTTTACTAGTTATAGTACTATTACAGTTTTATATAGTACTATTTTTTATATGCACATTTGTCTTATACTTGTAATTAAATTCGTCACGTTTATTCATCCCGCTTTTGAACGATGTATCATGATGTTACAATGTTATGAAAAATGACTGATAATATATTACAACAATATGAGTGTACAGGGTGCCTCACAAGTAGTGCAAGTCACGCGGCCATCATGCTCGAGGACGTCGCTCTCGCGCTCTGATTGGTCCGCGTTTTTCCTTAATAATTCAAAAACGAAGCTTCGAACCCCATTTTTGCAAAGGGAAATATTATTCAGAATAATGTCAGCTACTCCCCATTTCAGAGACCGACACAAGTTCTGAAAGACCCTGTATACATTAATTAATGATATCCACTGATCACAAAAATTAACTAAACCTACCAATATATAATTTGAAATTAAAAATGAAATTAAAAAATAAATAAACGACGAAACATAAATTAGTACACACATTTATTCTTTATCTTGATGAAAATCAATTCTGATTTCAAGGAGTATACTTTAACAAAATGTGCATCTTATAACAAGAAACTTGTAGAGTGCCTTAAAAGTTCTTTAAACAATTATCTTCTGCAATTAATCTTTATAAAAGCAAACTAAAAAATTCCAGCTGTAATTATCGTCTAAAAAGAAGCTGAATAAGATAAAAATTTATTCTTCTTTTCGACCGACTTCAAAACGCAAAATCACTCGCTTGTAGCACTTTCAAGACATCTTAGATAAATAATGAAATATCTAAAGAAAGCAGAGTCTAAATCAAAACGAAATGGTTGAACAAGCAGAGCGATTGAAATCAATAGGATGAGAACGCAGTAACATCGCAAAATCGATTAAAAACTAGTTTGCTTAAAAAGCAAAGACCGCAGATACGTGCAACGAGTTTCGCACGTTGTAAATCGTAAAGTAAACATTATCGAAGGATCTAGCTCAAGAATCTAGCACAGAATCATCCTTGTGATTCTCGGTCTCAGAAGCTCTTGCTTTCTGTACGGGTTCTTAATAACCGATGATTACACCGTGGAGAAGAGTAATATTCACGAGGGATCAGAAATGAAAGCACATTTAATACGTAGATTAACGGTACTCGAGACACGTAGGCAGGTGTTCTGAAAGTTCTGCCGATATTAACGGTCGAAGAAAACTGAAAAAGGAGAAAAAATACACCCCATCTTCGACTGTAATCGACCGCTATTAGGCCACCAAACCCATTCAACTTGCTCACTTTCTGCTTTCAATAGACAACGCTTTTTCCTACGTTTCAACGAAAGAGAAAAACAGGCGAGATTTAAGTGAAATGAGAACCAAGGAGGGAAAGCTTCGATTTTCATTCCACATATAAGAAGCAATTTACGGTGTCTACGGTGATGAGCTACTGTGCTCGGAACGGTGCACGCATTGGAGAACGCTTGTGGATGATGGATCGTCAATTTTTATCGCTGCGAATTTACAAAGTTTTGCATCTTTACAATTTTATTAATAAGGATATTTGATTTTGAAGATATTGAAGTCTGGAAACTTGATGATTCTACGTATTTATATTTTCTAATTTTCAAGATTCGAAATTTTCAACTTTATAAATCTTTAAGCTCCCAGACTTCCAGATATCCAAATTTTTAAATTATCAAATGATCAAATGACTAAATTACCCAAATACTCAATCTTACAGATTACTAAATCTTCAAAATTATACATATCTAAAATTTTTAATTTCTGAACAGCTAAATACCTAAACGTCTAAATATTAAAATCTTTAAAATCAAAATTCCAAAATATGAAAATCTGAAATCCGATCTAGAGCTCGTCGAAACGTAATCGGGATAAAATTATTAGCCGATGATAATTGGATTATTAGTCCAGGCAAACGAGACTCGCTAATTGATCGATTACGGATCGAATGATTCGACAGGGTTCAATGAATAAATAGAGAAAACGCAGCGATCTGCTAGCAGCTCGTCTAACGATCGTTTCACTCGAATGAACGCGTATGATGTCATTGCTGGAAACACACATTTCTAATTCGAGAAACTACCTCGTGTTATCCCCGTTTAGCCGCGTTTTGTTCCGGTACGCGTAGAGTTGAATTTGTCATTTCGCACACGAGAACATATGCACGTGCCATACTCTTCATTTATCACCATGAAAAATCACCGAAATTACTGAAAACTCTGTTATGTCCGAACCGTGCAACTGTGTTACGACTCGTTTCGATTTAAGTAGACGTTATCGATTAATATGTACGTTTTATTAAGTGGCGAATCTCATTTGCTTTCGCTCGTGGAACAGACCATGCGTTTAATATGTATGCCTCATTGGAAGCGTGCCGATGCAATGAAACAAATCGTTATCTTTATGTGCTCGCGATTTAATTTCCAATGCTTCGCGTTTAATTTATTTCGATATTCATGGTCGTTTCACTAAAGCAACTGTAAGTAGCATATTTCAGATATCTGGAAATGGAGGTATGTGAGAATTTAGGGATTTGGGGGCATGAAAATGTGGAGATAGAGATTTGGGGGATATAGAGAGGGATTTGTAGGGTATAGCATGTTTCAGAAGTAGGGATTTGAAGGTATAGTGATCTGAGAGTATAGGCTTCTGAAAATATAGGATTTTGAGAGTATATGGATCTGAGGGTATATGGATCTGAGAGTATAGAGATCTGAGAGCATAGGGATCTAAGAGTATAGGAACTTGAGAGTATAAGAACTTCAGAATATAGAGATCTGAGAGTATAGAGATCTGAGAGTATAGGAACCTGAGAGTATACCAATCTGAGAGTATAGGGATCTGAAGGTATATCAATCTGAGAGCATAGGAACCTGAGAATATGCCAATCTGAGAGTATAGGGATCTGAAGGTGTACCAATCTGAGAGTATAGGAACCTGAGAGTATAGAAATCTGAGAATATAGAGATCTGAAAGTATATGGATCTCGAAATATAGTAATCTGAGAAAAATTCAAAAAATTTAAACATCTAAAGACAGAAAGTAAGAACATAGAATGTAGGAATCTTTAAAACTTTCCATAAACCTGTAATAAATGACTTTAAAATCTTGATGAGATACATCCGTTCCGATGCGTACAGGATACAACATAATGCACCTTATCTCCAATTAAGATCAATATACCAAACAATAACATTGGTTCGCACGGTTTCACTAATTCCCACTCCGTTTTCCTTCCTGTTCTTCCTATCAAATCAATAATTAGTAATACTACATCAAAATATCATTTGCAATTCGACGTGCAATTTGTGCAATGAGTCAACACCATTGCCCCAATTCATTCGGTTACTCCATTTGCCTGTCCGCTATGATCAATAGGCAATTTTCTCTTTCTTATCGGCTTTCGTTGTTTTACACCTAATACCCGCTGTTAGACTGCAGTGCTGACAAGACAGCCCTTAATCCTCGACGGAAGCAATCTCGTCTTATAAACAAACAAACGAATAAATATTGCATCGGTACATTTTGCCGACGTACACACGTGGCGATCTCGATTCTATTCAAATACCGGCCAGGCAGAAGAAATGTGCCGTGAACATTGTAAAAGTCGTTTTATAGAAAGTTTTCGCTTGTTTACGCTTTTCACGAGCTCGCGTAATTAAACGGCAAAAGGAGACACTTTCAAAAGAGAAGCGGCGATTGAAAAATTGAGAAAACGGAAATCTGAACTGGAACTTCGAATCCGTCCAGGTATACAGGAAGCTGTCTACTGTGTTCAAAGTCCTCGGATCAATTATATTAATGAACCACCGGCGGATAAACAACTCCGCATCAGAGCGAACACGGCAATCGATTCATTTGAATTAACCGTTGAATATTGAAAGGAAAGTCAACACGGTAATAGAGAAACTGAGGTAATTAAACAGCTTGACTGACAAGAGAAATTACCGCGCAAGTTTGTTTTTCTGACGTCCAGTTAACTGGTCACAAATCACCATTTAATATTATGGACAAGTTAACTCGTTTCGGGATATTTGTTTGTTAATGATGTCAAAATTTGAGAGGTTTTACTATTTTAATTTGAAGCTGTTTCTAGTGTGATGGACCCCGTATATGAAGGAGGTAGAAATGGAAAGTTTTTAAGATTGGTGGTATAGTGGATTGCGTATGCTTCTCATATGGTACTCTTAACTTATGTGAGGTTATTGAAGGTGTTACTGAATGTGTGTTGTAATACAACGCGTAGCAATATAACAGAAAATGTAAGGAGAAAAAGTAACTTATGAAAATACGGTGCGAAGAATATCACTCATAGGAATACATGTGGAAACACGTAAAAATATAATATGTAGAAATACAAAGAGTAGAAAATACAACACGTGAGAATACAGAACGTGCAGATATAACTGATAAAAGGACGCAACGCGTTGAAATGCAGCAGATAAAGAAATACAATGCGTAGAAAAGCACAATGTGCAGAAGAATATGATACGCAGAAAATCATAGTGTGTGGTAATGCAACACGTGGAGTACTATAACACGTGGAAAAATGACTGCGTAGAAACGTCAACGCATGAAAATGGAACGCGTAGAAAAACAACGCATGGAAAATGAAACACAGAAAAATAACGCATGGAAAATGAAACACAGAAAAACGTATACACAACACATAGAAAAGTGCAATGCATGAAAAAATAACTGTATAAAAGTGCAACACCTAGAAAAGAACAGCAAACGCAAATATAATGTGTGGCGATAAAAGGCGTTGCGGTACAACGCGCAGCAATCGAGGCGGCAATAAAACGCACGGCGACCTAAATTATATTTTCCCATATTTCTTTGTCCGACTAATAGTAGCAAGTCACTAACAATTCTTTCTTCTTCGTGGATTTCATAACAGATTACGTGCAAGAATTTAACAAATGCACCGATAATTTCATTACGAAATAATTTTGATGCAATATAATTTTCGTCAGATGGAAATTTTGTTAAAACTTTTCTGTTTGAAAGAAACGGAACATCTATTGCGGTGAAATTTCCAACGGTAATGCTCGCTCAATCAATCGGATTATCTAATTTTGTTACTTTATTTAATAACTTTCTACGCGTTGAACGTCAGATCAGCAACAGCCACGACGTCGATAATCGACGTAACTGGAAGTAACTTGATCTTAAATATTTTTGAAAAAAAAAGTCTCAAGTCATCCATTAACGTTCACATCCGCTACTCTAGCATGAAACGTACATCAGACAGGTTACATAAAGACACGCTTTCATCGTGGTAAATAAATCTATGTTTTTACCGAACTATCCCTTCAGATTTAACTGGAAACATAATATTACGAGACTGTAGTCTCGTTTGTTAGACTGGATGCATCTTGCAGCCATAATGTAATATTCACTCAGTTTTTGGTTTGGTGATCAAACTCTTTTCATAGCTTTTGAAGAAAGTATCGAATCCGCATTCCTTCAAAACCGTAATACAAAAATATCAGAGGAAAGATGAAATATCATTCTTACTTAAAAATCAAAAATGAAAGAAACAGCTGTTTTCTGAAATTTGAATATGAACGAATACAGACTTCACTTATCAAGAAAATATAATTGGATGATTCTCTTTTTGACAATAAATCCACCTCATAAAGGGTAGAAGACATTTAGTAGGATAACGTACAGCGTTAATTACGTTTGAACAGAGAAACTATATACTGCAGGGACAAATATGACCTCGCGATACTTAAGGGTTAATATCCTCTTTCCGTTTGATGAACGACGACGTCGAGTGATTCACAGCTGTTTCAGTTTCTTTCACGAGCAAAAGGCATTCGAGTGTCTGCGAGCGGATTCGTACAAGTGCGCAGTCTCTTTGGTAAGATGGCAAAAAATCGGGCAGACAGACGATCAAGATTTCCCGCCATTTCGAAGTAACATGTGAAACACCGGGTTCCGTCACACGGAAGAACGGACGAGCCGCGTGAGGGATACACGCGTGGCCGGTCACCAGACGTTCAACTCATGAACCATAGAAAAGTATTTTTGGAATCGCACGGTTGCTCGTCACACCACGGAACTCCATCCCTCTACCACGTCAAAATTATTGACCCCTTTTCCGTCGTAACAAAACCGATCTCCCACTGCGAAACGCGGTAGACGTTTCACGACTATTTTTTACTTCGAGCGTTGTAAAATGTGAGAGTCTACGAATTTGGAAATTTGAGAGGTTGTGATTTTGAAGAGTTGCGGATTTAGGGACATTTGGGGATTTAGATATTTAGAAATTTAGAGATATGGGGAGAAGGAGATCTAAGAATCTTGGAATTCAAGATTAGAATATTTGGGAAAATTTGAAAATTTAGGAACTTGGTAATTTGGCAATTTGGCAATTTGAGAGCTTGAAGATTTGGAGATTTGAAAAATTGTAAGCTTGGAAATTTGAAGGTTTGAAGATTTGGAGATTTGAAAAATTGTAAGCTTGAAAATTTAGAAATTTGAGGGTTTGGAGATTTGAAAAATTGTAAGCTTGGAAATTTGGAAATTTGAGGGCTTAAAGATTTGGAGATTTGAAAAATTGGAAAATTGGAAATTTGAGAATATAGAAATCGAAGAATTTAGAAATGAAATTTGAGAATTTGGGAATCGAGGAATTTGAATATTTATAGACTCAAGCCTAACCCAATAAATCTTTTCAGCTCCATCGATCCAAAAAACTTGTGTTACAAATATTTCCCCAGCACCTCGTAAAGAGGTATATAAAAGCGTGACACGCATAAGTACTTGATAAAATATAGAACTGTTTGATAATGCAAGAACGACGACTGAAACTCAAACGGCGATGAGTAGTCAGAAGTTTAGTGAGCAAATACCAGGCGAGTAACATCGAACGGGAAAAGAAATATTGTTTGGGTAGGGAGGCTGACATCCATTCGAAAATAGCAGGTGTCGTTAATTCTGGATCGCCGCGCAATATTCAGAGCAGCGAACTGTTAAGTCACGTAACTTAATATGCGTACACGCGGTCGACGAAGCATCGTGCACCACGGATTCCCGAGTTGGCTCCACTTTTTGGCACCTGCCGATGACAGCGGTTCGATTCACCGAAATGCACCAATTACGTAATCATGCGAAAATTTTAAGTAAACGTGATCGTTCGAGACATGTGGTGACAGGTAAATGAATATGTCAAATTATCGCGTAGGTGACAGTCAGTTACATAGTTGTTGAAACGTGTTGATATCGATAATATGGCTGAAACATTGCGGAGGTAAATGGAAGTCGTGGAAATCGCATTTGAGTCAATTTGAATTGCAAACTTTATCTAATTTGATACATGACTTCATCGTTCAAATCTATTTAGTTTTATTTAAATTTCAAACTGGATTTGATGTAGAATTTTATCATTTGCAGCTATTTGATTTCGTGTGAAACTCACCTAACTGATATATAACTTCATCATTCAGATCTATTTACTTTTACTTAAATTGCAAACTTATTTTATTTCAAAAAGAATTTTATCATTAGCAACTATTTAGTTTCGTGTAAACTTAAAACTTCCCTAACTGATACATAACTTCATCATTCAAATCTACCTAGTTTTACTTAAATTGCAAATTTATTTCATTTGATATAGAACTTTATCATTAGCATTCATTCAGTTTTGTATGAACTTAAAACTTACCTAACCTGATACATAGCTTCATGATTCAAATGCATTCAACCTCGTTTGAATTTCAAACTTCACTTAACCTGATACGTAACTTCACCATTCAAGTCTAATAAGTCTCATTCGAACTTCAAACATACCTAATCTGGTGCATAACTTCACTAGTTAGATTTATTCAGGCTCAATTTCAAACTTACCTAACTTGATACGTTCGTTATTCAAATTTATTCAGTTCCGTTTGTATTTACCTAACCTGATACGTAACTTCACCATTCAGGTTTACAATCCATTTTAGACTTGAAACCTAACCTGATGCACAAGTTCAGAATTTAAATCTAACTATCCATGAAATGAGATTAGATTAGATTAGTCGATCAAGCGAAAATAAATGAATTAAGTAATAAAATTATATATCAAGGCAGATTAGATTAGTATGGAGTTTAAACAGGAGAAAATGCAGTTTAATGCTAATATTGTGTATCAAGTTAAATTATAAAAACCTTGAAGTTTAATCTACCACCGTGACTTACAAATGTTATCTGCAGAATGTATTTAACTTCACCTTCATTTCTATCGTATTTTGTTAGAATATTCATTAACTTTTTACCTATTTACTTATTTCTTCTTGACGAGTAGACTCTTCAAAAAGTACCTAATTGAATAAATAAATTTTTTTTTTTATTGTTTTTGAATAAAGAAATTATAGATTTAATTTTACCAAGATCTGACCTTATTTGATGATTGAATAAATAAATTTTGTCAATGAAATCACGCATTACATTTCATATACTTCATAAAGGAAATATCGATAATCGATAGCAGTACCAACTTGAAACTTAAAAGCAAATATTTTAAAATAAAATTCAATTGCAAAGTAGTTTGGACGATAGAAGAATACAATGAATGGTTAATAACACGTAGCAGAATTATCAGCACACATCTGTCCTTCACAGACTGCCGTGAAGATAATTGTACAGTGAGAATACAATGCACATACACATGCAACTTCATAATAGTCAAATGACATTCCAGAGAGTAGTAAAGATCCGACTAATCAGTTTGTTAGAAAAAAATTTTTCCATGTAAACATAGATGAAATATACATCTATATTTGTTCTGTGATATCAAAACAAAGTTAGACCTTCAGAAGTTTGACCGTGCCTCCACAAATCTAGCTTATCTACCCTATCATAACTTCCTCGGTTTACTTAAACGTAATACCCAGGAGAAATGAAGCAACATACACTAAAAATTCCTTATACCAAAACGTTTTCCGTATCTTCACAATTGCACCGTAATTTCCGCATATCTAAAAACAAACAACGAAATTAATTTCACTGGTTGAGTTATATTTGCACTTCCTATAAGTTCGAACCTGTTTTTAGACGGAAAAGCAACAATTTCCGTTGCTTTTTTCAGAAAAGGGTGAAAAACGGGAAACGTTACGAAGAAGCATAACGAAGAAATCCGGTCGGGCGATAACAATAAGTAAACGAGAAAACTAGTCGCTTTACAGATAACAACATTCTTCTGTAATTTTAAACGCGACCGGCTTAATTACGTGGCTCGTCGGGAACGTGGTCGTCGCGATGCCATTATCGTCTGGTCTGCCGGAGTCGATCCCATAAAAAATCGCTAAGATCTACTTTCTCTTTATATGGACAATTCCACGTGAACTCGTTCGACCTCAAACGACCGACTTCAACGACCGCGAATGTCGTTCATCCGATCGGAGCCTCCACGTGGTTGCACAAGGTGTCAGTCGAACATGACCGTGCTACGCAGCATCTCTTCGTCTCTTTCGCACCTTCTCGTTTCAATATTTTGCATGTTGATCCTTTCAAACACCACGAGAAATATCGTCACATACACTTCAATTTTTTAGGGTAGGATGTCGAATTAGCTTCTTAAGTTTGGACGCCAGTTTTGGTAACAAGGGAGACCCTGATAGTTTGAAAGATGACACTGATATTATTTCATAGTTCCTACACCAGTTGATTGAATGTATACGTTTTTATTTGCATTTATTGTTATTTAATATCAATTTTTTAAGAACATAAAATTAATAGCTTTGATGTTAATTTTGAACACCATTTTCGATAACTAATGAGTCCCAGTTACTGATATTTTGAGAGATGACACTGATATTATTTCATAACTTCTGTAACAGTTAATTGCAAGTCTAAATACTCGCTTGTAGTTATTGTTACTTAATATTTAATCATAGATAAAAATATAAATGTAAACTTTGGAAAATCTATTTTTATAAATTCATTGGCTTCAGAAGTACACTTTGAGACTGTCACCCATAAACACCAATTTGGAAACTTGGCAATTATTTTATGAATGATATTCTTTTCTACAACTTTGTACCATCTGATAAAATATATTTTATTATGTTATGAATGTTTTATGTAACTTTTATTACGAGCAAATATTTTATTTCAAAGAGTATGTATGAACATTTCTAATTCCCTAAGTAAAATAATTATTAACAATGTAAATGAATAGTCATAAAAATTTAGGTAGTGGATAAAATTGATGCAAAAGAAATGATACGAAGAGTTGAATATTAAATTCAACACGTGATACATACTACATATACTAACTGCTGTTTCCTACTGCACTTAACAGAAAGTTGATTAAAAAAAGAAGTTTGAATATTTGCAAAAGGCAGTGTAATTATATCCATTAAAATTAACCTGAGTAATGAGAATACTGATAACGTTCTGAATAATTAATATTCCTAGTCTTCAAATGCATAATACATTATTAATAAGATGTGGTGAAAAACATCTATCTTGTTTGTTTTATTAAGTGAGTAATGAAATGTGGACATAAAAAACTTTTATCGATTTGTATAAATTATGTCTATTTATATCCTTCTGCACAGTTCTATTTATGCTTTGAAACTGTGTCTCCCACACACGTGGGTGATCACGGTACCGTTTCCTAATGAATCTTTCAAAAATTAAAACGAAACTTTTGTTCTAGTTTCATTTTTGTACTAATGAACTAATTTTAATTTTGAAAGTTGCTTAATTTATATGATTTCAAGTACGATAAGATTAAAATACAGACGGTTTGCTACATTTAATATTTCATATTGCAATTTAATATTTCTTATTATTAGAATTAATCAAATTCTAAGTAGATTCTACGAAATTTTAGAACATAACGTATCTTTCACCTGTAAATTATGAGACTAATAATTTTTAAATGAAACTTCTCGAATAAGAAGCAATAATTTACAACTCTAAGATAATTTTTGTCAAATAATGAAGTACCATTTGTCACTGACTTATTGATCCCGAAAGAAAAAAAACCGGAAACAAGTAATTTTGTCCGTCACAAGTATAAATCTTATATATCATTATCCAGTAAACCCAATAAAAGACATAAATCGTCTGATACAGAACATTCATCGAATCCGTACTTCCTCGATTAACAACTTAGCACCTTAACGACCATACATTTTCAGAATCAATGATTCTTATAATTTCATACTTCGCCTCGCGGATATTATCGAAAATATTTCTTATTACACATCGCATGACTATGAGCGTTTTATTTGATATAAGTATAACGTAGTTAATAAAAATAAACAAAAGAATGTTGGCATAAAATTATACTCGTCAAAGTCACGAACTAGACACTGACCGTTAAAGTGCTCGAAGTCAGTGACATTTTAACTTCAGACTTCCGCCCTATTTTACTTCTACTGCTTATTTTTTCACTGTCCCTTCAAATATTTTCCAATATGCAAACTCGAACGAAACTATTTTTTCGAATATATGAATTTCTAAAACTTATTGCAATCTAACAGAAAATTACAAAAAATTGCAATCTTACATATTTTATGTAAGAAGATACTTTTTAAATCAGATGCGTTATTAAAACTGTGAAAACAAAATAGCTCTCAGTATTTAGTTAAACATACGAAAATAATAATATGCGAAAATTTAATAAAGCAGTAACTGCGTTCGAAAGAAAGTTAAAAAAGGTATATGCCTCTCGTATATTAATGAATACGTGAGGGCGTACATACACACCTTTCGTCTATGTTAATGCATTACGTGAGGGCGTACATAAACGCCTTTCGCAGGCAGAGGGTTAAAATATGCTCCGACACGAACGTCTCCGAACCGATCCACAAAACAAACCTAAACGTTCCTTGTCCGTCTCGCATAATTCGAATAGATCGATCACGTCGTACGAAAGCATGGTGCGTCTCGTTCCGGTGCATAATCGCTAGCAAGTCGTTCACCATCGTGTAAATCGTAGCACACGAACTAAACGCGAAGAAGTTTGCTCGGTGGAAATCTGTGATGAAAGAAGGCTCTAAGAGTCGATCCTTCGCCGCGATTGCAAAGGAACACGTAGCATCCTGGACGCCGAGGAACACGACGTATATAGACGCAAAAAACACCGTGGTCGTATCGCGAATCGCAAGAGCGTTGGCGAGCGAACGAGCAGCTGCAACGAGTCGGCGAGTTGCGTTGCACCGGTCTGCCTATCGGTGGATTCCGGGAAAACGCATTAACCGGCCGGACAGATAACCGGTGGGACGGAAATCGTTCGTTTCCACGAGTCACGGAAAACAGGAAACAACGAGGCGAACCATAGAGGCGTTCGACGTGTTTCACGATAGTTTTACCTGAAACGATCGGACCGAGATGAATTTTTATTTTCGGAGCGTCGTGGCTAGCGAGCGTCGAGAACAATTCGTGTCTCTATCTCTGTTGCTCTTCCTAGAAGGAACGCGAAAATCGTGATCAGCCGCGTACGCAACGTGTCAAGCGTCTCAAACCTCTCTCGACTCCGACTGCTCTCTTTGTACGCAAATATAACAATGGAACGAGGCTAAAAAGCCTCGAACGAAAGGGGCGACGGAAGAGTCGGGCATAGAAGAAACGTGGGCGATAGCTTACCAAAATGTATATCCAATCCAGCGTCGATTCAAACGACGGATAGGCCCAGGGCGCACGTGAACAGGCAGGTAAAACGGGTCAAACTGGTCTGAACGTTACGGCACGCGTCTACCGGGCGGAAGGAGTACAGGAACAACAACCGTGAGGATTCACGACGAGAGCACCGACCGGCATGTTGAGCCGCGCACTACTGGCAGAGCCGAAACACACTGGAACCGTTTGGAACTGGTAGCCGGCACATATCCGCGTGGCTGTTTACTCGCGCGTCACCACGCGGTGTCCTCTTCGCTGGCACGCTCGCGAACCACGCCGATGAAGCATTCGAACGAAGATTCTCGCGGAGTCGTATTAATTCGCGGCGAAGGAACCGCGTCGAACGAGTAACTGAGGAGGATAAGGCAGAGTGCTCAGGTAGGCAGAGGTTGCGATGCTGCACAGGAAGGAGGCGCAAGAAACAAAAAAGGAAGAAGGAGAGAGAGAGAGAAGTTGAGAGGGGAAGGAAACGACGAGTAGAGGGGAGCAAGGAATAAAGAAACTGTTGGAACGGTTGGACCGAGCGACCAGAGGATGGCACGAGCGTGCCAGAAGGGAAGAAAAGACGAAGAAGCAGAGAAGAAGAGTCGCCCGGCTGACCCAGAGCTCCAGACCGCGATGCGATGGATATCGGAGGAGGCGTTCAGGCTGAGACGTGCAAGACGGAATATTTTTCTCTCTTTCTGTGTCGTTGGCGAGAGCGCGATCGAGATGGTCGTTACAGAAAAACGAAGCAGGCGAAATAAAAAGGCTGAAGAGAGGAGGAGATATCTTGGAACAAGCTGCGCGCCACTGCGTCCGTCCACCGACGGCGACCGTGGAACGGCGAACTCTGTCGGTTCGTGCAGCCGGCCGCCAGCTGGTGAGCTCTAACACGCTACGAAGCCTGTCGTTCGCGGCCGAACGCTCGCCTTCGGCAAACATCGGCTCCAAACAAAACTACAAACTTTGCTCGACGCCCTCTTGCCTCGCCGACCCCTCCACGGCCGTACAATCGCGCTCCTGTTGCACGAACCCGCTCGTACACCCGCGATCACGGTTCGCTTCCCTAGGGAACACCGCAACCTGGTGGAGAAGGACCCTGGGTAACTTGGTACCTTTCGTCGCTTCACTTTCTTATTTAAAAATTTATAAACTGATCTTCGAATTTACAAATTTGGACTCGGCTTTTAAAAACAGGATCAATTTAAACATTCAAGAAATTTTAAAAAATTTAAAAATTTGAAGATATGGAAGTTGAGGAATTTGATGATCTAAAAATTGGACCTTCTGAAAGCCTCTGTTCATGGATTTGGAAATTTAGGAATTTGGGAACATGGAGACTTGGGATCTGGAAAAATTCGAAGAATTTGGAACTTTGGTAATGTAGAACTTAGGAAATTTGAGAATTTGAAAAATTGAAAATTTGGTAAACTTACGACTTGAAGAATTGAAAACTAGTAAAATTGATGAATTGCAAAAATAAAAAGTTGAGAATTTAAAGAATTGAAGGACAGAGAATTTGAAAGTTTACATATTCGATGCTTCAAACGAAGGCAAGTAGTGAAAGGCTCATTCCCCTACAAATGTCCCTAACCAAAGGAACTTAGATTCTACTGTAGACTGTACATTCAGAACCAAGGTTATAACCTAACTTGATACATCACTGAGTCTCTACCACCCAACAGACGATGCGCTTGCTGCTTTCCCTCCATCTTTCGAGCTCCTGCCTTCACAGGACGTTCGAGCTTTTCTTTCGCGTCTCCTTGCTCCATTATCTTCGCCATTGTTGCGAAGCGTTTCTTGCACGTGTTTTTCCATTCCTTTAATTCCTGTAGCAGAGTAACGCTCGTGCTGTTGAAGAATTTGTATCAGAAAGAGCAGCCTGTTAGAACATTAGTTCGCCAGAAAATTGTTCCACTGTAACCGTAGTAGCTTTGTGGTGGATCATGGATACTAATTAAGGAAGTGGATGTAACACGTCACAACAATAAAACGATAGCGGTGTTTGAACGTCTCGGTTAATTACTCGAAAAACCCCGTTGTTATGCATTTCATTACCTGCACAGTATATTCTTAACGCGCGGTGTTTCTTGACCAGTTAATCCTTCAAAAGTTGTTATTACGTATTCACGGTGATATAACGCGTGATGGTACAACGATGCAACGCTTGACCACATAATGTTTAGCATAACAATGCGTAACGAATTAACGCGCGACAATACAATGAATAGCGATCTAATACGAGGACGAAATACGGAGGTTGTATAACGCACAGGTGATATAACTCGTGGGTGATATAGCGTAGGTTATTCTACGGGTGGTAGTGTAGTGCGTAGGTAAAACTACGCGTAGCAATATAACGTGCGGGAGATATAGCGCGTAAGAGATCTAATGTGTGAGGGATGTAATGCGTGGTAATATAACGTGTAGGAGATAAAATGCGTAGTAATATTACGCGTAGGAGATCTAGCGCGTGAAAAATACTATGCGTGGTAATATAACGCGTGGATGATACTACGCGTGGTGATATAACGCGTAGATGATACTACGCGTGGTAATATAACGCGTGCAAAATTTTACGCGTGGTAATATAATGCGTAGAAAATTTTACGCGTAGTAATATAATGCGTGGGTGATACTACGCGTGGTAATATAACGCGTGGAAAATTTTATGCGTGGGTGATACTACGCGTGGTAATATAATGCGTGGATGATACTACGCGTGGTAATATAACACGTGATAATATAGCGCGAGGAAAATTTTACGCGTGGATGATCTTACGGTTAATAAAATAATGCATGGGTAATACAACACACAGCAATATAATTTATAGGTGATACAACATATGAGTGGTTCACATGATATCACATATGGTTGATACAAAAATGGTACAACGCATAGATAATACAATGCATGATAATATAACCCATGGAAGATACAACACATAGTGATATAACGCATGGCGAAAAATTCATTTATTTTTGCTTATTTTTATTCATCTACAATACATAAACGGCACTAGCTTCCTTATAAATGCAAGCGTTAATTTATATTTCATGTTAGTCTCATTAAGCAATACGTAATCAGTATTATTACACTGATATTCGAATTTCGTGTGTGTAAGATAGCTCGTGCATTATGCATGCGCTTCATGCACGACGTTTAACTCAGCTAACATTGTTGCTGGAAAGACCAGGGAGTAAGAAGCATCCGGGGACATTTGCAAAAAGTTACATACACGTACTAATTACAACTGCTATTCTGAATAATTGATGTTCACGACTAGTTAAAAAGGAAAAGTAACAAGACAGAACAAAGTGGCCAGCAATTACGGAGAAAGATATTCTATTATTTGCAGTTCGATCGATTGGTTTGTGGGCTTATCCGATAGGTAACATAAATTATTCATGCGACAATCTATTGATTTATCGACAAACACTGTTTAGAATTTAACGAGCAAGAGATAGTTTCGCTTTGTATCGGGAGATCTAAATTAATTTGCACCAATTTGTATCGATGAACATGTATAACTCTTTTTTACACGCTTTCATGTGATCGATACTTTATCATTCGAGAATTTCTATCGCACGCCATTAAAGATGCAATACGGCATCAGTTATTCAATATAAGAAAAGAAAGTACGTATATGTGTATTGCTTTTACTACATCATTTGCTATCTGAGAATTAACAAATTGATAGTCGTAATAAACATATAATCTCAACTATTCCCATAACTGTTAAAATATTCATGCCATTTGTAATTTATAAGACAGTTGATTTTGTAGGATGCATATATTCATTGTCGGCAACAAAAGGGCTAAAGTTTTCATAAACTTGGATGATCACAGCACGAAACGACTTCGTGCGAAATCTCGACACAATAGAACCGACTGTCGTAAGTCGGAAACGGAATCCCGTAATCCACAGACGAATGCAATATCGATGTAAAAGAACTCGAGTTCAGAGTGGTTGAAGAACGAACGTGGGAAGCGGTACCCGGAAATGATCGAGGAACAATAATATGACGTAGCAAGTGTGACGAAAGGACCTGTAATTCCAGCTTATAAAGTGCATCAAAGGGACACGGTATATTCTATCGTATCTAACAATAATGATAAAAAAAAACGATAAATTTCCAAAACACTTATTACCATGATTACCATTGATTAAACAGTATATGTTGAAAAACGAAAAACTAGATGATGTCAGATTTTAATTAGAACCTTAATTAGAAATACATTAAACTTCCTTCATATTGCCATAGAGAGTCTCGAAGAATTTTTATAATTAGCAATATAATAGGAGTGTACTATATCTGGTGGAGAACTGATGTGAGATATAATTAGTATGATCTAATGGGCATATGGTAAATAGCGCGTAAATATATGACGGGTGGCCATGTAAAGTGTAATGACATTCGACGTGTGACAGTATTTGTGACAATGCGTGAACGGTATATCGCGGCGATATAACGCATGAAGAGATATATGTTGCAATATATCATATGGAGAGGTATGACGCGTGGCAATATAGCGTATGACGATATACCACGTGCGGCGATATAAGACATGGCGATGTAGTATGTGACGATATTCCATGTGTGGCAATATAACGCATGGCTATATAACGCGTGGTGATATACTACTTTCGGCGATATAACACATGGTAATATACCATATGTGGCGATATAATGCGTGGTAATGTAGCGAGTAAAAATATACCACACATGGTGATATAATAAGTAGAGATATACCACATGCGGTAATACAGCATGTGTGAGTATATCACGTTGAAATATATAACACAGAGGTATATCGCACTGAGATATATGACGTACGGCGATATAAAGAGTGTGGTAATATAACATAAAGACCTAAAACTACAATGCATGAAGAAATAATATGTACTAATTAGTTTTAATATCAACAATACTAAATATTAATAATTTGAAAGACACAAAATCATGAAGAATTGCATATATAAAAACAAAAGTAATCTCTTAATTAATTCAACCAAGAAATATTATAATAAGATTCTAAAATAAAAAGGTAAATAAAAAGCTTCTCTATATCAGTAAATGAGATTATAATTCTATGCCACTTTGCATCAAGACTAATCTGCATAAACAGAAGGCTTAATAAAGAAAAATGGAAAACGATAAGGAAAATTTTTGTCTCGTTCTTCACCGGTTGGAAGAACAGTAAGTGTTCAGTCCGTGCACCCTATCGGTGCATCCAGTGACAGAAACTTAACACGGATCAACGAGAGCAAAGAGGAAATCAATTTCAATCAATCCACCATAAGCAAGCGCAAAAATTGTGAGCACCGGTTTATGCTGTGCAGCGTTCTGACGTGTCTGCAACAAAAGCAAAACGAGCGAATGATACGAAAACAGGTTGTGTATTCAATACGCAGCCTTGTTATACACCGTACTATGAGATCCAGACGCGTTGTTCGCTTAGCAATAAATCAAGTCGCGATAGGAAGCCAAAGAGACGATCAATGGTCGAATAGTCGTACGCGGTGTTAACATAATCGCGGGCTCGAAAGTATAACACGCGACGAACTCTGAGCTGACCGTGGATAGAGAACGAAATCGACACGATTCGATCGTGTGCAATTAATTATCATACCCGCGGTCGAATCGCACCGCTCAAGATTCGAAGATAATTACGTCGAATAGTAATTCGCTGTCGAGGATAATTTCGTTCGGTTCTCGTTACTTGCTCGAATCGACGTTAATAAGACTTTATTAGCTGTTGAGTTTGAGCTTCGAATACTGGAATTTAACCTGGCGTAGTTGGATGAAAATCTGATGATTTCTAATAATAGCATCGTGTAATTTTGTAACAGGTTCACGTAATAACATTATGCGTAATGAGCCATTTTTGTCATAATTACCACCTTTGGTAATTAGACAGTGCTGTCGGTAGCGTTCGACCCACCTGGCGCTTATTTATAGTCTATTTTGGGTGATACATGGTTTGGGTTTCACAATTTTTAAGTTTGGAAACTTTGTAAATTTAAGAAATTACAATTTTTCTATTTTTCTATCGTATCAAACCGCAAGTCTATTTTAGGCTTCAAACGGAACGTATAACATGACAGCTTTGAAAAATGCAAAAAGTTATGAAAGCCTATCCGTCACAAATTATTAAAAAAGAAAAATGAAAGATAATTCTAACGCGAGTAAAGAGCGTGTAACGCAAAACATCTTGAAAGCAATGCAGATTGAATCATTTCTAACAGTAATCACAGCGTAGCACATAAAATGCATTTAAACGTATCTAGAAATTACATTACAAGAAAGAGATTGCAAATGAAGGAAAATTACGATTTATGTTTTGTTGACAGTTACCAGACACGTAGGAATAATAAACTCTTAAGGTAACCGCAGAACTAGAGCAAGCTTCTTAGAGCTTCCTTTCGTTCGCGTAATTACGAACAGTACCGTAACAAGCGTCTGGTTCTAACCACGCGTATAATTTTCCACGCTTCTTCCATATCCTTCAGAAGTCCCTCGAGCCGTTTCTTATCACATACATCCTGCATAAATCACATGTGAAACGGATGCGTTTAGACGCAGTTAATCGCAACATGAACTTCTTCAAGATTTGCGGGTACGTCTTCATTTATCTACGTTTAACCCGTTAATGCACGAGTCTGTGTTTCACTTCAGTAACATCGATATGCATCGCTCCCAATGATTTATTAATAAGAAAAATTAAAGTCAAAGACATAGCGTGTATCTTGGGAATGGAATTATTTTATTTTTCATGCCAAGCATTTTTTATTTAACAAGAGTGGTACTTCGTAGAGATTTTAACCTTTGCTCTTATGTCAAGTGTGACTCGACACCACATTTCTCTTGGATTTTATAAATAATTCAAATATGTAGATTGCTTGCATATATTTTCATCTATTTACTACTTACGGTAAATGAAAAATACATTTATCGTAGTTCAATCTTTAAACATAAAACAGCTCACAATTTTTTATAAAATAGACAGATTAATACTTAAAATATCTGATCGAACTTTCAACTAATTTTTTTATAATCTATTTTTGCTTGTACTGGATCTAATTTGCGAAAGGAGAATATTACGCCAATGGACGACGACAAAAGAAGCAAGAGATTATAATACCGGTGCATCGGATTGAAAAATGCAACTATACCTGTTAGCTTCGGTCACAGAGCAAACGTGAGAGAGTTATGCGTCGATAAAGTGTTGTTCACCGTAGTGTGCCCTTATATAGCGTTTGATATACGTATATACCACAATGATATAACGGGTCAATGACAACCTGTCCGGTGGCTTATCAAACCGGGATGACGATAATGCGTGATATCTGGTCTGATCCTGACGGTTCGTCGTATTTGTTATTTGAGAAATCATTAGCGTCAATGCAATTTCGATGTACGTACATCTTATTTGCTTTCGATTCGACATTGAAGTTCATCGACACCTAGGTTTGTGATAAAACATACGTTTTATGATATTGACCCTTGGATCAATATTCTTTTGAACTGAAATTTTCTATTTTCAAATTTTACTTTGATACTTTTGATACAGAGAATCTTAATAGGTGTCATAATATAATTTAATGTTAATGTTAATCAAAATATCATGTAACATGTGTTTTAAATTCGTCTTCATGTCCTCTAAAGCTACGAATAAAAAAATGTTCCTATTTAAAAAACCCGAAGTGACCATGACTTTGCCAAGAAAACAAACTGTTTTCAAAATTTACTTTACTATCTATTGTGCACTTCATACCCTGCAAATATTGTTCTAAATGTTTTCGTAAGGTGGCTACAAGTGGGAGAAAAATCGTGAGTGTTACAGATAACACCCTGTATTAAAGAGGAAGGAACTCAGGTTATTTGATTAATCTGAACATGAAAAGTTACTTGTATTTGATTAAGTATTTGCATCAAGTAAATTTAAAGTTAAGTTGAATGTGATGTTTCAGATTTGTTTGCTGAAGTTTAGATGAATATTACTATTGAAATTTGTCAACGCATGACAGTGTGTATATGTATGTACATATGTGACACGTGAAGTCCACATCATATATCCAGTGTATCCTATTTGGATTTGTATTATTCTTAAAGAGATACGCGTTTCTCCCTAGAATTTATAAACTGACTAAGCCGACTATTAAAGAGATTTTTAAGAATATTTATTGCATACTTAAAGAGAATAAATATGTACCATTAGTTCACCCCATACTTTAACGACTATAGCAATCAAACACGACTGCACGAATCTGAAGATAAACTGACCCAAGTATTTTGATTAAGACGGTAAACCAGATAAATAATAACATTCCGTTCAGAATGAACGGTAATGTACAATGGATAAGCATCTATTAACTGTCGGAATTCGAATGGAATGCAACAGGGAATGAATAATGATTCAAGAAATTACTGAACCACTAAAATAAAAGGTATCACGTTGAATATTTGTGAACCTTTCTCTCGCGTAATATTCGGTAACAAACCAATCTAACTATCAATAACACAAAATCCTGTATTCTTCTATACTGCATAAAGAAATTAAAAAGCCTTGTTTTCTGCATGCATTTATTAAGTCAAGATTTAGTAGTCTAGGCAGCAATGTGTTTTCTCGATCGTAAAAAGTGATCTAATTAAGCAAAACAGTTATAATTTCACAGACAGATGAGAAGCAGAATGAAGCAAGCCTTGAACGAGTTTAAGTAATAATTACTAATATTACAGCAACGTTGCTGAATCACCATTATTCGCGACAGAAGCAACATTAGCAGGTACAGGAATAACAAAACGGAAAACTGTGCAAGAAATGTTGTATAACGTCTAACAAGGAGTGAAGCTGAAGGTACTTTTTTTAATGCGTGGAAAATGTAATTTTTATGACGTTACATTTAGAAATTTCTGTTTTTATATATTTCTATCATATAGTACTAAATTACTCAATTTTTTAATTTCGCAATTTTGCAATTTTCCAAATTTTCCAATTTCTCAATTTCTTAATTTTTCCATTTTCCAAATTCCCAATTTCTTAATTTTTCCATTTGACAATTTCTCAATTTCCTAATTTCCCAATTTCCCAATTTCTCAATTTTTCAATTTCTCAATTTCCCAATTTCCTAATCTCGTAATTTCTCAATTTCCTAATTTCCTAATTTCCTAATTTCCTAATTTCCTAATTTTCTAATTTCCTATTTTTCCAATTTCTTAATTTCCCAATTTCCCAATTTCCCAATGTCCCAACTTCTCAATTCCTAAATTTTTTAATTCAACACATCCTAAATTCAAAATTTCTTAATTTCCAACACCCTCAAAATTTCCAAATTTTTTAATTTCCAAATCCTCAAACTCTCAAACTTCTATCTTTCTAACCACCCAAATTTACAAATATCTTAAAGCCAACACTACAATTCATAACTTAAAACATCCCTAAACTCACAAACCCCTATCTTCCCAAACCCACAAACCCAATCCCACATTCCCCACAAAATAGCCCATAACCCTCTCAATAATTACACCACACCAAAAATTTCTAAAACTTCGTAAACAGTCAAGAAGTAAAAAAGAAAACCCGGAAGTTGAACGTAAGTTGTAGGAACCCAGCATGAAGGTGCAGGTCTACGCTAGCCGTTCGATTCGATCGAAAAACGATCGCTATGGTAAATCAACGTGATTGATCGAACGTGGACCGTGCTTTCATGTAAACGACGTGTAATGACGTCTGCATCTTACGGAACTAGCCGTGGCCCTTTCCTATCTAGCCACTTTCACGTGAGACGAGAGTATAAGGCTCATGGGGATTCTGCTCCTTCTCTCTATTCTCCGAGCAGAACACGTTCTCAAAAATGAACGCGTGTCCGTGTGTCGACAGGCATGTGAAGGTTTGCGCGGGTGGTGCAACAACGCCGAGGAAGGTCCTTTCGGTGGTGCTTTGTTTCGCTTTTGGTCGAGGTCGACCGGACGGACGAGAAAGATTTTTATTTCCTTCGTCGAATGGCATCGAGTTTCTGCTCAACTGTGCTCTACCGCTGTATCCAGCTACGGTGAATCAACTAAGTATTGGCACACCTTGCATTCTTTGAAATTGATTATTTGAAGGAAATATCGCGTTGCGTTACGTTTGCTGTGCACTTGATTATATGTTGTCGAGTTTTATTGTACAACGGAAATTGACAAATAGTATGTCGGCTTTCATGGTTTTGAGATACGAATGTTTTTAGAATTTGGAAGTTTGGGGAGTTGGGTAAGAGGAAACTTTTTGGCAAGTTTGAGATTTTGGAACATAAGGAGTTTAAGACTTGGGTGTTTTAGAATTTGGGTATTAGAAAATTTGGTACTTTTGGGGAGTTAGAGATAATAGGAAATTTAGAATTGAAGAAGTCGAATATTTCATAATTCTGGAATTAAAATTTAGGATTTTGAAAATTTTAATCGTCTAAAAATTTAGATATTTCAGAATTTAAAAATCTGATTATTCATAACTAAAAAAAAAAGTAGAAAAATTCTAAATTTTAAAGGTTTGTTCTCTTTAAAAGCCCACACACTTAAAAATTTCCAAATTATTCAATTCCCCTCCAGCAATATTTTTAAATGACTCTAACTTCTCCATCCTAGATATTTATTTGCTTGCACTTCCTGAATAACGAAAGTCTAAATCGCCTACGTGCACGGCTATTAAAAAATACAACTTCTAATTTAACTTGGTTACACGCACTCGTATTTCTGATCGCGTGAGAAACGTCTTTGAGATCTCCATCTTGTTTCCTCGCATCTCTCTAATTAATCAACGACAGGGATGCGTTAATTGCGTAGCTGAAATGAATTTCACGTTAAAGGAAGCACCGTACGGGAATTATTGTTTCTATGCTTGCTTTCTGACGTAATCAAGTTCAGCTGTTTATGAACCGAATAGAAACGTGTTTATTGGAATGCTTGTACGAACTTGTTGCACCTTTCACTGTGTCCATTTACTCTTTCGTATGGAATATTGATGTCGATAAATATTGCTAATAATACGTGTTTCAAATTAAACTTATTTTCTCTTTATTCAATTACATCTTACGTTTCAATGATTTTAAATAAATTGTTAATTGGGTTTTGATTAATATGCACATACTGAACGTTACGTGTTAACATCTTATTACACTTTCTGTGGTTGAATATTTCTTTATATTTATTTATCTTAAGCAGATATCTTACGTAAATTTAAATTATATCTTACGGTGTTTATCACAATACCAATGCACCTCACGAGTCAACTCATGGGTTGACATCTGTACACGTTCCTTTGATTCTCTTAAAAAATCAAAAAACGAGAAAGACAGAGAATCTGCTTATTAACTCATAAGTTAACAAGGTTCGAGAAAAGAGAGTTTTCACATAAATATTAGAAGACAGTTTTTATACACATGTTAACAGGTAAAAGTAGATATAAACTAGATTATATTCGAGTATATTGATTTAAACTCGATTATGCAAAATGATAGAAGTAACAAGCAGTAATTTAATTCAACAACATTATAAAAATCGCAAATAAAGTACAGTGCGTCCAGTATTGCATCAAGCATGATCTACGTTGGAAAACCTGTTTGCTTCTCAATAGTGTGGTCGAACAGCAAACAAAAGAAAGGAAAAATGATTATCATTTGAATAAACGAATAAAGAACGAAAGAAGATAATCGTGATTGACTAAATCAGTTTCTCGGTACGCGGTAGGAAGTTTCTTCCTGTAAATTGCAAACTTTAATTTTGCATGGAAAAAATGTTAACGCGAAAGAGAGCGTAGAAATGCAACGATTACCGATTAAGATGCAGATAGCACGAATTACTTTCTAAACAATGCTTTCGATAGTTTGCTTAATTCGCAATTGAACGCCGCCTTTTTGCGCTGCTTCGCTGAATAATGGCGGTGAGATAAGAACTGGAATATAAAATGAAATTCCTTCGTTAAAAGTTATTGGTGCTCAAGTTATTTTAAGCGTAATTCTGCATATTTTCTAATTAAGACGTCTTCGAACTAATTTACAAATATTTAATTTTATGCATTTTTAGTTTTTTAATTGCAAGTTTTCTTAAATTTTTATTACATTCTCAAATTCAAGGATGTCCTGAATTTTCCAAATTCTCAAATTTCGAGAGGATCTAGATTTTTATATTCTCAAGTTGGAAAGTTTCCAAATTTTAAGAGTTCTTAAATTTTTAAACATTAAAACTCCAGACTTCCAAGTTTAAAACTTCTCAAACTCCAAAACTTCCCAAATTGTTCAAATTCCAAAATAACCCAAATTTTCAAACCCCATATCCCCAAATCCCAAATCTCGAAAGTGGAAAACCACCAAGAGTCCCTCCATTAACCCTAATCGAAAGGATGCCAGGCACATTCAACAGTACATTCCCACACAAATAAATAAAATACAATTAGCTTTCATTCGAGCAGTGGCCGCAGAAATACATTAGTAACGAGCCGCTATCGCGCTGAAAAGCGGAGATCAATAATTTCGAAGGATGACAATTGCTTTCGTCGCGCAAATCGAACACGCGTGATCATCGATTAAAGCATAATACGTCGAATAGAAAGCGTGTACCCTCTTTACCGTGCACATTTCAATTTTTATTTGGTCTTCCCTTTTTTTTCGGAGAAGTTTCCTGTTCTTTCAACAACCGTGTAACTCTCTATGACCTACTGTAACGTTCGAATAACATTTGGCGTGGTACCAGTGAAATGGCCGCAGGATCTTTTGTACTTTTCAAACGATGCATACAATCGCGACGAGAATATTTACGAGCGGAGCACACCGCACTGTTTTACTCGTTTCCGAGCTGGTTTCTTCTGCTTTCGTGTCTCGCCCACGTCTATAAACGAAATGGTTAGGCTACTGTGTCGTATTATTCGACGGCGAAGAATCTCTTGTGGAAAAGCAACAAGTTCGCTCGGTGAGATCGAGTGACGAACAATAGGTTTCGTGCAACTTTGAAACCCATTCATAATCAGCCATTTTTAATCTCGTTTGGAATAATCCTTTTTAACCTCGTTTATTCCCAGACATTTTTAATCTCTTTATTATACATTCTTTCTGAACATGTTTATCGTCATTTTGTAACTAGGCACAAATATTTTAAAGGGTTGATTGATACTTGAATCAAATACAGTGCAAATGTTTCATATATTTGATCAAATATTAAATTGTAATAAACTTAAATTTACTATATAAATTATAATGAAAATTATAATATACATTATTCTATAATTTATAACCAATTATAATTCAATGCGATAGCTAATTATTATTAATATAATAATCTTCATTTTCCATGTATCAAAAATAACTCAAAATTTAATTTGAATACAATTTTTACACTCTTAAATGCCAATTAAAATCATCTCATAAAACTCAATTACTTAAAATTTTAATTGTCTACCTTCCAAATTTCTACAATCTTAAATTTCAATTAAAAGTCCCTCATAAATTAAAACTTATAAATAAACCTAAATTTTCAAGAACCCACATAAAATGTTAATTATTACATTAATAAATGAGCTCCTTAATAAGAATTGCGCTCATTGCTTTATCCCGTTTATTTCATCCACTAATTTAATGAACACATCGCACGCGAGTGTCCATGTTTCGGTACATTTCACTCCCAATCATTTGCAACATGAAGCAACCGGTCGAAAATTCGCAACGGGTGTATTGAGTGGTCATCAGTGGCATAAGATCAGGAAACAAGTTACGGTACGTAGCGAGTTAACGCGTGCATTATAATAATGTGAGTGGTACAGGAAGCGAGCAGTGTCTCTGAACAGCAGCCGGTTACGGCTGTGTTCACAGCAGCACAGTTTATTATAGCTTCAAATTGTTTCAATTGGTCTTACATGCGGGACTGGCTCTTCAACAAATTCCTCTCCACGTCCATTGTTCCCCTCATGAGTCACACTTATCTCTCTCAACTGGCTCTGTCTAGGTACCTGACTTAACTTTCACTCGCTCGTAAGACAAACAGGATAATATCTTTTCATAACGTTGATAAATTCACGACTGTCCTGCCGATCCGTAGCACGTACGGTAAACTCGTGTGTATCGATGCTGTTGTCTCGATCGAAAACGATTTACGCGCTTTTAAATCGAGGATTCATCGAGTCATACCGGTGAAACGCTCGTGTTCGATTACTCGAGCCTGTTAACTCGTGAAAATAATTTACCGAAGAGAGACAGAGAGAGGAGGTATTTCAAAGGGACACGTGCTCGAATCAGTTCGTTGGTCCACGACGGAATGATAAGTGAGAAATTGATGAAGCTACGAAAGTAATTTTACGCCGCGTTTCCGTGTCGCAAGCGACGCGTGTTTGATCCGACCGACAAATAGAAATAGTTTATAATAAGATAATAACGGTTACGAGAGAGTGTACGTTTTTGAAGCGAAAAATGATCGTGAAACGTTTAACGATCCTTTAATTTTCTGTACTGTTACGGTATATAATTAATTATAATCACCGCAGAAGTTATGTGGCTCGTTTACTAGTTTCAGCTTTAATAACAGAACTATCAATGCTGATATAATGATTGATCAGGCATTTGTTGGTGAAATTACTGTAATTTATATCTGTGCACTTCTCGTTTATTTTATTTCTTATTTGCCTTTACCATGCAAACATAGGTAAAATGAAATTGGTCGACATTGCTATGAATTCATGATGGAAAGATTATATAAATACACAAACAGTATAATATTTAAAGCACTTCCGTCGTACTCAAATACAAAATAAATAAAATGGAGAATGGGAAATAAATGAAATAAAAAATGCAGAATAAATGAAACGAAAAATGCACAATAAATGAAATGAAAAATGCAAAATAAATGAAGTGGAAAATACAAAGTGAGTGTAATGGAAAATAAACAGTAAATGGAAAGGAAAATACAGAATATTGCAAACATAATTATAACAGTTATACAGAATAGAAGCGTTGTTGCAGCGTCCATGTACAATAACGTGGGACTTACCTAAGAATCCCCACGCAGTATCAACCTTTTGAACCTCAACTCTTCCCCATCATGGCACCTTTGAAAAGGCAACTTTTCTAATCGCCTCCCACATCACATGGCTGAATACGTCGAACAATAAACTCCATCCTAGGCGAGCATAGTGTTGCCTAACGCCTATGCAGTGTGTTTTTGCGTAAACATTAACCTGCGCATCTTGATTGCCGATTATGGCAATGACCGAACAAGCATTCAGGATTGTATCCTTTCTAAACTGCTCATAGATATTCCTATTGCCGTGATAATGAATATTCTTGAGATACAATTTTACACAACGTTATTTTTTCGATGAACTTTATTTAAAATTGATCAATTGTTGGAATTTCCTATATTTGCTGAAGAGGGATACAAATTATATTGGAAGTAGGTTTGAAAAAATAAAAGCGATTTTATAGACGAAATTTTCATTCAGTTTAAATGAGTGATGGAGAATCATATATAGATCAAACAGAGCTTGAGGACTGAGAACTTAAGGGACCTTAGGAAGACTAGGGGTACAGGGACTGTAAAGAAATTAAAGACCTTCATCGCACTGAGGGGCGATTCTAGAGAACCTAGCAGTCTAAGAATTCTAAGAGCTCTAGAATATAAAAACTCTAGGAATTGTAGGGTGTCTGAGGACCCAAGACAATCGAATGGTCCTAAGAGCTCAAGAAATTCAGAGATCCAAGAGAACCTAAGGTTCCAGATCCTAGAGAATGCAAGGAGCTTAAGAACATATGAAGACATCCTATGAATCGTGAACCCTAACGTCGTAAGAAACCTAAGTACCCCAAATCTGACGAAACCCAAAGGTTCTAGAAATCCTAAAAATCCTAAAAAATCCTAGAAACTGTACACCATAATAAAACTATATATCCTAGATAACTATGCCCTAGAGCCTAAAATCCTAATTAGTCCATGTACTTAGTAAAATCTGACCTAGCTTCCGAATGCACCATCCAGAAGTCCCTAACACATTATTATATCGTTTCACCAGACAAACGCCTTAGCTTTCATGGACAACGGTTAGAACATCCCCTGATCATCAAATGCGATTAACCACGTGGGCGTACCCGCAATATCGATAGAACTTACAACGAACGTGTGGACAGCAACGAGCATATTATGCTTCATTAGATACCAGTTTCGTCACGCTTTCACTCGAACTTGTCCAACAATGAAACACTGAATTCAAAATGCATTTCGCTTTGGTGGCGAGACACACGACGGATACAGGGGGAAAGTTGGAGTCGTGACTTGTGACTTTCCACGATCTACATTGTCATTCATTGGTCCAGACGGGATCGCGTGCTGCTTCTCCCTGGCTCGTTTGACCCGGGTTAGATTAGCCAACCGAGTGCAACGATTTCGTGAAACGATCATCGATCCTGTATTTTCCTGGACATTGAACGGTATGAAAACGTTGACTGTGCACCGAACAGCGTAAAGGTCGATCATTCGCGGAGCTCTTCGTTGCAACACAATGGATTATCGTTGACGAACAATGAACACAACACGCGAACTGAATCGAGCAGATACCAACCTCGTTTGAGGAGTAGCTCGACTACCGTTATTATCGATACGCTCGACGATTATTTTAATGCTATGTTACGTAACCGGTCCGTGATTCCCGGTAGCTTTTACTTGTTCCTAGACGATGCGGTACCATGACGAATCCAATTAAACCCGATCTCCCGTTCTCAATCGGATGGATGACAGACTTTGCGGAGAAATGAGTAAGTGGTTGATTCATCCTGATCGTTTATATTTATTTATTTAACTACAACCTCGTGGTTAAGTGGGACTTGCTTTACAACTTCGATTATTATGCAAATAAACCGCTTGTAAAATGAATTTTTATGTGACAACAAATATTTTAACTTCTCTGCAGTTTCTTGAAATGCTAGATTATTTGGTCAGGCAAATAACTTTCCGTTATTTCGTTATTTGGGTTTCAAGCGAATTTTTCAGTTTATTTTTGATCAAATTGAAAACAATTTTATGTATTGTTGGATACAATTTATCAGACACAGTATCTCATATATATAACTTATGTCACATATCGAAGAACGGTTGCTCAGTTACAACAAATAGTGGCTAATTACGAAACGTATGAAGTCTACCATAATTTGATGACATAAAAGTTACTCAGGACTAGTCATTCCATATCAGATTGTGGTTGAACAAAAATGTCCACATGAACGTACCATCAACATTCTTAATAATTGCCAATTATGTAACTTAATAATTGTCAATGATGCAACTTAGAAACGCAGAATATCTGATAGTATTTAATAAAAATCTTGAAGAACAACATATTGAAAGTTCAAAGATTGAAACGTCTACACGTCCATATCTAATTTTCAGTCGCTCGTATCTCAAAACCTTATGTTATATCGAGAGAGTACCTCGTAACTTGATGTGGAAGACCATGTTATCCACGAGTTAGGTAAATCACGTTGTACGAGATGCAAAGATCCTATCAAATGTTCTCGAAAGCAATCGGTGTTCATCAAAGATTTCCACGCTCGATCCGTTAGCCCGTGTCGCTTTCAATTTCACCCCGGTTACGCGTTACCATGCCGTAAGAAAGTTGTAGAAACATCGGAACGAGTGTTTAGGAGGTCGACGGTTTTCAGGGCAGTCTGGGGCTGTTAACGAGCGATATTAATCAGGAAGCGATCTCGTGCGGAGCTCGGGTCCAATTAGGCCGAATGTCACGCATTGTCTTGCTCAATTTTATTCCAGATTAATGAGTTCTCGAAAAGCTTCTGGGTTCCGTTAACGACCCAATATACATGATCGAACGGATTGCTAATAGGCGCTTTCTTTTCGCGAACAACACCCTTTCGAACGTGACCATTGGAAGATCGCGGAATAAATTAAAATGGCACTCCATCCGCCTTTCTCTCCTTCTTTCGTGCATATAAGTTTTCTGATGGTAAGAATCATATTCTGGGACGTGGGAAATCTACCGTAGCGCTATGAAAAGTTTTACGCGTCTCGATACCGTTCTTGCAAATCAACGAGAAACAAGGAAAATTTATAACGTTATGATTTTAATCTTAGACTTAAAGAATTTTTATTTGCAGTCATGCCGCATAATTATGAGATACAGGGAATATATACTAGGCGTCATAATGCCGCAGCTGAGAATTTCACTCGATAAGATACGCCTAATTTGCATAATAAACTCTATAAAAACCCACTGACCATCGGTTCGAGTGATGCTTCAATGATTTAGCCCGCCGGGAAAATCATCCGAGTTACACTTCCAAAGATGTACTTAAATGAAAAACGAAAATCTACCGATTAGAAGAGAAACTGTGAAAATAGTTTGCGGCTTTTTTTTTCGTCAATAACGGTGAAAATTGTTGCTTTGATCAACCTACGATCGTACGATCCAGTTTTAAACACTTTCATACATTAATCCTTTCGTTACTAAGAACGAGTATAGTCATTCATTATTAAGTGGTTGCTACACAGTAACCATTAGTATACATCAAGGCTGTCTATAGTCAGCATTGAAAGTTTAAAACAACGAAATAGGAAATGTAGTCCATAAAATGAAATAATTAATGACCTAGGATTTCGGTTGTACCCATTTTGATACAACGGTAGTTGAAGCGTTGAATTACACAAATTCGTGTGGTAAACAGTTTGTTAAAATTGTTAGAAAAGGCAATTCTGCGTCTGACCTTAAAAGATCGAGAGCGATCGCGATAAGAAGAAACATATTCAGTCGGTGGGACTTTGAAAGTCGATGTAGATTAGCCGGCACAGAACCGCAAAGGGTTAATTAAACGCGTGCGTGCATAACGCCTATGGCTTAAGAAACTGGTCAGCACATTTCAAATGAAATTCTTTTCTGTGCAATTCAGAACTGTACCAGAATTCTTTCCTTACTTCCATCCAAATATATTTTCTTACAACGCACTTTTACTTCAAATCTATATGAATATTAATTTTTATACACTTTCTTATTTAACAGCTTATTGCAATGTACTTTCTTGAATATTCACTGATGGATGTAAAATGTGCAAGATGCACATTGGGTAGATGCGTGACGCATAAACTGCATCATAGATCTCGAAATATATTGCCATCATATAATAATTCACGTTTCATATTAGAGTGTAACTTTCTCATTTGTTCTTTATTGTAGAGATAAATTTCAGAAATTCACTTTTCATTTAATTCAGAGTGTAACGAATGACCGAAGTGAACATCTCTTCCTAAAAGAAATGATCGGAAGATTTTTGTGGATCGAAAGATGAAGACGCAGTAATCGAGTATGCATAAACGAGTTACAAGAGGATTAAATCGATGAAGAAGCAGGTTTTGGGTGATAGTGACCCAACAGCTTGGAGCAACGTAACAATTCCGTTCTGAAAGTAGCGGTACCCATGGCTTCACCCTGCGGACACTTCACCGGTTCTCGGTAAACAATTAGACGCGACTTGCCCCAGATGCAGGAAACTACCGTTGCTCTTCTCCATCATTTTTCCAGTTGAGCAGAAATTCGAGTAACCCATCGCGTGATACGCAAGACCTCTGGGTTAAATCTGAGTCTGCCACGAGAGTTCACTCGTTCTTTGTTCCGGTATTCGCAAATGGAGCCACGGTTATATTGTCATGGATCTCTCAAAAAGATACCAATACATTTTTTAACACTTCACACAAATGTGACGAATTTTAGAATCCTGATTTTCAGATGGGGAAATTATTGAAATTTGTCAAAATTTTAAGCTCGCCGTGCTTTGACAAGTCTGACTCGTGACGCACTTACAGCTCAAATGTGACCTTACTCAAATTTTGAATGCTTGAATCTTCAACTGGAAATTTAGGTCCAATTATAAGTTACATTATCAAGGATCCGTGAATATAAAATACTCATTTTAATTTTCTTTGTTAGTTTTAATGTTATAATCCTAAAGATGTACTTAGTCTTGGCTGACACATCTAATGGCTCGGGAAAGAATTATCCTTCGTGCAGATAAAAAATCATTGTATAAGGCTTATGTATTATTCGTTATTTATTTATGTTTAAATGTGGGTGTAAGTGGTAGTCAAACATCTATAAAGCTAGGTTTAAAAATTGGATCCAGATGTTCAGAAATTGATATCCAATTTTATATGAAGTAGAGATGCAAATGTACATGAAATCGAGACCCAAATTTACATGGGGATGTACATGAAATGGAGATCCAAATGTACATGAAATGGAGATCCAAATGTACATGAAATTGAGATTCAAATGTACACGAAACAGAGATTCAAATTTACACAAAATTGAGATCTAAATATACATGAAATAGAAATCCTATGTACACGAAGTTGAGATTTACATGAAATTGAGATCGAAGTGTACGTGCAATTGAAATTCAGTGTACGTATAACTGAGTTTCTGGTGTATGTGAAATTGAGATTCAGATGTACGTAATTGACAATGGAACATTCATTCGGTTCTGATATGTTAGTTTAGGATAATAGAAATGTTTGAATAGTCGAGGTAACGGTAGATTCGTCTGACAATCGTGAACCTACTTATTAAGTTTCAAAAAAGAGATTAACATAGTGGTAGTGAACTTATACAAAGAACGTGAACATATGTTAATCCTTGGACATGAAAAATTTTAAAAATTCAACTTGACTTTCTACATTTCACTCTCTCGGATATATTCTTAAAAATCATCTATAAAATTTCTAGATAAAATTAATTTCATAAATCTAGGTTATAATCAAGTATCAAAACATTAGGGAAATTGAGGACAAAACTGATAACTGATTTCTAATTTAATTTTAGAATATACATGATGCTATCGACAGAATTATTGAAAATAAAACTAATGATACAAAATAACTGTAAATTGAATTATATACATATAATATATCGAATCTTTTTTCTTTCGTATCGAATATGTTTCAATGTCGCAACTGAATTTTTCTTTCCTCGGTTATAAAGTCAAAGTTTCGTATCTATTTCAGGGTATAGGAAATACAAATAACTCGTAGAAAAGTACACCGATTGTATATCGCGGAACAAGTATCGCAAGGAAATTCAATCCCATGGATCGCAGCGCGAGACCAGCGAAGCATCAATGCTACACCTTAGCATTTCTGCTTGCATAGCGAAGTAAATAATCCTATCGACTTGCAGCGTGTCAATAACTTACCACGTTCCCATAATGTTACCCATCCTACGTGTTCGAATCATCGAAATATGTATATAATAACTTCAATCAGACTAATTTATATTCTTGCATTCGCATCGACAATGATAATCAATTTAAAAGCTTGGGTTAAACATTTAGGAATGTACGAACTTAGAATCATATAATTAGGACACTTAAATGTGTAAAAATAGGGAAATTCAATTTTCAAATTGAAAAATTTTCATATTATTATATTTTCAAATTGAGGAATTTACATACTATTATATTTTCAAGTTGTGGAATTTACATATTTCCAAATTTTCAAATTGTGGAATTTACGTATTTTTAAATTTTCAAGTTGTGGGATTTACAAATTTTTAAATGCTCAAATTGACAAATTTCCATATTTTCAAATTTTCAAATTGAGAAATTAGACTTTCTAATTTTTAATTTAGGACGCTTGGAAATATCGAAATGTTTAGATTAAGTAATTTAGAATTTTTTTTATTTAGACTAAAAATTTAAAAATGTGAAAAATTCCAAATTAAGAAGCCCAAATTTTAAATTCCTACCTTCTGAAATTTTTCAATCAGAAAATTTATAAATATTCAAATTCAAAAAATTTAATGAATTATTTTATAATTTCTTCTACTTTTACAACCCTATTGTGTAGACAGTAAAAAACATGACATAAATAAATTGACACTGAACTAAAATTTAAGTGTTGTTACCTTCTCTAAATAACCATAGATATCCTAAGCAATAACATCGTTAATAATTCTAATTATAATGTATCGTTCGAAGGTACTTTCACTATAGGAACAGAAACATTAAACGAAAGTTACATCCGAACGATGAAAACACCAATCACTTTTAATGTATGTATTTTCAGATTTACGGACAACTCGGATAGACACCGGCAACGATTGCTTACAAATTAATTTGATGAATGGTCGATTCGAAAACAACTTCTAACGAAAAAAATCATGTTCCATGAGTTCAACGATTTATTGCATCCGATTCGGACGTATATAATAATAACGACACTTTCACATCGTTTTAATCTTAAATGTGCGATAAAACGAGAATCCTCGGTACCTGTTACATAAACCTTTCAACGACGCAACGTGTGTAAATAGTAATGTAATAATATTGGTTCTTGCAGAGGATGCATGGAGTATAATTTATGTCTGGTGCGAAAAGGTGAGGAGATCACGGGAAAATTTCATTTTATGCGAGGTCAGAGAGCGGACGCGAATCGGAAGTCCTTCCTTTCGCATGGACGCAAATTGAAGGGAAAGAAAACGCATGAGCGGAAGGACGTTTTATAGTAAGGTAGATATGGAATTTTATTATAAGATCTACAGTATTTGATATTTAATGATACTTTTCAACTTTCTAATATTTGCGCTTAAATTTACTGTCACATTTTTGGTCTCTAATTTTTCAAATATATGTATTTATATGTTTGCAAGGTTTGAGGTGGCCAAATTTCTCATATTTTTAAATTATCAAGTTTAAAATTTTCAGTCTAAAATTCACCAATACACAAATTTCTAAATTCTCAAATTTTCAATGCAGAAAAAATTCTTTAATTCACAAATCCTTGAACTTGTAACTCCTCCAATTCCCAACTTTTCAACCCTTCAAATTTCCTTAATCCATAAATTTCTAAATTCTTAAATTTTCCACCTCTTAAATTTCCTTATTCCACAAATTCCTCAACTCCTAAATTTTCAACTCTCCCAACTCCCAAATTTTCAAGCCCATAAATTTCCCTATTCCACAAATTCCTAAATTCCTAAATTCCCAAATTTTCAACCCCTTAAATTTCCTTATTCCACAAATTTCTAAATTCCTCATTTTCAACTCCCCAATTCTCAAATTTTCTACCTCTAAAATTTCCCCAGTTCACAAATTCCTAAACTTTCAACTCCCCAAAATTCTCCTATTCCTAAACTTTCAAATCACCCAAACGTGGGCTAACCAAGATAATTGGGAAGCGGAAATATTTGTATAATGTATATAAATTAAGGAAACAGTGAAATTCAGTTCATAAGTGTTACGATTACTATCCGATCAGAATTATTCGCGTGAAATTTTATGAGAAGAATATTCAACGTACAATCGCGGAATTAACGCTCATAGTCGCAGTTGTAGATGAAGCTATATCAAATTCCGGATGTTCTCAACTTGTGCGGAAGCGTTTGAACTATTTCAAGTAATGTGCACACGTATACGCACATTGAAATCTCAAGTGTTTCTTTCGATTAATTACTCTTTTTTCCCCGTTACAATTTTGTTCCAGGAATTGATTAGAAAACACGATACAAACACGCGAGCGAGAAAGAAAATAACATAACTGTCCAGTCTACCGTTAAACTAAAATATACTATGATTTGATATAATAATAAAGTTTTTATTATGAACTGGATCGATAACTTATAGTTTATATTACTATATGGTAAGGATAGTGAAACTGGAATAAAAAATTAATTATTAAAAAAATATTCAACGGTTTTACTTGTAATATCATTTTATACCGTTTTCCATAAATTACAAATTTTTCTATAAATTAATACCTTGCAGTAAATTTCTGTTAACGATGTCTTTCTCTTTAATAATATTCACTCGATACGCCACTCTATGCATTTATTTTCAATTACATTTATACCGTATGCACACGCTAAACAATGTCAAACTCGTAATGCATCAACGTCTCTTAAGGCAATAAAATATCAAATGACAGAGATATTTTCATTAAACGAGGTAAATATTGTCATCAATCTTAGTCTACTAAAATTCTGTCAAACATCGGCGATGGGACACGCAATAAATACACGAAACACGGTAAATAAATTATCATTCGTTACCGTACACGCATCATTATCATGTCGTTGATCTCTTTTCTCCTTTTGCCGTTCTGCTTACGCGGCCTTAATAGCAACTTTCATTTTATTCCCCATTGAATCGAAGAACCGCATGTATGATAAATTAATCGCTTTGTCTTTCACTCAGGATTCGATAGCTAGGTGAACGATAGATAATCTGTTAACGAATGGTATGTACGATGCGTTTTGACTGGCATGCTGTGATAACGCAACGAAAAATCGTGGCCATTTACGGTACCGCAGTCGAACAATGTATTCCTTGAAATTAATTAACCGTGAACCTGCTAGAGAATAAGATCCTCCGGAACTAATGGTGAATTGAAAGTCATGTATGAATCGTTCGGTTGTTCTACCTTTCTTCACGTTTTATCGCTTGGTTTATGATGGAAATTCGATTATTGAATTTGAGCCGTAATACAACTGCGATTAGTCAAGATTCGTGTCTATCTCGAATCGAAGAAATCTCTGTTATTCTTATTTGAAACAATGAAAATGTTTGTGCTAATGGCAACAGTCAATTTACTTTCAGTGAAAATATTTCGAACGAGCTTTATATCCGTCAAAACCGATTCAGATTTCATTGTTCGAATCGAGTTAATGGCTCTCAGTATAACACCACGGAAAGAATATTGTGCAACGAGCATTCTGGTCGATAACATTGAGGCACATTTCAATCTGGATTGTTTTTCAAACACGCGAGACGAAAATGATTTGTAGAATCAGCGCAAAGCATTGATCGGAACGACAAAATTAGCTGGTTCTCAGGTCAGCAAGGGAATTTTTGCTTAAAACAAACACGCGTGCCATATGGGTGTTGTAAGAGAGCAATGAACCAGACGAAGGCATAAACAAATTTATTCGCACCAACGTAAAGAGCTAAATTTAAGTTATTCGAATTAGACGCTTCCTGTTCGATTTTATCGATGTCTGAATTTAGAATGAAACTGTGCTCAGAATTACAGTGTTATTTACCACGATATTAATGTTAATTAAGTAATTAAAGACGATAATATTCTGGTGAAAAGAAAAATTATCATAACTTGATTTTTCCGTATTATGAAAACAAATTAGATCTAATGTTGTATCAGAATATATTTAACGCTGTATTTTTGTAAGGAAAGAAGTCGATATTTATATAATAGAGTGGTAAATAATTTTGTTCATTTTCACCTTTGTACTTTACGCTGATCTAGATAAGAGGCACTTACAGCAAATTAAAAAGAGGAAAGATATTTTTATTGCGCTGATTATTGAAATTATTAATTTCCGACTAAGGAGGGACTCAATTAAACATTAGATGAAGCTAAACGTCAAATTATCCTCGATTCACTACTTATCGTGGAATCCATGAGAAACTGCACGTTTCTCTTACACCGGGAAATGAAATCGTTCTAAATTACTCTCTTTTACTTCGACATAAAACGGGAAAAAATCGAACATCGTATTCATTACGCTTTTTGCTATTCGCTAATATATCCTTTCATTAGCAATAAAAACTAAATGAAACTTCTGTTACATAATACTAATTTTCAACAATAATGACACGTTTGTCGCATAAAATATGTCACATAGCTGAAATGTTGTAACTATTTAAATCATATAATAATAAATTATTATAAAGTATTTAACTTCACCTACTGAAAATCTTGTTTTAGATTTTTCAATTTTTGATCATACATATATTTATAAAACAATAACTCTAACGCCATCTTGTGATGTGCAGAAGTACTAACGTGATCGAAAGTTGTTTGCCAGCTCTGGTCGACTGATATTGTCACACTTCAACTCAACCAGTAAGTCGGCAAAACCCGATCGGTATTCTACTTGTACTGTTTGTCTTTCAAATTTGATCATGCTCATAATTTAATTATGAATCCGCGTCATAAGTGACCTTGCATTTTCATAATGATCTCAACACAGGTATAAACACTGGCTACACATAATTTTTTACCAATATATATTATCATTCAGTTCTTAATTTAAACTTGCAACATTAATATTTTACTAAAGATATGAAATACTGATGGCCAAAAAACACTACTGCACTAAGAAAATCAATATCACGACTCTAATTTTAATATGTTCACATAATATGCACAGATAAAAATTGACAATATCAGCGGCCATTTTAATATATATTTAAAAGAAAAATTGTCATCAAACTTATTACTGTATTCAATTATAAGGATACAATTTTATATTAAATGATGCTATTTAGCTTCCACTAAGAAATTACTGTTTTTGTACTTACCATATGTTCCACTGCTTTCTCCTCTAATTCTGCTAATGTCCAATCTACATGAAAACTCAAAGGCTGAAGACGTGACTCCATTTCACGCAGCCATTTTCTCAAACACTTTACTTCATGTTCAAAATCTATAACATTTTCCATTATTAACAACGTCATTCTATACTAACCACTATACTCTTGTACAAACAAGTTACCTGCTGACATATCTTGTTGATTAGATATTGGCCTCTCAACAGGTGCCATAATTTGCTCAACTAATTCCCATTTTGCATTTAAATGGTCAACACGCCACGCCACTTCATCTTTCAAAGCAGGGGCACGTGACACTAATTTTCCAGCTTGTTCATTAAATAACTTCCTTCTATATGCCCTACGTCGCAGCTCCTCCATGTGAGCCTAAAACATAAATGATTAATCATTAGATTTGAACAAAAAAGATTTCTCATTGAGTAAAAAAAAATGTACACACCGCACGCAGACTTTTATCTAGCAAATTTTCTTCTTTACAGTAGATTAGTTCTTGAAGAACTCTTAACCATGAATATAATTCTGAGAATTGACTACTTATTTCTTTAAGACTCCAAGATTGTGTGGATACATCAGTCTCGTCCCAAGTTAATTCACCATTAGCTTCCTATTGAAATTAAAATAAAGTACAAATTAACATATACTACATAAATTTTAAACTAATCTTGTTAAGAGTATAGCAAACTACATACCTTACAACTATCTATTAAGTTAGTATCCATAATATAATCATAATTAGACCGTATTGCTGCCCAAAAATCATCTTTACAATCTTCACGATTTGCCCATAAACGCTGAGAGTAAAGTTGCTTTGGATCTTTCCTATAACATTAAATAATATGTAAAATATGTTCAGTTGCTTTCAACTGAATATAAATCGAAGGTGTACAGATACTAATTTCCATAATTGCAAAAGGAAGTTTTATTTACATTTATTAAAATATAAAGAATTAAAGACAAATAAATATACATTGCTGATTTGAAGTATCCGAAATACAAAAATAATAAACAAACCGTTTCTTTGTGAGACTGTTGTATGGTCTTTCTATCGCTGTACCCGCACTGCCATGCTTTTCCAAGCTATGGCTGAGCGGTTGAAGCGAAGATAAAGAGAAGCTCATCTTCATGGCTTTGCAGTGGTCTGTAATATGTAAAAAAAGAAAAATAATAACAGCAACTATAAAGCCTGAGATTTAAAAATTACACATATTTGTTTATAAAAGATCTCTATTAAAAGATACATTAACATCAAATATATTTAATTTCAAAGATCCAAGGTAATTCTAAAATCTAATGTATTATACGTTTTAAATAAATAAAGCACATATTCAAGAGCAAGAATATATTTCAAACATCAATAATTAATAACATTTATGTATTACATGTACAATTTAGTGCAGATTTGATACTATTTAAACACAATGTAATTGCAAGAAAAATTTGATAAATATAATGTAAAACACATGAAGCATTTGCATGCACTCCTTTATTATTTACAATTCAAAATGAAAGTAGTTGCTCTAAATTGCATTAAGTTTACAGTGGAACAACAAATGAAACAAGAATCTAACCTTACATTCACTATTTGTAAGAAAACTTTCTTCCATTTCATAACAATCAAATATTGTTTACATGATTAATTTGCCACGTACAGGATACTGTGCCTTACATTGAGGGCAATATTGAAAATATTAATGAAATCAACTTTTTCACACCATTCTTTAAATTCTTATGTCAAAAAAAAAAAGCATTTTAGTGCATTAGTGGCAACACGACACAAAGCCCGTTTTATGTGAATTATTTCTAACACGTTGATGGAACACACGTGTAGGTAACAAAATTTATTAGTATTGGACACACGCTACACGCATGCATTTCGTACAGGTAGAGCATCAAAGTGTACACGTTTTATCAGAAATACAAGTCTCATTTATGCTTCGGCTTAAGTTACAAGATAAGCACGGTAGAATTGACGAAGTCATTTGGACGTTCACGTCACCCACCCGAATACTCACTCATTCTTATCGTAAATCGTCATGAAATAAAACTAACATTCTTTAAAATGATTTTAATCTAAATGTATTATTCAGCACGCGAGAAAAAAACGTGAATGAGGAAACCGGAGAACGTTGCAACAAGAACTCGAGTTGGAGGGGCTGTACTCCACTGCATACATCCAAGACACACAGCTTCTTGCCGTGCAAGCAGTATGCAAACAATATATCGATATACAGAAGGCATCGACACACCTGTCTCGAGGCATTTATTCAAATATGTTTTAAGTGATTCGTGTTGAATGTTCATTGTACAGTGTCATTTGACTTCGATGCATCGATGTTATATTATATCGATATACGAGCGATGGTTTTTACTTTGTTTCGCGAGGGAAACGTTACTGAAAATTTTAACTAATATTGTATTCACTCACTCATATTACTCGTTGTGGTCCCGAACAGATGGTCCATACATTTGGACGTACTATTAATTACTTGTTAATAACATTTGCACAATTTTTAATCCAATGAGACCGCCAATTTTTTTTTTCTAACAAAATACCGCCTTACACACCACTGTGCACACCGATATGCACCAACGTGCACTGCCATACTGCGCATGCGTGTTCATGGCAAGTGTGGTGCTACGATTCATGGCGGATACTTAGGGGGCATTTGCACTAAATGTGCAAGAACATATGTGCAGAAAGTGCAAGAGCATTCGTTCATGTTCGTTTTGGCTGAATAATAATCTGATAACCTGTTTAGTCACATCAGACTGATATCTCAGAACGACAAATTAAATTGTGATTAATGTAATCGTGTAGGATTAAATTGTATCAAATTGAATTACACTGAATTGATTCGACGAGCGAGCATTCGTTCGCGTTTGTACACATTCTGACGAACAAGCGTTGAACGGAAGTGGTGGAAGAATGCGTATTCGCTCACTTAATTTAAACACACCCTTAGCAAGATATCTATTCTTGTTATTGAAATAAAGCGAGATGAACTGGTGCATACGAAACTAAGATAGGAATTAGAAGAGATATTCTTGTATTCACAATAAGACAATGCAAACAACAGTGGTAAATTATTAGACGAAATAGTTCGTGGAGTGTATAAAAGGGTACACTTATTTTTGAAACTTGCTCTAATCGAGAACTGTTCTTGATGATGCATTCAATCTATGTGAACAGATCAAAATAAGTACAAATACGATAAAAAGAAAAGTAAAAAATGTAACGCTAATAGACGCCAGATTACGGTGAAGTAAAAATAAAACATACCTCTTGTGCTTTTCAATATTAAAATTGCAACTAAATAAAATACTCTAATTATTTATTTTAAGTACCAGTTTCATTACAAAGATTTTATAAATTATATGTAAACCAAATAGAAACGTTAATGTAAACTTCACCTAGATACGTATTTGTTGATTGACGAGTATTGATAACGTCTATAAACCGCAAATTTCCGCGTTCTTATATTTCCTGATATCAAGTAGTCATGTAATCTTTATGTATATACATTTCAATGCAAGTAATATATTATAAATCTAGAATAATTCTTTAACGTTATCGTATTAAATCTTCACATTTACTCGAACTTAATGAGTGAAACATTTTAACAGAAATTAATATTTAACATGATCATTCATTTTTAATATTGCAGTACTTTAATCAGCAAAGCAATTACTAAAAAATAATTATTACGTTCCATCACAACATTCTAAAAAATGATCAAATTCAACGTTCAAGTAAATAAATTATTCAGGAAGGTATATAAAGGATAGGAATAATGTAATAAAACTAACAATTGCAAATTCTGTTATTTTATTTATTCATCATTGATGAAGACGTCATTGAAAAACCTTGATGATGAGTTTAATATTCTTCGGCTCCTTCCGCCTCACCTTCAGCAGAATCCATACCAACTTCTTCATAATCCTTCTCCAAAGCAGCAAGATCTTCACGTGCTTCGGAAAATTCACCTTCCTCCATACCCTCACCGACGTACCAATGAACGAAAGCTCTCTTAGCGTACATCAAGTCAAATTTATGGTCAAGACGGGCCCAAGCTTCAGCGATAGCTGTGGTGTTCGACAACATGCAGACAGCTCGCTGTACTTTAGCGAGGTCACCGCCTGGTACAACCGTGGGTGGTTGGTAGTTAATACCAACTTTGAATCCAGTTGGACACCAATCTACGAATTGAATGGTACGCTTTGTCTTGATAGTGGCGATGGCTGCGTTAACGTCCTTAGGTACAACGTCTCCTCTGTACAACATACAGCACGCCATGTACTTTCCATGTCGTGGGTCACATTTTACCATCTGATTGGCTGGCTCAAAGCAGGCATTCGTGATTTCTGCGACCGACAGTTGCTCGTGGTAAGCCTTCTCTGCGGAGATAACTGGCGCGTAGGTCACCAGAGGGAAGTGAATTCTGGGATAAGGTACTAAGTTAGTTTGGAATTCCGTCAGGTCGACATTGAGAGCACCATCGAATCGAAGCGACGCAGTAATGGAAGAAACGATTTGTCCAATCAGACGATTCAAGTTGGTGTACGTTGGTCTCTCAATATCCAGGTTACGGCGGCAGATGTCGTAAATAGCCTCATTATCGACCATAAATGCACAATCGGAATGTTCTAAAGTGGTGTGAGTGGTCAGGATTGAATTGTAGGGTTCAACCACAGCAGTAGACACTTGGGGCGCTGGATAAATTGCGAACTCCAATTTCGACTTCTTTCCATAATCCACGGACAGACGTTCCATCAACAGCGATGTGAAGCCAGAGCCGGTACCACCTCCAAACGAGTGGAAAATAAGAAAACCTTGGAGTCCAGTACATTGGTCTGCGAGTTTGCGAATGCGGTCCAATACGAGATCTACAATCTCTTTGCCGATCGTGTAATGACCGCGAGCATAATTATTTGCAGCATCTTCTTTGCCTGTGATCAATTGCTCTGGATGGAAGAGTTGACGATAGGTGCCTGTGCGAACCTCGTCTAAAGAGAAAAAGTATGCAATAAATAATTTAGTAATAAAATATAAACTAATGGAATATACATGTCTAACATTATTACATACCGACTACTGTTGGCTCTAAGTCGATGAAAACAGCTCTGGGAACATGTTTTCCGGCACCTGTTTCACTGAAGAAAGTGTTGAAACTGTCATCACCTCCTCCAATAGTTTTGTCTGATGGCATCTGACCATCAGGCTGAATGCCATGCTCCAGACAATATAATTCCCAACAGGCATTACCAATTTGGACTCCAGCCTGGCCAACGTGGATTGAGATACATTCACGCTGAAAACATGTGCAGAAACAATTAATTTCTTGTTTGGAATACAAAATTGAAGAATGTGATGAGTTGTATATGGTACATTAAAGGCACTTTCAACAATGTGTATTTTATGTAGTTATCAAAACTATAGAATGGATAAAAGTGAATGGAAATATTTAAAATATTTTAAACAAATTGCAAAAAAATAACTTCATTTTATGAATGTGTGATAATATTACAATATGCATTTAGTTCAGGACTAAAGTCAATAGCAAGAGAATAATAATCCTGAACAAAATTAAGTACATGTAGTTGATATTCGATCTTATTAATGTATTAAAAAATGGACAAAATTCAAAAGAGATAACATATCATGAGTGCAATTAATTGATAAATTAATCAGGTTTGAATTATAATCGTAATAATTAAATAATAAATGATCGATTATCAAAAAATATTTTTAATAAGTTGCGCATATATTATATTTAAATATATATTTATATATGTAAAATATTTACAGATTTCAATGTATTTTAAATAGCTCAATATCCGCAAACTGCTGATTAATTTCATGACACATTTGACAGAAATTAAAACAATTTATTTCTAGTATCGATCGCGTCACAAAAACGACGCGCATTTCCCACCATTGTACAATGGACGCGAAACAAAGAAATATCAAATTTCTACGTTCAGACCTCAAATATTTTTTTTATAATGAATTTCTCAAAGAAAAGGATAAGTACAAAGATTATGCTTAACACGTAAACGCTTCGATCATTTTAACGGTATCTAGACGCTAAAAAGTGAGTCATAACGGAAAGGGCGGAGCCGGCCGGTGCAAGCGTCTTTACGCCAGTCGCGTTCCTTCATCAGCACAGCAAACGGAACGATACGTCCTGCTTTATGTATAGAAACAGTGAAAGATTATTTACTTACCATTTTGAAGTCTAGAAAAGTGTTTTACGCTCTTGTAAAAAATGAGTAGTCGATAGTTGGAGCAAGTAATGGAGCTTCTGCTATCAACCACACACGATGCACGGTTGAACACCAAGCGATTAATGCGCGAGTGACGCTACCCGCGGGGTCTTATACCCCTGACTATCGACTGTATTGGCGCTTGACGATTGGTCGGCGATGATCTCACTCTCTGTTCTGATTGGTCGACGAACGACCGCAGAACGCCGTACCGAGTTCACGCATGTTTCTTACTAGTAAAATATAGTACCATGTTCCTGTCATGCGACATTTATTTTATTGATTTTACAAATTTCGTCGGGTGTAGCAAGAAAATTGGTATGTAACGACCTGTTCATTGACTCTATCATTATTGATTTTCGATACATAATTTGTATTAAAGTGCGCGATCGTCGCAATAAATTTATTCGCATTTCAATAAACACATTCAATTATTTAAATATAAATTATCGTGCAACGGAATTTGCATATTCAATAATTATTTTAAACAGTTTAGAAATCAGTTTCGGTATATTTAAACTATGTTTGCATTCGTTAATGGTAGAAACCGACATAATAATTATTTTGCGTTAAGTAGGTTATATCTGACGTTGCCTGACGCGTTCTTTCCGTTAATTACACGAATGCATAATTTAGTCACATCGTTGATTATTATAACTGGTTCTACGTGTTATATTTCATCAATTTCAATTATGATATTAAAGTTAAAGTATTCTTCATATTCTAGCTACAGGAAACGATACGTGATTTTTCGCAAAATGTTTCATTGTAAGGAGATCATCAGAGTTTCTTGTCGCACATGTAAAAAGATATTCGAGAGAAAGCTGCACACGATTGTAAGGTGATAATCGTATGTTTCTCCTGACGTGAGTGTTACACATTATTTTCCGTATTTTTTTTCTTTACATTCTTCAGATTGTTCTTTAGATTCTCACGCACGGTAGGTATCTAGGAATTTATTCAAAATTTTCTGTACGTCGTAAAGAAAAGGGAGCGGTAGAGAAATGCAAAACAACGCGACATTTATTCTTAGTTGCAAAACTACCGCGGTTGCTTATGGGCGTTGAACTTGCCCATTGGTTAAGAATAGACTTTACGTCGGTGAATTTCTATTTGAAATTTGCATGCATACAGTTGCAATAAACTTGGTTATTTTAAATATTTAAGATACATGTATTCGCTGTAAAACCAGATTATGGTTTTCTATCAGTAAATTCTGATAAAACCGAAATAGAAGAGATGATTAATCTATAATACTGTTGCATTTGTGCTTAATTCGTCGAAAATTATAAGAAGGCGCATGTAACATTTATCATTTAACATCGATTAGCCATTTTTATCTCTTTCTAAGAAACTACCGAGTTTAAAGCTAGTTCGGTTAAGCTTCCAGAAACTCCCAAAATGGCGGAAACATTGATATGTTGTAAGACCGAGTGCGATGTACACTGTGCGTGTACGAATGCACCAAGGACGCATCGTGTGTGTCCTATACCCAATGTAACCAATGACGCACACTGTTTGTCTTACAAAGAAATTGATTTTAAATAATATTCAGGAATTCGTCAATACGGCCAAAGTTTGAGAATTTATAAATCCCTACATTTGAAGATTTTATAAAATGAATGTTCCGTAAGTAAAATAATAAAGAATGGTTGTGTGAAATACTGATATTATTTTGAAGTTATTTAAGTAGTTAAATGAAGTAGTCAGTAACATTTTAACTTATAGAAAATACATTGTTTATTGCAGGAAAGAAGAAAAAAAGAAGTAAAATAAGAAAGAAAAGATGGTTGTGTGAAATACTGATATTATTTTAAAGTTATTATTTAAGTAGTTAAAGGAGGTAACATTGTAACTTATAAAAAATACATTGTTTATTGCAGAAGAGAAGAAATGCAGTTGGTAAAACAGCAATCCCGAATTGGTTAATGGTTGAGTAGATGTTCCTTTTTCGTTCAGTTGAATGATCGGTCGTTCTCGACGTGCAGAGGTGCCAAGGAAGGATGAGAGTTGTCGTGAGAGAGCGCATGTGCGACACGGCCGCTCACTTTTTCTAAAATTGGTCACAGACGGTCGGTTCCCGACTAAGGAAAGCGGTAAATCGCGACGATCCGCTGCTTGGGAAGACTTGCAAGGTGGGGCAGGGACTATTGCCGTTGGAAAGAATGCATCTGTACAATATGCATGTACAACTCAACTGCATAGTCTCTGGAGAGAGTCCCTTCAAGAACCTCTTTCTACTTTATACAGAAAAGATCTAACTTATAACCAAGAGGTGTCAGGAATTAAATGACATAAGTAAAAAAACATGAATATGTATTTTAAATTTCATTAATATTTATATTTCACTAAAAATTTCCTATTGGAAATAAAAATATGTATAAGCAACTCTAAATGTTCTATCAAATATCGCATGTATGAATTACTTTCGGTTCCTCATTGTCAAGTTTACAAAGTCGTGTTTTGACTTTGTTTCTTTCGCGTAAAACGTTATATCATTGATCTGAGATAACAATGACGTAACGTGACTTTCTCCGGCTACCGTCATTGAAAATTTGACTCACGTCTGCCCTCTTTGAAAGATAAATTGTATTCGCTTTTAGTCATGTTGTTTTGAATACTTTGAGATAACTCTGTGGAACCAAGGTACGATCGTAGAAGCTGACCGTAGATATTAACATAATCGTTATATCGATACAATCCTGCTGGATGATGTAACAGTTCGACCACGCATTTTATTGTCCTTGCATTTGTAGCGATCTCATTCACCAAATATAGTTAGATAGAATTGCAGTCTTCCTTCGTAACACATCAACTTTTATAGACTCAATTTTTTATTTCTCGCTTTGCGAATTCTTATGATTAGTATCTCCCGGTTAAATCGATATATTTATCCTCATGATTCATCAAACAAATTTTTCTTTAGAAATTATTAATAGTAACTGTTTATTCATCATGATATCAATGCTCAAGATTATTTATGTGATGATTGTATTAAGCACTTACCTGCAGAATGAAGTTTCAATCCATCGTACCATACGAGCGATTGATCTTGAACTTATTACCTTTGGTAATCACTGATCGTTAAAATGACATCAGCTCACTATTTCGAACACTACACATTGTAGTAAACTACCTCACGTAGAATCGATCATACTTATTTCCAGTGTGCGTAGGATGTACATTTAGTTCCATATTTTTTATCCATACTCTTATTGCTTTTTAACCAATGGTAATTTCAGGTAAGTCAGTGGCGTAACTAGAAGGTGGGGATGTGACCTCCAATGAAAATTTCCCCTTCTCGCTCTAAAATGTGAATTGGTCCTCGAAATTTAAAATTGGTGCCGCGAATTGTTCTTGTAAGATTCAGTTAAATCCATCAAAATACGAATTGATCCTTAATGCAAATTAATTTCTTTAAAATGCAAATTAAACCTCTGTATAACATCATTATTGAAATAATTAAGAAGCATTAGTTTCTCAGCTTGAAAAATTCTTTTGCAATAGAAATGAAGTACGAGGTTTATTCATAGACATTCTAGTTACGCCAATGGGTATGAGGAATATTGTTTAATAGAAGAGACTCGTGTATTAGTTGTATATAGTTGCTCAGTAATATATATAGAGTGCCTATAACGTGTATTTCTGAGAACAAATAAATCACATATAATTTACAAAAAGGAACTTGACGCGGCGCTTAATATTGTTTATTATCGTCAGATAATAGATAAAGTATTATCATTGTTATTATTATCAACTATACGTGTATCTTAGGCGTACGAATTTTCGAAGGATCAACATTATACGCATAACTTGTCCGCGAGTGTATACACATTTCTGCACGTTTCTTTCCTTTGCTCGTGTTCCTTTTAATCGATATAGGCCATGTATTCGTGTTACAGAGTAACAAACGATAATTGGTTTGTTTTCCGTGTAACTTTGGTGTACCATTGCGAAAATGGCGTACACGAGGCAGTGCGTTACGTACAAAAATTACGAAGAAACTTTGTTCTAATGAAATTTTACCGATAGACTTCTTTCTTGTTTCGTAGCTCGATCCGTTTTTCAAATCATACGTATACCATTTTACGCATACTTTTTAGCAAGTTAATTAAATTTTCGTTATTTGAATGTTAAGCTATGACAAAATCATCAAAACTTCTAGTTGCTTTAACCGTACTTTCTCGACGTATACAGTAGAATATCGATGATTCACTATCTAATCGATACAATCTGCTAGATCAGTGATGGGCAGATGCCCAAGAATCTCATTCCTGAGATTTTAAGTTTTCCAGTTTAAATATTTAGTAATTTGGAAATTTAGAAATATAAATATTTAAAAATCCACATATGTAGAAATTTGAAAACTTTTAAATATAAAAATGTAATTTTGAGATTTCACATTATTCACGAATGCATGTTTTCTTGGGTACGATTGCCCATCACTGCGCCAAATCATCCGATTGCAACAAGTTTATTCTGCGGAAAAGTACTTTGTAGTAACATTTCGATAAACACAAAGGAAAGTACAGGATTGAAAACCGTCGTTGGAAATCTGTAAATCCACTCGATAGCAAGACGCCTGATCGACGATGGATCCTATGACTATATTATATAAAACGGCACGACGTCTACATCTAAATTTCTTTTTCTCTATTTACAATAAACGTGTTCGATAGGAAGAACCTCGAGGATGTTTCGTTCGAAACTTGCCGGTTCGAGGTCCTCCTTTAAATTTCTAAGTCGCTGACTTCCGAAACAGCGCTATATCTAAATTTATGTCTAGATTATTCGAGTATTTTGCACGAACTGTCGCTTGGAACATTTCCATCGAACATATCTGAGCGAAAAAGTCTGGCAACGTACTTCGTTCGAATTAAAATACGCTTACGTTTGCCGTGGTTTTCTTGTCGATATTTAGAGCCATTTACACGAAAACGTTCCGATGACATTCTTGAATGGTGCAACACTGTTGTCGAGAAAAAAATACAAACAAACAAATGATTTCGGAAAGCACACTCGAGGAGATGTGACTTTTCTTTTTCCTTGTTTCGAACATGATCGAATTGCTAGGTTCGGGGCAGTGTTTGAAAGAACAACGTCAACCGAATAAGGACATTTCTCGTTCCTCGTTGACTTCTCATACTCGTTGATTAAACATAGAATATTACTTTGGCAACACCAAGTCGTATTTATCTTTTTCTTTCTCGCTGGCATTGACGTAATTAACATTTCTGTCTAGGGTGGGCCAAGTCATCTAAGTGTCAACAGCAGATGATCAGCTGAGTTTGAAAAATTTGGAATTCTCAAGTTTGAAAACTTTTGTGGCGGAATTTGAAATTGTGAGAAATTGCAAATTTGGGAGTTTGGGGATTTGGAAATTTGGAAATTAGAGAATGTAGAGATTCGCAAGTTTAGAGATTTAGAGATGTAGGAATTTGAGAGTTGCAAATAAAACCCATAAATATTGATAGGTTGCAAATATAAAAACTCGGAAATTTGAAGCTTAGAAAATTAGAGTTTGACCCACCCTATTCCGAGTCCAATTACACCAACTCCCGCAGGGCATGTAATTTATAATGATAATATATAATAATGCGATCTATCTAAACATAGAATGGCACGATTGGCCGTATAGGCCGAATTTCAGAATGGTACATGCTAAATCCAAATGATTAAGCCGTTAATTAACGCTTCACTGATGGAATAAATTATCCTTGTCCACTAACCTCATAAAATACCTTTCTTCGATTAAACATCGATCACATAAGTAATAGTTCAAACATTGATCGATTTGCGATCGATTTGTTCAATTCGTTCGAACGTACTTAGAGAAAAGAACAAATGCTTCACGGCCTCGACGATCGAGCAAGATTCACGTGTGTCTGGGCTACATAGTCGATGAAACGGCACACACGTTCGACTCTGAGCGATCATCAGACTTTATTCGTTTTCACTTCGAGCGTTGTTTTGCAAGAGTGTACCGATATGGTACCCGTAGCCCACTCGATTGGCGAGGCCTGACACGGATCAGAGATTCTCTTCGTCGGCGTCTTCGTCTTCTGAACCACCGTAGTTCTCACCGCTATCTTCTCGATCGACCGCGACGAAAAACGCCATGAAACCTTTGTTCGATATCGTGTCGTCGGTTCGGAACCGGACTAGTAACGCCTCGTTGATCGAGATGAAGTCGGTGGTGTTCTGGAATGCAATTCATTCGAGATTATACCATTCAATCGACATAGATCAATAAACACAGATGTAACAGCTCCTTCTACATTTACTTTCAAAAATATTTACTCCAGAAGTAAAGCTATTAATATGACGAGTTGAACTTATGAATTTTTATATCAGAATCCTGACTATAAAGTTTGGTTAGAGTCTTATTTTTTCCTGTATGATTCTTCCTGTATTCGAATCACAATCACAATGATGATTCGTAAACAGAGTCGTTCTGGTTTACGGTTTAAAAAGTGAAATGCAGAGTAAAATTATACATACGCTATTTCCACAGTATCGTCCATAAAGAAGACCGGACGTATCCAAACCGGAATAAACCTCGACGAAATCGTAATTGCACTCGTTTTCGGATTCAAGTTGGAATGTGACAAAAGTTAAATGAACATTTTTGCCAGGTGGTGCCTCAATGGCCCAATCACAGTCCGTTCTGTGGTCGTAATTATGAGTACCATATTTGGCATGCGAGTACAAGTGCTTCACTTCGCTTGATGCAACGAGATGACCTCCGCAAGCTGCAATATAAAACTCAGTCAATAAAAGGAAACATATTTTTAATTCTAAGTGTAACATTATGTATCAAAGATCTCGAACCACTGACAAATATCACTATTTCTAAATATTTGCTGACAATACTGAAATATTTCTAATATCGCGTACATAATGTATGTTACATGTAGTAACTGAAATATGTCTTCACAAATGATGAGATGGTAAAACATTGATTTTATTAATATTGTATCTTTATGAGTAATTGTATACAAAATAGTTGAGTATCTTACCAGTGCTATGAGTGGCCAGGAAGCCTTTCCTCTGAATAGAAGCATCGCTTTTAAATACCATGTACATTTGATTCCCGGTAGCCAAGATTGGATGTGGTTCTTTAGTACCACAGAATTTTCCAAGAACGTGACTATCCGGTGAGTCGCCATCGTAAATTGCAATGTGATCGTAGTTACATTCTTGATGAGATTCCATTTCGAACACTTTAAAAATCTGCAAAATGCAAAATGTTAATAACGTTTCTTAACAAATGGCTAAATTAAATAATATGTTTAAGAACTGACCAGCTTGATGCGATGTCCAGGTTTGGTAACAAAGTGCCAAACGCAGTCTTTGAGTCCAGGATAATAATCTGGATAATTTGGCGACGTTATGGTACCAACGGGTGCAACGATCTCGTACTTGCAGCCACCTTCTTTACAGTCGTGGCCATTTTCGTGGAGTGTAAAACCATTGTGACACGAACACTGATATGAACCTATCGTGTTTCTGCATTCGTGTTGGCATCCGCCATTGTTGTTGGCGCACTCGTCCATGTCTGTTAAGAAGACTGCCGCGAATCCTGTTTTTTGAATACTGTAATAATAGGTGGATGAAAAAATGAGTTAAGAGAAAATAGGTTAATACGATTAGAAATATTGTAGTAAAGTATTTGAAAGGATATAGTCGAATGACAATGAACTAAACAGCCCTTGAATTGGTGTATATCATTCAATAGTTTAATGTAAGCAAGTATCACTCCAATTAGCAGAATTGTCAAGGATGAAATTTACAGTCAATTATCATACTAGATCTTGTCACAAACGGATACAGGAACAAAAAATGATTGTACTGAGAACAGGGTTCTATCAAAGGGACTCGGTCTTCTAGTCACTGAACTATACCCTCTTGTTAAATTCAAAGTTGTACCTATTATCAGACGTAAACGTCACTTTCATAAAGTTTCCCTCTGAAGTAATTAATGGCGGCGGCCTCGATCCACAGAAGATTCCGTGTTTCCTCAAAATGTCATCCCCGAGTTTGCTGCTCACTTCTACGGAATCGTATTCGCACTCTTGTTGGCGAGCGTTGTTGCCTTCCAAATCGAAATGAGTGAAATTCAACGTGATACGATATTGAGGCGGAGCTATGATCTCCCAGACACAGTCCTTGTTTCCTGGATACGTTACAGGAAACGAAGGACTCGTAATGGTTCCGTTGCTGTCCTCGAATACTCCACCGCAGGCATCTGCATATTTTATTTAACGAATTATCTCATTTAAATATTAAATGAAAATATGTAAATATTAATGAAATCAGATTTCAAAAGAAAGTATTTACTCAGGAGTTATTTACCTTCGCAGTGTTTTCCGTCGGAATGTAATTCATAGCCAGGATTGCAGGAACATTCGAATCCGCCCAGAGTGTTTATACAATTATGTTCGCAACCGTGCTCGATTAAAACACATTCGTCGAATTCTGAAACATTGTTTGGACTCGTGAAATTGTTCGTATTGTATCGTGAGATTATTCGTATTACTCAAACTTTTGAAGCATTTATTAACACTTTGACGATCACATATTTTATGGAATCCGAGATATTCCGTGTTTGACAAAATGAAGGGTCAAAAAGTGATCACAGTTCGTTGTAAATGGAATTTGGATTTTATTGGCGGTCGCATATTTCGTAGAATCCGTGATATTCCGTTTTTGACAATATGAAAGGTTTAGAGGAAAAGTGAACACGGAGAAAAGGCAATCAAACTGTATATATGATAAAAGGCAGAAGCAGACGCAATGCAGAAAAAAATGTTTCACGGAAAAACATCAGATTCATCCATAAAAAGAATAATCAATAAACGGACTTCTCAAGAAAAAATGTCCATAAACATAAGCATTTGAAGACCCATAACGAAGAAAAAGTAGAATTTTTGATCACGTATATTCGAAGCGAAGTCTGTCGTAAAGTTTGTTGCTTGAATAATGAAAAGTTTACTTCGCAACTCTGAAAATTTTCCTCTTCGTATCTAAAAACTTTATTCAAGAACAAAATATTTTCCCGCCGGAATTTTTAACGATTTAGTTCGTGTCAAAGTGTTAAACTTGTCGGTTGCAAATTGCGAATCGCACCTTTCATAAACGTAGCCGAAAATCCAGCTTTCTGTACTGATCCGTCGCTAACAAACTTCACGAGAAGTTTGTTACCGGTGGACTTAATGTCCGGTGGTATTTTGTAGCCGCAATAAACCCCGATCAATGGAGAGTCCGCGTTATGACCATCACGGATCTCCACATAGTCGTACACGCAATTGTCGTGGTTCTCGATCTCAAAGGATTGGAACTTTAACGCCACTTGAAAGTTCTGCGGTACCGACAACTTCCACACACATTCCTTGCTGGATTGATAACCTTCCGGGTAGTTGGGTGATTCCAAGTGACCCGTGTCGTCAAGTTCGATCTCGCCGCCGCAAACGGCTTCGTATGATGCCGTGAAGCCACGAGGGCCGTTGCTCTGATGACCGGATGTCACGTACGTAACCAACATTCTGCTTCCGGTCGATACGATCGGATCCTGGATCTTTCCATTGCCGCAGTAACGACCTGTCAAATTAATCATTACTCAGTTTGATTAATAGAAAAATCGAGTTGACGTGTTGAATGAAAATAGCAAACAGGATTTTTTCTACTCGTACACTCGGATTATATTCGATATTTATTTTCTGATCGTTCTCAGTCCTCATTGCGACATCTAGGTGTTGCGTTCGAAACATTTTGTTCCACTGGCAATGGTAAATAAAGAAAATTTTACAAGAGTACTTAAATCACAATTATATTGTGAATTGTAAAATTATAATTAGGACCTTTGAATTACTCGCAAAATTGAAATCAGAGATTCGTATAAAAACATTTTTGAACAGAGTGTAAAATATTTTCATTCGAAAGTATGAGATAAACGCATACTTAACACATATAGGTAAAGCATCATGCGAGAGCGATGAAAATGTAGAGATAAAAATAGGGGATGAAAAACAGGAATTGGAGGAATTTGAGACAAAAAGTTGAAAAGTACAATGGCTTGTAAAACAGAAATGCGTTCTAATATAAACGAATTTCCAGCTAAATGCAAGCGAACGTGTTGAACATTCATGTCCCCGATAATTCTAACTATAATAACTGCATATTAAGCATAGCTGTATTCACAGTGGCATTCGACGCGTCGCGCGAAATGCTGCACCGTGTTAAATCCAGTAAAATATAATATTTATACTAATTGCACGCGGATCTATAAAGGATCGCATAAACAAAGTAAATCCTCCTGTAAATTGCTACCCAGCGTGAAAGCTGATTATCGTCCTCTTTGTTAGGACACCTATCAGAAAGTCATTGATTATCGCGCCGCGTTTGATAAAATAAATGCAATCAAATTCTCATATACACGATTATTAAATAGCAAGTAGCATAAAATATTTCGCAAGTATAAAATACATTTATCATTTAAATTATTATATTATTTACACTATCATATATAAATGTTTATGGTCCATTAATATTGAATATGAGTTTTATATGTAGAATTAAATTTATTTAATGCGAGTGGATATTTCAAGTTAAATGAAAATATGAAGTATAAAATGAATTCATGACTTTCTATGTCATTAAGTTTGTATGTAGTTCAAATGGAATTTTCTATGAAAACTATAAGAAGGAATTGAACATTTTCTTGACTATAGAGAACAGGTATTTGTAGCATGATACTACCGGGATAAGTGTAAATTTCAACTTAGGTTTTCGACTGTTAAGCTTACCTAACACTTTGCTCTTGTGCCAGTACCCGTCTCTAATCTCGAGATAATCGCTGCGACAAAGATTGCTCTTAAGTATGTTCAACGATGTAATGTTAAGGACTATTCGTTCTCCATGGGTCGCTGTAATCCTCCATTCGCATCGTTCACCTTCTATCGGAGGTGATCCGTTAGGATGAATCGGGGATCCGAAACTTCCGCTGTTTTCTTGAAATGTTCTGCCACATCCTGTGTCAGAGAAAAGAACAACCGTGTTGTTAGAAAGAAAAGAAAAAGGAACGCGGTTGAAATTGAGGCTTATCGAAAAGTTTCGAATGTAATTTCCATTTGTTTGAAACTTGTACGTGGTGGGTAGACCGCGGACGTGTATGCAAGTAAAATATATTAAAAACGTGGTGGCGTAGGTCACGAAAGGATTTAACTTATTTTGTAAGCTTTAATATTTTCCTATTCAAGATATGATTTATGGAGATTTTTTGAACTATGTGTAAAGGTCTGTGTCGTGTAAGTAACCGCCATTTTCAGGCTTGCAAAGTGAAGCTTCAGAAGCCGCCACCAAAAGGGAGGATTTCGCATATGAAAATAAGGGCGATAAGCTCGTTGAATCTGCATTACTGATAATGTTCCAAATAAAATTCTACGATGTTGGTTCGCCATAAAACCGTGTAACCTTCCATAATAAATCTCCGGTATACGCTTTGCAAATTCGAAAAAGAAAAACAGAGAGAAAATTTAAAATAGTTAACTTTCTAAACCCCTTTGTGACTTTTATGTTATCCGCATTTTATAAACATATATGAATATGTAATATGCATGTAATACACACGATGCATAATTTTAGCATATTTCTTGCATACTCGGTTACGTTCTCCCATAAATGTATGTAACCAACGTATAAGATACGATGGTCGATGAATTTCTGATATTTTTTAAGAATACCTACTGTGACATTTGTAGAGAAGGTTCGTTTGAGCGATATCACCCTCGCTCAACCGAAGCCTTTGACCAATCTCGGGACGTTTCTTTCCGTGACTTTCCATCGGAAGAATTGTGTCCAGATATGTACCCCTTGAGAACGTATTCTTCGCATAGTGCATGATCGAATCATAGTCATAAGGCAAACCGAGCGAATTGACTTCCTCCTCTGTCAATTTGTTGAAGTTGTACTCTTGACCTGGAAATATAATTTTAATTCGATTTTCCACCTATTTCCTTTATCTCAATTAATATCAATATATTACCACTCTAGCGTACATTAAACGGAACTTTGAAACGTAATTGTATTAATAACCTCCTGTTAGGTGTAACAGGGATCGTAAAATTGAAAGAGTCATATTCCACAAAATATGCAACCGTCAAAGCGTTCAATTTGCGGAACTGGTCACTGCTGACCACCGTAGCAATCACTGAGCTAACACGTTGCCATCCAGATAGAAATGGCCATATCCAGCGGTGTCAACAATTTTGCAGTAGATAATTAAATAGAAAAGGGCATACCTATTTTCCACGTATAAGGAAAAATAGAATGTTCACCCTGATATTTCAAGGTTCTCTGAAAACGATGAGGTATGCGGTTTTCTGTGCAATCACTGATTCTCTATTCCCACCTTTACGCGGATTTTCATACTCGTCAGATCCATCATTCAAATTATGATTCATAGGTCTGCTCATCAGGTTCTCGTTACTACAGAAAAATTAGAGCTAGCAATTTGTGTAGGTCTATTTTTATATGTCTGCATGTAGATAAATGTATATGGATATAGATAACTGTAAATACTACGATAAAGTCCTTATTTTCAAAAAGAACTCAAAACAAAAAAACAATTTTCGAAACTATTTTCTGAGCGGATGAAGGACTTTGCTCGTATGGCTGCAGTCTGAGCATCTGAGTAATAGGGTTGAAGTAAATCATACAAATGGTAGAGGAGAGTAAGGTAGTTCTGAACGGGTACTTCAATGGCCGTTTACCGAGTGTTACTCGGTCGTTATCGTTCGACTTGCTGTTTGATCATCGAAATAGCCGAACAGTAGCCTGGACAGAACCACAGCACAGTCAGCCGTGGCACATAGTTTCGGGAACCGGTGACGTTTTGTCAGAGGGTCCACGGCTCAAGGTGTAATTTCAGAGCGTAAACAGATGGTGGTGCTGGGCCGGTGTTGGGTACCACTAATTAAACAGCTCGTTACCATTCCCCGTTATGAGTATCCATTAATCGGGACGCGATCAACGTGTCCAGGGACTGTCATCCGCTGCGTAAATATTAGAATACCGGCCCGATTAGTTGTCATCACTAATGATTAGTGAGATTTGCTCGGCACCCTTGGCAAATTGGTCCATTAATCTGGAACGGAAAGCCGTTCGCCGCGAAGGCAAACGTGACGTCGTTTTCCGTTCGACGATAGAATCACGATTCGGGCACGTACAGTTCGCGTCTTTCGACTATCATCCTTCTCACGTTCACCAAACACCGTGAGCACGGTGTTGTAGGAGTTGGTGAGACGTGGACGGTCGGAAACATTTGACACGACAGAAGTACCTGTGTTCAACTTCCCAGCGTCGATCGTTAATATTCGGTTCCTAGTCGATTTCATCGAGACGCGGTTATGAAAGTTTTGCATCAAACTTCGCTTAGATGTTGTTAGAGAATCACTCAAACTGTTAGACAGTTATTTGCAGCTAACACGAACTGCATATATTCTGAAGCTTTTGTTTCTTAAACATATTCTAATCATTTCAAACTAACATTGTAGGGACAGTTTGTTAACTACCATTACCGAAAGTTCTATTGTAAGGATTACAGAAGAGGATTACACTTACCGGACATGATATTGTCACGAATAATCTGGACGTGACGATCACGATCAGGTCTGGTGTGCTCGTGCCAGAAACCGACCACGTGTCCCAGTTCGTGAACCACTATTCCAAATTTGTCGCAATTTTTTCCTATGCTTATAGCCTGAGCGCCGTTGCCTCGTTTGCCAACGAACGAGCAGCATCTATATTATTTCGACAAAAAGATAAAATGAATTACCGTGTATACTTTGATACGTGAAACTCAGGGTCGTTAAATATTATGTGAACGTTGGTATAAAAAAGAATTCTTCTATAATTTTCTATAATTTCGTCGATAATTAAATACGGAGCTCATTTATGTTTATTCAGATGCAAGAATTTTATCATAATATTTATCTTCATCTTCACGTAATAAAATACGATTGAATGGAGGTTCTAATGAAGAATAATGTATGCACATTAAACGACTAGAAAAATGCCCTGTAACATCGTCTTTGATTAGATTAACGTTTTTAGTAAATTCCTATACAAACTTTCCGAGCATCCTTCTTTTTCGGGAAAGTTTTATTGGGTGTCTTTCATCCACGCGTTGGCAAACTCACCCGCACGGTCTCTCCGTGAATAGTATATAATTAGGATGCTCCGTGGGTACTCGCTCGACAAATTTAACGCAAGTAAAGTTCTCCCAGTGTCTCATGGCTTGCTTGAAGAGGGCTTTGTGAGCCCCAGAAAAATTTCCATCGATCTCGTAAGGGATCACCCCGTCGTCCCACACGCGTTCCTTGCGGGCTGTCGCGGCTCTTCGTGTCCTGCTTGAAAAACCGTGTCTCGTGGTGCCGCGTTTGTTCGCAAGATACTTGGGTTTATGTTCCATGTCGTAAAATTCGATCGAACGTAGTTGTCGATCGTGTAACGACACCACCTCGTCCGACGAGTCGTCGAACTCCCGTCTGACCAATGGTATCTTTCGTCGACGGTGCCTGCGTTTGGATGTTCTGGAAATGAACGCATTTGCATCGATTATTATCATGTTTGTTCAGAAAATAATGTGGCTGTTATGAATAGTGGAGAGGATTTTGTATGTGGAAATTGAGGTATTCAGAAAGGTGGAAGTTTGGGAAGTTGAGGATTTGATGAGTTAAGAATTTAAGAACTCGGAGAGAAGTTGGGGTCCTGAAAATTTGAGGATTTAACCTAGGAATTTGATGATTTGGTAATATAAAAATTTGCGATCTGAAAATTTATGAATTTCAGACAGCAAGTTTGAAAATTTGCTAACTTGGAAAATTCCTAAATTAGTAATACAAACTAGCATACATACAAATTACCTTAGAGGACTTTCAGTAAAATCTCTTCCTAGTAAAAGATTTAATTCTTCAGGCATTTATCGAAATATCGTTTCTGTTAAAGGCAACAAAACTCCAAGTTAATCTTTGGAATCTTCCTTTTGCGAGTTATAGCGTAAATAAAGATACGTGAAAGGGGTTGAACTACCTTTCTTCTTTTGTTTCGCCGAGGTAAAAATGAAAAGCAGGTTCCGCTTAAGAAAAAAATCTCGTAAAAGGGAAGAGGAAGTGAAGGAAGAAGAGAAGGTAAAAAAAGGAGGGAAGAAGGAACACGAAACACCGGAAAATTTACTCTCTAACGGCGTTGAACGCGAGGCTCGTTAAAAGACTAAGACCGGAAAATTTACGGCGCAAAGCGACCATCAAATGTTTTAACGTCGCCGGAACAGTGGCTCGTTAAAGTCGGCAAGCTTTCTGTTATTAACATGCTATTAGCGTAATATTGAATATTACTATCGGCGTTAGGGGTTTGTAAGCGACCGGGTACCATTATTATCCTGTAAATAGCAATTTCGTCGTGTGCCATCAGTGGTATCGCATCGTAAAACGGTCAGACGTTTCAAGGGATAATCAACATTGGTCACTGGCTGTTGACAAAGTAAATATCGGACGGATAACCGTGGAAGTTGTCCAGTCACATGCTCGGTTCAGCACTTCAATTCCGACGAAATAGCTTATGGACGTTACGCGAATTGTTATGGCCGCACCATGAACAGAGGGTAAATAAACCTAGACAATATTCGATAGTTTAAACCGTAAGAGGAATACAACGCATTTCCTCAAAAAAAAAAAAACAGGTATTCACGGTTGTAAAAATGCTCACGGTCCGGACAGTTACTCGCGAGTCGAACGTACCGTGGTTTCATAGTTTTTTACGATATCGAGTAAAATTGCTCCTCGTCCGAAACGAACGAGCTTTTTAGTGTTCCTGTACAATTGTACGAGTTCACGAATAGTCCGTTGTCGTTGTGCGAAAGCAATCGCGGCTTTGCGAAAAACAGTATACACCGCTGTCATGGACGAACACAAAGAAAAGATCGTAGAAACATTATTAGATCATTCTGCGTTACTGTGCACGTGCCACGAGATGAGCTCCAGGAATTTAGAGAAGCAACTTTCCACTTTTCGGACCGACTGACGTGAATGTCTGGTGTGAACAGTTCTTGACGAATATGTGGAGCTTGGAATATGCATTTTGATTTAATCAGCTGCGTTTCTTTCTGTATCCTATTCTCTGGATAGTGAATTATGTCATTGTGGATTATGACATTATTCACAAGTGCAATTTTTGCGTTTATTGTGGATGGAACCGTGTTATGTGGATCCTATGTCATTTGAACAATTTTGAAACATCTATGAGTACAATAAAATATTTAGTATCATCACTCGTAGTTCGCTGTACATGTGATTTGAGGTTATATTAGGTATAAAGCATTTCATCTTCATAAGCGTTTTACGATCAAATTTACCGAGCTATAACAATTTACAATTTGCCAATTTTTTGCTGACAATGTTCTGATCCTTTAACTTTATTTCTGCGTGTGTTATTGTTACACTGTGTAGTCTCTCGTGCAGTATATCGGAAGCCAAACAACATCCAAACACCTTGTCGAACTCGACTAAGCTGTCGATGTCGAGTTCACGCACAGTGTGATATACAGTAATGTCCGGATATATGACCGCGAATTATCCCCACTGATTCCCGGAATTGTTGACCCGAGACTATCGAATTATTCAAACAAGGAAAATATATTTTTAGATTTTTATTACGAGATAACTTTAATCAAATTGACATTCGTAAATAGTAAACATGAACATTGTGTTAATCTTTTTATTAATTTTCAGTTGAGTTGGTTGAAAAATGCAAAGTTTTGATAACAATTATATAGTATATAAACTGAGCTATTAAAAGAATTACAGTCTGATAAGATCGGTCAGTTGTCAGAATTCTTTTCCTGTATAGCTATAATGATATACACATGTTCAGATTGGTGGTCTTATATCCGAAATCACTGCGATTAAGAATGCAATGTAACTATTTCATAATTTCTTTGAGTGGAACCAATCATAAATTATATTTAAAAAGACATGTATTAATTTGTATAATTTAATATTGAATTTATGTCGATAAGCATATACATAAGAAATTATATGAAATTTTTATTTCCGAGGTATTTAAAATCATTAAATTTAATTAGCTCTCATACAGAATGTAGATGACTGTTTAATAGCTTATCGCAGTTATAAATCAATACCATCGTTACTGTAAATAAATAACACTTGTTATTATCGTTCCTAGTAAAGAACATATAATCAATTCTAAATTTCTTATATGACTATTCCTACAATGGCGATAAGTCGAAAATATCCAGTATATCACGATTTCGTTATGACTGCTAAATAATATATAAGCTTGAAGTAAAAAAAGAGGTTAATTTCAAAGATTACTTTTTCACACCGTGCCAAGCGATAAAACGAGACAGAATACGATGCAAAAGAGCGAGAAACAGGGAAGGAAAACGGTGTATGGTGTGTGGTAGCACGAGGGGAGTGACACTTTGAAAAAATAATTTGCCCCCCTCCGCATCGCGTAAACATCGGAACGAGCTCACGCGTATGCCCCTCGTTTATTAGTACTAATTACCGCGGGGGCGTAATTCTCCGCGGATCCTCTATCTCCCCACTGCAGCGGCGGTCGCGAGGGTGAACCACCCTTGCAGCGGCGACTCTCGACCGTCGAGCTATGCGCTTCTGAATCGGCCTGGCATTACAATTAATTAACGGAGCCTCGAGCCGAGCGAGTTCCATTAAGGGTGCACCAGCTACGAAGAAACGAGAGGCGAACCGAGCTCTCGCACGTGCAAATCGTTGAGATTTCTGGCCTGCCGACGAGAAAAACACCGTTTAGAGGTGGTTGCCTTCTTTCAACGACCGTCACAGACGATACTCGATGCTTTTACTGTTGTGAATCATGCTCTAAGGGTCAGCTTAACTGTTCTGTCTTTTGTCTTACAAGTTACAGTGTGACCACTTTAGACCCAGCCACCTTTTTTCGCGCGATTTCGTTGCGATCGTATGTCTTCATTTTTGATCGAGAAAACAAAGACTTGTGGATACGTTTGTAGTCTTATTTTGATTTAGAGTATTTCGATTCTTTTGTCGAATTATAAGTATAGTTTATATTACTGAATTTATACATCGTAATCGAGGATGTCTGCTCGAAAAGAAATATATCAGTGTACTCAGAAGTACACTTCAGTATTTCATATAGTATTTCAGTGTACTAATCAGTGCACTCAAAATATTGTAAGTCTACTAATATTTTAAATATGATTATTTAAAACAATTTTAAAGGTTCAAATGATAGGTAGGACCCTATTATTCATTTGTTATTACTTTGTGCACTTTGAGTCGATTTAAAAAACTGCAAGTCTGAAGGATGTCTAAGCTTTGGGTCTCTGTAGATGTTCTTAAACTTTTAACGCTATAGTTACATTGTGTAGGTACTGTAATTTATTTTTCGATCCGGTTCTAATGAATGGGCGAAGCCTGATTGTGCTCATAAACAAGAGAGAAACACGAGACGGCCATATTAATTAAGAAAGACCAGCGTCCTAATTGGGTAAACAGAAAAATCTTATAAGACGAAATTTATTATTTAAAATTGTGTTATAACGTATAATGTAATATAAATGTGTTAAATGTGTTATAATGTAGTGTAATTGTAACACTTGTTTACGAACCTAGTTTCCGATACCTTATTTTTTTGCTTTAAAAAGTAGCTCAGCTAATTTATATTTCACAGAGAACTTTTCTTACGGTACATTTTTGCTGTTCGTACCAGCAAGATGTTTTCAATATTGCACATGTTTCCTGTGTGAATAGAATTCTTAACTGTTCCCTTTCGTGTTTCCTGTCAATAGTTAATGCCACACGTTTGATGCAAGGTGTGAACGTGTACAATACAACTTTCATGTTTCGTCGAACGATGCAGTTTCTTTTCTATCGAAGGTGATTCTATGGATTTTTTTTGGAGCGTTAAGATCGATTGTAACGTTAGTCGACAGTGAAGTTAACGAAGGAAAAAAGAGATTACTTATATTTAAGCGATTTGCGCGTGACACGTTTGAAATATAAAAATGAAAAATGGGAGTAAACTGTCGGGAGAACAAATTGTGTCGGTAATCGGGGATTCGAGAAACTTTTCGAAAGGGAACTCAAGGATAATTGAGAAGAAAAAGTTTATTATATCGTGGCATTTTACGGTGGTTTATTGTTAATATACTTTTAATCGATATGGAGCTTGTTAAAAAGCGATCAGAAGTTAGTATTCATGAATATTTTTATAAAAAATCTCATAAGGAAACTTTTAATATTATTCTATTATAACTTTTTACATGGTATCTCTTTAACGAATTAATTTCCTTAAATTTTCTTATTTTAAAGAAAATGTGTGGTGCTCTGCAAAAATGGGGTTGAGCTAAATCGATCTTGACTTTTTTTGTGGAGAAAAGTATTTTTTGTAATAAGACCTTGTTGAAATATTTATAAGTTCACAATTAAAAATTGATTGCAACAGAACATTAATAGGGAGTGCGTAATATAAAACACATCTTTCTCGAAGGCGTTGTCGCGCATCTGTCTCATTTTTATGGAGCACATCATAAATTCTCGGTCGATTTCTGAAGTTTTTGCCCATTAGGACCTGGATCAGAATGGTCTGCGGAATATTATACTGCAAAATGAACGAATTCGATGGAAGCCGTTTTTTCCCTATAATTTGTGCGAGGTCCTCTTTCCTACGCATTTTGCCATTTTTTAAAAACGAAGTAAAAAGCGGTAAAATATAATGTTTTATTTTATAAAAGCTGTATAAGAAATTTCGAAATAAAACATAATTAAATTATTAATTTGTCAGAATTAAAAATTGCACTTTAATGTTTGCAATTGATAGAAAATTCATTTTAATATAATTTTATAAATTTTAATATACTTTAGTATAATTTTAAAAATTTAATAGCTTTCATAAATGTAATAAATTTTAATATAATTTGATCGAACAGGTATGAAAGTTGAAGATTTAATTTTTGATAGTATTTTACATTTCAAGAACACGTTTCTATAAATCGGCGAACGTGCTCCTTTCGACGTTAGATTCAATTGCTCCGACTTTAAAGGGGTCTGAAAGGCACAGCGATACGTCTTACTTAATACCGTGTCCAGCAATAAATGGTACGTGTAACAAAAGCCGCACACAGTTGTTTTGATTGCAGTGATTTTGTAGGGGTTACCGCAAATGCAGTTCCGGATATAAAACCTAACGATAATCGTACGATTCACTCTAATCTCGAAATCCATTAAATCCCTATGTCGAAACTTCCCAGCTTTTGCGGCTCAAACGTTTAAATAGGTTCCGCTGCCGGTAACAAAGTCAATAATGGCTGCTACTTTCGTGGTAGGAGGAAAGCTCTTACAAAGGAAAATCAATTATAGCAATTAAGACAATTCTGAAAAATAAAATAAAATGCATTAATGTCTATATCATTATATTCGTCTGCGATCAATATTAGATTACTACGCGTTAGATAATCACACGTTAGTTAGGTACACATTAGATTCACACACGTTCGATTGCTGCACATTCAATTGTCACTCAATAGATTACCTTGTGGTTAGATTGCTGTATGTTTATTCCTCAAATTAAGTCGCGTTAGATTACTACATGTTAGATTACCATTCGTTAAATTATTACATATTAGATAGCTAAATTCGGTTGCTAAACATTTGATTGTCATGCGTTAAATGTTCGTGTGGGTAGATTTCTACGTTCTAGATTGTCACGCGTTAAATTATCGCGTGTTAGATTACCACACGACAGATTACGTCGCGTTAGATTACCTCGCGTCAGATTATCTCACGTTAGGTAATTGCAGGTTAGATTGACACACGTTCGATTGTCAGACTCCCAATAAATCACCAACTGTTAGATTTCCACGTTAGTCTGTCATGTGATTGCATTATCATTTGTTAAATTCCTATTTGTTAGACAGTCGTTAAATTAGATTTCCACTGTATGCATATGCACTATATCGATATGCATCACATAATTTCACATTACATTGCCATACATTCTACAGTTGTAATCACCTACTTCAGGGGTTTCCTCTAACTTATACCTAATTACTTCAGTAAAGCTCTGAATTTTTCCGGACCATCAATTTTTCAGAATAAAAAAAACCACCCAGAGTTGAATAACGTCAGAAAAGCTATGTAGATTCGATGGATATTTGACAAACACTATCAGCGTTAGGGTAAATCACAAGAATCCGTTGAAATTCCACGGAACCGGGTGTTCGATTCAATGCAAAGTCATGCGACTCAGCTGCACACCCTTTTCAAAATGTCATCCTTCCTCTTTGGCACGGCATTCAGAGAATGGCTTTCGGTTCCATCGCATCGGCCAACACGACGTGGATTTCAATCAAACGATCGCGAGACGCATAGATCATTCTATTAGCTTTGACGTGCGCTAGTTACCACCCCTTCGAATGTCGATCCATCTCCACCCCTAAACGAGCCACCACCGCCACCGTCTCCTCTAACCAGCAAGCAATAAACCACAATATAATATATCAGTGTCCTCGCCATACCGAAATAATCCACCGGCACGCTGGAATTCAACGAATTCGTGATTTGTCATCAATCATCGTAATAAAAACACGGCTCGTGTGGTCTTCTCCCTTTTTTGTCGTCTCTCGTTTGTCTCATCCTGTTGTTCATCACTTACCCTTTCGGTTTACATTTCGAACACGTTACTGTTCTTTACAAGTTTTAAATAATTTATTGCTAAGATATTTTGAAGTGAATAGACAACTAAGGACATTTTATATCAAACAGAAATATTTGAAATTACTGTATCGATATGTAATAATAACATTATAATTTTATAACATATGTAATGTGATTTTATAATATAATAAGTAAGCCTTAATCTTTAACATTACAATATAAATGATCCTCAATTTTTCTATATCTGAAAGCAAATGAATTTCTGAACTGTGGTTCTTTTTAAACCTCGAGTGTAACATCTAAAAGGTTTGCAAATACAAGTCGGTAGTAGCGGTAGTTACAAATGTAATCACTTGTAGAAGTCTCGTTTTAATCGTTCACGTTCTTCGAATGCTCGGTTTTCTGCCAACGCTCGCTGATCCAAGTAACAGGCAACAAGCACGATAATCTCGAAGCCGCGGTAACTAAGGGAAAAAGAAATAAAACAAAAGGAAACGGTGGTCCACGGGGAGGTACAGGACGGAAGATAGGGATTGCAGAACGGAAGTCACGAAGGACAGTGGAAAATGATGAGTTACGGCAACCGATCCACTAGCGATCGAACGACGTATTCGCTGAATACGAAATTTTTCCCTCGACCGATCTCGATAAATCACTCCTCTTCCGTCTTTCTGCGTTCCAACAATTTTTTTTCCCCCGATTTCTCCCGCCGTTTCGTGCCTCTCTGTGCGCGCCACTTTTTGCCTCTTCATTCTCGAACAAGTTGAAACGAGAACAGGGAGCAATCGAGACGGAGAGAAAAAGATCGATAGGACGAGGGCTACTCTCGTGGCCACGATCACCTTCACGGATCTCTTCAATGAAAAACGCTTAAGCCCCGATTAGATTGGACTCACGGTGAAATTAATGCGTCTTGGCCGTCCTTTCTGTCCGATATACTCCAAGACGACTGAAATTTACAACTGCCAGAGGATCTGCTCTCGCAAAGGGGCGAAGGAAAAAAGCGGCCCTCAAAAACTTTCTTATCGTTCGGTAATTAATGCGTTTCTCCTCGTTTTTCTTCATCGGAATTTCCTCCCGGTCGATGTTATTGCTAGCTCAACGGAACTAACGGCAAAAGTAATTAATTCCTTTTTTTACTGGCCGGATGTTATTCCATTGAGGGTGGTATTTCTGCAGTATTAACTCGCAGTTAACATCGTTACTAATACGGGTTCATTTTAAACAAATAATATTAACACTTAGCTGTTTAATATTTATATTGTAACCAATATTAACCCTTGGACGTCGGGTCAGACTAGTGATGTTACAAATGTGACAAAACGTATTTGCATGAAGATCGAGTTTTGAGTATGATACCAACCTCAGTTGGTACAATTAAATCTCCAAAAATTTACCTAAGATAAATTCAATAAATACCTAACATTTCAATATTATTTATTTACTTTAATACTGCAGTAATAATTAGGCTCTGATACACCTGCCATAAAAACTTAGAGAGATGTTAATATGAATATCTTTGCGTGAATATTTAAAACTCACAAACAGTATCAAATTGCAATTTCGTAGAATTAAAAATCAGTACAAGTTTAAAGAATAGAGAAGATCTAAGTACCGTGTACCGCCGACCTTGCGGAGGAATCTGTAGTGCCTGTAGTCTGACAAAGATCCTGAGAAGTGAGCAAACAGTTTCTAAGACTTGATGGCAAACAGAGGGTAAATCTAAGTAACTTAAGGAACATGGAGTTGAAAATCCAAGTACTGTTCGCCGACCTTCAAAACGGATCATACTTACCGGAGTATCAAAGTGAACAATAAGTTCCTGTGGTAGAGAGTCAAAAATCGAAGTTGTATGGTACTTAGATTCTAAACTACTTGAGTGACTTAGATTTTAGGTTCTGTGTTTACTGTGGGAACGGTTGTTTGCTGAGTTACCAGAAACTCTGCTAGATATAGTACTGCAGATATTAAAGATCCGAGTGTCGGCGACGTGAGGTGCTTGTCACCCTGTATCATTAATATAATATATTAGTAAGATTGGTCATCTACTCAAAATAATAACAAACTACATTTAAAAATGACTAAAGAGTGACAAATAAAAATTTATAAATAAACTAAAAATATGAAATATTAAGGGTAACTGATATTTCGTTGCAGTTAATATTTATTCTAAAAAATTGACTAAAAATGTGTAAAAATATAGACCCAATGAATTATAATATTATTTATATTATTCAGAATAATGTCAAGCATAATATGATACAATTGATAAAAATTTCGAAAACGAAGAAATTGATAAAAAGTTCGAAGATGAAGAGATTGCAATCGTTTCGATTCATTTAAAATTAAAGGGTACTGAATGGTCGAGAGGTAGTAGAGATGTAGGCGGATAGAAATTTCTGCGGATACAAAGCTTAACCACGTCAAAGGTATCAAGTCCGGCTAGATCCTCTCCAGAATTCACTGGAGCTTCATTGGAGAATCACAGTACGATCGTGTTTCACGGGTGTCGAATACAGGCTATAAACAAACGCTTTCGTAAGCCTATTTCGAACGAGGAATGGAACCGAAAAGCCATGACAAAACCTGCTGACTGTCGCACGTGTTGCTAAGAAAATTTATGAGATAATCAGACATATTTCTGTGACGAATTTATTTATTAATTCTTTTAGGAATCTGGGAACTTTAGATAGTTAGGAATTTAGGAACTTTAGAAATTTGGGAATTTGAGAATTTAGAAATTTGGAAATTTGAAAATTTGGAAATTTATGAATTTGAGAATATGGAAATTTAAGAACTTAAAAATTTGCAAAACATTCAATTATAACTTTCAGAAAATCGTATATGTTCACCGTAGTAATGACGGTATAACATAACAACTGCAGTGTACTATTTTCGCCAAAGTATCGATGAAAAATGATTATCACGACCAGGTTTCCGTTGTTTCCCCCTTTTTGAGCCTCATTCCCGAAAGCTTTGCCGCAGAGACGTACATAATCTGTACACAAATACAACTACGACCGATCAGAGACACTAGTGCCGATGCTGACAGGTTATTGGCAGTTTAAGGGCTGAAAATGCCCGACCGGCAGTATCGGTCCCCATTTTCTAGCTTTACGGTGACGGCCATTGTTATTGGCATAGTAGCTCTACCAGCGGAAAATTGTTGATGATAGGGAGGGTGCGAGTTAAAGCAGCGGACTCTATTATCGAAGCCAGCAGCAAGCCACTCCATTGGATATCGAATGCTTTTTTTTCAATTTCTGAATGAATGTTGGACGTTAAAGACCTCTTGTCAAAATGGGTCAATCATTCTCTTTTGTAGAAAGTAAAATCAACAGCCTTCGAATTATTATATATATCACGAGTGGAATGATTATAGAACGAGGTTATGTTAAATTGTATTTTTATTGCCATAAAATGATCGTTGTAGAACTTAATAAATTGACGTTCAATTTTCATTCTTTTTATTTTAGACTTTTTACAAATTAATGAAAAGTCTGATTAGCAAAATGATGTCTCTATTCTTAATTAATGTCTACGTTCTCATATTACAATCTGTCTGACCACATACGCTTTTTTTCACTTACAGTCAACGTACACCCATGATTCTTCGATTTTTTAATATATTTAAAGATTTTCTTTAGGAAATGTTTATATCAACGCAAATAAAAGCACCATTTCAATCATACCTTCTACGATGATGGCGTCGATGTCGTCTCTTCGATACGTTTTGCGTGTTGTTTTCCGGTTGAACCGTGAACACCTCCTCTATGTTCTTCATGTTTGTATCTTTCATTTGATTGGTGCTATCGGTGCTCGTGGAAAAATCATTCACTTCCTGAGACGATCTCGAAACTGATTGTTTCGTGGCGTTGATCGACGAGTGTGAAACATCGTGATTCTGTTTTCGAGACGAGTGCCTTTTCTTCGTCGACGGCGTTGTCGACTCCAATCTGTGAATTCACAAAATCCTTAAATATAAGTGCAATTAGGCTTTAATTAAATTTTTTCGTCAGTCACTCTTTTGTGCTTCTAATAGAAGATTTAATTACGACAAGTGGATTTTTGTTTGCAGTAAATATTTTTTATTGGTAACAATTTTTTGGTGAATGCTAAAAGTTGATCAGTCTAATGAATTAATTCGTTGTGTAACGTAAAGACATTAAAAATAAGTATGTGATATTTTACAATCATAGCATTTACTGTCATAAAGTAATTTTATGAAGATTGATTTTTAACGAAATAAGAAATCACTGTGTTTAGTAAATTTGTTCCATTTATTACTTTTGCAGTTTATTTTTTAGTTAAAGTAGATATATTAAATTATTCTTGAAGCACCTAATTAATTATAGCTGAAGTAATAGTTCTTACAAGTCACAGAATACAAATAAATTACTTGTTATAAGCACAAAACATTATAGCGACAGAGATTCGAGAATGCTTTGAAATTCATTGAACAAGGTGCAGCGAGCAAAAGATACTTCCAGGGTAGTATTAAACTGAAATGTTTCATATGTGAATGACGGTAAAAAACATATGAAGCACGCACAATGTATGTTCTTCATCATCCACGTTTAATTAACATTGCAGATAGGCAAATCACCTTAGTACTTTTAATTAATCCACGAATGAGAACGTATCTTTTTGTTTCGTGGCTGTCGAGATAAATTGTCCTCGTCACATGTTCAACTAAAAAAAGAATGAAACAAGCAGGAACACGTATCAAAATAATTCTTTATTTCATATATCGTAGAAACATGAAATATCGAGCTCATTACGAATAATGATTCAAAAAATTGAAAGAAAAATTCTCGCGAACGAATTAATCTACAAGTTAAATCGCGCTTCACGAAACATTCTGCAAAATGAGAACACTCGTTTTCATCATTTTAATTACTTTCTCGAGTTTACCTCCGCTCGGTTCTTCTTTTTCCTTTTAATTTACCAGCTTGTCATCGACGAATTGAAATTGCGTCAGACTGCGGCTGTTTATGCAAATGCACCTATATTTTTATAGGAGATATAATTAAAGAAATGTACGAAGAAATCTGGGGTAAATTTGTTTTAATACAGCACTGATTATACATACAGGTTAGCTGCAGTATGCTAAATGTTGGAGACTTTTCCAGATATCAAATTAAAATTTTTATTTAAAATTAAGATTATTATTTTATATTAATTAAATATTAAAATTTTCAATTTCTTCATTTTTCCACTTTTCCTAATTTCCAAGTTGTCAAGTTTCCAAATTACTAAATTTTCAATTTTCTAATCTTCCAATTTCCCAATTTCGCGATTTTCCAATTTCCAAAATGTCCAATTTTCCAATTTTCCCATTTTCCAATTTTCCAATTTTCCAAATTTTCAAATTACCAATTTTCCAAATTTCCAAATTACCAAATTCCCAAACACCCAACTCCTAAATTTTCAACTCTCCTCTCCTCATTCAAAAATTTTCAAAATCCCAAATTTTCCAAATTTCCAGATTTTCAACTCATTCATACGAAAATTATATCTTTCGCCTACGATTATTGGACCACCCATCATTCCTAGTAATTTTACCTGAATTCGACTCCTTCGTCCCTGACACCAGGCTTGACATCGTCGTTCCTCGCTTTAAAACTGAATCCACCCTCGAGCTCGCCGTCCATGCTGTATTGATTCCGGTCCACCATAATTGGTTCGGATTTCTCTTGAGAAGCCACGATCTCCTCGTTCTCCTGATGCGCCTCGTTAGCGTCGTGCTCATTTTTAAATTGAAGGATCTCTGAAACGACACCTGTCGCTAACACCACACGCACGGACATCTACACGTACATGCACGTCACTGAACGAGACTTGGACGTTTGCGAGGAGATAAAATCTAAAGGAGGGTGCCACGTTTTCCCGGTTAAAAGCAAAATGTTTTTTACCTGTAAGACCCTCTTCTTCGACCTGAAGACCCTCCTTTAGTACCTCGTCCCGATACTTTTCCAATTCTTCGAGGTAACTCTTGTTGAGCTTTTGCTGTCGCCATTCTGTCTCGTATTTGATATTTGGCAGAGCGATGTCACCGAGAAAACCACCTGAAATGAGAACATCGGAAATACGTTTAATCGAAAGCGAATAAATCGGGTGCATCGTTAAAACTAGGTTTACAGATATTTTTTATATACCTGTCTTTACGAATACGTGACAATTTGACGCATGAATGAATATTTAAAGATATTCGTACATTCATATATTTTTCTAAAAAAATTCGAGATGCGAAAAAATAGCACGCCCCACAAACCCACTGTTAAGGGTAGTAAATTAACCCTCGCAGTCGTTTTTCGTCGAAAAGTGTTTCGATACAGTAAGGAAGACGGTGGAGGAAGATTGAACATTACCCTCGAGCAGCCACGTAATACTCGAATTTACATTTCTTGTTAGCACGTGATTCGAACGTTTGGTCGATCACCGTCCAGATGTCTTCTGGCCGATAACGGGTGCGTTTACAAGACACTGGCCTCGCAGTGCATCGCATTATACCGTGGCCGTTATCAGCGTTCATAAATCATGGGACGTGTTATCGGTGAAAAGAGAGTTTGTTCGGCTGCAGTTGTTGCGGCCGATGTAAACAGCTCGAAGCATTTATCGGTTATCAGGACAGAGAGAGGGGGAGGGAAGAAAGAGAGGCGAGTGTGTGCACGCGTGCATAGGAGAGAAAAAAACGGGAGAATAGTAACGGGACGTCCTCAAAAATCCAATAATAGGATTAAGGACATGAGCGACGAGTTCTTTGTCGCTGACCCGCTTTCACGAGGGTGTGCAGGGCAAAGATCTCGCTCACAGGGGACAAAGACTCGTAGAAAAGAAAGAAAAAACGATCGGTTACAGAGGAACCGTAGGAAAGTGAGAAAAAAATAAACTTCAGTGCAGTTCTACGGTGGTCACTCGTTCGATTTCTTAATGACAAGGTTAGGTGCTCGACGACGAGATAATTAAATGATCGAGTCGAGAGAGAGGAGCGACGGTAAAAGAGGGAATTCATCGACGTTGCTCTTCTCGATGTTGATTCATTTAAATCGAGTGGATTCGTCTCACGAGTCTCTGTCCCCTTTCTCGAACGATGAATTCGCTTTGACGCGAAACTGGGAAGCGAATGAACAGAGGACAGATGGCTTTATGCAAATTCTCCGGTTCATTGTAAGGGCGTGTTGTTATGTTTATCGAGATGCTAAGTTACAACGGAGATAACGAGTAAATACGAGGGAAGGACGAAGGAATTATTTGAATGCATTTATCAGGAAATGAAACGCTGAAACGGAGGGGTTACCGGTCGAGAATTTATGGATAAACGATGCTCCGTTTCGTTTGGAATATTGTGAATCGACAATATTGAGTGATATAATGTAAATGGAGTTCAAAACATGGAATAAATGAAGAAAGATGATGGTGCAAGAACATCCTTGCTCAAGATTCAACTACCATAGCTTACATGTATGTGAGCAGTGGCGTCTATTTAAGTTTTATTTAATATTTTTACAAAAATGTCAATGTTTGGTAAAGGGAAATATAGGAATAGATGCATAGATACAGGTGAGCAACCGCTTCTAATGGCGTCCATTGAAGTTTTGTTCAATATTTCTACAAAAATATAAAAATTTGTTGAAAGGAAGTATACATAGAGACAGATACATAGAAACATGTGAACAACCGCTTCTAATGGCATCTATTGAAGTTTCATTCAATATTTTTACTAAAATGTAAAAATTTGTTGAAAGAAAATATAGGAATAGATGCATAGGTACTTATAATATATTTGAAAATGTTTGGGTATTTGGAAGTCTGGAAAATTTTATTTCGAAAAGTTGAAAGTTTTTGTCTGATGTACCGCAAAGTTGACTTGTAAATTTAATTTCAAGATTTCAGAATTTAAGTATTTTTTTAACATTAGCACTTGAAAATGAAATAAATTTAATACCAAAAATGTTTGGCAGTGAATATTTAAAAGTTTCGAAAATTTTCAAAAAATGTTGAAAATTCAAATTGCTGTGAAGCAAATAGATTCTAAGCTTCAATTGTTTAATCTGACTGAAATTCTGAAGTTTATCAAATCGCTAAAAATAAAGAACACGCTGACCTTCTTGCTTTCATGATCGAAGAAGCGGCAATAAATTACACATGTCACACACGTAGTACTATGTTTCGCCAGATTCGATTCATGCATGATGCATGAAACAAGTCGAGCAGGGTTTTTCGCGAAATGAGAGCGTATAAACGTCTAATTCGGCTTGGTCTGGCATTGGCAAGCATGATTTCACGATCGTCCGAGATTGCAGCATTCTACACGTCGTTCGATTCGTTTTTGGCCTTTGACCCTAGACGGCAGGCCGTTTTGTTCGGTATCGTTGACGAAATACTCTCGTACCAAGCCTTATCGCTGTTTTCAAAGCGGAAGACTATATTAGTGAAAAATTCGGAATTATTTTACGTGCAATCATGCCGACGTTACGATTAATCATTTTCTTTGTTAATGTTTTGCAAATGGAATTCTCTTGAGCGCAGTTCTCGTGACAAGTCTTTGCGGTATATCAGTAGCATTCGTGGCTGCTAATGTATTTAGCTTTTATCTTTGAAATTTATTGTTTCCTCGATTCGTGTTTTTCGCGAATGGATTCGTTTGTTGTAATCTTGAGGAATAAGTAGAGCCACCAGAACTACTGATTTATTGCGTTTTGCTGAGATTTTAACGCGCCAAATGGCACATTGAGAATGCATGTACTTAGGTAACAACGCACGCTATTTAATTATTATTTAAGACAGCGATAAGTAATTACAATTGTAAAGTGTATCGATGGATAAATATTTCCAATTAATAGGTTCTTAACTTCCAGTTTTTCATTCATTAAATTTCTAAATTTTCAAAGTTTCAAAGTTTCAAGTTCAGATTTTTTATTTTTCAAATTTTCAAATTTTCAAGTTATCAAACTTTCAAAATTTTTAAATTAAATCTGAAATTCCTAAATTTCTAAATTTCTAAATTTCTAACTTGAATATCTTAAAATTTTGAACTACCTATATTTCAAAAATTTATGAGTTGCATCTTCTAGATGTTAATTTTTTATAATTTACTAGCTGCATAAAACTACCATTCGATAGTACTAATTGCAATAATTGTCTAGACTTACAACTCCATTTATGGCAATATAGCGAGAGTGTACTGTGTACATAGAATGTACTATAATGAGGGTATGTGCAAAATTGCAGATATTATATCGTCAGTATATTTATGCAGCAAGGTAATGTTATTAGATTGATCTATGTTACGATATATCGTGCAGAACTACAGCTGATCAAACATGTACTTACTACACTGTAACCTATCTTGAATATATTACAACGAACACGTGTTTCGATAATCAAATTCCTTTCTAACCCTTCTTTGAACAATTTTATATGAAGTGAAGCAATTAATAAAAACAATTACTCAAATATTTCATTAGAGTTGAATAAGAAAATGAAATAAAAAAAAATAATATAAGAGTCATAGAAAAAGTACCGACACAAAAAGTTATGTCAGATTAAATAAACAGAATTAACAATGCAGTAACATTAGTCGCAGGTTATCGTTTACGATAGCCCAAAAGGAAAACAAAACTAAAATTCAACTCTCGAACGTTAACGACGCATCAAATGCTATTCAACGAACGAACATGGTTTTCGAGGAGTGCGTTATTTGCAGAATCTTCGCGGTAGAACTTGTGTTCGACAATAGTGACAATGGCTCACCGAATTTCTGAATGGGAAAGAAGGATCTCGAATCGAAGTAACAACGGCGTCGTTGACACAAATCGCCGCCAAGTGTCATCGAACGCTCGCAAAAGTTCTGCTAATACCAGACCGTTCGATGCTGTGGCAAAGCGGCTCGCGAACAATTGCACACGAATATTTCTGAATATACAAGCGATTCCGTGAAAACGAGCGCGAACTTCTCACCGCTCCTCGAAGCGACCATCGACCATAGAGAAATTTTAATTCAAGCCGAAACACTTTAGGAAATTACACCGGAAAAACTCTATTGGCATACCGAAGCGTCTTTTGCTCGATAGAAGAGAAAAAAAGTGGCGCGGCGGTAGTCGAGCGAAAGGACCCTTTGTCGGAAGTACAATTTTATACGATCGAGAAAATTGTAAAAAGGTCCTGCCAGATGTTTCGATTTTATTTTAACGTTTGATCAAATGACGGATGTAGCTTGAATAAAAATACTTGAGATTTGAAAGGTAGGTTTTTTAACGCGTGGCGATATAACGCGTTCAGACACTGTGTGATATAACGCGTCAAGATTTTAGTTTAGCGATGAAACGCGTAGAGATATTATTCTTGGCGACATAATGCGTGAAAATTTTGCTCTGTATAGTGTTATGTAGAGGGATACTGTTTTTGGCAATGTAATGCGTGGAAACTCTGCACGTGGCAATATAACACGTGGAAATTCCACAGTTGGCAATATAACACGTGGAAATTCCACAGTTGGCGATATAACGCGTGTAAATTCTACACGTGGCAATATAACGCGTGGAAATTCCACACATGGCGATATAACGCGTAGAAATTCTATTCTTGAGAGTGTAATATGAAGGGATACTACGCTTGGTGATCTTACGCTTAGAGATTCCATGCTTGGCAATATAACGCGAGGAGGTACTGCACTTGGCGATATAACACGAGGAGGTATTACGCTTGGTAATATAATTTCAGAAGATACTAAGTTTCGCAATATAACGCGAAGAGATATTATGTTAGGTAATATAATGCGAGAAGATAATCCGTCTGGCAATATAACGCATGGAGATATTACATTGCATAATATAACGCATGGAAGTTCTACACTTGATACAACGCGTAGAAATATTACACTTGGTGATATAACGCATGGAGATACTTGCCGACATAGCACATAGTAATTCTAAGCTTGTCGATAATGCATGTAAGTACTACGCTAGACGATACGTGTGGAAATGCTATGCTTGACGATATAACGCGTGGAGACACAACACTTGGCGATATAACGTAAAAAATTTGCATTATCTCATGTTGTGATAGGTTAAATTAGACAAACATTCAATTACGATCAAGTTAGGTTAAGTTAAGAGTTAAGATAGGTCAAGTTTTTCATTAAGAGAATAAATAAAACTGCAACGTTTAGTACTTCCAATGAAACAACTGAGTTATTTCAAGAATCTGCAAGGGAAATACGTCGTCAGTTTTCCTTCAGAGTTATAAAGGAAAATGAAAATATCAATCTAGGAAGCCATATCAACGAAGCAAATCAGAGGAAGGATTAACTTTTGCTACAGAATTTATTTTCAAAGAAAATACTCGATGAAATGACATAGTATTTCCTTATGAAATTAAATTCAACGTTTTTCCGACGAGAGCGTCGTGCAATTAAAAACGTAAAGCTTTATTTCGAACGCAATGCAGGAACATTGTTGCGAACTACAGTGCTTTTTAATCTGTTTATAAAGAAAGGCATTTATCTTTACGTCGATTTCGAATCAAGAGGAGAAGATAGAAGCTACATTGTTTGTACATTTCCTCGATCATTAATCCTCTCGATGTTGTTCTTAACTAGAAATATAAATTCGAACGTATAACAATGAATCGAACAAACGTTGATTCAAGATCAGATAAATATTGATGAAACCCTGATGCGTCGTCCGGGATCAACATTAAATGCAAGTGTTTGCAGCGTGTCAATATTAATTCATCCGATGAAAGTTTGCTTTCTATCTTCCAACATTTACTTCCTTCTCTCACAGGTGCAACGATAAGGAAAACAATAAAACATCGATTACACTCAACATAAAAGTCAAATAAATTACATCGTTTCGCATTATCGCGATATCGAGGAAATATCTTCCACGTACGGAACCAAATAAAAAACAATTCAACTGTAATTCAAAAAACGTTTGAACGCGATAAAGGTTTCACGTTGCATAACGCGAGGCTTGTGTAGCACGGTTAATACATTGATTTCACGTAATATCTGGGTCAATACAAAATCCCGTACATCGCGCAATTGAACGTAAGCCAACAGTGGATGGGGCAAAAAATAATTCTACCGCACAATCGAAGTACAATGGAAATCCAGTGCACCTGGAATAAGCATTAAAAGTACTCGTACCCATAAATCGTACTCCATGCAAAATATATAGTATTATTTTTCAATATACATTTCCACGGTGTATTACGTTTCATCGAACTTGCAGTATAAATGAAACTTGTACCTTTTGTTTTCAGTATTATCAGCTAAAAATACAAGGGTGCATTTAAAAGATAGGAATTCGGAAATATAGGAGTTTGGAAAAATAGAGATTTAAAGATTTTGGGACGTAGAGACTTGAGGGTACACTTTGGGGATACTTGGAGGTGTAGAGATTTGAGGATTTAGGGGTTTAGGGATTTGGGGATGTAGAATTTAGTAAGGTGGAGATTAGAGGATATAGGAAGCTTGGGATGTTGGGACCTAGAGACATACGAATTTGGAGATACTGATATTTAGGGATGTACAGATCTGAGGATGCAGAAATTTTAGAAATATAGGAATTTGGTGATGTAGAAATCTGGAGGCAGGGATTTGATGATACAGGAATTTGGGGATGTAGAAGTTTGTGCATATACAGATATACACATGTGGCAATATGTAATATATGAATTTGGTAATATAGAGATTTAGAAATATAGAAATCAAAATAATTCTATGATCACACAATTCTAAAGATAGAATGATCTGTTCTACATTAACATTCCATTTCCACATCACAGCTTCTTCTAGTCCCACATAAATTTCATCTCGAATCAAAAAAATCAACATTATCGCGATTGCCTAGTGCCGACAGTCAATATTGATACTCAAATAACGCCAGCGTTCGCCAAGCACTTGTTAAAATATTCACACGGAGGTATTGCAGTGTAAATTGCACCGTTGTTAAAATAATCTTCGTACAAGATCAGCAGTACTGGTGGAAGAATGGTCTCATAAAACGGACGATCCCCATTGTGGCTAGGCCATATCTTATCGACACCCCCGATCGATTTCCTTTAATTAATCCACTCCGTAGATCGTAGAGAGTAGATTCGACCCAGACATCGGGTGTAATGTTGGCGCGTGTCCCATTAACAGCGGCGAATAATTTGTCGATGGTGGAAATTACCGAACCTGATCCTACCCACCGACATGACTCGACGTCGATATCTCACCGTTCTGTTAACGAGGTCGCAATCGTTGAACCCGCGACGATGAATTTGGGGGCTAAGTCGTAAATACCGGCCACAATGCAGACTGGTCAACGACTCGTGGACACGCGGTTCGATTTATTCGCTTCAATTAATTCTTCGACGTTGTTACGAGTCACGATGATCTCTCAACCTGCACGATTCACTGTGACTGATTCTCATACGTTTCAAGGTAGCGGATGCATTTCTAGTTTGGTGGTTTGCTTTGGTGGTTTCAATACTTATTGAAGAACAAGAAATGGGAAATGAACGTCTAAGATAATTATATTCCTGGATAATTAAACGGTTGTAGCACAGAATATGATGTATAGTTTTTATACGTATAACAAGCTAATTAGAAGCTGAAGAATTATAGATGCGACATGCTGTTGCGGTGAAAGCGTTGGACCTTTGATGCAGTTATATGGCATTTGATAGTATGCTAAAGTTCACTCTCGAGCAATTTCATGAAAATTATTCAGTGTATGATATACGATATAATTTTGCACTATACAGGTGATATTGTTTGAAGTTAATTAAAGTTGTAACATAAACAAGGAGTAATGAAGACAATACGTGTCTATGAAAATCTAATTATCCACTAATTTTGGATACCTTGTTCCTTTAAACCAAGTTCGAATTCGGAGAAATTCTCCAAATTTCGGGAATCAAAGAAATTCTACAACATCTTAACTAAGAACAATTAACACTTCCACCTACAAGTTTGCAGTCTATTCCACTTTGGGACAACGATCAATCAATATTGTGACACTGGTTATACTGAACCTGCTATGATACATGGACGGTATATTCGCCAGTTGAACGTCGATTTAAAAGTTACGATAAGGTTTCGATAAATTATCAGAAGTTTTGTAGAATCAGTGACAGTAAACGCGGTGTTGCATTCAAACGTCCGATCCGGTTAATTAATTAGGCGTACACACGCACAGGGGTGGACGTCCCTTGAGGGGCAGGGGCGAGGGTTGAAATCGGCAGATTCACGGCGATACTCTCGTAAATACGTCCCGCTGCCAACGAGTATTAGGAACGTACGTATTAGTCAACGGACCGTGCATGCATTTCCTTCCCTCCGTGTCTGCGACTCATTAATTTATGGTGTTTCACGATCATTCGCTAAATCTGCAAGCGTAACGTCCATTTCCCATGCCTCCAATGTGCGATCCATTCATATGACAACGATATTTTAATTATCGTGCTGCGTCGTGCGACCAACAACGTATCGTTACGCATCGCTCCATTTACTCCATTAATTACCCACAGCTCGATTTAAATAATATTCTCAAGATAACGCTTCTAACAGAAGATACAAGTTAAGGTTAATCTTATCGAAAATCTGTCATTCATTTTTTTATATCTATTTATCAATGATTTATTTTAAAGTCTGTTAATCAAGCATTTATTTCAAAGTTTAATATCTATTAATGAATAACTCATCTTACAGTTTATTGGTCTAATATCTGTTACTGAATATTTTATTATAATGATTATTAATCTATCTGTTAATCAATAATTGATTTCTTCCAATGAAATGTTCTTAGCAAACAAGAACATTAATATGTAATTATCTCGATATGAAAATATGAAATTTTTATTCAAGAACTTGTTTGGACAGCTCCAAAATGGTATAAAATCATCTGTACGTAGAAATAATTGTTATCAAGAGGAAGAACGTAAAATTTGATACGGGAGGTAAAATGTTATTTTTGAAAAAAGCAGACTTAATGCACTCAGCCTCTAGGGTCCAGATTCGCTGCAACTCGACCAGAGAACAGAGTATTTTAAATAACGATTCACGCAACGAGCACCATCGATATGTTACAAACGAGCACTCAAAATGTTACCCTTACCAAAAAAGAAGGATAAAAAAATCGAATATCGAACGAACCACAGTTTGTTCCACTCAAAAAAGTCAAGCAGTGTTCTACCACTTCTTTACAGCAATCGTGAAGGGTAACGGAAAACTGATACTTGGGGAACGAAACAACGAACTGTTCAAATTTAATTTTCCATTGCGTCACGTACAGAAATGCACGGTACAGAAATTTCTCTATGAATTTTGACACACGGTACACGCACACCGTGCCAGTCAGTTACAAACCGCATAATGCCAAACCCCTGTTCGCTTCGAGTCGGTGATTTCGTGCCATTCAATCCGTAGATTCACTGGAATATTCGGTGTTCGGTTAAAATCGCTTCGATTCTAGACCTCCGTTTAATGAAGCGAAACGATTAACTCTACTTAACGACCATCGATTCTCAGACAACACGATTATAATTTACTTTAACACGTTTCCTACAACGCGTATTAGATTGCCAATTAGGTTCGTGATCTTTTGAATTCAGAATTTACATTTCAACGAATGGAGAACCCTTTGAAAGGATCATGTATTACATCCGTTCATTTTAATTAAAACGAACATTTTATAAAAAGCACAAAGACTTCTGGTAATACCTCCAGTTCGTTATTTTTCATTTTATGCAATTTACCCGCGTATCTGATAAAAATGTAATTTGAAAAATTTCATCTAAATCAGATTATTCAACGCAGAGAGCCAAAATTGCATAATAATTGAAGAATGCATTATAGATACACGACACCATTACGTGATACTGTGGAATCAGTGAGTGGTCGACGCTGCAGTCACCAGCGGGTTAATATTAACTGAGTTGTGAGTATTAATAATGCTATTAACACTAATACGTCATGGTCTCTATCGATTTCTTCCTTTTATCGAGTTTGCAAGGTGAGAATAATTACCTACTGATCTGATCAGCCCAATTAAATATTTCTCCTAGAATAAATACTACCTGAAAGTCTATGTAAATCTTTGTGAATTAATTGTTCTGTGGACAATTTCCTTGACCCAGTTCGATGTTCAATCACGGTCTCGTTTTGATTCGAAACTCTTCGGAAACGTACTGTGTTCAATCTCACATTCGGTTTAAACTGGTGTATGGAAACGATGTTTAATTTGTCATTTTCGATTCGGAATAATTAACGAGATTTCATTTTGTATAGCCGTGTATTATTTGGGACAAAGATCATTTGCGACAAAGAAAATTAAACGGTATTGTACAATTTGGTATTCGTATATCCTCGTCGAGGAAGGAAAAGATCTTTCATGATCAAAGTAAAGGGCAGCCGTTGGGAATGATTCCTTAAAAGCTCTTATCAGGGATGGCTGCAATTCACTTGATGATACCGAAAGATTATCTTCGGCTCCCATTTTCTCGATGAAAGTCCCGGAGACAACAAGATTGCCCTTCATTTGGAAAAGGGAATTTCATTGCGTCATTAAACCAGCAACAGCTTTCAAAGAAGGGACATTATTTTATCAATTGCGAACATTATTAGTTCAAACTCTGCAAAACTAGTGAATGTTAAACAATAAACATTTAGAATAAACAGAAACAAATATAAAAAAGTGATATATTGTAAATGTGACTTGAATCTTAAATTTAATTTTTATTGTAGCTTATACATTTTATTTGTAATAGTATGTCGGAAAAATGGTATTGTGTATACACAAATAATTGTAATCTAAATAAAGTATAGAGTCGAATGTTTTCTTTTGATGTGAAATGGTCTAAACATGTCTGCCGGAAAAATGATAAGTTAAGGGCTTAAACAAAAAACAGGAAGCGGAACATAACGGATTAGATAGGCAGAAACGTAGGACAAAATTTAACGGAGATGGAATCGAAGATACGATTGCTCGACGAACTATCGAAAGCTCTTCAATAGGAAAGCCCGGACGTTCTATCCAGCTAACCGGAAGTAGCTCTTGTCTGGCCCGTTCTGTAAAGTGTTCCATCCGTCCCTTTCCTTCTCATAACGGCGATGCTCTTGCAAATGTCCTGGAAATGGAAAAGGAGGCTTCTGAGATCGATTCGGAGATTGGACCACTTCCGACCTTCCGTTTGGCTGTCAGCCACGATCCTGTGGTTGCACCGATCGCAGTTTCAATGTTATTTAACCTCCTTACACATTTCAGCATTAATCGGAACGTAATTGGTAGAGATTACATTCTCCTCGTACAGCGAAACCTGGATCAACGCTAACAGACGCAGCGAAATTGATAGGGTAATCAAACTTTCCAAATACATACATCTCGGTATTGACGTTTCAAACGTTCCACATTTTTATTTTGACACGTTAAATGTTGCAATGGAGCGCTTCGATTGTAATTACTCGGACTACGAATGTTTTATTTTCCAATTCACACTTTCAATCAAATTCACTGATCACTATTTTCGCTAGGGAAAATAGTGATGGAGGTTTTAACAAACGCGTTTTGGACAAAAAATTGTGATTTTTTAATTTAAAAATATCGGGTTTAAAAACTTTTTAAATTCTCGAATCTGAAAATTTCTACACTTTAGAATATTTTTATTTTAATATTTTTACACTTTCAAACTTTTTAATCTTATAACATTTAAGTTTTCAAATAGTGACGGGGGTACGTGTTCTAACAAACTCGTTTTGGACTAAGGATTGTGATTTTTTAATTTAAAAAATAACAGGCTTAAAACATTTTAAATTCTCGAACCTGAAAAACCCTACACTTTAGAATATTTTTATTCTAATATTTTTACACTTTCAAATTTTTTAATCTTATAACATTTAAGTTTTCGAATTTAAAAATTTAAATACTTTTAAACTTGACGTTTTTAAATATTATAATCATAAAGTTTGTAAATAAAAAATCATTCGAATGTAAAAAGTATAAAATCTTGAGACTTCTAGATTGTTAAATTTTGAAAGTCAACTACTGTTTGTGGAACGTTGAACTGAGAAATTAAAAAATTCTCGGAGCTACAAATGTTGAAATCTACAAGTTAAATTTAGGAGTGTGACCCGCTATTCATCGTGTAATTAAGCTCGTGAATTTTTATTGTCCGCCATAAATGAATAACGGTGAGATCGTCAACAGATTAAACTACGGAAATCTTCTGCAGCTGTTAATTAACGTTTGTCGTTTAACGTCTCGTTGTTTGTTCGTTGGATGAAAAATATGCCAGCGGAGAATAATATTTTGCGCAAATTTGTAGGAAAATCGCGTGGCAACGAGTACCTCTCATAAACAATTCTACTTCCTGCTGGGGCAGTCACTTTTGTCTTCCTAATTCCCTTTGTTTCATCCCTTGCAAGCGTGAAGCAACAAGACGAATATTTGCTATATAAATCACAGGATGAGTTGTACCGCTACTCGCGCGGAGAACTTTCGGTATAACTAAAATAAATTTACACTATATTTTATTTTCTGCGGAGAAAGAACGTAATAACATCCAATTTGTGAAGTAATAATTTTTTATCATTATTATTTTCCCGGAATTCCCATTTGCGTTCGCAGTTTCATTTTTTGTAGTTATTTTCGAGAGTACAACACGTTTCTCCCCTTTTAAAAGACTGGAGTGTACATGAAAAATTGTAAAAACATGCGTGCTTCAAAAATATTGTTCAAAGCACGCAGCGCTAATATCATTGTTAAATTTTTATGTGCTATATGTTAATAAAAGGATGTGATATTTTTGGGTTACAAAACTGACGTTTAAATGCTATTTCGTATTCAGGAGATAATTACAGGGATACATTAAAATTTAACGTTGTACGCGTGGTTTATTTCAGAGGTAATGAAATTGTTTGCTTTCCACCTTAAATTGGTTCGGACAAAAGATAAATAAAATACATATATTTTAATGAGTTTAAATTAGCTTACTTCACATATTACCAACTCTGAAACAGTTTTTAATAACTATTAATTAAATAATTATTATTTTGAAAATATCATTCAGAATATTTTAAATTATACCAAATTATGTTAATAATGGTCACAGATACTATTTCAGAACTATTTTCTCAATTAATCTTCTCCATCTAGTTGCTATCATCAAATTGTCCGTAAGGAAATAAAGAAGAAAGATCGCGTACATTCAACTCCAACAATTGGCCATTCACATCGGCAAATTTTCATATTCTGAAATTTCCATACTTTTAAATTCTTAATCCCTAAGTGAAACAGTTTACCAATTAAAGTATCTAATTTTCTTATAATTATATTCGTGCTCTTAAACTTCTATTAACGTAAAGACAACCATGTTTCTGCTGCCTTATTTTTTAATTATCAAAAACCTCATTACAATATGCAAATGCAGAGCTAATTTTCAACCTCTTCACCCTATTAAACATGATAAAATCTTACGATGAAAAATTACGTGTATACTTTTCAACACTCGTTGATCACTTGCACATCTTCAGTCAGAAGTTTCGCGGCGAAGAAGATGGAAAGCAAATATGAAAATGTGGTAGCACGATCGAGGAAAGTTTGATCGTATCGGTGTACGAAAAAGCGAGCGAAGTGGTCGAAGAAAGAAAAAAAAAAGGAAAGGGATGGAAAGTTGACGTCAGTAGCGTACGCAAGCGTTTAATCCGACGCGATAGAGGTTCGCTGCGATGCGAGAGGCTTCTCCATTCGAATCAATACGACACACGCACACCGGGCTTCTATATCTGCTGTATTAAACGCACCACGTCGCATTATCCTCGAATCCCGGCTACGAAAGTTTTCCCTATTCTTTCTGCCACGCGATTAGACCGTAAGGAGACAGACATGTAAAAATTCTGAAGCATCGGAACGCGATCCAAAAGCGCGCTCTTTGGTATCCGTCCAGATCCGCATTGCAATGAAACAACGATAGGGGACGGGGATGAATTATGTGAATGGCCGATTGTTGGAGTTGATCGTACGCGATCTCTCTTGTTTATTTCTTTACGGACAATTTGGTGATACAAGGAGCTAGATTAGGAAGATTAATTGACATATAGTTGAGATCGCACGAAAAATAGTCTGAACTATTCTGAGTATTCTATTTTAACATTTTGCATTAACATTCTTATATTAATACATTGCATAAACGTGTTACATTAATATTTTTATATTAGTATATTGCGTTAACCTGTATACCTATGAACTTTCCCATATCAACATATAAAATTAATGTATGTGATTTTTATTTAATTTGACGTATGTTAATGTTGTGCATGTAACAGTTTATTACATATAATATTATAAAACATGTTACATGTTACTATCATATATTACATATTACTAATGTATATATTAACATTTTTCTATTAACCTATTCATGCATGAGATACACCAGAATTTTATATAAACACATAACATTAACATACATATTAAAAATGTTATATTAAGACATTACAGTAAAATATTTTTATAAAGTTCATATATCAATATTTTGACAGTCATAAATGCGCACATAAAGTACGAAGCCGTTGAAGTACATGTAGTAAAGTACAAAATTCGAAAACGTGTTCTGGTTCCGATATAGACATACGATATCCGGGATGTCACCGCACCGGATATCGCCGAGTAAGAAAATGTCCGTGGATCAATCATGCTGGTACCGTAGCGTTACTTACGGCAACGTTTTCCTTTATTTTCCGATCGAGTCAAGTGGCAAGAGATAGCCTATCAACCTCTGACACGACGCTAGCTCGCTCGTATGGATTTCCCGTAGTTTCGACCGCGAAGAAATGCCAGCAGTCCGACATCTCGCTATTTATTCGCCGCGACGTTTGCGAACTGTCGAAGAAGTTTTCACCCCGATGCCGCGGTGGTAAGGGAACCGAGAGTTTCGCTATCTGGGCGTGAATCTGTTTTCGTGTCTCGCGGAATATGAGGCTGACGTTGAATAATGCATCCGTAGCTTGAGCTGTTTCAACGCGAGCGAGACCCACGCCCCTACTCGTCTCAAAATTCATTTCACGGTCTCGCGATTGAATCAACTTTTAATTGTGTTTCGTTCCTTCGACGCGGTTATTCATACGTTGCTCGAGATTAGGCAATAGGATCGTTTACTCGATCTTCAATTTCGGCGGAAATTTTTATTCTTTGGGTGTAGGATTGTTCTGTTGATGTATGTGATGGTTCAGAGGGACAATTGATATACAAGATCTTGATCTTGATTGATATATTGGTCTACGCGACAATATGCGAGGTGGTATAACGGATGATTATACAATATGTGGTAACTGCGTATGGTTACAGTGCGTAACAATACGGTGCATAATTCTACGCGCCATAATCTAACATGTCACAACCGAACTTGTGGTAATCCAACGCGTTGTAATTCAACGTGTCACAACCCAATACGTCGTAATCCAATGTGTGATAATCCAACGCGCCGTAATCCAACGTATCACAATCTAATGCGTGTTAATCCAGCGTGTGGAAATCCAATATGAGATAATCCGATCCGTCACAATCCAACGCACCATGATCCAACGTATCACATTCCAATACGTCGTAATCCAATGTGTGATAATCCAACGTGTCACAATCCAACGCGTGGTAATCCAACGTGTCACAATCCAACGCGTGTTAATTTTACGTGTGGAAATCCAATATGAGGTAATCCGATTCGTCACAATCCAACGCGCCATAATCCAACGTGTCACAACTCAACGCGTCGTAATCCAACGCGTGATAATCGAACGTGTGGTAATCCAACATGGGGTAATTCAACGCGTAGTAATTTACTATATTAACTCTTTTAATCACTAACAAAAATTTCGTAACACTAATTTTTGAAAAACACTCATTTCATTTTTTCTGGAATTAAATTTCCTTTAATAATAAATATTAGCAAAATATAATTCAATACTCACTGCTGTAATGAATGAATATAATAAAAAGAATTATTAACAGCATGTATAGAATTTTTTAAATTGAAACTAGTAAAAAGAACGGTCATGATAAAATATTTCTTGTTTCATATAAAATTTCATTTTATTACCTGTGCAATAAATCCAGGTCGCTTAAATATTTATCAGATCTCAATTTATTTATTTTCGTAATTTTTCGTGTTTGCCATCGAATAACATATGTTATTTGAATCGAGGAGAAATAGAATAGTACTTTACTCGCAATTATAGATTAATCAAATTAATAATAACTTATTGCTACCGTCGATGTTTCCTACAATTAGTGTTGGAACTTGAAACATTGATTAATGTACTGCATTGAAACTACATCAGTGATTATAGCGTAGCATTGCGCTAATTAATTGAATGTTGTTTACAAGTGTCTCGAAATTACACGACTCCAGAATATCGATACATTATTAACAGGGAAGATAGTAGACACGAAAATATGTGCACACAAACGGACATATTAACAATGCCAGCAAATTAAACCAGCGTTGCAGTTGAATTAATGAAAAGAATTTGAAACAGTTCTGTACTCGACATGAAATTAAAATTATTTGCATACTTTTCCGCGGCGTTTATTTTCAATTACCCAGAAAACGCTACTGATATAAATTTTTGTATGCAGATTTTAAATATTTTGCAAAGTAATTAACATAATTTATTTTAGTTTTTAATTTAGCTCAATAATTTTTTACGTTGCGTAGAATTTACTTAAATAAAAATAAAGAGTTGCATTTAAAATAACAATGCTCTGTGCCAGTAGAAATTTTTAATTTTAACCAATTATGTTTGTAGTCGCAGTGAGAAGGGTGTCATAATTTGTAGCAGTCTGTAGTCACCAAAATGGTGTATTTTATGTCGAGTCTTTCAATTTTATTTTCCATTCGAGTGGAAAATGTCCGAATGGTCATTTCGAACGAACGTGGAAGACGAGCATTCAACAGAATCAAAGTCAGGAAGCACGCTGCTACGCAGAAAGTAGCCGGACGTGATGAAAACGTATCCCTCAGGATTAGGTCGACTTCTCACCTGGGATGAGAGTTCCAGAAAAGGAAGGTCGTCGTAAGAAGGAACGTCTGATAACCTCCGACGCAGACGAAATATATACAGTAGACTCTCGTTATATCGCCACAAACGGAGTTTGAGTAACGAAACATTTTTATAATTCGCAATACATATTACAATACATTCTCTATAGATTCTCTACTCCATTCTCTATAAATATTTGTTTCTCGAGGATATATTTCAAAAGAATTATTAATTAATGTTACTTCTTACAAAGCGGAGTCCAAAATATCGTCATATCTTTTGATTTGATTTTATAAAATAAATTTAATAAATAATATGATGTATTTACTTATTATTTTATTAAACGAAATAAATTTAAATCGAACCAAAATTTTGAACATAATAAATTAAAAAGTGAATTTGAGTTTAAATTTAAATATTGAACGCTTCATTTTATTTTATAAACAAGTAAAATATTTCAGATGTCTTAGTTTTATAATTAACATCGATTATTGACTTTGATGCAAGTGATTGCATTATTGATGCACTGTTGACTTCAATTAGATCTCGGTCGTAGAAAACTATAGGAGTATTTGTTTTAATGGAGTTCAGACGTTTCATATAATATGTATGCGCCGAAATTGCGGCTACAGCTATTTTTCACTAAAGACAACGAATGTTCCGTATATTATAGTTTAGGTAATAGCATAGTATAACGGTACATCAATCTTCTCAGAAATTTATTACCAGAATTGTTTTTCGTATTTATTGCCATTAAGAATACGTTAATAATTTTCTGAGATCCTCGGTTTAACAACTTGCTGATAGAAAATGTGTCAGAAGCGATTTCGAACGTTTTCACTATTCGAATTTTTCAAATTAAAAATTTGTAATAACACTTCATTAAATTAATTTCAAACTGAAAGTCCAAGGGTAATAATTTTTTTGGGATGGAGGTAATACTGAACCTTCCCATATTTTATATATTATGTAAATTATATTTAATATTCAATTACATTTTATATAAATAGTTTGGTGTTTTATATATTATACGCAAATTAACGTTTCTAACTTAGCTAAAAAATCAATTTAATTTAATTTTTCATTTGAAATAACTAAGAATGAAATCATTTTTTGCTACTTTACAAAATTCATTCCTAAAAAGTGTAAACAACAGAACAATATTTTATTTACAATAAACATCACAATTTTTCTCAGTTCTAGGAAGAGAGCCAACCAACCTTAACTAAGAAAGGCTCTTCTGCTTTTTATTTTATTCTTGAACGTCGACGGAGCTAATGCAACGATACGAGCAAGAAAGCTGGGTCTTAGTTGACTTTACGTTTGAAATTAAATTTTAAGAACCTACTACTTTCATTCTTTTAATTGTAGACGTGGTGAAATATGAGTAACCAGCCCTTATTCCCTTAAAAAATTTACGTAATACGTTGTGCAGCTGGGTTTTAGATTGCCACGCGTTATATGGCATACTTATGAGGTCTCCGAGTGTTGTAATAATAATCTGTCAAATGACGCGCTAAATTACTGTATGTTATATAGAAATGTGATAAATTATTCTATCTCGAATTACTACGCGTTAGATTTCTACGCGTGAAAAATCACTACTCGTCAAATTACCACGCAACTAATCGGTACTCGTCAAATTATGGCCCGTACATATAGCATCGTGTTAAATCTCCACGCGTTAGATTTCGATGCATTGTATAGTTACGCGTTCAATTACAATGTGTTGTGTAACAACACGTTAGATCTCCACGCGTTAGATTTCGACACGTTGTTTAATTACGCGTCAAATTACCACACGCTGTATAGCATCGCGTTAGATTACTACGCGTTACATTTTGACGCGTTGTATAATTACACGTCAAATCACCACAAGCTGTATAACATCGCTTTAGATTTCGATACGTGGTTTAATTACGCGTCAAATTATCACATGCTGTATAACATCGCTTTAGATTACCACGCGTTATATTCGACACGTTGTTTAATTACACGTCAAATTACCACACGCTGTATTACATTGCTGTAGATTTCAACGCATTATAGTGTCACACGTCAAATCCCCACATGTTTCTACGCATTCTACAGTCTCGCATCAAGTTACCTTTCACTACATTTTGACGCGTTATATAGCCGCGAGCAAAATTACCACACTATGTCTAACAACGCGTTATATCGCTGAGCTTCAAATCTCCACACGTTATATTGCTACGCACTAAATCTCCACATGTTCGACTTCTACACGTGGCCAATCTCCGTACGATTCCTACCTGTTAAATCGCAGCTATCATTATACATCGCATAACGCATTGTATGACCAAGCTCGACATGTCATATATCCATCATTAGACCCATATCGTCACACGTTGCGTTATCATAGTGCAGATCTATAAACACCAGGAAACTATTGCACCAATATATTGCCAATTTCTACGATTGACTCCGATGGCTCGTTTTATACTAACATAACTGCCTATCGCAGTATAAAAATCTACCACCAGTTAATCTTCTAAAACAAGAGTAGAAAAAAAGGATCGGAAAAGTATCCTCGATAATCCGCGACGCGGTAGCTCGTTTTATTTGAACGACTGGTCGTAAAGTTGAATTCCCCAGTTTTATTATAACGTCGCTAACAAGCAAACGCGTCGTTCGTTGAAATTTCAAGGCGGAAGCAACGCGTCGGAATAGGCGAAATAATTTTCGGTACGTTGTCCACCGCGAATGGTTGTCCAAGAACGCCCCGGACGTTCCTCGTAACGTGGACCGTCCCTCCCTTTGTTCGGTAGAAAAGAGCAAAGTAGAGTGAAACAGAGATTCCACGGACGAAGAAGAGAAAAAGAGGGGGCGAGAGTCAACCTCGTTTCATTTAGCCTTGTCCTCGGCCCGTTTCCTTCGCGTACAGGTTTTGTTCTCGTCGACTTTTCTGTCCCTCCACTCTCTGGCTTTTCTCTCTGTTATATCCTCGGTCTGCTTCCGGCTTGAATCCTCCTCGCACACTATGTGGGTCAGAGACACTATGCCACGCTTTCCGTGTGTCCCCGTCGATCGTGCATCGAACTAGTTCAAATTTGACTTGGAATTTCGTACGAGATGCCTGTCGCAGGAGATGCATGCATCGACAGAGGAATGGCTGGCAAAATGTCGGTCACAAACCTTTCATTCCGTTGACCCTTACGTAGACAGGCTTCCTTCTGTAGACACGCTTTGTTTTCGATGCTGCGCGATGGCTTTGTCGTTGGTTTTAACGTTTCCGTTGGCAAACTTTCCGTGTGAACGTGTATCAAGCACGATGTTGCCCGATGAAGTGTTTGATGTTTCTGGAATGCTTTGTCTTCTATGCCGTGCGCTGATTTACCCGGTGAACATGTTCGGAAATGTTAATATCGCGTGACATTTTTAAAGAATTGAGAGGGGTGTTCGACTTCTTTGAAAATGAATTCTTGCAGAATTATTTATGACAGTTAGTTTATATAGGGAGAATTAAGGAGGGGTGCTTTTCAACTATTTTGGAAATGAATTCTTGCAGAATTGTTTATAACAGCTAGTTTGTACGTGAAGAATTAGGAGGGACGCATTTTGACTCTTTTGAAAATTAATTCTTGCAGAATTATTTATCACAGTAATTATTTTGTACGTGTAGAATTACTAGGGGATGCTTTTCAACTATTTTGAAAATGAATTCTTGCAGAATTATTTATGATAGTTTATATAGGGAGAATTAAGGAGGGGTGCTTTTTGACTCTTTTGAAAATGAATTCTTGCAGAATTGTTTATAACAGCTAGTTTGTACGTGGAGAATTAGGAGGGACGCATTTTGACTCTTTTGAAAATTAATTCTTGCAGAATTATAACAGTAGTTATTTCGTGTGTGGTGAATTGAGAGCGGATGCTTTTCGTCCATTTTGAAAATGAATTCTCGTAGAATTATTTATAACAACAGTTATTTTGTACACAGAGAATTGATAGGGGATGCTGTTCGACTCTTTTGAAAATGAGTTCTTGCAGAATTATTTATAACACCAGTCATTTTGTATATAGATCAAAATCTGAAGAGGATGTATGCTTCATTCCTTATTTACTGCGATATGTTTATCATTATACAAAATTGCGTAATTTTGTTCTAATGCATATGATTGGTCAATTTGTTTACATCCGCAATTGTTTGAGTATTGACAATGATATTGTTCTTTATCATATAACAAAATTATTAAAATAATTCCAATAAGATTTGTAAACAACGATGAAATAAGAATTAAAATTAAATTTCATCGAATGTATTGAAGCTGATAAGCACGAGTGTGTCTCGTAATCTTTGTAGTGACGGAAATGTTGAGTAAAGAATTTTTGATAAAATTTGACTTTCCTTTCTTCGGAAAAAAGATTAAATTTTTGTTGTGAGGAAGGGGGTATTGATTAATGATTTCATGAAAGTATGCAGTTTCTTTTTTTCTTTTTTAATTAAGAATCGATCAGCAAAGTTGTGTAAGAAATAATTAACTTAATTACGTGTTAAATGTGAACTATTAGGGCACGAATGGAGCGCTGCTATACGTAGAAAGGCGTTCGTAATTTCATATCGAGCACGAAAAAATTACAGCTACACTTTCGCACGATGTTAATGAAGTGAGAGTGAATTAAATTTTCTTTGATCTCAAAGTAAGCGTCACAAGAGGGCCAATTTTTCCCTGAAACGACAGCCACTTATTGCTTAAAATTATTAAGTACATATATTATAGTTTAACTGAAATTGATCACGTACATATGTATGTACAACAGAAACCGTGAGAATGCTAATCAATCAATCATATTGGACACATATGTTTGACCTAATATGCCATCCCGTTTTTTGGGATTACATGGGTCTAAATTCAGAATTCATGTAGTGTATTTCCAAATTTCCCAAAATCCAAATTTCCCGAATTCCAAATTTCTCGAATTCCAAATTTCCCGAATTCCAAATTTCCCAAATTCCAAACTTTCCAAATACCAAATTTCCCAAATTCCAAATCTTCCAAATTCCAAATCTTCCAAATACCAAATTTCCCAAATTCCAAATTTCCTAAATTCCATATTTCCCAAATTCCATATTTCCCAAATTCCAAATCTTCCAAATACCAAATTTCCCAAATTTCAAATTTCTCCAATTCTCAAATTCCCAAATTCCAAATCTTCCAAATACCAAATTTCCCAAATTTCAAATTTCCCAAATACCAAATTTCTCCAATTCTCAAATTCCCAAATTCCCAAATTTCCAAATCCTCTACTTCACAAATTTGTAACTTCCCCTTCTCATATCATGTCATCATCCACCCATGCTACCTAAGCAAAGAGTACAGAAGACAATTTACCAAAAGACAATTTACCAATTTAGTTTTCAAATCCCAATTTCTCCAGTCCATTTAAATAGCACTATTAACTCACAAAGTGCAAATTCTACCCAACGTTACATATAACCAAGGCATTCAAGTAATAGAAACTTCTTTGTGGATGCTTTCGTATTTCACATAAGTGAAAATTGTCCCCGAGCAGAGGTTGAATTAGATATCATCGAACTTCGACGAGTTTCACCGAGCAAGAATCGTCCAGCTTTATATAAGAAGTTAAAGAAAGACATATAGGGTTTCGTGTGAACCGAAGTGAACTTTTCTTTCTCGCCGCTTTTTTGTCGTCGACGATTTGGAACGCTAACGATACAGTCACGTATCCAACAAGGCTCGGCAACCGCTCGGAAAAATGAGGATAAAGGCGCTATCACGCGACCGGAAAAGGACCGAAAGAACGATCGTGGAACGCTAAGTTAAGTAGAATGGAATAATTAAAGCGGTATTCGCAGCCCGATTATTTCAACGACGGTTGAAACGACGGTTGAAACGACGGCGCAAAAGAGAAAAACAACAAGGATGGAGGAAAATCGTTGGAAAGTGAAGGGAGAGGAAATAGGAAGAAAGAGAAATGACTGGACGACTGCCAAGCGCAGCGGAGAGGAGTGCCATCTGCAGAGATCACCGATGAGGGTTGGAGCAACCCTTAATTTCTGTTTATTCCATAATCCCTTCGAGGGTCAAAGGGGCCATTTTTCCAAGCGTTATTGCCAGTTTATTACGTTTCCGCGTGATTATATTCTTCCTAATGTCATTTCGACGAATAACTTTATTAAAGATGGCACTTAGATTCCACATACAGGTGTTACCTGTAACGCTACTCACGATTTTTCTCCTACTGCAGCCACTTTACGAAAAAAAGTTTAGAACAGTATTTACAGGGTATGAAGTGCACAATAGATATTAGTAAAGCAAATTTTGAAAACAGTTTGTCCTCTCGGCAAAGTCAAGGTCACCTTGTGTTTTTTAAGTAGGAACATACATTTTTTTTATTCATAGCTTTAGAAGACATCGAGACGAATTCAAAACACATGTTACATGATATTTTTATTAACATATTACTCGATTTACAGAAGAGGAAATGTGAAGTAATAGACCGGAATATTACGTGATGGAAGGCGGCATACATTTTGAACTTGTAATTAAATAAAGTGTACTTTTCTTACATTCTAGTCACTCGTTTACATTCAGTAATCTTTTCGGAATCAAATAATACACTACCTAAGTCAAAAGCTGAGTGCCTCATATTTCCTCTTCTATCTTTCGTCAATGTTACATATGACATTTAACCTAATATTGCAAGATTCTTTAAAGGACTCCATTTCTTTTGAAGTCCACAGCTTTATTTCACTGACTCGTAGGCGCACCGGATACCATCATCTTTCACTTTTTTTTAATCAAATTATTGCCAGATGAATCGATATACCACTCACTTTTCATATACCCCACCCTTTTCGAGCCACTTTGGTCGCTTTGAACTTGGCTCCGTTGATGGCACGAAATGAATCTAATTTCGATACTGAGATTACTTATTTTAGAACCTTTTAAACAATTATTGATTAATTTTATACCTGATTAATTTATATAATTACACGTGTCGAGAAAGAAGTGTCAAGTTAACTAATACGTCATTTTAATATTTTCGCTGTTTCTTAAGACTTCCGAAGGATTGTAATTTTCTGATTAAATCGAGTACTTGATACTTAAACATTGTTAAGTATCTTTGTACTATTAAAGATTTATATCTTTATACTATTAAAGATTTATATAATTCTTACTTAATAATAAAGTATTTATTCCTATTATAAGTTTCAATATTGTTAGTATTTCTTAAAATTTGGAGATTGATTTTTATAATTTCTTAATTAAATTAAATATTTGATACTTCGTCAAATATTGACCATTATTAGACAACTTATAATTATAATTATAATTTTTAATATTTCTCATGATATTTTATGAAGATTTCCATATTAATTAGACTTGATATTCCGTCAATTTTTGTCGATTACTATCCTACTCAATAATGATATATTAATTTCCATCACAAATGTTAACAATTTCATTATTTTTGACTAAATATGTTACTGTAAATATTAATACTACATTATCAATAATTAAGCTACTATATAATTAATATTTAGTAAGGTATTAACTTCTATAATGAACGATGAGGTGTTAATTGTAATCTCGCGTCGATTCGTCTGAAACAGACAGAAAACAATGACAATTGACGTATTGTTTCCTTGGAAAAATGCTTTAATTGAAGTTCATTAATTTCCTCGTCACTTAATTATGTTCTTAGAAGCTTGAAGAATGCTGACCTTAGTGTACAGGCTCGCTACAACCCTTGACATGTTACTATTGTTAACAGTCCTAAGTGTATCTCATTATAACGAGCCAAGTGAAGGGTTAAGAGAGAGAAAAAAAGAAATAGAACAAAGAATGAAATAATAATGAATATCATATTGAAGAAGAACCGAGCAAAAGAATAAAATTAAAATTCGTATCGCAGATGACTTTCATCAAAGTTTGTACGAATCTAATCCCTTGCAGTATGATTTATCATGATTTATACAGTTTGGTGCATCAGGACTAACTAGTCACAGCTGCAATATTAAAACAGCAAACAAATCTTATGTCAACTTGGCATTATACAATTGTTGACTATGCAAACTATAACTTGGACTCCAAATTGAAGCGTGTTCAAAATTCGAGTAAAATTGATAACGAGTGTCGAGACTCGACAAAGGGATGGATGTTCAAAGGGATGTATGTTTAATTGATATCATTTTTGTGATACGTGAGGAAATCTGTGGTTGAAGTGACGTAATAAAATTATATCAAGAACGGAGAATATTATTTAATAAAGTAATACAATACAGTGTGTCTCACAACTAGTATAGATCCCTGAAATAGGGGGTAGATGACGTGATTTTGTATAATATTTCCCTTTGTGAAAATGGGGTGTGAAGCTTCGTTTTCGAATTATTAAGGAAAAACACGGACCAATCAGAGCGCGAAGATTCGGCGCCAATCATGGCGCGCAGTCGCGAGAGCGACACCCTCCAGCATAATAGCTGCGGGGGCGTAATCCTCGCGCTCTGATTGGTCCGCGTTTTACCTTAATAATTCAAAAACGAAGCTTCAAAGCCCATTTTTGCAAAGGGAAATATTATTCAGAATCACTAATTATAAGACACCCTGTATGAACGATTCAATTACGCGAAAAAACAGCAAACAAGTAAAATTCAAAAGAAACATATGAACGCGAGACTAAGTTTAATAATAATGTAAAAAGATGATTTCCGCTAGATGAAGGCAGATGTGTTAATGCATGTATCTTTTTGTCACCAATAATTTTACACCGAAGTGTCCTTTTTTAAAAATTGCCAATCGCATTAAACCAAAGTTTCGTATTAATAAAAATCGACGAATATTTAAATATTTAAATGCAATATTTAAATGTAAATATTAATTATTTACCAAAAATTAATATTCAAAGAATTCTCGACGGTACAAATAAATAGCATCGAGTTCGGCGTAAAAGAAAGTGGAAATGACGCGAGCTTTTGATGTCTGGTGTACTTAGCTGTATCGTGATAATATCTACGTACACTGAAACGAGTCGATTATTCTGGTAAAGGGTCGTGTTTATCGTTGTTCATGAAACGCTCTGCTTCTGTGAGAAATTCTTGCGAGAAATACGTCATACTGACGTAATCTTTCTACGGTAATTTCCCTCTGTCGTGTCTTTTCCTTCTCTCCAAGTGTCTTAATTAATCAATCCGTACAAGCAATCGTCGCGGACGTAGTACAAACCTTAATCTTTGTCGCGGTTGGCTACTGCAAAAATCATCGGTTATGGTCACTGTGTTTAAAATTAATTAATTTAAGATATGAGCGAATAATTCGATAGGGAAGATGTTAAATAAAATTGTGAATTGTGTGAACATTGTAGGTACAGTAGATTCTCGATATATTGCCCCGAAATGTGGATGTTATACTGTATTGATGTATGCACTATGTTGCTGTGTTGAACGAAATGTTGACTTCGGTGGTCTTCGTAAATCTTCGTGCGATACGATCGTGAGAAAGTTTACTATTGTATGTCAATGTGCTTTGAATGGTGATAGTTCTGAAATTTGAGAGATTCAGAATTTTAAGATTTGGGAACTTGGGAAATGAGGAATTTGGAAAATTTGGAATTCGGCAAATTTGGAATTTGGGAGATTTGGAATTCGGAAAATTTCGAATTCTGGGAAATTAGAATTTGGGAAATTTGGAATTCGGAAAATTTGGGATTCTGGAAAATTAGAATTTGGGAAATTTAGAATTCGGAAAATTTGGAATTAGGGAAATTTGGAATTCGAAAAATTTAGAATTCGAGAAATTGGAATCCAGAAATTTGGAATTCGAAAAATTTGAAATTTGGTAATTTAGGAATTTTAGCGTTTTCGAATTTTTTAATCTTTAATTCAATTCATTGAATTTTCGTATTTCAGAATACCATAAAATTGCAAAACATATAGGTACATTACATGGCGATACAACGAGTAGCTATACCTATAACTCTTATGCATCATGTATCAATATAACGATAGCGGACTGCGCTAATTTCACGAACCAGTAACTAAAAAATTTAAATACGAAAATGGAACGATCGCATTTTGAGTAATTATATTTATTGCGTGCCGCGCTACCGTCATTTTCACTGCAGTATTTACCATGTTAATTTCGCAAAGTAGCAAGCGGAATGCTTAAATTGAAAAATGAAACGATCGTGCTTTGAATAATTACAAATATAGCGTGCCCGATTATGTACGCACGATAGTTTTCGCTGTGATGGTGAAATTAGTTCAAGCTACATTATAAAAAGAAAATGATGGAAAGAAGGAATAGAAAATGTTCAGTTTAAGTTCAGCTAAATTTAGCCACGCTTTATTCGAAGTTATCGTGAAAACACGTAATCGTTGCTTTTCCAGAAACAATTTATCTCCGAACAAACGTCGGTTATCACTTTGACACTTACAGATATTATTATTAACTTCCTAAAACGTTTTTACTGCTACTCGCTTTCGTAATCTTACTGCAACCATGAAATTATAGAAAGTGTTCTAGTTTTTTCACACGCTATGAATGGTACAAAATATGCATATAATGAAGTTTTAATCGTTAATAATATTATAGCTTGAGTTAAGATTTTGAATGAGTAAGTAAGGTTAGGTTAGTTTAGGTTAGATTAGGTTTTGTATTATCTCTTTATGTTATTATATGTATTTAAGTATAGTTATGTATTTGTTTATACTTCACTGATATTAAACTTGAATTATTATCATAGTGTTACATAATATATTGTACCAAATATAAAAGAAATATCTTTTGTCTTAAAAGACGAGTTGCATTATTTTTTGAAAGTTTTTAACTAGAAAATGTTCTGTGATTTTATACCAATTGCATATACATTGTATGTATACATATGTATAATTGGTACAAATCATAGAACAATTATGTAAATTATAAATATGTGTAATTTGAACAACCATGTGAAGTTTTCAGAAATACGAAGTATTTATTAATAAAATAAATTTAATGTATCCTAGTAGTTATGCATATAGGTGTATACTGTTTATCAGTTTTCGTCACGTTTTGAGCTTATTACCATTGGCGACTAGTCGCATGCCACCAACTGTCAACGCAAAATTCTTTGTCTAATGTAGTACAATTTCGATATGCGCAGCTGTGACTAATGATCGCGCGCGACTGCAATGTCAAATCATGAACCATCGCTACGGATTGGTCGCCATTTGGAAATTTCAAAATTCGAAGCCCCATTTCTAGTCTTTTATATCTCTACATTTGTCAGTTTATAGTTTATACATTTCTGCATTTCTGTATTTCGAGATTTCTATATTTCTGTGTTTCTGTATTTCTGTATTTCTGTATTTCTGTATTTCTGTATTTCTGTATTTCTGTATTTCTGTGTTTCTGTGTTTCTGTATTTCTGCATTTCTGTATTTCGAGATTTCTATATTTCTGTGTTTCTGTATTTCTGTATTTCTGTATTTCTGCATTTCTTTATTTCTCTATTTCTTACATTTGTAAATTTACACATTTTCAAAGTTGACAATTTAGAAGTGAAAAGACTTAAGAATTTGAAAATTTGAAAACAGAATTCTCATAACTCCAAAATATTAAGTGTTTTATTCATAAATTTAAAAATTTGATATCCCTACATTTGTACCATATATTTCTAAAATTTTGCAAACAATTGTAAGTATAATAAAAGTATAACTTGATAATTTGCAAACTTGGAACTGCCATCCTAAAACTCTAAATTCTTGAATTTACAAATTTACTTGAAAATTTGATTCTCCTCAAAAATCCAATACTAAATCACTGAAACTCCAATACTGAATCACATTAAGCAAGAATAAATGACTAAAAATATTTAAAATATTTATTAATACAATAGTTCCATGATTATTTCACATTACAACTTTAATCTACAAGAATAATTCTAATTTTATCCTCCTATTTCCATTGCTAAATCATCGTATTGACGAATGCGTCGAATAGTTAAAATTGTGCATATCGATTGATCAATCAATAACTCTGCATGACACACGGGTCAAATATCGGTTTCCCCAGTAAACACGTCATCGAGCGATTGGGAAATTTATAAGAAATCGCTTTGATTCTGAGTCGACTTGGAGGATCGCGAAGTTGAGGGAGAAAAACATTCAGGAACTAGGCGACACTGTTAATTGCATTACTTGATTACATTCCCGCGGGCGCGGCTTCGTTTATGCCAATTAGCGCGCTCGTTAGCGGTAAACGCCGCATCGTGTCACGAGAGAATCGTCCTCGTTGTTATTTCTCTCCTTCTCTCTCTCTTCATATCTCGTTATCCCTGTTTCGTTCGTGTACCAGGGAAACGTTTGATCTGCCTTTTCGACCTCTCGTTCTGCCCCTTTATTAACAACACTTCATTAAGAGATACATCGAAAATAAACAGTGGCGACCGTACGAAAGAAACTGAACTCGAATCGAGCGTACGTACTGTTTCTCCTACGAATTTCAATTAATTACTCGTTTAAACGATCTGCCACTATACTGGAAAGCGAGATCGTTTGTTCGTGACTCTTCCCGCGCATTTTATCGACTTTTTATCGTTCCGATTGCCGACAGTAAAAAAAAGCGATAACATGTGATAACATCGACGAGAAATTCGTGTACGCTCGAACCTCTGTACTCTGTATCGTTGAAATTTCTTTGATATCGGCCAATTTAGTTTTAAATCCCGATGAAGTATGAAAAGAAATGTGTAAATGTTTAAATGTAAGCTCGCCGATAGGCTCATTCTTTATCTCCATAAAAATAATACATAATTATTCACTTTTTAACTTATAATACATTTGAACATTACAGTATTATTGTAATGTTTTGACTACAATATTATTTCAAATACACGTTGCTGTAAGACTAGATAATTTTTTTTAATTATTTCGTTATTGGAATTTTAAACGAAATAAATTCTGTTTCGTTCAACATCGTTATATTCAGACAGTTAACTGTCTTATTTAATAATTAAATTGATGCAGTAACCTCTCGTTTCAAATTATTCGTTATTTTATTTGAGTGAGATAATATGAAATTTCAAATTAATTTAAGTTAAATACATTAAACTTGTGTTGCAAAATAACAATTTTTTAAACGATTCGTTATTTCAAGTAAAATCTATATAACCTCTTGTTTGAAGAAAGAAACCTGTTAATTTTCTAATCTTAAAAGGAATTTGAATTTGGTCACATGGTTGTGATTCAGAAAGCTGCAAACTTCCACGCTTTCTAGGATCGTAGCCATAATTGAGCGAGTAATTACAATAACCTCCATTGTTGAAGACCAATCATCGCGTTCTTTCGTGTTCTGCGAAAAAGGGAAATTTGAAGCACCTAAGCAGGAAAAGTGTTGAAAGTGATTGAATTAATAGACCATTAATCTTCTGTAATTACTCCGTCGATCAATAATTATTAACTATTAATTACTTCTCGCACCGAGTTACATTATACAGTTTCTATTATAACTGCACAGAGAATGCACTGCGATGAACAGTCGGATTTAATCAAACGGCACTATAGTGAGCAAGTAAACCGTCAACGACCCATGAACCTAAACCACTAACCCTCTATAAATCATTATAACCTAGCTGTGCTTCTCTCTAAATCGAATCTACAGTTCCACAGGACAGGAAGCATTTGCAAATGCCATTAAAATCTGAACATTATTATTCGACACAATACATTCATGTAATATTCTTGAAATTGTCTCCACCCGAAACCACAGACAGTATAAATCACTGTAGCATTAGTATTATCACCTTTCCACTCTACATTCAGTCCTGTAATTTAATCTCTTTCGTTCGAGATTTTGTGTCAATGCAAATTTTGTTATATACGATTGAATTATATAGTTGTTAATACGAAGTACATTATATAATTTGTAGCATAAAATATATTATATATTTGTAAATATAATATATATTTTATGATCGAATGTAAGACATTCATATGTACCTTTGAATGAGACATATACCCATTTTTTTTTTAAATTACTTGTCCAAAAGAGGATGACAAAGTAATACAGTAAATGAGACTCATTTAAAAATTACTCGAATGATTTTACATTATTACTTATCTGAAAGACATATTTTCTAACAATACATTGATAACAATATCAAGATTGCAATTTATTAAACCTTGACATGTTCAGACCCAAGAGTAACAAATGGGTCGTTTGTTTAAAACAAGTAATATAATATAATTGGGTTTGAAGGTGTTAAATCTAAAAGCAAATTTTTCAGAGATCAGAAGAAATTATATTATGATGTAGAGTGAACAATTATTCGTAATTATATTATGGTGTTGAATAACTTGAAGCTTGAAAATGAATTACTTTAGAGGTTATGTTTCATGTAGTAAATTTAAGCGAATTTTAAGAGATTTACATATGTAATAAATTATACACATAATTAATGTAATGAATTTTACAGAAATATAGTGTATACTATAATAAATACAGTGTGTACTGAAAGTAATGCAAATATAATTAGAATGTATAGTGCAATATGCAATATACATATAATACAGATGTAATGAACCTAATACAAATATAATAAGTGTAATATAAAGTTATAATATATGCAATGTACAGCGAAACTAATACAGATATAAATCTAATACAAATATAACGAAAATAAGACGAACTAATCAAAGCTGAAAATTATTTCCGATTCCGTAAGCGAACTGTAACGATTTATGAACATCTCCCGTCAGAAGATAAAAATGATGCGAGTCCTGCAGGATGAAATAGACCAAAAACGAACGGAATACTAAAAATGTCGTAGTTGCAGCTAGGGAATCGGAATTTCACGCAACTTTAGGAGATCCGGATGTCAGTCGCGAGTTACAGCGAGCCGATTCCGGTTGGCGGCCGAGCAACGTTTTCGAGCGTGCACCGTGACCGGTGTAAATCAAGACGAACGATGTTCGATTTCCAGAATCGTCTCGCGAAACGAAAGGTGTTCTCTCGTGACACGTGGAATTCCTTTCCGGTCGGGGTGCCACCTCTCGAGAAGCGAGCTCTGGGTGCAAGATACGTATTTTTGTCCGCGTAATAGCGTGATTGCGCGGACGTATCGGAATACCTGGCGACACGTAACTTCCACGAGGTGTGATATTACATCTGCTTTATTATTTATATCAATATACACGTACACTCGCGTTAATATTCGAACAGTACTTCTATATTTGTTACTGCAAAGGGATGATTTATCACACTCATTCTACAGAAACATAAATTATTTTCTGTAAATTGAAAATATGAAATAAATTTCTTTTCGGTTGCAAAATTGCAATGTAGTACAAGCTGTATTTTCACGTTCGGACATTTTATGAAAAGTAAAGCACTTGTATACGAAATGTACAAAAATTGTTGTGTTCTGTTTCAAACCTTTTTTGTTTAACTTCATGTAATCGTTTGACACAGCAATTTTTTGATCATATTCTGAAAAATGGAATGTCCTGTTTTACTCTTGTTTGTAATTCAACTTTTGAATTTATTGCTGTGTTTTTAATTCCATATTTAACATACACGGTTGATGGACATAATCCGTACACTTCATAAATTGCGATTTAAATTTCTGATTAAATGAGTAGTAATTTAGGTCGGGGTTTCGGTTCATATTTCTGTACAGGAAATGTATTTATATTTGGGAATGTCGAATTCATGTTTCAAAATGCTGAATATACAGGGTGTTACGTATTCTGTTATACAGACTTTTATTTGAACAATATTTGAATCAATCATCAACTCTGAAATTTTATTACAAATTAATACAGGCTGTAGAACATACAAAAATTTCTATGAATAACATAGTAAAATCAAATATAGAATCACTTTAAAGAATTAACATTCTCAAACTACTGATCTACACATTTCATGAAACTCTAAAAATCAAATATCAATTAGCATAAAAAATGAATAAAAATCATCCCTTTACAGAAAAAAGCGACTCAGTATCCCGAGATACAGTAATCCGAAAGGTTATTGATCAATTCATATCAGTAGACAACGCGATGGAAATATAATAGAAACTTTATCCGTATTTTCAAAATATATACGCGTTTTCCAGCGAAGTAACGAATAAATTATGCAGGCGAACACCAAAGAACAAGCTTTATCTTGGCTCAGTGCAGAATTTATAGCGATGTCACACCCGTATCGTCGGGAACTTTGAAACATTTCTCGCGAGAATGACGAGCATCGTTAGTTTCCATTCGTACGTTCAGTTCCCGCACAATTTCGACAAGTCAGCAATGCATATCGGAATGTACATTCATTTCTTTCGTCGCTATCGTTCCGTGGATGCTCGATCCAGGACGTTTAAAACGACTGTCGCAGCATCGTGCAAAGCTATTCAAACTATTCGACTGCTTGAGAACAAACGAAACGTCACTGAAATAATCCGTTGCAAAAGCTTACTTTTATAAACGTTTAATTACGAATCTCATAAATTCATTTTTAGTTAAAATTAGAAATACTTACGTACGAAGTGTGGAACGGCGTTTGCATGGAATATTTGACGAGTTAAGTAGTTAGGAATTTGCAAATTTGAGGGTTGCGGATTTGGGTTTTGCAAATTTGGGGTTTGAGAACTTAAGAATTTTAAAAACTTATAAAATTGCAAAGTAAAAAATTTGAAAGGAAGTTTCAAAAAATCAAGAATATATCAAAACAGAAAATTTGCAAATAGAACTTTAACCTTTGCAAAAGCAATTACCCATTCCAGATTACAACATCAAACTACATACGGAAACTTTCCGTATGAAGGCAATATAGAGTATAAAATAATGTAGTCTCCATGTAAAAAAGCTATTACAAATAAGAGAATATGAAAGCTTACCCCGTAGTTTCCTTTCTCTTCCATATTCGAGAGCATAATGAAGCACCGATTACATGCAGATGAATGAAAATTGAAACTTGTCCCGAGCACGAGTTACAAAGTACAGAAACGGCACGTGCATCGCACGAACGTCGTTCGATCACGATATTCTCGCATCAGAGCGAGGACAAGAATTAACGCACTGGCCAGTCAATTTACAGGGTAACAATGCAACAGAGGCGTAAGAGCGAAGCGTCGGGAAACGAGGAACGAGAGGAGTTGAAAAACCTGACCGCATGTTTTGCGGAGATAAAAGTTTTACGAAAAAAACAAAGTGAAAAGAGTGAATGGGACGCGAGGTACGAGGGTGGGAAAAAGAGCACGTCCATCCGTTAGGGGCAGTTCGCGGAACTTTCAAGCTGGCATAGGAAATGTCGAGAACGCTGAAATGCATTAAAATTCATCGCGTAATGACCGTCATAACCGGCTCAGCTTCGTTGAAAAAACCCTCCCTCTGAAGAACGAAGAATTCTTTCTACCTACGCGAAGAAACCTCGCGCAAAAGTCAGACGGAAGTTCGTGCTTGAAGCGTCCTATTAATTGCAAGATAATTTTTACGTACCCTTAACATGAATAACGTTGATACGAAGCGGTGATATTCTACCGGTTGCAAGAAATTTCAAAGTAGGGTTCATGAAAAAATCGGATATATCAAAAGCTCACGTAGACGTCTTACGATGAATACGGAAATTTAGAAGAGGCGCTCGAGAAATACCATTGCAAGTGTCGCAAGGAACCTCATTTTCGAAATTAATGGCTATTTTTAAATTCAATACATTCTTTAATACCTGTAATTTTCTTTAATACTGTAATTCGATGATTCTTGGGTTAATAGCTGGAATTGGATTCTGGCTACATCTTGTCAGATATTCATTAGTTTTCAGATTATATCTTACATTAATAGAAAAGGAGATTCATACTAATTCTACCGAAGTTAAATTAATTTAATTAGAATTAAGTTTCTACTGATTTAACCTAGTTTTTAATACCCTTATTTTTATACTCTACGTTTTTTGAAGAGGATCTATATTAAGGGTTGAAACGTTAAAGTATAAGTGAACACGTTATAATTTGGTTTGGTGAAACGAATGCAAGTATTACAAGTTCTAGCTGGTTCAAGCATTACAAGTTCTAGCGTGTTCAGGCATTACAAGATTTAGTAGGTTCAAGTATTACAAGTTCTAACGAGTTCAAGCGTCGCAACGATCAATCAGCAGTTAATCTCCGCACACCTGGAAAACGTTTTGCGTAAATACATTTATCACGAATCCCTAGTTACTTTGCACGGTAATCGTTATCAGCGACGACAGAATCTTCCAGCACTGAAACAAAGCGTCTCGGCTAAAACACAGTCGCAATCGGCCGTAATCCACAATAAACAGCTGATAGACCGGCGTACCATAAAATCCTATGAAACACGCGAAACCCTCGAAGTACAGCTTTCAATTCTACCTTTTCCGTGGTGCGGAGAAGCCGGTCCCCCTCGAAGTGTTCCTTCTGTAAAATCGATATTTATACAATCTCGCGACAGTTTCGTGCAACGACCACCTTTTTGCGCCGCAAGAATTGTCCAAAACTATGCAGGAAGCCACAATGGACGATCATGAAACTTACGAAGTTCGGGAGGTTAATAAGCATTTTATACGAGGTAAAGTGCAGATATAGTAGGTTCTCGTTACGTTGTCATGTATGTGGAACTGCAGAGTAGGAAATTGGTGAAAGCGGCGATATATGTAAGTTTCGGCTCGTAACGTGCCGAGATGTAATGTGTATAATGGGTATGTGTTGCGATATGTAGATATATGAGAGGCTTGACACGCGGCAACGCGTTATATTATGCTGATGTAATGTATAAATTCTCAGTATTAACATAAACCAAAAAGTCTATTAATTGATGCTATTGTTTGTTTCACTAGAATTGCACAATACACACGTATAATTACACATTATGCATGTACATGTATTATACATATGTGTTATTCACTACATGTATAATTACACATTACACATGTATATGTAGTATGCATATGTATACACTACATGTATAATTATAAATGACATGCATAACTTTTGTTAAAAATCAGTTATGTACTGTCAAATTGTACAAACTGAATGGTGTGACCTCTTGAGTGCAAAACTGCTACTTCTATCTTTGATCATACCACATGTACAACTACAAATTTCGTTAAAAAACAAATATTACCAAGTTGTCATATTCAATGAAATGGTGCAAGTCATCTTCCAAATGCAAAATCTATTAACCACCACTATTATTTCCTTTGATAATACCTCACACGTATAACTAGAAACCTTTCTGATAACATTTACGTCTACCTGTTGTATTAAACCGAAGGGTATGAGTCTTCCAAATGCAAAGACACGTAGATTGTTTAAAATTATTCGGTGAAATTTGATCATAATTGCAACGCGGTGGATTCTATCCAGTAATGGGGAGATGGAAGAAATAGACAAGATCGATCTGGAAAATCCTCGTCTCCACGTAAGATCTATCGTTGTTCGCGGTAGTCGAAGATCGTCTCGCTAACGAGCAAAAAGCACGAGGTACCGTTCTGCGTGCTTTGGACTCGGCCCGATGAAAAGACTGACCGCTCGAGTATCGTTGAACTCGCGTGCGCTATAATGCGTCTCGGTGCACGCGATTGATGCACGCTCGAGGAACCTGCTTTTCATGTCCCAATTGCGGCTAGGCCTCGGCGGCTTACTCTTTCAGATTTTTCCTTTTGCCCCTGTTTCGTTCGTTTCCTGCTTTTCCCTCCCTTCGATCTTCAAATTGATTAATTTCACAGTTTTTTTTTCAGTTTCATTTTATTTCGACGCTGCTGAGCAAAATTCCGGTTTTATTGGGGTGGAAGATTGGGATATGGAGCTTCTGCGAATTGGAAATTTTAGGAATTAGAGGATTTAGGGATTAGGGGAGTAAGGAGAAATTTGGAAATGGGAGAAGTTGGAGATTTGGGAAGTGAATAAATTTGAAATTATAAGAATTGGAGTTTGGGAACTTGAAACTTTCGGAATTTGAGAACCAAAAAATTTCGAATACTTATAAGTTGAGAAAATGACAAGTGGAAGAATTGAAGAATTGAAAAATTGAAAAATGGGAAAATTGAAAAATTGAAAAATTGAAAAATTGAAAAATCCAAAAATTGAGATAATAAAAATTTGGAACTTGAAAATCCAAAATGTCAAAACAGAATATAAGAATAATAAAATTTGAAAATGTAAAGGTTCATAAATTTGTAGAAACCCTTTGAAAGTTGAAAAGATATAAAAAAGTGAAGGTGTAAAACTAATAAAATCGTGACCATAACCTATAAATCGGCAAAGCTATCACCTTGGTTTATTGGGAGTTAATACCAGTCGTGTTGGTAAATCGAACGAAGCTTGAAAACGGTGGATATCAGCCGAGTTAGCAATCGCAGTAAAAAGCATAAAAGTTAATGGGATATCCGTGGGAAGACAATGTTAAAAATCGTTCTTTTCGATTTTGCAATTATAAGAATTACCCTGGTATCGATCGCGCGATTTATGGTGGTCGTTTCGTTCCGATACGATACGTTTTTTATGGAGAAGATATGGCACGCCTAGGGTTGCAGAGATAGCAGAAAATGTTTCGGTGTCATTTGCCCGAACATTTACCCGGCCAATGAGCTCAGAGCGGATCTCTTGGGAGTCCCGCTGCATATTTTGTAATAAGCATGTTGAGCAAACGAGAAATCAGGCTTTTAATTGTTCAGCAACGACGAGGGAAACCCGTGATAAATTTCTTGTACAATTAACGATTACATCAGTTCGATTACAGAATGATTATATTCGATTATTATTCTCTAACTGAAACCATGACGAGATTTATCCGATGTTTTATGAATTCCATAATAATTTACGGAAAATACATTTCTACGTTGAATTTAACTATTAACACATGTGACACAAAGTGCACTATCTATAAATACATACAAATTATTATTGAATATCTGATACTTGGTCGTTTCAAATTTACTTGTCACATATCGTGTCATTAATATTAATACTATTATTAATATTCATGCAAATATTCATTATGTTATTAAAATTTATGTCAACGTGTTAACCTTAATGTTGCAAATTAACCCTTTGAAAATATTGTTTACTGCATTTTAATTAAAGAGAAAATTGAAAAAATACGTAAAGATATAAATGACGTATACACAAGTCTTTTGTACGTCAAGGGGTTAACGATATCGAAGAGAAGTCAATTTGATTATGAAATCCATTGGCTACGTTGCAGATTCGGGCTATTGTATAGTCACGACTGTATTTGGATATGTAAAAGGGTTAGTAGAACAAGCCGAGATATCTGGCTGTGGTAGGTGGAATTTGATTAAATGAACAGGACAGATTCGAATGGTCTCGAAAATGTGCATGCAGTTTAGAGAAATTTCCCCGATTAAATGGAATTAATTGGTTGTGAACGTATTCAAAGATCGTCACGCGTGCAAAATGATTTTACTTGGAAATTTTTAATAGAGCGGGAAAGAATAATAAGTGGTAACACGTTAATAATCGAGGTTGGCGCGTTAACACTTTCTAAGGAGTTTCTTCCCTTCTTTCTGTCCGAACGTCGGATTTTCAAAATGAAATTACACGGGACCAGCGGCGGAGAATCGAAGAAAATGGCGTGGAACCTTTATGGAAGGCTGGCAAGGGATGAAAAAACCTTGGAGAAGATCGATATGGGGAAATAAAATCTCCCGTTTCTCGACCCGAGTGGTAATTTCATGGAAGTTCCAACGAATCGAGATAGAGAAAAAGTCAGTCGTCGATAATTGCCTCTGTAATGGCCGGCAGAGCTTAATGAGAAGAAAAAATTCAGAGGAATTCGCGGAATAATTCTGCGGTCGTACAGTCATTTGCGGAAACACGTTTGAGAAATTTTGCATCTCGTCTCAGGGAAAATTTTTATTTTCTCTGCTGCGTTAAACTCTCGAGTAACTTTTCCCTCGACGCAAAAAAAAGCACGCGGATTAACAAGAAATAATAAGGTTTCGTGTTTAAGTTGTTTGATTTCTGGAAATTTGATGTAGCTTCTGATCTTTTTTGTGTAAGATTTTGGGATTAGTTGGGGATTTGAGAATGTGGAGACTTGACAATTCGACAATTTGACAATCTGACAATCTGACAATTTGACAATCTGACAATTTGACAATCTGACAATTTGACAATCTGACAATCTGACAATCTGACAATTTGACAATTTAACAATTCGACAATTTAACAATTTGAAACCTTAAGAACTTGAAAATTTAAGAACGTGGAACGTTGAATGTTTTACAACCTGTAAATTAGAGAAATTAAGAACTTAAACATGAAAATGAGAAAACTTGTGAATTCCAGCATTTAAGAATTTGTAAACTAATTTTATTATAAAAAATTTGAAAATTTAAAAATCGAAGAATACGAAAGTTAGACCTCTTTCACATTATATCTATCGACCTACTTTCAAAATCCCATATCCATGTGAATACAACGTTACAGCGATAACGAAAAATAGACGAAAAACTTGCAATCGATAATATTCGTGAAAGTAAATTCTTGTTTGAGACATACTGGCACATTACGAAATTAATTTTCTATGAAACTAAATCGACGTTGAAGGGAGATAACTGAAACGTAGAAGCGAATGGACGGTCGACTTGGGGTGGTCTTCCAACGGAGAACGACGTCGTTTTTTATTTAAATCGGACGAGGATAAATTGTTTCACTTACGGGAATATTTATTAGCAAGTTCTCGCTGTTCCCGACTTAATAAATTCCTTTCTATCTCGGCCGACCCGGCTTCCAGCATTATCGTCGCTGCACGCTTATTTACATTAAGTACGTTCAACTTGCGGATGATTATGTTCTTGAAAATCAATGAATATTATCGTCGCAGTGCGAACGTCGTAATACACTGTGTTATTCTTTATTTCTTGACTTTTGTAATTAATTTATGGTTTCCAGTGATTGATGTTCTCGGTCAATAAAAACGAGTAATTATATTGCTTCAAAACGATGAATTGCTATCTTTGAAAAAAAAAGAAGATACAGATAATCAACGATGTAGTCCGATTGATAAAACTGTATACTTGCAAAGAACTTTAAACTGTGTACACGACGAAAAAAAAAGTTAATAGCTCGCGAGAGAAATTTTTCAGGGAAAGAAATAAACTTGTATGCAGTTTATGGTTTGTTCGTAACAACTCTGCGTGCTTTCGTTGCACAGCTATTTTGAGAACTAAATTTTCGGCGATGTTTGCTCAATGATGTTTGAACAGAAAGGTAAATATTTATTTGTACATTTTGCTGCGAATATAATATGCTTTTGTGTTTCCTCCGAGTGCGTGAAACTGAAAAGCAAATTCTATTCAGCATTCTTTACCTTGTTTCAAATATTTTCTGTTGGGCTTTCTTAAAATTACGTTTACAAAATTATTTCATTTATTTTTAGACGTACTCTTTTAGTTATTACTTTCTTATTTTTTAACAATGACTTGAACTTTTGATTTGTGAGAGTAAAAATGTTTGAAAATTAAGAGAATTATGAAGAGGTTATCATTTTGTGCGAATGATATTACTTGTCATCCCTTGTTAAAGGGTCCATTATTCGGCCACATTAAATTTGAAAAGTAATAACATGGTCATTACGACTGATGAGAATTAATTTAACAACAAATATATTGTTCATTTTGCCTTCACCGATAAAATTGTCTGTATCAACAAGTCAAACAATACGTTAATGAAGATTAAACGGGGATTAAAATCTATAATTCGAAAGTATTCGCTGATTACCAGTTAACGTTTATGGAAACAAACGTAATCTTTATACAACGAATTGCAAGGTATTATGCAGTCGGTGTTTGATCTTAATCTAAATTGCTGAAAGTTCCCGTGAAAGAGAGATAATTCAAAGCCCCTTTTCTCGCTCTCTTTCGTAATCCACCGGTTTGTCGAACGAACTTGCAAAGCGTCGATCGTTTGTCTCCCTACCTCGACAAGCAGCAATTAGCAATAGCCAACCCTTTTGTCTCTGACGAAAAAAACTCTACGAAAATTCCACTTATCGAGTATTATAACTACAAGCCTACTACGACTTTTCTTGGTAACAGAAGAAATAGTTGCGAAGACTGATTCCTGAAGACACCACAGATAGTTGCCCCACTTTGTCGAAGTTCATGCATTTTTTGCGAAGCTGCAAGCTCAAAGTTTCGGGTACACAGTGCCGTCTTTAGTGTTGGACAAAGGGGTGCTATTCTGGAACACTGTTTATACTTTCAAATTTTGTTGGTTATTTTTACATTTCTTAAGTTTGAAACTTTTTTAATTTCTAAATTTCCAAATTTCTAGATTTCTTAACTTTTCAAATTTTTAAATTTTCAAATTTTCAAAATTTCCACATTTCTCGAATTCCAAGTTTTTCGAATTCGACACTTTGCGAATACCAAATTTCCCAAATTCCAAATTTTCCGAATTCCAAATTTCCCGGATTCTAAATTTTCCGAATACCAAACTTCCCAAATTTCAAATTTTTCAAATTCCAAATTTTCCGAATACCAAACTTCCAAAATTTCAAATTTTCCAAATTCCAAATTTCCCGAATTCCAAATGTCTCGAATTCCAAATTTCCCCTATACCAAATGTCCAAAATTCCAAAGTTTCTAAATTCCTAAATTTCCAAGTTCCCAAGTTCCCAAGTTCCCAAGTTTCCAGGTTCCCAAATTTACAAATTCCAATTTCTCAAATTATCAAATTCCAATTTCTCAAATTATCAAATTCCAAATTTCCAAATTACCAAATTACCAAATTACCAAATTTCCAAATTCCCAAATTTCCAAATTACCAAACATTGCATTCAAGCTATCAATACATTTCTACATACGTTACCAATCTAGATAACATAGGACATCAATACATTCCCTCTACATATGTATATAACCAGTTTAAAACGTGAATATCTAACCTAACCTCTACATATTTTGCCAGTTTAGAACACGAATATACTTCCTCTGCATATATCACCAATTTAAGACACGAATATAATACCTCTACCTATTTTGTCAGTTTAGTATATGAATATACACCCTCTGCATATATCACCAGTTTAAGACATGAATATATGACTTTCACATATTTTATCAGTATAGAACATGAAAATATCTTTATCTACATTGTCCTGCACATAAACACGACGAAACATCGCTGTTTATCGTTAGCCTTTAGTGATCTAACATCGTTAAAAAATAATGTGAATTTTTGTCCCGGTTCTCAGCAACTTCAACGACGATTTTGCTGTCATCTCTTCGTTAAATTTTTTCAGTGAAATTCGCGAGATTTAACGCGATGTTTATGGGCGTCCTTTTAGCTTTTATAACGCGACACGAGGACTTTGTTTCGTACTTTATTTTATACTTGGCTCAACCTAAAACAGGGCAAGTATGCAAATTGGTATCAGTTACAAGAAATGGTCTTGTAAGAACCGGAGGGACAAAAAGGGGAAATTCTATTCCAATCTTAGCCAAAAGTTTTTTTATAAGGGGAGCACTTTCTTTCGTTCGAGGAGCACTTGTTAGTGAACATTCTTCAAAGTGTAAACGGAAGGGAAAATTGAGTCGATATTGGCCGACATCGATCAAGTCCTTTTATGCGAGAATTGAAAGCATTCGTAAGTTTCATCGCGCATCGATTACTGTCGAGTTTAATCGACAAAATTTATCGGTAAACTGAAAGAGGTGCGCCGCTTTATTTTTTCGGAATAAAATGTCCTTCGTATCGTTTGCGAATTAGGTATTTCAATATTGAGTTAGTATCACGATCGATTTCTTGTGGAAACAGTTGGTGATAGGTATCGATTGAGAATTTAGGAATTTGGATTTTATGGGTTTGGTTGCATTAAAATATGATAGTTTGGAGATTTACTGATTTGGAGGTTTAATAATTTTGGGATTTGGTTACTTGGGAATTTTGTTATTTGGGGGGTTGAATATTTGTGGAGTTGATCATTTGGGTATTTGGTTATTATGGGATTTGATCATTTGTGGATTTGGTAATATGGAAATTCGGTTTTTTAGAAATTTGGTAATTTGAGGATTTCGTCATTTGAGTATTTGATTATTAGGAGATTTGGTCATTTGTGAATTTGGTTATTTTGAGATTTGATAACTTAAGAAATTAGTAATTCAGGGGTTTGGACGTTTGTGAATTTGGTTACATCAGCATTTGGTCATTAGAGGGATTTGGCTATTTGACGATTTGCTAATATGGGAATTCGGTCTTTTGGAGATTTGATAATTTGGGGATTTGGTCATTTGAGGACTTGACCATTTGGGAATGTAGTAATTCACAGATTTGGTCATTAAAGGATATAGCCATTTGGGGATCTGACAATATAGAAATCCGGTTTTTCGAAGATTTGGTCATTTGAGGATTTAGTTGTTTGAGGACTTGATTACTTCGGGATTTGATCATTTAAAAATCTACTAATTTTAGGATTTGGTCATTTTTGGATGTAATCATTTGTGGATTCGATCACTTGAACATTTGATCTCTTGAGGATTTGATCATTTAGGAATTTGGTCATTTGAGGATTTTGTTAAGAATTCGGTCATTTGGAGATTTCACCATTTGTGGATTTGGTCATTTGAAAATTCTATGATTTCGAGAGTCGATAACATAAAAATATTATCATTCAGTGTCTGGACAGTTAGAGATTTGATCATTTAGGGATTTGAGAATTAGAGAACTCGGTAATTTAGTCATTTAATCATTTACAAACTTGGTAACTTAAATATTTAATAATGTGGCCACTTGATCATTTTCAGATTTGGTAATTTGACATTACGGATATTTGGTAATATATATTTTTCTAGATTTTAGAATATTTAGTTATTACAATTTAGAACTTTGAACCTTCAAGATTCTTAACCCCTTGCAGTATTTCAACAAGCCAGGCACGTGACACACTTCCGATTCAAATACAACAAATCTTACATGAATATTTAATACATTTCAATTTTAAGTTCAATTATAATTTGTATAGTCAAAGACCATTGAATATAAAATATTTTGACTTTCTTTAATGATTTCAATATTATTACAGTTAATAGTTTTGACTAACGCATATGACTAATCATACAGCAAATTGAAGAAACGACAAATAATAAACAAACAGTTAACAAAAGTGACCAAACAGTCTGTTAGCTATTTATTTTCTTATTATCAAACTATATCGAGTATATTAAATACGTTGATTCTCGTTCCAAACAAGCTTCCAAATTATTCAGATCCAATCCCCTCGAAAAAGAATCCGCACATCAAATATTCCACATTTATCACTTATTTTTTCGCATCGATTTCGGTAGTGGTTCCATCCGAGCCACCGTGTATATCCCGGGAAATATAAATGACCCATCGAACAAGACCAGGAGTAAGATGAATTTCTCATTCGTCCGTTCGCGTTTTTTTCCAACTGCGAGGCCAACACCCTGTCCGAAAGGATCATCGTGTCATTTTTCATTCTTTTCGATTCTGCTCTGCGAGCTCGTAGCAAGGTCTGCGGCCAAGATAATCACTCGAAAAGGTTCTTTCTGTCCGCAAGCATGGAACGATGCTGGACCCTTCGAGTGTCGACTTCGTCTGTTAGGCACAATGAGTATCGTAGGTCCTTGGAGAAGGAAAGATTATCGGACGCCGCAGGAACGAGGTCCTTCAATAATGGTCAGTGGCCCTTACCGAGCCGCGTTCCTTCTTGATTGGCCAATCTCGCTTGTCCCTCGGTTTCTGTGGCTTCCTTCGTCTTCTCGTTAATTCGAAAGCATAAGACCGATTTGTGAGCGTCGTATCTTAGGCAAAGATCGTTCGAGCGTCGGCTTTTCATCCTCTGTACGCGTTGGAGAAACGGAATCAATGCCCAACGATAGAATCGTCTTTGATTCGCTCCGACAACTCGATCAAATTTTTACTTTCATACTGGCCTTCTATTGCGGAGTATAATGGCGGTATTCGATGCGAATCTTGAAAGTCAGGGTGTTCCCTTCAAGATATTTCGTAATGGATAATTGAAGCATTGTGAATTCAATTACTCACTTCATTTAATTAAGTTATTTAGGAAATGCTAATGAAAGGAACTTTTTAGGACACTTAGCAGGTAATGGACAGCTAGTGACCATTTATCGAACGTTCATTATCTGATAAATTAGATTTCAAATCCTTATGCGAAATTTGCTCTAACTTGACCTTAATAATTTAAGTAAATTTTGAGTGCTGAACTACATCATTATATATAATTAATAGTATCATTTTAAAGAAAAATTACGAGTTTCAATAATTATTAAAATTCGCATTCACGTGCTCTCATTTCGTAATATATTCCCTTTTGAAATATTCCACCTCTTCTACGATTTTTCCTCAAACCTTATTAAATCAAATCCAAAAAGAGAAAGTTAAAAATTTTCAGAAAAAGCTCGAAGTTGCTAAGCATTTAAATAGTTGAGGAAACTGTAATATCGTGTAAAAGCACTATTTTTTTTTATGCTAAGGTAAACCAGTTTATCAATGAAAAATTCTTGCAAAATTTATGTGGTGATATTTTACTTCATAAAGATACCGGCGATAATTGTACTATTACCGTCTAACCATGATGGATATTCGAGTGTCATCAACACAAAGCTTACGACGTAAATAGAATCTTTTTAAATCGCAGCAAGATGATTTAGTATTCGTGCGGTTTAAAGTTATGTCTGTTCGCGAGAGTTCGTTTTAATTGAAATTCGATAAACGTTCTCCCAAGATACAGATTTTCGCGGAGCACAAAGCCCACGATATATTCGAGTATTCGAGTAACGCGTGTTTAATCGCAGTTTGTCGGTGTTCGGACAATATTTTGCAATAACATGCAAATTTTGTGTCGAGCGCAACGATGCTGCTCCGTAATTGTATCTTCTATTGCCGGCTATTTCGCAACACGTATTACGCAAACTAACGGAAAAAGAAGAAAATTTCTTCGTTATCTGGTACAATACCGATAACGGTGCACGTTTTTACCATTTTCATAGCAAAACGCGTCGATCTATGTTTTACATAAGCGCGCGTACAGAATACGAGAACGACGCTTTCTGTTGCGTTTAAATTTTACATTTGAGATACGTTAAACGTTTGCCTTAAACTTCCCTGAAACGTAGACAATGAAAGGCGGTGATAGTTGTACAAATATGGCAATTACGAAATTTCTGGGAAATTTCTCTGAATTACAGGATCATTATATTCCTACAATTGTTGAATGACTGTATTTCTGGAACACTGGATCAACATATTTTTTTGTCCTTAGATTTTTTTAATTTTTAGATACTTAGATTGCTAGATCTTTAATTTTCTATGTTTCTAAATACTGATATTCGTAGATCTTTAGATTATTGCAGTGTTGGATTTAGATCATAATGGATACTAAGTTCGATACTGACATTTTTGTGTCCTAAGAGATTTAGATTCATAGATGCAAGTGTTTATATGCCAAAACCCCAAGATCTTTGCATCCTTCAACCTTTAACTGTATCTACATTCTCAGATTTCTATATCCTCAGATCTCTATATCCCGAGTTCTCTACATTACCAAATCTCTTCGTCTCTAGGTCACTGTATCTCCAGATTTCTACACCCCCAAGTCTCGACGTTCAAAGATTTCTATATTTCTAGATTTCTGCATCCTAAGATTTCTACATCTTCAGGTCTTTACATTTCTAGAATTCGACATCTCCATTTCTCTCCATTTCTAGAATTCGACGTCTCCAGATCTCCACATCTCCAGGTTCATACATTTCTAGGTCTTTATGTCTCCAGATCTCCACATCAACAGATTTCTACGTCTACAGCTATTCACATTTCTGCATCTTTATGTCTCCATATCTCCACATCTTTAAATCTTTACATCCTCTGGTTCTTACATTCCTAGATCTCTGCATTTTCATACTTCTACATTTTCAAATCTCTACATTCCCAGATCTGTACATTTCCATATTACTACATTTGCAGATTTGTAATTGTATCACATATCCTGACATTCCTCAACCTTACAATGTCTCTACACTTTTGTATCCTCAGATCCTCCTATTCCTACATTCCACTACCCTTAAACATCTACTATGTATCCACTATCCCAACATACTCCCATCCCTATCCCTAAATATCTCCATCTTTGCATCATCATTCGAATTCCTAAATTCTCATCTCCCTGGATTATTACATTTAATCATTCAATAAAAATAAACCGAAGATTTCCAGTACTTGTACCAATCTTCTGAATATTAAAAAAAGAACAGAAAAACTTTTTCCATTATAAATTTCTGCAAAGCAGCGATTTGAAAAGCTTTTCTATTCTCGAAGGCTTTTGGGCCAATGACCATAGCAATCGAGGCCTAAACGACAAAATCAATCAATCAAACGAAGACTTTTCCAGCAGCAGAAACAAAAATTGAATCATTTTTCATCATAAAGACGTACAGATGTTACCAAAACGTTTGGGTCGATTTGAAAACAAAGAAGAGAATTATGCAATCATTTAATGGACGCCTTTATTCCGTCAAAGGTCTAATTAAATCGCTACTGCAAATACTACGAAAGTTTTTACAGTGACGCAATCATTTCGACGAATCTGCAGTAAACTTTAATTTTAAGCGATTATACGGAACATAATATTTATTTGGCGGTCGAAACGTAATTAAAAAGAACAGCGTTGAATCATTTATTTCGTTATCAACTCTATTTATAGTGAATTGATACAAAAAGAACAAAGATATAAAGTTATTAAACTGAAATATCATTACTCCAGATAAATTGAATACAAAAATGTGTGAACTTAATAATTATAAAAATCTTCATTTTACGTTATACATTAACGAACTCAGGCTTTCACGTGCAGATATGCAAATACGACTGTTCAAAGCTCCGATCATAATCAGGAATAATTTATTAATATATTATAATTATTTTACACCGCTTACACTCAGTAACAATAAATTGAAACAATGAATACCAAAGGATAATTTTTATTCCTCTACTTTTGTATAATCTTCCAATTTACAAATTAAATATAAGAGAAAAGTAGAGCAAAAGAAACAGCAGTTATCGTAAAAAAATTCCATTAGATTACTAACACAGTTTTCCCCGACAAAAACACGAACAGGTTGTTTCGGCCGGCTCGGATTAACACTGAAACTACCAAAGCCGGTTCACAAGTTTCTTATTGCAAAGTGCACAATTTTTAAAGATTTTCTTGAAATCAACGCCGATTATCGTGGAAATAAAGAATTAATGTGTACATCAGTTTATTTTTTAATTAAAAAATTGATTTGATGTTTGGTGTCGAGAGAAACAATGCTTACCCGCTTTACAAACGTCCACGTCCAGATCGCCGCTAATTCCGTGAGGGAACTTGGTGTTAATCAGCTCTTCCACGGTAAATCTACGCCTGCTCGTTCGTAGCTCGTTGTCCGTGGAATCGGCGTGGACCGCCCGGCAATCGGCGTATCGGCACGCCAGCCAAAAGATCGAAAGCAACAACAGCAGTCTCATCTCGATACCGTCGATCGGTCTTCAAAAGACAACGAGCCTCTCTTCTCTAGGCCATAAAAGACCAATCGTACTACCGTCTACACCGATGCATTTGCCACTGTTTTCTCTTTCACCCCTTTTGTCGTTCACCGAAGAACTTCACCACTCGAAAGTAGTTTTCGTGCAGAAAAAGGAAACCGATCACATCTCCGAATATTTCGTAGAGGACAACAACTGAACGACTCGATCTGGGATCGTTTTCGAACGAAAATATTTGATATATTTTTTTCTGGCGCGAACGGGAGAAAATCAGTGGAGCGCGTACCGAACGCGACGCGTACGTAGTCGTTACTGAGGTCCGATGAAACGCCGATCTCGGAACTTCACGAACATCGTGTCGCGTACGTCATCGAGGAGATAAGAAAGATCGCGAGGAAGGCAGCTGGGAGCACGGTCAAAGTTCGTGTGACAGATTAGAGGACGGTATTGCCGGCGGCGATCGTCCTTGCGTGGAGAACGTGGAGAACAGACTGATCGTCCCTCGCGGCCGACACGACGCGTCGTTCGAAAGCGCGCGCTCGTACTGGCATTAAGTCGAGAGAGGGATAAAGGAGGAGGGGGATATGTATGTATATCTAGAGGGGATGCCGGGAACAAGCAGTCTCCTCCCTCGCAAACCTGCACGCCACGAGGGTGGCCGAGACACTGACCGAGCTTCCGTGGTTTGCACAACGCCGAACCCTCAACAATCCTCCACCGTCCAAAAAACGACCCTGCCAACCTGCACGTAATGCGCACAAAATTATTCGATCCTGTGTCAAATATCGTAAACTTATTATTTCGAACTTTGATCGAGCTTCTCGGTAAACTTTGCTCACTTAATAAGGTACAGGTATAGTCGACTGCAAATCTGGCTTCCCTGGAGATACGTGTTAATTACAGCGGGTGGTGGGGGACCACTGCTGGAGCTTTAGTTGGCAGGTTCTTGAATTTCGAACTTTACAAATTTGAAAATTTGGAAAATTTGGGAATTTTTGAATACTTTGAGAATTTTGAATACTATTTGAAAAGTTTAGAAAACTTGAAAATAAAGAAGTTTGAGTGTTTAAGAATTTCACAATTTTGAGACTTGAAAATCTTGAAAATGTAAGAATTAGAGAAAGAATACTAAATGTTATAAATTTGAGAACCTGAAAATACAGAAATTTAAATATTCACAAACTTACTCGCTTGAAAACTTAAAAATTTAGCAATTTAGAAAATGTATAAATTTAAAGACTTTTTTTAATTTATAAATCTGAGAAATTCATAATGCAGCAATTAGAAAAAAATGTAAACTTGTAAGTGTTAAATTATAAAGCTTTCGAAATTTGAGAATCCAAAAATTAAAAGATTTGCAATTGTGAAAAAATTATGAAATTTTCATATGCATGTTCGTATTTAAAAGAAGCCTAAGCTGCACTTGTGCACATCCACTAATGACTTCGTGCTCATTAGTGACTATCCGTGCTTTCAGATTCACTAATGATGACAGGTAAAGCAATTGATTGGATAAAAATCTTAAAACATTGATATTAAATGTACTTATTTTTTCCAGTATTTTAAACACTGTTTTATATTAACCTTTCAAGTATGATTGTCCTCAAGTATTATAATTTTTATGACACTGTTTCAATTTAGCATTATATCACCAGTCAAAATGATCAGTTTCATATTGTATAAAAATTTACAAAATATTACAAAATTTTGTAGCAGTACTTTCCGAAAAAAAATCTTAAATTAAAAAATTGTTGCATACGTTAGTTTATAAATTATTTATTTTTTGCGATTAAAAAGTGAGTTCGACTAAAAGCATTAAACATACTTTTAAAAGTATGCATTGAAAATATAAATCTTCATGTCTGTAATGACTACGTATTATTCTCAAGACGATCTTAAATTCGGCTCTGCGAGCATCCCTCAAGAAAATCCTACGTCCCTAAAATAGCGAAAGCTGCTCACAGTATTACTCAAACATTTGGTCTAAAGGGACTAAAGTATTTCTCGTTTAAGAGACGCACGCTTGGGACCGCGATGTGTACATTAACGAAAGAGCTAGGTGTTTTGGAAGTCTACTACTGTTATCTCTCTTTGATATGCCAGCTTTTCAAACGCATTGAAAACAAGGCTGTAATAAAACATTGTTGAAATTTTCATTCATTTCAATAATTTTCTATTTACTTCCAAATCTAAGAATTTATTGGGACAGTTTGAAAAATGAATGAGTCTGATTGTATGAGAAATCATACATAAGCTTATTGCAAAATTCGTATCTAAAAGATGCGAGTTAGTATCGAGTTTGAGTTAATAATTATAAACTAATTGTTGAGATGTATTTTCATTAATACTAGAACTACCTAAAAATTTTATATTTTGAACTGTGCAATTTATTAAGGTTCTGTCTGAATATTTCGACTTGCAACTAATAATAAAATACGCAACTCATGTTTCACTACGTCTAAAAATTAAGTATTAGACATGCAGAAATCAAATAGTAAATTTAATTTTACGTAATTTAATAATTAAAGCAAAATATCTATGCACAATTTTTACCTACATTTCCTAAATTAACCTCGGTATCATAAAGCTTTAAGAAGTCTAAGTCGAGACATTAGCATAATTGATTCCGAACGTATTTAATTACGTATACCTCCCACCCCCATCGTGACTAAATATTTCTAGCACTCTTGAACGGTACAAGCGGTACAGTTTATCGACCAAACCTCGACCACTTAAAAAATTGATACGTCGTGGCAATGAAACAATATTCGTTTCTCTGACGAAACAAAGGGCATAATACGGTCAGTGCGAATCGCGTGTACGGCGATCGGTTGCGCGTTAAATTAAATTCACCTTTCACATCGGACAATACACCGAGCACGGTATTTAATAGTAATTTTCTAGGAAAGAGAACGGCGTCGCTTTCGGCAACATATTGATAAATATTCCAAAAGTGGTAGGGCCAGTCGCCCACGGAAACACGTGTTTCATATCCCACGCAACGACCTGTATCGGTCAAGTATCGGATTACTGTCATGGGATCACCCTTTAGGAACCCTGTCTGTCTATCCGAGGGTAAGTGCATGTCGACGCTGCACAGAAACCCTCCACGAGAATAATCTCTGAAGGTACGGGGGGGAAAAAACCGAATTCTCTTCTCTGTTAACATCACGCACGAACGAACAGTCCGCGTTACGGCTACAGATGGGATCAAGTTCGATATGGACTAACAAATACGAGTCAACGGAGGTTGACAAAATGGCCGACTGTGGACCTTGCTGTGACGAGTTTACAAGTTCTGATTTTTTCATATCTTTGGATTTATGCATCCTGGATGCAAATTGTGAATTCTTCAATATATTATAAGTTTTAATATTTTAAATTTGAAATAATATTGTAATATTGATGTTAGAGTATGTTATAGTTAAGTTTTGAATTTATTAGATTTTTAAAGGATTAAGGTACTGCATTTTTGGGTATTGCATTTTCCAAATTGTCAAGTTTATTTCTAAATCTCTAGATTCCCATATGGCTAATTTCCTAAATTTGCAATTTCCAAATTCCCAAATTCCCAATTCCCAATTCCCAAATGCCAAATTCCCAATTCCCAAATTCTCAAGTTTCCAAGTTCTCAATTTCTCAAGTTTCCAATTTCCTAATTTCCCAAATTCCCAATTTCCCAAATTTCCAATTTCCCAATTTCCCAATTTCCCAAATTCCCAAATTCCCAAATTCCCAAATTCCCAAATTCCCAAGTTTCCAAGTTTCCAAGTTTCCAACTTCCCAACTTCCCAAATTCTCAAATTCCCAAATTCCTAAATTTCCAAGTTTCCAAGTTTCCAATTTCCCAAGTTCCGAACTTCCCAAATTCTCAAATTCCCAAATTCCTAAATTTCCAATTTCCCAAGTTCCGAACTTCCCAAATTCTCAAATTCTCAAATTCCCAAATTTCCAATATCCCAAGTTTTCAATTTCCCAAGTTTCCTATTTCCCAATTTGCCAAATCCCCAAATCCCCAAAATCCCAAAATCCCCAAATCCTCAAATCCCCCAAATTCCCAGAATCCCCAAATCCCCAAATCCCCAAATCTCCAAATCCCCAAATTTCCAAATCCCAAAATCCCCAAATCCCCTAAATTCCCCAAATTCCTAAAATCCTTAAATCCCCAAATTCCCTAAATTCTCCAAATCCCCAAATTCCTAAAATCCTTAAATCCCCAAATTTCCCAAATTTCCCAAATCCCCCAAAATTCCCAAAATCCCCAAATCCGCAAGTTCCTAAATTCCCAAATCCCCAAATTCCCAAATTCCCAAATTCCTAAAATCTCTAAAATCCTTAAATCCAAAATTAAAAAATTCTTTAACCCTCTTTCCTTCCACTATAATCATAATATCAGCAATAATTTAAAAGACTGAACCGCAAACAGCTAAAAAACGGTAATGAAGCGAACAATCGCATTAACGAGGATCGTTTAATTAAAATCGTTAAGGAGATATATATTAAATGCAATAAGTAAAGTGTTCGTGGTCGCAGCTGCGCGTGAGTCGTTACGTACAAAAGTAATAACGTATGTCACGACATAATGATCATGGAAACCTTTCATAAAACCTTGACCAATACCCGTGCTGAATATTGCGATTCAGCACCATACATTTGGATCGCTGTTATCCAAATTTTTTTCCACAACGATCGACGAATTCAATAGTATTATATCTCCCTATATGCGCTATATGGAAATATACGTAGATAAAACGTATCTCTATGAACAAATAAAAGCGAACTGTTCATAGTATCGCAAGCGTTAAATCGTGCTATGTGAAATCGATTTCGTAAAGGTATGGTGCGAAAAAATAAATTTGGTCAAATATTCTATTGCAAAATGTGGTTAATAAAATTTGTATAAATTTTTTTTTATTATATTGTAGATATAAATTAATATATTATGGGGAGGAAAAGCAATAGACAATGATACGTGGATAGTTTTTTTATTTAAAAAAAAAAGAATTGCATTTGTACATTTGTAAATTTACGAGGTACTGTATTTTTAAGTTTGAAAATTTCAGGAGTGAAAATTTTTTAATTTCACAGGTTCAAAATTACAAATTTCTCAAATTTCACTAATTCCATAAATTTTCCAAATTTCCCAAATTTCCCAAATTTTCAAATTTCAAAATTCTCAGATACCAAATTTCCTAAATTCATAACTTCTCAAATTCTAAATTTCCCAAATTTCCCAAATTTTCCAAATTCCAAATATTCCAAATTCCTAATTTTTCAAATTCCTAAATTCCCAAATTTCCAATTTCGCAAATTCCTTATTTCTCAAACTGTTACTCGCCAAATTCATAAGTTCCTAAATTCACAAATTCCTTAATTCCCAAATTCTCTAATTGGAATATCAAAACACCTAAAATCCTAAATTCAAAGATTTCCAAACCAAGAAATCAGAAACTTTGCAATTACAAAAATTCCTAATGAACAACAAAGTATCAGTGACTAATCAGTATCAAAGTAATCTAGTAACCAAACTTACCAAAGTCTCCTTTAATTTTTTCCTGTCATTTTATATTTTTTACAATTTTTAAATGTTCAATAATAACCTTTTCAATATAATATTAACTTAATGTCAACATTATCAACGTAATATTAATTTGGCATATAATAAAAATATAATCCTCCTTCGCATAGCTTCACCTTTTTCGTGCAATCTGTAATAGTAGCATTTGCCTTGCAGTCGACGAGTATCCTCGTACACATCTTCCTTGATCTTATCTCCACGAGGGATTTTTAAAACTGAACTCCGCAGTTAACTGGTTAAGATGGTGCATGAGCTCGAAATTTATTTGCTGGTCCTTCCTGTTAAGGAAGAAGGCCGGTCTTTGGCTACTACGAACTTCTCTGAAAATTTCAGCCACGATACAGAGATCACTGCCCGAGAAACTTTTCCGCTCGCAGTTCAATCTCGAATTTTCCTCCTCTCCTTATAGAAAACTCAAAAGTCTTAGCTTCTCTGTTACTCCGCCGCGTTTTGGCATCGCTCTGTCCTCGCGAGTGGTCCTCGACGGTGAAATAATTAACGTGGAAAGTTTCCACGCGATTGAAAGATCTCGTGTCGCGATAAAGGGATGCCGTTGTAAAACGGATCACCGATAAGCGAGCGACATTAATTAAAATCGCTGAGTTCAAACTCATCCCAGCCAGCAGTCTTCTTTCGCCATCGTGTCCCATTTGTCTCGGGTATCGTTTAAGAATTCCCGTCTCGCCGATCGATTATCTTTCGAGAAAAATCCCTTGTCTTGCTAGGCATGGATCTTCATTTCTGTTGTCACAATAACTGCTTCTAGGATTTTGGTTTCTTGGTCGGTGGTGTTGGTCCCTTCGAACTAACTGACATTTGCCTTTTGTATGCTTCTTTGATGCAGACATTTTTGAAATTTTCTCGGAGTATTTTTGTCAAGTGTATTTTAAGAATTTGTATGTACTCATTTTTTAAATTATGCTTCTTTTGCACTGTTGAAAGGAATTAATCCTTTCTTGGTTAATAGGAATTCAATGATGAGGAGCAATGCTAATCTTTATTCGTTTAAATGTTGATTTAATCTAGCAAATAATTCTTCAAACAATGCCGAGTGTTCACATAACATCATCAAGGTAAATAAATTGTATACACTTAAGTTATAAATTATACTCCTACTCGTGCACTGAATCAATTTTCATTTGGTTAAGATGAGTTCAATGACGAGGAGCAATGCTAATCTTCATCCATTTAAATGCTGATCTAACCTAGCAAATAATTCTTCAAACAATGCTGAGTTCACACAAAATTCTCAAAATAAACAATTTGTATTTACTCATGTTATAAATTATGTTCTTACTCGTAGAAAACTAGAGGAAAAAATCAACCCTTATCTGATTCAGATGAGTTCAATAATGAGAAACTACGCTAATCTTTATTCGTTCAAATGTTGATATAATCTGGCAAATAATTCTTCAAACTGTGCTGACTATACACATTTTATCGTTAAAATAAATAGTATGTGCTCACTTTTTAAATTATGACTTTATACATGCTAATAGATTAGTACAATAAATCAATTTTTATCTGGTTTAGATGATTTGAGTGATTATCCATTTAAATGTGAGTAAATAATTCTTCAAACAGAATTGAATATTTACGTAAATATATCTTTAAAATAAATTGCATGTAGCTTTTAGAATTACTTTTAGTGATACTATTCATGATAAATGCTAATACTACAATGATTGTATTAATACCTTAACCCTTTGCACTTCTATGTCGACTGTGGCTCGACATCGCATTTTCTTGGATCTTATAAATAATTCAAATAAATCAATTGGTAGAGTATATATATTTTCATTATTTGTAATAAATGAAAAATGTATTTGTCACATACTCCACACTGTTGCAGTATATTTTATTGAGAACTTTTTGATCTATTTTGTAAATAAAGAAGTGGGTAGGTAATAGAAATTAAGGAGTGCAAAGGGTTAATGACTCTATCAATTTATATTATACTTGGATAAAGATTAAAACAATAAAAATTAAAGTATTTATGATACTTGTTATTTAAGTAAGTTATGATAATTTACTTCTCCTTAATAATAATTTACTAATCTTTAATAATTCATTATTAAATTGTAATCATTATAATAATTAATAGTACAAATCATCATAATTTACATAATAAGTAATAAAAGAAATTTTCCTTAGACTTTGGGCTCATAACATGATCATAGCAGTCAAGGCCCTTATAAAATCAATCAATCAATCAATCCTTAAATTTTTGTATCATTCATCTTTGACAACAACTAAAAAAAATTGCAATAGACCTCTAAAATTTATGGATACGTCTTTCTAATTAAGTACCTTATTCTGCAATATTTAATTGCAACGATATATATAGCAATCGTGTGGATGGCGTAGAGAAATTGCTCCGTTGTGATTTTACTTCGTTTTCAACGCGTACAAGAGAAAGGACAAGGCGCGAGTAAAAAGAGAAGCTCGGAATCGAAAGGAGAAGGGTGAAACCGGCGTGGAACGATAAACCAATGCGTGTGCTCGTTTAAATGAGCCGTCAACGAGTAATTAATCAGCATTAACCATGCACTCTTTGCTGCACGCATAATGAAGCCGATTAGATGCGCGTCGAAGCTTTCATCTCTCGTTAGACGATTCCACTAATGTACAGGTTCTTTCAGAAGAAGCGTAACTACATTTCTTAGAAATTGTTAGAAATAATAATTCGAGTAACAAACAATTTAACAAGGTTGAATATACGGAGGAATATTTTCTGTTTAAATTTTCTTTAGGGTATGATTAATTGGTACTTGGGAAAAATTGGAAATTGTAGAACTTAGAAAGTTGGGAATATTAGAGATGTGGAATGAGGAAGGGTGAATTATTTAGAATTTGCAAATTTGGAAATTTGGAGATTCGAGATTCGGTGTAAGGGAGGTGGATTTACTTAAAATTTGGAAATTTGGGAATTTGAGAAATTGGAAACTTGGGAAATTGAAAATTTGAGAAATTGGAAGCTTGGAAAATTGGAAACTTGGAAAATTCGAAACTTGCGAAGTTGGAAATTTGAGAAATTGGAAGCTTGGAAAATTCGAAACTTGCGAAATTGGAAATTTGAGAAATTGGAAGCTTAGAAAATTGGAAATTTGAGAAATTGGAAACTTGGGAAATTGGAAATTTGACAAATTGGAAGCTTGGAAAATTCGAAACTTGCGAAATTGGAAATTTGAGAAATTGGAAGCTTGAAAAATTGAAAACTTGGAAAATTCGAAACTTAGGAAATTGAAAATTTGAGAGTTTGTAAATTTGTTAATTTAGGAATTTGAAGCTTGAGAATTTCTAAATTTAGAAACAGCGCTCTCCTCTTATTTTGAACCCGCCACTACAAAATCAGAGGGTTTCGTTACAGTACTAAACATCATTTGTAATGTCTAACGATATCGCTGAAATAAATTTAATATTCCCCCGACGTCGACGTCCGTCCTCGTCGTCAGGAGGGTTGCATGAGACAGTGTTCTTCAATTTTTACCCACGATACTGATAAAATTGTGCTAGATCCATAACGATCCATGAAAAGTATAATACAAACGGGAGCAGATCATATTACATCCTTATAATTAACAAAAATAATTTACCTCGTTTTCGTTTTTGGGTACAATTTCACCGAGACTTTTTAAATGATTTTGCAATCGAAATTGAGGTTGAAGAACACTGATCTGAGGATCAGGTTATCTTACCATCGATGCGGAAGTATAGGTCTGATATTGCTTCGCGAAGTTATGAGAGGATATTCAGATGGATCATTCCGGTTGAATATTTTCTGGTAATGGAACACGGAGTCGCGTAACGATGTACTTGGCGAAAACGTGCATAGTGAATGATAGCGTCATCTACGAATCGGTGTTGCATAAAAGACGTAAATTTATCGTTTATTATAATCATGCACCTTTACAATGTTGTATAAGAAATATTAGAAAAATAAAGTAGTCCTCAAATTAAACTTATCACATTTTATTTTTTTAAAATAATTGTAGAGTCATTGAAAACTTGAAGATTAATTCAGGTTATCTAGTTCCATCTACAACTAGTAAATTATACTTATCACTTTCGAAAAGAAATATTAGAAAAATGAAGTAGTCCTCAACTAGTAAATTAAACTTATCACTTTCTATTTTTTGTAAATAATTGTAGAGTTATTGAAAACTTGAAGATTAATTCAGGTTATCTAGTTCCATCTACAGCTAGTAAATTAAACTTATCACTTTCGAAAAGAAATATTAGAAAAATGAAGTAGTCCTCAACTGGTAAATTAGACTTATCACTTTCTATTTTTTAAAAACAATTCTAGAGTCATTGAAGACTTGAAGACTAATTCAGGTTATCTAGTTCCATCTACAGCTAGTAAATTAAACTTATCACTTTCGAAAATAATTATGTAGTCATTAAAAACTTCAAGATTAATTCGTGTTCTTAATTCTTGCTTTCTTTTTCTTCCCCAACTGTTTAAATTTTGCTGTTTGCGTCGAGTTGCAGATGAATCGTCAGAAATCATGGAAGATTATAGTTTTAGAATTTAACAGTCATTACTAGCTTTAAGTGCATTATCTACATATTAGTACACTAGCTACTTTTAAATAGAAAATGAAATGAAAAAATATTTAAGTAAATACTGAAGCACCATCTAAAACATGCAACTATTCTTCCTCTTAACAAAATATGGTATCAGCTTAACAAAATATAACAAAATTGCAACAGAATTTTGTGACACAAAATGTGATCAGAAATCATTTTAACTGGTTAGTGGTGGCAGTATTGAAGAGATTGATCTATTTTTTATTATAATCTGCTTAAGGTTTATTATTTCTATCGATTTATGTTTTCGTGTAATGACCCTTGTGCCACGTACTGAATTCGGAAGAAAAGAAGATGGTTTTTGCGTTGAAATACATCTGTAGACGTACTTTGTTTCATTTCGCAGAAACGCTAACCTCTGCAAAAAGAAAGAGAAATTGAGCGTGCAGTACACACGGCTCTATTCATTGACGATAATTATCTTTTTAGGCAACCTCGATCATTTGTAAATACAAAATTGGGCACAAAGAATGCTTGTGCAGAGTTTCATGACTGTACGGTTGTGGTTGAGGTGGATGTTTGAGGAATTAATGTTTGGATAAGTAGGTTTCAGGCGTACTTTATATTATATGGAATGTGACTACATTTATGGAAAATAATTTAGTTATTTATTTTAATACCTTTATTATAAAGATATTATTGATCGAGCGAGTGAAGCTCTTAGATTTGACTTTGCAACTTCTGTGTCCGCGTTTTTGCATCACTCAACCAATTCTCATCAAATTTTACAAATTTTGTCAGGTTTAAGGGGTGAAAAGATTTCATTCTGGGCTGAAATACACTCCTGGCAATTAACGGTCAATTTTGAACTTTATTCCCATGCGTAGTGGCAAACCGTTACAAATAGTGCAAATTATGGACTAAAAAATTGGTGTCCATCTAGCGGCGAAATGAGTGAACTAATCCTAAAAACTGAAGGTTCAAAATATAAGGAAAATAAAAAAATGAATGTTTCGGCACTTTGGCGACGTTGTATAGTTCCTGAGGCATTTAGAAACAAATTTCTATTAGGGTTTGATGCGTTCTGATGGCTAATAAAGCCAGAAAATCAATTTTTGTCGAATTCGGTCCAAAACGGTACTGGTGGCGCCTTCTAGCGAAATTTGGATCTACAAAAATATGAAAATGCGATTTTCTCGAAAATTAACGAACTTTGAGTACCTCTGAGGCTCAAAAAGTATTATGTGATCGCATTAGAAGCATAATAAAGCAATAAAAGTTTCCTGAAAGCTTTAATAAAGAAAATAAAAAAAATTTTATGGAGAAAATTTGTGTCGCCATCTAGCGGCGAAACTGCGAACTAATCTGGAAAAACGTATGCTCGTACACGCGTTAAGAAAAAATATAAAAAGTAATGTTTCGCAACTTTGACGACGTTGTATGCTTCTTTAGACATTTTAAAGCAATTTTTGTTGAATAAGTTATTCATTTCTTTGCTTATTAAGTCCAGAAAATCAATTTTTATTTGACCCCTTTACTGCGTATTCGGACATATGTTTTATTACCGAAGAGACTTAGTATAGTGTGCAAACTGTTTTAAACGCATAATAGTTTCATATTTTTCGAAAAGTTTCATTCTTATATTTTATTAATATATACGAATGAAAGTTTAGGCGCAGTTTTTTAAAAACTGACGTCATCAATGAAAATGGAACAAACCGCCATCTCCACGGCGAACAGGGTGAACTACACGTTTTTTAAACTGTAGTTTCATTAATTTTCTACACTGCCACTGAACGCCGCCACATGTCGTTTTCCGTTAAATTCAATTAATATAGTTGAGTTTATCAATATACTTGATTATAATATGAATTAAATTACATCGAAGTGCAAAACCAATTAACTTTGAATTATTTTGACTTTACTAAACTCTTATCACTTTTTAACCACGCTTATGATAACTCTAATTATCATAAGGACAGAGAGTAGATAAAATTGTTAAAAATACTCCGAAAGGCAGTATTAGTAATACATAGAAAATATAATTACAAATATATTTCAAATTATTAGAGATTGACACGAAAATAGATTTGCTCGATTTACGTTTCTCTCTCATTTGCACCAATTTAAAGGGACAGTGTTTTCGAAAGAACAAAGGCGCCGACAGGGTGTCGCCTTCAGTATATTCTGCATTTATATTCATTGGAGGAACCGCGAACATGCTTGTCTGTTACTAGTAAACACTTTGGAAGAGGTTGTTTTTTTATCCAGTATTGCAAAAAATATAAGGAAATATGGCTAATCCAAATTTGACTGATATGACAGAGGAAGATGCAGCTGATCTGCAGTTTCCGAAAGGTATGTTTCATTTCATTTATCGTTTAAATGAAGAGATATGTCGAATATTTATCCTTTCCTAACCTCAAATGTGTGACATTTGTCAACGTTTCCTTTCGAAAAGATTTGTGTTTAACGATAAACAACACGGCGCAAAGAATCTAAACCTTCTTTGCATTTTGAGCAATATAATAGCTCTTCAAATTTGCGAATCTACCTTAAATATAATTATTCAAAAGTTTCCAGTTTGTTTAGACTTACTACAAAAGCACGTCAATTTGAAAATTCAAGGAAGGGATAAATGGTTTTGCGGCATGGCCTAAAGTAACGATTATCCTCTTTCAGACTGCTCATTGAGTAGAACAGAAAAGATCGAGCATGAAATAGAACTCGAGGTGTCAGTCGTGAAGGATGAAATCATTACTTCAGACCCAACATGCCGCGTGTGCACATCTGCTTTGATGGAGCCATATATTCGTTGTGCAATATGTAGTAATATGGAATTGTGTCCTTCTTGCTTCTCCAATGGGTCCGAAATTGGCAATCACAAAAATGATCACGACTATATTATTATAAAAAATGAGTTTCCATTAATTGATGGAAGTGGGTGGACTGCCAAACAAGAACTACAGTTTCTAGACGTGTTACAGGAATGTGGTTTTGGCAATTGGGTTGATATGGCAAAAAGAATGCAAGGAAAATCCGCAGAAGACTGCAAAAATCATTATCTCCAGCATTATATTGATAATCAGACCCTACCAGGGTTGCCAAAAATTGAAGAAACAAAAACAAGTTTATTTTGGTGCGAACCCATTCCTTACTTGTATAAATTACAAGACTTAGAGGAACCTCCTAGGTTCGCATCCAATACCCTTAACTGTAAACTTTTGGCTGGATATAATCCAGCAAGATCAGACTTTGAAGTGAACTTTGATAATCACGCAGAATTATTGATATCTGATTTAAATTATGATGAGTTTGATACAAATGATAGTAACTATGAATTAGGAAAAGAATTACAAATAGCCATAGTGCAAGCATATAATAACAGATTAAAAGAACGTGTAAGAAGAAGAAAAATTATACGCAATCATGGATTAATAGCATTTAGAAGAACCATATCTTGGTTACAAAGATATGAGTGCACAATAACTAGAACATTGGCAGAAAGATTATTAATTTTCATGCAGTTATTAGGAGGCATAGAGTTTGATTATTTTATGGAAGGTTTACACCGCACTGGTGAACTTAAGAATTACCTCAATAAACTCTTTGACTTCCGCAGTAATGGTTTGAAACACTTTCACAGTGTTCCTGTGTTTCAAAAGTTAAGCAAACTTAGACAAGAGAATGAGAAAGAGAGAAAGCAATATTTAAATAATCCTGAATATAGTTGGAAGACAATATTGCCTGGTTGTAGTATTAATTTTAGTAGTACTATGCCAAGTACAATATCACAACGAAAAGCGGCACCGCCGCTCGTAATTAAAGGTCTTCCAGGTTATGAAAAGCTAAGCCCTGCTGAAAAAGAACTTTGTTCAACCACGCGCATAGTCCCGGCTAATTATCTTGATTTTAAGCAGATTTTAATAGCAGAGAATAAAAAGAGTGGTTGTCTCAGATTGGCACAGGCCAGAGTTCTCCTTAAAATAGATGTAAATAAAACACGTAAAATATACGATTTCCTTACAGAAAAAGGATACATAAATAAACCAAATCAATGACGTACATTTCATTAAAAACTTAAATCAGTGATGGGTAACAGTGTAGTAGATTCGATATATTACTACAGAAAGAGCTATTAGAAGTAGCAAATTCTTGGATTTGGCAATGTAGAGAGAGGTTCTATTATGAAGCGTTTTAAAGATTGCAAAGGACCTTGCTCACAGTGTATCTGTAAAAACGATTTTGGTCAAATTCGCTGTACCGTATCTTTTATATTTTTGAGATATGAGTCCATAGGTCTTCCATCAGCACCATAATCAAACTATAACACAGATAAATTTGAATGAATTTGATCTAAACCACTTTTCAGGTATAATGTTTCAGGTCCTATGTAAAATTGAAAATATCTGTATGCATAAATTAAAAAATGTGTAAACTTGAAAATTTTTAAATACGAAAAATTTAATATAAGACTCGGTATCATTCATTGTTGTATGTATCGTGGTATCCGTGAGATCTTATACAGGTATTTGACCTGCCCATCACTACTCTACATTATTTTTCATAGATAGATATTGTCAGGATTGTGATATTATTTATTAAGATTTATAATTAAGAATTTATAATAATAATTGAACAGACTGAAAGCAATAAAGCGAGTATAGAATAATGTACAAACGGTAATACAATAAATAATAAATTTATGTGCCTACCAACGTGTACAATATGTGTATATAAATACTACTAATATTTTACTCGTGCTTTGTACAATGGACTGTAATGTAAAATTTATTTTGTATTGTATACATTGATAAAACGTATTTAAGACTTGTAAATGCTGGTATTTAACGATACAAATATTTAACAATAAAATAAAACACAATGAATGAAATTGTCCTTTATTTAACGAACCGTATTAATCTATTAATAAGTACTCTACGTATGAATATAATTTGTTTCTCTAGAATTCGAAAACGCCGAGACACTGTTAATCTCGGAAGTTTCGATGCTATTGGAGCACAGAAAAGCGCAAAATGAATCGGCAGAAGAGGAGCAAGAATTTTCCGAAGTTTTTATGAAGAGTTTAACGTACACGAATAGGTTTCGCCGTTTCAAAAACAAAGAAACAATTGCGGCTGTGAGAAAGTAAGCGCAACTCTCGTTCAAAAACTTTTGCAATTAGTAAAAACGTTGTGTACGGTGAATCATATTAAATGTAAAATATCCGTAAGAATTCATCGTAAACGTTTCTTTGTTCTAGCTTACTTATGCAGAAAAAGCTTCATAAATTCGAACTGGCTTCGCTCGCGAATCTTTGCCCAGAAACACCGGAAGAAGCGAAAGCCTTGATTCCTAGTTTAGAAGGACGCTTAGAAGACGAAGAACTTAGGACAATATTGGATGACATCCAAACAAAACGATCCCTACAATATTAAGATAAAACTTATTTTAAGATTCGCTACTTTTATTTCATTCATTAATAAAAATTTGTCATATAGTTGTGTAATTGTTTTCGGAGCCTGTATCTGCGGAAGATTTTATCATATGAGTGTGTTTACATTAAGCGGACTCATTCGATTTCAATAAATTTAGTAGAAATTTCTTAAAAAAGCTATGAGTCAGGTAACCTTTCCTTGTTAACGTAAACACCCCCTAATGGAGAGTGAAACATCGATTTGTTCAGAAATCCGTATAAGAAGCGTGAAACCGAATGTAAATTGAAATTTGATAAGTCAGATACACTGTAATTCTCGGTCGAACAGTTCGCGGTAGCCGGTTATATAATTTCAACGTTTCGAGCCAGAGAAATGCTCGTCGAAGACGGCTAATCTTGCTAACGACAACCGCGCATTACCATCGGATAATTATATACAGTCGAATGGATTTGCACCAGACCGTTGTTGTTGAGTTAACGTACATCTTCGATCATGTCCTCTGTGTTCCAGGACATAAAACGTATGATAAGAAATCAATATCGAAACCATATAATTTCACGTGAAACCGTATGCGATAATGAACGTTCCGTTTCTTCGAATTCATTTTTACATTTATACCGAGTGGCGAATTCAACGTTACAATATTCTCAAACAACCGACATTTGAGCAGCGTCCACGGTAACTAGAGGTCTAAGTTATTAGCAATCGTACGGATTCTTAGTAATATTCCAGTTACTATTAAAGGCAAGGTAGAAGGCCGACAAAACGGGAAATTATGGTTGCAGGTATATCGACGCCTGTTGCATCGCCACGAGATGCAGTCACGATATGAACTTCAGAGAAGTCAGGCGCCGCACCGACTTTATGACCGTATTTAGGTATCTCTGCAGTCATTTCTGTTGTTCATTATCGAATATCATTATACTAATGCGATCTGCTGTGTTCGACACCGTGTAATTTTGTATAGGTAGACCAAGAAAAGATTAGCTTCGACTGAGAACAAAGAAGGCAACACAGAAAACTGCGCCATCGACGTTTCTTAATGGTACGGAATGGAGCGATACGCCATCTTTATTGCACCTCTCTCGGTAATCTAGAGAGGGAAAGTCAAATATTTTGTGCCAGAGTTCGTTATATATTATTTCATCGTTGAAAACTGAGCGACCTCAACCGTTACACCAATCACTCGCTTCATGAATAATAAATGTAGCGAATAAAACGGCGCGTTTACAGTCGTTTATCGATCAACTGCGTGTATTGACGAGCGCGTAATTTTCCACCATTTTTCACAGTTAGATTCGTCAGGCGATGGAACAGGATTATCGGTTTATCAATCGTTTATCGAGCCTTTTAATCAACGTCGAAATTGGAATACTGTGTTCAGCTGGTCCGAACTTCCGCACACTTTTCTAGCCTATACACTATGCTTGTCAATTTAATTTGGTCGTGTGTGCGTGCTATTCAGAAGAGTAACTTCGCCATAGGCGGTGCACGGTAATCGGTCCTTCGATTACTCCCACGAGGAAACCTTTTAAGATAATTACGACGATCGTTAATCGTTCGTAAACTCGAAGAAAATACTGTGCGGTTTATCGCACGAGCCTCGCCAATACGTGCAGAAGTACCGAGATAACAGAACCGAGCCTGATTTGGAAAGACGCGTTATCTGAACGGCTGCAAACTGACCGACCGTGCCGAATACCTCGATGGAAAGATTATCTTTGTATTATATCTTATGGGCGTCGATGATAGCCAGAGACTATGATCGTAGAGAAAAAAATACCGAAGGGACGTCTTCCGATTGGAAAGCTAACGCAAGCGAATAATAGCCTTTAATATCGAAACGTATACTCTCGAGAGCAATGTAAGCTATCTTTGGGTAACAAGTGTATACCAGTACATTTTGTTCCTTATTTGTACATTTTGTTATTCCAAAATATAGAAGTTTGTATCTTCGGAAATTTTGAAATTTGTAAATTTGTATTTGGAACTTTATAATTGTAAAAATTTCTGAAATTAAAAGTTGAAAATTTTGAACTTGACAATTTCTAAATTTTCCAAATTAAAATATAAAGATTTGAGAAACTAAACAATTGTAATTTAAAAAACTTTCTCAATATCCTCTGTCTACGATAAAATTGTTGAGCGAAATGGTGTCCACGTTGCACAGCCATTTTTCCTAGGATAAGCCAGATCTGACCCCCAATATACGTTTGTATGGCGTAAGCACGTTCGGCACGAGAATATTACAATGTTATCCAGGTAGTAACGCTGAAATTGTGTAGTATTTTATAGACGATAAAGAGTGCGTAATCGTAAAATGCCAAGCTACGCGAAATACAGCTTCAATCTTACATCATATCCACACGGTAGCCTTTATTTACAGACAAAAAGTGTATAGCAAGGCGATTAATGAAAATCTACAAGTGTTTCGAACGTAATAGGCTTTTTTTCTCCAAGATGAGCAATGAGAATACGGAACATCGTGACTGGAATATCGGGAATATTGGATTTCCCGGCGCGAGGATTATAAGGGAGGTAGTCGTAAGGGTTGAAGTAACCATAAGGTATATTCTCTGTATCAGAGCCGCCGCTAGTATTTGCGGAACCCAGGGTAAGATCAGCATTTTCGACGTTTTAATGTTATCTGATTGATTTTGATTATATTACAAGAAGCATATGTTTGCTTCTTGTATCAACACGAATTTAATGGAAAGTTTAGCATGGATCCACATGTGATTCATTCGTGTCAATTTTTTAATTTCACAATTGATCATTTTAATAATCTTTTAATTTATAAACTTTAAAATCTGCGATTTTGAAAACTTGTGAAGTAAATTCGTGGTATTGAAGATTGTTCATTTTGCCCGATTGTAATGGCGGTACTGCTCCATATAGTCCGTACGTTCCCTTCGACTAACCCTTCTGATATTTCTTGTCTGCGCTCTGGAACGATGTTATTTTCTGGAAATTGTCTGGCAAATGGAAGTCTCGGGATAGTTGCGTTCCAAAGAGCAGAAGCTAGAACAGAGTTACCGAAACGCTCAACAAGACCGTGAACGCCTGTAAACTCTATCGGTCGATGGAATCAATTTGCATAATGTGTACATACGAAAGTGTATATTCCACAATGCTCTCCGATACTGCTGTTACTTTTGCTCGATCATATTCGAGATTGGTGGGGGGTTGTCACGCGTTTATATGCGATGCGATTAAAATTCTCGATAGGATTGTGGCGATACGAAGTAAATGTAGTTCTTTAATGACAAGTATATCGCACTTCCAACAGCCGGGTTTCGATAGAATCGCAATATTGATAGGCGAAGATTTCATTATTCGATTCTTCATCAGACATACACGCTTATCGTTTTTTTCGTGGAATTGAATTATATTCGCTTTATTACAATTTATTTGTTTATTTTGAATACAAACAAATGATCGATAATAAATTAAATCTTCCGATATACCTCTTGTGTTTCTACAGAGATATTTAATAACAATAATTTTATTTATTACGTTATATTTCGCTGATTTTACTCATTATTTTACAAAGGGAAAAGTTTTAACTCTCTGTTGCGTAATAAAATCAGACGAAATTGAAACCGATAAAGCATTGTTTCCTTGTTCTTATCGTTCGTACTGTGTAATTAGGTATTCTCGACATTTGCAAATATTTCGTTTCAAGGAAACATGCCTTGATAATCAGATTACAAATGTATTGTACGAATTGTATTACTATCTCATTTTCAAAAGAACAATGTAACGTTTAATAATATGGTCCGTTTAATAAAATCCATCATTGAGAAATATAAATATTTTTATTCATAACGACAGATTTTATAATAATATCTATTTTACATCATTTTGTTCTCCATCTATAGAAATACTGCGCATGTGCAGTACGCAAATGGAGGAGTCTACTTAAAACCATCATTTTATCAATATTTCAAAAATTTATTAATGTATTCTAAATCTAACTTCGATTTACACATTAAAAAGCCTTTTAATTTATATTAATTATGATAAATAATTATACAGAAATACAATTTCTTGATACACCAGCGGTTGAAACGTATTTCGTAAGATTTCCGAAATCGTTGTTCTCGTGCGATTGCTATTGGAATTTCTTTGCACATAATCGATATAGGAAATCGAAATGATTACTCTCGTTTGGAGAAGTCGAAAAAATGGTATCTTTTAGGTAAACACGAATCCCGGTGCATCGTCCCTGCAAGGTAATTTGCAATCGAGCGAGGGCGCGAGTTTCGTTCGCGGTCGGCCGGGCGTCGTGGTTGGTTCGGCCGCGGAGTCCGAACGTGACCGATCGCGCGCGGAGACGGCCGAGCGCGCGAAGCGCCAGCGCCGAGCCTGAACGGAGCGCTCCGGTCAAAATATATTCAGTATATTCTAAACAAGCGCGCGACGTGCTGTCACGTTTAGTGTGTGCGCGCGCGCGAACCCGTGTCTCGCCGGACGGACGGTTCAAATTCTCAACGGTGACTTTGAACCAGTGTTACGTTTACTCGAAACCAGTGAATCAGTTCTAAGCTCGTCCGTGAACCGACGACGAGTCTCGCGTGTTAATCCGTGACGAGAAACAGCGCGGCAGAAGATACGATACGAGAGAAGAGAGACTGGCAACTGTGAGTTCGGTATTATACGCGCTCGCGATCCGTTCGTCACTTTCATTCTCTCTCTTTTCGTTCTCTATCCGTTTACTTCTGTCTCGTTCTCCCCTTTTCCTTTTTCTTCGTTCGTCTTTCGTACAGCTCCCTCCGGTCGTGTTCTCTCTCTCGTTCCTTCTCTTTCTTCTTCGCTTCGACGTCGTCTCGTGGGGTCAGTGCCTGCTCGATCGGATCCTGAGCAGGAACACACCGGAGGAGGAGGACGATCTCCCTCGTTACGAGACTTCGAACCATACACGCGCGCTACACGCACTCCGACACGAAACGGAAAAAACTAAAAAAAAAGACTGTTTTCTTCTCGCGAAGGCATTTTCTTGACCCGGTAAAAACTGTACGAGTGAGATTCGGAGAGAATAAATCGCGGACCATGGTGAGGACCCGTCGACGACGTGTCATCGACGACCAGTGAAGCGAATCGTCGCCGAAGCAACGAAACGTTTTCGTACATACCTCGGCAAGAAGCTACGATATGTATTTCTCGTGTGCGGTGATCGACGTGTGAGACTCTCGTATCTCGTATACACTCTCCCAAGTGCAGGAAACTCGTGCTCCTTATCTCCGGCTACTTTTCTCGCGTTTCGTTTTTCTATTCCTTTCCTTTCCCTCTTTCTCGCTTGTTCTTTCCGTCTTTCGTTCTCGCGTTCGCTGTCTCTCTTTCGACCCTCGCCACCTCTCTTGTCGCGTTTGCTGTTGCCGCGCTTCGCGACAACTATTTTTTACCGACCGAAAAAAAAGGACCACGCGAGTGTGATTACGGAGCAAAGAGAGAACACTGCTCGTGGAAGGGGATCGACGATTTGAAGTCTGTGTTTTTGTTTACTTAGAGGCGGACTGCCCACGCGACTCGGAAGGTCGACGAAGAGGTGAAAAAACATCCCGTTCGAAGAGTACGCCGGTTGTTGACGTTTTTTCGCGAGCGGTGAGTACTACACTCGTTCATTCTTCTATTGACACGTTGACTACCATGGGGTTATCAATGGCATGCAAGGCGAACCTAATTCTGCGATATTTTCGAGTGAGACTCGGTCACGTAGAGGCATCAAATGTTTGTTTAATCTATCACGTACGACAAAAATCGTACATTTGATTTTTTATTCTTTGCTAAAAAGTCTATTACACAAACGTGGCATTGTTTGGTGAACTTGTTGATGTGCAATTTCTTTATGGATTTAGGAGAAATATTTATTGTTAACAATTATTAAGAGCAACATAAAATATAATAAACCTTCGCGTTTTTGGGGGAATTTGAAAATTGAGGGATTTTGGGGATATCGAAATTTAAGTATTTGGGTATCTAAACAATCGAATAATGCTCATAGAGGAATACGTATCTGAGGACTTTGGAGTCTGGGGATCATGAGATTTGGGATCTGGTGATTTTTGGATCTAGGGATTTCTGGATCTAGCGATTCTTGGATTTAGAAATTTGGGATGTAGGAACTCAGGGTCTGGGGATTTTGGATCTAGGGATTTTTGGATTTAAGAATTTGGGATTTAGGGATTTGGAATATAAGAGTTTGAGATCTAGGGATTTTTGAATTTAAAAATTTGGGATCTAGGGATTTGGAATGTAAGAGTTTGAGATCTAGGGATTTTTGGATTTAGGAATTTGGGATTTAGGGATTTGGAATGTAAGATTTTGAGATCTAGAGATTTTTGGATTTAGGAATTTGGGATTTAGGGATTTGCAATGTAAAAGTTTGAGATCTAGGGATTTTTGGATTTAAAAATTTGGGATCTAGGGATTTGCAATGTAAAAGTTTGACATCTAGGGATTTTTGGATTTAAAAATTTGGGATCTAGGGATTTGCAATGTAAGAGTTTGAGATCTAGGGATTTTTGGATTTAGGAATTTGGGATCTAGGGATTTTGGGATTTAAGGATTTTAGGATCTCGGGATTTTTGGATTTAAAAGTTTGTAATCTAGGGATTTTCGGATTTAAAAATTTGGGATTTAGGAATTTTGGAATTTAAGGATTTTAGGATCTAGGGATTTGAGGTTTAATTCGGTGATCTAGGAATTCATGATAAAAACATTCGTTACCTAGGGATTTGAGATCTACAGATAAGGTACTTAGGGATTCGATGCGTAAAAATTCAGTATCTAGTGATCCGAGATCAAGAAATTAAAGTTCTAGGGATTTGAAACGTAAAAAAGAAATGGTCGCGTTTGTACGCAACGATATAAATATTAACTGACCAGAATTTTGACGAAGGTTTCATTGTTTTCTTCGGACGGTTAACCTGAAAGGGTTAACCGGAACGGGAAATCTTTAAGGAATCGCGTTTTTTCCGTCTGAATGGCGGATAAATTTGAATACGTCCCGATAGCTCGCGGAACGTATACCCTTTTATCACGCGAGCCAGAACTATTACTATGCGAATTTTTTATTATTCGGCCGACACCGGCGGCATCGTTGCTCACGTTTGTTTGTCACGCAAATGCTACGAATAGAGAATTACCGTACAGCCATTGTGCTGTTAGGTTTCCGTGGTTCTATTCGTATCGCGGCGTACATTCACGCACTAAGCTTCGTGCATGGTAAACAGAATATCGGTCCATTTTATTCTGAATGAAGTGTTGTGCCGAACGTGTATCTCTGCGTAATCACTAACAATACAGACGACTCGTAAAACGCGTCATCTGAGATTCCGAGCGTCAATTCGTGCTCGAAACCTCGTATCACTTACCGAAAAATTCAATGGAAATCGAAAGAAGTATCTTATTGGTCGTGATCGTGGAAGTTTTTTTTCTTTTCTCGACACCGCGAGAGAGATGATCGAAGACACTATCGATCGAGTCTCGTTATTTTCGAGCACTGTCATTGGTGTTTGTCACGCAAACGAGATGGACACGCGCGAACATTGAGCAAGCGTTACGTTGATAGGGGGTTGATCGCAGAACGTTGTTTCAATGTGGAAGTTTTGTCGGTTGTAAAAAAATATGTACTCATTGGTCAAGTACTATTAGCGATTCACTTTGTTAGAAATTGAATTTTTAATATTATCGAAATTTTCACTTTGAATCGTTGAGGGTATTTACTTTCTTAAAGATTGTTCTCTTACTAAATATTTATTTATTAATGAGTGCAGTTTTGACATAAATTTTGTACAGTTTCATTGAAAAAGTGATTGAATCGATACGATGATATATACAAATCAGCAAAGATTGTTGAAATGAAATTAATAGTATGAGAACAAGAAAAATGTTGTGACGGTCAAAACAGGAACCAAATGAAATATAATTTCAAAAACTTTTTACTTAATATTTATACTTGAAAGCCAACTAACGATAATCATTATGAAAATGTAGTTTATTGAAATACATGAAAGAATTTGATATCATGATTTAACCGTTCCAGCATAATATCTGACGATAAAGTGAACTCGATCTATTGGCAGGTAAATAAAGAAAATTTAATGTGTCGTAAATTGAAGATGCAAATGATCGAATGATTATTGTTGAATACTCGAAGGTACGAATTATTAATAAGAATTTGCATACAAGAGGAAGAAAGGATCGTGCGGAACTTGTTCCTCTCATTTAAAATTTATAAACTTGGTAATATTCCAATAAATCTGCTCCTAGGATGAATAACAAATCCTCTTGATTCACTCGACGTTGTTTTCTTGAAACTCTGCTTGCAAATAATGACTCTTCTTGATATTTGTAATGTTCTAAGATAATGGGATGGCTGAATTTCTCTTGGATTTATTTTTTATATTCTAGGATTATGTTAAAATTGTTAAAATCTTTGTGGTATAATTTGTTTTTAAAACGTGTAAGGTTGTTTTGTTAAAATATTTTTTTTTTGTTGGTAGTAAAAAATTGTACTTTCTTTCCTTTTGCAATTATTATTGCTATTTTACTCGACTTTTCTAAATATTCTTTTGAAGTGATATTTGTCATGCTATCACATTTATATATGTATTTAATGTATAATGTGATATATTTATTTAATAGATAAATGTGAAATTATATTTAATAGATTCGTTCAGTCGATGTTTCTGTCTAAAATTACACTATACAATCAATGGGATATAATCAAGCGAAATATCATTTCAAATACTTGTACTGGTTTTGGTATGATGTTTACGTGTATCATTAACGTTAATCATTAATGGTTCACTTATACGTATTTATCAGAGTCGTTGTAAGCATTTCTCGTTAGCGTTCATCAATAAGGGAAAGAAATGTAATGGCGTTAAATTTGATAAGATCGTATGGAAAATTTAAGTCGAGTCGTCTCGATAACTAGATGGAAAATATCATCGTACTCGTGATCGTTAAATTCTCGATGTTATTTATCGTTACATTAATAGAAAATATAATTTCGTTAAAAGGAGATACTAATAAGCTTATTGATTTCTAAAGGTTAACTCGAAGGAACTTGTATTACGTTGAAACCTTTTATTAATAGATTTGCCAGTTTTTATTTTGACGAAAGTTGCAAATACACAAAATAACAGAAATTATTCGATCAACTTCGAACAAAATTTAATCGAAATATTGATTTATTTTCAATTACGGGTTTGACTTCAATTAAACTCGATGGATGAGTATACGCTGTCTTTTGTTAGAAATTCGTTCGACGAAGTTCCGTTTAAGATAATAATAATCAACAAATGACGCGAATAATTTATTCACAACGCTATTAACCGAGCAATAATTTCTTCGATCATTATCCAAATAATTAATGAAATATTCTTTTACACACCGTAATTTTCTTTCATTAAACGTAGAGAATTTTCCTCTCGGAAAATTTGATTTATCGAATATATATTTAACGATAGCGCGCAATATTTCTATTTAAAGCACGGAATTGTAATTAGAAGAGACGAGGAATATTTTCGATAATATACAGGTAATGAAATATGAAGTTTATTTACGTTTGACAACATACAAAAATAGTATGCTACTTTATATAACACAGAATTATTGCACTCGCGTTATTAAATATACATTACGATCTAGAGGCAAATATGAAGACTATAAATCAGTTCGTGAAACTACGCAGTCATGCTATACAACGAGATTTATATTACCTATATAATATTGCTTTTAATAATATCCAATTCTTGTTAATTTCATTATTTTGTATACCTGTTTTCCTGACAAAACAGGTTGTTTAATCACGGATACTGTAATTATTCGGACTTTTAACTATACATGAATAATTAATCATAATGTAATTATTTGCCTACGGATAGATTATTTGCCTATCAGATAGAGGTAATATAAATTAGAAGCAAATCCAAATTTCGAAATTAAATATCGTACTTTCGTTTCACCATTGTCAGAGGGTAAGGTGACAAAAATTTGTCAGAACGCGAAAATTTTAACATAATTCTAATAATAGAGTACCGCTACGCCTGTCCGTTAAGCAAATGAAGGACTCTATGAATAAATTACACCAAAAGAACTAGGCAAACGAATTCCAAGGAATCCCCTCAATTGCTGATCGTAACAAGTTTCACCGAATTTTTCGAATCATTCACTCGAAATTGCGCGGTTGGACAACCGGGGTCGACAATAAAATTTTCATGTGCAATAAAAATGGGCAGCAATTTGTGTTTCCGCGAGTGGTTGATTCACCATGCAATGGTCTCTGTTGTTTTTTTAAAACGCGAAACAAACAAATGTGTACACGGTTATTTGTCGCAGTTTCTACGGTTTTGTTCGTTCGATCTTGGGTGAATTACGGTGGAAATTAAATTCGCGATCTTCACATTCTTTTTCCGAATAGAATTTATTAACACGTTGACTGCTGCTTTGGTAATCTGAATTATTAAAGACGCGGATAGTTAGTTTCTAAATTTAAACGATGAATTTATTGCCTTGCGTTGGGATAATACTAGCGTTCAACATTTTTTAACTGAAATTGGTTTCATAGCAATCGGAATGAAACGAAAAGTGAAATGGTAATTGAACACCGTCTGGACTTTGCGGAAAAATAAATTAGGAAGGTTAATTTAAAAACTTAAGAATTTGGCAGTTTGCAAATTTGATAACCTAGAAATTGAAAAATTTGGTATGGATGTACTTTAAAACTTAAAAACTGGCTATTTACAAGTTGATAACCTAGAAATTAAAAAATTTGACAACTTGCAAATTTGATAACTTAAAAACATAGAAATTTGGAAGTTTACTTTGACGACTGGGAATCTTAACCCAAAGGAAGTCTAAATTGCACTAAAATGTACTAAAGCATATCCTAAGAATGAAAATAAGTATGGAAAGAGAGTTCGCTCATTACGTTTAGCTTTGGGAGAATTTGCGGAGTATCTAAGAAGCGTCTACAGCTTAGTGTATCACATGTATGATATAATTCCTTAGGAAAGATGATAGAAGGAGGACTCATTCGCCGTAATACCCGGGGATTACCAAGCATTATATCTAACTTCTACGAAACATTTTCGTATTCAACAGGCAGTATAATTTCATCTAGCAAACGTTTATATGTGAGCGATGGAATTTCCTTCTATTACGTTGCCATATTTTTTAGGGTAGCTCAGGGTAAATATAACACAGTATTTGTATTAAAATTCTTGGTAAAAAGATATGTACATAAATAAATTTAAACTTCTTAAATTAATTTAAATTCTTTAAATTAAATAAAATTATTAACGAATAAAGTTTTAAATAAGAACTAAAAATTTTAATAGGTTACGTCACTTTAAAGCTGCAAAAGTGTGTGTCAGATTTTATCACTCAATTTTTTTTTGCTAAATTATTTATATACAAAACGACAGAATTTGCAAGAAATGTTTTATACGCTAGATTTCATCTAAACGCAAACTCCGAAATCGCGGAAATACCAGATATTGATTTTGAGGGTATGAGATTCATGTTTCAATACTTCTTAATTGACGAATGATTGCGCGAATTGCCTTAAAGGCTCCTGTGTGTAATTAAGATACATGTACCGTACCGTTTGACGGTGTACACAGACGAGAATTTAATTGTCAGTTTAATCAAAAGAAGAAATCGAAGGCTGACGTTCCATCGACTATACCAATTAATTATTCGTATCGATAGAATTTTGCGGTTAATAGGCTATTTCGCGCTGCACACGTAATAGGAGTAGGAATTTGATCTGGGATCACGAGAGAACGTTTCGAGCACGCTTGTTGCGCTGCTTCCATCACACCGTGTACCGATGAGACCAAGGTGTTAAAGTCCTGCTGCTTGGTAATCTTTTATTTATCTACAAGTATCACGGACACAAGATCTAGAACCGCTGGATAAAAATTTCTTACAGGAAATTATGTAATTAGCCGAGTATACGTTTCAACGTATATCTCGATGCACGTGGCTTATAAATATATCGAAACATTCTTCTTTAATCCCTGGACTCTCTAACTAGAAAAAAGACCGATAATTCGCTAGTTTAAATTTCATCAGAAACGTTAATATGGAAAATTTCTATATAAATTCTGTTGTATCTTATTAGTTTTAAAATATAAGTTTAACAAATAAAATTATTAAACAAACACGATGATGCTTAAGTATAATCCATAAGGAAATAGCACATGTTTAGCGAAATGACACCTACCATTCTGGTTCTCCAAATATTCGTAATTTTGTGACAGTATTGTTGAATTGGTCTACAAGTACGAAGCTACGAAACACGATGGTTCAGCAGGGGTCATGCAATACCGTATCAAGACCTTTAGACCCAAACTTAAAACATTTTGAGGTCCTTTTATACACATTGTACGATCATCTGAATTTGTTCAGCATCCGCAATCACCGATACACATGATAGCACAAAGTGTCACATTAAAATATTATGTCTTTAGTGTATTATACTGGAAGTTCTTAAAATTCGACATTATAATAGGTATATAGCAATTTAACCAATTAAAATATAAATTTAACCCTTGCGTTTTGAAGTGATTCACTCGTGACGCAGTAAAATATCAATTTTACTCGAAGATTGAATTCGCTTCAATTTGGAGTTCAAGTCCAGCTATTTGCATAGTAAACGATTGACACCAAATTGAGATCATATTTCAACTTTTTTGTCAGTTTTATTATACCTATGATTAAGTTAGCTTAGACTGACGCATTTGATAAATCATAGTGTTCAACACGTTGACTGCCACACTAAAGCAATTTTCAATGGCATTCAATAGTGCTTTAATTCTTGATCAATTTTTCTAAATACTTGCACAATATTTTGTTACATTTATTTTCCATAGATCCATGTAATTAATGCAAAAATTTATGGTTAGGAGAGTGAATAAAATTTTAACAAAATACATGTTGAATCAGTATAGATACTTAAGTGTCACCCATATAAGGGTGACGTGGTAGTCAACGTGTTAATCTTTGCAACTATCTCTGAAAGTAAGACTAATTGTTATAAGGAAAAAATGATTCGTGACGTCCCTGAGAAAATATTAGAAGGTCATCGATAAAATCAGTGGTGCCTCTCGATACAATTAATTCAGTAAAGTGCCGAAAGCGTTCGGAATGCGTCGGTCGATTAAAGTTTCATTGAACGCGACGCCGCGTGTCGTCGATTCCGTTGAAGGCATTTCAGCCTTTTGCGCTCGGCGTAGACAAGAGTACGTGGCTGAAAGTTTACTCACGCTAGACAAACGACGTCGCAACGTCGGCTCTCGCGTTAGTCAGTCGCATCTGTCAATAATTATTATCGCCGAGCGCGTAGCCGTCGCGGCGCGGCTCGCCGTAACGCGCCACGATTTCGCGTCAGACGACGACTATATACGTTATCCGAGAAAACACGAGGCGACGCGATATCAACGACCCGTAGATACGGTGGCCAGCAGCGAGTATGACGTGGATCGAACGATCGGAAGAGACGGCGCAACAGAGAACGATAGAGCCGAGGTGAAAGAATGGATGGACGAAGAAGTTGACGACGAGGAGGGAAAGCGGCTACCAGCGTGGAGATGGAAGCTGCTGAGAAGGGACCTCTCAGATCTTCGACTTTATTTGTCCCCGTTGACTTATAGACGATCTCTGCTGACTCTGGTGACGTCTATTTCGCGCGCAAACGTGCGACCTCGACATTATCAGGCGATCGTGAATTTCGAGGAAATCGTTCTTGTGTACAGTCTACAACAAATCTAGCTTCCCTAGGGAAAACATGTCGACACCCGTTTGCACCACTTTTAGGAGTTCTTAAATATTTCTACAGTTCGGAATTGGTTAACAACTTGAGACAATAGGAATAGCTAATGTGGTAATCAGCGATTTAGGGGTGCTTGCAATTTCGGTGAGTCAGAAATTGTAGATTCAAGGATTGGGGGCTTGGAAAGGGGGCTTAGATATTGGGGGCCTAAGAATTTGAGGACTTAGAAAATCGGAGAGGTAGGTATGTGGATATCTTGGAACTTTTGGGTTTTAGAATTTGGAGGCTTAGAAATTTGTGGATGCAAAATTTTAGGAACCTTGGTATTTGACAGTCTAGGAATTTGGGGACCTAGAAATTCTTTAAATCAGATTTGAGGGTTTAGGAATTGAGGGGCATAGAAATTGGGGTATCCAGAGATTTGAGGGTCTAGGAATTTGGGAACCTAGAAATTGAGTTATCTAAAAATATGAAGGTCCAAGGATTTGGGAACTTATTTGAGAGCATAGGATACCATGGAATTTGATAATTTTAAGGGATGTAGGAATATAAAAAACTTGCAATATTTACACATTTTGAAATGGAAAGATATATCAATCTAGAGACTTCAGTTTATATATACTCCAAATTTTCAAATCCTAATTCAATCAACCAACAACGTAACAAAAGCGTAGACTGTCGATTTATGACTACAGCAGACATCTTAACGAAAGGGTTAAACTTATGGGTCTTCCAACGTGTAGGGCCTTGCGTAACGTTTCCTCTGGATGAGATATCTGTTTTTCTATCGGTGCGATGGAACGTTGATTGTTCGAAGATCACGTATATGGAGAGATAGGGATTTTTCAGCGAAAAGCCGACGAGTTCGAAAGAAACGTTCTTGCTGTTTCAGTTGATTGACTTCGGCGAACGTTCGATCGTTCCTAGAGAAATCAACGGGAATGGCGGAGGGAAACACAAGAAGAAATCGTGACGACGAACGAGAAACGTAACGATTGTTTTTTCCTGGGGCACTTGAGTATTGACCGTGGGATTTTAAGTATTGATAAGACACTTACGTACCGACTACCTAAGCGTACACGATAAGAACGTTTAAACAGATACGATGTGATTTGTGCTGATTGTTGGACTGTTTCTTCGTTGTTTTGGAATGATTAGGCGTTGGAAAATTTTTTCTAAATGGAGAAGAATTGAAGAATACAAGGATATCGATGATAGAAAAGTGTAAGAGATTCTTTTAATAATTTTTGTTTTCTGAAAAGATAAAGCTGATGCTAGTAAATATTAATACATGTGTTATTAGAACAGTTTATGGCTGCGTCAAAAAATATTTCATCTTCTAAATATTTAAGTTAAAATTCGAGAAAAGTGAACACCAAAAGTAACGTCAGATAAGAAAATTGTGAATAATTTTATAAACGTAAAATATGAAATTCAGTCTGTTTGATGCGAGTGTTTATAACAAAACACAGATTCAAGTAGAACGTAAAGATAGTTTCGTTTCCAGCCGTTGTACGAATGCAGAATGCAAAGGTTTACTTGTTTTTAAGTCGGAAAATTTATGGTCTGGAGCTCGAGAGGCGATTCGATTCTCGGCCATTCGTTTTCAGCGTTTATGGGTCGTTCCTCTTTTTCCAATTACACAAGCGCCAGCGATACGAAACGTTTTGACAGATATCTTGTTTCTCTCGAAATTGCGGATTCAACAGCTGTTTTCAGCCATAGATTGCCCCGTAAAATTTGAAATATCTTTTAGACCGATCCGTTAGAACGACAAACAAACGTAGTTTCGGTTTGGAAACAACCTTCGCGTGCAAATATTTTGAAGGTGTTCGCCATTGCCGACTATTCCCAAGGTCGTCGTTTCAGCTCTTCCTGCTTCATATCATCATTACAAATTCAACAAACCTGCGATTCGAAAATGAATGACAGGCGAGAGAAATTAATATTAATATCAACGACACGTGACAGATAAAATTTGCGTAAACCGTGTTATCGTAGAATTTATTTCGTTCTCTGGAAAAATTGTAATTTAGGAAAGAAGCACTGTTTCAATTCATTTTCGGTTGGTAAACTTTCAAATTTAGGATTTGATTGTATTGTTGAGTTTAATGAAAAATTAATAAGCAGATTCAAATTTAATAAAGAGACACAATTTCGTACCCATTAAAGTTTCATTAAAATTTTCCAATTTGTATCATTTGAATTTTTTATAAAGTGATAAAGTTCAATTAAATTCAAATTTAATAGGAAATATTTCATAAAATTTTTAATGGATTCGTCATAAAGAACACTGAAAAATTTAATTAAATTGTTTGTTAATAATTCTTCTAAAATTTTACAGAACAGTGAATTTGATATGTCTAGTTAATTATTTTGGTGTACTCTTTACTGTAACAGGGATTTTCTTTTTTTAAATAATTCAGCAGTTTGTCTTTGTTTATTGTACGATAGAAATCTTTATTAGAATGTTCCTTTACAGTGGAATTTTTCGGTTTCGCGTTATAGGTGAAGATACGAATGGTAAGAAAATGGTCGCATGAGACTCCATATTTGTTCGTATAGCTTCACCAGCTTCTATTATAGATGTTTTGAATTCATTCGACTTTCCCATTCCGCGTAAGAGCTTAAATCCCGCGGGATTCGTTCGGTTCGATCGATGTTGAAGCAAATGGAATTTCCGCCGGTGACAGAAGTCAATCCATAACTATAGAGCGACGTCGATCTATAATTTTATTTGCATTTCATTCGCGGTCACGGTGACTTGTGTTCGTTAACGTTCCCGTTTCGAAAGCAATAGAAAAAATGTCGACTCGCAAATGTTAAGTGATCGTAATATTTAACGCGTTATAAACATGTTTATTCAATTACCGCTTGCTCCGCGTATATCGCGTAATTGGTGCATCGAGATCAATTCGTTTCTGCTTTAATCGGTATTTATTAATTCAATAATTATTGCATTTCCTGTGATCGCATATTATCAGTTAGAGTTCGAAGATCCACGCGGTCGTAATGTATCGCGTAATTCATGATTTAATCAAGTCACTGGTAATTAGCGCCGTTAGTGTCTATTTCACTTCGATCACCTCATTTGTCCTTCTCTGCTCAGTGACTTACTTTCAATTTTTATTAAACGAAGACAAACTGTGCATACGATTCATTCGACTTCACAGTCATTAACGTTAAAAGCGTTTGATCACTTTACTTTCATCACTTTTCACAATTTTGTTTCGTAATTTATTCAACTTTGCAATTAACGTTAATTCTTTTATTCACTTTTTAATTTCGCTTCTGAATTTTTATAAAATTGTACGTAATCATATAAATCCTTATTCGACTTTGTCGTTCTTTTATCCATTTTATTGCTTTGTTCAATGTTCATAAAGGAAGCTTCAGTCAAAAGATGACAGTGTGTAATATATCATATAATTCACGATTCGTTTGATTCATTATGTAATTAAAGTCCCTTCATCTTCATTGATCACTTCCGACTGATTTTTAACAACTTTTATAAAACGAAGTCGATGTCGAAGAATGAAGACAAATAGACGCGATATATCATGTATTTTATGATTTATCGGATTTCATGGTAATTAAGGTTGTTAGTGTTTGTTTCTCTTCGATCGATTTCTATTTGCTTCTTACCCTACGCCGGTAATTTTATTTTTTTTTTAATTATTGTAAAATCGATGCTCGATAGAGAGAAGATGCAACCTCTATGAGTGTCGTTAACCTCGTTCGTGCAGGTGGGCTCCGGTAATTGCTGTTGGTGGTTAAACAGACTGATATAGTGCAAAATGAGTCCAGGTTGTCGTTCTGTTCCGACGTATCGTTTGTCATTCATAACTCTTTACCTGTTGTGGATTAGATCTTAATGAACTGATCGTTCGCGTGATTCCATCCACGAATGCACGAACGCTTTGTTTTATCTCGAAATTTCACTGAAAACGTTTTTGCTCGCTTCCGATCGAAATCGTTTGCTCACCTGCTCGTAAGTGGCCAACAATCATATATTTATCGTGTCCAGAGAATCTTGCGAAATTTCAAAGGTTACGTTTATATTGCTCTTTTATTGAGGATAAAATGAGACGTTGCAGATTTCAAGTTAATATTAAAAATAAAAAGAAAATTTAGTAAATAAAAATTTTATTACTTTGAATAAAAACGAAATTCTTTTTTGCATAAATACATCTATTATAAAATCAAGTTTGCAAATACATTTTCTGTAATAAACAAAATTCTTCGTTCGCATCTTTATGTCGTTCTTATAAATGTCTATATAAATCATTCGATAAAAATGAGAAAATCACTGGTACGAACGGCAAGTTCTAAATAGGTAATTCAACGGCAATAACTGTATGTTTGCAAGTACAAGAGGGTTAGCCATTAGTCGTCGAGTCGTGAACAATCTGGACGAAGAAAAAATGAACGTGGGATGATTAATCGAGTTCCATTAGTATCGAGCATCGTTACCATAACCATATCAATGGCGTACATCGACACCATGAACAGTATTCGGAATAAATACAGAGACGAATATAAATTCGCTGCAATTATTTCTCCTTTCACGAAGAAACTGGAAATATCGAGGAAAAATTTACGCATCCTAATGGCTGTTGACGATCGGACAAAACATGATTCGTAAGGTTGATCAAACCTGATCAAACCTTACGAATGTTACACGAGAAATATTAGCACGTGCCTGGATTTATAGATGGTTTACAGATTTATAGGTGATCGTTGAAGAGGCAAGGGAAAGGATAACATTGCGCGGATGCCTTTCGATGGAAACAAGCATCAAAACCTTCTGGCGCTTGTCTGCCTGTCTCAGAACTCGTTCGATGAATCATTGCCGCGTTTTCTCGTCGCGTCACTTGGATAGGTAGTTACATGAAAATGCTAATCGCCTAGGACTGGAAGACGCGCGTGGACGATAATGAGCACTTGTTGCATTTGAATTCGTTTCGACGCTTTGTCATCGATTTTTATTAAACATACTCTTACTAAAACATAGCTTTTATCGATTGAATATATTTAGACGGGAATCGTATAATTAGATACGGACTGTGTACTTACTCGGACATATAGACTGTATAAGATTGAATAATGTAACATGTCGATCGATATGTAAGGTTGGACTGTAGAAGTAAATTTTCAACGCTTTCTTTTGCAAAATTAGTTTCAACTTTTCAGTCTGTTCTTTTGATTTCAGACTACATTTATTACTTTCAGATGTCAGGTATAAATTTTCAAATTTTTATTAATAGATTTGTGTTTGACCGAATCCAGTCGGGAGTTTGAAAATATATTTGTATAGACAAAATTTTTAAATTGTTAAAATTCTATTTCACAAAGTTTAGGAATTTGTAAATTTCAACTCTTCTGTATGTTTAAGATTGTTGAAACTTGAAATTTGTTTACAGTGCTGTAATGAAATTTTTTGTGTACGTCCGTAATATCATAGAAGATGTTATCCTTGTGTTTTAAATGGAAAAAATATTTTGTACTTTTTTCAAGTCGGAAAAAACACCTACTTTTATCATTAATATGCAGGTCTTCGTTACTTGCGTTACTGGTAATCACGTTACGAGATCCAATCGGTTGAAAAATAAAACGAAGGGCGTTGAGACTGTCTGCGTTCATTAATGGAAGCCAGCCAACAGCCGTGGTGTGAGAGGGTCAGACAATGTTCCTTTGGGAAAAAGGTTTTCTTATAACCGATAGGTAGCGTAATTGCTCGCGACGTAAAAACAGGCAAATTGTCTCGAGTTCATAGAAGATGCTGTGGTAATTTTTTTCTTTCTGTCGCCTTTCAGCTTCGTATAATCAGATACTTCTTTTACGTCTCGAACTTCACGAGAACAATTATTAACGGTAGCGTAAGGTTAATAGCTTTATAATTTTAATTCTTTAATCGTATTCCATTTTTGTTCCAATTTTTGTTTTTATGCTCTTGGTCAATTTGAGATTATCGTGTAACATCAACAATTTGGATTTTTAGATAGGTTCTAAAAGTTCAAATCCCTAAATTACAGAATTTTTTACTAAGTTTTGTCGTTTACACATTTTCCAAGATTTGAAATCTCAGTCATTCAGACGTTTAGACATTCAGCAACTTAGAAATTCGGGACTTGAAGATTCGGAAATTTTTACACAGAAATTAAAAATTTGAAACGTGAAACTTCTTAAATTTAATATTTTAACCCTTTCCGCTCAAGAGGTGACCCACAGTCACCATTATATTTAATACAATAATTTTAAATAAGCATTTTTTAACTGATTCTATAACAACACACGTGTGATGTATAAACATAGTGAAATAAACAATAGTGGAAATTATTAGTAAAGAAATGAACACCTCAAAAAAATTCATTTTTTTAACTAAGTTTTAAAGGCGTTGTTTGTAAACAGTCAAATTACCTTCGAGTGCAAAGGGTTAATATTTGATATTTTAAGAACTAAAAAATGTGAATATTTAGAAACGTAAGAATTGCGTTCAATGGTTTTACAAAACTCTTACTTCGGATGTATCCTGCGATTGCACAAAGTTTAAATAGAATCGGCAACGCAAAGAGCGTATAGCTCCCTTGCGACGCGTGGTAAAACGCTCCACCCGCTGCACTATTTATGATTCGAAAGAGGAATACGCAAGCAATCCTCCGCGGATGCGGAGGAGCTCATATATCACTCTCTTATAATTTATAGTCGCTTTGCTAATTGTATCAGTTGTTTTGTTCTCTCCGTGTACACGTGTTAAACACGAAGCAACTAATCGTCACCGGCAACCGTTAGGCGCAGGTTCCAGCGAGCGCAAGGAGATCTGGTCGGATTCCAGGAGCGTCTGTCAGAGGCGCCGGTTTTATTGTCTTCCGATGGCTTTGCCCACGCGATCCGTGGCGCTTAATCGACGTGCCTCGGGCTAATGCCTTCACGAGACACGCGTTGTTCGCGTTCAGACTCTGCAACCAGTCGTTTCACGATCTTGTTAAAGCCGATCGAGACGCTCGGTATCGCATCCTGTGGATCTTTTGTTAAATGCTGGCAAAATTGACTACATCTTTCCTTGCGCGGGCACTGTCTCTTGAGGAAATGTGATAACCACAGGTTAGTTGCTGTGGTGAATTTTTGTAGATTTGTTACGGAATTTTTGGAGATGTGAAAAATTGGAGATATATCAATTTGGGGAGCTTCAAATGTTGGAGAAAGGGTGTGAGAGTTTTGTGAGATGGAAAGATAGGGATCTAGAGATTTGAAATTTGGGAATCAGACGTTAAATCTCTATACTAACAAATATTTATGTTGCCAATTTCATATAATCACTGTAAATTTAATTTGAGTTTCGATACATATCATCAATTCGACTAACCCGCAGTAATCTTCGACACGCGATAAGGTTCTGCGTATTAGCATAAATTTCGCATAAAGTACGTTAGACTGTTAGATCTAATTTAGATTTTTGTCAAGGTCCGTAGATTTACTTAATTTCTCGTATCGCCGAGCACCCGTTTAATTTTATTTACTGAAAACGAGTTGTAATTGGATGCAACTGAGTAACACCGCGTTGCCTATCTGATGGCGTTAAAGTATTTTCAAAGTTGCGTAGCCCCGGATCGTGTCAGATGTATCTCGGATAAAATAAAGCATTACATATGTATCTGTGTAACATCGATAATGTGTAGCTCGAGGCTCGAACCAATTACAAATTATACACGCGTGTAAACTATTACGGAAGCCGGGGCTATCTTTCGTACGGATCAACCGCGGAAGAACAGCAGAGGGAAAACTCGTGACCGTTATAAATGGCAGGTACAAGCACGAAATTACGTCGTTTAAGGATAATGCAAACGCAGTTCGCATGTTACGTTATTATCGTGTGTGCCGTCTCGTCTGATTATGCACGGGAAAGTTTAATGCACCCATAAAGGATTATTTTTGTGAGACAAACGTACGAAGGCGTTTCAATATCGTTTGTTATGTCCTTTACTCTTCGTACTTTTAGTGAAATACTTTGATTGATGCGGTTGAGTTGATACAGGTAATTGGGTACAATATGACATATTGACAAATATTACTTCTTATTTATATCACTTTTAATTACTTCATTCAGGGGTGAGGCGATGTTTATGAATTCTTAAATATGTATCGAATTACAAAAGCAACTTTTCAAATCTTGAAATCTTAAGTTGCAAATGTGTCAACCACCCAAACACCAAATTCTTAAATTTTCAAATTGCCAAATTTACAAATCCTTAAATTGCAAAAGTGCCAACCATTCAAGCCCCAAACTCTCACATCTTCAAATCTTGAAATTACCAAATTTTTAAATCCTTAAATTGCAAAAATGCCTAATCACCCAAACTTCAAATTCTTACATTTTTCCATCTTCAGCTTCCAATACTTCAAAACCCTTAAATTGCAAAAGTGTCAATCACCCAAACCCCAAGTTCTAAAATTCCCAAACCTCTGAATTTCCAAAATCTTTCAAATGTTTCGATAGTGAGATAAAGCTTCTTTTAGGTTGACCTCGCGTCAACTCGTGGGTTGACATCTGTATGTAACAAGAAGACAAAAAGGGTGTTCGATCGAAGCAAACGACATCCTATAAGATGGAGTCTGCTAGATTAAATGGACACCTACACCCACGCGAATTGCGAAGGGCACGTGTGTCCTGGAGGACACGTTTAGAACACATTCTTATCGGTCACGGTGTTCGATTAAACCGCCGTTAAAAGGCGAAACATCCGCAAAAAAGATTCCACTCTCCTTTTCCTTTATTTCCGAGCGAGTAAAGTGGGTTTCATACTTCGAAACGTCGATATTCGGTTTTTTCCTATTTAATTAGTAGGTTGAGGTCAGTATGATTCATGGTGTTCTTTAGCGACGTAGAATTTGCGATTAACAGTTTTTGTTTTTTGTAAAAAAAGAATTCACTCACTCTGCGTGAGTAAATTGCTAGAGCCACTGTACAATTATTTTCTTTTTGTCTTGTTAGATAATGCTACCTTCGACCGATTGTATGCTTGCGATATGTAATCATGAATATTTGAAACAAGTAATTAGAAGTTATTTAGAGTTCCGTCAAAAGATTATTTTTTTAAATGGAAATTTAAAGTGATGATTATAATAATATGAGTAAAAAAATGTTGTATGGAAAACAGTATCGATAATCTACAGAATAGCATAATTTCAGTGACTTTCACTCGAAAATATTAATAAACTTTTTCTTCAAACTCAAACGTGTTACTGCAATTTAGGTTTGTTAATTTACAACTGCTTATTATCGACTTAGATAAAGTATGCTTCATATGTGTAACCTTCTCTCACTATTTTACCATTTTTTACCTATAAAACTTTCCAAACGCGCGGCCATCTTTGTCATTATGTTAATATTATGTTAATTCTCTAGGATAGTGAAAAGTTGAACTACTCGTATCTTAAAGAATTATGATTACAGCACATGTCGTTACTTATGATTACTTTCATCGGCGAATTAAGATAAATGTGTGTAACAGTGACAAAATAATGAACGTGTTAAGATAATATTAAAGAAAGTAATTATTGTCCAACACGCGATATCGATGGATCACGTGTCAATACTGTTTAGATCTACGTTACGTGAAGCGAAGATAATTGTACTATCGATATGAGATAAATTAAATGTTTAAATTTGAAAATTGTTCGCCTGCAAAATAAAGGTTTCTCGTTACGAACGTTCGTTTATACAGTTTAGTATTAAATTTAAAGTAAATATGAAATTTACAAATATTTATGTTTCCAAATATAGAGAGTGTGAGCGGTGAAATTTACAAATAGGTACTGATATTTAAAACTTGTAATTTTATCAGCTTATAAAGTTTTAAACTACTAATTACAGAATATATGAAATTCTCAACTGCACCAAGTCTTTGAAATGTACTTTGAAAATTTCACAGTGTACTTTGTAAAATTTTGGGACATGGAAGTTCTGAAAATTACAAACGTTCTTGCAAGAATTTTCCGCTCCAGTCCTGTGGTAAAATAACGAGTTTGCTGTAAAGCCTCAGTGTCTGCCCACGTCCATTTTCCCTGCGATAAACGCGTTGAGAAATTCTGCTTAATGGCGATACAGTTAAATATGCATAATTGTTTTATATAATGCACGTTAAATCGTGCACACGTCCATTTAATAACAAGTAACATGCTCGAGTTGCGTGGCAATGGTTTTGAAAGGAAAACAATATTTCACACATTTAGTTTGTTAGCTTTTGCAATCAGCCGATACATGTAAGATTTACGTTCGTTATCGCAGTTACTCATTTTGTTTTAGAGGTTCCATGTTTCATGCGTTCGGCGCATGAATCACATTCTTTCGATTTCATCGGTTGTTTTGTACGCGCGGAACAATAATTGTTGCAGTTGGATGCACACGCACCGAGAAAATAAAAGAATTGAACGATCACGTTGAAAAGTAGTTGAGCGAGCATTTATTGAACCGCTCGATGAAATTGTTTCCCGAGGTCAAGTAGGTCTACTTGTTAGTTTATTGTATGTAATAACAAGATAAGCCGCACAAATGAATTCAATATCTGTACGGAGCGGATAGAGAGCGTGCGTAGACAGAAAATTGCTTCTGATAAAGCACGAACCTCAGATCGTCGTTTCATAAGTCCCATTTGATAACGGATCTCAGATGATTTATTATCGATGTTGAATCCCTCCTGTTAAAATGCGCATCTTAATAATTTCACGATTGATTTCTTCCGCTAAATGTAGACCGAATTCATGAATTAAACATACGTTTGATCGGCCGAGTCATTCGATGCATCCGTTTCTTTTATTCGTGAAATTCTTCGTATTTGTAACGATTTCACTGCCTTTTTAGCTTTCTGTGCTTGAAAAGTCAGAAATACAGGCCATCGGGTACTGACGTGAACATCTAGGACCAGTGACTGACGAAAAATTTAGTCTGAAGAATTAAACTTGAAAATTTTGACAATTTGTGAAAAGACTTGATTTTTGCAATTCTACAAATGACAAGATTCTACAAATGAGAAGGCACCTCAAATAAGTTCTCGGAAAAGAAATTTGCTGAATGAAATTTTTCAACTTCAGAATATAAAAATTTAAAAATCGTACTTCATTGTCGTATCAGGTCTTGTTCCCTTCAGAAAATAAATTTCGTATGTAATATTGAATTTTCAGTCCAGTAAGAGTGTTGATTTTTCAAAGTCTCAGAGGGTGGCCTTAACCCTATACGTATCCCACATTCGTGGCGTTAATAATTGATGAGCACGATGGTCGCCGCGTTAACTGGTTATCTTAGTTTCCAGTAAATCTGGTTTCCGAAAGAAACCAGAATCGAAGGAAGCGTGTTTCCTCGGTTCAATTCAGATTCATCAAAAGACTGGTCGACCGAGTGCACGCCGTTCTGCTGTGCGATAGCGTATCGGTTCGAAAGTCAAAACCCGGTTTACCACAAGATAAAGTGTTGTTGCATCATATGCGGTGTGTGTTCCTCGTGTATACTAGTAGGACAAACGATACCAACCGACTAAGAACGTTCTCCCTTCTGATGTCGACATTGCGTTGCTACATCGTGTCTTTTAACTAACAACTGTTTTTTTCTAACACCTACAGTTCCTTACTGAAATTCAAGCTGATATCGTTTTGCTAAGTGTACCCTGCAACTTTGTCTGTTCATACACTACCGAGTACGCTGCTTTCTTCCATTTTGTAATTGTGTTTCTCAGTGAAATCATGGAAAATCGTTTCATTTTCAGTGAAGTAGTCTTGTGCTTTATCGAATAATATAGCTTGTACTAAATTATTAATGTACACTGAAATGTACGTTTAGCAAATTATGTGTGTGAAGAGCACCTGAATGAAAAATCGAAATTAATGGCGATAGACATCTACACACTATATTTATATAAATTGGTCTGTAATGAACATACAGTTTTCTTATTTAGTACTTCTATATACTACATCACTACGTTACTTATTTTACATGCCATTTATTTTAAAATAAACAATTTAAAAATTGAACAATAATCTCCAAATGTAGACTTCAAAATTTAAATTTTTTGCGCATTTCTGAACTACCCAATATATCTATAAACATTTATCATTAAATATTCGTTGAAAAATCAGAACGTCTAATTGTCCTCGATTGTAACATTTCATTGATCCGAGCAAAGATCGAATACCGTTCAAGGGTTAAGTCATTCACTCTCAAAAATGTGCTAATTCGAGCAGCGAGTCCACTTCATGCGCACCAACTGAGTAATTGATACAGATTAGAGTATCCAACTAGTTAAGTAAAAGAAAAAAAAGGGAGAAATATAATCAAGGTCCCATTACGGACGCAGCGATTAATTAATCTTTGACGTTACGTTGAACGCGCTTGACCTACGTTGCGTATCGATGTGGCGCTTATTGAGGCGCATACTTGGTCAGATCCGGCCTTTGAGCAAACAGAGTCGACAAACTGATCATAATATTGTAATATCGAAATTACATCTGATGACGGACACGAGAGCAATTTGCTCGCTGAGATCGCTTCCTCGATCTGTCCTGTATGGATAGAGCATCATTTACGCGCGAGAGGATACGAAACGTAATGGAGCGACCGAACCTTTGAATATTGAATTGTGGCCGACACTGGGCATACGATTTGCTTCTGTGCTTTGCCATTGTGTTCCACCAAACCGTAGATTGCTGGAAGATGACCATGCTAACTGAAATTGACATAAACGTGTTAGTTACAAAGACGCAACGTTACAATTAAATAACCATGCAGGACTTTGGTGGAAGGACTTGTACTATTATATTCCTATATTGTTATATTTATTATATGACTTATGTTATTTCAAAAAATAATCAAAGTGATGCTAACAGAAAGAAAGACGTAGCAGTACAATTTCAAATTAAAATAAAGTTCAGTTTTTCCCTATTTCTCATTCGGATAAAGCCATCGAGCATTAAACGGCATTATCCTCAATTTATGTTTCTTTTTTCCCCAACAAACAAGGCCTTTGGATTATTTTCATTCCTATGCAAGAATACGACCCGGCATTTAAAGTATTAATATAAAACAATTTAAAATGGCATAAATCGCGGAAAGCCTCTACATAACTGCGACAGAATGTGATGTCGAGTGAGGTCGTTCTGCTAATATTTCATCTCTTGCGGGGATTTAAGAATAGAATTATATAGCGAGGATTTGGTGGTTTTTGTTTGTGGAATTACACAAATGGCGGAATCGCTGTACTGTTTATGGAGCCCTTGCAAATGGCGACACTATTTTCGATACTGTTGCTGCGTTAGATCCCTGTTGAGCTTCGATGAATATTTATTGTTTACTCTCGATATATTGTCTGGCGGGGATGTAGGAATTAACAATATAGAAAGAGATCCGTCTATTCAGGGATGAAATTTAGCGGAGTTAACGTTGAACATTCGGGTTTTAGAATTTTTAGAGCTTGGCGATTTGGGGATTTGATGAAATGGAAATTTAGAGATTCGAAAATTTTTTGGAAAACTTGAAAAGTTAGATAATTTAGGGTTTGAGGTTTTGGTTAACTCGAAAATTGTCAGACCTCTAAGGTGAAAAATTACAAAATTCACCTAAACGCAATATAGTATTTAAAGATATTTTTAACTCTACTATAGCAATTTATATACTGCTTCAAATTACTTTTCGCAGTTCCATATATCAAAATTATATTAAAATCAGTTTAAACCATTTGAAACTTTGTTAATACCACAGACAAATTTACATCCTACTTACATTATCGTAAAAAAATTTTTTTAATTTCCGCATTCTTTCTCCGAAGAAAATAAAAGCAGAATCTCTGTGTGCAGCCGTTAATCGTTGCGTTGTAAACCGCTTTTAATACGAAGCAAGTTGGAAACATTTCCTCTCTGGTTTTTAAGTAACATTGATTATTCTTCTCCCGCTGAAAGAATGTCCGTTCCTGTACCGAGAAGTTTTGCCATTAAAGTTAGATAACTTTTGCAACTTCGTCAAAGTTTCCGTGAAATTCCTGTGCATCTTGTGTAACGTCGACACGAATAATACACGGTCTCGTGTTTGCATTCAATCTGATTCCATTCGTGTTTTCTGTCGCGACGCGTTAAAGCTTCTTTCAACGAAGATCAATCTTGGATACCTGAAGCAGCCTCGGAGAGGTCGAGAGCGCGACTTTAAGGCTGTACCACATGTCGATGTGGACGGTGGCTAGGCGGTAGGTCAATAAGCCTCACTTTCAGCAAGATAAAACGCCCCTTTCTCTCACCAGCGAGATCGCTTTCGTATATAGGGTGTTCCATTTACTGCGACACATTTGCCTTCGAAAATAGGGATGATTATTTTTTCTGTATCCCTCAATTTTATGTCCTTCGAATTTCTGTATTATTAAATTATTACATCTCCTACATTTCTGACTCTCCTAATTCCTACGTTCTAATCGCTAGTTTAGACAGTTCCAAATCTCTTCAGTTAGTATATATTCAAATTTTAGTTAGTGTATACTGTCTTATGATAAATATACAAATTTGTATATTTCCTCCCCAGTTATACAGGGTGTCTCGTAATTACTGATACTCTCTGAACAGAGTGGTAGAGTCATTCTTCTCAAGATTTACCTTTGCGACTTTCAAATGTCTATATCCCCATATGTTTTCCTTCTAAAAATGCGACTTTAAAGAAAAAATGTGTTGCACATATTTTGGGCACGAGTGAACAGTTTAGAGCGATCATACAGATCGAAACACAGGGATGGTAAATTTGCCTCTCTGAATTCTTGGCACTCATCTTGTGGCGTGCGCACAGTACGTAATCAATCTTTCGCGGCGAGTTTACGAGCGTGTAAGCTCATCCACACGCCAATGGGAGATTCTTCACGTGCACAATCCGGCTCGTCTCCGTTTTGAGACGAAGCCACGAAGCAGGTGCGCCGGGTACATTCTCACATTCCACTCGTCTCTCGTCCTCAACCAGCATCACGCGTCGACCTCCGCGTCCTTCTCTGCGTCCTTCTCCTCGACGACTTGTTCTCTTTCTTCTTCGTCTTCATCTTCATCTTCCTTCTTTTCTTCGTCTTCTTCTTCCTTTTATTCTTTATTATCGTCATCATAATCTTTTTCTTCTTCCTGCTCTCCTTCATCTTCTTTTCCTTCATTACCATCATTACCTTGTTCCTCTTCGTTTTCTTCCTTTCCTTCTTATTTTCCTTTTCTTCTTTTTCTTCTTTCGTCTGTTAGACTTCTTTTGTTTCTTCTTCTTCTTCTTTTCCTTCTTTGATCTTCGTCTTCTTTTTCTGCTTCGTCTTCTTCTCCTGTTCCCTTCGTTCGTTTTTTTTATTCGTACGATATGTTCTTTTCTTAGGCATCTCGTCTCGTATCTTTGAAACTTTACTCTCGAACACGAGGATGGTTTGCGTTTAATGCACCGCCGAGATCAGACTTGAAAAAAAAAAACATTCAGGGAAATTTCGGTACGTGGATAAAATCGTAATCGTGCTTTTCTGTCGTTTATTTTTATTCTTTATTACTTTAATTTGCTTTTCTTTCGGCGAGCAAATATATAAAAATATAATATTTGTCTAAGTTATAGAGTGACATTATTCAAATTGTATAAAATCTGTGGAAAAATGGTACGGAATTTTTGAGAACATTTTTGTAAGTCACGATGTTTACGTCGTCGATGTTTGAATAATGGAAATATCAAAACAAGTACTCCTTAGATTTAATTTTAATTTTTACATAATGTAAAATAAGTCGAAAAATATGTGTAAAGTAGAAATAAAATTATCTTTGCTGTGTAAGTATGTAGTTAATCGATTAATATTTTAATTTTGTAATTGAAATTATGATAAGTGTCTGACATGTAGACCTTCATTCATAACCTAACAATAATATTGAGTGAAGTTAATTTCATATTTAAAATAATTCCACATGTGACATATTTTAAAAATTCACTTTCCTGTTTTAATACCCTTTAATAACTACCATTCTGCAATTTTACTAAAGATTTAGTTATTAATTCAGCCACGTTGAAATTGCCTGTAATTTAAATTCCCCCTCTAAAATTTAAAAGTATTCGTGCATATCGATGTAATTATATCTGTAAATCTGTTATTACAAAATAAATTACTTTACCCTTGAATTATTCCGTAGCAAAATTTATTAAACGATAATAATCACCGATCCATCTGCAGAACTTTGTAAATGCAAAAAGGTTGAAAAAGTTATAAATAATCCAGTGGAAGGCAAAGTAATCCTTAACGGCGATTGAATATTTCTGAAAAAGTTTCTCGATTTTTCCGATAGTCTTCTCTTTTATGAACATCGAAAGTTTTCAAAGTTATTTTCGCCGGTTCAGTTTAATTGGCGCTGACTCGGTACACAATTAATTAAGCATGCAGCATTTCCGCAGATTTTCCTACCAAATCCCTTGAAGCTGACACGTTGGCGAAACGTCTGAACAGCTGTTCCAATATTCCATAATAACGGTTCGGTTAGGTCGGAATATTGTCACGATATCCTTTCAGGAACAATTTAATGCGACCACGATCATAGTCTCGAGAGGATATTGCAGACTGACGCACAGAGGAACCACGTTGCGTGTAAAGTGTTTACACCAGTTCACTGTAACTATATGATCGCATCGTGAGCAAACTATGGTCGCAGGTTGCCCTGGACGTTTGTCGAACAAACCAGGAGTGCTAGTCTCTTGGTTATGACCAAACACGGCTTGTGTATACTCCTTTGCCCGATGCATTCAGAGAACACCTTGCGTTGAATAAATCCACAATTTCCAACGATTCTCGAACGGCGGCTTGTCTGATCGATTTTAAAATTTATCGCGGGTCGTCTTAAAATTGGTACTACCTTCTGAATTATTCATCAACCTCGTACTTTGAACTTTGACAGGATTTTATCGTGAAACGTGAGTATTTAATATTTTGGATAAGTTGAAGTTGCTCAATATTATTGATAAGCTTAATAAACTATGATCTTTAATAACGATTTTTCTTGTGACAGGTAAAATAGTTCAACGTTGCAATTATCGAGATGTAATTATAGAGATTTGTACATTTGGCAATTTATAAACTCGAGAGACTGAAGATTTGGAGATTTTAGAGGTTAGGGTTTTCGAAACTCGAGAATATCACAATATCACTTGAACACTTACAATTCAAACAATTTAAGAACCTAAATATTTTTTCTTATTTTATGAAATACACTTTAAGATTTTGTTATCTCGTCAAAAATTAAACAGTTAAACGAAAATTGACTTCAAATTATCCATGAGAATGCAAACTCAAAAACTTGATCGAAGAGTATTAACGAAACATTAATTCCTGTCGATCAGTCCTCTTCATCGACTAGTAATATGAACTATCAAAGTTTGCGATCCAAACAAGATTGATGATACGTCGTCACAAGTTTAGGCAACCCTTGAAGATTGCATTTACATGACGTTTAAATCAGTTTACAAATTGTTACGAAAATACTTGAACATAACAGGTATTCTGCTCAGAATATCGTTGGAATAAAAACGATCCTGCAAGAAAATCTCCTTGTAAGGTGAAGCTGCTCCAATGTCTGAATTTAATTAACTCCTTCCTCTTCTAAGGTGTGCTTCCTTAATTAATTAACAGCGTTTTTTAATTAACTGAGGTTACACGTGTCTACCTCATACGATCACCATTAATTGTTTTTGTCGTTTAGTATACAGTGGAAATTAGAACTATTACTTTACTGACTGCGGTTATGGTCGTAAAAATTTTAATTAATGAGGTAAAAAGTACCATAAGAAACTGAAAAATTAAAATAGAAAATTGAATAATACATAAATTTTAATAATAAAATATTGAACCAAATAAATACCATATGGTATAAAATACTAGTCAGTAGTACTGTGAAAGTTATTTATACACAAGTTCCACATATGCATTAGTTCCATTTGCCTAGCGCTATTAGCGTAAAAGGTACATTTCACCAATACATATTTTGACATATGACAAACTACACGACAGTTGTTTGTTTAATCAACACAGTTTCCGTTGCACGGTGTATTCACAGGTAACTGAAAGGGCACTCAATCTCTCACACGGTGATTCATATGTCCACAATCATGAACTCGTGTGATACATTTTACGAGAAGTATAAGAGTCAAACTGGACGCTAAGAGAACTAATTAAATCACCGTGAAATTATTATCGGCCTAACACGTTGCTTATTTATTGCCGATTAATTTCGCCTCCACCTCGATAGCATCGGTTACAACGGTCGGCGTTGCAAAAAGGACGAGCATGAAAGGATCACGGACAAGAGTATAAGGGAGAGGCCGTGTCCTGACCTTATCTAGTGACGTACAAGTACCTTGTAACGCTGCTGCAACGCCACGTAATTATGGTAGACAGGAGTAATTGCTCTCAGGAACTGGGAAGCAGTCCAAGTTCTACGTATATCGGGACACAGGAGTAAACTCGACAAACTCGCCACTTCGTGTAATACGAAGACCTCCAATCGCGAAACACATGGTAACTATTGTCCGGTATTTCCATAACGAATTTTATGTTTACCTTTGTACGTAGTTTCGCTGTACAGTTTGCGTGCCCTAACGACAGTTTGCGGGTGAGTTACAACGATGGGACCGATGCTGGTTCTAGTTTCCATTTTGGTTGATATGCAAAGGAGCCTGTGTAACTTTCCGGTACCTCGAGTTCGTCAGTCTGTTTTATTACCTGCTGATTACATGAACTCGATATACATAGTTTTGTCTTTGTAACCCCATTCTTTTCATTAGAATTTGGTAAGATAAGAGAATCAACAGCTATTGACTGAAAATGAAACCTCGAGATCGTGAATGCAAATGTTAAATTGATATTGTATTTTGGTAATAAATAAAGACGAAGTGAACTAATAAATCTAACAGCAAGAGATTCACAGAATTATTCAAATGAATTCAGAAGTTTTTGAGAGTTCGTCTATATTACTGAAGTATAAAACCTGCATGGAATGAAAGGAAGATCTACAGCGTCTTCTGTAGATATTAAGAAGGATCAGGTAGAGTAATCTTTCATCCACATTCAGAATGTGCTAACCGTATTCTTCTCAGACTCTTCCTTTGATCTCTACGAAGAGTTCTACATGTCTGGATTATGTTTTATGAGAATATTTCGAGGATTTAATGTACTTTTCACCCATAAATAATGAGGGATTACCGGCATAAGTAGATCTAATAATAAAACAAATTTCTGTCAAGCGAATCAAGCGAGATCCAAATATTTTGAAGATGTTCTCTGTTATTACGGCGTAAAACTTGAACAGACATGTAAAATATTTATCTTTTCGATATTGATCTTCCTAGGCTGTTATAGCTGGAAAATTACTTATAATTTCAACAACGTTAATTTTTCGTTGTACGAAGTTCCAAATCTTTGTTTTGATAAAGATTAATAAACCAAAATTCATAAACTTCCGAAGTTCCAATCTTTCGAAAGTTTAATCTTTCAATTTCATTTTTCAATCTTTTAGTGTATGTCTTTCTCTACATTAAGAATCCTCAAAAGTTCCTTTCGTTTAGTTTTTCTGTCAACAGTTTCATTTAACTTTTGTATTGTCAATCACATATGTTACACATGATAAAAGAACGAGGGCAATTAATCTTCCAATTTCATCTTTTATATTGTTAGTATATGTCATTGCATTAATATTAAGTGTCTTCGAAAGTTCTCTTCTTTTACCACTTTTAAACAATTAGTTTAATTGGATTTTCAGCCCTGGTCACATATGTCACACATGACAAAAGAACGAGGGGACTTAATTTTCCAATTTCATCTTTTATACTGTTAGTACATATCATTGTCTTATTATTAAAGGTCTTCAGAAATACATTTCATTTGCTTTTCCTGTAAATAGTTAATCTAACAGAATTTGCAGCACCGCTCACATATGTCACATATGACAGAAAAACAAATGTACTTAATCTTCCAATTTCATCTTTTATTTTGTTAGTGTATATCTTTACATTAAAAGTCCTTAAAGATCCTTTTGTTTGCTTTCTCTGTAAATAATGAGTTTTATCGAATTTGCACCATCAATCACATATGACTGGCATCGTGTCAAAAAATCATGTAAGTTCAAGTGTATCAGTCTTCGTAGGTCTTAAAGTTGCTTTTTATGAAGGGACAATAACGTTGCAATTGACCGAAATCGGTCTGAGGCGATACGATTCGATGTCGCAGTTCCCAGTCGTTTCAACGGGGTCGAAGAAGTCCCGCAGGGGTAGTAACGCCCCTGCGCCTTGTAAAATACTATGGCGCGTCGGTGCACCTGCAAGCCAAGGGTGCATCTCATGCGACGATGATCAATAACTTGAACCACTCTCGACCATCGCTATCAAGTTGCCGGATCTTACATAGGTTAGTTTCCGCCACCGTCTACACGTATCCCCCGAGAAATTTCGCCACATTTATTACGGTATACATACGGTAATAAGCCGAGAAATATCTGCTGCAAGTATATACGATGAAACTTGGTCCATTCAAAATTATTCCGCTAGGATGCCGCGATGTAATTTCATGTTCCATAAACTGCAACTGAGAATTCCAACTTTTGCTGTGCAACCTGCTAAGGTTTCTTCTAACGTTAATGACGTTAAATATGTTAGCGGAAACTTCGAACGATGAAAATGTATTGTCGACAAAGTATGATGGATTCGATGTTTATTTAGATCTCGTCTGAAAATTTGGTATTTTTTAGGTAACTTTAATTTTAAGTACTTAATATTTGCTGAAATTAGAAAAATACGATTAAGGCTACCAACAGGTTTCTTGTAAAAATTCTTATTTTTCTGTTATTCTTATCTGTATGAAGTTCTAAATATCGATTAGAATAGAGGGAAGGATATTCGAGAAATTTTTATGCATACCTATTTGTATGTTAAATTTTGAACATACTTTTTTCCTCTGCACCTGTTGCATAAAATGGACTACGTACATCATATAAAATATTTATTACAAGAGTGGCATTTATTATGAGAGAATCATTTTGGCAGGTGGTTTTAAACTCTCTTATGTATCGCCATCAATAGTGGAATTAATAGATCGGATAAAACGGCTACCATAATTTTTCCAACCAATTATGTATCTCGTCATTAGGCCCCTTCAATTTCGTTCAGGTAATTTTTGCAAACGAAACCGTGACAGTAAAGTGACAAAGAGACAGGAAGGAAAGAGATGTTAAAACCAGCATGTGCCCCGGCCAGGATGCTCGTAAATTCCATGGCCGTCAGTTTTTACGGAGAGAACGTCGGATAAACGTCGCTCCTAATGTGGGCCTAAACCGAATTATGCGAATTAGAGACCGGTCGTGGACAGATAATGGCCCCTCTTGGAAAGCGAACCTCCTATGTTGCCCCATAACGGTCCTCCGACACTTTTGCAGGGGAGATTAAACGTTATTAATGATCGCGACACAACTGCACGCGCAACTGCTTGTTGTAAGCCTCTTTTAAGGAACCAGATCGCGTAAAATTAATTGAACTCGGTGAGAAAAAGGAATTGGATAAAGGCCAGTGGATCCGTTTTCGAGGAGAGTCTAAATTCTTAAATCTGCCAATTCTCTCTGAGCTCGTTTAAGGAAGCATTTTTCCGGTTGTTCTTAAATTAGATATTTTGTCGGTAATCTCTGCAATATCTGATGGTCCGGGTTAAACTAATACCAAGACCTTAAACATAAGGTTGTGTATTGAATTGTTATACGAAGGTTTCGTATCAACTTTGGAATAAGTTAGTATTATCGAGAGTTTTGCAATATACTCTTTTGTCTCGGTACGAAATGTAAAACCTTCCAAGATTTCTGATAGTATTCGAGGGAAGAGATTCTATTCGATAAATATTGAGATCACCGTAAATATAACCAATACTGTGCTCCAAGAGAACTAATTTCTGTAAGTCTGACAATTGCGAAATTAAACTTTTTGACCGTTGTTAGATCAATAGTCCAATGGGAATTAATATTTTAACTCCGGTACAAAAATACGGAGAATACAGACATTATGGAGCTACATTTAAGAATGTAGTTATGTGAATACAGTGATATGAAAATAAGGAGATTTGGAAATTAAAGAAATTGAGGACTGTAGAGATATGAAATATAGCCATTTGAAGATGTAAACATTTGAAAATATAGCGATTTGAGAATATAAAAGTTTGAAAATATGAAGACACGAAAGTATTGAAATTGAGGGCTATAGAAAGTTGGAGATGTAGGAATCAAGAGATACAGAAATTTACATATCTAGACATCTGATCTGAAACGAAAGTATACAGATTTGGGAATGTAAATAGCTCGTATCTCCATAACTTACAAAATTACAATAGTTAATTAATAATTAATATTTTGATACGGCAAAGTTTACCTCGACACAAATTTCAACTACGTCCATGAATTATAAAATTACCTGGAAGTTAAAAGAGACTTAACGTTTTCATTCAGTTTCTTTCAGAATATGATTTAAATTCCAGTTACCAAAAGGTTTCTCGATTTTGATTTTAGACAACTCTCGCGTTTTATTTTTATCGTCGTTCGAATTCGGCTGCGGAAACCGCTTCGTCTATTTGCATACAGCTACGAATAACGTGCGGCTGCGTTTGTGAAATGAAAAATGCAACAGCCATAGCAGGATGTGACGACAAACTCTTGCCACACCTGTATGCTTTCTTCAACGCACGCAAATGTGTATACGAATGCGTTATTGTTAAAAGACGGCTCTTTGAACTTGGTCAGTTTTCAGAACATTCGTACGTGAAACCTCTGAAAAATTGGCCCCACATAAGTTCAGTGATTATCTTTGATAAAGTTATATGATGAATGAAACATTCAATGTGTACCATTTTTAGAACACATATGAAATTTCATTGGACAACAGTCTTAGTTATGTAGCTCTAATAGATTCAAATGATCATCTTGATGATATTTCAGGTTGATAATCATTCAGCTTGATGACATTACATCAAGTTTATATGATTATCTTGGTGATATTAATATTAAATAGATCAGCGTATAATCCACATTTTAAAATTAAAAATGAAGTTGAAAAATAAATAAATAATGGATGGTGTTCATGAAGGTCAACAAAATTTTAAAGAAATCACCTGAACAAATTTTCATTGTTCAGTTCTGTTTTCATTGGATGAATTTTATAGTAGAAGAGAGGAACATGTGTGAATTATTTAGATAACATGTTAACTCTAGTATGTTCAATGTAACAGGTTTAAGTGATCTTCACGATACTAAACTGTTTCATTCACTAAATTTTTTAATTGCAGAAGAGAGGGATATGTGGTGAGTTATTCAGGTATTGATTCTACAGGTAAATGTTGGCTTTTCGACGAGATAGAAATGTGAAGTATAACCGAGCGGTGAATAGATCAAATGATAGGGTAGGATTTCAGGGCATTGAATGCACGCTGTGTGCAATGATCAAATTTTGTAGCTTTCAAAATTTGATGGTTGGTGATTTAGAATTTATGGAAGACTAATTTGGAAATATGGAATTTGGGTATTTGAAAATTTGGGATTTAGCAACGACTACGTGTGACTAAAGGAAATATAACCAAAGCACACATATGACAACATAATAATAAATGTCTCCATTATTCCCTACTAATATAAACAAATGCAAATGAAACAGCAAATAAATAGCGAACCATGAAAATACGAAAGCGAGACATTTCACGCAGCCTATACCCGTTTACTTTTATTTCGCTATATTGTTTTATTCTCCAAGTGGCGCGATCCACCGAGGAAAAAGGAAATTTGAATTCAAAAGCCGTACCTTCGAAAGTGGATGTCCGGTAAACCGAAATTATTACCTGGCAAGGATCATCACCGAAAGAAAACAACAACGCGAGACCGCAATTGGTTTCTGAAATTATTCCTCGAGTATTCGTGTCGAAGGTGTAATAGAAGCTGTCCAGAAACGTCCAAACGCAATCTACGTGTATGGCGAACCGTGACAGAAGCGTCGTTTATGCCCAACGTGCGTCAGAGAGTGCATATAATTGGCAATGGAATATTATTATTGCACGACGTGACACGAAACCGTCCAAGAGAATCAGCAACAAGGTAGACAGAGAAATAGAGAAGCAACAGAGGAGATGCTCATTCCCGTGGAAGATACACGCTCGTCAAACGAGATTCGCGTCGGGAAGCTCGTAAAATATCTTGCAAAATACGCTAACGATGTGTGACAACGAAATTAGCTACACAGTAATGTCGAATAATATTGCAGCCGTCAGAGACACGTGTTTTCTACGATTGTTACGAATCTCTCTTTCACGGCTGAGTTCAAGGTTTCTTTTATTTTTGTAATTATCGAGGGAAAAATTTAATAGGGGTCTGTGATGGTATAACGTGGGAAATTATTTAGCACTTCCACGTTTTTGTTATCTCACATTACATTCGTAGATTCCTAGATTTTTAGATTCCCTAATTACTCAATTGACAGATTAAAAAATTGCATAATTCCAAAAATCCAAATTTTCCAAGTTTCCAATTACCCAAGCTTCCAATTTCCCAAGTTTCCAAATTTTCAAATTTCCAATTTCCTAAATTTCCAATTTCCCAAGTTTCCAATTTCCTAAATTTCCAATCTCCCAAATTTTCAATCTCCAAAATTTCCAAATTTCCAAATTCCCAAATTCCCAAATTCCCAAATTCCCAAATTCCCAAATTTCCAAAATTCCAAAATTCCAAAATTCCAAAATTCCAAAATTCCAGAATTCCAAAATTCCAAACTACCAAAATTCCCAAATTTCCAAATTCCAAAATTTCAAAATTTAGCACACCCACTGAGAAAAAACAGAATCGTAAGAACGCGTTCAATCCGTTTCACACTGTTCCAATTTCCGCGGCAGCGGCCGTTTCCGATTTTCGACAGTTTCGCGAGACGGCACGAGCGTTCCACGCGTGTTTCAATTTTAAATGTTAGGACTCTGTTCCGGCGGAAATGTTTTTAGATTCGTGTTACGTTTACTGCAGTATTGATCGAGGTCAGGAGACACGTTTCATAGTCAGCAGTGCGGTCTTTATCGATCACGAGTCTTCCCTGAACTCTTCATCCATCCCTGAGCGGTTTCCTGTCCGCTACTTTTCTTTAATAATTGATGCTACGTTCAGTGAAGAGATAGCAGGCGAAACTATCCATCGACAAGCCGATAATTACGATTTGTTTCCTCTGGCAACGTTAAGAATATCGTCATCGAATGAGCTGTCTTTTCTGCTCGTTATTTTTCTTTTTTTCTTTCCGTGAAATTTGTCGAAACGTTTTCTTTCCGAGGTGTTTTTGCGAACTGGAAACACTGCATTTTAAAGAGTGCGTATATTCAGTGTACGACAGGGGACATGCATGTTTTACGAGGAAAAGAGGATTGTAGAAAATTACTGAATTTATGGTCTCTTCGAAGGAACATTTGAATAGATGTTTCTATTACCTCCAAGAATTTTATATTTATCGTACCACGAGGGAAAAACGGTTTTATTTTGGTCAAATGTATCCCTCAAAATCTATCTCTGTTTCACTTTCATTCTCTGCAATTTCGAATATTTCCTTAATTTCTTAATGGAACCTCAAAAAATTTAGTGTAGTTCGCTTGAAAAACTGTATTCTTTATTAAGGTGTAAATTTCATATACACAACTTGTTCTAATTTAAATAATTAAACATGGTCAATGATTCTGTTATCAACAATTTTACATAGTCAATTTTCGTATTTGTTATTTACCTAGTTATTAACATAAAATAAAAATTGAGATGTGGTTCGAAAAGTGTCCTCGGACTACGTAAGTTTAACTCCTGTACGAAACATAATCCAATCCTGCGAACTCGGTGCCATAAATTGAAGCATTCATCCCCTCGACATTCGCAGAAAGGTGTGTAACTGGAATTGAACCATTTCAGAATCACGATGGTAGCAAGTACTTAGTTCAATTTAAAGCGAGGAGAGAATGAAACGAATCGTTTCTTGTGCTCGTTAGCTCTTTGTTTTTACAGAGTTTTCTATCGCTACACTTTGAGACGGTGCATGGTTTGCAAGAAGTTTGCCGTTTAACGAATAGTCGATAATTGAAATTTCTTTTTCTCAACAGCGTCGAACATTTCTCGACTGTTTCTCTTACGTTTCTTTCAATTTTCGCTACACTTCAAGCAGTGGCCCCGATATAGCGTTATAGATGGACGTTCTTTGCAAGAAAGTGGACCGTTTCGGTGCCATTAGAGTTCCATCGATTCCTACGTTCTTTTTCCTTCATTTTCTTGTCTCGTCCGTTTCACTGATTATCCTCTCGACGCTCGGTGAGTTCGTTGTTCGATTAGTTCGATAGTTTCATACTTCTCGAGTCACTTGAACGCAGTATTATATTTTTATTTTGGAACTTGTCCGAGCAATTTCCGTTCGAACGATTCGTAGGAGACTTCTAATTATAAATAGAGTTGACCGAGATGAACTGAGAGCACACTTAAAAATTCAAATTAAATTCACCGAATTGATATTCTTTTTTATATTATTTTCCTCGGTAGCTTCAATATTATTAACCTTAGTATTCTCTACATCAATTTTTTTCTTATTTCTTATATCAATTTTCTTATTAATTTCTATCTTAACTTTTGTATCACCTTCTATATCAAATTTTTATTATTTTTCATGTGAATTTTCTTATTAAATTCTACGTTAATTTTTGTAGTATTTCCTATATTAATTTTTTAATTATTCTTTAGATTAATTTTCTTATTAACTTCTATGTTAATTCTCTTATGAATGTATATGTCAATTTTAGTATTATTTTCTATATCAATTTTCTTATTATTTTTTATATTAGTTTCCTTATTAACTTCTATATTAATTCCTGATTTTACAAGTTTCTTGATCTATGCTCGTTTATAAAAATAAAAATAACAGTACAGAATAATCATCAAAGCTGACTTCATCAAAGTCAGCTACAGCAGAAGGTTAATTTCGATTTCTCCAGCAAAATGCGATTAAATATCTTTCTCGATGGCGAAGAAATTTCCTCAGCGAACAACTACTTATTAATTAGTCGAAAATTAACGAGTGAGTTGCTTAGTCGACTCAAGCATCTGTATTCAACGTTTTAAGAACGATCCCGGCGCATCGTTAGCAATCGAGACGTTGAAGTTACTGTCTTCGAAGGTGGAACGAGAATTCGTTGAGCAACGGGGGATCAAATTATTGCAATTATCCTGAAAACAGAGTTTCCATTTCTGTGCGAAATAGCTGAAACGATTGTTAAGACATTTCGCAGGGAGCTTTCCTCGAATATACCTAATTATCGATGTCGTCCTTGCTACTAACGAAACATCGTTAACGATCTTTTTTGCTGTTTTCTTTGTTATTGTAGAGCAAAATAACAAGGTGAACTGTAATCGCTGACGAGGATGATTTTACGTCACTTATACTATTATTTCGGTCTTTCTTTCGCGAACAAACATTTTTATCGATATTATTGGACTCCGTGTACGGACGTCTTATGGACGTTTCGAGTTGTTTGTAATATCAAGGTTTATTCGATTTCTCTTTTAATTATTTACGTGCTGTTTGTGTTATAGGCATGAGTATTTAGTGATAACGACGAATAGATTTTTGATTAAATTTTTCTGTGGAAATGAATGATTGATGTATGGCTTTAGACAAAATTGAACTGAAGCTTTTTTATAAAATACTTTCATCTAGTGAACTGAGAGAAATGGAAAAGTTGAGCAATTTTGTAATCAAGCGAATGAGAAATCTTTCGTTTGAAGAATTGATGGATTCGAAAATTACAAAACTGATAAATTGGAAACAGAAAAATAGAAAAATACATAAATAGAAAAACAGAAAAGTTGAAAACGAGGAGAATGAAAAAACTGAAGCATCAACAATTTTAAAACTTAAGAAATTACAAATTTCTAAAATGAAAGAGTTGAAAAGCTGAAAAACTCACAAAGCGAAAAATAAAATTGCGAGACTGAAAGCTCGAGTGTCGGAAAATGGAAAAGGCAGAGAATAAAAAAATTACGTTTATGACATGTAAAGATAGGTATGCGAACAAGGTATGCAATATAAACGATTAATATGCAAAGTGTCCAGCATAAAGTATTAGAATATGCAAAAGCCGTGCAATATGAAAAATAAAATATTTTCAAGCGTTTTAAGAAGTATGACATGCAAATATATCTACATAAAGATCCGCAGTCTATTCATGGTGGTTCTATCGCTATTAATTACTATCCTGGTAAAACGGAAATTACAGTTCATTTGAAGTTGTTGGAAAGTAGAAATATTCAGTAATTTTTCTTTTTGTCGTTTCAACTTAGCATAAGTTGTACGTATTAAATCATCACCGTTAATGAAGAGATGATGGCTTTTGATGTTTTATCATTTATCTGATCGAGATGAGAATTATACAAATCAGATCCTGTTAACTATTTTAGTTCCTAATATATCAAAAATGATATTATCTCTGAGAAATATTGTGAACATCGAAGGAACGTGCATAGTCTTCGATGGTTTACAGGATCGTGTACTATTTAATGGGAAATGATATCGGCTCTTCGTTAATATTATAACGAGCTTTGCTTAATCAGTTGAGTAATGTAGGTTATTCTAAATAAGGGACCGAGGTATTTCGTACACTTTAACACGGAGAATGTTCAGCTTAATTTACCCTTTAAGATAACAAATTCATTACAAACTAAAAATTCACTAGAAGGGACATTTTGTTAAAGACGAAAAATTCTTCAAGACTTAAAAATGATAATTTTAACTAGCTTACAATAAGATAAATTTATAATTTAACCAGTACATAACTTGTTTACATAAACAGGTGAAAAGTTTGATTTATTTGAAATATCAACATTCGTCCATTTTCATTATCACCAGATGTAAAATAACGATGCCAACGTGTTGCATTAATCATACGTAAATATTGAACCAATGATTTTCAACAATGGCTTAACGTATTTAAATATTTAATTACAAATGTATGATTATGCAGGACAAACCGTTATTTTCGCCTGTGATTAATTCCAGTAACCTGGTACGAGCGGTATATTAATGTCGTAATGAACGTAAGGAGAAAACACGGCATGTTCGCTATAAATTTAGTTAAATGGGTTCCACAGTTTCCACCGAACATACTCGTACGAACACGAGCTCATGTGCATCGTGGAGAACATTTTGCTCGGCAAGGTTCAATCTGGTCTCCTGATAGGAAGCATAGGGTAAATCGCAGTTAAGAGGCTGCTCATAACATGGTTGCTCGTAATTGAGAAAAGAGAGACAACTGGTCCATTGTTTAACGTTTAAACAACGTATAGTGATTTCGTAAATCGGAACAGGTTTCTGTCGGACACGATTATTAATAATCGTGACGTCGGTAAATTTCAGAAGCAATTTCATGCGCGAATCGTTTGAAATAATAGCAGTGCATTTCCTCTTATTAGCTTTTCTGCAAAAACAAGCTTTTGTGGAATGTTGGATTGATTAAATACGAGCAATATTACGTTACCGATATTTATTTTGTACGTAGAATGACATATGCCAGAAATCTGCCATGGTTATATAGACACTGAAAATTTTTACGTAAATTGTGGAAATATGTGACAGTTGTTACGAAAACAGTGAATCTGAAAAAGTATGAAAAATTTTAACGCAATATAATGTAAAAATTGTTGTTATAAGTCTGAAAAGCTATAGTGAACATTTTTTATGAATTCTCTAAATATGACGTACAAATGGTTGTTATAAAAACAGTTAGTCCAACAATAAGTTATAACTAAAATTTTTGTATAAATTGTTCAAATGTGTCCTACCAATAATTGTTACAATACTGCATTTGAAAGTGAATTGAACGATGGCATACATGAAAAGAAATTGAAGTAATAAAACAATAAGACAAGGTAAAATTCATTTATACATATAATTATGCTTACTGTCAGTTACACCTCATCGATTACATAAAAGAATGCATCAATATTTCTAAAATAATCTTTCTAAAAAGACAAAAAACGATAAATTCATTTTAACAATCTTCCAATAACGAAATAAACTGTATCTCGTTCATTATATGTGTAATTTCACCTACACATGCTTTCAAACATCATAATTGAACACGAAGTGTTCAAATTTTGAAAATTAAAGATTTTTACGAAAATTAAAGAATTAAAAGAAAATAAAGAAATTTTTAACATAGTCTATTTACGACATTACCCTAAAGACATTTCAATCCACTAAAATATTTATCATATTTTCTTGCACAACCTTAACTGGATTTAAATGGGTATGTCGACAAAATTGCGTTTTAGTTGCTGTTGTGCATGTTTTAACCTACCGTGCAAAATACGTATAGAATTCGCATTTCACTAATTGAAACATCGATGCACTGATTCCTCGAAAACTGTTCTCGTTTATTAAATCCGTATCCATGGTTGAAAGCGGCTTCGTTGGCTGTCTGTCTCAGCTATCCACGTTCGTTTAACCGACTGACGCCGACGGTCTTTGATTTTTAAGGAACGTGCTGCTCGGCATGAGATAAGGAATTTTCCGTCGTTACATCGTCTCACGACGTTAGTATGTTTCGAACTTGTAATATCGTTTTGTGCGCGAGGAGTCATGAGGAGATCATAACTTCTCTCGAGTTAGCGGATCGGCGATATTCTTTTTCGCACTGATTGCAGTGCTTGGAGAATACTTTTTAGTCAAGAAAATTGTCATGAATTAATAACTGTAAACTAGAGCTGCGATTTAAGATCTTGGGTCCTTTGGAAAATAATTGGAAAATTGGAAATTTGGAAATAATTAAATTAGTTATAATTTGAGAATGAAAAAAATGTATAATTTTGAGTGTATGAAAAATTGAAAAATTTGCTGTTAAAAGAAAAGTGGTAACATCGGGTCGACGGGTTAATCAAAATAATCGTTCGGCGTGTTCATTCTTTCGAACGCTTGGCGACATGGAAAATGGCGACGTTTCTATCCGCGACAGTCATATTTTCCACGGGAACGATGAAACAGATTTTTACGAGCACAGTACACGTCACTTTACATAATGTATTCCGCGACAGGGCGCACGATGCGTCCGAGAATAAAACATTTCTGAGGGCACGCGATCTACTGAACCGGTTAAATACGAAAACATTGCAATTTCTTGCGTGTACACAATATGAAAGGCTGGCTCTGTTTCGGTCAGTTTTTTTTATTGCGCATTAATGTACGGAATAAAATATAGCGAGCTTGCTCCGTCAGCAATAGCAAGGATCCTACGATGTCTGAATATTGATAGATTTAATATAAATGGAAACATAGGTAACCGAATTCAGCGATAACAATCCTTTCAGAGACGATGTTGATAAAATGCTTTACGTGAGCTGTAATTATAAAATCGTATTACGTACGTGTACATAGAGAGATTTAAAAAATTTGTTACGTCGTTTTTTAAAGTTCGTCACATTCAGTGTATGTCTTTTTTAACGAGGAACGTCATGCTTTTCACTTTTGCATGTTTTGCATAAAATTTTAGAACGCTTCCATTTATTTTTGGTTATCATTTTGAATATTTGATTTTAGCAGATTTGTGTCTGAAACCTAGGATTTTGTCACTAATAAATGTTGAGATCAATTTGATATTATCTATTCATCCGTATCTGCCAATTATATAAAACCTCTCCTGAAAATCTTAGGACAAAGAAGTCTAATTTGCTACATTTGAATCTGTTTAGCGATTGTTCTCGGAAACAATTCTCCAAGAAATAAACGTGACATAGTCTCGAAAAGAGAAACGTTAGGATATTTAACGTCTCGAAGAGGCAATTAACGGTTACCCTCAAACTAACACCGGTAATTTCGAGTTACGAAACGAGATTACATAGGATCGGACAAACGCGTCCATCTTGCCAGACCATTTCGAGACCCATGAAAATTCCGACAACGTTTGAGACGACGGTTTAACGATCGATCTTGACCCAAAGGTTGGGATGAAAACATTACTGATGACCATTATTGACCTTCGTGGCGAATGAAACGTTCGTCGTACACGTAACCTAAATACAGATGATCGCCAAACGAACAACGAGACAATTAAGCTTGCCGGAAGTCGTACGAATGGCCGCTCAATATGTAATTGACACACAATGGTACATACACCATTCGTCTTCTCTAATTACATTTGTACACTCCGCACCATAGGCTTCACTTCGGTATGTCTGTACTTAACTTTTCAATTCTAACACTTATTTTTTAATCAAGTGCTAACTTCCGATATTTTTTGATACTTTTGTAAGTTGCAAAATTTTTAGATTTACAAATTTTAATGTTCTGAAATTGCTGGCGTTGTAAATTTCTATGTTTCTGAATCTTTAGTTGTCAACATTCTAAAATCACCAAATCTCAAGGTTACCAAGATCGTATGTCTCTAAATTTGTGGACCCTTAAATTCTCACATACTTAAATTTCTAGATCCTGAAATTTTAAGACTGCCAAATCGTCACATCCTAAAATTTCTTGATCCTCAAATCTTCGTATACCCAACTTCCTAGGTCCCCAAATTTGTGGACTATCTAATCTTCACATCCCCAAGTTTCTTGATCCTCAAATCTTCACATATCCTCATCCTCACATAAATACCCAGATTTGTATACATTATGCTTAGGGCATATCAGGCTTGAAAAGGGTTTATTATAAGAATAAAGCAAACCTATACTTACTAGTCAATGTACTCTGATTTTCAGTTTCTTTTATTACTCAATTTCAATTAAATTGCAGGAAATTGATAGCATTAACCGACAATGCGGTAGCGAACGTGTTAGAAAGATGAACGAGCAGGGATTGTAAGAGCATTGAAAAATTTCTTGGAAGGAAAAGGATATCGGTATCGGTGTACGTTTATTAGTTCCCGGTAGGTCGCCCTTTCGTGAGTGAGCGATTTTTCTTTATTTCGTGCACGATTTTTCTTTCTGCCGCGCCATTACTCAAACAGCCTTTAGGGACCAAGTTAAGGCAGGGCTAACGCAAATGTCTGAACTTTCCGCTCGATCGCTTGCTCGACGAAGAGAGCTTTCACGTTTTACTGCAACCTTCCGGGTCAAGTGACTCGATTTTCGACGAAATAACACGACGCTTTCCTCGACAGCGTTGTTAGCACCTGCAAATTGTCACGAGGTTCCCTGGTATGCGGCTAAAAAGGATTCCCCTCGAAAATCGGGCCATGCGAGTAAGACGAACGAGACATCAAAGAATTTATGTTACGACATAAATCTTCGTTAGTTCTGACAATTTTGGCAAATTGATAAATGCTGTTGATGTTTGATGGAAATAACTACGTGTACCCTTCATTATCTTTCTTGAAAATCGTTGATTGTAGGTTGCGTGAAATGATCAGTTTTGAAACGTGTCAAGTGTTGCATGATTTAGTAACCGCGAAATTATACTTATATGTCATTATGCATGCTTATTAAGGTTCTGTAAATTGTCGGTTGCAATAATCATTAATTTAATACTTATGTATCGGAAAATATTTGATATATCAATTTGAAGTTTGACGTTTTAGAAAAATTTAAACGTTTCGTCAATATTTTTAGCAGGGGATTCAATAGACTTATGAAGACATTTACAAAATGATTTTACTGTCAATTTCAATAAATCGTGGTTATTCGACCAAACTTCCAAATCGTATTAATCAAGCTTTCAAGTTTCAAATATGAAATATTAAACGTCTATAGCAAAGTGTTTATATCGTTTATGCTTTCTAATCATTTTATAAATTCAAGTAATCTGAACAGTATTCTGCGGTTGTACATCAGAGTGAACGTATACTCATCGAAAGCCAGCATAATCACGATCGAAACAAAACATTGGATGTTGCCGGTCGCTGTAATGCCCTGAGCAAATGCACAATGATTGATTGATGAGGATCGCATGAATAAACGATTGTATGCGAAATCAGTAATTTAACGAAAGTAGCAGACCAGGAATGTGAGAGAATTGTGTGAAACACGGAGAAAATCAAATGGGTTTTATCTGCGTCATTCAAGAGCGAGAATAATACTTGGTGCATAAGCGTTTAATCGCAAATAATTCGCGATTCAACGAGAATTTGTATTTCATATAGATTATCGTGTAAAGATAGCTTGTAAAATAAACATTTGCAACATAACCGGGTAAATCAATCAAGATTACAGAGGTATTTAAATTATACAATAAATGTTTGTACTTTAACACAAAAATATGTGGCGATGTTAAAATCTATGTGCTGGATGATGGTCACATAAATGATTTAAATAGCAAAATAAAAATTTGCATTATAATTTTATATATTAATTAGGTAACAGATATGTAATCTAAGTTGTCAAATACAAATTTATATTCTATGATCTAAATTATCATACATTTAAATTGTCAAATTTGAATTTGCAAAATAATTTTGCTCGTCTAATGCAATTATCCCAGTAATCTTAATATGTCGATCGGTGTACTGTAAAAAACTAACGTGTCAAATAATACCAGAAAAATACTGCTCCTATATTTGAGCGGTGACACATTTTCTGCGCAACCAACCGGAAACATACGTTATCTGGCACAATAGTTTTCAGTAGATCCTCACTCCTTTCGGTGATGTTTCTTGGACGACAAAGTCGAGTACAAAACATCTAACACTCTTTGTACGAGCCTTAACAGAATTTAGATATCTGCGAACGGAAATAGGAATGCTTGCAGCACGGTGGAAAGGAATACGGACACGGGATTCCGGGAATCCGTGGAATCCTTTCTGTAGATCATTCACTCGCGTGAATTCCACGACAGTATACACACGTAGCCGTGCATCGTCTAGAAAAGATATACGTCTCGGGGAAGTAGAAAACCACCCTTGAAAGGCTTGCGACTAGCTATCGAGACCGGAATCGAATTTGAATAAGTATGTATTCACAGCGGTGAACAGATGTGGTCACGGTTTTTTACTCTGATTATCCTGTCGATCACTATCCGAAATTTTTTTTAATCTGTAACACGAAAATTTGTCGTTTTAAATAGACTTTATAAGTTCATAAATAATATGGATTATTATAGAAAATGTCTTACAAGTCTTACAAGAAAATTGTGCAAGTGTCTGATTTTTTAAAATAGTTATGAGATTTGTTAAAATATATTTCTCTAAATTTATGTTGATTTTCATTAGCAATATATCTGTTTGTTATTTTATATTTTGACCTCAGAGTGCACCATGTATCAACAGGTTCAGAAATACTTTCTTTCGAGTCACTCAAATCGTTGCGATTTTTTCTTCCTCAAAATTCAGAAAAGGTAAACTGTCAACATGTTAAATGCAACGAAGTGGAGGTAAGGTATATGGCGTAAATGGTGTGCAATTAAGACCGTTAGGCAAAAAGGAAGCTCTTATCAGTGCCACGTATTCTCGTGGTTGTTCTGGTTCCATAACATTTGTCAGAGCCAGCAATATCCTTCGTGGGGGCGATATGCAAAACGTTAACCCACATTCGGTGATGTGTAAATATTTATCGTCGGGGAACCTAGTTCGCGAAACTAACGAAGTTCCGGCTAAATAAGCGGTATCGAATAGACAGTTTGTGTCAGTCACGAACGTTCTTCGAGTGTCGTTGCCTCGCCGACGATTTTATTTCGACCGGTGTGTACGAGAGTGGAAATTTGGTCGTGTACGCGCAACTGACTTGACGTCAGAAGGATTACTCGAATTTTGTATGAATGCAAATAAACAGAATAAATAGTGAGTGATGTTTGTAGAACTTTTGTGTGCCTCTTGATACAATGCCAGGCCACTGTCGGCGGCCGTGGATTTACCTGAGAGATGACTTCCAACAGATCATGTAGGTAGGATATAATCTCTGTTGTCAAAATCGTTGTTTTGATGTTTGAACACGTGTTTTCATATCTGAAGATTCTGTTATTCGAATGATTTACTGTTTCTATTGTTTTGATCGCTTGGAATTTCTGCTAAAATCTAAAGTAGTTGGCGATAATCTTGAAGCACGTTTCTGATACTCTCAAGGACTTTTACATGTCTGAGATTGAGTAGTTTAAACAGGTTTGTAACTTTGATTTGTATTTTATAATTGAAATTTTGGAGTTTCAGATTAAATTCTTGCAATCGTAACAATACATGTAACATGTATGTAAAAATTGAATTGAAAGTCATTGATAGCCATTTATTTATGGACCCAATAGATCTATGTAGTTCAAAGTTATTTATTAATAAATGCAAATCTAAGCTGACATTGTTTTTAACTAAGTGTTGAGGACATTTAAATAAAACTTAAAGAATACGAGGTAATTTATGTATAGATACATGTTACCAAGAATAATGAGCCTGACAATATATCTCAAGGTCATGAAAATTAGTGTGTTCTAGATAATTACTACATTGTCTTTTATTTAAAAGTTTTATCATTCAAACATTTGGTTATCTCAAAGTTTTACTATTTATATGATTACTCATTATTTACTTCAATGTTGCAATTATTAACGTGTTAATATTAGTCACGTGATTGACCACTAAATCATCGAAATAATGTTTCTAGTTTTTTACAAATACCTTTGTAATTTGAATAATGTTTCGACAATGATTTTTAGAGTACAGACTATTTTATAAGTAAGTGAAAGCTTTTTGTTTTCATTTCAAATTAATATTTTGAAATTTTTTAGCAAGCAAATATTTAGAAATTCTTGAACACAAGATTTCTTCCTGAATTCATTAGGAACTTCTGACATGATCCTATAAATCATTGTCCTATACATAATATCTCACTGTACTTGAAACATAATTTCCTATCTTCATAATTTCCTCTCCGAATATTGTTCTGTAAGAAAAAGTTCTCGGTGGCGACATAATTGTATGGACACCTTGTAAACAGAATAAAAATCATTTTTACCTGTTTCTGTTTTAAATAACAAAGCATTTACCACGTCCGTTGTATCTAGTCAACGAAGCTCAGCTTTCAATTTCAGTTGTATTCAGTCCCAAAGGTAAGAAACCACCGGATAACGGATGTTAAAGACTCATCAGTAGACCGGTTGGTTCTTTGTCAGAGTTTGCATTTTCTTTGAAGCGGTAAAACCTAGCGAAGACGTGAGCTGGAAATCTTGGTTGCTTCTTTGTTTATCAGCGTCATAAACATCCGAAAATTATCCTAGCTTGGGTGACACAAAGCGCGGTTTCACTCCTGACATCCGCTAGGGAACTTATGACTCGCGAATGCAATAATATTTACGAACTTATACTACCGGCTCGAGTGTACGTTTTGTTCTTTCGTCTCGGCGCAACTTTGCTGATTGCAACTCTAACGTAGACACGTACGATACATGTTACAACCATTATAATTGTCATGATCATGATTCTCTTACTACCTCTGTCTTATAGAAATTTTTTGTTCGAGCTTTTACTTGTTATGTTATCTTGTTACTATAATAAAGAGGTTAGTACAAATTTTGAATTAATCATATAGACTTGAGATTTGTTTAAATGTTAAATAAATTTTGATTCTTACGGAGTTTCCTATGCCCATAAGTCATAATTTGTAAATCCCAAAATACTCCAAAAATCTGCACATAAATTTCCAAATCCGTAAATCTCTACACTTCTACATCGTTAAATTTGTAGCATTTTGTAACGTAGTAAATCGTTCACGTAATTGGAACACCGACTTTCAATTCAAAGCCATAGAAATAAAATTTGTCATAGTTCGATCAGCTGTTTATGTGTAACGTTCGAATATTTTTTATCAGTAAATGGTAATTGTGATGTTTAACGCGCGAACAAGATTTCTTTAGAACCCCTCTGTCTGAACTCGTGCAGTCGTTAGAATTTAATGATAATCGATGAAGATTAGGGAATTACAGATATCGAAGCCTGTTTAGTAACCGGTCAGACAAACTCCTGATTGGCTGTCGAATTTATGACGGCAGGTAATCTCGTAGAAACGATTCGTTCAGTGACAGCCTGCCAACTGACTCGTTCTCTTTACGAGCTCGTAAAATTGGACATTTGAGTTTCACGATGATCGGCGAAGAAGCAAAAGGGAACGGTTATCGTATCAGATCTATCGAAACGATCCACAAAAAGTAGTCTATTCCTGATCGTACGATCGTTGAATTTCCTTGGATATCAAACTCTCTGTTCCAAGTAATTTTCTTCTTAATTCCTGTCTCCATTTCGAATGCTTTAATGGCACTCTGCTTCGCAATAAACTTCTTTGTCGATCCTTTTGCGTTTTTACTCGTTTAACGATGTTTAATCCTTCGCGAATCGATGGCTATAAATTTCGAGGATCCTTGGAGGTAGCGTTCCAAGGTTGTCGGTTCTTTTTGAAAATTCTACAAGTCTTAGATATTCATCCGTTTCCTTTTTTTCTTATCAAGGATGCTGCGAAATCTCTTCAGGAAAATCAAAGCTTCCGCGAAGTAACGCTGTGTTCCACTGCATTTAATTAAGAAAAGATGCGTGGAATTATTTAATAAAAATTGTACCGTGACTTACATACGATATTAAATTTTCTGGAATTTGAATTTCAACATCGCGATTTTATTGCACGCCCATTGTTGCGTACTTTTCTGGGCGCTGCTCGACAATTCGGGATTCTCTTTGCCGCATGTTTTCCTCCGTCTGCGTTTATTCATTACGGTGGTTTCAGACTATTATTCATTCAAATTAATCAGTGGACTGCTACGAGAGCTCGGTTGTGATATAACGTCACAAAGTCTCATTATAAGAGCCCTGCAGGACGTAATGGAAAGAATTGTAGTCGTACTAGATGAAACTTCTTTTGTGCAATATTTCATTTTAACTGATTAATACTGAGTATTAAAAGAATTGAAAACTCTTGAATACGAACAGTGATAATTAGACATTTTTTTAATAAGATGATTTCTGAGTTGGGAATTTTGAGAGTGGGCAGTTTGTCAGTTTGGAATTTTTATATTTAATAGTGGTTTTTAAGGACCTGTATTTTTTAATAGTTGGAGTTCCAAATTTGCGAATTTGCAAATTTCCAGATTTTCAAATTTCAAAATTTCCAAAATTTTAAATTCCCAAATTTTCAAGTTTTCAAATTCCCAAAATTTCAAGTTTCCAAATTTCCAAATTTCCAAAATTTCAAGTTTTCAAATTTCCAAATTTCTAAATTTCCAAATTCTCAAATTTGCAAATTCCCAAATTTCCAAAATTTCAAGTTTTCAAATTTCCAAATTTCCAAATTCTCAAAATTCCAAATTTCCAAATTTCCAAATTTTCAAGTTTTCAAATCTTCAAATTCTCAAATTTGCAAATTCTCAAATTTCCAAATTTTCAAGTTTCCAAATCTTCAAATTCTCAAATTTCCAAATCTTCAAATGCCCAAATCCCCAAATTCCCAAATTCCCAAATTCCTAAATTCAAAATTTCTAAATATCAACATTCCAAAATTCCAAATTTCCAATACTTCTAAAAATCTAAATTCTTCCATTTTAAAATAAGTAAATTTCAAAATTGCAGTATTCCAAAATTTGCTAACGAAGGTTAATTCTCCTCCACTTAAATCTTGCATGTTTGACGTTAACGCGTTGATACACGCTATATAATTCGTAGTCAAAGACACGTCCACGGTAGTTTACGGAGATAATTGAATCTCGTGACGGAACACTTTAGCAATTTCATAGCAAGACTGCGCGAGTTTCAGGAGTAAGCATGTGAAACGTAAAAAGAGAATCACCGGTTACGCGTTTTCTTGGCACGTTTCCATCGTGTATCTTGGAACATCGAGAGAATGGAGACTGCCCGTTGGGTGGTCCTTAATTAACTTGTTTCTTTGTATACTTGTATACGGTTTCGAGCATGACTGCACAAATTCTGTTACACTTAACACGATACCCGAAACTGTTCTATCTTATGTTTCTGACGGAAATAAACTCTGAGAAATTAAGCTTTCTAAAATATTTTTTCGTACCTTTATCATTGGTGTGCATCTCTGTTATATGAAACAAAATTCCGTATGTGATGTTTAAAAATTTAACAATTATAAAATTTGAGAATAAAAATTTGAAAATTTTTGGAATTCCTAGATTTAATTTAGATGAATGGGAATTTGAAAATTTCTGGAATTGCTAGATTTAATTTGGATGATTGGGTATTTGTAAATTTGTAACTCCGCAAATTTGCACATATAAAAATTTCTGTACTCCACACTTCAAAATTTATGAATGTACAAATTCTTACCTTTAAAAGTGTAGAGTTTCAAAAATTTAATTTGAAGGGGTGCAAATTCATAAATCCAAAAAAATTGAAAACTCGAACGTTAATAGGTCAATAAATAAGGGGAACATGACTGTTTCTAATCGAAGCGCCAGGAGGGTTGCATGTTTTATAGTTTCGCAACCCTTACTCAAGATTGCCCTTTTCGTGCTTACACAAGTTTCCCTCTGCATCTGATTTTTCCAGATACTCACGTACCTTTTTAAAAAGATATTTCTGGCCACGGAACTGAATAAACAGTCAATGTCTGTTGGTGGCTTCCGTTGTTTACACGGTAAATTAATGTCTCTTGCAAATAGGTCTCTGGTTTATTTAAGAAGATGCTTTGATTAGAAACTGCAAATGTACATCATAGCAAAGATACATTATGGAACGAACTGAATTAAAATGATTTCTTATGAATCGTGTCAATTCATTGCATTGAATGATACTTACAATTTTTATTTAATTACTAATTTTTACTTTCAACTTTTACTTTTAATTATTACTTCGAATTTTTACCTTTAATTTTTACTTTTAATTATTACTTTTAAATTTTACTTTGAATTTTTACCTTTAATTTTTACTTGAGTATTTTGTCAAGTTATGAGGTCTCTTTGATCGAACGACAAATTGTACTCAACAGATATATGTATTCACCATTTTGATGGACAATTGTCGTATGTCGATATTCTTTTTCTACACAAAAATCTCACGATACATAAGTATTAGCTAATTAAAGTTACAATAATTTGAATGTTCAAAATAAGTCAAGTATAAATTGAACATAGAGTAAAATTGATAATTTGACTTGTTGAGTGTAAAAAATATTCCCAGAATTATTCTCAATGGTGAAATTTCATCTTCAATTTAATTCCGTCAAAAAAATTATCAATTTTACCACCCGTTTCTTGGAACCCACTTATCGAAATCTGATTTTTCCATAATCTCTGATTAGTCTTCTATCTTGAAGAAGGCTTTACGTAATGTCGTTAAAGTATACTGAATTTAATCTAATCGTAGCGTGACGTTCTGTTGATTTCAGATCGTCAAACCGTTCAGAACACACCATGGCCTTCGATTCCACGGAAAGGAAAACTATACCCGTCGTCTGAGCAATTTTTCCTTCGAGAAGGATATTAGTTCTTCGAACTCTTGGCTCGTTCTTAAAGTTTTTTCGAGTGGCGAATAAAGAACAAGAAGACCGAAGGACGACGAGTGAAGGGAAGAAAACGGGAGCGAAGGGTTTTGCCAATTACTGCAGCTCTGGAATAAGGTAAGACGGCCATATTTTGAAATTTTAAACAACTTTCAGATGTTACCTCCGAGCAATTTCGTCTAAGTTTTCTTTTATTTGCTACTGGAACTTTGACTTCCTTCCTGATTTCGTGTTTCTTATTCACGCGGTTCTTTCATGAATTTTAGAATCTCAGTTTTCTTGCTTTCTTTGACAATGAACGTTGTTTATATCTCTGCTAACGGAGAAATGCAGGTATACCTGAATTTTTAATGTTGCGTTGGGTAAAGTTGCTCAGTGCAAACTTTAACTTTCTTCTGTTGCGTTATTCGAGTAAATTATATATTTTATATCTTTTTGTGCAATTTTAGCTTTTACTGAAGATTTATAATGATTCGGACCATTAAAATATATTTTGAACACTTTCAAATTTATTTAGTTTCAAGTTCTGAAGGTTCACAAATTTTCAAATATTTAAATTTTGAAGTCTCAAATTTTCAAAATAAATATTTTCAAATTCTCAAATTCCCAAATTTCCAAATTTCCAAATTTCCAAATTTCCAAATTTCCAAATTTCCAAATTCCCAAATTCCCAAATTCCCAAATTCCCAAAATTCCCAAATTACCAAATTCTCAAATTTACAAATTACCAAATTCTCAAATTCCCAAATTCCCAAATTCCCAAATTCCCAAATTTCCAAATTTCCAAATTTCCAAATCCCAAATTTACAAATTCTCAAATTTACAAATTCTCAAATTTTGAAATCCCGAAATTTCCAAACCCCTAAATTTCCAAATCCCCAAATTTACAAATTTACAAATTACTAAATTCTCAAATCCCCAAATTTACAAATTTACAAATTACTAAATTCTCAAATTCGCATTTCAAGTCTCCAAATTTTCAAAGTTTTGAACTCCCTAGCATGGAAATTCCTTAGAGATCCTAGGAATCCCAGTTCCTAGCGTTAGGGTACCACCCGAACTTTTCCAAATCTTACTAAGAACCCAACATCCTAGTAATATTCTGAAAATTCGCGTATGTTTAAGTACATCTTTCGCACACGAAATGAAGTGCTCGATTGAAGCACCTTTGCCTTGACAGGTCACGTGCGCGTAGTCGGGTTTAAGATGTTGAGGTTTAAGGTCACGTACAACAGAGTAGTTTGAAATAGCACGAGAGACAGTTTCGCCCTCTCGCTTTTCCGCTGTTGACAACTATTGACTCCATTTATCTCTCTCGTTCCCTCATGTGTCTTACTTTATGCTAACGTTTCGCACGTGACGCTTCGAAATGAGCTGCGTTCTCCACGGGAGAATTTTACGTGCCACGTTCAAGGATTTCTTCGTTACTAACAAATCTGATAAATTGAATAAATTGTACGTTTGATATACTGACATTTTTAGAGGATGTTCGATATCATATTCCTTTAAAGTACAGGAAATATGTTAAATGTTACATGATTTTGCTAGGTGATGTAATGATAGGTTAGGTTGGACTCGTCCATTTTGTTCTCTACTCGTGGAGAAGATACGATCATGTTTGCTTTTATATGAAATTATGTTCTTTAATGTAACTAGTTTCTCTGAGATGTTTTGCTGTGTTATTTTTCTTTATTTAACAAGGTATTTTGTTTAATTTATTTGTGCTTCACATAAATATTGCAGAGTGAAAAATGATCTACATCGTACAAAATTTTGTGCACAAGTAGTAGTAAAGATAATTAACATATGCAAGACAATAAATAAAAGAAATGCACACTAATACCAGTATACAATTTAGAATTAAAAAATGTACAAACGATTAAATACAATTATATACACATTAATTTCTAATCTCCAGCATTTCAAGAGAAGTAAAAATTTTGTAATTTAAAATAAGAAACTCGCGAACCGGTTGTTTAACCGGTTTGGCAGTTTTAGTGTTAACGAAGCGAATATAAATGTATCTTGTATGCACAATCATTTCAATCTGAAAATTAGTTAAGCTTCTACGGAAAGTATCAGTACGTGTCAGTATAATAAATAAAGGTTTAATTATTTCACTGTGAAACGTTCGAATGAGACAGTAAAACGTGTTCCTCAGTAAGCATAGGATTTTCGATCTAGATAACCAAGAAGTACTTGGAGTTTAACAGAAGATCGATTCATATCAATTTCAAAGTTGCCGAAACGAAGGCTGGCAGTTGCGAAAGCGCAACAGTCTGGTGATCCAGTTTTCACGGTTCTGGAATGCTTCTCGCAATATACGATGTCCAAAGAATGTACGAAAACCTCCCTCGGGATTTATGCAGCATTTTTGTGGTATTCTGGCTGTTAGTTCCTCTCTTAACTCGCGCTGGAAGTGCCAGCTGGAATGGAGAGCCCTCGACGATCTAAAAATGGTTTCCAACGGCCAGGAAATATGAAGCATTTCCTTTCTGTCGGAAAGTAATTGAGAGTTCTTTGAGCAAACGAAATCGGAAATGGCCGATATGCAATCTACGATAATTACCTGTTCTGTAAATAATTTGTCGTTTTGCGAGTTTCAAACTCTTGCAGGAAAGTCATTTTTGCAGACTAAATTCTCAAATTGAAAATTTTTATTTTTAAAATGGAGTCGAGGTTAACTCTTTGCTGAATCCATAATTTGTCATTTTTGCAGACTAAATTTTCAAACTGAAAATTGTTAACTCTAAGTTACAATCAAATTGCTTATTAATTCTTTGCTGAATCCACAATTTGTCATTTTTGCAGACTAAATTTTCAAACTAAAAATTTTTAACTCTAAGTTACAATCGAATTGCTTATTAACTCTTTGCTGAATCCATAATCTGTCATTTTTTCATATTAAATCTTCAAAAATTAAATTGAAAATTAAAATCGAATTGCATAATAAATTTCTGCTGCATTTCGAATTGCATAATAATTGATAACATACAATTTACAGTTTAATCTATAATTGTATGCAGAATATTCGAGCTATTCAATAATAATCAATTTGCAGCAAATTATGTAAATTGATTGTATATATTAAATTTGCAATTCTATCGATACATTGTGTTTGAAATTGGATCACTTGCGCAATATTACCATCACAATTTAAAAATTTTATTTACGAACTTTTATTTTACCGTGATACGTATAAATGCGATTGGCACGTCGAGAATTCTATATTTTGTTGCTGTCAGAAGAGTTTTATCAAATTACTTTGATAAACGTCTAGGGGGACGAGCTTATCTCGAATTCGGAAGTACGCAGTTAATTTAATCACGATTACGTTGCCCACAATTTCTTTTGTTTCTGTAACTCTAGTATTACATGGAACATGCACAATATTTCGCACACTGAAACTATAATGAGAGCGTAATGACAGCAGCGTTCTAATTTGCATAATTACGAGCTTCGGATATTTGATCATCGTTAAATAATTATTTCAGACAGCGTGCGAACGTTCACAAAGGGAATAATTCGAGGTAACATGTCGGATTAAATTTCGCGTAAAATTATTTTGAATGAATCTGTAACGAAGTGTACGAGTGTTGCTGTTCTGATCCGTTTATACAAATATAAAAACTGTAAAAAGGTACAAAATAAAAGAGAGACTGAACCGATACTTTACTTTATTAAAAATATTGAAAATTTAGAAACTTTAAAATGTTGCAGTTTAAAATTTAAAATCTCTCAGGAAACCCATGTCTTATCCCAGGTAGAATATTTTTTACAACTGAATTATTGTAACTTCTAAATTTTTCTTTAACCTCGAATTACAGAATCTGAGAGATTGAAGAATTGAAAAATCAGAAACTTTAAAATGTTGCAGTTTCAAATTTAAAATTTCTCAGGAAACCCATGTCTTATCCCAAATAGAATATTTTTTACAACTGAATTATTGTAACTTCTAAATTTTTCTTTAACCTCGAATTACAGAATCTGAGAGATTGAAGAATTGAAAAATCAGAAACTTTAAAATGTTGCAGTTTAAAATTTAAAATTTCTCAGGAAACCCATGTCTTATCCCAAGTAGAATATTTTTTACAACTGAATTATTGTAACTTCTAAATTTTTCTTTATCCTCGAATTACAGAATCTGAGAGATTGAAGAATTGAAAAATCAGAAACTTTAAAATGTTGCAGTTTCAAATTTAAAATCTCTCAGGAAACCTATGTCTTATCCCAAGTAACATATTTTGTACAACTGAATTATTCTAACTTCTAAAATTTCCATTATCCTCGAATAACAGAACCTCAAATTTTCCATTAAGATAAACAAAAGTCTCTGAACTACAGTATTTCAAAATAATGCTAAGATGCGCATTTCCTTGCCATTTAGTAACCTTTATAAATCGCAATACAATAGCCGTGCCAGAAACATCACGATGCGTGTCTAATAAATAACCCAGAAACGTTGCCGAATAGTTTCAACACTCGTGTTCCACAATCGTTTGTTTCGAGTTGGCCATTATTCGGTACAATCTGAATGGAACATGCCGATGCAAACACGTTAGCTACACGACGATACGGTAGCGTGTTTACGCTGAGAATGGCGTTAAATAATCGTCAAGGCAATTCGTTGTGTAAGTTAATGCGAGCATGCGAACGAGATGCGTACATCGTGTAGGTAAACAAGTACGTACGTCGTTAAGATAGCCGGAGAAACGACTAATAGAATCCACGAAACACACGATTGTTTGCTTGGTAATTGAGCGTAACACCTCCTTAAATTACGGTTAACGTCTGCAGATGTGACTATCGATTATCAATATCTTATCGATACTGATACTCGGAGGTAATATCGGTGAGGTATTGCTAACGCAGATTTGGATGCATTGAATTTGACTGGAATTGCAAGGTACATTAAATTTAGTGTTATACGGTCTCCAATTTTTTGGTTCTTAGATATTATTGAATTTGGGAAAATTTACGTTTTCAAATGTGGGGATTTGGAACGAGAGGTTGAGGAAGTTGGACATTTAGTGGAATGTTTGGAAGATTGATAATTAACAAATTTTGGAATTTGCTGATTTGGAAATTTGGAAATTTAGGAATTTGGGAATTTGGGATATTGGAAATTTGAGAGATCGGAAATTTGGGAAATTGGGAACTTGAGAAATTGGAAATTTGAGAGATTGGAAATTTGGGAAATTGGAAATTTGAGAGATCGGAAATTTGGGAAATTGGAAATTTGAGAGATCGGAAATTTGGGAAATTGGAAACTTGCGAAATTGGAAATTTGGGAGATTGGAAATTTGGGAAATTGGGAACTTGGAAAATTGGAAATTTGGGAGATCGGAAATTTGGGAAATTGGAAATTTGGGAGATTGGAAATTTGGGAAATTGGGAACTTGGAAAATTGGAAATTTGGGAGATTGGAAATTTGGGAGATCGAAAATTTGAGAGATCGGAAATTTGGGAAATTAAAAACTTGGGAAATTTGATAATTTCAACAATTAGAGAATCCAACAATTCAACAGTCCACAAATACCAAAACATTAAAAAATTTCTAAATTCAATTTGTAAATCATCCACAAAATGTTCATATTATCAATCAGTAGTCTCTGATTTACATCATAATTTTATTTCTGACGTTGATAAACCATTGTGTATCAACGTCATATGAATGCAGATTGAATGGACTCGTTGGACCATACAAATGATATTGAAACGGATTTCATAGAAATAAGGGACTTCACGTTAACCAGTTTTCTGAACAATGAATGATATTAATGAAATGGTGTTCGGAGAAATAGGGGACTCCATACTTAACAAGTTTCCTGAACAATCGGTGAAATTGTGCGAAACAATGGTAAAGGATGGAAGAAACTATTGGAAGTTTCTGAACGATGTGACATAATGTATTCTTTGGTAATAACTGCGAACAACAGAGATACGAGTATGAAAGAGGATATTATTCCTTCCTTTCGTTGCTGATAATGTTCTCGGTCTCGCTTTATAGCTTGATATTGCTAATATGTTGTTACTTCAAATTTATTGGCTGTATATGAAAGTTTCCACCGTTTTTGATATAACTTTTTTCATTCACTCATTATTTATTAGAAATTTAGGTAATACATTTTTTATATGATGTTGCTAAAAACACTTAATTATTGTGTCATATGTGTTTTGTATTATATATAAAAATATGCAAGTGAACAAATGTGTAAATGTTCATATATGCAAATGTGCAAATATGTTTATGTACATATGTGCAAATGTGCAAATGTGATAATGTACAAATGTACATATATGCAAGTTTTTAAATGTGCAAATGTGTTAATGTGCAAGTGTACAAATGTACATATGAGCAACTGTGCAAGTGTGCATATGAGCAATTATGCAAATGTACATATATGTAAATGTACAAACATGTAAATATACATATGTGCAAATGTGCAAATATATGTATAAATGTTCATGTGTGCAAATGTATATATGTGTAAATGTACATACGTGTAAATGCACAAACATGCAATTGTAAATGCGTACAAATGTACATATGTGTAAATTTACAAATATGCAAATGCACATATGTGCAAATATACATATGTGTAAATGTGCAAATGTGCAAATGTACATATGTGCAAATATACATATGTGTAAATGTACAAATATGCAAATGTATAAATGTACAAATGCACCAGTATGCTAATGTGCAAATATGTATACAAACACAGAAGCATACGAATAAACAAATATACAAACATACACACATATAGAAACACGCAAACATACAAATATATAAAGATATAAAAGTATATAGATATACAGCAATATCTATGTTTGCCTCGATTATCAGTATCGTGTTCGTAGCCATATCATTATTTCCTCCAATTTAACACCCAATCCCTAACTATAAAATTTGTCAAGTTTACAAATTTAAAACCTTACAAAGCTAAAAACGCGTAAAAATGTAAAGTTAAAAAGAGTCTCGAAAACATAAATTTCAAGCGCTGAGAGATTGACAAGTGGTCGCGACTACAGAGCATTTGCACGTCCGCGTACCGCGCCCTCACGGGCTCGATTGCCCATTACTGTTCTATGGCAGCCACACCTTGCATAATTAATCGAACGATAAGTCAGTCAAAGCGAAGTTACGCCGACAAGTATTGCAATTACACTCTAGACACTGCGTGCAATCTAAAAATCGTGTTTTCAAACTGGTAAATAAGAAGGAAAAAGGAAAGAGTTTCGAGTATTCACGGGTCGCGCAGGATCGTGATCACGCGTACGTTGTGCATATAAGTCGATTCGTTACGTGGGTAGCGGGTATCGATTATTATCGTAGGCCCCGTGTCGATTTATTGCCACGAGAACGCCCTGTTCCTCTTCGCTGGCGCCACGTTCTTTACGCGCGCCTCCTACGAACTCGCGTTTCTGTGTGTCGTGTAGATATTTCGCCGGTATGCACGCTAATTGCACCGAAGAAATGCTCGCAACGAGGAAGTGCACAGAAGAGTACCTAGCATAATTATCCCAGGGAATTTCGTTCTTGGAAAAACGTATACGTGGCCAGTTTTCTTGCACGCTGCGCTCATGCGAACGCGCGATTGAAAATTTCAACGATTCAGGCTACTTCCACGTTTTTAACACTTTATCGATCTGCAGTTTATTAATAGACTTTTCGATGAGTTATTGACTGGAAGCCAATTAACCTTCTATATCCAAGATTTACTGTACACATCTTCAAAACGTACTTCAAATTTTTAAATATTAATATCAATTCTTTAAATCGAACATCTGCAAATTAAAATTGATACTTAGAAATTTAGAAACCTGGACGTGTGACGATTTCAAATTTTCAAACACTCCATTCACAAAAGAATTACGGTGTATCTGACATGTATTAGAGGTTTACTGTTTATGATGTATGTAGATATTAAAAAAATAAGTTCATCAGAAATAAACTAAATTGAAGACATCTACAAAGTTTTGTTTTGATAGTGATCGTTGCAAACGAGGTCGGAACAGCACACAACAAATCACGCGAACCTGACAATATCTACGTTGTTTCATAACAATGTATAAGATCTTCATTTGTGACGACTTATTTTGTTTGTACAAAAGGAAATAGACTCGTGTATTAAAGCGTTTATCTGAGTCGATGCGTTTAACACACGTTTGCGTGAAGTCTCTCGTCTGACTTTGCTGCATCAATCATTCAGGACTCTTCCTGCCTACGTGCTGCTTTTCCGTTTGAATAACTGCTCGCAAATAATTTATACTGCCAGGAAACAATCGCTTCTTTTAAACTTTGATTCCAAGACAGCTGTTCGGCTACTATCGATGAATCCATACGTTGTCCACGCGTGGAGCGCAGATTATGTTATTCCATGTTCATTCGCTTTAATAGCACGGGGAAAAGATTTCATAATTAACGAGCGACGGTGATGCGTCACGAATAATCAATCTTTTTACGTTTCGTACTCGCTCTTTTTTTGATTGTTATATTTTTTATGAAGTTTTTGCTGTTTTAAATTGGTGAATTTGTTTATTTCAGAAAATATATGTTGACATTAACAAGATTTATGAGGATCTATATGAAGACAATATTATTCAAGATTTAAATTCTTTATTAATATTTTCTCATAAGGAAATCTGCAATTTTATGTTCTATCCTTGATTTATGTATCTTTCTGTTATGTTTTCAATTTATAATTTAATGCGCATTTATATTGGTTTGATTATTGATTCTGAAATTATTCTTTAACGACAATTCCTTATATTTTGAAAGTATATTACGAAATTGTGTTACTTGCAATATATATTTTTCAAATACCGCTTCGGACAATAATCTTCAATTTATGAAATAATACTTCAAATTCAATCTAAATTTCAAAAATAATATTTCAAATAAATTTTCGAATAACAATACAAGTTTCTAAAATAGTAGTCCCTATTTGATCCAGTGTCTAGCATCAAACAGTAATATTAAACAAAACATAAAAACGAATCAAATTGTGTCTAAAACGTGACGAGGTTTGTCTAGTACAAATAAGGATGCCACTTACGTGTGAAATGATTTCTGTCGTGAATGTGTTTGCTAATACGGATCTATCTTTTACGCATGAAAAAATTCTAATTGCTATCGACATATGCGTCAATCGCACGCGTCGGCGTTTACCACTGCAATCAACCGGTGCCCATGGGTAAATCGTTCTCGTCACTGATAAATCGATCATATTAGGTAGTGTCACTTGGTAAACAATGAGCTGTTTCGCATTAATGCTGCGATTTGCAGTCGCACAGGAGACCGACGACGAAGTGCTATATCCGATAGAATATTAAACGATACTCTAACCACCGTCTGCATGCGGCTCGTCGCTTTAAACTCTCACCATCGATGTTTACATTAACTATTATCGTTTTGTTTCTCTTTTTGTCGCTACTTTATCTTTGCCGCCTTTGCTTTTCTATTTTTCTTCCTATGTGGTATACTTTCTCTTTGTGTCGTTTTAAACAATTTTTTTTATATTACATCCCTTCCCTTCGGTTAGGTTTTTTTTAGGTCAGTTACGTATTTTTAAATTTTGAATTTTTATTACATATTGCGTTCACTTTTTTTCACAAATTAAAACTGTTATTTTTCGGAAAGAGAGCGAGAAATTCTGAGGGTATTAAGTTATAGATAAATTTATGCATAAGATATTTAGATTTGTAAATTGCCGTATCTCTATGTATACAGAAATATTTAAGGGGTTGTTTAGGAGATTATTATGGAGAACATCATCAAAGAGCACTCAGGAGAGTAATTTCAGAGACTGTGCACTATCGCAGTTAATCAAAGACCTTTGGAGCGGAACCACACATGGAATTCGACAAATAGAACCAACCTTTGCAGAGAATATTATTGAGCACGTGTGAACCTGAAGTTGCACTTCATTCGCTCTGCTGTTATTCCATGCTAACGATATTGTACATTGGAATTAAAACAAATCGTTTCTGCGATAATATTTCAGTTAGAGCTGAGTAATGGACGGACATATTTAGCGTATTATAATTTATAATCGTGTTGTACAAATTCTAGGTGAAATTCGAGATGTTTTGAGGAATGATTAGAACTGACATTTTGGAATATTTTCTATTTAGATGAAACGTGGAGATATTCAATAATTATGTAGAAATTGGGGGATATAGCGATTTGGGAATGGAGGAATTTGGGGGTGTAGACATTTGGAGATACAGCGATTTGGGGATGTAGGAATTTGGGGTCATAGTAATTTGGACATGTAGGTATTCGGGGATGTAGAGATTTGGGGATACACCGATTTAGGAATTTAGAAATATAGCAATTTGGATATTTAAGAATTTGGAAATGTATGTATTCGAGATTGTAATAACTTGGAGATATAGTGATTTAGGTATGTGAAAATTTGGAAATAGATTCAAAATTGTAGGAATTCGGAAGTGTAGATATTCAGGAATGCAAGGATTCTGCCCAACTAGAGCCATAGCTCTTCAAAACCACCTGAGTCAGCCTCCCCATGCGCCAACTCGTGCGTTAACATCAATACACAGCTCCTCGGGCGCGCAGAAAATTATACCCATACGTGCTTCATTTTCCAATAATTGTGGAAGCTTCCGCAATAAAATTCGAGCTGAAATTTGAGAACGTTAAATTTCGCCAGCGGCTCTCATTTTTATTCGCAAAGTAATTACATCATTTGCAGCGTTACAGAAAAACGATTTATTGAAAATTTCCCGTGAAATTCTATCAAGTAACGAGAAGAATAGCGACTAATTATACTATTTCGCGATTATTCGACTAAGTGAAAAGGACTCGATAAGTTAATTCCCTCGATCGTTATTCGATGGCGAGCGTCATCGAGAAGCGGAAGAGGAGAAAGAGAGAGTATCGCGCAAGGGATGTGTAAGTTTAATTAAATTGCGCGCGGAAGAATGTCCGTAAATTAATCTAACTTTGCGAGGATGCTTGGTACTGCTCCACGATCGGGTTTGTTTCACTGTACATCGAGCAATTCCGTTTAATTAGCGTCAATCCTATTCGTTTCAACGCCACTTTTCTGCCCGTGGCTTTCTCGACCTTTTGGATTGCACGATAGCACGATAGGGTGGTGTTAAACACTTTACCATCCGCTAACGAGATACAGCGAAGATATTTCGTATTTCACTGTCAGGATTTTAATTGTTACGGGTGGAAGTTCCAAGACGTGCAAATTTAGGATTTTGAAATTTTACAAGTTTCAGGAAATTTGGAAACTTGTGAACAGGGGTTAAAATTGATCAATTTGAGGATTTGACAATTTATAAATTTTTGGATCTAAAAATTTATGAAGATTTCAGTAATTTAATTGTAGAATTTAATTACTTAGGCTGAGGAGGAGGATTGGTACAGGACTCTTAGGTCCAAATTCAAAAATGTAAGAATCTGAAAATTTGCAAAATTTAGGCCTCCAAAAATTGTACTGTTTAATTTCCAATATAAATTATAAGATTGTAGAAGCTAAATAACTTGATTTAGAATCATAAATAATAACTAAAAGAATACTGACTATTCATAATTAAATAATGAATGTACTACTGAACGTATTATTCTGCGAAAATTTATAGGCTAATATATCTCATACTAGTAATATTGTAGTATTTCATATTAGCAATATATCTCATAGAAAAGAGAGCTAAGCACGTTTATAAATTTCGACACTGTATCTATCAAAAATTGCATTTTCTCACAAAATGTATATACACTAAGCCATGGATTCAACTATTTATCGACTAATACTATTTTCCCTAACACGCAATGTTCAGTACAAAATTCCTCAATATTTCCTCTTGCTACACTCAAACGATAATGCGTTACCTCATACAAAATCGATTATAAAAGAGCACATCCCATAGTTCGATGTTTTATTCAGCTGCTAATATTAATTCGTTACACTTACTCCAGCGATGAATTATTAACGAGGAAGTAACTTTGACGTAACAATTTGTCGCGTGAAGTTAGTGAAATGTTAAAAAACGAAGTAACGACGTTACGTAAATCGAAGTTGACACAGGTGTAACACGATCGGTAGAAAGCTACACACGAACACGTCGCCCGACTGAATGAGCTTTCCTTGACATTTTGTGGACAGCAACGTGACAACATTATGCTCATAAATTCAGCGAACAGCCAAGCATTCTTTCACGTTTCTTGCCGAGTACCGATTGGCCGAACTACGTGGAATCATGAAGATTTAACCACTCGAAGATTCATCGACTTTACAAGTAGCCAGATAAGATAATGATACAGGTTTGTTAACGGTTAAACGCAACAACTACGTACAAACACTTGTCGTTGATAAGCGTAATTTTTCCGATACTCTTACAAACGTAGAGATTAGATATCAAATAATGAGCTTGTCGAAGTCGTGTATCACTCGTGTTAGAAATTCGATAGAGACGTTGATTAGGACTTTTTGAACTCAGGCTCGAGAGCACCACTTTGTTAACACTGTAACTTTGACGGTACTATTGAAATCAGTTATCTTCGATTATGCTCTACAGTCTAGATATTAATTGTGCGAAATTTTCAGTTTGCGGTATGAGCACTTGGGGATTTGGGGACAGGAGGCGAGGATTTAGGGGTTCAGAATTTCGGAGATTAGTGGATTTAGTGATTTGTGAATTCGGGGATTTGAGCGTTTGATGAGGTAGAGATTTGGGAATTTAGGGATGAATGGATTTGGTGATTTATGGATATAGGAATTAATGGATTTAGGGATTTTGAAATTCAAGGATTTTGAGATCTGAGTATTTAGAATTTGTGGAATTGAAAATTTAGGTGCTTCAGAAATTTGAAGGTTTAGTAGTGTAAGAGTTTGAAGAATTTAACAAACCTTGATTGGGGATTTGAGGATTCGGAAATTGGGAAATTAAGCTAGGAAATTAGAATATTGAAAATTTGGAGATTTGAGAATTTGGACATTTCAACTTTTGAAAATTTCGAGTCCTTAACATGAAAAATTGTACATTTCAGAATTTTGAAAATCAATAAAACTTTGTTTGAATATTCATAAAATCTTGTGTGAAAATTTGATAATGCATTTGAAGAATTTTCGTAAAAAGCTGTTGCTTTTGAAATTTAGAAAGATTACAAAATTTTGGGAACGAAATGTTCAACCAAACCTATTGATAAGTCATTTTCCATAATTAGACTTACATCGAGAAAGAAAGGTTTACGTGCAGCAGTGTCTCTATTACTTATAAGATGACCTAATAAATGATCGCGTGACACGTGCTGTAAATCGCGTGCACCGGGTGTTTCGTTCCATTTGCACGGTTCCCTTTAATTGTTCACTCCCTCGTCCAATGGGCCAAGATACACTCCAGAGTACACGGGTCGGTGGTCATATTCGATCGTTATCCTGGGAATCGTCGGTGTCGTGAAAATCCGATTCCCTACCCACCCTGCACACATTTGGTAGCATTATTAGAGGAAGTGGTCTAAATATGGACTACCACTTTTATTCCATAATATTGCTAAGCCTTTTTAACGTTTTTAAGATGTCACACTTTGATGTACATCTTGTTATGTAGAGTTAAAATTATTTGTAGGAAAATAATAGTAAATGAAAAATAGTTTTTAAAACGAGAGTAAAGAAGTTCATTTCTAATCGTGTGATTTAAATATTGGTTACATAACCTAAAAGTAAATTTTCAGGTTGATATATTTAAATGCTGATAAAAATAAATTTAAATGTTTATGTTTAATTTACAGTGGGGGAATTAATGACCACAGCAGTTGTCCATAGATCTAAACAATTAATCAATCAAAAAATTTGCAATGGTCTATTTCAACATCTGTGCACTGTAACATATGCATATATTATAGAGAATTTTTGTTCTGTTGAATACACTTTAGGGTAGTTCTAAGTATTTTATGTACTGAAAAGTATTCTAAATATTAGATAATATACGGGACTTAAATGTAGGCCATACTTGGACCATTTGATCAAGAAAGTCTAAAACAGTGGCAGTATACGATTATATAACTTATGATAAATCAGTTTTGTAATATCAACGATAGCCTCAACAAATTGCCTCTTACCTCAATAGATTACTACTAAAAAATACAAAGTAGACATGAGTTAAGATGTTGAAATAGATACTACATGTTCTATGAGATAACGTTAGCAATAACAGATATAAGCAACTGATTAATTCCCTTGAAATGATTTATTCTTGAATTATAGTTTCATAGTATTTCCTCCAAGAAGAATTAACATATCATCTCAAGAATATCATATCATCTCAACATATTTTTGTACAGCTTATATTTAGACTCAAGCTTGTATTTAGATTGTATTTTTTATTTAATCCCTTGTTCTATGATTTGTCAGGTGCGTCAGTCAAAACTATTCACTACATTATTAACCTTTTGCACTCCTTAATTTATATTACCTCTTTCGTTCACAAAATAAATCAAGAAGGGTGATGTATTGCTACTGAGTGGAGTATGTTTTCCTTTACTATAAATAAGACGAAAATATATATATTTGACCAAGCCACTTATCTGAATTATTTATAATATCTAAAAGAAATGTGATTTTGAGTCACACACGACAAAGAGTTCAACGGAGTTGAAAAAAGTTGAAATATTATTTCAATTTGGTATCAGTGACTATACAAATTATTGTACTTGAAATAGCACAGAAAAAATTCGAGTAAAATGTAACTGATTGCGTCACGACTTGTCAAAATACTACAGTTTGTATTTGTATTACCTTAGATTTGCAAGACTAATCGGAGCGCAACCCCAAACAATATCAACTCCAGCCGAGGTAAATTACAAGAGGAGGAACGTAGCGAGGGGTCTAGTAATGTTATTACCAGGCTAGGATAATTACTATGTGTCCCCTTGGTTTCTCTAATTTGAATGCGCTGAATGAGAACATGTAACTCGTACAAAAATCTGCGTTGAGTTCCGCTTTCATTCGCTCCTCGTTAATTAAACAATGGATAAAAGATACAATACCGGTGTGTTTCTGAACAAGCGCAGTGTTTTACACAGTTCGGATACAAAAACCGATATTTATTTCAAGCCAACTCTGTGCGTAGCAACTTTCATTCGCTGAATACGAAAATCTCGTAATTCTACTTGCGACTTCGAGGCATACAAGCTTACAAAAGTTACAAGCTTACTTAGCTTGAATTATTTGCCAGTATTCGGAGGCGTTGTTTTACCTCTATAATTCAAGGTTTAATCAGTGCTGCTTCGATAACTGGAATTAATGGAGGCAGGTACTGGTTTATTTTGCGATAAATAATCATAACACACTGTATTTTATATAAGAAGGTAATAGTTGTTTCATAAAATAGGGACATATAATAGAGACATAATAGTTGTTTCATAAAATAGAGACATAAGAGTTATTTCGTAAAATAGGAGCATTAGAGTTGTTTCATAAAATAAGAACACATTAATTGTTCCTATAAGATACAAGAACATTAAGAAACGTGTTCTTTGCATTAATGAATATTTATTTAGAGCAATCTAATTTTAGGGAAATTCAGAAGCGAGTTCATGACAGATAGCAGACCTTTTCTTTAAGTTTCCGGGAAACCTTGTTCATTGTATTCGACTGCTTCACTCATTTAACAATGTAGAGGAACTTTCGAGCACATCTTCTTAACTCAATGTATAACTTAGTGATCTATCTCATTGTTCCCGGAAACAAAGGGTGGGTATTCTGGTCGAAAGATGTTCGATCACGTTTCCACCTACGTAAACGTACGAGTATATTGCAGTCTTACCCCTAACGCTTAAACCATAAGTATAATAACTGAATGAGAATTTGTAAATTTTGCGTTTTGGGGATGTAGAAACTTATTTGAGGATACAGTGACTTGGAAGTTTCCAAATTTGCAAATACTTGGAAATGTGAAGATTTGAAAATGCAAACATTTAAGAATTAGATTTCTGGATATGTGAAGCTCTCGTACGTAAATAGAAGGATATGTTAATACGAGAATTTGTTAACTTACATTTACATTTAGACTATTTATGAAATTCTAGAATTTAGAAATTTCACTTTTTGTAAACCTCATTGTTCGTGAATCTCAATATTTTAAATGATCATCGATCAATCCAATCCCAGTATTATTTAACTCGAATATTTAAGTATGTAACACTTTCACGATAGAATTTTGCGATTTCAGTTTTAAGAAACGAATGCACGCGTCTGCAACTCGAAGGGATAATTACGATAAGTTATTACTCATCGGTTCAAAGAGTACATTAAGATAATTATATTCGATGGCCTGTTGTATACCGCGCGACGTTGATGTGCAAGCTTATTGAACGCTCTCGATATCGACGCTTACACAGACCACCAGTCGATTGTGAACCATTCGTGGATCGTTCGAGGTATACCGAAGACATGACCTGAAATTGGCCATGGGGTTTACGCGTAATGAAATTCTGATGGGACTCGTACGCGATGGTTGCACGATCAATTCAATCGACATTTTGCGGTCGGTACCAGCCATCCTACGGAAATTCATATTCCGCTAACCTCGAAAGATGTTTTAATCGAGTATACAAATTTTCACTTTCTATCATTCCTTCCACTTCCTAATTTACAGCAATAAATTACCTCATCAAACTGTATACGTGTTTGTATATATTAGGAAGATATTCGAGGGTGACGTTTCGATGAGACACCCTGTATATCCATCTCTGATATCCTCCATTATATCTTGGAAAATGATAATTCATATTTACAAAACGAATCTTGCAATTTAAAGATCGAAAAGTTTAGAACTGTCTTTGATTTAAAAATTTTTAGAAATATAAGAATTCATAATTTGTTACTAAGTAGTGTTAGCTGAAAGACTTATTTGCTAATCAAAAATTTTCACACAGTACATGTTGTGTATCTATGTGTTTTCTACACCTCTTAACAAACACTAAATCAATTTTATCCCTGGCTCTTCCACTTCTTCCTTAAAAAAAGACATGCGTTATCTAAAAGTGTCTGACCGTCGAAAAGCTACAAGTCATCTCCATATGTCATTTTACTTCGTACATTTGCATCCGTATTGCATATCAGATAAGATTACAATACGCGGTGCATATCAGTCGGATCGCGTGAAGTTGATTAAGTCGCAAGTGACGATCGAAACGCGAGGAGGGTAGAAGATACGGAATCCCGTTGGTCAGGAAGCGAAAGAAATCCCGTGGAGGAAGACGGGCGAAATTACCTGGCTGAAATTGCATTTCGTCGCCTGGAAATTGGCCGCAACATCGGCAACGGGAGCGACCCTTTGGGAAAAGAAGTTCCTCCCGGCCGATATCCGTAATAACGCGGCCACGAGAGCCGCGCATTCATAAGAGTTTGAATTCCATTTTACGCGGCCTCCGTGGGATTCCTCTCGCCGCTAGCCCGCCGAGCGCCGGATTAAATTATGACTCCCGGAGTTGTGCACCCGTGTAACTTTGGAAGTGATTTAATTGAACGCCGTCGCCGTATTACACGATTATTCCGTAAGGGATCAACTCTGGGTTAAGTGGATTTACAGCGACCCGTCGAGTTTCGCGGTGGTGACACGCACAAAGGATGCTAACCACGCGTATTCTTTACCACGATTAGAAACATTATACGAATCTAGTGTCTAATGTCACTACTTGTCTAGTCTTCGGATATACCTTGATTCTACAACTCTATATTATGCATAGTGACATACATTTACAACAATAGTATAAATTTTATAACAATAATTTATAAGAATATAAAATTTGTAACAATATAAAGCTTTAATATAAAGTTTGTAACAATAGAGTAATTATATGAATGACTAGATCCTACAATACACAAGTCCAGCGTTTACCTTAGCACCGCTTTTGTACAACCTTAAATAGCAACATAGTATTCCGTATTTTTTACTAAATAAAATCTTGACAAATACCATGCGATAAGCGTGCATTTTCAGAGTGCAAATGAACTCGTTAATTGATCACGCGATACCGTTCGGCGTGTAGCTCGCAAGGACGCAGCGGCACGCGCGCGATTCGTCGGCGAACAATATGAATTTTCATTCATAAAAGCGGTCGACCGAACTCGCGAGTGTAACACGCGTTTATCAACCGTAATCTCGTAGTGCATTCGCCTGTCGAGTGAAACGATTACGTAACCGCTTGGTACGGCTGAATGGACGCGACCAACATTGCAAGAAAGCTCGTCTTACGTTAGACAGTGGCCGGTTTTTGCCGCGAATGTTATTCGTCGAAACAAATAATCGTAGCGATTTAACGAGCGCGTTTCCCCGGGGAATGTATTTTTGGAGTTTCGCGATTTATTGCCGAAATTACCGTGAAAAACAGACACGTTCGAATAAGCTGAAATGGAAGCGATTCAAAAAGGAAAACGGGTTGATTAAACGTCAGGGTAATCAAGCTAATTGCACGACTACCGAAACATCAGAGGAGCCGCAAAATTACTAGACCCGATTAGCTGTATCGCAGTAATTTGTAATTACACGCGTGACAAATTATTCGTAGTTTACTAATGAAGAGTAATATCGTTGAATAAAGGGACACGCTTGTTAGTTCTGTTCCAAACTGTTTCAACCGTGTCTGGTGATTGATACGTGCAAAGTCCGATAGGTACGTTTACGTATTCCGTTTGTATTCGCGTAAATCAAGAAGCTTTGAACGCTTTCCTATTAACTCTAAGTTCTCAACTTTGAAATTTAATTTCAGAAAGAAAATTTACAAAATTTTTTAGATTCACAAATGTATCGATAACTCGAACTAAAAGAATGTATACAGCTCGAAACAACGAAAAGATTCGAGTAATCTGTTATCCAAAGTCTACATTCGTTTGTGTCGATTACGTGTTTCATTACAATTAAAACATGAAAGTGGATCTCATACATTGACCTCTGCATGAATATGTAAAAGACACTTACTAAATTTGAACGGAAATGCAGCCATGTAAAGTATTACGAACAGACAGGAAGTGAGCGTCATATACATAAGATTACGGACCTTTTAAGTAACAAGTTGAATTTTGAAAAGAGACCCTAGAGAAACTTATATAATTCTTATCTTATACAGAATTTTACAAACAAAAGTGTTTAAAATCCTGAAAATGTTGGTGTTGGTTACAGACGGTATATTTTTACATACAATGTTACTCGGTAAAAGGAAAGAAGTCTTCCGTAGAAATCCCGGTAAATAATTTGTCGTGCGATTTCACGGAGCGTTGCTCGCTCGTAAACGGCCCACGATTCGAGGCGACGGCGTGTTCTCGTCTAGCTAGACAATTTGTCACTTCCTTATCACTTGACCGGCTCACTCGTTGCTTCTTCGTCGCTCGTCTGGCACGCGTGTACCTACGCGCTTAACGGGCAAGAAACGAGCAGCTCGTGCGCTTGCATCCTACCACGGTATCGGAAATGGCCGCGTCAATGCTCGCGAGCGAACATCCCACGATCGAGCGTTATCAGCTACGCGCTGCGAATACTAACTCCGCGATGTTTCCTTCCGGCTACTGCCTCGATTATCACCGTGCCACGCAAAACGAAGTCGAACGCTTCAAATAGCTTCTGAACGCTTCGGGGCTCTTCTAGACTCGCTTTCACTTAAGCCTTAATTTATGATCTGGGTTTGCACTTTAGGTTTTAACTCTATAGCGTGAATCTATATTCATATCGACTTTAAATCGCTTCTAAATGTATCAGGTTCAGATTTGGATCTTCCTCTAAATTCTAGAGCTTCCGTTTATAATATGGTATACACTCTGGGTTTGAACTCTTGATCTATAGTCTAAGTTCATATTGTAGACCTAAACCGCTTCAAACTGCTTCTAAACGACGGTTCTTTCAAACTCTAAACTCTGAAGTTTGCAGTGTAGGTTTATTTTATAGATTTAGACTCTAGATCTGCAGTTCAGGTTTAGGTTCTAAGTCTACACTCTTTCAAATCGTTTCTAAATGCTTCAAGATTTAAAATTGCGTCCAGAGAATTCCTCAGTCTACAGTCTAGAGTTAAGATCTCTGTGATCTATGTCCAGATTCTAGATTTAGACTGCTTCGAATTATTTCTACATATTTGAGGATTCATTCAGATTTTGCTCCTTACTCGAGAGCCTTAGTTTATAATTCCGGTCTGGACTCTAGAGTCCAGAGTCTAGAGTCTTGAGCCTAGACCAAGTGAGAGATAAGGAGTTGAATATGATAGGTTGGATATTTCCACAGTTTTCTTATCAGAAAATGGTACAGGGCTGTTAGCTTGTTATCGTGTTCAAACTTGTTATTATTCTTTAGGAGCCTGGAAACTACTTTGCTAACGGTTATGTTGTATTAAATGCTTGCAAATTCTGAGAAATGAGTAAGTGAGAATAGTGAACGTGCGCTGAGTAAATGCATTTTCATAATTATATATTTTTATAAAGTTACAAGTTTATGTGTTTTCAAATATTAAACTACTAAATTTTCTTTTCCAATTAGGCTTGTCAATATTTTTACATTTCTGCGTAATTAACATCGATAATGATTATTGATAATTCAGATACAATTTTGACCATTTATATTGGTTAATAATAAGCGAGATAAAATTTTCGACATTTCTGATTATTTTTAACAAAAATTTTATTAAAATCTATTGGTCTTCATTAAACTATCACTATAAATCTCTATAGAATTTTACAAATTCGATTTTAATAGAATTTTAGAAATTATATTTGATCTGTACGATCTGTACGATCAAGTGATATGGCGATAGAAATTCTTCATACATTATAACCTGTAATACGTTCCAAATAGTTTCAAGCTTTATTGTCCCTCGTGACGCAACTGTTTACTGAAAATTATTCAGTACGGTGATCGCTACATAATCCAGCGATTTACATGAAATAACTATGGTTATTATCACCTAATTCGATAGTACGATTACATTTCCACGATTTCATGAATATTCTCGTGAAACGTCAAACTATAACAACAGAAAAACATAGGTCTTTGTAAAGTTTCAGAAACAATCAGTTAGCAAAGGGAACCGTTTCGTTGTAACGATCAAAAACGAAATATCAGCTTGAAATCTGATTGACTGTGTCTGCGAGGTCGTCGATAGTCGTTTGCGACACTATTGGAAACGTCGTTGTCGTTTCTCTTGGTCGTTGGCGTATCAAAGGTTGGCGAGGAGATATTTACGGTGCAAGATGAGGAAGCAGAAGAAATCGCAAGGGATGCGAAAGACTCCTTTGATGTTGCAAGACTTTGATGATCTTGGTAGCTCGTTTGCGATTCGTCGTCGCCAATGATAGATCCGTAATCGTTCTTCCGTAAAAAATAACGGAGATACACACGGTAATGGTGGTCGTCTAGATGAGAAAATAATTGCTGGTATCGGTAGGAAGGAAATATACAACTTGTACCGCGATTCGTTGCGACGTTTAAGTTAATTTGCACATTTCTTGTGATACAAAAAAAGTAGCATAATATACTACAGTCTAGTATAGTTATAACATTCTACGTCAGTTCTTGCTGTACAAAGTATACCGAGTTGCCTCATCTATCACTTAAAATTCTGTAATTATTAAATTATACAATAAATTTTTAGTTTTGTTAATTTTATAATCTTCAGACCTATAAACTTTTGTGTGAATTCATAGAAAGTCTACATATTTTCAGCTTTGACAGTGTGGAGCAGCTATGTAGCCCCTTTTGATATGAAATAGTTATATCAATCATATACAATATGCATTGAAATATGTCCAAAATTAAAAAAATTTTAAAACTAGAAAATTCTGATGCTGTAAACTGTGAACACACTGCGTTTTCACGATGAAATTCGCAGTTCACTGATCCCGCAATCGCGTAATCTGAAAGAAACAGATAAATTCCGTCCTTATCGGTAATACATGAACGTAGACGAAACCTTTATTTTTTGGTATAATTAGCAGTATTCATGAACTGCTTATCAAGGAAGTGTTCTGAGCAAGCGATAAGGTGGGAATCAAAAGATCGTAACGTTCGGGTTAACTCGTGAATATAAGTATTAACAGTCGGCTAACATATGGTACGTTTAACGTAACAACCGTGTACCGTGTTGTACGTCTTGGCAGTGTTTCTCGAACACGCGCTACTTTATTTAAGCTTTCGTTGAATATGCTTCGGCAATTCGAAGCGAGCACTTTAACTGCGCTGCCATTTTTGCGAGTATTTCCCAGATAAGGGTACACGTTCCGGCGTGAGACTAAAACGAACAGATACCAAACGGAAAGTTCGCAGCGTACCATTATGTCAGAATGTTAATATGCATCGTGTAGACGATAGACAATAATTACATACGATATCGCGGACGTAAAGCTGGCTACATTGTGGCAGCCTTGTAATAAGGTATCGCCAATGTTTCGCTCTTCCGACAGTTTATTGCAACTAACGACGAACGATCTTGCGAGTTTCTACTTCGCGGTATTGTTTCTCGTTAAAAGCATCCGATTATCGTTTACGACCTCTCTCTATACCATTACGAGCGTATCAAAAACATCGAACACCCTTCAGGATGTTGCATGATCGCTCCGTACGCTAACAACCTCAACCGTAATAAATACGATGACGCATGATTAGCCATTATAAAATATAATAAGAAAACCCGAGGGGTAGTTAAACATTTTTGCAGATTGAAATCGCTAAATTTTTATGGAGAATTTTATAGAGGAATTGAAGGATAACTTCATAAAATCCTTGTACCATCACATGTGGTGATATTAACGTTTTTCATGGACCTTTTTGACATTTACTTACTCGTAAAACGCAGCTGGAAAATTCATATCTGGAAGAAATGCGAGTCCCAGCAGTTTTCAATTAAACCCGAGTTCAAAGCACGATATTTGTCACTCAGAAATTTTTACGATTTCGGGTCTTTTGGTTAGTTCAAAAAACTGAATCGCTATTAAATTCTGGATGTATTAATTCGTCTAAAATACTGGCCTGACCTTTATGTACCGAAGCAGCTTCGTAATCGTTTCTATCGAACCTTAATCTTTCGATACAAGTATCTCGATATTTGTATCATAAAATGCTGGTACATTTTATACGAAATCTATACGGTGCACAGCGAGCTAATACCTTTATCTTTTTTACTTTCCTGAGAAAGCTCTAGCTCGTGCCCGTAAAGAAGCGTACATATGCTCGCGTTGTCAGTGGCATAATAATAGCGCATACTTTACGATCGTATGTGCACAGTATCGCTGATATTGCATTGGGTCTATTTTATCGAAGGAAAGTAGAGACCCAATGATAGCAGGAGAGAAGCGGTCCCCGGGACAGGATTCCATTTAAGTGTTCAGCAAATACTGTTACCACGAACAATCCGCTCGCTTTTGCAGCTACCATCCGCTTGATAATGCGTTTCGCGGCAGGATGTTATACGACATCGATGGCATCGTTGTCTATCGGTTTTATATCGGACGTAACGTCTCTCCGTGAAGATAAAAGGCTCGCTTTTCATCGAACAACAAACACCGTTTGATCGATTCGCACGATTCCTCGCGATACAGCGTAAACAGAAGCTTTTTCGAGCTATTACCACACCGAACACGACGAGCGAGGTTTTCGTCAGATTTTTATCACCGGCGTTACAGCGGTCGTCACGTACGATTTATCGGCTGTTGCGATTTTATTAGGTGCTTTTATTACGGTGCGATTATTCAAAGAATTTTGTCGAGACCACAATGACGAAATTATAGGGGGAGCTCGATTTACTGGTTCACCATTAAGATATATTGGGTTGCCGGATTTGTCATTTTTTTTTAAATATATAAAATTATAGAATATTTTTGTTTTACTGAGAAGTTTTAAGACATAGAAAAAAAGTTTAAGGAATTAAACAACTTTGATTTGGGGAGATAAACATTCGGAGAACAATAAATGTGATCTTCACATTTGAACATGTGTTTTTCTCTAAACACGTGGGAATCAAAAAATGATTATCTAAGAATTTCAAAATAAGGAAATTAAGGAATTTGAACATTTGAAAATATCAAATACGAAAAATTTGTACATTAATAATGTAAAAATTAAAAGAGGTTCAAGTCTGCACAGTGTCCTTGTCCGAACGAAGACTACGCTGTAGTTAAAAAGATACATATCGATACTATTAACTACATTGGTAGCGAAGTGCTCGAATACCATCCATACGTATCACTATCGATCCAGTCATAAACAACAGATTATTATTACTCAGCAACAAGTAACTTGTTTTAATACCACAGCAAAAACGATGCCTGATCAGCATCATCCTGACTCAGTACAAAATATCTTAAGCAAATGTCTTACTTACACATACATATTAATGAATACTAATAAAGGGCTCGTTGAAAGTTAATTAGAAATTCTAAGAGACCTCAACCATGCTTTCAGACGCTGTCATTAATTTATTACATCGAACGAGAAGCGTCCGCGAAATGAAATTAATGAGTACGAAACATGTTAAAATAACACTGTTGCACAATTTGCATTTTAAGTATTATAATAGATCAGGTTTTCATCACAACTGGACGCGATGATTACAGCTTGCCGTACCTGTAGTATGCGAGCGGAATGCAAGCTTCAATTTCAAGACGATTCGCGAAATGGCATACGCGATTCGAATGGACAAGAAGCCTTGTGAGAAATTAACAGTGGCCAAGGATACTGTGTTTAATTAGCGAATGCGAAAGTATACCAAGAATGAAACGGTCGAACCAATTTAATGCTATCGCATCTCATCGCTGTTGAAACGTACAAATATATGACTGAAACGATGAGGCTTGACGCTACCGGTATTAGTTAATTACAAGAACGATTCCGCGAGCCAGTTTCCCGTTTATCGCCGGTCATTAATGGGATAAATAATTACGTGATTCTTAATTCACCGAGTGTATCGGTTTTCAACGTACGTTAGCTACCACGACGTGTCGCAGCCTGGTCAATCGATGGAACCTCTAATTAAATTACCTCGCTACAGCGAATTAAATCAACGAATTATCTTCATCATTATGATTCCGTGTGACCACTGAATTGCTGTGTCCTCCAAAAACCGATTGTCCTTCGTTAACGAAATCGAGCAAACAATTTCATTTCGTAATATAGGTATCGATTAAGTGATTTCACCCAGATGACGTTCAAATTTATTAATAAGCGTGCGTTCAAGGATATGCATGCTGATACATACGACTGCTCGAGATTCTGCTTATCCACACAATTTCGTTTCATCTTCATTTTATAATAGAAAATTGTAAAATTCATAAACTTAGAAACAGACCTCGGAAATTTCGTAATTTGCAAATGTGGATACTTTAAAATTAACACTATAAAATGTTCAAATTGCTACTCAAATCGTATGAATTCAAAAAGTATTCCATAAAGTAATAAAAAAGACCAGTGAAATAATATACATATATTCTTGAAGTCATGAAATGCAGTTGCATCCAACACCGAAAGAAAAAAATCAGAATTAAATAAGATGAATATTGGAGCTGCTTAAAGCAGCTGATATTTGAATTAATCTGATATCGATGTTGACCGTTCGATCGTCTCTGTATCATGGAATCGCATAACCACGATCATTGATCGTCCAATTTTCTCGCTCATCGCCGCCATTGTGGATTGACTATGCGAACCAGCATTCTGTGAACCGGCGTTGTACGAACCATCGACACCCTGCTCTTGTGGGTAATGGGAACGGGGGATTTCCATTCACTTGATGCTATTCAGATTTCTGGCTGGCTGTGTCTGACCGGATCAGCTTCGTATGTCGGCGCCTCGAGTGGTGCAGAGTAGCGGGAATTTCGGGATCGATATTCCCCGTATTCAATAGGGAAATCGGCTTTCGCAGCCGACGGCATCAGGGCTTTAATGTCAGTTTCCATGTTCACACGCGCGAAAGAGACACTTCTCTGGCTCGTTTTCGAGATCTCGTAAAACGATCTTTTACCAGCATCACCGACGTCGATCGCCGGACTTTCCGGTTTCGTTCGGGTAACCAAAGCTCCGTTCGATAATTTGTTTTACTTAGTTCGCCGCTCGATCTCCGGAAACTCTTCGCTTAATGAGCTGGCAAATTAAATTCCTATTTTATTTCGACATCGCCGAATTTTGTTGGAAATGATTCTATGTGATATGGTAGCTACTTAATAATTGTAATTTCTTCATTAATATTTTCGGTGATGTTCGTATGCGCATATTCGATAGATTTGCGAATATTTATCGAGTTGCTCGTTCGTTAAGCTTGTAAGAGTTGAATAAATTCGTTACCTATGAATAAGTATCATACGATGTCTGAGGGATTAAATTCAAAGTAAATCTCGTCCACAATGGACATATCGTCCATTTAATCAAGCGCCCTACGCTCTCAAAGATCGCGGAGCAATTTTATTACGAGAAAGCTGCAAACGAATGCACTTTCTGCCAATTTCATACACGGCTGGAAGCGTATACTAAATTGTGTTGCACTCTCGTCGGTCGCTGCAGCGTTTCCATGGTGACTTTGAACCGTAGGCGTGCATGCTTGCAAGCTCGTTTCACCCTCTAATCACTAGTTACCTCGAGCATCCTTCATATCCCATGCTTGACTCCTTGATACTCCTTTTTCGCGTTATTCGTATCACTTCTGCTCGAGGATGCGTGCAAACTTGATCTAGAAACGAATTTACTCGATTTTCATTTTTTTAATACATATTAAACATGTGATACGAGTTTACTATTACATGAATTTACTGTTTAATTATGAAATTTTACGAGTTAGGCTGCAGACTATAAGTTTAATGACGGCTGTGATGTGTGGCAATATAACGAGTGGCGATCTCACGCATCACATGGCACTAAACACAACACGTGGCAACTTCAAGAATATAATGTATAGTTTGAGAATATGATGCATAGTGATTTGATGCTTGAAAATTACAGCGCGTGGTAATATAACACGTGGCGATATAACACGCGGAAATTACAACGTCGGGAAATGATAGCGTGTGGTAGTATTACGCGTAGAAATTATAACGTGCGATGATATAATGCGTGGAAATTACAGCGCATGGCAATATAACGCGTGAAAATATAACACGCGAGAATTGGAACGTGTGGAAATTAAAGCGAATGGCAATATAACGCGTGGAAATATAACACTCGAAAATTACAACGTGTGGAAATTAAAGCGAATGGCGATATAACGCGTGGAAATTACAGCGCGTGGAAATATAATACGCGGAAATTACAACGCGTGGAAATTCCAGCGTATGGCAATATAACGCGTGGAAATATATAACACTCGAAAATTACAACGTGTGAAAATTAAAGCGTGTGGCGATATAACGCGTGGAAATTATAACGCATGAAAATTAAAGCGAATGGCGATATAACGCGTGGAAATTACAGCGTATGGCAATATAATGCGTGGAAATATATAACACTAGAAAAGTACAACGTGTGAAAATTAAAGCGAGTGGCGATATAACGCGTGGAAATTATAACGCATGAAAATTAAAGCGAGTGGCGATAAAACACGTGGAAATTACAGCGTGCGGCAATACAACGCGTGGTCATTTAACGTTTCATGTTCTAACACGTCACAACACGTGATAATCTAGTGCGTAGTATTCGACGAGATAAAATCGATAAAATTAATATCGTAATACACGTCAAAAGCACGATAACGATATGACGTACGACGTAATGTATCATTCCATGTGTTATCGTCTAAATCGGAGAAATTGTTCAGCAATCGTCACACTTGAGATCTTCATTTCTTATGTTTATTAATTTTTATGAAAAGAGATATCAGCTTGTTTTTCTGCGATATTTCAGATTAAAGATCTAATCGAAGCACCTGTTCCTTTTGTTGCATTAGCATTTTATGTGTTTGGTTAATGTATTTTCGGGTTGATGAGAGTTTAATGAACTTAAGTAAGAAATTGTGTATTTTATCAGTCTGGATTTCACGACAGATTTTAAGGAGTTGGAAACTTAGAATGTTGCTTTAAGTAAATGACTTACATTTTATTATATTTAGAAATTGTACCGAGACTCCTTTGATGGAAGAATGTACATTTACATTTAACGACGTCCAAAGTTTCTTTCGACTTGGAAGTAACATCATACATAAAAACGTTTTAAAGTAATAAACCACGTAAAAGTAAAGTAACAGTAAAACTTACTTAACTAACGAGCTAATTCAGTTTAAGCATGAAAAGATATTTTTCGGGCTTTTAATTGAATAAAGCGAATATATACGCACGGTGTGTCTGAAAAGTTTGCCGGAAAATCGAGGCAGTACAGAACCTTTTGCCGAATTAACCTAAAATTTCACGAAATCCAGAACATCGTAATTAATCAAGGGAAATCTCCGACGAGCTAATTTCTCTTAACGAAACAAAAATATATTCTCGTTAACTTTTAATTAAAATGCGTAAAGCAGCTTTTGCCTGAAATGTACCTAATGAAAGGCAGCATACATTTTTCTATATTCTCAAAAAATCCAGGTTGTTTAAAACTCTTCATTCAATTAACTTCGTATGCAATGTGACTGGTAACAAAAAGGAGGAACACAGTAATGTAGTAATTTATTTTAATCGCAAAAAAATGGTTATCTTGCGATCTCTGAATCCTTATATCAATGATCATTTGCGCTTTGTCACTTGACGCTTTTGCAAGGATCTGTTCAGGACCGGTTATGGTGGGCTTATGACGGATTTATGCGCTGGTGAACAAATCCCTAGAGAAATTGATAGTGCACTTTAAGGAATTAAATTATGTATTGTATTATTAAATCATGTGTGATATTAAGTTTCTACCTTTTCTGTTATTAGTTTGTCCTTTTTTTAATAGGTTATTTTTAACGATTAGGGAGTTCGATAGATGCAAATATGCAGTCATGGACATCGAAGTATAATCAAATTTGTAAATTTAATTTGAGGATCTCCAAGTCCTTCAACTTTCAGATTTCTAAAGTTTCAAATCTGAGGATCTGCAAATCCTTAAAACTTTAAGGCTCTAAATTATCAGATTACCAAATCTTCAAATCCCCAAATTTTCAAATTTTCAACTCTCCAAATTCCCAAATCTCTAAATTTCCAAATCTCCAAATTTTCAAATCTCCGAATTCCCAAATCGCCGAATTTCCAAATCTCTAAATTCTCAAATCTGCAAATTTCCAAATCTCTAAATTTCCAAATCTCTAAATTTTCAAATCTCCAAATTCCCAAATCTCCAAATTCCCAAATCTCCAAATTCTCAAATCTTCAAGTTCCCAAATCTCCAAATTCCCAAATCTCCAAATTTCCAAATCTCCAAATTCCCAAATCACCAAATTCCCAAATCTCCAAATTCCCAAATCAACAAATTCCCAAATCTCCGAATTCCCAAATCTCCAAATTCTCAAATCTCCAAATTTCCAAATCTCTAAATTTTCAAATCTTCAAATTCCCAAATCTTCAAATTTCCAAATCTCCAAATACCTAAATCCCCAAATACCCAAATCGCCAAATCTCAAAATCTTCAAATGCTTAAATGCTTATACCGCCTGAATACCTAGATTTCTAAATCCCAAAATCCCAAAATCCCAGAATCCCAAAATTCCTAAATCCCTCAATCCCAAAATTATTAAATCTCTGCATGCCCAATCTCCAAGAAATTTCCAATTTCTCAGATTCTCAAATCTCCAGATTCCCATATTACCAAATTCCAACTCCCCTCAGAATTGGATTACGTCTTTCCGCAATTTTCACCGATATCCCTAGCACACGATTTGGCAGCACCATCCTTGAAGCAACAAAGTTCTACTCTCCAATTAACTGAATCCATTGCGAACGTATCGTTCCACGAGCGCGTATCGTGATCGTAAAATCTTAGTCGTCTCGATCGATCCGGATCCGAAGACGATGATCCGCGCGAAGAAGCGCACGGATACACGCTCGCGTTGTTACATATACGGACGGTAGCAAAAAGTCCCGGACTTGTAACGCAATTGTGCGACGTTTAATTCGATAAATTAACCTCTAGTCTTGGTCGTCGTCGGGGTTTCAGCGACAGAAGAGAACGACAGAGAGAAACAGTCGACTAAACCGCGGCAGGAAATCTCTTCAATCTGCCCTGATGCGCCTCGTTAACGAGTGTTTGTTTTCTTCCGTCGTGCTCGCCGTTCGCTGTCCTCCGTTTTCTTTCCTCCTCCAGCCCTGTTGCTTTACTTCGTGGTCGAGTTTCTTCTGCGGAATCTCGAACGTTTTCTATGCTGGCGGAATGAAAATGCTTCGAGTCGTAGAATCTTCAAGGTTTCATCATCGAAAATTTCCTTCTAAAATGTTCAATCAAAGGGTTAGGTAGTACTTTTTATTATCATTTTGTCACGTCAACCATATGTGATGCATCTTCCGTACAAATCGTCTATGTTATTAAGAATTTGTCGACTTACCTAATTGCAAATATTCGTATTAATTATTTGAAACTATGAATGATAAATATAATTACATATAATGTGGGAATATTCGGTAAGATTTGTTGGAAACAAAAATACTATCTCACATAATTTTTAACTGCTTCTGTGTGGCACTTAACGTGTTCAAATATACTTCGTTGCGACTAGAATTATTTATATATTTGCTTCTTTTAATTATTAATTGTCTAAATTTCAAAATTTCCAATTTTCCCTAAATACTCCACGTTCCACATCTCTAATTTTCAGAATGTTTAATTTCCTAAATCCTCAGTTATTACGTGTTAATCATATCACTATTAATGTTTCACTGAACCATTTTCGTTTAAAGCTCACAGTAGCGAAATGTTAATTAATAATTATTTCAGAAACAATTAACTATTTCGATTTAATCAATAACTTCATGTAGTAAAATTGCCCTATGTTATTCATTAAAAATCATATTTGAGTTATTAACTCATAGACAATTTTAGTTAATTATAAATTGTAAATTATTTTGTATGCAAATATATGTATGTATAGAGACTTAATTTAAATATACAGAGACTATAATTTTTTATAGAAATAATGTACACACAGGGACTTAATTTAAATATACAGAGACTATCTCAACGATAAATAAAAATAAAATTAGTAAAAGTTGAACATAAAAATTATTTGACTACCACATTTACGACAAAAAAAGAAGTATGAATTTTCTCTGATTTATCAATGCAGAAGACATAAAACACATTATATTTAATTGCACTCGAGACAACATCTTGCAACCACTGTCAACACGAAACATACCCCAACTTCTTCCGTGCTTATTGTTGTTTCCGTTTCATGTATTTTCTCATTGTATCCTTACCTCCATCACATCCTTCATACTGAACTTTCTATAACATTCCGGTTTCTTCCACTTTCTCGATTTCGACTCTTTTGTCGCGAGAAGTTTCCTCGTTTCTTAAGATTTTCTTTCGACACCGTTCACGTCGGATTTTCTTTTACTTAGATCTGTATCGTTTTTTCTTCCTAATGTCGGCGCCTCGTATCCACCGTCGTCGTACAGCTTTCAGGGTTATTGAGCTTTATACACCTTTTATTACTTTTGTGGGCTAGCATTTTCATTTATTAGGCGAATTACACTTTATTTGGGTACCGTTTTATTTACTTCGTTTTGTATGGAATTGATTATTTATTGGATGTTTATTTATAAGTTTTACGAAGGAAATTGATATATATATGGAAATTTGAGGTGCAGTGAGTCAAAGGATACTTTTCTTTTATAATGATATACATAAGATAAAGGTAAACATTATTTAATTTCTTGGATGTTTATTTGTAAGTTGTACAAAAGTACATAAAGTACTTAAGTAAAAAAAGTACATAAGTCAAAATGAATCAATGAATCAATTTCTATAACAATGATGCACATAAGATAAAGATACATATATATATTAATTAATTTTTCTACGATAAGAAAAGGTGTTCAAATCTACAAGTTCCCGCACCAATTTTTCTATGATAATACACAATTTCCCTAAGACAAGAAATCATGTATAAAATCAATTACTATGATATATTCATTCTCGTTTCGTGATTTGAGCAGCCATACGACCATTCACGTTTATTTTCCATTCACCAAGAATAAAGAACTCCGAGTTCAAAAATTGCTCCACTGTGTCAATAGAATGACTTTTTTTTATCTCTTGGATTTGACGAATTTGTCACAATACTGTATTCTACAGGCTTTGCATGGTATTTCGGTGTTTTCCCAATTGATCATCGAAATGTAAATGTTGGATAAATATTCATCTGTGAATCCGAGTATCTGACTTTATCCACTCTATACTGTAAATTTTATTTAGTCTTCATTTTTGTTATTACATAAATATCAACACATGTGAAATGTTATATGTAATAATGAAATGTTCTCCTTACAGGAGCTGGTTTTTATGAAAAAATTGGTTAGGTACCTGTTCCCAGCTATAGGTATATAATTTTGACAGGTAAGTCAAGATTGCAATGTATTACTATAATATAATTTTGTAATAATATTCCTTACAAGTATAATAAAGTTAGGTATACGAGATGTGCAAAGGCGACGAATTGTTCTTTGATTTTTGCCTGTTGAAATATTTGATATGTGTAGTTGATGCAAATGATTTATGGCAAATTTAAAATTCATTATCTAAATTTCCAAATTGTATAATTAGTGAATTTAAAAATTTCCAAATTCTCAAATTCTCGATTGATCGAATTACCAAATTTAAAAATGACCAAATTCCTGAATTCCCGAATTCTCAAATTCCCAAATTCCCAAATTTAAAAATTCCCAATTTTCCAAATTCCCAAATTCCCAATTTTTCAAATCCCCAAATTCTCAAGTCCCCAAATTTTTGAATTCCCAAATTCTCAAATCCCCAAATTCTCAAATCCCCAAATTCTCAAGTCCCCAAATTCTCAAGTCCCCAAATTCTCAAGTCCCCAAAAATTCTCAAATTCCCAAATGCCCAAATTCCCAAACTCTCAAATCCCCAAATTCTCAAATCCCCAAATTCTCAAGTCCCGAAATTCTCAAACTCCCAAATTCCACAATTACCAGATTTATAAATTCCCAAATTCCACAATTTCCAAATTTCCAAATTCCCAAATTCTCAAATTTCCAAATTTCCAAATTTCCAAATTCCCAAATTCCCAAATTTCCAGAGCTCCAAATTAGCAAACTGGCAAATCCCTAAATTCCCAAATCTGCAAGCACCCAAATCCCCAAAACTCTTCCAACACAAGTACTTAGACCTCTTACTAACATATGGAGACAGATCACGCAAAGTGTCCAACAATCAACGTTAAATTAGATTTATATCAGTTTAATGACGTAGAAAAATGTAATCGTTTTCTGATTAATAATTATTAAGTTAATTACGATTCCTCCACACGATGACTAAGTTAATTACATTTTTTAATCACAACGACGTCGGCCGTTTCCCTTATTCATTAATCATAATTGCTGATTGGATTCACGTAGTCATAATCATTAATCGCCGCACAGATTACTTTCTGCTCAGCTCTAATTACAATTTTTCATGATCCTATAAAAGTCGAACGTCATAAAAGATGTATATTATCAAAATTATCTTTTTGTTACGATGATATCGATTATTTTATCACGCAATAACTGATATCTGCATCTATTATAAAAGTCTACGAGCCCTTCACAGGAAATACTTTTATCGCGCCTAAGTATTAATAGCCAGCTATTAATAATTGCAGTACCACTTAATTTTTTGTATCGATCACGCTCTTAGAAATTTCTCTATTTCCTTTAAAAAAATTGGGAGGTCACATTCTAGTCACATACGAAAGAGCATTGGAGAATCAAAGATTATTTTCAGTTGAGAAAGTCCTTTCTGAGTGATACACCTGTATCTTTTATATGTGGAGTATTATATCTTTGATATTCTGCTTATCGTTGTACGATTTCACTAATATAGAACTTGCATTGTTAGGAATAGAATGTGCATTATATGAAGACTTTTTGAACATGTGAAATGTAGTGTAAAAGTGAATCAGTGCGAAAAGGAATTTTGGAACATGTTTGCGATTATTATAGATGTAATTTAAGCCTTGGTTCGTTCTTGATTGATGGGTTTTCAAATTCTGAAAATTTGGAATGCTTGATGTTTCGTATTTATTGGAAATTTGGAAATCTAGAAGTCAGAGATTTGATTACTTAGAAATTTGAGAATTTGGGAATTTGGGAGTTTGGGAATTTGGAAATTTGGAAATTGGGAATTTGGGAATTTGGGAATTTGGGAATTTGGGAGTTTGGGGATTCGGGAATTTGAGAATTTTTGAATTTAGGAGTTTAGGAGTTTAGGAATTTAGAAATTTGGAAATTGGGGAATTAGGGAGTTTGGGAGTTTTGGAATTTGGGAATTTGGGAGTTTGAGGATTCGGGAATTTGGGAATTTGGGAATTTGGGAATTTGGGAATTTGGGAATTTGGGAATTTGGGAATTTGGGAATTTGAGAATTTGGGAATTCGGGAATTTGGAAATTTGGAAATTTGGAAATTTGGAAATTTGGAAATTTGGAAATTTGGGAATTTCTAAATTTGGGAATTTGGGAATTTGGAAATTTGAAGATTTGAAAATTTTGGAATTTGGGACGTGTAAATGACTCGAAGATTTCAATATTAGGAATTTGAAAATTTAGAAATTAAAAAATTTGAAAATACTTAAAAATAATATTATAAGACTTGAAAACTGCAAAATGTTAAATTATGAAATGAAAAAAGTAAAAAACTGTTGCAGACGTTCAGTAACATGACCACGAGTATTTCAGTATAACATACTCTAACCTATAACATAGTTTACGAACATAATCCGTTCCTTCAGCATAAATTCAATTCCCCATCCTCCAATTTCATCCCAGGTAATGAAATGTTTTGAATACGACTGTTAATAATGACTGGAATAGATATCCTATAATGATAGGGTGTTTCTATAATATGTTGTTCGATTGTTAGCCCACAATGACACGACGTTGACATATTCGATTTGAAACTTTGTCGAGGCTACGTATTCTTTCGAGTGCAACTATTCATTACGTTGATAGCACTGTAATTACTTTCTCTGGAATTGACTGTTGTTCATACTTTTACTACATGAGAATAAAGTGTACATTTAATCTTGTTGTCTCTTTTATCTCTTCTGTGTGCTTTTTTAGAGAATACAAAATGTAGTCATTAAAGTAGAGACATTGATATCATTAGATTTTTATTTCACATTCATTATTTCTTATTGTGTTCATTGTGAACAGCATTCTTGAATTGATAATCATTACAAATGTACTATTAACCATTCTTCAAACTCAAAATTTATTTTAAGATACCTTTTCTTGAACTTCTAAGATAACTTAATAAATTTGCAATGTAACATTTGAAAAAAAAAAATTTGTAAATTATATCGATAAGAATTAAGGTATATATTCAACTTGTGACTGGTAAGTCATGTTATTACGTAGCAATTATGACTATAACAAGTGTGAGTAACCTTTCAAAAAGGTGAACAAATTTATAGATAAACCATATGGATTGTATAAGAATGTGAAACAGTATTAATTTCAGGGACAGACTAAATAAATTCAATTTATAACAAACTGTTATATTCCAAGTATTATTACACCCTTGTATTCTAAACGTTATGTCCACATAACCTGCAAAGACAAGTAACACATCAAAAAGTAAAAATTGTTAGTATACAACAGAGTCCAGAATTTACAATTTAAAGTTTCGGATAATCAAAAAGAGAAGTAACCACCGTGGTTTGTTTGACATTGAGATAAGTAAAGTCTCTTGAAGTTATTCGTGTTACGGTTATTTATCGATTCGAGCTCGAATCCTGAGCTTTCACGCTTTACCGCACGCCGAAACTTTACATCGTGAAATCACCTGTAAAATAGATGCTTAATCTTCCATGGTCGGGCAAGAAGGATTGCAATTTGCCGGATGAAGCCGGTGCCTAGCTTCAGATCGGATCGGCCGGATGGGGTTCGTCTCTTTTTTTCCCCTTTTTTCGATCTTATTGGAAAATTCCGGCTACGTGTACCATTGTGACAAGCGAACCGGCAGAATCTGCTCCTTTTTCTTCCACTCCCTAGATGTGGCTTTATCCTCTTTTTTAGACCGCGAATATCCGGTTTTCTTTTCTGCTGACATTTCCATTTGGGATTATTGGTCAGAGAATGAAATCAACGTTTCGTTGCTGATTACCGTCAGATTATCGGACCTTCGGTTGATTACAGGAATCTCAGCGACAAAATTGTTGGAACTTTTTAACTCCAGACATTTGAACCTTGGACTCGATTGTCGTGCGATCAATGTCGGATCAATTATGCAATGGCGACATTTTTTGTGCAACTTTTTTCAGTAAAAATTATATCTAAATTGCATGATGGTGGATGGTGGTGGTAGAATACAGGGTGTTATCTGTAACACTTGCAGCCATTTTACGAAAAAAAGTTTAGAGCAATATTTGCAGGGCATGAAGTGCATAATAAATATTAGTAAAGCAAATTTTAAAAATAATTTATTCTCTTGGCAAAGTCAAGGTCAGCTTAGGTTTTTTAAATAGGAACATTCATTTTTTTTATTCATAGCTTTAGAGAACATAAAATTCAAAACACATATTACATGATATTTATTAACCCTTTGGACTCGAAGGTTTACAAACAGCGAGTTTAAAACTTAATTAAAAAGTTAAATGAATTTTCTTCAGGTTATTATTTCTTTACTAATTATTTGCACTATTGTTTGTTTCACTATGTTTATACATCACATGTGTTATGTTATAGAATCAGTTAAACAATGCTCATTTAAAATTATTGTATTAAATATGGTGACTGTGAGTCACCTCTCGAGTGCAAAGGGTTAACATATTACTCGATTTACAGAAGTGGAAATACCTGTAAGTGCAGCTATGACATAAATTAAATATAATTTTCACTAATTTTTTTATTGCATAAAGTTATCGTATTTTAATGTATTATCGAACTATCTAAATGTACGAAATAATTAACAAGTCAAACAGCAGACATTAATAAAATATCATATGCATAATTCTCATTATCCTTCCAATTAGTTCATACCGAATGAGATTTACTAATTATACGTTTACCTCTGCACCCACGCAAAAGTTCCTTTATAACTTTTTGACGAAGTAAAAAATTTAATTAAGGTAGCTGTTATACCATTGAATGATATGAAATTACTCTCTGTATTATAATTCCATTCGTTATCAAAATGTTAAAAAGTCCGGAAAGAACAAGCTCTTTAATTCTCCCTTAATTCCGATTTCCCGAATCTCGTAGCAGGAAGATAGCCCATGGGAACAGAAAATAAATATTAATTTCAATAAGCTGTTCAAAGTGCCGCTAATAAGTTTGCCGGCGTCGAACAATGCCGGCTAAAACAAACGAACTGCCGGGGCAAAAAGGTACACAGCGACGTTCATTTTATACGGGACTCTTTATTTAACTTGGCCGCGCAATCCTACGTATTTCTAGCTGCAAGCTTTTCATTAACGTAGCGTTTCGCGTAACAAGAAGAAATAATGTCACGTTATAAAAATCACGGAAAATGAATCAGAATTGTGTTCGATACACTTTAATTGCACTGAACAGCATAGCCGGGGGATGGTTTGATGATGTAAAAAAGAAATCGGTTCCCTTTGATGCGGCTAACGAGAGACGTTCTCTATTGTTCGTAATTTCACCATGAAACTATTAATCCAGTGACAATCCCTTGATGATCATTCCATGACCTAAATCGATTTGATGGCTCCATTGTGGGATGAATGGGGCTTTTATTTTTGATGGTGATTTGAGGGTTTTATACGATTTCAGGGAATATATATTTTGGGAAACGATACTTGATTCAAAGGGATGAAACTTGTGTTTTAAGAATTATTATATAGTAATATAGTAATTATTTTAATAAATATTACTGTAATTTATATTATTTATATTATCATAATAATTGTTATTAAATTCATATTTTGACGTTTACAAATTTTGAAACATTGAAATTTTTAATTTTGAATTTTGTTAATGTGGAAAATTAGAAATTTGAGATTTTAGGTGTTCGGAAATTTAGAAATTTGGGAATTGGAAAATTGAGAAATTAGGAAATTAGGAAATTAGGAAATTTAGAAATTAGGAAATTTGGAAATTTGCAAATTAGGAAATTTAGAAACTTGGAAATTAGGAAATTTGGAAATTTGCAAATTAGGAAATTTAGAAACTTGGAAATTAGGAAATATGGAAATTTGGAAGTTTGAGATTACAGAAATTTGGAAACTTAGGAGTTTGAAAATGTAGCCATTCTACATTTAAAAAATCGGAAATTCACTGATTCACAATTTCAAAAATTCGAAAATTTAGAAAATCAGAACTTGAGAAGTTCTAAATTTTTGAGATGCAAAAATTTGATATTAAATAAATTTTGCAATTACATAGAAATTATGTAAATTCAAAAATTATCAATTGAACAACTCAACTTTGAATTAAAGTTCTCAAATCGTTTATTTACAGATTTTGTAAAGAGCAGTAATTAAACGCTTTAATCATCTCAAATGAGTGCTATGAGTAATCTAGTTGATGTTTAAACATACAATGTAACTTAATTATTTCAATCATGTTTACGTAACATATTACGCTCTTCGCATGCTGTAATATGCTGTATTGATCGAACAATACAATGATATGGTTAATTCCCTGTCGATTATTCACTAATCTAATAACCAAATATGCTGATGAATGCTGAATAATATTGATAATTAACTGTCTAACAAACTGCATAATATGAAATGTAAGTGCGTCATCGATGGATTAGCGAAATAATGTATTATTCTGAGGAACTTTACCTGCGTAATAATTCATGAAATTAAACACAGGATCAATTTAAAAATTCAACGTATATAAAATAAGGGATTTTCACGAATAATATTGAAAATCTCACATATGCAATAATTCATCAAATTAAACAGAAAATTTTCACTTTATTACATAAAATGGAACACTGCAGAGCTATACGATAATTCCAAAAATTGAACACAAAATAAATTTCAAAATTAAATATCCATAAAATGGATGTCGATGAAATCAAATATTCCGAAACTTCTATAGAACAATTTATAAAATTAAACTCAGAATCTGTTTAAAAATACAACATACATAAAATAAAGGATGGTCGCTTTATTATACAAAATGGAGTACTATGGAGTTATACAATAATTCCAAAAATTAAACACAGAATCAATTGTAAGAATTAAATACGCACAAAATAAGCGATTTCTGCGTATAATATCGACGTATAATAACTGTGGAATTTCACCTATGTGATTCACGAAATATGAAAAGAGATTTAAAAGGCCATAAAACTCGCGTGCTAAGAATTCTATCATGAAAGGATCACGCGATCAATCACGAATAGGGTGTATTTATCGCAATCTGTTGCTTTCATAAATAATCGAAAAGAACAGACCGAAATTCCGTAATAAAAATAGCGATACTAATGAGAATAAAGAAGGTTCAACCCGGTAAAACAGCTTATTCAAAGAATCGGTTGGAAACTCATTTCCACAAGTTGTTTGTCGACAAGAAAAAATCCTTCGACCGGAGAAATGAAGAGCAACGTAATAAAGTTTATAAGATCCGCGGTATCCTCGAAAGCCATAAAGACTATTTTCTTGGCGGCGGAAAATTGTGGGGTTCGGTAGCGAAAAGAAACGAATCGCATAAAACGAACGACACGCACACGAGAAGAAAAATGAACGAAAGGTCAGTACGCGTTTTCGTGAAGAGGATCGCGCGTTTAGTCTCGTTTCCATGTGGCCCGGGGACACGAGATCCTTTGTCCTTTTGCTAGGCTTTGGGATACATAATTTAAAGATAAAAGGGAGATCCGTACGGATCTCGAATTTTTCCTTTGATGCTCGCACACCATACTGAAGAGTAGCTTCCATAACAGTGAAGGGTGCTTTCATTAAAATACGTTTGTGGCTTGCTTTAATATTTCGCTGCAGTTCAACGTTTAACCTACTTGCAACGAAATGAACGTTCGACGACGTACGCTGATTTTCTTTGTACGTGGATGGAAATTTGATTATTCTTCAAATTTCGAGGACTTGGTTCTCGGATTTTCGAGTTTCTGTTACATCATTTCTACATTTCTGCCTTTGTAAATTTGTAAAATTCCAAATTTTAAACATTGTTAAGTTTTCAAATGGGCATGTTCTCAAATTTCTTATTTGAATATGTTTTATATTTATTTGAGTTTTATTTGATATCAACTACGAGACATCTCTAGCGTTCTTGTTTTCTATTATTGTAAATCCACTTTAGCTCAATACGCGCTACTAAATATTACATTTCGTAAAAATCTGTTTCCCTTAAAATAAAATCATGTCTAATAGAAAAGCCTTAAATTTGATTGGAAGTAAACCTGATCTGTTTTACGGAAGACCCAGTCGATTGTCCGAAGTCAGGTTCCGCAATTTCGAGCCGAAACCCGACAAGAAAATTGTTGAATTAAATCATGACAGCGGAACAGACGAAAAAAGAGAGCTTCCTTTCCTGTCGATTCCACAAAAGGAAGTTGTCCGTTCGAGTTTCCAGAAATCTGCCGCTCCGATTTCGCTTCAACCGTCGAAACTTTCGGGATGGTTTCATCGCAATTCATCGTGCAGCTTCGTCTGACATCGAACGAATAAATTTGACGTCTCTAAAGGAAACAAAACGATGCGAGAGATCGATGATAGCGTTCTATAAACGTCAACGAGAAATAGAAACGTCTGCTTACGTCAGGCTTTATTAATCGACGAATTAATCATAATAGTTACCGTGTCATTAGACAGCGATGGAACAACATTCTTCTGCCGAAAAAGTTCCGGAAGTCGATTCCCGTGTTTCTTTGTCTCGATAATTGCGCGCGCCACGCTTTCGATTGATATAGGATGAATAATTTCAGCCTTCCGTCAAATGAATTACTTACTGTACCACTTTAACGTACTGACGTTGCACATATGTGACGTAGAAATAGCATTCGAGACCGTAATGAAACGCCATCGAATGTGGTTCACAAACGGCGGTGTAGGGAACGGTGTGTATGTAGCTAAAAAAGTGATTGATAGCTCGGTGCTTTTAGGAAAATACTCGTTTTGTACACTTATGAAGATATTAAGATCAGTTTAATAACGGGGATATCGGAATCTGTTTAATCATGTTTAATAATATATGTTCGGACCAATGGTAGCTGTCAAGGCTCTTATAAAATCAATCAATCAATAATATACATAACATCTGAACACGAATACCCATTCATTCACTTTTTATGAATATGAATATCTATTCATTTAATAACTTGACAATGACAGAACAAGATGTAAGAGTTTGGGAATATAGAAATCCAGGAAGAAACATAAAATTTAATATATGTTATGTAGATAAATGTAGGGATTGAAGGATCTTTGAATTTAGGGTTTCGCAATTTGAAGATATAGAAATATACAGGGTGTCTCACAACTCGTGTAGCTCCTGGAAAGGGGTGGTAGAGGACGCGATTTTAAGCAAGAGTTTCCTTTACAAAAATGGGGTTTGAAGCTTCGTTTTTGAGTTATTAAAGAAAAACACGGACCAATCAGAGCGCGAGGATTTGGCGCCAATCGCGGCGCGCAGTCGCGAGAGCGACGCCTTAGAGCATAATGGCCGACTGGGCGTAATCCTCGCGTTGATTGGTCCGTGTTTTTGCTTAATAATTCAAAAACGAAGCTTTACATCGCATTTTCGCAAAGGAAAATCTTATTCAGAATTACGTCCTCTACCATCCCTTTCCAGGAGTTACACGAGTTGTGAGACACTCTGTACATACATAGAAATCCTAGTATTGTGGCAATCTAAGGACGTAGATATCTAAGTAAGTTATAATTTATGCATTTAACTGTTTACAAATCTACAAATCCAGGTATCTAGAAATCTATTAACAACAAACAAGATCTTAATTACGCAAACATTTTGCGTTATCCAAAACCAATTATATTCCACAAATGAAAGGTTGATAAAAGAAGAAAAAACTCGATTTCCATTACACTAACAGAGCTGAAACTTGCAAAACCACCAATAACCATATATCTACATGTTCGTGTCTGATATCGTTTTAAATATCTATTTCACAGTCCACGAGACTGCAAATGCCTCGAAAAATTGATCGAACAATAAAACCGCAATGTTTCATCGAACTCTGCGGTTTACGAACGCAAACAGAACGAAACAATTTTATCCCCGGTTGCAACGTCAGGTAGTCAAATATGGTCGGAAAATCCCCGAAACAACACGGTTGTCCAATTAAAAGCGGTCCGTTGTTATAATAATATTCCCTGTGTACGCAACATACGTCGTTGCAATTAACTCCGACACGAAAACGCCTGGCGCCGATCGATAAATTATTGCAACCCCAAACGTGGCCCCTGATGTTCATTATATCGGCGTGGAAACTGCTCGCGTGATTCGATCAACTCACGATACTGAATTTCACCGTGTCGATCGATCAACGTGTCGTGCTCCAAACAATTTTTGGACACGGTCACGCTTTGGGGAAAAAGATACCTTAATTTCTTTCGTTCGATGTATCAAATATTGATGACCTCACTTCTTTTTTGGTTATCGAAGTTTTGGGGTGATTAAGGAGACTACTAATTTTTATATATTACTTATAATTATTTTATTTGAAAATATAAAAATTTCCAAATTTCATATTTGATAATTACCTAATTTAAAAATTGACAAATTCTCTGGTTCCACAATTTTTTAGCACCCCGATTCCCTGGTTTCCAATTTCTCTAATTCAAAAATTCTCTAGTCCCCTAATTTCCTGGTTTACCATTCCTCTAGTTCCAAAATTCTCTAGTTCCCAAATTCTCTAGTCTCCAATTTCTCTAATTCCCAAATTTTCTAGTTCCTAAATTCTCTAGTTCTCAAATTTCCCACTTCCCAAATTTCCTAGTTCCCAAATTCTTTAGTTCCCAAATTCTCTAGTTTTCAATTTCTGTAGTTCCCAAATTCTCTAGTCCCCTAATTTCCTGGTTTCCAATTCCCCTAGTTCCAAAATTCTCTAGTTCCCAAATTCTCTAATCTCCAATTTCTCTAATTCCCAAATTCCCTAGTCCCCAAATTCCCTAGTCCCCCAATTCCCCAATTTCCAATTTCTCTAGTTCCAAAATTCTCTAGTATCCCGATTCCCTAGTTTTCAATTTCCCCAATTCCAAAATTCCCTAGTTTCCAATTTCTCTAAGTTCAAAATTTCCTAGACCTTCAATTCTCTAGGACAACAATTTCCCTAGTCTCCCAATTCTCTAGAAGGCCGATTCCCTAGTTTCCAATTCTCTAGTTCCCAAATCGCTCAATCCGACAAAAGAAATGTTCAAATATTGAAACACATACAAATTTTTCCAAATGGAAACGATGAATTTCATATTGTTCGGATAATTGAAATACGTGTAATATTACCTTCCCATGAATATTAATTTCTCTAAGTAGAAATTGATTGAACTTATAGTCGATTGAATATCGGCAATATCAGCAATTCAATATCCATGCACATTGTTTGCTGTTTACAGGAAAGATATGAATTTATTAATACCATTGTCGAGAATGACGATTCGAAGCAACGATATTGGAATTGATGAAACGGATTATTAAAATGTCTCATATAATACAGTGAAATGGAAGAAATATTTAAATATATGTTCGATATTAAAGAACAAGATAAAGGCATACGCAATGTCTGTATTTAATTTTTATTGAATTTAGATGAAACAAATTGGATTATAATTTTATTTATTAAAATGTGTGATTGAAAATATTTAAATTTTTGAGTGGAGGGATACTATTATGGGGTATTTTATGGAGATTGTCTTGGAAAAATTACGTCTTTTTAATAGAATCAATGATCCGGATATTTTTGAGAATAGCTTTAGGTAAATTAAGCAGGGATCCAACGTTCCTTCGTTGTAACAAAGCTAAGTTGAGATCCGCGTCATTTCCTGGGATAGAAGATTTCAAGTGATTTTATATTCGACTCTTGTGGGAAGACTATGTAACTCGGATGAGAAAACTTCGTTGAGTTTCAAAAAGCTTCTTGTAAACTCGATAAAACCCTTCACATGAAGTTAAGGTGTTACTTGTGTATTTCTACGTTTGCAGAAAATATAAAAATTTCCAAAGATTTAAATTTTTAAATTTATTAAATTCTACATTTATCGAGTTTCCAAATTCCACAATTACCAGATATCGAAATTGCCAAATTTCCAAATTCCCAAAATCTCAAATATCAAAATTGCCAAATTTCCAAATTCCCAAATTCCCAAATTCCCAAATTTTCAATTGACCAAATTACCAAATTTCTAAATTTCTAAATTTCTAAATTTCTAAATTTCTAAATTTCTAAATTTCTAAATTTCTAAATTTCCAAATTTCCAAATTTTCAAATTCTCAATTGACCAAATTACCAAATTTCTAAATTTCCAAATTTCCAAATTCTCAAATTTCCAAATTTCCAAATTTCTAAATTCCCAAATTTCCAAATTTCCAAATTTCCAAATTTCCAAATTCCCAAGTTTCCAAATTCCCAAATTCCCAAATTCCCAAATACCCAAATTCCCAAATTTTCAAATTCTCGAATTTCCAAATTCCCAAATTCCCAAATTCCCAAATTCCTAAATTTCCAAATTCTCAAATTCTCGAATTTCCAAATTCCCAAATTCCTAAATTTCCAAATTCTCAAATCTCCAAATCTCTCAACTTAGAATTTATCAAACTTTCCAACTATAAATCTTCAAATTACCAAATTATCAAATTTCTAAATGTTCGCCTTCTTAAACCCAAAATTCACTATCAAATTCAACCAAGATAAATACCAGAGTCAATTAATTCAAAATTGTAGTATCGAAAACACATACATATTCGACCAGGAAATCTTAGAATCATAGAATCCTGTTTTCCCCGTCCATATAATCACAATATTTCTCTTATCCAAATATTTGATCTGCAACTAAGCATGTGAGTACTTGCTCCTCTCTTGGCGTGTATTTTCAAGAAAATTGTTTTCCTGGTTAGTTTTCGTTGCAATTCGTCATGTCTAAGCATTTACATCGAAGCTTTCTTTAAAACCCTGTTTGCACTGAAAGTTTGCATTTATGGTCGTCGAAACGGCTATCGATCGATGTTTGTTTCGTGTGCTTATTTCATGCGAACCCTCGAGCTAGCTAACACGATCGAGCACGAATGTCCATTCGTATACTCATGTGCTATAATCTGCATATTACGTTAAAACTGTGTACACTTTTTAGTTTTTATATCTCTGTAACGATGTGCTAATGCTTTACATTAGAGCCTCATTTTATTGTGAGAGGAGCTGCAAAAGTTATCGGATTCTTAAAAATCTTGGTCAATCAGGTTTATAAGAATAACGGTTTGCAATGTTTGTTTGAAACTAGTTATTACATCAGATTTTGCGATTTCTTTTTCGCAGTCTAATGCATTTTATGATTATGTTGTCGTAAAATCTTTTAAAATTCATCATGATTGAAATTTTCGAAATTCGACATGGTTTTTAAAGATCAAAGAGGTAATTTTATATTTATGTTTTCGAGGAGATAAGACTGGTAAAATAATATCGTCATTTGAAGTATATATTAGCTGTTAGAAGGTTGTGTAGTAATTTGTGCACAAATAACTTAGGTAGAGGCAAAATTACATTGCTGAAAATTATGGTGCATCATTTAGCAAATGAAAGGGAAAATTTGTTTCTGTTTTCAGCAGGAAAAATTTACTGTACTAAGTACCGCAAAGCCAACGAAATAATCCTTTGTACCACAGGGAATTCCACTCAAGATTTCATTTTATCTTTACTCTCTGGTGACCCTCAGTTGTACTAAAAGGTAAAGAAGAAAACCATGTTCTAGTTTCTTTCCTTTCTTATTATCCCGAAAATTTATTGCAATATTTACCTTGACTGTTCATAAATAGAAAGGTTTTTGTTTATTATGAAATGTAACAAAAATTCAAAAATTATATAGTCATTACGTTATAATTATTTTTTAGCGAGAGGTTATTTTTGATCCACAAGGTTAAGAAAGCGTCGATATTCGATTCGACTTTAGATTTCTTCGTTTGTGTACCGTGGGCGAATGAAAATGTTCCTCGAGGCGTGTACACACGCTCCGCTTCTAGAAGCAAGCTTTAATCGCTTCACGCGTACTTCGGGATCTATTAAGTATGTTTGTAGAGAAAACCACACGCTTGATTGTCTCCTGCGTAGTAGCGCTGTGATGAAACGAGAAACGTGATCGCGAATGAATCAAGAAGGATTATTGAGTGGATAAACTATGGCTAAATTTCTTTTAATATTTACTGTCGAATTGATTAAGTAGCACAGGTGTGATGGAGGGAAATGGCTAACTTTTTATTTAATCAGTTGCTTGATTTTTTCAAATTCCTACATTTTGTATTCGTATGAGAAAAACAAGCTAAAGGTAAACTTGTTTGACTTTATCGAATAAAGTAACATCAATTTGAATTAATACCTTGAATGACACCAAGTTGAATCACAATTCTAGTAACATCAATTTCAATTAATACCTTGAATGATACCTAGTTGACTTACCATTCTACCACCAAATTGAATTACACATTGATACTAAATTAAAATAATATTAAATCTAGAATTCAAATAATTCCTAATTAAAATCATGCATTTTAAAAATGAACAATTTAAATTACAGTTCACGAGAAACCCAAAATGTAATCACCAGGCTAATGTTTGTGAATTATTTGAACAATACTCTGTCACGAACAACCCTTAACGAAATTGTCAAGGTAGGAACTAAAAATCCCTGGATGCATGTCAAAGAGGAGCTCGCTCGACGTGTATAAAATATACACGAGCGTGTCTCAAAGGGTTAAACGTTCATCTATCTTCGGTCTTCTTCAAAATTCAAACGAACGAGACAGCTTTTTAACTGGTCCTCTTGGAAGTGCAACGCGAAATTTATGCGAAACGGCACGTAACGCGACACACGACGCCCTGAACGTTTCACGATCGTTCTGTACGTTTCCTCGATAAAGTTTATCAACGGGGATATTACTCCGCTGAATTTTATCGGCGTGCATGCAATAAAACGCGACTGTACACGATGAATCCCCGTGGCAGAAAGAAGAGGGTAACCGTTTGTGCTACTTGTCCCGTGCCCGCATGCAGCACTGTTTGACGTGCGTTGAATTTAATGGCTACGGTACCTGTATCCGGAATGAGAGTGCTACTGCCTCGTAAACTGCGTAATGCACTTAAAGCCGTGCCGACATGACGCGATTCTGTTGGAAATTCGTCGATTCTCCGGATACGGTGGCGACCTGCGCGCACATCCGATCTGCAATTTCGTTAACGCGTTGTCAGAATGCGGTCTGTCCAGCCGGACTGCTGCGCCAACGCACGAAACATTCAATGTGCTCCTCGAACACCGTTGATTGACATCCTTTTCGATACAATGTCATTCTTTTCTGAACAATATTGTGGATAATCAATATTTGGATACTGAAGTATTCTATGGACCGAGAATTAATGTCTGCGGAATGTGACCAATGTTCCACTTGCAACTTTGTCGTGTCACATTGTACTAACGCTTTGACATTTTTCGAATAATTTTACTTCGTTCAAATATTTGGATTTTTAAATACTTAAGCCCCTCTGAGTTGAAGTTTGTAAAATGCAGTGTTTTAATTTTTTAGTTCAAGAATTTGTAAATTTTGGAATCGTGAATTTTCGAGCTTTTAAGGTTCTAAGTTCCCAGGTTCTACAAATTCAGTAGCTTGGAATTCTGAATTTTGAAATTTTACAAATCTCTAAGTTCTCAGGTTCCTAAATTCAGTATATTCTGCAATTTCTAGGTTTCAACCTTCAAATGACCAAATCTCTAAACCCCAAATTCCCAATCTTTAAAATACTAAATACCCAATCTTCCAAATCCTAAATTCCAATCTTCCAAGTTTCTAAATTTTTAAATTCACAAATCTTCAAAGTTCTAAATTTCCAAGTATCCAATCTCTTATCCAACCAAACGACAAATAATAAAACCATCTGATTAATCAAAGAGTAAAACTTGCATTACTGCTGTAATTTATATCAGAATAAAATTGCACAAAAAGTCGAATCCCAGCGATAACGGCCGTACTTGTTACAATCTACAAATAAGAAATATTAAGATACGATTTTTACAGTTTATCGAAATATTAAATCTTCCCGCTAAGTGTTTGATACTCTGCTGCATGTTAAATACGAGAAATTTAAATCGTATCATTGACTCAAGGCTCGTCCTCACAGCGCGTATTATCATAAAACCCCGCCAGTATGCGTTCGTTTATCGCAAAATTTGCATCGAGACCCAGGAAACTTCACTCTCAATTAAATTTCATTTCCTCGACCGACCACCTTCTTAACTCGATTACATTTTAACATCGATCGTCTCGAATCACAATAATCGTAACAATAATCCTCGGTAAAAGGGCCTTCCGTTTAATGTTTGACTCTCGCCAATCTGACGATGCAAATCTTTCGGTGATCCTCAATTTCAAAGCGGATATACGGTGCTCTTAGAAAAAGACATACGAAATCCTATTCGGCGAGATTTTCTCATGTATTTTTCGTATTACCGGTTTTGAGAATATTAATCCAGTTCATCTAATCTGATTATCAGATGTTCCAGAGCTTCGTCCGAGTGTGTCGTGTTATTCCACTAGTTTAACATATTTAGGTATAGATATTTGGATGTGGGTTGATATTTCGAAATCTGGAAATTTGGAAAACTTAGGAATTTATGGGTGTTGGTATTTGGGAATTTAGAGATTTGTGATGGAAGGAATTTGGAAACGTAAGAATTTAGGGATGTAGGGGTAGATCTAGAGATTTCCGAAGTGTAGAGATTTGGGGTCCTAGAAATTTAGAGACGTTGGTATTTGGGGATTTAGGGATTCGTGTTGTGAGGAATTTGGACGCTGAGAAACGGGACATAAGTACTTGGGGACCTAAAGATTTTCTGAGTATAGAGATTTGATGACTTAGGAAGTTACGGACGTAGGTGTTTGTGGATGTAGAGATTTCCCAAGTGTAGAGATTTGGGGACTGAGGAATTTAAGGGTGTTGGTATCTGGGGATTCAGGATGTTTAGGAGTTTCGGGACATAGGTATTTGGGGATCTAATGACTTTCTGAATACAGTGACTTGAATACTTAGGAAGTTAGGGGCGTTGGTACTTGGAGATTTTCTAAATGCAGAAGTTTTGAGAATTAGGAACTTATAGTCGTTGATACTGGAGATTTCATATTTTTTTCTCAAGGATCATGTTCTGAGGACTTTGGACTCTTGAGAATTTAGGAACATAGATATTTGAAGATCCAGGTACTGAAAGCTAAAAATTGAAGACTTAGAAATTTAGGTATCCGATGATCCTGGTATTATAGGTTCCAGAAAATTGAGGACTTACAAGTTTAAGAATACAGACATTTGAAGACCAAGGTATTGTTGGCTCCAAAACATTAAAGACTTAGAAATTTAGGTACACCTATTTGAAGAATTCAGAAATACATAATCCAAGAATCGGAAAATAAGAAGTTCATCAATATCAAAATATCCAAACGAAATTGAGACCAATTTACAATATAGTTGTTCGTCACCGGTGGTTGAAAGATATCAACCAGTGGGCTCTAAAGGGCCTATAGTCGGTCCGCGTGGGCGTTGAGGTCGTCTTGGCAGCTTCCTTCGTTTCAGAGGAGAGACGATCGTGTGACGGAAGCAGTCCGCCACCGTCGGGAGGATGTTACAATTAATGCTGACCGGGACTCGTTAGCACGTTTCCTTTTTCCCTGAGTCATCCCGATGGAAGTCATCGCCGAGGAACCGACTCTCGCTGCTTAGGGACTTTTGCTCGCGAAAGATCGTCTGGACGTTGCTCGTGTCAACGCGACTTATTTTTAAATCCCCCATTTTAAATCTTGCTTTTATATCTGTAATACCTCTTGTCTGTAATATTGCCTTTATATCTGTAATAGCCTGCTCGTGATACTTGTGGAGAAATAAGTTAATTTTGGCGGGAAATCATAGTGTGATCAGTATTGGTCTTCTTGTTGATTTACAGTTTAGTGTTTGATAGTGTGGCACGTTGGAATTATTACTAGTATGAAGTTGAAACTTTAGTGACTTCAAGGTAAGTTTGTCGACGTTTTTTATTTTTTTAGTTTGTCATATAAAATTATTATGTTACATTTTATTGTTACACTGTAAATTATATTTTATCAAAAACATTGTATATTTAATTTTTAAATTGTTCGACAATTTGTATAATTAGCAATTTGTGATCAATCTTCTAAGAAGGTAGTTTGTTTCGTTTCGCTGTTACTCGCAATCGGTATTGCTGACAGAAAAGAATTTTTAAGAACTGGGTTCATGATTTATCAACGCTATTGTAATTTTCTTCTTTCTACTGTCGAGTGATTAGTTATCTGGCGGTAATTTATCTACGTTACTGTGTTGCAATGTCGTCCTCCGTATCTCTTCTTGTAAGAGTAATAATACATAGTTAATGACACTGATTGAACTGTGAAGATGAATCATTAGTATCTTGAAATTTAATACTTCATCCTTCACTTAACTTTAAGTTAACCTAACCTACCAAGACATGATATATTTTCTAGCTTACCTTCAATTTAAGTCTAACCTACATTATGTAATCACATCTTACATAAGCTAAAATAGACTTAATATTCCTTTAAATCTATTTAATTATATATTGCCTTAACTTCCGGAAATTTAATACCGTACTTTGCTGTAAATGAAATTTTAATTGACAAAAATTTAATATCATATTTACAATTTTGCTGTAAATGAAATACTAACATAGCAGAAACTTGACATATTTTAAATCTTACCATAAATTATTTCTCCTAATTAACGAAGAATTTGATATTCTTGTCTAACATGAAATTAATCCCACGTAATCTACCAAAATGTAATATTCTGTTTTATACTTTACATAGAACACCCAAAGCTAATATTCTACATTCTGCTCAACGTTGGATTAAATCCACTCGATCTACCAAATCCTAATATCCTATTCTCCACCTAACGCTAATTAAACCCTCCTACTTCATCCCTAATTCAACCCTATGTATCTTTCAATAGGAGTATTTGCAGTTCGATTAGGTTTTCTGCATAAAAGAATTCCTTGTGTTTAATTTACATATCAGGAAAGACGAAAATATCAAAATTTTTATATCACTTTTTCTGCCTTTATGATAGAATTCCATCTATCGAGATATTACTTATCTTGAAGACCTGTCACCTCGCAAGAATCCTGGCCCTTCGTTCAAAAGGTCCCCAGGGGGTATTTTTTTTTAATAACCTCAGCCCCCATCGAACGTCCGTTTTATATTAAAGAGCTATCGACGAAAAGTAGAAAGATGTTGCGGCACCCTCGTTGCAAAGCAGCAAAAGCAGACCTACAGAAAAGAAGTGTATCTCAAAGATGGCGAAGAAAGGTCGGGGGTTGAAGGTGGGTGATTGGGGTCAGGTAGAAGAGAAAAGAAAAAAGGGTAGGTGGATCGACTTGCGCGTAAACAGAGAAACAGAGTGCTGTACACTCGGATGCAATATGGACTTCTCTTAGAGGACTCGCGTGCAAATTTCAATTTATCAATATTCAATTTTAACACTTTTAAATTTAACTACAGTCAACTTCTTAAATTTCTCAAATTTCTTAAATTTTCTAACGTCCTAATTTTTTAATTTTCTTAAACTTCTGAAAGTTCTCAAGTTTTTAAAATTTCTTAAATTTTCTATATTTTCAAACTTTTTAAATTTCTCACACTTCCTAAAATTCCTAAATTTCTTAAATTTTCTAAATTCCTAAATTTAAAAAATTTTTTACACTTCTTACAATTCTAAGTTTTTTCAATTTCACACTTCCTAAAATTGCAAATTTTTAAAAATTTCTTACATTTTCTGTATTCTCAAATTGTTTTAATTTCTTATACTTCCTAAAATATTTAATACTAATAAATTTCTTAAACTTCTTTTTTTAAACTTGTAAGCTTCCAATCGTGCAAATCCAGCAATCGAGAACGAGCGATTTTTCTTTCTCCATGGACATCGGATTGTCCCTAGCTAAGTCAGATTTACTCCCGACTGTACCGGGTGAGCTTCGTAGGTGTTGAAATAAAACAAACGAAAAGCGGTTGGTCGTTTCACAGTTAATTAGATCCGTGGAACTGGGTCGCGCGACGAGTGAAATTTCACGTTATTCCAAGTGTTTGTTTGCTTCCGCTTTTTTCTTCTTTTTATTTCGGTAGATACACTATCGTTGAACCACGTAATTTGCATTCGAGGAAGCGTTCTAACTCGAGCTTAAGCTGAAGTACTCTCGCCACATCCTGGACAACGCTAAGCTAGTTGAATGCGTAATTATGCGGTCATTTAGTTACTCTGAAATGTTTGTTAGATGGTCTCGGTGCGTTTGATACTTTCCGCACGGCTTTAATGACTCCTTTCTTTTTAATTCGTATTAAAACGTTGTATAGCGCTGAACGGAAACGGATGTTTTTGCTTTTACAATTCGTCATTTGCGTAGAATTTGAATTAATAGAAAGGTTAATGAAGTTGACTACGCAGTTAAGCTTCCCTTTGTTATTAACCCTTTGGAACTTGTCGTATAGCACGCAGGACGTTTACTTTACTTTAAGCTTTCAAATTTACAGTAAAATTTATTTTTGCTACAAAATGTGACACATTATAATGAAGATTACAATTTTTATCATTACGATTCGCTAATGTTTTACTTCCCATTTTTAAAAAACTGTATTATCATTCTGGCAAAAATGGAAAACTAGAATTATAGTAACTATTATACATTTCATAAAATTTTTATATTTTAATTCTTCTGCTGGTGATGCAAATTTATATGTATTTTTACATATTCACATATACATATATGCGTGCATGTGTGTGCATATATGTAAATTTTATTTTAGAATCATCTACTTTTGAAACAACTAAATACAAAAACTTTCGAAAATGATTGTCTTCATATTTTGATTAATGTATTAATTATGATCGTGCAATGCAGCAGTTACAGTAAAATACTTAATATTGTACATAAGCCGTTGGCTAATATTGACAACGATGTTTGCACGAATGTTCGCAAATCACGTTGCACGTATACGGCAGCATATTAAATTCCTCTAGCGAACGAAATGAACGGGCTCTATCAACGATTTTCCTTCTTTTCTACGTCACAAAGAGAGTTCACTCGGCGTTCCCCTTTGCAAGTCACAAAATTGACGTTTCAATCCTCTTTTACGAAAATTCCTTTTCCGTTTGCTGCTGTCATCGTCAGACGGCATTCAAGTGTTCGTTTTCTTTTGTGGCTTTTTATAGCATTTCGTCCCTTAAGTAGCAGGAATTCAGAGGGCAATTGCATAATTTCTTTGTGATATTTCTGGATAAATCATTTCGACATTTTTCCGATCATCTCACACTTAAAGGAGAAAAGTTATTTATTATTATTAGAAATATTCTAAATGTATATGCACAATTTTTTAGGTGGTTTTCAAATCTTCAAATTCCTAAATTTTTGAATTTTCATAATTGCAACCTTGAACAAACAATTTACTCCCAGAAATCACTTTTATTTAAAAAATTTTTGCATCAGTATTTTTAAAGATATTTAATTTAACACTGAACCTGCATTTGAAATTAAAAATGTTGTTAAAAAACGAATAAACAACGCAACATAAATTAGAACATACATTTATCCTTTATCTTAAAAATCACTGCTGATTTCAAGGAATATACTTTAACAAAATGTGTACCTTTCAGAAATTTGTAGAGCAGTGCTAAATGAAACATCCTATAAAAATCGGATCCCAAAAAGAGACGAAATTTAGCCCGTGCTAAAAGTTGATCCCCGTTACGTAGAACACTTGAAATATTTTTCTATGGAGCTACAAAATAAAGACGTGAAAGTACACGAAGCTATCAGTCGTTCCATTCAGTAGACCGTGTTCAAAGGAATGTACGAACAGGTAGGTCCAGTATCGGTCGTTCAAAGCTCCTGTTTCAACAAACAAAGCTCAAAACCGTTTCATGTCACGGCTTCAAACGTGAAATACGGCGCACCTATATACCGAGGCTGAACGTTGCACACAAAGCTAAAACTGTGGCTGTAATCCTGCTGGACAATCTAAAGGGCGGTTTTTCAGGATTAAGGGCCCAGCAATTGTGCAGGATGGTCAAGTTCGTTTGGCTTCGTGTACCGTGTTACCGATACTGATTGCTTTACGGCAATTTCGCCCTTCTCTGTTACCGCGTTCACCCTGCAACCACCCTTCAACGTTTGATGCATCTCGTTTGATTAGACGATACTCCGAGCCAATTTGCACGGTTACTGCAACGAGATCTTGCGTGCGGATCTAGTTGCATCAGGGATTTGGTTCGCGGAGAAAATTATAGTCATGTTGCTCGAAAATTAAAGTCGTCTTTTGTTGGGAAAATGGACTTCGATACGGTGGACTATGTGATGGTTCGATAGTCATGTTTGAAGGCTTCTGATTTAAATTGAGGTCCATGTGAGGACGTTTATTAAGGATCTTCATATAAGGACATTGTAGTGGTTCGTTAAGAGAAAGAGTAAGAGATTGAAGTTAAGAAATTAGCTTGATATCATTTATGTTTGTGTAATGTGTACTTATAGATTTCTTACGTAGCACGTGGAGATGGTGGAAGGTTTGAAACTTTCAAAATTCTGCAGTGATATATATTTACAGAATTTAACAAGTTTCAAGTTGTCTAAGGTTCTGAATTTGAAAACGTACCACCTTAGAATATTTGAAAATATTCATGTTCAAACTCACCGATTTATAAACCTAGTCGAAATTTTCAAGCTTACTGACTTATAGGCTTAGAATTTTTGAACTTCTCAATTTCAAAGTCTTCAAATTTGAAATCTTCCAGCTAAAATCTGAAAAATGTACAAATCGAAAAATTTAGAAATTTCAAAACTTTCTATGAACATGAATTCAATCTCTTAAAAACCACCAATACATCAATCTATATTATAAAAGCAATATTTATAATTTAAAAATATTTGAGACAGCTTATAATTTTCTGTCTCATCAATTTCCCCGTATGTTTAATTAAATTACCCTGCCAATATCAATCACTAGTAATCAGCCATATAAAGGTTGTATTAAATTAAATTAAATATCCGATAATTATGTGTTCGTAATTGGAAGAAACTGATTTCAGTTCGCAATTTTCGAAGACGTCAAGCATGGAGAGCATCACATCTGGTACCTCTATTTTAGGGGCTGTCCCGGCGTCGACTTCGATCTTCTCGTCGATGTTTCTGACAAGCTTCATTCGATTGTATCCATCACAGCGAATGTCTTGTCATGTTATCGTCTACGAACGGCTTGATCCAATTAAAACCTCCTGGTTCTCGATTTCTGCCCAGTGACGGAACATATTTGACGTAACGTGCATTTTAATGGAGTTTCTATGCGAGTTTGACTGAAAAGTGTCACATTCGGATGGTCTATTGTTGACTTGCGTAGTTCTTTTACGTAGTTTTCGTCGTAGACTTTTAGTAGTTATAAAATGGAGGGATTTGAAGGTTCTGTATTGAGATATTTTGTGGATTGCGAGATTTGGAGATTTGGATGTTTTGGATTCGAATTTAGGATGTGGAAGGAGGATTTGGTATTTGAGAATTTAGGAATTAGGGAATTAGAGAATAAGGGAATTGGGGAATCGGGAAATTAGGAAATTGTGGTACTAGAGAAATTGGAAACTAGAGAATTTGGGAACTAGGAAATTTGGGAATTAGAGAAATTGGAAACTAGAGAATTTGGGAGCTAGAGAAATTGGAAACTAGAGAATTTGGGAACTAGGAAATTTGGGAACTGGGTAATTTGGGAACTAGAGAAATTGGAAACTAGAGAATTTGGGAGCTAGAGAAATTGGAAACTAGAGAATTTGGGAACTAGAGAATTTGGGAACTAGGAAATTTGGGAAGTAGAGAATTTGGGAACTAGGGATTTTTGGAACTTGAGTATTTAGGAATTGGGGAATTTGTAAAGTAGGGAATTAGGGAATCATAGAATTCAAGAATTAGAAAATTTGGGAGCTAGAAAATTTCAGAAGTTAAAAATTTCATTTGTAAATTATAAAGTTTCAAGATGCGAAAATTCTCTTAATGATATAATTTATCTGAATGTTATAACATTCGTAATTTAGTACGACGTTAATGTTTAAGAGTAATCAAATTGTGTACATATTTAATTAATACACTTTTTTTCAAATGAAAGGACGAGTTGGCAAAGTACAGGAGATATGATCTTGATTATGAACTGTGTAATATATACCGTCTGTGTAATTCAGTTACTTATTCGATTACCTTTAATTGCATGTTGCGTTGATTACGCTATGTTTCAATTAATTCCAAGGCTTCAGTCTTATTTGAGTTACTTTACAAATGATCCGTAAATGCTCTGTTATTAAACGTGAAATATGTTCCATGTAAAATCCATAATAAATAGAAAATCAAACGAAATACGAACGATATAAATTCATTATTAATTCAGTTTAAATTAAGCTGTCATTTTTTCTCTGAGAAACAACTGTAAAATTTATAGAAACTGATTAACCCTTCCAGACGTACATTATAACATGGAAGAATTAGAATTTATTTCATTTTAAATTTTACAAAAATAAATATCTAGTAGAAACTATTTTCACAATTTACGTTTTCAATATTATTAATTAATTACGTTTAGAGTTATATGTGTTTCTTTGCTAGAGTAAAAATTGAATCTGGAAGATTTAAAAAAAAGGAGGGAGTATTCGATGAGTATTTGTTTTCTTGTACTTTTTAATGCTGACAGGAAAGCTATCATTAAATTTAATATCCAAGATCGGAACCAATGTATCACAATTTTCATTCTTCATCTGGCAGCATGGAAATAGTTCATTTGTTTCTGCCTTTCAAGGGTGTCACACCCAGATAAGACATATAGGTAAGGGAAATTTACGATTTCTTTGTTCAAGGTTACCGGAGGAAATTAAAACCAACCTACGGTGTCTCACCCTTAACCACTGACCTCAAACAGTGGCTCGCGTCACTCCACGGTGATATACGTCCGTTGACGTATATTAATGACGTTCTTGTCAAACTATATTCCACGGTGAAATCACCGTTTACATATTCGCATCGGATAAAATTCTTAAACTGCACTATGATTTATTTGTCAGATGTGGTAGTCAGAACTAAATTTCGAAAAGTAACTTATAGTTCTTTAAATTCGTCAAAATGAAATATTTTTAGATTTGTAAGTTTTAGAATTGATGAATCTCCAAATTCCATTTTCAAATTTTTATGTTTTAGAATTACAAAATTTTGATACTCAAATTTCAGAAATCGCTGAATTCATGGATTTCTAAATATTCAAATTTGAACGGTCTAAAATTGTCTAAAATTTAAAATTCCTAAGCCTCGAAAGTTCCTCCGTTCTTAAATATCATAATCCTCAAATTTTTCCAAATCACGAAATTCCCAATTCGCTAAACTTCCAAATTCTCAAAGTCTCCAACCCTGAATCCTCAAACTTTCAATTTCTAAAAGTTTCCAAAATTTCAGTTGCGCAATCTCTCTGCTTCTCTCCATAATAAACACTTAACATCCATGTAACGTGTTTTCACAAACTTGTAACATCCATGTCGCGCAGACACTCGATTTATTTCTTGGTTCCAAATTTTCTGGCTTGTTCGAAGCTAAGCCAGCGTCCGTTTTTATATTTCATATCCCGTGTATCTCGCTCGGAAACTATCTATTCACCGTTCGTCTCCCGTAGCTTTCGCAAGGTTTTACCGACCGTTTCGTGAATTTTTCAGCAGCCAACACTTTGCATGAATCGGACAGCGTGAAAGTTCAGCTTTACTCTGGATACCCTGTAATCAGTTCGCTTTCGCTCGACATTCAGAAGTAGTAAATATATATGTTTTATTTTTCTTCTTTCTCTTTTCGATACTGCGCGAGACGGCACGTATATTTTACGTGAAATTCCGAGCACAAGAAGCTGTCCGTCTCGAACCCCGACATTTGCCAAACGAAATTATCGTGAAGGATCACGCAGCCTACAATTCGTAATCAGTACTCGGCCGTGGTTCTAACCACGAGCCGGTTATTATTTCCGGACGTGTCCAAAAATTAAAACGAGTTGCCAGCACGGTTCGTCGAAAGGAAGAGAAACAGGAATTGCCAGGTTCTTTGATGCAATGTAGAGAGATGTTACCTCAAAGGATATCGTGTCGTCTGGCAATCATTTCATGAATCGAGAAAGGGAGAAACTAAAAATAAACGGACCGATGTGTTTCCGTTGATTATGTAGCGTGGTTCGATCAGTTTTGCGTTTCTATCTGACAGTCGTAAAATTCTTCACAACCTTATGCATTTCGATAAAAATTAAGTGTAGTTGCGCAATTAAATTTTTTCATATTGAAATTATTTATTTCAATTTAACATAAAAAGGTTCGTAAAGAGGAGCAATTATCGTTAATGATAATTGCAATTATAATGTTCCGTACATGTGAGCATTTGACATTCAATGCATAATAATAAAAACTGCAATTAAAATTATCGTGAACGATGTGTTCTTTAACAATTTTAAGATGTCAATTTTCCACCAAAATAACAAATAATATTCATCAAATGTCTACTTAAATTTGTTAAACTTTCTTTTAAAAATTCTCATGAACATTGATACATTTTACATTAAAAAATATACCCTGTAGGAATGTAACCTTATAGGTTACTCTTCTTAAGTTCGACATTTAAATTATTTCCATAATGATCAAATGATATCCGCAGTAGCCTTAAGAGGACTGAGATCGACCTTTCACTAATCACTTAACTACGCATTTCTCCACGGATTTAAAAAATTTTCACAGTTAATAAAGCATAAAATGTTCTACTTGATATGAAGATTAATCGAAGTGTCTTTGGTTTGAATTTCAGAATGGACCATGAAGGAGCGCAGAGCGAGCTGGTAGTAGACGAGCGGTCGTTCTTTCGGCTGGTGCCTCGACGATCATCGACAGGATCCTGCAACGTTCAATCATTCACCCTGCAGGTGTTGCGCACGGCAGGTACGGGGTCGACAGGTGCAATAATCGGGGGTGACCCGGTTGTTGCCGCCGGGGCGGCGATGCGACGATGAGCTCGCCGAGGATACTGCTATCCCTCTACACCCGACCAGAGGTTAGTAACGATATTATCTGCCCTAATTTGCTTCAAAACTCGTCTAACAGCTAACTAATTATTTACTCACTTACCATTTTCTTTCCTCGAATTACTATATTCTTGCATACTGACATTTTGGTATTTGATCTGTAGCTACTACATTATTCTGTGCTGTTGTACTCTATTATGGCGGCATCTCGAGTTATGATTACGCTATTATAGTATACTATTATTACAGTAAGAAATACTATACTATTGTGATGAAAGAGATATAATTGTAAAGTGATTATAGTATATTATAGTAGGAACTGCTATATTGCAATGTATATTTATAACAATGATATACTATTATTGTAGTAACTACGATTCCAGTATACTATTATATTGGAAAATTCTATACTGTAATATACTGTTACAATAATAACTACCATACTGATATTACTCTAAACTGGTATTACTCTAAACTTCATGCACTCTAAAAATTATTTTGTCGATAAACTTAACGAATTCTTTGGAGTTATTATTTCTCTAATATCCACTGCTTGTCTCGCAGTGTTTATACACTGCATGCACATCACTCTAGATTTAATTCAAAAATATCTATTGAGTTAAATCAAATGATGAGTCACTTTTCAGGTGCAAAACGTTAAGAACCTTTCAAAGTGTCATATCATTAAAAATGCCTACCTTGATTTCCACTTCATTAAAAATAAGAACTACGAATTTAAATTCTTAGTAAAAATTTTTCATTTCGTAATCATGTTAAACGTGTCTTGAATTATTTTGTTAGTAACAAAGAAGTGAAAGAAAGTTGAACGATTGATGAAGATCCTGCCGGATGTTTTTGTAGCCCCGAGTAGTAGCAAGGCCGGGTCGCCTCGCAAGCTGTCACAAGGTCGTGTACAGAGGAGCGGAAGCCGGTTCAAGGCCGAAATTAGTTGCTTGGCCATGGACCTCGAGGCGAGGAATGGGACTGGTGGCAACGACGAGGAATACACGAATATTTACTTCATCGTTGGCGGTCGCAGGGATACGGCCACCTACAAAGCGGATCAAGTCACGGACATGGAGCTTAAGGGCAAGTTCACTTAATTAATTAGTCCTGTTAATGGAAGACAAATGATAATCGATGTCGGGTCTCCTGGTCTCTTATGAGTACAGGTCAATCTTACGTAACATTTCAAGCGATGTACATGTGGGTGAAGTATAAGTGTACGTTAGGGAAACGGAGGATATAAATTCGAGATAATAATTAAAGGAAACTCGGAATAATATTGAGAGAGGAGAAAAAGGCATATTAGCATAAAAGTTAACACGTGTAGGTAATTGTAATGGCAAGAACAAGTATTTGGAACTTCTCTTTATAGAGCAAATTTAAAGAAACAGATTTACTTATGCATGATTTTTTAGTTACGAATGTTAAATATAATCTAATTTTTCAAAGCTTGGAAAATAATATTGTGATAATTACCAGCCAACAAAATGTCAAAATTTAGAATTACTCTTTGTAGTACTGTTTACAGCAGACCAACAATTTTACTAGTTTACAATATGGTGTACATATTTGAATCAAAAGCAAAGTTGATTTTGGTTTCAAATTTGATGGAAGCTGTGTTGCAGCACAATGGTTATTGATCTGTGAAAGAGTAATGAAAAGGTTATTCTGTTTCGATAAAACGATAAGATGACCCATTTTGTTAACCTCGTAATAAATCCATTTTACCCTGATAGATTGCTGTGACAGAAATAACTGCTACTATTTTCGGTACAATTGTTCAGCATTTGAATTCGATAGACTTGAATGAAATGGACTGTATAATCTACTACTAGTTTAGTAGTAAATGTATATGAAATTGGATATCTTATATGGAATCTTTTTAATTTAACTTCTGGACAGTTCCATTACTCGCAACTAGCTAATTATTGCTTCAATATTGAAACATAAAGAAAGTTGATACGTCACGGTGCATTTAACATTCCTTAACTATAATCAAAACTGAATGCAAATTCAGTTGAAAATACAAGTTTGATTTATCACGTCTGAACAGTAACGTGCGTCACGAACGTGATATCACAAAGCAAGGTGTTGAGAAACGACAAAACTTTTTGCTCGTCCCAATGAAAAGTTGTCTGGCGCCATTTCTGCAACTGGTGCGCAGTTATCGATCGTTTAAAATCGAAAGGACGATGAGAATCGCAACGAGTGCTGTCATCGTGAACAGAGTAGCTTCTTTTAAAAGCATTCCAAGACGATGAAATGTTTCGATCAGTTTGCTCTCACCGATTGGATCTTTTCATTCAAAGATAGCCATTCAAGCACTCGTCCTCTCGATAAAGATTGAGATTGCTCGAATGCCCTATGCAGCTCGAGGAGCATTCGATATTCCTCGAATCCGTTCAATTATTGATCGACGCTGCCAATCCGCGGGGCTGAGAAATCTTCGACGAAATCTCTCCTTTGCACCCTTTCTTTCAACGCCCTTTCGAACCGGTGCTACAGTTGATCTGTGAGCACTACCGAAATTATGTTTGCACACACATCGAACTGTGACCTATCGACCGTACGAGACCTTCCGAAAGTAACCTTCGAGGGTCTGACTTGCCAATCAACCATGTTTCACCCTCCTGTGCGTCAGACGACAGAGTAAACAGGGATTTATGTCCGCGTGGGTGCTCTAGTCAATACATCTGACGAATTTTCGTCAGGGTGTCGAAGGGGTTGGCAAAATGTCCATCTTACCTTTATTTATTTATCTCCTCTCCTTTTTTAATTTATTTGTTTTCATTCAGATTCCAGTTTGTTCGATTTGTTCGGCGTAACGTAACTCTGTTTGTCCTGCATTTGCTTGTTCATCGAGTTTCAAGTTTATTTACAATGGCCGTTCGATGGACGTTTCATGGGAAAGGAACAGTCAGTTTTTTTGCTACCCTTTTTTAGCTGTTGAATTTTCAGAGGATTCTGTAAAGGAGTTGACAAAGTGTACGTTTTGTTTTCTATTTGCTCCCGTTTGGTTTCGTGTTTGTCGAATTTATTGACGGTTTGTAAAACGCCGCTTTTTATTGCGCGTTCACTTGTTGAGCAGATTGGGAATTTATTCGAGCTGTTGCGTAGCTGAGTTACGGGTATAAGCTTTTAAGAAATGTATAGAATTTTGAAATCTTTTGCAATTATAGAATTTTTCGTTACGAATGGTTTCTTGCGAATATTTATGAAAGAAGCTTGCAAACACTTTTTTCTAAATAATTCTTAAATTTTCTAAATTTTCTCTAAATTACTTCTCAATTTTCAAATTCTTAAGTTATATCATTTCACTACATAGTTACTTGAAAATTTATATTTTACGTATTTTTAAAAGCTTGTAACATTGTACTAATTGATAAAAGTTTGTAACATTGTACAAATTGATATTTGTAACAGAAACTACATAATGTCTTTAGGATCATCTAAACATGTTTTAATACAATTCTACAACATGTTTCAATACAATTATTTTATTTAATCCCCAATTTTTAGATTTAATAATAAGGATAAGATCTCGTTTCAAAATTTGTAACGCAGTAAACGAAGATCTGAAATAATGTCCTACGAATGTTTCTTTGATAGAATAAAAATGAGCACGATCTTTTCAGTTTTTGCATTATTCGTCTCGAATACTGTTCTTTGAGTTCACCGTGGAGTTCAGTAGTTGGAAAAAGCTTTCAGAAAACGGGAGAACTTTCGAGAACATGTAAGAATATCTCTCGATAAAAGAATCTTTGAATCGCGTAAGCAAAGGATTTCGCTGAAGATTGATTTTTAAGAAGCGCGTAGAAATTGTAATTTATTACTTAGGATTTCTAGTTTTATTCGTTCTTCATATTTTTTGAGACTCTCAGAATAAAATGAGCAAAATGTATTGTCTAAAAGGAATATTCTGTTACACGAATATTTGTGTATAAATGTAATATGCGAAAATTTAAATATAATATGCAAAATAGCAAATTTTCAGTGTATGCAAATGACGTAATAAAATTCTATCCATGACCCACATCTTTATTTTTCTTGTATAAAAATCTGCATAAACATGGTTAAGTGATAAAATATCTAAATTATAAACTTTAGGAATTTTTAGTAAGTTAGAAAGTTATGGGAGTGTTTCTTGGTACGTCTGATCATGGATACTATTATTCACGTTCTGAGCTGCTCGCGTCTGACCATAATCGTTCTATTCTACTTAAACAGATGCCCGGTGTAGTGGCTGTACAGCGCTGCAATGTTGCTTGAAAGCAAATTTTTCTATTTTTCAATTTTCTCATTTAATTAAATTTTAATTAAATTAATTTTTTTGTTATTATATTTCTCAAATTTTTTAGTATTTAAATTCGTTCAGTTTCCTTTGTTAAATTTTTTAATTTTAATACAACCTTTAAAATTTTTTAATTTATAGCTACACAATTTTACAATTTTACAGTTTTACTCTCTGTATATTATTAAAATTAACCATTTCAAAGTTTCTCAAGTTTCTTATTTTTTAATTTCTTTATTTAGCATACAAATTGCAAGCTCTTTCCCTCAGTTTAAAATTTTTCATTTTCATGCTAAATTTTTTAAATCTTCAAAAATTTTAACTTTTTAATTTTTTAATCTCGGAAACATTATATTGTGCATTTTTTCACACATCCCATACATACTGAAATGATGTATTTAGAAGATTTATAAAAATCATATCTAATATTGAAATCTAATCACACTGAATATAAAATAATTTTCTTCCATTTTTACTAGTAAAATTACCTTCCCTTTTACGAAGAAAAACCTGTAATACCTGTTATTAAATGTTTCGATTATCCTCGATAACATTTGCAACTCATCTTGAGACACAAACCTTGCTGCCTGATATTTCAATTTAAGTTTCCTTTCGCGGAGCCGCTGATACTTCTAATATTATTAATTAAGTGTTATTTTATCGTCGTTTATTCGGAACCGCTTACTAGTAATTGCCGCGTTATTCGAATACGTACAGCGATTTCACGTCAAAGTGCATCGCGTAATTAGGATGATAATGGTGTTACAATTTATGCAACCTCGCCGGTTAGTTAACGGAAATTGCTTCGCCGCCAATGTCATTACGAGAGGCATTACAAAGGGACCACGTGAAACTGACTGTATACAGACGTTATATATAAAATCGTGAGATGTTGCAAACGAAAGAAGTGTCCATCAACTAAAGAAGTTAAACGAGTGTCCGTTCATAAACAAGCTACAAGAATGCACAAATTTTAAATTATTCATATACATTTTTTATTAGTGTTTCGTAATGGCTGTGAGTAATTCACTGTGGTATTCAATTAACTGTAGTGGCTACTTATGTCGTGTAATTACCTAGAGTTATTGACTGCTGCATTTAGTTAACTATTGCAACTCATCAGTTACAGCTAATCATTATTAGCTGTGATCACTATCACAGCTAATGGAGTGTAGCATTTAATTTACTGTTGTAAGTAAAGTTTCCAGATATATTTATATATTTTAAATTTTTTATTCGACAATTTGGAAATATACTTTATATTTTTGACAAGTTGAACATTTTTTTATTTCACAATTTCGAAATATATTTTTTGTTTTTAACGAGTTCAAAATATTTAAATTTTAAAAGTTGACAAACTAAAAATACTTAAATTTCTGTATTCAAAAATTTATCAATATCTAAATTTCTGAATCTGACAATTTTGAAAGATTTTCTTTGAGAATTTGAAAATATTCGAATTCGTAAATTTAAAGACTAGAGTCTCACGTAAAATCGAAGCACTTGTGGTATATCGGTTTGGAGTTTAATGTTTAATAGAAGTGAGCACAAGATTCTTCCTTCAATATTCTTAACACAAAATGGCTGGTTGCCAGTGACAGCAAACAATGACCGACTGACCCATTGTTTCAGCGAAGAACCAGCCATTTTGTATTAAGAACATCTCTCGTTTTAATCGACCTAACCTTTTAATCAGCATTGTCTTGTGTTGAACATTATTTTTTCACGAACCTTGTATTCGTATAACAACTTAGGTTTAGTTACTTTTATAAAATTCATAAAATTTGTGGAGAACAAATAGCAAATAGTGCACGAAAATTATAAAAATAACAAGTAAATTAAAGCACGCAGTTTATTAGAATAAATAGCAAATAAATTAAAGCAAGGAAATAAATTAAAAATCGCAAATAAATTAAATGACGAAAATTGTAAGAAAGAAAAGTGATACGGAAAATAGTCGAATTATTCAAACCGAATGTGTTCCCTCAAACACTTCATCCAGAGATTTATAAAATAATTTCGCCATAAGCCCCAGTCTCTGAAATCAATTTCGGCCACGGTTGAAATCCCTTTAATCCTGACATCTCTTCCCGTTCAATTCCATCGAAATCCATCTAATTGAGATCTCATTTTCATTTCGATGGAATTGAGTCGCGCAGATGGTTATCGTTTCCACCGTTGACGATTCACGAACCCCAAACCACCCCTATCGTCGAACTTTCGACCCCGTGCACGTAATAAACCCTCTGTCTGTCCATTTTCACCCTTTTATCATTCTTTCGTCATCCTCGCGCGGGAGATCACCGAGCTTGCCGTACGTGTAATTTTCTTTCTAGTTAATTAGAAAGCTTTTCAACAATGTAGTGGTTCTGTGGAAAAAAGTATGCCAATGAGGCCTTAATAGGAATCGATATTGTTCGGGTAAATTGACCTTTTATTGTCTAGCTAGCCTTTTTATTATCGCCGAATTTACCAAGTAGGATATCTATAGGAAACGTTAAAGAGAAACGAAAGTGAGGTTAGGTTCGTTTTTAATTTAACTCTTAGGGACGTTTATTCGTTTCTGCGAATTACTGGTAATTTTTAATTTAATATGAAAATTGAGGTATCTCCTGACTGTATGAAATTATGTGATAAAACATATTATTAGAGTTTAAGGTTAATCGGTACTATGTATTCGATGTTAATTAGTACTATGTCTTACATCTAATTGTCGAACTGTGATCCTTATTAATTATTCTGTGAACCTCTGTTTTTCATTATGAAGGCAAAATGGCACTTTATACTTGTAAATTTTTTAAAATAATAAATTTAAGATTTCTATATTTAAAATTTCTGTATTTATAAACCTCAAATTTTCAAATATGCAAATTAAAGAATCAAAAAATATAGGTTAACATGTACTGTTTGAAAAGTAATATTAATGAAACTTCGACGATTTCTAATAAAATGTCGATTTCATTTTTAAAATACAAGTACTGTTTTAAACAAAAAAAATTCACGTGCACAGAATCGTAACGAAATTAAAATATTTATCGTAGAACTAGAGATTTTTAATTGAATCGTTCAATGAGACAAACAAATCGTTAACACGCCTAATTGCTTCATTATATAGGTCGGACAAATTAGCGGTCGAATAGCCAGTATCGTACTGTCGATTGCTCTTTAATTACCAAATAACCAAATTATTCCTTTATCGATAGTACAATTCATTCACACCATTAAATTAAATAAACATCCATCTCGTATCCGTTATTCACTGTGCAATAATTGTACTTCAGTTTCAATAAAAATGCAACGCTATCTATAACCATAGCTGATCAAAATTATAACGATAATTTAATACCAAACTATAATTGACAATAACAATGATATTTATTTGAATAATAAAAAAGTAATGAAAATAATTAGTGAAAGGCTATCACTTAGGTATTACTACATACTACTGTTATACAGAATAGATCAAACTAATTATAATGGTATTTATAGTATTGTAGTGATATTTAACAGTAACAATAATATTTATTTGAATATTAAAAGATTAATGAAGATAATAAAAAGTTATCAGTGAAATATCGCCATGTACACCAATTAATATCGTAAAGAAATTCCTGATAAAGGCAGCATATGACCACCTCAACAAATTTCTCAAACAACTCGATTCACGTCGTACTTATGTTTTCCGCCCATTAGCCTCAGGAAATTCATTTACTGGCGTCAGTGTGCGCTCGTTAGTAAATTTCCTTACTATATATGTATATACATATTCACGCGAGGTACCGAGAATAACGAGAAAATGTTTTCTAGCAGCCATCATGAAGATTCCCCCTGGAACACAGAGTCTCACCTGTGTAGTATACAAACCTCCGCATTGACATGCTCTTTTGTGCAAATTGCACGTGTGTACGCGCATACAGATAATGCCTCGTAATTAGTGCTTCGCGTTATCGTTCTGTTTCAGGAAACATTCAGGTGATTTTCTTTCCAGCCGTTTATCCGATTACGATCTCTTCTGTTTAGCTTGAAAACGTGGCTTGTTCGCGCGAACGCGTGTACGATAATCATACTATGTATCTCTCGTGTACCATCCTTCTTCCGGTTCGGGTTGCATAGAATCATATTAAATCGAAACGCGATTGTTTACGCAGCATGTTGTCTCGACAATCCGAGTTAATGTAATACGCATTTGCCAGATGGTAATAGCGATTCGTTGGTGTTAATGGGATTTGCGGGGATCAGGGTGGTTTTCAATGAAGACTTTAGAAAGGTAACTGTAATGCACTTTTAAAAAGCAATGTATTCTGCAAGTGTTGACACATAAGTTCGTACAGGGAATTACTAAAATCAATGACTTCTTATCTTATATTTATTGAAATTTTGATTTTACTGGCAACTTTTCAGGCGAAGAAATTTCACATGTATATGAATTTTCAGATTTTTTAAGGAGACGTTGTAGAAGTTCACAAGTTTTTAGATTTTCTGATTGAGTAATTTCGAATGCTCAATTTAGGAATTTATAAATTTTCAGATCGTTTAATTTTGTACTTTCGAAATCTCCAACGCGAAGCTTTTTCCAAGATTCGATTAGAGACATGCGGAGTAATTGAAGTTGAAGACTCATGCGACAGTCGTGTCCCATTTATCCATAATAATTTTTCGATAAGAAGATTAATAATTCAGCATTTCAATATTATAAGAGAAACGTGTATTGATTTTTCAAGCGACTTGTGTTCCATTTATTCTTCCACGATTATTATAAATTAATAACAGTTGTAAAGTCATCTTTTCAAATTTTAATTTTTAAAATGCAATTATATTTAAAAATTCATTCACATTTGGAATCTGACAGGTCGGAAATTATACTTGTTAGATGAAGTAGTTCATTTCAGGTATTTATCGACGCGCTCCTTGATATAGAGCTTGAATTTTAATAAATAAGCGTAGGAAATACTTCTCAAAGTTCAGAAAGTGATGAATGGCGAAAGTTTAACTAAAACCTTCACCCTGGAGGCTCTAGCTATAAATTCTTCTTAACTTCTTTATGAAACTTTTATTCTCAATTCCCCATGCACAATTCACTCTCATGAATATCCCTCAATTGTATGGATGTATTCAATATTTTTCTTCGTAACAATGCATCTAAACTTTTCAGTGTTCTCGCAATATTTCTGTCGTTTGCGATAATTGTATCAATGTCGTAGAACATGGAGTATGTATTAGAAATGTGACAAATGTTGAAAATTTATTACTCATGTAAGACAAATATACAAGAAGTTGTTGCATTAAATAATTCATATAGTTATTTCGTTTAAAAATTCATTAGTTATTTCATTAAATAACTGCTGTATATTCATGAAATTACATAATGATAATAAATCATAAAGTGTTTAATAATTTTAATAAGACAACATTTAAATATATGAAAAATAAACTAAATTTTTCTAAACTGGTAATACTAAGAAACAAATAAGAGATACAGAAATAAACTCTTTAAATTAGTTTTCTTTCTTAATTGTTTAAAATGTTGAAAGATAAATAGTACACTTGTTCCACAAATGAAATGAAAGACTTGCAGTTAATCTTTTTGAATGAAGTAGATAGATTTATAATCTTCTTGATTATGATGGACTCTATTAAGAGATCTGATAAAATTATAGGTGAATATACCATCTTTCGTCCTTAAATCTATGGCATCACATTTTACGGCATATTTTAATTCATTTCGCACTTAAGACTTGCAACGAAGAAACCTGAGAAAGCTCTCCAACTTTGCTACGTCTACAACGTTCTTTTCCCAAGAATTTTGCCACTAAATAGGGAAAGTAGGGTGAATCTCGTTAATCCGGACTTTGCATCCCGGTTGAGCTAAAAGACTGAAACTTGGTGAACGTTTTTCTCCAAGCTGGTAGAAGATCAGACATTTGGCCATCTATACCCAGTGACACTCGTTCTCGATCAAGACATATATTCGTAATGACATATCGGATTGTATCGAGGATGTAACCAATCGTTGTATAGGTTGATTTTCTAATTCGACAACGGACGATAAAAATAACAGTAGCATCGGGGACCCGTAGGAACTCTCGAGCGATGCTTTCCGACCGCAATGGCTTCCTACACCTCGTACCAATGATATTGGCCTCAACAAAATAATGAATAAATTGAGCGTGGGTCACAATAAAAATATAATCGTCCGCCGTACATCCATGATTCACGTTTCATTATCCTATTAGAGCCAATGGACGGTCGGAAGATAGCTCTCCCCCTTCTTTCGTTCTGTATATGTGCCACCACGTTCGTCTCGTTTCGTTACGAAGCCGCGTCGTGTGAGCCAGGACAACCAGCCGCAAGATCGCAAACCTCTCGCGCAAGCGGACGAGCGAAGAGAGAAGGTAGGAAGACCAACTTTGATTTCAACGGATAACTATAACACGTTCGATCCCGAACCGACGACTGGAGCTCGGCCGCGATAAGGCAAACTCGTTAATTAAGACATTAATCCTAGAATGCACGAAGCATCGAGCCGTTGCGTGAAAGACTTAAGGAGGGGACTTATGAATACCGATCTAACGAGGGGACCTTCGGAACACCGATTTCGTTCATTTCCTACGATCGTATATCGAAAATTTTATTTAAACCATTCCGTACAACCCTCTTCGAGTTATTTACATTTGAAGTTCTTGTAATTCAACCAGGAATAGTATTTCGAGAATAAAAATCGAAGAAAAACATTCTCCCTGTTTTTTTTTTGGAACAAATCCCCTTTTATTTCATACGAGCAAGTACATTTGTCCATTCTCTTTAAGAGTATTAGTTTCTGGATTAGTTTTAGTAATAAAAATTGAAGAAATAAGAAATATGTGCATCTGGCATTTGCATCAGGTTATACATTCTTGATGAACTACAAACAAAAATTTCTCCGTTGTTGTATAAAGTCGCGAGCTATAGTTTTGCAGAATTATTAATTTTTATAACTGTACAAAGTTTGAATGAAATCGGTGTTTCAAAGGTAAGATCTTACAAATTTATCATTTTTTTATACGCGTCCTCATACGCTTATCGAGTAACCTAAGAAATTTGATAATTACATCCAAAGAAGAGTAGTATAAATAAAATATGCAATTTTAAATATAATTTTCTAAGTAACAAAAATATTTAAATCCATTTTATTCTTCAATGATTTGCAAGCAAGACTGTTTTAGGATTCTGCATAAAGTGCACATTTTGTTTCTCTCCTGATCCCAAATTCTAAATCCTTATCTCTGTATCCATCTAAATTACTATTTTGACACTCACCTACGAGATTGTATGAACTTTCTATATTCTGACATGAGGTATTATGACAGCACCGGGATCGAATGTAACACGCTTCACGCTCGCGCACGCGCGTGGACGAATGGAGCGAGGAGATTGGTTTAGCGTTTAGAAAATGGCGTCGGGTGTTATGATCCTGCAGTGGTGAAAATCTCTATCACTACTAAAATTAGTATCATGAAAATGATTTTGAAATCCACATTTATATATGCAAATTTAAGTTAATTAGTGGGTTAAATAAATTCTAGTTGATTAGATATTTCTTGGGCTTATTTTTGAACCATCATATAATAAATCAAGGTTCGATTCTTCCAGATGTATACGTTTTTGTTCTAATATATTTTTATTAAGCATAATTTTATCATTTTTAATCCTATTTTATAATTATCGCATATTTCGTATTTTTGTCATTACAACATTTCAATGTTATACAAAAATTTTCAAGATGAATACTTTTTGCAAATATAATATGTCAACAGTATTGTTCAAAGTTCCTTTTATAAAAATATGGGTGAATTTTATAAACGGAAAATTTGCGAGTAACGTTTTGTTATTGTAGGAAATCCTGATATTTATAGAGAAATTAAACCACTCTCACTTTTGGCTGAAACAATGAGCAGGAAGAAACGTTGATGCATCAGAAATTGATCAGTGGTTAAAACTGCGACGGGCGAGACCGTGAAATTGGAAAGCACGGTCTATTGTTGGGTTAATTGATTTAAAGGGGACAGAGCGAACCTCGAGCCGTGATGGAGTTATCAAGCGACCTAATTAAAAAACAACTAGCGCTTCTATGAAGTTATCGAATGTATCAAGAATCTGAGCGTTACATGAAAGAAATTGAAATTGAACGAATTATAAATGCTTAACACTTCAGAAGCACTTTATACAAGATCACGGTTTACGTTCTTTATTAAATTCTGTTATTTTATTATATTTAGATTCGGGTACATATGAGTTAAAAAATTTAGAAATACAGAGTTCCATCTCAATTTATAATACATTAACTACGAGTATAATTAATATTCAAGGATACAAACATAATTTGTATCCAATAAAATATAGCAGTACACGACGAACAACTACATTATCTTAAATTAAAAGACTAATCATAAAATAATTACTTCTAAAAAAAATATATTAATTTACCATCTCAAACGAAAATACATTAATGTACTTTTAATTTCCAACTTCACTATTTAATTTTAACCTCTCTACATTTTTGTATACTGTATTTATATAATCTTCAAGTAAATAATTTCGTACGTCTTGACGCAACGAGGTCGATGGCGTTAATTCTAGCTCAGAGGTTCGAAACGGTCAAACGATTGATCTGGTGTATAAATGTGTTGTGTGTGTAAAGGGAGGGTTTAGAGGCAGATCCCACGACGATTCTACGAATCGCCACCCACCCTTTGGTTCAATTAAAAGAGTTTACTCGGCAAATGATTGCGCATGCCGCATTCATCGAAAATGATCGGTTGGTCGATTTTTATGGCTTGTCGACCGACATCTTCACCTTTTGATCACCGCTCACGTCTCGGTTCTAATTTAGAACTTAATTATTCCACGTTCGCCGTCGAACAAGAGAAAAGGACTTTTTCTGCCGTTCCCGATCGATGCTGCATAACCAACCCCTAATGTTTGCCATGGTAATTTTAACGAACGTAATTGCCGATACTTTGCGACAATTTCTTCGAACGTTCTTACCACGTTCGCCTTCAGTCTTAATTTGCAGTTTTGGCGAGGTAGTCGCAGCCGAATTTTTAGGTCTGCGAAAGGACGCGACGATAAAAGATTTCTTAAAGAGAGGTTGTTGATCTTTATCGATTCTCGAAACTTTTTGCTTCTTTTCTGCGGTGTTTACGGTGACGCGTATCCACCCACACCTGTAATAATAGTGTCTGCTCATTTGATGGCTCAAAGCTGAGGAAGGGAGTGTCTGGTTCTCTTTTTATTGCCTGCCGTGAATTTCGAGGTGACTTAATCGTGCACGATACTATTTCTCCGTGCATGAATGGTGCACCACGTGTCGAATTGTGATGCAACTCGTCGTTGAAAGTGTAACAAGATGGAAGATCTTTGAGAACAAGTGATGCATTTAATTTCTGTGTTCGAAAATGAGTGACAACATGGAAGGTAGGTTAATTAACAGGTTTCATGTTAAAATGGAATATTCGCTGGAAAACTGTATTATAATGTTTATATGCATTGAAAAGTTTCCATTCAATGGTAGCAACGCAAGGTACATACATAGTGAACATAATAATAGAAACAATCAAAATATTCGTCTTTCTTTTAGCATCTCTAATTAACAGTTAATTTGGAAATCGCAAACTCTGTCTAATTACTTAAGATTGTAAATAGAAGGATCCTATTTTGAACATCTGAGTTTTTATTACGAATGTAAATTGCTAAAAAAAAAGCTGGAACGTTAAATTTTCTGATTTTCCAAATATTTGGTCCCGTAAATTATTATTGTATTACATTACCATGTCACAAACAGTCCAGTAATAATTTCAATTGGAAGTTCATTAAGCTGCCTGTGACATGGATAATTTAATGTAATACGTTTATATTTAATACAATAATAATGCGAGGTAATGATATTATCACAAAGGGTACTTGATATGAAGCTCTACTGGCTTTACACACTTAACTTTGATGACAGTGAACTTTAAAGACAAATTAAATATTGAAATATCTATTAAGTATTAAATATTATATAAAAAGTATTCAATACTTTTCCCCAAAAAGATATAGTAAGATAAAAATGCAGTTTAATTTTTAGCTTCAGCATAACAGTTAAAGAAGTTATTTTCTTCAAGGCAGCTCACGTACTAGATTTTTTCGGCTCATAAAATTTTCCAAACTGAACACGCTCGTTCAATCAATTCTGACGCAATCAGTAACCAATAAACCTTCCACCGTTTCGCATGAATCACCCATTTGAGTTTGAAACTCTTGTTCTAACTCCCTTCGTTTTATGGGCGCGTGGGAGATGCTGAAGATCGCGGCGAACAGCGATGTGATCACGTAAATCCGTGAAAAGGGCAGAAGTGGGAGCCATAAGTTCTTCCATGGGGGCGAAAATTCGACGACGAGCTCGTAAAATTGTAAACACTTTAGAAAGGTGGTACTTGGATGCAAATCACGAGCGAACGCTTTCGAATAGTGATGTTATTGAGCGTTGGAGGATTTAATAATATAGGGAAACAATCCCAGTTAATTATCTGATAAAGAGTGGAATACGTGTCGGTGGTAATCAGCTGATTGACCATTCAACATTTCGCTTGTTTTTGATGCCTGTTGTGTTACAATTACGAGTACATCGCTTGATGATTTACATCGTTCAATACCAATTATGCTGATTGATTGGACAAGTACGACTATTGATGTTCAATAAAGCTTTTTTGGAAAGTAGACATTGAACGAGAAAATCGTGTTTTGTAACATATTTGTCTGATTTCTTAGAAATTTGACAATTTGAAGAGTTAAAAAGCGACAAACTTAGAAATCTTGTAATATGGTCATTCTTCAGTGTGAAATTCAGAAATTCGTTCAATACAAGTAATTTGGAAATCTTGAGATTGTTACTGAAACTTTAAAACTGAATATTTATTCATAAAATTACATAAAGTATTTACTGATAAAATTTAACGAGCATTACAGAAATATACTAACCATAAGATCCAGTAAAATAAAATAAACTTGATTGCTATTAAATTAAATGAAATCAAATGTAATTAGATTAAATTATGTCAAATCAAATTAAATCAAATTGTATCAATCCCTATTAAATTAAATGAAATCACAAAATTAAACGAAATAAAAAAAGTCTGATGAAATCAGGTTAAATGAAATCGAAGTAAATTAAATTAAATGTGAGATTTAAAAATAAACAAAATGATTCTGGTAAATATTGAATGTTTTACGAAATTGCAAAATAAAGTCGATTGTTCCTCAATTAAGCAAATGTAAACATTTTGATAATTAACATCAACTGATATTCTTTTGTTTTGTTGTATTTTTTGTGGAATTGTCAAGCACGAGGGCGTTGCAAATATTGTTCGCGCCACGCTATGAACAATTTCACTTTAATTAGCGACCCCTATTCAAATGCACGCGTGGGTGTGGGTACGCGAGTTGCACTCGTGCCGTGTTCCCGTGTTCCGTGTGCACTCCCTGTTCTGCGTAGCTTGTCATGTAAATACAACGGGTGTTCAGGAAGTTCATGAATATTGGAACGACGGTAGAATTTTCCTTTGGCCTATCGAAACCGTCGCTTTTCTCTTTCACACGTTTTCTAGGCATCGTGCTGCTCTTCGTGTTCGCAATATGAACTGCGTTGAAAGTTTTATTTTAACTCGGAATTCTACAATTGACTGCTACTTAGACTGCTATTACATTTTATTATATTTGCATTTCCACTTTTTTATATTCATAAACTTTTCAATTTCTTAATTTTTACATTTTTTCGTTTGTACATTTTTTAACATTGCAATTTAACATTTTCAAATTTCTTTCATTTGAAAATCTTTTAATTTTGCAGTTTCTTACATTCGCAAATTTTTTAATTTTACAATTTTTACATTTAAAAATTTTTATCGTTTGTACTTTTTTTAATATTGCAATTTTTATAGTTTTAAATTTCTCTCATTTGTAAATTTTTTAATTTGGCAATCTTCACAGCTTTTACTTTCTCAAATTTCTTAACTTTCCTTTCATTTGTCAAATTTCTTTTATTTGTACATTTCTTAATTTTACAATTTTTTACATTTTTTAATTTTACAATTTTACAATCTTGCATTTATAATGTACGTATTCTGCGAACTTCTGAATTTAACAATAAATTACGATCGCAGTACAAGAGGAAATATCTTCGGATTTGATATAATATTTCCAAAGGAAGTTGCATCGAAATGTATTTTGTATCGTCTTTCGGGGAAAATGAAATGTGAAATAGGAGATGAAACATGAAATCGTCGGTAAATACTCGTGTCTTCTTGAATTTCCCAATTTTATTAAAAAACTTCTGTCTCTCTCTGTTCGGCAGCGGAGTTCCATTAAATCCGATGGGCAACCCATTTCATCTGTTTCCATTGTGAAAAGGTTGCTTTTAAAGTAAAAATGCGCGGCAATATCATAAAATATTTCTACAACACTCGTTGTTGAAATACGATTCGATAAATTCGAATAGATGACATTTAATCAAATACAGTTGATTTCGTGTTTTCGATACGCGTTATTTTCGCCGTGCTTACGAGAAAAAAAGATCGTCTGTCCTTTATATGAACGAGAGAGCAGGAAATCTAAACAGCTGAATTTTATAAATGATCACTGTATGACGTTTCACGGTGAAGTCATTTTTCACGCGAAGTGATGAATCTTCTCGGTAGAATACCGAGGTGTCCCAGCTTATGTTCCGTCAAATCGATATCACGAACGTCGACCAACTTTTATCCTTCTTTCTGTTTTTCAAGCATCAGACAGATACCATTATCGTGTTCCTTCTACAACCACCTCCTGAAAGCTACCCGAATGTTTCCTTTTTCAACTTCTTTAGAACAGAACCCAGCTATACACTTTCGAAGCTTCCAACAGTTTGTTACTCGAGTTAACTTTAGCTAACTAATCCGTTGCCATTCTCTTCCCTTAATCAACTTTGTTTCCTGTAAAACAATTCAGCCGTTTGAAAATCGAGCAATGTACTTTAATGGAATACCAATTCACAGGGTTTTTACTCGATCATTCTGAAAATACTGGATGAATTACGAACACTAGATGCTAATTTTAATTACGAACGCAAAATTAATTTTGAAGTTAGTGGAATCTGATTTAGTGCTTTGTAAAATATTTTGTTAAATTCATTTCTGTATTTCATATTCTTCCATACAATAAGTATAAAAATTTCATACATATAATTCGAACAGTAATTTTTGTACAGCAGTAAAGTGCACATCTAATTAAACGAAGAAAAAGATGATTATCGTAAAAGGGGTAATAAGACGTTTAAAGTACATTTGGATTTAATGGTGCATTTCGATTAATAGTTCAGATCAGTAGCAGCAGTAAGCAGTAAATTCTCGGTATTCATGAACAAGATCGTTTAAAATCGTGTGTATACAGTTAATGCCTCATAGTTAAACCGGTTAGCCGATAATAATTCGTTGGTTATTATTTACAGCTCTCTTATAGAGCTACATATCGGTTTATTGCAAGTATAAATCTGCATTAGAAGCCGCACACCTACAAGGCGATGATTAATTATTGTTGAGATCACGTTAACACTACCATTACTCATTGGTAAACGTGTTAATCCTGTACAATACAGCACCATGAATATTTTCCAACCTCCATTCTACAGCATTCATCAGCATTTCGCTAACTGGCTCGTTCACAGCCTTTGAAAGCAGTGTCCTAAAAGCGGAACACGGTGTACATTGCGGTTGTTAAATGGTAATTTCATATGACACAGGATTTATTCGCCGGTTCTTGGTTCGCTGTTAGTTGATCAAGAGACTGGTAAGTTTGCTCGACACTGAATTTATGGAATTCATCCTGAACATAATTCAGAACGACGTCTCGAGCTACGGAATCTACTTTATCTGTTTTAATCTCTTCCCTCGAGATCGGTACACTTTAACGTAATGGGGATGAAAGTTATTTAATCACGTATCTATTAACTTAAGAAGAGTATTGGAAAGAGTTGTAATATTGTGGACATGAAACGATTTTCATTGCATTTTATCGTTGATTTGTGACGTTAAAGCGTTTTGAAAATATTTGTTTCGCGTGAGTGGATTTGGAAAATGTTTGTATTTTCGGACGGGGACATTCATTTAAAAGCATTTTAGTCATGTTATGATTGAAGGATACTCGTTCATGCTTCAAAATTTAATAGAATATTCATAAACGAGATGATTTCATTTATAAGCAGTAAGAATTAAAAAGTCATTTGCAACATGATGCAAAGGTTCATTTACTTCAACGTTATTCCTCCCATTCGTTGTATTCCTCATTGCAGCAAAGATCGTAAGTCATAAATTATTGCTGTTGTCACACAACTTCTCCCCCTGAACATCAGATCACTGATAAACAGCGAGAGACAGAAATTTTATACCGAACCATACATTCTACCTTCGACTTTGCCCATCTTCCTCTTTCGTGTTCTCCGATTTTTCCCTCTTCGTGAAGTTGAAAATACGACGGTCTCACGATCTATGCAGATGTTCCTCTAAATCATCGAAGTCCGGGACAGGTTTGCAAGCTTGTTCCGATGCGTGGTACAAGAAAGCTGTACCGAGTCACATTTTCCGTTTCTTTCATTGGCTCATAATCGTTGGTCGTGCTCGTAATGCTGAATAATTTCGTTGAACGATTAAGGTGGATAAAAACGTACGAGTTACGATTGTCATTCGCGACATTCTCTGTCCACGTGGCCGTAATTGCAACGGCATAATTCACGCGTAACTGACCGTCCGCTTCGATTATGAATAAAACATACACTTATAAAATGACGTTCTCGCGAGCGTGTTACGCTCGATATCACCGAAGGGATACACGCTGCGGGCCGTGGTATTTGAATAATGAATTCATGGTCAAATGAACGAACGCTTTTTCCATGAACCCCCGTTTGTTCTTGCTGAAGTCCGCGACGGCGATGCAAATGATGCTTTAACGCGTTCGCTCTCGCGGGAATCGCTCCGTGATCGGTATTGCGAATTTATCTGCCAGTTTAGAGAACGTGTCTGAATTTTTCTCGTGAATTTTGCATACCGTAGGCGAGTCATTTGATAACACTTCCGAGATTTCTGATTTTCACATTTTACTCAATTCTTTTCTAGATTGAAAAGGTTTTGAAATTTTCGGGTTTGGAACTTGGAATTTGGAAGTTTGAAAATTTAGAAATATATGATATTACAACTTTGTAATTTTTGAATTGTCAGGTTCTTTCAATTATCCAGATTTTCGAATTTACACATTCAGAAATTTATTATAACTTGCTAAGATGAATATTTAATAATTTGGAAATATTAAAATTTTCTAGTTTTCACGCCAAATTACTTTTGGACTTCAAACATTGTTCTCTGCAAGTTTGCATGTACAATTATATCGAATTCCACACATATCATTAGAGAGCAATTAAACTTGAAATGGAAGCACGATGAATTTCACTTTCAGAAAAAGTACACGAAATCGTACGATATTAACGCGATATAACGCTAGGTTATATTGAATTTCATGCAATATCGGAACCATTAATCAAATATTGAGATGGAAATGGTCAGCACATGTGAAACCTGCATAAAATTGTAGCACAACTTAAATATTATTAACTCGCACGCGTTTGCTGTATTTTCAGTATTTTTAACGTTGAACATTGCTTTTGCTTTGGTTAATTGCAATTTTATTATATATGTAAGCAATCTTAGAAGATCTTAATTTTAAAAACCCAATCAGTACCAAATAGTATATAATTACGTAATTATATAGTATACAATTACATAACCAAATTATACACAAGTGTTATTTAATGATTTTTAGTAATAATTCATGTATGACGATCTTGAAAACACATGTGGAATATTGTGCACCTACTGATGACAACTCATGAGTTGGCGCGTAAAGAGACCACTTAGGTATTTAGAGTTACGGGTCTAATTGGTCAGAATCACTACTTTTCTGAATTTATACATTTCCGAATATTTATATTTCCAAATCTCTACGTCCTCAAATCCCACCGTTTCCAAATTCTTACGTGCCCAAATCGCTATGTCTCTAAATTCCTACGCCTCCAAATTCCCATGATCCCAAACTTCTACGCCCTCAAATTTCTACGTCCCCAAATTCCCACGTCCCCAAATTTCCACGTCCATAAATTCCTACGTCCCCAAATTCCCACGTCCCCAAATTCCTACGTCCCCTATTTCCACCATTCCCAAATTCCTACGTCCTCAAATCCCACCATTCTCAAATTCTTACGTGTTCAAATCGCTATATCTCTAAATTTCTACGCCCCCAAATTCTCACATCCCCAAATTCCCACGTCCCTAAATTCCTATATCCCTAAATTCTTTCATACCCAAATCGCTATATCACCTAAGTCCTGCGTTCCTAAATTCCTCCACTGCCAAATTCTAACATACCCAAATCCCTATATCCCAAAATTCCTACATCCCCAAATCGGTACATTCCCAAATTATCGCGTTCCCAAATCGCAACGTATATAACACTGGAATTATTCACGGTGGAGATAGAAGTTTTACTTTGTGTCCTCACGCACCAACTCGCAGGTTGACATCTATATCTCGTACATTGTCTTTCATAAACGACATGCTTGTTGCAGAACTCTTTAGAAATGCTGCAGAGGCTGGACCTCTGGACATCGTGAAGCTTCGCAAAGGAGATAAACTGCTCAACATTTCGACCAGTTTGCCGGCGAACACACCAGACTCACCCTATGTTCTTCAGGTAACGATTCAGCCACCGTACACAGCTGTCCCGGCCATTTCAACTCGTTCTCGGTTCACCAAATCTTTTGCCAACGTTTCTCGTTAAATTGTGTAATTCAGCGTGCCTCCATGGCCCTCCTCGGTCTTTTAACATCGAACGAGCGTCGTTTCAAAAGGATTGAATTGAAAAACTTCAACGCAACGCTGAAACGTAATTACTTCTTAATTCTTCCCTCTGGCCATTTGCTTGAGAGTATTCGTTGAAAAAATGCGGATTTTTCATTAAAATGTACAGACGAAATTCAATCTGTAATAATTGCACCTTTAACGGGACAAATTATTAATACTCATAATTTGTCATTGAAACGCTTATTCGTTATATTAAAGCCTTTCTGGAATTTCGTCGTTCAATTAACGGCTGAATTACCGTAGTCGTTTTAAGACATTGCAGATAGAATCGCACGATTCTGCTGCTTTCAATTCGAATCGACTGAATTAGAACCTTCTCGAGATTTCTTGAATAGCTTCATTCGGTAAATGCTTGGCTCGTTGATCAAAATGGTACTTTACGGCGTGAAATTAATCGAATACTCGGGTGCACGCTTCTTTTAGATGAAAATCTATGGTCGATTGTAGGGGATATAACACCTCACCGCTTGATTTCGATTTTGGAAAATTAACATACACGAACTTGAAACTTTTTCAGTCTCTATATTTTTGTCATCAAATTTTTTAACCCTTTGTACTCGAAGATAACTTTATTGTATGCAAACGGCAACTTTAAAATATGAATTAAAATGTTAAATGAGTTCTTGTGAGGTTATTATTCCTCTATTAATAATTTCTACCATAATCTATTTCACTATGTTCATACATCACACTATTACTGAATTAGTTAAATAATGATTACTTCAAATTATTGTATTAAATCGAATGGTGCCTGAGAGGAGCCTATCGAGTGCAAAGGGTTAATTTTCATGTTTGTGAACTGTATTTTTAACATAATAAAATTTGTTACTTTCTATACTAGAAGTTCAGAAGTTTCTCTAAAGATCATTGAAAAACTTGTGAAATTCTCAAATTTCTAAATAAAAACACTGTTTTTTACATTCTTAAAATGGCAGACTAGAAGTTTCTTGTTTGCGTTCATAAAGGGTTCGGCCAAATAACATGCAAACGCTGGCACCACGTAATTCGTCACGAAAAAGCAAGCAAGAAGTGTAACATTTTGTTCGTTTCAGCTTAGTTTTCGAGAAAATTGTATTTGAAGATCTGTTCATTTTTTTACTTTTGTGACAGGGTCTTCTGGCGCGTGACACTGTGCTTATAAATGATGTCTTAAATATGAGGTCATGAGTTATGGTACAAATACAAAGTACATGTTACATGCATACTTAATACTGTTATAAATTACTAGAAGAGACTTAATCTTTACAGGAGTGAGATTAGTAGTCACAGCAATATTGATCTAAAAGTTGGTAACTTTTTTAGATAACCCTTCTAAGAAAGCAACTCTAACACTCTATCGAGTTTGATAATTATTTACATAATTGAAAAATACCTTAAAAAGCATCAATTTCCAAAGCAAAAGTTTCGGTTCCTTCTCTAAAGGTTACTTATAAATTAATAATGAAATTGAGAAGTAAAGAAGCAAACAGTAAATTAACACACACGTTCTTTCGACGAAATTCAGCTTTGAAGAAAATATAGACAAATCGTGTGCCATAATGGGAATCTAAGCCGGTTTAGTAGCTTCAGCTTTCCCAAGAAACAAGTCGAAAATCAAATTCTATCCCATGTATTTTCTCCCTTTTTGCACAAAGAATTGCGTGGTCGTTACGTGTTATTCGTCCGGAGCCTGTAGTTTTTTGTCGGTGCAGCTTGATGGTTGTAAAAAGTGTTTTCTCTTTGGAAGATTGTCGGAGCGCATCCGGCCTCGTCGGGAGTGATCGAGGCGGAAGTGCTGTGGGCTCTCGAGAGACGCGTGGCGGCCTTGGAAAGGCAACTTCGGGAGCATCAAGAAGCTCTATACGCGTCACCATCGTTCGCTCTTCGTGAACTGAAGCGGCAAGTGGACAGTTTCAAGAACAAGTTGGAGCACAACGATCAGCTTAGTTGGCTGAGTAAGTTTCTTACCAAATAAACTGCCGTTTCTTCCGAGACTTTTGCGAATTTGTCGGAACTGCGAAATACAGGGTGTCGCGTCGAACATGCGAACGAACGTATTTTCACTGCTGTTTGAGGTATGTAGGAAAAAGTAGGACTCAGAATTTTTTTAGCCTCACACCCTGATATTGTAGTTAACTTTAGTTACTTTTTAACCCCTTACAATATCGTTCATATATGACACACTCATCCGAAGACAAATTAATATTTTTAATACGCCTGGAGTTTAATTTCAATTATAATTTGCATAGTCGAGGATTACAAGATTTATATGAAGCTCTAATTTTTATTCCCTGTTTTAATGTTGTAGTGATTTGTTCGTTCTGACGCAGCAAACATATCGTAAGACAAGGGGTGCCTCTTGTGTAACATCACGACGCACTCATGACGCACACTGTTTTTAGATCGAAGTATAGATGTGTATATTTACTGTCATTGAAAGTTCATCTTATAAATTTAAGTTACTAATAATCAAATGGTTGTTAGTAGCCACAATAATTTTAAGCTTATAAATTGAACATATTCACTCTGCCTTCCTTGAACATATTTACACTGCTTCCCTTAAATATATATATAATTCATGAAATTTATTTGTTTCATTGTTAAAAAGATCGCTTCTAAAATTTTGTACAGACCAGTTAATAAATTTGGAGAATTCTATGTTAATTTAAAAAATGGAACTCTTAAAATAATTAATGAAATGTCTATTTGCACGAAGACACAATAATGACCGTTTCGTGAATAAATGACAAAGTGTACATAACTGAAGGTATGTTTTCATTTATATTTTGTAAAACTGCGCTTTCGTACGTTTTCATTTCCTGCTCCTTTTGCGGAAAACGAAGTATTTAATAATAAACGGGAAAACATTTTGAAAGCAAGTTCGCTTTATAGTCGGCTGAAATACGTAAAATTCGAACAAGAGAGAAACGTAGGTTATCCTTTTCATTTTTTACATTTTACCGTGCAAGCGTGATTGGTTTTTACACAACTGGCTGAAACCTTCTATAGAAAATAGCGAACAAAGTGACCGAAGACAATTCCGATCGTTCTGAGTTTTCGATTTCCTTTCGATATTGGTTTTTTCGCCTTTTATTTCATAGCGCGACGCAGAACGGGAGTTTTCTTGATTATTTTCGTCGATGGTTGAATGGAACTGCGACAAACACGACACGGATTCAAATTCGTTAATTTGAAGTCGATAGATCAGTTCTGTTTGTTCATATGGATGGTTTACGAATTAGAACCAATTTTCCTATAGTTCATAGATTCAATATATTCACAAAACTTTTTTAACGACTTAAACCCGACGATGATAACAATTCACCATGGATTTAAAAATCGTTATTCGATATCGACGATATATTCAATATGGTACACAGATATAGTGCTTTCAACAATGGTTGCAATCCGCTTATTTTTTCATAAAAAAAATAAACCAAATTCTGTTTATCAATCGCAAAAACTCGATAGAAAGTTTCACAATAGTTTCAATAGTCAATCGAGCTTCGTTGATTCGATAGAAATCGAACTTTATCGATATCGAACGTACAAACTCGACGTTTTCAAAAATTGATATTCGCTTATTCATTGATTGAATGTCGATAGATCTCTTTGCTATAAAAGCATAAAACCTTGTCGTGCATAAAATCTGTAAAAGCCTTATCATTTCATTGCTTTAAGAAAATTTATCATTCTTTTGGTGTTGGTAGAATCGCAGCTCTTTACTTTAAAAAAATGATATATTTTTTAATACTTCGTTTCACAAATTCGATAGCAAAGTTTCGTTCAACATGGAGCGTTAAAACTCGATTTAAAAGTTTGTTAAATTTTAAAAAGTTATTATTCACCAGTTTCATCCATTCGATGTTAACTAAATATTGTTAACATTCATATAGCCATTCATCTACAATATTGTTAATTTTCATAAATTTCAAAGTTCAGTAAAAAAATGTGATATGGTTGCAAAGTCTGAATATTGCACAGAGTATATATTTTTTAATAAACGAATAAAAATTGCTATCTATATTTTTCATCGATATGACGCTCGAAATCTACTCCGATTACAAGAACGTCGTTTTTCGCGAATTTCTTTTTTTATCACCGCGTTCTTCCCTCAGGATGAAAAATTTCCATACACCTGAATGATTAAAAAAATGTTCTGACGCTTCTGATGGTTCTGTTGATCTGACGAAGTCGATAGATATACGCGCAGATAAATAGCTCCTGGGTCGAATACGCCTACCGCTGAATAAATATTTGCCCGTGCAAAGAACCGTCGCAGTTATTCCTATTTTCGGTTTCTAGCCAAACGCGTTTACAGGGTATTTCAGAAATGGATGATCAAACTACAGTGATAAAACGTCGTTACGGGATCAACCGTGACCTCAAACATCGTACTTTAACAGAGGAATCTGGATAGTTAGCTTAAACGTAACAAATCGCGAATGACGTTTCTTCTTTTAAGCACTGAATTCGTATACAATTTTTGACTAACATTTTGCGTGGAAAATTCCGAAAGTTATAGAACTGAAAATATATTGAGCACGTGTCTTACGCAATGGTACAAATTTAACTCGAGTTTAAAATCAACCCCTATGCAGCTCTTTTCTGATCTTATTTCTTTGCAGTTTGAGGTTATTTAAAACGAAAATTATTTCTATTTATTTAATTTAATTCCAGCTATTTTCCGATTTTTATTTCTAGCTTGCAGTTTGTGATTATTTAAAATAAAAGTTGTTTCAGGCATTTGTTCAATTTAATAATAATTTTTTTCTCATTATGTTGCTCTCAAATTGTAAGAGATTTTATGAATTATCGTGCAATTCATTTAACACAAAAAATAGCAGCCTTACAACTGTGTAATCGCCATGGAAACGACTCCAAAATCTCACCTGCAATCTTTCCTCCTTGTCACGAGAATACAATTTTTTCCACTTTTCGTCTCGTAAACGAACTTCCACGTCGAAAAAACGCAACACTTTTCACGTCGGAAGCTTTTACGTTCTTAATTTATTTTCAGTCACCGGCGCTTTTATTTCTTACTAAACCATTCGGACAGCACTCGATATTTTTTCTTAAAATTTCTCTTTAAAACAGTTACGAAGGTTGCAACGACATTACGCATTTATTTTAATATAATCTGTTCGATCTTGTTCAATCCATTCCATTCATGGGTCGCTATCGTGACGTTCAACGTATTAACCATTAACGGAGCGGCTAAGTGACGTAGGGAGCGTAAAATCGATCTGAAACTGCTTTTCAATCAATCAGAAACACGGGCAGCTCGTCTGACAGCAAACCGTGGTACATTTCATGATTCAATCTAACGACCGCTGTCACTTTCAGGTTTCTACAAACAGCTTCCAGAGCCGATCTACGCGGATTCCTGTCGCAGATTGCAGTATCGTCGGAAAAGCGACAGCATGAAGCGGAAAGTGCGGGAAAAGTTCCTCAATATCTGGTGAGTCGATATTTGCTCCTTTTTACTGGGATTACATCGAGACACTGTTCACTCTTCTGCTTTTAACTTTCATTTTACTGGAAGATGGAGAAATATCTCGACAAGGGTAATAATCCTTGCTTTCGGAGCACTTACGAAAATTTCTCTTATGGCTATTTTATATATATAATATGGAAAATTGTCTTGGGTCGTGCAAGTTATTACTAAATTGATAATGATACATTGTAAGAGTAAGTGGACAATGATTTAGGGTCACCATAAATTAAGAAGTTCCTCAGAGTGTTTCGAGACCAGGTTTGTGGAGGATGAGTCCTCTTCAGGAAAGTTTGAGAACGACACATTTTTATTAGCGATTTTTAGGGAACGTGAAGAGAGTAGTAAGACGATAATATTATTTATTAAACTGATCTGTGTGAAGTATAGACCATCCTTGCAGTATTTATTGTTTGTTACTGTCGTGACAATAGATTGTAACTTGTGTATCAGTGAGGTGAAAGGTGAATAGAAAATGACTAGTTTACAGCTCTTTATTTGTGAGAAATGTTAAAAGTATTATACAGTGATTTCCGATGGCCAGGGACTTAGTTCCTACTCGATAGGATTTGTTGCAATATTAATTGAACGTTTATGATTGATTCGAGGAACGATCCAGTGGTTGCAGGATATATGGAGTTCGTAAAATTTGATTAGTTCTGCCTAATTGCTTTGATAGTTCGAAATTGCGGAGTTTATAGTTTGAGACATTCAAAGTTTACGGAATTAGAAACGCTTCTTGATGCTTTGGCGAGAGCAATAGGTAAACGGCATACACTTGGAAGACGGGTTGTGCTGCAGATGAAGTTAAGTTAGGTTAAGTCTGGAGAACAATGAAGGGTTTCCTGAGCTTTGTTAAGATACTTCGGGTACGACAGCGTACTTTTAAACTCATCAAATATGTTTTCTGGTTGTGAAGTTGAAGGGGTGAAACACGTAGCCTGTAAATAAGTTGCTTTGGGGTTAACGAAGTTTAAAATTTAATATCTAGATTTCTAGATGGTTAGATTTCGAAATTTTACTAAATTTGTAGATTTACAAGTTTTTTAATCTTTTAATTCAGGAGCTTTCCAATATGTATATCCTCAATTTGCAGCATTCACAAATTCCTGAATTGTCAAATCTTTACATTCATAAACTACCAAATTCACAAACTCCTAAATTCCTAAATTACCAAATTCACGAATCCCTAAATTCCTAAACAATCAAATTCTTAAGTTCTCTAAATTCCAAAACTATTAAATGTTTAAATCTTCAAATTTCTAAATCTCTAAATTCCTAAATTTCTAAATTTCTGAGTTTCCATCTCCTAAATTTGACTTCTCTTCCCAAATTTAAATTTACGATCCTCCATTGTGAAATTCAAACGTTGTGTACTGCATGTGAAATGAACGCACATATATCTTAAATATCATAGTTCCACAAACATGAAGTTCGCCTTCCTAGAATCGAATTTCGTGGAAGATATTTATCTTAACGTGGATTCCTATCTTGGATTATTCCGTCACGAAGACGATACTATCGTTTCGTCGTTGATGATTAATTTCCTTCTCCGCGAGACGTTTACCGTGATTTACCTAAGTTGCTTGAGTAATCCTTCCTGTTCGTAGTTCGAACACGTTGTGATTGAAATGACAACCGAAAGATGAGAAAAGCAAACAATTTGATGTTGACTTTTCGTGTAACTTTCGATGGAACAAGAGTAATTTGTAAATCTTGATAAAGTCATTGTATAATGGAACTCCGTAATTGTATCGATTTTCTATCTTTTAATATTTAAGTGTTTACATTTCCAAACTTTTTATCTTTTAAATTTTTAAACTTCTAAATTCCTAAATTTAAAATTTCTAAATTTTATTAAAACCTTAAATAAAAGTGTTTCAAACTAATTTTCTACCTCTTCAAACTCCTACGTCAGTTATTACAATTCAAAAACTCCACTTCGACGTCGGAATGTTAAACTGCAAAATTGCATCGTCAAAGAGCCAACGTTGACATTTGAAAGTAAAATTTATTTAACATAAAGTGGTATGCAAATTAAGAAATATCTTCCAAAATAAATCCAACAAATTTCATATTAAACGCTATTTGCTGCCATCAAATTTATTGATATTATTATACTCTGTGAACGAATCATTCGTTTTGCATAAAAGCGGGATTTATTATGACTGTGTAAAGTTTTATACAAGTATATTTTTCAATATGAGGGATTAGTGGCTAGCATATGGATTTGCATGTGAAATTCAGTCGAAAAAGTCGGAATGTATTTTATATTTCCCAGCAGCGTTCGCAGCGGATATTCAAAAGGGGTGAACTGGTATTTCCATGCAGTTTTTGATATTTAAATATGTCCTCAAATTGAACGTGTGTAATTGAGTGCAGCATGCTTTCAGTCTGTACCAGTGTAGAATATGAAACAAATTATTTATTCTCTTTGAAGACATAAATTACTGAATCTATCTGCTTAAAAACACTAAAACTATCCAATCGACGGATCAAGTTTCTTACTCCTAATTTTTTATTTTTAATTAATCTTATTTTCTCAGATCTTTTGATAGTAAGAATTAACTCTATTCGGTTTAGAATATCTGTGCTTTTAATTTGGAAATTTTCAGTGACTGTATTTTGAAAATACTCTACATAGTAAGTCACTGTTTTAAGTACGCCGTTAATGGTCCGCCATTTCATGCGCCAACTCATAGGTTGTCATCGGTACGTCACATGTAATTTCAATATTAATCATATTACGAATGAAAAGATAATGATTCTTGCCAGAATCGATACTCACTCTGCATGAATTGAATTACCGCTAACAGTATGCGTGTTTCGCCAGGTATGCACGATACAATCGAAATAAGCTGATTAAAACGATTGTTTCTACTCGAAATGGAATTATTTCACCTGCAACCAATTGTTAGAATTGTCAAGTTTAATCTGCTTTTGACGAATCGCATTCAAGGATTAAACGACACTGTGGTTACTTGTTCGTCCCCGGTTCTATCAAATTTCCGAGCGAAATATACATTTTAACCTGAGTTGCCTGGGGAACAAATTTACTGGCTAACTAGATTTATTTGCAAAAATGATGTTCGCTTGTTGCCGCGTTCTTTGCAGAACAATGTACAGTGGTAGAGTAGCTCGATAACATTATTATACCACTGTCGAGGAAGCTTTGTGTTTGTCTTAACTAATTGAGTTAATTTTAACTACCGCTCGAAGGAGACTTAACTTCGTTAAACATGATTCTACTTTCAAATGTTTCTCGTACAAACTTATAATACGCAGGGATCGAAAAACACTTTCTTAATAACTGTTGCAATTATAAGAATTTCAAGAAAGTTTCTTATTAAAATTTATTTTTAGTTCTTGATGTATTAAAAGTTACAGCTTCTTTAGTAGAAAATTTCATATTAGACTTCATTTTTTAATTCTTGATGTAGATATTCAAAGTTGCAGCTTCTTTAGTAGAAAGTTTCATTTATTTTGATTCCTGATATATCCTATGTTTCAGCTTCTTTAGTAAATGCTGTTTGTATCTAGTCATTTAGTTGTATATATTTTTGTTATAATTATGAATTATAATTGATTCGAAGATTTATAGAAATTGCAAAATTCTAAAATTCAAATATTAACGAATTTTCAAGTGCCAATACTTCCGACTGTCAAAATTTTACAGTCTGAAAATGAAAATATGGCTTCGAGCGACTAGAGTTTATTTTGCAAGGTACTTGATGGCTCGAGTGTCTCCGATGTTTCGTTTCACAAAAGCTAGGCGTGGGCGTACAATTTTTGGAAAAACAGTTTCTAAGTTTCTATTGGTTTAACTAAAATACGAATGTGGAAAAGGACGTAGTGGATGTGAATTTTCCATAAAGTGACCGTAGCAAGTAATATCTCCACACGAATAGAAAACTGCAAATGAGTTGAGAGCTAAAGTTTCCTGCTAAAGTTGAGAGTTCTAGATGTGACTAACAATAAATACACGCTAGAATGACTCCTCCATTGCTGCTGTAAAGAATTAATTTAAAACCACAAATGCGAAGAAACGAAAAATCGTTAAATTATTATTTCGCCAGAAACTTGAACCAAGAATCCTTTCGCTGTAATATGCGACCTAACAAAATGCAAAGTGCGTCATAAGTATTTCCGCGAGTTTACGCTCCTGCAGTAGTACAAGTCAACGTGTAGTCAGCCGCATATATTTCGTACGTATACTTTCCGTGAGCAGAACTGCTCCTCTGTTATAACACTGACTAGGATCTGGTTACGATGAATAAATAGTGCTTCTTGCATAATATCGAGACTTCCTAGCACCTGTTATCGATACTTTCCTTAACATAAACAAGATAGAACAGCGCCACGAGTTTCGAATATTGGCTCAACCCTTTTATCAGATGTTCAGAACAGAGCATTTCTATGCCATAACATCGTTCAAGATGCGTTTCACAGAAAAGTTTGAAATTATGTACGGTGAAACTTGATCGCAATTTCTGGGCTGTAAGTTGGTGGAGATCGTGTTCAGGAATCTTTTTTGTCAGATCTTTCTGAAAGAAGTTCGAGATGAATAATTCAGTCGGTGTCGTATTTAGAACGGGAACATTTCGCGTATTTTATCGTTTTGCTACTCGAAGTGCATCGATTGATTCATGTTTGACGGGTGCGGCAAAGAATGATGTGTATCGGGACAACTCGATAAATCGTTACGCAACGGGAACCACTCGAAATGCTGCACGGCGCAACGTTGAGAGGGTTCTTTTCATGAAACTGCATTTTCAGATTTCTAATTTTCTGGGTTTAAACTCTTCTGTATTCCCCATTTTTTAAATTTCAATGTCCCCAACTTGTAGATTCATTCACAAATTCAAATTCTGAATTATTATATTTTAGAAGTAGCAGATGTTCGAATTTTTATATTCTTAAATTTACGAATTGTAAATTTATCATTTTCCGAAGTTCCAAATTTAGAAATTTTTTAATTTTTAGGATTTTTAAATGTTTAAATTGCTGAATTGTTAAATTGCTAAATTTCCAAACTTTTACATTTCTAAGTTCCCACACTTCAAACTTTTCAACGTACTACATATCAAAATTATTCAAATTTGAAATTTCAGTATCCCAAAATGTTCAAACTCCCAATTTCCTTAGTTTCATTTCTTTAACATATATTTTTGCAACTCCTTTGAAATAAACCTTAATACAAACAAACTAACATTCACGCTAACAAAATTGCAAGAATACATAAACTAATCAAACTGAACATAAAGTACAAAAGCAAACGAATTGCTGTTGGTAGGAAGTCATCAAGTATTATAATATATTTTACAAGTTTAGCAGGATATATATTACCTGTCTGCTCCCGTGAAGCGAATATTATAAAGTTGATGTACTCCTGCAAGACTTTGGAAAACTATTGATCGATGAACAAGGAAAAGTTAGGTTCGCGACTGTTTCTAGAGAAAACATTTGTTTACTCGATGGAATTTGACAGTTTGAAAGAAGATTATAGATTACTACGCCGCTCCGTCAGTCGAGTCAGTATGATGGTTCTTGCTTCGATATAATGGAAGACATTTTCCTGGTTAAGACAGATTTATAGACTTTCAATGAGAACTTAGTAGAATTAACTCTAGGAAGTCTCTGCATTAACAAGAGTATTATACAGGGCGTCTCACAACTCGCGTAACTCTCGGGAAGATAGATTCAATCGGACCAATCAGGGCGGACCAATCAGAGCGCGAGGATTACCTCGCCGCGTAATAATGGCCGCGTGGGCGTAATCCCCACGCTCTGATTGGTCCGCGTTTTTGCTTAATAATTCGAAAACGAAACTTCACACCCCATTTTTGCAAAGGAAAATCTTATTTAGAATTACGTTCTCTATCACCCCTTCGGATGTTACACGAGTTGTGAGACACCCTCTATATTTGAAAATTTAAGAATTTTCAGAGTTTGGAATTTAAACATTTTGGATTTGAAATTTAGAAGTTTAGAGATTTGTGCATTTTTTTCTGAGTTTAATTCTAGGATTGTATACAATATTCAATATTTAAAAATTCTAAAATTTTGAACTTCATAATGTTCATTTTAAAAAATATACAAATTTTCGAATAAGTAATTTAATTTGTACAGTAATTTAAATATTTTATACAATTTTTTTAATTATCAAACTGGTTAATTAAAGAATGTCTAAACTCAGAAATTCGGAAAATACATTCGTTATACTGATCAAATATAATCTTTAAGTTAGGTATTTTTATACTTTTCTCGTTATAACATTTTACTTAGCTATAGAATACAGTTTCCCATTAATTCTTGTATGCGTCTCTGTTTGTTTATGCAATTTATAAATTCCTGAAGGAAAACGAGCCAGTAAAGAAAAGCGACATGGGTAGAGGAAACGACGTTATTGAACGAAATAAGGGAAAAGCAAGCATAAAACACCCAAAGGTATAACCGCAGACAACTTTATGCTCCTCGATTTATTATTTACCGTATTTCTACATTTTTTCTGTCACAAAAGTAAATATATACGGTACAAAATATTTGTTGACTTTTTGTTAGCAAATTTAACCCCTAACAGTCACACTGGGGGAAACGATCCATTTAGCTTGAATTTATATCCAAATATAATCACTTTATATCCTAAAAATACCACTTTTTTGGATGAATAAATAACATTTTTCGAAGCAACGGTATTTTTACTATTTTTTCCTTAAACTATCTCAAGATTGTTAGCTAAAATTTTAGCTCTTTCTATTAAAATCGATTTAAAATTTTGTTGCGGAAAGTATGGTTGTCAATTTTTCTTACATTGCTGAATTTGTGTAGCGATTTAGGGATATACCAATTTCTGGGTTCCAAGATATTAATCTTTGAATTTGGGGATATAGCGATTTAAGTGTGTAAGAATTTGGGAATTGAGAGATTTGGGGGTGTAGAAATTTGAGAATGGAGGGATTTCGGAATGTAGGAATTTGGAAACATAGCGATTTAAGGACGTAGTGATTTGGGGACTTGGCAACTTGGGGACGTAACGGTTTGGAGATGTAAGAATTTGGAGATATAGCGATTTGAGTATGTAAGAATTTGGGAAAGGAGGGATTTGGGGACGTAGAGAATTTGGGAACGTAGGAATTTGGAGATATAGCGATTTGGGCACATAAGAATTTGGGATGATGGGATTTGGGGACGTAGAAATTTGGAAATGTAGGAATTTGGGAACGTAGAAATTCGAGGATGTAGAGAATTTGGAAACATACCGATTTGGGAATTTAGGAATTTGGAAATATAGTGATTTGGGTATATAAGAATTTGAAAATGTAGTAATTCAAGAATGTAGGATTTCGAAAAAGTAAAGATTAAATAATGTAGGGATTCTATTCTGACCAATCGTTCCACACCAACTTCCCGCGCCAACTCATGAGTTACCATCAGTATGTTATTCCAATAGCGCATGTGATCGCCAATGTTCAAAGAAACAAAACTTAAATTTCTTCCTAGAAAAAGTGCACGAGTAGAATTGAGCAAAAATTTTAATTTTTGTTTCTGACAACAAATAACTAAACTTGATTCAGTTAACTGAACATCGGGTGAAAAGTTCAAAAGTCATGTGCAGAACAGTTTGAGCCAGTCGTGAATAACCACAAATATTATTCTGTTTGTTGATAGTACCGAGTGCTTTCAGTTTCCAGGAACTCGTTTAACCGTCTGAAGAGTTAAAAAATCTGGTTATGATAACAAAAGCAGTTATTCCTTTGATTTAGCAAGATAATGTGGAATTTGTTTAAAAGTTCCTTCGGAATTATTTTAGAGAGTGCAGTTTGCAGCATAATTCGGTATTAAATTTTCGAATACTTATATATTTCAAACAATAGAATTTATCGTTTTGTTATTTACTATTTGTAATGTCAAATACTATTTTTTAGTTTTAGAAACATTTTGTTTTGGCAAAATTTGTCCAATATGTTTTTATCGACATTAATGCAATTCATTATTTTTTGCTATTTTTGTTATATTTTAATTTGTTCTCAATGATTATTATATCCAGCAAAAATTTGTATTATTAAAAATTATTTTTGTGTGCAGAGAGCGTAGAATATTAGAGACAGATTTAATAATGTTTTAGAGTAATATTAAAATACTGTATATTTCGAAAGAAGAATGAACGATGTATTAACAGACAGTAAAATGGTATTTCTTTTAAGAGACAAATATTAACAGGTTAGTTTCTCTCAGGCAATTTAAAAGGTTTCATTTTGTTATATTCAGTGTGTCATAAAAGTAGAAATAAAGTCAGATTGAGCAGTAAATTCTAGGAACGAGTAATAAAGCTCCTATTGTTAGATATGTAATGCGGTACACAATTGTTTCTGTAATGAAAGACATAAAATAAATTGAAAGAAATCCACTTTCGTTTGTTCAGAAAATTTGCAGCGTTTAAAAGCAATGAATATTGCAATTCAAATTAATGGACCATAATAAAATATTCCAATATAAAGAATTCAATGCTGAATTTCTTTGATAAATGAGAAAGGTATCACATATACTAAACATTCATTTTATTGATTCAATTTATTTATTTTATACATATCAAAGTTATGAATATATTAAATTTTCTTCCAGCAAATTCATTAATATATTAAACTTTCTTATAACAGAAATTCAAAGGGTTAATTACAAAGACGTTAGATAAAGCCACAGTAAAACTTGCAATGCTCAAAATAAGCAAAAATTACAATATCAATTTTGACAATTTCCTCTTATCACGCAACACATATCACAGGGAAAGTCTCGATTACTTGATTAATGAAATTTCACGCGAAGCTAATAAATTATTGGCTAGACTATCACGGACAAACGTTAAATGGTGGTCGATTCATTCACCGTGTAATAATGTTCACGATAAAGCGGTACATGCTTGAAATGCCAGTTACGTTCCCGTGTAGTTTTAATAACCGAGAAACTTTGATGTTCCTGTCAGACATTTAAATGTCAAGTTATAAATAAGAAACTGCAGCTTCTGAGCATAATGCCGGTGTCTCGTGATGCGATTGCAGGTAGGAGATTTCACGTTGATAAATCGCGAATTTTGCGGCTTAGAAGAGATAATTGAAAAAGGGAATTTGCTTGTCGTGTAAGTGACATGAAATATGCGAACAACACGGCAAATCTTCTGCTCGCAAAGTGCTTTATCGTTTGAGTATGGGTACACCAAAATGTTCGAACTGAAAATTTAATATTTTTTGTTTAAAGTTGATGTTTCGTATGAAACTATAGATTCGTGATGTTATGTTGCAAAATTTAAATTATAAGACTGTTATTACTATTAATAATGGCGATTATTATTATGAACGATAGTTATTAATAATACTATTATTAAAATTATGATACTCATATTTGACTACCAGTTAACATAAAACTAAATGAACCAGAACATAACATAAAAGTAAATGTCTACCGAAGAACTATTTCGTTGTTATTCATTTCTCTAAAAATTGGAATACAACATCCAAGAACATGCGAATAAAATTTTGTTCCCCCATGGAAATAGTACCTCGTACACATGAAAAATGGAGTCGAATGATTTTAACAAGACCCACGTTTTTCGTGGAATATTTGAATATAAAACGCGTGTTAACCTAACCTAGCACAAATGGGAAAACAAGGCGGAGTTTTTACACTGTCTCTTTCAAAAATACCTTATGAAAGTTTGCAATTTCACTAGAAATACAGCTCTATCGAGAGTACGAAAAGTGAAGTACCCACGCATCTTTTTATAGTAAAATCTTAAAAGTCGTGAGTTAAATGTTAAAGCAACGTTTGCATATGTAGCATGTAATTTTAAAATTATATTAAGTATAACCTGAGTTCAATCAGTATAAAAAAATAATTCTTTCAATAATTCTTTCGAAAATTAATCTTAAATTTTAGTCATAGTTATTGTAAAGGTTATTACTAAATTACTAAATTACTAAATATTTGTTCAGTAAACGTCTTATCAACTTTATCGTTAAATTTTATTATTCTATCCTTGTTTCTATATTCACGCGCATAAAAGAAGCAATTCGATCATAATTTCTGTATCATAAATTTTTATACCTCCACATTAAAACCCATTTCATTAAAATAGGTCATTCCATAGTGCGTTCCCGGTTGAATCTGTGTTGAGATGATCTCGCAATGCGAATAACATTGAAATCGTTTTGTGAGCGATTAAGTTCGCGACCCGTGGGATTTTCACGAAGATTACACGGAATTACACGCGCAAATTGAATTGCAAGAAGGATCAGTTAATTCAACTAGTAAGACAATTCATTTTCAAAACGAAATTTTACGTTTGGTGTGGTTCCCCTTGGGGAATTAAATTTCGTCGTATGTTTAATGTGTACAAATATTTGTTATGTTAAATTATACATATTATTTTTGTGGTATTCAAACATGTAGGAATACGTTAAAAATTGAGAGAACAATTTTCATTTTTTCCTGTTTACGAATTTTAAGGTTGGAATGTACAGGATTGGGAATTTAAAATTTTCACATTCGGGGTTTTTAAATTTACACATTTGGGAATTTAGAATTTATACATTTGGGAATTTTAAATTTACACAATTGCAAGCTTGTAATTTACAAATATGGGATTTTTAAATGTATACATTTGGGAATTTAAAATTTACACATTTGCAAGCTTGTAATTTGCAAATTTGGCATTTTTACATTTGCACGTTTAGGAATTTAAAATTTACGCATTAGAGAGTTTCAAATATAAAAATGTAAAAATGTAAGATTAAAAAATTCTCGAACTTACAAATCTCCAACTCTGAAAGCTTAAAACCTTGGAAACTTCCAAATTTCAAAAATGTAGAAATTCGGAATTTGAAAATTTTCAAATTTCAATATAGCAAACGGAAATTTAGGAACATACAAACATCAAATATCGCAAATTGAAAAATACAAAATTTATCGGAATCGCAAAAATGGGGAGGTTTTTCCATTTTGTGAAATTTGGTAATTTAAATACAGTGCACAGTGTTAGAAGGACGCTCGCGAAACGGTAGTGTACTGTCGATATTTTCAATAATATTGATTTTTGCCCGGGGTGCTACAAACTTTAACGGTGGTTTTGATATTGCATCTGTTGCGGATTTATGAGTACATATTGAATTCAATGTTCTCTAATATTTACCTTAAACGATCATAAAAAATCTGCACTCTGGATTAGTCTTTGTTTTAACAAACAGTAATAGATACCCATCTCAAATTCGATGTTCCAATATTTGCGAACGATAGATTTATCTAAAGTTGCTCTCTTCGATGAAAATCGGTGAAAGGCAGTTTTCGTTCGCAAAAGGTTCTTTTCTCACGGAGAAAAAAAACGCACCTGCAAAAACAAACACCAATCGATTTTCGCGTGGAAACAAGGCAAATAAACGAGAGCAAACGTGCCGTGTATGTGAATACATCGATCGCACCTAATGCAAATGCCACGAATCGATATTCGTAGAAACCGTACGGAAATACGTTCGCTGCGAGAGATTCGGGAAATAAAGCAGCTTCGACGGCGTATTTCTTTTTTCTTTGCGATTTTAATGCTTCGATTCTTGCGGGAGTAGTTCGGGAACGGTGTTACCAATTTCATGGATGGATCGGTTTAATCTGGGCTCGATTGAATAGCGGGATTATAGCGCGACGGGGAAACGAAAATATTAATCAAACTCTCCTGTAATTATTTTGATCTCTCTAATGAACCTGCCTTCGGGCGAGATTACCGGGAAATTTTTCCTCAAAATTTGTATTGTGAAAAAGACTCGTTAATAAAAATATTATTTTGCTTCATACATGAAGTAATACATGAAATAAAGAAGTGTCGTAAATGATTGAAGTTACACACGAAGCAAAGAAATATCGTAAATAATTGAAGTAATAAATGAATTAACGAAATATCGTAAATAATTGAAGTAATAAATGGAGTAAAAGAGTATCATAATTTTGAAACACATTTTGGTAACAAACTGTGCAAAGTGTTTCAAAAATTTGCTGTAAATTATGTGTTTAAAAAAAGACAGTTACGAGTAAGTTTTAATTTATTAATCGGTCGATATAAAATTTGTACTACAAGTATAGTCATACAAATAGAATATGCATTTTGAAAAATTTATAGAGAAATTGTACCTTACGTATAATCAACTTAACAACAAATGATTAACGCTCGCAAGCGTTATATCGAATTACCAGAGGCACTTGAGAGACGGTGATGGCAATTAAATACTTTGTATACAGCATAAAATAAATAAAGTTTAAGAAATGTCCCATAAACAACCGACGTTACGAGTGTTGAAAATGGAAAACTTTTAGCTCCTCATTTTATCAGAAATTCCGAAGGCGTTGAACATAAAAATTGATACTGTTGGATTTAATGAAATGCTATTTTTAGAAAATCTATATATAGAGTGGGTAAATGTTACTAAGGAACAATGTAAGGAATGTGAATGAAGTAAAAACGAATATATTTATAGATGTATTTAGCCGGTCTGCAAGATTGTTTCCCTGCCTTGTTCGATTTCATCGAATTTCATGATCCTCGATGGTAGCAGGCTCTGTCATGTTACCGCGAAATGCTATTAAGCTACCGTTATCTCTGTAATAACCTGCCATTGCCGGCTTATAATGGCGAGCATCAGAAGCGAGCATTATCGCGTACCGCGATTTGATGCGCAGGCTAAATGTGGATTGCGAATTAGCGGTCTGTGCTACCACGTGCTCCTCCTTGATTTCCTTGATCCTGCCTTGATCTCGACTCATCGGCTCCTGCTTAGCACGTTGTAATTGTATTTCAAGGAAATTGCTTCGACTACAACAGACGTATCCTCGAAAAGCTACTTCTGATACATTGAACACGAGATTCGTTATGGCAGCGAGAACATCACTAATACCACTCAAAATCACTGGTTTCAGGTTTCGCTGTTTATATTACAATTTTCTTGCTTTAGATATCTGTAATTTTCTTGAAATGAAGTTGCGCGTTATTTGATGCATATCTTATTCATTTTTAATTTAAAAATAAGCATGTCACGATGGTTAGGTTGTACACCATATGATTTCATTTTCATTCAAATAGATTTGTTGTACATAAAATTGTTTCATGTGAAAAGAACTGAATAGTTCACTGTTACTAAATTTAAAATTAGTGCTAGCATCATAGACCATTTAATTTAATTTTTATTCAGATTATTAGATTCATGAAATTACTTCATGTCACATGAGCTAGATAGCTTTCTATTGTAACAGTTTCAGTCATGTGTAGACAAATACAAATTTCAATAATCGCAAACTAATTTTGGTAATAAAGTATTCTAAGTGCTCAGTGATATTTGTCTTTGATTATAGCCTTGTGATTCCTATATTAATTGTTTGTTTGCAATGGACTGTACTTGGCCGCCACGTGTTACATTATACCGACAAATCGATACATTCCTAATATAATTCCAATCCGTCGTACATCAGTCTGTATGTTGATTTAGTTCAATAAGCAGATAGCCCATCATCCCACAAAATACTGACGGTCGTCAGCAACCGTACTCCGATTAGATGACATATTAATCTGATTAATCCGAAGCAAAGCTTTGACGATCACAGAAACTCGAGGCTTTGAGCGAAGATCAGTTTTTCTTTTTGCTCGATCTGAAAACGTAATCGAATAGAAATTTACGCCATAAGTGCATAATCTTTATGACCTACTTTACCAAAATTAATATGCCCTTTCCTTAAAATTATATCTAAAATTTAAAAACTATTTTCAGTCGAAATAATACAAAAATGTGTTATTACTGAAAGAAGAAAATAGAAATCTCTGCAAGTTAGAAGAACGTTCGAAGAGATTCAAACCTGATTAATACAGCAATGTCTATATTTGCGTAGTACGACAGACAAATTGATTATGAAATTGTACAACAAATTTTTTGCATTTCGACATAATGTTAAGACGTTCTACCTCTGACTACCGTATTATTCAACGTGTTGAATTATTAGTATCCATCATAGCCGTGTTGCAATTTTGTTTCAGCGACGTATCAGTGTCGTCTAATGTTCGAGAGTGGCTGCGTTCGCCAGCTTTTGACGCACGACAGTGGGAAGACGAAGAACTACTGCTGATGCTGCAGACTATGTTCATCGAGCTGGACCTACCTCAAAAGTTTAACATTCCTTTACCGATCTTGAGGAACTTCCTCTATGAAGTTTACAACAATTATAACGAAGTGCCGTTTCACAACTTCAGGCACTGCTTCTGCGTAGCGCAAATGGCAAGTATCTTGGCAAAGGAACTTTTATTTGGACAACTTTCCACATAAAATTTAGAATTCAAAACTATAATCGTTGCTGCGAGATGGACGTGATGGATTATTAATATTGTCGAATTGTTAGGATGTAATGATTAATTTTTATAGATGTACGCCATAGCGTGGGCGGTGGATCTACCGTCACGTATGGGGGATCTCGAGGTTTTTATATTGATTGTCTCGTGCATCTGCCACGATTTGGATCATCCGGGATACAACAACATCTATCAAATTAATGCTCGCACGGAGTTGGCTTTGCGATACAACGACATTTCGCCTCTGGAGAATCATCATTGTTCCGTGGCGTTTCGTGTTCTCGAAGCACCCGAGTGCAACATACTCGCGTCTTTGGACAATACGACGTATCGAATCGTTCGCGAAGGAATCATCAGATGTATCCTCGCGACGGACATGGCCAGGCATAACGAAATCCTTGCACAGTTCACCGACATCATCCCGGAATTCGATTACACCAACAAGGCCCATATCAATCTGGTGAGTCCGCGATTTTAATCAGCTACGCTGAAAAGTTACTTCGCGAAAATAAAGAAATCGTAACAACCTAACCATTTCTGAACGATTAAAGAAGTTTCAATTTAGCACCAGCTCAATAAAAGGTGTAGAATTGGAAATCTGATTAAAAGGCGAAGTTGAAAATTCTAATGAAATTAAATGTAAACGCGACTTCTTTCCTCTTACTGAAAATTTAATTAATTCTCTGCAATTCGTATTTTTTAAATGTCACTCTGTTTTGTAAAATGTCTCGAATGAAACTGCGAGATTGAAAATTGTATTACATGAAAATTTGTTCCAGTTGTCGATGATCATGATTAAAGTGGCAGATATTAGCAACGAGGCTCGGCCAATGGAAGTCGCAGAACCGTGGCTGGATAGGTTGCTTCAGGAGTTCTTTAAACAGAGCGACGCAGAGAAGCTCGAAGGACTTCCTGTGACACCATTTATGGATCGTGACAAAGTAACAAAACCTTCGTCCCAAGTCAGTTTCATCGGTTTCGTTTTACTTCCTCTTTTTGAGGCCCTCGGGGAACTATTACCGGAACTGCAGGTACTTTTATTACCGGCTCTATCGTGTTAAGTGCGTTTATCTTCTTGATGGATACAACTTCCATTTCAACCTTATTGCGCATTAAAACGACTCGATAAATGACATTCTTTTATGGTATTATACCATTTCATGCGATGACATTTATACACGTAAACTGTTTGATTAAATTTACACTTTAATTCTATGTTATTATTTTTCCTTTTATCTGTAAAATGATATTAAAAAGCTTAACTTCGCTTTTCTTTTACATTTTTCAAATTTAATCGATATAATTTAAATCTGACATTTGGGTCACAAAAAATTGATTAAAAATATGAAGAAATTACAGCCCCTGTTATTTTCATGTTTCAATTTTTTCTATATAAGAAAGAGGTAAACAGCAAACAAAACGTGGCAAGCAGTAAAAACCTTTGTTGCAGTGCCAAATTGACAAGAAGCGAAATCCTTTGTTGCAGCGCCTGACTAACAGGAAGTGAAAACCTTTGTTTCAGAGCCTAATAGTTCAGCCAGTAAGGGAGACACTGGAGTACTACCGCAAATTGAACGAAGCAGCAAAGGACGAGCGTCACCACAGAAAAAGCGTGGCGGATTTAGGTGAATCTACACCGACCACAACGACTCCTGGTGGCAATGGTACGTCGACGGTCGTCAAATCCACCTCTTCACACAGTATGCGCTCGAAACGTTCCGCCGGCACGATTCACTCGCGATCACGATCCACCGACGAAGACATCACGGAGAATCTGACCGGCGAGGACGCCGAAAACCTCGAAAGCTCGGATCCAGAAACAGCCACGGAGGTGGAAGTGAGCGAGAAGGCATTAAAGTTCAAGATTTCGACCGAGGGCACGATAACCGGTCCACCAACAGGTAGGAAAAGCTACCCGGGTAGCCGGAAGGGTAGTCGCGAGAAGTCTTCGCTGGATTATCGTAATCACGACCTGGCCAGGGCCGTCAGAGAGCACGAAAGAAGACGCAGTAAAGCGGAGAATCTCGGTAGCGATCTGAGTTCACCGGTCAGTGCGAGATCGGCAGAGGGAACGAGAATCCTGGAGGAGCTGGAGAAAGACGACAAAGACTCGAAATTGAACGAACGAAAGCTAGTCGAGGGAAACGGTAACGTGGTGGTGGAAACACAGCCGAGGAATAACCTGAAGAAGACGAGCAGTCTAACGGAGAACGATCAGGAGGTCAGGTCTAGTCGCAAAGAGGTTCAAAGAGAATCGGTTGTGCTCCGTTGTTGCTGCGATGACAAAACCGGCTCCAACAACCACAAATCCATCTTCTCCAGACTGAGAAACTTTACGGACCGTCTGAGTATCAGCTTCGACTCGAAAGAACCGCCCACGCAGAAGCCAACTAAACACTTGACGAAGACCCTGAACAAAAGCAACTCGGTGAGCAACGCGGCCACAGCCACTTCTTCCAGACACAATAATTCCCTGCCAATTTGCAAGCGATGCAACTTGCTGAAAACGTCAGTCAGAGAGGGAAAGGCTATAGCGACAGTAGTGGAATTGTCCTCGGTGGACAAGCGGGCTATGACGCTGCCAAAAGTGAGGAAATCGACCGACTGCAAGAACAAAAGCTGGAGAACGGTGTTTGCCAAGGAGAAGAGGTCGTCTACCTCGCTGGAAGCTCTACCGGGTGCCACGTGCGAAACCTCCTTGTCGAAGCACAGGCGAAATTTCTCGAACCCCGAAGGCAAATCGCAGAGTTTGAAGGAAGTGAAGGATCAGTCGGGTCTGGACATCGAGTTCGGTGAAATCGAGGTGCGAGCGAAGAACCAGAAGCCCGAGATCATCGTGAAAGAAACGCGGTCGTCCAGAGAGAGTGTGCAGGGAGACATAGGCAAGGTTGAGATTAGAAGAAGCTCGGCGAGTATGGAGGACATCTCGAAGATGACGAAGCAGACGGAGAGCGTGATGTTGGGTTCGTTGGAGCCAAAGAAAGCGGAGGAACGTGCTCACACGGGCAGTCTCGACTCGATGCTGTGCAAAGACTCGACGAAATCTCGGAAGAAGCCGACGTTTTCCTCTCCAGCCACGTCCAAGAAGTCCTCGCCGGGTTTGCTGTCGCGATTCAAGTCCGGCATGAGCATCGATAGCACCAGGAGCAACAGCAACAGCGACTCCCTGCACGATCAGACCTCTCAATCACCCAGCGGGTGGATCTCCTCGTTGACGGCGAGCTTTCGACCGAAGAGACAAGTATCAGAGACTCCGTTGTCCTCGCATCCTCCGCGTTCGCCGAGCCGGGAGGAAATCAAGTGATACGGCCTAGTGGTCGAGGACTCATCCGAGAAACAGTTGTCGGGCCTGCACAGGTGGCTGGCTGAGAATTTCTTGTGTTGCAGCGGTTAAAACGGTTACGGAGGAAAATGGAGACGGAGCCAAAGATCGTTTGACGAAGGCTGACAGTAAAGGTGATCGTTTTCGTGACGTTGGGAATCCGGGGAAGCTAGTCCGAACAGGGAGGATGTCGAGTGACGCGTTGCAGGAGCGGTTTTATGTTCTTTCGGCTGGCTAGACTTCGTCGACGACGTTCTCAGACCAAGATCGAAAATCTTATTCGGCTCGATCTGGCGCGATACATGTTCTTCGTAAAGGAATTTCTGACGAGACTTTCCGGTTGATCGAAACCACGCGATCCCTCGAGCATCATGAGATCGTGGCAATCCTCTGTTCATGTAACATTTTGTCTGCGAACGACTCGAGGAAATTTCTTCTTCTTTTTTTTTATGAGAAACTCGAGGAAATTCGATCGTTTTCCGGGCAACGATTGAACGCGATGGTGCACCGCCATATCGAGAAGCTTCCTCTTCGACGAAAAGGGCAAAGAGAGTTCGCACAAAAGTCTGTTCGCGTCGAAGAACCTAGTAGTATCCGATGTTAGGAAGAATTGACAAGGAAAGTCTCTCGAATATTTGAATAAAACTCAAAATGATGTCTTATAGCACGTGCGTGTAGTATGTCGATTAGCTGTTTCCAAATGTAGCCAGAGAATGTGTGAGTGTAATTAACGTTCGCATCGAAGCCAAACTGTCGAACAGGTGGCAAATACCAAATATATGTATATTGCTCCTAATTATCGATCTCCGTTCCGAGAGTAGCGTGAATGAAAGAATGAAAGAGAGCCCGTGCGAAAGAGAGAGAGAGAGTGAAATAATAAAAAGAAATTATGAACAATGCGATTTTTGCATGTTGAGACTAAACGTTTCGACGAGTGTCAAGCGAAAGATACAAATAGAGAGGAAAGAAAAAAAAATAGTAAGGTATATGAACAGGAAAGAGAAGAGAAATCAAATGGACGGCCTGAAAGAATAGAGGAACAGAAGACACGGTATATAGACTATTTTATTTATTGTCCAATTAAAAGAATAGCCTAATGAATAATCCTTAATGTTGTTCGTTATTATACATACATATATATATACATACAAAAAATATATATATATATAAATATATGCAAGACGCAAATGTATACAAAGACGTGAAAGAAAAGTATGCAACTCCCATCGAGACGAGAGTATAACGTATATAAATAATTATAAATATATAATTGAAGGAAGATCGAAAAAGATTACGGAAAAAAACTATAAACGACAGAGAAGCAGGCGCTGATAGAAAATTGTACGAACCTAGACAAACGCGTCGTGTCGAAAGTTCATTTCTCATCAATGATCTCCCCTGATGAAATTAAACAGGAATACAAAGAACAGAGGTACGGAAGAACAATATTCGTGTACGCGAACAAAGGGACGAATATCGTTTCTGAAACGCGACTCGCACGGAAAATAATTTTGTTGATCTGTCAAAAATTTAGATAAATGTTGAATAAACTATTTCCTCGTAAGAAGGTGTCTTCCTCTGATTTAAAGGCTGCAAATAGTCGAGCCATCGATTGACGAACAAAATAATAATCGCTTCGAACCTTCTGTCGGTTTGTTTGTTATGTATTAGGTCGTCGGAAACGTTCGTGTCTTCAAATAATAAAGTTCAATATTTTTTATAAATCAGTTTATTTGAAGATAGTTGTTTTTTTTCTTTGGTACAATAGACTCTTGTTATATTGCCAGGAAGTTTGATTTTGGAAGTTTGACTGCCAGTACGGTCTTCGGCAGCCATCGTGAATTTTCATGCAATGGCAGAGTTATTAAACGATATATCGATTGGTAATTTAAGGAGAGTTTACTGTACTTCGTTTAATTTTGCGAGCATATTCAAATTTTGCTATATGGATTTAAATGGAGTTGTAGGATCGGAAGTTGCGAAAAGAGCTTCTTTGCAATGCATCACCAAATCTGAAAATTTGAAAGATTTATAAACCAAAAATACCCACTGACTTGGAGGTTTAAAATAAATCTTAAAGTGCACGTGAAATCGAGAAAAATAATCTTTAAAATTCTAATCTTGAAGATATTGATATAAAAGAGTAATTTAGAAGAAACTAATTTTCATTCATCAAGTATTACATTGACTATATAAATGAATATTACATAGAGTTTCCTCGAGCGAAGATAAACCCTCCTTTCATGCCGTCATCCCTAAAATTAATTAGCATAAGTCCCTTCATGTCAACTAATTAATTCTGTACTCAGCAGGCAATAAAATCGGAATATGCGAACTTCCTAGACGACCTAATAGCATCATAATGGCCGCGATCTATGACGAAAGTAACTATCCCTAAATTTTTAATGGATCGACAAATCAGTCCACGGCCTTGAAACGCGTGTTTGGCGATATTCGGGGAGAAATAGGAACGTGTGTGCTAGCCTAATGTAGAAGACCCTTCGCGATTAGTTGGTCCATTCTCGACACACAATCAGTTCTCTGCGTAATGGCGTCTCGTTTTTTCATTTCTTAGATGTTTATATTTTTATACTCCACCAGCAGTGTGTCTGTACGGCGATTATGTGCCGCATGTATTGTTGAAGTCTAGTCTTACGTTATCGTCTTCACCGGCCCAAAACCACGTATTTTTTTTTTCATTATTTTTTGGGCGATTTCTTCGTTTTCTACGGCGATCGTAGAACGGGAAGAAACATCTTGCGTCCGCGCGAGCTGCCTTTTGCATTCCGCGTAATGCTTGTTCGATTTTCCCCGTCGAAACCGCGCGAAGAGATTTGTTCAATGTCCTAGAAAAATGTACTTTTCGTTGGAAATTCATGGAACATTTGTTATCGAGAAGATACTGTGTCGTGTTCGAGTCGGAGATTCAATCGAGTCCACCTTCCAAGATATTTTTATACGTTTTATAATCTGTTTGTACAATTTCGTCGGATCACTTGTACGTTTATGTTGATTCATTGCATGATTTTAACGTGTCAAATTTGATCGGTCTGTTCACTCAATTGGTTTTTAATCGGATGGAAATTATTTTATCTCGTACACTTACCTTTATTATTTTCTGTACGCGACACATACCAATATAATGTATTTTTCTTTTAATTAAATTGCAATGATATTATTAAATGACGAACTCATTTTTAATAAATTCGTTAAGTTCCACGTGTCTTCTATTTGAACAAGTTATGAATTATCACAAATATACTGTATTTCATTTTTCGATTGTAGTACATAATTCCCTTTAATTAATACAGTAGTTTCGCTATATGACCATGGATGGTTCTAAAAAATTTGTAAGCAATGTAGAACTCGAACGACCTGAAAACTTAACAATTTCAGATTTTCAAATTGATTTAAAAGTTCCTTGATTCAGAAATTCGAAAAATTCCTAAAATAAAAAATTTTTGATTTCCAATAAAAATTTCAATCTAAAATGTATAATTTGATAAACTAAAAAAAGTATAAATTTTCTCAATTAAATTTGAGAAATGAAAATATATAAATTTCACTCCACGTACCGCATAGCGAGATTACCCTGTAGAATGTTTCGATTATAGTTGCTTTAGTTAAAATTTCCTTGTATGCAAACATTTATTATTTTTTTCGTCAAAAAAACTTCTGAATCGTTTGTCACAAACAGTGCACTTATAAACAATTAATAGATCTCTTCCACGGTGCATTTGAACGTACATATTTGTAACAATTTGACCCGTGTGAATCGTTTAAAATTTCACCCTTTGAGAACTTTGAAAAGCACAGTGTCGACAATTCTAAAGGGTGCATACATTCGAGTGTGATGTAACGTGAATCGTTCGTTTGAATCGAAACGAAAATTCTTTCCGTTCGCGAACAAAGCGAGCGCTGTAGTCCAAACGTGTATCGTAAAATGTAGTCGCTATTTTACCTCGTACCATTCCTCAGAAATTCATTTGAAAATTCTGCAGTATTATATTTTAATATTGTTGCAATGATCCATTTTAATTAGGGAAAATGAATTAAACCGGTTGAACGGCGTTTATTGTAATAAACAATTTCGGTTCACGAAATATTGGCAATTAAATTTTCCATACATACTTTTTGAGCTATTAATCAAAGTTAAAAAACTAATTTGGCTGTACCATAGATTTTATGAAATATAAATTGAGAATCCTGGAGATACTCGTAGAACGATACAATTTGCGTAGGTGGCCTCCGTCGTTTGTCAGAGGACTGTCACATTATACAATACGTTACACGTTACATTAAACTCGGTTGTGTACATCTTCAAGTCCATTCATATATGCAGACGTTGAAAAAACCTACGACGATGGATCCCATACTTTTGATATTTCTTTCACAACTAAATTCAATGTTTTCACATTTTCTTTTACAAATTCGCTGATTAATATCTAAAGCAATATCCTTTGCCATATTTGTGATAAATTTTTGATCACTGGATAGAATGAATTAACTCCTTGTAAAAGTGTTCAAAATAAAAATTTGATCAATATATTATATAAAGTCCTTTGGTATACGTGGACCATCGATACCTTACGTTTCCAATCACTTTTCTAAAGATCTACTTCAGTGAATTTGTTACAAACAATGAATTATTCTTACAACATTTGGTAGGGTCAGAATGATTCTTGACTTCAAGTTAAAGGACTGTACACATCACTCTCTTGCTAATAAATGAAAACGTGTGTTTAATAATTTTGTCAGGCACAAATATACTATACCGTGAAAGCTATTACGTACGTTACGTACTGATTATACGTAAGGGATAAGCATAATTAATCATAAGGGAAAATGGGGAAAATGTATGAACATTCTGCATGTTTAATGTCTGCAAATATGAACGGACCTCAAAGAAGTGTATCGAAGTGAATCATGTTCAGTCGTAAAGATTATGTACACACGACATAAATTAAACTTCCAGGTGGTACGAATGGAAAAAGCGTTTTCGTCACCTCGATCAAAGCCGATTCGAAAATCTTCGATCGGAAGATTTGGATCAAATACTTTTTCCAATCGATCACTCGCTCTCTGTGCCTGACCTATGTCAATACTTTTCTTTGTCTTTTCCTAGAAGATAAATTACGATTACGCGAGTCAGTATCGAGCCGATTTTTCTTGTAAACCTTTGGACCATCTGTATCGGACAATCGAATTTAAATAAGATTATTTTCGGAACGGGTCTGTCTCGATATTCGATTCGAGACTTCGATAAGAGCAGACGAGAAACGGAACGGAAACTCGAAGGTCCAATATCGTATCGTAGGTAGCACCGATATCGCGTTTCTACTCGTCAATTGATCGATTTATTCGCGTCGAGGTAGCTCTCGTGTCCCAATTATTCCCGTCAATTAACGGAAACGTAATCGATCGTTTTCTCTCGTGGATGATCCCGGAGAAGAAGAAGCGTCGCGATGTGAATCGAAAGTGTGGGCCAACGTGACACCCGAATGCCACAAATATCACCCTCGTCTCTCTTGTTCCGTTGTCTGTAACCTTCGTGGTTTCGTGTCTCGTTCAATCAGCTTCGCCGCAGTAGAACCTAATTAGCGAGCGAGAGATCGTTAAATGAACGTGTATTAACGAGAATGCGGCGACGAAGTTGTGAGTCGAGACACACCGAGATGATTTCTCGCCGTTTTATGTTTACCTTTATCGTGCCGACTTAGAAGTCCAGTTTTGGAAAACAGGTTAAAAATTATATATATACGGTCATTGCAAGTTCTCGACTGTACTGATGTCAACACATGAGTTGGCGCGTGAGGAGGCTCATGTAAGAGAGCTACGGTGCAGTTGGTTGGAGTAGAATTGCTGGATTTATACATTTCAGAATTTCTATATTCCCGAATTTCTATAATCTCGAATACGTACAATCCGGAATAGTTACATTTCCAAATTTCTACATCTTCGAATCTCTTTATTCTCAAATTCTAACGTACCCAAATAGCTATGATCCAAATTCTGTATATCCGCAAATCTCTACATTATCAAATTCCTACATTCCCAAATCTCTACATTACTAAATTCCTACATCCTCAAATTTCCACATCCCCAAATCTCTACATTATCAAATTCCTACGTCCCCAAATTCTCCACATCCCCAAATCGCTACGTGCCCAAATTCTCCACATCCCCAAATCGCTACATGCCCAAATTCTCCACATTGCCAAATCTCTACATCCCCAAATCGCCACGTCCCCAAATTCTCCACATCCCCAAGTCGCTACAACCCAAATTCCTACATCCCCAAACTCTCTACATCCTCAAATCTCTACATCTCCACTTAATCCAATAATAACCAAATTTTTTCCTCGTCGTTTCTGAACATCCAACATGTGTGAACATTCTTTTAATTTATTCCTGAATAATAAAACATTGAGAAGCAAACTGCATTTATGAAAGCTGGCATGTCGATGTTAAATTTAACTCAAATATATTTCCGTTTAATAAAGAGGCAGTCAGTGGCTCTACAGATATTAATAGTAGATTGCAAACGGTGTTGATTTTGAAAACAGTGAGATGGAAATGTTTGCCTGTAAACAACTGATATGGTTTTGTGCAGTATGTCAGAGAAAGTAATTAATTATTTCTCGTTAAATTAGTTTGTAAGAAGGATGAGATATTGGTTCAATCATCAGTGCAATAATGGAATACTTTGCTTTTTGCAATTCTTTCGTTTCCATCCTTTATCGGATAAATGACTTTCCTTTGAAATATTTTAACACTTGATTTTTTACACTTGATATTTTAACACTTGAGAGAATCAATACGAATTAAATAATTCTTACATTTAAAAATTTGTGACACTTTATTTACACGTCAAAAATATTTTATACCACATTAAGGTTCCATAAAATTAATATCATAGCATCGTTTTGATGTCCTCAAGTAAAATTATAATGTATTGAAGGAACGATATAACATGTGCACAAACATTTATCGTCATAACTTCATTTTATATCCCTTATTTATATAATAAATTTCACAATATTTAATTATTAATTTTTAAAGTACAATAGAATATACTTTTTATTAATACTTTTTCTACAATAACATCACTATCACTATTTTGAGAATTATTTTTTTATTAAATTTTTTCTGCACTATTTGAACCTTTAAGCTTTTAATGTGAACCGTAGATTATAGGAAAGATTATGATAGTCAAAAATGTATATGCCAAGACAAATATGGCGATAATAATATTTCGAATATAATGAAGAATAACCAAGCATAATATTACATGCAGGACGTTAAATTAATGAGTAGATTGTACAGGTAATAATAATATTTTGTTGCAAAGCGCGTAATTAACTTGACAGGCTAATAGCCGCAGGGATCCAATAAATTCAATTAAACCCAAGCGGAAATATTACTTTGTAATTAAACCGCTGACCATAGTACTCTTCGGAAGTTGATGAAATAGTCATTTCGAAATGATTCAGTAAAATTTAACGATGATTCGCTACTCGAAGTACCTACTGAGATTTGTTTATTTAATGTGAACGCGAAATGAAAAGGTTATACGTTGTCGATTATAAATGTAAAATTAACAAATTTGTTGCGACATTATCGAGTGGATGTGAAGATTGAATATTTATGGTAACCTGATACTGGTGTTGAGGATATTTTAACGTTTCTTGCTGTATTTAATTGGACTGACATCATTTTTGAACATTTAAGATTTTTATAATTTTGCAGAGACTCAGAATTATTTAATTTTTGACTTTTCGCAAGTTTTCTCATTTCTTAAATTACAATATTTTGAAATTTTGCAAAATTGAAATTAAATTTCCAAATACTCAAATTCTCAAGCTCGCAAATTAGAAATTTTCAAATTCTCAAATTCTCAAATTCTCAAATTCTCAAATTCTCAAATTCTCAAATTCTCAAATTCCCAAATTCTTAAATTCTCAAATTCCCATATTTTCAAATTCCCAAATTCTCAAATTCCTAAATTCCCAAATTCCCAAATTTCCAAATCTCCAAATTCTCAAACTCCCAAACTTCCAAATTCCCAGATTCCTAAATTCCCAAATTTCCAAATTTCCAAATTCTCAAATTTCCAAATGCCCAAATTTCCAAATTTCCAAATTCTCAAATTTCCAAATGCCCAAATTCTCAAATTCTAAAAATCCCCAAATCCTCAGAATCTCAATTTCTCAAATCGCCAAATCCCCAAATTCTCTAATATCCAAATTTTCAAACCCCCAAATCCCCAAATTCTCAAACCCCCAAATCCCCAAATTCCCAAATCCTCAAATCCTCAAATCCCCAAATTCCAAAATCTTCAAATCCACAAACTTCCGCACTAAACTTTCAAATTCCCAAGTAACAATGATTATTCCCACAGTACTCGTTAAATCCAAAGCTTTCAACATCAAAATCCATTTTCCGTGAACATTTCGCCCAACGCAAAACTGAAAATTTGCAGCAGCATGCTTTTAACGACAAGTTTCCAATAAACGAATGAAAAATTCTAGAAACACCTGTCAATCTGCAACGAATTTTTAAATAATTCTTTCGGTTCCATATGAATCTACGATTCCAAAAATTACGTTTTTGTTCAGATCTGAAAGCCTTTGCGACGTTTAATCGATAAAACATGTTCCATGCTTGAAATGTTCGTAAAAGTGAATCGGTCTTCGTAATTTCTGTTTAAATATCAAAATGCATAATTGTGGCAATTATTTAAATGCAGTCCCTTCATACCTACACACAGAATGAAGTATACCCATTTCCTCTAAAATCATAAAACATCTCTTCGCAATTACGTTCTTGGTTCGCTGCGATAATTTACTTTTCCATCACTTTGACGTCGAATGAATCGAATATTTTCTCGTCGAAAAAACTTTCGATTCGTCCCTTCGTGAATTTAACCTTCTTACAAAACGACCAACGTTATAAATTTTCACGCATAAAACCAGCGAATCAAGTTTTCCAGTTCTGCGAACAACTTTTGGTCTGCGTGATTTTCCATTTGTATTCATCGCATTGAAATTATAGCTGTCCTAGAGTACGAAAGGAAGTCTCTTTCAACGTACTCCTCTTATTTCTCATTAGCTATTTAAATTGCTATCTCACGCTGGTGCATGAACGGTGGAACACAAGAAACGAACTGGACCGTGTCGTGTTAACACGCATGCTATAAACGCACGATAAAGGTTAACAGGATGGCCTGTAATTGGTTTGACGAAGGAACAGCTAAGATACGCGGATTGTACCAACAAAAATTTAAGTAGAGTACATACGCTGAAACATGTTGCGATGTATTTATTAACTGAAAGATTTCAGATGTTGATCATGTGAATTCGAGGATGCATGTAGTATTATGCAAGTTGATCCAAGAATATATTCGAAGGAAGTGTTTAGGGTCATAGAAAGGATGGGCTATTTGGATAAAAGGTTCTTATGGAGTTAGAATAATTTTTTGGGATTGCAGTTTATTCGACGTACATATCAGAATTAAGAATTATACGAGGCAAGTTTTAATTAAATAACTTGATTCACACGAGTTAGATACAAATAAAAACTCGTTGAAAAATTTATTGAACACGTTATAGAGTTAATTAATATTAGAATAAAAATTTATTGAAAATTATTGAGCTAATATTTGAATAAAAATTACTTGATAAAAACTATTAGTAACACCATGCATCTAATATTATTCCGATTATTTATTTACATTATTAAAAACAGTACGTCTATTAAAATTAATTCTCTGTATACAAAATGTCTGTTTGAATTATTTCAATGTCTAAATAATTTTTGAATAAGATAATTTTGTTCGGGAACAAGTACTCGTTTTAAATAATTGCAAAAGGACATATCTAAAAATATATACTATTTGAATTGCGTCTTGAATAAGTAATTTGTATATATCAAAAGAATTTGTACATTACAGAAGATTTTGTATATTACTAGTTTCACAATACTTTGTGAAATTGACTAATTTCAGAAATATTTGTTTCTCGCAAGCTGAGGAATCAAAGTAACGTTACGGTCGATGGACGACATTCGGGTGCAGTTTAATGAAGCTTAAAAATCGATACATCGTAACGTTTTTCAGCGTGTGTAGGTTGCTTAATACCCTAGATGTATGTATAACGTGTATTTACCTGGATAGAGAGAAAGAGAGAGAGAGAGAGGAAAACATGGAACGGAGGACGTGAAATAACGGCTAAGCTCGCTGGCGAGTTTCTATCACGATATTGTAAACGATGAACTGTATAGTTACTATTATTATTGTGTGTAAGAGTATCGTGAAATAAATTCAAGCACCGATTCGTTATTGTTCGACTATCGATTGTTATTGCATAATGAAAGACCGACGATTTACGCTTATTCATAAATTGCAGATTGTTGCGATACTCGCACTTTGGTGCATATTGAAAATTATGGACTTCTGGAGATCTTAGGACGATAAAACACGAGGAATTGGTATGTTGTAATTGTTAATTAAAATGAAGTGTAGATTTATGAATACTCCTACAGATATAAATTATTATTTGTGAAGAATTACAAGTCCATTTGATTGATCACAGACTCATAACTCAATGATAGAGTCATTATTTTATTGAACGCTTATTATATACAACTCTATAACAAACAATTAAGATTTACAATATCCACGATAAATAAGTTGCAACGTTTTAATTTCCAAAAAATTAACCAGTGTCAAATCTACTTCATTCACATTATCATGAACCATTTAATGACAGAATTGTATTGATTTAATTTTGCTGAACCTCCTTCGCGAAGAAAATTTAACACCTTACCCTGCGCATACTATCAAATCAAAATATCTAAGAATCAAACAATCAAATTTTCGAAAGAGAGCAAGTCCACATAATCATAATGGTAAAAATTTCAATCGATTGCACTCGAGATATTCTACTGAATGTACTACTTTGCGTCGGAAAAAGAAGAAATGTGACAACATCGTCATTGAACAATACGAATGCGGTGCGAGGATACCGTGTGCCAACGGTAATCCATCATTCCAATTTGATTCCAAGGTGTCGTACTAATATATTACAGAGATTTAATTGTAAGTAAGCGAACGGGCCATGTGGCGGGCGGCCAGCCGGTTAGTCTCTTTTGTAAATGAGAATTAAGTGAATAAAACAAATATATATATATACATTGCGTCAATGAACCATTTGTTTCAGAACCACAAGAAGATTTCAACGATTCATCTGTACTTTCATCTTTATTTCAGCCGAACGTATAGCGCTTAGTAACAAAATTTTTTATATATACAGATGGTATCTAACAACTATTATCCGAATACATCAATAATACCGAACTTTAAGCGCAACTCGACGATTTAACCCGCTGCAGTTGTGAGCTTCCTCATCTTCACGTATAATCCACCTTGAGCTGTCGTGGTGAGTCCTCTGGGATCCAAAACCATTGGATCCATTGTTTTATCACAGGGCGCCACTTCGTAATCTTTGATCACTTGCACTATTCCGAGTTTCGATTGCATGAGTCCCAATCGAGAACCTAAAATAAAAATTACCGTAAGCAAAAAGTATCCACATCCTCAACATTTGTGAACATGAAAATATAGAACTTTCGATTACATAGTTATTCATAGTATTTACATATTCCGCCAATAAATAGCTCTTAAAGTAAAATTTGTTCAAGGAAGAAACTTATCGATACAGTGGACAAACAGACATATGTAATACTAACCGATACAAATGTGAGGTCCCTCACCGAAGGGGAAATACGTAAAGTTTGGTCTCTTCTGTTTGTTCTCCTCGGTGAACCTCAATGGGTCGTATTTGTCTGGGTCAGGATAGTACTCCGGGTCACGGTGTATTCCCATCATGGGAATGTACACTGGTGTACCTTTCTCCAGCACCAGATCAGAATTTGGTATTTTGTAATCCTGGCCAGTGACGCGGTCTAAGAATGCCAGGGGTGGGTATTTACGAAGGGTCTCCGCAATTACCATATCGAGGTATGGTAGCGTCATAACCTACATAGAAAGTTCATTGAATCGTTTTCACAATAATTACGCGTCAGATTTAATTGGAATAAGCTGTTACCATTTCGTATGTGATCTTGCCGCCAGATTCCTCGAGCGCGTCGTGGATCTCGTTTCTAAGGGTTTTCTGAATTTCGGGCTGCAAGGCTAATTCGTATAACGTGAAAGACATGGTAGTAGAGGACGTTTCAAAACCACCAGTAAAGAATACAGCTGCCTGTGCGACCAAATCGTCGCCATTGAAGTCTAAACATTTTTGCACAAAATTTATATAATTTATTGTATAAAAAGAACATTACATCTTATGCAAATGTAACTTACCGAATCCTTCCATGTCTTTGTCGTTTCCATGCTTCTGTCGTAGGTCGATCAGGAGATCGATGAGATCGTTTCGCTTCTGGTTAGACTTAATCCGTTCGTTAATAACGTCCCAGAAAACGTTTCGCAAGAATTCACTGGCATTCCTCCCGAAAAATTTCGGTCGCGTATACTTGATGTATTCCGGCAAGAAAAATATAATTATAAACTCGAGACTGCGTCGCAGATCGTAGCCGAAGATTTCTCTGCCGACCTCCCTGAATTGCGCTTTGGGATCTTCTAATGATTTCACTCTCAAACCGAAAGCGGTGCTAGCAATCATGTCAGTGGTGAAATTCGCGCAGAGATCCTTTACTTCGATTGTCTTTCCATCATCTAGAACAAATATTCGATTGCTTTCCATTATTGTAAACGTGAAGGAAAGCCACACGTTAAACATATGTGAAAGTTCACATATGAAAGAACAAAAGTTACGTTTAAGTTACAATACCATATTTCAAAGAACTCCAGAATTTCATACATAGTTTATGAACCAGTTTACTACTAATTAACTACTAATCTGTACAAACCAATTTTATATAAGACAATATTTAAACTCATTTGTAATTTACTGTTACATATTACCAACACTATTCAGAATCGTTCTGCATTTCTTTTGAACTATCAAACACTAATTGACATGTGACCAATCTCCACAGTAGTCGTATAAAAGAAATTACTTTCCCAGATTTTGAGTACAACAAAGTTAAACTGGCAACACTTACCCTCCAAATTCAGAGCATCCAAATGCTGCTCAAGGTCTTTAGCAATCAGCAACATCAGATCAAACATCCTCTTCAGCTTTCCTGTCGTGAAGATCGGGGTCAGCTTAGTTCTGAGCATCTTCCACTCAGGATTTTTGATCAGGAAGAGGTTCGCATACCCCAAACGATCATGTGCGTCGTCCGCAGTCACATGTCTGTCGCCAAATACATTAAAGTCCTTCACCAGGATATGTTTCACAAGATCAGGATCCCGTGCTAGGAAGTATGGTTTGTTGAAGATGTAGAATCCCATGTAACGTAGTCCTTTGGATTTGTTGTACAAGCCCTGCAGGTATTCGGAGGGTGATGTCCTTCCCAGCATACAGTCAGCAAAATTTCCTAGCAGAGGTGTTCGCGGGATCTCCATGACCCCTCGTTTCTCCCAATATTTGTAATTTCGGGTCAGAACGTAATACAGGAACGCCGTGAAGGGCATGAGGAGGAGGACGCCATCCACGGCCCAGCTTGTCGTCAGCAGAGCCATTTTGAAGAGAACTGAACACTCACTTGAATTAGAGTTTAACGTCACCTATCATGTGGTGAATTTTACGATAAGTTCCAAAACCGAGTAATGTCACTACAGCAGTGAGATTAACTCACATTCCTACGATGGAAATCTTCGGGAACACTTTGAAAAACTGCAGTCTAATAAATGACATTTATATACTCCGCAGTAATATACACACGCCACGCAATCTCCCTCTTCTTTACATAAGAATCAAAACTAATACAACATCATCGTTCATAATGTTCGTGTGACCCTAGTTCATCGACAAACACGTTTTATCACATTTTTATCGAGTGGGAGCAATATATTAATCGATCAGTTTAACACGTGCCGAAATATAATCCGAATTTACACTACTCTGTCGCTCGTCGAACTAAATTCTCTCGGTCGAGAAATCTATTATACGGTGTCATATGAGGAAAAGTCGGGAAAAATTATTTAAGAGGAAACTCCGAGAGAACCTAATCATTGTTTTCTCGGAATTGCTATCGTGTAATGATAATAGATGACACTCATTTAACGCAAGTTATAACTTGTAAGTTATATTGAATCAGCTTTCAAATTGCCATACTTAATTTACATTAAGAATTTTTTGAAGCATTTAAAAATAAAGTTTGGATATTTTTTTGTAGATATAGCTGAATATTTCGGTTTTGTATATGTATTTTGAAAATTATAGGCTGCGCATAAACGTAGACAATTGTTGATAAAGAAAAATATGTTTGCTATGTCATATTGTAATTATCGGTTATATAATCACTAAAAACATTAGTAATTACTGGTGAACGGTATGATGTTTCTTAAATAATGTACATGCGGTTTTTTATTAAATTACGTCTTATTATATAATAGCGGGTTTAAGAACTCGTTTGTCATAGCACGAATTTTTCTTGGCATATGACTTTTATCCGTTACCTGCTAAATAACAGTTATTACGCTGTGCTTTAAAAATGATACCTATATTTATGCGGATGTTCGTATTTATAAAAGATATAATAATTTTAATGTCAATCATAAAATGTCGGTTTCCGTGTCATTTGTACGCATCAAATCTATATATAGACATTATCCCTCAATGTACTCCATCACCATTTGACAAGATTGCACGTCTCGAAATGTACAACACATTAAACATATACATCTTTATTTCTTCATAAGTATTCATGTTATAACGCCATCTGTAGTTTTCTTTTGGACATTTGTTGACATGCGTTTAATTCTTTTCTTCCTTTTATGTAGTTAGTGTAAGAAGTATTAACGATAATTAGTAGCACTGAATAATTTTCTTTGCTAAAGGACTAGAGGTTATCTAAGAAAGTATATTGTATCTTAACAGTACATTTGTTTGTTGCGATGTGTTATATCACTTGTTTATCTTATCTCCCATCAGTCACGTTGTATATCGCTTACACGTTATGTCACTCATATACATATCACTCACGTGTTATATCCCTTACATTTTGTATTGCCTACGTGTTATGTCACTCACGAACAATGTCGCCTATGTATCATACATTTTTCGTGTTGTATTGTATGCATCCTATGACAATGCGTGACACATTGTATCGCGTTGCACATTTATGCATTATATCACATTTTTATTACATCGCAATATGTTTTATTATGCTTTATACTGCCATACATCACATTGCACGCTAAGTAATTTATTTCTAAGTAAGTTTATTTCTAAGTAACCTATTGATCTACTGATTATTCAGTTTCATAAGGAATTAAAAGAAAATTAGGTGAACAAATCTATGTCAGTATATGTACAAACACATCATTCCAGAAATAAAAACCACTTGCACATACACATTTATTTCAGTCTAGTATCCTGTTGCATGTAATATCATAATTTCTATGATGTCGGGTAAAAGTAACCAACTAATTGTTATAAAAATATCTAAATGATGTTATAACACGAGCGCCAGCTGATTTAACCCGCGGCAGTTGTGAGCTTCCTCATCTTCACGTATAATCCACCTTGAGCTGTCGTGGTGAGTCCTCTGGGATTCAGAGCTATTGGAACCGTTGTCTTATCACAGGGCGTCACTTCGTAATCCTTGATCACCTGCACTATTCCGAGCTTCGATTGCATGAGTCCCAATCGAGAACCTAAAATAAAAATTACCGTAAGCAAAAAGTAGCCACATCCTCAACATTTGTGAATACGAAAATATAGAACTTTCGATTACATAGTTATTCATGGTATTTACATATTCCTCCAATAAATAGCTCTTAAAGTAAAATTTGTTTGAGGAAGAAATTTATCGATACAGTGGACAAACAGACACATGTAACACTAACCGATACAAATATGAGGTCCCTCGCCGAAGGGGAAATACGTAAAGTTTGGTCTCTTCTGTTTGTTCTCCTCGGTGAACCTCAATGGGTCGTATTTGTCTGGGTCAGGATAGTACTCTGGGTCACGGTGTATACCCATCATGGGTATGAATACTGGTGTACCCTTCTCCAGCACCAGATCAGAATTTGGTACTTTGTAATCCTGGCCAGTGACGCGGTCTAAGAATGCCAGGGGTGGATACTTTCGAAGGGTCTCCGAAACTACCATATCGAGGTATGGTAGCGACGTTATCTACAGAAAAATTCATTGAACAATTATTACAACGTCTATAATTTTTTACATCTTTAAACAAGTGATGAACAATGTGACGTCGTACTACTCATATTAGACGTATGAGTTCACAAGTTTGATACACATGAGAAATGTCAACTATCAAATAATTAAATTTCTAAATAATTTTAAATAGTAACGCTTCTAAATAGTATTTAACTTGTTAATTACTCAATAGAATATGTATGGTAAAAAAACTTCACTGCATTTATAGTAATCAGAGGGATAAAATAATATGCGAGGGAAAAATTTGTCAAGGTTAAGAGATTGCTTTCTTATATCTCAACGATTTCTGTTCGGTATTAAAGTCGTGATATCATCACACAGCTGTCCCAGTCAATTATCAGCGATGAGATAAGACAATTGCGCTTTTATATGTCCGTACCATTTCGTATGTGATCTTGCCGCCAGATTCTTCAAGGGCTTGAAGAACCTCGCTTCTGAGAGTTTGTTGAATTTCAGGGTGCAAAGCGAGTTCGTACAACGTAAAGGACATGGTAGTAGAGGATGTTTCAAAACCACCAGTGAAGAATATGAGGGCCTGTGATACCAAATCGTCACCGTTGAATTCTGAAATATTTTAAAGGATATTACAAGTTTCTTTCTACTAAATTCGTATGCTACTTTACAAATGTCCGATTCTTATTTATATTTTATACTGCAATATTATCCCGGCTGATGTACACCTTGCGAATAGTTGTTTTTCGTTTATATTCATAATAATCGCAAAATATTTGGAATATCATAACAATGTTTCAACACATGTAACTTGATTAATAATATCTGATCGTGTTTATTTTTACATATCACCGATTTCCGATATAAATCCACCTTTATAATTAATACAAATACTCACGGAATCCAGCCATATCGGTGTCGTGTTCATGTTTCCGTCTGAGCTCGATAAGAACATCGATGAGGTCGTTTCTCTTCTCTTGCGATTTAACTCGTTCGTTGATTACCTGCCAGAAAAGGTCGCGCAAAAACTCACTGGTATCATTCCCGAACACTTTCGGTCGAGTATATTTCACGTATTCTGGCAGGAAAAACACTATTGTGAGTTCTAGACCTCGTCGTAGGTTGAAGTCAAACAATTTTCTGCCACACTGTCTGAATGGCACATCTGGTTTTAGCAACGAACCCACCTGCAAACCGAATGCAGTACTGCCGATCATGTCGGTGGTGAAGTTCGCACAAAGGTCCTTCACTTCGATCACTTTTCCGTCATCTTGGAAAAACATTTTTCATATTAAACAGTGAGAACCTAATTAACCAAATTCGGATTAAATTTACACTTACCGTCCAAATGCATGTTGTTCAAACACGTCTCAAGGTCCTTAGCGATCAGCAACATAAGATCAAACATCTTCTTCAGCTTTCCCGTCGTGAAAATTGGGGTGAGTTTAGTTCTCAACGGCTTCCATGTAGGACTCTTTATCATGAAAAGGTTCGCATGTCCTAAACGATCGCGTTCAGCGTCGGCAGTAGCGTGTCGGTCAGTGAATACATTGAAGTCCTTGACTAGGATATGTTTCAAAAGTTCAGGGTCACGCGCCAAAAAAAAAGGCTTGTTGAAGATGTAGAAGCCCATGTAAGGTAGTCCTTTGGATTTGTTGTACAAGTCCTGTAGATATTCGCAGGCAGCAACCTTTCCCAGTAAACAGTCGCCAAAATTTCCAAAGAGCAAGCTCCTAGGCAACTCCATGACCCCGCGTTTCTCCCAATATTTCACATTTCGGGTTAGGCGGTAATATACGTATGCCGAAATTGATGCGACGACTATGAGGAGGTCCAGAATCAAGCTCGCTGTTAGTAGAGCCATGTTGAACGAACCTGAAAAACAAATACACTTTGAATTAAGATTTAATCAAAACTATTGACACAAAATTGATTAAATGACGAGGAGGATTTCATTGTGAAAGAGTACGTTTCAAGTGCTTTATCTACGGTACAAACTTATCAGTAGACAGACCATTAGAGAGCAAGTAAGAACAATAAAATTTAATTTATTTATTTATGGAACCATTAATTGAGTTAATACTTGAACAGTAACTGAATCGTAGTGAAACAACAGTTTAATGTATTTTGAAAACAAGGACTTCAGCATTAGAGTCATAGTATCTAATCGTGGACATGTTTGAGCAGTCACAATTTAAATTTGCTCAATTTTATCAGCACAATGTAATTTTGATCCAAATGTTATTAAGAATGAACGAAGACTAAAAAAGTAAGAAAAGACATTGTTGTGTTAAATTAAGAATGTTCACCATAAATAAAAAATGATAGCCAATTATTTAGGTATTTAAAAATATTTCACTGGAGTATTCAATGTGAAAATAATATACAAATAAAAAAGTAAAAGATATTAACTACCTTGAAATTGAAGAAACTTATAATTAATGATTTAATGCAAATTAGTATCAAGTATTAATTACGTACACTATAATTGAGGTCTAATGGAATGTCACCACAATTTACCTTTGTATCACAATTTATCAGACACGAGCTTTACATTCCCACGATGGATGTTTCTTTCGATATACTGTCGAGAGTTACAGTGTAACAAAATGTACTGTAGCGGCATATATAAGCACCATATAGCTTCTCCCACCTCCTAAACACTAGGTTTACTCACGTTTTATATGTATCTTTACGAGCATGCGTCAATTGGACGCAAAAACAAATACATATATTTAAAAAAAAGACACTTTGAAAACAATATAAACACTACACGTAAGAAATGAAAATAGGAGATATATTTTTATGCAAAGTTCTTATTATTCAATAATATTTTAGTACATTATTCTACATTCATATTTTTACTTTCTTCTACCCTGCAAACTGCGATTTTTACTGCGACGATAGATCCGAATCCGGTATATCGCTCGAGTCATCCATGTACGACTTCGAACTATCGAAGTCCGTCGTTTATAAGGTATTGTCGGTGCATTCTTATTTATTATTGTTGTAATTTTTACACGAGTAAAATTAATTTACTAGAAATTTTATTTACATTACGATCGAGTCAAATTGTCGCATATCGGTAGAGATAGGTACACATAAAAAATTTCAATATTTCAAAGCCTCTGAAGAAAATAGATTTCAATATTTATTTACCTCGTTCAATGAATAAAAGTCAGTACAAGAGAGTGAACTTTATGTTTTAGAGATTAACTATCTATGTCGTTGAAAGTGCGGCCAAAGTAATTTATCTACCTCGTTCATTAGGTACATAGGCACATATTGCAAGTGTTTTATGGTATTTAGGATTTGCTCGTCACCAAAGGCATGCTAAATATCTGGATGGCAGTTTTAAATACGACCAGAGATACCGCTAATAGAGAGTGTGAAGAGAGTATAAATATTGAGATTCTAATGGACGAATAGAGAAAACTACAAAAACGGCCCTTTTTAGGGCCACATAGTGTGCAAAATCTGATCGAGCAACCTGCTTGTAGTGCACACTGGGTAATACTAATGTCGACAGTGTTTGATGCTTGCACGATGGAAGAAAAAGAGAATCATTTTTTACCTTTGGGAGATTTTTTATTTTGATTCCTGAAGGGGAGTTAAAAGGTCAGGGGGTCAAGGAGTCATATTTTTTAAAGGCCCACAGTACTACCATTGAGTTTTAAGGGATCGAGTAAATGGTCAATGCGCAACAGTGCTTTTTACACTCAAATATGCTCAAACGTAGTAGTTTCGAATATGAAATTATTGTTGACTTTGACCCTCCATATCTCGGAAACTATTCGACTTACGACCTTGAGCCCATTGGGACTTTTGATCAGGACATCATGAACTACATCATATCAAAAATTCAGCTAATTTAAACGGGGGCCATTTCCCATAAGATCTGTGCGGGGTTCTTTTCTATTTTTATATATGAGTATAGTGATGAAAAAATATCAGATTTTCAATTTAATTTGCCAGCATTTTGCATTAAAATTCATTACAGAAAAATTTGAAAATTACTATTAAGACAGACATTTTACATTATAATTTCTTTGTTTACATTATTGATTCGCATAGTATATGAAACGACAAATTCGTCACATTGTAAACTAAACATAACCTACAAGGTTGCCCGTGTATTTAGAAGATAGTTATTTTTATACTTTAATCGACACTCTTGTAGAAACACGATACGAAATTTATAAACATGTTAATACACTTCGTTTACTATGATATCTCTCAGACTATCTGTCAAATGAATACAGACCTTATCTACTTTTCCTAATCGTTTTCTCTACAGTTACGTAAGACCTTTATCAGAAATTTTTCATAAAACTTGAAAATTCTATATCACGCAGTTTTATTACACAGCAATATCGTCAAGTGCTGATACCGCTAATATTATAAATATAAGAATAAAAAATCTACGTACGTAATCAAAATTTTTTGAAATGTCATAGTAGTCTTCGATATCTGAGATGTGAAAAGGATATCGTTTGATGCAACAGTTATTATTTTCCTTTTCTTATCTATTGCACACAGCCCGAAGATATTATTTACTACTCTCAGTAGACACATATCTAGTAATTTTAAACGCAATCTTACGCGCTTACATAGTAATTTTCCGTATCTGAGATATAAAGAGACAAAGATATCATTTGACAAAGCAATCATTCTCTTTCAGTTGTCGAGTGCATAAATAAGTTACTGAGACAAAGCTACGAGTAAAAGAGAATTGAATACAGAAGGAGTATTCAAGCAACGTGCCACGAGATTATAAAACAAGAAGTTAAACAACGAGATGACCTTATAATCGAATAAGATTTAATATCTGGGGTAAAGAACACTAATGAGAGATATCAGACTAAATGACATAGCAAGAATTATGCTGTGTTTTTATTTTTATTTCTTTTCCCCGAAATGAGATATCAAAATTTTTATTATTATTTATATGGGGCAAATAAAAATCTTTGTTTCTTTAAATATCTCTACATCTATTTTCTAACGTGTTCCACTTATAAATTCAACATCTAACGTCTTAATTAACTCATCTTAATTGCTAAACTTGTTTGTTACTCTTGAAACGTGGAGGGTTTCGTGAAACAGAAAATTGTCGTTAACTTTAGGAAGATGAACTGCAAACTTCTTAATTAGCACGTCGATTGCTCGTCTTAAACATTGCCGGAGACATGAAGCATTTGTGAGATTAACGATTTATCTAGAAAATATCTGAGGCATGCTACAAGTTCTGAATATAACTTCATTCGACATTTCAGTCAAATGGAAAGTATGGTACAATTTATTAAATTGCACGGTGTGACTCTTGAATGTGGTAAACAGCAACTTTTGCATGAAATAGTGGATTAATTTTTTAATTAATATATTTAGATGTTAATGGAAACAAATTCAAATTCTTAAATTTAAAAATTTACTTTCGTAGTTTTAGTTAGTGAAATTTCTAAATTTCCAAAATCCCAAATTTTTCAATATCCAAATCTGCAGATTTCTCAGTCTTCAAATTCTTAAATTTTCCAATAGTAAAGTCACTAAATTTTCAAATTTCTAAATTTCCAAATGTGCTAGTCTCCAAATTTCTCAAATTTCCCACATTTCTCAAATTTTTAAAATTTACAAATTTCATAATTTTAAATTTACAAATTCCCAAACATACCAATATTCGAATCTCCAAATTCCCAAATTTTCCAATACCAAATTCCCAAATTGAAAAGTGTCCAAAAATCTATTTTCTCTATTAAATTAATATTAATACTATATTACTATTCCAACCGAAATTAACATTATATTACTATCATTAATATTATATTCATATAATATTACTATTCCAAAATAGACAATTTAATACGCCAGACATTACCGAGGTCATCAGTGACAGATACCGCAATTGATGAACACGATAATTAACACAGCGGTCAGTAATGATTGACGCACTCTAATTCATTTTTCAAAAATTCTGATCAAAGTTTAAAGTTCATTATCTTTCCATGATGACTCGAATTTTACGTCCTTCTTAGTCCAGTTTACGTAATAATCGAAAAAGGAAAATTTCAATAAAGAGATTCGGTGAAGAATACTTAAATATTTCTTTTCTGTTAATTTTGCACACATTTTATGTATACTTAACGATAGCTGATAATGCATATTGAATTTATGAGCTAATATGAGTACATATTGACTCACATAAATTGAAATTCCATTTTGGTTCATAAAGCGTGTAACAATCGCATTAGTTGCAAACCATAAAAGCCAATAGTGGAAATTTTTCTGCGATCTATTACGTTATTCAAAATGAGACGCATGTATTTGAAACTCGTAACCGATTGAGCCATTGTAAAGAAAACGCATAAATATAAGGAAAACCATTGTTCCGTCTATAAAGAGACACCTACTTATTTTACTGAAAATTTAGTCGAGAGAAGAAAGTAACTATTTAAATATTCCATTTTACACATTTTGAAGATTAATGTGACTAATATGAAAATTTCAACCGTTCAATATGAAAAGAATTAATTAATCAAAAGGAATCATATGTAAATATTTAATCGTTTTCGTCATCGGTATAACACGTCCTTAATTAAACCAAATTTCATTGAAGCCACTTCAATAATTAATTCAACCTACTCCACTAATCAATAACCACGTAATTACTTAACAACGGGTCGTGACAGAAGGACTTCAAAACGATCTCCATCTAATAAATTCACGATAGAATTAATCGCATCGTCATTTATCGAACCCATTTTTCTTTCGAAACCTTCGTCTGAAATCTCGTGATTGAGATTCATGCTTATAAAGCATGACTCGTCGAAAATTGCTATTCGTGATACATTTGTAAGTATAGATTTGTACAACAAGTTTGTGAGATTGGCATTCAGTTTTCAGTATAACCGCTTATTACGCGTGGTGGTTGGGAAAACGTGATTAGTTACGTATACATGTTTATAATCGCTCGAAGCAAAATGTCGATATTACGCGTTCTGCCTGATATGTCAGTCACGTGGGAAACAAACTTGATTGTAACATTGTAAACAATGACTTACATAGTTGCAAGCGCGATAATAAACGGGGAGATGCATCCAAGATCCAGTTAACCGAGGTTCGACCGTGAGCTGCAATCATTCGATCGTTGGTTAAATTGATCCTGATCGACAATTTAACTATTTTGTTACCGAAGCTATTGCAGTGTATCCGTGGAATGTTGGTTTTGAAATCTTTCGAATATGGCGAAATCAATGGCGAACTGTATTATACAAGGCAGACATAATTTCAAGGGGTGGTAGTTGGGGTGATACTAAACAACTTTTTCCTTTACCAACATGTTGACTGAAGCTTAGTTTCTGAATTATAAACGAAAAACACTGACTAATCAGAGCTCAAGAACCCAAAATCGGCAGTTTCGAATTTGACGGTAAATTAAAAATAAAATCCGGCGCTATTGCAATCAAGCCAAAATTTGCGAAATTAGTAAACTTACTAAAATTAGTAAAAAGAAAAATGTAAATATATATCAGTAAAATAAAATGAATATAATATAAAATATAGAACTTTCATATTTTGAACGAACTTGACTATCACCTCCATACCGAGTTATTTTCTCTTTTCTAGGACACATAAAAAGTGTTTGCGTGTTGAGTCCATGATCTCTGCATTTTTCCTGACCGACTGTCCGTTTTCCATCACGGAAACCAGTTCTCGGGAGATAATGATAGATCGACAGTAATTTCAATCCAGCGTGTAGTTACTTTGTACGGCGCACACTCGCGGCAGGTCACGAAATTCCTTACTTCGTTGCTCACGCGAATCAAACAGGTCCAGGGAGAATCGTTTTCGAAAGCCCGTCTCTTTTTCTGGTTCCAGCATCAATCGCAGTCATTTCCTTCTTTCTTTTCGTGCGATCACGATTTTTCTTCGCTCGCACGCTTGTCTCTGATTCTTCCAGAGCTCTTGTTTCTTTGTGCGTGTTCTTGTAGAATCAACACGCGAAGGGCAACACGCTCCGAGTTCTACAAGTTTTCGGGATAATGAGTCAGGAAATTATGTACATTTTACAGATGGAACTGCACGAGTACGGTTAAAAGTAAGTGCAGCCGCAGGAAATTATGGCAATGAAGAGAAAAACGTTTAGAACTCGTTGATCTTTAACCTCTTGTACTATGATTTATTTAACAGGTACGTCAGTTAGAAATAATCATAGTTACAGTATTAAAACGGACAAAGAAAGTTGAAATTATAATTAATAGTTGTACTGAAAGTTTAGAGTTTAATGATTTAGAATGTGGATATCTGTGGATATTTATTATCTTGGAAATTTTGAAATTTGATAAATGTGATGTATGATATATTTTGTACGAAAACGTGATCAATCTATTGCAAAATTGTTAAATTAAATACGTTGAGATTTTAAGAATCATACTTTTGCATGTTCTTTTAAATTTACGCGCGCTTCCCATGGGAAGGGTACCGCTGTTGCCATCTGACGATAAACGATGGTATGATGAAAACACATTTGAAATCTCGTGTTACAAAAATATGTGTTGCGTTCCTGATTGTGCAAAATGAATCAATTTAATTATAATATCTTTAAAACGAAAAATTTGCATCAACTTGCTTAATCCATGCGCGTTTAATGCTCGATTTTTGAAACCCTCTATAGTGCATTTAGCGAACGTCTTCGTTTGACAAAAAGAAATTATTGTAAGAATATGTTGAATGACAAATGAAATTGTAATTTAAACTGAACTGTAGCACTTTTACAGATCATCTTCGTTTAGAGAACGTATTGATTACCAAAATTAGTTCCGATTGATGATAACATGTGATGTGCAAACAGTAGTGCAAATCTACTTGTAGAACTTGCAGGAAATGTTACAAAAAAGTGCTTATTGCTGTAAATGGCTCATTATACATATTATAATAATAATTTCTGATTGAAAAAGAAAATTTCAAATACCTCAAACTGAAGTTATCTAACAAATACCGCTAGATGGCTTAGCATTCTATTATCCAATCAATTTGTTTTCATTGTACATTCATCTTAATATCAAATATGAACTATGACACATTATTTGAGATATATTATAATCATGGACCGATTTATGCAAATTATTCAAATTATATAAATATTTATAGAACAAATCAATTTTCTGCTCCGTTAATTTCATTGGACTTCGTCAGATGACGCTGGCTACGCTGTCTCAAAAGTTACCATTTTATATTAGTTTTAGGGGAATATATAAGGGTTATTAAATGTTTACGAATTATTAAATTAGTCACTATAAAACAGCGCTCAGTTTTTTTTATTATTAAACAAATTATATGAAACTGCAGTATTTTCGATCAAGAAAATTTGTAGAATGGCTGTGCAATCGAAGAGACTATTTCATTATTCAGATTCGATTCAATTACAGAGTTCAATTACGGCAATTTAGACTAATTCGAAGGCAAAACTGAATTAAGATAGTAATCCTTTCAGGTTTACTATAATTACCTACTGTTATCTCAACTATTGCAATTTACGGTCAACTGAAATTTAATTAGTATTGACGCATCAACCTTGCTTGGCTACTTGGAAAATAATACAAAAATTGAGACGTTCAATAATATATAATTCTATCATTTTATTCTTTGTTAATTCAAATGGATTTTTTAGTACTCCAATTACAGTGCAAACATCAGCTTAAAAATATAAATTTTCTATATAAAAAAGTATATTGTTTTTATACATAATTACAAACGTAAGACTTTAAATATATATTTATTTAAATGCACTACACATATGTGTTCTTTAAAATGTATTGGTACACACATATCATAATATATCTACAATACTTCAGATGTGTGATGCACAGTTAAATTGTGTCAACATAGGTTAAAAATATAAACATGGGTTAAAAAAATATAAATTTATTATAGAAAATAGCATATAATATTGTCTACATAATTACGAATATGGGACTTGTAATACATATTTGTTTAAATGCACTACACACGTGTATATAATTTATTTAAATATGTGTACTTTCCATAAAACATGCAAAGTGTACGCTTCAGCGATCGAATATTTAAACACAAAAATTTCAGTAAAAGTGTAAACTAAAAGTAACAAGATTTATAATGGACGATTATTTGTTAACCGACATGACACAATTCTTTGCAACATTTTAAACAAAATATGTCAAAGTCTGTAATAAAGGAGAGCATAATAAGCGACTGCGTGCGCGTATAATATTCTAATTAAAGGATGAAAATAAGGGCAAAATTATATTTTATGTAAGGTAAATCGTGCGTTACCAGCTTTGCGAACAGTTTCAGCAAGGTCGATCGCCGGCAGTATAGTTTTCGATGATAATTATACGCATCGGTCGCGCCTATTACACGCGCGCGCGTAATCGTTCCGGACGCGAAATAACTATAATTTACGCGTATCACCTTATTCCGTATGCTGACTATGGTCATAAAGTATTTGTGCTGGCCGGCCACGCCGTCGAAAATTATAATCAACCGCGAGTTATTTAAGTTACCAATTTTATTTCGTTCCGTCCTCGTCCGCTGTGGACGAGTTCTGCCGATACGCGAACAGCTTTTTGACTCGTTCGTCGGCGAACATCTAGAAGACAGAGGCTGTCCGCTCTATTATTAGGCGTAATGGCTCGGGAAAACTTTCATTAACTTGTCCGATGCCTAATTCATGAGACGACCGACGAGATACCGTGTAATCCGTGCCTCCTCCGATCCCTTTCAATCGAACCCAATCGAGGAAATCATTTCAAATGTAGAAAAAACAAATTTACTACTTTCTTCCTGGCTTCTATATCTAGCTCTTCTATTATACTTCGTTTTAATTCTCTTGGAATAATTTCTTGGTATGTAATTTTGAAAATTACGTAGCCGGTGAGATTTCTTACAACGGATTTTCACATACATCAATTATCTTGAGGTTCGTATTTGCAAACTGAGACGTTTAATAATTTTATAATATCTGTAGAAATTAAGACACTGAAGTACAAAAGTATTGAAATCTTAAAGTTCACGAAGATATAATTTTCATATTTTTAAACTGAAAAATTTAGTAATGTGAAATATTTGTAGAGATTGGACAACAGAAGTTAAGACACTGAAGTGCAAAAATATTGAAATTAAGTAGAAAAATGTAGGAATATATTTTTAAATTTGCAGACTCGGAGATGATACAACTAGTTTACAGAATCTAAAAATGCAGAAGCTTCAAAATAATTAGAAAAAATAAAGCAATGAACGTATGTAAATACCTTTGGCATACTCCATAACCAAAACAGCAATATGTACCATAATCGCTGACGTAAGAAACGAAGAATCTGTCTATTTTTACAAACCCGCCATGGCTTCATTTAAAAATGAAATTAGCAATCGTGATGCGACTATTAACCTTCGCCATATGTATCCTATTTCTGCGCTGTCAAACAACCGTCTGCAACACTTGTTTCGATCTCAGACGCGTACACGATCAGCCTTAAATTTGTATCGAGGCTGTGATACTTGTACGAAGTCCGTAGATTAGCACGATGGTATGTGTTATGCGTGATATTTAATGCATGGCGCTTCGCCGTGTGCGTTGGGGGCGTAGAAAATTGAATCAGAATTCGGATCGATACGCGACAGGAGCTCAGGAAGTTCACTTATCTCCTATCTGGACCCGATGCTGGTCCATTGAATCGAACAGAAACGACCGATTCGTTTAATAGGTCGAATTTCACCCGGCTTCGGTGGATTCGCTGATTAAAATGGTTCGTACAAATTTATATTTGTACTGATAACGTTTTGCGAATTTAATGGATCTTGTATTTTCAGATTTTTTATTTTTGGCTACGATATTTTCTTTCAAGCAATTTATTGTGTTTCTGAACACTTTATTTGTGTTTGTGTTTTACGTTTCAACGTAAAAACATTTTTGTAATTATTTATATCATAATTGTCACTAATGTACTGCAATGTATTGTGTTTCTGAATACTTTATATATCTGAATATTTTATTTGTATTTGTGTTTTACATTTCAACGTAAAAACATTTTTGTAATTATTTATATCATAATTGTCATTAATGGACAGCAATGTATTGTGTTTCTGAATATTTTATATATGTGAATACTTTATTTATATGTTTGTTGTATCTGTGTTTTACGTAAAAACACTTTTATAATTATTTCTACAATAATTGGATAAAATTATTGTAGGTAAAGTTATTATTGGATAAAATATGGAAGATCATCAGGATTACCCTAATAAAGTGTTAATGTAAATATGTTAAATAGCACTATTAAATACCTTGAATGAATGAATTTAAATACTATAACTCTACAGATAACGTAATCTCGTTCCAAGAAATGACGTCCGACGAATTTCACCGAATTTTTAACAGAGATGGCATTATTGTCGTCGCTCACGAGGCAAAATACACGAAATGGTGGAAAGAAAGTCTGTGATGTATTAGCCAGAATCACGTAGTTTCCAGAACAACTAAATTTTCCGGCACGCAAGGGCCAACAAGGAGGATTGGCCATGCTGTTTCACTGGAAACGGCACCGGGAAAGACGAAACCGGAAGCAACGAGCTGCAAACGCGAAATCCACTCGAAATTGCCGCTGGGTAGCTCGTCTGCACGCCAGATGAATGGAATTTCCGGTTGGAAGTTCGGTTTTGCTTGTTTTTTCCTTCTAAAATAAAAAGAAACTAGAGAATCGACGAATCGTACGAGATGCAGGTGAATTACGTTAATCTCTGCAAACTTTGATGTTCTGTTTTGATGTTAGAGAGTAATCCATTTTTTTGAATGCATGAGAGTTTATTTTTGAATGGCTATCGGAAACTGTAATACGTTTTTTCAGTTATGTTGCGGGGCTATGTAGACTTTTTGGATCGACAGAATTTGGAATTTTGTAAATTTCGAAATTTTCAGTGTTTCAAATGCAGAAACCAAGTTCCGTAAAGTTCTCTAATTTTCAAATCCATAAATCCTCATTTTCTCAAATTCGTGAATTTTCTAATTTCTAATTTCAGGCATCTAAACCCAAGTCCTTAACTTCCGAAAAGAAAAGCCAGGGTTTCCAAAGATCCGAAACCTTAACCCTTTCCCGTGCTTTGACGAGTCTCACTCGTGACGCACTTACAGCTCAAATGTGACAAACCATACTCAAACTTTGAACATTCTTCAACTTGAAATTTAGGTCCAACTATAAGTTGCATTATCAAGGATTCCTGAATATAAAATACTCACATCATTTTTATTTTGTTTGTTCGTTTTAATGTTGTGGCCTTTATAGTTAGTCTTGGCTGACGCATCTGTTAAATAAATGGCACGGGAAGGGGTTAAAATTGCAAATTCTTACTTTTCCAAACTATCAAATCCCCAAGTTCCTAATGTCCTACACTATATTTCCAAATCCCCGAATTCCCGACGCTCTAAATTTCCAAATCTCCGAATTCCCAACTTTCTGAAGTCGTAAAAAATCAATTTTAAAAAATCATTAAGAATTTATAAACTTGAAAACTTAATAGTTCATAAATTTCAAACATATACGACAAATCAGAAAATGTATTTATTTAAACAATATATGCAATACATATAATATATGCAACAACAATTGATAAATTAAATATCTTTCCTTAGCGTCGCCATTTTCTCATCACACCTCAATCATGGCGCACTTTAGAATCAAACTTCCTCAAGATTACTCGATTGTATTTTGTTCTTGTATCTTTTTCAAATTGAAGCACATTGTCATGTTAAATCGTTCAAGAAAAGCCAGATCATTTGATCAAAGTGAACAACTGTAAAAAGATCTGCATACTGTTCAAAAACTTCATTGAATTCATTGTGAAGTCAACAGTACCGTTTCTTCCTGAAATGTCAGATTCTGACTAGAGGACTCAGAATAAGAAAATTGCAGCTGGTTTTCAATCGAACTACCTCGTAACAAATGTATGCTTCGAGAAAGGCTTACGATTTGAATTTAAAAAGGTGTTCTTCTTCTTGGTGTTCATCTCGATTCGATCTTCAGAAATATTCAGGGGAATCTACATATGTAGAACTCGTGTCGTTTTAAAGAGAAAGATCGTGGAAATTTTCCCACTATTCAAAATTTAGAAGTTGTCAAGGTAAAATTAATGTGTTACAAATTTTCAAATATTCAAATTTGTAAATTCTCATATTTTCAAAATCTCATATTCTCAAATTTCCAAATTCCCAAATTTCCAAATTTCCAAATTTCCAAATTTCCAAATTTCCAAATTCTCAAATTCCCAAATTTCCAAATTTCCAAATTTCCAAATTCTCAAATCCCCAAATTCCCAAATTCCCAAACTTCCAAATTTCCAAACTCCCAGATTTTCAGATTTCCAAATTCCCAAATTCCCAAATTCTCGATCTTCCAAATTTCCAAATTCTCAATCTTCCGAATTCCGAATGCGAAAATTTCAAACTCCCCAAAGTTCTCACCCTTCAAACACCCAACATCCCCAATTACAGCTTTTCCAAAAACCCCATGTCATCAAATTTCTAAAATGCAAACCTACAGATATTCTCACACAAATAATCTCAAAATATCCAAACTACATTAAATTCTGAAACTTAATCCTACACTTAATCTTACACTCTCATATAGAAATATTTAAACAAAATCATAACGAAATCATGTTATTTTTGAAACCATGTTGGTTAATATATAAAAGGGTTCTCGGGGTCTGGTTCCCGGGACCCTTTCGAAGTCAGGGGTCTGCCACTGAATTTATGACAGAAAATACACGCAATAAAACGGTACGGTAACACAGTTGCAAAAATACGACCGTTCAGAAATTATGCGGAAAATAGAGCCGGCCACCGGTCACCGTTTAAACTAAATGGCGTGTCTCGACATCGTTTAAACGACTTCTTTCTTTTTTCGTCCCTCTCTCTATTTCTTAAAATGATCGCGACCGTTATTATAGAAACGAAAGGACTGCGAAAGGGTTGGAGAAGTGAAAAACAAGAGGAGGCTAGTGAAATTGGTGCTAACTTTTATTCTGATGATTTGTGAAATTGTCTTCTGGATGAATTGTTGGTCCTTATGTCGAAAAGGGATGTGATGTTCATGTACATGTGTCGACCCTCATTTTTAAAGTGTTATCAAAGTGAAATTTGTGCTGTAACAAGGATTTGTATTGTAAGAAGGAAATTTTTGTACTTAGACTATTATAAGCATTTTCATTTAAAATTCAAAACTAACAGGTTACAATAATCTTTTGAATATGCCTCAGTTTCTTTTGTATATCTCAAGATAAATCTTTGATTATAACGACTACATATGTTCTACGTTAAAACTACGAAATTTAATGACTAATTTTAGATATTTTAAAATTTGATTTAAAAGCGTAAAAATGTTTCTGGTATATCAATTTGTAAATAGAGCTTCCTCACAAGATCTCTCATAAGTCCCAAATAACCAATGATCCAAAACAATCTCGTGAAATGTCAAATACCTCTTAAGACTTCAAGTTGAAATATGAAGTTTGTCAAAAGACCATGAACGCAACATCTTATAAACAAATCATCAGTATCTTAGTAGACAAAATAAACAATTTACAACTAGTGTTAACAACAGATTTCCAACATTAATACTTTTTCTGTTACAAATTATAACAGTCTCTATCCGAGCAGAATGAAGTCTAAGACAGAGAAATTCGTCCCATGCAAATACCCTGAGGGTGATCCATGCATTCTTCCTTTAGAAAAGCAGGACGAAGGTTCCGTAAGAAGGGGTTGCGCAAAGGTGGTCAGTGAATTTATAACGCAAAATACGCGCAATAAAATCGAGACTACCGTACCGAGGAACACTAATACGCACGCAATAAAACAGCCCCGTGGCGTAGGTTCCGAAACAACCCCCTCGAGGTACCGTGCCGGTTCGTCCTTTAACCCATTGGCACGATTTAAATATTATCTTGTAAGGGGATGGATTTAATACATTTATAATTGTACACGGGAGTGTCAGGGCGGGGCCGGGTCATTGGTCGGACATCAGTGACCCTTCCGGATGACCTCCGCAAGGGTCATCGTCCACCGCGTCTTGTAACCTTTTTTTTTATTCCTTTTTAAGGCTTAGAACACTTCACTTGGAAACTACCGAGTCGATCGAGCGAAATTTAGGGCACGGGCCTTACCGGTTTCACGATTTCGCCCTCTTCGTCCCGGAACGGGCCGAGGGGCTGCTTCGGGGCGGTCACCAAACGGAACCATTCGAGATGTTATCGAAGATCGCTATGCATGTCTAGATTAAATTTTCTTCTTTATTTGATATTTATGCAAAATTCTATTATGCCTCTACTCAACCCCTATACTTTATCAGTTACACTCACTGTAATTAATAATTTATTTCTGAAATCAACTTGCAAGAATCCTTGGTGTAATTTATGAGAACGTAATTATTTTTACAAGTCTGTGAACTTTAACTGTGTTCTAACGTCCAAAGCAAATATTAAATAAATTCATTCACCGCCAATATCATTGGTCTTCTAGCAAATGACTGCAATATTTCACCCTTGCAACTGTGATATTGGTGTCATAACCTAACACTTACTCGAACGAATATGTCACTTCAACCAACGAATAACATCCAATATTCAAGTCTAATAGTAGAACAAGAAAACCTTCGTCCTAAATAATCCCAAGTATCCTTCAAAAGTCTCCAACATATCGTTTGAAATTCCAGAAGCTGACGAGATACGACGGAATGTCGAGAACGTCTGAACATATCGACTAGAACGATATTCACAGGACATTTAAGCGAAGTGTAAAAGAACGGCAAGTGTCTCATGAGAAATGTATTCGTAGCAACGACGAACTGGCCGTTCTGTTCTCTCGTTCACCCTCCTTTCGACCATTCGCACACGTTGGAAGCAGTCCAAGCGTTTTAATTTCGGAAGACGTTGCAATATAACGGTTCCTAGGGAAATTGAAACGCAACCCCTACGTCGGCCCTCGCCGCCGGCCATTTTCGTCCTTCTTCATGCCACCACCGACCCTTTTCTAATTGTTTGGGAGGCCAACGACGTCGGTGCCATGCTTCTCGCATATCGCATACATTACGCATGAATTTCGCCTGTGTCCGTTCCTCCTTCGACGGGACATCGGACGTGTCGGCCCCGAGTTATTAGCATCCCTTCTGCCAGCCCCTTCTGCGACCATCACGTTTCTTCGACTTTTAATTCTTCGGTCAATCGGTCATCCTTGCCATTTATTCGATCTCTAGTTTTTAACAAGGATTAAATTTACGAAACTATTTTATACATCCTCTTTACAACATTCACCCCTGAACATTCTTAAAGAACTTCCAACTTTTTCACGCTGTAATTACGCTGTAAATCATGAATGAACATGTGTTACCAGATATAAAATTTGAAAAGTCTAAAATTTTAGCAAAAAGACTTATGTATGACAAATTGAATACACTAACTTAAACGTTACATTTATATTTAATTTACAAAAATAAAGTGGTACATGTTTTAGAGTTATTCGATAACTAGGTAATGTAATGAAGTCTGTATAAATTGCAGTATTTAACTACAATGAAATTCAAGATATTTCCAAGCCTCCAGACATAACAGTTTCTAATGAGAGAAAATATTTGATAGAGAGATTTTGCATAAACAATTGGAGTAATTATCAGTGTCGTTCATACATCACTGCCAGTGGTATTATGCCATGGTCCACCTTGGCCTCGCTCATTGTTCTTCTAATTTATGCCAAGGTGGGTCTAGCTGCTGCTCTTCCACCTCCCTTTCATCCCCTTCCGTTCTCCCCGTCGTTTCCATTTCTATTTCACTCGTACGGTGCACCTTGAATTATGGAGTCCGCACCACTAAATCTTTGGGGCTAATTGAATTATTGCTCGAGCCTCGCCAGTGCGCCGCGCCGTTCGGTCTTCAGGGTGCTGGACAAAAAGGCAGAGAAGAAGCAAAGAAATCCTTCCTGCTTGCTTCTCTGACTTGTGCTTCCTTTTTTGGACAGTCATCGGCTGGGAATAATCTTCTCTTTCAATTTTACTCACGATATTTTACGGAACGTGCTTTTCCGCCATCTTGACGAAACGGTCTTAACACGTTAATTGTACGAATCTTATCTGATATTTTTATTTTGAGGCCTAGATAGAAATTTTGAGGACATTAACAATAAATTTTTTAATGTAACATCTTCATTTGTTATCTCAAATTGTCAGGGTGATGTTAAATGTGTGTAGTGTATTTTAAATGTAATTATTGTCCTTCTAATTTTAACTACTTAAATATTATATTTTGCACTGTATTTGAGACAGCAGGTAAACAAGTTCTGTAGTTAAATGGAAAGCTTGTCAGCAATAAACTTTCAGAAAGTCCCACAACTGATTTAGCAGTGAACGTGTTAATAGAACAAGATAAGAAGAACAAGTTAAGTTATGACACCTGTATAAAATAATGTTATTGTTGTGTTCAGAGTCAGGTTCATAATTAATGATCTTAGAACTAATTAAGATCGTTCCGATAATACGAATTCGATCATAGTGTTCGTAGAATCCGAGGTTGTTACTCTGATTCGAAAATTGCCAAACTGGTTTCGCGAATTGAAAGGTTTATGAAGTCGAAGATGTTTTTCAGCTGGATCTGTTTTTATAAGACTCCGAAGAATAATCTTTAAATTGTTTCCACCGACGAAACGTTTATAGTCGGCAATACTGATATAAACGATTTGCATAAATGATGGAACACCGAACTAACAAACTGAAAGTCGACTATTTATACACCCAGTGTAGAGAGAAAAAAATAGCGATATTTCTTTTCTTGTTCGAATGTCATCATATATAAAATTATAAAAGCGTATTAACCCTCGGATGACGGATTGCTGATACGACAATTTAAATTTAATTTCAGATACTTTCTTTCCATTCTCTAATCCTTTGAATAATTTTTTTTAATATATCTTGATTAAAAATTTTGGTAGACGAATCGAAGCATACAAGTATAATTTACAGTCTTTTCATTTAAAATTCTAATCGATTCTTTATCTAAATTTAATGTATTATTTTAGTTAATAGTTTTTGGGTGTATGAGAACCTTTCGCTTGAAAAATGTCTAATTTTTTAAGGTATTAAGACTCGACGTGAAAATTGATATTGAAAATATTTGCTGGACTGATGTTATACATAGTGCACGTCACATCACGCATTGGAGCACAATTTATGCTTATGTAGCACCACAAGCTTTTTAAAAGCGTCTGCCACAAGATTTGATAGCTGAATTATTATACTTCATGTGTCAAATCTAAATCTTAATTATCGTTCTTAAATTTCATCTATATTATTATTACACTTGATTTCACTTTGATTATTATTTTTATACTTGATTTCATAAATTCAAACCTTGATTGTTACTACACCGAATTTACTAAATTACCATAAAATCAAACGAATAATCATAACATTTTTCAGTAAAATTTTCTGAGACATTCAAAACGAAAGAACGTCAAATAAATCAAGAAGAATTAAATATATCATGCAATTTCATATCGTAGCATTATGTTTACGATGCGTATAAAATACACGTTGTTTAAAAAGAGAGATATCATTTTACTGTTAGAATGACACGTTGCACGATAATTTGGTGGAAAAGGGATACAATCTCGAGAACGTATACATAGTTTCAGAGTACGGAAAGAAGAGAGGATAACAGTCGATGTATCGTAATAATATGAAACGACAGAGCGGCGGATGGTTCGATGATTATCTAGAAAGAGTAAGAGATTCTTTGTAAATGACGGGCTCGGAATTTTCAAAATCACATGAGAGGCCAGCTTCCACGAATCCCACTGATTTATAAGCGACACCGGCGTTCACGATATTCGTCGCGGGCACGCATGAATAATGCGACGATGACATGCCGGTATTAATATGATAATTCGATTTATTCGGGACCCGTGGCTCCCACGATTTCCACGTCGGCAATCAGCGGATTTCAGACGGACGGAAATACCGTCGGCATCTTTTAAATAGCCAATAATTACGACTACGGGAAGGTAGAACGAAGACCAAACAGAAGAATTTCATTCCTGAAACGTTCGTTCCTATCACTCGCGAATCCGTACGTTGTAATTACGACACACGCCGTAATAATTTGTAGCTGGATTGGAAATAAGTTCGAAAGCGGAATTATTTATTTAGCTTTCCAAGAATCGGAGAATGCGATACACTTTCTATGTGAATATGTTTGGTCCAATGGTGCTTCAAATGAAGAATCAATTTATGTGTAATATCGAGTTAATTTACTAGACATTTGCGATATATCAATCTGCAAGTATAAATTATTATATTCATTATTTTAGTTCATTTATAGATTGTGAATCTCCACACTTTTTGTACCTATATATGTTGAAAATATTCCAACTTTAGTAATATGTAAAATTGATGAAAGTATTGAAATTTGAAAATGTTTGGATATTTGGAAGCTTAAATTTCAGAAATGCATGCGTTTAAAGACTTAAAAATGTATGAAATGTATAATTAGAATAATTAAATTTGAAAAGTTTCAATGACAAAATTTATAAAGAAATAGTGAAACATTAAGAAAATCTATACAAGTCTGAATCTTAGTATACTCATATCAACGAACTCATGCAATAAATATCCTTAACATCATTATACAACGGAATTAACAAGTATACGTGTAGAATATTAACAAAGTATGTAACAGTTACGAAGGAGCGAACCCATGTCAAGGAATCATACCTCGGGTAACAAACTCCCAATGGGACATAATAATTGGGTCAGTCGAAGCAACAGTTCGACCAATGGTGTTCGTTCCCGGCTGGAGAAAAAAGTGTTCCAGAAAAAGATCGTCGGCCAGTGGATCGCTAAAAGGGACCAGAAGACAGCGAAGTAGGGGGAATTGAATCAGTCGAATCCTCGGACGATCAGGAAGGACACTTGAGGAACACAGGGACACAGGAAAATTCGACATGACAATGGTTCCTGGCCGTTGGCGAGATTCATGCACGGCCGTTGATACAGATTTGAATATTAATTTAAGACCGTCCACGGGACGACCAAGGATAATGTCTAGGGTCAGCCACAGCCCCGAACGATAAAGGATCGCCGAGGATTCGTTGCATTCCGTTAATAATGCTACCTTCGTTTCGTTCGTAAATCAGATACCAACGTAACGTGCTTTTGAGATATCACGATTAAATGTATACATTGTACCACAATACGTGACAGAACAGAGATTTTATGTTGTATTCTTATGTAACGTATTTTTGACGAAGTACTTTGTTTTAATAATTCTGTAATTGTTCAAACATGAAATGCATGAGATCTTAAGAATGTGTGTGTATTTAATTGTAAACTTATCCCGCTTCAAATTTAAAAATGTCTCATCTTTCATCTTCCTTCCCTTGTCTTTAAAAAAATTTGGGGACAAGAATTAATCAATTTCCTAGTTAGCCATTTATGTCTTAATGTATCAGTTCGAATATCCTATCAGAAAATTATTGAAAGTCATAAAAATTGCACTAATTCGATAGAAATATCAGAGAAGTATTGCAGTAACAATTCACAAATTTCACAGTACGGCAGTTACAATTTGCAATCTGATATTACAGTCATATTGCAAACTGCAGTTACATGTACGCTATTTCTTTGCGTAAAATATTGAACATGTTATCAAACATTTGCTTTATGGAACGGTTATTCTTCCACGTTTCGTTCTAACAAATTTCTGACATGTAACAGAGCAAACATTGTCAGCACCCTTAAACCATAGCGAATCTCGGTGCTCTTTTATTTACATTTCACATGGCTGCGTGACGAGATCTCGTGCCAGAGAATCTTCGAAATTTCCACGCCGTTCGGTCGCGGTGGCTGCCATTTGAACTTAAGGCGATATATTTCGTCCGCATTGCCGGAAAAAAGGAGATCAAGAAAGCAGAGAGAAAAAAAAGTTGAATGCAAGAGAAGGAAAAGTAAAAAATGTTCTGCAAGCGGGTAAATATCCTCGATGGCTGCATTTATGGTCAAATTGCGGACAAATGACCGAGTCTCTATGGACCGTGCCAGAAATGACGATCGCAAAAGAGGGAAAAAAACAACGTTCCCCTCAAGTCAGGTTACGAATTTCGTAAAAACGAGCCCGCGAAAGAGATGGAAAAACAGCGGGGCCTGCGACGAAAAGGCGAATAGAAAACGGGCACGCTGTCGTATTGTCCTCGCAACGAGAGGAATCGTGAAATACGATCGGCTTTTAGTAAAATGAGACCAAAATATAGGGTGTCGAGACTGTCTCTCTCGTCCCTCGTTCGAATCTGTTGCAGATACGTGTTTCTCTCCTCGTTTTTCAAGGAACAATCCGTGAAATGACCATTTCGATTCGGCGTTTTTGAAAATTCACGTTACAACCGTATTATCACGGGGGATCGTTTCGTGATCTGGTCCTCTCGTCTTTCGTATGCTTTGTCAGTTTGTTTCGTTTTCTTGGGGATACAGGAATTCGAGTGGTCGATCGATTCAAACTCGGATAACGTCGAACGCGAGTTTATTTGATTAACTTGGATGTTTGAATTCCCATGATTTTGGAGATTGTAATTTTATTTTTGAATTTATTAAATTTGTGTGTTATTAAATTATTAAATTTTGTGACCATAATTTTATTGATGACTGAATTTTTTAATTTTCGAATTTGCAAATGTTAAAATTTCAAAGTTACCAAATTTCCAAATTCCTTAATTTATAAATTTAAAAGTTTTCAAATTGCTAAAGTCTAAATAAGTTTCTCTGTGTCCTTTCTACATTCCTGAAGTTCGAGACCCTCTAATCCCTATGTTCCTAATGTTCTCAAATAGTGCTCACAAATTTCTAGACACAAATCTCTAGATCTCCAAATCCCAAGATATCTCCGTACGTATATCTTCAAATTCTTAGACCACCAGCACCCTAAATTCTCAAATCCCTAGATTCCTATATTCGCATAAACTAGTTCCTCAAAATCCTATACCCATACTAACCAACCCCCAAATTCTCAAATCTAAAATCTCCAAAAGTCAGCAGGTTTCAATATAAACTCTATAACAAATACAACTTGTAAACTCTATCCTGAAACTATAACAACTTTTACAAATAAAAAATTTGTCAAATATATTTAAAACTTGAAAAAGTCCAAAGTTGTGATACTTATAAAATTGTATCCAATGATTCTTGCAGACTTACAATAGTGAAGTATCAAACCGAAAATTGTTCTTAAAAAAAATTGTTATTAAATAATCATGGTATTTAAATTTTGTTCGTGTACGAAAATATCTATGCTCTTCTTTCCTGCTTTGCGTGTTCGGTGCTTTTGATTTCTGTATTCTGGACGCGAAGTGTTGTTCGATCGACCTTAGCTGCGAGGTGAATCGCATCACGTCCCTCTTGAATGTCCTGCGAGATCCTGGCCAAGGACTCCCTAGGTGGCGTAAACGGAATCGAAACTCTTTTCTCCAAACTCTTCTTGGCCTGTTGTACCTTGTATTCTATTACTTTTCGATAAGGGTTATCGGACGAAGGTCGGTGAAAGGATAGTGTTATTTATAATAATGGATGGGTGGGACGATCAGATACTTGCCGAAAGTGGAAACGTATTTCTGTGTTGTTGGAGTGGTTAGAATATTGAACTGTTTAGAGAAATATAACACAGTTTTTGTATCATAAATTTATTTTATTTATGTATCAATACATTTTTATACAAGATAGTAGCAAGTACATTAATAACGCATAATAAAAGTCTAAAAATTTAGAAGTCCAGTGAAACTCAAATTCGTAGATAATTTGTAGACTTTAAGTGCTCAAAATTTTTAACAAAAAAATTAGTTAATGTTGTTGAAAACATTGCAGCTAAAAAAGTTGTCCACGTGAACGTTAACGTGGAGTACAAAGAAACTGTTATTATCGAAGAGAATTCAAAACGACGATAATGAAAGGTGCACCATCGAAAACCTATTTAAGAAGCAAATTGATGACCAAGAGTCGTACGAATGAATAAGCGGGTCCTGTTTTTTAGATATCATTACATTAAAGGGACAGATGCAGCAGGAACGGGAACAGCAACAGCAGCATCCCTGAACCACCCTTGGCGAAGCCACGAGAATATAGAGGACCCTTCGTTTTCAGGCATCCCTCCAAGCAGAATAGAGCCAGAACAATCTTCCCTTTATAGGAGACATACGAGGCGATTCGAATCCTGGGAACCGTTTTTTCTCCTTTCTTTATTTATTTTCACCTATCCTTCCTTGCCACCGACTCGTTCTGTCGTGCCTCTGTCTTTCGTGAAGCAATTATTTTCGCAGCTTGGCGTCCTCTTACATCACTGACGAGACAATACACCGTCAGCTTCCACCAGAAGAGGAAACGATGTCAAATACAACGAGTATTTGCAGCTGCTTTCATCGAAGCGACGAAGACGTTCTTTGCTTATGACGATAGCTTCACTAATTACGTTATGATTTCTTTTAATGCATTTATCAGAAAAAGGTTATCAATGTGGTATTAATGAGCTAACATTTCAGCAATAAATACATGGGAACGTGTGCTTGAAAATTTTGGAAGAAAGATGACTGTCAAGGGACATGAACTCTCGTCTCTAAATCTTTAGTTTTCAAGACTTTCGAATCTCCATGTTCCAAATCTTTAGATCCCAAGTTCCTATGACGCAGATCGCTACACCCCAAATTCTTATGTCTCAAATCCCCACATCCCAAATTCCTACATTTCAGATCTCTACGCTCCACTTCCACACATTCCAAATATCCACATGCAAAAGTGTCAAGACCTCAAATTCAAATATATTAGAAACCCCACATTCGCAAATCTCTATCGCCTCAAATTAATATATCTCTAAATCTCTAAGTCAAAGAAATTCGCCCGAAATTTGGAATCTCCATGTTCCTGAGACCTCGCATCCACACAACCCGCAAACTCCTCTATCCTCAAATTTTTAGCTTCCAAATCCTCGAACCACGTCTTGTCAGTACACTTTCTCATGTACCACATAAATATCGCGTTCTTTAACATCCTGTAAAGCCTCGGACACCCGCCATCAATCTCCGAATTAATCCACAAATTATCCATCGCGCTTAATCCACGCGTTTCGGGCACGTTCGAAAGAGTGATAGAGAGGGGGTTGGTTCCACGAATCGTCGGAGGTTGTTGCTCGTTAACAAAACGAATCTGCCGCGACCGCATACGAAAGCTGGCCCCGTCAGATTTTTCAGGTGTCCAGGTGACAAACGATCGTCGTACGTGCGGATGCATTTCTTCGTGGATTTTCGTAGCCTCGCGTCTCAGAGAAATGAACCTGTTGCGGAGCTTTATGAGGGGCATTAGCATACTTCGTCGTTGGCTCGTCTCGCAAAAGGATCCAGGGATTCGGTGCATCCTTCGTGCACCTCTGAAACAGCTGCGAGATAAAAAGAAGTCGGTAGCCACGGGGAGAGTGCACTTGTTGCGTCAGCGGTGCCGATACAACCCGTATGCCATTTCACTCTGCACCCGCGGATAAGGGATGAATTTTTTATCTTGGGACAATGCTCCTTAGGAGGACGGGTCCACGCTGGGTGGAAGATCGAGACCAGATTCGAAGCTGTTGTTGGGTAAAGTTCTTTCGAAACTTTAGAGAACTGTCGAGGTTTAAGGAGGATTAACGAGAAGTTTGTTCTTGTCTTATTGGATAGCTGGGGGCCAATTTCGGCTTAATGATTACATATTGGAAGGTATTTTTGGTAAGGATACATTTCGACGATACTGTCGGGAATTATTGAATAAATGTATAAAATTGACAGGTATAAAATTCAGGCTCAATAAATGAGATGCAATACATGTAAATATAGGAGATTAATATAGTCTTTTTTTAAGCCAGTCACCACACTTGGATACAGGTTCAAGATCTTAAATTTAATTGCTAATCTGACAATCAATTTCTGGTACCTACCTTGTGTATCCTTACTTATATTTTGTTCTTATATCACGTCATATAAAATGTAATCGGTACAACCATTGAATTAAATGCAACAAATTGCCGCAAACTGTCAGTTAAAGGGGAAGTAGCGTGTTTGATGCAGCTTCAAAGAGATCGTCTCACCCAAAGGATGAAATCGACTTTACTCAGGAAAAGATACCGAAAACGAACCCTTTCCGTGTCGAAGATACTTAGACTAATCTGGCAATCAATCTTAAGGGCAGACACAGCCAGAAGCCAACAGCTGCTTTCGTGAGAGTCTGTGACGTCATTGAAAAAGGAAGATCACTCCCTTGCAGCATCCTATTCGAATCGAACGACTAACGTGGCCACGATTTTCCCACCCTTAGCTAGCACCTTGTCAGTTTCGCGCAGCTGCTTACCTTTAATCGCCACTTCTGGCTTATCGTGCTTGTTTCATGTTGTTTATTCTCTTCCGAGTCACTTTCACGAATCATCGAACACCCTTGCAATTTCGGTTTTTGAAACGAGATTTTCTTAAGATTGTCTTGCTGTGTTAATTAAATTTGGAACGTTGATACATCGATACATTTTTCAAATTTTTGCAGTATCAATACTAGGTACATATTCATTCATTCGTTAATATTTTATTGACTATTAACAATCAGTCAATTCTTTTCTTCATTAAATTTCCACATTTTAACATATACTACGATTTAGTAAATATGAAGATTGTCCTATCTACTTCAATATTCGTGAAGAACTTGAAATTATTTGTACATGTAAATTTGCAATAATTTCATTATTATAAACTTGGTATATTTTAAACTTAATTACAATTCGGTTCAATGTTGATTGAAATAAATATCAAAAATAAAACTTCGAGATAAGCTGTCATAAATATGAGAACATGTTCTTCGTAACATTTTCTGCGCATTTCTATGATGTATTATGAAATGTTTCGTAACGAACGGTCAAGGAGTAATTTATACAATATTTGCAGTCGTACGTTCGCTTTTATTGCTTGTTTGGAAAGCCAGTTCCCCTATCGCGGTGCCCCGTAGGACCCGTGTGGCCAACGACGGATTACACGCTCGTGTCTCACGGGTCAAGATCATCGTACGACCATTAGCCGCGCTCGTCACCTCATAATCCGTCGACACATGACCCCGACTGACCGGAAGCGGACCTACTGGACACTAAAAAAAGAGAACACCCTGTTAAATTCTTGTCCTACTACTTCATGACAAACCAATTATGTGCGTGTGTGTATTCTTTGTCTCAATCTATAAGTAATTCTTTTAAAATGTTCCTACTCGTATTAATTCTGTCTTTACTTTATTGAAAGTTATTTGAAATTTCATTATTATGTATGTATTATGGTTATGACAATATGTAACTAATCGTAGTATGTAATTTATTGAAAGAAGTATGTAAAGGCTCAGGACAATAATTTTGGCGATTTTTGTTTTGAGTAAAAAACGTCTTTTTGTAAATCATCAGTTGAAGACCAAAGTATCTTCATATATTATATTTGTATCTTTATGTGTTCACAATATGTCCATAAGTATCCAAAGATATTCATATATGCATATATGTTCAGACATATCCACATACACACGTGTATACAGATACATCTACATGTATCCACACATGTCCACATATACATCTCGATCAAGATGTATTCGCACATATCTACATACATCTATATAATAATATATTTATATATCTATAAATGCAGCTACATATATGTCTGCACATCCACATATAAGCATATACATTCACTCATATCCACTTCTAGTAACATAACTATATAAACTATAACCTTATAGCAACCACTGCCTTATTTTAAAGCTTGTTCTAATCCGGGTAACAGAAATGTCAGCAAGATACAATTCATGTCCACGGTACAATTCCTTAATTCATGTCCAACAAGTATACTCGTACAACAAGAGCAAGACTCCCGTTAATCCTCTGTGCTATTGTATACCCAGCCAAATTACACGTTACAAAAGGAATTCGAATCTTATCTCATCGATCAAAATTCGCTAACCAGTAGCAGGTCAGTACAGAATACTGTACGATCATTAGCAGCGTTGATCCCTTCATGATCCGTTGACGCATATCCAACCCATGAAGAGTGACCAATCCAGATCGCGAAAAACACGGTGGTGCGTGCCGATCCCGTTTCGACGACCTGTTCTCGATCTTCGAAACCTTTCACCTTTGTAACGAGTTGTCCACGCGATCGCGGATGACCCTTGTCCATCCTGGCCCGCGACGACCGTTGACAGAATTTCCACCCGTCAACCACTTCATTTTGGCAACGTACCAGTTATTTCTAACCGGTGATACGAGAATGGCCGCTTTTCCAGTCGAATCCAGCTCGACAGCAACCTGCGATCAGCGCGTGCTGGCGATCGTCCGCTCAAACGAGATCGACTCCACTCGAAATGAAACAAGATCGACGCCGGGTTTCCGGTTCGTCGGACTATACTAGTTTATGAATCCGGTCGATTCGTGTCCCTCGACTTCGTTGACCCGTAGCTCCCACGGGGTCACCCTTCTGAGATGACGAACTGTTTTTAACTCCTCCTCTAACCGCCTATATCGGCCGGTGTATCTGCGCTAACAATCCAGATCCTTGATCTAGGATTAGGATTCGTAATCTACAGGCTATTCACTTTTTGCTAGCTGTTGCATTTATTAGCGGACATTTGCCTTCTGAACGAGTGAGATTTGTTAAGCAGTTGATACGATTAAAGATGATAAGAAATTTGTTGAAATGTCTGCTGAAGATTTTTTGTCTACTGCCCGAAAACTATTTGTTCATTGTTTATGTAAATTTTCTGGATGATATTTTAGATTCTAAATTTCCAAAGTCTGTTATTTTCGACGTAACAAAGATTATTCGCTAAATTGAAGATCATTAATCTTAATCTACTTCAATACGCTTCGGAATAATATATATTTTTCTTGAAGTAAAATAATTTTACACGTAGTGAGTCATAGAATACTTTGAACTTACAATGAAATCTTTAGCGCTCAAGTCTCTAATAAAAAACGAAAGACAATATTACCATGCTTTATTTATATGTACAATCTAAGAAAAATGTTAAATTCTGAATATTGTGGTAAGTAAAATATCAAACACTTTTGGTTATCGCTAAAGTCGTCAATTCGGATAGATTTTCCCATAGGTATATGTTACCGTTATTTGCATAGGGTTCTGGCGTTTGTATAGACGTCCTGCGAAAAAAGTAAATCGTCCTTTCGGACCCGGAAGGATTTGATTTGACAAGCGGCGATTCCAGAAACCACCTGAGATCATGATCGTCACGGTGGTATGGGGTCCCGTGCGTGGATACTAGTCTGAATTAAGAGGGCTTCTTAAGCCAGTGACACATGAACAGGATCCTCAGGCAGGACCCTCGTCCTTCGTGTAGATCCATAGATATATGACGGCTTATGAGACTCGAGTTCTCGATTTTTGCTTAAGGGAATTTTTCTCTCTATTTCATTCATCTTGATTTTTGTACCTAACTTATTATTTTCGGTACTTCGAAATGGAGGGTGTGGCAATTTTTTAATTTGGATATTCAGAAATTTTTTTATTTTTATATGTGGGGATGTGGAAATTGGAATTTTGGGGCGATTGAAATTTTGGGAGGTTGAAAATATGGAAATTTGGGAATTTGGGGAATTTGGGAAATTATGGGAATTTGGGGAATTTGGGGGATTTTGAGAACTTTGGGAATTATGAGAATTTGGGGAATTAGGGAATCGGGGAATTAGAGAATTGGGAAATTAGGGAATCGGTGAATTAGGGAATTGGGGAATTAGGGAATTGGGAAATCGGGGAATTGGGAAATTGGGAAATCGGGAAATCGGGGAATTGGGAAAACTGAAAATTTAAAGGAATTACAAATTTTACAACTTAGGAAATTAGAAAATTGTAGTATTAGAGAAGCTGTAATTTGAGAATTGTAAAATTTGAGAATCTGAAAATAAATTTACATATCTGAAAATATATCATTCTGTCAATTATCAAACAGCACTCTAAACCCCCTTCCAATCTGTTCTCTGACAATAAAATATAATTCGACTAATCTTGAATACCACTTAATCAATCGAGGAACGATCTTACGAAGAACCGGATGAAAATAATCTTCTTGCGAATCACAGGACCGTCGTATTTCCGTGTAAAGGGTTCCACATAGTGGCAGACCTCTGGAATTCCATACTGATTTCCCTTTCTTTTGCAGGGGGTTGGAAACCGTGAAACGATATCCTAATGGGACTGTGACAGGGACCTGTTCAATGGTCAGAGGTCCAGATGACAAACCGGAAATCGGGTCACAGGGGTCAGTACGCGAGTCACTGGACGTCGTGAAATCTGGTTCTGAAACGACTCAATCCTCCTCGACGTTCGACCTTTGCTCCCAGGATATAAAAGATCGATCCTTTGCGACGAATCAAAAAGAAATGTTGCCTCCACCTGTTCCGCCATGAATACCTGTATCGTTCTCGAAATATAAATTCAGAGTTTTATAACAAAATTTATTGCTTCGATACTGCGGAATTCGAACAAACAGAGCAACTTGCTCGAACAGGTTTTCATTAAAGTGAATTTCTTCGAAGTAGACAAACAAAGTTTAGTTTATTTTCTTAAGAAATTGTTTAGTTATATATTTGCTGAATGTTTGTTTTAGAAGTTTATCGTTACTGGATTTATATTTCTGGAAAAGTTATAATAGTTTGATCTGTGCTCGTTATTGATTTTTAACAAAGAATATTTTTAAGCAATAGATGAAATTAAATAAAAATAATTTTAAACGAGAAAGAGTTAGAAATGAAATTGAGAAATATTAAAGCAGTATGACATAAATGAATTATAAATTAGAAAATTGTGATTATACGATCAAGTATAGCTAAATGTGTCTAAAATTATACTTCATTTATTTCTCTCAAAATTGCTAAGGTAATTTACCCCAGCTATAGAAAAAGTCGTATATCAAATATTAAAAAATATAAAATAATTAGTTAAATAATTGACATTACTTCAGTGTAGGTTAAAATTACTAATTGCATACCGTATATACGATACGATATGACTAGACTACGAGTGTTGTAACAAAAACTGACACGAACAGTACACTCCCATTCAGTTCGTACCAGAGCATTGTACGAATTGAAAAGAGAAGTGGAAGGTAATCGATCCATCGATCCACCGACAAGAATCCTTTATCTTTCAGCGTCGGTACGCGTCGGAAGAAAAAGTATGGGGGCCATTGACGAAGTCCGTTTAAGGATCGCGGGCCAGAATCGTCCCGAAAGACGAGTTTCCACCGTGGCACGATTCTCGGCCGTTCACCGAGAAAAACACGACGGGAATCGTTCAGGTAAAGATGAGCCGGCGAATCGTTTCTGTTGTCAGTCCTCCTATCTCCGGAACAATGGCGTCCCGTCGTCGTCTCGTATTCTTCGGCCTAATATTTCTCTCGAAAGCCGGCAGCGTAACGCGACCAGCTCTCTCCAAAAGGGGAGAGAAACAGAGAGACGAAAAACACGCACAGCTAAATGTACGTATAGACACAGAGAAGCGTACGAGAGGGAAAATATCTCGTGATGGCGTCCCGGAAGAAATATACCCCTAACCGTTTCCCATTCTACGATCCCGTCACTTCGTTCGAGGGGTTCGGGTTCGGCTTAGTTTCGGCCAAGCAGCTCGCTGATCGTCGAGCGAATTTTTCTATTACGGACAGAAGGGGTGCAGAACACCGTGCCTGGCACCTTCGTCGTCGGATCGACGAAGCTTGAAAGGTGCTTGACGAAACACCAGGGAAACACAGGTACGAAGGGTGAACGAGAGAGAAGTAGGCTGCGGTATTTCGGGACAGAAGGGGTGACACGTTGCACGGATGCTGTGGGAATGTTCTCACAGAGTAGAAGAGATCACCTGTAGCCATTTGGGACAGTATCCTGATCCGGAAGGAGTGCACTTACCCCCAGCGATCGGTCTCATCTGCCCGGTGCACGGATCGATCCTCGAAACGATCGCTCTCTGCCTCCCTTTAATCAGAGTTCCAAACTAACGGTACCGATTTTGTCTACAAAAATTTACACTGCGAAATTTCTTTTATAAATATACTCTGACCAGGAGATACAAGTTAAATAATAATGTTCAATAAATTTATGTTCATGATCATCGAATTATTTTATGTGCAATTCGTTTTGGTGTCTGAATATCTCATACGCGCGAGAAGCAATGTACTAATAAAATGATAATAAACATCACAGACAACGCTTTTTTTGAGACGTCATTCGCACCGTTGCGATTCTCGTGGAGCAGGGAGTATGATATATAAAAATTGGCCGACACGCGGAGAACGCGCGAAATCTATCTTCGAGACGAGATAACCGACCTGCCGTATTTTCTCTCGGGCCAAAGAGCACGGAAGCACCCCTCGGTGCGAGGCTGTATCCCTTTTAATTTTAATTTCCTACCGAAATCCCTTCTTTATAAACGAACGAAGCTCAGTCAATGACTGTCAGACGAGCAGGGAAAAATGCGAGCGACGAAGAGAAAGAAAGACGAAAGGTGAAAAAGACACGAGGATAGCGAACAGAAAAAGAGAGAAGAGAAGCCCAGCCTCCGGTTTTCCACGCACATCATCCCTTTTACATTTTAATTTCTCCCCTTTCGCGTCGGTCTTTCAAAGCCCTCTCTTTCTGTCTCTGTTCGTCTCTGTCCCTTTCCCTTCTTCGGTTAGGTGGCATCCCTTTAACATTATAATGTTCCCTCTGTGCTGGCGTCTTTCTCTGTGACTCGGTGTCTCTCTTTCTTACGAGCTTTTCCACCCCTTCGTTATGGTGTAACGTACCGATTTATGGGTTACCGAGCGAATTCTAAGGAAATGTTATGCCACCGACCTGGAATCGATGAGGAACCGTTGGAGAAACGTTCCTGGTGGACGTTGAACGTTTGCTCGGCTTCCTGGCCCTTTTTTCCGGCACCGTTTAACCTACATTAAATTAACAACAAAAATAATTGGCCCGTGATCAACGCAATTTCCATCCCCGTCGAAATTAACTGTTTCCGTACAGGTGAATCCATCGATGGGACGCAAAAGGGTGGACACCCTTGTGCTTTAGACACTCGCGTAATTAGTTATCAAATTCAAGTAGCATGAACGACGTTTACAATTTAAAATTCTATTATTCTTATTAATTACTGATTTTATTTCACGATACCAATTAGCATATGATCAAAAGTAAAATATGACAAAAATTTTACAGCTGCAAATACTTTCTTGGAGGAGAGAATTTATTTTTAAATCATCATTTCAGTAACTAAATACACGTCACCGATCGTTCCCATCGCCTACACAACAGAAACGAGTTATCGATCGTCAATCGAGACAGCATCAGGCTCTCGATATATCGGCAGATCTTCGGGTGGCGCCTAGAGTCACGAAATCGCGGTTGGTCAGGATGAAATTCCCGGAAAAGCTGGCACGTCGTCGAACAGGAAACGGTTGGAAACGCTCGCACGTTCCTCCTGAAGCGCATTCGGTTAGGATTATCGAATACCTAGGGATTTCGTATCGATCAGTGCAAGAGTCTGTCTGAGGCGGCCGAATGTGTGCCGAACGAGGACCGGCATACATTAACGGCCCCCACGGAAATTGGATTAAACCGAGGGAATTATTCGCAAGGATTTTGCATACACCTCACAGTGAAACGTTCACAATCGCGAGATGACACAATGCAGTTCTCCTTTGTGACACGCAACGGAAGTCTTTCTCCTCTTTCAAAGCCCGGATTTTCCTATCGATACCATCCACCGCTTCTTTGTGAAGCTGAAACCGTCGGTTAAGAATATTATCCGGTTGTGCTATGTAAATTCTGACGTGGTGTCGATTGTCGATCAACTATTGTGCGTGGACCACGTTCGATTTTGCCTAACGGCGAAAACCACGTTACGGCAATGGAGACTTTCAGATAGTTGTCACATGTTTTGTTAATTATTTTCAACTTGTGGATTTTGGAGTTTGGACATTTTTATACTTACTCTATTTCTACGTTTCTATATTTGTTTTTCCAGATTTTTAAATTTCTATACTTCACATTTTCATATTTTTATATTTTCATACTTTCACATTCTTGCATTTTTACATTATTACACTTTTACATTTTTACATTTTTACATTTTTACACTTTTACATTTTCACATTTTTACATTTTTACATTTTTACATTTTTATATTTTTACAATTTCACAGTTTTATAGTCTTACATAGTATCACGTGTTCGTTAAAAACATTGTTAGTGAAAGTCAGAAGTGTAACAACATTTCCAAACGTATTCGTAAATATTACATGACTTTATGAGTACATATGAAGAGGATGCGTCGAGCGCAAAAAAATTGTGATTAATGTACTACTTGACGGACTGTTGGACAGCGAATGTTTCTTCGAGGGTAGAGGAACGTGCGAAAGAGTGGAAGCATAACGATGTGGGACACCGAGCGATTTATTTTACAAGGTGTAAAAATACAACTCTTGACCACGTGTCGAAGAGTGTATGGAAATAGGACCATTGGGGCGATGACAGGAAGAGAAACAACGGACACGTCCATACGTAAACGAGAGTTTATTCGGGACTCGTGTCGATCAGTCATCGGCAAATGTAATCTGTACTCGAACTTCATTTCTGTATTCGAATTTTGGAAATTCGGAATTTTTGTGGTTTGAAAATTTGAGTGTTGGGTATTTGGAGGTTAAGGAATTCGAGACGTTTGAGAATTTCAGAATGTATGAAATTGGAAGGTTGAAAAGTTGAAAATTTAAGAGTTTGAGGATTAGAAAACCCAAAAATTTCTATCCATGAAAATTACAATTTAAAAACCAGAAAATCCGCAAATCTACAAATTTACATGTTATGTCACAAAATTGAGAGTAAACGTCAGCACAAATTTTTCATTATAAACTTTGCGATCAATAAATATTCCGTTGATTCCGTAACAGTTTCATCCGTGACACGTATAGTATCTCGTAAATTCCAGGGTTATGAAGATCCAGGCCATCGTCGTTTCACAGAGCACGTGAACAGGATTACCGCACTGACCACGCGCAAGAATGAAGGGCGAAGAAGAAGCGGAAGAAGAAGAAGAAGAAGAAGAAGAAGAAGGAAACGATTGAAAGTTCACCCGACGTGTCTCCGGTGCGAATCTTCGGATTAAGACGAGCTGACGAGGCACGTGCTAGATCTCCTGAATGCCGCTGCTACTGGAACTCGAGTGACCATTGGTCATTGTCGCAGGAGGGAACACAAAAGGAAGAGAACCGGTTGCCTCCTGCCAAGAAGAACCGAGGCACGTGCTGCCAAGCGTGGTCCAGAGATTGTTTTAAACGAGCTGATCCTGAATAACACCGTGGTAATACCGAGTAGCACCTGTTCACTTACAAAGATCAAGTCGCTCGTCGAAAAAATTTGGAGGAATAAAAGGAACGGGTACCATGTTGATCTTTTCTTTTCTTTTTTCTCTTTTATCTGGAAGACTTGCTAGTTCGTTCAGTTCTGACTTCCATCTTCTTATTTTTTTATTTGGAACACAAAATGGTCGAAGTTAGAGTGTTAGTGAAAAGGAAAATTATATTTATTACGTTTCCAATTTTTATGTACATATTACTAGGACTACCAATTACTCAAAATGATCGCAGATTCATTTTACGTTATAATAGTTTGTTACCTAATAGTGTGTCACATTTTGTTCAGATGAGAAATGCCTGTATATGTTGGTTGATGTTTCAGTATATACTTATGCATTTTTTACCTAATATTTAATAAGTCGTGTTTCTATCCATGTAAAAGATTCTGGCATATCTGCAAGAACCTTCATCCGATAGTTGTAGATGTGTCGAGAAGATACAAATGTAGCATAAACGGAATTGGGTATCGCACGAAAAGTCCGCAACGCGCGGTCGAGAAAAATCCGTTGGCCGGCTGGAAACTCTAATAATTTGCATATTATCCGTTACGACAGTTGCCCGTTGGTTCTGGCAAGAGCTCCGGAGAGCTTCTTTTATTTTTTCGTCGGTCGACGACGCGGTCATCAGAGTCCGTTGGCCAGCCGCGATTCGCTACATATTTTCAAAGGGCTTCCAACGTTACCCCCGTCATCCCTGTTGTCGTTTGACCGCGAGGATCAAGCGAGCGTTTCCTCTGACAAGCACGTGCTGGATCGCACACCACACTTACACCGCGTGTGCCCGCGTCGAACAGTGGCCCGGTAACGAGCGTACGCGTTTTACCTGCAAACAATAAGAAATTCTGGCCAGTGGCCTGTGTTCGACCTGCCAGCTGAAATGGGATAGGATTGGGCAACGCCCAGATTGTGACCTGTGGTCCTCGACGAAAAAAAGAACACCTTCCCTGGACGCTGGAGAAGGGGTAGCAAAGAATTCAATTCCGTTCTGGACGACGACGAGGCCGGATGCGAATTCGCCTTCTTTCGGTATTCAGCTTCATCTTCCTCTGCTGCACGTGCTCTTTTACGATCGTATTTCGGGATCCTTCCTGTCGAACGACGTCCCTAACACCGATTCATGGGTATTACATCCAGGAACACCCTCCGCTTCTCTCGCGGTAATAATTGTAGGATCGGTAACATCAGCAAGATCGACGCTGACAGCTGCGACGCTCGTCGACGGTTAATTGATAACACGCCCGGGAAATTCATAATATCCGAACGAAATGAAAAAGCTGCACGATCAGGTGGGTGCTTTTTTATTCGAAACGGCTGATTTAATTGATAACAGGGGAGGAAATTGATAATTTTTTAAAGAGATAACACCGTGCGACGGGTGACATGATCGACGGCTTTGTCTGGGTGTTTTGTGGAGAGTGCAAAATGGTTTGATAGATTATTTGGGTAGATAGGTCACTTTGATTAGGTATTTTAGGGATCCATTGTCTCGATACTTAGTGAGAGGAAATAATTTAGGGTAGTTGGAAGATTTAGTAGAAATCTGATTTTGATCGCTCGTTTGTTGTAACCATGACACAATACTTGAGAAGGGTATTACTGTTTTTAACCTTCGTTTCTGTTGAAAATGTGTTACACGAAATTCTTGTATTTTGCCTGTGTTTAGTTGCAATATATTACATTTTCATAAATATGAAATTTATTGAAGCTCTATATAAGTATAAAATTTTTGAAGCTGTACATACGTATGGACATGTAATAAAATAGGTGAATATTTCATTGACTATTAAACAATTTATAAAATTTTCATGTAAATATGTATAACATTAAATCTTTACATTTGCATAGAACTTAATAAAATTCTATATTATACAAATTTTAACAAAATGTTATAATGAGCACAATGTTATAAAGAAAAGTCAGCAATTCATCCCCAATTCATCAAAAACCATATAGTATGATTTCAAACATGAAATCACAATAATAAATAACGATATCAACAAACAGGTAACCTCGCCATAATTTAAAGGATTACATTTCTAGTTTAATAGTCAAGGGGTTAAATTTACAAGTTCGTGAATCGAAAACCGCATCTCAAGTTGTAGTTACGATTACAACCCCTAATGTGGCGATGAAAGAAACGGTGCACGATTAATCAGGATTATCCGACGAAACGACCCTTAACCTGGCACTGTCCATCGCTCGCGTGATGACCATCAGTCATCCAAGTCCTCCCTGTTCCAATTCCCTGGTATCCCTTCTTGTTCTTTGTGGTCACTTCGCGAGGACCTGCAAGCCGGACTATCATTACCGTGTCATTAACTTTGATGACCGTATAATCGCGACGGGTTAAGGGTCAACGGGTGAACAACGTCGTACCTTTGGTCAATCCCTGGGTCACGATACCATGTGGACCGACCTTTGACCGATCGAAGTCCTTAGAAATTAATTGACTTACCCTGAAGGATCGAATCGAGACGTTTGCCTAGGAAAGTTCCAAAGTCAACCAAAGTAACGCGACAAGTTTAGCTATCGGAACACTGTTGCGAAACGAAGTCGATCGTTTAACCAAGTAAATGACCCGATTCAAAGCTGCTTTGATTTTGATGCCCTCCCAAAGAACTTTGCGATTTCTTGATTATAGTTCCATCGTTGTCTGTGTATTTTTGGAGGAAAGGTTAATCGATGTTTAATAGATAGAATCTTGTTTGAAGATCTTGATTTTTAAACGTAATTTTAATTTCGTTTTGTTTGAATAATAGGAGTCATTCATTAAGAAGAAAATAGTATCTTTATTATATTATTTTAACATATTTAACAAATTATCAATCTGTCAGAGATTGCTTTATTGTTATGTGTTGTATCTAATTTATATCCTTATCCTTACTGTGTTAAATGCATCACCAAAAAGTTTCAAAATTGTCACAGAATTATCCAAGCTTCTATCACCTCGATCCACAACTTCATCCCCTTTTCCTATCATCCCTTTCCCAAACCGATGGTCCACCCTTCCAGCCACACATTCTTCCCAAAGGAACTTCGGACCAGGATTATACATTCTCTCAGGAGAGTCTGCGTCCAGGTAGCCTATTAGAAACGTTGCCCATCAGAGATCGTCTATTGAGAAATTTAAACGGTATGTTACATGTGTGCGTTTCTTCCCGTGGTTCACACGTGAAGCTGCGACGATACGAGATGCAGGTCATCATCTCATGGTTCCCCCTTAATGAAAGCCGGACCAGTCGTAAACGCGTAAGAAGAAAAGAGACGAGCGTGCAAAGCTAGCCATTGTCCTACAGGACGTTGGGCACCAGGTGGTTAGGATCAGGACCATTACCTTCGTGGATTAATTGCCATGCAAAAACTCACGATGGCTAACGGAATGATAGGAGTGTCCGTCTTCAACCGTTCGTCCGTGTCCAGGTTCCCGAGGACTTTTTGTACGCTGCCAAGGAGACTAGCATAAGTTATCAGCGTGATTAAACAGGGGATCATCGTGATGCACCGCGAAACACGGAGAAGTACGTTAGGGTACTTATTTGATTAAATAATTTATTTTTTTATTCATGAGCTTGATCGTATGAGTACTGTGTTATCTTTTTACATTTTTCGACTACGTTAAAATGTTTACATACCAACTATAACAGTCACTTTATTTATAAAAATCTATTTCACAAATAATATTATCGGATTTAATTACATGTGAGAATTTTGCCGCCACTAACGTTGCCTTGATAGTCCATAAAATCACCTATTACATCTGTAGGCGCCTTCCAAACACGTATCTCCAATTTCCCATCCTCCTAAAAATCGCAACGTGCAAAGACCACACAAAATACTAGAACTGTCAGAGTTAGAAAAAATATCATCTTTGCAAGGAATAAACCCGAAGAATTTTTGGTAAATCGGGTAAAATCGTATGTTGGCTCACGTGACGGGGTCTAATACGGATACATCGCTTTAAAGCGGCGAAGGGTGAGAGTGAATGTTCGAAGGGTGGTTGCCACGGCGGTGGCCGTGAGGCAACGTTGTAGGCGGCTGGGTTTTTGGGGGTTGGTGATTCTAAGAGGTCCGGCTCTAACACGCGTGGGCCTCGTTCCCCATCCTCTATCTCCGTCGCTCTCGTTAGCCAGAGGGGGTGAGTGAAAAAGGGAGAGTCGGTGGCGGGTCTGGTCCAGGGGGTGCCAGTATTGATCTCACGGCCCACTCCTCCCCTTCGACCACCGTTGAAGGAAGGCGGAGGCGGTTGAAAGGGTGGGTAAGATGTCAGCATGCGTACATACAAAGTAGCCCAACGCTCGCTCTGCTCGCCCGCCGTGTACGCAGAGTCTTGTACGTTGTCCGCCTTAAATAAGTTATCCTGCTGAAGGTAACGGTGTCCTCTCGTGTACAACGACACGGTCCTGGCGATGTAAAGAGCCGCGGGTCATTTAAATGTAGGACTTTGTAATCCTTGAATTTATACGCTCGTGTATGCTGCCCGATGAGTTCAGCTGCCCGACGTTCTCTGTTTATGGGCTCCGGGGTAGAAAAACCCGTACCGAAAATGAGTTCGCATATCTTTCGCTGCCGGCAAATTGAAACACTTTGAACGAGGAAACTCGGAGATACAATTGATTCAAACGGTCTTGACAATTCAATCCTACTTGAGCGACGTTCACCGAGTTAATCGAAAATGTAGTCAAAGATTTCGCTTCCTTGAGGGAGTTATCTTCATGAAAGATGAAATGTTCTTACAGATATTGCCTCGTGGTAACATTGGTGATACATGGAATAATTGTTAGAGAGTCTGAGAGTTCCAGAAATTATGAATTTTTATGCTATGCCATTTCGGAACTGCTTTGGGATTTTGAGACTCTGGAATACCTAAGCTTTAAAACTTCTAAGACTTTGATCTTGTAAATGTAGAAGCTTAAAACTGTAGAAGTTTAGTAATGTTATAATTTCGAAACATTGAAACCTCAGAGTTTATTCAGTTTTTAAGCTCTAGTATTTTAAACAACATGCAATGAAAGTACAAATCAGTATCCAGACAAATATAACACATTTTCAAAAATCCACCGCAGGCAATGAAAGCTTAAAAAATTCCAAATCGAGTAATTTTTATTCTACACTCCTCACCTAGATGTAGAAATGAAAATGAAAAAACATCATTCAAAATTAATGAAAAACTGTGTCATTAAATAAATACGTAAAGAAGTGTCCCTTATTCTCAATACAGGGCGCCACTTTCGTTCGTTACGTTCATGGACTTACGCACGCACACGCGTGACGCAAAGGCGTGAATAATGTAAAGAAAGCCTAGCGAAAGGGATACATCGAAGGAGAGAGGAGATAAAAAAGCCAATAAGGGCTTTGTCGAACTGGGTAGCTCGATCGCGGAAGACGATGGCTGCCCTTCGTTTCTTCCGTCCCTCCCAGGACTATCGTTTCCCAAGGAGAAATTATTTTTTAGTACCAGCTGAAAAGTCTTTGTTTTTCTTGCAGCTGATTCTTTTGATTTTTTCATAGAAGCGGGGCGCGTGGTAAGGCACGCGAGCGTGAATAACAGGAAGGAGCGCAGCCCGCGAGCAAAGGGATGATGCGAGGTGAAAAACCGATAAGGGCTTCACACAGGAAAGTTCTTTGTGGGTTGTTCTGCGTGCGAAGGAGAAGAATTTTTTTTAGTACGTGAAAAGTCTCTGTCTCTGTTCATCCTGCGTTCAGGCAGGCTGGTTACGGGGTCGGCTCGCGTACACGAGCATGAGTAATGTAAGAAAAGATCGGTTAAAGGGTTCCGCGAGAAAGGAAAAACCGATGGAGGGCTTTGCCCAACGAGAGGATGCTCTGTCGTTGCTCGACACGCGTCCCGAAGGAAATTATTCTTTGCCTCGGAGAAAGTTTCCTTTCCTTCTCTTTCTTCTCCCCCGCAGTTTTCGTGTTGAACAGGTAGGTACAGACAGGTACTGTTCGCTCGCCACGAGATGAATCCTGACAGGACACCGAATGAAATTTGACTACGATTGATTAAATCACTACGTCTCGCAAACTTTATACAGTTCGACAGAAATAAATAATTTTATTTTCGATGCAACGAGATATTCGAGGTGATAAATTTGAGAAAGTAGGAAAGTAGATCTTTTTCGAGTGAAAGAGCGTCTCCTGGCGTGCGTATCGTACGTTTCGAAAGTTCGCCGGAAAACTCCTAGCAATTGTCCCTTTCAACGGAAAACCGACGCCCAGCTTAAGCGCCGGAGAAATTAGAAAGTACCGAGAAAAGAAACAGCGGAATCATTTTAATACTGCGAAAGCTCGTTTAAACGCCTTTGGCTCGAGGAGAAAGCAGAAACGGAGAATGCATTTTCAACGTCGCGAGAAAACGTATTCTTCTTTTCAAATTGTTCTGGCTGCTGCGAACAGAGAGGAAAATTGAAATTAAAAATACTGTTGCTATTGAGGTGGAAACAAAGAGATAATTATGTAGAATGAAGATCATCTGCGTTGATTTTAATGATTTTTAAATCTGCTAAAGATATTAATGCGTCATTTTTGATTTTATGTATATCTGAGATTTTGTGTGTGAAATTTAAAATTTACAACGACAATTTTATTTTTGAAATTTAATATTCTTCTTTGCAAAATTAAAAAATTCATATATGTCATAAATATTCTTAGTCGCTGGTCTCATGTACGTCTAGAGTAGAGATTCAGCAGAATACCCAAAAACCCGTACCCGTTTGCAGTGTCCGGTGTCCAACAATCCGAAAATCAGCGGCGATTCAACTTTCATCGACGTTCCATGTCGCCTGGTCGAATCAATGGTTGTTTAGCGATCAATTATATCGCGGCCGATAACGCTTTCACCATGGAATGACTAAGATAATGAATTTCCCCCGTGCGCCCCGGCGTCAGCACCCTCTTTCCCTCGGTTCATCCTCGATCCTGTAGGCCGCAGTCTGTGTACCTAATAGCGTAGAGTGGAGGGCGCGTTGTCCAGAATCACCCTCACGAACGAACACTGACCCAGCAACGCGAGACTCGCGTATTCGAGCAACCACCACCTCACTCTGATCACGCACGCACACAGACACATGGCCTGTTGACGTGTTACGCATGTGGGTGACCCGCACACGTGGAGCACAGTGTGTCGAGCACTTGCGCGCAAACTTGGCTCTGGAAGCAATTTACATGGCAGCATCACTCCTCCAGAAGGGCGAAGGGTGGCCTGGCCGGGATATATAAGGGTGTCGGTAGGGAGCGAAGGGCGCGGGAGTAGTATGAGACGGCACTGGAGCATTGTAATTCAAGTAATGTAAGCTTTATGCAAAATACATGTTAGTTAGGAGTGCAGGAGATAGAACCACCCCCGACCACCCTACAACCCTTGTCCGTCTTTACGCCGTTCTCTGTCTTACCTAATGGCCACCCCATCTTCCGCTTTCTCTCTTTTCGCCGATCTACACTCGACCGTCTTCGTCCCTCTCCCGGTTTCGGGATACGTTTCTTGTGTCCTTCTCCCTCGTTCCTCCGGGGTAAACCTTCGCCTGGACGCGGCTACTCCGCGCTCACTGTCCCACACGCGTGCACGACCTCGCACATACGAACTTACACACGGACGTTCCGGGAAATTTATGTGTGGATACGCGGCGACTCGTGCACGAAGAAGCAACGTGTACGTGCTGCATAGATGTACGGCGAGTGTGCTTGTGGACGACAGTTGGTTTATGCAAAAGTGTACGTTACCTGGATACACGCGAGGGGATGCGTAAGGGACCCCCACGCATACCGTCGATTCGTTACTCTTCCCACCCTCGCTCTACGTCTTTTCTCCGTTGCCGAAACCACCCTTGGCCAACGGCTGGACGAGACATTGGCGTAACTGGTTGGGGAGACTAGTACAACTTGATAGTGAATTCATTTCCAATTACAATTTTTGCCATTAATACAGTTAAAATATACATTTTTAAATTGTTATTCTTGTAAAAAATATTGATGTATTGTCAATACACTTTAATAGATTATAACATTCATATATTATTGATATACTGTAATATAATATATCACTAATGTGTTATTGATGTGCTGCGATATATGACGTTGAAATTTTGGTTAAATGGTGTACAAAAGCTTGACTAACTTGATGCAGATTTTAGGGATGTCAGACATGAAAACTGTGATCTAAAATGAAAACGTCTGTTGGTAATTTAAAACATGAACCAGTGAGCTTCACATGTGGCGTACTCTCCTAATAGTTTTACTCATTCAGAAGGTACAACATACTACGAATGTTTCTTCAGATTTAAACATATGTAAGAGAGAGTAAAAGAATTGTAAAAAGTTTCCAGTTTACGCCAATGAACGTATGGAACGAGTATAACAGTGTCAGCCGAACGTGGAAGCCAAAGGGGTGTCCAGTCCAGTACATGGACCGGACCATGGCGCACGCGAAAACTCTACGGAGGCTAGCCGCGACCCCTAAAAAAAAATGGACGCACACCCTCTGAGAACTTCGTAAATAATCTGGAAGACGAGCATCCCCAGAGTAAAGACCCCCATGCGATCCTGGAAAATCGATTCTAGGACTGGAAACGAGGGGACGGAGGAAAAAAGTTTCTCCTATTTCGTTATTTGATAGAAAACGGAAAAGAGACGAAAATCGTTGATAGTCAAATGGCAATTTTAAAAGAACTTTCCAGATGCACGTTCTGACTTTCGTTTAAAATTGATGCTCTGTAAAACCCTCGTGTCATTAAGTTTGTGATTAAAGTATCGATTTCTTTTTCAAACAAATAATTATGTTCGTTACATTCTGATCTCAAATCATGAAACGACAGGTCTCAAACACGAGATAATCTCTTTACCGAGAAATAATCAGGATCCAAGAAATCACGCGACCCTGTCAATCCTGGTAATTGCAATTTTGATTTGACATGTTCAACAAGATACGTACACAGCGATCGGAAGAAATTGTTTTCGATATTCATGGAAATCAATTAACGTTTTCCATTTTGCTACAGGTAGTCATATAATTGCTCGTTAGCGAGCAGCAGAGTTGCAAAAAGCGAAACGACCATGTCCTCTTTGGAAACCAAAGTAGAATTCTGTTGAAATAAAAATGGTAGAATAATGAGGAGAGAAAATGGTTTATAATATCGAACAAGAAACATCTAGGAGTTTCCGTATAATTTGATGGAAGCAAGTTTAGTTACCTAGAAATAGGTATTTTTAGGACATCATATTAGATGTATAAGGATATATAGGTATACTAGTCATATGTAGATACTGTTTTTATTTGTCATTCTTAAATTATTAAACTACATGCACCTTTTCACCAATCAATAAATTAGGGGTGAGTTTCGTGCATAAGTAGACTTAGGTTATGTAAGAGGATGATGTAAAACTCTGTCTAATAATCTAATGATCAAACCAGTCAAGTTAACCAGAATTAATGGTATTAAAACAATCGTAGTTTCACTTAATTGCTTCCCATTTATAATAATAGCATCTTAAAGTTTACTTCAATCGAAATTGTACCATTTCTGTTTGAATTAAAAACTTGTTACATTATTCAATTTTTTAATATAATCAATGAATGAACGACATGATCGGATGAATAAACGACAACAAACATTTATTTGTAACTAACACGCATTTTACAGTGCTACTTAATGTAACGGAAAGCTTTCATCCCTGTAACTTTCCGAGTCCTGTTATTTTATCCGGCGTGTTCGTTACAAACACTTGGACCAAGCATCTGTAATTTACAAGTTCAGTAACGTAGTTGGACAACAAGAAGTACAGCGATTCGATTAATTTAGCGGTGCAACGAAGCTAACAGTAATTCACGATATAAATGATTAACGTGCTGTTTCAGTGACCAAACAACAGTCATTTATCCCCTTTCCATGACGCTACACGTATCTATATCAACGGTGTTATGGCTATATCTACATCCATAAGACCCCGCATCTAATTTGCATGGGGGCTTAAGCCAAGCTTGTGGCCCTAAGATCGTGGAAACGACTTTCGACCATGGGGGTTGCCGGGCCAAGTGGCCACGGGGTGGTACGTATACGCCGTAGAGATGAGCTACGGGCAGTTCTGACCCCCTCGGTGAACAGAAATTACCCCCTTATCTTCCGCTGGCAAGGCCGGCACCATATACTGAATCCTAATGCTCAATCTCAAGATAAACGAGGCCAAACCACCCCCTTTACCAACACCCCTAGATGGCCAAATATAGATGGTTTCATGCAGCCTTGTTTGATAAGTGAAGCTGCGGTGACGGACGATCAAACTGGAAATTAATAATCCTGCTCGACAGAAATTCGATCAGTTCGTTTAACAAGATTTTCTGAATTTCTCTTTCATTAGTCGATGGTACAATTCAAGTATTCAGGTAGATTACTGACTTTTTAATAATTGACTACATCTAATATTCAGAGCTGTAAAAAATTTTACAGCGTAAAGAAGTACATTGAGGAAATGGTACTTACAGTAATTTGAAATTTGGAAAATTGAAATGAAAAATAAATAGGAAATTGAAGCTGTTAAACTTGACGTTCTTGTATACAGTTTTGCATCAAAACCTTTCAAACATATATTTTTCACATATGTATGAAGTGGTCAATCATAAGTATTGAATGTCTTAAAACTTAATACAACATTGCTCTTGTAATTAACTTCAGTTACAAAAATTAAAAAAATAAAAGTATTTGCAATTTGAACAAAACAAGAAATTAAATTTGTTGAGAATAGTAGATTTGATTGTAGTATTGAAATTTATTTGGAACCAAGTTTGATTACCACAATTTAAACAGCAAAGAAACAATCGAAGTAGAAATTGATAACGCGAATTATAGGTGCGTGGGAACGTTGGATATTAAATTGGGGCATACTGATAGACACGATGAGCGATAATGGTGGACGACGTTCGAGCATAATACATTACGGAGATGATAGTGCAATTACGCGAATGTAATATTATGCTCTGAATTATTACATCATAAGTACGTCAAGCCTGTAATATACGCAGTAATAACAGTTACGATGTACAAGCGGCACATGCTAACGCTTCCATTTAATTATTCATCGAATAATCAGTAGAATAATATTATGCCAGAATTATAACTACATCGTTAAATATAATTTGGTTATACACAAAGATTAGAACTACGTTATATCTAATTCTAATAACCATCATTAGATGTACATGATTGTGAAACAAATAAGAAATAAATTAAAATCCCATATTATATGCTTCAAAGCATTATACTCAATTCTAATTTAATTTAAACCACAAACTTACACAGTAAAAATTATCAATTACAAAATAATATTTAGTCATTTATGAATGCTCATTTATTAAGAATGCGGTGTACCATCTCACCAAAAACACTGAATCATTATCATGCACGATAAAAAATCAAATAACATTGTTTAATATACGATGTTTGAACATACTACCGTTTTGTTGCGAATAAAATGACTCCCTGTTACCTCCGTATCTACATATTCAGAATCCAACTGTCCGTCTCAAGACCTCAGCTAACGCGGCCATCGGTGAAACCGTTCTTAAACTGGACAGACCCCCATAAAATCTAGCTGCGCGAGTGCACGGAGCTGGCACCATGGACGCGGCGTAAAATCCAGAAAACTCATATAACGTCGGTATGCAATTACACACGCGTGTACGGTTGCGCGCGCGCAAACGGGTCCACAGCGAGAGGACACACTCGTACACATTCTAGAACACTGACAAACGAAGCAGCCATAGCCACCCATACACGACCGGCAGCCCCGACGCGCGTAGAATGTAATTAAGATAAATTAGCGTTAAGGGGAATTGGGTTGAAGCTCGAGGGTGGAGGAGACTGTGAAAGGGTGGACGAAACGTTAAGGCACCACGTACGGTGTCGAATCGTCGTTGTGTTCGTACGTTCGTGTGTCTTCTCGTTTGCCTGTCCGCGTGAACAGCGAGGAGGAGACAGGTGGAAGCGGGAAGAGGGTGGAACAAAGAGGGTGTGCGGCAAGAGGAAGCTGTACAAAGTGTGTGTGTGCTTGTACGTGTGCACGAGGACCGTGCAAGTAAGCTTCGTCGGCGTTACGGCACGCTGGAAGCTTAATGATGCATGCCGCCGGCGCCAAACGAGCATCCACTGATAAAGCGATGACCAGGGGGCGAGAAGAAGGAAGGGACAGGAAACTCTTTCCGTAAGCCCGGACCAAGGTTATCGGGCGGCATATCGATCGGTTGCATCCGGTCAGTTGCATGTTTCAACGATAAGTCGATTCGTTTATATTCGACGCTGAGTTATCATCGCGAAACCCTTTCGCAAAACACCCTCAAAACTACCTCACGCGTTCTCAAAAAATTCCTGCAAGTGTTTCTTGTGGGGAGCTTCAAGCATCTATTCGAGTTAATCATTATTTGCATTCCACAAATGTGGTATATAAAATTTGGACACACCCTAACAGAAATGAAAAATTTTTGATCGAAGTCGAACGGGAGACGAGAAGTGATTGAAAGTGGATTTGTCAAGTGGTACTTCGTTGTACTTTAATGTAAATACTCGTCTGAAGTTTGCATGCATTCGAATTCTGTGTCCGAATCGAAGGGGTTGATTTTATATAGAAAGCTATGATTTCGGAAAACGAAGTCTCTTTCTATATTATAAATTTGAAAAATTATTCTCTAGTATTTGTCCAGACCATTATGGATCTATCGAAAGCTGCCATCGAGCATCGTTATCCGAGTCCTCCAGCTCAGAAACTTCAGCAACCGTGGAAGACCATCGTCTGCAAACCCAAGAAGGTAAACACGCTCGCGATTCCTCGCGTACAGGCAAACACAGGGTGAAATTACGCAATTACAACTGCATACCAGGGATATCTCGTGCGTTCACCATGAGGTTTGGACAGCGAGGAGGAACAACGCCTCGGGGATGCTGCTGCTGATGGACGTTTTCGATACCAGAGAGACGAAGAGAACGAACGAGAGACAGTCAGGCACGGACGGGGTTCGAGAAAGTGGTCGAGAGAGAACGGTAGGTTCCCTAGTTTCTCCGGCTATTATATTATTTAATTAATTAAGTTCGCAAGACCCTTGGCAGCCCGTTCGCGTGATTAATAACATTGTATGGCCGTGGCGCTATTAGCCTGGACTCGGTTTGTAGATTTACGACGTGTCGTATATATACACTGTGTTTCTGGCTATCGGGAACAGCGTCGGTGTACGCCAAACATACATGGTTCAAAGATTTTAGCTAAACCATTGTACGGAGCATTGGCTTACGGAATTTGGGCATCGACGGATTTGCTGATTTGCTAAATTGGGGATTTGGGAATTTTAAAGTTGACAGCGTGGCAAATAGGGAATTAGAGAATTCTACATTTGGAAAACTGGTGAATTGAAGATTTGGCAGTTTTTAAATTTTAGAGATTTAGGATTTTGGGAATTTAGGAATTTAGAAATTTAGGAATTTAAGAATTTAAGAATTTAGAAATATAAATATTTGTAAATTTGGACTTTTGTAAATTTATGAACTGTAAAATTCTACATTTTAAAAATTTACACATTCGAACGTAAGAATTTGGATTTTAAAAGTTTGAGAATTATTAAACATTGCAAATGTACCACGTAATAATGCAATTGGAATATAATCTAATTAAAGAGGTTTCAATAATAAAGTTTTCTCTGTCACTGCCCAAATAAAAGGTTATAAATGCAAGATAATTATTAAACTTCTATCACCGAACGTTGAGTTTGCGTCGAAGCATTCCTTAAGATAATAAAATAATTCATTTCGATAACGGGATCAATTTATCAGAGAATGAAAGGGAACATACCACCGATTCCAGAAATGTTGAACAAATTTTTCTTTTATTGGCGAAGGGACAGTTAAGTGCTCGTTAAAGTCTCGTTTTATCTCGGCCCATTTGAGGGATGGAACTGTCATGGTTATCTTTGGCGTGAGAAAAAGGAAACTCTCGAAGCGACTTTCACACCCTATGAAAAGCTGACCAATGATTCATTTCATTGATAGTTTGGCACCTCATAATTTTTCTTCCGTTTAAATATCATTATGCTTGTTGCATTAACTATTTGATATTTTTGGCCATTGAAAGAACACATCAAATTTTTCATATGATAATAATATTGAAAAGTTAATAATATTGGTCAATAGTATTGATCGTATATTGATCACACTAAGAAGCTTATCAAAGTACATTGATGTAATTTTCTAATTATGTGTAATATTATTATACAAAATCAAATTCTATTATACGTTTTTAAATTTATGTTAAAATAACTATTATTTTTTTCATAATAACCACATACTTTAAAAGAGTTAACATGTGTGTACGGTTTTAGAAAATTGTAAAAGTTGTTAATAATTGTAATTGTAACGAAAGATTTGTCCGAAAGTTTTTCTTATTCGTAGACTTATTTAGAGGTCTTTTTTGACTCATTTCAGATGGTTACAATTTAAAATGTGGTACGGTCTGTCGTGGCACCCACACGGAATACAAATAAGGCTGTTAACCTTTTCGCCGTTAGAATGAGAATTTGCAAATTGCGATAGGAATTCCTTATTTATGCGTGTACATGTACGTATCTACTATGTATTATACATGTACGGAAATGTATGTGCTATTTTTAAACTCTCCAATTTGCAACCTGACAAATATTCCGAAATCGCCGATAGTCAAATTTTCAGTCTTCTATCTTTACGCATTTCAAAACTTCTGTAAATATTTGACTTCTGGAATTTTGAAATATTGTATATTACCTCACTTTTTAATTTACCAAATTTATCAAATTCATAAATTCATGAATTATGAAATTTTTAATTTTTAATTTTGTAAAATCATTCGAGTCTCAAAGTTAAGTTCTAAGCTTTAAATGCATCAAACTCTTCAAAATCCTAAATTCTTCAATTTTCTAAATCTTCAAAATTTTCACACATATCTAAATTCTATCTTCACATCAAAATTTTCCCTAAACCATCCTCAACATTATATCGCTCTAAAGCTATTTGCATATTTGCTAAATGCATAACTGCATTTTTTCGCATAACTACCTCAAAAGTTCAAAATTAATCAGACAAGATCCCTTTCACAAAAATATAAATGAATGCATCATTAATAAAATCCATAAAATATCAACCGGAGTTCTATAAATTCCAAGGAACTTTAAAAATTAAAACTTGAATGGCCATCCAGCTACCTCGGTCCCCATACAAGGGTTAAAAAATCGAGACAGACGAACTTAACCAGCGCACGATCAAATTTATCGGTCGATTGCTTTCGTAGTCGAGGACGAGGCAATGCAGAGGCTGAAGAGTTAATTTAAAGAAGGGGTCGTTCCGATTCCGGAATAATGCAAACGTTTCGTATCTGCTTACGAGAACGCGGTATCCTTCTCTTCACGAGGGTGCATGTCAATAACCCGAACCAGGCCTCGTCGAGGGTTGACACACGGGGGTGGTCCCGAGATCGGGGGTTGAGCAACGGGGACCATCGTATTTTGGTATTTTTCTGACTACCATTACGAGGAGAGGGATGACGAGCCGCTTGTCGTTGTTACTTTGGGGTAGGTCGGTGCACGAATGTCGCCTTGTGATTTAAGATACGCCAGGAAAAGGAGAATGCTACCCGTCAGAGAGGGTTATTTACCGGCAAACTCGACCTGCTTATGTTACAGTTTCTCCTTTGTCGGTAAGTAGAATGTTTTCGAGATTCCCTCGCCCGCTATTGCCAAATGATCTCAAATAATTTCTATGGGATAAAATACGCAGAGTCGACGATGCTCCAAACGAGGTTTCAATGAATCAATTTATTTTTCTCTGGTTTTGTACATTCTTTGTGAACGATTTTATGGTTAACGTCGAAATATGAGCTTTTTATTCATTCTAGCACTAATTGTCTAATTACAGTACTTAAAATTTATTACAATTTTATTACAGTTACCGAGTAATGACTTTGACTTTTTGTGTCTACACGGAACATTTTTGCTTCTATTATATGTTTGAAAATTATTCATACTCACCTATAATTACGCTTTCAAGCGTTATAATTTGTCTACAAGAGAGGTTTATGCTGCATAAAATTTCTACAAAGGATTTGTAACTTTTAAGACGTTAAATTACAATTGAAAGAGTTTAATTAAGATATACAAATTTTTAAACATAAAAATATATATTTCCTTAAAAAAAGGTGATATTTTCTTAAATTTCACCCGACAAATCAAGTTACATATTTTTATATGAATGACGTTTTCACATATTCAGTATTTAAAGAAATAATAACGTGCATGCACTTAAACCACACGTACCGTGTACATATGTATATGAAACGGGATTCGAGTGGAGAAGAACCGTCCAGGGACTCTTTAGGCGTCATTCACAACGAGATTAGATATTGCAAATGGACGTGGCTTATCGCAGACGAAACGAGCGACTGGACTTCAGTTCTGTTCGCGATAAGACCGACTCTGGCCGGATTTCGCGCCCTCTTTTACGGTTCGACAGCGACCCGCATTTGCATTTTTCCCAAATTTTCTTCACCTTCGCATCTTCACAGTTTCTACCACCCTGTTTGATCAAACGATTACGACCCTCTCGCTACTTATTAAATATACTCCGCTATGGTTTCTTAAATTAAAATGTGAAATATTTCGCACTTCTCTCTCCAAAATTTTAGAGAAATTACTGAATATGCAATTCGGCTGTTCAGATATTTTTCAGGTAAATTTTTAAAGTTTAAGAGTACAGAAATTTTTAAAATGCTTCAAATCTATAAAATTAATTTGAGAAGACGGAAAAGCAGAAATGTAGAAGTTACAATGCTAAAGATTATTAACTGCAAATTATTAATTTATCAAATTTTCACGTTTTAGAAGATGGAAAGTTGGACATGTAGAAATTTATATATATGGTATACAAATTTATAAATGTAAAAATTTAGTGCATTGTAAGCTTCAAATTTAAAATTAAAAAAGCATACAATTTTTAAATCTTCAAAGTATCATATGAAGAAATCCAAAGATTACACAAAAGGGCTAAGACTAAAAAAAATTAAATTGTATGTGAAACATCCAGTACTTATATAAATATTTAGGAAGTTAAATTATTTTCCGTATTTTCCTATGATATTTGACACATTCCGTTTCCGCTTATCCGACTATTCAAACAATTTTTAAACGGCGAAAAAATCGTTTCACGAGGTGGGATTGGTTCACCTGCAAAAATAGCTCGATCATCGTGCATTGTTGGGAGCGCACCCTTCTATGAAAATTTCGACGACGGGACGCTCAACGATGCGGTGCAACGGATGCATTATTTTCATGTTACAAATACAGAGGCGTCGCAGCGTGTCATGCCGCTTTTATGCACATCATCGACCACGATGAACCAAAAAAAAAAAACGGTGATTCAGGTCGCATCACCGTAGAAATTTGAATTTTTCTCCCTTGTTCACTTTGACGTCGCTCGATTCGATTAAATTTCATCGCTTACTATTAGCATACATATAACCTTACATTTTTTGTGCAATCGCAGAAAGGAAATTTTCGATCATTTATTGATGATTGTTGGAACTTGGAAAGGTGAAAATTTGAGAAAATAGACATTTGACAAGTTGGAAATATGGAAATTTAAGAACTTAGAAACTTGAGGATTTGATAATTTGTCAAATTGAAAAGCTGTCCAGATGAAACATTCAGAATCATAAGTAGGAAATCTATAATTATAAAATGTAAAAAATGTAGTAATTTCAAACTTCCAAGCCTGGAAAAATATTAGCAACTCCTAATTAAAATCAACGAATGTACCCTTCTCTTTGATCTAAATAAAACATTATCAAGAGCAATGAGCAACTTCAATAAATAAATACGACCCGCATCCTATCGGTCCAATTTATACAGTTACAGAAAAACGTCATTTAACCGGAAGCACATGCATGTTTAAAAATCGACCGTCGCAAATACCGCGTCGTTGGTTACGTTGACAGGAGGAGAGTAAAATAGAAAAAAAAAATGAGCGTCATTCCGATAAATCATCTTGTTCGACAGGCATTGAGCACTCTAGCAGGAGATTTTCTCACACTTGCCGTTAACCAATTGAAAGCTTGGATTCCGTCGGCAACCCCGAAACGCTGGCCAATCGCGTCACGTTTCACGATGATCGATGACCGAAGAAATTACCGATTGTCGACGACATCACGATCGCTTCTCTTTTTTTTCCTGTTGTGTCTTTTCATCTTCCTCTTCGCACTAGCCATCCCTCTCGTTCATCCCCCTTTGCAATTTTCTTCGCGACAATTAATCGCGACAATCGACGATTACTGTTACCTTGGGACTTTTGATACCGGAATGGAGATATCGGAGACTCTTTCAATAATTTTTATAAAATTCTAGATAGAAAATTGTATGAGCGATTTAATATTAGCTCGTTCGATTGTGTCGTGAGATACAAATGGCTGCACAGAACACTGAATCGTTATATAGTTCGAACTTAAACTATAATCTATAATTTTTCTATATATTACGCATTGTGATTAAAGTGGAGGAGAATGTCTTTATTTTATTATTAAATACATGGACTTCTTTCGTACATTTTTATACTACATTATTAACAAAAAATAAAATATGTGTAACATGTGTTACCATGTGTTGTTTACTTGAAGCATGTTCTGAGGCACACCCAAGGTGAAAATGATGTAGCTAGACTTGTGTAATAAAATATTAAACTGAACAATGGTATTTAATAAATTTTTATTTAATTTTAAAATATAAAAACTGTCGTATTTTATTAAAATAACACGATTAAACTAAACTATAAAACGAGATAAAAATGTGAATTCACGATGCCTCTGTTCTTGAAGTTGCCAAATTATGCAACATAATTGACAATGGAGAACTTGATAGTTTGTAGAAGATGTCGATCTCGAACAATGTCTAGGATCTCGTCGAAAAGACAGTTGTCGAGATATCAACAGAGAAGTCGACAGGGTGAGTCGTGGTCGACGTTGTAAATTAATTAATCTTCTAAACGCGTTCGCAATTAGTCCAGGCGTAGAACGACGAATATTGGAGGATTCCTGGGAAGCGAGGACCCGTGAATGCCGTTCGACGAATTAATCCCGAAATTGCCGTAATAAAGCAATCGATGCCGTGGGGCAATGAGCGTTCGAGCAACGTCCAAGTGTCGGAACGACGCCTAGGTACCGTTTTCTACCTGAGCTTTAGCACAATGCCCCGATGTATCGTGTACTTGGTCTTTCCGCTTTACAGAGAGGCACACTGCCATTGGAAATACCCAGTATACAACATTGTTCCCGAAACAATGGAACCTAGCTGTCTGCTAGCTCGCGTTCGGCTCACCTCTGCTCCTCTCTCTTCGACGCTAGGCTCTGTAGCACACGAACAAGTACACTTGTCCTTTCTTATCGGTGCTGCACCACGGCAAATTATGATTGCCCTAATTTCCTTTGACTAGCGATTGCACGTCCTTGGCTACGATACAGCTACGGAGAATACGCTCGAGTGTCCGATGAGATGTTGTCACGATCACTGATAAATATCATACACTTGGGATATTTATACACTTGCCGTTTCTTGGCTAATTTATAAAAATACTTTATTAACAAAATTTCTTTGGACTTTAATGAATATGGAACAGTTGTATGAGAGTTATACGTATTTAACTCCTTGCGCTCGCAAGCTAATTTAGCTTAATACCGTAATTTTAAGTGGGTACTCTTTAATTAAATTTTAATAGTATCATTTATAGATACGAAACTTACATTAATAATTACTTCAAAAAATTTGTCAAACTTTTTGTGCTAAATATTTTACAATTACCATCTGCAAAAATATTTGAGCAAATGCAAAATTTACATACATGTACATTTTAAATAAATTGAATACAACAAATCCTATTTTGTAAGAAATTCGTGTGACACATTTAGAATAACAAAAATAAAATAATTTTGATTAACTTGAGAGAGAACGATGTAGTTTATTCAACCCAGAATATTATTGAGAACAAGTGTAAATATAATGTAGACGCATTATATCGCAATGCTTTGAAATAGCACAAGCATACTGAACTTGATACGTTCTAATGCTAACGATGGACTTGGTATTTCAGAGATTTAGTAACAAGTTCTGACCTAATCCAATACTGCATCTTCTCTATACCTTCTTGAAATATGATATTAATAACGTAGACATAGCGTTGCTGATGTATCTATTGAGGTAGATATCCAACCTAAAATTATCTTAACCTATAGGAGTTTGATGTGATATATTCATAGCTGCAGATCCAAAGCACGTACGGATTTAAAATGCACTAAGGTAAAAGATTCAATACTTGGACGTCTAACATTAGAATTTTTCAATTACATAAAATTATATGAAAAAAAAAATGTACAATTATATCGTACTTATTTTGTAATAAAAAATTGAATAAAACATTTATTGGACAATTTTATAAAACATATAATGAACAATGCAATTAGCGTATGTTTCACTTTTTTAGAGAAAGCGAATAAAAATTATTGGAAAATAACTGTAAAAGGTATTCGAATCGATGTTAATTGTTATCGACACGGGGTCATTTGAAAACGACGAAGCCGTAAAATCATGGCGCAAAAAGGAACATGCTTCATGACCGCGTCACGTGGGCGCGAACAAAGGATTTTTGCGGCTCGTTTCTCGCGGCATTTCGTGTTTCCCAGGGCCGAAACCGTGGAAAAGAGAGAAGAGAGCAGCGGCAGGATTGGACAGAAAAAGGTGGAACGAACGCGACGAAGAAGAAGAAATCGAACGGCGTTCGCCATGGCGGATCGACGACGCATCGAAAATTAATGTGAATACCACGAAACTGGTCCCCGCGGCATTCGGCCGCGCGTACGGTATTTCTGTATTTACCAATAGTATCGATGATATTTCTCCACCTCTTTTTCACTCTTTCCTATCCTCCCCTTTCCCCGTTCACGATCGATAAGATCTTTCGGAGGGAGAACGTTGCTAACAAAAATTATAGGTTTTCGCGGTTTGAATTATTTCTCGATCTCGTCGCGGGCGATGGCTAGGAATTTTCGTGTAGGATTAAACGCGCAGTCTGATGACTGATTTCAAAACAATAGATAATTCGATATTCGTGCTGAATTGTTCTGATTTGTTACGGCGTAAAATGTCGATGAGTTTGGTATTTAGATATTGGCGCAAACGCGATTTAGATGAGGAATTCTTTGATGCATCGAACATTTGCTGCCACGAGGGTACAACTTGAAAGTTATAATTTTAGGAAATACGAATTTTATATTATTATGATACTAAATACTAAAAGCAATGTGATAATTATGCCGTAGTTTATGTTGTTTTAACATGTTTGACCACACAAAGTACATGTAAATTATACAAATAGAAAAATTTATTAAATATATTTATGAAAACGTGTATCTAAAAAATGTTATATCATGTCATTGTAATTGTGTTACCGAAGGTGTGTTCAATTTAACAACAGCTGTAGCACATGTAACACACGCGAAGAACGAATAAGAATTGCATACCATACAACAAATTGCACATATACATATACCATCTTTGTTAATAAAATTATGACAATACAAGTAAAAATGGCTTTTAATATAAGTATTTCACTAATATACCTATTACTTATCATTGATGAAAAACATCTTTTGATCCGACACATATTTTACATAAGATCAATCCATAAGCTCATACATAGAACCAGATCCCTTTCGTCACCCCGACCTAACCCAGATCGAGGTCCTGAATCTTCTGCCATCAGCATAATTTTCATAATCGACGTGGGTCGTGAAAAGGTGTCGTTATCGATAAATCGATCAAATCTAACTGATGCTGAATACATACATAAAATTAATAATGAATAGCTAAACAGTCATTAAAGATGAATTTCGGTAAGTATTCTCCCGAACCGTAACAATTATATTGAAAAATACTAACATTTTGATGGATGCAATTGTTTAACCACAAATAAAGTTTTCTTACGAATATCACGGAGGCACAGGCGATGGAAAAATGAGAATATTGACCCTGACAGTATATTTCAAGGTCATTGAAATGGTACCTTTACCTTTTATTAGAATTTTTCTAATTTTAAGCAAAGAAATTTGAAATCTGTCATTTTGCCGGGGGGGGTTATTATCGGATATTAATTCCTCGGCAGCGCAACACACGAAATTCGAGGAAAACGTGTGAACGAACTTTAATTGTGCCGAAGTTGCTCCAAACAAAAGGACTACCTCTGCCCTCTGTCCCGCCTCCATTCCACCTTCACTCGCGTTATCCTGCTCCTTTTCTCTCGCTGCACGACGAACACGAGGGGTTGAGAGGAGAACGTTCAAGGTTAAGGCAAATCGCGCCGCGGAGATGACGTCAGGATGCAGTTAGACTAGTTTTAGTTTTAGTTCGGGGTCCAGGATCTCTTTTTCTCTTTTCGTCCTCCATCGTTCCTCGCAGTCCCTCTACATAGCCAGACTGGACAAAGGATGTTGTGGGAACCGTGGTGCCGGCGAGTCTCTCGCGGCTGTATCGCGAGGAACGAGATGAAGAAGAAGAGGAAGAGGTGGAGATCGCAAGAGGTGGAAGAATCGAAGAGGTGGAAAAAATTGGGAAAGAACGTGTGTACGTGTTCCGCTCGCGCGGAAAGGCAGCGACGCCGTATCGAGATTTTTTCCAGTGTCGGTTTTTCGATCGGTCCGCTTGTTTCTCTTAATTAACTCTCCCGATCGTTCTCCCGAGACGATGGAAAGAAAAAAAAAGTAGCAGAGACGAGGTGACCTTGAAATGTCAGAGCCGCTTTGATTAACTGGCCCTGTTCGTTGTTAACCGAGAGACCGCCGAGCCGACGAAATATTTATGCGCTCGCGGAACGCGCGTGACGTAACTCGCGTATGCTTCGCGAGCGATACGAGAAAAACCGATAATTCAATTCTCGAAGTAACGATGAATTATTCGTTGATGCAATTAGAGGAAGTTTTGAAACTCTGTAAAAAGAGAGTTTGGTGACACAAAGTTTGGGCAAAGTTTGGTGAAATTTCAAAACAGTGTCACCTATAATTATTATTCATGCAGAAAAAGTGACGCTGCAAAACTTTGAGAAATTGAGATTGACAGAATGGACACAAAATTTTACATTCGTTATATAAATTCGGAAGTTTATAACAGATACACCAATCAGAATACGCAACCAACACTGCTGCTCTTTTAGAAATTTATCAAGTAAAATAAGAGATATTAAATATTTTATAGTTACAAACTCGAATAATAAGTACTACTGTTCTATTTCGACTACATTGAATTAATAAATCATAATATTTTACTTTTAAGGTTATTTTGGGTATATAGATGTATGAAAATCGATTGGTTACGAACATCGAAATTATCCATACCGATAAAATTGTCAAATGAGAATACTCTTAATTAATTTTTATAATAATTGTATTAAGATTGTAACATTTTTATTACCTCTGTTTTTAAGTGAAAGAAAAAATGAAAGCATCTATGAATCAATTCCATCCACAAGGATTTACACGGTTTCAAAATCGAGGATACTGAAAGGAAGGAGTACGACAAAAAAGGACGAAGAATCATTTCGAAGACACGTGCCCGAAAAGCCCCGGTCGGAGTCGTTGGCCTTCTAATGCAGCAGAAAACTATAAGGTTCGCGGGATCGTCGAATGTAACCCGGCAATCATACGGTGGTCCAATTACCATAAGAAGGGCTCTAATTTCACACAATGCTCCCGTTTTTTTCTCTCTCCCTTCTCTGGCTGTCCGCGGCCACGGTTGCTCCTTGTGGATGCCGGGACGAGTTGCACGTGGTCGACAATGGCGCCCAAGGGTCGAGCGCCGATCGACTTTCACGATTTCTCAATAAGTTTTCAATGGCTTCGAAAGGACCGTCCCCTCATCCCCTATGTACGAGTCGCGTTCCGTGAACGAGAAAAATTTGATACGGACACGGCAGGGCGCAGGAGGACCCGTGGAGGAGTCCCTGGTGCTCGGTGGCTCATCCTTGAACGATCCGTTTTCCGTCAGGTGTGTCAGCCCACCTTGGGTCAATGCAACGTGCCCCTACACCTTCCTCTCGTCCCAATTTTTTCTTTTTTTTCGTTTCACCGATCGTTTGTTTGTTCCCCGAGCAACGAACCCTGCGATCATCCGACGTCGACGAAATTTGCTCGAATTAAGGTAAATGCTCCCATTAGACGATTCCGGGTCTGACCATTTATTTTAGTAAATATGATAATTAAACTAATATATTGGTGGAAATTGTTAAATATCAGCTGTAAGCATTTTCTAAAAATTTAAAGATTTGGAAATGTAAAAATTTCAATGCATTATTTTATTCATCCTCTGAGAAAATTTAAGCGTCACTACCAAAGAATAAAGAAATTAAAATCTTTCCCTATTTGCACCCTCAATATAGATCTTATTTAATCATCGCACTGGGCAACCACCCGAAAGACCATAAAATACAATCAGCGCCATAAAATCGACTGCGAAACTGATTACATTAAGAGAGAAAGGGGTATAGATTTTTTCAGCAACTACCTCTAGGAGAATATCGGCGTTAACGGAGAAAAACGGCCGACAAAAACGGGCGTAAAATAAACACGGGGCTTAAAAACGAGCGAATAGTAGGACTACATCGACAGGACATAATAGCGACGCGCGTAAAAGCGTTTACCCGTTTCTGAGAGGAAAAAGTAATACAAAAGACAGCGGCAGCGAGGTCCAGCGGAAGAAACCGGGAAGAGGGAAAGGGGTTAGAGTGTAGGGAGAGGGTAGCAGGAAGGAGGGATTGTTACGGTGGAAGGACGAGAAAGGTGGACGCATTTTGTCCACGGGGGTGGGCGATTAAAATTTCAATTCGTTTTCCGCGCGAACTGAGTCAGCCCTTCCTTCGTCCTTCTTCCATCCCTCGCTCGTCTTGTCCGCCTATAAGGCTTCATCCACGGGCCAACGGTGGCTCACGGGACTGCAGAGGACCCACTTTGTTATAATTTCCTTTAATGACGCGGTCCTGCCACCCTCGCCACCCTTTCTGCTCACCCCTCGACGTCGACGCCGACGCTGCCGGCGGTGCGGAATATTTTTATTACTTTGCCCCCGTCCAGCGACAGCGACGCGATGGAGTTTAGAGCCGTTCCGCAAGATTGAGGGTGCGGAGACTGGAAAATCTTGCCGCAGGTCAAATTGCTGGATGATTCTAGCCAGTTTAAATGCTTTATTGTGACTTCTCGACGATGCGAACGGCTCGCGGAACACCGTTACTCCTTTATTGGGCTTCCCCGAGGATCATTGAAACTGATATCGAGATTCTTTTCGGAAATTCAACCTCCCTTGCTGGAAAAATACTGATTAAAGTGGGCTACAAATTTCAGGGAATCCTTTCTTCTCGTTCTAATTTGCTTTTTTTGCAAAGTACTTATGGAGTATTTCAATGGGTAAATTGATAGTATGGAAGCAATCAACTACTCATAAGTATTGAATAGTTGTATAAGTATTGAAGATGTCTAACAGTTAAGTACGCTTTCAAGTGTCACTCGTGAACTTAAGCATTTTTATCATATTTTAAAAATTATACTGTCGCCATATTGGTTTCTGAATTCGTCTAATGAAACACATCGCTGCATGCAGTCGAGAATTCTGATAAAACTAGAAACGAGAAACACGCAAAATTGTGCAACTACATTTATAAAATAAAAATAAAAAAATCTTGTGCAAAATATTCTTTAATTTTAAACCGTGACAGTGTGAAAGTCACATCTTATTGCTTTTACGATTTTAGCACAGAGAGTATTAACTGTGGAATACAAATATGGCGAAACTTTGGAGGGTGTACCGTGTGTACAGAATATAATCAAAGTGTTAATACATTCTTGAATATAAAATTTCTTTCGATATTCAATAGCAGGTGACAGAATTTTTTTAATAAAATTTATAACATCCCTCTGTAGAAGATCAGGATTCTTTTTCAGCGGAGCACTGCTGATCGATATGCGTGACGTAGTCATCGATTTGCAAGCGAAGCCACCGTTACTACTCTTTCTCTGTCGCGTATTCGCGAGAAAAATGCTCCGTCCGGGGAAAAACAATTCCATGGTTCGAAAGGGAGGGATGGTTACGGGGTGAGGTGGCGAAGGTAAAAAGACAAGATCGCTGGAAATGCACGTCGTCGCACGTGTTACGACGAGAGATCTCTCCTCCCTCGTCCCGAAGGATCCAACGTCAAGGGATGCGAGAGGGAGAGAGAGAGAAAGAGCGAGGGGGTGGACAGGGTAGGATTTCCTTAATAAAATGGGGCGCAAACGCCACGCCAGCGAATATCTAGCTGATAGTGATTCGGTCAGCTCGGCGTCCACCTCGAAAATGCCGAGCAGAAGCGTAAAGCAAGAGGGGGTTGCTAGGATGAAATTCGTGGGAGGGTTGATGTTGCTTAGGCCGATTCAATCTATCGTATGCCAACGTGGTTATGAAGACTTGGATTTATCTTGGATCATTACTATCGATCGATAACCTTCTTATTAAATTTTCACAATTTACAAATCTGCTATGCTGATTATAAAAAAGATCCTTTCTTATTTTACGTTTAGTCAAATTTTATTTTACGTTTGTATATCAAATAGCAGGGTTGTATTATAATGTACTATCTCCTTTTCTATCCATGACAGAAAAAATATACAAACACATAATTAAGGAAACTACATTAGAATATATTAAAAATGAAAAATGTTGTAAGTTGTCATAAAATTGTTACTAAAGTTGTAAAACTGTAAGAATGTAAGGTTAAAAATTTATAGTTAAAAAGCTATCAAAATAAACTAGTTAATGTGTTTTTTCTTTGTGAAAATAATCTTTGATAGCAATTACATTCGCTGATCTTTTTAACAAATCCTAAAATTCGAGGAAGTGAACGTCGATCGTTCAGGGGACATCGCAAACATGCAGAAAAGTCGAATTTCGAGGGTCGAGGAGATGCGGTTTTCCTGGCAGAAAGGCGAGAAGATTTCCACGAGGGTGACCATCCCCTTCTGTCAAGTTAGCGTTATCCAAATCTAACACGTAGTCCAGAAATGCAGGGACGTTCGTGATAACGTTAGTATGGAAATTATTGTTCGTGGTTCCGCGTTAGTGTGAGGCTGTGCTTGTGTGTCTCTGCAAGTGTCGGAGGGTAAGAGTGTTCCGAGTCGATATCACAAACCCTCTGTAAAATACGTGTTATCCTTAGGGTTCAACAATATTGTACAAATCGTTGAGAGGACAGTTGCAAATTTTCAATTGCATAATTTATTTGTACTTTATATAGTACATCCTAATTTCTTAAAATCTTCAAATTTTACCCCATTTCGGAAATATTTTATCGACATATAACTTTAATTTATTAATAGATTGAGAGAGTTTTTCTTCATTGAAAAATTATTAAATATGTAATTAAAAAAATCTATAATTTCTTGCGAAGATGGTATACTTTGATGTACTTATATTCCTCTTTTAATTTTATAAGAATCCTTGACGCACAATCGATACGATTATAGGTACGACGAAGGTAAAGGCCGACAATAAGCTCGTTTGAAAATCGATATCGTACAATCGCGAAAGTATTGGCAAGCATTTTGGCTGTTTCCAGCCACGTAGATCGCGTTATTTCTACCGAAGTCGATCTTCCAGAAGCTCCAGCTTGCCGTTCTCTTTGTCGATCGAACGTGCACGAAATGCAGGAAAAGTACACCAAAGAGAGAATCGAAATTGCAATAAATATCGTCCCGACTTTGTGACATTGTTATAAATGTACTGTAAGAGTTCCAACTTCGTGGAAATTTCTCTTCATCAGTTTATAAAGTCACTTACGATTTGTCACTTGTTTATAAATCGTTTGTTTGGAATATCAATCCTTCGTTATCGTACTTGAGCAACAATTACAGAGAAATATATGACGTTAATAATGATTGAAAGACATATCTCGTAAGAGATTCATGAACATTTTTTTTCGTTAAATAAATGGGTAGTCGATTTTTTGGCGCAAGAAATATCGTTCAAGTAACTTCTCATTCCGGATAAATCTTGTTTGCCGAGGCTCGACTATATTTACTTTTCTTTGGACGGCTCCTCGTGTCGCATGCGATCGAAGGATGTATTATTCAAATCTTGTATGCCTCACACCATCCCGTATGAGTGCGATAACATAAACCCGATGTAAAATACACGGTTGAAATCAATGACGGATTACAAAGTGGTGGAACTGATAAATATTCTCCTGGCATTACGAACATGTCAAGAGAAGGTAATTGAAAGCAGAAAGTCGTAATTAATCTTGGCAAAATGACAGTGCCTTACTTTCAACTTTGCAATCCTCCATTTTGCATGATGTTGCAACATTTTACGCGCAAAAATGATATACTACCGATGTTCAGATCGAGACAAGCGGAATTGAATAGCATTTTTATCCTTAAAGATAGATATCTCTTACTTTAACAAAACCAGATTTTTTATTTACTGAATTAATATCCGATTTATGACTGTACAATTGTATCTCTGAAATCGTTTGGACCCATATTTTTCTTTACTCTTTCTGGTCAACATGATTACCTCTCATTGGTGGAACGTTTTAAAATTTTCTTCGAATTTAAAGATTTTTCGATTCAACTGTTTTTGGAAATTTCTGAACTGTTAAGATTCTTGCTATAAAGTTTCGAAATTCTCAAAATCACAAAAATCTAAAACTTTAATTTCTCAGTTGATTTAAAAAAACTTTTCTGTAATTTTGGAGGTTGTCAATTTTAAAATGAACAAACTGTTTTAATTATTATATTTTAATTACATATATTTCTGGAATTAAGTCAATTACCAAAAATGTATAATAAAAGAGAATGAAAGTAGTATAAATCAGTACCAATCAGATCACATGAAAATATAAAACATGACATAAAATACGAGGAGATTAAAAAGAAACCAGAAGACATTTCGCGAAGATGATCGAGCGACAGAATATTATAGGATACAGTCGCTCTCTGGCGTGCACTCATAAATGATTTTCTTGGAAAAGAAAATTGAAATCCAGAATTAATTACGTTGTACGGTTAAGGCGGTCACAATGGGCCGCAATAAAACATTCAGGTACAAAGTAGAACAATAAGGACGAAGTACAAAGGCGCGTCGTACAATTAGATTTGTGAACAATTTCCACCTTCCGCTTTCACCCCCCTGACCGCCCTTCTTCGCGCACCGCAAACTTGCACCACCCCCGGCCTCGTTTTCAGCTCTCTTCCAGGTAACACTTTCCGGCGTGTTTTCGTGATTATTTCGAGTCGTTGAAAACACTCGGCGTCGTCGAAAATTTCGATAATAATCGAGACAGTCAATATAACTTTCGCCCTAAATATCGGTACATTACTCGGGTTATAAAACTGTACTTTACCGGTTACAAAACACTAGTAATTTTGTTCGATTCAGGGTTTTCCCTCGTTGCACTTCCCTAACGAACGGTGATTTTTATTACCCCTTATTGAGAGCTCGCGCGTAAATTACAATTCACGCGAGTCTGCCTCTCTTACCTGACCCGTTTGGACCGCTCGCCCGTAAAGGAAACGAGGAACAAATAACCATCTAATTTAGTCGACGTCGTGCTACGAAGCTTGTATCTGCTTGTATAATCCTGTGACAATGAGGGTGATCGTAAAATGCGAAGATTCGACGCGTCGAGTTGTGCCACATTCAAATATCGTGCGGTCGTTTGCTAAGAACTGTAATAAATTTCTTTTGTATGGACGAATATTTATGTACGGATAAGTACTTTTACATTTTTAAGTAATAAATGCTCATCGAAACTGTAACAGCAGTAAATTTTTATTGACCCATACAGTTTTCTATGGTATATTGTTCAAATAAAATGAGTATATAAACTTATGGAAATATTCAGTCATTTTTGTTTAAACTGTAATTCTTGTCAAGCAAATATAAATTACATAAAATGATGTAGATGCTCTTAGATACTTTCACTATGATTTAACAGAAAATAGACAAATTTGAATAAAAAGATAAGCTGATCTGTCAGATGTGAAACACCACAATGTGGTTATGCAGATGTGAATAGGAGTAAACTGACATAAATCATATGTTTTTCAAGTATGTGAAGTCGAAGATATTTTATGAGACCAATATATTATATTGTTGTTATTTATTATACTTTATAAATAATGTGTATAAATATACTGTTCGTATAGTTAAATAGTAGTTCATTAGGTTACTCATTAATTGAATAACAGTTTATACTTGACTATTACCTCATTTCAAATGAAATAGTAATTCACTTCATATAAACAAACTAGAAATTATATCAACATTTATTACATCATAAATATATGAACATTTAGGTATTTCAACATTATAGATATTTAATGAGCTAACTTGTAAATTCATAAATCTTCAAATTCAGAATCAGTTTAGAAGTTTTGGAATTTAAGAATTTGGAAATTTGAATATGTAAGATTTGACATTTTAATTCCAAGAAAGTAAAACTCTTAATTTGAAATCTGACGAACAAAAAATCTAGGAAATCGGTAACCTAGGGTATGGGGAAGTTGAGGAATTGGAAAACTAGTAAATCGGGAAGCTATGGAATGGAAAATCTGTAGAATCGGGAATCTATGGATTTGGGAATCTATGGAATGTGAAATCTACAGAATCGGGAATCTATGAAATGAGCAACTTAAAGAATTAAGAATCTACGGAAGCAGGAATCCACGAAATCGGAAATTCATCGAATTGTAAAATGCAATCGAGAACTTAAAGAATTAGAAATCTACGGAATTGATAACTTATAGAATTCAAAATCTACAAAATCAGATATCTATGGAATTTTTGAAAACGGCTTTCTATAAAATCAGGAATCTATGAAAGTTAAAAAATGTAGCAAATCGAAGGAATCTAACAAATTCAAAAAATTTAGAAGGTTTAAATATTTAGAAACCTCGATTTAAAATTCCAAACTTCAAAGTGGGAATGTTGATTTCAATTCAACTTCCATATCGACAAATCGCTGTCAAGTTAATTACAATTGAATTTACTGTAACTCCTATCGAGTTGAAAACATTACATCAAAGAAGATTCCACAGTCTGAAAATTGAATCCACTGCAAGACAGCAAACCTAACCGGAAATACAATAGACAGTACACCAGACTAGCTAAATACCGAAATACCTAAATCTCTGACCACAGCCCCCAGTTCTATTTTCATGAACTAATTACCCGCTACTGGAAAGGTGTCCTCCCCTAATCGTCCGCCCATCCCGTGAAGTTTCCGCGTCAGCTATTCTCCCAAAAGAAAGACCTTCGATTCTCGAAGCTGTCCATAAATTCGCGGCAAGACCGAACAATGTCATTGCCGATAACGATTGGCTAAACAGCCAGACTCGTGTCAGACGGCATAATCGAATGAAGATCAAAGGAGGCGCGACAGCTCCGGCTCCGCTGACGTTTATCCGTGGTGACAGCACGTGCCGGTTCCTGGTCGGCCACACACGGGCCAAATTTCTTTCTTGCATCAGGTGGCCACGGTGCAACGTAATAAACATATTCATAGGTGGAATAAAGTGGCGCGAGGGAGGAGGGGAGGCGGATCGTGTCTCAGAAGAGCGAGGTGGACGAGAGGGGCGTGAGAGCAGAGTTGTCGCATTCGGTATGCAAAGTGCACGGGCCACGGGAACCCGCTTCGTCGCGTGGAAAAAAGGTATCATAAAAAAATGCAAGGTTACCCACATTTCTTTTTTTTTTATTTTACCCGAGGCGGTGAACAGCTCCGCGACTGTTGCGGGGTGCCGTCGATCGAGGGAATCGAATCGAACGAGGGGTACAAGACAGTCAAGTCAAAGGGTACAAAGTTTCGTTATCGAGTAATACCGTTTCTACGCATGCTGGTTCGAAGGCGTTAAATGGTTCATTCCTTAGCTCTGAGCGATTTTAGGACGACATTTTTACATTTAGTATGTAGAATGTGCGGTGACATATGGGACAAATTGGGGAAATGTGCGCTGTGAAAGTGACATATGTTAAAATGATTTGATTAAGAAAGTACGCGATTTTGTGTTAGTAGGATATGTATATTATTGTAATAAATTCGTATATTTTTCAAGCTTCCCTATATTCCTGAACATGTGTTTTTACAAACCTATATTCATATACTCCTATATAGCTACATACAAGATTTCCCTATATTCCTGAATCTGCTGCATCCATATAACTCTGTACTCATATGATCCGATATACCTGCGTGTTAATATTCTCAGACTATCATATCTCTAAATCCCAATATTTCTAGCTTTAAAAATCCCTAGATTTAATATTCCGAAATATCTCTGGATCTCAATAGCCTTAGATACCAATATTCTTAGATTCCAATGTCCCTATATATATAAATATTTCCTAACTTTCTATGTCTCCAAATCTCTGGCTACCCAAATCCTAATATCCCCTATGTTCCCAAACATACTTATACCAATATGTATACCTATACCTTCCCCAAATCGCTATACCTTCAAATTCCTATACCCATAGATGCCTTTACCTGTAAATCCCTATGCCTTCAAATACTTATATCTCCGAATTCCCACATCCATAAATACTTGCGTCTCGAAATCCCTGATCTCCGAATCACTATATCTCAAAATTCCGACATTCCCGTTTCTCTAAATTTCTATATTCTCAAATCCCTACGTCCCTAAATTTCTATATTCCCAAATCCCCCGAAAAAATTCATCGATGAAAGTTTTATGTTTCAATCGCATGTTGACGTAAAAAATACGTGGGCAACCTTTAACAAAAACAGAAGAGTTGACATTTTATATAAAAACTTCATCTTCCGCCTGATTCACCTGCCGGAACTTTTTACATCAATTATAAGAGTTCTTTTATACCGTTATATTTAAAAATGATCATTAGGTTATTCTAACCTAACTTTGTCGCTATGTGTTGAATATTTAGATAAATTTCACTTATTCTCTGACGTTGAAAATAGTACTATGAACTTAGAATGCAAAATAATGTACTAAACTAACAATATTATTTTTATTATTAATATCAAACATAAAAGTAATAACAAATATTAAATGGTAGACATTTTGAACATTTACAACTTCATGATGGCCATGATAAACCTTTATTTGTTCCATCTTATATTAATTCGCATAGTGATAAAATATAACTACATTTTATTCATATAATTCGTCTATATAAATTAAAAAATGTATCTCTTATACTTGAGTTCCTAAACAATACAAACGTTTTAACAGATAACACTTGCAATTGAAAAATTAATATTTCAAATTGCTACATAACATAAGAAAATTCAATCCTAAAAATGTACATAACTTGTACATCTAAGAACTGGGGCTATGCAATAAAATCTGTAACGAAAGCTGTAAGGATAGAGACGTTCCGAAGTTTCCCGCGTGAGTGTATCGCGAAAGTACACGTGTCGTGTAAGAATAACGTGACAGATTTCGAAGTAGTCTTTCGATCTCCCGACCTCCGAAATTCTAACAGCTTCGTCGAAGAAGGTGTCCGATCTCGCGATCGTCCAGGACGTGTGTCCTTCGCGGACGAACGAATCGAAACTGGAACGAGGGAAACAAAGGTATAAGAGAAGAACGTGACAGTCGCGAGGAAACGACGCTGTTCGAGCACGAAAATTCCAGCGAATGGTCGATGGAGCTCCGAAAAATCTCGTCGGATAAAGTTTCGTGTAGTAAGGACAGCGCCAAAGATACGAACGCGCAAGGATTCCTGTGCCATGCGCACATAGCTTGGTCCTTCTCTTGCTTCGCGATCGGACGAGGACGACGATGCCGAAGAAGAAGAAGAAGAAGAAGAAGCACAAACAGAAGAGGGGGTTGCGAGGGAAGAGGGTAGAGAGGAGAAGAACAACAGATCCTCGGCGCTGGACGAACGGAGAGAGGAATTCAAAGGGAGAAATAAAAGACAAAGAGGGAAAAGATTCGGGGTCCAGCAGGATTCGTCGTCCTTTTAGGCGAAAGGATGACAGAAACATCCCGAAGGACAGAGCGAGAGGGGACGAAGAGAGTCGGTGGAATCGTGGATTGTAACAGAAGGGCACAGAGGGGCAAGGAGTACATGGTGGGGGCAAGAAGCGCTCGACGTCTCAAATTTGGTTGGTTGTCTCGAGTTATCCTCCTCTCTCTCGATCGTCTCTTTTTCTCGCCCTATCTCCGTCCCTCGGCAACGAGGTGCACGGTAAAGGTAGGGAACCATGGACGAAGGCGCTAGATAGGAAAGGGAGAAAACAGCACGAGGGACGAAGAGGCAGGCGCTAGTCGAAGGAGAAGGAAAGTAACAGATCGAAGGGAGAAAACGAACGAAAATTGGTAGGTTAGACGAGGAGAGACGTTATTGCTGTAAGCCTGTAGAAGAGAAGGGGTGGGAGAGACTCAGGGTAGAGAGAGACGAAAGGACCGCTCGAGGAAAGATTGAAGGGAGAAAGTCCGATCGGTGGACTAACATTAAGAACGATGAAGGAGGGAAAACGGCAGGAGAGGGAAGTAGCAGGTAGGAGAAAGCAGGAAAGAGAAAAGAGTATTAGGTACGAAGAGACGACGAAGAGGGACGACCACGAGGAGAGAGACGGAGCGAGTAGACGTGGTTAGAAAGAGCTAACACGAGGGCAAGCAAGTGACGGTATAGAGGGGGTGGCGGAGAAGGCTTGGAAGGTAGGGGGAGAGCAGTGCCTTGGCGCGAGCTCGAGGACTCGAAACTCCGGAATTCCAACCGACAGAACAGTGCCGGCGGTCGTACGACGCGGGTCTCGAGAGTGTGTGAATAGGATAGAACGAGGGAGAGAGAAAGAGACAGAAAGAGAGAGCTAGAGCAATCGTGGCTCTGGGGAGGGGCGAGGAGGAAGAGAGGGAGAGGGACACGAGGTTGAGGACGATCGCTAGCTATTTACAATCGCGGTTCGTAGGATAAACCGCTCGTCTCGCGCCCGCGTCGCAGTCTCGCGTTCTTTCCGGTGCCGAATTCGAACGCACGAAATCCTCGATCCTCGAGAGATCATCCTGCAGGAGGGAGGAATCAAGGAGTCGTTTGTTGAGGGTGGACAATCTTTCGATCGCGGACAGTGACGGAATGGACACGAGAGTCAGTGAGAAAAGTGAACAGTGATAAATCGTGATGACCAAATGATTCGAAGACGAAGAGTTCCGTTCACGATCGTTGGACCGCGCGAAATCGTTGGTTCGAGAGACGGGTAAACGACAGTGACGAGATCGAGCGATCGAACCGAGATGTAAATCGCACGCGTATCACCGTCGTTTTTACTTTTTTTTTCGTTATTTTGTTTAATTCGGTTGGTACGTGTTCGTTTCGCGACGTCCGCGGCCGAGGCTGAGCACCGAAGATCCTTAATTTTCGGCCACGGCGTCGGCGGACATACTCTGCTGAAGGGAAGCCGGTTCCTGAGCCGTGTTTCGAGCCAACCATCAGCCATATCATTGTCGTCGTCGTCGGCAAACCGTCGAGGCGAGGGCGACGATGCCGTGCACAGTGATACGCTCGACGTCGCACCAGGTGGAGCGATCGCGGTTGATTTGGACTTTCGTACCTGGCGTACGTGCGATCATATGATAAATGTAGAACACGCTGTACCCCGCTTGTTTTCTTTTTTTCCTTTCTTTTCTTTTCGTTCGGCCTTCCCTTTTCAAAAAACCGTCCTTTCCCGCGAAAGTATCCCCGGTAGCTCACGTGACTCTAGTTTCGCGCCTCTTTCGAGTCATCGTCCATGTGCTGTCCGCGAGGAAACCGTATCGGTGGTCGTCGACGGCTGAAAGGTGGGAGACGCGAGACGTCGCGACTTGATGCGCGTGTTACGCATCGTTCGATCGCCCAACGCCCGTCACGAGTTCTGTGGTTCGTTTACGAAATTCGGGACGTGTGAGACAGAAACGAGCATCGCGACGCCACGGGGACAAACTGTTATTGAAATTACGCGCGCGCACGAGCGCGTTGACGCGCGTGTGGTGTGTGCACAGCACCTCCGGTTTTGTGTGACGCGTGTGCCGGTCATCTTTGTTCCTCGTGTTACGGACAGAGTGCAATTACCGAGGGCAACAGAGGAACGACGAAGTGCACGCGGCTTTTTCGTCAAGGAAAGACGCGCGTCTAGTGGGGCAGAGACTAAGAGACAATATGAGTGAAATGACGAGTGTGGAGCAGCAACAGCAACAGCAACAGTACGTAGGCGGCAGTTCAAATCCGGAGCATCATTGCAAGGACTGCGGCCTCTATTTCGAAAGCGATAAAAGTCTCGAGGTGCACCTGCGATACCACCAGGAGAACCTGCTAAGTCAGTGGGCGAGTCAGGCGCAGCAGGAGGAGAGTAACAACAACAACAGCAAGGCCGGCAATCACAACAGTCACGTGGGCGTAAAACGCGAGAGCGTGACCGCGCCGGCGGACTCGTCGAGTGAGTCTTCCTCGAGGCCGCCCTCTCAGGATCCCACGTCTTCTCAACAACAAACAACAGCAGCAGCAACAACAACAACAACAGCAGCAGCAGCAGCAACAACAACAGCAGCAGCAGCAGCAATCGCAGCAACAACAAAGTGCTGGGCAAAAATTACAATCATTTCCAGACACCGATGTTCGGCGAGGCTACTTTTTTCATGCAGAACGATCCGGCCTATATCTTGCCTCATCACTACTCACCGCCGCGAGGAGACGCGCAAAACGATGGTGGGAGTAGTGGTGGAGGTGGAGGTTATTCGCGCTACCATCCGTATCAACATCAACAACATTTTCCACCGGAACGCACCAGTTCCGTTAGTTCCACTAGCCCGAGAAGTCCGCCAATTCAGTGTGACAAGTGCGGTGCGGTTTATGAGGACGCGAATCAACTGGGCGAAACATGTACGAACGAATCATTCGAATTCGCCGGGAGGCTATCCTGGACAGCAACAGTACCAGCAGCTCGGTAGCAGTCCTCAGCAACAAAATCAACAGCAGTTGCACGCGTCGCCGCCGCAATCCGGTCAACAACAACAGCAGCAAACTGGCTACGACTACAACGGCGGACAACCGACAAAAACGGAACTGAAGCAGGAACCAGAGGAACAGGCCGAAATTCTGGATCTGGACTCTCACAAAGTGCAAACGCACAGGTACGAGGAGGAGCTGATGAGGCTACATCAACAACAGCAGCAGGAGTTGCAGATGCAGATGCATCAGCAGCAGGTAATGCAGCAGCATCAACAACAGCAAAGGGCAGGATCTCATTCGGTGAGTTCTATGCTGGGTTGGCCACCGGCCGCTCAACCTCATGATTATCACCCTGGGTTATCGCCTATGGGTCCCATGGATAGTGTGACACCGCTTTCGGATCAAGGTCAGTTCATGCGCGGGCAACATATGCCCGTGGAACCGCCGCGACATCCAGGCTCTCCTATTATTACCAGTACGCAACCGATGCCAGGTCATCAGATGCCCGGCGGTCTTCTTCAACAACCACCCAAACCTCCACCTTTGGCTAATCAATCGTGGAAAAGTAACGAAGCGCGCCGGCCAAAGACCTACAACTGCACCGCGTGCAACAAGTGGTTCACCAGCTCGGGACATCTGAAAAGGCACTACAATACGACGCTGCATAAGAACGCGGTAAAACAAAGCAATCAACCGGACCCTGCGAACTTGCCCATCAGTGCACATCATCATCCTGGTAGAGATAGTCATTCTGGTGGCAGAGGCGGTGGACCATCCAGATCGCCAGAGTTATCTTCTTCCGGGAGTCCCCCAAACTTGATGGCAGGTCCCTCGGGCGAGGCGGCGAGGGGCCTGCTCCACACGGCCAACAGTCTCTACAACAACAATTCCAACAACAGCAACAGCAGCAGCAGCAGCGAGTCTTCAGCGGCTCTAACTCAGCAGCAGCAGCAGCAGCAGCAGCAGCAACAGGCGCCTTCGGGGGTACACTTGGGCTCCACAATGGTACCGCCGCTCAATTCTCCGGCGCAATCGCCGCTGGCGGGTCACCATCAGCAACAAATGGGTTCGCCATCCCCCCAGCTGGGCCATCAGCAGCAGCAGCAGCAACAACAGCAGCAGCTTCATCACCTGCCAATGGGTTCGCCGTCGGGCCAACTTCCGGTCCACCATCCCATGAGTTCGCCCATGTCACCCATGCATCCACCGCCGGCGCCCCACCTGAATTCACCTTCTCCAATGGGCTCGTCCCACCCACACCACATGAGTTCGCCATCTCCCATAACGCCGGGCTCGGTCCACCCAGCAATGGCTTCGCCCACGGCGATGGGGGGTACTACGATGCCTCATCAGCCGTACCCAAACGCCTTGCCCCCCCACGTTACAACTACTACCAACATCCCGGGCCTGCTGGAGTCTATCACCATCCAGCTAACTACTACTGGTAATGAGATGCCTTTATCGCTATCCGGCCAATCTCAACACCAGCAGTCTCAACATCATCATAATCAACACCAGCAACAGCAGCAGCAACATCATCAGCAGCAGACTCAGGATGTTTTACCCGGTTTTGGGACCTTCAGCAATCATCAAAGGCCCTTACCAAGTTTCACTCAGTTCAATGTGACCGGGTTTTTGATAGGCCAAAATCAACCGCAGGCCGTTAACGTGGGGGGGCTAAGTCCGGAGGAGAACGTATCTCCTCACGATAGATCATTCGAATCTTCCGAATCGAAGTACGATCCGTACGGAAATTCACCGCCTCGATACGAGTCCCTTACGAACATGGACGTTCACATGCATCCGAACACCGACGGGATGATCATCAAACAGTACGAGATACAGACGCACAATCATCCGTCGAACTCGATTCATCAATCTCGCGACAATCTCGAGGCCAACAATAATCTGCCGCAAGTGATTCAAGCGAAGGAGGAAATGAATCCGAACATCGGCAGACACTATCAAAAGCATCAGAAATCAAAAGTGAACTCTGTGATCACGAAGGAACATCAGGTGACCAGCACGAACACCGGCTCGCACTACATTTCCCAGGACGGTTTCCACAAGTGCATCGAGTGCGACAAGGTCTTCAACAAGGCCTGCTACCTGACGCAACACAACAAGAGCTTCCACTCCGGCGACAAGCCGTTCAAATGCAATCAGTGCGGTAAGAGGTTCCCCCTCGAGTACCTGCACGCGGAGCACCTGCAGAAGCACGCCGGTGACAAGCCGTACAAGTGCGAGATATGTCCGAAGCAGTTTAACCACAAAACTGACCTCAGGCGGCACATGTGCCTCCACACTGGCGAAAAGCCGTACGCCTGTGATAATTGCGGCAAGGGATTCATCAGGAAGGACCACATGATGAAGCACCTCGAGACGCACAAAAAGAAATCCAACAACCATAACGTCCATTTGCGGGCGTGATTCGAAAGGAGGAGAGAGGTTCGCGGAGTCGAGGAGTAACCGGCGATCGTCCCGATCGAACAACAACATGGCCGTTTATCCGATGATCTTCGCCCTCGGTCTTCGTGATTATCAATCGAAAGGTGAGATCGTCGGTCGTCGGTACGTCACGACGGCCGGCTCGTAAATATCGCGGTGCGACTTCTCGATCGAACCTCCTGCTTTATCGATCAGAGACACTGGGACTCTAGTGTATAACCGTTCGATCGTGATCAAATTTGTAATTTATTATTCATAGTTCTCGTTTAAGGCAGTCCGAACAATCTCGTATCATCCGATTCCCGCCCAGGTTCGAAAAGTTCTCCCATCTCCGTCTGATTCAACAAGAGAACGACATCCTTTCGCGTACAACCGTTGTTCCGACGAAAGTATAGTCTCGCGGTTAATCTTATTTTTCAACGATCGAAATTATTCTTTTTCTTGATTTGCTCGATACCGAACAGAGAGAACGTCTCGCGAAATAACGACAACGGTGCTCGGAAGGATCTTGGTTTTTTGCTCAACGGTTTAATATTTATTGTTTAACAGCTTCGAGATATAACAGGTCTCCCGGGAAAATTGCGCGTTCGAGGACAACCGCGTTGGAAGTTAAATCACGACGAAATTGATGAATTTTTCGCTAGAAATCGGAACGATGATTCTCGCTCGAACGTCGCGAGTCGCGATACACGGAGTCGATCGTGAAAGATCGACCAGAGAACTGTTCTTTTCATTTTTTTCGTTCTCTAGTCGACTGCTCGACTCGATGTACCGCGAACTTTTCGAGATAATCGATCCGTCGGATCGTTCTCGGACGGCACGATTTTCCCGGGAAAGTCGAAGCGATCGCGCACACTCGAACAATAATTAATCCGAAAAAAAAAGAAACGCGCAATGGATGAACTTCCGCTGCGACGTTGAACCTTCGAAGCTTATCGATTGTACAAAATATGTTAAATGTATAGGCGTATAATTATTCTAATTATTATTATCACTGTAATTATCGAATTCAATTGAATATCGTCTAGAAAGTGATTACGAAACCTATTCATAATACTCGTATTTTATAGCGTACATAGCATACTTTATCGAGGGAGAACGAAAGGAAAAAAAATGATAAAAAAACATGGTTGATAGGTAATCGTGAAAAGACGCGAGACTCGAATCACCGTAAAAATATGTTTCATAATCATCGTTTAGGTTTCTTCGTTATTATTTCTGTTTTCGTGTCGGAGACGATCGAGAGGCGAATAAAAAATTCATCATTTATCGATTTAGAATAGACACATAGATTAGTTTGATTTAACGACGAGCCTCTCGAAACGTGCTCTTCGCATTCCTCGTAATTTTCGTACATTCCAAACTTTTGAAAATCATCGACGCGTCTTTTCCAAACGTTTTAACGTAGCCTAAGCATCCGGATTGTACGTTGCTCGAAACGAATTTTGCTCGTGCAGTTTCTCGTAAAAGTTCATGCATCTATCGCGTTCAACGAAATTCGATTTACCTTGTAAGTTTCAACCTGACCGGCGAATAACTTCCAGAACATACACACTCGTTTGATCGATTATTAAATCGTTTCGAAATTTCGTTGAGCGTTTGCTGCCTCTTAATTGCGCGTCACCCGTCGCACACGATCAATTAATGCTCAATTAATTGCTCGAAGCGCAGAACGAGCCAATCACCGAGGATAGAATCGTGTCTCTCGTCTATCGCGACACGAGCAAATTTCCCTTCGTGCTACGCACAGCTCGTTATACGTACACGTACATGAACACAGACACACCGAATAAACGTTGACCTCGCTTTAACTAAATGCACACCGTTGTTTACACGTAATTATTTCTGTTGATCGTTTAATCGTTCGATTTATCGGCCTTAGGAGTTTGATACTTGTTCGAAGGATATATCATCGGTCAAAAGTATGAGACCACCTGTGGATAAAGTGAAATTCTTTTCATATCTGATATTTCTCACTTGATACTGTAACTTTCAAAATAATTCGTGCAAATGATTTAGTGTAACTCGTAATTTTGTGTTTTGTTTGTTATCTTTTTACTGAAAGTACTAGCTCAATCAATTCAATACATGTAATTATTAGATTGTAATTATGAATTCGGTACATGTAATAATTAGTTTATATAATTTGAAGTAATAGAAGTAGTTACAAAATGCATTTTAAAACGAATTTTTAATATTTCGCAAAGTTTTAAACAATAAATTATTTTGAACTTTTTTTACAATTTTTTAAATGACAGCATCTCGATATATTAGTTACAATTTTTTATTCGAATATTTATTTAATCGGGAATTTATGTCCAGAATAAGTTGATACTATTTGAAATTAAGGGTCGTAAATTAGATTCATTAAAATTATCTTATAGAATTCGTATTAAATGATTTGGAGCACATTCCGAATAATCAATTTTATTTAGTAACAGAAATTTTCTATTTTTGCAATAAAGTGACAGGTAAAACAATCAAATAACTATGAATATACAGATTTAAACCGAATAAAAATCTTCCACTACTATTCCAAAATATTCCATTTTGCATATCAAGCAATTTTTTCAAAATAATATTACTATAATTTTGATCTTAACGTATAATATAATTCATAAATACAGTATTATTAAAAGAGTTTCGTAGAAAAACAGAGTGCTCCAGATTAGTTAACAAAATACTTGTCTTTTAAACAAGATGGTCTACTTTTGATCGACAGTGTATCTCCAACAATTAGTTCCGAGTTACTTTGTTCCTGTTCGATTGTTGTTGTTGTAAACTCTGTCCTTAAGTAACGTTAATCGAATTGTTCGCTCGTTATAATAGACAAATCATGATTGTTTTCGTCGGTTATTATTAATCTTTTTTGTTTTTTCAAAGCTCCATTTCTGTTACGCTGGATCGTTTGTTTTACATTAGAGACGAGGTCCCGTCTTGCGTTCCACTGCTCAAAATAATCGTCGACACAAAATCGATACATCGCATTAAATGAAAATGCTCGATGAAAATTTTTGTGCTACCAAATTTATCTCGGTAACATATGTACATTAATTCTGCATGTCATCTTTCGTTCTTTTTCGATCATTCGCGATTTATCATCGATTATTTCGAGCAGTGCACCATAATCATTGTTTGTACATACGAATCATATTTACACGTACACACACACATGCACATTGACGTCCTTCCTCGAGTTTCGTATCTTTTTTCTGTTTTTAATTATTTCGTATTTAAAACTAGAGAAAGATGAAAAGATTGAAAGCGAGAAGAAAAAAAAAGACGATAAATTATATAGCACTCTTACCATTTTTACTACGTAATATGAACAGCCAGAACAGACTACCTCAGAGTTCAGGAATTTAACGATGAATGAAAGGAAGAAAGAAAAGATGAAAGAGCCAATGCAATAATAGTAATGTTATTAAAGAGGAAAGAGTAGGTGAGCGCGCATCCGTGCGGGCGGAACGACGTACTTCATATATTTTTTCTGCACACCCTTGTTATTTAATAATTCTCTTAGATCCGAATTTCGATCATGAATTCATTTCGAAATGATCTCAGAAAACTTCAAAGCAACTTCATGCATTCTTGATAGTTGTCACACATTCCTAACCTCAATTTTTTATACTAGCATTTATTTTGTAACTGCAATATTAAAGCTCGAATACAATTTCTTCCATAATTTTATTTAAATACAGTTATTTAAGGAAACATTGATTTCATGAAATATGCGGCTATCAAAATAAATTACATAAATTTTTAATGTGCTTTTGTATATTAATAGGTTATGTTATCAAAAATATTACTGTATATAACAGTTTTGAGAGTAGACGGTTAATTGAAGAAATATTTTGTGTTAAAGTTCCGATATGATTTCCTTTACTGTATACAGAATTATTCAGTGATAAAAGTTGAAATTTTATATGACAATCTGGGTCGAATTTATTTACATTAGCTTTGCCTTTAAACTTTAACATTAAATATTTTAGAAGTTTTTACTGTACATTTTTTAGGGGATTTATTTATTTGTAAGGGATTACTGTGTCCTCTTGCCATGTAAAAATGGATCCCATTCATTTTCTCGTATTTTGTTAGTTCACTTCAATTTTGACATTATTCAAATAATGTATTTAAATAATATATTACTTGGGTGGTTGTTACTTGAAACAATGTTGGTTTATTTAAATAAGAAAATAATTTTTTACAAATCATTTCATTATTAGGCTATGAAATGAAGGAATTTTTATTTTCTGTTTAAATAAATTTTTATTTCAATAGTTTCTCAAATTTTACTCCTGTCAATATTAACTGTTAGATAAATTTCTGATAATACGATAACTTCAGTCAGACAGAATATAGGATAAATAGTTGAAATAATTTATTATAGATTTTTATATTTTATTCCACTTTTGGTATTACACACTAATTTTATAGAAAATATAAATCAATTATGATGTACTTTTCAGTGTAGTATTTTTGTTATTAACTGTCACTTTTAAATTTTCATTAAATCTCGTATGTTCTCTACTTTGAAATATCATAAATGGAAGAGGTAAACACGGTCGCTGTTATTATTAGTACACAGCTGTAGTCTGACAATGAGTATAATTTCATTTACAAGGGGAACGCATGATTTCATAACACAGATTTTATTCGAATTATAAGGGATTCAATTTCGCGAAATTATTCACACTTTTATTAAATAAGAAAATTTTTTAAAAATTTCATTCAATGAATATCTAAGAATTTCTGAATTAATTTTTGAAATTTATTTGTTAACATTACAATTTGGAATAAGGAATTTAAAACGTGAGAAGTCAATTCAGATATTTGATTAAATGATAATTTAGCTATTAAAAAATTTAATAAGACAAAATTTCGAAAATTTAGTAAAAACTGAATATTATAAAAAATCTTACGTTATAATTTTAGAAAATTATTACTTTTGTCATGCGTTCTCTCGTTAAAAAAATAATCGTCAATTTTCAAAACCTATTAAATAACATAAATTATCAATATACAAAAGCTCATTAAAATTTGATCGAGTTAGAGTTAATCTACACCGTTGTAAAATATAAAATATTGCTCTCTTTCCTCTTTGCTTTTGCCGTAAAGTTCCTCGAGTCGCCCGCCGGTCGTAAAAAAACGCGTGTAATAGAACATTATACATATAGATTCTAATATAAACAAAAAGCGAAATAGATGTGAAGACTTTTAGGAGAGGAGCGATCATAGAGAGAAAGAGAGAGCGAGAGAAAGATAGAGAGAAAGAGTTGACGACGAAGGGAGGGTTGTAGAGATCGATGTACGTTTTAGAGACATATCAAACAGTATTACTGTACACTCAGTTTTATTATAAATAATCGTAAATTAAAAAAAAATGATGATGAAAGAAGAACGAAATGAATGGCGAAGCAAAGGGTGGAATTTGTAGTGAGACGAACGCGTTGAGGGGTGAGATCGATCGAGAATGATCAAGAATATAATACATATTTCCGACGTCATATCATTGTCAGATACTCGTATTGCGGATATGTTTCAGCGAGAGAAAAAAATAATATATGTGTTTCGCAGCCGTGATATATGGGCATAAGAGATTAATCGAAAGGAAAGAACAAAAGCAATCAACAGAATTTTCGTTTTTCGACGCGAATGAGTGTGCGTGCGAGAGTGAGAGAAAGAATGTCGAAAGAAAGGGTGAACGAGTAGAATAAATTACAAAATCTAACACAATGGGCATTTACCTGCGAAACAAACGATATAAATATATAAATATATATATACATGGTGATTCTGCGAGCGACGACGAAGCGGCGAATTATTTCGTTTCTGTAGATTTGTTTTTAAACGACAAGACGCGTTTCGCTTGTTTCTTGTATTATTATTATTATCATTATTATTATATTATTATTATATATTATGAATATTATTATTATTGAAATGAAAGACGCGTATCGTTGGTATTTTTCACTTGTTCTGTGAGCGCGTTTTTTGGTGCGGCAGCATGTTTGTAATTGTAAAATAATTGTTCCAGCACGCGAGTGCAAAATTATTATATCTATATTATATATATTATATATATATACATATGTGTATATGTATACACACGGTACCAAACTGTCGTTGGTTGTGCCAAAAACATGGAAAAAAGAAGAAACGGAGAAGGAAAAGAAAGACGAGATGTAATAGAACCTTGTGTGCTTCCCCTCACGTGTAATTCTAATTTCGCGGGCATTTCACATAAGTACGGAGAAAGGAGACGAAAGAATTTTATGGCAAATGAAATAGATTATAAATAATAATTCTCGACGATTGAGAACGTGATTGTATGCATGAAGTGTTAATGAAACGTATGTGTGATGTGCTTATGCGTATGCGTGTGTGTATGTGTATCGGAGAGAAAAGTGCGAGATCAAAAAGATAGATGGAAGAGAGGGAAAGTGGAAGGAATTTTTATCCGGTAATAACAAGTATTTCCGTGCACACCCATTCCTCGTTTTGTGCCATAATAATCGATGAAACTTGTAAGCGGGTGAACAGATGAAAGGACAAGAGAAAAAGAGAACGCATGTACGTATGCGAGAGAATAAGAGAGAAAGAACGATGTTTATATATTATATGTATACAAATATATGATAACGTGCGATAGATAGAGCGGAAAGGAGAGAGGAAAAACAAAGAATGGAATTATTGTGCGACGATGTTTGCCCGTTCGAAGAAAAACGCGAGCGAAAAGTCCAGCGTGAAAGCGAAAACACCGATACATCATAGTAATAACGCTCAGTGCGACGAAACGCGGTTTTTGTTCCTTCCTTTTTTACAATTTTTTTTGTTTTTTGTCTATTTCGATCGTACATTGTATATGTTTTCTTTCTCCTGTTTGCGATACACAGCTGATACGTCTCGACGTAAGATGACGGATAGATTAAAAAAAAATGAGAGAGAGAGAGATCCTATGAAGACGGAGAGTATAGTATTTACAACCTGTATTATTTGATACGCGTTTAATTTTGTTTTTATAAATATATTTTATTTCTCAAGAACCTGATTTTTCGTTGTTAACATTTCCACTTTATCCTCGTTTCATTTTCCGTGCACCTTATACTGGTGCTGCTGAATCGATAAGATCAATAATATTAAAAGGATAATTTAATACATCAGTAATATCACAAAGGTATCGTTAAAGTAAATGAGAGTCATAGAAATAGAATATATTATATAATTCTATCGTTCGCACACTTTAATTTTTATGAAGCTTAAATTTAACCTATCTTGATACATTTTACAATTCAAGTTTATCTATTCAAAGTCATCTAAAATTATACTCATTTAACGTTTAAAATTAAAGAATCAATAAACGAATTTGAATGATAAATCTCTTTAGTTATCTAAAGCTACCTTCAAAAATAAATTCAACCTTAACCTCAACTTGAATCTTGAACAAAAATTCTAACAAAAAAATTGCATCTCACAATTATTCTCATTAGCCCCAACGATGCCTTAACGGTATTACAAATCAAGTGTCAATGATTGATAATTTAAGGACCACTATCGATATAGCAGCACTGAATTCGCTTTTACAATCCATAAATATTTTCGTTCTTTTGTCAACGTTTGTCGCGAATATTAGCAATATTAAATTTTTGATTCTCGAGATCGAACTCGCGTTCGCGTGAAGAATTTCGTCAGTTCCACGTTGCTGTTGTTGTTGTTGCTGCATCATCGATAGGATGCAATCTCGCGGTTTTGTTGTCGGTCCAATTTCGTTTAATATGCGAGTACACGGGCGTGCGTGAATTTTTCGTGAACACACAGATCGATCACAGGGAATCGTTCACGTATCATCACCTACATTTCGTCCACGCCCCCGTTGTGCCTCCGTACCCCTTCGTAATATTCCTCCCCCTGGACCAGCCAGTCATACAACCTCTCGTCGCGCACTCGTAATCTTGGGCATTCTGTAATTTAGTAAATTGTTGCGGACTCGCTCGATACACGAAACCGATCGATTCGTGAAAGTCTCGCCGATTGTTTGAAACGAGTCAGACTCGTAAACGTGTAGCTTTGACGAGGGTCGTTGGTGACCGATACCATGAATTTAATGTAATAACGAAACTTTGTAATTCGAAGTTTGAAGATCTTTGCGATAATATTAGGTATTAAATCTCTAAGGTGACTGGAAATTGTGTCAAAAAATTATTACATGCGTAACAAAAGTTTTTATGTATGAAATAAGAATGATTGTACAATTTATAATTTTTATAGATATTTTTAAAGTTTTTCATTTTTTCTTCTACACATTATCAAAGTTTTAAATTTCTGAAATTGGTCATTTTTTTTTAAGTTTCAAGTTTCTTAAATTCGCATTTTAATTATTTAAATTTGACATTCTCCTCGCATTTAAATATGCTCATCATAATTATAGTTTGAAGCAATACATCGCTATAACAAAATGAAAGAGGAGTTTTCCAGTACTAGTTAATGCAATAAAATAAATGATCGTTCGTTGAAAATTAAATTTGTGACACCGACCACCGATGATCCATACAGATTTGCACGTGTCAACCTTATCTGAAATTTTTGCTGTCAATATAATTTAAATATAAAGTAAAATTTTTCTAAAGCTCTTAAAACATTTGCAAATATGTATGATATTTATTGAGTTAAATTAGCTGTATAAATATGCTCATAATCATTCAAAAAAATTACATGTGAACGCACTCACGTTGATCGGATAAGGGTTAATCTCTTAACCGGGCGAATTAAATCGACCGGTTTTCATTTCAACATAAATTTTCATTTATTAAATGAATTTTCATTTATATCTTAAGATTCAGTATGTGAAACATATTTGCTGAAAATAATCGATTTAAATGTATCTATAATATATTTTCGAAAGTATGGAATCTGCATTTTAAAGCAGTGTACTTGAATTTCTAACGAATGAAAAGAAACGATTACAGTAATAAACAAATCAGCCCGGTAAGAGATTAATGGATGAATGCTAAAACAGTCTATCTCGTAATTAGCGATATAAAAAGGCGAGTCGAACGCGAATCGATAATTACGCGGAGCAAGGATCGACGATCGAGCGTTTGATACAACGAGTTGATTTCACGGGTGTTCGACGTTTATCGAAGGAGATGCGCGATCGTTGATTTGTTTGCTTGGAAAACTTTTGCTCCTCGTAGACTTAGCGAGTCCCATCATTGTTAGACTTAGGCAACATCTACCTGATGACGAAGCAATATATTGATGCGATCTATCTACGATTTATTAAGATGACAGTGATGAGGGTGAGAGATAAGCATGCCGATACGAAGAACAAGTAAAGACAAAGGAAACAAAAAGAGAAGGAAAAAGGAAGTGGCGAAGTTTCAGTGGAAATGAAAGGATTTCGTGAAAAAATGAAATAGATCGAGAGTAAACTGATGTTAGGTGTAGTCCACTATATTGTACTATGCGTCTCCTAGCTAAATTTTTATGTTTTCTAATTCGTTGTGAACGAATGTTTTTTGGTATAAATATATAAATAAATGAATCTATATATATATTTAAATTTTAGGCTATATTAATTGTAAGTGGTAAGCCAATCAACGAGTTGCGTGGCGGCCGACACATTGTCTCGCGCCGCGTATCGACGAAACTTTCGATGACCTTTTGAACGTTGGCGCGTAATAGATCAGACAATCGAGGTCTACGTAACCGGCAGAATACATTCTTGAACTTCTGATAGCGGCACTTCGATCATCGACCGGAAAAAGGAACTTTGACTAAAGATTCTTTCGAGAAGTCCGAAACTTTCAGCATTTATCCTATCACATTTTTTCCTTTTACGCGTTACAGCCTTCTGTTTGATTTATCGTTTTGGCGCTCTGTGAGACATAGTGGAATAATTTTACATTTAGAATTATATTATAAGGATCATAATTTGAGAATCTATCGATTTAACAATTTGAAGATCTGATGACCTAAAAAATTATAGATTTTTAGGGTTTTGGATTTTTAGATTCTTAGATTTTTGAATTTCTAAATTTCTACGTTTCTAAATTCTCTAATTTCAAAATTGTCAAATCTCCATGTTCAAATTTAAGAATTTGGTAATTTGGAAATCTGAAACTTTTATAACTCTAAACTCCCAACTGCCAAATTTTCAAATTTCCAAATTCCCAAAATTGACAACAAAAGTTCGAAGATTCGAAAATCTCCAAATATTATTTTAGCATCGGACAAAATGTCGAACAACTTCAAGAATCCGGGTCACGACTGGCCGGGTAAAATACATATTAATATCTCACATAAATTATTTAATCGTCAAAGTTTCGAATATAAATAATACCTTTTTGCGATCGATCATCGAGTTCTGCATTAAAAGAATATTAGCCACGTAACAAATTTCATGACATACATATATATATATGTAAGATATATAACTGGTTGCCGTTTCGAGAACGTCACCCTGAGAGCCATCCAATCGATTCAAAAGGGATCGATCCGCGCGCAAAGAAGAATGAAATGAAAAATAGGAAAAACAAAGTGGTTAATCCAGTTTTGCCGTCGATTTGTTTAAACTGTCCTTCCGTAAGGAGTTCACTGCCGCCACGAGAAGAAAGGAAAACGATGAAGCAGAGGAAACGATAGAAAGGAAACGTGGAAACGATCGACTTATGTATATGTAGGCGCGCGTACATTCGTATACAGATACACGTCCGTCTCGGGTGTTTGTATACGTCGATACACCGTGTTAATTACGTATTCGACGAATTGCCATACACAAGTACCTCATGATACAAAACACATGTACAAATGTTCATACGTTTTCAGAATATTAGCTAATTAATAAATAATTAATATCCAGAATTAGAACTTTCGCATAGACCTTCCTGTCCCTTGTTATACATATTCTCTTATTAGCTTTGGAAATTCATATTAGGTTCTTCAGAAATTTTTAAGAGGACTTTGTTATTAATTGTTATTGAAATAGCTTCTTAGTAATAGAAAATTAGCTTGCAATGGAAAATTTTCTTCATTATTTAAAGTTATAAAAATTGGTGACTATTGTCGTGTCATAGAAGGGTTAAATGAATATTTCATTTAATGTAAATACTAGGATAAGCTTCAAGACATCCAGGAAATTCTGCACGAGTCATCGATAGAAAGTAAGTAATTAAGAGTAAGTAGCTTACAAAGACTTTCTTAAAATTATAAAAATTAATTTTAAAAACTTTCTTCACAGAGAGAATTCAGTTAACGAATTATATATGACAAATTAATAGAAGCTCATACATTTCTGCAAATTATAAATTGTAAAATATATTTTGCTCCTTGTATCTCATGAATCATCGTAATAGTTTCACTGGTGTGATTCACCGGTGATGATTCAAACAGACGTTTACATGTAATATAAATACATAATAACAAGTCAGAATCTGACATTCCTGCCATGATACTATTTACAAACGTGAATTCAATAATCACCTATACAGAAACTCATTATACTGACTGTTAATTATTGCCCTATACTATATTTCAAAACAGGCAGTTGTGCGTATAAAAGTTATTCACCTCGTAGAATTGTAAATCTCATCTTCAAATTTTTCTACTTAACTACTTGTAATTTTGAACATTTTTAAATTAAGATATTTAAGGATTTTGAAGTAAGGAAATTTGCATATTTAATCATTCAAAAAGTGCCGCAAAATTGTGTACAAGAATGTAGAAAGTCAGCTACTCGAAAATTTGTAGATTTAATGGAAAGTAAACTTGAAGTAGACAGATTTAAAAATAAAAAAATATTCGAATTTCCATATGTGTCGTCGAAAGGAAGCGTACGTTAGGTTGTACACGGACAATGGCAGCACTCGTGAATCGGTAATCGATTCAGAATCCAATATACAGAAGAAATTTCCATGTTTTCATTTGAGGCATTAGTTACACGACACCCCGTATAATCGTACACGATTTCTACAACGATCGCTTTGCGTTTTAAACTCGTTTTCCGAATGCGCGTAACTTCGATGGAAGAAGAAAGAAAAGAAGCAGTAAGTTAACCCCTTGTTGTTTGCCGCCTCTCTTCTCGCATCCTGTGATAAATAGCGAGATTACGAGTCTACGTGTCGGCCAATGAACGATGCCCTCGGCCCATGGACCATATGTTCCTTCAAGGCTGTGAGACCCCTGGGCTGAACTTGGCCCACGTTTAACACGACGGTGCTCTCCACTCTGCCTTTTAACAATTCGGGTGATTATCCGATGAAATATATAAAAGATATTTTTCACGCGAAACCAGATTAAAAGGGAGAAAGGCGAATGATTGCCGTTCATATTTCAGTATCGCTAAAAGGATCCCGGGGAATCTTCGCATACATTTGTGTTTATTAACTCCGGCAGAAGCGGCAGCAAAGTTTTACGAGCAGGGAAGAACAACGAACGATTATGAAAAGAATACGAGACTATTGTGCCTGAGAGTAATTTTATTGCTCCGTTTCATGCTGCCGACGATCTTGCCTCCCTTTTTTACGCGGGAAATACGTGGGAGTTATTTTTAAATTACGGAGAAATCTACCCCCCCGCCCTCAACGTTTTGATGTACGATACAGTATTCCTTACTTGGGGTAATGCTGAGATATGATTGTCTGGATAATGGAATTTTTTGATAATAGAATCAACGTGTTTTATTATTTCTTCTTTTATGCAACTTTTGAAAGGAATTCGTGTACGATCAATTTTTATTTACTCTAACATTCTTTTCTATTACTTTCCTTGCTCACTTTATTAAAACATTTATGTACATTTCATTATGGTAAAACACCATTTTATCTTATCATCTTCCCGATCTCATACGATACTCTATTATTTTAATAACATGCACAAATTGGATAATAGAGTCTTTATAACATCATGTACTGTAAAATTCTTTTTTATTACTTCCCTCGTTCACTTTGTTATATAAATTTTTTACTACATTTGTGTACATTTTATTATGTTAAAACACCATTTTATCTTATCTTATTGGTATCATATGATTTTATTATTTCAATAACATGCAAGAATTGTACAGATAATGTCGTGTTATAACAGCACGTACATTTGTTTTATCTAAAATTCATTTAGGAAATTTTTGAAAGAAAATACATTTGATTCATGTGATTCATAAAATACATTTTTTGTTGCTTTTCGAATTGAGTACTTACATTGATAGATATTTTTTTAACGTGTCTCAGAATTACATCACTTAATGTAACTCTGCATGAATAAAATAAAATCTTTATCTATCTTTATGACTATAAAGTCATCTTTTCGAAGTTCCTATTTTTAATCTGTGCTCCTTATCATATTTTTTCTTATCTTAATGGGGAGGGAGGGGTTACAAATTATTTGAACATCATAAACGGAGATTGCGAGGCAAGAGAGGTTAGGAGACACTTCTAATTGACCTATACTTCATTTAATCAATTTCATCTGTTTCTTCAATACTTAAAAATATTGAAACAAAATGGAGGTTAGTAGACACTTCTAATTGACCTATACTTCATTTAATCAATTTTATCTGTTTCTTCAATATTGAAGAATATTAAAATAAAATGGAGGTTAGGAAACACTTCTAATTGACGACCCATACTTTATTTAACTAATCTCATCTGTTTTTTCAATATTGAAGAATATTAAAATAAAATGGAGGTTATGAAACAGTTCTAATTGACGACCTACATTTCATTTAATCAATTTCATCTCAATATTAAAGAATATTTAAATAAAATATAATCTGAAATAAACTTTAACTTGAACATTCATAATTGCTGCCATATTTCTCGCAGGAATAAAAGAAAAGCAGACAGACGAAATAAGGACGATCTCAGTTGATCGTGATTCCACGAGCATCCATTTGAATCGCGAATTTCGATCGAGTCGACTGTTATCTGCGTTATCAGAACGATTTATACCCTCCATTGGGCTCGTTTCTCAAATTTCGGCGTCCCTTTTCGCTCCCTTGGGTGTCGGGGCACGATAAACTAAGATGGAAGCTGCATTGTCACGTAGAACGTGCATCGTCTTCCGAAAAAATGTGGTTACGCGAAGAAAGGTAAGCGAACAGATAAAAGGAAAAGGAATAGGAAAAGAATAGAGATACGTGAGGATGCAACTCATTACGACAGCTGTTTTCGCTGTGGGAAAAATCTGATGGATACGCATCGGCGGACAGAATCGACCCCCGAAATTCTGAGGGTTTACGTGAACCGTGAACGGAACGTTATCTAACTCTTCGATCATTTGGGCTAAGTTAATTGAAAGACTGTGCTATCGTTACAACACTGAATATTTTTTTCTAATTTAATTATCTTTTTATGTAGTTTCTACTTTGTCAGAGCGCAAAATATTAAATTATATAACACAAAATTTCTTTAATTTTTTACCGCGTTAACGTATCATATACTCTATATTATATTTAATATTACAAGTACTGTTCAAAATTGAAAATTTAGGGGTTTATAGTTTGGAAGTTTAAAAATTTCCTAAATTTTTGAAATTGAAAATTTAGAAACTTGTAAATTTGAAGATTTGAAAATTGACTCCGAAAATTGTTCAATTTCTAAATTTAATGACAGAAAACTTGCCAACAATAATATAATTCATGGGTCAAATTGTTCATCAAGAGTAAATATTCAATAAAAGTATACATTTGAATTATACAGCACTGGCCACTGAAATATCGTATACAATCGGATCTTCAACTCAGAGAAACATTCCACAGCGAATTCAGTTACTTTCCGAGTAACTGTACCTGAAAATTGAAGGATCGTTCGATTAACTGCAGGTTCCGTGTGGTTGAAAGGCAGGACAAAGTTGCGGCAGGTCATGCACGAAGAAAGTTTCGATACGAAGGACCTTGCCGAACTTCTCTAATGATACTACAACAGAGGTTGAATTAAGGATCCCTCGACTTATTACTGTATCGTGTCCTTGATCTGACCGCGATACACCACATCATTTCCAGGCAATTATGGGGAAAGAAGGGAAACTTTATCTCTTCTTGTAATTGGATCGATTTCTATCGACACCTATCACAGATTTGTGTACTCATTTTTCATTTCACGACGATAATTAAGAACGTTTAGATCTTGTGTCAAATAAAATATTAACGCTGAATTAGTTATTGGATAAATTCCAAGTTGCTCAGTAAATTAAAAGAAATATTCTGCCAGCGGTGCGTCAGCAAAAAAATATTCCTACTATTCTAATCTCGAACGAAGCGACGAAAGATGGCAGGAAGCGAAACATCGAATTTTTCCATCGAGAAGCGAAACTCTAAAATTCCGTGTGTTTATTTGTCGCGGCCAAGGTCAGGGAACACTTTCGCCGTAAGAAGAGTAATTGAACCGATGTTCTTATCGGCACCGTATCATCGTCATTACTTAATTTTATCGTGCCACGAGGCGGGACCAAAACTGATCGCTCGTAAATCACCGGTATGTTCTGATTCGTCATCGCGTCTGTTCGAAGCGGATCTCGCACAACGCGGATGCACATGTCGCTCGATTTTCCGCGCGTTTCGAAACCTTGAGCTCGTAAGACGAGTCCCGGCCAGATGGTTGGCTCGTGAAAGGATTTCGTCGGACGTTAAATGGTCGCTTGCGTAACGCTCACATTGTACAAATAATACGACGATTATCGTTCGATTGTTCGCCGAGGAGAAAGCGACGGAGAAAGTCGAGGATAAGTGGCCGGCATCGTTTGTAATCTTCCACCCGCCACTTTTGATTCTTTGTTTCGCAGCGAGGGGAGCTGCTGATCCTTGTATCTTTTGAGGACCTGTAGCAGCTTCACAAGGTCGTTGAGCAACGAACTTCTTCAAGAGCTCATCGTTATGGGATTCGATCTTACCCTCGAGTGTCAAATTGAGGTGGTAGGATCTTTCAACTTCTGTCTCCATCATTCCTGGGTTCTCACATTTCTGGATTAGTATGCATCTGAATCTCTAAATCCTATCATTATCGAGTACCTTCAATTTCGTGTACTTCCACATAGTCTCAAGATTGATGTACCCAAGTTCTTACATTCCTAGCCATGTAACCCCATAAATCCTAAGATTCTCGTAATTTTTTATCCATAAATCTTTGGATACCTATTGCAAATGTGAATTTGCAGATTTCGAGATGTGATGATTTGAGAAATTTAAGAATATAAAAATTTGATTATTCGAGAACTTGAGAATATGAGCACTCCATGTATGCACTGCTGATGTAATCTTGAATATGACTAATATACAATAACGTAGATTCGAGATCATGCTTTGTTTGAATATGATAAAACCGAGTTTATTGACAATCTCGTGTTGATTTTGTGATTTTATGGTTTAATGTTTAACGTTTGAAGAAGATGTTTCGTCGGATCATGCTTGTATACTTTATTCAATTTTTGGCAGGCAACTTAATTGTGAGCTCTCGTTGTTACCATAGCTAACCATTTTAGATAGGAATTTTTTTTAACGATTTCATTAACAATTTGTTATATTTTTGTCGAAGTAGATGTTTCATCAGGTTTCCACCATCGACATTCTCAGCAATAGATGCATGAAAATCAATTTTTTGGCAATGAATCGTTAAAAATTTTTGGTCAGTCAGCAAGAAGAATGGCGGCAGTGCAGTTAGGGTTGTAGAAGAGCGCCGTGGTCGCGGCTCGTGAGCAAACAAAGTCTTGTCGGCGACGTCGGCGTCTGTGCACATAGACGCCGAATACGCAGGGCCCCGCCATGACTCGGTAGCATCTGCCGGCGTTTCGTTGCCGTAGTTTGCGCTTCCCAGACTCTACGGGATGCACCTGGTCCTCCATGGTGCCGGTGCATTTGCCTCCTCTCCGCCCCTTCGCCTCGTCTTCGCTCCTGCAACGCTAGCCAACAGAGACATGCTCTCGTGAACCTGAATAGCACGATGGTACGGCCCTGAGCCGACTCAATGCCGACGTACCTCCTTGTGTAGGCCCTGCCCATCCTTCTCGAGATTTATCTGCTCTCGTGAATACGAGAGGTTGTCGATGTGCCTCGAAACGAGACGCTGAAGGGGATGCTTTGCGCGTTCGCGATTTGGGGAATCATTAGGGTAACTCTAGTATGTCGCAGTTCTGTGTGATCTCGGCAATATGAATGCAAGAATATGGTAAGATCATATGTTTATTTATTGATGCTACTTTATCATTAAATTCCTAAGCTAAAAACCACTCTGAAATTTAGAAGTTTTTATATTTTTGGATCGTGAGGTATTTTGCAAACATTCAACTACACAAATCTCTAGACTTTTAGGTCTAACATATGTCTTGACATATCTCTTACAATTTTTGTTATTATTAATTTTCCTAAGTTTTGAAACTTCGAAATGCCCTATACACCACATCCTCAAGTCTCCAAATCACCAAATACAAATGTTGCATTCGAAAGCAAAGAAATATGTTCTACACACGGATGGGTAACACGTGGTGGAGAAACGGTAGTCTACTTCGAGTTCCGTCTTTAACGATCGTTTTTTGGCATCAGCGGAAGTCGACAAAGTGCGCAATGCCGCCAGAAAATTTTTGCGATGACGTAGGCCGAACTTCTTAACCTTGAGGAATCTTAGAAATAAAAATTTGATTCGCGAATAAATTAACAATGTCCATTCTCGATTCATGCAAATCGATTGACTTTCTAAAAATATTACACACTCGGACTGCTCCGTTTAATCCAGATCACAGCATTTATACGTCGCATGAATATTTCATTGTAAATCAACGGCTATGAATACCGAATCATTATCATAATGTGTTATGTATCTTATGGTAATCATATTATTCTGAATACTTTAAAATACTTAACTATAGTTGCGCTTGCTGGAAATACACCTGCGTGGATGCTGTAAAATCCTCTCACTTTCGTATAATGTTGTTCGAATGGCAACATAAGAAAATTATAAAATACCAAGAGAAATTATACGTTATTTACATGAAGGAGAGACCAAGGCTAGCGGGTTGAAATCAATTTTCATTGAACTTATTTTCAACCATTTAATTATCTATCAACCTGTCGCGAACGCATTAAATTCTAATTTATGATAACAATAGAATGTCGATGAGCCAAGTTCCAATTATCGTTTCCAATCATCCGAGTACGCGAACAGACATTCCTGTGCAAACGACAAGAAAGTATAATAAACTTCAAGTAGCCGACCAGTACTTTGTATTAATTTACATTCAAACTGGTTTTGTATAATGTTGCATAAATATGGTCTTGATAAGAATTTACTGCCACATATAAATTTTTACTCCTTTATCGAGCTAATAATTTTCTACTTTTGAAGAGATGAAATGATAACGATTTATGCGTTAAAGATACGAACTTTTAATTATATACATTGTAGATATAGGTGGAGCGAAGATTAATCAGTTAGGAAATCGTGAATTTTGTTCGAAATTTTTCGACTAAAAATATTACGTAAAATATTACGTAGATAATAATAAAAATATTACGTAGATAATTTTCGAATTCTGCACCAAAGCATAGTTCAACTGCAAGTCGAGGAAAAAGCGAACTTGAAGATGTCAGCCAGTGTCATTTTTTGTCGTAAACATTGAAATCAGAATGACTAAAAAATATAACAAATTTTGGAGACATAATAGCTTTTCACATACCTCAGAATGTGTACTTCAAGAATATAATTTTTGAAGCAGCTTTATTTATTTTACTGCTTTCGCGGAAATCGTGAAATGCATTTGAAATCCGGAGATGACCTAACCTCTTAAGAAAAGCTGGGATTTACACGTATTTTCGGGGTTAATAATCCCTGGCTCGATAATAACGATCCCAAGCAGGGGTTCTCGTGCGGAACGAGAAAAATGTAGCCACCCCCTCGGATCCTCGTGCCGGGACGACGATGTGGCATTAGTAAAAACGCGATATTGTCTGACTCAACAGGTTGCAGTCACCCTGAAACCCTCTGCCACCCCCACACCTCACCACTTGCAGTCCTATGCCACCCCACACGCCACCTCCACTCGGCGCTGTATTAAATAAATCTGACGATGGGGTGATTTCTCTCCCTCTCGTGTCGGATTCGTAGGGTAACGGAGTGACGCGTATAACTTGTCAGAGATCTAATCAATCTCCGTCAACGTTTAATCGCGTCGCATTCTTTTTATTCCGATATTTAATATTTGTCACGAGCCCATGAGATTGCCGATAAGTTCTCGTAACGCTCGTGCAAATGTTTTGATGTATGCCTGTTAAACACCGCTTTCGCTTTACAAATCTGTTGGAAGTTTAAATAATTTTTATTTACTTTGCATCTTACTGGAAGATGTACCATACCTTCGTTGTCTTACCGAATATTAAATAAAATTGTTTCAAGTTTTAATATTTTTATTTAAGTATGTCATGTTATTTCTCCGACAATATTGTGTTATAAATTAACTCTGTGAAGTCTGTGCAAAACGTACCCTTGTCGGATTTACGTATTAATACGTCAATTAATTGTAATATCACTTCACGTTTTCACGAAGTTTGTTATTAATGTCCCAGGAAGTATTTTGTCTGAGTTAACATAAAATAATTAAAAAGAAATAAGGAATTTCACAGAGATCAATAGGAATAAGTCCGGTTTGAAATTGACGTGAATTTCGCCGAGGATTCCTCTTTACGTCACCGTGTCCTCTCGAACGAGGCTGAACCTCCCTCAAACAATACTTTTTTTTTCTCTGTCGTCAGTACCACGCAAACACATCGTCGTCGTTACGAAAGCGGCATGCCATGTGTAATCCACGAGACTTGACGAGAGCGAAAATCCCAATCAGCTGCTCGCCAGATCCTCGAGCAAACAAGGGATACCTTCGACAATGGAATTGTGTGTTGCTCGTTCGTGTGCACGTTGTACATCATAATGCGGCACACGTGTGTTTCAGCTCGTATGTTACACACGCTCTTTCACTTGTTTCCAGGAATATTTCGTCTTTCGCGAATGATTTCTTAGCCCTGTTCCGATTCATTTTTTGCTCTGATATGGTTATAATGAATGGTTTTATTGTGCTACGGTGATTCTTCGGACATAGAGCAACTGCCTATTATCTGACCCTCTATTTCCGCAACGAAGAGAGTAAAGATCTCTAAGAAAAATGAGATGATTGCAAAATTTGCGAATTAATAAGTTCAGATTAGAATTATATGTTACATAGCAAAGTTACAATTTTCACGCATACAAAACTATTTCAATATTTGTATACCATTAAGTATATCAATATTTATGGTAAATTCCCTGACAGTTAAATGCGAATGCCTCGCATTCAGTTACTCTGTATACATATGACCGGTTAAGTCGTCACGAAAGTGTGCATATAAAATTTGATGCGAGTAAAGAAACGAGGAAAACCTTTCAAACTTTGGTTACATATTCATTTCGCTTATCATAATTATGCACATTTCCATTCTGTTTCATTCCGAAGTAAGTTGTTGATTTCGAAAGTGCAAATATCCTAATTGGTAAAAGTGCCTCAGCGGCCGTAAAGGTAATTGTACATCGTTGCAGCGCCACAACTTATTTCGAGAAGTACTGAAAGATTCATTTATGCAAATTTACACGTCGAATTTTTTTGCAATTTTATCTTCTTAGCTTCCAATTGTTGCAGTAACGGTTCTTACCACCTGTCCAAACTGGTGAACATACGTGTACATGTGCATACAATGGAGAATTTTTCAGAACGGAATTCTTTAACGACTTTTTTATAAAATGCTTCTTTGAATTCGCAATTCTATGGTTGATAAATCTTTCGCTCTGAAATCGGTACATTTTATTCCATCGAGTTCATTTCAAGGAAAATAGTGATCCTGTGAGAACCGTTTCGCGAAACCCTTTCTTGTAAAATCTCGAAGATGGCGAGTTAAAAAGGTAGTTGGCTTCACCCTTTCTGCTTCAGCAGAAATCGTGCGAAAAAAAGAGCTCCATTTACCGCGAAAGTTGCCCTCTTTTCTACAAAATTTACCCTATCGATGTCAATCTTCGCGACCTTTACCGATTTAATCTTGATATCACGGACCTATGACCTCTTTCGAAGGGTCTCAACCCTTTCCAAGCATCATCGACGAAAGCATTTCAGATCCCTCTCCTTACAATATTTCACGTTTTTATCCACAACAACTTACCTTTATAGCGATCGTAGTTACATATTAGGGCCATGAAAGTCTCGAAAATTCAACCCCTTGAAACCATTCCCTCAAATTTATGTTCTTATAAAAATGCGGTCTTAGAGGTACAGGAAGGTTTAACAATTTTTAATTTCAAAATTGTATCTTCATATTTAGTACTCCAATTTTCGCATTGATGCCTGGAAGTCGATACTTGAAAGTTCAGAAAAATTTCTGAATTAATTTAATAATTTTGATGTATACACATGTATACAAATATTGCAAACGCGTTCTGAACCCAGCATATAATTTCTAAATTTTCAGTGATTTAACCTGAAACTCAGAAAACAGAAAACTATTACAGTATCAATAAACACGAAAACATAAACCTAAAATAAAAATAGAAAAAGTACCGAAATTACCAGACAGCTCTTAACAAAGCTCCGCATTTCCTCTCGTACCTTCCTTTATAGCCGCATCAGCAGACAGAGAAAGAGAACAAGCGTTTTTCCCTTCCTTCAGGAAATCCAACTCTTGCCTACCTCTCCCAGAACGTTCCCACGGAATCCTTTCTGGCGTTTTCACGTTAAAATACGTTTCGCCGGTGATGTGTCGTGTGCACACGTGTTCCGGGTGCAAGGGGTCCTAGTTTCGCCCGGTTAAAGGAATCCGTTTCGACGGGAAACCACGAAAAAAAGGCTTGCACGCATTGTGACGATAGGGGTTGGAACCGATTCATTTTTCCAACAAATCTTGACGGACGTGGAAACGATGGATTCGTATTTGACGATCTCGTGGAATCGTTTCCACGATTCGAAGGGTCGTGGTACGTTGGTCCGCCATGTTGCTTCTCTTTATCCCCGTAATTTCAAGTATTTGGAACTGTTTATGACGCCGTTAAAATGGGGGGAAATGTATTTATTTTACGGCTGGATTCTCAGGTAGAAATTGTACCGTTTTATGAAACTATTCTGTCATCGATAGCGCCATTTATTTATGGAGCTTGTAAATGGGGGTAATTTATTTCAATTGAGAATTTGATGAATTGTTTGGCGTATGTTTATGAATTTGGGAATTGGAGAGCTGAGAGATTTGAGAATGTGAGATTGGAAAATTGGCAGATTCGAAAATTCGGAATTGGAGAATTGGGGGATTCGAAAATTTGGAGATTTGGGAGATCTGAAAATTCAGAATTGAAGAATGAAAAAATTGGGAAATTCGGAATTAAAGAATTAAAAAATTCGAAAATTCAAAATTGGAAAATTGGAAAACTCAAAAATTCAGAATTGAAGATTTGGAAAACTCGAAAATTCAGAATTGAAGAGTTGGAAACCTCGATAATTTAAAACTGAAGAATTGGAAGATTCTTAAATTTAACATTACAGAACCATGAAACTCAAAAATTCAGAGTTAGTAATTCGAATTTTCCTGCTTCCTATTTCCCACAAATTTTGATTTTCGTAAAAGCACAGAGAACAGTTTTCCCTCGCTGAAAACTTAGGTGACAGTTGTTGCGGCATACGGTGGTCGCAATCCCCTAGAATCATCGAACCGGAAGGGGGTGTCACGATGGGCGGAGGCAGGACGCAAGTGCACAGGATCAGGTCTTCAGGATTCTTCATTCATAAGCGCACTTCACGCTGCTTCCTCTTCTTCTATTGCCGATCTATGAACAGGATATCCTCTGTGCCACTGAATCGATGACCCACATCCAATGAAAATCCCCCTTCTGTTTTTCTTGCTGTTCTTTGGATCATGGGAACGAGGAAGACGGTAATCAAAATTTTTCTCAGGTGTCCTTATTTCAACTAATGAACCTTTTTTTCATGTTATTTGTATTCGATTTAATGATGTAGTTCGTTTTATGTAATACTTAACAAGTGCTTTTTGAATGAATAAAATATACATTTGATTATGGTAGCTGTATACACATATGTGTACACATGTTATAATACATATGAACGTATGTAGAAAGTATAGAGTATATTCAATCAAACGCATAACTATACTTAATATTATTTACAATTAGATGTGTTATTTGTATATATTATAAATAATTAGTGTTAGATACAAAACATCTGTTGTAATAGTTAATACACATATGTGCATCATATGTGAAGAAAAAAAATAGTAAAAATACAGGCGTTTTAAAAAATGTATTCATTTAGATTTTCAAGACACAAAGTGTCTAAAATTGAACGGGATAATACTCTAATGCGACCCTTAAATGTTAAAACATTGCATTGACTTCAAACAAAAAAAAATTGATCTCAACGATGAAGAATGACATCCAACGAATTAGCGAGGTTTATTCGCGATCCGCAACCGAATGTAACTAGGTAATAAGCATAAAGTGTTCGAGGACGTAGTTTGTATCGCACTCGCGCGAATAACAGAACGCTTTGCAGCGACGTGATACAAAGTGTTCGTTGACGAGGTTCGCACAGTGGTTGTGGTTTATCGACAACCTGTCGCTCAGCAACCTGAAGACGACGTCGAAAGTGCACGGGCCCTTTTCCCTTCTGACGAAGCTGCTGTACGTGGTAATACGAAGGAGTCGAAGTTTTGTTCAAGTTTGCACGTCGGATCTGATTACATCCTTCGATGGGCTCCGTACAACATCGTGTACGTGCCTCGTTCACCTGACACACAAGGTAATAGATTACCGATAGAACCTAACGATCTTATTATGTAATGAACAACAATTTTACGCGTACAGAGGAGAAAGTTTGCGAACTATAACGCTCGAGAACTGTTTCTACACTGAACAGATTCAATTGCGAAACACGGCAGTTACCATTCTCGATTTATCCAAAGATTCGCGAAATAATTACTTTGTGAAACTACACTTTTCTTTGTATTTTGCAATTTTCTTGTTAGTTTATTTTTCCTTTGACATCTTATTCCATTTTACGCGAAAGCTAATTGGGGTATACTTAGGTGTATTAAGTTTGAAGAGATTGGTAACTATGCTTCAATTTTTTAAGAGAATACAGAACATATGTGGAGTCAGGTGTAATTGTGACAAAGTATGTTTATTCCAAAGCAGTTTTTCGTATTAAACTTCCATTTTAATGGACAGTTCAGCTTCTCAAATTATAATATACATAACACGAGAATCATATATAAAAAAAGTACCAAGTGCATAGATTATTGCAGCTACAATTTGTAGCTTAATCCAAACTCTAATCTACAAATATGTTCGAATTTCGGAATCTCCCAATTTCATATTATGCAGTTTCTCTTTCCACGTTGCAACAATGCAACTGCGCCAAACAGATAACGTAAATCAAGATGATACTATCATGTAGCCATTTCTGCAACATCGCATTGAACTTTGAAGTAGAATCTCGGTCCACCCCTTCAGGAAGATCAAAATACAATCTTCCTTTCTTTGTCCGCTGAAACAATAGTACTTCTGCCAAGAAATTCTATACAGGTTCTACCCTGGTAACGACGCAAACTTCGTTTCACAAGTTGGCAGCTATGCAAGGCTCATTTACGTCCGTTAATCGGCCAGGTCCTCGTTACACTAACCGATCTACCAGATTGGCAGATGTCGCTGGCTCGTCCAGTATATCTGAAGTTTATCGACAACCTGTCCTTTTCAAGACGAAGGAAACCCTTCTTTCAATTGATCAACCTTACGAAGAGTCGAGGTTTATGTTAAGTTATGGAGATGAACTAATGGCCGACACCGATGTTATATTCTTTAAGAATTTCTTATTAACCTAACTTTCGTAAAGTTTAGAAGGGGGTAATCTGCAATTAGTAGAAGGAAATTCTCACGAAGTTCTAATGTTAGGTTCATCGCTTTCGGCTATTGTTTTCGGTAAATGGCAACCAGCCATTTTGTGCTAACCTTTGAGCATCAGATCGTAGCCTTATATTTTAATTTATTCACAATAAGTTTGATGTTAGATAAATTGTAGGAAATATTGCCATATGTACATGGTATAATCATGTTATTATCTGTCAATTTCATCCTTTATACCTGAGGGATTAAAACTGTACTGGAAGGTTAAAGTTCTAAGCAAGAATTTATGTAGCTTTTTGTCAAACCTTACAAATTGACAGGTCACAAGGAATATTTTATTTTTACTTTCGTGTCATCTAATCTGACATTCTAGAAATGCGTGTTGATTTTCACACGAAGAATACGTACATTTACAGTTTCAGTGTATTAAAGAATTAAAAATTTGCAAAATAATCGAATATAATCATTTGCTGTTTCAAAGTAAAGATATTAGTGTCAAAGTTACGGAAACTTTCGGTATGGAATTGTTTGAATAGCGTCAATATGTATCGTATCAATCCCATCACTACAAGCAGGCGACCTCGTTCATCCTCACCGACCTGACGTACGTTCACACATGCACAGACACAACCACGTGTGACGACGTCAGGCGACCTTTTTGTCACTGTTCTCTGCGGTTCTGGTCGCGTGCCGGACTATAATCCGTCTCTTTCGCTCTTATACTCGTTCCCCTTTTTTCCTGCACACGGTGGACAGGTCCAACCTGCGTGCAGAGGAGGGTCAATCGAGGATTAACCTGGTTACCCCCGAGGCTGATACAGGAAATGACCGGAGGCCGCAGGTGCCTTCCTGTTTTCCGTGAAAAAGCTTTGAAACGGGGGCAACCGACCTGTCGAAAGGATCATTGTTTTTTGGCGGCATTTCGGAATACGAAATTATAGCTGAGAGCGTTGTAAATGATACGGAAATACGGGATACTTTTATATGTTTCTACGAATGTCGTTGTTTAACTTTTCATACGTATACTTCACATATTTTACAACATATGTTGTATGATTTTGTCATACAATATTTTTTTAAAATCGAAGCAATTATTTTTTAGAGTAAAATTAGATTAATAATAAAAAAATGAAGGGACTTGTGTAGAGTACTTTTCAATGTTTATTTAAATATGTGTATTATTGTATTCATATACATATACATATGTTAGATAGTACATATAGATAGTATACCTCATTTAAGTGTTCCTACCTGAATACCTTTTTTAATTCTAAAACATTTCAGTTAAATCTGAAATTATGATTAATTTATAATTAAGGAAGATGTTAGGTGATCAAATGAAACTACATTTTTTTAGAACTAAATATTATTCTGTGAACTGTACAGCTTCAAATGATTTTTATCCATTCTAACACGTCGCCTCGAAGCATTTATCAGAGGCACACCTCTGTTTAAACGAGAGAAGTGACTTTTTTGTTTAACCTCAATATAGAAGCTGAAAAAAATGCGGAGGAAGTACCTACTAATTTATGTACAAGTTAATATTAGAAATTATCACCTGATGTTTAAGGCACGTATCACATGGTAATCCGTTACTAGGAGTAAGCCGAAGCATCAAATAGATATTATCGCAGAATACAGTGGTAGAAGTACTATAAAATTGATATTTTCACATCAATATTTAAAATTTGGGAATTTGAGGATTTAGATATTTGTGACTCTAAACTTTGGAGAACTATATCATTAAAAAATTTTGAAGTTTGAGAACTTGATGCAATAAGATCGTAAATTAGTAAATTAAAAATTAGTATCCAATCCAGGAATTCTTGACAAATTAATAATATGAAACTTTACATTTTTGAAACTTTACAACCTCCCAGCGCTCTAAATTCCTAACCAAAAAGATCCCTCCCTGTCGTAAACTTCCGACCTGAAAACATCTCAACGACTCGGATTACGCTGCTTAGGTTATAATGAAATTTTAGTGTGTCCTATAAGTTCCTGGCGTGAATACACGTATCTTAAATGAGTTGACAATTTGAAACTGCTAAGAAAACGTAGCAATTTCGCGTTACACAAGTTTTACACAGCCAGTAAATTGCAAGATATTGCACTTGTCTTCGTCTCCTCGGCAAATTTACTACGCTCAAATTTATGTGAATGTTTACTATACCTATATAGAGGATTTAATAAATCACCGAAACAATTAGCGAGTTCTCGGACTAGGACTGTCCCGTTAGGTAGTCTTGGCCAGGTATGTCCATTGATTTGCGTACTTTTATGTTCTTTTTCTCGTCGATACTGTTCGATAGTTTGTGGAAAATTGTGAATTGTACTCGGTCCGTGAGGGTTCCTGCAAGGCGCGAAGGGCGAACGAAGGAGCCAACATTTTAATTGTTTTATTGCCCCAGGAATTTCCGAGGAGCCGGCTGCACGCCAATAAAACCGATTTTACTCGGCCCTCGTAAACTTTATGTCGTCGTGCCGAGAAACGTCATGGAGTTTTCACCAAATGGCATGATTTGACAATTCATGTTTCCTTTGCTAGAAAAAGGGGTGGAGAACATCCCTAATTTACCTGTCTAAAAATTTTCTTCTTTACAATTTTTATTTGTCGCAAAAAAGAACACAAAACTGTGCAATAAAATTAATAGAATTTTTAGTCAAAAAGGTTATTAGATACTTGTGTTTTATGTTTTTGAATTTTAAGCAAAATATTATGGACACAGGAAGAGTTAATAATTAACCGATGTAGAAGAGTAAACGTGACGTTCGATTACGTTTTCTTTCATGGTTCTTGATGAAAATATAGGGGACAAGTATGAGCAATTACCAAGAGTTAACGAGATGGCCTTACGACCTCTTAGATCGTCTTTCTGAAATTATGCTTGTAATTTAGAAACTGATGATGCTCGAGCGTAAATGCAGTTACACGAAGATACTTTATACAGTAAATTAAATAAAGTTTTCAAACATCTGCAGATATTCTTCGCAATTTTGTGACATATAGTTAAGTTTGAAAAAATAGTACTCTATCAGAACTAGATCAGGACTAGATCAATTAACAATCTGAACTTCAGTTCAAGAAAGTTCAGACTGTATCATTTTTCTATTTGTAAATCTTTAAAAATAATTAGACTTGTATCTTTCGATGCTTCACGCTCGTATGTCTTCTGAATATACCAGCTTTACATTCCTCCCGATACAAATTATTCGAATATTATCCCGGTCATTTATCCGAATTAAAAGATTCCCAATAAAATGGATGATAAAACCTTCGGTATCAAAATTGAGCACCAGAAACTTCATCGAATTCACAAGGAGCATAACTCACTGGCAATAAGTCTGCCAAGCAGAAATAACCGATCGTTACCAATTTCCGAGGCACAAAAGGGTAATCTTTAATCCCCGTTGCGCGGCGATTTATTTTCATCAAGAAATCGCGTCGTCTCGGGACGAGGAACGTTACGCTAACAAACGTTAATTTGTGCCCTCACGGTCGATGTATCGAATTATTGTGGCTTTCGAGAGATTTCACCCCTCCACGGCCGTACACTTTAGGCCAATCGTGAATCAAATCGCATTAGCCTCGCAGATGCATATTCATGGGAAACGTATGGCAGATTACACAGGTTTCGTTGCACCCCGCCTACCGTGCAGAGGGGTGTTTTGCATCCCTCGGCAAAGGGGTTCCTCGAGAATATTTATCGACGCAAAACGACGTCGTAAACGTTCACGATATTGTCCCTCTTCTCTCCTTTCTGTTACTTTTTGGCCCCCTTCTTCCCGTGTCGTCTTATGTACCGATTTTCACTTCTGCGTCTGTCCTTCACGCTCGCGTTTCGCCATCCTCCTCGTGGTTCGCGTTCCAACGGATGGAATTTGATCGACTTGCGAGACCCTCGAGCGTTTCTCGTGACGAGACAACAAGCTTTTTCATTTCTTCGTGGGAGAAATCGTTCTCGTTGATGGAACCTAACGGCTACGGGGATACTCGCGCTTGATACGAAATTTGACAGGACAATCGTGATATCACACGACGAGACACGGGACAGAAATATGGGTTTTTAAATATTATATATTTCTGTTTGAATAACCGTACAAGCTAATATTATTCTCTAGTATATTTCTAACCAATATTAATATGTTTCTAATCATTGCAAACCTTATGTAAAATCACGATATGAAAAGGAACGATGTTAAGATTGAAGGCTCAATCCTTGTTCGTCATCGTTGCTACGAATTATGTATACTTATTCTTATCATAAATATTCTGTTTTATTTTACGAATAGATGATGTAATTTTGTATTTTATAGAAGCAAATTTAAAATGGTATTATGACACAAAGAGAAAAAATTTAGCATTCAATTAGTCTTGCTGACTTTCAGATGAGGTGCATTAAATACGGCATAGAATAGAGGACAAAATAATAGCATATTCACAGATCATGAATATAATAGGCTAATTCTGAGTATGAGCATTTAATTTGCATACAGAATATATAATTGTTAGATGACCAAATATTATCATCAATGCTATGAATATTTGTTAACAAATTTCATTTATTTCGTACATTCATTATTGATGAGTAATACATACCTTTATGTGTAAAACAGTATTTAAAAAATGTTTCAAAGACATTCTGCAAAAATATGTTTCGAAAATGTGTCACAATTTATTTCTTCTTCTACACAAATATTTAGAAACCGCAATTGTTATTCGCATTATTTATTTTCGTATACAAGCATACAGCACATAAATTGAATAATTTAGTATTACGCAAAATGCAGAAACTGAAGAACAACGGTTACCAATATTTTTAAATAAATTGACACAAATGGTTGAATATGTGAAGGAGAAGAAGTGAATCTGCAACAGTTTCAAAATAAACAGCACATATGAATGCACATGAGAATAATTTGAAAGGGACGAAACGTGTTTGTAACAAGCGATATTACGATATTGATACAGTTTCTTGGTAAGAAACATTTCAAAGATATTCCTTCCAAATTACCTTGCATCTATTAGCATATGTAAATTTATGTTAAGTATAGCTTTAAGGTATACCTGGTATACACGAAACACCCGACTGCTGTTTTCGATCCTATTTCCGTAACAACGAGTCGAAACTGTGTTACTCAACCGCGTTGCGATAAATTTATGTTAAATGGAAACTGAAACACCTTCGTATTTATTACAAGTTAGCACATTTACACAAAATAATGAATAGGGCATTTAGAAACTTGGGAATCGGAGCTTTGGGGATTCTAACGTTAGGTTTTACATTTTTGGGAAGTTTGCAGTTTGAGAATTTTGGGATTTTGGGTAGTTAGGAATTGGGAATTCGGGAGATTAGGAATTTGAAGGATTCGAAATTTGGGAGATTTGGAATTTGAGAGATTGGGAATTTGGGAGATTTGGAATTTGAAAGATTGGGAATTCGGGAGATTGGGAATTTGTGAGATTCGGAATTTGAGAGATTGGGACTCCGAGAGATTTGGAATTCGGGAGATTTGGAATTTGAGAGACTTGGAATTCGAGAGATTAGGAATTTGTGTTCCAAAACTAAAAAAAATCACAAAGTATCCACCTAAAAGCGCCCATATTTGCACCAGCAATGTAAAGACCCACCAGGTGTCGGATTTTTCGACAGCATCTCAGTCCGTAAAATTAGTCACGGTAGAAGCTTTCGTGGTGTACGCGTCTGGGAAAAACTCGATTATTCGTGAAGAGGAGAAGAAAAGAAGTTCGCAGAAGAAAAAGAATCGCCGGTACGAAGAAGTAGGAAAAGGAGGGGAATCGGATGATTATCCGAAGTTCATCGGTCCTCTTCACGAACTCGTGAGCCTTGCTAAGCCACGCATTAGAAACATCCAAGCGGAGTTATTCAGGTCGTGCGACTCGTTTTCTCTTGGTCCGGCATGCGCCGATTTCTCCTTCGACGTGTACACACGCGCGTGTGTGTGTGTTTTGTCTGATCGTGAATACCACCGGAGGATTATGGGGTGCGAGTGTGACGGGAGTCGGTGGTCCTCGAAGTCCATCCTCCGCCACCTCCTCCTTCCTCGGAGTCCTTACGACCGTCGGTTACGCGAACATTGTGTCACTCGATGGGATTATCCCTGCTCCTTTTTCCTTCTCCACGGGAAGGGTTGCATGATTTCGCATCGTTCTGTCGATCTACAAAAGAATCCTGCAGGTTCAAAGTTTGAGAAAACTGCGATGATTTTTATTGTTTTATGATATTAATCCTTCGTGAGTTCATTTTTTACGTGCTTTTCTTACGGAAGGTACTCAGAGGACGTACTTTTTTTCTGATATATGGCTGAAGCAAAGGTTCTAGGTTCTGAATCATATTATTTATTTAATAAATATTTATTTGTATATATTAGTATACATTATTGTATAATATTAATTTAATATTTTCTTGTGAGTACTATTTCTTTAAGAATGTCATTTTCTCAAAAATGTTTAAACTCCATTTATATATAGCAATAAATAATCAAGTACAAACATGGTTATTTAAAAGCAAATATTTTCTCAAAATTGTTTAAATTCCATTTACATAGTGCTGTAACTAATCAAATACAATCATCATTATTTAAAAAATAATATTTTTTTAAAAATCTTCAAATCCCATTCACACAATCCTGCAACTAATCAAACACAATCATCATTATTTAAAAAAAATATTTTCTCAAAATTGTTTAAATTGCATTCACATAATGCTGTAACTAATCAGATAAAATCATAATTATTTAAAAAACAATATTTTCTCAAAATTGTTTAAATTCCATTCACATCATGCTGTGACTAATCAGATACAATCATAATTATTTAAAAAATAATATTTTCTTAAAAATGTTCAAATGCCAATCACATAATGCTGTAACTAATCAAACACAATCATCATTATTTAAAAAAAAATATTTTCTGTAAATTGTTTAAATTGCATTCACATAATACTGTACATAACCGACTACAAACATCATCATCCAAAAAATAATATTTTTTCAAAATTGTTCAAATTGCATTAACATAATACTGTGAATAATCGAATATCATTATTAAGACCATCCATCATTATCAAACGAAATTACCTACAATTCGAAGACAAGTACATTCACGAATGCTTACAATCTTTACAACATGCAATCACAGCAAGGATTATTACCCGGAACAAAATAAGACGAGCACAAAAGAGATTTTCCAATATCTTCCAAGCAATTGTGCCCTAAACCTTGAACCATCGAATCAGCATTTGTACACCTGTACATTCGTTTTGAAAAAGCAGAAGGTTATTAAGTTCCGTAGCCATATTACCCCTCAATAACTCAAAGGGAACATAAAATTTCTATTTCAGGGACATGTGCGCGAAAAACAAATTCCGTAAAGGGTGAAGAATAAAAAAAGGATGCTCGGGAAGCGTAGAGGTAAATTTTACTGGGGCTCCGCGATGAGCACCGAACGGTGCCTGAAATAATATTTCTGCTGAAACAATAAAGATTTCGAAAGGCCCGAACAATGGACTTGGCTGTCTACCTGCGGGATTTCGGCGGAGGTTCGTGTCCAAGCGAGACACGAGCTTTCAGGGAAACGGTAATGCGATTAGTTGCAGGCACCGTTTGTTCTTCGACATAACCGTTAATTCCTTGCGAATGTTATTTGTTCGAAGCTCCTTTCGACGGCCGCATTGTTTTACAGCCACGGTATTAATGTCATTTGCGGATTAAGGCGACCGATCGATCGGACATTCGGGAATAAACCGCTTTCGCTCGGCTATCCGGTACCGTTAATTAGGCGTGTTCCCGAACAGAATTATCGCAAAATCAGTACACTCCAACTACGGAGGGACGAAAGTTTCGTGAACGTTTTGCCGCGATTCTGAACAACTTTGAATGATTGATTAACGCGTTAAGGATTCCAATTTTTATTTACCATAACGGTCAAGACCGTTTAAGTCGCTAAGGTGCTTAATCCTTTACATTATTTTCACAAGTATGAATAGCACTTCAACTGTGATTTTACTCGAATTTTTAATGTACTTCAATTTGGAAGTCCAATTATTTGCATAATTGATATCAAATTTTAATTTTCTTTGCCTGTTATATTATAGTTGGGTCAAATCACTTTTGAACGTCACCCTTTGAGATTTTGCTCTAATCAAAATATATTATAGCTCATATGTAATTAGGTGAGGTTTAAGTCATCATTTTGTTGGTTTTGAATTTTTTAAAAAATAACAAGTCTTGCAATTTTTGCCCAAACAGGTTTCACTTACAAATTTTTTTCTCAAAAACTACTTAACTGATTTAGCTAAATTCTTTTTTGTTTTATTCATAAAGGATTGAGCTATTTCAAAATATTTTTTGCAATTCGGTCAATTTGTTATAAAATATCGCAAAATTTGAACAAATTTTGCGTTTTTTCGATAACAAAGCATTAAGACATTATTGTAATGCGCTATTCAATACGTGTTCTTTGATCTCATACTTCCTGCAAGAAATTTTATTATATAAAGTCACATATGATTTGTAACCGAGAAACGTTTTAGAAATTCCATGCACGAATACGAGTTTCCTTGAATGCGTATGGAGAACACAAGGTAGCTTAACGCCGACAAGAAGACGATCTAGGATAAACTAGCGAAGAAGGAAAGACCTCCTGCGGTGCATAGAACAATGGCACAGAAGTTGTCCGAACATCGAGAACTTGAAGTATTTACGATTTCGAGACCCTCGAACGCGACATGAGATTACGGATTTTTCCAGCTGATTTTGAAATCGATGTAAAAGAGGATGAAGGTCGGAATTAGTGCTTGCGATAATTTGTATGTTCATAAGGGTCTAGATAACTGTACGTTTCCAAATTATCTAATTTACGCTTTACTGAATTTTCAGAAATTTGATGTAAATTTGGTATAGATTCATAAATTTTTAAATTTCCAAATTTTGAGACTGCTATACTATCAAATCTTCACATAACTAAATTTTCAAGTTTTTGATTTCTCAGATTTTTCGAAATTCTCAAAATTCCAAATCTCTACACCTCTAAATCCTCAAATCTTTACACATCCAAATTCCTAAAACTTCAAATCTTCATATTCCACAAATCCCAAAAATTCTCAAAATCTCAAAAATAAGTAAAATAAACTAAATACAGTCTCCATCCAAATAATTAAAAAATGATAAAAAGAGTAATATGAACAAGTACCTGCAGTAAAATTACATATTCATATAAGCAAGGTATTATTAATGGTTTAAAATATGAAGCAACGCCGTCTCATCGTTTTAACAACATAAATAAAAGAACTCATCGAATCCAAGAATATTCGATAAATTTTTAATTTAGCCGAGTAGTAGAAATTCAACAACTGTCAGAGTAATAAAGAATCGTTAAAGAAACGAACGCTGTAAGGAAAATTAAAGCAGCAAAAGGATAAGAGAAAGAAACGTTAATGTACAAAGAGTCTCTCCCGAGGATACTAATGAAGCTTGTCCTTAATGAATCCATACCGGGTCCTTGAAGATTTCAAGATAGCGCTGATGGATACTCTCGCACCAGGAACTCTTCCAGTAACGGAGATTACCTCCTCCGCCAGGATTTTCCATGAAAACCGATGGGACTGTGTCGCTTTGAGAACGCCAGGAACAGGGAATCTTCTTGGATTCCTGACTGAACGGAACAGAGACAAACCGTGTATCCTTTTGCATACCAAAACGACCGTCGATAGATTTATGACGGACTTTTCTGTTCGGCAATTATCACTTGTCACGAATTAACCGAGGAAACTCGTGATTCCCTGGCGAAAACCGTGGGGCTATCCTTTTTCTTGCGAAACAATCTGCTTGTGTTAATTAAGTCACGAACGGGCGCATTGTTCGCAGGTTCCTGAATGAGAAGCACCTTACAACTCGGGGACAATTAAATGTTTTAAATGTTGGACCTGGAAACTTAGGATGTCAACCGGAAACTCGTTAATTGCGTACATTTTTTAGGGTTGTAGGTAACTACTTTATTCTCTGCGAAATGCGGTTATTCAACGACTGAATATTCTCTATAATTGTTTATTTATATTATCCTTGCATTCGATATATAAGAATGGGAAGTTTAGGTCAGATTATTTTTTAACAAGACATTTTTATTTCAATCTTCGAGTTATTTTCGCTGTTGCGGTATATCGACTTTAAAATTTGCTGAATTTAAGATTTCTCCATTATTAGCTGCTATTTCACTACATACGTCATATAATACTATAGATTTAATTAAACAATATTTTATAGCAAAAATTAAGTTTTTACGAATACATCACCAATAGACTTCACTAGTCTATCAGGTAGTTTTGGACAGCACTAAATACCGCAAGTTTAGTAAAGTAGAATTTTAGTGCAAGTTTGAGATAGATGCTAATGCAAACAAACAAGATGGCCGCAAACGACTGTACTTAAACTTCAGCGTAATGGCTGAAAAGTACATTTATTTTAAACTACGAAGTACTGATAGTCTGATTTTATTTTCCTATAAGTGAAGACGAAATTTAATCTCCTTTCCATGAATTAAATACAGCTCTTGCTTTAGGTCTTCATTAGGTGCAAAAATTGAAAGAGAAACCTTGCATAAAAAATTTTAAACCTAGCATCAAAGTTGAGAACATAAATCCCGAATAACCATTGGAGATCTCAAATAAAAATCGAGAGCTTAAACTTAAGAAGAGAAACTTAAATTTCAAATAAAAATTGATTATTTTTTAACGATCATAATATTCGATAACCCTTTACACTCGAGAACATGTTGTCGAGTCTTTCATTTAAAAAAAATTACCAGTTGAAAGGTTTGACGAATTTTCTTAAAATTGCAGCTGTTTATTTCACTGTATATCACATAACACTATAGATTTATTTAGAAAACATGAAATACAATTGTATTAAGAAGGTAAGTAAGAGTAAGCTTCCTTTCCAAAGATTTGTTCAAATCTCGAATTTGAAATCTCTTCAAATTTGTCCAAATTTTTCACCGCTTACCGAGCGAAAATAAAGATTGAATTTCGAAAAATCTTATCAAGGAGGAAATATACGGGAAGAATTCTTTCGCATCGCAAACGCAGCGAGGATCGAAAGAAGTCTTAGCGGGCAAAGACAAACCGTGAGGCCGCGTGCGTGTCAATGGCCCCGCGCCAAAATTGCAGAAACACCGTCGAAGCCGGTGATGGCTTTTCGGTTGTTTTGCTTGATTTTTGGTAATTACGCCGCGCGGAAGGCTAGCAATCTCGCAGTCGGGCCCGAGAGCTGCCTCCGCGAAACTTCTCCCGATGATAGCTCGGCAAATAACAGAGACGGTCGGCGAAGCGGATGGCAAGAGTTGCCAGTAGATTCTCTCTCGTTGGACGTTCATCTTCGTAGTCGATTGTTTCACGTTGATCGTCCTGTATCGTCATGTAATTGGATCTGTACCTAAGTACATAGCACGAGTCTCATCGAAATTCGTCTTCGAAAGCGGTCCAAGAACACGTTCGTCGGAATAATAATCCTTCAACTTTGTATGGACGATACATGTTCTCGTACGAAAGGGAATTGATCGTTTATGGTTGTGACAGGATTAAAAAGATAATTCGTGAATTAATATTTCGTGCGGTATGATAGATTGGCGAATCGATTTGAGAGCCTGTTGAGTGATTTGATTTCTTTGATGAACTCTGGTATCGAGATTGAGATTTATAGTTCGAGGGTTGTTGATTCGAAACTTGGTTTTGTATGGTGGTATATTGGATAAAAATTGCAGGATACGTTAACTTTCAAATAAATTTTTATTGACACAATATTACATAAAAATAATTACAGTAAACCATTCAATGGAATTACAATGTTGTTTTTTTTTTATTAATACAAGTTCCCATGGTTTAACACTTTCAACTGATGTTTAATAAGACGCGTGTTATGCAGCAGATAGGCGTCGTGAAAAAGGATATTCAAGCTACAAACATCACACAATAAGTTTATGTCGAGATACACACTTTAATATCACAGTTATAACTTTACAACTCACCTACAATTGCAAGTGTTAAACTAAAGGTAAAGGTACAATGTAAAATTTTACACATGAAATTTCGCAGAAGTTTTAATAATTCTGAGGTACTTGCATGATGTTCAACCTTATTACACAAAACATCAAAAACAGTATAAAGTAGCTGAATATGTACACAAGTTATTCACAAATTTTCTGTGTTACAAAAGTTAAATTACAAAAGATCTTTATAAAGTACTCCTTTATTCAATTTGATAGTTCCATGAATTTACAATAAAATTGTCAGAACCATACGCATAATTCGTTGTGATATGAAATGTGAATTTAAAAAAGTCCTTCTCGAGAAATACAAATATAAAAGGTTGATACAGGTGGATGGTAAGATAGAATTCCTTTCGCAATCTTTTCCAAAGTCCCACCCTGTACGGTGGTCCATATCACCGCGAACACCCTGTATACTCGTACTTGGAACGAAAGAGAAGGTGCCAAAGCGTATTTCACGAACAGCGAGCGAAAGAGAGAGAGGGAATTAGCGAAGAATAGAAAGAGAAAACGTCGGTGTACAATGCACCAAGCGAGAAGGGAGAGAGAGCCCTTCATCCTTGAAAAAGGTTTCGGCTTAGCCTTTTGCCACCCCCTCCTGACCTCTGTGCAGCCCCTCCTCGGACGAATTTCCTAACGTTTGCCACCCGCTGCGCCCCTTCTTCTTGCTTTACGGACAATGCTTGTCCGACCGTTCACCGGCGACAATCGCACGGAAATCGTGACGGTTTTACCATCGCTGGAAATCCATGCCGAATCTACCAAGCTGTATTCATCCGGCTACGTTTTTCTCTATCTGTCTTTCCGCATCTTTCACCTATTCCCTTACTCTCTCACCTGGTTCGCTATATCACCGCTGCGCCCACTACGCGCTGCAAGAGGGTGCTCCTCGACGAGCAAAAAATCATGCTTTTCTTTATACGCTCAATTTCTTGGTCGCCTGATTTTGCTGAATGAGTTTCATTCATGTGGGTGGTCATCTTTGAACTGATTTTTTCAATGATTGCTTTGATGATATAAGGGTGAATGTGTATTCTTGTTTGACGATTTACAGGGTTGTCAAGATTAAAAATGGCTAAATATATTGTACTTTATAATCTGAGAAATAATATAGTACAACATGTACATCTTAAAGCACTCATGTGGTCATCTTTGAATTCATTTTCTCAATAATTGCTTTAATGGTAAGGGTGAATGTGTATTCTTGTTTGACGATTTACAGGGTTTTCAAGATTGAAAATGGCTAAATATATTGTACTTTATAATTTAAGAAATAATGCAATGTACAAATATGCACATCCTTATAAAGCACTCGCCATCTTAATTGTAGATGGCGTACTTAAAAGCAACGTCGACTGAACATTTTTATTTCTAAATGTCTACACTTTTGAAGTTTTAAATTCTCAAATCACCCAACATCTGAGTTCTCAAATTTACTCACACATACCAAAGTTGTTTCTCCAGATTCACAAAATAAATTCTCAAGTTTATGAAACTTCAAACGTACAGATTGTGATCTAGGTAATATTTCAGAGCAAAATAAGTTCGATAACGGAAATTGAAAATACGAGTAAATGAAGAGAAATGGGGTTAATGTTGCACAGGCAGAAAAAGTTTCGCGAATATAATTAATCGACATGTTTCTCGTTTTAAAAATCACAAGTTGCAAACAGAGAGGGTGCAGAGGGCATCCGTTCGTAAATATTAATTCGCGTCCAGGCTATATTCGACAGAACACAAAACGCGAATCCTTCGCGTTTCCCCATCGGAATTGACTCTGTTACACGAAAGCACGTTTCCGGGAGTGGATGGTGGCAAACAAATCCAGGGATCGTGGCACTCCTGGGACACGGTCCCTTATTCACGTCCGTATAGGCGACGATTCCACTTCCCTCTTGATTTTTTTCTTTCTCTTCCAGAATACAAACCTCGTTGATTCTGGACACGGTATAAATAATTCCCTAAACGGGATTCCAATGAATCAGCTTCAAAAGAACCTTGTCGCAGGGACGCGACAGCTTCGAGATAAATTTGAAAGTTTCAGGGATATTGCAATTTTTTTTATGAAAGTGTAGAAGAAAGTGCAGCTCTTTTTTTTTAATTCGATTTTGTTGAAACTTCACAGCTACCTCGAGGTTTGCAATTACTTCGGGTAATAATGGTTAGTGGAGCTCGCGACCTGGTAGACGCGGACAGCAAAAAGTTAACGAAGTTCGAGAATTTAAACGAGCACGAAGAATTCATTTACAACTAATATACATATTTTTAAATTTCACTGAACTTTTGTTGTTAACGAAATTTGTACAATAAAATTTTCTCGGTAATAGATGCAGAAATATAATATGCGAAAGTATCAGATACACAGAATCTTTCAATAGCATTTTTACTTTGTCTTGTTTGTGATGAAACCATAATTTCGACACTTTTCAATGTCGCCTTTTTATTTTGAATCACAATTACCAAGGACTTAAACAACATGCTGTACAATTTTTCTTTTTCTTTAAATTTTGCAAAGTAACCTTAAAAAAATGAGTCCTATGCGTTTATTCTTAATATACATAACAAACATTATTTTTAATCAGTTCATTTTAACTCAGTATTATAAAACAAGGCAGACATGATTGAATTCTATAAACATGAAGATTCGAAAAATCTTTGACAGACTTGACAGTGTGTTCTAAAATAAAAATAGTGTGACATTCAGGGAACTTGGAGCAATCAGCCCACATATAACCCGGAAAGTCTATTCCGTCTAATAAGGCCCCTCAATAACCGAATGTGGGCGATGACCGAATTACCGTCCTCCAAGTATAATTGATTGAGGCCCCCGGAATAACGGTTCCATAATAGCGAAGCGGCGATAACGAGAGAGGAAGAGTCTCCACGATGTGGCAGGCTAATAAAAATAAATCACTAGCGCGTAGCAGAGCACGTGGTTGTGGTAATCGCGATTTCGGGAAAGCCCCGTCACCGCAACTGCGGGAAAACTCGCCGCAATAAAAGCCAACGGGAAGCTGGGAACAGAGAGAAGAACGAAGTGACGCGAGGCTCGAAGGGTAGAATCAACGTGCGTCGGAGAAAGAGGGGAACGTTACGGAAGACAGAGTTGAAGAGAGAAAGGATATTGCATGCACAGTGGTTGCACGTGTTCGTCGAAATGCGTCCTTGTCGAGGACGAGGCGAGTTACCGCACACAATGCTCGGTTGACGATGGTAAAAGCCGAGGAGGGTAGGTCAGAGGATGGGCAGAGGTGGCGAACGCCATTTTTCTCGGCCCGTGCGAGCAGAAATATGCCTGCATCGTCGCAATTAGTTGCACCGCTGCGAAAAAAGAAAGAGCGTCGAATGGGCAACGGACGAGCAGGAAGCTGTTGTTAATCTTTGCGGGTCGTAATGGCGGGAAGTAACGCCTCTTGGCGGGAAAAGAGTACGCTCGGTCGCGTTGTAAAAAATTTCGACTGTATCAGAGCGGAGATAAATCGTGGCCGGCGCTGTCCGGAGGGCGGTGAACGTTGTTTAAACGTGAATTACGATGGAGTAATTAGACGTTGAAGCGTCTTGATTGAATGCGGCTATCGTTGATGCAATTTCGTCGAACAAGGAAGAACGACGGTACGGGGTAAAGGTATTAGTTTGTAACGAGTTGGTGCCGAGAGGATGAACATTGTTATCGTACTAATGAAACTTTGCAGTATTTACACTGCAAATTATAGTGTTTTATTAAACGTTTTGCAGCCAAATTTATTGTCGCTTGTAAGTAAATGATTTTGTAATTATACAGAGGACACCCGGACTTCGATGATCTTGATATTATCAACGTCGTAATGAACAACCTTACTTTATGTAATCACAGACTGATTTTAATTTCAGATACTTCAAAATGTATGATGTAAAATAATAAAAATGTAGTACGGTAATAAATAACTAAAATGGTAAAATATTACAGTGATGTTAAAAGTGACGGACTCATATAGAAGTAATAACATGGTAAAAATTGGACAGTAAAATAATAAAACACTTCAGTAATAAAACAGTAAAATAATAAAATATATGAAGGTAACTCTCATTTCAAACACTGTTGAAATAAAATAAATTAACCCGAAAATACTTAGCGCGTTTTATCAAGTAAAATAATGGCTATGCATTATCGTTAAAAGTGATTTTATAACGTATTACGGGAATTTGCTATTTCTCCAGTGTCCATGGGAAAATCCCAATTAGATCGGCTCAGCGCCAGCCGGTGCTAATGTTCAACGATTTCGAAAATGGTTGTCAGAGTGTACAGAAAATCTGGATCGGAACTCGATGAACTGAACTCTAATCCCCGTTGTCACCTGAACAAACACCGTCCACCGGCTGTCTTGTCAAAGAAGACTAATGATTCCATGGTATTTCGTCGAGTTCTAAAACTAGCTCGGGAAAATTTGAAAGAAAGTCGGAAAATGCCTGAGGTAACCGTTAAAACTCTAGACTTCGCTAATATTTTGGCCACAACTCATTTGAATTACAAAACATTCTCGTTTAAAGTCTGGACTCGATTTATCACGTAGAAATTGTTAATAAAAGTCGATAAATTTTAACATGGAAATAAATGGCGGAGAACATTTTCGTTTCACATTTTTATTGTGACGAGAATATTGAAAAATTTTACCCAACTTTATACCGGATTATGTCATGGACAGAGTTCACCAATTTCTATAAAATTGTTCTTATCGTTTGTTAGTGATTGTGAAAAAGATGTTTATACAAAAACGCTTTTATATAAATTTTGCTTTGTCGTTTAAGTCATTTCCTTTTTTTTCCACTCATTTATTTAATACTCTAGTAAATTAAATATATTAAAATTTGACAGACTGCTGAATACATGAAACTGAAACTCAAGAATTGTGTCAAATCTCCCTGAAAGCAAAGGATTTACAAATGTCAAATGGACACATAACTCGAGTATTTTTAATTATAAAAAACTCCGCATCGAACACGTATCCTAACAATCGAAATCCAGAACATCCGTTCACTCGTGCCACAAATTAGTGTTCACAACATGTATATCCTATTGCAATGTAGCCGCAACAGCACGATTTTCGAGCGTAAACTTTCGAGGAACGGGGTGTAGCTTACGCGGAGTATGTAAGCTTGCAGAATTATCCAGCGTAGGAAGAGTCCAGGCTCTGAAGGTGGTGGCGGACGTAGTGTGTGGCTATCGATCACTGGTCCACCCCTGTGGGCGATGGTCTCCTCCTAGCAAATTCTCTCTCCGTCTCTCCCGGTCTCTCCCTTTCCCTCTTACTTTTCGATCTCCTCTTCCCTCGACAGCGAGCTCCTCTTATCCTCATCCCCTCGAGTTACACCGAATTTACCTAACGTAGGCGCGGTAGGTAGCCCCTCTTCCTCTTGTTCCTCTGTCCATCTCTGTCCCTCTCGATATGTCCGTCTCCTCCCTGCACCTATCTCTTCCGTTCTCTTGCCTTCTCTGTTAGCTGGTTCACTCCCCCGGTGCCAACGTCTCCATAGCCCTGGACCCTTTGAGAGCTCTCCTCGAGGAGGCCTAGAGAGGCTGCTGCGCGAGAGAGAGAGGTCTCGAACGGGGAAGCGAAGAGAAAAGACGTGGCAAGGGGGTGGAGAGGAGAAGAGAGGAGCAGAGCGAGAGAGAGGGATGGAGCTTGTTATGGACGTGATGGACCCTCCGTTCGTCGTACATCTGGGCAAGTAGACCGGGCAGAAAGGGGAAAGAGAAGCTTTTAGAGCTTGGAATATTCACGAGGCCGTGGCTTGGACAAGCGAAACACATCCCTCGATATCTGCTTCTTTCGATGTCACGCCCCGAAATCAAATCGGCCGAACGGAACGTCGACGATAAGTTCATTCCTGACGTCCTGAATCGTTTTCGTTCCGCGGAGACGTATAATGGCATCCCGGATGGGTCGTGAAACACGTCGCCATCGGAAATAACGAAATATTGTTCTTTAATCGATCGCTTTGTGGGATTATCAGGTTGGGTAGGTCGGACGGACATGATCGTTGGGTTTTAGGAGGGGATCGGATAAAGGGTTTCATAGAGTGTCGATATTGAAACTCTGGCAAGTTGCAAACTGATTTTGGATGGGTCGCGTTAGATATTGAAACCTGAATATATCTACGACGTTATACCTATACGAAAAATAATTGCAAATGTCCTTGACGACATACTTCAAGGTCATTGAAATCAACGAGACTCTCCTCACATTTATATTAGTAATTACATTGAATTCTAAGGACACGTTCAATAATTGTCAGGTCATCTTGAAGCAAGTGTGCGGTTCAGCCGCGTTTAGGCGAATGTTTGAACTTCGAGGGGGTTGTGCAGAACTTGGACGCCTTTTGATTTCGTATTCAGGGTACGCTGTCCTCCGCGGCGCTGAGCATTGCCTACCAGCAGGAATACAAGGTCCTAGAAGGACTTCCTCGGCAATCAGCGATGGTCTGCAGCCGGTGTTTGTCTTCGCGCGTGATTGGCGCCTTGCTTTGCCGCTTCTGTTTGGTCCAACGTCAAGGTGCCTCAGCATTTCCGACTGCTCGAATGTTTATTGACATTTAACTTCGGTAACGAGCGTACGCAGAGTTAACATCGTTACTGAATTACCTCTCAAAATGTGTTTCATGTTCAAGTTTCACCTTTTAATAAACAATTATTTTGTTCATTTTATTCGAACATTTCTTCCTTTCATTTATTGCGCTGGTCAAAGTTTTGTTGGTCTTTAAACTGATATTTAAAAGTGACTAAAATTTTGTTGTACGATATATTAGTTGTTTCAATGTATAAGAAGGTATCAATTACGATTTTTGTTTAATCGGTGATCGTAATTGAAAGTTTCTCTATATATAAAGTGTGGAGTACATTGTTTGGTAATAAACACGAAGCATTTCGGGTAACCTAATACCTCTCGAGTACCGAAACCAGCGTAATCTGCTATATCTCCCTAGAGAAGTCCGTCGCTGAGACACGTGTCAGGTTAGGCTAGAAGCAGTACAGCGCTCTAATAAAAGCTTGCAAATCATCAGGACCTTAACAAAATTCCCCTGGTCCATGTGTTACAGAATTTATGGATTCCGTTCGGTAGGGCCAGAGCGCAATTCACTAACGCGCGAGAATTTTCTCGTGTGTACGGCAAGAGCGTTATGGCGCATGTGCGTTCGCCTTCAGCTACATATACGTGGTCGTAGATGTGTAGGTTGATGCGTGCGTGCGTGTGATATGAGGTCCTGTAGGAATTCACTGGCGGGCGTAAATTCTCTCTGCCTCTTCCTCTAACTCTCCCTTGCCATCTACTCGTTGGCTCCCCTTGGTCGGACTCTAAAGTCCACCCCCTTAGCTCGACCAGCCACCCTATATCTCTCGCTCTTTTTCCTACGACGAGCTCCCTGTCTCGCGTGTTCGTGCCGTTTTCTCTGACCATCGTCGCTGCCGCCTCCAGCGACAACATTCTGCAGCCGGACAACGAGGGTGACCACCCCTTGCGAGAGAACGGGCCGAGGACAGTGACGCTCAAGCTCGAGTAACCGATCCGCTGTCACGATAAGGAAAGTTTCTTTTTTTATCACGGTCTCTTTTTTCCCAACCCCCTTGCATAGCATTACTTCGGCCTTATTGCTTTTCATCACCCGACACGTGGGGTGAAAGTGCACCTTCGTTCCAGACGAAGAAGGTACCGAGGGTCCGCTCCGTTGGACGATGGACGCGTTACGTGGGTGGATTTTCTTTGCTGTTCTTCGGCCGATTAATCTATCCTTTGATTACTTTCTTATCAAATCTTGCGTTGGCGAGCTTGTTTGTGGCCCTTTAATCGAGGGGTGCCGAGAAATGTAGCTTGAAGTGAAAGGGTTGCATGCAGTGAACCTGCGATATTTATCGGAGCTTCGTCTTCTGAATATTTTCAAATTTTCTTTATATCATCTGCTTTTCAGATTTTTTACAATTTCCATATGTACAAATTTAGATCTAAATTTAAAAATTTACATGTTTTTAATGATACACATCTCATATTTTCAAAATGTACTATGTTAATTATACTGTTAGAAGTAAAATATGTTGGTGTTATGTCTATTGAGAAGACAACGTTCTAGTCTTCTTCGAGCTCATTTCAATTTCTCATCAAATATTTCTTACAGTAATCTCAATACAAAGTTTCCAAAGTGTCACAGTAGAAATTTGATCTTAATCCAGAGTCGCAATTATCTGAACAACAGCAAATCTCACATTCCACTTACATATCTATCTCACCCTATTACTTGAAACAAATATTTCTTACAGCAATCTCAATACGAAGTTTCCAAAGTGTCAGAGTAGGAATCAGATCTTAATTCAGTCGCGAGATTATCTGAACGACAGTAACTCTCACATTCGAGTTCCATTTGATCTCTAGCAGCTATCAGTTCCAAAGATTGGGTAAATTACAATCTTAATGCAAATAAACTGAGAATATAATGGTGGCACCTTATCAGTGCTTACAGATTCTACGCACGTAAGCACGGAGAACATCCTGAGCCCGGTAAGTGGCGTATGGAGATATCCAAAGGGGGTTGGATAGCTCGAATGGTTCGCGAGGGTGCCAGTGAAGGGTGGTAGTGTGCCAGAGAAGGGTGAAGCAGGTGGATGGATACGGAGGAAGGAAGAGATACGAGGACGGAAGACGACACGGAAAAGCGAGAACAAGAGAGAAAGAGAGTAAGAGCGAAGGAGAGGATCAGAGTCAGGGAAGATAAAAGCAAAGAGTGAGAGTGAATGTAAAAGCAGCGAAAGGGAGAGAAACAGAGAGGGGGAATTAGATGGGGTCGAGAAACGTAGACTTGGAAGATGGTACCTACCATCCTTTCTTCGCTTCCTGTTTTTATTCGCTTCTTTTCTATCGTTGCTCCTCTTTCTTTCAGCCTGCATTCAAAGTACGTCGATACTACTTACAAGAGATTTTCCTTGTCGCGGTGCACTGCAAGAACGTCGGAGTCTCTAAGTTATTTATAAGATCAAAATATTGCTTGGGAGAGAAGTTTAAAACTACGCCTTTTACGGCTTTCGATATCTTAAAAAGCGTGAAATTTTATTTCGAGATGAACATACGTTTCACAGTTTGATATATGTTTTCTCCTAAATTGCTAGCTTTGGAAATAAATTTAGCGACTTTTCATGTTCGTTCAGTTAATACTATATTTACACCCGACGTTTTGAAATAAATATAAGTTAAAAAATGAAAAATTTAAGAAACTTGTGAGTGTAAAAATTTAAGTGTGGAGAGATTGAAAAATTTCGGTAATGTTTCTCTTTCCAGAAATGCAAAATAAGGGATCATTTTGGTAATCGGTTAATCCAGCAGGGTTTCGCTTGAAGGGTAAAAATAATACTTGATCCGCGAAATCGTTGATCTTCCGGTAATTATCACGAGAAGAATTCGAGTTAGGAGTCGTTCGAAGGACGCCTCTGCTCGCGGGTTAATTCCACGGTTGAGCGACAGCCGGCTAATTTTTGCTTGGGGCCAATTCTGGCCGCGTCCTTGGACTGGCTCTTGCCGGTTTAATAATGCAACACGCCACTGTGTCAGTGTGCCAATCCTTCTACGAGAAACCGTGACAACTGACAAGTCGCCACAGCTCTGCCTTTCCGCTTGGAACTTTTATTAGAGAGCCGAACGATATTTCGTTGGACGTTGCTCATTTTCGTCGGTGAAACGAGCTCTCCCGAACGAGATTTCGAGGGCGGGATCATTTTAAAACTACCGGGCTCACATGAATTATTTGTGGGACGCTCTGGGGATACTTCTCTTGTCGCGGTATCCCATTAAGCCCCGAATGTTTATTTAACAACGGCTTCAAATTTGGTTACTACGTTGTTTCACTATATGGCCTTCTTTATACGAGAAATCTCAAAATAAGCCATATGGCAAATAATATGTCTCAAAATATTGGCAACCCAAAGCTTGGTTGCGAATATTTTATTTCTTACTGGTAAATTTGAAAACTTGGGATTTTTCCAAGCTTTGAATATTTTGTAAACTTCGTAATTTGAGAATTTCTAAATTGCTAAACTCGTTAACTTAAAATTTTCCACTGCTCAAAATGTCTTAATCTGTAAATTTGAAACCTGAGAATTTCTACATTTTTTAAACTAAAAGTCTGTAAAGTTGACTTTGTAATAACTTTGAGATAATGTTACAAAAATAAATAGATGAATAATCATTGATCTCTTGAGTAGTGTAACCTAATATTCTTTTAATGTAGATATCGTGATCAGTGTAAAAAAGAGATACGTTATACCTTTGAAAAAAGAACAAAATTGACTTTTATCTTCTCTGAGCCTTCGGCTACAAAAAAACGATTAACGTCAGATTATATCCCCTTAAAAATCAGGCAAGATTGTTCTTATGTATTTTTGTTTACCGTCAAAAATAAACAAGTTATTCAGGCGTTTCGTTTCATTCTATTTTTGAAGTTCATTACAGATTTAAAATTTATAGAGAATCATTGGCTTTGTAGTTAAATCTTTTCTTTAATTCTTCGATCGTTATTTTACCGAGTACTTAAATCCCCAAATGGGGCTTGTGATAAAAAATGAGTTAATGCGATGAGTTTTGATCGTCTTGCATTTGATTGCCTGGGATCTTGGCATTGATAGCTGAGAGAAGATTATTGCATATAATAGTTGTTGCTTTTTTGTTGAAATTCAGCCTTCATGGGTATGAATTACAGTTGATTAAAGCTTCAGAATGAAATATTGATTAGTCGATCTTGGTTCTTGATTTTTTTCCGAAATTTCGTGTTGCATTGTCGATATTAAAGTAATGGGGATACGAACATCTTTATTTATCTTTTGACCTTAGAATTACTCAGACATTTATATCTATAAATAAATCGATTTAGTTTTTAATTTATTTCACCTTATTATTAATATTTTTATTAACCTCACTAAAATTGAAGATTTTAGGACAATCTTAGTATTGTACAATTATATTTTGAAATCCACAAATTCAAATCTACAAATCTTTAAATCGGGGAATGATCAAAATTTCAAATATTTACATTCACTTAAATACTACAATTACATCAACTTATAAATACCTTACATATTTGAATTTAAAATTGTACGTTACTCAAAAGTTGTATATTTGCAAGATAAAAAACTGTAAATAGTGGAGACACGAATTAACGAATGCACAAATTGTATTATTTCAATTTGTAATGTTTTCCATTGCAAAGTTTTATTGCTTAGCAATGATCAGAAAGTTTGGAATCTCCATCACCCTTGCAAACTATGTAAATTACTTGGCGGGTAATCTCGGAATGTGATGTTCAATTAAAATTCTGGAAAATGTCTGATGAAAGAGTTTATTGAGATTATTGTTAGAAAATAGTTGAAACATTTATTTGGTTGTTCGGTAGTTGAGACGTTTTTTCGACACTGACAGTTCTGATTAAGGTAAGAGAAGCAAATTGCTAAGAAGAAGTGGAATTTATAACTAGAATTGAGCAAAAAGGACTCGATAAATATTTTAGGACTTATACAGAATTATTTTACCTCCACGTACAAGCAGAACTTTTTACGATTATACTATTTGCACCAACTGTATCTTTCATCCCAAGATTTCGAATTAACTGCAGATTTTTCATTCGGGACAAAAAGAAGGAACTTTACGCTTCTAAATTGTTTGCCAAGTAAAATTTACTCGTTATACAGAAACAGGAAAAGAGGATAAAGATAAAGTAACGAGGCATTAAAAAATTGCAGTTAGGTCGTAATTAATGCATTTCCTCTTGTACATTCTTCACCAAGAAAATTCTGAATTTATTTATCTCGCCATCAAGGTCCCGAGTAATGGAGACTCAAGACAGCGTTGTTTGACCAAGACAAAGGAAACGTTCATTAAGAAAACGCCATTAGGAATGAACTTCTTTATCTTCTTTTTCTTCGTCGCTTCTTTTATCTCTTCGTCCTTCTGTGACTAATCTGCCAAGTGTAAAAACGAAAGAGACTTCGTATTAGGCAAATCAAGTGCTACCTCAAGAGCGTATCTTCACACTTCCTCCACTTACAGTTTCCACAGCGTTGTATGTTCAAGGGTACACAAACACTTTTATCGGTAATACAAGTACTTCTGTAGTCACAGTTAACGGTAACAAACATGAACATTATACATTTGTTGGAAAACATCAAAGTATACGAACATGCATAAGGGTTGATATAAAAGCAAAATGTTATAATGAAACAAAATATTTTTACAGAATATGATGAAACAGTATATTGTAACTAAATGTGACGAAAGAATATATTATTTCTAAATATGATAAAATGAGCATATTGCACAATACGGCAGTAAATCGTTATATACAATCATGTGAACAATACATAACTTCTTTTAATTCTTTCAACATATGATAACTCCAGCAATTTTTTCAGCAAATATATGTATAATTATTGTAGCTATTTTAGAGACTATTTTCGTTTAAATATTTCTCCAGTAATCATGCAATTTTTATTCTATACAGTTGTCACCATAACAAATCAAAATTGCTGCCTCGATTGAAAAATGTCACGACTGATACAAATTTGAATTATTTATATAAAATGTTAGCTACAAAATTTACATTAAGTTAAATATATAATAAAATAAGCAAATGTAGCAATCTCCATTACTCCATTAACGTATCAGTTAGCGGATTCGCTAAAATATTCTTCATCGCAAGAAAGTATCGTGAAACGCCTTTAGTCTTCTTCTGGATTCCCATGAACCCAGAATCTTTATCGAACCTTTTCAAATATATATTTACATGGTTGCAATAAACTTGAACAAACTGCTGGACGCTCGTTACCCAGTTTACAACGTCGATTATCGACAGCTTTAATGGCTCGGGCTGAGAAATATTCTGTTTCTGGTGTGCGAGAGGGAGCGAGTAAGAAAAAAAAAGGAAGAAGACGAAGAAGATGAAGAAGGTGAAGGAAGACGGATAAAGAGATATCAACACGGATTTTCTCGGTATCCCGCTAGCAGCGGGAAGTGCTCGTACCTCGTTCCGGGCCGTCTCAAGGATGGAAGGATCTTCTGCAGATATTCACCTTCGAATCCTGAAGAAACGAGAGAACCAGCGAGAACCGAACTCGATCGCCATAATTTACGACGTCGACGTACCGGGAGAACCTTATCGCGCGATTCTGATCAGCGGCGAGAGAGACTTCGACCCCGCGATACAAAAAACCGTTCGAGATCTCGTCGAGGTCGTTACTCGAACTCGCCGAGTAAATGAGGGACTATCGAAACCGAAGGCAAAGACGCGAGATTCGAGCTTTGCACGTGTTCTCTGACTCTGATCACTCATTAGTTAACAGCGTGATCGAGAAACGTATCCCGAGGTGCATCGGTTAAACCATACGTTTCCTTTTCTTATGGGGTTTATTGATAATATTTCTTACACCTTCGTTATTTCATAATTGAGTGTATGTTAAGTTAAGTGTACGTTAAATTAGTCTTCTGAGCTGGTTTTTCATTTCTTGTCTGAAAAGTAATGATACATTTTTTTATATAACTCTGCAAGACTAGGCTTCAAGTGTTTAACTTAATATTTTTATTGTAACATAATCTTGCAATGTACTTTGCTTCATTAAAACGGACCATTTTAACGAAGTAACAGTACTAATCGAAAGTCGATTATCAGCGATCCCTGTTTTGATCCTGAATTATTGGAAAACATAATCTCTGCTTCAGTGTCCGTGTTTACCGAAGTTTATCTGGTACGTAACAACATCGGACGATGAAAAATGAGATCAGAGGTTGATTCTACAACTCAACTTCGTCTCCAATAAACGGAGAACGTTCAGAGATCGAAGCTTAAACCGTGATATCAGTGAAACTTCTCCCCCCGGTGATTTTATAACCGATCGGTGAATCGACGAGTTGTTCAGAGAAATCGTTTGACCAACTCGATTTCCATGGCAAACAGAGAAGTTTCGTGGTTGTTTGTTGCGCGAAGCAGAAATTTAGAGATCATTCGTTAACGCTCAACCGGTGGTGTTCTCCCCTCGTTTTTTCAATGATCGATCATCCGTCCGGTTCGCAAAGAGGGAAAAATCGAGGACAGGTGAGACTTTCCTTCAGTTTCGTTTCGCTCTACCTGGCTCCTTCACGAGGCAAGTGTGCACCGGCGAAACAGTTTTTCGAAAAACTATTTGGCGAAACGGCGGCGTGTCGATGTTCCCAGCAGGAGATTGCCGGGACTGCGAGTAACGCAAGAAGCAGACACGCCTCTTTCCCTCTTTAACAGATCTCGCTTGCAGATATCCCGACCTGGTTAAATTCATTTTCAGGGACCTCGTGTAATTAACGTCTTCTTCCATTTGTCTTCCGACGTGGTCGTTAGGGTTGCTGGAAAAACACATTTCTACTCGGCTGCGATTCCTTTTCTTTGACCGTCTTCTGTTACATTCCATTACCACGGTATCGATCTTTAACGGGATTCTATCTTCAGATGGACAGATGATTTAAATGAAGCGGTTAGCTCTATTTTTATTGGAAGGTTAGCTCATTATTGGAACCTAAATGTTATAACTTTTTTTCACGAAATTTATTTATGGACAAATTTTTTAGTTATGGAGCAAAATGGTTATGACCACAATTTGACGTGTAATAGAAAACCAAAATTTTTTATTATTTTTTTCAATTTCCGACAGAAGTAGAATGGACATGTCGGTGTACTAATTTTTATAGAAATGTAACACCTTACAGTTTACTGGAAAATTCACTTATATAATTTGTAATATATAAAGTTACAATGCACCTGTAATTTAAAATAGAACATTTCAAATACTTGTGGGTTCTTAATTCACTGCTTCATTTTAATAAGATATTCTAGAAGAATGTCTATAATTCTGCTTCTTACATTCCATTCTTGAAATATCGATCTTTACTTGTGAACAATTTCATTATAAAATAATTGCGGATTTATTATTTGATTTTATTTGGACTGCTGAAAGAAGATACATATTTATATTTTATTAAAATTGTATTTTAATCGGCGGTTTGGAGTATCGATTTGCAATTATTTTTATTTTGAACTTCTCTTTCGTGTCTCATGTTTCATTTCAGTATTTAATTAACTGTCAACAACTTAATTTATTTATGAAATCATTAGGTTAGGTTTTGATACTAACAAACATCATTACAAATATCATTTATCATCATTTAAATCATTTACATCATTATCGTGTATAAACATCATTTTTATATAAATTGATGAAACTGCAAGGACATCTCCAATGTAGGTTTAACGTTACTGACAAAGTTCAACAATGTTAATAAAAGGCAAGTTTAAAATGAAGATTTTAAACTTCCATAAAAATGACATCGATTGAAAAACATTAAAATCGTGAAATGAATTAATAGGATTCCACGAATGACGAACATTGAAGATTTCATCGAATCGTGTTTTCTCAACGAAGAAACAATTGTTTTGCACGAACTCCTCCTTTACAATTCTAAGATATAAACCAACGAGTTTGTATCGTTTATCAAATTAATTATAGTCTCAATGAGACCAAGCGAGAGCGTAGCTTCGTGTCTTTTGTTATTTATCGACGGGCAACATGTCATCCGGCAGCAAGGTGTAATTAACGTGCCAGACTAATTCGGCTCCATTGTCGGACCGGAGCAGCTTCGGCCAAAGATAGATAATTTCCGTGTTTTGTTGTGCCTTTTTTTTTCGAACCGTCCACGGACCACGGGGGTGGAGCAACGCGGACTGACGTTGACTGACGTTCAACAGACGTTTCCCATTATTTTGAATAGTAGAAAATCGACGAATGTTCGTAGCAACGTTGCCCGTGAATACGGGCCCGTTTCCACGAAACATCTCGAATCCGTGAAATGCAAGACTTTCGTCGTTGTACACTAATATTTTCTCGGAAATCCGTGAGAAGATTGAAATGGCATGCGGAGACGAATTCTACGTGTCGGTTCGCGTTTGAACGCACGTCATGCCCGAAACTCGAGGAATGCTAATTTCCTCTGACCATATTTCGTCTTCGACCAATCCTGTATTCTGTTAAGGACACTCTCTAATGAATAATACACGCGAACCAACGATTGCCTGCAATCATGACAGTCCAAGAAAAGACGCAATTATAGAGTAAATGGAGTGGAAATTGGGAGATACGAGGTATACTTACTGCTGTGAGAAAGACGGGGTTAAATCTGTCGATTGTGTCTTTACGGAGTAACAATTTAAACGTCAATTTTTCTACTTATTTGTTCTTTTTCAAATCCCTAAATTTTCGTATTTCTATATTTTTAATTTTGCAAATTTACAAGTTTTGCAAATATCCATATTTCTCTATCATCAAATCTCTAATTTTCTGAGTTACAAAAAATATTCTCAACTCAAAAACACCTGAATTTTTACATTTCTGTATCGTCTTAAAAACACTTGAATTTCTAAATAAGCTCTAAGATTGTCGTATAAAATATTTGCAAGCCTAATCATAAAACTTGTATGTCATGAATGTGGCAACTAGAATACTAAAAAATTCCAAAATGACTTAAAAATTCAGAGATTCCAACGTCCATAAATATAAAAATACAACAGTCGTATTCATCCAGAGTAAAACTTTGCTCCACATAATTTGTACAACCCCATAATACACCCTCAGTTTATCAAACACGACATAAAGCAGCAATAAACTGTCGTTTATGTAGCAAATATGTAAATAGGCAATTCGATAACGATCTAATCACTAGAAAATATTACCGAAATTTTTCCGCAGCGAAGAAACACAGAAATTTTATCGGCGTCATCGCTCCGGGTTACAAGAGCTCGTACGCGAAGATTCTCGTGCTCGACATCGCTTTCGAAAAGAATCAAGGCCACCATTTATTTGTCACAAGTGTCTCTAACAGTTCGCAATCTTCAGAACGAATCTATGTGACACGCTTGTCCGTTTCGGTAGAGAAATGTTACAATTGGATCGTTTCTTTTTCACCCCTTCGCTCTCTTGTTTCTTTTTCTAGAAAATAAACTCGAAGCCACGCTTCCGTTGATGGGGAAGCAAGAGGATTCTAGGCAGTACATATATTTCTTCTATTGTCTAGCTCGGGAGTTTCCTATTGTTTCTAGAAATTTATCGCTTCACGGGAAGTTTGGCCACGCAGAAGCGGGTGCTTTCATCTTGAGCCAACGACGGTCAGGGAGACAGAGAGGGCGCGTGTATTCGTTAAGCAAAAGAGCGGGAAGGTATATCGATTCAAAGCGATGGCGATAATTAGTACTTCTACAAAATTATTTATGCCTGAAATAAATCAGGGGAAAGCTTAATTGCTTCCCTCTTTGCGTTAGAACGCCGCGCGTGCGATCTGTGAGCTGCGTTCGTCTCTTCCTTTTTTCTCGTTTCTCATTTTTTTTTTCAAATCCCAACGAGATTCGTGCGGTAAAAATTGATCGGGCTATCGATTGCTGAAAGTTATTACTTTTGGAAGATTTTAAGTTTTCGTTCTTTCTACTATGCGTTTTTATGCTGAAATCTTTATGTTATTGAATATTTTTTAATTAAATAATTGGTGAACAATTTTAATGATAAAAATGTGGTACTTTAATATAGAATCTTTAAGATAGATGTAGGAGTCCAAAATTTCTAAAAGAGGCTTATCTTTATAATAGTTTATAAAAGGGTTTATAGAGGGTTACTTTGAGACCATTGAAAAGTTTCATTATGTACAATACTTCATCACGAATTCCATATCATAAAATAATTCCATAAAATACTTTGGTTCATGAATGATTTATTAAAGCATGAATGGTTTTAAATAGCTATAATATATGATATATCTGAATTTAGAACTGCATCATGTTGCAGGTGAAATTAATCATACGATTCCAGTTGAAAGCTTATAAAAGAACCCATTAGAACCCATGTGGACATAAAAAAAAAGCGTAATCAGTTACTAAAGACACTCGTCAGCTCACTTATTCGAATCTTTACTTGAATAAAAAGTTACCTTTCTCAGTGATAGCTTTTTAATAACTAGGTTGTGTTTCATGCAATCAATCATCCCCTGTGAATCTTCCAAATGATAAAATTAACTGAAATCACGATTTCAAGTCTGTCGATTGTAATTGCTTGGACAAAGTGAAATTTTAGACCGTATTCTTAAAAATAAATGCTTTTACTTTTATACTAAATACATCATTTTTGGGAAGCATTAAGTCTGGCAATATGAAACAAAAGTTACTACTTTCTATTGAGTAAGTTTAGACTGGTTCCTCGAAAGTTTTAACAGATATTAAAAAGTATAAATATTCATTAATTACAATTATATATGTTGAAGTGTTACGCTATAAAAATGGCTTGCAACATAACCTAAAAAGAAAGTGACTCGTATTTAAACTTTCTCTGTGTTATTAACACCAACCATAAAGACGTATAACACATACTTTAAAATTAAAAATAAATGAATGATAAAACAGGAGAAAATATACAGATAAATTTTATACCTCCGAAAATCAGCACAGAATGGAAGAATATATTTCATGGTTTAAAATAAAAAGTGTATGAACTGGTAATTAGGCTGTTAACGAAGGGATGAAACAGTGAACGTAAAGGAACAATTTTATTCGGAAAAGTGTACGGAAGATCAAGGTTTTGTGGCACAGTTCACTCGAGCAGTGACGGAGGAGAATTTCAAAAGCGTCCGTCGAGGGAGGTGAGGGACGAGGAAAGAAATGGATAAGGAGCCATGGAAGCTTAGAACGGTTTAGGGGGGAGGGGATGTGAAGGCTTTGGCAACAGGTTTCACCCCCGTGGAAAGCCGCCATCTTCCGCTGGTACGTGCTTTTCGAAAAACGTTCGTTCGCTTTTCCAGCGACCGGAGAGAAACGGACTTGTTCGTTTTTTCTTCTCTCTCCCTCGCTTTCTCTCTGTTCTTCTGGTCCTCACTGCCTCGTTTTCTCCTTTGTTTCTTTCTTTGTCTCTGTCTGTGATGGTGGATGAACGAGAGAAGACTCGTTTCGGTGTTTTGCGGGAAACCGGTTTCTTTCCTACGTTAAATTACAAGACGTCTCTTCAACTTTTCTTCCACCCTGGCTCGTTATTTCTTCGTCTTTCGAAGTTTATAGGAGGCAACGTTTTATTTACATTGTAGCTGGGTTACTTTTGAAATCGAAAGTCCCTTGATGGAAGGAGGCTCGTAAACGCGCGCAAACTTTTTAATATCGGGGCAGTCGAAGAAACGCGAGTCTGTCTCTTACTTCTCACCCCGTTTCGCTCGATCGTTTCTCTTCTCCGCTTCGCGTTCCCGCGCTTTTTTATTCGCGTCTCGCCGGATAACACGCCGTGCCCGCTGCAGGATTTCACGGGACACCACGAAGGAGGAATGTAACGCTTTCAAGGGGGAGAAACGCGCGTCGAAATCGTTTGGTCGCGATTTAGTGCACTTTACTTCAGAAATAAATCCGTTCTCGTAAGTTGGATACTCGGAGATTGTGACCAGAAAAGTAGAGAAAGATTTGAACATTTCACAATTATTAGGTTAATACTTAGGTTAAATTGTAACAGAAAATCGTAGGACTTATTTAAACATAGGCTAGGATTCGAATATGCGCTAATTTTAATATAGAATCTTATTTTTTGTGTATTTTATAATTGCACATTTTTGCAAATTTATTTTGCACACATTATGTTATAATTGCGCAATTTTCTTTCTATCCAAGAGACGCAGTAAATGGGTATCAGAAATATGTTAAAATACTTGTAAACATGGAACAACCTGATTATCTTAAAGAAGCAAAAAAAAAGTGTGAATTCGTTTCACGAATAAAAATGCGAACGGAAGAATAGATAACACAATGTTTTGCCGTTTAAGATGAGCCTCGATTGCGAAGACCACCCGTCCTGTTTTTTTCGCAGCCAGCAGGGTGGCAACGCAGCGTGCACCCCTTTGAACGAATTTTCAGAAAACCAACCAGAAGGACGAAACTGCGCGAAAGGTGGCAAGAGTAAAGAAAAAAAAAGAGAATAGTGAATCGACGCCGACGTTATGGAAGTCTCTGTTACAAGGTCGTAACTCAACCACTTTAGAGTTTCTCGGTTCGTGGCACGCCATTAGGCGTCCTCTTCAGAAAAATAAATCTTCCCTTCTTGGAATTCCACGTAGACGTCGAAAACCTAGTCGTAGGGCCGAGTACGTAGTCGACACCCCCGCGTCGGGGAAAATGGACTCGTCCGGTAGGGGTGGCATCCCCTCTTCTCCTTTTCGTTTCACTTCTTTTCTCGAAGCGATCGCCTCTGCTCCGATTCTGTAGAAACATCTTTCAACATCGTTCGCTCTTCATTTTGTTCGATGGAAGATATATGTTACTACATTGCTGCGAATTGACAATGGAAAATTCTTGGGGGAGTTTGAAATTTTTTAAATAAATTATAACGTACGATTCATATATTTATTTGTGATGGTTAAATTTAATGTGGGTATTATGTAGTTGTACATATAAGAGTATTAGGAATAGTTTCATTTAGTTACATATTTATTAAGTGTATCAATAGGGTATCAATTTAAAAAGATAATTAGGATTTACTATTGCTTTAATGATATTTGTCTCCACACATCTGAAGCATATCTTAATTTACCTCATATTTAATATATCTGAACGTCTAAAATATATATTCATATCATCGGTACTTATCAAGAACAACATTTATCACACCTCGAATCCCATAAAAAATAGAAAGATTGAAGCTCAGCATAACCAGTACATTTTCAAAAAAATCGAATACAAAAATCAAGTATCTCCAAATTAAACTAAATTATAAAAGCCGTGATATGAAGGAGAAGAGAAGAGAGAAAGTAAAGAAAGGGAAAGAAAACAATTGGAATCCGGCTGCGTAGCTGTCATCAAAGAGCATCCCGTCACGATTGCGAGTCACGAAGAGAAGACTGAACGAATCCACGTTAAAAGAGCCGGAAGAGATGAGCGAGCGATATGGGAACGAAGAAAGCACCGGGTAATCGTGGTCCTCCAGCGAACCGTTTCGCGAGAAGAATCCGAGTGGACGTCTCGACAAAAGGTAGAAGCACTCTTCGATCTCGTCTGTGTGCTGGGAAATTCGAAAAATAGCTTGTTCCCCCTCTTCCTCTTCATTCTTCTCCTCCTGGACGCTTCTAGCCGCGTCGTTTCACCTTCGACAGGATCACGAAGCGAATTTTCGAGCGGCTACGCGAACTTTCGAGCCGGTGAATGGACGTGGAACGCATACAATCGGCGCATTGTGGCGTTCCTCGGGAGAGCAGTCAGCTCGATGCACCTACAGGAATAATATTTACTTCCGGTCGCCAGACATCCGGTCTTCTCTCTCGTTCCTACGACGGTAACCGGAGACTCAGAGTGATTTTTCTTACGCCGTTTCGCGACGGGGTGTTGCAAACACGAGATGGCGGCGGACCAAAGAAAGGGGAAAAGAAATTGGCGGTTTTTCATTGAGTCCGCGGCAACGACTATTCGAAATTATACCTTCCGCGTTTAATCGAATTCGAGAACCGAGCGGGTAGCAACGTGCGCCACAAATTATGCGACGATGAGTTGCTTTTTTCATTCGATGGGGGTCGGAACCCTTTCACAGAGACCTTCGTGTGCCCACAGGGCGCAACTGTTGCCTTTCCTTTTATCAAGTCGATCGGGAAAAATTTTTCACGTTTGTAATTTAATCGCGTTCCGGAGACTTGAATGCCGGCTTCGAGGAATGAAAGGAGGCGACTTTGGAAACCATTCTCGTGCTGCTAATCTTGCTATAATTTTAAATTCTATAGACTATTTGTGTGGGGTGAAAGAAAGTACGGACTGGTTTTTTGAAACCGCAGATTTTGTTATGATTTGTTTTAATTAAACAAGCGGATGATTTTTACAGAGAGGATTATGGGGGTGAAGGATTCTATTTTTAGATGGTAACTTTCTTTTTACAGTGACATTTTAATTATGGGTAAAACCCAGAGACCATAAATCAAATGTTCGTCTGAGGTTAACACTGTTCGAGGTTTCCAGATGTAACCTCAGTTTCGAAGGACGTTTACAAAAATTCTTACATAAATCCTATACAAAAAATCTTGCCAAAAAATTCGCCATAGATAAAATCTTAGAGAAAATATTTGTGCAGTTGATTTGTACAGAAAAATTTTGCAAAAATAAATGTATAAATTCTTCAAATACAAAAATCTGGAAAACATCTTCGATAAAAAAAAATTTCTAAAAAGTCCGTATACAACCTTGCAAAAATGCTTAAACAAAAATGTGTGCTTGAAATTCAAGAATATTATTTGATTTAACATCATTAAGTGTATAAATCTTCTCGAATTATTCAAGTGTTAAGTATAACGTCAAAAGTGGCAAAGAATACATGTATTCACACTGACATCTCTACATCACGTTAAAGTAATCAGTAACCAATCTACAAAATTGCAATACGAATCAATCAATTTCGTCAAAGCATCGGCTGATTCGCAGAAACAATCGTGGAAAGTAAAATTGGCCTCGATTTCTCAGCGGTGCGATAATTAGGCAACCTTGATCGTGCGGGCCGGCTCCTCGATGATGAGGAACAAATGAAAACGTGGTCCAAGAGAAATACGAGAAACGAAGAGGGACACAGTGTGTCCGGGTCGAGTAATGCCCATTTACTGTAGTCTGATGCAAAAACCATTGATGATCCCTCGAGGCACAAAGAGCAGCAATGATAGAGAGCAAGCAACGGATAAATGCAAGCCGGTTGCAAAACGTTGCGGCGCATGAAGAGGCATTGCAGCCGCTCGCAAATTACTGCGCGAGGTAATCATAATGCGATCGTAATGCAACGCGAATGACTTGATTTCGAGCGTGAGCTGGGCCGTTGCAAGATAAGTCACGGCCATTATGCGAAATTAGCGATTATCGGACGGCAATTCATAATTATTGCCCGTTGTAAGATAGATTCGCGAGGACCGCGAGGAATAACGAATGTGGAAAAAAACGTGAGGTGATCCGCGCCAGGAATTTCAACGAGGAAACAAGCGAGAAGCGTGACGATCAAACGTTCGCCATGATAAATCGCTGAAACCTATAATACACTGCCCGCCAAAAGTATGCAACCATCGTTCAATATCCAGCTTTATTTACGATTTATCTTACTATGCCCTGCGCTTTTTTTTATTAGTATTTTGGTACTGTTGCGGTATATCAAAGGGAGGGTTACATCCCTTCGGGTAATTCCTATAATTATAACACACTCGGTGATATTCAGGGACTTGAACATTTGGAAGTTTGGAATGGGTTAAGATGTGGAGATTCAAGAATTGGATCCATGGATTTGGAATTTTGGGATTTCAGGATTTGCAAATTTTGAAACATAGAAATCTAAAGTTTTGAGAGTCTAAAGATCTGGAGACCTAGAAATTTAGTAATCTAATGATGGAAGAATATCAAGAATTTTATTACACGTCTTTATCGATATAAATGATTCCATACTTTTGTCTGGTAGTGTATGTATGCTTCGCTACGGTGCAATTTATTTGAAGACAAAGGGATCGAATGATCTCTTCGATGGACTTATTGATATTGAAACCTCAATTGTTTCTAGTTGAAAGATATTGATTACAAACGTGTTGCATACACGTATTTTCATTTTGAAAAAATTGGAAAGAGAATCATTTTGCACATTATGCTATAGTGGAACGTAGCATCATAAAGAATTTACGTTTTCTTTCTTAAACCGATAGAAGGTTTAAAAAAATTGTTATGCCTACCTATTGCAATAGAATGTATATTGTTATGTAATATTATATTTAATTAAATAAAAATTTAGTTTGTAATGCAATACGATAAATCAATGTTTCGTACATTACGTTCGCGATTTATGCTGTGATTTTTCAAGAACCGTTCGAACTTCCATAGCTAGATAAACACGATATTCTTGGAAAAACAGGGAAAAATAAGAAAAAGCGGGCAAGGAAAAGGGAACATAAATTGTAGTCACCACGTGTTGTTTGTGGGCGAACGTTTTCGGAGCGGTTAGTAGGGTAGGCCAAGCTGAAGAAAACGAGAAGAAAGATCTACTGGAAAGAAACGAGAGGGCAAAAGAATTGAAAGAAAGAAGCGGAGACCTTGGATGGCCTGCGTGCACCTATACAAACAGGGCCTGCTGAAAAGCAAATATTTTGTTGTGATGCAAGAATTCACAACATTAATGGGACCCTTCGAAGTGCAGCATAGCGAGACGATTAGACTGCGTGGAAAATGAACTTCCAGTTTTCTTCATTTTTCTGATCGTGTTAACAATAACCTTGTGTCTACCAAAAGAAAAAAAGAAGACTGAAGAAAGATGCACAATAATTATTAAATTATTAAGAATTTTATATTTCAATGACTTGGACCTTTTGCAATTTATTTTTTCAAGGCTCAACATTTAATTTTTATATTTTTAAACATCCATCTTTTCAGACTTCAAATCTCTTAAAATTGTAAAATTCCAAAATTCTAAATTCCACAATTTGAAATTTTAGAACTGCAAATATTAAAAATTAAAAATTTCCACCTGTAATTTCCAAATTTTTAAATCAGCGAATTTAAAAAATTTGAAAATCTGAAACTAAAGATTTCACACCTCGTCACAGCACACACATCCACCGAAAAGCAAACTTTTTTGGAAAATTACACCTTAAACGTGTGAGAACTGTTAAATGTGTTAAAAGGAAACTATAAATTTCCTCCCTACCGTTAACCATTTTTCCTAGAAATATTTTTCTCGCATTCAAAAGCTGTTAAAAGATGCTCGTTCCTTTTTCGGTCGATACATTTCTTAAAATAGCGAAACATCTCTTGTTATTTTCAAAGCAAAATAAATTCGTGACCGTAAATTTCATCTTAAACAAAATTTTTTACGATCAAAGTGCGAACGAAAATTTGTTCAACCTTTCAGATAAATATTTCAAGTAATATTTTATTGGAAGCAGTTTACTGGTAAATTGAACGACCTTTTTGGTGAGCGTTTTGTGCAGGAAAAATGGAAATTTGAAACATAGATTACCATTCAAAAATTTCGTTGTTTGACTTCTGAGAAAATATGAAAGATGACAAAGGTGGATATAGCCTAATCGATCGTGGAATGTGTTTAGTACGAACAGGTTTGGAATATTTATTAGACGGACCAACTGATTTCGAAGCGATTTTAATTACAGGCCCCTGTAGGCTTAATTAATTTGGTCGATGGTTCGACAACGATTAAAACTACATCGTTTTGTAACATATACGCGCGATCCATAGAAGGTTTATGCGACGTTCTGATACGTTCAAAATTTCTTTTCACGACCCTTGTTTCCAATGTAAGATTATCATCAATTATAGTATTTCACGAATTTAAACATTTTATTAAATTGATACTTTCATTTTTGTTGGCTACATATTTTTGCTTCAGAGAGGAAATTTTTCTCTTTAGATTGATCTTAGCTCTTAGTGTATGTATTCAGACCTTTAATTAAATTAATTCAACAAATTTTAAAATGTTTGTTGCCATCTATTTTAAAAAAGGGTTTACTGCACATTATTTGTAGTGTACTTTTGAGTACTATATTTTTTTCAGCAAGAAATTCATATTGAAATTAAGGATGATTTAGATGTGGTTGAAAATTTGTTCCAAATTTTTTTATTTTTATATTCCCTCATTTCCAAGCTCCAAACGATCAAATTTTCCAATAATCAAACTATCAAACATTTTATCATTTAATCTCAAATATGAAAATAATTAATATTATTTCATACAAAAATTGAAAAATGTGACACGTTGCGATTGAATCAAAATAATACCTCTCCAATATTGCAGACTTAAAACAATGTCACAAATGACCATGTCACAACTCTCACAAGGATGAAGTCAGAAAACTATTCAATAATTATCGTGTTGTACTTAAATCGTGACACAGAAGCCACACAAACGAAAACAGGGAAGAATGCACGCGTTTCTGGTGTAAACGGAGGACTGTATTATGAACGTATCAGGTAACGCATACACATGGGGTTCCGCTAATTTTCCAGCAGCCGTTAATTAAATAAAACGGTAGAGAATAGCGGCGCGTAGGAAAGCAGAGGCTAACATGCCGAAATGATTCTGTGTTCTCATGGGGTGCCGGCTCGTTTAACAAAGCAGGACTTATTCGGTTTACTGCACCCGTAGTAAATGCACCGAGGGCGCCGCTGTAACCTGTTGCTGGGCACATCGGTGTAAAGATGTCGTAAATGTGCGGTAATAACGCGAAATGCGCACGGTGGAGTGTCGTTAGGCGGTTTCAAGCACACCGTACAGAGTTGGGGGACGCTTATACGACCATTACCATTTTTATTGTACCGCTTACAGGCGACGTTTGCTCAAAGGGCGTCGATTATCGTACGAATTGCCATACCCGTGAGTATTCGACGCTACGATGGAGTTATCAACGTTCTTACGATCGAAACAAACAAAAGTCCGCTTGTTTGATGTTTCTGCTTCGCCTGGAAAAAGTTGGATTTTCATGCTGCCAGCCAATTTTACGAGCGGGAAGTAATCAACGCGAGAGACGGCTACAAACGACACGCGGTATCAAAGGCTGTTATGTTGAAACGAATCGAGGGTGAAATACTTGATTTCGAAAATCAATATGATCTAACATTTTACTGCAATTTAAAAATTATGAACTCTTATTTTTCTGCACTCTGTTTCCAGTGATATTTTATTTACTTATTTATAAATTTGTTAGCACCTTTTGTACATAAGTTTTGATCAGAAGATATATTACTTAAAAATTCTAGTATAAACTTCCGTTACAGTTTGCTTAAAAATTATTTGAACAGTTTCGCGGTGTGAAACGATACGAATGAATCGATGGATCATGACAGCAGGAAAAAATATTTCATATTTATTATAACGACGAGAAATAAAGAATCGAAAGTATCAATATAATAACAGGATTGAGCAATTATGGAATAATTGGGTTGTTTAAAGTTTACAACAGCATTTACAAGTTTACAGCACCTTGCTTGTTCCTCACAGGTGTAATTAAAGCACATTTATGTCCCTCTTTCATGCCGTTCTTAATCTTTCCTTCCCTATGGGTTCTCGTAAACATACCATTTAACGGATTAAACGTTTCATCGAACTGCACGATATTTGCCTATAGCTTTTACAATTGTGATTCGATGTGAAACATATTTGACAGGGCGGTCGTGAAGCTGTCCGAGCGACTTCTTTAGAAATTCGTGTAGTCATACTAAGATTTTAATCGCCGTTGGCTACGACTGACTCAGTCAGATGGAACTCGACCCGTGGAACGTGAGATCCTGTGAAACTCACTATGCATGTTTGCATTCCGAAAATTCGTGGTTCAACATTCCCACAAAATATCTGAAGTTGGGCGATAAGTGAACAATGTTCACTGACTCTGTTTCGAAATACTTCGGTAATTTCGATTGTGATTCGAGGTTTGGGAAGTTTGGGACTTTTGTTATTTTGGGAATTTTGTGAATTTTAGAAATTTTAGGAATTTTGGGAATTTTAGGAATTTTAGGAATTTTGGGAATTTTGGGAATTTTGGGAATTCTGGGAATTTTGGGATTTTGAAATTTTGGGGATTTTGGGAATTTTGGAAATTTGGGCATTTAGAAATTTAGAGATTTGGGAATTTGGAATTTGGTAATTTGAAAATTTAGAAATTTGGGAATTTGGGAGTTTGGGAATTTGGGAATTTGGGAATTTGGTGATTTGGTAATTTGGTAATTTGGTAATTTGGTAATTTGGTAATTTGGTAATTTGGGAATTTGGTAATTTGGGAATTTGGGAATTTGGGAATTTGGGAATTTGCGAATTTAGGAATTTGCGAATTTGGGAATTTTAGGAATTTTGAATATTTTAGGAATGTTGAGAATTCTGAGAATTCTAGGAGTTCTGAAAATTTGGGAATTTTAGGATTTTGGGATTTTTGAATGTTGGGAATTTGGTAATTTGTGTATCTAGAAATTTGGGAATTTCAAAAATTAAAGTTTGAAAATATCACTCATAATCTTTCCGACCTCTATTCTAATTATTAACCTTCAATTTCCTAAATCTCATAGCCTCATTTCATATTGCCACGCGTTAAATCACGCCAATCATCGTGCCTCACACATAACCACCCATTAAATCACACATTCTGCTCACTGCTACGCGTTATTTTACCACGTGTTATATTACATACTCGTTAAACCCGATAACAATGTACATACTCTAAATTAATGCCAATGTATCAAACATATAATTTAGCCCTTTAAAATTTCGCACACTGTTTCTGAAACATTTCCAACGAATAGCCCTTAAGAAGTAACGTACTTAAGATTTAAAAAAATGTGCAAATACAATATGAAATGCGATTAATAAAGCAAAGTATAGTTGATTTGACAGATATTATATCGACGTAGCCGTGGAACGGTCTGTTTTCGGCGAAAACAAGATTCCCTGTCGGAGAGGACGTCGTTTTAAAATTAACCATCGGCATGAAAACATCTCTTCTCCTCGATATTAATATGCGCACGGAACGGCCACGATTCTTTTCTTCTTTCATCGATAATAAAGTGAAATTTAAAGCTTCGATAAAACCGACCGGTCAAAAATAATCCTCGTCGAGTGGGCTGAGGAATGAAAACCCGCTCGTCGAAAGTTCATCGAAGCTACAAAATTGTTGTCGACAACGGACAAAGAGGAATAATCAAACCGAAGAAGAAGAAGAAATTTGAAGATTATACGGCCGAAGAAGAAGAAGAAGAAGAAGACGGTAGCAGAAGCAAAGAAATCTTAAAAAGGTGCCGCGTGCACGCGGAGAACGCATTATATATGCGATCAAAGAGGGCAAGAGACGCGAGTACACGAAGAACATGTGGGACAATGCCTGTCACCTCATTCACGTCAAGTGAGCTCGAGGACTACCAACTTCAGCCCTGAGTCGTTCCGTAGTGGCAGAAGAAGAACCTGGTCGTAGGATCAAATTGCATCTCGATTCGTGCATCGACTTCTCTTTTTTAACGTTGTCCTCGTCTTCTTCCTCTTCCCCTGAATCCCCATCCCTCTTCTTCTTCTTCTGCTTATTCTTCTTTTCGATCACCACCGACAGTTTATCTTGCCTTTAACATGGAGACTTGAAGAAGTCGCGAAAAGAATCGGTAGAAGGCAGAAATCGACCGGAACGTCGCGAGAATCAATGTTCTCGAAACCGTTTAATCGATTCTGCGGTGATTCACTGGAATTGCAACCCTGTTTCCGCTAGAACGGACAGGAACGGACATCGACATCTTTAGGTGACAATGGTTTTTGGCTGGAATGATCTTGGAAATTCGTTCGGGGTAATTGCTGAATTGGGAATCGTGGGAAATTTTGGGATACTTCTCACATTTTCTAAATTTGAAAGACATTGTTAATATGAACAGTCAAAATTTATTGAATTTCAAATATAGGAAATGTTTTCCTGACAAATATTATATACAGAAAAATTAAAAGAAATATAGTGTAAGCACATAAAAAAAAGGTGTAATAATATGAAAATACCTAATGAATCAGTTAGTCACTTCAAGTAAGACATTTTAATTTATAGTAGATAAATTATTTCTTAAATAATAACATACTGCATAAACTTGTTAACTCATGAACTACTAAAAAAAAAGCAATTTTTGAAATTTATATACAAGGGGTTAAAACTTCAATCGAAAAAACAAGTTCGAATTGTCGAAATAATAATTCTGAATTATAATACGTATTTATGAAATAATAACAATGCTGCAAAAACTTGTTAATTCATAAATTATTAATGAAGAAGGACCCTATTACGTTATTACTTCTAATTGCATTTATTGTACCACACACACGTTCGTGATTGTACCACTTACAATAGAATAATATACAATATATATAGAATAATATACAATAGAATAATTTCGTAATAGAATAATCATTGAAGATATAAAATATCGAAGAAACTTGTATTCGTAAGAGATCCGTTTTCATGCTACATCAACGCTTTTCAGAAAAACGAGATTCATATTGGAAGGAAAGTGCAGTCGATTGCATTCAGAGTCGAAGATGAACCCCACCTCCAAAGTCGTAATTCCCTTATTCCCCTATTCCTTCATTCCGGTTTAGTGGAATCCCAAAGGTTTGCCAGTTTCACGTACCAAGGCTCTACCACGAAATTCGATTTTTTTTTCATTCCCTTTCCTCCCTTGCTTTCATATATATATATTTCTCTCGTTCCGCCAGCAGGTGGAGAACACGCCATAAATTGAAACTCTTCCCCGAAACATTTTTGTTCTTGCCCTTTCGTTCGTGATTGCGTAACATATTACGCGGACAGCCTTTATGTAATTCAATAGTTTTATGCAAAATCGTAGATTGCCCGACAAAACAGTATGCGAATTCATCAATATTCATTAATATTCGGAAATCGATTCTGTATATGGTGCAGTCGTGCAAATAAGGTAATGAATTATTAAAAGATTAATTTACAGGTTGTTATACAGTTATTGTAATACTATTTTGTATTGGACTTCCTGTCGAAATTTCCAAATTTCAAAACATTTAAATTTTATTGACATTAATAAAATTCCTAAATTTCACAAACTCAACATTCTCAAATTTTTCAAATTCCCAAATTCATGAATTCTTCAATTCCCAAATTTTTCAAATTTCCAAGTGCATAAATTCTCTAATTTCCAAATTTCTGCATCTGCCAATCGGTACATCCCCAAATCTCTACATCCCTGAATTCCTTCATTTCCAAATTCTTACATATCTAAATCGGTACGTCCACAAGTCGGTATACCCCCAAATTCCTTCATTCCCAAATTCTTACATATCCAAATCGGTACGTTCACAAGTCAGTATACCCCCAAATCGCTACGTCCTCAAATCTCTACATCCTCGATTCCCTTCATTCCCAAATTTTTACATATCCAAACCGCAATACTCCCAAATTCCTACATCCCCAAATCAGTACATCCGCTAATCGCTACGTTCCTAAATCACTACATCCCCAAATTGCTCCAGCTCCAATTGCTCAGAATAAAAAAATGGACAGATGGAAAAGTGGAAAAAGGGTGGGGATAGAGCTTCTCTTTGGATCACGCGCCAACTCATGAGTTGCCATCAGTATCCATTTCTACATAATTATCCGATTATTTTGCAATAATCCACCCAGCGTTAATCTTAATTCCCCCCAAAAAACTTTCATTTTTCTCCGCTATCTGAACCGGAGGACCACTTTCACCGAAACCCGACTCGAAAATGAAGGATTCTGCGATGTCTTTATTAATGAACCCATCGCGTAAAAATGACCGGCTACTAAAGCAACCATTGGCCCGCTACGAACTGGAAATCTGAAGCAGAGCTGATTGGAAGGATTCGCGTTCTTCTTTGCTTCTGGATCGTCGAAAAATCCAGCACGATGAATAGGCGTTCCAGGAACGTGTTTCGACTCACGGCGTGCCCGGTACACTCGCTCTTTGCAGCACAAGAAAAAAGTGCAAGGTGAACGGAACGGACTCGAAGAAAGATAATCGAAATCTAACACATCAAGCATGTATCTTTACCTCGAATCGAAACTTATCGATTCCGATGGACATACTGTATGAATCACGTGTTGCATGCTTAATTAAGGAGATGATTCTTCAAAACCATAGGGAAGATTGTGTTAGGCACCTGCGATTAAATCGGAGTAAGAGTACGTGTTAATTGGTCAGACCCTTAAATTTCAAATTTTCAGGTTTCTAAAGATTGACGTAATGGAATTTTATAATAACTTCATTCTCAAATTCTTAAACATACAAATTCTTTAATTTACAATATCCAAACTTCCAAGCCGTCAACTTTCCAATTTTGCAATTTCTCAAATTCTCAAATTCTTAGATTTCTAAATTTATGAACTTTTGAATCTCTAAAATCCTCAAGACCTAAATTCCCAACTCTCTGAAGTCCCAAATCCCTAAATTCCCACATCCTTAAATTTTCAAACCCTCAAATTCCCAAGTCACTAAATTCCCAAATCCCTAAATTCCCAACTCTCTAAATTCCCAAATCCTTAAATTCCCAACTCTCTAAATTCCCAAATCTCTAAATTCCCAAATTTCTAAATTCCCAAATCCCTAAATTCCCAACTCTCTTAATTCCCAAATCCCTAAATCCTCACATCCCTAAATTCCCAAATCCCTAAATTCCCAAATCCCTAAATTCCCAACTCTCTAAATTCCCAAATTTCTAAATCCCCACATCCCTAAATTCCCAAATCCTTAAATTCCCAACCCTCTAAATTCCCAAATCCCTAAATTCCCAAATCCCTAAATTCCCAAATCCCTAAATTCCCAAATCTCCAAATCCTAAAATCTCCAAATCCTAAATTCACCAAATCCTAAAATCTCCAAATCCTAAAATCTCCAAATCCTCAAATCCCCAAATCCCCAAATCCCCAAATCCCAAAATCCTCAAATTTCCAAAAATTTCTCAACATCCAAATAATCGAATATCGTCTAAAATATGAAGTGTATGAATTATTCATGGGTGAACGTACAACATAAAACACTTGTTAATATGTAAGTTGTATCCAACAATCTTCGACACTTTAACGACCGGAAACGTGGCCGCGTTATTAGCTCCGCGTTTCCTCGTGCTAGTTCGTGGTCATGAAACGGCCCTTCTAATCCGTTACGAAAACTTTTCGACCAACGAGTGAATCTCCAGCGCCTGTTTCAGTCGGCCCGTCATTATAGACGGTGACTCAGAGAGCGAAACCAGTTTTCGTCGCTTGTACGCTTCCTTTTTTGCGCCACGCGGTATATGACGTTATACAGGGAGTTACTGATTGCAGCCAGGACCCGATGGAATTCGACAGACAACCGGCTTCCTCGACTCTTTTCATCGCGTGAAAATTCTTGGCAGCTAGCCACGATTTTGACTTCGATAAAAGAAAGGAAGAAAAAAGGAATGAGAATAATCCACTTTCGAGTTAGATCCTGCTCGACTGTTGTTGCAACTTGATGTTCCAAAGACACGCCACAGAATGGTCGCTCGGGAAAAAAGTTGAAAACGCGCTTCGTGTAAATCTTCGAATGGCGAGATCGTAAAACTTTGTTCGTAAATTGAGTTTCGTTTTTCTTTTCGGGTTCGCTTTTATCTTCTGGTGTTGTAAGTTGCAACAGCTTGTATTGTTAATTGATGGATAACGATTTAAGAGCTTTAGTTTTATTTTTGCTTTAGATATTTTCTTGGAATATGAACGTTTAGTTATTGCGTTTAGTAAATAATTGTTGCACGATCCTAAATATGTTCAGTATTTCGTATATATATCATAGCTTTTTTAAATAAAATTATGAACTAATTGTGGACATATTCATTGGTATTCAGTCTTCAAAATCTACTAAATAAATAAAATTATAAAACAGGTTTAAAGTTTTACTGACATTTCATATTACTCCTGTATTTAACACTTGTTCTTGGATGTGTGTATACGTAAGCTACTATGTATAGTAGTGATTGCCTTTGTGATAGTTTGTATGGACTTAACAGTCAATCATAACGAAATTATCAGCTCATATCACCGAGTGCAAAGAAAATCCGAAAGTTCTCTCACTCTGTGAACGGCCTATGGTCAGAGTTTCGCGGGGAAATTGCCGCAAGAAATTTCTATTCAGGTAAAATATTCGTTTTCACGATGCTAACGGTGAATGTTCCCGATGTCAGAGGGGCCCCGGTAACTGGATACCGGACGAAACTTGTTCAAATTACTCTGGGAAATGAGCGACTCGTCGAATGGAGCTTCGATCTTCCACGAACGAGTTCGAATTTCACGTCTATTGGCGCTCGTTCAACTGCTATCCATCGACTTTTCTTTTATGCGCATTCTCTGCCCTCTGAATGGCACCCGTTATGGCTCACAACAAGAATCACGGTTCCATATCGTGGGAGTGAACCGAAACCGAGTCCTGGGTTAGGTCCCGTTACCCTTCCTGGTCACTCCATCTCTTTTCTCGGATCAACCCCTCGGAGCGGGATTTTAGAAAGTCTGGAAGATGTTACGCTTTCAATAACGAGCCTCTCGGATTGCGAAAATAATTATACCGTCGTGATGATCCGAAAGTCTCAGAGGGAGAATCGCTTCAGACTTCAAGATTTTGTTACTATTTGAACGACAAAGGTTTTCGTATGATAGTTTCGACAGAAACATACTATCGTCACATGTGATATCCAATATAGTACACTTATAAAGACATATATTGACTAACATTATGAACTAACGTTATTGTTAGAATTATTGTGTCATCATGATCAGAGTCTTAAATATTATTTTTTAGCATTAATATTTGGGGTACAAAAATTGGTTAATGACAATACATATTTAAATTGCATATCATATTTATTCCTTCAGGCAATTTTGATATACCTCAGTATATTTTTCATGCTCTTATTTTATCGTCTACCGAAATTATTTAACTTTTATAATTTTGAATAAGTTGCTTCATTTTTATTCCACATTTATAATTTCTAATAAGTTACTGTTTATTTTACTTTTACAATTTCGAATAAGTTCGTGTTTTATTGTATACAACATTTTCTGTGAACGTCAAAGTTAAGTTGTTGGTGAGTAATAAAAGACATAACATCAATTTGATGTGTTGATATTAAATGTCTCAGTTTACGTAAAAGCGTACTTAAGTCAATGAAATGCGATGATCGAAAAATAGAATCCAGAGATGTTGGAAAGTGAAATGAATCGTCAGATACTGAGTTAAAAATGAAACTCGGAGGTCGAGATGAGATTTAAAATTAGTATCTTGATTTATGTCGCTGTTATTGCTGCGGAGGAACAGTGGACGAAGTACGACTAAATAAAAAAAGGAGACGTATATTGCGAGGAGATGATAGTAAACAGTGTAATGCTTTGGAAGAAAGTTTTGTGGTATTCGCATTTAGATATTTAAAAATTCTTAAATTTATGTATGCACAGATTAACATTTAAATTTTTTAATTTACAGATTGGGAAATATAGAAATTCAGCTTCATGTTGGAAGTTTTTTGGTTTTATGATTTATATATATTTTGGTTTGAAGATTCAAGAGTTTAGGAATTTAGAAACATGCAAATTTAGGGACATAGAAATTAAAAAATTTAAAAATGTAGAAAGGACCAGTGTTCCAAATTTAGAAATCTTCAACTATACAAATTTCAAAATTTTCAAACACGATATTCTCGATTAACACTTGCATAGAATAATCAAGAAATTTAATCATAACCGTTGTACTCGTCCGCCCGTACAGCCTCATCCGTGGCAATATAAGGAGAGTGGAGCATAATCGCGAACGGGTACCTCAAGCACTCGGAAGTGAGGTGGTCATAAACACGCAGCTGTGAGAAACCAGAATCTACGCGAATAAAGGTCTCGTTAATGGTAGTACAACTAATTGAAAGCAGAACCAGTTTTGAATTTCAGATGGCAGCATTAATTGCTGATCAAGGCGATATTAAAATACATATTGTGTCGTCTCCTGAACATTCTACCTATCCGGTTTCAGAAAGCGATTTAGAAGAAAATTGCCAAGTAGTAGTACGGTATCTAAAGTAGAATCTAATGATTAAACGTTACTCGCGAACACGAAACAATTTCAAGTATACCCTATTAAAGGATTATGAAACGATCACCGAACGCGAAGATAGAAAATTGAAGTTCCTTAACAGAAGCGATACTCGTTTATTTATTTTGTGGCTCGATCATGCAACGGTGCGCACGCAATTCGATATTCAAATAGATTCGAGTCGTGATTATTCACTGTCGGGTATCCGTCAAAGGTCATGCCAACCCTGTCGCGTGATTAAGAAAACCCTCGTCAGGGCCCACCTACGATTTACAGGAAGAATATTTAAGGATACCGTGATGTCGAACCAGGCGATAATTTCATTTTCGAGATGCTCGGAGGGTCCCGCAGGTTTTACATGGATATTAGAAAACCTCCTAAGCAGGGACATTAAGGGTACGATGCACCTGAGGGAAAATTATCGGATAATGGCGGGCTCGTTCTCTCTCATTCATTACATGTTATCGTGAAGATAATAACAGTGCCTGGCTGGTAATAACGATAGTAGAACGCCAGTGTGTTTACCTTAGTCCTCTTACAATGTAACTGTCCTTGGAACTATTCATTTTCTTGGTACAGCAATTAAAAACAACTTGTACACTCGGTTGCAACTCTTTCGAGTCACATGTGTATTTGCATCTTTTGAAATTTACATATTTCTACATTTTTTAATATTCAAGTTTTTTATATTATGTTTGAATTTTTAGTAAATCTTTCAACTTACTATATCACGCTACTCTGACATATGAGATCGCTGATGAACGTAAACAAATGATGAAGCACATTTTAAATTGCACCTTTGCCAGTCATATTTATCGGGAAGGTATATTTGTTGCTGACTGTACTCGTCAGCCACGTTGTTACAAATGTTAATCATTGTTCTCGGTTATTTCTCGGTACATCGGTTCACCCCTGTCACGTTAATAACGAAATATACCGACTGACAAGTGTAATTTAACGTTCAACGGGTGTATAATCGAGGCGATGGTCATTAAAGAGAGACTTTGTTACGAATCCGGAGGAGGTGAAACGCGATCGTGTATCGACGTGAACTTGCAGATTCCTACTGGGATGTTCAGCTGTCATGCACTTTACTTGCGCCTCTTTTACCTGGGGAATAGTTGCGTTCTCAATTAGGAGGTTCGCCAACTCGCGTGTATGGCCGTGGAAAGATGTATCGCAAATTATGGTATATAATTCGAGATACACGAGATATTTTCTTGAGAAAACGACGAGGCAAATGGCGGTAACAGTGTAGAAAACGGTCTACATACTTTCATCACAATTATTGCCTATTAAACATTTCTAATTCTACGGTGATTCATTCACAATTATATTTTCTACCATTGTTAACTAACGACTCGTGTCTGAATTCGAAAATTTATTCCATAACCATACAAATTGCAGAGCCGATTAAATTCGAGCCGCATCGTAAATTTCGAAAATCATCCTCGCCAGAGAATGCACCGAATTTTACGAGGAATATAAAAAGTCTCGGGCCAAAATTGAGTCTATCGATGTTTCAGAAATGCCGCGCGGATCAGTCGATACTCGTTGTAAATTCGACCTTACCCTGGGATAGACAAAGACGGAGAGAAAAAAGGATACTAGAACCTTTCCCGTGAAATCGTGCGAAAGTTTCTTCGTCGACAGTATAAACACGTCGTTACGGATTACAAGGAAGAACCGATTTCATGAGCATCCTGCCTAATCGTGGGGTGTTCCTCATGATTCATGAATAAAATATACGGGCGCCGTCCACTCGGCTACGAGTACCCGGCCTAAGTGCCCTTCTAGGAGAAGACTATTAACTGATACATCATAAACTGTCGTTTATGGAGTCAACGGGGCATTATTCACGCGACGCCATGGCGAGACAACGGCGCGATACTTAGCACGCGTGTAATGAACTTCTTTAATGAATCCTTGTCACGATATTTACGATGACCGATGAGATAGTTCTACTTACGTAACAGTAATAATAACACTTTGTTACTCCACTTTGCTACTATTGTATCTCTTTTGTATGTAAGAAATATGAACATGTATGATAATGTAATTACAAGGGAAAGGGTAAATTAACTTCTCTGTGAAATAAATTGATAATTGCGGTTTTTGCTTCCTTGTTAAACTGTTTATTCCTTTTATGTTAATTTAGAATCTTAAAGTCATCATGCAAGTAATTTATGTCATATATGTTATACACTAAAGATAAGTGAAGTTTGGATTAATTTTTGAAAATGTTCAATTCGTGAAAATATATTTATGCTTCAAGTGAAATGAATCGAAGGTGCGAGGGATAAAGGTTAAGCCGAAAAGGAGTGGGATGTAAATGGCGTTTGTGGAGTTTCAAGATAATTTTAAGGAACAGTTATGTTCATTCGTGCAGAAGATAATATGAGGTATAATCTTTAAGATTAATACGTGTAAATCAAGAATTTAACTGTGGAAGGAATATAACGTGGGTTTCTACTTGTAGAAACTAATGCGAAGTCCCGAGAGGAAGTACATAATGGCTCGGTAATATGGTGGATGATAACCGAATGCTCGCGAACTTTGATTTACAATATTTTGATAGTATGCTTAGGATATTTAGATATCGTGGAACCTATAGGATAGTGTAGATATTTTTTACGAGCCCCTTTTTATCTTAATTTCGGTCAACATTTCGAGGGGTAAAGATGGCGTCCATATTTTTAGTAAGGTTAGGTCCAAGTATGATATAAATTTAGTTAAATTATTTTTTTGGATTAGAATGTTGGTTCAGGAAGGTTGATTTATTTAACGAAATTATCAGCTCAGTTAATTTGGAAGATTGTCATGAAATTTTTCAAAGATTGTGAAAATTACGAAATTTATAAATTTGTAAATTTCTGAGTCTCTGAATGAAATTTCTAAGCGTAAAATTTACAAATGCCATAAATGTTAAGAAATGTTCGATATCTCTCTTTTTATCCCACGGCTTATCGCCACACACACAGTCCACGATTTTCTCCGAGTTTGCTCGTCGCTAATCTAAAAAGCAAATCGCATTTTACCAGAAATAAAGAAACCTCTTTAAGGACCAAAATTATATAACAACCAGCACAATAAAATACTGTTCACGTATTACATTTACACGTAATACTAATAACACATGATTACCAAAATTCTGGAAACAACCCTCATATTAAAATATACTGCTCACATATTACACAACTAACACTTTCTTGCAAAAACCCTATTTTAAAAGTAGCAACAAATTCTCATGCCATAAAAGCCGTGTCTCGCTAAAATTAATAAAACGTTTATTACTCGCATAAAGTATCGATTATCCTCTATGAGCGGTTCTAAAAAAAAGAATATTTGCATTCTGAATCATGCTTATTCATACTTGACATATTGTCCCGTTGACAAGTGCATTAAGAAACCAGCAGTTACAACAAGTTTACTTAATGGGGCAACTCTGTTGCTCGACTTACACAATGATTCTCTCATGGTCGTTCGTAGCAAGCGCGATCACAAATCACGATGCATAAGCATTAAACGCAACGATGCTGCGTGGAAAACGTTGTTACCATAATGACTGTAATATTATGACACCGAGATACGGCCGGATCGTGTTTATCGGTGATCTGTAGTCGCACCCGCAAAACGAGCGTGTGCGTGATGATGCTTACTGCAACTCGATTTAATCGCGTACGGTGTAAATCATTCAGGGTAGCTGTAGTTCGTCTTTTTTTTTCCTCTCGACGATTAAGATAATCAGCAGGTTCGTCGTGACGATAGAAATTTTTTTGCGGCTGGGAACGGGTCGATTATCGAGGTATTTCTCCTTTTTTTTCTCTTCCACGGTCTCTGTGTTTCTTTTTTTTTATCTGAATAAACTTGCTTGAATTTACTCGGTAAGTAAATCTAATCTAGCGTTTGCGGCGACGCGTGTTTGCATTGATAAACTTCCGTGATAATGTTTGTCATTATCGTTATCGACGAAGAGGGCCGAAAGCGAGGCAGAAACTTTAATGCACCTCGTCCGTTTACCAACTGGATTATCCTGTCGAGTTTGGTGCAAGCCGTGAGCCAGGAACGATAGAATGTTGCAATTATAGTCTACTTAAGCGTTTACTTTAACACCGTTATGCGTTTTAATTATGGTAACTCGATGTTGCGCGTACGACATTTTACGTAAGTGATCAAGTTTTTATTGAATTTTCGTCTAAAGGTAATCGCGCGGATGTCTTCTTCCCTTGTGATCATACAATATTACATATATAAGTTGAAGGGTATTAACTCCCCAACCCTCAATTCTTTAATTTTGTAGTAAAATATAATTTTAAACTCTTAGAAGTAATAAGAAAAATTATACTTATACTAATGTATTTGTACTCAGTATAATCATGTACTAACAATATTTTCTATTAAGGAAAATTTGAAGGAAAGTGATCTTGGAACATTTTAAGAAGGCATATCAAACAGATATAAAAAGTCATTAATTATCTACTATATGTTACTACTCGCTGATATTTAATAAGACACAAGAATTTCGTAACTTTAAAGAATATTTAAATTTAAGTTTGAGAGTATACCGTAATTAATTAAATATTCTAGTAATAGGGATTTGTTAAAAATTATAGGCATGTGAACAAGAATAGTTCACTTTTACTCTAATTTACGTGTTTCCCACACTACTGCTTCTAAGCCTTTCACTATTGCATTTCCTGTGCGATAGTCGATCACTGAAATCAGATAAATAATTTATTACACGATAAGTTATTTATTATTGCATTACGAATCTGAACAAAAATTAATGTACTATTATTGTTTGAGGTTAATGAATTCTACGAATTGTTCGTAATTGAGTTGGTGTACATGTATCAATGAGTATAAGCATAAATAAATCCACAAAATAGATTCCTAAATTTCCCAAATATCTCTATCACAAGTTTCTATATCCCTAAATACCCGAATCAACCCTTCCCAAAATTCTATGGATTCCAAATGTCCATGTTCTCAAATTCTGAACCCAGTATCTCTAATCAAGACTCCCTAAAAATCAATGATCGACACCTTTGGTATTTTTCGTATGGATAGCAAACACCGTTGATTGTACCCCGGGCAAAATCTCGATCCACCTGCGTCTCGATTTTTGCGTGCAGAACCTTCCCGTGATCCAAGCAGGCTGAGAAACGGTAGCAAAGGAAGAGAGTCGCCCTGTGGCACGTGGCAGCCACGTATTTCAATAATAGCAGGAATTAAAGTCCAGGACGAGGGGTAGAGCGGGTTCGTTTGGACGGCCACCGTTTTCTTTTCCCTACCGACCCACTGCCCTTTTTTCCGTCTCCTTCTGCACCGGCGAAAGTTCTTCAACTCTGTTTCCTTTTTTTTCTCTCTCCCGTTCTCTCGGTTCCCTTCCGGGACACAATCGGATTCTAACGCGTGCCCGTGGACCCATCGCGACACCTTTTGCCCTCGCTTTCTTGCGGACATCGCACGTTCTCCTTCTTCTCTTTCTTCCTGGCCTGTTCGCCACCTCCTCGAGGATCCAGGTAGCGTTCCTCTAGCATCCTGATTATGCCACGGATCCTGAACATGCTGGTTAAATCGCCACCTACCCTGCTGTCTCGTTTTACCCAGGTAGCCGTGAGATTTTTATTGCGACAGCTTTGACCCATTGATCTGCTCCTGCAGACCACTTGTTTTTTTCTCCTTTCGCTTTTTTGACGGACCTGATCTTTTTTGCCAGGTTTGTTTCTCGCGTGTAAGGAGCACGAGTCATGGTGTCACGAGACATCATATTGCGAAACAGTCTCCCTCGTGTTGTGGCCTCTCGACGACTTTATTCCTGCCCGGTCTCGTTCGACCAGAATGGCAGAGCAACTTTGTCGCAACAGGTTGCATCGACCGTCTATTGACCCTGGTAATTCAAACTCCAATCGGCTTGAGAGCAATAACGCGGAATTTGGGGTGCATGGTTTGTTGAAACGCTGTTTTGGTACTGGGAATATCGAACACCCTTGAAACTGCTGGCCCGCAAGTAGGTTAGGGTTAAATTTACAATGAGACTTGATTTCGACTGTGGCGATGTAGCAAGGGAATTTCTTCCTGCGAGTTTACTGCGGTGCTATAATAAATCTTATTACGGTGGAAGAGTAACATGTTAGCTAATAAGAATCACCAGTGATATCGTAATACGCTAATCATATAAAAATTTTATTTAATACTTTTTCGAGTTTTTAATTGAGTCAGACTTCATATGATATTTCAGTACACTTATATTCACTTTCTCTTTTAACATACATTGAAAACGTTTACCACACAATGTTTATACAATTAAAATTACATATAACAAAATACAGAAGAATGACATTGCAAAATGCGCCATGAAATCATGCTATTACAGACAGTCCGTCAAGCATCCTTCAAAGACAAATACATTAATCAATCACGAAAAAATGTTTCAACAAGCACCTAAAAAAATTGCGCAGCAAAGGGTAAATTCGTTTGAATCGCTCGTATTAATTCGAAACAACCCTCATATTTATGGAATAAGAAAAGAAAATATTAGGATCATTCGATCTCGGAAATGATCAGCGTTAATCAGGAAAAAAGAAAAATGGCTATTTCCTGCAATCTGGTCCGATCAATTACCGGAGATTCATTTAAAGGGTATCATATTCTTATCACATCCCCGTAATGACTCCGAATTGGTGTCATAAGCAGGGAACGTGTACAAGCGTTATACGTGCAAGAGGCGGGAGTTCCTTTGGCGGAAGAAAAATTGAACGGGGCGCCTCGGAGCGTGTTCCTGGAATTGAATCAAACAAGTGTTACCACCCTCTTCGAGTATAATATATCTTCTAACATTCTGCAGAGGGACCGAGACGGATAGCTCCTGGCCTGTTCCAGGATATACCTGATCCCACGTAGAGATCCACGTCCGTTTCAGGATTTTCTTTTTGCGTCCCGCGTTGCACGCCTCCGGCAACGAAATTGATGTTTGTACTGTTCAAAATCGCCAAGATACGCTGTTTCACCTTCCCTTTATGTGTGTGCGTGTATGTCACCGCGCAGGGGATGTTAAAAATGATTCCGTGAGAAAGCATGATGCCGCTGGATCCAGCTTGAATGATGACGTACACTGTCGAGCACGGTAGGCTTCCTGTGGGAGTAATATAGAACTCGGTGAGCAATTGTTAATCTCTCGAATTCGAAATCTGAAAATTTTACATTACCAAATTTAACTTGTCAAGAAATAAACTTGCGAAGTTCATTATTTTCAAATTACTTAATTTCTATATTTCTTCTTATGGTAAACTGATGAATGTTTCCATCTGGTAAAATTTCATCAAATCATCAAACTTTTTTAATATCTAAGTTTAAGTCGTCGATCTGGAAATATAGAATTATCAAATTTCGTCAAATTATCAAATTACCAAATTGGACATAATATGTAACAATACTTGAGGATACCAAACGTTGAAACCTGGTTGCCCTACATCGTCATTTTCGCTAAGGAACTGTACTGAAATCAATTTCGTTTATAGAATAACAGAGCAGGTTATTCGTTACGTGTTTATCACTCGAATAGCGGTGAAACTCGTAGCAGAAAATCGTTGCTCCAAGAAACGATGAAAAAGCAAGTCGGTGGACACAGTACGATGACGAGTCTGGTCGTTGACAAGCATTATCCTTTCACGCGATCACCTTTGACTGACAAACCAATTATTCGGCACTCAGCGCTGACGAGCCAACTATTTTATCAATCAGCGCCGCCGGGCCTCCTCGTGGGCAGAAGAAACGACGATGTTTTGTACGCGAAGACGAACGAGGAGGAAAGACGAGGACGAAGAGAAGAAGCGCGGGTGTTCCTCGCCGAAGAGAGCTATAATAGCACGAAACATAATCCCTGGGTGAATCTAACGAGTCCTGGAAGAGCGAGCTGGACCAAAGGTGGAAAGAGGAAGTTGGGAAAGGGTGAGATGAAGGACGAAGGAACTCGTCTCTGAACAGAACGAAGAGGATCAGCAGTTTCGTCGGGTGAACAAGGACGAATAGACGAAGAGAAAGAAAGAGGATCGAAAGATTGAATGTTAGAGGGACAGAGGGAATAGCGGTTCGGCGCCTCTCCGATCATTCTTCAGTCTAGCGCAACGACTCATCGGCTTTTTTACCGGCGTGGCTCTGAGAAGACGTTAAAATTGCTCTAATGGCGGACCAAAGAGAAAAGCCATGCCCGACAGGTACTTATCTTTTTTTCTCTCCCCTCAAGTTCGTGTGTCTTTCGGTGCCACCCCCTCTTGGACACCCTCTTCCTCTTCGCTCTCTCGCTCTCTCGTAGACCTTCGTCGACGTCTTATCGATGGAATCGTAAAAGTCCTTGGACTCGTGATCCTTTAGAAGATACACTTTCTCCGGGGAATTGTGCTAACTGTTTCTCAGCCCTTCATTTATTATCGCGTTCGAAAGCTGGAGATCGGGAGAAGATTATTTTTCATTTGCTTTCCGCCCGATTTTTTATCCACCCTCGAACACGCTGCGCTCTTATAATCTGTCTTTTAAGGCGATCGAATTAGTCTGCGGTTTCGGAATATTAATGTCTGTGCGTTGTTTGCGAACGTTATTTCGGGCGCAATCAATCAACCCGTATGGAACGATCAATGATCCCTTCATTTGTGAGCTATGCTTACCGAATACAGCTAGCTGACTACAGAATAATTAAATTAATTAAAATCAACTGTTCGTATGAATGTATAGTTTCGTCGACTGTCAGGATTTCAGAAAGCACACTTGTGCTGTGCTATACGATCCAACTTTTCGGATTTCAATTATTTCTACCAAGACTTAGGAGCAAGGTTATTTAGCAGTGTCTTTGGTTAAGGTGCCTTGATCTGATAGTTTCGCGAACGGAACAAACGAAGGGACGCGAAACGTTTAGATAAAATCAATATCCTCGTTGAATCGAAGCGGTAACTGAGAATTGAGATAACAAAGGAACAGAGTGGCCTGTTGGCCTGGTATAATTACGCTCGGTCGAGCGGTCCGTGAGCGCGCTTATTATATTTGCCGTAATTGCCGAGTCCTGATTCAATTTGATCGCAGTCGTAATCTCGCTAGACGGACTAATTGCCGGCGACTGTGTATCTGAATTCGTGTATCTCCGGCAAAATGCGCGCGAAATTACCGCAAGCAGAATTTGCACCTTTTAATCCTCGCAATCGGGAATCTACCGAAGTCTCGATATTTAAAATTTAAGTGCAATGTAGTCGGTGTAGCAGAGCAATTTATTCCAGAATATTAGAGAGTTCAATTTTCAAATTTTTAACTTGAATAATTTTTTAATTTTGCAAGAGAAAATTTGACAATTCACATTGCTGTTACGATAGTCGTCGCAGAACTTCGACGCTGGTACACATAATGTTGTTTCACGAATAAAGGCATTCTGTAATGCAATACAGTACTTAAGAAATATATTGGACACTTATAGGACCCTATAGTTAATTACACAAGTTTTTGAAATTAGAAGTTATGTTTAGAAATTGGAGAATTTTAAATAGAACAGACTAGGAATTATCTTCAAATGAGCTCTAAATTGAAGCATATTTATTCGAGTAAAATTGATCACGAAGTGTCTCGTCAAAATAATGTAAGAATTTAGTAAGAAAGTCATATGTGGCATGCGTTATGGTGCACCCTATAGAAATGTGTAGCCAGTTGCCCACACAAGGGGACGTTGAGAGTTGCTGGCCGAACTATAATCCTATAGTTGGCGTCATTATGTCTACATCGTGGGTATGCGAGAGCAGCGTGGTTCTCCCATTATCTCGTTTACGTCACGAAGACATTGCTCGCGTTCGTTCGTGGCTAGTGCAATTCAGAAAATCACTAAGAAATAATAAGTTAGCGCGGATCCTGACCTCTCGAGGGTTCTCCATGCTCTTCCTTATCCTTCCTTCCTTAGTCGATAGTAATTACCCTGGGACGTGTACGCGGATACATCGCCCGCTGGATCACGAGATTCTTCTACCTTTGCACCTTTCGATCGAGAAACTTGAACTTTTATTCCGGGAAACTGGAAGTAGACATTATGGAAACGCTGCTGTGTAAGGTTTAGTGAAAGTGTGAAGGAAGTTTTAACATATTGGTTTAGAACAATTTTGTGAAATTTTTTAGTTGGATTACAAATCACGATATCAAGTTCAGCAAATTCTTAAAATTGCACATTTGCGATTTTTTTAATTTTCAACTTGAAAATTGGAAATTTAGAATTTCAAACTTCTCAGATTTCACTAAAATTTCTTACATTGTATGAATATCTGAATACTCAAAATCCTTAAATCCTAAATCTGTGAAATTCTCAAATTTTTTTTATCTTGAAATCATCAAATCATCAAGTCATTAAATCTTCAAATCTCCAAAAACTTCAAATCCTCAAATCCTTAAAATCCCAAATTCCCAGCACACAACATAAATCCTTTATTCCCATCATATCCCATATTTACATTTGTGGCAATTAATTTGAACCGAAAGATCTCTCGGAACGGTAATTTACTTGGTCTATAAACTCGGTCGAGAAATTCTGGGAGAACGAGGAAGTATCTAAATGTTCGAAACAACAATAATCGCGGTGGTGATGTGGTTGTATTGTCAATAGGTGGTTCTTACTGTGGTATCGGAGAAATCGACACTATTTGTGGTTGCACTAACCGAAAGCTAGGTATTTCAGAGGTTAGTGATGTCTACTCATGGTTCCTTTGAGGTTGCATCCGAAACAGTGATTCATGTGAATGTGTAAACAGCAGCACGTTTTACCTGTTCCATTATCTTCGAACAAATTATGAGGGAGCAGTCACATATGTCAAGCATAAATATACATATTGTATATATATTTTTTATCCCATAATTTTGATATTAAAACACAGGTCATTTGACAGGTTTGCAAGAATTATAAAATTCACTTCAAATAATTTAACAAAATTTCTCAAATGTATGTTTTTCCATCCAGATAAATGAACGCGTATATTTAATCACACATCATCGTTAATGTTTCTAAATTATTTCTAACATTAAATTGTATGAGTATTGAATAAAGTGGATATAAAATTGTAGCTGGTTAATACAAAAATTTGAACAGACTAGATACGAACGAGTAATAAAAATGTGTTCGACATTTATCTCGAAATTGTTGCCAGGTCATCGTTGGTCGGCTTTTTACAACCGTAAGAAAAAGAATCTGTGCCATAGGTGGCATAAGTGGGTCACTGTCGCTTTCAATTAGGCGCAAAACGGCGCGCGAGAAGAAGAGCCTTCTTCGCACATTTGCCGGCGACATCTCAGACGGGCAAAAAGCGAACGACCCTCCGCAAAATCGTGTCCCTTCCTTCCTTACTTCCTTTCTTCTTTCTCTCTTCCCATCTCCATTAAAAGACCTTTGGCCCTCCTTCCCCAATGAACCCTAAGTTTGAGAAAGGTCGGTCAAACTCGTGGCTTCCTTTTCTGTTTAACGATTGTCTGTTGAACCTCGTACGTGTATTCAACGATCGATATTCTCATCGTTTCTTTTCATTGCGATTCGAAATCGATATTACGTAAGTTTGAATATCTTTGCGAACAATCACTCGACGATTTTAATAAGATGCTTCTTTCTGATTGCTTCTTTTACTCTTCTGATGTGATTTAGAAAGGAGGCTTCTTTTCGTGGTGTTAAACATCAGATTAGAATAATGTGAATATATCGAATGATTTAACGAAGTATATATTAAATGTCACTCTTTCGTATTTATTATGTAAAAGTTCATAAATTTATGCGATGTAATTAGTGTAATTTATAAAGTATGATTGGTAGGCACTCTTGTTGGGAAAACAAGGTACAGACAGGATGCAATTAGATTTATCTCAGGACATAAATCAATCGTTTATAATAATTTTTAATGTTCGAAAATTGCAAAGTTCTAAAATTCTGAATTATCGTAGTGCAAAAAAATCTTAAAACACTAGAATTTTTTAATTTTAACAATTTGGAAATCCTAAAATACCAATACTACAAAATCCCAAATTTCCCAAATTCCTAAAATTGTAAAAATTCCCATAATTCCCATAATTCCCAAAATTCAAAAGTTCTAAAATTTCTAAACTAGAAAACCACCAAGATCTGAAACTTGAAAAATTTCAAATTTTTAAAAATTCCTAAGATTCCTAAGATATAAATACCGCAAAATCCCCCAGAAAGATTGAAAAATTCTATAAACTCAAGGCGCAGTTGATACTGTGAGCAAGACCCTCCGCAATGGGAAATCGAAACTGACCGGAAATGATTTAACGGTTCAAGAATGATATCCCTTCGGGGAGATCTTAATCTCCCGACTCATTCGTTTTCGCTGTTCTTATTCTTTCAATATGTTAATACACCTCTTCTAAGAAGTTTCGAACAATGGATTGCAGTTTTATAATTAAAATTCTTTTCCCGGGGAGCATTTAAAAGTATTTCAGTTATTTCCGGTCCCTGTTACTCTCAAGATTTATACCGCAGGTTGCAAGTTTAAGGTTGTACCTTTCACTTTCGGGTTTCACTTTAAAATATAACGAACGAGTAATTATAATCGTTATTCAATCACGTTGGACCGCTAGTAATTTACATCGTACTTCTTTCATTATTACCGATTTAATGGACACAGAATGTATAAATCTTCTGATTTTATATTATTTTTTATATCCGAAGAGAAATTATTCGTATAATTATACTTGGACATTTTTATCGATACGCTGCCAAATTGCAATCTGAAGAATTATAACTAATTACAATAACCAATTAATTATAATAATAGCAGCAAACATACATTTACGATAAACACAAATGAGGTAAAAAGAGAGATCAAGTTTTAACGTGAATAAATGTACAGGTTCCGAAAACTGAAAGGCCTTAAGAGTTACGTAAATGAATAGGAGATTACTATACCTGAATGTCAATGTCCTCTCGAATGTGTGACACACACGATCACCGAAACGATGATAAAGAATCGACTGCAGGTCAAGACACGGTTGTAGCCCGTTGACCCAGGTCGGTTTCCAACATAGCCTGATGTCTTGGGATTATGTTTGTGGCGCTTCGTCAATCCCACCCAGTCCCTGAATCCTTTATGAATTCGTTTCTCCCAGATTGAAATGATCTGAATATATTACAGCTCGGATTTCTTTGCATCTTATAAAATCTTCAACGATTCGCGAAAATTTTAACAATTCGACATTTGGTCATCTTTTTTATGACACTCAATGTATGTTATTAAAGAACTTATTAATGGTAAATGGTAAGAACTTATTAATGGTATTCAAATAAAAAAGCAGAAAATAAATTCCAGCATAAAACGAAATCTCTAAAACCTTATTAATGGTAAATGTGATGGTAAATGGGAAGAACTTACTGATGGTATTCAAATAAAAAAGTAGAAAAAATCCAACATAAAACGAAATCTATAAAACCCCGAAACGTGAAGATTAAAATATTTCTTCAGGGTATTAAATTTTGTAGAGTAGTTAAATAAAAAGCAATAATATATATTAAAAATAAATTTTCATAATTGTCGATAAATTCCGATTTGTCGATATAATGGTCCTCGTCCAGTTGCCGGTCTACTTATCCTATCCGATAAAATTCGTGTTCGGTCGATTAAAGAGTTATCTGGTCGTCGAAAAGAACCATCCATCGTTTCCCACGTAACGATTTAACAGCACCCCAATTACTATCCCCCGGGCACGGGGTGAGCGTTCCGCAAATAGGGCAAAGTCAGCGACAAACAAAAAGACGGTAGCCAGAGGGCCGCGATCATGGTCTACGTCAGTGATGGTGATGGTGGTTGTGGTGGTGTCGGAGAGATACACTTTTTGTGGGTTTCTAGGCCGCTAAGAAGCGAATGAATGAACACGGCTCTTCGTAATCCATTCATGCTTCAAGAGGGTACAACCTCCTCCTTCTCCGCCGACTTCTTCTTCTTGAAGGAGATCGCGAAGAAGCGAGAGAGAGCTCGAGAGCGGGAATGAGAAAGAGTCAGAGACCCTTCATCTCCTCGGGATCCTTCCTTGTAACTCGCGCTGTTATATTTTGTTTGTCTGCTTCCGAAGAACCCTCCGGACCTCCTCCTTCCTTCTTCTTCTTCTTCTTCTGCCTCCACCTCTTTCCCGTTTCTCCCTCGTGTTAGACCTCACTTAGACCCCAGGATCTGGGTCAAATTACATGTATACAACTTGTTGAGGCATCAAACGTGGCTGAGGGTACGGAGACGTCGCCCGTCGTCAATTCGCAAATCGAATTACGCCCCATCGACGCCCCTCGTTCTTCGACTTCCTTCCGCGATTAGTTCAGATTCTCGCGATTCTCCTGTTATTTTTATCCTTCATCTTCCCTTCTGACTCGATCAGCTGATCATTTATCGTGTTTCTATCAGTACGGTAAGTGAAGTTCAGCAAATCTTCGACAACCTTCATCTTATCTAGATCGGCCTCTAGAGTTACCTTCACTTAGATTATAAGCCACATACTATCCTCACGTATGTTGTCAAAATTCTCTTCAGTGATTCATAGAAAGTTTTTACTACTTCTTTGTAACAAATTACAAAATATGAACGGTCAGTTACAGGTATGTTATTAAGATCATCACGAGAAAAATCAAACTTATAGGTTAAAGAAACATGTGGTACATAAACTTAACCTCAAATTAACCTAAGATAACTTAACTCGAACCTAATTCTAGTGTGTGTTCTAGTACAATGTAGCTCACTATGCCATACGTTGATCTTCTTTTATGACCTCAAATGAACTGTAGATCATTAAAGAGGGTGACGTTGATAAAATGCATGAAGATCAAGGTTGTCGAATCAAGAAACATGGACTCCAACGAAATATGGAATACCTTATGCAATAATTACTAGAGTAATTTACATTAGTTAAACCGCTAGATAGAATTTCTGTATTCATGCAATATAATTTTATAAATCTCGAGATCTTTTGAAATGCACGTTTAAACGATAAACAACACAACCGAACAAGTTTGGTTGGTAAAATGGCAGAGCGAAACTCGATTATTTCAACTTCTCAATTATCAATGAAGTTTCAAACTTTCAAACTAAATCTTGAATCAATTTAATTATCGTTCAAGAATACCTCTTTAAATTCCTTCTATCTGATAGTTCCACTTCCTTTAACAAAATCTTATCCTCGTAAGATTAAGAGAAGAAAATTTGGACTTGACGATATTGCAATATAAATACCCCCAGTTGTCGAGAAGGAGCGTTTTAACGAATAACATTATATCGATGAATGCAAATCGTTGACTAAATTAATTCGTTCGGTATATTCGCAAAGGACCGTTCAGTCGCGTCGTTATCTTCTAACAAAATATCTCGCATTGCGGTGAAATATTCTCCGGTTGGCAATGACTAATTTAGTGCGAATAACAAAAAATGATAAAGGTTTATTTTAGCCAGCACCGCGACGTGCTTTATCGGTGCGTTGATCGGGCCAGGTTTACCAGCCGAGTTCTGGTGCAACCTGGAGAACGGCATTCCATCGATTTCCGTTGCAGCTGCTCGATCGTGAGTGTCCTCTACGTGGTGACCAACGATACGACGATTTGTCAAATTTTTTTCTCCAAAATCAACGTTAAAATTCCATTAACTGATTGCACGATTCCATGAAACGTATTACGTCAACAAATGTAACTATTAAATTTTCTGGTGCAAATGTTCACGTATATATTAATCAACGGCACTAATACACTTATATACGCTCGAGTAAGCTGAAAACTTTCAAATCCACAAATTCCTATGTCTCCAAATTTGTAAATGTTTGTACATGCTATAGTGGGATACATATACATATTAATATGCATGCATACATATACTGTACAGTATACAAATATTCCTACATGCATGCAAACATACATATGTATGTGTCCATACACGTGAATACGTGCATACAGAGATAAGTATGCATCGACGCACATGGTTGTCCAGATTATTCAACTGGATAAATTGTGAAATCATAAAGATTCATCGTTTAATTATGTTGAACTTCGAAGAAACAAAGTCACGACCGAACAGGTGAAGCAGCAGATGAACGATGATAATGAAAAGATACTTGCAACCATGGCAGCGTGATTGAAAGAAGGAAACGTACGAGGCGCGGTTCCCAGACGAGTCCAATTAATTCGGCAAACCCGGCAATTAGCGAAATTATTAATAAAAATCGTAATGAAGCTAAATCAGCGGTGATAGAAGCCTTCCTGTGCGGTCGTCGGTGGACCATTGTGCGACCGTGATGCACCGTTTAATAATCGGCAGCGTCTTTCGAATTGTATGTCAATTGGCGACAATAATAAAATTCGACGCTGACGTCGAGATGTCGTCGCGAGTGTCCTTCTCTTGCGAGAAAGTCGATTAATTCGACTTTAATTAAAGACACTGCGCGAGCTCCTTCTTTGTACGTCTAACTCTTCGTGCAAAATTTTTGTAGTTTTCAATTATTTAAAATTCTGTTTTCAAGAGTCACTTTTGAAAACTTTAGTTCGATTATCTTATTTAATAGGGAGAGTTATGGTTGAAAAAAGATGTTTAGTGCAGAAAATTATTTTTTGGTCTGAAAGTAATAGTTCGAATACTAGTACACAAAAATTGGTAATTCTTTAAAATGAATGACAAAGATATTAGTAGTTTGAATATAAATACACGATATATCAGTAGTACTAATATTAGTAGCAAAAATATTGGTAGTCGATTAAAATGAATGATAAAAATGAAAATTTATGTGGAATCTATGGTCGAGGCTTTCCCTCGTCGAAATCAAGCTTCGTTGAGAGGAACGGGATTTTTTCGTCGGCGTATTTCCTTGAAAAATGACAAAATGGAGGAAACGGGAAGTCAGGAAAAGTCTTGTCGTTGAATCCGTCGTGGGACGGGGACAATAATTCTCTGTGACGACGTCGAGACGAGAATAATTGGCGGAAAGAAGGACCGGATGCAGCCGCGGAGTGCAAGAACGGATGGAAAGAAGAAGACACGGGATGCAAAATGGCAAGAATATCGGTTGCCCGGAACGACAGGGACCACGCACAACTAAGATTATATTCTCATTAAGTTGATCTCGGTGAAATCATCGGGACGAATGGGAATTACTCGCGAGATTGAATACTCGACGGTCTTCTTTCCGTTTCGAAGGTTCCCGGATTTTCTTGGAACTCGTTCAATTTTCGTGAGCCGGGATCAATCTATTTTTCCTTTTGAAAATTGCTCCTAGAAATCTTTCTATTCAAATGAGGAAACCGATGCTTTCTTCTAATACATATTCATCGATAGTTTATTCTTTTTATCAAATCACTATAAAAACGGATAGAAATATTCACGTTCTTAAAATCATACCGAAATTTTTGTTGGAAGCACATTATCTTCTGCAACTTTGAAGCGAAACAAACAGAAATTAATCATGGAAACAATTTATCAAAGCAATGAAATCTTTAACTAAATAACTGAGTGAAATGTTGAAAAGTATGTTATAAAGGAGTTGATAAGTCGTAGAAACACCTTTACAGTGAAGTCATCCAGTTCGTTTTCCAGTTCGGTGCCACGGTTTCCAGAGATTGATGGAACGGAGCTCGGTGACAGGAAAATTGAAATCCTCCTTCTTCTTCTTCTGGACTCGAGAATACACAGCAAAACAGCATCTGAATTGCAGAAATTCTACGCAGAAGTCTGATCTATTTCAAATTACATTACTCTGCTGACTGGAACTCGTCGATACTATTAAACTCAAATTATGTATCGTTAAACTTATTGGAGCTATTATTTTATTTTCTTCGAGTAATTTGAAATTTTAGGGCACTTTGATTAAAAATAAATGAAACAGTACTTCTATTGTGCTTTTAATATATTTTAATGTATTACTACTCATTTTCAAATCAGAACCTATTCAAAATTTTAATATCGGTGTACAAAATGCATGGACTTGATTTTCACACGAATATATAGCAATTATAAAAGTAAATATTTTACAAAAGAATAATTCATAAAAATGAATATACAGAATTTAAATCAAAAATATTTAAAGGGAGTACTACCAACAATGTTTAACCTGAAATTCCTGTCTTTCGTTAAGAAAAAATTAATGCGAATAAATAAGAGCAATCTGAAAAGCACAGTTGTCCATTCACAAGCTCTTCGCAAAAATGTACAATCTCTTCTCGAAACTATGTCGATAGGTACTTGAAGTGGTTCATTCAAGTTACTTTTCCATCGAACGATCCCGTTTCCCGAGTATCGTAAGGCCATCATCATCAAGGTCTTCCTTAAAAAAAAAGGGGGATAAAGAGAATCTGTGCGAAGTGTCAAGATGGCGCGACAAAGAGCATCCCTGTGAAGTTGACGATTTCGTAGTGGTGCATAATCAAATTGTTCTTGGTGCGGGTGGAACATGTGCGCCCGCTTGACGTCATGCGCGAGATAAAACGTCCGGAAAGCGGTCGCGAGATTAGAGAGGAGAGCGGAATTTCTGGCGGCGAGTCAGCGAGATTTCGTGCGAGCGAAGAAAAATGAAGCGTAGGAGAAACGAGAGAGAAGCAACGAGGTCCGACAGAGATACGCGAAAGAGACCGCGAAAGCCAGGGCCAGAAAGATGCAGAGCGACGAAGAAAGCGAGAGAGGACGAAGAGGAAAGAAGCGAGAAGGCGCCACGAAATTGGCAGTCTAATAAAAGAAGCCAGGGAGAAATCGACTGCAGTGGATCGATCCGAGACTGCATTTTCATCGTGATAACGATCGCTCATCAAGGATATACCTACTACTTCTTTTATCTCCTCTATTCTGACCCCCTCCACCACCATACCTGAGCCGATCCTTTAAAGCGATGATCATTTTAAGGTATCGCGCCGTTTCAGCTTTTCTTTTCTTCATCTTCGTCCTTTTCCTCCTCCTCGCTTCTTTCTTTTTCGCGCGTCTTGTATTCTTATTCTCACCCAAGACGAAACTCGACTTTAATGATAGGCGGCTTTCTTATTGTCCCTTTTGTTTCACAGTGGCTGGTCCGTTATGGGCCCATTGTAGCGGACCAATAATTAAACGTTGTCAAAACGCGAGAGGATTATGCGAAACACTGGTGAAAGTTGTGCTGTAAATCTTATTTTGCTACTGACGGATTTCGGGAGACATATACAGAGGTTCCATGCGTTTTACACATTCACTGCCACCTACGTCTCATAGTAACAAAACTGCAAACTATCTCATAGTAGAGGTATCTCATAGTTTGCGCTATGAATTTAGATTGATTACTTATCAGTGTTTATTACCGCTTAAGTTAGGAATTATTAGAAAGAATGAACATTTTCTGTACAGTAAAAAATCGTCTTAACCCCTCGAGTCGTGTCACACTCGTGACAGTTGGATTGCGATAAACCCTTATATTTTTACTACAATTTAATTTTCGTCCTAATTCTACTTCTCATCTGTATAATGAAAGCCCGCTGAAGGCAGAATGTACTTAACATTTAACTTTCTTCAGTTGACCCAAGGTTGCAACAATAATTAGCTAGCTATGAGTGATACAATTGTCTAAAATTGTAAGCTAAGGGGTTAAAGAATACTTCTTCCCATTTTGTTCTTAAGAAGAATCTTGCGACACTCGTGTAGAGCCCCGACTGTCATCAGGCAATTAACCATTAAAATTCTGAAACAAAACCGATCCAAATGAACGCTATCGTCTCCGCTGAAAAGGTTATTTGCATCAGCATAGTGGGCAGCTCACGGGCGTTTCAAAGAATCGGCAGAATTAATCGGGCTGTCGAAGCTAATCGGAAGCTCGTTTGATCGAGGATGCCAGTTAAGGGGTCGAATATGCTCGATATCTTAATTCCGAACGGTGTCGTCGCGTGGAGTGTTTCGATCGGGCGAAATGTGGTCGGCTCAGGAACCGGTTAACGGCGACACGATGGAAACGGATCTTTAATTTCGTATCGTGGCGAAGTAATGAATGCCATCCGCGGTGCTTGCCGTTTCTCGAACCTCTGTGAAACCGTGAGCGCAATCTCGTCGAGTTTTATTGGAGCTTCGAGCGATTCTAATGGCCCGTAAAGGAAAAGAGCTCGATACGAGACGCAGGTTTCGACGAAGAAAGCTCGAACCGGCATTCGAATCTGCGGAGATACTTTATTCGATATGGAATCGTTGATCGCCGCGGCCAAACTTAAAACCAATCAACCGGGCGTCGTTATCTTTTTAATAACGAGACGGTTCAACGTTGCGTTTACGTCTGCTCGGAATCTTGCGTCGAATGGCATTTGCATTATTTATTGGAATTAAGTGCTGTTTGGTAACACCTTGATTATTAATTAGAAACCGGGATTTGGAACAAGTTTTGAAAGGCTTGCAATTCGGTGCATGATACACTAAAGGTTTTTAAGGTGTGATGTGGATGTGTGGAAGTTTGGGAAGGTGGCAAGAGGTTTGGAAATTGAGAATTTTCAGGGGTGGAGAATTGGGGATGTGGGTGGGGTCAAAAGGTTAAAGATTCTGGGATGGTTAGAGTTTGGAAAATGTGGGATTTGAATATATGAATCATTAGGAATTTTGGGATTTGGGGATATGGATACTTAGCTATTTCTGATGTTTAGCAACTGGAAATTTGAGGATTGGAAAATTTGAGTATTTGAACACTTGAACCATTGCAAATTTGGAAGTTTGGGGACTTGGTGACGTGGACACTTGGTTAATTTAATGTTTAGCAATTGGAAATTTGAAGTTTGGAAGATTTGGTATTTGAACACTTGAAAAATTCTGATTTCTAACACTGGGAAACTTGAACTCTTGGGAATTTGAAAATTTGGACACTTGACAATTTCTTATTTTTGTTTTCTAGAAATTTGGGAATTTTTAAATTGTAACATTGGGACATTTGAGCACACACATTTCTAATATTTAGCAATTGGAAATTTGAGGACTGGCAAATTTTAGTATTTGATCACTTGATTGCTGACGTTTAATATTTAGAACTCTGAGGAATTTGTATTAATCTAACTAGTACTGTCTACTAGTAGTATAGTTACTAATTAATGCCAACTAACCTATCCTTACATAATTAGTTAATACTATAAGTACCAGTAATCCATTTGTACCAATGATCATAACGACCTAAAAAATCAACAACTGGTAATATAACTATAATTAATACCTGTACCTTCTCCATAAATAACCCTACGTTGCACTTCATCGTACACGAACCTCATAAACGTTATTAATACCATTTTACCCCATTAAAACGCGATTTTTGAAAGTATATATTACATTACTTGAAGCGAGGATAACGTTAGCCCTTGATTACAACGAAGCTAATAATCCAGCACTTAATAAGTGCTTTCAGTATTATGATCTAATACGATAAATGGAGTATTCTCTCGCTGTTGGACAAGTTGTTAAGTTTCTCAGAAATGTCCGTGATCCACGATTCGAGAAAGATTTATGGGATCCAAGAAAACAAAATTACTAACGGAAATCGTATTGATAAAAATGCTGACGTTCGCTCACGATGAATGTGTTATATCATTTAACTACACTTTTTGTGGGTTTTCAACTTTTTGTCGGATTATATAACAAAATTGATGTATCAGCATCACATTTGGATACTATGATATCTTGATATACAATTAATGCAGTATTTAATTTGTTCTCAACTATATTACGCGCGTCTTAAAATAATCTCAAGAAATAAGCAAGCAAAGATATTGCGACAGAGATATGGATGAATCATAATCAACAGAACCAAATGTATTCTTTGTTTCTGCGCATTTATAAATTGTCTTATCTCTCATGTACGATCAAGTTTCATTAATAGTGTCAAATAAATCAGTTTAATATATGAGTACGAAATTTTGTTTTTTTTAACGGACATCATTTTATTACGAATTTTGAAGATTCGTATTATTAAATTTATAAATTCAGATTTTACTGTGAACACTGTGAATTAATAATTTTTAAATATTCAAGGTTACGAATATTTTTTGCAGTTTTAATACATTTATATTTATTATTCTTGCAAATTTTCAAGTCCTTTACGTTTTAAATATTCTAAAGCCCCTTTCTGTATTTGGAAATTTTGGGATTTCTAAATTTTTATGTTTGTAAGTTTTTAGATTTTTTAATTTTCTAATTTCCTGATTCACTGATTTCCAAATTACCAAATTTACGAGTTTGCAAGTTTACAAGTTTACAAGTTTACAAATTTACAAATTTACAAATTCTCAAATTCCCAAATTCCTAAATTCCTAAATTCCTAAATTCCTAAATTCCTAAATCCCTAAATTCCCATATCCCAAAATCCCCATATCCCAAAATCCTCATATCTTAAAATCCCCATATCCCAATACCCCCAAATCCCCAAATTCCCACTTCTAGATTTCCCAATTCCTATACCTCCAAAACCTTAACCTTTTCAAATACCATAAAATCCCTAGAAATCACTAACTGTAACTGTTCCTACCTATAATCGTCTTTGCTCAATAAAACAATATGTCCATTGCCCCTACTTTCAAATACAAAAATATTTTTATAATCGAAACAAACCATGACTCCTTTTCTTTCCTCATCCTCCCAAAAAGAAAACGTCGATTTTCCAAAGTTCCGCGCGGTTTGAACAGTTTTGTTCGTTTCACGATGCATGATTCAATCGAACGGACGCGTTCGATAATTCTCGAGGAATCGAAGAAATCTGTGCGGTTGCTCGAGAGCCCAGCGAAGTCGGGTTCGCTGAAGCGCGGAACTCTTCTCTTTTCTCTTTTTTCCTTCTCTCGTTTTCAACGCGGCAATCAACATACCAATTTCCTATCTCCACGGTGTTCTGCCTCCTCGTGGATTCGTTCTATCCCCTTTTCAGCTGTGTCCGCGGCCATCGGAGGGGAAAAAAAAGCGAAGAAAAGAGACGAGCGAAGGCGTCGCGGTCTCATCAGCGAACGACGCACAAAGTCCTCTTTGTTTTCGCGATCGGATTCGCGTTACTCGGTCTCGTCTCGATCGAGTAAACGCGTTAATCGATTTCAAGGATGCGGTAAAAGAGGATACGGTTCCCGCGAAGATGAAGAAATGCAAATCGGGGAGAGAGGAACGAATCGCGAAAGAGCATAATCGCGATAAACGGAGAAGCTGAATAAAGCAGATGGAAAATATTTTGATAAGTATGTAAAATACCATTCATACTGTTTTTAATCGCCTTAATTTTAAAGCATGCTCTAAAAGAATCCTCCACTTTCATCTTACACCTTGCGATTAATTCAAAAAATTTTGCTATTAAGCTACGAAATAATATGTTTGTTGTTGATGTATTTATATTGGAAATAAATTGTAATATATTAACGAACAAACTCCAATATATGCAAACTATAATACAATATATGCAAACTACAACTTTGTGCTATTTTCTTAAAAACTAAAGATGGCTACTCAATGTTCATGTGACATTACTTGTTAATAATTGTCTAAATTATTCAGCAACAATTGTCTAACTTATCGTATTAAATAATTGCCTTCTCACAATTACAGCGTACCAAACGAATATAGCGTCATAATTTTCCCTTAAAAATGACATCCGTTTCCTTGAACCTTGAGAAGAGTTACTTCATGAAGTCGGAGCTATTACTCTTTTACTGGTCTGGTAATACGAGCGGATGAAAGTACCTGCTAAAATACCTACTTTACTTGATCACTCGTCTTCAAACATTGTTTCCTTTCTATGCTTCGTTTCATTCCTGCTGAATCTCATTCAATCTTCGTGCCTTGTAATCGACATTTCTACATGAATTTTTTTCGTACGCAGCATTGTTCTCGAGAGGATCATAAATTATGGCAGTGTCCTCATAGCGATTATGATAGATTGCTCGTTGGAGCATTCGGTTTTATCGCGAGGTACGTGAATCTTTCAAAATAATAGGGGACAAATAATGTTTTTTTACATTAAACTTAAACAAATAAATTATTAACAAATTTTTAAACAATGATCAGTTTTTTGCCATCTACTGTACAAAATGCTGAGTTGATAAAAATCAATTTTAGTTCTTGGACAAAATGGAGGCGGTATTTCATACACTCTAAATTAAATTTGCTCCTTCATTATTAATATTTGTAATCACTGTATAAAAATTGAAGGTCATGTGAATGTCATTGAAACTATCTTGAGAGCAACACCATACTAACCACATAACTGCTGTCATATTTATGGACAGTAACGTAAAATACTAATACAGAAAATTTGTATATTTTGAAAAATATTTAGCAAAAATCCTCATGTTCAATAGAAACACATCATGCATGTTACTTCGTAAAATAATAGAAAAATATGTAACCTAATTTTGAAATAAATTAAGCGAAAATTTTCCTCACGAACTTGCCAACTTTTCTATAATAGCGCGAAAATGGAGAATTTTGCACGTGATCCCGACTCGATGGCTGCAGGATCAGAAGGAGCAAGGAGAACAGAGGTCGATACTCCTGGCAGGATCCGCGGCGAAATCGGCGGTTAGGAATGGCCATGAACCATTTTCGCCCTACGAAGGAGCAGCGCACACAGCACAGACAAAATAAAAATGCGATGAAGAACAGCGACGAGGCGTGCAGAGGGGGGCCAGAGAAGAAGAAGAAGAAGAAAGAAAGAGAAGAGAACCCGGCCAACTTCTCTCACCCGGTTTGGGCTGGCTTGGCCTTCCGAGGGGCCAGCCTAGACTCACGATTCTCATCTCCTCTGCTCTGGTCCACCATGAAACGAAACTCTCTTCTTCTTTGGTCGTCTCTTCTTTCTTCCATGTTTAAGATTCCTCCTCCTCCTTGTCTGATACCCCGGGCGAGTCGCGATTTATTAGGCGAGCTAATTAATAGACTAACTGGACGCACGTTCGTGAAAGTATGCGTGCTCGATTCGTGGAAATCTTGAGCAACGATTCGCGATTTATTGCCACGCGAGATTCACGATGGCCGACGAGCTTTTCGTGATTAGATTCATTTTCATAATTGCCAGGAAATACTTAATTCGATGGAATTTCTCTGATTCGAATATTTCTGGCGGAGAATCGATCATTGTATTCTCCTTAATTTTTTACGGGGATTTGATCTTGTAATGTATTAACGTGAACAACATACCAAATGTGAGACAATAGAGTAATGAAATTGAGAACACACGAATTTTAAACGGCTCACTTTTAAAACTCCTGGTAATTTTTAATTAGGTTTCATTTTCTTGAAAGATAAAATTAACTTTCACTTCTTATTTTCTTACGGAAACTTTCTTCAGGATTCTTGAAATTTTTCTGAAATACCAGTACCTGCTAACATGTATAAAAGCTAAATGAACATTTTTAAAGAAACGACTACAAGTAACAATCTTTCTATTATTTAGTAACACAGTTTTCACGAAAAGTTTATTTACAGTATCCTACATTACACATTCAGGAGACAACATGCATGTTATACATTTAAATACTAGCACCATTTAAAGTAATACATTATTTACAAAACTGTACATCCAAATTAAATATGCTAATCTAAATATTCCAATCACTAAATTATTCTATGCTAGTTCATTTAATATACAGTGAATCGTTATATTGCCATATGAGTGATATTGTCATGCTTCATATTTTCATCCATTACGTCATGTGACATGTTCCACAGTGCAGTGTTGTTATATTGCCATGGTGTAGCATTCAGCATCCATATCTTCTCCATAAACCTATAAATTCTAAATGTATCCATGGCAATACAATGAAAGTGTCTCGCAATTTAGATTAATTCCTTGTTTTCGTTTTCGGTTGCTTTTCACGGCTTATTCCAGATCTGAGGTTTTTGTGTCGACACATCAGTTGCAGGCTGCTGCAATTCAATGTGAAATTTAAGGTATCTTGCACACCGTTGTCACACTCTTCCCTGTCTACCTCTTTCCTCGTTCTCCGAGCGTTACTCCCGTTGGTTTCCGGCCGTGATTTTCTATTTCCTTCCGTTTCTCCGTCGTCGCTGAGACCGTAAGTCGAACGATCCTGCTGCTTCATCGCAATTCTTATAGTATGAGTCATTTCCGGGCTGGGTGAACGCGAATCTCGGGTCGCCTCTGATTCCTTGCCGATATGGAGGCGAAAGTTTGCTGGTATCTCGGAACAGATGCATTCGGTGACATCTTGGAGGTTCAGATTCGACAAAAGCCTTCGATTGCTCCCTGAAATTCGAGAGTCAAGTATTATTCCAACTGGAAAGATACATTAAGTCTAGAATATCTTCAGCAATTTAAAGTTTTTACCTGAAAGTGTATTAGCTATTTGCAAACATTACGTTTATAAAACTTTAATAAATCAGCTTAATTAGATTTTCAGTGAAAAAGTAACTTTAATATATATTGTCAATTTAGGTGGCTATAATAATTTGGTGATACGTTACATATTTTATGCTTTCAACTTCCCATACAAATCAAGTAAAGATTACCACCTTTTAATAAGGGAGAAACATATAGGGTTGCATACGAGTAGGCGCTAGTTTGCACCTATAAACTGCAACCTGTTCACCTTCAATGTAGTAAATGTACCGAACGAAACGAAAGTAACCTCTTCTCTAATACATCTATTAAACAGTTTACTTAACTAATAAAGTAGAATTGTTTCACTAACAGACAGTAACAATCACTAACAATATCATCCCAAAATCCTTAATATCTAACAATTTTTCAACCAAGACCCAGCTACTAATTGGCGCAAAAATATCGTATAATCAACCCATTCTCTCAATTTTACAATTCAATAGTAAATCTATCCTCGAAGGTCCAGAGCATCGACCATGCATAAAATAGATTCCCTTACGCGTCCTGGAATACCAGGAATGCCAATGAGTAAACGTTGAACCGAACAGCAGACTTTGAATTGACCTTCGACAATGTTCTTCGTGCATTCTTCAAGGGTTGGAACTCCTTTCGTACATTCCAGGAACTCCTCGCCCCTTTTGCGTCTGCCCCGGGACTTCCTTGACGATCTCTTCCTTGCTCCACGTGGCTCCACCCTTCCTTCTACCTTTCCAGTCACCGTGACCTTCTCCAGAAGCTCCTTCAGAACCTCGTCCTTGGATTCGATCGAAGCCGTCGAGTTTTCGAGCCTGGTCCTTCGCGAGCTAGCTTGTGACTCGATCAGAGGAACCGAGCATTCTGGCAGTTCCAATGAAACGATCGTCAGGAACGGTGGTCTCTCCTTCCGGATCCTCTCCAACCACGACCTATAACTATTTAATTTGCTGTTACGTCGCAATATTCGTTTACGTGGTTCTAAGAGTGCTGTACTTGGTTTTTGGAATAAAATTTAGAAGCTTCAATTAATTTTAACCTTTGCCTCATAACATAGGACCTCAGAATCCTAACTCAGAAACAATGCATGACTGCGAAGCATTCCACATTTGAAACCTCATATTTTTACTCGAACATCAAGAAGTCGTGATCAGGGAAAAACTTGTACTGGGTTTGTCTTTAATATAGTCAGCAAACAGATCACTGTCAGATATTGATAACTAACCATTGCAATTGCTTATGAAACAGTTGTTGCATTTTTATGATTAAAAATTTGACTGTCCGCAGTTAAATGAGACAGCTTATATTAGAGTGAAAGTAACTTGAAAAATAGTAAAACAACATGAATTTCATGATACAATAAGTTTAGCGAGATTTTATTAACTATTAATAAAGAAGTATGAACACAGTGACGAAAGAAAAGAACTATGTATAAAAGGAATATAGAGAAATAGGACTTCTCGGAAGCGACAGCGAAATGCACCACGTCACGATGAAGTTACCAGTGCTTTTCGGATTCACTGAGTAACGATCCTTCGAAATGATTCCTCACGGTCAAGGAAGAAGCCTTAACGACTGTAAGAAAAGATATCTTCTGGGACCTGAATAACTGTTGTATGTAATTGTCGATGGCCCGCAGCGGTCGAACACTGACAAACACGAACGTCTGTCATTTCCAGAAAAGCGTGCATGAATAAAAGCGGAAAATCTCGCGTGCAAAGACTTTGGAAAAAAATGAGAGAAAGGACGTCGTGGAGATGAAGGATAATAAGATGATTGAACTAAAAGGAAGTGTATAGCATGGGAAAATTTTGATGGGAATAAGATGTTCTTGTTATTATTGCTTTGGGTGTAAAATTAAAAGATTGCAGCCAATTACTTATGGGGTGATTCGTTTTAATTTATAAACGCCATTATCTCTTGAAATATTCGTCTTTTCAAAATTTACCTTTTATCCTTCACAAAAGCTGATTACGTTAAATTACTTCCCTCACGAAGAACAAGTTTTCTTTCAGGTTTTAAGTAGCTAATATTCGAGCAGATAATTCTTTGTATGATTACACCCTGTGATTGTATAATTCATAACATGATTTTAGTATATTCGTGCATAGAGTATGTGACCGTGTAATATATCAGGTATGTGAGTATTCGTGCAAATAGATTTTCAAAGTTGATGCTTTGAGATTGTGAATCTCCTGATATGCTGATAGACAAAATTATGAACACCACTTTTCTGCAACTCTTCTATAACGAGGTTCTACAATAATCTGATCAAGTATCTCACAGCAAATTAACTACACTGCAAAATTAACTGCGAAATCAACTACACTGGTGATCGTACTTTATGCTTTGAGATTGTAAACCTACCACCTAAATAGTACGAAAAGTACTGGTAGAAAATTAAATAAGCAGAAGTATTTTAGTCTATCTGCAGTAAACACCATAGTTTAGCTGAGGTCGCTTGGATTCGCAGAACCGCGGATAAAAATGCAGCAAAAAACCTAGAATGTTATCGTGATCTCGTCGATAAATGGGGCACGATAACGCGTCGACGAGGCCAGTAGCAACCTCGTTGACGAAAAAGAAAGAATTCTTTCTGGAAGCTGGCCATCGGATCCATTGGTGGTGGATTCACGAGAAACGAGAGCACGTTCTAAACTCGCAATAAACTCGGTAACCTTGTCTGAATCTCGAGCTCTGAGGGGTCAGCCACGAAATATAATACTCGTGTTTGAACGCAGAAAAAGGCTAATTCACGAAGAACATTGAGAGACCAAGGTCCAGTGCGCACGGTACGCTTTCTTAGGGAAAACGGCGTAGACGTAGAATTCGTTCTGTAAACTCCTGGAAATTTTATTATCAATATTATTTAATTATACTTTTTCGTTTAAAAAATACTGTTTCTTGATATTAATAACATAACATAAGTTTGTGCTGGAATGCCTTTGAGGCTTCATTGAGTCACGCGGTCTCTGTCTCGACAGTTAAATTTTAGTGCGTTTAATTACGGGTTTCCACATCACGTTACATCCCTATAGACTCCAGGGGAAAGAATCATTTACTAGATCGAAGTTCTCAGTTAATCGTTTAAGAAATCTCTACGGAATTCAATCGTCTTTTAGAATCGTTACCGTCCGATCGTGAGAATAAAATTGCAACATGAACTTTTTCTGTAGTGATTAATTATCGGGGTACATTTAATTATCAGCTCTTCGCTAATTAACTCGGTAATCGCTTTCAGTACAAGAGCAGGATGTTAAAAAGAAAGGGGTTGGAGACAGTGTTCATCAGAAACAGTAAGAAATGTGGCATGAAACCTAACATGCATTATGAAAATTATTTAAAACACAAATTTAACAATATTTACAGACTATTTATATTTGATACTATTTAATAGATAGGTCATTTATATTTAGTACTATTTAACATTTAATGAACAAATGATACGTAATTGCAAAAACTTGACCACATTTCCCCTACGCATAGAAGAAATATATTCCAGATAATTTACTGTATGTACACATAACTTTATTTGAAACATCTGTCTCTGTGATCAATATGTTCGATTGGGACACATTGCTCGTAATAAGACTCGATATTTTAAGCCCGTATGAAAACACGAGTGTCGATAGCCCTGACTTTGAATGCAAGCAAACAGTGTTCGCGTTACAGGTTCACGAACGCAAGAAGCGTCCACACCGGGCGAAACACGGGTCCCCAGTGACCTGCATCGAGTGCACCGAATCTAAAGTTCAGAACAGACGAGTGAGAGTTTGCCCGCAAGAAAGTGAGAGGGAGAATACCTGGAGGATCTTCTAGAGGAGGGCACGTAACCGGTGGTAGGATGACAGATATGGCGTGCCGGGGACTGTGACCTTGAACTCGAGGGTTCCCTCGTGCTCCTGGGGTCTTCGAGCGTGAGGCGCCGAATGTACAGTCCTGGCACCTCCTCCACGAGCTGATGTCTTCTCCTGTACGAAGCCACAGTGACTGGTCCAACCGATTCTCACCATCGATCATCCGTCGTCGTTCTCTTCTCTTTCTGTTCGTTCCCCTTTTTTCTTATTTCCCTGTTCTTTTAACCGGCGGAACAACGAGATTGAACTCGAACGGCGACCTTGAACCGTGACGTTCAGTCGTCTCAACATGATTGTTGTACAACCAGCAGGATCGTGGTTATCCTTCGTGCGGACAACATTGTTGCGGTTCTAAACGAAAACGAGATGATTGAATAACGACTCTCGGTTTGTAGCCTGTTTCAGGTTTCACGTTGATCGCGCGTTGCGGATCATCGAGTCCGCTGTTGCAAAAGCGCTTACATAAGTGGAGGAAAGATCGAGAGGTAATTGCACGTGATACGATTAAATTGTGCTACTAAGTTGGGAAACGTGCCGTTGCGGGAAGTTGATCGTGCTGCGATGTGAACGATCGCTGCAATCGCTAACCAGAGCACGTGGATATCAACTAACAAACGATTAGAGTTAGTTCAGGTTATGGGAAATCATGCTGTCATCACGTTGAAGCGTGAGCATTCGCGGAGTAACGAGGTGATTGTGGTCGTTGGAGAGAGTGGTTGTCTACTTTGTCGGCGAAGATTGATTCTAAACCAGCTTCGGTGATTTGGAGAGAAATTGATGCTTAAGCGACAAAAATGGAGAACCCGTTCATGGTTACGTTTCGCTGAATAAGCAGTTTCTGCTCTTGCTCTCGTTTATATAGATATTATCTAACAACTTGGGAGAGAAATTCTGTTCATGAATTTTTAGATAAAACTTTGTGAGATATACATAATAGCGAAATTGCATATTTCCTAAATTCCACAGTCTTCATATTGTTAGCCCATTTCTAAATTGTTGAATTCCTAATAAGTCATTACTAGGAAGATCGTTTTCTCCTTGTCATAATTTTCCCAGTGAGAAGCCAGATTTGAACCGAAGGCACCGAATGAAATTTTGAACATGGCGGATATAACGTGTTAACCTAACCTAACCGACAGCTACCGCTGACCGATTGACATAATTTTCTAAGAGACTCGTATTTCCTATTGATTATTTCGAGCTGGACCACCGGTGATTTCATCGAAACGACCATTAATTCGTAACGATGTTTCGCGCGCGTTCCAAGCTCGAGTTAATCGGTAGAAGGGAACGTTAATGGCGATAAAATAGGTGATTAACGAGAGCGCCACGAGCTATGTTAATGGGTCCTGGAGGGAATTTCGTTGTTCGGTAGCTGGCGATATCAGAAGGACGTTCAGCTTTTAATTACGGGACGCTCGCTTCGTGAACGCGATTATCGCGGGGCACGAGTTTATTTGCTCGTTAGCGATTTTCAGTACGGACTGGATTGTATTCCAATGCCGGAGAATAAAAATTCTTTGGACGTGTTTGCAGGCTTTTAAAGCGGATCATGTTTTTCGAACGCGAAATCACTGAAGTGCGTTCAGAAACGATGTGAATACTGGTAAGAAAATTCTCTTCAAACAAAATATAATATAAAGAAAAATTGTATTCGTCATTTTTTTATTTCGTACTTTCTCCTAACTTTAATTTGGGGAACATCGGTCAGGTGTACATGTCACGAATAAATTTAGTAGCGATTTTCAAGCTGTTTTATTTAGAAGACTTCGAATTTAGAAATGTTTAAAATTTCAGATTTGCAGGTAAATTAAATTTAGTACTTTGGAACTTTGGGAGTTTGATGGTTTATAAATTCATCTTAACTTATTTGATTGCTCTATTTTCATGAATTTTTACTCACAAGTACGTAATTCTGACATATCTCACTGCTCGGATAAAACACCCCTTATCCTCGCACTTTGAATTTTATTAGTAAACTATGAGTTGCAACAATTACCGGTAAGCAAACAGATATTATCATAGAACCTTTTCCCTGGCATCTATTTACACTTTGGAGATATCGTGTTTCAAAGTTAACCGTGGTATACCGAATCTATCCAATGATGGCTGACCGCTCGATTCAGAGTAAAACAATGTGTATTGCGAAAAGCGAAAGGAACACAGACGATCGAGAAAAGTAACGGTCCGTCCCAGTGGAGATTAAGAGCCGATTAAAATTCATGGCGTGTCAGCCGGTATAATTCGATTTCGTAGGTGTTCGTGCAGATCGAGTTACCCGAGGCGGGCTTCCTTTTTTTTCTCCTTTTGAGCAGCAACGGACGCGAAACAGCCCGCCACGTCGTAGCTTTGTTCGCGGGGACAAACCCCTTGACGTCGATTAAAATTGAAACGTGGCTCATTATCGATTCGTCACGCTAACCGAGCGTGAGGAGAACGCAACTTACGGATTCCGCTTGTATCGTGTTACGGTCGATCCGATCGTTTCCTTGGACCAAGGACGAGTCGGACGATGATAATGCGAGATGATAGTTCGGTCGACGTGGACTTCTCGACCGTCGCTCGATTCTCGTGTCAAACTGTTCGATTAGAGAGAATGTTGCTTGTTGGTGTAACGATCGGAAATTGACATTTATCTTTTCCGCTCGCGATGTCGTGCTTACTCGACGATGTTACACGAACGACTTACTCGCGTGTTATGAGATGAAGTCGACATTTTTAAAAAATAGGTGTTTGGAGAATATGTGCATACAGAGAGGGCTTTAGATACCATTGATCTCGATGTAAAGTGATTTTATAACGGCCATTAAATGGTATTTAAAAGAGTAATTTGCATGCGATCGAAGATACTGCGATTCTGTGTTCGGTGGCGTAATTCCTGTGAGCGAAAATCGGGATTTTAACAATTCCGATTTTAACTATGCAATTGCCTTTCGTGAATATCGATTCGAATAAATTCACAGTTACTTTTGAATACCCTGTTAATTGCGAGGGAGTTTTACCAAATAACTTGTTCTAGAACTAATTAATGGCCTTAAATTTACAAGTGCAAACATTTATCATCGATAAAAGCAGTAATGCAGTGTTATTTTTAGCAGCGGGCAGTATCGAACACTATCATTCGGAAGGGAATCAATTTATAAGAGGGAATCGAACTTCCATCATCAAAAGATCACCGCAGATCGATCTTCGTGGGTGGACCATCGTAGCCGCAAGGTTGATTCGTAAAAGGACGAATACGCGCGAAACAAAACGCGTTTAACCGGCGAACGAAAGGAATAACGGACAAAGATAGAAGACACAAATAGAATAGTTTGTGCCGACGAAAAGCAAAAGGCAACGGGAGTGGAGCGGAAAGGAAACAGAGAGAAAGGAGGCGAAACGGAGGAAGATGCCGATCTCTTCGCGGAATATGTTTACATTAAAGGCACGCCTTGAAAAAAAGGCCGGGACGAACCGCAAACTGCTTAACGAGTCCTGCTCCTTCTGCACACCCCCAACCCCTCGCCGTTTCTTGTCTCTGTGGTGTCATGTACAGAAACATCGCGTGCACCCACACAGAGGACTGTATTGTGACTAGCGATGGGAGCGAGTTGTCTCTGTAATTTCAAATTTCCCGCGTAAAACAATCCTCGACACGTGGCTCCCTCTTTGCAAAGACATTATAATCCGCCATCTTAAGTACTAAACTATTTTCCTAATCATTTGCACTTTCATAAAAGTTTAACACATCAAGATGATGTATAGATTTAGACATCTGTAAAAAAATAAGAACTAAGATGCTTCGAACGTCGTTTATGTTCACTTTTATTGAAATAAAGAATTGTATAAAATAATTTGTTTTCTGCATTTATTTGTTGCTGTACTTGTTGCTCTAATATGAGAATAATTGTTCGTAAACCTATTATTAATGAAAACAAAGTATATTGCCTAATAGGTAAACCAGTAGTTTCGAATTTAAAGAATATTGAAAGAAAGAAAAGGGGTTTTGGGAATGATCCTAAAGACTGTAAGATTGCAAATTTTTCTAGAGAAATGTACATAGTTCTTCACAGTCAAATATGGCAAAAAAGTACAGTATGTTTCAATAAAAAAATAATTCATAACAAAATTACTTTGAAGCAAAACAACTAAGTTTACGCAGCTATTACTAATATAATTTTTTGCGTTTTAAAATCGTGTGTATCTCAGATTCTACAGAAATTGAACAGTTCTATCAAGACTCGAAATCTTCGCTTGATTCACGGTTATTAAGTTCATTGAAGTTGTTAGGCTCGTCAGAGAAACGAGAGTTCTAGAGAATTGTTTAAATCGTAGTCGTTTTAATCACCCCACTAAAATTGCCTTAATTGATTGCTCACACAGCTTTAAGAGATTTTAAATTAGTTACTTGGATATTTTGTGCAAAATATGCGAGATATTGCTTCTAGAATAAAACGAGTTAAAAGGAGAACTTGCAATTATTTGCTTCAGTCACTCTGTTCTTTGTACAAAATTTAAATTATTTTTATATATTTGTATTTCTCTTTTTAACATTGGATTTACTATTTAACAATTGTTTGGCCTTTAATTATTCTTTCTAACTTTCTAACTGCTAGAAATTAACCACTAGCTTTATGATTGTCAGGTGTGTCAGAACTAGCTAACTACAACTACAATAAAAACAGTTAAATAAAGTTGAAATATTATGCCAATTTATTATCAATCATTGACTACGCAACTACTCACGCTTGAACTCTAAATTGAATCGTATTCATTCCAATAAAATTGATCACGCAGTACAAGTACGTCACGAGTCAGACTCCTTAAAATAGTGCAAGGGTTGAACATGTCAAAATGTGAAAGGTTTCACTAAAGGCAGAAAATTACTACCTAAATTCTTAAATATCAAGAGATTCGCGGCTTGAAAAATTTGTATGTTGAAAATACAGAATTGAAATGAATTACATCATATATGGGGCCACCGTCGTTTCACTCGACGCTTTTTCGTGCACGAGTTAACACGCCATAGGATGTCCAGTGTACGGTTCACCGGTGCTTCAGGGCGAATTTTAATTTTCACGAGCGGGGTGCCCTCCCCGTGTATTGTCATTAGAGAGAGGCCAACGACGGCCAGCAAGGGGAAAAGTCAGGCCACGAATTATGGGCAGAGAGAGGGAACAGGAGAGGGAAAGACAGAGAGGAAGAGAGACATCCACGGTGTTATTAGATTTCTTGCAAATTACTCGCGCGTCCCATTAACGAGTCCCATCTGTCTGGATTACGAGGCGAGCTCGGCCTCGCTCCGCTCGGGTCCTCTCGACCCGCCGAGCGATTTAAAGCGTTACTCTTTCGTCGTTGCTCCGCTTGTTTCCTCCCTCGTTCTTTACTTTGTTTCATTCTTTCTTTTTCTTGCACTCTTTCACCCGCGAAATTTACGAAGGTGCTGCCTACCAATTTACGAGGGCCATCGAACAATCGGCTGATGTGATTAATTGTGTTTTCAGTTCTATTTAGCCGATTAGAGTAACACGATTTCTCTGGACGAAGCTCTACGGTCGAACAAACAAAATCCTACCTTTATATATCATATTTCTACATATTTTTTACAAAGTATATTATGTACAACTGTAACATATACATAAGTATCATACATGAAGTATCACGATATGTTTAAAAAGATGTTTACAGATATAAATAAATATAAATTAAATGTAATAAAATGTACGTATATACACATATCCTCTTGTATGTATAAATGTATTTGTAAAGTGTAAAATGCATTTTTGATACATATGTATATATATATGTAAAATTTCGATGTTTCTATACTATATTAAATTTGTGAAAATAAATATTTTTATTTTTATTTTGACATTTTTAAAATACGAATATTAACATACAGGTTGAAGAATAAACAAGTTCGATCTGCAAACAGCAGTATTTATGTAGAAATGGACAAAGTTTAGAGTGTCTTAATGGAGGCGCGAATTAAGGCTGGTTCGCATAGCGTGGTCACTCGAAAGGACCACCCAGCACGGTTCAAAGGTATCGCGATATCGTATCGATCTTTACTGTGGTCGAAACACGACGGGAAGGGGGTGAAAAAAACAAGGCAATTTCCGAAAGGAAACACGTGAAATCGATAGTCGGCCTGGCCGGGACTTTACGACTCGGTGCTGCGTGGAAAAGTCACGACTATGCGAGGAAATAGCAGCGATGCGGGCGGAAGAAAGAATTGGAAAAGTGGAAATAGCAAGGGCGAAATTGCTAAGTCGAAATGGGTTTCCTTGAAACTTTTGCAGACACCGTTGTCGTGGACTCTTCGATTTTATCGGATCGAGTAACGTTGATAATGGTCATCGTTGATCGTCCAGAAATGGAGTCACCCAAAAAGTATCAAGATTTTTGTTCTTACGAGTTTCAAACTGAATAGTATTTTATTATGGAATATCAACTGTAACAGATTTTCAAGATTTCCTCAGATATGTAACGCGAAGTAACAAAATTCTTAAATTGAATATACGAAGGTCTGAAAATTTTATAACTTGACATTTCTAGATTTACGACTGTCCAAGTTTTTAAGTGACTTGACAATTTGTAGCTTTAAAATTTTGCAGATTTAACAATGTGAAATGACTTATATTTCCGACCTCCCAAATTGATAAATTTTAAATTTGAAAATGTGAGATGCTGAAATCTAAAAATGTGATGCTGAAATCTAAAAATTTGAAAATCTGAAAATTTATAAATCTAAAAATCTAAAAATCTAAAAATCTAAAAATCTAAAAATCTAAAAATCTAAAAATCTAAAAATCTAAAAATCTAAAAATCTAAAAATCTAAAAATCTAAAAATCTAAAAATCTAAAAATCTAAAAATCTAAAAATCTAAAAATCTAAAAATCTAAAAATCTAAAAATCTAAAAATCTAAAAATCTAAAAATCTAAAAATCTAAAAATCTAAAAATCTAAAAATCTAAAAATCTAAAAATCTAACAATTTAATAAATAAGAATTTTAATAAAATTTTCTCTATTTTATGGAATGCCCTCAATTTCATAAATACTAAAGTCAAAATTTCCAGGTTTCTTCAGCGCAAATATTGATGAACCTAAAATACCATGTTACGAACAAAAATTAATCGCCTCGAATGTCGAATGTAATTTATCGATTTGAGAATTTCAAATGTGGTCCATTAGCCACGTTTCTGTGGAACAGTCTCGATATCTATTCCGATCGATGCCCTTCGGCCTCGAATCTCTCGCGCCGCAAAGATTCTATTCTCGATCCAAGATACTTTTCGAAGCCGACTATGTAATTTTGATTCGATATTCCGCGAAACGCAAGGAACTCTCGAGGTAATTGGCCAAATTGCCAATCCTGCCAATCAATCGTTAAATATCAAGGATAGTCTGGCTCCGTTCACGTGCTCCTGTCTAGTGTTAGTCACCTTCCTCACGGTTTCACCAAATTTTTATTTTATCAAACAACAATATAGTTAACTATTTTATATTTTAAATATTGAAGTTTCGACTTGAAAAAATTATTTCGACATCAATTTATTATTTATCGTACTTATGGGTTGATATAAAAAATATTAACATACTATGTAAAGTTAGAACAATATAATAATATTTTCTGTAACTTTTCAAACCTTTTATATCAGTAAAATATCAGGCCTTGCTAAAAAGCGAGAATGATCATTTTAAATCACAGCACACTCGCACGTACACGAAACAAATATAAAATTCTTGACTCGCTGATTTGTTCTCAGCATATTGATTTCTCAGACCTTCGCATAAGAAAACGAACTTTATATCTTTAATAGTTTCGGAGGAAACAGTCTGTGAAATTTTATGCGAACTATATAGAAGTATACAACATATGCAAGAGAGCATGAATTAAACGCGCATGTTTCATGAAATTTGAAAAAAGAAAATACTACTGTAGTAAACTGTTTTGTCTCAGAAATTTTACGAACACTTAAATTTATGTAAAATGGTGGAACACACAGTATGAACTGTATTTTAAGTCCCATAAAACAGAAGCATTTGCACGTGTTCACCAACAGTTTGAAATTTGTGTTACTGCAATCTAGAAGGTTGATAACAGCAGAGACAAAATACTGTAGTAAAAATTGCTATAAACAGTCGCTTGAAATATTTTTAAATATACAAGACTTCAATATCATTAAGTTCTACTTTATCGCAGTAACTAAAATTCTATAATATTTATAAATTTGTAAATGTTGTAAGTAAACTTGATTCGTATAATGGTTCAATGTAAAATTGATTGCCCACGGAAAAATAAAAATTATAGAGGAAGAAAGGAGGGGACAATATGGAGTTAACAATTTTCTTTCGTGTGGAGTTCTCTCCAATAATTTTTTCTAGCTCTCAAATTTTTTAAAATTTGGAGTAAGAGTTTAAAAGATAAAGTGGTCAAATTCACCCCAATTTTAGTAGACCTAGAGGGCTATTAGAAAATTATTCAAAAGATAATAAAAATTGTAACGTTCGCATAAAAATATTTTAAGAGAAATGTCGAATACATGGACTGTTAGACCCTACACGAAACGGGGATGAACGTATGTCAAAATTTCTCCACGGAAGAGCATGCATACCGGTATCTGTCGTCCTTTCGCCCGTGGCTTTGCGAGCCGAATAAATTTGCCGACGAAATTTCCGGGAAATAAAAAGGAGGCGGTCGACGCCGACGCCGACGAAACGACGCTTACGCAACGCGATTTGTCCCGATACTTTTGCCTCGCTTTGGGCCGGTCTGCTCTTTGTTCCGAGCGGTTTCGTCGACTTTTAATTTATTTGAGAGACCGCGATTCCTCTGCGTTCCCTTTTCTCGGTCGAAACTTTATGGTGAAACTCAATCGAATCGAATCGGATCGTAAAACTCTGCAATTTACTGAAACCAAACACGTTGAAATAATAGATCGGTTGATCACCGATAAGTTTGGGATTCACTCCGACCGCCATTACAGCGATCATTATGCTCTGGATATTTGTGCAAATATTGTTTAATGTACTATTGTACTTGATCTTTGTAATGAGCTTTTACTTAAATTCTAAGGTATTCTTGGTGCTGTTGAAAGCTGAACAAATTTTGAAGATTCAAATAAAATATTTGGAAATATTTGAATGCTTGATTTTTGTCGAACATAAATGAATATCTGATACTGACTTCGAGTAAGTCAATTCTAATTAACAAAATTATTGAAAATATTGGTTATTCTCACATTTGTGATTTTCAAAATGCAATAAATTTGTAATATTAATACTGCCGTGTATACATCTTCATTAAACAAATTTTTTTAATAGAACATTTATCGATATTTTCATATTAGTATGATTCGCAAGAATCGAAGCATTTTTCTCGAAACTGAAAGATCATGCAAGGGTTAAGAAGTGAAATGTGTGTAGATTTTTATACTAATCATAATTAAACATATCTAAGCAAGATACAAAGTATTTAACAAAGACAATGTAGTGCAATATGCTTTATAATATTTCTTTAAAATAAAGCGATTGCAAACAGAGTGTCAATATACACTTGACATCTGCTTTATACTTGTAAATAAAATACATAGAAAGAAATATTACATACCTGGATTAAATTGACCGAAACGTGATTAGAAATAATCTTTAGAACTGATAAAAAATGAGGTTGCGCCTCGAGTCACGTCTCAGCACGAACTGGCGTGTTCTACCTTTAGCGCACAACCGCCCCTTACGGTGGTTGGTGATATAGAATGTTCCGTGTATGCACACCTGTGAATATTTCAATGTATTCGTGAATTTTCGCGTGCACGATTGTATGATAGGATATGCTGATCCTGTTTATGCGTTTAAAATACAAGGTCAATCGTTAAACCACCCGTAATAAAATTAAAAATTCGCGCTGACCATAAAAGAAGGCTGCCGTCGCATGGTTTCAATCTTTCCACAAGTGCAATTCTTCGAAAATATGAAAGTTAATTTAGACAATTAATAGCGAAATTTGTTATATGAATTAAAAAATAAGAGCAATTCAAGGCTGTGCTAATCAGTATAGAATTAAAAAATGGCAAATACCAAAAATACAGAGTTGCGGTTAAAAAAAACAATATTAATATAAAATACAGCACCCAAGAAGAAATTATCAATACATTATTACCTCCTCAATGCCACGTAATCTCCATGAAAAAACTTTTCTCACTTCTAGAAAAATAACAGCGATAATTAAGACGATTCCATTTCACCCCATATATGAAAATCAACAAGAAAGAATATTTTATATTACAGTAGGTATAATTTGGTAATAAAAGGGTTAATACATGTTGAATCAGTTGTCTGAAAGTGGATGGTACTTCCTGTTCTTCGTAGTTGGTGAACAAAAGGAATCGTTGCGTGGCAGAATCGGTCTTGCTCGAGAATTCTATGGCTGTGATCGTGTCGTCGACCGTAAAACATCCATGAGACGTCGCGGAAGTTGAGAAAGAGGTTTTACCCGCCTTTCCGCCCTTTCCCTTCTACCGAAACGATAATAATTAGTGCAATTAGGGGTGCAGAGCGACCGCGTCTGCGCCCTGCCGTGTCACCGTAAACTTTCAGCAATAATTTACAGAGCTTTCAGCGAACGGCCTAACGAAAGGAGAGAGCCAGCCAGATCCTAGCTGGTCATTACATCGTGCAAAAGATCTCGCGAAATTACCGTGAGGAGTCATTAATTATTCTTAGAAATTGTTCGACCGCATTCACGTCACGAGTCCGCTTCATCGACGCTGCCAGAGAGAGAAAAAGGGACTTCTCGATGGAATAGCGAGTTCTACGAATCGCACGAATTATTCCATTTCTGCATTATTCATATTGTTAAATATGGAGAGATCGCTGCTACCGGCCACCTTCCGTCCGAGAATTATGGAACGGATGTTATTTGTGGCACGCGCTGCGTACATTGTTCAATTTGCCTCAAAATTTGTTGGACTGGACTCTGAATTACTCTTGCATCTAATAGAAATTTTCAATTACCTAATTCCATTATTTGCAAATTTTTCAGTTTAATAATTTAGAAAGGATATTATCAAGCTTGTTGATTTATAGTAAATTTTAAAAAGTTCCAAAGTCCGAGGTCCTCAAATACTCAACCCTCTAAATCCTCAAATCCCCAAATGTCTAAATTTTCTAATTTCGAAATTTCCAAACTCCCAAATGTGCGAGAGACATCCTTAGTAATATTCTGTATTATATTAAACATTATGTATTTCTGATCCTGCTTTAATATGCTAAAGGTTAACAAAGTGTCTCAATCAAATTAAATTAATAATATCTCCGCCAGTGCCCGGCGACTATATTACTAACCAATTGAGAACTGGAGCTAAATTGATAATGTCGGTCAGCACCCAATTATATTATTAATCGACACGACCTAAATTTCTGTAATTTTCACAAATTTCCACAAACGAATCGACTTCTCTGTTCGCGGCTACAAATTAACAAGGTATTTTTTTCAGACGACGAAGCAGCAGGGTAAGAAAAAAAGAGAATAGTCCGTTTCGAAGCGAGCCGCGTCTCTCGTTAAGATTTCATCCCCCGAGTTGGCCAAGTATACGGAGCGACATTGGAGGACGGGGGTGCGTTTCGTGTTCGCGGAGTGAAGGTCCTTGTACGGCTGTCGGGCAGGATATTATATATGTATGTATGTACGATATTATGATAGCGGGCCCTGTAGACGTTGTAATTTCGAAGGCTGGAGGGTAACTATTGTCCTTCATGTCTGTTTGCAAAGTTAAGATGAACCGTCAGCGGCCATGAAACGAGAGTTACGTTACCCTAAGTACGTTTTTTTCTACCTTGAAGCTTATTTGTTAGAAAGGACGACGGGTTTAATTACGGTTATGATATGCTACGTGGATCCTCGTGTTCGGGAAATTCTAAGGATCCTCGTAGGGACACTGCACCGTGGCAAGGATACTCGACGAGGGACCCACTGTTTTAGCGAATTTCACGGAGGATCATCAATTGGCCGTTTCCGCGGGGGTCTTCTTCGACAAAATGTTCCTTATAAGTACCGAATACGTGGATTTAAACGGTATTAAATTACCGGGACAATTATTTTGGAAACGTCCTATTGAAGCTTGACTTTCAATGCAAGAAATTATTTTCGAAATTCTTTTATCCGTGAATTCATAGTTTTCATTTTATATTCGTTATAGAAATTAACTTTGAATTTTTAAGCTTCTTTGCATTTCGCCTTATTATATTTTAGACTCAGATATTATTTCTAGCATATGAAGTTCTTAGATAGGTCATCGTTTAGCGGATCACGACTGATAGAAATCCTTCGTTATTCGATACTTATCGTAATAACACAATATGTTGCTTCATACACAGTAAGACATTTAAAGATATCAATATTCGCCAAAATAAGGTATTTAATAACTTCATTTAATACGGTAATGGATCCTAAATTTGGATCACTTAAACATTCTTCTAATCGGGATTAATTATGCAATTCTTCATGAATTCTGAATAGAGCAGAAGTTTCAATTTACGTCTCCAAAGTGAACTTTAGAATCGATAAATTTGACTTGAAATATCGAAAACCGTTTAAACTAGTCGTTTCCAAAGTACCACCTTCACATCAAGTCCAATAAAATTCTTATTTTCCAAAAATCTCATTTTGTAACAATTTTTAAAGAATTGTCTATTTTGTATCAGTTGCAGCAAAATGACTGTTTTGCATTTACCACATCACGATTCTCGTTACGCTGATTGCTCCCTGTGCCAAAACACATCTTCGCGCAATTTTTCGTGCTAGAATTACCAACGGACATAACTGCAGTACGCGTTTGCAGGAAGCACATTTTGGATATAATTCAGGTTATAGAGCTTCTCGTGCCAGGTTCCAGTTTTTGAGGCCTGTTATTGTTAGTGGAATGAGCAGTCATGAACGGGCACGTGAGTGATAGACGAGGAAAAAGCTCGCAAGCTAAGCCTGAGAGTAGCCACGTGTATTCGCCAACGTGGCCAAACTAAGAGAAGAGAGAGACGGAGAGAGAATATGCCAGTTCGCAGGTAATTATCGCGCGCGAATCGCGCCACTTGCCGGAACCGTAAATTGGCTCGCGCTGGTTATATCGATCTTGTTCAGCAATTTAAGCCGAGTTAAACTTCGTGCCTCGATCAATGATAACGTGGTCTCTCGTACACTTGAACCTCGCTTTCTGCCATTTAACTTGCGACGATTCTAACGACTGGAAGATCGACGTGATTGACGGAACGAATAAATTCATGATTGTGGGAAGATCGTGTTATTTGGTGACTTTACCGTCTGATCGTGAGACGTTCGAGAACTATTATAAATGTGAGAATATACCAGGTGTACTGTTTAATAATTCTTCATTCTTTTTTTGAATAATTCAAATTTGGGAAAAGTACCATCGTTATTTCTGCCCTTCAAATTGTGGATGTCCACTCTTGGATGGACATAGGATCTTTTGAGTGAACCTATTCTCGCGCCAACTCGTGGATTGACCTAACGTGATTCACCTAACCATAAGTACCATTTTGCAATACTACCACATCCTGAAGAGCCGCAGTTTCGAAATCAGTCATTTGGTATGCAACAACCTGTTATATTTGCACGCGGTAACATTACCGTCACATCAATTTTAATTATTTAGAGTCGCCTGAAACAGCACGAAATCATTCTTCTTGTTTGCCGGTACGGTACCAAAAGGCTGGAACGAGCAGTCGTAAAATGGTTTCTGGTCGACTAAGGAGCGTTTCACGGGAAACTACGCGCCTATTAAAATCGGATTCTCGGAACGCGTTCTACTAACGAACGCCGACTGATCTGGCTGACATAAACTGTTAAAAACGGCAATTATCCGGTGTTATTAAACCCGAAGAATGTTTCCTTAAGCAGTTGAATTATCCGCCGGAACGAACGCTCTTTTTCGTTTTGTTCCGCCTGTTTCGATATTCTCTTTTTGCCTCTCCCTTTCGATTTCGAATCGAATAAATAATCGTTCATCCTCGATCGCTTCTTTAATCGCCGCGAAAAGGGTACTGTCGTATTAAGACGTTCGAGATCGTACGAACGGGAGTTTGTGTGATGCTCTTCTTTTTTTGTATTCATCTTGTCAATGTCGAACTACAGACCTATGATTATAGAAAGCGACGATAATGATAGTTTTCGAAAGCGTGGAAGAAATGTTTTGATCCGTTTTGGTTGAAAGATGGACAGGGAGATTGGGTGAGTACACGTTTGAAAATTACAAATCAAAAAAAGGGAGAATGAGAAGTTTGGGATATAGTGATTTGAAAATTTATGGAGTTTGAGAAACCAGGTATTTGAGAAACTATCATAGTACCAAGTTTCCAATTTCTCAAATTCACAATAAATTTTGAATCCACCAATCTGCAAATCTCTAAATTCTTCAATCCTTAACTACATTTACAGTAAAATAAATTTAGTATAAATTCGAGCAGGAAGAAAGAATAGATCAGGAAATAATTCTCCATGGAACATTCACGAAACATCTAACCCGACCCTTACCCTTTAATTTAGCAACGGTTCGATCGTATCGATACAGAAGCGTTCCCTGCTCGCCCACCTGTTCCCCGAAAGTTAGCCAACCAAACAGACCTACCCCAATTTATAAAACAAATCAATTCGCTTTGTAACGCGCGACAAAGCGAGCGTTCGCCGCATGATTATTAAACCCTCGCACAGAAATTTCACGTGCCAGCGAACGTGGCTCGTTCTGATTAGCTCTGTCCCCGGCTGTGCAAAAGTTTTCGCGCGCGACAGAAAACGCCCGGCCCGGAACGAGCCGACCAGGAGTGTAGCAAAAGGAGGTGGAGGCGAACGAGTGAAGAGACGTGGTTGCGCGTTCGTCGGTGTTGACGAAGCTGGTTGAGGTTAGTCCACGCTTTTGATCCATCGAGAAACCGAAAAGGCCGAAGGGAGCCCCGTTAACCGTATCACAAAGGCCCTGCTCGCCGGTGGCCCCTTTTCCTCCGCGAGGCATCCGCAAAAAAAAAGAGAGTAAGAGCAGCAACGAGCCAGCAACGATAGACTCGATCGAATTGGCTCATTGAATTTTAAAATCTCGAATAAAGTTAACGTAGACATCAGAGACCTCAGGTGGGTACTCGTATCGGCGGTGATTGCTTGCCGAGAGACGCGTTCAACCCGCTTTTAGCTCGCCCTACGTACTCACGACCACTCGTTTTTTCGTCCTTTGAGCCACGGAAATTCCGGAACGAAGAGTGAAAGCCAACAACCCGTAGCCCGTGGAAATTAGACGCGGCCTGATACGGCAACGGGATGACGCCTGGTTGAACCGTGACGGTGTTTATTAATTTTCGTTTTCGCGACGGACAGCCGACCCGTGTATAATGCCGGCCGACTACTACTTTTCGAAACCGACCGGTTAATTAATTTTAGTCCGCTCGGCCAACGATGATGGGGGCGCTGTAATTTCCGCCTTACTCAGTCTCGTTTATGTCGTTCTATCGATTGATCCTCACGCTTTTCGTTCACGTATCAGATCTCTACACAAATTTGCAGATATTCTTCGAACTTCCCCTCAAGTTTTCGTATTCTTATATTCTCCGATTTCAACATTTTTAGAACCTGCGTACTCTCGTATTTCCTCAAGTCCAAGTTACCAAGATCAAAATTTCTGAATGACAAGCTCTTTTATAAAGATATGTCGCCATTTAGAATGCGGTCTATATGAACACTGTCCACTTATCTGTATCGTACTTGGCTACATTATGAAAATTAGTACTAGTACTACTTATGTCAAACATTTAAAGCATGAAACATTGACTGAATCGAGTTGGATGTTCACTGCATTTTTGGTCCAGATCAAATGGTTGTATTTCTTCCACAAAATTTGTTCACATAAATTATTCTCAACTAATTGTCACACTGTTCCTACTCGAAACTACATAGACTACACGAATAGTAATCTACGTAAAACATACAATTGAGAAAATTAATGAAAGTTTTCGTTGACTATCAAAGGGATGAAAATGAATAAACTGTACTTCGCAAAATTTTCTTCAACATTTTAAATTTTTTATTCATCTTCAAACAAAAATTATTATATTCTCATCGCTTCGCATTATGCTAATTTCCTGCGTGTTCCGAATACAAACAATATTTTGTATCCGAGATACAACATTGACAAATGTTTTTAGTCGCTGCTGTAATATTCGATCAGAAACTTTTAACCGGGGGTTGTATAATAAATGAAGCATTTTGCTCGAAGAATTTAATTCACGATCCTTGTCTCCCTTTTGGCCGATAACTTTTAAGATGACGTTCGTGGCAAACGTTTACTTGATCCCCTTTAAGAGCTGCAAACTGTAGCGAAAAGTCGACGGTTGTAGAGCCACCTTTATGGAGATATGACCCGGATAATCCCGCGACCCTTTTTCCGCGGTGATAGGAACAGGGAAGGAGCAACTTTTTCCGATCCGAACTTCGTCTTATCGATGGTTAAGAAGAAAATTTCTTCTGATACGATTGCGATTGCGACGGCTGCATAACGAGCAAACTGGGACAGATACAGAGGACGAGCAACGAGTTTGCCAACTTTCTTCCCGTTTTCTCGATCTTTCGAAAGTTACCGAATGTGTTTTCTTTGAAATGATTCGTGCCAAAGATCCTCGTAAAGGTTAATTTTTTTCTTGACATTGTTACCGATCGTATTTGCGATTATTAACGCGGTAAATTGATGAGTGAGAAATGAATTATTGAATTTTTTCAAATTAAGGTTTTGTATTTTATGGTAAACACTTTTATAAGAAAAGGGAATAGATGATATCTTTAATTTGAAATCTGAAATAAAATAGATAAATAAATGATAGGAGGATTAAACATAGAATTATGTACATATTAGTTTTTTATTTTTGTAGAGATCAATATAGGTTTCAAGAAAAGCTTTAGTAAATTTTATAAGGTAAGAAACTTGAGATTTAGTTCACTGGTTTAGTAGCTTTAGTGTTTAATGTGCGGTTGTCATTCATGGCAGGAAAGTGTTAACATACTCAATGCCTACCACGCGACATCGCGTGCACTGTCATTCACGGTGATTGTCACAATGAAAGTGCGTGTACTCTAAAGCTACAAAGTTAGTGTTTGAAATGAATGCATTGATTATGCCTGTAGAACTCATTTACCTAAACCTTTAAAAATGAAATTCACAGTTTCATTTGTTGAAATGGTCACTAATTTGCTAGTAGACTCGTATAAAACAAAAAACATTACGAATATAATTTGATAAAATACTTTGCTGATACTAGTGATAAAATTAATAACAATTTTGTGACATTAAGTCATTGATAATTGACGTAAAGAATTAAAAAATCAAACTTGAAAATTACTATATATATTTTTAAAAATTAGGTTTTCAGTAAATTCTACATGTGTCCTCTTTTACTGTAGCAATTAAATGCAATTAATGCAATTTTCGATTCAATTCATGTAAATTGTACGTGTCGGAGAGAATTCAGTAGTAGTGAATATTAAATGTCAGACAGTTTCGTAACTGTAGATGCCACAGTAGAAATATCCACGTCTGACTAATTAGGCGCGCAATATGTATGAATTATAAAGATCGTAATTAAATTTTTAGTACAATAGCTACATTTTTAATTTCATGTCACCGACGTAATTTCGATGTCGTTAAAATATTCTTTAGTCCTTAATTATTCAGATAAATTAAATTCGTTTGCTGTATTTTAAAAATGAAATTAATTAAGAATATTATTTGCTTGGAATAAATTTGTGTTTATTAATTAGTACACGTATTAATTTTTCATATGTATATCAATTAGTTAATATTTACTGCTGAGAATCAAACTTAATTTCAGTGCGAAACTGTTTCAGTAGAAACAGACCGTAATAGTCAGACTGTACTATGTCACTACTACTTGCTTCGGTGTAGAACCTGATAATTTCTGCTGAAACTCTGTAGATAATTTGTATTTGTATTTATTCTTTACTGCATCTGGTGCAAATATAATACGTTAAATATAATTAAACTTTTGTAATGAACATAAATGAAGTGTAGAAATTTCTTTGTTGTGGTTTTCGCGTTATTATGAAATTGTGGAGTTCCAAAATCTTTGTAAAATCTTTTGTAAGCAAACGATTTCAAAATTAAATATATTTTGATGTATTCAGAATTCTAAACTTTCAAATTCTGAAGTTTAAATATTGAGAAATTGAGAAATTGAGAAATTGAGAAATTGAGAAATTGAGAAATTGAGAAATTGAGAAATTGAGAAACTGAGAAACTGAGAAACTGAGAAACTGAGAAACTGAGAAACTGAGAAACTGAGAAACTGAGAAAATGAGAAATTGAGAAATTGAGAAATTGAAAAACTGAGAAATTGAGCAATTGGAAAATTGAGAAATTAAAAAATTGAGAAATATAAAAATTAACTAGTAACAAATTGAAAACTGTACTAATATCTGTACTATTCCTACAGTCCCATTCTCAGCAATATAACTAAATTCGAATACACCAATCATCTCCCCGAGTTCACAATCATTCCCTCCAAACCAAGAAACAACAAATAAAGTCTCCGAAAACGGAAGAATGCTAAAAAGTGGTAGAATGTCCGATAAATTTTACGAGGCAATTAAACACGTTCAACGCTAATTGCTTTTTTTTACGATCGCTATCTGATGAAGGCAGATCGAAGTGAATTTTATCGGATTTCGAACGAGTGTCAGGTCGGATCGATCATAAAATCGGTGTCGGAAGCTGTAGCTGGCTGTAAAATCCAGCGTTATTGGGCCTGAAATATTAATGGAGGAACGAATCGGACTTTCTTGTCGGCCATGAAGAAACTTGACTACTTTGTAGCTAACTCGGAATCGTTAGAAGATAATCGAATATCTACGTAACCGCTCGATCGACTTCGTTCACGATCAACTTTACGCGTTCATTAATCTTCTCTTCTTTCATTAAGATCGAAAATAGAAAATCGTATATTATAGCACGTTTTACGAGCTTCTTAAATCTGTTAAAAAATTAGTTTCCTTTGGACATTACTTAACTTTAACTCCTAGAGGCGGTGTTTCTTAAACATTGTGTCTTTCGCTGTTCAAAGATTGTTTTGAGATATATAGCATATTAACCCTTTTACTATTCACCTATCTTTTTTTGTTACTTGTCACAAATACTTTGCGGATCCATTGACTTTTTGTGTGCAATACTTGAACTATTCGAACTTTTTCTTAGAAGATTTATTTAACTTTCATTTTCTAGAAAAGTATTGATATTTGAAAAATATTTTATTTATAATAAAATACAGATGTCTCATTTTTGCAAGACTAATTTTGTAGTTGATCCTAGTCTTATTTACAGTAACCATGCATTAAACTCTACATCAACTTGTAGCACTTTCTCGCCAAGTTCAGATTACAGATCCACATTCCAAATAGTTTTAGTTATACCACTGCAGCTTTCACTCTCTAATCTTCTAGTTTCAATACTTCGAGGCTTTCAACCAACTACGTTCAAGAATCGACACACGTGAAACAATTTTCGAAATCTAGAACTTCCAGTGCAACGTTTTTGCTGAATATCCTAAAACCTTTAGTATCTCTATGAACATCCCCCGATCGAGCGTTCAGAATCGATGTACCCCGTAAGGGACAAAATTATGTTGATTTTTGGTAAAATTGTAAGGGCACGGCTCAGTGGCGCTCTCTGTCGTGGCTCTCCCCAATCGATACGATGGTTCGAGGGTAGACGTATCTTCGAGATGGGGGATTAGGGTGCGGCGACGTGCAGAGACCAGAGAAAAGCCCGAGAAACGTGGCGACGAGGGGGTGGAAGATGGTTGAAGAAGGAAGGCTGGATCATTGGAATCGTGGAGGGTTGATGGGGGGAGCAGAAGGGGATGGTGGACGCAAAGAGGGTCGATTCAGCGCTGGACCAAGGTCCACTCTCACTTGCCAGGAGGGAGAAGACGCGAATACGATGGGGGTGGGGCTGAAGGGTGTGAGAGATGAAGAGGGCTGCGGAGGACACGAGTGAGAGCGAATCGAGAGCGAGAGTGAGACTGGCTTGACGGGTAGCCGAAGGGGTGAGATGCCAAAGGGTTCTCCCTCTCTATTTCTCTTCCCTTTACCACCATGGCTTCTCTCTTGCTTTGCCTGTGCCCTCCTACACGGAGAAAGTGAACAGTGGTGGCCAACCACCGCTTTTTCACCCTCGCTCGTCTCAATTTGACACATTTTTCTCGTAACAGACTACCGTTATTCGAACACCTGCGTTAGTGTTATCTGGTTTACTTCGTCTTTCAATTCATAATATTTATTACTGGTTATATTTCTGTTACAGTTGATTGGAATTTACAGTTACAACTGGTTTTGGAATTGCAGGCTTTTATTATTAGTTTGGGAATTTTAAATTGAACAGATTAGGAGTTTAGATATTTACAAATCAGGGAAGTCAATCATGTAAATTTTGCATTGGAAGTTTTTATTGTTATTTCAAATCCTCAATGTTCGAAGCTGACAAAGTTTCAAAATTCCAAAGTTCCACAGTCTTAAATATCTAAATCTTCAAAAATTTTCAAAAATTAATTTTAAAAGTCCCAACTGTTGAGAAGAGTTGCAAAATCACAAACTCCTCCAAGTTTCCAGATTCAGAAATCCTAAAGTTCACCTAGTATTTCAGAAAGCCCTTTGTGTACCAGAAATGTAGAAATGAAGTTTACAATTTGTTTATTCCGTGACAGTAAGTTTGAAAATAATCTGAACTAAAAGCAGTTAAAATTACATGGAATTACAGAGCTTGAGAAGTTCTTTACTGCAATTTGTAACGGCAGATTTGGATGTCTCTTTGTATGTCTCTTTCGAAAGATCTTTAGACTGTAACTAAAGGAACGCAACGGTTCAAAGGCGTCCGTTAATCCGCCATTAATCTCTGTTACGCACCTTCAGCTGGCACAGAGGAAGACTAAATATTGCGGAACAAGCGGTTAATTAAATTTGCACGTATCACGAACGAGACGGAATCGCGAGAGATCGCATGTAATTAAGTTTGCATGCGTTAAGGGCTTCGAGGCGTCTCGGCGTTAATTTTCAGCGAGACCTCGAGCCAGCTTAACATGCAAAATACTATTATTAACAGTACCGGTATTTCCGCCCTTTTTCTGCCGATTTCCCTCATCCTGTATTAATTATTTTCAACACGCCAGCCAATCCGACCGGTCGAGAACTCGCACATGGAAATAGCGATCTCTTCGCTCTGTTCGTTTCCGTTCTCCGCGTTTGCAGTCGTTGATCAAGAAATTATACCATTGAACCAACGTGCAATTACTACTCTGATACCAGACATGCGAACCTCTTTCTATTGTAATCGTGTTGTTTCAGCTGTTCCTTCGATCACTTCTTTTTCATGTTGACAAAAACAGCCAGAGGAAGGTGTGTTTTGTTAGTTTTAATTGTAATACCGTGGGATTCATTTTGCTATTTCTTGACTGTAGGAATCGGGTTAAACTTGTGTGTAGAGTTTGTGCAAAATTAAATTTTTATATTGAAGGAATGTATAGATACTTTTGTAATAGACTTGTAATTTTGTGAATATCGAAAATTTTGTATTGTCGAAATTCTGAGGGTAAGCAATTTGAGAATTCAATGATTTGGAAGTTTGAAAATTTGAATATTTGAGACAAGATAATATTTACAAATATCTCATAAAACACGTGTCAGCAGTTTACATATTTACTTTAATTTACATAATTACCTTCAGATAATTTCATTAAAATTACAGGAAATACAACATATAACTATTAGTTACACGTAAAATACAATTCGTATCACATTTAATACAGTATTTTTATTAATTTAACATTAAGTTGTTAAAATAACGTGATTAGTTCTACCGTCTTTTGTTCGAAACTCTCGTTGCTGAGGGGTTACAAGCAATCGTCGTTCCGTGAACTGTCCACGGATAATTTCGGCTGCGGGTTAATTGGATAACTCGATCAGCAATCGGCCCTCTAATACGTGGTTACCTGGTCCGGTGGTTTGTAACGTAATTTTTACAGTGTACACACATCGCGTTACCCGATAATTGAGGGCTACGTTAAATAATTACATTTCCAAGCGGCGTGGAAACGCACGTATCGATGATCGGCCCAGTTTCATTCTTTTTGCTTCTGCTCTGAGAAGCCGAGATTAATAATGCCATGATTTCACGGTTGCCTGACAATAGCACCGTAATTCTGATACAGTCATGGGGCCAGTGGTGAAAGAATTCGGAATCTTCTTTTTACTGTTCTTCTTATATTCACTCTTATTTAAAAAAAATAAATACCTCTGTTTCTGTGGGATTTGCTGAAATTGCATTTCTTTTTATTTTGTTCAGACATAATACGATTTTGTGAATGAACTTGAGAAATTGATTATTTACTCGTTTCACTAATTATTTTGAACTGTTAAGTATTCTTTGATTCGCTTCTTTAAACATTACATACTTGTAGTTTAACTTTGAAGGTAATTGTAAACAAGAACTAGTAACGTAACCTTAAATTTAAAACTCAATCTTCAACGTACCGTCAAATTTAAAACTCAATCTTTAACATAGCCTCAAATGAAAAATATTCGAGTAGTTCTTCTCAACTAACAACCAATAAACTAAATTAACTTTAAACCAGCGGTCTACAAGTGTACAATCTCTGTTAAAAAGTTTTTCTTCCGCAACAAACATGGTCTGCCACAAAAAAAGTAATTGACCGTGCATACAAAGAAGATTTCCAATCGTTATAAAAGTTGTCGAAAAAATATATCGTAGATAAGGGATGAAAGTGAGAGGACTCTTTCAGCAGTGGTCCCTGGAATTCCGGAATGAAGGCGGATCCTCGAGGAAAAAAGAGGACGCGATAGATAGAGGTTGCGAAGGAAGGCGACCCTATTAGAGATCCAAGAAAAACAAAGGCTCCACGAGAAGCTTGAAGGTGGGTCTCCTTTAAGGAACCACGCAGAAACTCTCTCGTGGAGTATCGTCTACGTGAGACAAAACGGATCCGAGTAGAATGATAATTAAGATCGCGACCGGATCAAATTCAATGGAGATCGAAAGCCGTGGGCCACCCTCGCTCGAATCGAGATGAATCGTAAATTGAAGTCGGGAGTTCGATCTTCGAGTTACATCAACAGCCAACCAGGAATCGCTGCAGTTTCGATGTTAAATTAATTCCCTTCGGCAAACTGCAGATCTACGAACAAGATATGCGCATACATTATTCTCTTTTCTTTAATTTTTAACCGTACGTTTTTAATTATTCGTTTTTTGGAATATACGGAGATTGTTAAGGTAGACGCGCCATTTTAATTGTAATTAGTCGCGGTACAATCGATACAATTTTAGTTCTATAACTCGCGTTATTAATAATGAGTTCAGTTATTACTTGGTGATTGCACGGTAGATTTATCGATGAATTTAGTTAGAATTGTTGAACATTAGTATTTAAATTTAAATTTACTACAACATACATGTGTTGAATCAGTTTTGTTGTAACGAGTAAACTTACCCAAATAAGAACTATAAGCAATGTTACATGTAACTTTCAACCTCATTGTTTATTTTAATCATGTGCAAATTGTATTTAAACATTTCAAACTGTGATTGAAATATTGTGGAATAATACTGTATGATTATTCTCCTAAATAATCATTTCAGTTACAGTTTCCCATATCTTTTGCTTACACCAACTTAATTTCCGTACCTCCAATACCAAGTTCATTTTCTTCGCTTAAAAAACGGCAGAAAAAGATCGCACGTTTCCAGTATAAAAATCGATTGAACAGTAAGAAGAAAAAAGTGGAGTTTGTTCGACTCTCAGATTTCCAATCATAATGTTTCATGATAAATTAAGTTTGAGAGTAACGAAAAAATAAAGAAAATATACGGTAGATACAAATTGTTGAATCGAAAGAAAGTGGACAAGATGTTGGTCGCGTGTTGGAAGACAAAAGAAAATTCCTTTCCCGGTTATCATAGTAACGCGTCGTTGGTTGAATTCGAAAGGAGGGAGGTTCCGAGGGATCGGAAAAAGACGAGCATGCAAATGAACCGACCGTTTGAATTTTCTCGGCGTTCCTTTACGTGTGCTACGGATGCGTGTGCTCTGCTATGTGTATTTGTAAATACAGGGTGTGCGAGCACGTTTCTCTTTCTCGGCGTGCTCGTTTACGGCCACGTAGAGAAACGTATTCGGGGTGGAGAGCGTCCATCCTTCCCGCGCGAGACGAAACTAAGGGGAAATTGACCAGTGCACAGTGGTTCTCTTTCGGTTTCCGTCTCTAAAGGATCCTGTAAACGTTTTCGGAACACCACAAAAACACTTCCGCACCGAGAAAATTCAAATTAAAAGAAGGAAAAGGAAAACTAACTCTGGAAGGTACGAGAAGATTATACTCTTAGTTTGTCCAAAGTTACGTGTTAGTATCGTGTTATTTCTTTGTTTTAAATTATAATGAAACATCTCAATTTGGATTTTAGCGTTACTGAAATTTTTAGAAATAGTTATCGGTAATTTCAGTCATCGAACTGTTTCGCAAATTTCAATTTAAACTTTATGTTGCAGGGTTTAAATTGGAATCTTGAGTATATAGGATTATCTTCGTAGCCAACAATCAGTTATTGGAACCTTTTAATTTTATTTGAACTTTACATTGGGAGATTGAAATTGAAATGTGAGGTAGAACTATCATTTTACAGTCGGCAAAAAATATTTGCAAAACTCTCTTTTAGTGCTTTCAGAAAAATATTAAAATCTTGACTTTTTAGAATTTCCTACAAAACCTTCACTGAAATACTTTTATTTTAACTTTATATTTAAGGACTAATTTTTGTTGGCAATTTTAAATACATTTTTTGACGGGAATTTATTGCGAAATTTAAATATTGAGAAGTTCAGTTTAATTATCTGACTGTCGACAATTTTACTTGACTTTTCCACTGTGTACCTAAAAGTGACGCTTAAGCTATAAACAAACAATCTTGAATTATAACTTTGATTTTAATTATAAAATCGAATTTATATCTCAGCTTTTGTAAATATTGACAATGAAATTCGTATAAAAATCGTGCTCTCTGAATATAAAGAATTAGAGAAACTTAAAAAGGATATTTATTATAACGAAAGTAATTTATATCTTTATTACGCAAAAACATCACTAATCGCTACGTCATTTTGACCTCTTATTTTAAGAAAACAAAAGTTAACAGAGTGTACGAACGCTTCCATTTTTCTTGCTGAAATCACAACTCCCTCGTTACCCTTGTCATCGCCACCCTTATTGTTCCTCGAAACAAAGGATGAATTGTAAATTAGTACGTACAGCTAGTCGTTTCCTACATTTTCGCACGCACAGTACTGAGTGGATGCTCGAATTAATCGAATAAAAACATTATTTCTTAAGCTTAAACGCCTTAAATTTCGATGAAGATTGTTCAAAGCCTTCTATAAAAAATCATACTTCAAAATCTATAAATCATTTTCTAACTACAGTATAATCCACAACACTTGTCTTTAAATATATAAATTTGAAAAATAAAAAGAAGCAGAAGGGATATAAAATGACCAAATAATTTTACATCGCCCTAATTAATTTAAAAAATAAAGAGCAAACAAAAGTGATGGAATGAGTAATAAACCAAATACACCATCCCAATTAATTTGTAGAATAAAAAAGGAGAAAATAATGGAACATAAAATGACAGATGAACCAAATAATTTGATATCATCCCAATTAAGATAATGGGTCTCATGATATTTTTATTGCCACACGCGAACACAGGCATTTCTACGCCGTGGCGCATCGACCGAAGGGGACGATAAGCATAAGGGGGTGGTCAGGGTTGTTGGATTGAATTGTTCCCGTACCGTTTACACGGTGTTTCTTGCGCGGAAGTCATAATCGTTATTCTCGTGGGTTTGCTGCGGTCAACCAACCGGAATACACGCTTTTTTCCTCTCCTGGCACCTTTCATCGTCCGTAACATATACTCTAATCAATCTGTCAAAACTCGTGATATCTCTCTAGCACTTGTAACCGAAAAAATCTCGACAGTTATTAAATATAACGAGGATTAAATAACCCTAGTCACATAGCCTAAAATAGCAAGGACATAACCATACGAAAATATTCTTGACTGAAGAATTCATATCGATGGACAATTCGATTTCTGAAGCAATCAGCAATCGGTTGACAAGGAGCAGAACACGTCAGAGAGCGGGCAGAGGAGGCGACAGAGGAAAAAACGAAAAGAACGTGTCAGTCCCGGAACAAACGTGGTACCACCCCCGAAAAAATAAACAACGCGGAGACGAGTCCAGCACGTCGACGAAGGGTAGAAAAAAAATCCTTCTACCGAAAAACCTTCGCCTCCAGACAAGCGAATGCAAATGGGGATAAGAGGAGGAGAGGGTGGCGATGCTAGCCGAGTTGGCCAGCCAAGAGGTCGCGGAAGAGGGGTTGAAAGGAGTAGGAAAGAGGTGGAGCAGGCGAAGGGAGCGAGGGTGGCAACAAGAGGGAAAGGGATGGTGTAGGAGGGTTGATATCGGCTAGAAGGTGAGCTTCGGAACGCAATGTCCGGCCTGGTCCAGCCGGCAGAGATGCGAGTATTGATCTAGGCTCAGACCTAACCCATCCCCTTGAGCCTTTCCACCCTCCTCGGCCACCTCCAGCCATCTCCTTCACCTCCACCATCTCCAAGCTCGTCGTGAAGCCAGCCCTGCTTCGTTCCTGGGGGTCGTGGCTGAGAGAAAAAGGGATGGAAACGCGGGGTGAACACAGAGAGGAGGAGGAGGAGCAGGAGGGAAACGACTACGAGGAGGTGGCGGAGGGATACGGGGATGGAGGCTCGAAGGAGGACCTCGAAGTCCGGCTTGCCGAGCTGCCCCTTCAGCTACGCACGTTCACTCTCACCTCCGATCTCCTCCTCTTACATTAGACATGCTGCAGCGGTGCTCAACTTTCGAGAAACTCTCACATCGAAAACTGAAACGATACAATCGCCAACTTCGGCGAAACGTTTTCAATCTTTCACAGAATTATCCTCCAACGTTACCCTACCAACGCACTACAAAATTAGAATCTATAAACATATACAATATACCTAATATTTGTAATTCTCAATTTTTGTCATACGAAAAGTCAAATCTTATTTGCACAAAATAACTGTCTCTTTCGGATGATACAGCAAAGATGCTACTTTTGAACAGAAAAGCAGTTTAGCACGCGGGCGAAACAGGAGTATATAAAATTAATGGATCAGTGTTTATTGCTTTATGTGTAGAAATGTGTAGAAATGTTCAAGTGCCATCATTGCTGCATTGCAATTTCAACAAGTGAAAATGATATTGCATGTTACGATAGTATGGTACATTTTTAGAAAAAAGTTGTTCCAAAGGATGGCCTTGACTACATATTAACTTGATCAATAGGTCTTGCCGTTTTTATGGAGAAATTCGATTACAAATTTTATGCGTGTAATAAAAGTTCTAGTTTCGCGTGTGCAAGGAGAATTATTATTGGTCAAGGTCTTTATTTAATCATCACTGATCATCTATTGCTGTGCTAGCTATTTTAGAACATGGATCGTTATTCACAGGAATATTTTTAGCATATTTCGCAAACTAAAACTAGTTTCCCATCTAAGTTCCTAAATATCATATCCTTAAATTTCTTGAATCTCCTATCCTGAATCTCTGGAATTGTAGATCTCGAAATAGTCAAGTCAAAAAATATCCTACTTCCTGAGTTGTAAAATTTTAAGCCCCTCTTCAATTCCGGAATTTTGGCGTTCTATAATCTCACAAATCAAATCTTTAAGTCACAAATCCTTAAATTTGATAAGTTCCCGATAAAAAAAATCAACAAGAGACGAACCCTTTCCTTTCCATGTCAGCAGCGTGTTAGCTCAAAGCACAATCATTTAAAATAATCGCAATCTATCGATTGATAGGCATGTGTTCCTCTCGTTAGCACGATCCAAAAATAACTATATTGAAATTTACGATAAAATTTCTCAATCATTTACCGAGTTCAAAGAGGAATTTAATTTAAGAAGCAAGCAGAGGCAGCGAAATAAAGGATGGAAAAACGGGTCATCACGAGCGGAGAATTGAAAATCGAGGTTCTTCGTCGATTCTCACGAGCGTTCGTGCCTTTAATGAATAAATGGCGAGTTTCCTTGGTGGATGGGTGGAAAGGGGTGAAAATCGAAGGCAGCCACGCCCAGTGGAGGAAGAACAAAGAAAAATCGTAGCTGGCCGACCGATTCGTGGCCCGCTCAGCATCCGGAAACCGCTACTTGTGGACGAGACACGTTTTCAAGTGTATCAAGGCCAAGGTTTATTAGCGAGTGGATCAGTTTCAGAAGCTGGACTAGGTGTCGAGTGCTCGCAAGCGGTCTGAAGTGGTGCTCGTAAAACGTGAATATAAACGGACGACGAAAGTGTTGCCTTCTGCTGAACACTCGTCTCCACTTTGTCGCTTCTCTTTCCCTACTGTTCAACCTTGTGCCGTCTCGTGAAACAGATGTTGCTTGATATTTCTGACACCGTGGTAGCTGTGAACGGACAAATTAATGCTACCTTTCAGGGAGAGTAAATATTGTGGAATATGGTATTATAATGTGACATATTGTAACATGACATTATTCGAGTTCTAAATCTTATCGTCATTATAATATTGGGTAATTACAAGGAGGTCACATCTCAGATTAGTTTTAGAGATGTTCACAAAAATTATTCATTATAATATTGATCTGTTCTTTTTTTAGAAAAGAATATTGAAAAAAGAATAACCTTAGTACTCTACATTTCAATGTGATGTTTTCTATTATATATCTACTGCACTGTTAATGGCATGATCAAATAAAAACTGTAGTATATTATCAAACTTAATCTTCCAATAAATTTAAAAATTTGAACAAGATTAATCGTGAATGCATTACAAGTCAAACGACAAATTACGGCACGGTTAACCGAATGAATTTACGTTACAACCCAATATTATGTATCTCTCCATCCATATTCACCATGACAGTGTTAACAACAGTTGTTACGACTGTCTCCATTTAGCAACGTCACGAATCCACCCCAACAATTCTCATCCAATGGACGGCCGGTTGCACGGCGATTTTCGCAATAATTTTACCGGATTCAGAACTCGCAGTTTCGGTGTAACTTGAAGAGGTCAGTAGCAAGTGCGGTGTCGGGAACGGCCGCGCGATAACGTCGTACAAAGTTACTCGAATCGCAATAAATCCAAAACGACCCAACGTCGACCACCCCTGCATCCCACCCTATAGCCGAGGAGGCCTGCACAACGGTCTCCGAGATTAGTATTAATTTATAGCGTTGGAAGATAGGATAGAACAGCACGTGGTGGCTTGCTAGCTACCATGGCGGTGGTGGTTCATGGGTGTAGAGGGTGGAAAGTGAAATTTGGTGGCTACGGGAAACGCGGCTGCTATGCCATTTCCATTCTCCGCGCTGATAATTGGAAACCGGCTGGGCAACTTTCGTCAGTATGTAAATTCGTGTCGCTCCTATCTGTTCCGAGCTTATGGTGTCGCGAGTGTGAGATAATGAGCCGACCTTTCTCCCCATTGCTATTACAATTTTTGTTATGTTGCAGGACTTAGCCGGAGCCTATCTGATCGTAACGGTAACGATTTGCTAGATCGCCCTCGGGTCGGTTTGATTAATCCTGATTTCGTTAAACGTCGTCGCGCGGATGCCGATGATAGGGGATGAAGCAATCTCTTCTTTTAATTTGGAACAATTAAAGAGATGAAGTAGTTTGTTACAGCTTTGGTCGAACAATTAAAGGGCGCGCAAAGGACTCCATCGCAAATGAAGTAATTTTCAGTTCAATTTGTTTGCATGCTTATAACTGAATTCTAGCAAATAGAAGGTTGTTGATTTCTTTTTTATTTTTAAATTATCTACTTCTGAATCTGAAGGGAGAGTGGTTATCAAAGGCAATTACATAAAATAAAAGAATGCAGATAATAAAATAAATATATAAATAATATAACTTAACTAAATAATAATAAATAATATAAATAAATAACTTAAAAAAAATATGTGCTAATATCAAAGTTGGTAATACGACCAGTAAAAAATCAAATTTCAGATCATTCTTCAAACTTTCATTATGTTTGCTCCGCATACCCTATTTATATCGATTACTGTCTACCAATATCACCCTATGTGATCAACCAGATTGTTCCCCGATAAAGCTTCCCTTCTATATCGCTTGCCAGCCGGAAAGAAACACAGAAAGATTAAGATCCAAATATTACGATAAAACAGCGCTCACCAACAGCCACCAGCTTTATCGTTCTTATGGCGTTATCTTATTAAGAGGCTGGGGTGCGCTAGAGAGATGCTTAGTAATACGTGAGGGTGAAAAATGAAGAAGAGACGAGGACCTACCCCACAGATCATCGGTCATCGCCCAACAACACTCTATCGTCTTTCTTTTCTCCTTTCCTCTCCCGCGATTTCCGCCTGTAATGAATCTGTCACACAGTCAAGGGATTTCATTTCCTTCCTGGAGACCAACGGCTCCAGATTCAAGTGATTTTTATGAGTTTGCTACGATTTACTTGACTTCTGATTTATTTTCTGTTTACCTGTATCGAAATAAGTCATAGTAGTAAATGTTTTAGGCAATTATTTTATTTTAAAAGAATTGTTTGTAGCTCCAGGATTCTCAAGTCGAAATAAAATTTTTTATTTGATTTTGTTCGGATAAAAATTCTGTTCAAGTATTAAATAAATAATAATTTCAATTTCAGTAAAAAAATTCAGTTACTTTCCCTCAACAAAAACATCACACACACTATTTGATTTAAAATAACAATTTGAAATAATTTTTACTACATAAGAATTAGTCAAACTCTTCAACCAGATAATAGCTACCAAAAGTATCTTGGAGTGCAAATTTAAAGTCCACGATGAAGAGAAGTATAATTACGTCACAAGATCCACACTTGCAGTAATCAAGTTACTTGTCTCGTTTCTCCGATCGCTCTAAATCCCCTTCGACCTTTTCACCTCGTTAGATTTTTCCCTTTCGTGGAAACGGTAATTGCGGTAATCGTTCGAAATTCTGTCGGCAAAATGCCGGGCGGTTGTATCGAGAGGTCGACGTTTCGGGAATTGAAATCAAGCTGGCACTCTCGTCGACGACCCCGAAGAAGCTCGCGAGGGACGCCTGATTCCCGAGGAAGAAGGAGCAGAAACGCTACGACCCAGTCCCAAAGACTTTGACCCACATCATATCGCTCGTTTTTGCCTTCGCCTCCTTCACCTTCCGAGTTCCTTCCCTCTCGGGACTATTATCTTAATCCCATACATCCTCTTTAAGCGAGACATTCCGCTCGAACGAAACCACGGTTCCATGGATACTTCCCTGATTCCCCGTCAACTACTTCACCATCTTGAGGTATTAATCGCCGTCTTCTTGGGACAAATCGATCGAATCGTAGCATCCTTCTCATTAACCTGCTCACTTATGCAAAGAATTCGTCGAACACGGTGCTTGATTGCGTGGTCGATGGATTGGAAAAGGGTGAAATCACTGGATGTCCTTTACCCACTATTTTTCGTTTACTTTAGTTGACGTTATGATATAATTTTTTGGCGGAAAATCTATAATTCTTATCATCCATATTTTACAATTTGAAGGTGTAGAACTACCAACCAAAATGTCTGATTTTAGACTTAACACTTTATGTTAAAAAATTCCTTGCTCTTGTCGAAATATCATTTTATTAAAGTGAGGAATAGATATACGCATTAGTTGATGTTTAGAAAAATTCGTAAAATTTGATAACTCGAGAAAGTATGTATCAAGTTAAAATAATGTTCCATGAAAACCTAGAATGAGTCTACAACAAAGAGTAAAACAAAAGAAGTCCGAGTCAGAGAAGCATTAGCATAGAGTTTTGGAAATAGGGTTAGAGGTCGGTTTTCAAGAACACCGCGATTTTATCGGCGATCTATCGGTGGAACGGAGATCGTATTCTGGTGTCCTACTTGAAAAATATCCTTAAGCCTGGGTGGGCGCACGTGCTACGGACTCTCATAAATTAGAGATGCTCGATCGGCCAATTAATACGATGTATCCAGTGGCAGGCGATCGAAGTAGCTAAGGAGAAAGCGTTGAAAAGAAACGGGAGAAGCCGGCTGCCAGAACCGAGGACGAAGACAAGACGGTGTCTGTCATTGTCGCCAGAAGAAGACGGACGAAAATTATTGATCAAATACTGAGAAACCATCGTGTGTACACGTTGTATGTGTGAACCGTGGCATAAATTAAATTAGCATAATTCCGTGCTGTCGAACAACAAAGTAAACGCCGCAACAGCGTGGGAACCGCACGGAAATCGGCACCGTCTTTCAATTATTCCGAAGCAGATTGAATGAAATCGGTTTAATTGTTGCCGTTGGCGGACTACGTTTTTGAATTGAGAGAAATTATGGGTAATTGGACGGTCTGCTGCTTACACGAAACGCGTTTGTTCTTGAAACTTCCAATTGCTTCCTTCGGATGCTATGGATGATGTACGTGGAAACGAGTGCTATTATGTCAGACTCGAAATTTAGTGAGTACTTGAAATTGCTGGGGACATAACGTTCAATTCTTTTTCTATAGATCTTCGAGTCTTGCATTAATTTCAAACTTACTCCAATATTTTGACAAATCTCATAATCTTCTAACCTTCAAATTTTTTAATTTGCAAACATTTAAAATTTATATTTTTTTACGTTGACGTTGAACATATTAGAATTTATTCATCCAGAGGTACAAAACTATTTCTTTGCAAAATGTGCCCTCAATAAGTACATTGTAAATATATCATTTATGTACATAAAAGTATTAATAAATATTTATGTTTCGCCACGGTGTAAATCTTGTTAAAAAAGGAACATTTATTAACGATGTAATTTCCGCACCGTTTATTGCACGTGTACCGAAATCTGTGACACCGAAATACAAGGTCGCTGTTGCTATATTAAGCCCAGAATTTAATCTATGTTAGCCGTATTACACTTCCGCAAATTGCATTTTCGGCCATTACACATAATTCCTTTGAGCACGGGTACTAAGTATGTTATTACATAAGTATGTTATTACGTGGAAAAGGATTCATTTCTGCGTGAGGACACTCGAATTTATGCAACCACAACGGGTAAAACGAACCCACCGCACGAATATCATCTTCGGAATCGCCATGAGAATTCAAATATGCATGCAGACCACCGTGCACGCTCGTGCAAACTTTTTTTCGTCTACAGCAATAACTCCGAGAGTAAGAAAAAAAATTTAATAACCATTAATACAATATCTCCGATGTTCATCTCAGACATCCGTCATTTTTTTGTTAAAATAACAAATTGCTACTTTCGGGTTATGTTTTGGTCTGTTGCTTTCGTGAATGTTATTCGAAGACGAAGATAATATCTGTCTTATAATAATAGCGTTTTGAAGCAATTAATTATTTAACTGACACTTTATTCCAGATTCGGTAAAAAGTACGAATGAAACATTTTATTCCACGAAATTTATCTTTACTTTATTCTCCAGACAGAGATCGTTTAATATTTTGGGATCATTTAACATAGAAAGATTTTCAATTTAAAATATTTAGAATTTGGTCATTTCCAATGTCTACGTTCGAGAACTTGTATATTTTTAAATTCTACGATTCGAAAATTTACAAAATTTAGTCTGTGAATTTCAAAAAGGTTTTCGTATTAAATATAGCTAAAAGTTACAAAACGTATCCCAAAATATTTTGCATAATTATTATTCCAAGATTACGAATATCATTTACAATGAACGATAAACAAAAAACTATGAAGAAGAAAATCAAAGACGGACGATGTTTCAGCAAGGAAGTTGCATCTTTTCAAGCGATTTTGATAAGTAAGTAATTTCTTTTCAAGGTTACCGTTTTCGTAACCGTGGACCATACATTACCTTCACCTATGTTGTTTCATAACTGGAGAAGATTGACGTAAATATATGAAATTGCCGGCTGACTGGTCGCCGTGGGCACGGGGTACAATTTTATAGGTTCCTTTTACGACTTATGGGAGTCGTGTGTTCTACTTTGCGTTTACGTTATACGCGACCCTCGAGCGTTTACATCCTCCATCAGGGAGTATCCTCTTCTTCATCTTCTTCCTGTCTATTGGAAGCAGTTCAAAAAATTCCTAATTCTTTTCCCTTTGGGATACGATCCCTACGCGGGAAAATATGAACATGTCACCAAAACTTTCAACCGAATGAATACCATCGAGTAAACGCACTATCAATCACAAATTTTTTTAGAAATCTTCTATAGATGATTAGGTTTCAAGAGTATCGTACATGTCTTAGGTGGATATAGTATTTCAACCAATTTTATTTGTAATATTATAAGGCATTGTTTAAGATGAAATTTTTAGAAGTCTTAGGACTCTAACCGACTAGTTAGACTAGTTAGGGTAGTAATATTTTCCGGAAAACAATATTTATAATTTTTTGCGACATTAACATAATCGTAGGATTCCGCATTTCGTGGGATTTTACCGATACCGTTTTGAAATTATTTTCGTACATGTTCCCAGCCGATTACCGACAATGTACTACGATAGAAAGCAACCGCACGGAGCAACAGCGTGTCAGACACGAAGCCAAAGGAACCCGAGGCACCAGAGTACAAACAATTATCCTGAACAAAAGAAGAAAGTCCACGACTTGGCGGGCATGGCCGGTTTCAGAACCGTCGGAAAATAACGCGAACCACGGAAAGGTCAAAGTGTGTTTCAGAACATCGGTTCTCGTTGGCGTTGTCGACCTCGTGTTGCCTCTATCCTGGTCCGAACAGACACAGATAAAACGGGGAACCAGCTAGGATAGTGAAACGTTTCGAGCGATCCGCTTTCCAGGAACACGGGCGTAAATCACGATTTTATTACGGATAATTTTACGAGGAGTGGAGCTCGCCGCCGCCGACGTTGTTCCACTGTCGGCTACCTTAAACTCGTAATCGCGCGTCTCCTGAAGCTCGAAATCGTTAGCGAATTAGAAAAAACGACGCAAACATTCGGCCGAAACCCGAATTTCGGCGACGTTTTTGCCGGGTCATTTGGTACCGTCCAAAATACTATGTTCGAGGATAACACGGTCTTTATTTCAAAATCATGAACATTGATCGCTAATATATTTTAATAATAGAGAACGATGATAATAATAGTGTTGAAACGGTGCTTTTACAATTCATCGAAAATCATGTGGAAATGTAATTTATACTTGTGTACGATCAAGTACTAATCTTGTTTTTTGGGACAACATGGCAGCTAAGGGATGAAGTACTTATAAAAACATTTATGCATCTTAATTTATGATAGACATTTTCGAAATCGATTACTAATAAAATTCTCACAGGTACATACTTATATTTAAGAGGGAAAATATTCTAATGCGCACTTTACGTTGTAGAAGAATGATTCTAAGAACATCAGAACATAACTTTCTTTATAATGGAACTTTGCATTGAAATGTATATTTATAATGAAAGTAACGGAGTGATAATATGTAAAGAAGGTACAACTATTATTGCATAATAATTAATTTAAAAAGTTGAAAGCTTTTTGAAAGCTTCATTCATATGAAACTAGCGCCATTTAGCGATTGGAAACAGAACTATTCAAAAATAAAATTGTTTTTTGTTTGTGAAATAGAGCACTTTTATGTTTTGTGATTAAATTAGTTTAGAGGTACGATAACGTTAGACAAATGACATTGCAATTAAGAAAATTTAAAAAATTGCATTTTATGGGCATCGAAGTACTCAGCCATCTAGTGGTGAAAACTAAGACCTTTTGAATACAATTTCTGCATTATCTTATTTTTCTAACTTATTAACAGTTGCAAAATATTCTGAAAATATTCCATTACTATTTCTATGGTATTCTAGTATAATATCGAGGAAGTCTATGGTTATTAAAGTTAGGAATTTAAAATATAGTTTCATTAGTGTCTGCTTTTTACCGCTGAATGGTTAAACATTTTTGGTTCTGTAGAATGAAATACTTTTCACTCTTTTTTTTAATGCTTTCAACGCAGTAAGTAACTGTTTCAATTCTGTTGAAGTGGCAAAATATTCTACACGTTGTCGAAACACATAACAATCGCAAATTTTGAAGAAAATGGCAAGTTCTCTCTAATTCTGCTGTTCTAAACTAGAGGACACCGTCCTCTCTATTTTCGAACGACTTCAACCAATATCGATTTCCTCGGGTTAGCAGACAATACTATTACCGTTTCGAAATAAAATATTAATCAATTTCATATTATTCTAATAGTGTTATCACGACAGAAGAATCAGTAAACGCTTAGTTTATATTCAAGATTTAATTCCATCACTTTTTACCGTCGAATAGTAAAACATGTTACGGTCCATTTTACCGATAGATGGCAATACCGTACTGTTTTCAAATAGCGCGTCAGAGAATGTAAATTTAAAAATGAAATTTTCAAAACGATTTCGACTTTTTAAATTAGTTACTTTATATTGAACTACTGTCTTTTATATGCATTCACATATTAAATCCCCTCAAAACTCACGAATGTAAATTTCTATGTAAATTCTAATTACTAACATTAAGTTACAGTCTAACTTAGTTTGAATGAAACATGAAACATGGATCAAAACTACTCGTCGGTAAATATCAGCACTTGCAAAAATTTTATTATCGATATTGATATTGAAAATGGCTGTCGTTTAACACGCATCTATACTCGGATGTTTTTGCGATTTACAGGTGTCGCCTTTCCAGTAGGTAAAATAGGGAATGATATTAAAAGCATTCTTCAACCCCTAAAGATTCTTTCGAATCCTCTACTTAAAATAATTTTTTAAATTCAACTCAGTTCGACAGTAGCTCGAAAACATAGTTATCCGCAGTATTTTATTAAGTAGGTCAAAACAAGTTTTCAAAACTCTACGTCGCTAAACCCACTTCGCAGGTAGCTCGGCGTTACCCAGTGGTACGTGACTTTCCGATTGTAAATATCTAAGCGGTGACTTCGGTTTATCCTTCAGTACAACCGAGAGCGCCGTGCCGTAAACAGTTTGTCGAAATTACCGGGGAGCGGAGCGAGCGTCGATTTCCCGGCATTCCGTAGGTCGTTCGAAACGGGAGATGCGCGCGCGTTCGATGAAGACATGCGCGAGACAGGCGGTCTCGGTCTGGACAGTCAGTGCATGGCGGCCCGAGGCCCATCGATATCGTATCGCGCAGCACTCCAGAAACGCGTTTTTAACACGAGTGTGACCGTGGTGAGCCGCGCCGGTTAATTTCTTTTCGTCAACGGTACTTCGATCGCGATTATACGGTCGTGCTCCGCGTGGTTGACACAGTGTGTGACGCTTGTGTGACAGTTCTTGTCCGAGGTATCTCGTGGATTCGGCGAAATCGTCAACCCAGCCGGAGCCGGAGCGAGAGAGACAGCCACGGACCATCATCCCGGTGAGTACCTGCACGATAAAACACCTAGAAATCTTACTTTTTAATTCGCTTTTGCGATTCGTAATAACGCGCGTTTCGTTTCGTCATATGACCGATCGAGTACTTTCAATTTTTCAAACTGTATGACATTTCGCTGACTTCGACTGTCAGTCTTTTTCGTTCGATGACGTTCTCGATGAAAATAACGAGACGGGTGATCGAATCGATTAATATCGTAATCGGTACGGGATTGTGTTCGCTTTGAATATCCTGGAAGCACGAGGGCGGCGTGCACGCTCGACACGAGCGAAACGTTAGGATGACGTATCCGGCAATGGTGCTCAATGATCCGGAAAATATCGAAGGGACAGAGTAGGCTCGGTGTCAATGGAACGGGTTTCATCTGGACATCTTCATTTCCTTGGTCTCGTGACTGGTTACGGATTTTGAGTAGTTTCGCTTTCTTTTATCCTCTTCGTGTGCGTGTACGTCTACGATGTATACGTGTGCAGTCCACACCCACAGCGTTGCCAAACGCTACAGGTGTGGTCATTGACTTCGATCGGAATGGTTTGTTGTTATCTGTCAGGGATGAAAAGGGACAGTAGCTTGGACGATTTTGAAATCTTATTCGATGCGGAGTCTCATGGTCAGCATGTAGTGGATGTATGTACTTATGTACTTACCTGTGACCAGTGGCGTAGGTACGATTAGACACGATTTAACCCCTAAAATTAGTCTTCCGTATGTTGCGTGAAGTATGAGGGGTGAGATGCCTTATATTACAAATTTAGATAATTTTGGAGTAAGATTTTAAATCTAAATTCTTATGGTTTGGAGTTTATGGATTTTTAAATCTTCGTATTTCAAAATTATTAAATTTTTTTATTTCCAAATTACATTTAAATATTCTCGAATTAAATTTTTTCGAAAATTTCAAATTCTTAAATTACTAAATCTTTAGAATTGTGAGTTCACAATTCTATTTCATAATTTTAATTGTTTTAAGTTCTGGCACTCTAAATTTTCAATTTTTCGATTCTTCAGTTCTTCCAATTTTTCAATTCATCTATTCTTTCATTTGTCAATTATTCAATCCTTCAATTCTTTCATTTGTAAATTTTTTAATTCTTCAATTCTTTCATTTGTCAATTATTCAATTCTTCAATATCCTCATTTGTCAATTCTTCAATTCCTTTTCATTTGCCAATTTTTCAATTCTTTAACTTTTTCATCTGGCAATTTTTCGATTCTTCAATTTTCTTAATTGTCAATTCTTCAATTCTTTCATCTGTCGGTATTTCAGTTCTTTGACTTTTTCATCTTCCAAGTTTTCAATTGTTCAATCCCCAAATTTTCCAATTTTCATATCTTCAATTCTTCTATATTTCCAATTTTTCAATTCGTCAATTCTTCCATTTATCAATTTTTCAATTTTTTCACTTGACAGTTGAATTCTTCCATTTTTCCAAATTTTCAGTTCTTCAGCCTGTCAATATCTTAATTTTTCAAATTTCTATTTTCCTCGACCCTTACATTTCCAAAAATATCTAAGTTTCCAAATTTTCCAAGATTAGAGGGTATTAACAGTGTATCGCTAGGAAATTTGTTTCATTCGAGATAAAAATGCTAGTTACGCCAATGCCTATGACATCACTTTCACAGCTCCTGTCAACTACGTGGGCGAACAGCACGCTCGATTCGAGTAAACTGAACAAGGTTAACGCGAACGAGCAAGGTTAACGTTAATTTACGCCGCGTTTCGGAAAAATGTCGCGAGGAAATTGAAACGTACAGCATTTTTATTAATTCCTTGTGTTATAATGACCTGTTGAAATTCTTTAAGTAAGTCATCAATTCTACAAAAATGATTTTGTTCGTTCTTATTCGTATAACAGCAATTTATTATCGTTGGGTACATCTTTTACCTTCTCTCATGTTATAATACTATGCATACGTAATAGGTGAAAGTATGGTAATCAGTCAAACTTTGATCTGTTTCTTTTTACTCGAACAGTTACGAAACGTTGAAAAATACTAAAAAAACTCAACATTCCGCGTGTTTGGATAAGTCTAAGTATGTGGGAATGGGAGTATGTGATGTCTCAGATTTAATGGACCAAAGTACTTGAAATTTAAAGTTAAAAATCTTATACGTATATGGGATACTTATGCTAGAAAGTTTGACACTCTGGTTTAAGCGTAATTTACAAGCAAAAAATTTTATTATACTCTGTTTCGATTTATATATGTATACGTCCAAATTACATAAACCAAGTTTAAAACAGGAAATGTTACAAACGTTTTTACCTAAGAGATAATTTATGTGAGCATACATTTTATTTAGTCTCATGTATCTCTAAATGAATTGAACCAGGATGTTTCGCAACTCCATTCCCTCTTTTTATTACAACTTTGTCCATGAGACTCCAAATTCTATAAAATGTGTGGAGAAATAAGGTTAACATGTAGGACATCAGATACCGGTGTCTCGACCTAATCTGACGTTATCAGTATAGAGTTAAACCGCTGTTTATCAATCCAAGCTCGAAGCAGACGTTCCCAGACTTGTGATATCTTGATTATGGTTGCTGGAAACGGCATATGTGTATGCATGTACCGATTAGCAGACATACTATGTTTCACAAGAGCCTACCTTAGGGTGTACATCGTGAAACTTGTAGTACATATTTGTACCTGCGTATTCGCATTGAAAACGATAATGGTAATAATGACGATGATCACAAAGAGGTAGAGACTATATACGAGACGACGTAATACGGTTACGTGTAACAATGAATATTAAACGTTGAAACGAGCCGGTCGAGCTTTTATCGTTGCTGTGCAATTGTACAGGATTCAATCGAGAACACGTCGTTTTCGTGTAATTGCGTCGCTATGACAAAACGAACTTTCGAAGAATGAATGATATACATTAGAATCACAAACGGTCGTTAAATTTTACCGTAGAAGCGTGCTGAAGGCGAGAACAATGGGTTACTCGTGACTGGTTAGGTGAGAGCGAAAATGTTATACAGGCTGTGTCAAAATAGATATCTGCGATTTTATAAAATTACTAAACCGACAAATTGAAAGAACACAAAATTTTAACTAGAGCAGAATTTGGATAGTGCAAAATCTCTCCATGTTCTTTTGGGAAAAATAATGTGATGTTTATAGTAACTTTTGTTGACTTTACTTTTATTATATCTAATCTTAAAATTGTATTAAACTCTCTGTTTTGGAGAAAACAGTATGATAATTGCTGAAGTATTAATGATTTATTGTATTGTGAAAATCTGAAGAAAATTTACAAATATGTACTTATCTAAATAAATGGTCAAGACGATTTGAAGATATACACTGGATGAAGAAAATAGAGAAAGACTTACAGTTTATAAATTGTAACTACAAAATTACAGTATATAAACTACATAAAAAGCTGTATAAATTGTAACAGAGTATGAACTAGGAAAGAACTAGGAAAATTAACTGGGAAAGATGATTGAAGCAAAAGTCACATGTTAAGAAAGCAATTTCGTGAACATTTATTATGACACGTCCTGTATGTATTTTATCTCCGGAGGTCTTTCCCTCGGTCATTCTCTTCTTTACGTGAACACTATGAAAGCGAACAGAAGCATATTTATGTAGGTACAACGAGTGAGAGTACTCTTGTCTCGAGGACGGTCACTCGAGTGGTGAATTACTGGAGTTAGCGACACCGTTTCTTTCCCTTTTCCTCGAGTGCAGTGTAACCTCCTTCCTTGTGTGGGCTCTCGTTGCTGATTGCTGTACCAGCGATCACGACGTGTAAGCTTTCGAAATTATACCTCCAAATGAAAGTATACGCTGTATAAAACGTGACATTAGAAGAGGTGACAAATTTTCAACCTTTCGATCGGCGCTATACAGGTCGTTCCATAAGAGGAACTTTGGCAAAATTTTCTTTAATATCCAATAAGGAAATATCAATGTTCTGTCGAATTTTCGTTAGAAAGATTTTGAATTAACACTAAAACTGGTCAAATGACCGTTCCACAAGAATCTTATTATAAATGACACAATTTGTTGAATTGATTCTTCTGATATCTGTATTGATCTTTATCAAGATAAAAAATTAATGTGTGTACTAATTTATGTTTTGTCGTTTGTTTATTTATTTTTTGACTTCATTTTTCATCTCAGATTAAGTACATACAATACGCCGGTAGGTTTAGTGTTAAATAACGCTATGAGTTCCAGCAGAAATGATATGGAACCATTACATTGTGGATTTAATAGAAATATAAATGCGTTTCATACTAAGGTCTTGTGTAACAGGTTGTGTCTAACATCTTTGTGCTTACAATAGTTAAATTTAAGAAACATCGAATTTAAAACACAAAATAGCCAAGAATTCAAAAAATTAAGAAATAGATTCCATGACAAGGTAGACAACGTCTAAGAAATAGACAAGCTTCCGCATGTACTTTAAGAATAGCTTGAGAAGATAACACGCAGAGCAATAAATAAATAGTAGTTTATAATTTTGCTAAGAACAAATACAGCGAGTAACACATTCGAAAGTATTTCAGCAGGGATTGTACGTGGTTATTGACCTTGTTCATGACCTCCATCGCAATTACGCTGCGCGGTGTGCACGCTTTTCAAGGATATTGGAGCCGCGTCGATCGATGAGATGTTGAACGGGCCCGGTTTTCCTCTCCGCTTTTTCGTTCCGCGTTTTCTCCATTTTCTCATCGGAACGAGCGGAATGGAACGAAGCTCTGATATTTGCCCGGCATCAATAAAGCCGCTTCTCTCTTTCGAGGCATAAGTGCGTCGTCTATTAATAGAACTCTCTCTTTCTCTCGTTTTCTTCGATTCTCTCCGGTCTCTCTCTCCTTTTTGTTCTACCCACGAAAAAGGGAATGCCTCGAACAGGCGAAGAAGAAGGGGTTGGCGAGCAACGTGCAACCTTTTTGCCGTACGCACACTCGTGTGGGATGCACACACCCCTTTTTCCGCGGTACTCTGCTCACCGGCCAGACAGAAAAAAAATGTCCAATAAAAATAAGTCCTAAAGTGGCTCCTGCGCTCGCGAGCACGCCATTCTACCAACTTCTTCACGGCAATTCGGACCCTCGTCCTCTCTCTTCAGTTTCTTCTTTCCCTATTTTCCACGTGGATCGCACCCCATTTTCGACAATACGTATCGAAACACGCTGCTTGGATTCAGATCTTTTCTTACCGACCTCGTAAAATTCTGTACATTTTCTTGTTCTCCGTATTCAGACGTATTTTCGTGAAAGCTCTCGAGGTATCGAGGGATTTCGCGCCAACGGAAATACGTAATGGATCGATGTGCGAAAATGTGCTTGGAGATTTGCGATATCGATGAGGTTTCTTGGTTTTCAAATTGGTAATAGTTGGGAAATTGCGTTGGGTGATTTAAGGGAGCTGGAGACTTCGATATTTATTGGTAGTATTGGATTCAATTTAATATGTTGGTAGAATTAAAGTGATAGATAGATGCGTTTGAAGAAAACTTTTTTTACCACTTGATATTTTCAAATTTTTAAATAGCAGTATTTCCAAATTCCTAAATTTAAAAATTGCAATGTCCTAAATCCTCAAATTTTCAAACTAAAAGTTCCAATATTTCAAATCTTCAAATGCTCAAACCCCCAAATTTCCAAATCCTCAAAATCCCAAATTTCAAAATTTCAAAATTCTCAAGTTCTCAAATTCCGAAATATTCAAACCCTTTAAATTTCAAATAACTCTCCAAATTTTTAAATTTCCAAATTTCCCAAAATCTCTAAACTTCTAATTTCCAACCTACTCAAATTCCCAAATGTCCACCATTTCATTCCTCGATACAACTCGTATCGACTACCTTCGCAATAAAACTCCAACAACGTTGAATTTAATTATGAAGACACTATTATCCACTCGACAAATGTTACGTTACAATGCTGGACAGATGAATGAGCTGTTTGTAACATTTCCACTTTCTATGCGCTCGTTTTTCGTCACAATACCCTCTCTTTTTTTATTTAAAAAAATTTGCATCTGTCAATACACTGATCGTTTTGTTCCCATTTGCGATCTCGACGCATTGCGTTTATCATGGAAATTAACGACGTTTGCCTATGTCGCGTTAGTCGGTTTGAATACAACAGTGAACATATGCAAATGTTCTTTCGAACCTCCCCATAGTCGGTGTTGCAATTTAAAGGCTTGGTCTAGACACAACAATAGTTTTCTCTGCAATTAGTCTAATGTGAATATTATGTATGGAAAGCTGTAACTACAAGGACCGTCACACTTAATGGCAAAATAAATAATTGAAAAGGAAACAGGGTCAAGACTGTACCTTACACTGTTGCTAGTTTTAAACATCCCTCAGCTTTAAGTAAAAGGTGCAAATATTTTCGAAACAGTGTACAGGCTTTTTATGTTTGAACTTTCCCTTAACTTTATTTTTTATAACTCTTTCTTGATATATCTCTATATAGGGATAGTTTCTTCTGAATTAAATATTTTAACAAATAAATTCCATTTATTTCTCTTCTATACAGTTGAAGTATTTAGAGTGCAATTCATCCCCTTATATTTAAAAAAAATGACGTAAATGTATAAAATGTCGATTAATTTTTATTAGCGTTACATTGTGAATATTAAAAAAGTCCACCAGTTAGAAATTTCACAAAATCACGAATAAAATAAGGATAGACGTATTACCTTTTATCGAACATTATCGCAAAGTGTAGGATCTTGTGCACTCCTTGGCAGGAAAAGTGGCTGGAATATTTGAATATTAAACAGGGATGAGGTGACACGTTATCAGCCATTCTTATCGCTGGCAAACGCAGTCTTATCGTCGCGAAGAAGAGCAGTTAGGTGTGCAAATATTTAAGGATACTTGCCACAGCTTTTTCACCGTGATTAACGACACTTACCGTGGCTTTTTTATCGCGATAAACGAGCAGCTGGTGCATTATTAACGATACGATCGCGTTCACAGTTCACAGACGATGATGATCATCCAACGTAGCGCAGATAGTATCCCACAAGTTACTATGCACTTTACTTAATTTTAGTGGCTCGGTAAATTTTAATAGATCCGATATAATAGAATTAGACTAAATTTTTAAATTAATTTTGATTCCATGTTAATTTTGTCCGTTGGTGTTGATTTCATTTGATTCGATTTTGATGTTAAACTGATTTTGTTATGAAAAAATGAATTATACTGCACGTGATATTTGAATTGAGCGCTTGAAAGGTCGCGTGATATCCAGAGCCTTTTATCTTGGCTACTCAGTATATGGTATTTGGTACATCATGCGAGTAATGCTATAAGTAGAAAATAAGCTGTATCCAGCTACACATTAAACAATACATAACTCAGTTTAAGAAACGAAGTTCGTCAACGTACACATTATTTATCATCACCAATTATCTCCTGAAATTCTGAAATATTTGTGACATAACATGTTCGAAGACATTCGTAGGTCGTCTTAAATGGAACACCCTGTAGCTCTCTCATTTCGGTTAATCTTCCCAAGAACCGATGATCGTATCGAGCCCACACTCGAGCCATCTTTCGTGTCTTCGATTCCACGGAAGTTCTTCCATGAATCTCGGATTTAATCAAACTCGCGCCCTCTCGGTCTAACCCGTGTGTTCTCTCGTGACATATTGTTCTCTCCCTGGCATTTGGCCGCGACCCTCTACCGTCCAAGGAAACTTCTCGTTCCGTCGCAATTGAATTTCTCTCGTTTTCATTCTTTTTTTTCTTTCTTTCGACGGCCTTTAATCGTCGAACAATGAGACAGCAAGAAGGGGGACGTCGTACTCGTCTTTTCTTGAATCTCTTCTGGTCTCCCCGGGGACCAGCTTTATCACGAATGTTTACAGGGTTTATCTTCGCACCCTTTGGAAGTACCCTGTAGTCACTTATGTCCGTGTCCCCTGCTTATATACACCTCGCACCCCACGTTTCTCGGATAGAGATTCCCTGAAGGGGTTGCAAGGATCGCAAGACGCCCACATCCTTTGCCACTGTATCCTTTTTCACCGCGTGTCGCCGATTGTTTAGACTGCACAACAACCCCTTTCAGCGATAAATAATTACGAAATCACGCGCGGTTTAGTTTGTTCGATGAACCGTGTGCTGTGGTTCGTTTACGGTATTTCTTGCGGGCTCTGCGTGTTTACGGGCGATCTTGATCTTTTCGTTGTTTGATCGTGGCTGAATGGAGCAGCCAGAAAGTCGAATTTTCTGCACGGTAGTTCTTTTGAAGCGATCGCCGAGGATTTATGGCTGCGGTTTTAGGTTTCAGACCTGTTGGTTGAAGTCTATTGAGATATTACTAGTTAAGGATATCAAGACATTTCTAGTTAAATATATTATATTCTAAGAAACATGGTGTGGACTTATTTAATACGAATCAAATCAATTTTATTATCCGAATATTAATACATGGGTTACTAAATTTTAATTCTTCAAATTTGTCCATTTCTAAATCATCAAACGTTCAAAATCTGCAATTTCCAATTCTTGAAATTGCAAACAATCATAACAATTAGAAAACGCAGATATAATCTATCCACATGTTTCACTAGAAAGAAAAAAATTATAAATATGAAGTCATGCTGGTAAAATTAATTTCACGAAGATTATTGATGAAAGAGAAAGTGTGAAATATCCTCTGAATGAAATATTGTTATTCACCATACGTAATTGTTAATTTGAGATGTTAGAAAGTGTATTCGCCAGCAGCCTTTATGAATGTCTGTTTAACAACATAAACAGATCCGTGTACAGGAAGTTCTTTTATTTAGTAGCAATGGGAGTCTGCGTATTACATGTACTCACCGTTAGTCTGGGTTTCATTGAAACAAAATGCATCCCATAAATTAAAGCGTCGAGAATTTTGTCGAGAATTTTGTTCGTGTGCAGTTCGCAGCGGGCTCGTAAATCTTGCAAGGCACGTACAGTACCGCTCATAATTATTCGAAGGATATGAATTTTAACTTTCGTTCCAGACAAGCGCCATTATTCTTCCGAGTCAACGATTTCATCCTTAATAGGCAATTTCGTTCACAACAGGGAAAATGAAGAGGAATTTATTTCGAACTGGCGTCTTTCACAATTTACGTTTCCTTTCGTGTCTTCCTCATCGGGGTATCTTCTGTTTTTCGTTTTGTTTAATAAAAATATACCGATTTTTTATACAAATTTATTATACATATGTGTGTATCATAATTTCTTAAATTAAATTCATTTAAATAAAAGATACCTTCCGGTTCTTTTTTTTTTGATAAATATATGTTCATGAGATCATTTCGTACAGGTTTATATATGTGCATAACCAAACAGTTTATTAAATTAAATGCATTTAAATAAAAAGATATCTTGTATTTTTTTTTATCGTCAACCAAAATATTTTCATGACGAGTCTGGCAAACGTCCGGCACTTCTTTTTTTTTTATTAAAAATATTTTCATGAGTGCATTTTATACAGATATATAGAGAACAGTTTATTAGATGAAGTGTATTTAAATAAAATTTGATCAATTATTCATACGTTAACGACGAAACTTCAGTACATATTTATACTTCCGGTGATATACAAAGCATTTAGTGCAGTACTTATTGGCTTACCACACGCGAGCGATTCAAGTTAAATAACTATGTATGCACAGTGCTATCATTGGTATCAGGTATCACGAGTATCTTGTTCATATTTTAACTTTAATTATGCAGTGATCTTATACGTTCCACTGTAATTTAGACTCATCAAATTATTTATCAGGTGACTTGAATTTTTAACAAGTTCTAACGTTCATAATGCATAATTTGTATACATTATGAGATAGCAAAAAATAAAATTCCTAGCAGACCTTTATTAACACGAAAGAAATCTTTCGAAGCTGTTCCTACAGACGGCATTTAAATGTCAGAATAAGAGATTAAAAGAAAGGGAAATCATACACGCGTACCAATAAAAATACCCTCGTAAAAGCATGGTCGATGGGGTCGTTCGGATAATTATGAAGGTCGCATTCCCTCTGTTCCGTTATTGCAGCAGGTTTTTCGGAGGGGCAGCAAATTCAGTAAACACTTTGTAAATCATGCACTTGCATCGCGAACCCCCGACAGGAACACGCGTGCAAGCTATGCAAGTCGGTGCACGCAGGCGTGGCGCAGGTAGACGACGCGTGCCTCCACTGCTTTCGAAAGGTGCTGTACTTTAACTGCACCCCTCGGCTGCTTCGAGAAGTCACGCACGCGATTCCGTCATTAATTGTTCGAAGCTACACGCAAGCATGTCGTGATAGTCGGCTTCTGTTCGATCGGCTGTGTCGTCCGCGATTTGCTGGCGATCGCTCCTCTTGCATTTCGCGATTTTGCTTCCGTAACTTTACTATATTATGCGGACGCGTTGTACTCGATTTTTCGAACAAATCAAGACAGTGGGTATCATATAGGATTCAGGGCAGGTATCATATAGTCAAGGTCATATTTTCAAGGTTTAAATTATCGATGAGCAAATTCATCGCAGCCGTTAATTCGAAACCGATAAACATTGCGACTCAATTTGTGACATCGTGATCATAGTAATGTTCAAGAGCATCGTCAAGTTCGTCAGAATCATTGTCAAGGTTTTCATAGTTGAAGCAAGATGATCACAGTAAGTTCATTGTAATCGTCATTAACGTCTTCACATCAATCACAGTTACCAGTAAGATTATGTAGTTGTCAATGTTATCATAAGAATAAAAATACTCATTATGAAACTTAGATATCATCTTTAAAGTTATCATAGTAATATTCTGCTGATTATTATTGATATAATGAAGTGATCATAAGTCATCAAGCAAACGCTAATCATTGCAAAAAGCACCTCATCCTAACACACACTCACATATGAATGTTTTATTATACATTTGTATCATTCTCGAAAAGTTTCTCCCACATGTTGAATAGTTTTCCAAATGTTTCAAACTATTTATATCTTTTGTATCCTCCCATATCTTTTCATATCTTGAATGTTTCAAACTTCGTATCTTGTATACACATATCTGCTTTCGTATCTTTACCTCGTGCAAACACTGTATATCTCATGTCGCCATGAATTGCATCTCGTGTCTGAATTACAACACACCAGCCAGCATTTTCATCGTTCTCGTGACTGCTTCCTCTCAATTCGTGCGCAATTTTGTAGCTTAAAGGACAATATTAGCGTTTGACGGTTTACACGAACTTCCAAGCTTGTTCCTGTCTGGACGCTGGTAATCACGTACATTACATGAAATTACTGGTAGACATGATTGTCCGGAATTGACGCTTCAAATTGACGCGTGATATCGCGTGAAATTACGTATCGGTTTTGCTTGAACGTCCGTCGTGAGAAACTTTCAACCACTTCTTTGATTACCGATGTCAACCCACGAGTTGGCGCGTGAGGATCATGTGTTTAGAAGATATAATTGGTTAGAATCCCTATATTCCTGAATTTCTACAATCTGGAATATCTACATTTCCAAATCTCTAGTCAAGTCTATTCGTTTCTAAATTGTTATATAGCCAAATCGGGGTATTCCCTAATCAGTACATTCACAAATCGCTACGTCTCTTGTTGTCACATCCTCAAATTCTTTCGTTTCCGAATCGGTACTTCCACATATCGCTGCATCCCTAAATCGGTACATCCACAAATCGCTATAACTTCAATTTCTTACGCCCCCAAATCCCTCTTATCCCAAATTCCTACATACCTAAATCGGTATATCCCCAAATTAGTATATGTTCAAATTGCTACGTCCCCAAATCGCTACGGCTCCAAAATAGAAAAATGGATGCCTCATACATACATTGTCCATGGTAGTATTGGCACGAGTGATCGTACACCAATTAGGTCAAAAACAATTGCAGTCGTCAAACTCATTATTATAATAAGACATTTTTAATCAAAAGCTTATAAGCGGTCTACGAAATTAGGTGACCAAGTAATTGGAGAATTGGCAAATCGGAGAATTACGTAATTTCGATATTTAGGTCACAGATAATTGAGATTGCTGGAAATCGGGAAATTTTCCAATTTCCCTTCACAGTTTCATCGTGTCCAGGAACATTTCTGCCATGAAAGGCGGAACAGAAATTGTACGAGTTGTCTGCCGATTAGAAACTAACTTTTAGGGACAAAGTTGGTTAGCTTTTGTACAGCGTGTCGAACAAGGAAGAGTTTTCACAGCTGGCCTGGCCAGAAGGCAGCCGTCTATATTTACCCCACACTTTCGGCTTTCCGGTTTCCTCGTTTTCCTTAATGGCGAGTTCAGGGAAGTTCGTTAATGTACGAACCGAAACTATTATTAGACCAGGCCGTCACGTACACTTGAATGTAACGTAGCCTTCCTTTGGAATAAGGACACGTACTTAAACTTGACAACTTTTAATTTTCATATTATCAAATTCAAAATTTCCTAGTTGTTAAAACTGTACATTCTCGGTATACTTCCTTATTCGCAAATTCCAAATTTTTACAAATTACTAAACTTTTAATTCTCCAAATTCTCGAATTCTGAGAATATGAAACTTCTGCACTTTAAAACTTTTTAATTTATCCATTTTCAAGTCTCCCCATTTGGCACTTTCAATTTCGCAAATTTCCAAAGTTCTCGACCTTTAAGTCTCTAGATTCCCTGAATTTATATAGGAAATTCCTAGATCACTAAATTTACATATTCCAAATTGTTAGATCTTCAAATTCACATACAGAAAGTAACTCGATCTGCAAATTCACATATTCAAAATACCTAGATCTAGTTCTTCAGATTGTTGCTGTATCCAGAAGGCCTCCTTTCTCTACTTTGCCACATTTTTTCCACAAGACACAGATTTGCTTTTAGATGTAGGTTTATGCTACCACGTTACCGTCAACGGAAGTAGCTAGACGACGAAGGATCGTACGATAGATCGATTTTGATGCCGACCAGAGTCACGAAATCGAGTCGTGCTTGCAACTCGCGAAGCCGGCCTTCCCTCGAGACCTGTTCCTTGTGCCTCAGGAACGTGAAAACGATCGATAACTCAGTGGAACGCCCCCATTGTCGAGAAGAGAAAGGAAGAAGGACAAGCCAGCCTTCCATTTCTCTCTTTCTCCCTTTTCGTGTTCTTTTCAACCGGGAGAATGTGCGACCAAGAAGTTCCTTTAACCTTTTCGAAGATACGCTCGAGCTACAGAAGTCGGACAGGAATACGGGATGATAAAAGTTTAAATAGCGCTGTCTTTTTGTATCGAGGAGAAGCGATGGATCTTTATCGATTTTCTTCTTTTTTCACGATTTTTTTTTATTAGTAACTTTCTTTGAAAACAGATATTTTATGGGGAAACTTAGCGCAGGCTTCAAAGCGACATCTTGGATATTAAATTCATCGAAAATGATATTTCTAGTGGAACTTATAGTAACTCGTTTATAGCATTTAACACTCAAATCTCTTATAGATAGTGAATTTCATTATATTTAGGTATTAGTTCATCCAATCACTCAATACAGTTTTTAATTATTTACCGTTTCAAATATTCAATTTTGCAAGTATACAAATCCTAAAATCTCCAATTTTCTATCTTTGGAAATTGATTAATGATAACCATGTTTCTCGGTGTATACGTCATACACAAAGATTTATTAGAGGAATCAGTGTAGCTTATTGATATGTCATATCGATTGAACTTGCCTGTTCATTTCATTCGAAGACGATATGTAATTGTTCACTGCACGACCATCTGGAGGTTAGCATATCAGATTATAGATTCTAATTTTGAATTTGACGTATTCTGGAACTGGACGGAAAAGTAGGGCTATTTATAGACTTCGGGAAATTTGTGGCTATGAAGGTGGAAAAGACTCTTTCGGTAATTTAATATGAACTGTGGAGACTTGAAAGGTGAAATGTGAAGAACATTGCAAGTGACGTGGATATTTGGATAGGTCAAGATTTATAAAGAGAACTAAAATTATACAGTATATAACAGTCCGGCTGAAAGTCTCTCAAATTGGACCAAGAGCATCTCTGCAAAGGGTCAAAATGGAACGGCCTGTACACAGATAACTCCTCGATTCATATCCGCTCGATCGTCAAACAGAAGGCTCATAAAGAAAGAGCTCATCAATCACTCGACTAGCTGAACCGTGGACTGTAAACATCCAGTAATCGAAAGATCCACGGGTTGAATGTTTCCGATCGATCGATCTCGTTCTCCCGTGAACCGGAAGCATCCGTTGAACGTCGGCCGGTCGTCACCTCGTGTTTCTGGCCGATTAAATCGAACGCGTAATTGCAGTCTGAACTGATCCTCGAGCACGATGCTCTGTCTTTTGGAAGAGAGCAAGGTGCACTCGAAACAAAGCTGCGAAACCCGTTCGTTCCGCGTGTTTCCCTGCCGGCAGTGATTGCTGTACCCGACTTTTTTTTTCTCTCAACACAGTGCGCGTTCAACGGCGCGGAAATTCAGCCGCATTTCCACGGCTGCCGCGGAAACTCCAACGACGGAGACGGATGCGACGTCGAGCGACTTTTCTGCGACCAGGACAATGCGCCCTAAGGAAATTACTCTGCAAGTCCCTGCCCTGTATCCGTACGAAAACGACCCCTCGTTCGAATTCACCGTTTTCGTACTCTATACGCACCCTTTCTTCCCTTTTTCGCCGATTTTTGGTACGAAGAGAAGCCACTCATTTACGTGTGTGCCGATTGCAGTCTGCGGCGAAATTTTAGACGAATATTTTTTACTTGGTTGGGTTGCAGAAATTAATTTTCTGGTTCTGTGGAAATTTTGTTGTCAGTATACTGTACTGGTAGGGAAATCAATTATTCGATGAATTGGAATTGATTTTCGATCAACTCGGAGGTGAAGGAGTTTTAGGTTATATTTTGATAATTTCGTAATTAGCATAGGTACACACTGATCTCAAATTTTCAAACTACTAAATTTCTGAATTTTCTAATACCAATTCCCCAAATTCCTAAATTTCTGAATTTCCTGATCTCAAATTCCCAAATTCCCAAATTCCTAATTTACTCTTTCAAGCAATTCAAAATTAACTATACAAGTTCTCTTGCTTTTGTAAATAAATCGTCAAATTCTTCACTACCGTGACGTAATTAAATTTAATCGATGGTTTATTAGTAATCTTGATTGAGTGCCTGCTTCTAAGGTCATCTTTACATTGTAATGGGTGTGCACGTTACACGTAGAGGATTGTTATCTTCATAACGAGTGCCGTGCATTTCCTATAGGGAACATTCTCTTCCTGGTTAGAGTGACTGCGGGCTGTTTAGGTGGGCGTCTCATAGGTACCAGTTTATTTAAATTGATATAACTCGATCCACCAGGGTGACAGTAAATGTGTAACATGTTCACGTCACAACGACAGGTTGTTTGCTCCAACTTGCTTTCAATATGTGTCGAGTAATGATTTATAAACTCTACTTAAGATATCAGCATTTTTAACGTAGAATGCTAATATCGTTAGTCATCAACTTTCGTTATTAGATGCATGTAGCTTCATCTGTTCTTTTTGTCAGATCTGATTACTTTCTGGGAAACGAGTTGAAATACCATTTATCTGTGTGTCTTTTATTTAAGTTTGATCATGATTCATAGTTTATTGCAACAGTTACTAGAGCGATGTACCTTCCTGTGTGCATGTGTCAGTTTATCAATATTTACTACATTTCAAAATTTAAACTCGAAATTTATTTATGATTGTTATAACTGAGACAAGTTTAAAAATTCAGGTTTAAGACAGTTTCAGTAACTAGCATTAAATTTTATATGAATGAATTTATAACCTGACACACTTACATCCTGTCGTGTGGAAGTCAGTATCAATTATTTATTAATGAGACTTCTGCAAGGATTGATATCAGCTTTGCGTTTCATTACCTTTATGTATGTTTCATTACTTTTAATAACGCATGCATAATTGTAATAATTCAGTCTCTTACCAAAGGTTCGTCGTAACTGTTCGCACTCAGTTAACGAAACGGGTATCAACTAATACATAAAGACTTACATACAGCTTGTGATATCAAATTTTATTTGTACACGTTACAATATTTTCAAATTCCTATTTTCTTAAATAAATTTACTTATTTAATGTATCAGAGAAATAAATTCTTTTCGCCGATTTCTCACGCAACTACAAAAGATTGCGTGGCGCAAAAGAGATCATGGACCGAATCCATCGGTATGTTTGGACACGTGGCTTCCGTTTTCAGACATTTTCGTCAACGGAAGTGTATCCAACACCTTGAACACACCCACGTGCTCGACAGGAGAGGTTATTGTGCAGCATATTAAAGATTCATAAGGGTGGGCGTTGTCGGAGGCGCATTAAGCTGTTTGTTTCCGAATGACAGATACTGCAGATGCGTTTCGACATCTTTACTTCCGTTCGTCCTTTCACTTCTGCATCACACTCGGTTTTCCAATGATCATTGATCTCAGACGATTTGTTATCTACAATTTCTGAATGAACACCTAAAATAAGTTTCATTCTACGTAAACAGTCTCCAGACGAAAGTTTCCATAACACTCGAATAAATAATTAATAACAATCGAATTAATCAGCGCCATGATTTCCGAACGAAAAATCTTCCGTTTTATCGGTGTCCTCGAATGACAAAGAACGAAAAAGTAAAAAAGCATTGGATAGCAGACGAAAAGAGATCGGAAATATTTCGAGCAACAAAGGAAGTCTTTTGATTTCCTTTGACCGAGGCTGCCTATGCACAAAGAGAAGGCGGATAATCGAGCTTAATTAAAACGATTATACCCACAAATCGAGCGGCAACAAGAATGCGGGCTTTCGAGCGCTTTCTTCCCTTTCAACCAATTACCTTTAGCGAGCTTTCAGATCGAAGGGGCGACGATAGAGAAAGAGAAATGGCGGAGAGAAAGAGAAAGAAAGGGAGGAGTAGAGAAGTCAGCCAGCCAGCCAGCCACCGGTGTACGCGATTGAAGTTTCATTCTGTTCGAGGGGTACGCTTTAACCGAGTGCTTTCAGATGCTTCCCCGTGAATTACTTACGACCTAAAGCGATCCCGAATGTTGCCCGAGAAAGACTTTAATCTCGCTTTCGCCATGATTTTTATCCTGCATTGTATCACTTTCTCTTTCTTTCTTCTTTGCTTTCCTTTTCGAAACGTAGACAGTCTGACATAATTTCGTGACAGAAAACAATTGAAAAATTACAACTATGATATGTGGAGTTAAAGCTTGAAATTCGGAGAATACAACTGCATGGACGCTGGATCGATGTTTTTAACACAAAATGGCTACTAGTTATTCATATCGAACAATGACCGATTGCAAGACACTCAGAGTCTCATACGATTTCATGACATAAAATCATCGAAATCTTACAATTATGATATGCCGATTTAAAGTTTGAAGTTCTGGGAATACAACTGTATGGACGCTGGATCGATGTTTTTAACACAAAATGGCTACTGGTTATTTATATCGAGCAATGACCTATTGCGAGACACTCAGAGTCTCATACGATTTCATGACATAAAATCATCAAAATCTTACAATTATGATATGCCGATTTAAAGTTTGAAGTTCTGGGAATACAACTGCATGGACGCTGGATCGATGTTCTTAACAAAAAATGGCTACTGGTTATTTATATCGAGTAATGACCTATTGCGAGACACACAGAGTTTCGTATGATTTCATGACATGAAATTATCGAAAAATTACAACAATGTTACATGGAATTATTTCGTGCGAAATTTAGCGATTAGTCGATACTCCAAATAGAAAATAGCTACTTATTTATTTATAAGTAAATAATCCTCTATTATGGAACGTAAAGTCTAACATGATATAAAAATTATTTGAAAGAATCTTGCCTTTCACGTCTGTATTTAATACATTTTAAGTCTTTTGACGGTGTACATCACATTCATCGTTAAAAGTGGGTATTCATTAACGCGATATTTTATCAACAAAATGGTGGTAATTTCTGAGGTGGCAAGAAGATTAAACTCTTACCTTTCTTTCCGGTTCACGCCTTTTTCTATCGTTATCAAAGACTTTCGTGAAGTAAGCCTTTAGAATATTATTTTTTAAAAGTTGAAAGACTAATTCTTAGACACGACGGATCTCTTAAAGCAGACTCCTAAAGCAATTGTACACATTGCGTGTGCTGCATCGCGGTTTAATGCTAATAAGCTTATGAAAGAGTGATTAACTCTCTTTAAATGCGTTTCATTCGTAGAATCGTCATGTAGACTGTACTTGTTCTCGAGTTTGTTTGAACATCCTCCGTTTTACGTAAACAAACTAGGAAGTACTTCCTTTTGTCGCTTCTATGAAATCTTCAATTTTTCTTCTTCCCTCATTGTCAAATTTATGTTCTGTCCATAGAGTATACCTTTTTAATTTAATGAATACATTAGACTGGTCATTCTTTTTTATTTATTTTTGCTCTTATATTTCAAGCTTGTATGTGTAATTTTGATTGAAGTATATGAGTGTTTCAGTTAATGGTAACTATACAAAATTTTTATATCTTAGCTCTTAGTGGACAGATTTATGTTTTCCATAATTTTGTATTTACAAGGTATTCTATGTTTAAAATTTGTATATGGGCGTTTGTAGAATTTAGAAATTTTAGAGTTCGACGATGCGACAATTGAAAAATTAAAGTTTGACAATTTCGGAATTAAAAATTGTCAGAGTTTGGGATAAAGAATATAAAAAATTTGATGATTCGGTAATGTAGAAACGTGAGATCTTAAAATTAAAAACAGTTGGTTTCTCTTATATTCCGAACCTAACGTTTTACCCCTACATGAGCTCGATATTCAATTCTCCGAAAGAGACTTACACGAGCCTCTATTTCTGAAGATACGAAGGCACTCTAAGCTCTCGATTCACGATCTCGTAAATAAGGAGCGTACAAGCATCGTCGAGTCGTGTGCAATGATCGAGACGGTAGGTAAAATGTAAACTAACCACTGGTAAATTACTGCAGGTGCTCGTTAACCGATCTCGATCTACCTCAGCATCGTTTCACGCGGCCGTTCGACGAGAAGTTGAAAAGAATTTCGAAATGCAGCTCGCGCGAACACCTTTAAAATGCATCGTTTTGAATCACGCCGCTCTTAAGCTGGCTGCAATCGTAGATCGCCTTTGAATTTCCGGCCAGGGAGCAGCTGCTACGGTGAAACGACCCGGATTTTACGATTCCCGTGTTTTCCTCGTTATTACACGTGCGAAAAAGCGGCTGGAAAACGGAGTGATTACGAGAGGCAACGCGTGAAACACCTTTCCCGTTTGGCTAGCGATAGAAGTTCGGTTTAATTTGGCACGATGCAAAATAAAACGGCCAGAACGCACCTTTTCCAAGCTTCCAAACTCAAAGGATTGTAAACGAATAATTACCAAGTATTCAAGAGTATCCTTTTTACTTGGCTTCTTTCAGTTAATTTAAATTATTACGTTCAGTTTTGGAGCACGGGCTTTTTCACGATATTCTATGTTTGAGTTAGAACTTTTATGTGTTTAATTGGAGATAAAAAGTTTGCTCTTTTTCAATGAAATGAACGTTTTTTAACGTGTGAAGCTTAATTGTAAATATTGCGTTTGACTATTGTGATCATTTCTTATGGGAGGTTTAAAGTGAAATTGAAATTGTGTTGCTGGTATTCTTTGTAGGTGATGATATTACTCTAATAATAATTGGTATTTAACATATCATACGTATTAACATATGAGTGCATTATATGAGTTAATTAATATAAAATTAATATAAAATTAATTGAAAACAGGTAATCAATAAATATTTGATCAGTGATCGATGATGAACCTAGCAATGAAAATTCTGAGTTGCAAAATTCCCATTGTAAAGAAATACTATGTTTTCTAACATTGTAACGTTAAATGTTACCGAAAGTTTGGCGTCCAGGATATGTAAATGAATTGCGTAACCGAAAAGAAAAAAGAAAATAAAATTGGTTTAATGGTGGTCGACTTATCGGTCGACACGTCCCACGATTGTAACATGACGATTTCACGTTTGCCCACGTGTGTTTCTGTTAGTTTAATATGGTATTACCACCTACCTCTTTTGATACCTAGAATAATGATTTTAGTACCGTGTTCGCTTTAGAACGAGTGCCTCAAAACTTTGTAAGTACAGAATTTCAAGTTTTAAAACTTCGGAATTTACAAGTTCGGAGAAACTTAGAGAAGGTTATAGATATAAGGAAATTTTAACATTTGATGAAATTTAGAGGAATTTAGATATAGGTAAATTAAAAGATTAGACAAGTTTAGAAAATTTAGTGTAACTATAATCAAGTTAGCACATCAGGTTCAAAGCTACATCTTACTGCTCTGTAATTGTATCACTTCATCAGTATTTTTTAACTAGCAATTTAGCAATTTGTACAACTTCGTAACTCTTTCAAACGAATTTACCCCGACGAAAATTCACCTATCCGAACTCCGATAAATAACAATTATTAAAATTAATAAAAATTCGACCGAAATATGACCAGTCCGAAATTAATACGAGCATCCATATAATTTGGCGGGGTACTTCAAACGCTCGCTGATTAAATTTCCAATAAAGTGGAGGTCCTCGTACCGGTTGCGATCCACAGGACATCGTTTAATGGTGTTTAAATATTCGCGGCGATAGTGGTGCGCGCGTGTATCAGCATGTCAAAGAGATACAAGGTAGAAGGGGGGTTGGGTTGCCTTTAAAGAGTGTTGACTGTACGCACATGATTTACGCGTCTACGTTACAAAGTGACTCTCCGCTTTTGAGGCCGAGCGTGTTTCTCCGTCTGTTCGTCCGCTCGGCGTCGTCCATTTTCCCCTCGACGGATCCGAAGAGGATCGAGCCGAGCTTTCCGGAGTCGAGTCGAGTGGAAGAGCACTCGTTCACCAAGAGGGTCGGGGACCTAGGAGTTCGGGGTTGGCCAAAGAAGAAGCTTTACCATCCTCGAGTGTCCCCGAAACGCTTAGAAATCGTGGTTAAGGGAAAGCGGTTTCACCATTCGGATTCAAGCATCGTTGATAGGCCGGCGAATGTGTGCTACGGCGACGATTATCGTTCTCGATGTGCCTCCCTAGCCTCTTCAACGATCAGCCACGCGGAAACTCGAGTTTCGTGGATAGTAGATTAATTTGCTAACGTCGAATACTGTCCAAACGCTGACTATGTTGTTTCTCGAGCGTTGTTAAACGGTCTGTAATGGTTCTGCGTTTCCAAGGGTTTATTATTTTGCTGTTGTGGCAGATCTCTTTAAAATATATTTCTTGATGGTTCAATACCGAACGTATCGAAAGAATTTATCCTTTAACCTAATATTGTGCCATGTCACTTATGTGAACCAATTACATATATTGATACTTGACATTACTATACAATACTATACATAATACTCTCAACATGCACCCTACCCAAGTTTATAGCAGCACAGAATTCAAGGTTACAGATCAAATCTGTCCATCGCAGTCACGCTAACCCAAGTCTATTTTCTCTTTTTCATTCGCTTGATTTGCATACAAGAAAACATGTTGTTCCACTTATTCTGAAAAACCGTACGTAGGACTTTGAGGAGGAAAGATGGAGGTACAGAAATATGAAAGCAAGGATATCGATAGTCGACTGATTTTTCCTCGACAGAATATTCGAGGCTTGGTTGACGAGTGGTGGTGGGTGAAATAACCCGTGCGCCCCTCGCCCCAAGCATCATGTAATTAATGAAGTTACGCTAATGCAATAACGCTGCGTCGCTGTACTCTGTCCCCGTGCCCTTCGTACCTTGTGATTCCTGTCGTTAATGCCGGTTCGTCGACTACGATTGTCATCCGAGCGAATTCAAAGGGTCATCATTAAAGCTTAACCAGGCTGCTTTTATATTTCCAAGAATATTCCGACGACTCCGTAACAAACCTTCCACTGGAATCATTCGGAGCTTGGTTAGAAATGTGAAAAATTTGTACTCGTTTCAATTTACCACGTTTTGCTGCATCAAAATAATGACCTTTTACTAGATATACTCTGATGTTCTCTGATAAATATTATTCTTATAAGGATTATACTACATGCAAATTTCACTGTCAATTCCATTTCGAGTGTGAAAATTTCACGTGAAGTGAATTTCATCAAAAATTTGATTTCAAGCATAAAAATTTCACTTCGGGAGATTCTATTGACAATTTCAGTTCAAGTGTAAAAATTTCATTCGGGTGGATTTCATCAAAAATTTGATTTCAAGCATGAAAATTTCACTTCGAGCGAGTTTTACTAGCAATTCATGTCAAATGTAAAAATTTCACTCCAAGCGAGTTTTACTAACAATTCATGTCAAATATAAAAATTTCAGTTCAAGCGAATTTTACTAGCGATTCATATCAAATGTAAAAATATCATTGGGAGTGAATTTCACAAAAAATTTCACTGCAAGCAACTATTGCCTTTACTTCGCATTCTCTTAGTTCTAGGTATAAAAAGATGAGAAACTAATGCTAGAATTCTCGCATTTTTGGTTTCGATTTCCGATAGAACGCATAAGATAGCAGGGTTACGTCTCGTCTTCTTTGTGGGTTAAGGTTTATTTGCTTTCTTGTGCGTGCACGTAGTCATCGAGAGATACAGTAGGAGGTGCGGCTAACCGAGTTAATAATCCTGTTCTCGTGATCGCGAGCCTGTCACCAGTAAAATACGTATGCTCGTCTTAATAAGCGTAAGAAATCGTAAGCCGGTTAACGTCGAACCGTATTAAAACGATCGTTCGGAGACGTTCGTTTGCCATCACGGATCAAACGTATTATAGAACTACTTATTTTTATGATACAACATAACTGTCATGTAGCAGCTTTTCAAAACATGGATTTCATATATTTTAACTTGGTAATGGGAGTTTTGTTGACATTTGGAAAGTTCATTTGGTAATTCGAGAGATTGGTAAATATGGAAATTTAGGAATTTGGAGGGGTGGAGGTCAGAAAATTTGGGAATTTGGTAATTTAGAATAGAAAGATTTAGAGGTCTATCTATTTAGGAATTGGGGAAATTGTTAATTTGGGGATTTAGAAATTTTAGAATTTAGGAGTTGGAGGATTCGAAGAACTGGGATGATTTTGGGAACTCAATTATTTGGAATTAGAAGATTTAGAGGTCTATCAATTTAGAAATATGAGAAACTGGTAACTTGGGATTTAGAAATTTCAGAATTGGGGGATTTGGAGTATTCTTTTCCAGTAAAAATATACGAATTATCTTATCATCCCCTACTGCCACATGTGGACGACCCTACCAATCCTACAGTTCCACCTAAAACAATTTTCTTCGCCCCTTCACTCTCCCAAAACAAACTTTCTATCGTCCAATTTGATTAACCAAAAGAAAGTTCTCATATTCATCAGTATACTCTGATATCCCCATCGAAGCTAAGAGGTTAATGGTGGCGGGCAAACGATTTCTTGCTAGATTAGCCTTATCTGCCTGGCCATTGTCTTCTATTACATATTCCGCCCCATGGTACACGGCGAGTGATTGATCTTTCGAATACATAAGGGACGCGATACACTCTGCGAACTAGTTCTACAATTGATGGTTCGCATACCGTCCCACGATAATCAGTGCTTAGTTATCGGCTGAATTGCTGGTCTGTCGACGATTCGACGATGACCGGTTCGTTTGATTCACGTCCTCCAATCGTTTTGTTTCGCTTCGTTTCGATCTAAAAGGTCAATGGTACGTGTTCTGTGCATTGTCACACTGAACCATTATCTCCCATAGATTTCCAGGTATCCGCTTGATTCTTCTGCAAGAGGATTGTCATAGGGTATCATTGTTTCTTTTGGACGAAAAACTTTGTAACTGTTGAAATGTAGTTTTTGACGTTACAGTTACTGTGAACAAAACATTGGTAAGCTTTTGTTACATTTTGTTATGGAATATTTTGATGAAGACTGTGGAGTTTCTATTTTTAATGGTACATTATGAGTTGCAGAAATATTGGCTTTTGTAATATTTGCTTATGTGGTATTGTTTTGTGGACTTTGTTGAAGAGTTTTTGTTTTGGACGTTACAGTTATTGTGGATTCAGGAGCTTTTGCAACATTTTTTTATATAGCATTGTTTTGTTAAGTGGAAGATTTTGTAGCATTTTGTTAGAACTCAGAGTAGTATACTATTATGGGTGTATGCCAATTTTCAGTTTTTTAATTAATTCAAAGATGATGACGCTTACGTATTTTATTTAATTCAGATTATTTAGAGTAACTTTTTGTTTAGACTAACTATCTTAATGAACTATTTATTAACATCTTTGCATTTGTCTACATTTTTGTTTTTTCATCCAGAAATAATTTCTGATTTATATAATTTTTTGAGACGTGTTACTGGAATTTGGAGTTATAAACCTTTATACAACGTGTTAACTGAAGAAACATTTTTTCTTTTATCCATAACGGTATTCCTAAGTAGTTAACCTTCTATGGCAGTTAGAAAGAGTATCCCTATAAGCTATTTTCTCGGTTTCACATTAAACTGTGAAGTAGTAAAAGAACCTATAACACAAAGTACAACTTCAAATAGCTTTGAATAACGTTCCGTAGATGATTCGAGGAAACACGATTTGGACTTCCTTATTACTTTTAAAATAATGTGTACCTTATGTCTTTATATGGTATGCTGTGAAAATAATAATCCTTTGAAAGATGATTTGCAATCACCACTGACACAAAAATTTGAAATAAGTACTCTTTTAGTAAAACATACCCGTGAGTGCAAAAGGTTAATATTAATATATCTTCCACCTAATTAAATCTCTATATTCATTCTACTCTTATAATAATTCCTTCATAATCAACAATCATTTCCTTCACTCACCTGGGACTTCATTTCTCCTAATGTAACAATATTTTTTCATTAATTTCCTGTTCTGAATCCCGCAAACTCCAGCATACCTTTTTACAGAAAGTATGTAATAAAAACTGTGTATGTTACTTTTTTCTTACTTGTCCGATGAGTTTGCTTTACCGTTTCTTGTACGTTTATCGATTAGGAGAATAATTATACTGCGTGGTGAACTCCGCATGCCTGACCTACTGCCGCTTTCCGTTCAGTCTCCTACACGCAATGATATTTCATTCAACGCGTGTCAAGATTTCGTATCAATTTAATGGTATATAGTATCAATAAATTTTCGAGACAGTCACTCCTTTGATGTCAGTTACAAATTTAAAACACCTACATAACATTTCGATGTCGGAAAAACTTGTAAATGAACAAATGCACGCAAGTGTTTTCCTTTTAGAGAAAACGTTTGAACGATTAAGAATTAATCTTTAAGAGAAAGACGCAAGTATAATATTAATCAACTCATAATTGTGTGATCTGAACACATCACTTCAGATTTAATTTCAGAGAGAGCTGAGAACAAATGACATATATAAAATTCATAATGCAAATTGTGGACCTGAAGACAGAGTTAAAATCAGTTCCAGCTCTATCAGCAGTTAATCGTAATGGCGGACAATTCGAAGGGTCGCGTGCAATAATTCGTAATGGCTCGAATCACGTGCTACGGTGTCGTTACACCGTGTTCTTCCTGAATTCACAAATTAAACCGTTAACATCGCAGTCCGTCACTCGTCACGATCGCATTTCCATCGCAAACGAGTTCAGCCTCCGAGGTCAAAAACGATGTCGTTTGTTCGATTAAACTCGCATCGCTTTGGACGTCGAAATCAGAATGAAGGAATTTGGGAATGTAGAGATTTGGGGACGTGGCGATTTCGGGGTATGCCAACTTGGGGTTGAACCGATTTGGGTATGTAAGAATTTCGGAATCGGGGGTTTGGGGACGTAGCTATTTGGGGATATACCGATTTGGCAATGAAGGGATTTGGGAATGTAGAGATTTAAGGTTATACCGACTTGGAATTGTACCGATTTGGGTATATAAGAATTTGATAGTGAAGGAATTTGCGGATATAGAGATTTGAAAATATGTTCGAAAGTATAAGGATTCAGAAATGTGGATATTCTATTCTGACCAACTATGTAGCTCTTCTAAATACATCAGCCTCACGCGCCAATCCGTAAATCGACATCGATAACGAACCATTAAACACCTAAATCGATATAACGGAGTAATACACTCGCTCTGATGATAGTAATTAAAATCGATCAATCTTAAATCGCGAGTGTACCGAATTAACGTTACACAATTATAATTAAAACGATTTGTTTTGAATGAACGTAGAGATCGCATGTGCGGATGGTAATGAGGACCAAATACCTCGCATACGTTTGTTGGAAGAGGCAGTCATTAGAGACGTGGGTGTCCACATAATGTTCAATAACATGGTTAAGGTATGCGGTATTTCGCATGCAATCTGCATTTATGATGCCGATGCACCGCTCCACAAAGTTGCAGCCATCAAGCTATATTATGCGACTCATTTCTTTTAGAGTAACCTGTTCGAACAACCTTGTTTCGAGCGCGTTCAACGTTTTGACGTGAAATAACGCTCGTTGATGGTAATACATTTTTAATTAGGGTGCATAAAATCTAAATTGTGCATTTTATTATTCGCTTGCGTGAGTGCTAATCTGCTTAGTAATGCAGGTGTGCTACTATGTTGAAGTTAAGAAATTTTTAAATCGTTATTTATACATTACAAATTTTATTAATTTTTTCATAGGTACATTACAAATTTTTTTAATTTTTACATTGGTACATTGACAATTTTTTAGCTTAAAGATAGCTTAAAACGGTACTTGTAAACCGGATAAGCAAAGCAAAGGATTGTAAACTGTTTAAAAGCTTTCAAAGTTCTAAATTCCAACGTTTCCATAATTATTACCCCCACACCAGTGTTGCACCAGCTTAAATCAGTCCTTTTACCCCAACAAAGTGAAGCAACAAAGCGTTTCAAACAATGCTCCCTTTAGTAAGAACAATCGCGATAGAATTTTTTCAAAAACCACAAAAGCAACGTCGGTGTCGTTATAGAATCCAATAGCAAGAAGATAAGATATTTACACTCGGAACGAGCGGCAAGTTTGCAACTCAAATAGAATTCCGTCTCCTTCCAGCCACATATATCGACAATGCAGCTCTGTTGCACCGCGAAAACATAAATAGGAATGCAGTGTGGAGTGTAGAGCAGAGGAAAATGAGGTACTTTGCGAAGCGTACGAAACCAATTTCGCTATCGCGGTTGAAACGAGCGTGGCACTCGACAACCAGGACGTTTTCCTCAAATGCACCCGTGTGTATTACGTGTGCCAAGTAGGATAGTAGAAAACAGGGAGTAGGTGAGAACACAAGGATCGAAGTTATTGTTAAAGTTACGGAACCTGATATTCGCGTGATATGCCCATTGAATATCTCTCAAGTATGTTGTTATCGATTTCGTTTCGCCTCCTCGAATTCTCAAATTTAGTTATGTAGGGGCTTATCGCGATATTCGAGCATCCTTTTACTGATATAACGGACTTTTATTTATTTAACGAACTTATTTGTAAACTGAAACGAAGTTTTGTCATGGACAAAATCTATTATCTTAATAAAATATGGGAAACATACAGAAGCAAGGATTCAGGATGCTGGAACATGTTGATTAACAATTTATTGAAATAATAGATTTTTGAGAGGTGATCTGTAAAAATTTGAAAACTTTGGCAAATTAGAATTCAGAGATCTACTGCACAGATCAAGAAATCTCAAAATTCAGGTATCTATGAATTCACAAATTTACACTCCTGTAACACTCATATTCTGCAAAAATTCGAATACTTTGGCAAGTTAAAATTCAGAGATTAAGAAATCTCAGAATTCAGATATCTATGAATTGCGAAAAAATCTCATAAATCTAACAAGTTCACAAATTCACTCGTCCAACTGGGATATGTCTCTAGCATTCGAGACGCGAGAAGATGTCTGCATCCACACTCCATAAATCGAGTCCCCATGGCTCGTAAAATTGAAATTCGTCCCAGCGGATGTGGGTTTTTTTTTTTGCTTGGATCGTATGGTTCTGTCGTTGGCGAACGCCTGTCGATGACAGTTAACACTGTTACTTTGTCCTTCGTACGATGGTAATTCCCGTTGATCTTCCCTCCATGGGCTGCATGCATAATGCACGTTGGTTGTATCTCTTCTGGATTGAATCTCAGCCACCTTCATGTGTGTGCACACGCTCGCTCACGCTCACCGCACACTAACGGCCTACCGATGTATCAGGTCGTCCACGCTAAATCGTAGGTGTGCATTAGACGTGCATTGTGGTTGGTTAGCTGGCCATCCGGTCGCTCGAGGCTTCCGTTTACCGTCATTAACGGGGCTCGTGTTTCATTACCGTTGAACCTGGTAATTTGCTGTGGCTCGTGTCAGAAATTGTTTACGAAATTGTTTTCTCCAGATGAAATACTTCTAAAATTTAGTAGTCACTTTCGTATTTCTCAATTTCAATTTTAAGGGTGAAATCTGGTCACTTAGCGCTGATTTTTGAAACCTCTGGAAAATTTATATATTTCGGTGGTCTTTGTTTATTTTGTCTTTTAAAAAGACATACTTCTAACATTTTAATACAATTTTCGTATTCCTGAGTTTCAATTTTAAGGGTGAAATCTGGTCACTCAGCGCTGATTTTTGGAACCTCTGGAAAAATATAATATTTCGGTGGTCTTTGTTTATTTTATCTTTTAGTCAAGACCTTCACCTTTAACTACTTGCTACTTGCTACCTTTCATGTAGCAATTTGAAATATTTAAATATATTTATAGGTTTAATGAAGCAATGCGAAGTAGGCATTTAACCTATAGTGGTTCAATGATCTGACACAGGCATTCAAGTAAATTTATAGGTTTAATGCAACAATTCGAAACAGGCTCTTAATTAAATTTATGGGTTTAGTCCAGCAATCTGAAATAGGCATTTAACTACATTTACGGGTTTAGTGCAGCAATTGAAATAGGCTTTTAAGTAAATTTATGGGTTTAATACAGCAATTTGTGGCAGGCGTTTAACCAAATCCAATGTTAACACATAATATTGAAATAGGTATTTTACTAATCTATATTTTTATAGATTTATATTTGGTGTATAAATAGTGTATTTTATGACATTTTTAATATTGCAAAACAATATTAATCAACTTTAATTTCTTGTATTTATACATATATTTGCACACGAAGATTAGTTCGAAAGGTTCCAGTCTCCCAAAGTGTAAATTAAGAGGTATTTTGAAGTCGACTTCGTGACTAATTATTAGTTGAAGTCACGTTTGCAGCTGGTAATCGTTCGGTATACGATTGTTCACAGGTTGCAATGTTTCTGCGGTGCAATGACCCCGTTCCATTATCTTGGGTTCAAATTTAATGAGACTTCGTGTCTCTCTTTCTTCCTTTCGCAATATTTGGCTTGTAGAGATAACTGCTCGATAAAACAGATTCGTGATCCCCTTAAATCGGCAATTAATTCGAATGAGCCGGAAAAATATGCTTGAATTCTCGTTGCAGTATAAAGCACCTTTTTTTTTTCATTTTTCATCGATCCTTGAACACGGACCTCTTGTTACATCGAATTTCTCTCATTGCGTTTTATAAAAAGTTACAATGAAACGTTCTTGTTTAACTGAAACGTTTGTAACACTATATTCGTTGGAGTAATTAATGAATAACGAAGAGCATCTGTTACATTAATTAGTTTAATTTTGAGAACCGTTAACGGACAGATTGATGTTATATTTTATAACAATTGTAAAGTATTTTATTAATAGATTTTTTGTTTAAAATTGTTGGTTTTATTAGATGATTTCTATTCTTTAATTACTTTTAACTATTTTCGCTCTATCCGATTAAAATTATTCATTGGATACATTTTGTATAATCTTTACTTAACACTGCCGCAGTGAAAATGACGTAACACGCTATAATACAAATTATCGAGTATAACAAGTTATTCAATTTCATGTTTTAATTCAAAAGTATACATCATTGATGGTATTTATTTTTACCATAGCTTAACGTTAATATCTTCAATAATCCATATTATCTGCACGGTGTAAATACTGTTTGTACCGCAGCAGTTAATTATTAATGCTGCTTAATATTAATGCAGTTCCAAAATTGACATTCTCCTCCCATTAAATTATTCAACAAACATTTCCCCGAAATTACATTTCAAATTACATAAAATAGCTAATTACACTCGTACCATCATTTCGACCAGTATCTTCGCAATTAAACGAAATTGAATCATCTACTAATTCCGCCACAGCCAACTGCAGGTTTTCTTGAAACAAGAACTACGAATAAAGTACGAAATAGCTGTTTGCTAAGTACACGTCCGGACAATTCGCTCGAGATTCCTCTCCGAATAACTGTTTGAATCGACCTAAACGATAGGTCAGAGTTGGCCCGGAGGTGAATTTGCTATCCCAAAAACTAGCTCGTTTTCCTCGATTATGTTCCTGCCGGTTCGTCGAATCCCTCGCTTCCTGCGGAGATTCGTGCGCAATTAAGCTCGATTCTCTGTCACGAAGCTTCCGCACGGGATTTTCGATCCGTCCATTCTTTTTTCGTACGGCAAACGAATTCGAGCAGAATGGCCGAGTAATCTGCGAGTCTTTGCCGGAGGATGATTTTCGGAACTTCAAAGCGAATCTAACCGGTGGGTCCAACGAAATCGTTCCTACCCATTTTCGGAACTTAGGTCGGTGGACCTGAATCTTCTCGCGTGGGTGGGATTCCAACACCGTTATTTATGCCTGCTCGAGCTAGAAACGAGTTTCGGATTTTCGACATCGGGGTGGTTATGTTCTTTCGACTTTCTTTCTTATAGCGACTGCGCTGGTCAGATATCGTGTTTCTCGATAATGTTACAACTTTATTTTTTTGGATATGTATCTTGTATAGATATTCGTGTTTTGATACTTTGGTAAGACTTTTTTTAGCGGATTTGTATTTTAATGTGAAAGAATGTTGAATAGTAAAGAGATGCTTGAGTTTTGGGATTTTCAGAGTTTGGTGTTTTTTCAATTTTTCGGGTTTAAAATTTTGGGACTTCATGGTTCTAAATTTTTAATTTTTTGAGGTCTCAAATTTTAGGAACTCAAGGTTTTAGGATTTTAGGGTTTTAGGACATCATACAATTTTGTAACATTTGGTTTGAACAGAAGATTACAATTTTAATTATTTGTCTTAAGAATTTGAATATTTTTAAGATGTGTTTTTAAATCTTTATGATTTTGTATGTTTTGAATTTGAGAACATAGAAAGTGACTATTAGTTTGAAGTATAATAAATTGAAAGTTTATTATTAATCGTAAAGTTACATTATGATAGCTTGTTACATCTCAGATTAACTTATTCATTTCTGAGCTCCTCAAGTTCTTCACTTAAACAGTCATTCGTTCACGACGTCGAGCGTGTAAATCCAGGAGCGTTTTTTGTATCTTCGTTACTGTTTCTATCTGTTTTTCAAGTCCATAAAACGTCATATGATGAATGTGTTCCTTTGAAAACTTTCACACCCTCTGAATCTTCAGACTCCGATGAAGCTAGTTCACAGTGCTTGCGAAACGTGAGAAGAAAATTTCAGAGTACAAAAGTTGTCGTGTTATACACTAGCTTCAAGATTTGTCGCCTTCGCAACTACTCATTTCAGAAAAACTTTAGTTCTTGCAAGTTTAATGACTTTCTTTACAATCTCAGTGATTGCTAATAAAAAAGTTCATTTTTGTAAACTTCAAAATTAAAATATTTAAATTTATAAAAAATTCATAAAGTTTTTCATATTTTAAAATTTTAAAAGTTTCAAATTTTCAAGATTAAAGTCACGGAAGTTTGATAACTTGTAATTCAAAAACTTTTTACATCTAGAAACGTGGTAAGACAGAAATATGAAAGTGCAGAAAAATCACATTTTTCAAACTGAAAGATAAACAATTTTTTAGAAACAAAATTTATAAAATTGTTAAAAAATATAGGAACCCAGAAAATTGGAACTGGTGAAATGTTCAAACGAAGAAATCGCGAAATCATCCACCGGAAGAGGATGTCTAAAAATATCTGTGAAGCGCTACAAAAGAGTCATAATTAAATCTTTCAAACTTCCGTGCACTGATTTTCTTATTTATTTTCTAACTTCCGATAACTCGTTAAGCAACAAAAAAATAATATCAACATTTAATTAGCCAGATTGCTCCACATTTAATTAAGTAAAATTTATTCGTGCAGCATAATCAAATTTTATTGATCAAGATGATAAATCGAGACTTCGGCATTGGAATATAATATCACCAGATCGTTTGAAAATAAGTCACTGTACTTGTTTAGCTCCACATTGAATTTAACGCCGTGCGAATCGAATTTTTTGATCGTGTTTTCTCATCCTTGGTGTTAAACGATCCGGAGCGAGTCAATTTATTGGCGCGGTTCTACGCGGGGAACTTTTCTCCTTTGGTTCTTATCTGGCGTGGTGTCGTAAAGTACGAGAACGAGCTCTAATTACCAGGTTCGCGGTATTTCGAAAGCTACTTCCATTTTCGTAATCAGCCTGCCGATGTTCCTGGTATACGGTACCATCTCAAGTACAATCTAGTGGCCGACAATAAGATAAAATTATGTAATCGCTGGAAAAATTGGCTCTTGTTAGACACGCTTTATCTGGTAATATCGGGCTAGCCAGTAATCTACAGTTTCTCAAAGTATAAATTATACAACGATTTTACTCGCCGAGGCATAGCTTCATTTTACGATAGAAATTTTAAAAAGTACAAATATGAAGTCTGACAGCATAGAATGTGATATGATACCTGTCTGTCATGGTTCGATGGGAACAAACTTTTAAATCGTTCGCTACTTGATGTGACAGTACATGCAAAAACTCTTTTTATAATAAGATAGCAATTACAAAGCTTTCTTATTAAGAACTCGATCAAATTTCTTGAAAGATATACAAATGAGAAAAGATGCAGTTAAAGATGTTCAGCGAGGATTAGTTTCGAACATCAGCAAACTTTGAGGGGTTTACGGCGGAGAATAACGATTTGGGTTCATTTGAATTCAAGTGGAACACCACTCACGTATTCACGATCAAAATTCTGGTTGTCTCCGAAGCCATAGCACGCGAGATAAGAGCGATCTGCGTGGGAATCCGATTACCGTGCACACTCTACACACGATCGATGCACTTAGAGTGCAGTTACGTATATAACGGTTTGTCCTTCCACTTCTCTGCTCCTTCTTATTCCCTCCTCTCGGACACAGGTTGTCCGAGAATGTTCTTTGCTGCCCGAATGTTCATTGCTTGGTAGACACTTTTGATCGTTGCAACCGTGAAGATCTCGAATTTGGGGAGTCGAGAATTCAGGAATATAGGGATTAGAAGCACTTGACATTTGAAGATTTTGTAATTTCAAGATTTGGAGGTCTAAAGATTTAAGAGTCTGGGAAGTTAGTGATCTGAGGATTTGGAGTTTAGGGATCTGGAAATTAATGATCTGAGGATTTGGAGATTTGGAGTTTAGAAATTTGGGAAATTAGTGATCTAATTGATGATTTAGGAAATTGGGAAGTGGATAGTCCGAGGATTTGAATATTTGGAGATTTAGGAATTTGGTGATCCAAGGATTGGAGGATTTGGGAGAACTTAGGAGTTGATGTATTTGCATACTTGGATATTTGGTAAACTTAGGAATTCTGGCAACTTGGGCCTCTGCAGATTTCAAAATTTGAAACCTTTAAGCTTAACAATTGTGAACTTTTAGAATTAGGAATCTAGGGATTTGGATATTGGAATATTTGGAAATTCACCATAGAACTCAGTCTGAACTGCAAAATCCACCTACAGCTTGCATCACATAACTTACCACATAACTTAAGATATTTCCATTTTCATTACTAAAGAATAATATTGATTCACAAAATACTTCAAACAGCATCAAATTTTACTGAACTATTTATACAGTATATATAAATTTTTCTCTCATATGCACATACACTTCAACTATCAACAAGCCCAAAAACTTCATTATACGCTCAACCATAATGCATCAAATAATTCTTGTACCTACATCAACACCAAAGTTAAACTTAAAGACGAAATCTTGCCTGAACAAATCTGGTTGATCGAGGCAAGAAACGACCCCACAACACGTGTAGCGAGTGTCAAGTTATATTACAAGTTCTCTTCCGCCATTGTACTTGATTTGCTCTACTTGTGGTCGTCATTTTGTCAGCATCGCTTGGTTCCTGTTCGCGTCTCGCTTGATTCCACCTCACGCAAAAGAACATTCTGTCGAGATATATCTTTGGGAAAAAAGCTGGTCACAGGGTCGTGCACGGGTTTCTTGCACCACGGGACACCGTGGATGCCACAAAGGTGGCCTAATATGGCTTGGAATGCGCCCAAACATTGATTGAGATTAAAAGAAAGCTTCTCCCGGCCGGGATTCGCTTGGAACAATTTTGAAGGATGATTCGACTCTTTGATTCTGTACACTTTAAATTTTTATTTTGTTTATTTATTTTAACTGCACCTTTTTTCGTTTGAACATCTGCTCTGAGTAAAAGAATTTATGATTTAATTTTAAAGGAAGAAATTCACAATTTCATTTTAAATGAACGAATTGATAATTCTGTCTGAGTAAAAGAATTATGATTTAATTTTAAATGAAAGATAATTCAATTGAAGTCGGAAAAATGTACAATTTTATCTGGATGTGAGATGTAACTTGTTTTTAAATTATATTCAAAATTAATATTGATGAAATAATTTATTAAGAAGAAAACGATATAACTTGCAGTATTTTGAGAAAGTATGAAAAATTGTAATTATAAAGTACAAGAAACATTTTCAATAGTTTCATTCCTAATAAGATTTTCAATTGACTCATGACTTCATAAATTGCTGCATAAGAATTTATCAGCGTATTTGTCTGAGTGCAACGAAGAATTAATTTATTTGATAAGAAGGTTATCAGATTTAATTTTAATTAACCGATATTTTATTTCGTCAGTTTCTCAATTGCACGTTTGCAAGCACGTACCGTGGTTTTAAGTCGAATGCCATCAAGATAAGGATTCGTTGTACCTTTGTTACGGCGAGATATCATCTACGTTTGATTTACCCTAGCGAATTCAGCACGGTGTACGACCATTTGAACGTTATTGAATGCTGCCTAAATGGACTACATCATCGCCCAGTCACGTTTCGGAGTATTCAATAACATTTGAAAGTATCATGATTGTTTCCTGACCGTGCCGTGACCGGACTGTCATTACAAATCAAATTTTATAATCTTGATACGAATTGTATAATATTGTGGGACGGTATAGGAGGAGAACAAAATGGTAGTTCGTGGGAAACGAAATATTGGATGTACATTCAACAAATTTGCATTTTGTAATATAAATTATGCATTCGTTCCTGATAACGGAACGAAGCAAACTTCACCCTTTTCTGTTGACCGTTCGTGGTTGGAGTTTTCAATTTGTAATTTGGAAATTAGCCATTTCGTGTGCAGTAATGAGTACGATCAATTGGTAAACTTGTGGGAGGGGAATGATTCGTTTGGAAAAAATGCATTTGAATATTTATTCGATAGAATTGCTTGTAGATACAAAATTAAGTCATAGTAACTGTGAACACTGATAACTTTTCTAAAACTTATAAAATATAAAATTCCACAAGTTTCTACAAATTCTACAAACTCTTCTAAAAATTCTACAAATTTCTCAAATTTACCAAGTCTTATAGCCCATCAAATTAAGTTCCAAATGTTCCGATCACGTTGAAAGCAATAATACAGTAATACAATAATAGAGTAATAGAAACGGTACACTTTATATAGACATTGCAATGCTTGAAAGGGATCCTTATCAAATAAAATGGTCGCGTCGTGTTCCATAGATGAGCCGGAAACGAAGTTCGTTCTTCCGTTTTGCTCGTGCTTCTCGATGCCTTTCACATACATGTATCGGACCTCCTCGATGCCGATTTCTGTGCTTTGTAAGCAGCTAGCCAGCTCGATACCAACGGGGGAGAGTTCGCGTCGCACGTTCGAATCGACTTCCGGTCGCAGAACGCACGTGTGTCGTCTTTCCGCCTCCTCTGCTCGTTTCGCGCTTGCTTTCGTTCTCCTCCATTTCACGTAACCTCCAATTTCATCACAAAACACGTACCGATATCAACCCACCAGTTGGCTGAAGCTGACTCAGGTGTTGCGAATATTATTCAGGAATATTGGTAAACTTGTGAAGGTTTGGAGATGTGAAGATTTGCTGGTGTATTTGGGAAGGTAGATATTTCGGAACGCTGGATTTTGACAATTTGGGGTTGAGAAATTTGTGGACGTTGCATTTTGTGAAATTTGGAATTTGTAGACCTACGAATATGCAAAAATAATAATACAGAAATTTGAAGATGTAGAAATTTGAGGACTTTAGCATTGGTGGTTGAGAAACTTGTGAATGTTGGAGTTTATGATCTTTAACATGTGTGAACCTATGAATGTAGAAATTCAGGAATACGGAAATTTAGAATTGTCGGAAAAGAGTTTCGAAAATAAAATTAATTTATCACTCCCTGTAAGATTAAAGAAAATATCACCCATACTTCAATTAAAAAAGTAATTCCCTGCCTATCAACTGCTCACCACAATATTGCGTCACGTGTCCCTTCACAACCCTCCAGTTTCTAAGCCAAAGCTCGCTAAGAAGAACCTCACTGCACTTTCACTATCGAACGCTTCAGAAACTCGACGTAAAAATCAATTTATTCTAACCACGCCTTCCTGCTTCTTCAATGACAGGGCACGCGAGCGCGATTCAATTCGCGTGACCTTTCAGCCGAAGATTCAAAGGAGTCCGTGCCTATACACCGGATGCTCGTGTATATCGATCGATTTCTCGATCTTGTTATTCAGATGGGTCACACACGCCTCTATTCGGCCGTGAAACGCAATCGATACGCCTCGATGATCCTCTTCGAGCTCCGTCGAGAACGCTGTTGCTCGAAACTGTGTACTATTGCACGTGTACACACAGGGCTCACGAAGAGAGAGAGAGAAAGAGAGAGAGGGAGAGAAACCGGTGCCCTAGGGTAATCCCATCGACTGCACGACGCCATTTCCGCGATATACATACCTATATATCTGGATTTCCCGCGCCTCTGTACATAACGTCTCTACACAACGATCTATACGCTTGGTGTACTACACGCGTGTATACAGGGTGTTCCCAACTTTATCACCTACATTGATAATATTAAGAAACATCGAAACGTTGGATACCATTAAAACAAGTTGCTCCAAGTGGAAATGGTTTTCAAGATTTGTTACTGACATGTTATCATGTGAGTGATGTGTTACATGTGTTGCGTTATTTAATGCTGTAACGGGAGTTGTGAACAAGTCTGGTTCCTCTGGAAATATGGCAACTAGGTTAGAAGAGATAGTGTTCACATACTTTATTCGAGAATTGCAAGTCTAAAAAGTTTGGGATATATAAAATAAAGATCTAGGGATTTGGTGATGTAGGAATTGGAGAGCTACGGGTTTAGATAACTCATGAAACTACACCCGAACACGTGTTTTCACCTCAATTTTCTCACCTCATATTTTCTTGTAGATTTAGCACGTTTTCCGTTGTATCACCGAATCGGAAACATCCTGTATATCGTCAGCTTGTAACTTCGACCTGATGTGCTCGCTGTGAAACAGGATTCATCGTCCTCTTGTGCGCGCGTAATAATGAAGCTTTCCCGGTGCTTGGTCGTTTTGTTGAAAACGAGTTCGTTGGATCGCGAGGATCAAGTTTGAGGCTGATTTCAGAGCGTCGAGGAACACTTTGAAGCGATCGACGCTTCTAACGCGAGGATAAAACGAGTTTTCATATAGATACTTTGTTTAGAATGGATGATTTAAACCGTGGTTCGCCCATAGTAAGGTGAAATGAGTTTTCGTATGGGGGTTTGTTTGGCATAGGTTTCAACTGCAAATCGCTGGGCACCGCAATGAGATAGAGTAATTCATTTTTGCCCGATAAACTTGTTTAAAATAGATGATCAAAATTGCAGATCATATATTACGGTTCTAATTCGAGTGGAAAGTTTATTTTCGTATGAATAATTTCGACATGACTGTAAATCGAATAAAGTGCTAATTCGACGGTGAAATTAGTTTTCGTGCGGAGAATTTATCTGGATCGATAATGTATATTACGGATCGCTTAGTGTGCTTCTAATTCGAGGATGAAATCAATTTTCGCGTAGAGAATTCATTTGGGATCGATGATTCGAACGATCACTTAGCGCGCTTCTAATTCGAGGATGAATTTAATTTTCATCTAGAGAATTTCACTTAGGTTCGATGATTCAACTAGATTAAACACTTTGCTTCTAATTCGGGGGTGAAATTAGTCTTCGTGTGGATTTACCTGGAATCGATAATTGAAATGGTAGATCACAGAGCTTGCAATTTCAAGAGGAAATCAATTTTCATTTGCCTGAAACAAGTAGTGTAAATTATATATGGAATTCGCTGCGAGCAAAGATTAAGTTAAATATCGTTGGGACAAGTGATATCATTTAACGATCAGACTGTTTTATTTTTTGAAACCGTTTCGTTGGGGGATAATGATTGATCAATCGATTGATGTATCGATTATCACGTTTCCGAGGCTTAGTGGGGTCAATGGTCTACCCTGAAGATATTTCTCTCGTAGCAACCATGACTTTGTGGCCGCGTTCAGAACCGACGGTAACGCTCGTCACGCAACGAGCATTCGTGCAAACGCACTGCGTGCGGCCTAAAACGAAAACCAAAAGAGAAACTGACGCGGTCAGAGGTGGCAGAAACGAGAGCGACGATTTCAAACCCGCCTTCACGAGCAAACGTTGATACAGTGTCTAATAGAAATATTGATTTCAGGGTCGATGCACCTTGCGGCGTTACTCTGTTGCCTGCGTGTGTTTCCATTTCTTAAGAAAACGCCGATACCGACGCCTAATTACAGGGTGGGTTGCTTTCCAAGCGAAAACCTTTGATAGCAGTGACAAGTTTGCAACTTCGTGAATGTAATGGTTGAGCAGAGGGTTATGGAAATAATCTTTTACTTGAGAAGTTGTTTGAGTGGTTTTTTAATACTATCAATAAGTATCTGTAAATAAAAGGGTGAAAAATAATAAATTTTTATAGGATTCGAATTTATAAAATTGCTTGTACTTCAATTTTTGGAATGTCCACATCCGAAATCTCAAGTTTCATATTTTGCAAGATGAATATAAAGTAACAATGCAATGTTGTAAATGTCTACAAATAGAATTGTACGAAACGAAAAAATTTCCAACAGGTATCCATACACAGAGACACTATAATTTTCAACGTTAATATTTCTAAGTAAGTCGATGCGTAGCCGGCATATAAGTTGAAAGTTGTAGGGCCAGTTTTCGAAATTAGAACCGTAAAGGTTGCCAGTCAGAAGTGTACATAGAAAGGATAGTCGGGTGTAGGATATCGAGCGGATGTACAACGTCAAGTCGATGGTAGAACGATCGAAATTCTATATTTAGAAGTGGAAACTGTCGGTACTTTAAGTACAGTAGTCCACGTATGGCGTAGCTATTCCCGTATTCTGGCCTCCTCGTTTAGGTTCGCATATTCGTTTTTCGTCTGGCTTTCTGTCCTCGCCTTGCTGACGAATTCTTGTTGCTTTTGTCCGAGTCCTTTCGAGGAAATCGCAGAATTTCATTTACTCGAACATATTGTAGACCATTCTTTTCCTTGCTGCCTTGTTTCTATTGTATTCTGCTTATTATTGATGTAATTAACATTTTTTTTGCATTTTGTTATTCGATTGAACATTGTTGTCGATCTCATTTGATGTTGCGACTGTTTTTGTGATATTCTTTAAGGTTTGGAGTAATCTTTATAATCCTGGATTGTATAATAATTTCTATTACACAGTAGAATTGTTGCACGATTCAGAGTTGAAAATATAAAAGTATTATTTGATTTAAATATTGACTCTGTTGTATACTCCTTACAGATGCTGATTTTATGAATAAATAATTTATGTTCTTCTAATAATTTAAAACTACAGGTTGCAATGCAAACTGCTCATTGACTGCAATAAAATTTTCACAAAAAATGTATTACAAACATTTCATAACTAATTCTTTCCAATTTATATTCCAACATATAGCACTTACTTTGACATGGTAACATTTTCCTAAATCTTAAAATAATTATTGGAAGAAGGATCAATAAATAAGAATAGCATACACGTGGCAATATCTTACCCCATTAAAATATTAATAAACCCAAATTAATTTACCTGTCAAGTATCTCGAAACACTAGGCAACGAAATACCTAGAAGACACGATTCAATAAACAAATTAGAGGAAGCCTAAAAATATGATCACACTCGAGTATCGATGGTTCACGAAATCCCTAATAATAGCCTTTCAGTGAGGATAATCAACGTGGATTTCGACGAATTATCGTTTGGTATGTTTACAGGCCGGATCTCACGGTGCAGTTTATCGTTCGCCATGATTATAGAGACATACGGTACGTGTTTGTGTGTTCAGATCGCGATTTCTCCTAGAAATTCGTCATTGACCAGAACGAACGTGCACAAAGAATTCAGTCATTCAGCGACGCTGAAAGATATCGATGAGCTGTATCGATTGTATGCACGGTTGCACCACGTATCGCCATAATCGTTCATTCACAAACCGCTTCTGATGCACTCGTGTTTCATACGTGTATATTTACGTGAATTCATCTTGTGAACAAAAAAAAGTTTCAATGTCCGAACTTGGTTTTGCGATCATTCTTTAATTTGGTCAGATTTTAATTGTATTTCAGTGGAAAATTTAGTTAATTTACCTTAGTTAAATTTTAAAATAAGATAGTCAATTTTTAGCTTACTAAGTTTCATCAAATTTAGAATATGTCATATGCGAATTTGAATTTGTATAACTATACAAATATTGAATTTGAAAATTGTAAAAAATTCTGAAATAATTCGAAAAATTTCAGAAGACGATAATACAAAATAAATGGTCAGTACAATGAATGAAGCCCATGAAAATATGAAACAACATAAGTGAATGTCCCATAGTAAAGTATTTACTATTTATTCCACACCACATAATAAAATTTGTTAATCTCAAACCTTCCAATCCGTATCAAAGAGCTGTTAATTCCTTTCAACTTTAATTTCATATTCACATTATTTTAATCTGCTCCTGACACACGGCGGTAAAAATGTTTCAAATGCAACGAAGGATTCGTTAATTGCAGCCGCCAACAATTACTCGCCGTCGATTATATGCATTATTCGTGCGGGTTTTTGTATTTCGAGTGTTTGTCCGTCGGAGTAGTTAGTTGGAAATGTTTTTGAGCGACTGTTATCTAGAAGTATTAATTAAAAACGTCATGTTGATTCGATATGCAATCGTGGCGGCTGTTTTTCATTATTGTACGTTCATTGTTTTCCCGCGAAACGGAGGGATAAACGAAACAGAATTACAATTTAATCGCACGAAATGAATGGCGTGTCATTGTTAGGAATTCATGTAGCTCTCTGTTCTTTTGTGTTATTAGATTCGTGCAAGACCATTTGTTATTTCGAACTTCGAGGGATATTTCTGAATGTACTTTTAACTTTGTGTAATGTAGTCTTTTGATGTAGACTTTTCTGGTATTTTACGTTGGTAATTTTAAATCGAGTTAGGAGGGAAATTTTATTCTGCGATGAATTGGTGATGAGCACTTTTCTGAATATTTTGAAACATTCCATTTAGCTAATTTCCTAATTTTTTATATAAAAAGTTGATGTATTTAAATATTATTGAATATACTAAGCTTCAATATTGAAATTGAAAAATTGTCGGATGTACAGTTTATTAAATTTATAGATTAGCAACTTGTCACATTCTCAAATTGTGGAATTAGCAAGCTTACAAATTAGACGATTTGAAAAACATTTATTAATGTAATAAACTGTGAAGAAATTGGAAATGTATAAATTTAAAAAATTCCAAAATTGGAAGACAAAAATGTGAAGAATGACATTATGAACAAAATTGAAAGCGTTTGAAAATTGCAGTTGTCAGCGACACACGATCACCGTAATAGCGATGAATTTTAATTTACGTTCATATGAGAGACTCGTTCGTCGACGATGTCCATTGTATTATTGCACAAGCGTGAAGGAAATATGTACGGGTGCGAGGAACTTGTACAATCGATCGCGCTTCAATCTTCGGATCTCTGGAGAATCGCGACCAGACGTGAATCAATCTTTTGTAATTTACGTGGTAAATCATCCGGTACCCATACCCATTTTCTCCAAAGTGTCGCGACTTTCTAGCAACCCCTACAACTCGATCCTGAAAGGATAATCAATTACTTGAACTTGTTTTAATTCTGAAATTGATGAGAAACTTTTGGTCTTAGGTTGAAATGTGACGTAAGATTCTTTTAAGTTATAGTGTTCACAATTTTTTAATTTCTAAATTTTCAAATGGCCAAATAGATTATTTTTTAATATCGTCAATTCTTAAAATTTTACATTTTCAAATTGAAAAATTTATTTCTGAGATTTCTAAGTCTGAGAATCCTAGTTTCTAAATTTATAAATTCTAGCATTTCTACGATAGATCTTTAAGAATCCAAATTTCTAAACTCATAAATTCTGGTATTTTCAAGTCTCGAACACATATTTCTAAATTCCAGTTCTGACATTTAAAAATTTTCAAATCCCCAATTCTCATACTTCCAGTTTAGCAAATCCCAGTTCTCCAATTTGGCCAATCCCCAATTCTTATACCTTCAATTTGGCAAATCCCCAATGCTCGTATCTCCAATTTGGCAAATCCCCTATCCCCGTATTCCCCAATTTCCATTATCGCCACATTTGCAAGTTCTTAATCCCCATTTTCCCCAATTTCCATCATCCCCTAATTTCCAATCGTCAAATACCTAATTTGTTAAAATCTAAAATTTCCAAATTTCTAAATCCCCAAATTCTAGTATTTATAGATCTCCAGAAACCCACATTTCCAAATCCCGAAGTTCTCACACTTTCAACCTTCCAAATCCCCAATGTCGTATCTCCAAACTGCCAATTCCCTATTATCCATCATCTCCAAATTTACAAATCCTCAATTCCCATATTCCCCAATTTCCATCATCCCCTAATTCCCAAATCATGCAATACTCATTTTCCTGATACCCTAAATCCCCGAATCCGAAATTTCCACATCAAGAACCTTCTGCATCACATTCGAAGACTCTAAAAATGAAGTACAAGCTATATCCACAAAGAAACTACATGCACAAGTGATCATAATAAAAGTGAAGTTAATAATTTGTAATGATAAAAATGTAATTAACATCGGATCAATAATTATCGACTCATGTCCTGCATGTTCAAAAGTAAAAATACTTTCATGTGCAAAGGGTTAATATCGACATCGATCCGCGAAACAGGATATGGCCGCGTGTTGTCGCGTTTTTCAAGTGCACTTGCGACAAGAATGCAACACGACATGCTACGATTTGACGTCATCTCGAGCCGGAACGCGCTTATGTGGAACAGTTGAGGCATTCATCGGACGATTCATATTTCAGATCCTCGGAGGTTTGTCAATAAGAGAAAACTGAATGAGATAGTAAGTACTCGAAATTCTTGAAACGTACACGCAGAGCTGGAGTCGATTGTCGGGTTGCGAACGAATTTCGTGAAAGCGTTCAACGACGCATCAAAATAACGAGGGAAGCTGAATGGAATGTTCGTCTTTCGTCGATGTTTCAAACGGCAAAGCCATGAAAGATGTTATCCGGTATTCGTTTTATTTTTCGACCCTCAACCGCTCCTTCACGCTCTTTTATGCGGTATTCAAACGGGGTTTTAATTGATTCGCGGTCACTAAATTTATTATTTTAGCCTTTTGAACAGTGGGCGGTTTATAAGAATTTCATTGGTCGGATTTGTTAGAATTTCGTATTTGTTCGAATTTATTAGAATTTGCAATTTAGTAGTTTGGGTACAATCCAAAAATTCTGAAGTATTTGTATTCTTCAATCTCTTAATCCGAAAGGTCAAAAATATTCTACATCCTCCAGTTTCGAAATGTTGCTAAAATTCTTCAAGTTCTAAATTCCAAAATCAGACCACAAATTATTAAATTCATAATATAACGTGTCGGAATATAGAATGTGATATAATACCTATTTGTGATAGTTTCATAGAAAAATTGCTTCTTGTCAGACACACTTTATCTGCTAATATCGACCTACAATTTCTCAAGTTATAAATTAAACAACGATTTCACTCGTCGAGCACCATAGCTTCATTTTACAATAGTAATTTCGAAGAGTACAAATACAAAGTGTGATATGATATCTGTCATAGTTTGATAGAAAAAATTGCCTCTTGTCAGACACACTTTATCTGCTAATATCGAGCTAGTCAGTAACCTAAAACTTCAAGTATAAATTAAACAAAGATTTTACTTGTTAAGCGCCATATTCATTTTACGATGAAAATTTTGAATGTTTAAATTCCGATATCTGCGGGCGGTAGACGATTAAACGCGTAAACTGGAAGCTCCCCAGCAGTTTTCTTACGTTAGTTCGTTTTCTTTTGTCCTCGTGCTCTTCTCGTTTCGCCGTATCTGCAGTCTTGTTCTTCCTTTTGTGGCGCCTCGAAACGCCATGTTACGCACTTTCGCGATACGCTCTCGTTCCACGGAAGATGATCTCGAGAGAGAAAGCAGATGAACGATCGAGCGATCGAGGAAGAGGGTAATGATGCACGATAAATGGAATCGACTGGAGAGAACATGGAAAAAGAATGGAGAAGAAATGAAGAAAAGACTATGAAATAAAATTGGGGGAATTTTGGGAATCTGGAATTTTATGATTTAGAAATTTGGGAAGATGGATATTTTGGAGTTTGAGAATTAGGGGGCATACAAGATTTAGGAATTCTAGATTTCAGAATATTGAGGTTTTGGAAATTTGAGAATTTGGGAATTTTAGTTTTCAGGAAATTGAGGATTTGGCGATTTGAGAGTTTAGAAATTTTAGATTGCAGGATATTGATGATATGGAGATTTAAGAATTGAGGAATTTTAGATTTCAGTAAATTAAGAATCAGAAAACTTAGAAATTTTTGGTTCCAGAAATATCTGAATACAATAACACAAAACTTCAAAATCATAAAATGTAATAATTTAAAATTCCAAAATGTAGATATACACTAATGTAAAATATCGAAATTCGTTAATTTGGTTCTTCGAAAATTTGTAAATCGATGTGGCCTTCAAATTCCCAATTGCCTATGAAATTCCACACGCACCCGAATCCCCATTGAGGAATGTTCCACGCATTCCGCAGAATTCGCTGTAATGATACGATGCGAGTAATAAGAAGAGAAGGATGAATGATAACGGTATTCATTAGAACCAAATAAAGAACACACATGTTAGTTAAGTTATTTATTTCGATCACGAAAGAGAGCAGTTTGCAACACGATTACAACAATTAGTCAACTAGAAATTTAATCCACATGCTTGTTTGCATGCGATGAACATTTGTTAACGCATGAGTAATCGTATGTTATAGCTCCAATGATATGTAACATGAATAATTGCACACGAACCTGGTATTTCAATTACAACGTGGAATTTACAATATTATACGATAGAATTGTAACAGCTAATCGGTTAGAAATATAGCGGTTCTTTGTGTCGAACTGATGGCTGTTTACACGAAGTAATTATATTTTATTGATAACGATTATATAATTTGTTAGACTTCGTCAAACATGTTAATATTATTATACAGTGTGCTTTAAGAGAAAGTTATTAAGACTGATTTTATTATTAAGACTAATATTTCTCATTTTTTCGTACATTTTTAAATTTATTTGTTTTCCAAATTATATATTTTTGAGTACATGTGCAAATATACAGGGAGTCTCACAAGTAGTGTAGATCGCGAACATGGTGGATAGTTCGGAGTGCGAGGACTACGCGTGCGCAGCGAGAGCGACACCCTCGAGCATAATGGCTGCGAGGGCGTAATCCTCACGCTCTGATTGGTCCGCGTTTTTCCAATTCCTAATTTCCCCAATTCCCAATTCTCCCGATTCTAATTTTCCCAATTTCTAAATTCTCCAATTTCCACTTTCTCCAATTTCTTGTGTTTCCAATTCCTAATTTCCCCAATTCCCAATTCTCCGAATTCTAATTTTCCCAATTTCTAAATTGTCCATTTCCAATTTTCCCAATTTCCACTTGCCCCAATTCCCAATTTTTCCAATTCTAATTTCCCCAATTCTCAATTCTCCCAATTCCCAAATCCCTCAACTCCCAAATAACCAAATTCGAGGCTGTCGCTCTTGCATCTGCGCATGCGTAATCCTCGCGCTCTAGTTGCTCCATATTTTTTCTTAATAATTCCAAAACGAAGCTTCAAACCCCATTTCTGCAAAGGAAATTTTTATTCAGAATCACATTAGCTACCCCCCATTTCAGGGACCTACACTAATTATGAAACACCCAATATACATATAATAATTGTATACAATAAATTCAGTTCGACAAGAGTAAATATCTTGAAATATTCGATAAAAAACCATAAGAATAGCATATTAGGGGTACCGAAAAGTAATCAAAATTTTGTTTACTGGCGAAAAACATTTATTTATTAAAGAAATCTTAGATGCTAATCAACAAAATAATTTCCATCATTTTCTAACGCTTTCTGCCAGCTTAAAGGCAATTGCTCGATTCCCTTCTTAAAAGGAGTCCTTCGATTTTTCGTTAAAGAACTTTAAAGTCATTGAAGAAATTTTTAATACTTTTCGGTACCCCTAATATAAACATAATACATCTCCACAAACCACGCAGTATCGAGTTTGGTAGCGTTAACATATTTCCATTCATAACTCCTGTCTCTCCTTTCTCGCTACTTCTTTTTTGAACCATAGAAGTCAGCGACCGTAAGGGAGGATCGTTGCTCGAACGACATTGAAGTTGTATTCGCCGTCCTCGTAAAAACGAAGAAACGGGATGCATGCACATCCGGTTCGTAATTACTGAATCGAAGATAGTATTCAAGTTGTGAATATAACGTGCAAAGCGATGTTCGAGAACTTTTACATGCATTTAAAAAAGAATTACTATTCTCAAATTATAAATTTCACTAACACATAGATACAAATTTTCTGAGTACAATAAAATCAAACTCTACATAATTGTGATTCGCTTGATCATGCTCGAGTTAACCATAATTTTTGCACGATTCGAGTAGCTTTACAATTGTTTTTAATTGTAAATATCAGGATATGAGAACTAAAACTACAAAAATACTAATTTGTCAAATTTTACAAATTTAATTTTGTAAATTAAATTTATTTCCAGTTAGATTTAATTCCGATCAGAGCGAATTAAATTTTATTGTAATTACACGAAATTAAGTTTAATTTTGGTTATATTTAATTAGATTCTCATTAGGCCGAATTAAACTTAGCTCCAATTACACTGCGTTTAATTTTATCTAGACTTAAATAGACCTAATTAAATTTATGCGTCTCAGCTTGTCTAAAATGGATATAATTAGCACCTCGGGGCTATAACTACACCCATATATTTCTGCCCAAGTTAAAATTTCGCCGTATTTTAGAATCTCCCTTGCGGTTAATAAATGTACATTACACCAAGGGAAAAGTAGATAAGTGAATATCAGTGACTATCTCAGAAATGAATTTCACTTCAAACGATTAGAGTTTCGCTGCGTACTTAGTCACTGTTCAAGAGCGTCTCTTCAATGTTCTACATTTTATAAAAAACTGGATACAATTCTTGTGATAATGAGGGAAGACAATTTCTAATTTTCTATTGATTTAACTAAAACTTGAGTGGAGATGCAAATACAAGTGACGTATAAAATGACCTAAGCAAGTAATAAAACTGGTACCTCCATGTGTATTGTAAATGCAAACAAAAGATTACTAAGGTTCTATGTGACTAACAATAAATTAAAAAATGCTCGTTAGAATGAAATGATTGCTTGAGTCTTATTGCTGCTATGGAATTTGAAACCATAAATGTGAAGGAAAAACCATCAAACTATGCCTTAAAACTTGTACCAAGGTCTAATCTTCAGTGTAATACGCTGAAAAAAAAATTTACGAATAAATAATTTTGAGATATAAGTAAAATAAAGAGAAAACATTGCGAGTAATCAATAGTATTGTACGGGAACATCCAGGGATCACCGTGATAAAATATTTGCCTACACGAACGTCGACTTTTCGCCAACGACGAAGACGTATCGACTTGCTTCGGCTCATCCATTACTGTCACTTGGAATCCTCCAGCATTCATAATATCTGCGTTAGCATCGAATGATTGTCACACGATACACGCGCATCTGTCAACACGTTACGATGCCAAGTCACTACAAACACGACCAACCATCGATCCATGAAACGACTCTACGTCCCGTTCTTCCTCGCAACCGCCAACAAGGAATATTTCACATCGACCAACTTCAAGGGACAACCGAGCGATCCTCGGAGAAAACCCGTGGGAAAATATATATCGGTGGTGATCCTCATTTCGGATCTCTTCTCCACGAAAATCCTTTCGCCGAGAGAAATCTGTTGACGACGAAAATCCGACAGACGTTCAATATTTTATCTTGATCGAAAGGATTCACTGATCTTTCGAGATTGGACGGAAATCTTTTGGTAAAATGTTCTGAGGTAACGACACCTTCTCAATTTAATGGCGTATTAATTTCAAGGAGTTATTTATTTTTAAATTAGCAGGTTTCTGTATTTTTAATTTTGGGAATTTGGAATTTTTAGTTTGGCAATTTTGTAAATTTGTGAATATTAATATTGTTCGAGTTTGGGATTCTGAAATTTGAATAGGTTTGAGAATGTAAGATTGCTAAATTTTCGAAGTACCAAGTTATCTGATTAGGTTATGAAACTTTTAAAGTACCAAGTCACTAAATTATCAAATTATGGGGTTAACAGATTACCAAATTGCCAAATCACAAAATTATTTCATTTCTTCTAAATTCTCACATCTCCACTTTCCCAAATAACAAAATTACTAATTATTTAAATTTCTCCAATCTTGAAATAATTTCTCAAATTTCTACATTTACAAATTATCAAGAAAAATTATCAGTTACCATCAAGAACTTCAATTTTAAAATTGAATTAATAATTTCGATTCGTAGCTCCGAATTATTCCTCCAAATTTTTAATTTATGATTTATCGTAATCGAAAGCTATCGAACAACTTTCATGTACCTTTTATACTCTAAAATGTCCCTAGAAAACGATCTCGATCCATTTCGATCGTTTCAGCAAAACTTGTTTAACGAGCCAGCATCGAGATGTCATGAATTCTTATTGACTCGTTGACATTCGCCACGTGGGTAGATTGTAATTTACAATATTACCGGATGAATATCGAAAGCGGAGATCGAAGCAATGGAGCCTTTGGTCAGTAGACGTTTTTATCGACGTTGCTTATTTATGGTGGGTCCGTGGATTCGGCAAAGAATTTCATGGTGTTTCGGCGAATCGAATGCTTATGTCGGATGAAGAGATTCGGGTACTATAAATTTGGGTAATATTGTCGGCTGGATATTTTGTTTCGGACTTATATAAGTTGTATATGAATTTATGTATGGAATAAAATTCATAGAAATCTTGAGGTGAAATTGTACAAAAGGATACAAATTCTTCTGCTTCAAACAATATTTGATAAGTTGAGATAATAATTTTTTAAAAATCTCTGCCTAATAATTCTTTAAGAACCTTTGTCTAATTTTGTACATACATAGATTTTACTTTTTTCATGTACACATCATACATTCTCAAAAACAGGGTAGTCGCTTTTTCGGTAAAATCGATATCGTTATAAAATTTGCACAGTGTTAATAAGTTTGCGAAAGTATTTTAAGCGACTATCTAATAACAGCGCAATCACAGATCACGCTAATTACAGATGTAGTTCACTCGTGTTCTCATTTGCCCCGGATGCGCGCAGAAGACTTTACGTCAGTTTCGTGTCACGGGATTTCGAAATCATCTAACAGATCCATGTGGCACGCGCAAATGAGTATGGTCTAACGAGGTTCGATCAAAGTTGTTCATAATGGTACATTTTATCATCGAATCCTTGTTCGGCACTCCCTGTGGCGCATTGCCGAGAAATAAATTAATGCAGATACAGCGATCGTAAAATCGTTGCTTACCGATCAGCGTACCGTTATAACCACCCACCGTTAACCTTAGGCATCGTTCATCCTGTTTCACCGGTCAGAACTTTCACCAGGAACTTGGCGATAACTCCTGAACCAAGGAAGAGGAGGAGTTTTCGTCCAGGAGTTACCTCGAGACGAGAAAGTTGTCAGACGCGTGACTCATCCAACACCCTTCGAATAGAGGGAAAAAGCTTGGGATATCGTTTGATGCATCGTCTCCTCCTCTTCATCACCCCTGTGATTTCGTTTAGCCGTTCATCGCGGTCTTTCCCGGGGGTTCAAGTAAATTACATCGAACGAAGGTGTGAGGATCGATCGAATCAGGGCGTTGCACCAAGTTAAGCGAAGAAACTGCGTCGAGACGCCTGGAACGAACTGTTGCATTCCCTCGAGAAACACGGCTAGATTAGTTCCGAACCTTGTTGTCGTTTACTCCTCCTCCTTTCTAAATGCTTCCTTTATGAACTTTACTTGCTATTGTATGCTCCGCTTTCTTTCTTGGCTTTCGATGAGGACACGGTCTAATTACGAATTCCTTAATTTAGAAAATCTTTGGATTTTTGTACTATTTGAAACCATCACATTTTTAGATTTCTTAATATGACACATTCATCAATTAATTTAACAGTAATTTTAAACAAATATTTTCTATACTTCGAATTATAGTATCCTCAACCCCTATACATATTCCCAAACTACTGTGTCCGCAAATCACTATATCTATACCTACAGTCCCAAATCTTGGTACCTCTAATTCCTATATCGTCAAACCATATATACCCGAATTCTTATATCTTCCTTATATCTTATAACTTCCTAGATCACGCAGTCCCTACATCCCCTAAATTTCAAAGTTCCCAAATAACTAAATTTCTACTTAGCTAGAAATCTTGATACCTCAGTTGATGTAGAAGATTGGTAATACGTTGTAGTAAGGGGATACGTTTAAGAGGGAGAGCAGCTCGTTCGAGGATACGGTTAATCTAATAAATATCGCGGAAAATCAAAGACCAATGATTTCTCCTGTGACCAAGTCTCCGGCAAGTATAGCAAACCGATCGGTTTCGGTCTTCCGGCCGCGTTTCTAATGTGTCGTGCGCACGAACGTCGACCGCAAACTCGAAATCCATCGATGCCGGATCAACGAGTCGACAGCATCGACTGCTATTAACATCAAACTAGATTTGAGAAGCTGTGTATTGTCTTGTTTAACACTCTTGTAACTTTACCTATTTTGATAAATATCTAGCAACTAGTCTGGAACGTTGAACAAACTGTATACATCAAATAATTTAGACACGAAGTGATATTTTAAAATAATCTTAAATATCTTAATGTATCCAAAATTTGATTTCAGATGAAAAATATAGTTAAGAGACAGTACATTCGCTATGGACTTAAAATATGCTATTCACCCTTCATTTCAAAGCAATACCCTCAATGAATCTTATAAATACAAGATTAGTTCATATATACTGAAGGAGAACAAAAATTCAACCGAATTGTGTATTAATTATTTTGCTAAGCTCCAAACATCTACTTTTAAAGCGAAGGCTTAAATTTATAGCTCGATTACGATCAAATTATCGTCGCTTTTAACTCTCGAGTGGTCACGTTGCATTATCCCTTAACCCTCTTAAACCAGCGCCGAGTTATCGAGCCACCCCGGACATCCTCTTTCACGGGTATTCAATTTCGTTTTAGGGCGAGTATCACGTGAAAATTTCTGAAAGCTACTTCCAACGAAGGATCGTGATCTTCTGCGTTAAAGAATTTTAAATTAATTTCTGTACTTAATTTTTCTTCGCGGAGAACTAATTTTTTAGGGACCTTCGAGATTAATCTCATAATTTCTTGGTTATGGCGGCTGTCCCACAAATTTCATCGTAAAATTTCTTTATAATTCGGTTGTATGAAAATGGAAACTTAGTTTCATGCTTGTTACATAAATTATACGAAATTTGAACTCTTAAGAAGATAAATCTATTGAAATTCATAATTAGACTGGGGTTGATGCGTTTATGACACATTTTGATGCATTTTTAATACAATTATTTAAAAATTTATCACGTGGCTAAAAAATAAAAACTTGCTAAAATTTTTGTAGCATTACTAAACCAGTTTCCCTAATATAACAGAAATATGCAAGTTATCTGTGAACTTCAAAGTATCAAGTTATTTTAACCATTGTAAAGTTTCCCTTTTCGTTAAAAAATAAAACTTGCTAAAAATGTATTTATTTGAATTTAATGTAAAAGAACATTACTGTTCAGTTTCTCTAATACATCAGAAATATGCAAGTTCATCAACTTTCATAAATTATTCCACAGCTGTTTTTCAATTAAACAGAAAGCGTTTTCGTCCAACAGAAGGATAATTGCGACAAAAAGTATGTTGAAATCGCGGCTAATTTCGCGCCATAATCTCGGCACGACCGTGATCGAGGTGTCTCGGACGTTTTTCCTGGCAGATCGATTTCTCGCGAGTAACTCTTTGCTGAAACGAGATACGTGCCACTGAATACCGTGTAAATTGGCGGCTTCACGCACGATCAGGTTTCGCAAGCAACGATGAAACACGTGTCGAACAAACGATCTCACGCTACTGTGGATCGTTAATTTAGAAATTACCACCGTAAGTGTAATTATTATGAATATTGCGTACTCGTTTGGTCGAAACTGGTTTTGTAATGAGATAAAAGACAGATTTCAAGGACTCAATTTTTAGTTATCGATACCTTTAGTGCGGAAAGATGTTCGTGCTGTGTTGAGAGGATGCGTTCTTCATGGATACCGTTGCTTTTTATTAGCCTTTTCATTCTTGTGATATCAGGCTTTTAAAAGTACTTTTATTTGCAAATTTTTTTATTTATGAAAGGCACAATTTTTGGAATTTGGAAAACTTTGCAATTTTTAATTTTGCAAATTCTGGAATTCTTAAACATGAAAATTTCAACATTTATGAAGATCCAAATGTTCAAACTTCTAAATTTACAAATTCCTATGGGTTCATCACTTTAAATTTCCAAATTTAAAAATATCCAACATTCTAAATTTCTAAATTTCTAAATTCCTAAACATCCAACATTTTAAACTTCCAAATTCCTAAACATCCAACATTCTAAATTTCCAAATTCCTAAATATTCAACCCCCTAAATTTCCAAATTCCTAAACATCCAAACTTCTAAATTACCAAACCCTAAGTATCAAAATTTTGAAACGTCCATCTCAATCCTCCAACTCTCTGCTTTCATTCGAAATTTATTTGTCAACAGAAACAGAAATTATGCAAGTCTAAAAACCTTAAAAAAAATGGCAGAAGATACTTTCGTTTGTGACGGAATGTTTTTACGTACATAATTAAAAGTTTTCATTAAAAACAATATTCTTCATATAAAACCAGAGGAAAACGTGGAAACGTCACGTATTTTTCAGGACACTCTACATAAAACGAATTTTAATAACCGCTCCCCAAACATTTTATTCTCTTGTAAATGATAACCAAACGAGCTCTTGAAAATCTCAATTCAACGCAGACGCGATTCATTATTTTAGTATTTAGTATTCGAGTCACGAGAGAACCATCTGCAAGCATAATATTTTGTAGTTTATTCATGGTGAATATGTAATTTCATTTCTCGGTGAAAAAACAGCAGGGTAACGCAGTATTTTTCTACTAACAATTGTATAAATAAAAGAGGATCGTTCAAAAATCTCGTGACATATTCGTCAATGTTAAAAATATTTTTAATATTCAACGATCTCAGCCATTAAAAATATTTTTTTAGAAAAAATCTGCTCGTTATTTTAACTTGAAAAAAATTGTAAACAGTCTTTGAAAGTTGTTTTACCATATTTTAATATGGAAACAAGTGTTCAGAACCGTGAAAAAATTAAGAAAATGAAGGTTTTCGGTGAAAAATTCAAAATTTCTATTTTAATATAAAGGGATGAAATTTTTGCTGAACACTTTTAAAAGATAATAGATTGAGGAAACAAGTAGAAAAAATATTGGAGTTTGATGGAAGATATTTGTTCGAATTTTCAGGTAATAACTTTGCTGAAATTGAAACTAAATTGCGTAGCCTTGTGCAACCGTTTAGGATTAACAACAGTTATTTTAATCTCATAAATATTGTCACTATTGTAAATAAAATAATCAGTATTTTTATCGATACGCACTATTTATAAATATCATTCAAAAAATATAAAATGAAAATCTCATGAAGGGTTGTAATGCAACTTGCAACGCATTTGAATGCAAAATCACTTCTATCTTTCATCATAAAATACAAATCTCATAAATGGTTGAAATGCAACTCTCAATGCACCTCGACACAAAAAGCCTAATAATACATTTATCTCACATCATAAATTACAAATTAAAATATTGTGAATAAAAGTTGATTACAAACTACGAATATTACAAACAAAAATTAGTTAAATATAATAAATATAATTATTATAGAATTGAATATCGCGAACAATTGTTACGTGCTGAAAATGAAATAACGCTAAGTGCTTGATACATCCAGTGAAGACAAGGCAACAAAACAATTTCCAAGGACCTCGACAAAGATCCTAATTACGTCAGTGTTAGTAGATTTATTGTGCTTCAACATTGTTGTGCCTGCCAGGCATGTTTCCAACAGAAAGCCGTTCATATCGTGTATCTGAAAGGCACATCAACCGCAAAGCGTTTCCACCCCTCGTATTAAATTAACCCCACTACAAATCCTTTCTTTGAACTTTCGTCATTTTGTTGACGTACATAAAACGAGGAACAACCAACGGAAAATAAGTTTTCCGCTTTATCTGCCACTATATTCCCCTCGTAGCTCCTTGTATGTGATTCAAAATTCAATTTAATAACCCCTTGCACTTTAATTTGGAGTTCATTTGGTCGATTTTTGGGGGCTTTTAGAAACTTTGTGGAAGAATTAAAATTTTGGGGAATTTGAGAATTAGGAGTGTAGGATCAAGAGATTTTGGATGTAGGAATTTTTAATTTCCTGATTAATTTTCTTTTGGAGTTTGTAGATATTCGTACAATTTTGAATAATAAAATTCAGACTTTCAAATTTCCAATCGCCCAAATTCCCAAATTTCTAAATCCCCAAATCCCACATTTCAAATTTCCATATTCCCAAATCCCACATCCCCAAAATCTCACATTCAAATTCCCACATTCCCAAATCCCACATTTGAAATTCTCATATTCCCAAATCTCACATTTGAAATTCCCACATTCCCAAATCCCACATCCCCAAAATCTCACATTCAAATTCCCACATTCCCAAATCCCAAATCCCCAAATTCCACATTTCAAATTCCCACATTCCCAAATCCCGCATCCCCAAATCCCACATCCCCAAATCCCACATTTCAAATCCCACATTTCAAATTCTCACATTCCCAAATTGCCATATTCCCAAATTCCTAAATTCCCAAATTCCAAAATCCCCAAATTCCCAAATCTCCACTACCCCAAATTTCCACCCTATTCAACCCCCCCCCCCCCCCCTAAAAAACATCCAAACCCCCAAATTTCTAGGTTCCCAAATTTCGTAATTTCCAACCTTCGCCAAAACTACATTCAGCAATCATCCGTAAAGCATATTTTGATCTCTATCCATTCCTGTTACAATCGCATGTCGTTTATTTGCGCGCAGAATTACGGTGCGCCGTATATCTAGCGTGTTATCGTTGGTGCGTTGAAACAACGCGGGATAAAATATTCAATGAACAGGTCGAAAGGGAAAAGTCGAGTGAACGAAGGTTTTCATGGCTCGTTAACGATCGCTGTGATCATCGACGAGCGTAATGAAATTCTCCACGAGATGATAAACTGCCAAGAATAAATTTCAGACCATGTTCGTTTTTTATTTAGCGCTCCATTAACGGTTTCGTTGATAGATCGCAACGGCTAATACAGTTTCTATCCTTTTTCGCGCTGATGCACGCGTGTACATTTATTGCCGATGACATAGTTGCATATACGCGTAGGAAAATACGTCACCTCTGGTTTCTTTCCAACTGCTATTACATAAAACCGTCCATCGCAAGGTCTCGTTGAGTTAACGTTATCTTTGCTTCGGGCATTAATTATACTGCACACAACGGTCCGTTGTACAATCGAATGATTCATTGAATTATCGATAACGCGTCTAAGGAGCTTCTGCTTTTCTTATAAATAAGATTGAGATGGAACTTTGAATCGATCTGCTGATCAAAGTAATGAAAGATGACACTGATAATAAATTATAACGTTTGATAATAATAATATGTTATCGGTGATTTAATCCTCAAATTAGACCCCAAATCCCTTGATTCGAAAAGCTCTGGATGCTTAGTTTCCAACATTCCAAAATTCTCAGATCCTGTATCCCAAAAACCCTCGATTTCCAACGTTTAAAATATACGAACACCAACAAAAAGCGATCGAATATAAAAACATTGTACTAGTTTCATTAAAATTGCTAAGTGAAAGGATTCAAAGCGATAATTGACTACGGTTTGAAAAATAACGACCAGTTTTTCACCAAGAATCAGATTTTTTTCTATGCTATAGCACGATAAGATCGAAATGATTGCACGATCGTCGTTCGAACAGGAAGTTCGATCGAGGCACAAAGAAGAGAAAGAATGCGTTCATGGTGTACCGGTTTGAACGTCCTTGCAAGGTTTTGTCGCGAAACCATTCCATGGGGCGTTCGTCACGTAGATGCACAGAACATAGACTGAGATATCGATTGCTCGATTAATAATGTAACGACCTGGCAGGGGTTCTTTGCTTCTCGACGATGTTGTCGAGGTTCGTTATGTAACGCACGCTTGTCTCTTTCGCTACGAGAAACAGGACTCTTCAAAAATATTCTCTCGAAGCACGAGATTGCTATGCAAAATTCTGACTAAATTTACGAGGACGTTTATGTTGGAAAAAATTCTCGTTTCCATTATTTTTGATGCATGTACATCAAACATAAATTAAAATTTATAATTTATGGATCAGATCGTTTTGTTCATGCATATTCATATATAGTTTCTTACTCCTTTGCTAGGTACGTATATTATAATAATAGAAGAATATTTTCATGTAAATTAATTACTCAGTTAGCACTTTAAATTGTACAAATTTATTTAGTCATTTTATTGCAATTACTGAGATAAAAGGATAAAGTACAATTAATATGATAAATGCATTTAGCTGCACTTTTTCTCACGACAGATTCTACAGACACTAAAAGGCCCGCGGAGTCTCGTTGATTTACAACGACGGTACGCGCAGTTTTCGATCTTGCGAACAGCTACATAAAATGTTACTTAAAGCCGGTCGAAGTAAATCGATTTCTGCGGTTAATTCGCCGCTATTCCGCGTAAACTTTGCATATACTCGCAGTACACGAAAACCGCATCTTTCTTTCTTCTTTCAGCTGCTTCGACCAAATTTATCGACCAGAAAAAGTTATTATTAAGTCGCTACGTCTTTTGCATCGATTTTGAACGGAGAAAACCTGGTACAAAGCGGTGACGTAAAAGTATCCATAAATATCGCTTGGGTTATATAAATTTTGAGTTAAATTTAAGAAAGGTTAGGCATAAATAATTTTTACCGAGATGAGTACTCTGTTTATTAATATTTTTTGTAAAAACACAGCTGGTCACAAAATCGTTTTTTTGTCATTTCATTGTATGTTAGAATTTTGAAACGATAGTTGAATGAAATTTGTTGACATAAAGGTGTCATAAAATAACACGTGTGATATATACATCAATTTGAAGTTTAAAGTTCAATAAAAACTACTGCATAAAGATTTTGTAATATTTTAAATGCAAGATGGTTATAGTAAATGAATCATTTCGAAACCTCTAAAGTCTGACATAATTTGATGACATCACAGAGTAACATATATGAATTTGAAGTTAAATCAAACATTAAATTTGCAGTTTTTGCTAATATTCTTAATATAAAATTGTTACAAGATAACTATCTTATTAGATATTATACAAAACACTCAATAAGATTTGAAACTCAACTATTTCGATTTGAAAAAGTTTATGAAAAGTTTGCACAGTCATTCTTACAATTAGCAAACTTTGATCCGTCAAAAGTATTTTGTGCTACTATGTCATCAAATTACGTCAAGCAGAATAATTTAAAGACTGTGCCATTTATAGCGACTGATATCATTAATTAATGTAAATCGATTACCACCAGGAATATGAGTTAAATTCTGAAGTACCAAGCCTAGAAGTAAATGTTTGAGGGTATTGGAAATAGATCGTAATGCGGTTGATCCGAATTCGAGAAACTAAAATCCGTGGAACGATAAACGTTCGTGCAATTCGCTTTGAGATGCATTCGCAAAGAGATTCCAAGATCCTGACTGCGAAGGTTTCTATTATTAATCTTCCGCAGCATCTGTCCTCGAATCTTGGAGGCTGTGCAGCGGGACTACACGGAGAAGGAAAATCAGGACGTCGAATCGGGAAATAATGGGCCTGGGACATTAATCACGATCGAATACATGTCACAGGCATTTCCTGATTGTACATTTTTCTGTACTTTTAACCTTTTAACCTACAATCATCTTGAATTCCTAAACATCCAAATTTTGGAAGTACTAAATTATCGTCTCTCGAATTTCCAAGTCTTCAAATGTATAAATTGTAGAAACTTTGACAATTACCTCAAATTCCAGCATTGTCAAATATAACTACCCCCACTCTCACTTGTTCCCTCTTTGCACAAAAATTTTAATTATTCTCGAACATATTCTTCGTGTTCCTTTGTAAAGTATTCGCTACATCAGACCTGAATTTCGATCGTTAAACATTCGAATTTGCTTTAGAGTTTCAATACCGATCCGAATGTCAGCTTTCAATTTTCTGCGATTCCCATTTCGCTTTGAACCTTCGTTATTGCTGAATTTACTTTACCGCATTATTTGTTGGTCGTCAGAGAGGCAACGGCGGTGCATTTACGTGAAACGTGATTTTAATTAAATCGCGGCCGATTTAATAACCAAAAACCGTTGACGACGAGTGTTTACGAAAATCCAGTCTCTCGAGCGTTCTTCGGAATAACGCGCGTCACCAATTAAGGATTAAACATGCTTCCAGTAGTTTCGAGTGGCAAGTTGCTCGTCACACGCTGTCACTTTGTGGCTAACGACGCGAGTCGTGGCTACGATCGATGTCTGAAGTGGTCGTTTAGAGGCGGAAGAACGGCGAAAAACAAACCCTTACGTTACGTTCTACATTTTCCACGCGGCACGTGCAACCGAAAACTCATACCTCGCTGATTAAAATTGTTGCAAACTTCCCTGGGGAATATTATGTTATTCGAATCAACGATTCGAGTCATTTCGTTTTGGCTAGTTCAACACAATTTTTCTTTTTGGAAGATTTTACCCCTTTGTCTTACAATGTCTTCCACTGTTGACTTTCGACGAATCAGGCTGATACTTTCACCATGATTGAATTTTTGGTTTAATCTCTAAATTGTGTACGAAAAATCAGGAATGACACGAGCGGGATAGGTTTAAAGAAATAAAATGATATACGTAATGAATAAAATGCCCTGTTTATTACTGTGACGTGTTGCCACGGTCACAGTCTGCACAAGAATGCCTTCTCGGCAAAACTCTAGCCGTGAGGACACCAACGTCACCATGGCCCTTAAAAACTATACATTGTATGCTAAGCCCATAAACTTTCCCTTGCGACCCGAGCAACTCTCTGACGAAGCGCACATGGCCTACCCTCGTCCGTCGCATCTACCCAAACTCTAAATTTCTAACATTCGGCCATACTGACATTAGGGCTGTCCTCAGACCTCACAAATACTTTCTCTTTTCTCCAATTAAACACCCATTACACTGCATAAAACCATTCCTCAATAAAACATTACAATCATGTCTTACACATATTCTCAACGACACTAAGACATTTTCATGTCCGTTCATCGTTTTCCTTTTCTTTCTTACTCGTGACAACACTAAGACACCACCGTGTCCGTTCATTGTCACCTACTAACATTCATGGAGGCACTAAGACACCGTAGTGTCCGTTCACCATCCATCTTTAACATCTCTGGCGGCACTAAGACACCGTCGTGTCCGTTCACCAACCATTCTCAACATCTCTGGCGGCACTAAGACACCGTCGTGTCCGTTCACCAACCATTCTCAACATCTCTGGCGGCACTAAGACACCGTCGTGTCCGTTCACCAACCATTCTCAACATCTCTGGCGGCACTAAGACACCGTCGTGTCCGTTCACCAACCATTCTCAACATCTCTGGCGCTCCTGACGACACTAAGACGCCATCGCGTCCGTTCATCGTCCATCTTAACGCCCCGACGACACTAAGACAACACATTGTCCGTTCATCGTCCATGGCCTAAGATACATTCGTATCTATGCTCAGCCCCCTTGACACCCCTCGTGTCGCAGCGTCCACCATTCGAACTCGTCCACGCTGCTTCTGCCGCAACTCCAAAACTCGATCGCTTCCGCAATCCTTTTCCAGCAGAGACCACTACCACTGCTTAACGGAGTTGACCTGACCACCTGGTAGACGTCCCCTCTGGCACCTCTACCTCTTTTCCTCGATCACATCGTCTCAGCCCTAAGCTTTCGACGGCTTTTCCTTTGTCGACTGTAACAAAATCAAACAAAGGTAAGATACTATATCGCTACATTATTTGCCAAAACAACTGTACGGTGTTCAACACCCAAATACAATCCTGAAACCAACTAAAACAACAACATCAAGCGATTTCATTTTACTCATCGCACCCATCTCCTTGGACCGCAATCCAAGGTTTTATCTTATCAGCCGCCACAATCGTTCTCAACCGTTTCGAACCTTCTCTTAAATCTTCAACATCATACCGATCATTCGGCAACACTACCCGAATTCGAAACGGTCCCTTGAACTTCGGCAACAATTTTCGACTTCCTCCTGTCGCAGGCTCACTAGTTATTTGAACTAGTACCAACTCACCCGCCGTATACTTGCGAGCCTCCTTCCGTATACGATCATACCGTTCTTTCTGTGCCTTTTGATCGTCCGAAATATGCTTGCTAATCTCTTCCCTCAAAGCATGCAAATCCAACCGATCCATTTCTTCACGGACAGCACTAAGTACTACCCCCTCAGCTACCGTCTTTACATCACAACCAATTAACGCCTTAATTGGAGTAGTGCCTATACTTTTATTGTGCATGGTATTTATTGCGCTTTGCACCTTCTTAACCTGCACATCCCAGTCCCGTGCGTCCTGACCTGCTGCACTTGCCGCCAACGCATCAACAATGGTCCTGTTGTAACGCTCGCACTGACCATTCGCTCTTGGGGTAGCTACCGCATTAAGCACATGCTTAATACCGTACGTTTGGCACAACAGCCCAAATCTGCGCGACGTGAAACTTGTTCCACGATCACTTATAATTCGTGTCGGCACCCCAAACAAATACATAAAATTCATTAATACTTTTTCGGTTTGGCGCGTTTTCTGACTTTTCACCGGCTCCACAATCGTGAATTTCGTAAACGCATCCACCAAAACCAGCAAGTATTTATTCCGTCTACGGCTTGTTTCAAATGGTCCCACATGATCAATATGTACCGTATGAAATGGAATCGGTACCTTCTCTATCGAATTCAACTTGCACTGCTTCTTTCCTGCTGTATGTTTATAATACGCACAACTCAAGCACGCTTTAACATACTTATCCACGAACCGTCGCATACCTGCAAACCAATAATTTTGCTGGATCCTTTGCAACGTCTTTTCCGTACCCAAATGACCTGCATCATCGTGGCACAACCTGCAAATTTGTAACCTCGCCGCCCTAGGCACAACCCAAACCATTTTATCGTCTGACAATCGACGGTACAACTTATTCGCTTTTAGCACGTATTCTTTAAAATAGTGCTTAGTCTCAGCAGATTTGTCCTTCTTTTCCAGTATAGTCCTGATACGCAACAACTGCTCATCCTGCAATTGAGCTGCAACAATCCATTCTGCCTCTGTAATATCTATATGAAAAACTTCAAGCACAACCGGCTGAGGATTCCGACTAAGCGCATCCACATGCGCCATCCGTGACCCTGGACGATAGACAATCTCAAAAGTAAATTCTTGGACTTCCAACCACCATCGTCCTATGCGCGGCAGCAAATCCTTCTTCGAAAACGTGGTCCTCAACGCATTACAATCAGTGACTACCTTAAACTCCAATCCTAAAAGGTAGACCCTGAAATGTCTCAATGCAAAAACCACTGCCATTGTCTCTAATTCATATGAATGATAACATCGTTGATCCGCTGTTGTCTGCTTACTAAAATAAGCTACTGCTGCCAAATTTCCATCTTCCTGCAACTGTAACAACATTGCCCCAACACCCAATGAACTCGCATCCGTATGCAATTCGGTAGGTAATTTCGGGTCATAAATCCGCAATACCGGTCGTGTTACTAATTTCTCTTTAACCTGGCGAAAGGCCTGTTCCTGAGCCCCTCCCCATTTCCACGGTACACTCTTCCGTGTCAACCGTGTCAAAGGCTCGACGATCGCAGCGAAATCCTTAATAAATTTCCGAAAATAACTGGCCAACCCTAGAAATTGGCGTACCTGCTTCACATTCGTCGGCTGTGGCATTCCTTTTACTGCTTCTATTTTCCGCTGTCCTGGCCTCACTCCTTGCGCACTAACCTCTCGTCCCAGGTATTCAATGGTCTCTTTAAAAAATGAACATTTCTCCAACCTAAGAGTCAAACCATGTGTCCGCAAAGCCTCCAAAACTTCTCGCAATTTACCAAGACCTTCTTCAACCGTTTTCGACGGTATTATTATATCGTCGATATAAGGAATCGTCCCTTTCACCGGTGCCAAAACTTTCCGCATCAGGCGCTGAAACACAGCTGGCGCATTCGTTAAACCGAACGGCATTCTCAAAAATTCATAATGCCCTTCCGGAGTAATAAACGCCGTTTTTGCTATAGAATTCTCCGCCACCGGAACCTGATAATAACCCGATGCTAAATCCAGCCCTACAAACCATCGATTTCCCCCAAGCTGATCGATCTGGTCATCAATAAGCGGCAACGGATGTTTATCTTTTATCGTAATCGCATTCAATTTCCGATAGTCTACACACATCCTAAAATCCCCGGTCTTTTTCTTCACTAATGTAATCGGGCTCGCGTACGGTGAATCAGATTCTCTAATTATCCCGTTATTTAACAAATCTTCTATCATACCACGGACAATTACTTTCTCTGGTTCTGCCAAACGATATGGACGATATGCAACCGGTTCGTCGGTGAGACACTTGATCTCCATCGATACCGTATTCGTTCTCCCGAGATCCTTCATCGACGAAGATACGCAATCCTGAAATTCCTCCAACAATGCAATACATAACCGTCGATTTATCTCCCCAATATCACCGAAACTCAAATTAGGATTTTTTTCAATCACATGAATATCCATCGCGGTAATTATTCGCGGCGCTCTATAATCTCTCAAATCGCTAAACGTTAACCGATTTCCACGTTTCATCATCAATACATGATCCTGCTGCAAAAAGTCCCTTCCAAGTATCGCCTCATGTCGCATATACTCGTCCGGAACAATAAAAGAGTCTATATCCGCGGCGACACTCTGTATCCTAATTGTAACCGGTGCAATCTGATTTATTACAACCGGCTGACCTGCAAACCCTTTGAAAACCGTATCTCCTACGAATTTCGTCTTAATCAAAAATTTCTTGATCACGGAAGCGTGAATCACCGTACACGCACTCCCCGTATCTATCAACGTCTCTACTTTATGCCCATTTATTCGACTCTTAACTTGAAAAATATTGGACACCCTCTTAGGAATTTGAACAATATTTACCTCTCTCTGACTGCAAAATTCCCGCCGATGTCCCTGTTTTTTGCAAAGACTACATTCAATTTTCGGCCTTCTGCATTCCCGTGCCAAATGTCCCGCCTTGCCGCAATTAAAACACCTAGGGCCCTTTTGAACACCCTTCTCGACCGCCTTTGATTTTGTAACCAAAATGTTACTCCTCTTCTTTTCCTCCAAACCTGGCATGTTTCCCATCGAACACATGCACGCGTATAAATCATTCGGGTCGTCCAGTTTCGTCGACCGCAGCGTTCTTGCTATTGTCTCGTCCGGAACTCCGAAAATAACCATATCAATGGTTTTTTCGTCTCCCAATTCCAAATTCAGCCGCCGGATCATATTAAGCTTCTGAAAACAGTAGTCACCTAAAGACTGCCCTGGTTTCGCTTCGTACAACACTGCGTCCCGCAACATCTTCGCAAACGGCACCGTCCGCCGAAACTGCGCCACCAACAATACTTTGGTTTCCGCCCATGTGGTCGCTACCTGAGTACGCGTGTCGTACCACTGCCGTGCGTGGCCTCGCAACCTCGACGTAATCAAGCGCATAACGCATATGTCGTCCCACGCGAATCGAGCCGCCATTCCGTCCACGGTTCTTACCCAGTTTTCGATGGTTACCTCTTCTTTGGACGGATCATAAATGGGGATTAGCATTTCGTCCCCCGGACGAATAAAACCAACCGTTTTCGTATTCGCCGTCGACGGTCCAGAGTGTCCAGAGCCAACCTCTTCCACCCGATCTTGCGAATTTAGTGAATGACTGCTTAACTCACTCTTCCTCACCCGCGAACGTGATACTGAACGTTCACGCGCCGCACACTCAGATACACGCGACCGTGAACGCGATCGGGAACTCGCACCCGCACAACGCCTTTCCGACACGTGAACCCTTTCACGTGTACGCGAACGTGATCGTGGTTTCTCTTCCAAAACAGTCGCCCGCGATTCCAACCGCGAACGTGAACGCGACCGCGTAACCACTTCACGCTCTCGAACTTCGCGCGATTGCGCACGCGAACGTTCACGCGACACCCTCCTTACCGACCGCGAACGCGAACGCAAACGCGAACGCGAACGCGAACGCGAACGTGAACGTGAACGCGATTGCGCATCTTGCCAACGCGACGGTGCACGTGAACGCGATCGGCTTAAAAACTCCTCCATCATGTCTTCCAACCGTTCAAGACGCGATTCAGTGGTATTACCACCCGTCTCACCACGCTCACGGCTACACGACGCCATTATCGATTAATAAACAACTAAACAAAACACACAAGTCCAATACTAAATGTTTTCCACACAGTAGTTTGTACACTGTACACACTTTTAAAAGAAAGTCTCTGCACAATGCACCAAAAATGTCTCTTCCCGCACACTGAAACACGTGTGACGCGTAAATCTATCCCACTTCTGATTTGTACGAAAAATCAGGAATGACACGAGCGGGATAGGTTTAAAGAAATAAAATGATATACGTAATGAATAAAATGCCCTGTTTATTACTGTGACGTGTTGCCACGGTCACAGTCTGCACAAGAATGCCTTCTCGGCAAAACTCTAGCCGTGAGGACACCAACGTCACCATGGCCCTTAAAAACTATACATTGTATGCTAAGCCCATAAACTTTCCCTTGCGACCCGAGCAACTCTCTGACGAAGCGCACATGGCCTACCCTCGTCCGTCGCATCTACCCAAACTCTAAATTTCTAACAATTGAATTCTTACACTTCCAAATGTCTAATTCCCCCAATTTTCAAATCCAAAGCCCAAATTACTAAATTTGTTAATTTTCTAATTTCAAAACGTTGGTGCTCGACTTCCATTCTATCTGACCTGATTAAAACTTATTTAGCGATAGTGGTCGAATGTTAAAGGTTAGTTCATTACGGCAGATGCGATGACCTTTGACAAAGGATACCGCAGACTGGCACGATTTGCATCCGACATGTCACTTTCGAACACAAGGAAATTGATTACTATCGCGATGACTCGTCGACCTTGTAGCTGTAATGCTGAACCACAAAAAGATATACAGTTACTCAAAGATGTATTCAGATGACAAATGTAAGTTGGATGCGTGACTGTCTCAGGGAGGTCAAAGATATCGATTAAACATATTTTTATGAAATGCACTGTGCTAAAAGGAAGAACATTTCGGTCACTTAATATTTTTAATACGTACAATGACATATTTAACATATTTGTGCAGTAATTTTCAATAATGGAATATAGACAATCGTGTGTTAATTAGATGAATACTATAAATTGCATGTACATCCTTGATTGATGTATCCTTAAGACTATAACTTTGTAGATTGTAAGGTACATAATTCTTTAGATCCTTAGGTACATAATTCTCTAGATTCATAATCCATATGTCCACATATGTATATTCACATATCCATGTGCATATGAACTCTATATATGGAGTCGTAATGGATCCAAGGTCCTTGGTCCACATATCCATAAATTCCTACATTCATAGACTCCTAAGTACAAAGATTTCTACATGCACAAATTCCTATGTCCATAGCTTACTAAATATGTACATGGTTCTTTACATCCATATTGCTAGCCGTCTATATTGTTATCTCCCTATATTCTTATACTTTTAGAATAATTAAAAGTACACTATGTTACAAGTGAATAATTGGCTAAACGATTTTATTGACATCATTACTGAATATCTTATCTTCTTATACCCGAAAGCAAACCGTTTTTAAAGAACATTTAAAGTAACCTATCTCTGCAAAAAAGAAGCAGAATAAAATTTACGGCAAATACTTGTGTATGGCATGAAATATCAAACTCGCATTAACGCGGTAAAAAGGCGACGCATTCTGTACAATTATTTCTTAACAAAATGGTGGTAGTCGGCCGTAGTTTCACGTTTCCACGAGCGTGTTGACGAGGTCCCTTTGAGCTTTCCCTCGAGATCGCACTTTGATCCTCCGTAGAAGAAAGTTTTTCGCTGCCGGTATTTTCCCCGTTGCTTCCGGTGAATGTTTATTATCACGCGCGAACCGCAAACTCGCGAGACCGTCGTGTTTCTACTTTCGTCGGTTCTCATAGAACGCGTTACGTGGCAATGGTAGCCGGAAAATTCGTTGGAAAACCATCCGCACTGAGCGAAAACCTTTTTCCGCCTACACACCCGGTTTTCTGACTGTCGACCGTCAAGCGACAACGCTTTTTTTCGGTTTTTCTTTTTACCCGAGTTTTCTTTTTCACTTTTGAGGAATCGTTTACAGAATTTCCAGACGCGAATCGATTCCAAGTATCGGATTTAGCTGAAATAAAACGAAGTTGACAAAGCTGCTAATGTTAGCCGTTTCGTCAATTGGCGACCAGCGACGGAAATATTTTTAGAGATTCGTTTTGTTATATATAATTAGATCGTGAACAAACATCCATAAACATAGGCGCATCGTATGTTGTGGCTTGTTTCGGGAAATTTTATTTTGCGAGGAGGACTTTTTCGTGGTAAAATTAAATTAGATGTTTTGAAAAATAACTATTTTTCATTCAATGATCAATCATGACTTTTTCTTTTATCAAAATATTAACTATTCGACCCGATTTCAATGCTGTTACGACATTTGTAATGGAAGCTCGATACTTTCCTACGCGTGGGGCTCTGGGGCGGGACAAGAGATTTCGAAGATGTTATATACATTGTTATACAATTATATCGTCAATCTTGTATAGATATTTTTATGCAATACTCATATATTTTGGGGTATAAATAGCTTAGTTTAGTTTATATAGCGAGTCTCGTTTGGGGAGTCAATAGTTTATAAAGTAGAGATGAAACGGTTAAGAAAGAGTTAACTAGTTGATAGGACAACCTCTTTTTATCATTTAACCTCTTGACATCGTGTTAGGTACGTGACGCACATTACAGTTCAAATATGGCAAACCTAAGTCGTATTTGAACGAGGATTCAGTTTCGATGCTAATTATAATTTGAAGATCACAAAAAACAAAATGTAATATTCCACCTTTTTTATTTCTCTTAACGTTGCAGTAATAATTAGTGACTGACGTAACTGCCAAATAAAGCTTTAGCGATGAAAATAGTAGACATTTATAATGTAAACGGATTTGGTAGTTTGAGAACATTTAACGTAGAAGTTTAAAAAACTAAAGATTCAAGAATTACAATATTCTAAAATTTGATACTTGACGTTTAAAAATATTTCAAGACTAAAAAATTAGGGATCAGAGGATTCATAAATTGTGCAATTTGAAGCGGTGAAACTTGAAATTTCAAATACGTAACAGTTTGAAACTTTGGAGGTTAAGTTCTCTTCAACACGAGACATTTGAATAACAAAGAACATTTCACGCTAATACGATAAGTAGCTGAAGTGTTCGAACGGTGGCATCAAACCCAGTTGTAAATAAAACAGGAATGGACATGAAATACGAAGGCTAATAAAGCCGGAGTTGAAGCTAAAGAAAGCCGTCGTCGGGACACAAGAAGTCGCGTCCTACTTTAGGACGAACCGGGTATGAAATATGAAATACGTACGAGTGACCAGAAAAAGCCGGTAGTGAAGGCATAAACGCGTGACGACGACGCACGCCTACCAAAGCGAACGCAAACATTGAAAAACAGGTTGTGGCGCCCCAGAAGAGGAGCATGACGCACTCGTTCTGATCGTTAGTCACGTTCTTCGTCGAAAGAACTTTTTAAAAAAGGTTTTTTGAACGTCGGCCAACTGGTTCATTGCCGAACTTTGGTAGTCCAACAACGTGTCGAACGGACAACGCTCCTCGGTTAACAACTCCTGTTTTTCCGTTTCGAATGATTATTTTTGTTAACCCTTTTGCTGCGTCAGAGCTCAAGATGATTCGTTTGGGATATTCTAAAAGATCATGAATGTGAATGGATTTTTCAGAAAGGCACTTTTTAAGATTTTCGAGACTTCTTATAATCAGATACTTCTTATAATCACAAAGGTATTCAAGCATTAAAATGTTTGAGATATTCACTGAACCTGATGAAAATTCTGCTATATACTATTTCTAACATCTTTCAAAATTTCTTAGGAAAATCTTAGGAATATATTTGTACAATATTTGCGTTTATTATTCACAGTGTTAGTTGAATGTGTGCAATAATTGGACAAGTTTCTTAACCTACAATTTTCTGAGGAGTTGCCTCACTCACAGTTCATTGATTATTGTTACAATGTGAAGACAAAGAAACTTGATTGTCACATTGAACCAACTGCAGGTGCGTCACGAGTGCGTCAGTTGTGCAAGAAGTTAATACAGATAACTCATTCGAGTCATCCAATATTTCCAATTATTAAACAAATCACTAAAAATAGAGATGATATAGAATTTCAGTGATGTGACAAAATATCTTCATTCTAACCATATCGAAAGTTATTCCAACGATCAAATTTTCAGCTCTAGACTTAACCCGACACTTTCTCCTCGCTATCTTAATCTCGAAATCTTGATGAGAATTCCGATAAGTAGCATTATCAGGGTAGCTGGCACGCAGACGTAATTATCGTCGATTAATCGTCGCGTGTACCCTCGAATCGGGTAAAACGGGGGACGCATAAAGCTCCCTGTCGCAATAATGTCACGGGCAAATCGTGCGTAGAAGGCCAAGCCCGGATCTGGATGTCAGTCTGCTCGAAGGGTTGCCCCATGTGTCTAGATTGCTCGCCTGTTTCTTCCGTGCCTGTTTCATAATGTATCCAACGAAAGGCAGCACGCTTTTTCGTAGCGAGTCGCACGCGATTCGAAGCAGCTACGGCGTGAATTTGTTGGACGCCTGTCACTCATCGACGCAATTTGTGTCGATGAACAACGGGGGAAGACTTTTGAATCGTTTACAAGCCCCCATTAAGGGGATTTTCGTTTCGAGGGGTGCGAATAAGGGGCTCGAATTCCATTTAAAACTTGGACCGTACATTGTTTCTTTCATGAGGACATTTTGCACTTTTTCGGGAGCGTTTTAGTAGCTTTGTGTCGGGGATTAGATTCGAGATATAGTTTTTGAGAGTAGGTCGTTTAGAGCTTTGTTAGATAGGATCAAAGTTCGTGTGATTAATGAAATCGATTTTGTCAATATGTAAATTTAAATATTTGGAGATCTGATAATTCGAAAATTTACAAGTCCTCAAATTTCTTGATTTACAAATTTTCAGATTTCTTGTGATTTCTCAAATTTTCTAAATTCCAAATATTTCATCAATATCCAGACTTTATGAATCCTCAAATCTCTCAATTTTTCAGATGTCTAAATTTGTCAAGCTGACCCAAGTCAAAAAATTTCTCACCGAACTAAAAAGCACCAAATCCTGAAATTTCTGAAACTTCCAAGCTCCTATTACTTTTTGTAGCAGCCCATAAATTTAATTCCGCAAAATCTAATTTTGTTGATCAATAGAGTGCACAAATAAATTGAAGGTATATTAGAATATTTATTATTTGTACATTTGACATAAATCAAGTCTATTATACATATAATATATTTAATGAGTTGAATTAACGTGCCACGTCTGTTTTTATTTACAGACGGCTAATAGAATTACATAGAGCACGGTCGTAAGCTGGATTAAGGACGGACATCATGGAACGCTACGAGGAGGAAGGCGAGGACAGTGACAACGAAACAGACCCGGAACAACTTTTGAACGAATGGCTCGGCGAATTGGACAGCTTGACAGTGGTATGTTTTCATTACTGTACATTTAATTGGGCAACATTTTCTGCATGTATTATGCATGATTGTCTACGTTTATTACGTGATCCATGTTTTTAATAATTCTTGAAGTTGATTAAATCTCACACATATGACATATGTCACATATGTCGTGTCAAACACAGTTAAACATTATACTGTCATAATTTCACTTAAAATTTAAATTGAAATTATAATTCATATTGGTAGTATCGATAAACAATACTGTGTCGAGTTAAATAAAAGAACTGATCATCACAGAAAATCTCATGTAAACGACACACGTTAATTTTGATCGCTTCGCTGAAAATAATTTTAAGGGTTAAAAGCAACCCTTTTTGTGTCCAATAAATGAATATTATTTAAAACATTTCGAAAGCTATCGTAAATGATTCAACTATGTAATTTTTAAACACGCGTATAAACAAATACCCGTATCACCGTAACGAAGCACACCACGTGTCCGCAATTGAACAAAGAAGTCTTTTATCCACGTGTTGCCAGTGATTTTCGCCACGGTAATCGATCACTTAAAAGCTCAAATTAATTCGACGTCATTAATATCGCTTCGAAAATCAATGTTTCGCGAATCAACTCAATTATCGGTACGGACATAAAAGAGCGTACAAATGAAAAGGCAGCTGGTGGCTAGTTGGTAGCTGTCGTTCCACGCTGCTCAATTGGTGTCAATTGACATGCAGTCTAAATAATTCGCTGGTAGAGGCCCGTTCGCATGAAAAACGACGCGTCTACAGCTATAGAAATTAACGTTTCACGTTCTACGAACCGCCTCAACTACTCTCGGTTGGTCTGTGTTCGCGCGATCTAATTATTTCCTATCGGCAATATAACGCGTGACTGTATAACGTATGACAATTTAGATCGATGGCGATACAACGCAAGACTAACATGCAGTAAATGTAGTTGGCCATGTAACACGTGGTTGATAAAACTCGTGACAATATAATTCAGGGGTGACATTGTACATGGGTGGCAATATAACGCGTGGATGCTAGAACGCGTGAGGATGTAATGTATAGGCGGTGTAACGCGTGGGTGCCAGAACGCTTGGGAATGCAATGCATAGGCGATCTAACGTGTGGCAATTTAACGCGTGGCGATACAATACGTGGGAGTTAGATCGCGTGGAAATGCAATGCATAGGCGATCTAACGCGTGGCAATATAACGCGTGGCGATATAACACGTCGGTGCTAGAATGCGTAGAAATCCAATATATTTGCGATTTAACGCGTGGCAATATAACGCGTGGCGATACAACACATGGGAGTTAGATCGCGTGGAAATGCAATGCATAGGCGATCTAACGCGTGGAGATATGACGCGTGGGAATACAATGCATAGACGATCTAATGCGTAGTAATATAACGCATGGCGATATAACGCGTGGGTGCAAGAACGCTTGGGAATGCAATGCATAGGCTATCTAACGCGTGGCGATATAACACGTCGGTGCTAGAATACGTAGAAATGCAATGTATTTGCGATTTAATGCGATATAAGGCGTGAGAATGCAATGTGTAGGTGATCTAACGCGTTTCGATTTAGCGCGTGGATGCTAGATCGCGTGGGAATACAATAAATAGCAAAAGTGTCGAACCACCACCAACTTAGAATCAATTTCCCACGGAAAATCAACAGAATGAAAATTGATTGCGATAATTTTTTGACAATGAGCTATTCACTGGTTGAACATTCTTCAATTAATAGCTGCGAGCGATCGGCGTCAAAACCGGAACCATGAGACGGAAAGCGTTGGAAACTCGCCGACAAGCGTTTCGAATGGCCGAACAAACTTCGTATCGCGATTGCTCAGCCGCGTCAATTGTCGACAATTTGTCGTTTTGCGGCTGCTATTGTACACAGTGGGCACACTGTCACGATCCTGGATGCACGACGAGCTATCGTGCACGCGGGCAAAATCGATTCGTTACGCTGAACGGGCAGATTGAAATCTCGTTTCATTGTGCCTAAGATTTATACTCGTTACAACGACAAAGCTACTAACCCGGTAAACTACGCCCTAAACGATTCTTCCGCTCTTCGAGTAAAATCACCGGCACAAATTTTTTTATGAACGAGTAATCGCATTGTGTGGCGAGTGCGTTTAAGTTTCGCTCATTTTAGTATTTTGCTGAGACGCGTTATCGCGTTGACCTGCACATTTACGTGGAACCTACACGTCACCGGCTATTATTTCGTAATTGAATATGAAAGTGGAACGGTCTAAATAAACTTTAGTATACTGTAGTTACGGTGAAAGACACTTTTATATAAATCCAACAGATCTAGTAACATCAAGTTAGATATCTCTTTATAACAAATAAGTTTCGTATAATGCATCCCGTCCTCAAAAATAACCATGTGCTACACAGGCAACAATTCTCTGAATAATTCAAAATGTATACATATGTATAAATGTAACCGAGCAATTTTTCTCTGTAATACAAAATGTTATAAATAAATAAGTACACATAATAAAATGTGAAATCATAACCAAACATAGTTTCAAAAAATTGTGTTACTAACAATATGCCTCCAATTTACATCACCTGTATAATTAAAAATTATCGAGTACGTGGTAACTGCTGAATAGGATTGCAAAATAAATATTTGAGTAGAATTTTAATATGATATTGGACAGTGCGGAAAACTTCCATGAGACGTTTATGCATACTGATGTCAACACATGAGTTGGCGTGTGATTGACTCAACGTAAAAGAAGCTCTGTTCCTATAGTGAACATTTGCAACGTTACATGGGGTAGCAATTTAAGGATGTAGTGATTTGGAGATGTATCAATTTCGGGATATAGTGGTTGAGGATGTAGAATTTTGGGGATGTAGGAATTTAGGAATGAAGAGATTTGAGGATGAAGGGATTTGGGTACGTAGCAATTTAGGGACGTAGTGATCTAAAGATGTAGGAACTTGACGATATAGCAATTTGGACCTGTAAAAATTTGGAGATGTAGAGATTTGGGTATGTAAGAATTTAGGAATGAAGGGATTTGAGGATGAAGGGATTTAAGTACGTAGCAATTTAGGGACGTAGTGATCTGAAGATGTAGGAACTTGAGGATATAGCAATTTGGACCTGTAAAAATTTGGGGATATAGCGATTTGGATATGTAGGAATTTAAGAATGAAGGGATTTGAGGATGAAGGGATTTAAGTACGTAGCAATTTATGGACGTAGTGATCTAAAGATGTAGGAACTTGACGATATAGCAATTTGGACCAGTAAAAATTTGGAGATGTAGGATTTGGGAACGGAGGGAATATGTAGCTATTCGATATTGTAGCTGGTCGAAATATAGGAATTCAGAAGCGTAGAGATTCAGGAATAGGGATTCTATTCTGCCCAATAGTGTTGTAGCTTTCCTAAACGCCTTACTTTACTTTATCGATTCCCTCTCATAATAGAAGAGGGTACTTGAAAGACAATTCCTCTCACATTGCCCCGCCTGGGTCAACCTCTTCACCACCTTATGGGTTAACATCAGTACACACGTGTCGCACTGTTTACTAAATTAATCAATGCGATAATTTAGTTAAAATGAGAAACCGTGGTAAATGAACGTTAGTTCGGAAACCATATATGTAAATCGGCCTTGAAATTAGCGAAGACAGCTACGTTTTCCGCAAGAATCGCTCGGCCGTATCTCCGCAGCGACGCTCGGTTAGATACGAGAGCACCAGGAGTTCATTCGTGCACCAGAAGATAGATTAAACGTGTTCAAGTGGCGGCCAACGACCGAAAGAGTTTCTACACTTGCACTTGCACTTGCACTTGAAGTCGCTGCTCGAAACGTGACAGAGACGGAAAATCGATAGCCACGCGACGATAGGTTACTGTTATTCGGTCTACTGATTTCATAACTCCAATTTTATTTACATTATTCTGGCTGTTTTAATGAAATTTTATAGAATGATTGCTTTGAATTAACTCACGCTTCAGAATTCATGTTTCTATGAATTGACAGAAAAATGTGTTAAAAATAAAATTGAAATTTCTGACTGAAAAAATGATACTCGACCAAAGTTTGATCTTATTCGAATGTCTTGAAATGTATACAAATTTTAGGAATTATACAAATTTTCAAGAATCAACTTTTCTTTATGAAAATATGCTTGAAGATATTTTTGTTAAACTACTCGAGCATGATTTTAAAAAATAATGTTTGATATTACAAAGCAACCAACTTTTAATTTACATGAATTTTTACTGATGTAAATTCTAACTTACAATAAACGTTTAGAATTGTTTTTTTTATTAACTGCATCTTCCTTTATTGTTATAAAAATATTTTAAATATTATTTTCATTTGAGTGTTATAAAGAGTACTATACCGTTTTTAATAGAAAATTATATACCCACCTAATAACGTTAAAGAATAATGTCTAGCTCCGACAAGTATATTATTATACGTTATTTGCGTACATCCTTGCATCCATAACGAGATAATGTCGAGACAATTTCCTCTTTTAAATCGAAAACGCGGATATACGTGAATAGAACATTGATCTAACTAATCTTGAAGCTTAACTGATCAAGTAATTAAAGGGCGGATTAACGCTACCGAATGGAACACCGAGCCGGTTAATACCAAGGCCTAAGTAACTAATGTACATATGAATACCACATCACCCAACACTATTAAATTTCTTCCAATATTGCACACATCATTCCATAGAGATTTAACACGATCTGCTTTAATTTATTTTACTTAAAATACTATAATATTAATTGGATGAAAATTGCATTTCAAACATCATTTGTTTGAGCGATAAAACATCCAGATGTAACGAGTACTTTTTGCTGAATTGACCAAAGCTCTTTCAAATAATAGGTATAGTTTACCGTACAATTTCATAGTTTATTTTATAATTATTCAACAGTTCTATAATTGTTCTATAATTATATTTACATTTTGTGTGTTTATCTCTACATTCAAATCTTTTGGAAATCAAATTAAATTCTGTCAGTGGAAACTCAGCGCTTTTGCGCTTGCACATCATTCATACATCAACATCAAATTATTTTTCTCTAAAATTTACTGTACTATTTGTCTCTGCTACTTTCTCCGCTACTTTCACATATAAAATATAAAGCATAGGTAATACAACGCGAGGATGTTAGAACGCGTGGGAATATAATGTATAGGCAATTTAACGCGTGGCAATATAACGCATGGCGATGCAACATGTAGGAGTTAGGTCACGTGGGAATGCAATGCGTAGGCGATCTAACGCGTGGAAATACAATGTATAGGTGATCTAACGCGTGGCAATATAACGCGTGGCGATATAACACGTGGGAGTTAGATCGCGTGGAAATGCAATGCGTAGGTGATGTAACGCGTGGAAATATGACGCGTGGCGATATAACACGTGGGAGTTAGATCGCGTGGAAATGCAATGCGTAGGCAATCTAACGCGTGGAAATATGACGCGTGGCGATATAACACGTAGGAGTTGGATCGCGTACAAATGCAATGCATAAGCGATCTAACGCGTGGCAATATGACGCATCAGATAACATCAGTATATTCCAAATTTCTAACATTCTGTATTTTCTCTATTTATCTCAAGCTCTGATCCTTCATTTCCAAAAGCGAAAATGCGAGATAGCTTTTGTACTCCGTTCACAAATGTCGTTAATATCCTCTACTATTTGCAACAATTCCATGTTCAGATTAGATCAGTATATTTCTAACATTCCTCTTCCATTTATCTCCGCGTATTCCTTTATGCGCGCTAGCTGAAAGGTGAGAGAGCTTTTGCACTTGCACTTGGCGATACATCGGAGGTCGGTCAAGGCGCCGCTGCACAGATCGATAACCTGGCAAACGTGGAATATGGATATCGTTGCACACTGGTTGGTCGGTGACCCCGTGCACGTAGCTCGAGAATATTCGAGTGCCTTTGTATGTTCGATCCCCGAAATCGAGTGCCTTTTGTTCCATATTTTTTAGTTACCTCTCGATTGATTAATGAATCCTCTACGAGATCGCGACTCCCACTCTCTTTCTTTCTTTGTCGCTTTTTTGATTAAAACTTTGGTAATTAATGGATCGTATTCGATACAATAGGTAGCTTGAATACCACGCAACTTTGATACTGTTGTTTACTATGAGGTAGAATGTTTTCCATTTAAGAGAAGATTAATGGTACTGGTGTATCATCCCTTTTTGTTTCTAAGTAATCTCGGAAAATATACGGTTTAGGGGATGAGCTTTATTTAGTGCGATGAAAAGCTTTTTTCGTTTATTGAACTAGTAAGTTGAAACAAGCTGTTGCATTTTTTTAGTTACGTTTCTCAAGATTGTTACATTTATGCTTTTCTATATTTTTATTATTTGAAGATGTGTCATTTTTGAATCGTAGACACTTGATCGTAGATGATACGAAAGGTGTATCATTTTTGGATCGTAGACTTTTAAAACAATTTCAGTAATTATTTTAATAACCTTATCAAGGTAGTTGACATTGTTAATCCTATCAGTTGCTGTCGTAACAGTGATTGAACCTGAACGTGACATAATACTGGTTCTACTTTTATATCTTCTCTCCTTTGACTTAATATCGTAAACCTGGACATACTGTTACAGTTATGTAACAAAGTGCTAGAACTACCTAACGGATCTTTTGTAAGTTCAGAATTATCATAGCCTTTGTGATGAATTTAATCGCATGCAGCTCATAGTTGCAGAGCTAAAGAGTATTATGAAACTTGATAGTGCAAAAAGGATTTACGGATGTAAAATCCACCGGAGGCGGAAAATACTAAAAGCCCTTTATACTGTTGAACTCGTCATAAAGTGTGGACTCACCATTTTCATATTATTGTATTAACCCTTTGCATCGTGTTACCAATATACTGCAAAGTACCGACTGCTGAAGTACTGTTAACATAAAGCATATTTTGTTACATATTAAATATTATTAAACTCTTCTTTGGAACTACAGTTTTTTATACCCTTCAAAAATGTTTCGCATGTATAAATTTTTTTCAGGTCATCAAATTCTTTTCGTTTTTTAAAATAGTCTTTTAAAAATGATTTCAAGAAGAGAGAGTTGAAAAACGTATTTATTTTTTAAACAAACCAAATCGTGTAATAAAAGATTGGGAAATTAAATAACTTAAAAGGAATTTTTTATTATTCCAAAAAATTGATCAAATCATATAATAAAAGATTAGAAAAATGACTTAAAAGGAATTTTTTATTATTCCAAAAAATTTGAATTATGCAATAATTTGTTACAAACAGTTCTTTTATAGTAGTGAACTTAATGTTTTATTCCGTAATTTAAATATGTAGTCAAATATAAAACTATGAACTTAACACCCAATGATTTCACTATGGATGAAATTTAGTGACATAATATGATAATAATAAATAATAGTGGGATAGATTAACGTAAAGAATAAGTAACGATACCATGAATCAATTAAGCATTGTACTCACGATTATGACTGCGAATTAACATCACAACAGGTTCATCTGCATTCTCGGAATCTAATTGTGCAACTCAGCGATCTCGAGAAATCCTCTAGTGACGTGCAACAGAATTATCGAACAATGTATCACTTAAATCAACGATTATGAACATAATAATGAAACATTCTCCAGTTTTCATATTCATCGGAATAATACTAGTAAAGTATTATTCTCTCAAAATATTTAACCTTCTCATAATTTTATAAAGAAACATGTCTTTCGTAACATTCAGTGTTTTAAAACACGCAACAGATGATAATAAAAAATATCAATAAATGTGTTCTATAGAGTAAATATATTTAAGGATAAACGAATATTGCAAATTTTCAATGTTATAATAAGATTTGTATCATAAATGCAAAATAAAGAATAATTAGAGCAATTCTAATATAATTAGAAATGTATAGAAATATTTTCGGTGGTTGTGATAATAACAAAATGTACACATCATAACATGATAAAAAGATTGCATAGTAGTTTTGTATAATGTATTTTTAACTTCGAACTTTATTAACAAATTAAATTGAAATAATTGCAGAATTGTCGAGTGTAATTAATGTATATAAATTAATATAAATTTAAAAGGTGAAAAGTTGGAAAGTTGGAAATTTAGAAATTGGAATTTTGGGAATTTACAAATTGAATGTTTGGAATTTTGCTAATTATGAAATTTAGAAATTGGAAAATTGGGAATTTAAAGTATGGAATTTTGGAAATTCGTAAATTAGAAATTTACAAGTTGGAATTTTGGAAATTTAGAAGTGGGAATTTTGGAAATTCAAAAATTTGAAAATTTGAAAATTTGAAAATTAGGGAGGTTGGGAATTTGGGAATTTGGAAATTTGGAAATTTAGAAATTTGGGAGATTGGAAATTTAGAACTTCGAAAATTTAGAAATTCGAGCTTTGAAAATTTGGAAATTTGGGGATTTGTAAATTTGGAAATTTGGAAATGTGGAAATTTGGAAATTTGGAAATTTGGAAATTTGGAAATTTGAAAATTTAGAAATTTGGAAATTTAGAACTTTGAAAATTTAAAAATTTGAAAATTTAGAAATTTGGAAGCATAGAAATTTCATAAAAAAAAAACAGTGTTCAATATTACATTTGAACAGTTGCATTTTTAGATACATATCACTTATTACGATGAATCACAGTATGACAAATACAGATAAGATACACTAATACGACCTAAGCCATTTTTTGTACATTGAAGACTAATAAAAATCAGTAAAAGATGATTAATAAGCGTGATATCAAACGCATTTCCACATTCCTTATTTTCTGCAATAAATGGATTAACTATGATAACAGAGTTCAACGTGATTACCTCGCGTAATGCATTACCATGTGTGATGTGTAATAACAATTTCATTTCGACATCATGAGCATGTTATATAATATTGACTCATTTTACTAATTAATTTATTATCTCTATCGTGTGCAACAGATATACATTTATTTAAATGTATATGTGTTATTTTATCGAATTCCATTAATTAACTTTTAACCAACAGTTTATTGACACTCTCTATTCATTGCATTCCTTTTAATAATTTATCTTTGCATTTCATTAATATTTTATGGATCAATGACTCTTCTGCGAGGTTGAGGTTTAATTATATTAATACATTAACAATTTTTAATAGACACAATTTATTGCATTTATTTAATTAACATCGTTTTAACTCAACAATATATTCATTTCTGATGAACACAATTTTAATTTGTTTAATAAAGTCATACACTTTTAAAAAACGAGCGCAAAGCAGAATGAGATCTCAATAGAATTTTATTCATAGCAACAAATTACGATATTATAATATTATTTACCTGGTCAATACATATATTTCTAATTATTTTTTAACAATATATAAATATAAAGAAATATGAAAAATATCGTCATAAGTAATAATAATTTCCCGTAATAATAATATTGCAAAACATTTTCGAAAACAATAATTATATTACTTAGAATAATATCGCAGTAAAAAACTTCTTGTGATTTTAATAAACTAGTCCCATTAAAAATTGTTTCCACGTCTCTAAATTTTTACATGTTCGTTTCTTCACCACAGCGCAATCTGATGTCCCAAACTGAAGTTGCATTAACACGCGTTGCATTATCTGCATCAAGTAGCTTACCGGCTCGATGCAGTTCCCTGTTATATCCGACAGCAGTAAAGCTCTCCCTGTTATCTTCCGGTTTACCTGCAACCTTCGGGACTAAAATACATGTGGCGCAAATCGTCTCGATCAACACAAACATTTGAAATTTTCGATATAGTGTATTTATCGTGTGTAGACGTTTGGAGATATCAAAATTGACAAATTTAGAAATTTGGAGATTTGAGGATTGAGGGTTAGAGAATGTAGGTATTTCAAATTTGAGTGTTTGGAAATTTGAAAATTTTATGATTTCAAGGCTGGAAATTTGGAAATTTAGAAGTTAGAATTTTAGCATTTTGGAATTTTGGAATTTTAGAATTTTAGAATTTTGGAATTTTGGAATTTTGGAATTTGGGAATTTGGAAATTTGGAATTTTAGAATTTGGAAATTTGGGAATTTGGAAATTTGGGAATTTTGAAATTTTGAAATTTTGAAATTTTGGAATTTTGGAAATTTGGAAATTTGGAAGTTTGGAAATTTAGAAGTTGGAATTTTGGAATTTGGGAACTTTAGAATTTTGGAAATTTGGAAGTTTGGAAATTTAGAAGTTGGAATTTTGGAATTTGGGAATTTTGGAATGTTGGAAATTTGGAAGTTTTGAAATTTAGAAGTTGGAATTTTAGAAATTTGGGAACTTAGAAATTTGGAAATTTGGTATTATGGAATTTTGGAAATTTGGAAATTTGAAAGTTTGAAAATTTAGAAGTTGGAATTTTGGAATTTTGGAAATTTGGAAATCTAGAAATTTGGAAATTTGAAAGTTTAAAAATTAGAAATTTAATATTTTCCACAAATTAAAAATCTAACTTGAAACTGTGAACCTTAAAATTAAAAAAAATCAAGATTTTGAGCATTTAAAGTAGAAATTTTAACATATCCAATTAATCAATGACTTACATGCCTATCGATTGATTTTGTATAAAACCTATAAGCAATCGACATTCCTTCCTTTTGAAACAAGTACACTTCTCAAGCGCTCTCATATTTAAATATGTCAAGCAAGAAGTAACCGATATATTCCAACAGTAATCAGTCCTTGACACAATAAATCTAGACCGTATTAGAAGACTGAAATACGTCCACGATAAAATAGACAAATGCCTGAGGACTTCCGGCGACTATTAGTATGCGGGTTTCGTTGTATCCGCATCCGCGCGGCTCTTCTTAGCATCGTTAATTGCGATCGTCTTTGTTCGGCAATATTACTATGTCCGGTAGGAATTCTCTGCTGTCGGATTTCATTGACTAAACGAAAAATTTCTAGGAACAATCGTTTAGTTACTGAGAACATTTCTATAGAGCAATCAGACGAATTAGATTATTTTAATGATGCGATGAAGAGAAAATTGAAGATCGGATGCCTTCGATACTGAACCAGTTTGATGACATAAAAGTACCGCAAAAGGGCGTTTCTGATATATTAAAATTTGGTGAAAGTGACTGTACAAACTTTCTGTTCGTAATTTTAATGTAACATGACGGATTATAGTGAGAAGTTGTGAAACTTGTATAAAAATGAAACCAAAGAAGACCAAAGAAGAAATAAAATTATTGTAAAATGACTTTTATGGTATATCATTTTGAAACTTAAAGTTTAACAAAAATTACTGTTTGAATGTTTAGTCAATATATTTTATTCAAAATTTCTAGTTCAAAGAAGTTCCATAAAATAGCACTCATGCTGTACCGATGTCAAGGTTATAGTTTATTAAAAATTGCAACATTTGATCAATATTGTACACAAAAGTAGTATGTGTCACAAAAATAGTTTAAACAAAAGTCACATAATTTTAGATAATTACTTCTACATCATATTTTTATATGCTTCAGACTATAAGACTCCTATAGAGCCGGATTTTGCAATTTCGCTTCAAAAATGTTTCCACATGGTTTCATTCAATATTAAGTTTTACCGAGCATAATTTTCCAGCGTTCCCAAAAATCTAAATATTCTCACTCGGTTTCGTGCACCCTAATGCTACTTAGCGATTCTAATTCCCATTTCCCCAATTCTAATTATTTCGTTTCGTACGATACGTTCATGTTTGAAGACAGTGAGAGAATTGTATACAGCTACTTCATATTTGAGCGAAGAAAGTACGCATTACTTGCGCCTGAAAGGCACCCTCAAAGCTTGAAGGGTTGAAAAGGCGTACACTATCGATCGAAAGTTGAAAAGAGGACCTTTGACCATGGTCAACATAGTCAACGCACCTGGTTTCGAAATGTAGGCCGTTTCTTTGTTAGCCGTCGGCCATGCCACGCGATAGTTTCTCCATTATGCGCGCAGAAAACACACAGAAAAGCGTCGGAAAGGAGATGAAACGTGGATGGAATAGTTTGAGTAGGGATTCAGGCCACGTGCCCAGAGGCAGCTGCAATTTGGTGGAGCTTCTTCCTTCGTTTCAGGCTCTCGTGTATCCCTTGTATCCTCGTAAGCCGATCCTCACTTCCGCGTCTCTTCTGAGGCTTCTGTTTTCGTCTGCCTTGGGGTCAGGATGAACCGTTATCGTTGCAATGTACGTGAAACTGATGCTGCGATGCTTCTACTCTATAAGGTAAAATCCGTTTACGTTGTTAAGTCACTGCGGGAATATTCTGCCGTAAATTCACCTGTGAGACGATAAATGTTTGCTCGAAATTATTATTAACGTGTTGTTCTTTCTCTGTCTTTTTCGGTTTCATTTTTAAGGGGATCAAATATGATTTCAAAGCTATTTTTGATATACCCGGTCTTTGATTTTATTTACGTGTCTAGTATTTCTCAAGAATGTAATGTTTCGTGTGACATTCACCCTTGCGATGTGAAACTTGACGTGCAACTTACATGATGTATAATTCACCGATTAATTTAGTCAAGTGCATTTCAGACTTATTATTACATACACAATCTATATTATTGAGTTCTTGTTTAATTTGGTGGTTAATGTTGCAAAATTTAGTAGTTTAATAGTGACATGCACCACAAACACATATTGGATCACAAGAACATCTGAAACATACATTGAATATGTTTGAATATGAAGAATATGAAAAAAGTTGAGAATATCTTCTCTATTGCAAAGACTCTCCGCACTTTCAAAAATAAATATACAGTGAAACATGTATCAATATAAAGTATGTAAAAATGTATAATTTTCAAATCAGTGAAGCTACGATATTAATAGTATTTGTACCTTGCACCTGACATACAGACAGTTGAGAATAATTTGTTGTGTCCACAAAGTACGAAACTTTTCTTCTAAATACAAGTCGTCTATTTCTTCCCTGACAGAGAGAATCAAAGGAATAGAAAATTGGTATCAGAGCATCAGAGTTCTGTCTGCCATCTGTTGCGCTCCATTCCTAATCTTTTTCGAGATCTGTGGGTGCAACTGGAAATATTGCCACCGCAGAAGTCTCGAGGACCTTCTGGCCTCGCTTAAAATTCATGAAGTTCCTCCATTACATGGACTTTCTGTGTCATTAAAGATCTGAGATCAGGACGAACACGTTGTGCATCACCCTCGAAAATACGCGTATAATCTTTTGTGCTGAAACCGATTTTAACGACAGTTTTATTCCTTTGGGTCTTTTATGATGGAAGTGCCATTTTATTTCTTTTGGATTTGCAATTTTCTTTTGGCCTTTTATCAGTACATGTTTTGATTTTTTTTAAATTTAAAGTATTTTTAATTTTTATATAGTCAATTTTTTTAACTGGCAACACATATTTTCATTTGAATGTCGATGTTAAGCAAACAGATTCATTGTAATTTGAATACGTTTTATTTAATCGAGTCTGTGCAAATATTGATCAAACTGAAATTGAGACGTATAATTATATAAATATTAATCAAATTGAGATTTATGTATATAGCTGTATAAATATTATTCGAGTCAAGATTAGTAAAAGTTTGTTTAATACACCTCAGAATTTAGAATCAGAAACTTCGAACCACTATAGCGATAAATAAGTCAACTTATATCCAGTTTCAGAGGCAAAATTAATTTCTCAAAGTCCGCAATTATCTCAATACATCTTAATGAAAGGCGTGAATACGCATTACATGACAAAGTTTTTGATAAAATCCATTTTTGCCGAAGAGCCCAGTAATATTTCATCAACATTCAATCGAGCGGACATTCCCGTGTAATTATCAGTCATGTCATCTTATAACACGGTTCTTAGCATCGAGATCATCTCCCTCACGAAGCCGCTTCTAACCATCCAAAGGCGATCCGATTTCCGCGAAGATCGCTAACTTTGCCGTATAATCCGGTTCGATATTTATTCCTGATGATCTTTTTTCGATACCTTATCGTCTCGTTCTCGTCAGACCACGGACACCTTTTCCCTTCCTCCTTGTCCCGTGCCGGATCGTCCCCTTTTTTTTCTCTCCTCTCTCTCGTTCTCTCTCCGTGTCTCTCTATCTTTCCCGGTTCTTATTCTTGTTGGCTACGTTGAAATCTCGGCGTTCGTCGAGGGGGAGGCGATTGCTTAACGACGCCAACCACCTGCCCCTGGTGAAGAGGAACACGTGCTGCAGCCACGAAGCAGCTGCAACCCAAAGGACGACGCATATACTCGACGGGACAGGCTTCCCCTGTTCTCCGAGGTGTTGAGAATGGCGGGCTTCGGGGATACAGGTACCGTGCACGAGGATGAACGCACTTAAACTGTCCATCATTTTTTACTTCTCGAACATTCATTCGAGAATATATCGTATGTCCCTTCGAAGATTAATGCCGGCGCATGGGATACAGTTAAAACTCCTTACGTGCACCGAATGTGGACAGCTTAATGAGTACACGCGAAGGTACTTTAACACTCGAGATGCTTCGTGTACGATTATTAAAATCATTTCTTATATTTTGTAATCATATTTCTTTCTCGAAGTGTGTCATAACAGTTTTCATTAAATCAACTTTTATGTTCAACAATTTTACTTTAATATTTAGTTATGTATTTTTTGTTGTTATAGTGTTTCATGACGTTTGTTATTGATGTTATAATGTTTAGTTATGACGTTAGTCATCCTTGTTATAGTATTTAGTCATAATGATGAACGTCATAATATTTAGATACAACATTAATTATCAGGTTTATCATATTTACAACATCCTTTAACAACGTTACAATATTTATTTATAATGTCAGTAATAATTACTTATATTAGCTAAATTATGTTATACAGTTATTAATATCTCTTCGTTTAGAGTTGAAAAATCTCGCAAAGAATAATTTAGAATGCCTTTCCTTTGAACCAATTGCTCAATTTGTATATCCGTTCGGTCAACTTTAGAAAGCGAAATAGGAATAACTTTTTTGATATTTCCAAGAGAACTTAATGATAATATCATGGAATCACGGGATGAAAAGGAGAAGGGAATAGAGAAGAGAGAAACGTAGAGGAGAACGAGGGGCAACGGAGAAGGACAGAACGAGAAGCAGGTGATACTAAAGATCTGCTTCTCGTTCGTGACCGGTTCCTGGATCATGGATACGCGGTTTACTGCCGCTTAATAAGCTGTAATAAGGTCTGCCGGTACCCTCGTCATTCGATATTCCGTACACGATAAATCTCGCCACGTACGCGAATTGCAGGGGCGAAACCACGAACGAGCAGGTGGTTCTTCGTGGCTCGTTTCGATTTCGACAGTGTCTACCGAAGAGGTCTCCTTTAATGAGCCTTTGAGGATTGCATAAGTGACCTCGTAAAATTTACCTTCAGTCTATAGTAGATGAAATCATTTTGCATTTGAATAGATGAATCTATTGATTCATGATGATTTACCTTCGTTTAAACACATGTTATTTAGCTTTATATGCAAGTTCACTTTGGATTGCACCGGGCGAAATAATATTTCTTAATAAAAATGTGGAAAATAGCACAGTAACAGTTTTTGATGACTTTTAATTTGTTGATTTATAAATGAGGGGTTGACAGTGTAAATTTAAAGTCTAGGGTCTGTGGTGTATTCTGTATGGCCGAGGCTCCGTGGTTACATTTTTCTCATAATGGTTTGTTAATTTACGTGTAAATTATCATTTCAAGGTTGATGATAAAATTGTTATTTCTAATCTTCCTTTCGTACAAGCAATCTTCGCAAACAACCAAACAGAGTAAGAGCTCGAAAAAATTGAAGATCACATTAAATCTCCACAGATCCCTGACTTTGATCATCCAAAAATTATGCGAGCAATATTTTGCGTATGCGAAATTTTGATAAAAGAATAATATGAGCGATACCCACCCCTTAATCTTTCAATCTCGTGTCAATATGATAAAGATTTATCGAGCATAAAATGGTCGTCAAAATTATGGACAATAAACGGGCAGTAAAATCATGCAACCCCAAACTAAAAGAATTGGATGTCCAATAAATCTTAATTTTGGGTCAGTACATTGGGTTAGGTCCTGTCTGGACGTTTATCAGCAGAGTTGATCGAGTCTAACGACATAAGGGCTACGTTCACGGTTTTAAATAGGGGCGATCCACCCCCTTGTACAGGGATCCTTTTCGACAAAAAGGCTTCTTCCTCTTTCCAAGGGCTCGATCGGCACAGCGGGGAGAGATGGAGGCAGGAAAGATGGATTTTTCTTCCTTTCTTCTCCTCTTCTTTCTTTCTTTCGTAAATCGGATGCAGCCTCGTCGCTGCAGCGTGCAACAGTTGGCGTGGACGAAACATCTGTCGGTCGTGGCGCATGCGTTATTCCTCACAGGTAAAACCAGGGATTCTCAAATTTTTTCTGAAATTTTTTTCAATTCGATCTTCCATATTCTCCAATTTTTGCGCATACATTTCATATAACCCTTCGTACCCCTTCAACCGAGGATAACTTTGTACTTTCTTTTTTAATAAGTTTTAATTTAATTTTGAATAATTTTATTACTGAATTTTTATTCTATTTTGAAAATTTTTTTTGTAGTTATTTTTAGCGGTATATAAACCACAGCCACTTAACTCACAAAAATGTAAGGTAATTTTACTATAATTTAAGAAGGTGATCAATAGCAGCCATTTTGTATATTTTATTTTGTACAATCTCTTTTGTATAAATTGATCATTCTAATTCTAATGACCTTTTTTCACAATAAAATTAGAATAAAACTGATCAAAGTAAACGTAACACACGTCTCACCCTATCGCAAAATGAATTCAATTTGCAAGCTTCCATCCGCCATTTTACCGGCTGCTAAAGGTTGCTTACAATGAGATTAATGAATTAATTAATACACAGCTCGGTCGTTTCATTAGCTGGGCTACAATGGTAAAGAAGAGGACCGCGGTGTATCAATCTGAAAATGGCAATCAAAATTTAACTGCCGTGCATGCCTCGTTGCATAAAATTTAATTACCAGTAATCAGGAATTATGGCGTATGACATCGTTGATTGCGAATCGATCCCTTCTGTAATAGGACATTGACTGAACATTAATAATCACTTTAGCTGAATTACTACAAATTCCTTCTCAAAATTTTTTTTCATAAAGAAGGGTTCATATTAACTTTTCTTTGTACAATTTATTCAAGATCAAAAATCAAACTTCTGAGAATTAAAAAATGTTGAAAAAAAATTAAAAAGGTCATAACATTAGTTAAATAAAATATTTTGTCGAGAAAAAATATTGTAACAGCACATTTACAACATTATTCAGAAATAAAATAACAGAATTGAAATAATGACTCAATGTTAAAACTCTGCTGCATAGTACAATAAATTTGCTTCATAAAGTAATAATACTCTCTGAAATTGCTGTATGCTGTCGAATATAAATGGATTGTGTAGTACTCGGCGTTTGTAATTGCAATTTTTTTTATTTCAATATTGTTATTTACGAGCCGAATATTCGCAGAAGTGAATCAGGTGTGCGTAAAATCGCTGAATCGTTCCTGCGAGCAACGATGACTCACTCGAAAATTGCATATCCGTTTCCTTCGACGTAGGGTGCATAAAACACCCTTGGAACCACCCTCATGCACGCCTCACATTTATTATCAGTGCAATTCTGATGCAAATACAACCGGTCACTCGATGCATTACTCAGAGCGCGTGGTGGTCAACTCGATGCAATTTTATACTGAAAAATAAAATGGCAACTCAGAAGAAACCACTCATAGATTCTTAGAGACTTTTAGAAATTTTGGGGAGGCATTACAATTTTTAGAAATTAAAAATTTTTAATATAGGAATTTTTACATGTTAGATATTAAAGCTTTAGATATTTACCCTTTAGTTAATATATCAGAAATAAGAGAAAAAATGAACCTTTACAATAAAATATTTTTCATTAACTTATTTCGGATGGTTTGTTTGTATTTTATTCTTTTATAGTTGTATGCGTAGCAAGATGTATGTTATCCCTAATTATCTGATCACATTGTCATCGAACGCGATAATCAGATAAATTGTTCGTTTGGAATCCGCCATTTATCCCGCACAAAGGATTTAGGTCAGACGGTTCGAAGTGTATCGGGGACATCTGTCATCTTATGTAACCTAACTGAATATTGCTATTAATTTCACGTTCGAAGGCCTGTTTCATGCGTGAATATCTGCGGTTTCAACGAGTTCCGGAACCGGTCGTTTCTCGTGTCGGCGAAAATGTATTATTTTCCTGTTTCCGACCGGTGATCATTGCTCATTGATCAGCGGTATCGGATGTTTCCTGTCACGAACCCCGACAAGGACTTAACACGTCCTCAGCGTTTCGTAACTTTTCACTACAGCAACGAACTTTATCATTATCATACAATTAACACTTTCGCTATCGGAATTACGGATTCCGATGAAACTTATCTACTCTTTATTTTCAAATTTTTAAATTCTTGTATGTCAGAAAGTTTCACATCTTCAAGTTCTTCTCACAGTTTAGAAATTTTCAAATTGGTGAATTTTAGGAGGTTCGCATTTTTAATTTAGAAATTTGCCAATTTTTGAATTCATACAATTTAGAAAGTTTCACATTTTTAAGTTATTTATTAATTCTAACAAAATTAATTACGTTAAAGGAAAATAAAACTTCAGTCCGTTTAATGAAGCTGCTATTAGACGATTCTCGATTGATTTAAATCGATTAGACCGATCAGAAGATTGAAAGTAAAAATAAAAATAATTAAGTAGAGCAACATCGTTATTCAATGATTTTATAGATTGCTTGTGTCATTGCACGTCACATTGATAAGTTAGACGTAATAATTATCAGGACCTAGGAAGCAGAGTGTTTAGAAATCGCGGAAGTTAATGATTGCACACTTTCTATCGCGAAATGAGTATTTCATGATCAATTGCAGGTTTCCAGACACTTTTTTGTGATCCATTCATATTAATCATTCATATTACTGTTATTAATAACAAACTTCTTTCTTTCAATTATTTTCACTACCGAATCACATGTATCATCTTCTTAAATCTATAACACACGGTAGATTTGATGCAAACATTTCATTTTTCAAATTTAAAATTATTTTATTAGAAAGTAATGTTACATTAATTATATTTAATGTTTCATTATAAGCTTAATAGGTGTGTCACATTTTATTTTACAATTATTCTACTCGTTTCTCAATCATAAAATAAACATATCATTTTAATATCATTTCGAATAATTACATTAAAAATGTTCGTAATCATAACATCTTTTAATATAGTTTCATCGATATAATCTCCTATATCTAAAAGAATTCAATCTTCTACCTCATGCATAAAACAGAAACATGTAGCCATTTTGATAACAAGGTTCATTATATGGGCTGAAAAATGATCGATGGTATCACGTCACCACAATAGATCCTTGGAATATGAAAGAATTCTGATTCTGAAACCCAAGAACTCGAACTGGGTCACTTGGATCATAATACTTCCTCGTTTTTCCATCGTACAAGTCCTTCGAGATTATCTCATCCATAGGTGCGCCTCCTGCGAACCGTTCCGTTGTGTAACGAGAAATTTCTCAGAGGAAGCGAAACATGCTACCATTGTTACCCGTCTGGAAAGAATCTTTGAACTTGACTGAGATTCGTAATTATCGTGTCTGCATTCCCACTGCGACGTTAATTGGACGTTAACTTGAAATGTCAGGCAACGAAATTGTACAACTAGTTATTATTTTCACTTGGTATAACTGTTTTATTGCCGAGTGAGATCTTTAGCTTCAGTGTGTCTTAACTTAAATTATTATTGTAATAATCAATGTACCTTTTCTTCAAGTTTCGTACTTTGATGTATAAGGTAATTTCTGCATGAAAATAATGTGGAATATTATTTTTTTGAGACTTCTTCGAGATTTGCGTTTGAAAAATATCTTGGTACTGTCAGTAACATATTTGACTATTTTTGGAAGGTATGACAATCAAGAGGAAAGAGTTACTTCATTTTAAGGATTTGATAATTTGCTAATTGACAGACACAGAAGTGAAGGGCTATCGCAAATTTCCAATTTTGCAAATATTCAGCTCTAAAATTCAACTCTAGCTCCAAATCTTAAAACGCTTTCTTCCTCTCAAATGCTCTCCTTTGTTTTCAACAAAAATAAACAGTCGATGACACAATCGTTATCGGGTACCGATCGAAATTCAGTGTAACTCGACAGAAACAAAATGAAAAAGACGAGCAAAGAAGGTAGATATAAAACGAAAAGGAGAGGATTTTGAGAAACACTGCGTATCTGTGCCGAGCGCCACGCGACCAGGTCGTCCGGTCGGGCTGGGTGCCGGGTGTTGTTGAAATCAACGTGGTGGGGTTCCTTCGACGACCACAACCGGAGCCTTATGCCTTCAGTCGACTCTCGGCTCTCACTGCGACTCGAGCTGCCTGAGATTCCGTTAATTAAGCATCGACCGATCGGAAAAAGGGTGACTGCACGCGACAGGTGAGCAGTCACCTCGTAAACTCTGCCAAGGTCGGTCCAACGCAATCTCCGCAGATCAGCCTGGAAACGGTATCGAGACACACAGGAGTAACGTCGAAGAGTGGTTATCGCAAAATCGACGATTAAGATAGAGACACACGTAAATCGAGGAGGATCGAGACAAAGGAGTTCCTTATTAAAATCGTGAACCCGTTCCGTGTGAACCGGCGAGTCGAGCGATCGTCACGGCCGTATCGATCCAACCAGTTCCTTTTACCGGTCGATCACCTCGATCCTGGTCGAGCGAGCGTACACGCGTCGTCGGCCGTTAATTAGTACGTGGGTGCCGTGACAGAGGCTGGATGCTCGTCGAGGAAGAAGAGGAGTAACTGTCGAAGGTGGTCGAGCGGTGGACGAAAGGAGATGCCGAAAGCGAAGGGAGCTTGGTTCAGAGGCCGAGAAGAGAGCATCGAGGAGAAATAAAAGAGGGTTGGCTAAGCGAGCAGTGGAGCCGGAGGAGACAGTTAAATAGATGCAGGAATCTGTACGCGGCGCCATGCTGCCGTGCCGGTGAGAAAAAATATTCGGTTCTCCGTGTTTGTGAACGCGTGTACATGTGGATGAAGCTTAGGAATCCCAGGAGCGTAACAGTCAGCGCGTTTGCGACCGATTGCGAGCACGTTCCACGGCTGGATCGAATCGTAAATCGAGTCAAATCGTGACGGAGATATTATTGACGAGCGAAAGAAGCTGCGCCGCTGGACGTACGCGCGAATCGTTGACGGATGATCCTGTGATTCGGATGGTACAGTTCGATCGATGATCGTGAGTCGGTGACTTTTTGGCGGCACGGTGAATACCAACGGGTAAAATATGTTGTGCGGCACGTTCAGAAAGAAACGAAGGCATCCCGGAGACGAGTATCGATTGGTCAGATCGAATACGATGCCGAGGATCCTGTCGGTCAAAGAGGGTAGCTTGGTCTCCGTGCGCAGAACGAAGTCCTCGAGGGTCGCGGCTCGATCCTCGCATCTTAGAGATCTTTTACATTCGGTAAGTTCCATGTAACGATCTAACAATACTTTTTAATATCTACTTGAATTATAAATATTCTACTATTTAGATATTTGCAATTTCATACTTACGATTTTGCTATTCGCCATTTTGATACCGTTCCGCCATACGCAGGTTGTTTTACAAGCTGATGTTTTTTTCGTTACTTACACGGTTTGTAATATTTTCTACCTATTATTTAGCTACTCGATCCAATTCATTTGTGATGTCGTTCGCGAGCTTTTTTCTGCAACTTCGTGTTATTGTCTTTATTCGAAAGATCTTTGCTAGCAATTTATTATTCACAAATTTTGTACTTATAAGTTTTCTTGTCATGTTTACTTGTCATATTTCTTTATACTTGTAGCATTCTGTAGTAATTTGTCATTCTGTCACTACTACTAATTTTTATCATATTATGTATAATTGCTTTTATCGAGCTATTTACAATATGCACCTGATACTCGCAGCTGCCATAACGCACTATAATTTTCAAGCTTCCAATGTTTCTACTTGCATTACTTGCATTATAAATATCTGCAACCTGCCATTTTTATATTTGCAAATTCGTAATTTGAAAAATTGCGATCTCATTTATAAGCTTTATCCTTGATCTTCTCATATAGATATTCATGACGTAGCTATGCGTAAGTTTTCCATTTCCCGTTTAACCAGTCGCGATTTTACTACTTTCGGTTTTATTATTCGTAATCTCATTTCCAATCTCCGTGTTTATGATTTTGCTACTTGCATTCGTGTTATTTGCGGCCTCGAGCTGATCCGGCTACGTGGCATAAGTCCATGAGTCGCGATATTTCCTATCGCAACAAAGTCGACCTCGAAGCTCGCGTAAAAGACTGTAGCAGGAGAAGAAATATGGCTGGTCCCGCGCTTTGTTGTCTTTCATGGCGTCGTTTATCGAGAAATAATCGTGAACGGGGACGTGGAAATGCAAATTAACAACTCATGTAACGAGATATTTCACCGACAGTATAATACTGTAATTGTACTGAGAAATTCGACGCACTTTCTTGATTTCAAGGTTATTCTTTTAAGTAACAATTCAGTCTTATATGTGCACTGGACAAAGTTTCATGGATTTATAAATTTATTACTGAAATAGGAAAAGGTACTAATATATACTTTCTTTATATAACAAGAAACAACAACAAAATAATAAAATAAAATATAATTATTTAGGTAAAAGTTTGACATAGTTCCTATTGGAATATGCAAATATTCTTACAATAGTTTTAATAAAGTGACAGCATCTTAATTTTCCGCAATGTTATAGTAATTAGTTGCAGATGCAACTGCCTAGAAAATTGTGGGTTAAGAAGTTAATGAGACAAATAGTTCAAACAAACAGTGTTTCACATAATTGAACCTAATTGTAAACCTAATTCAAGCCCACTTTATTATTCTTCAACACATACTTCATTGATGAAGAGTATGAGTATAATAATGAAGAGTGGAGTTTGAAGACGAATTTAAATGGCACACCTAGTTCGTGAAACAGAATAATTTGATGAATCTCGATTACGTTAAGTGCATGCAAATCGCGTTTCATCGCGTTTCATTAATCATAGAAATTCAAGCAACGAAAGCATAATGATACTTCATTCGTTCTCGCGAGTTTTAAAGTGGCTGTTTGAACACGGACAAACGATATCGCCCGTACAACAGCTACTTATCGCGGTTTGATTAAATGGGACTAATAAGACTAATCGTTAAAACACCACCTTTCAATCGTAGAACACATCAATTTGATGTAAGTATGAGCTTTCTACGTGACGCCAGAAAAAGTTAATGTGGACGTCCTTTTATTTTATGCGAGATATTATACTAGTTTTTCTTGACATTTATGGTAGTTGATCCGATGGGATACTTCCAACTGTTCGATAAACGAGGAAATTGGAGAAAGTAGCAAAAAAGTTATGGGAGTCTATCATACTTACTGGGTTTATAAGGTAGTAATAAATTTAAGAGGATCGTAGTGATTTGCTTTTGATGATACTGTCTTTTTTAAATTATTTCAAATTTATTGGAAAGTAAATGTGTTGCAGGATATTAAAATATAATGAGTATATATTACTGTAATTTTTGCTAATAACTGTTTGTGCTAGATTTGTCATTAATTATTCTGTTTAAATAAAATGTGTTCAACTTTGAATTTTATTGTTAACTTCTCATATATCTACTATAATATCTACTTCTAAAATATGTATGAGTTTTAAAACAAAATTCTTAACATTGTAATGGTCGCCTACACAAATGACCCGGCAACATTTTGGAAGAATTAATTTAAAAAAAACTTCATATAAATTCACGAAATAATTCAATGTGTCATACACATAAAATACGACACATTTAATATTTATCTTTGTCTAATAATTATTAAAGCCTTTATCAATCACACACATGAGCAAGCGGCCACTAAAATAGAGAGTACATCTTGTACCCTTCAATCATGAGAAGTCGATCGTTTCTGAGAACAAACATGTTCTCAATTCCCTAACTCTAAACCTAAACGAACCGGTCGGTGAAAATTCGATGAAGTTCGATCGGTTCACGTTTTTAGCAGCGTTTTGCTTGGTATTCATGCCGATCCGACAATAAAGGGGCCTCCAGAGCCGGTCGGTCGATTGCTTCTCAAAGGTTCCCGGACCGTCTCGAATCTGCATACATGAATGCGAATGCGTCATGCCCGTTTACATATGTATGCACGCGACGATAATCTCGTAGGGCTGTACGTATGTACGTATATATGCGTTTCGTTGCATAATTTACGACATTGTATACGAACACGTTCAAGGGAACGCCCAAACGAGGCCCGTTTCACGGCTTCAAATGGAATCGATTTGTTTGGCACCGAAGAGGAGGAGGAAGGTAATCGATAAAGGAGATTCGAATCGATTCAGAAATTTGACCGTATCGAAATCTGGAGATTCGGTTGAATCGTAATCAAGCAATTCATGAGAATATCGCATTTGCTAAGTAGTACAGTCAAGTTCAACAGGGATTTGGAGAACCATGTATATCTTGAAACTTTATTAGTTTTCGTATTTTGATATTTTTAGGGATTTGGGGGTTAGGAGTTTTTGGAGCTTGACAATTTTCATATACGTAATTTCACAAATTCTCAAGTTTTCAAATTTTCAACTGGCCTTCTGAATTCTCCAATTGCTGGGTCTCCAAATTTGTAGGTCACCAAATTCCCAACTTCCCAAATTTCTAGATCATTAAATTCCTAAATCCCCAAATTTCTAGGTTACCAAATTCTGAAGTTTCTAAATTTCTAGGTCACCAAATCCCAAGTCCCCAAATTTCTAGCTCATTAAGTTCCTAAGTCTCTAAATTTCTAGGACATCAAATTTCTAACTCCCAAAATTCCAATAGTACAGAATTTCCAAGTCCCCAAATCCCTTAACCTTGAAACTCCCTAGTTCCAAAATTTCCAGATGTCAAAATTCCTAGATCCCCAAATTCGAGCCCTCGAAATCACTACATTCATCTCTACGACCCAAAATCTCAAAATCCTCAAATACCTATATCCTCAAATTCCTAACTTATCAAACCCCTAATCTCTCACACCCCGAAATTTTCAAATACCAATGTTCCCCATCTTTTTAGTTCATACCAATTATTTCTCCAAAGTCCCTAATAATCAAAAGGAAGATAGATTTGCTCTCGACTGTACCGGTTCTCAATCAATACCTACCAAATCGAGCGGTTCAACCAAAGTGGTTGAATAGATTTAACCCTTCAGGTATGAGGCGCCACTATAATCGCTTCCCTATGAATGAATTTGTTGCCTCAGATTCCTAACTTAATATACCGTTGTCCCATTGGCGCCTGAGCGTCTGTAACTATAGCTAACTCATCCCATAGCTCTACATAGCCTAGCTCCGACTGTATATGGAGTGAAACGTGGCAGAAGGTTCTTAGAATATAAAATTCCGATGTTACCTTATGTGGATCTAAATAGAGCCTAATAAGATGCAAGGGCGGTTCTCGCCCCGTTGCAGAAATTCGAAGAAAGCTTGCACGATCCGTTTGGTGGCGAAATAGCAAGTTTACCGCGGTATCGATCCATGGATCGAGAGCCGGTCACGATCGTCCCGTGGTTTCGTGCACGTTCCACGAGCTACCTCTTCGTCTTCGTCTTTGTCGTCGTCGCCTTCCCGAAAGTCCCGGTGTTTCTTTTTCGGTCTAAATCCGGCCACAGAGGCGCCTGTGGATGGCTCGCAGAAGTCGCCACGAGATACTCGTGAGAGACCAAAAGGAGGTTGAGCCACCTTCTCGAGATCTTCGCCTTATAAGGCGTCCTCTGGTGGCCAGCGTCCATTAGAAATCCTTTGTCGTCCCGACCTCTTTTTCCTACGAATTCTCCAGGGCTTTTCGTACACGGCTTCAAATTCGCGGCCCACTACGCGTGTCTTCGACGGAAAAAGGATTTTTAACGCGACGAGAACCAGCTCTTTGTTCACTCGAGAGAATCTTTAGCTCAGAGAAGAAAGACAACGGCGGATGAATCTAACGCTGTAATATCACAGAATTCTTTACCAGATGAGTCTTTTCAACGAGACGATTCCTTGATGGGAATCTCCTGGAACGAGATCTCGTTCAAAGAACTGTCGTGGTTTTATCTCCAAGTATTCGACTGTCGTTCGTTAGTCGTATTCGAAACTACCTTGTTTAACATTAACTCTGGATCTCAGTTTGTGAGTTTGGTCATTTGAGTTAGACATTTAGAAACATAGAACGATCCCAAATTTTCTAGTTAGAAGTTTTCACCCCCAATATTGTATCCTCATAAATAATATTAACAAGAAAGCAGTAATAGTTTGCTAAAATAATTAATTTAAAAAAATATCATATATCATTACTATATTCTAACAAATAACATAAATCACTTAAAATCTTATATAAATTTGCAACTAATAAAATAAAGTCTAATAACAAAATTGTATTACCCTAAATCTTGCTCCCAGAATTACATATCGTCAACTATAAAAATGTGATTATATTCTCCTCTCTCATGGAAACATTCTCAGCTCGATTTCTATAATTGCAGCAGCATTTTCCGAACGACCTTCATTTGCCAAGTAATCGCAATCGCCTTTCACTGTTTAATAGCAACAAGTTTTCGATAGTTGGCTCGATTTCCAGTTGCGTTTAGTCGCAATCAGGAAACCGAGCTTCTGCAGAATAATCGAACACGATCTGAAAGTTTGTTCACCCTGAGGGTCGACGAAAGGGGTGAAACTCACGGTTTCGTCCCGTTGGCAATTTGTGTACGCTCGGCCCTCTTCTTTTCCTTTCTCGCCGCTTTTGTTCGTCTTTTTTTCATTTTGCTCGTCCCATTCTTTCTCCCTTCTTCGTCGGGACCTCTCTCGCTGGAATTCCACCTCCCTCCCTGACGAGTCGCGAAATATCTCGACGCATTCCTGCGCTTCTTGCAGGTCCGATTTCTGCCCTCCTGCGGGTCTTAAGGGCCTGTTACGACTCCGAAGAACCTGAGGATAATTGATTCACCAAATTTAACCCCTTAATCTATGAATTTTTAGCCTAAAATGTAACACGTCAAGACAAGTAAACAAAGGTGAAATAAATATGTTTTGGATTTGGTGAACCTTGATTATCCAAATTACAAATATTAAATTCCAACCTCAGACTGCAAATACAATGGGCGTCACATTGCATGAATAGATATTTTTCGAAAGAAAACAGAATTTAATTTGTAACAATATTAATAAACCTCGACTGAAATAAGTTTCTACTTAGAGAGCCATAACTGATCATCATAAAATTATACAAAAGATTTATGCCGAGAAAGTTACCGACCATCAAGTTTTTTCTTAACGAATTTTATTTAATAATCATTTTTCGTAAAATAATTATAACCTATTTCGCGTGTGTTGTTTTTCGAATTGACCGACTGAGTAGTAGTTGAAAAACACTAGGTGTGAGCTATTGGTGTCAGAAGTGACGTAAACTTTTTATATAATTGTAGCAAAATGATTAAAAGAAGCAGTCTGTACGATAACACGCGGAGTTGCATAAAGAAACGTACAGGAATATTACTGAGAAAGCAATTTCACGGAGAGAACGTTTAACTTTCCCAAACCGCATGATCTATTCTCTTTATTCCGTTTTCACTTAAAAAAACGTACTGCGATTTGTTCCAGTTGCATGAAGCATTCTTGCATTCGTTACAGATATTTTCCTCGCTTTCGTTGGCAATTCGATGAAGCCGACCGTAATACTTCATCACTTCGGTCGAGATATTTTGCTAAATTAGATTTTCATCTGCTACTTCATGCAGCGTTTGCACTCTCTGTTTCCGCGTTTGTATCGAGGTCTGAATTGTACAAAATCATCCAGAAACTGTTACGTGATTTTTGTAGGAAAAGTAAATACATAGACAAAATCAGAAGTACATGAAAATTTGCAATCTACGTTTTGTAGTTATTTATAATTTTTGTCATAAGTTTCAACTTTGTTAAGTTTGATGACCAAAGGTTTCCTAGCTTTACTTCTCCATTTTGATCGAAATAATTTTTGTCAATTAGAAATAAATTTGCAAGAATGAATTATTCTCTGATCACATGACGATCTTAACTCCTTGCTGTATAATATCGCGACGCACTACAGTTCGAATGTACCAAATCAGACTAAACTCCTTTTAGTTTTTTATCACTCAAACAAATTTTCAACAATAAAGTATTCTCTGTTCACACGAAGGTTTGCTTGTTAACTCCTTGCTGTATAATATCGTGCACTACAGTTAGAATGTGGCATTACTTCTTCACTTCAATAAAATTCAATGCAAATTTCAAGAAAAGCGTCTTAATAAGCTTCTTCGTATAAAAGGAGAAACTTCTTTATCTCGATGGAAATCAATAGACATTTCAAGAAAAACGTCTCAATAAGTTTTTGTACCTAAAGGAAGAAACTTACGTCTTTACTTCACTAAATATCAATAGTACCTCCAAGAAAAGCATCTTAATAAGCTTTTGCATATAAAGAAAGAAATTCACATCTTTACCTCAATAAAAATCAACAAAAACCTTCAAGAAAAGCTTCTTAATAAGTTCATATAAAAAAAGAAGCTTGTGAATTACTGAAATGTTTGTTATACCCGTAAAATTGTTAAGAAGGCTGTTTCGAATTTAAGTCGTCGGCAGATGCGATCGATCCCGTGTTCAGATCCCGACGGTTTACACGTCTACAGTTTAAATACGGGTTTTTCTTCCCGCTTTCTTCCGGTAAGCTTCTATTAGCGTCTCGCTGGAGCCGCGTGGCGTTCCCTCGAAAATTGTGCAATCGACACACGATCTAGCACGTCGAGCGTGTTCTATTAGCGTGGACGAAGTTCGACGAACTTCTATGAGTTATGTCGTCCCATATTTCGTTATCACGTTGTCGTTAAAACCAGTTGAACTCCTTATTCTTCGTTTCGGTCGATAACGCCATTCCGCAGGTCAATTCGTCGCTCGATTGCGTAACGGACCTGAAATCGTGCTGCTGTTTTCTTTAGTTTTACTATGACAATTACTCGAATTAGAGAAATTCTTCGGGAATTTAGGAATTTGGGAATTTAGTTTGATAATTTACGGATTTTAGAATTTTAGCATGTTAGAATTTTACAATTTTACAATTTTACAATTTTACAATTTTACAATTTTACAATTTAGAAATTTGGGAAAGTTGAAATTTGAGGCGGTAAATATTAGAAAAAATGAGAATTTGGGGCGTTGGAAATTTGGATACTTCAGAATTTGGGGTGCTAGAAATTTGGGAAAGTGGAAATTTGAGGCCCTAGAAATTAGAAAAAGTGAGAATTTGAGATGTTGGGAATTCGGATACTTCAGAATTTGGGATGCTAGAGATTTGGGAAAGTGGAAATTTGAGGCGCTAGAAATTAGAGAAAGTGAGAATTTGGGACGTTGGGAATTCGGATACTGCAGAATTTGGGGTGCTAGAGATTTGGGAAAGTGGAAATTTGAGGTGCTAGAAATTAGAGAAAATAAGAATTTGGATCGTTGGGAATTTGGATACTTCAGAATTTGGTGTGCTCGAGATTTGGGAAAGTGGAAATTTGAGATCCTAGAAATCAGAGAAAGTGAGAATTTAAGGCGCAAAGTATTTGAAAATTTTGGACGTTAAGAATTTAAGTACTTAAGAATTTACTGTGCTAAAAATTTGGAGAAGTGAAAATTTGAGAAATTAAAAGTTTGAACAGTTATAAAAGAACAAACTCCAAGTTTCCAACCCAAACAGTGTATAACCTCGTAATTAAGAAATGAACTCTGCTGTACCCACAAGCGCATACCACTTGTTCATCGCTGACACGATCACCTGAGCCTTCCACAAGATACTTCATCTTCAGACATGATTCAAATGGAATTTTATTGGCGTCGGTCGGCAATTCGTTTGTCTCGATTCGTTGAAGCATTCTGTACCTCACACGGTTTCCTCTAAATTGGTTTACGCCGGTTTCAATTTGTGGCGCCGTCCGCGGAGCTTCTTCTAATTACCGCTAATTAGAGACGATACTGTAAATGACGGCATATCTCTGTTAGCTCGTTGAAAGGAATTCTCTTTCGACTATAGTCGTATCGCCTAGTTTCCACGAACCCTGTTTTGTTCAGAAACGATTCTGGCAACGGTCCTTAAATCGCCATTTACAGTTTATCTCAGCAAAAACAATGCATACAGTAGCCACAGAATGTGTGTACAAGATTATTGTCATTCATATTAATTAATTGTTACAAAAATTAAATTGCCATCATTTGGCGAATAACTTGAGGGCAAATGTTAACCCCTTGACACATCGAGTCAGACTCGTGACGCACGTACAGTTCAAATGTAACAAACTAAATCTCTACAACCTCATATCTCAAAATCTCCACACTCCCAAGACCTTAGATTTCTAAATTTCAAAATTGTTCAAATGTCTACATCACTAAATTGATAGATTCACCTAAATGTCATACGTGAATAGCACAAGTACTTCATAGTCCGTAGAGAATTTTCTCATTTTCCCAAGTTCTACATTATTCCCAGCGATTTTCCCCGAAGAATGGCAAAGCGCATCCTGGATAAGATATTTAGAGAGGGCTGAACGAGATATCGACCCACGAATTCGATAGTTTACTGCAGCAGAGAATCCTGCGGCAACGCGGATCGAGCCCGGTCGTTGTTGTCGCGGGGATTAAATCGAGTACAGTCGGCGACCACGCCCAGTGAAATGCGCATGTGGGTCCGATTTAACCTCTATTAGATTCGTCATATTCCTTGGTAAACCTTTGTGCACCTACAAACACTTGTACAGGGTGTCCCGTTTAAATTGTTCTACTTAAAGGTGCAGTCTGCTGACGAATAACCTGAGGACTGATTTTTGAGTCTTCTGATGGAAAATGATATTCGTTAAAATTTGGACGAATTTTTAAAAAGTTAGTACAAAAACATTCTTCCAAAAGTTTTCAAGTTGCAAAATTTCTCTGTACGATTCTTAAGTGTCTAAAGAATATTTCTGGAGTAAAAAGTATGACTTTGCTTTCTGACTTCGAAATGCATTATGAAATCACATTTTGTACTTTTTTGGAAATCTTGTCTCTCCTGACTATGACAACATGAGACAAACACTGTTGAAGTGTATCAATTTTTCAGAAGACCCACAAATCAGCTCTGAGTTTGTCATCAGACTTCATCCTTTAACCCCTTAGCCTACAAGTTAATCTCAGCAGGTCAGTCAGAGCTGTCTAATTACTGTAGTATTAGAATAAATAAAAAATATTGAAATGTTAAATATACTAACTAAATACGATTTGACAATGTTTGAATTACTAATAAAATTATTTAAAAACACATATAAAAAACAAACATACAACATCGATTTTACACAAAGCACCCTGTCATCTCGTAATTAGTTTCCTGCAATTTTCTTTTCCACGCGTTGCACGTCGTCAAAGACAGTATTGCGATTCCAGCGTGTCTTTCTCGCGAACGACACAAGGGAACCATGAAAGGACTCTAAGGTCCTGTCGTGGGATAGTCTGCGCTTCCCAGGGACCCTTTTGGCCCCTGTAAGTTCGTGCGGCGTTTATTCTCGTTCTTCGTATCCGTTGCTTCATACCTTGCCTCTTTCTGTTGGCGAGAGATGTAAATCTTCCGAGATGAACTTTTGCCTCCTTGCATCAGCCGACGAACTTCAAAGGTCCGAAAGTTTGGCCACAGTTGTTCTGCTGCTTGAAACGCTCGCGATTGTGGTAAAAATTAACGACGTGCTTTTTCGTTGTCCACCAACGAGTTACGCAACAAAGGAAACCAGTAGAGTTTGTTAACATTGTGCGAAATTTTCTGCCCTTTGTTACGTTGCAGTGAACAATGGCTGCGCAACTCTTTTAAATCGAATTTAGTATATGGTAAACTTGGGGGCTTAGACAAATTTGTACACCTTGTACTAAAATTTTAAATTTATACATTTTGACTGGTTTCGAGTCTTGTATTTTATATTACAAATTTTGTTTTTGATGAAATATCTGTTATATGTTGTCGAGAAGAATAGATGTTCATCTTAGTTGATGTCTCAGTACTTATTTATATTTCACTTCATATTTAATCGAGAAGTAAATGTGTATTTAACGCTGGTAGTTTTAGTGTTAAATGTTAATTTGAAATTATTTTCTAAGATTAAAATTTGTAAAAATCCAACAACTAGTATTTCTGTATTTACTCTCCAAATTTAACAGCTCTAAAATCATCTGTATAGACACGTATATAACACCCTACATAACGAAAACCCACCTCATACGAGCAGAATATATTTAGTAAATTAGTACCAGCGGTCCCTAAACGACACCGCCCATAGAAACGTGAGAGTTTAAAAGAAATTCGTGGACCGGATGAGATAGGTGCGAATGGAAACAATGTGTCGATATTCCAAACTCTTCTCACGGATGCTTTTCTGGTTGTTCTTCTCTGCTTCCCGTGTACCACTTTTCAAACCTTAATGCGCTTCCTAGGTTCTTCTCACTTTCGATTGAACGGTACCGTTCTAGCATTCGAGTCCATTTTGCTGTTTCGAGATACTTTATACTTACTATAAATACTCTGTGTTATTCAATTGTATTGATTGAGTACCATAACATCAAAATGTTTGATAATATTAGAAAGTGTTAAATATCAAGCTTCATAGATGCTGAACTTCAGTATTGACTGATAGTTCAATTAATATCAATCGCATGTAACATTTGTATCAACTGTGTATGGACAGTTTCATGCTGTTCTTGAAAGTATCAATTCCATACAATACTTGTATTTACTCGTTATATTAATCTTAAAGTATCTATAATTCTACAAAGTATCAAATGTGTATGGATAGACTCATAGACGTTGAACTTCATGAAGTGTCAGTTGAATATGAATTCAACATACTGCACTGACTTGTCATCTTATGACAGTTTGATAAATGCTAAAATGTGGTATAAGTCGAACATCAATTTGGTATAATATTCACATTAACTCCTTATCTTATTAATGTCAGAGTACACTCTTACAAAATGTGAAACCTAAGTGAACATTTTCATAAATAGCAAACTCCGTCTGACATCAATAGGACATACTATCGACTCCTAGTGTCAGTATCGATAAACTGTACAAAGCGTAAAACCTGCACGCCCATTTCACAAACGCCGAACTTCCTCAAATACACCAATAAGTATTCGTGGATCGTTATCGTTAAAGGAAGTACCAATATCGCAAATTGATATCGAGTCCGTAAAACACTGGTTGTCGTTCGATAGTCTCATTAAACGTTTCGGTATCGAATAATTCGTAAGGATGTATCGATATCGTTGGAGTAATTATACAAAGTCGAACAAGTTTCTCAACTCTTCTCTGTCATAAAGCGATATCGATGAACACGTTACGCAATCAAGAGGACGTTATCCATTTCAGCGAACCGATAGCAAGGAGGTAAATTATCGGTAGTCTCTCTTCCTGACACGGTTCTCGGAAAACTGCTATAAGCGACGACTGATAATCAAGCCGATAACAATCGTCGGTGGGCAAGAACGGTGAGAGTGCGCTGCAGAGAATGCATTTGCATGCACCGTGCTATCCCAGATTACGGCGTTGGAGCTCTGTTAATTGGTGCGCGCAGCACGATTGCGCCAGGATGCAGCGGCCGATGCAACTGCATTCTCTCCGACAGCTAGGTCGAATTCTTCTTCGAAAATCGAGCGTAAGCTCGATTCCTCGACCATGGATAATTGCTCGTAACTCGGGAGCATGATTACGTTGGGCGAACGTAATGAACGTGGGAGAAATTACGGTGATATTTATGCAGCTCTGGTATTATCGAGTCACGTGCTCGAAGAAATTTCGGCATCGGATGCTGGGATTAGTTATGATACAGAATACCGAGATTCTGTTACGGCATTTATGCAGCGGTTTCACTGAACGTGAGCCAGTTTTGGGCAAATGGATTTCGTGTATTTGAAGGAATGTACGATTTAGGATACAGGAATATAACTGATTATATTTAAATTACAACTGTGGATGAAACTAAGGATATTCTTGATTCGAAGAAATTAGACTACAAATTCCCTAAATCCCACAATTTTTAAAATTTTCCAAATTCACCTATATTCCAAAAATTCCAAACTATCAAAATTGTGAAATGGAGCTGTACATTATCAAATAACGAAATTCAAAATCAGCTCTCCAAAGCACTAAATTTAAAGATTATTATTATGTTCGACAAAGTTTGTTAGACCATGTTTAGACGATCTTATCGAAGGAATGCAGAAATATCCCTAGAATGTAACTAGAATGCACGAGGTATCGTGTGACACAAAAATGCCAGGTATCGAGGTCCCAACTGGCGGGGATTAACGTAGGCAACGAGGTTCGGTTGCGTGCTCCAATCGAATGGCAACACATCGTGGCAACGAACGCGGAGGCGAAATCAATCAACTCGGCCACGTGTGTGGACGCACACGAACCTGACCTCCCATTGTACATGCGCGTAGTAGTACGAGTAGTACAACCTACGGAGTTACGTTCGTACGTACGCTCTCTCGTACGTATATAGTAACGTTGTTCTGAACGAGCGGCTCGTACCGCGTACATTAACCGCGTGGGTTGCCATGGGCAACCAATCACTAACACACGTTCCAGCATCACGTGTCTCTCCTCTGTCTCTCCCTTTCTCTCGTAGTTCATGCCAGTGCCGGCTATATTGCCGGTACTATTGCCTCCTACCTTTATACAAATCTTTCTATTACTAAAATTGCGAAACTACTTTTTTCCAAAATATTCATTTTTTTTAGTATATTACTACATTCTTTTACTGTAGAGCTTTTGGTGTATTGTTGCATTTTTTGTATGAGAATTTCTCAGGTATTTTATAGTGATAACATTTTCAGTTTATGTAAACACTCTTTCTATGGAGATATTTTAGAAAGTATTGCTTGCCTTGATATTTCCACTCTTTAATTATAATGATATATCAATTTTTATTCGAGTATTAGATGGACAATTTTAATATTTTATTGTTGTATTCCTTTTAAAATTTTATTAGTTTATTTGTTGTTTGATTTCAGACTAGATCCGTGTGATTGTTATATTTGTCTCTAGTGTTATAAGAAGTTAGCAATATATTAGACTAAAACTATGAAATCGATCAAACAACGGTTTAACAAGTTCCTTATTTTCAGTTATGAAATTTGTAAAGATTCTCTTGAAATGTGTGTTGATTTTCATCAAGTGAAAGAATTAATATGTATATTAATTTATGTCCTATTGTTTGTTTATTTGTTAACTTTATTTGCAGTTACAACAGAAGTATGTATTATACAACAGCAGGTTTAACCTAGTAGTTTTCAAGAATGCTAACTAAACATACATTTGTACTAATACGTACATACCTTCATATTGTATATTTTATTATATGTACATACTTATATTACTTTAAATTTAACTATATATTGACATATCAATAAATATAGTATAATACAGTTTACATAAAGTACAGATACATATTTCATCAAAATTATTATTTCATTCAACTCCATACATTCCATGTTATTATTATAAACAGTTGTAGAATAGATAATTTCAGAATGTTATTCCGCTCATATATTCGATTATTAGGACTCATGAATTGCATTATATACGAGAGTTTCAAATTACTACTAGGTACGTTGTGACTCATTCTTCGTCCTGTGAGTTATATGCATCTTTTCCTAAGGTATTCCGCTGCTCCAAGTATCTGTACCCTAGCATCGAGTTCACTGTTCTTTTCCTTGTCGTTCTTGTCGTGGCATACTTGCCATTTTCTTCTTCCCTCTTTCTTACTCGATGATATCATTCTCAGGGGTGTATCACGCTTCATTGCGACTCAACGGCACGATTTGTGGTTTTTAAGTTTACACGTTTCTATACTTCATGATTTGCAAAATATATTCTTAATCTTAATGCGTTTCAGACTTGTGTATTTTCAAACTTAATCATATTCAAGTTTAATTTAATTCAAGTAACTTTTAAAGTCGTACCTATTTTCCAATTGAATAATTTTTAGAGATACACTTAGCAATCTTGGAATTCATAAATTTTTAAGCTTCATTTCTACAACAATTGTTTGAATCTAAAAGCGATGTACCTGTTTAGATACTGGAGAAAGTTCGTGATATTTATAAAACAATGTTCAATCAAATTATGTAATCTTCGAGTACACTTTTATGGAATAAAGCAAACATCGTTCATTCTTTAAACTTACCTAATGTTTTCTGCACTTGTACATTCCAATTCAAGTTCAGAACCTAGAATATTACGTGATACTGTAAATTTGTAAAAAATACAATCGCAAAGAAGAGAAAAGATGATCACAAAACGTACAATCCTACATTTAACAAAATATCGCATAATATATTACAACATACAGCATTTTGTACCAGAATGCCAAAACGATTTATGAAAGAACGCTGTAAATGCAACACGCAAGAGACACTAAAACTGTAATTACGAGAGGCAGAAATGGTACACGAACTTTTCCCAGTTCAATACATTATCCGAAGCTCGATAAATACCCAAGCCGAAAATTATCCGTTCCGTATTTTCACTTCTCCGATAATTCGTTGCGACGAACGACTCTGGTACCGCGTTCAGCAAAAGGTATTAACGCAAAAAAGGAAGAAATCCCGGTAGGAGGAAGTCGCTATTTCTGGTATCCCTCGGGGACGTTAGATCCCGGGTCTCGAATGAGAACGGATCGTCCCTGAACTCTCGTGGTGACTCGATGCGAAAGGGGTAGGGGTCATGGAACTGCGGAGAGGGAGGAAGCTGCGAGTTGAACAGGGACGGGTAATCGTCATGGTGGGGGAGGATAAAGGGCAAGGTATAGAGAGGAAGAGAATAGGGATGCTGTATCCGAAGAGAGACGATATTTCGCGTTAAGAAACGAAGAGAGAAGCGAATCTGGCCACCCTCGTTACGCGTCTTCTCTTTTTCCTCGTTTCTGACCAACCACGGTAGGCAGTTGCCATTTTCCGGCTGTCTCTGAAAGAACCTAGACGAGACATTATAACCGAGGAGGATGGAAAGCAACGGGATGTGGAAGGAGAAGACGGGTCAAGCAGAAGAGCGAAAGAATGGGACGGAAGAAAGAGGAAAGTCGAGGGAGACGAGTAAAATAGAATGGAGCTAGAGGGAGGCTGCACGAAATGTAAAGAGGACAACGTGGATGATTGGAGTAGACGTGGGCGAAGTAGAAAGAGAGGGGACAGGGTCGAACCTATCGGTATTCGGCAGTAGACTAAAATCAACAATTCGATTATTCAAACTGTGATGGATTGTAGCAATATTTTTGTTCTATATGCACCCTTACGTTGAGTGAATATGTTAATTCTTTGTCAAAATTGAGAACAGAACTTTATAAGAGCATGATGATTCGGGGTGTTCGGGGTTTGAGAAATAACTGTTGAGGATTTTTGGAATTCTGGACATTTAACTATCTTGGGACCTTAAGTTTCTTCTTTCTGGAAAACCGAAATAGATAACATAATACAAATCACGACAGCAGTAAAACTCGACAGTCTACCAAGCCTCCCCAATAAAGAACCTGTATTTTCGCCTTCTCAATACTTTCTGATCACAAGAATTGACCTCCTTCTGAAAGTACATCTCACGTCCAAAATATGAAGCTATGAACAGGGCACCAAAATCCGGAGTACCGTCCCTGGTTGGCAAAGAAACAGAAACGAGCGAAGGGAGGGAAAACTCGAGGGCAACAAAGGGAAGAAAAGAGACGGCGTAAGGGCAGTTGAACAAAGAGAAAGTCACATCCACAGAACCGAGACAGAGCGGCGAAACTCCAAAGGCTAGAGAAGGACGAGGAAGAAATTAAAGGGAGAAGAGAGAGAGAGGAGAGAAAGACGGTGTAGGACTGACGAATCACCGGAGAAGGAAGGAAAATGCGGGGCGCTTGTGGAAAGATCGAGAAAGGAGAGAGGAAAAGAGAAGAGAAAAAGGCAGGGGAAAGAGAGAGCGAGACGAATGGTAGAGGGCGATTTAGTGAAAAGAACGAGAGAGACGAGAGGGCAGCGAACGGAGGGAAAGAGAGAATGCGAGCGGCTCGAAAATGGAGGGGGTGGGTATACGAGGCATAATCGTGGCTGGAAAGAGAGAAGGGAGGCGAAGGAGACGAGACAGAGTGCGCCCACCAAGCCGCCTCCATACCACCTCCAGCATTCCCGGCCTGCACACACAGTTGCAGCTGCACCGCCGTCGTGGCCTGCTCGTGTGCACATGCGAGACTGCGCGCGCGTTCTTCTCTCGCTCGCGATCATCTCGCTACGAGTTAACCAAATTCTCCAGTGATTTTTTTACTCCATCGATCGGTAGTTTTTCTCGAATCGGTGAAAATCTCGTTCATGTAGAATCCTTGTGAGACACGGTGAACCTCGTGCACGTGCATCGCCTCCATCTCGCGATTCGAAAAAAAGAGCTATAGCCGGGTACGTTTGAACTGTTCGTTGCAAAAGGCAGTGACATTTCGCAAATGTCAGCCGCCATCGTGGCTGACGGTGCGATTTCCTCGTAATCGCGAACGGTGATAAACGATAAGAGGTGTTGCTTCGATTTGGCGGTTTTTTCGGGGAGAACATGTGATTCTGTGAGGCTTCGAAGCGATCGAGAAAAGGACGCGTTGACTGGTCGCTGCCTGCAAAAGGGACTAGCAACATGGACTGGATGAGGAGGCAGGACATCAAGGAGGAGTCACCGGAAACTCCTACCGCTCTGACACCGGATGAGCCTGACGAATGCTACTTCGAGGAAGACACCTCGATAGACGAGGGAATGGTACGTGAGTCGCGTGCTGAGCGCACCTTTTGAGCGTGTAGAGGTGTGACTGACGATTATCGGTGGTACGGGCAGCTTAGCTGCCCGGAGGGCATCGGGCAGAGGGCACGTTGCGACCAGATTGATGAAGATGAAATGTTTCATGTATTTTAAGATTCGTTTGGGAATTTGGAAGCTTAGTTGTATAATTGTATATCGAGAATGTTGAAGAATTGTGAATTTGGAAATGTATTTGGAAATCTGGATATTTATGAGTACTAAAATTTGGGTATTTGGAGATTTGAGAACATTGACGATTTCAACCTATACTTCAGATTATCAATGAAACAAATTAAATTGTTGCACATTAGAAGTATCGATCAATAAATTTGCAATGTCACTTTAAATGTACACACATTTTCCTGCCTGATGTGAAATTAGAATATATAGTCTTGGAAAAAGTTTCCTATAAAACTTTTTACTTATTACTAAAGAAAATTACCTTTTTCAGTAAATAGAGTCATCTTTTTCTGGTAGTTCTACGGTTTTCCACAGGTCATTTATCTCACAAACTTTTACTATTACTTGACTGATGATATTTATCTCCCGGCAAAAGCTCGCTTTTAAAATACGATACTCAATTTTGCTATAAAATTTCAGAGTAATCGGTGTGTAACATCTGAAGCTGTTAAATGGCGCGAGAAGAACAGGTTCGGTTCGCGCGAAGATCGCGATCCTTCGTTCCGATCGAACTTTCGAAACGTTTTGCATGCGTGGCGACGCGTTAAATTAACGCTCGGACTTTTCCATTAATAACAGAGCCCCTGGTGCAATGGTGACACTCGTTTCAAACGGAATAAATCGTACACGGTTACGCAATTGTTCGACGATTTCGCGAGGAACGTCAGCGACCGGTTTTCTTTACGCGAATTAGGGAAAGTTCTTGATCGGATCTATGAATGAGCCGATTTTGTAATGTCAGCATAAATATATAATCAATGAAAGATATCTCGAAACATAAAAAAATTATTAACAATTATAAACACTTTAATTATCGACAAGTTTCTGATTGAATCTACGAATAATTTTGTAAATAATTTACAAAAGTTAGTAAAATAATCATAAAAAAGGAATTTATAATTAGATAGAAAAATAAAGGAAACAACTGTAAGAAATTGCACAACTGTCAGAATTCAAGAATTTTAAATAAATTATATAGTTAATGATTTTTTCTTACTTCCACATTTTCCAGCACTATCAAGTTTAATTATCGATTAACTTTTATATATAAATTTCTGATTAGATCTGTGAATGAAGAAACACGTGAATTAATGCAAACAATAGTTAGATATAGTTTCACAAAGCAAATAAACAATGTAATAGATACAATTAATTGAAATCTATAATTTTAATCCACTGAATGCATCATCACTTGAAAATTATCTTAAGAATACATTTCCTGTGCTTTTTTAATTATTTCGTCTTCAAGTGGATATATAGTTAAACAACTTTATTGAATTTTTGTTACTCGTACAATTTCCTGCAGTTGTACTCACCAAGGTCAATCGTTATCAAACTGATTACGAGATAACGAAGGTACTGTTTGTTTTAACACATCACCCACCGATTAAGATATCTCGTTTGTGGTATATCTAGGATGTACTTCTTTTAATGTTTAGTTACACACATGTTCTTATTGTTTGCGTTTATACTAACTGTACACTGTGTAATCCAGGTTGTGATAATATGTGATCAGTATAAAATTAGAAGCATTTCAACATTTCAAAATATAAATGTTCGAAGATTAGACAAACATTGAGAAAAATTTAATAATTAGAAGAATAGAGATATGAAGAATTAGAACATTTGAAAATTAAGAATTTTTAAATTTAAAAATTTGAAAGTGAAAATATACGTTTAGAAAATTATAAAAATAAAATAATAGAACATTTGAACCTTCGAAAATTTCAAAGTTATCATAAGAAAGCACTACAATTTAGCAAAATTATTTCATCTTCTACAATCGTGCAAAACTTGAAAATCAGCGTTTCAAAGATCTCCCCATTAAGAACCACTGCAATGGCTACTAAGCTTCTAAATATCAGTAAAATTTCGCTTATACAGCTTATTAACGCTATAAAGATTCGATAGAAATACGTTGAGAACCGCGGGCTATTCGCGAATATGCCTCGATTAATCTTTGATTTTCGCCCTATGGCGAGCATCGAAAATCGTATCTCAGCTCGATTCTATTACAACAGGGTCTCGCGAGCCTCCTCTCTAGCAGTAATTGCCGCGAGGTCTGCTTTCGAATTCGCGAGCAATAATAATTCAAATTAACGATGCTCGCGTTGCGGTTGGCTCACGGGCACGTAATTCAGCGAGCTTCTTTCTTCCGGCCGTGAAGCAGACTCCGAGATCCACCGGCAAGGATTTAGGTCTGCCATTAATTTTGCTTTATCTCGCCTTGACCCTTTCCCTTCCTCTCCTCCACTCCCCCTCTTTTTAATCTGTACAAGGCTCCGCGAACTAAGAAGTTATTACAATGTTTCCTTCCGGCGAAACGCGCCGTAATTGTTATGATTTCAGCGGTAAAGTTGGAGCGACGCAAGGTATTTTCTTCCTCTTAAACGCTTGATGGATCTATCGCGAAACTGATCGGAACTTCCTGACAGTTTTTGTTACAAAAAGATATTGATTTAATCGGTTCCGAGTGAACAAAATGAAAAACGAATCACGTTGCAGCGGTATCAATTAATCGGTAACATCGACAGTGATCGATTAACCCGAGCGATCTTATCTCGGCAATTGATACTAATTTGATATTATTCTTAATTCATATTAATTACGGTTCGTAATTAATATTGATACTAGCTCAATGATTAGCATTCGACGTTTTTTGTACGTCAAAGGACAAAGACTTCTACTTTTCCTGCTATTACCTCACCGGCGAAGAGATTGAAATTTGCTGTGACGTTCTTTATTGAATGACGTACAGTTTCATACAACTCAAGATCACATCTTTGTCTACACCCTTTCGCTTTACCCATAAGAAATTACGTCGTCAAAGGACTGAGATTGCAAGCCAAATTTCCTGCAATTCAGGCGTCAGCTTCGAGTGATCATGATTGCATAGCATCAGGCAAAAGAGTCTCGAGTTTCAGCGCGATAATTGGTGTACAGGGTGGCCTAGTAGCGTGTAACATCCGTTAAGGGAAATTCGAACACGTGTCGCAACCCTTCTTTTCGTGCGACAGGGCGCGAACGTTGCAGCGGGCTTAAGTGGGCAAAGAGAAAATGGACTCGAGTGTAAAGTTACCTCGAATCTACAGTTACGGGCATTGTTGCGGCCATTCTTGGCTCTGGAGTGGCTGCTTGAATTACGGCCTTCTGAAGCCCTGCTCGATGCTTGCACACTGTATGCACGGCCTAATGCTTGCTCGCGATATAAACGTTTAACGCGCGCAAACGATCGATAGTTTGATCATAATGGACTGAAACGTTGCGATCAATAGAGGCTCGTTGCGCAAAGCCGAGAGGGGAAATTCGTGAGTCGTGTGTGCTAACCGAGCTGTTTCGATCCTGAGACAATCTCGATCGATTACTCCTTCGGCAACACTTGCGAAATACGATTTGCATTCTCATTTCGTAACAGAATTTTGTCGTACTTCTTTTTTCTCCGGAAATAATGTGACTAAAAATCGTGGCGTGTAATTTTTGTGGGCGAAGGTGCATTCGACTCGTGTCTCTGGCAAGAATCGATCGAGTTCTCTTCGAGTTTGACTAACAAATTTCGAGCAAGTTTAGGTGGCCCTCGACCAAGCAGCTGGCGCTGAATCATCCTGGCCCTGCGGTCCCGAACCACGGCGTTGCCAAGGTTTCAGAGCGGCTTCCACCGACTTATCGTTTCCTCTTATCGAATCGACCGGCGGAGAAAAAAAGTGCTACAGACTGTGATACTGAACAGAGGCTACGGTTCACGTGACTTCCGTCTTTGCTACTGGCTAGAAGTTAGAACACGATAACCGGCGGCCCTCGGTACTTGCTTGATCCCTGGTCGATTTATCTGTCGCACACACCATTCGCTCTATGTCAAACGAGAACACTGAACAGATAAGGAAACATCTGCAATTAGTATGATCTGCTACAAAAATAGGATCAGCTACTTAAGCTTTGTAATTTAGATAATATACGTTTGCAACAATTTCCTGTTTTACATATTAACCTGTACAACATTTTATTGTCAATTGATCTAAATGTGAAAGGTACCCTATGATTACAGAACCCTGCTATAAAAGATAGGAGTGAGAGAAAATTCCTTTAAAAAAAGGAGAATTTACATTTCTTGTATCGCGAAGAAAGATACGGATGTCGTCATAATTCGTCATCTCGTACCAAATTCAAGACCACCCAATTGACCCTATATAATTTTCCAATAAACCTTTTCCTGCCTCATACCATCGTATCTTCATCTCCCTATTCTCGAGCAATACTTGACCCAAGGCCGCACGTTTCTATACCCGCATCGGGTTCGTGAATTCCGCGGCTAAAGGCTATTTCCACGAAAGCGAAACGGGGCTAAAAACCGTAGGGAAGCAGCCTGGAGTTCCAACGCGGACGACCGGAGATGAAGGGAAATCTAATTTCAATCGGGAGAATCCATAGGTCGTCGCTGCAGGCTGAAAACGTGGGGGATGTTGGCAACCGGTCGTCGTCCTCCCCTATTGTGGGGGATGAAGCATGACTCACCGGCATGGCCACCACCCCTGTTTTTCGGCTGTCTCGTGCCGAGGATTTACCCCTCGCGGATCAAACGGGACGAGGAGAGAAGCATTATCATAATCCGTGGCGACAGCCGTGCAGGAAAAAATATGGAGTCAGACGTTCAGGTGTCCGTGCATTATTGTGCGCGACACGAGAACTCGAGTCGAGTCATGGTGCACCATGAGCGGTATGGTACGTGCAGGGAACGTGTCATGGTCGATCTGCACGCTTTGGAAGTTAACGTGACGGCTCTAATTCCTGTTTGCCGAGATGAGCACGACCTGGAAGGGACACTTTGCTGATCCGTCACGTACGAGACTGAAAGTGTTCCTTTATTGAGAACTCTGAATCATATGGGGGCGGATACGTTTCTTACGAGAAACCGGGTGGTTCTTCTAGTGTCGGCTTTGGCAAGGTGGAGGAACATTTGGTATAATAGAGGGTGGGAAATTGTATGCTGGGATTGAGGGATTTGGAAAGTTGGAAATTATAGAATTTGGAGATTTAGGAACCTTCTTTTTAACAACGCTAATTGTGTTATGTGACTGACATGAACATAAAAACTCCCCCTTTTCATATTATAATTTCTGTATTACAAAGGGAGTCCCTGTTTAGTTACAATATTTTGAGGGAGGTTTGATTAGTCATTGCGTATTCCTCTGCTTTCTAATTTTCTAACTGAAACATATGACGTCATTCTAGGTGAGTCAGAAGGGCTCACATGTTCAAGCACCTTTTTAATTGGGTAATAAATTATACTTGTCTTTACAATGTTACCCTTATTCGATGATTCAACAAATCCATTCAAACATTAAATATTTGTTATAGATATTAATATTTAGGTAATTTTAAAAATCAATTTTGCGAATATGAAGTTGATAAATGTGACTTCTGTTGAAATTACTTGATTAATCGTTTTTAATGAAGGTGCTCTATTAAATTTCTATCAACTCTTAAATTCTGAAAACCTAGTATAGTATCGTTCCCAAAAATATTAACCCCTAGGAATTTTAAATGAAATAAAATTCTCAAGTGTCAAACAAATTTTACCACAGCCATTCAACAAAGAACAAAATTTTCTGGTATTCAACAATTGAATATTCAGCACCAACATAAAGTACAAGAACTTCAGATTTCACTCGCGAAACGCAAAAAGTTCTCCTCGTTTTTACCCGTCCAGCTGAAATTCAAATCGCCTCGCCGGATTAGACACGACGTCAAAAAAACGTTCTAGTTCCCCACGTGTCCGAAGAACAGTGTCGTCATCGCGTTTGCTTAACGAATTAATCCCATTATTTTCGTTCTGCTTCTGATATAACGAGAAGGGGAGGTGGCAAACGTGAAGCAGCATCTGGAAAAGCTCGCATCTGCCACGCAGCACAGTGAAAAGACGACGAGTCTCGATGTCGAAACGAGATTACGAACCCTTCGAAGGCGTACGAACACGCTTGGATTTATGTGTTCCTTTCCTTGGGCGTGCTGATGCCGGTGTGCACTTTCAGACGATCATTATTGTACTCGGGGGTTGAGGGAGTTTACCAGAGTCCACCCTCGAGTCCAGGGGCGAAGGTTATCTTTTATCATCGGTGATCAGATCGATCGCTACGGGGAAATTATTGCCTGCTTTCGATGAACAGCTGCAAGTGGAAATCGTTCTTTTAAGCTAAATCCTAGTCTCGGTCGATTGCTACGAGAAAGCTTATAACAATAACGGTCTGTTCGGAAATTAACGAGAACTTGCTGAAGCATCAAATGACGGATGGTGGATTTTAATTTCACCAATTCTAGGCTAGGGAAGTGGAAGTACCACTTTTTGGGAAGTGGTTTTTCAGTCGTTTACGACTTGTTCTTTACACTACCTTGATCTTCTAATATTTATTGTATGATACCTTGTGGATGAATCATAGAAATGATCATAGGGATAATCATATGGGCAACGAATACGAAGATTTCACTCGGTTTGTGGATTACTGACTTCATTTAAAATTGACATACGGGTGACACACCTAGCCATAAGATGAATAGCGAATATTCGGGGCATATGGTTATGTCATCAGTTCAAACTTCACATTTTCATATTTCGGTAATTAATCTCTGTCGATCCAAGTGAGCGTCGATACCGAAGACGAGAGGGTCAAAAGTGCACGTTATCCTGAGGGTAGCCGATGATTCTATCGCTTTCACTTGCGATTCTTTCATTCGCGAAAGAATAGCGAAGTTGGAACACGTTCTCAGCACAGGGACCCCTCCAGTCTGGCGCCAAGCAATAATAACCGTTCGCCCACGCTGAGCTCTTTCTCTCTCGAGGTTTTTGCACTCGACCAACCGAGTCGCGGTACTCTTGAACTGTGCCTGTAAATAAAAAAGGAAGATTCGCTAGCCTGAAGAATCGATAGCGTTTGACCAATCGCTCCAGAGGCTCCTTGCCTTCGCTTCGATTTGTAGGATTCCCATATGAATTTCAAATTCGAGATTTTATAGAGAGCTGAGTCATAGGGAGTGAACAGGGGATACTGAATTTTTCATGTTCTGGTTTATATTTCGCCAAATAAAATTTTGTTACGTGATAAGTGATGGGAAGGTTGAAAAGAAGGTACGTTGTATAATCCTTTTCGTTTTTGATGACATGTTTGCTATTGCAATAGAGGAACATATTTATTTCCCAACAATTAACTACAAAATCTATTGCCAACTATTTCAAAACCTTCCACAAACTATTCTACAATTACAAGAAAAATAATGTCACAAGATTTAGAGCCAGGCTACGCATAGATGTTCGTACGATTAAGTCAAAATAATCCTCAAAATGATGGTCGTAAATTCAGCCGAAAGCAGTCGGTTGACCCAAAGAATTCCCGTGTTGTCTGGTTATCCAGAACCTTTACCTGGACCTGATTAGGTCCCCTCAGGAATGTCATTTATCACCAAGTCGATGGCCTTTGTGATCACCCGTCCTGTAGACAAAACATTCGACCGAGGAGTACATTTCGACAAAAATATCTTGAAAAATAGTTAAGAATCCTTCGGCCAATTAAATGGTCAGTTTACCTTGCCCACTACTAGTTTCCATGCTTTTTATAGTTACTAGAAGAGGAGATCAGATTATAATACGCTACATTAACCCGATGTTGTCTTTATTGGAAATTCCTCGATTTCTCGCCTCGTGTTAATTGGTAGCTTCTTGATCGTGTTTCTTCTTCGAATCGAATTCTTGAAATGGTTCAACGTTATATTGTAACATTGAGGATATTGGTAAATCTGCTGTAATTCGAAAGGTATGCTGTCTTAACACCTGATGATTAGATCATTCTTGAACTCATGATAAGCATCAGTAGTCAACATTTCAATTTTTCATTTTGTGAAAAGGAAGGTTACTATTAGTATGCTGTATGTGAATATGTCTGAAGTGGAGTTTCCATTTAAAAATATAGTTAGAGTTTATGTTCAAAAAGATTTCCTTTTTCATGATATTATTTTTCTGAATTACATAGTCACTTATACTGGTAGAAGCATTTTGTTAAAATCTTATAAAAAACCAATGATGTATCAGTTAATCCTTCATTGTCCTTCTACTTATTCATCTCTGTTCTGACTTTAAAAATAATGGGTAGATGTATTTCGTCAAAGCTTTGTCAAAAACCAATTGTGCATCAGCTATCCCTTCATTGTTCCTCTACTTATTCATCTCTGTTCTCAGTTCGAAAACAATAAGTAAATAAAAGATTAATGTATTTTGTAAAAATCTGATCAAAAGCCGATTTATTCACCTCCGGTCTAAATTTGGAAGTAATAAGGGAATCGAATGCATCCGAGTTCATCAAACTCATCTCCGATTTCTGGTCTCGAAGCGGCTTAGCGCAACATCTTACATCCGTTCACGAGCGTTAAGTCCAAGAGAATCGCGCTTGGAAATAGCTCTCATAATCTGGCAAAGACATTCTGTTGCGGCTGTTATGTCTCGCTTTACGTTCCCCTTACACTCCGCACGACAATAAGAAAGCCGATACCCCGACGCGAGGTTATCTGCTCGACGTTTCGCGATTGTCCTGCCAAAGGCCGGAGAACACACCGTGTGCTGCTCGCTCCGTCGTTAGATGCTGGATCTAATGCGTTCTCCGCGCAGGGAAAGCTTTGAATTTACTGGAGCGAACTACTTTACGAGTGTTCCGCCTTATCGAGGAACGCACTTAGGAAGTGATCCCGTGTCAGACCTGGAATCCAGCGAGTGTATCGCGCACGCACGCGTGTTTCTGATCCTCGTTGAACAGACAGGAATTCCTCGTTCGCCCATGGAATTCCGTGATGGGCCCACGGTAATTGAATCCTTAAGAAGTCCAACCGCGAGAGAAGCCATCGGACAGACGGACTTAGTATGTACTTGAGGATACTGGCCAGCCGAGGTGGCGACGAGCATAATGACCGGTGTCTTCCAGGCGCAAACTTCGCGTCGATGATTCCCCTGATGAGGGTTCCACTCTATAAATGGATGGGTTGCGTCCAGGTTGCCGAGGGCTGACGTAATATTGGAAGATTGCGGCAGATGCGGATCGACTGAAATTCTTCGTTCAAAGGGATTTCTTCTTTTTGGATATCTTGACCTTCTGCAGGATGCAAGTAATTGTTGACGTTTATGCTGGTATTATTTCTGCTTGCTGCAATTTATTTACTGCTCGGTCTTTACGATCGGTTCAAGACGATGCTAATAAGAATACTGAACCTTAATTTTCTTGCTATTATCCTTGCAGTGAAATTTCACGTGCGAAGCTTGATATTTAATATACTTCTATTATCTCTAACTCATCAATTTTCCAAATACTTCAATTCCCAAATTTCCGAATATTGGAATTTTTTAATAAATGTCTGGATTTTTCAGTTTTTTTTTTTATCATAGATAACTGCGTATCAAAAATGAAGTTTATATTGCGGTATTTTCCTGAACGCCTTGGAAGGAAATATCCGTTTCTCATTTTCTATACTACAAGTCATTTCTCAACGGTTTTACCCTTGTGCCACGCTGTCTTCATACCTCGAAGAACGAAGCAAAGGAGCCGAACTGGTTGCTCAATGACACCACATGTGCCTCTAATAGCTTCCCTGATGTACTGGTAGCACTTATCTTCCCCGTAGTCCTCTGCTCTTTTGTAAGACTCCTCTCAAGGAAGTACAGGATCCCTTTCGTTGAATGATGGATGCATTTACTTAAAATCCTAGTCTGGACACTTTATTGTATTCAGTAGCACAGTCGAACGTAGATCTTGTTCTTTTGAATAGTAGAATTACCATCAGATTTCTACAATATTTTATGTACGTCACTACATATCAAAGATTAACTACGGAAGTTCACCTATGTCGTATATTAAACAGTTGAGTACACATATGTTTCAAATGGCATTACATATCAAATGTTTCAGTTTCAGCATGTAAAATAAAATTTTACATATGTGATTATACATTAAACAGTTGAACTAAAACAAATTACACATGTCATCACACATGAAACATTCAAACTACCAAGTTTTACATATGTGATTATACATTAAACAGTTGAACTAAACATATTACATATGTCATCACACATGAAACATTTAAACTATCAAGTTCTACTTATGTGATTATACATTAAACAGTTGAACTAAACATATTACATATGTCATCACACATGAAACATTTAAACTACCCAGTTTTACATATGTGATTATGCATTAAACAGTTGAACTAAAACATATTACATATGTCATCACACGAAACATTCGAACTACCAAGTTTTACATATGTGATTATACATTAAACAGTTGAATTACACAAATTACATATGTCATCACACTTGAAACATTCAAACTACCAAATTTTACAGGTGTGGTTATATATTAGACAGTTAAGCTAAAATGTATTACATATGTGGTCACACATGAAGCATATAAACTTCAAAATTTTATAAATACAAATAGTTCTTAAGCCTGAGTTCAATTGATTAATTAGTCTACAACTGTTGTATCATTCTCCAAGAAACGTTGTCCTACACGATACCAGCAAACACGATAAACCAGCAACTATCTCGAAAAAAAGAAGTTGAAAATTTTCGAGAAAGCATTCAGCAATCGTCTAACGTTCCGGCAGAACCCGATCGAAAAGGTCAAACCTGTCGAAACGTCTACTCCCTATCTGTAAAAAAATATCGACAGTCGTTCGATCGGTGTAACCGTGACAGGTTGTAGGTTTCGTAATCGGTGTTTAATCAGGAATAGCAGAGAGCCGCGATATTCGACTGGAATCGTTCGTTTGAAAATCACACGGTGCCTTACGAACGGAACAATGAGAAACGATCGGCTCGTGGCCGCATTCGTCGAGTTGTACCGCGTGCTACTCGTTCCGCTCGATTAATCCGGCTCCGGGTGTCGTGCTGGCATTTCCGTGTGAAAAAGCACCCTTTTGTAAAGCACAAGAGCGAACCTGGAGCAGAGAGTAGCTCGCAGGGAGATGCACGATGGGTCTTGACGCGCGGAGTCTGTAATCCTCGCATTGTCTCTTCATCGCATCTTCTTCCTCTCGTTTCAACTCGCGTGCTCCACGCACACCTCGTCCCATGGAAAATCTGTCCCTTTGTTACTCCCCTCGCAAGATTCGGCTCGATTCCCGATCCTCTTAACGGCATCGGGATCGAGAAATCGACCCCGTTTCAGGCCGTTCCTCTTGCGTTCAAAGAACTCGAAGTTTCGAGTATGGAGTCTTCTAAAACCTAAGAAGAATCATGCATTCGGAATAGTAACTTCAATAGAACTTTATTCAAGTTGGATGGTTTTCCTATGCAAAATGTAATCATGGGACAGATTCCACTTACTTTCAATCATAACAGGAGTTCGAATGTTTTAGGTTGAGTCAAGAATGTGGACATTGAAATTTGGAGATGTTTGTATATAGAAGTCTGTGATGATGTAGGTAGTTTTGCATCTATAGACTTGAAGATATAGGTATTTGGGGATTTAGAGATCCAGGAACATAAGGATAGAGTATATGTATAGATAGGAATATACATAGGAGCATATATAAGATGTCAGGTATGAAATTTGAAATGATGCTATCTAGCGATTTAGAAATTTAAAAATTCGTAATTTTTAAGATTTCGAAATTTAACAGTTTGAAAACAGAATGTCCTCTTTGACTATCTAATTTCTGTTAGTTCTTTATATAATTACCAGAGTGAAACCGCATTTGCAATTGAAAAATTTGTTACAACGAAGTGTTATAAATGAAAGAACGAAATTCTCGTCGTGCCTTAGCTTTACGTGACCGAGGCAGTTTCATACGATCGTTTGACCATGACCTCCCGTAACCTTTTCTCCTTTCGGTTTCTTCCTCGCATCTTTCCTCGCTCGGCCAAGATTTCACCGACCGAAATGTTCGCGTTGCTCAAGTTCCATAACCCGCTGTTCCACGAAACTCCGTTCAAAGAGCTTTCCTGAAATTACTCGAAAATTACTTGGTCCTCGTCGGGTAAGTTCAGTGCTTCCAGAACGTATCACCGTTACTATTTCTCTCGTGATAGTTACATAGTCCCGTAACGGTATTCGGTGAAGAACCTTCAGTCGAGCAAGCTCGTTACGACGAAGACTATCTTGATCCAACTTCGAGCCTGTGTTCGAAGGATTTTACGCGACGATTAAACCTCGAAATATTCTACCCTTTTTTATCTCTATCTGCGTATAAATCTGACGAGAATGTGGTCATTAGACGCCTTTAAATCGTATCATTATAGATCTTACGGTTTTAAATGTGCTGAGCCTCGTAGCTCGAATATTTAGAGATGGATATCTTTAATAGCTTTGACGACGTAGATCTCGTGAGAATTTTGGTGTCTCAGTTCAAATTATGATTATTAACGTGCATATTATTCAGTGAAAGCTTCCACTTTCACTTTTTGTTTCGTCGGACCAAAAATTAATTACACTTGACATTTTTCGAACACTTTTATGGCCTGAATATATTTTAGAAGCTCGTAATGCTGTGTCTTCTACAGATTTTAAAGTCTAACTCTTCACATGATTTTTCTTCAAATTTCAAGAGTAATTTCAAACAAAATTTGCACTCGAAAGAGTGATTGTATAGTTCAAATTTTTTATTAAGCGTTTAATGGATGATTGTGTCACCGATCACACAAATTGTCGACAGAGTTATTAGCTTTCGGGCAAATTCGAATGGACTACATTTAGTGTGTATTTAATCTGTTATCGCTGGTGGGAATTCAGAGACCCTCTGAGTGCACTTATTTTTATCGTTGCCATCCCAAATCGTGAACAGCCGTTTTTATTTTCGGTTAGACGCTTTCATCGACATACATGGCGCCCCATTTCTTTCGGCAGTTCGAGGGTGAACCATGTTCCCATGCAGTGATTACTCGGATTCAAAATGAACTTGAAACTTTTCGATTAACTGTTTCCAACGATATTCTCTTTTGGATCATTCGTATTGAATCTTTTTTACGGAGATTACTTCGTTCACGTATTTGTAGATTTGAGATTTCAAAATTTAGGGACATGAAAAGTTGGAAGTATGGAAATTTAAGAACTTGATATAGTAATTGGAATTTTAGAAAATTGACAATGTGGATAAATTGGCAAAAATTTACTTGTCAAGTTAGAAATTGATAAAAGGCACTAAAAAATTTCGAAATTTGCAAATGTCCAACGGTACATAATAGCTTTTCTAAGAGTGTCAAATAATAAGTTTCCTTACAGTCGTACTTACACAAAGAAAACCGTCTTGAAAATTAGAGCTCATAATATCGAAATGCCTGAAATTAATGCAGAACTTCGATGTCCATCGTTAACTGAACTTCTCCCCTCGATGAGAATTCACGAGGAGGGTGCGAGCGATTAAGGGAAGTTACTCGACACTCGAGAACGAAATGGACTCGATCGTCATTCGAACTACCCTCTATAAAAACAGGCTTCGTGTAACGAGCTCCGGTAAAATTTGGAACTTTCCTCGAAAATTTTCGATCGCTTTATTCTCGTGAAACTACTTCTCTCGCAATTTTATCGAATGACTCAGGAGGAATTTTATCGATAATGAAGACCTATGAATGGAGAAAATTATGTCGCCATCTTTTACGTAGAGACGGATATAAAACTTGATGTCGTCGAGGATAACTGGTTTCGAACGAGTTGTAGAAAATGTTATAGTTTATGACGGACATAAAATTTTTATTTTTAACTATTAAGTGTGTATAAATTTTTTATTACTTAGTACTCAAATGTATCTTTATCAGACGTGTTAAAACTTTTTAATTCAAAAATTTGTTAAATTTAAGCAAACTTTTGTTTAAGATTACTATTGCGACTGTTGTCGCTATGTTCATATATCATATGTAGATTTTATTGTATATATTGCATGTTCATATATTTGTCTCATAATTCGTTATATTTGAACCAAGTTATAAGCCAAGGGTGACACCCTGTCCGAAGAATATTTTATTAAATAATTGACAAGCAAAAACTGGAAGCTAACGTATCAGCTTACGTGGGTCTCATACTAGGATAATACCAATTGGGAACGGTGAAACTGGAAACTTCCTCGTTTTCAGTTTGGATGACGGAATAGTATTTCGGTCAGCAAAACGGTATTGTCGAACCTAGAAAGGTCCTGCCAGCTGTGACGACCCATTCGCTGCCTAGAGAAGCTACCAGCCCGCAGATTAAATGCAAGACACGAAGGCAATTTGCCGCGGCAGCTGCTCGACATCTGCGGATTGCATTCTGCTCGCAACCTTCGCGATCTAAACACGAATAGTTCTAATGCGAACCCTGAACGATTCGAGTGCCTGCGACCTGGCCACGTTCGTAGATTTACACGTGCGATTCTGTCGACTCGGCTTGCCCGCAAATAAGCGGTGAAGATACCATCCTGAAAGTAGGGAGAACCAGGAACTGGACAATTGTCTTCTGTACAAATCTTGGAGTAACATTTTTGTAAGGGCGATTAGACCTAACAGTTTTATAGTTAAATTATTCAGTGAGAGTGCATTTGAGGATATTTGGATATTTTCTACGTTTGAACAATTTAAAATTTGGCTCCTGAGATTTTAGATTTTTGGAGATTTCTAGGTATATGAATTATTAGATTTTGAGATTTTAACATTTACAAGTTTGCAAGTCTACAAATTCCAGGATTTCCAAGTTCCCAAATCTCCAAATTCCCAAATTTTCTAACCAAAAATGATCTTTCCTCTACGTCGCCATTTTCTTCATGAACCTATATCTGTCACTATGCACAAAATCGACCAGCAGCAAAGTAGTGACGCGACAAAATAAAAACAAAAGACGAAAAAAGATGTGACGCTAACGAGGGATCGTGAGATGTCATGTTCTCTGGTACTTTTATTTTCAAAATTTGTTAACCGCTGCTTGGATAAAGGCAGCACAGGGTGTTGCGTTAGGTCCAAGCCGCTATTGTCCAAGGGATTGCCTCGTAAAATCTAATACATACCTTGTGTCGGGATTAGACGGGTTTAGGGGCTCATAACAAAAGCAACAACCCCGAGGCACAGCAGAAATCATTCCATTTCGTGACGGGTCAAATTGAAACCGAGCGAGATGGTGTCCGATTACCATCATCTTTTCCTATTGCGTTCTCGTTATCGTTTGGACAAATGACGTTATGGTTTCTTCATTTAATAAAAAAAATTATTTCTACATTCCCGGTTGATTGTATCTACATTTAATTATAGATGTTGAATTATTTATAGAAATACACATTTCCCTTATTATTTTATAAATATAAGATTCTTACGTCTACTGAATATTTCATTGTTGATAAAATTTCATATTAACATTACAATATTAATATTATGATATATTATAACATTTTATATTTTAAAATATGCTTTAAACATATTTTAGACATATCAAAGCATTGTGTCCTACGCTTGGCAATGCATCCCAAAATAAAAGCTTATGTCGACCGCTGCAAACAATGCATTTACCGGTGAAAAATAAAAATAAATATTCATTAATTAAAATTTCGTCTCGTACACGATCGAGCTTTAAATCGTGCACCCTCCGTCTCGTCAGCTCGAATCTACCCCTCTCATCGGCCATATAACGCGATTAAATTCGCGATTAATCTGACCACGGAGACGTGGCAACGATAAGGCTCATTATCTATCCCCGGGCAGTCGTGAGAATTTATTTTCTGCGGTACACGCAGGAAAACAGCCAACCAAACGGCTATGAAAGGAGAGGGGCGTGTGGCATGTACAGAAGGGGTTGCAACGGTAATATATGCAAAGGCACGCGCCACGCTGGTGCGCATACAATTTACCAAATTTCCGGAAGCGGCTGTTAACCTTGCATATCGTTAGATCGTTCGTCGAAACGAGACGATTTTAACCGCGATCGATACGCCGCAACCCTCATCCGCTTCGCCACACTTCCGGTAAACGATCAGCTGCGCTTTCGAGATCGGCGTGAATCGATAAACTGATGAATCTTCACGGTTTCGCTGTTTTTCAACGAGATTCTTTCCATCGCTGAAAATCTAAAGACTTTTATAGGGTTAAGGACTGTTTCAAGCAAAAGTTAGGCAATTTTGAAGAGTTAATGCGGTAATGCGACTCTATCATCGTTCCGCCATTTTTCCGGTAGACGATCACCTGCACTTTCGAGATCGACATGGATAAACTGATGAATCTTCACGGTTTTGCCGTTTTTTAACGAGATTCTCTTCAGAATCTAAAGTTTGCAGGGATAGAGTCCTATTTGAAGTCTGGTAATTTTGAGAAATTAACGCGATGGTGGTAATTATGATCCATTCGTTCTGCCATACTTCCGGTAAATGACCACGTGCGGTAAAAAGATTCTTATAGATCGATAAGCTGATAATTTTTTATGAAACTTTAACCGAAAAATGAAGAGATTTTTTATTGAAGTTTTCAAAGGCTAAATCGATAATCTCTTTGTTTAACACGTTGACTGCCACGCTAAAGTAATTTTCAATGGCATTCAATGGTGCTTTAATTCTTGACGAATTTTTCAAAATATTTCCACAATATCTTACTACATTTATTTTCTATAGATCCATGTAATTAATGCGAGAGTTTGCGGTTAGGAAAGTGAATAAATTTTTAACAATATACATGTTAAATTAGTATAGACATTTAAGTGTCACCCGTATAAGGGTGACGTGGCAGTCAACGTGTTAAGTCCGTGAAATATTTCCCTCATTGATTTCAGAATTTTTTGTTCAGGAACCAGTAAATATTAAAATATACAAATAGCAAATCTTCAGAAATTCTGAAATTTATAATTTCTAATTCTTTTACCACCAAATTAAAAGAGTCAGAATCCTCAGCCACCAAAATGCACAAACTCGTCCAAAGAGTATACAGCAAGAAACTTATGCAAAACAAACACTCGTACTCTATTATTCCATTTACGAAAACCTCCCTTTACCGAAGCAAGCAATTAAAAGTCCATTGTGTGGCCATTTCACTGACTGCCGAAATATCAACCCTGATGTAGAAGAAATATTGACACGGCCAGGGAGAGTAGTTCATATTGAAGCGGCGTATAACAAGAAGCCGAGGAAAGAAAGTTCACGAAGAAGAAGGAACACGTTGGTTGCGTGGGCGTAGGCTAACGCAAACATAGGAGGAACTCGTATCGGTACAATAAGTTATAACAAATGGCTACCACGGTCGTTCCCTCTTCATTTCTGGTAAAAAGAGCGGAAGGGCAGAGGGAATAGAAGGGAAAGGAAGAGATAGGAGAAGACACGAAGACGATGCCACGCCTGTGCATATAAAAATATCGGTCGACGGTGGGCGTTTAAATAAGCTTCCAGCCACGACTAACGCAAGTCCTCGAAAACGTAAGACGAGAAGAAGGAGCGACGCTTGTCTCCACGTGGAATGAGAAATGACCCGTGAGAGGATATATCGGGTTTTATGGGGGCCGTAAGGAACCGACCACCCCAAAATCCAACCAAAATGAACGACCTGCAATAATATTATTAGTGAACTCGAGTACTCTATCGCACTTTGTCCATCTTCTAAGTAGATAATTCATAATTACATGGCAGCGTGATCAGATTATAAAAAAATATAGCTGGTAGCGTAACCAGCTTGCATGGCGCCAAATTCAACTCGCTAAGTTTAAACCGCTGAGTTAAAGAATTATTTCTGTGTACTAAGACGGATGTGAAAATATATTTAATTATGTTTATGGCAATATAGGAAAATCTAAAAATGTTAAATATATGAAAAATAAGAAGTTGGAAGACAGAAAAATTTGAAGATGCACAGAGATGTAGAAACTGGAAAATATACAAATTTCTAAGCGCATAGAAATATTATATAAAATGGTTAATAATAACAAAAATATATAATTCGGAAAAGAATTCGTAGCAGACCATGGGATGCAGCTGATAAATCTGCAAGACCCAGATTATCGGTTGACATCAATTTTCAAGACCAATATACACAATCCATATGTATACACATATCGTTAGGCATATGAATTTTTGAAAATCTAACTTTACGAGATCGGACAAGTTTATGCGCGTACACGTTACTGCCAATAAATTCGAGATCATAATTTTCAGGTCGTGTTCGAAATTTTTCAAATATCACCATGGATACCATTGGCTCCGTGTTTACTTATGAACAGCATTTACCTCGACGTCAAGTAAATGCATCGTTAGTCGTTTTATGACACCATTATGCAGCACCTTTATGTCCCTTACCTAACATGGAACCATACTCGAGCCCTTTTATGTATCACTAAACTTACATAATTCTTGGAATTTCAATGTAAGGGATCTCGATACAAGTCTCGAGAGCGGATATACACCTTTAGATTAGATAGTTTCGAATTCTTCTCGGTTAGAATTTCGAACGCATTGAAGTTGGTATTACGAAACACTTTTAATTTAATACCTGCAGGGAATTTAGTGGTGAGATACGTAGTAATTGAATAAGAGTATTTTATTAAAATGTTGCAAGGACAGATTAGGGCAATATGGAGTCATTTCAGATGGATGATTCGATTCAGATTTAATTCTATACAATTTAAATGATTTGTTAGATTTATTTATATTGGGATGTTTGATATATTCAAATTACTATATTCCTAATTTCTAAAGTCGGTAAACACACTTACGAGAAAAATGTGGTAACAAAAGCTTCTAGTCTACCTATGAGAAACCATTTACAGACAAACGTATAAGATCTGAAAGTGAAATTTGTTGAACAGTAAATTTTTCGTTGATAAACAAAAGATGGTACATGTCCGTTTTAAAGACATTTGATCCGTTGAAGCGTGGAGAAAGTCGCCATGCCGGTGCATACAATTATATCAAAATGGCTCCCGTTGCAATCGAATCGTCTGATTAACTGCAACGTGTCCCTCTCCTTTTCATGGCAATTATCCTGACACGATTGGTCCACGATTGCTATCGCGTTTTCTCTCAATCTTGATCGACGGTTTTAATTTCCTGGTTACATTGTAGAGCACACCTTGCACTTTTTATTGCATTTGTATCGCTCAACGACGACAAATATCGCAGACACCCGTGTTCGTTCATCATAAATACCGGAGACGCAATGTTCCATTTGAAAATTAAAAACACGTTCAGATACCAAAACATCGTACACCTTGCACTTCGTTTTTCTACAGATGCTCGCTTTCCTGCGATGTGTATGCCATCTTCGCATTACTTCCTAATTACAGGTTGTAAAATTATGTAATGAACCATTAAAGTTTCACACCGGAAGATTGTGTTTCACGTTGAAGAGCGTTGCTTTTAATGGTACGTTGATATTTTTCTGCTTTGATGTTTTCTTTATGAAACCAAAATCGGTCAACTTTTTATATGAATTACCAGAAACAAGAGTGTAGTATATTCACCAATAAAAATATTTATAAAGATTGTATACCTTAAATATATTTTATATTAGTGTGTTTCATGGACCATTCAAATAAAAACAATTAAATTTATAATTTGCATATATATCTTTTATAAGAAGGTAATTAATAGGACTCTTTCGGACGTCAGGTTGGAATAGTTTAACCTAAAATTTTCACACATATAGGAGTATTAAACGTCATCTAGTGTAACCTCAAGTTTTCCCATGTATAGGTTGAAGTAGCAAACATAACGTACTTTAATCTCAAGTTTTTCCATGTATAGATTATGGTATCAAACACAACCTAGTCCGACCTCAAGTTTTCCCATGTATAGATTGAAGTATCAAACGTAATGTACTCTAATCTCAAGTTTTTCCATGTATAGGTTGAAGTATCAAACATAACTTAGTCTGACCTCAAGTTTTCCTACCTATAGTTTGAAATATCAAACATAATCTAATATCTCCGATGTTATATAACATTAAAGAAGATTGTTAAGTTCTATGTCAAATTTTTAACAGTTAGTCCATCACTCAATATCTCATACGTACAACATAAGAAGATGTATAACACATGTATAATATAACATAAAAAGACATTTTGAAGACGTAAATAAATCATCAAATGTTAGTACGTAATTAGTTTTCGTAATAATTTACTAGTTAACAGTGTAAAATTATATTTTCTCAAGTTAATTTTTCTGGCAATACTTTTCTTTAGCCCACCTAGTACGTCCTAATTTTTCTCCTAACCACTTGTTCCACTCAAGTATTTGAAATACGGCTACCAGTTAACTTGACGAATCTGCTGCCTAGTACAGCGGGCATTCACCGTCTAAAAACATCTGTGAAAATTCGTGGTAAACGTGTAGAAAGAAAACACCATAGTTAATGTGCATGCAATAATCGTTAAACCTTCGTCTTTCAAACAGCGCAGCCGTTAGTTGTTTTTCTGTGTCGTTCGCGCCTAGCAACGTGAACGCCTATTTACGAATGAGAACGTCGTTTTGAACAGAACTACTTTACTTTTTCGGATGTCTGCGTAGCCGACACCATGGGCGGGACGTTTATGTTACAGTCTTTTGAGATCCCATAAAACCTGCGAAGGGTTTCATCCTTGAAAAGGCAATAAAAGCCATCGTGTGTCCGAATGTACCGACAAACGTGGAACTTTCAGTGCTTCGTTAATGTAGCTATGCAGCTCTCATGTATTTTATCTATGGAAATTTTTGCTGTTTATTTATAGCAAAATTTTATTATTCGACATTTTCAAATTTTGTATTCGTAGCTCTGAAAATTCGCCCAATTCCAAACTCTTCAAATTCCAGACTCCTTAAATTCCAAATTTTACAAATTCCAAATTCCCCAAATTTCAAACTCTTCCAATTCCAATTTCTCCAAATTCCAAACTCCCCAAATTCTAATTTCTCCAAATTCTAAATTACCCAAATTCCAAATTACCCAAATTCCAATTTCTCCAAATTCTAAATTACCCAAATTCCAAACTCCCCAAATTCCAATTTCTCCAAATTCCAAACTCCCCAAATTCCAAACTCCCCAAGTTCCAAATTCCCCAAATTTTCAATTCTGAAAATTCCAAATTTCATAACCCCAAATTCTGAAATACCCATTTCCAAACCACAGATCAATAAATTTCCAAACCTTGAATACTTCAGAATTCAATAAATCGCCCAATAGTAATTAAAGCAATTCGTATAATTCCGAAGAAAATATCATTGAAAAATGTCTTCTACTATCAAACCAAGAATATAACGTAGTAATTCCCTTGTCTTGAAGAATATCTTACTCTCGACTTTCTGTCGTGCCTTTGTTCCACCGGTTTGTTCTCGAATCAACGAAAGTAAATCCTACCGATCCTTGCAAAGCTCGTGATCCTTCGACCAATAGGAGTTCCATGGTCACCTTTTGTTCCCTCCGCTTTGTCAGAATGTATCCAGGCTGTTTAACCGCGTTCTTCCACGACTTCTACTCTCGTCTTCCGTTGTTTTATTTTCTCTTCTGCTCCCCCATGGTCAACCCATGACTGAAATTGCTGTTCGATCGGTTTCCGAAACTTTTTACGACTTTGTCACACTTTCGCGTCCTTTGACAGAGAAAACTCAATTTTCAAGAGGATTTCAAGCTTCGAAAGCGCGTTTTACCTCCAGAAATCTCTTCCGATAGCTCTTTCGATCCTTCTTTCATTCCAAGCTGTTTTGTAGCGTTTATCGGAAACTGTTCCTAGAAATCCACCGGAGAATTCGGACGTCTGTTTCGAGAGAGAAGAAATCATCAAAGACTCGACAATTTATTTGACCACTCGGCGGGTCTCGGTGGAGAAACAAACGCTCTTTGAACCGTTTCCCTTTTCGCGCCTCTGTCCTTGAGGGACTCGAGGGAACATGCGACTTCCGTTGTCGACCATCGATCGGAAGCTTGATTTGAATTTTTAATGGTTGCCAGTTCATTGACGGTGTTTACAGAGGTATGGTTAGTTTCTACCGTTAAGATCACACCCCGTAAAACACGCCATTAACAGCAGACTCTAATGGACACTCGAAGTAAACTTATAAATTAAACAGAAAAATAAATGCACGCATACATTAACACGATTTGCAGACGTTTGATGCATGCATTCTTAAATTGAAACTGAAGAGGAATAATTTGATCGTAAAAGCGATTTTAACTCGCGATGCGTAGGTTCAAAGAACCTATCATTTTACGACCACTGTCAAAGCAATCATGTATGTATTTTTGTATGTATGCAATAACATATGTATGTATTTTTTATTCACAGGTAACAGTATTTTTTATGAACAAAAGAATATTAAATATCTCTACAAATAGCGTCCATTCACAAACCAAATACAATTTCATTTGTATTCATTCAGAAAGAGTTTTATCAAAACCAATGACCCAAGCATTGTGATGTCTCGCTTTATAATCACCGGCGTTGTGGCGCTCACAATGCAAGTTTTGACAACAGTTTGGCGTCGGCAACGTTTGAATAGCGAATTCTTCGACAGTCGAATCATTCCAGGCCGAGAATACCTTTCGTTCGAAAAGGTGCAGCGGCGTCGAGACGTTTGTCGTCGTCGTCGCAGAATGCACCCTGATCCGAGGGCACCGACTTGCAACACTATAAATAGTGAGTCAGTGTTAGCCGCGTTCGGCTATTACTGGAAACGTCTCGGTCGCGGTTTTCCCTCGATTTTCTCTGTTTATGGCGAAAAACCATCGCGACGCGTTTTCTTTGACGGTCAGGGCCCGGTGGGCGTACGTATAACCGAGACGCCTCACGAAAATAGACGGTGATACTTGAATCTCGGTTTTCCACCGAATCGATCTATTAATAATCGAAACGATATTTCGGAATGTCTGAGTGAGCGTGTTCATCTTATTTGCGCGAAAAATGGAAAGCTTATTTTTGGTTTCTTTTATTTACCAATTGTGAGGACGTGTGTTTTGTATAAATTTGATGCAGAAAATGAAATTTTGCAGTATTGCAAAAATAGACATTTTCGTAGTAATTTTAGTGACGGCAGAATTTTCGTGGTTCTTGAAAAATTTCAGAATTTGAGGATTTGGAAACTTGGAAATGAGTTTGAAGATTTTTAAAATCGGTAATTTAAGTTTCATACTTAAAAATCTGAAAATTTAGTAATCTAAAAATTGTTTTTTATAATTAGGTAATTTAAAAGTTTGAAAATTTGAAAATACAGATGTTCAGATCTTCAAAAAATTCCCACTTTCGAATATCAAATATAGTAACATCCTAAAAAATTTGAAGCTATTTCGTGAAAGTCTGTCCACCATTTTCTCCATCGTCAAGAAAGCAAGTCAAGAAATATACATATATACCGATCCCGATTGGACGTTTCAGATTTAGAGCCGGATAAACTTGATCCACGACGTCAAATAAAATCTAGGATTAAAAATATCCCGAGTAACTCTCAACAATCGATCGTTATATGTCTGCTTAGGGGAGAGTCGAAATAAACGAAATCCATTTTGATACACCCTGGTCTCTTCCCCTGTTCTGCGATCACTGAATAAAACGGTGAAAGGAAAATATTGACAGGCCCATCCTAAAGCAGGATCCACGTGTCCATCACGTGGTCGTTTCCCACGCATAAGAACGCGTCAAACCGTGTGCAGATAAATCAATGATACGAAAATATCAGATGGTGCTGTCTTTAGAAAGGACACCCACGATTTCACCGAACTTTTATTTTCATCGTTGTTATAACTCTGACGTTTTCCTTTTCTAAAATTGACTTTGCACAGTTTTTGATTCTATTTTGGTTCATTTCATTGAATCATTGTTGAAATTGTATCGTGAAAAGTATTCTAAAATAGTGTTTATGCTATAGCAATTTAAAAGTTTGATGGAAATGGTAGTCGAAATGGTAGACACATAGTCGTTTCGTAAGTATTTTTAATACAAGATGGCGGAAGGCTACTTCACAGTTAATAATGGCTATTAAGTAAACATAAAATTGTATTACAATTTGATGACATAAAAGTTCGACAAAATAATCCTTGTAATATATCAGTTTAAAGCGTAAAGTTTGATAGAAATGACTGCATAATAGCTTTGTGAGAATTTCTCATACAAAATGGCGGACGATTCATAGCTAACAATAACCGCTATGTAGACGTGAAATTCTAGCATAACTTGATAACATAAAATTTCGACAAAATAATCCTTATAATATATCAATTTAAAGGTTAAGGTACATTGAAAATGACCGTATAATCGCTTTATAGAGTTCTTTGTACTAAAACTACTTTTTTGTCTGAGATTCGTTAAGATGTCCAACGTGTCCGATATAAAACATTCCTGCTGCTGTCGCTCTGATACTAAATCTCTCATTTTTCGCTGTCGAAATCGTTAGGGGAAAGTCTAATCGGTGGAACCTATGGTTCTCGGCGAGAAAGAAGCCGTCTATATTTAAACTGGTGGGCCACGATGATTGGGATGCGTGGAAATGCCATGGGACGTGCTTAACGAGCGGAAGCACGTTGCAGCTGCAGTTGCGGTGAAAAGGAATTGTACAGTAAAGCTACTTTATCTTTTCACTCGACGTGTTCTTCGAAACATTATTATTTCTATCGGTATCATTCACAAATCGTCAATTATTCTTACTCGTTCAATTTAATATTCTTATTCGTTCAATTTGAAATTTTTTAGTTTTTCAATCGTGTTTTATATAATCAGATAAAGTACCAATAATTTGTGAATATGTAAGGATGACATTATTGAAACTTTCGTTGAAATATATTAATAATTTAGACCGTTTCTGTATAACATATATTACATACATTAGTATCACATGTAATTAGTTCATAAACAAGTGAATATACACACGTGAATATGTGTATTTACATGTACGCGTTTCCAGAAACAATTCAGATCGACACAATTTTTACTGGATGCAGTTCTATACTTTCCATTCTGGTACAATGAAACGATTCGAAGGTATTGAATCTACATAGGAAGCGTTTCACGGATCCAATGTTTTATCGATTAGGCTGAATGATGTAGTATCTGGCCGTTGGCAATAACGTGAGCAAACATCGCGGTTTCCAATTATCGGTTCGCACAATAAGAACGGGTGTGGTCGATTAAAAGTTTATCGAACATCGACACAGCGGGAGGGCTTCTCTGTATCCTAACCTGGAAAGTCGAAACATTCGACAGCGAAAGTATGTTTATACTCGATGAGAAACAATAGGGTGATATGGTAAAATCAAACATTTGTGTGGTTATGATTTATTCAACATTTCTAATAATTAATGTATGAAGAAAATTTTATGATTAATTTGATTTGTGACCAGTTTGTGCAATAACTTATCTACACATTTACACATTTTCATATATTTGTATATAATTGACATTTTTTAGATACTTTACAATCTTTAGATTACTAAATGTTCAAATTAGAAAAATTAGAAATAAAATAAAATTATAGAAATTTCAATTTTCTATCACTACAATAAAATTCTCTGCAGCCTTAGAATTTCGTCCAGCAAGATTCTTTGCGGTCGATGCAGAAAAATATACGAATATTATAAGATAATCGTATTGAATCATGAGAAACGAAGTTAGGATACGCTTTTAAAAGTTTCATAACTGGAAGCTCAGCTGTCTCATTCATCACAGTATATCAGGAAAGGAATCATACCGCAGACTTTCTCGTCATATTTCGGCAACGTTGACGCCGTTCCAACTGGAACGAGATGGATGAGCAAGAAGAAAAATGTTAATTTTTCTTGCTGGCAGTCGTACAAAATTGCAAATGTGGCTTTTGCGGTTGTTGGCAACGACGGAATGTCATATCGTGACGTTAACCCTTGAACGGCTCATACTCGCAAAAAATTCTACAAATTTCGCTATAATTTCAGTAAAATGCACAAACATATACAAATTTTTGCTTGAAAATTTGTAGATGTAAATATTCTAGGTTGAAGCTTTGTAACAACCTTGCAATATTTAAAAATTGTCCACAAAAAAATTTCAATACAACTTAATGCAAGCATTATCCAATATTTTATATAACAAAATTTGTATATAATACTATGACTTTCACACTCGATCCTAGATTCAATTAACGTAGTTCCAATAACCAGAAATTGATTCTCGTTCTATCAATTCCCTCGATTATTCACTGGTGTCAGAATAACAGTGTGTAATTTTGTCGCATGACAGTATTAACCGGTTTTGCGAACTTTGTAAAATAATTAACGAGTCTAATTACCGCGGTAATGGATCCTTTGTTATGTCTCCAACCAGGGAACTGCAATTATGCTTCTCTTCGCTCTTTGCTCTTTGTCGACGCTCGCTGATTTATGCGACTTTATGAATCTATTCGCGCGTACGGAAATTAATGTATAATTGTGAATAATTGTTCATGTTTTCGAGCTACAGTGGTTAATGGCGTTTTTGTTGATGCGCAGTTAGCGGATAATGACTTTCAACAGCAAACTTGTAGCCTGTACGCTACCGTGAAATCGAATTACTTCTATCACTTTTGCTCCTTGCTATTTCTTTATACTATTCGACGTTTGCTATTATATTCTTATATCTGATCAAGTAATTTCAAACTGTAGCTTAAAGCTTTACGTAATCACTTTTAAATTTGCTTTTTTTTTTATCTGAACATTAACCTTAAGAATTATTTTATTCGAAGAAACAATACTAGGCATTAAAATAGTTCTGAAAATAAAATACTAACAAAATAATGCTGACAATGAAATAATAAAATAATGCTACCAATGAAATAATAAAATACGATCTTAAAATTAGAACAACCTTCAGATATTTATTTATGAAACGCTAATGAACTCCAGATAATTAAATGATCGGTGTTTAGTTACAAAATCTCGTGTTGCGGTTCACGATCGATTCGTCCAGCGACAAGTCTGGAGCGTATAATTGTTGTTTTAATTCGAAAGAAACACGCAATACGTTTATCGAGACCGTGCAGATAATCAACATCCTGTTCGCTCGTCAGCGCGTCAAAGTTTGTCATCGACCATGAAAAAGCACGACGTCGATGGCGTCTGTCCGTCGAACCCCTTGCACTTTTTTTTCTTTGTCTTTTTTCCGAGCTCTACACACGCGCAAAGAAAAATCATTGGCCATAGACCTTTGTGTTCCCGGTTTATTCTTCGCGTCACCGTTCGATTTTCTCCTCTTTTTCATCGCGGACTGAACGAGACGTTGACGGAGGCAACAAAGAACGATCGGAAAAACGTTGTCAATCTGAACAATGTGTCATTAATTGAATCGTGCGGGAAGAAGTTGTCGACGAGATAATAAACATCTGCGTTTTTTGAACGCCTCCTTTTTAACATTCATTGTTTCTATTTGTACAGTTGTGTATTTGTTCAGTGATGTAAGTTTTCGTGACGAATATATTTTATGAAATAATCTTGTCGAGAATTGCGAAATTATAGATTATTTGTTATTTGTTGCGAAGTGATTTCGAAATGTAGAGAGACGTGATTTCATGACATAAAAGTATCGTAAAATGATACTTGTGATACATCAATTTTCAGTTTAGAGCTTGCAGAAAATAACTGTGTGAATACTTCATCGATATTCTTAAAACAAAATGGTTGCAGCTTAGTCAAAGCAAATACTGATCGATTTGAAAACAATAAAAATCTGATATGATTTCCTAACATAAAAGTATCACAAAATAGCACTTGTGATACATCAACTTTCAGTTTGGAGCTTGTAGAAAATAATTATGCAAATACTTCATCGATATTCTTAAAAGAAAATGGTTGCAGCTTAGTCAAAGCAAATACTGATCGATTTGAAAACAATAAAAATCTGATATGATTTCATAACATAAAAGTATCACGAAATAGCACTTGTGATACGTCAATTTTCAGTTTGAAGCTTGTAGAAAATAATTATGCAAATACTTCATCGATATTCTTAATACAAAATAGCTGCTGTTTGATTAAAATAAATATTCATCAATTTGGTAACAAGAAAAATTTCAAATAATTTCATGACATAAAAGTATCGAAAAATTGCGTTTGTGATGTACCAATTGTTAGTTTAGAGCTTGTAGAAAATAACTGATGGTTGATGGTTAATCACATTACGCTATTATGGTTTTGTAAACAAAGTGTTATTGCATGTCGCATCTATTGAAAATTGAAACCAAAATGAGATAAGTGGATCAATCAGAGAGACCACAGAATTGGCCAGAATTCGTTTACTATCAAGCAGAATCGTTGTAATGGATCAATTAATTCAGAAAGGTATGCACGCGTGTGTGTAATCGATTACATGCGCCACCATGCTTTTCGAGTTTACCAGCGGTGTTTCAAACGGAATTAATAAATAGCTCTTTCATTGACTTTCTTTTTATTTTTTTAGCACCTATTTTGTTTCTTTCTGTAGTGTATTCACAACTTTTTTAAATTCTCGAATATTTCAAATTTTTGAATCTACAAGTTTGTAAACATGAATTTCTAAAATTGCAATTTTCAAATTTCCAAATTTATGAATTGAAAATGAAAACAAAATACATAAAATACATTCAGTGCTATACATCAACAATTTTACCCTTTTTATTCAATTAATAATTATATTTTCACGTTTGTTTCAGGTAAGTGTCTGCTGCATATTCTGAGTTGCGAGGTTAAGATTGATTCAATCTACAGGTAAATTAAATATCGATTCATGTGTATCAAAATTGCACGAAATTTAATTTCACACGTAACTAAATTTTTTATTACAAAAATAAGATAATTATATTATTATATTAGAGAAGAATTAAAAAATATTCAAAATAAAATTTCTTGCAATTTCTACAGAAATATATCAAATTTCTGTCCTTCATCAAACTCTGTTGAAACCATAAAACCAGTGTGACCACACAACTCATTTCTCAATTAACAAATAAAAGTACTAGCACATTCAACTAAACTTCACATATTTTTCCTAAACCTCCAGCTATGAATCAGAATTAGACCAAAAGCTTTTAGACCAATGTACGTGCTCCAGCATCTTGGCAATGTTAAAAGAGCGTCCATTAGCGTTATTAAGGGTGGTTTTCATCGAGCAACAGCTCATCGTGTTGAAAGTTATAGAATCATAGCACGAATTAATGATATTAAGTTCCACACATCAAATCGTATTCTCAAGATACAAAACGAATGAATGACCGCAGATTATCGTTTCACGGCTATCTGGATACTAATACTAGGTTGGACAGGTACAGATGTCAACCCATGAGTTGGCGCGTTAAAGCAAAAATAAAAGAAGGTTTATAGCTATAGTCATTGTTTTTGGCCTAATTGGCGTACGATCGTTTGAGATGGTTGCTAGTGACGGCGAAAATAAGGGGCAATAGACTTCCATTTTTCTATTCTGATCAATTTGGGGACGTAGTGATGTGGGAACGTACTGATAGGGAGATGTAGGAATTTGAGAATGGAGGTATTTGGGTATGTAGAAATTTGGGAATGCGCCGATTTGGGAATGTAGGAGTTTGAAGATGTAGAAATTTGGGAATTGAGAAATTTGGGGATGTGTTGATTTGAGAATGGAGGGATTTCGAGATATAGAGATTTGAAAATGTAGATATTCGAGATTGTAGGAATTCGCTAATGCAAGAATTCGAAAGCGTAAAGATTTGGTAATACAGGAATTCGAAATTGTAGAGATTCAGAAATGTGCTAATTCGGAAGTGTAGAGATTCGAAAATGTGCTAATTCGAAAGTGTAGAGATTCGGAAATGTGCTAATTCGGAAGTGTAGAGATTCGGAAATGTGCTAATTCGGAAGTGCGGAGATTCGGAAATATGCTAATTCGGAAGTGTAGAGATTCAAAAATGTGCTAATTCGGAAGTGTGGAGATTCGGAAATGTGCTAATTCGAAAGTGTAGAGATTCGGAAATGTGCTAATTCGGAAGTGTGGAGATTCGGAAACATGCTAATTCGGAAATGTAGAGATTCGGGAATATGCTAATTCGGAAGTGTAGAGATTCAAAAATGTGCTAATTCGAAAGTGTAGAGATTCTGAAATGTGCTAATTCGGAAATGTATAAATTCGGATGTGTAAAGATTCGGAAATATGCTAATTCGAAAGTGTAGAAATTCAAAAATATAAAAATTCTATTCCCACCAATTATGCCATAGCTCTTCCAAGCACTTAAATCTGCCTCACGCGCCAACTCATGGATTGACATCAGTAGCGTCGCACGTTCTCAAAGCAGTCTCGCGTCGAGAATCGAAAGCTGTCGATATTGTCCGACAATGGCACGAAAGTTTCTCAAGAACGGGAAAGTGGTATCTTCTTATACTCCCGTTTTGAGGGCTCTTTTTCCATGCCGCTATTTTCTGTCGCTTCTTATCAGCACGATACCGTTTTATGATGTTTCTCGGACGACAGACATTATTGAGCTTCCTAAAAAGAGGAAAGTGTCCCGAGCTCGGTAGCGTGAAATAAGTTTCTTTGTATCGAGAAATCTCTTTGAAAGTAAAATGAACGGTGAACACCATTGAATTGAAAAGTTTTCCGGGGGATCTCTGTGAAGTTTTCTGAAGCATAAAAATTTATCAGGAAGAGTTCTTTAATGTATAAGTTTATTAATGTGTTCTTTAATGTTTTATTAATAACGGAAGGAGAACGGTACAGAGAAATGTTTCTCCAAAGCTTTTAAATTTCTAAATTTTTATGTTTGCAAATTAATAAATGTACAAATGCATAACTCTATAAATACATAAATTTGTAAAAGCATAAATCTATAAATGTGTAAATTTAAAAACATCATCTTACAAAAAATACAAACTGCACTCACAATAAAATACCTGCACATTACTTCTTTCACGCTCCAAAGAAAGTAAAAAAGTTGAAAACACTCAAACATCGATTTATCAAAGAAAATCCTGTGAATGGATATCCGTGTACGTGCGATAAGACACGTTCGAAGATCAGTTTTCGTTTTATCGGAAGTGTGACGGCGTAAAATCCGGAACAAACGTTTCGTTGTTTTGCGGAAGAGACGTGATAATGCCGAGTAAACAGTCGCGAACGATAGCATTTTAACTGAGAAGGAACATTCTCATCCGAGCACGAAAATTTTGAAGAAAACCGTAGTGTTATACATGAGGATGAAGGAGGAAAACAAAAATATATTTGACAGAAAAATTGATTTATTTAAGAATAATACAGGAAAGAGAACAGTATTTCGAACGGCACTGCTTTTCGAGACTCCTTTGAAGAGTTCAAAATATGACACCCACCGAATTTTACAAATCACAAGTTTTTGTCAAGACAAAAAACTATCGTTGACACGATGACGAACGATGTCATTTTTATAACAATTACTTTCAAAATCCTATAGTAATACCATAACGAATTTTTGCTAATATCGTAAACACGTAAAAATGTGGGAGAATTTTGTTTAAGCCAGTTGCATTAAAGCAAAGTGTCTGGCGACCCTTTCGTATAGATACGTCACTGTCAAAGGGTGGTGACAATTAATCATAGCCGCATACACCCCCGTGAATAAGGGAAGTCGATTTCGGGCTGACAAGAAATATTAGGGTGGCAGTTTTAACGGCTAAATTCAAGCTAATTCGTCAATCGATTGACGGGGCAATTCTTGTCACATGATTCGGCAGAAGGATGACCTTTGAAAATAACCAAACTTGTGGATTAGAGAAATTGAGGTTTTTATAATTTAGAGATTTTGTGAATATTGTAATAAGTTTTTATGAGTGTGGAAGTTTGGGATTTTGTGAATTTTGGAATATGGGGATTTCAAGATTTTGAGATCTCACAAATTTTAGAATTTGGCAATTTTGGGATTTTGAAAAATTTAGAATATGAAGTTGTAGGGATTGTGAAATTTATAAATTTTTGAAGTTTTAAAATTTTCTAAACTTGAGAACTAAAGATTTTTAAATATATATATTTATTTTAAGAATAATCAGAAGTAATGTTGTCTACAATATCAAAGCGATAATTTAGCAGCGTCTGTACCGTTTTAATTTAAGGCCTCGTGAAATTTCTGCGGGTGCCCTGTCGGATAGGGGAGCCAGTTTACAAACAAGTCGGTTGTCATTAGGGTGGCTGTTTTAGGGACTAAACACGGGGTCTAATTTGCCGTTTATCCAGCAGGATGTTCCTCGTTCCCTCGAAGAATCGCACGATCCGCACAGCGTTGTATTCGGGCGGCAAACTTTAAAGCAACGCTATTTCCGGCCAGAACGTTCTTGCGAATGTGTGATAGCTATTATCTACTTTGCTATGTATTTAGAATAGATACATTGTCGGTTATTTGAACACTCTGCAGCAGCTGTCTACAAAATACTAAACAGATACTTGTATAGTGTACGAAGAGAACATTATTACATTTATAGGACACAATTTCTGAAATAAACTTTATCGCTTATGTGTGTTAATAGTTAATAATTTTGTTGACGTATAGCGATAATGGTACTAAATTAATATTTAATTTAATTAATTAATTTAATTATATAATACTATGATTATTTTATCAGTTAGATATGTTTGATTTTGTTTATACTTCAAATGTTAAGTTTGTCGTTGTAATCTGTTTTAAATGGATTATATGAAATTAGATCTAATTTCGTATTAGTTCTATTTAACATATTAGCGAACCTAACCTAACTTCGAAGAGTATATTTATTTTTGTTTCACCTTCAGACACAACCCAAATTACCATTGAAATGTATTTATTCTTATCTCATATCTAATCTGACCTAATTTCAAGTAAAAACAAATGATAAAATTTTGTATCATGTTACTTCAATCAGTCATTCATTTCAACGATATGATATTACGTACCGTGATACGTATCAAATCATTAATAATATTTGGATATTGGATATTATTGATATTAGCGTCTCTACTGCGAGAGGTACAGATGTCAACCCATGAGTTGGCGCGTGATCGACACAGAGTAAAGTTTGGGTATGTCAGAATTTGGCAATGGAGGGATTTGGGGACGTAGGAATTTGGGGATATAGCGATTTAGGCACGTGAGAATTTGGGAATGGAGGGATTTGGGGATGTAGTAATTTTGGGACGTAGAGATTTGGGGATATACTGATTTGAGTGTGTAAGAATTTGGAAATGGAGGAATTTGAGGATGTAGAGATTTGGAAATGTATTCGAGACTTGCAGGAATTTGAACGTATACAGGGTGTCTCACTCCTGGAAAGGGGTGGTAGAGAACGTAATTCTGAACAAGATTTTCCTTTGCGAAAACGGGGTGTAAAGCTTCGTTTTTGAATTATTAAGCAAAAACACGAACCAATCAGAACGCGAGGACTACGCCCAGTCGGCCATTATGCTCAAAGGCGTCGCTCTCGCGACTGCGCGCCGCGATTGGCGCCGAATCCTCGCGCTCTGATTGGTCCATGTTTTTCTTTAATAACTCAAAAACGAAGCTTCAAACCCAATTTTTGCAAAGGGAAATCTTGCTTAGAATTACGTCAGCTATCCCCCATTTCAGGGACCTACACGAGTTGTGAGACACCCTGTATAAATTCTGACTAATTAAAACCGTAGCTCTTCTAAACACCTCGTTCAGCCTCACACGCCAACGCACGGGTTGACATCACTAGATGATGAGTAAAATTGGCACTAAAATGCAGCTATAATTAATAAACAGTGTTTTGGAGAACGCAAATTACATTGTTATTATGTACTATCGTTTGCAAGTCAAACAAACGTTTGATTATTCGATTGTCACCTATTTTGGAAGGACAATAATTGTAGAGTATATTGAACAGTTAGTGGAATGCATTGTTTTGCTGTTACGCGTTTCCGATGTTCTTCGTGGGAACAAAAATCAATATGCTACTGTCAGTACTAATTAATATTTAATTATGTTAATATCATTTAGTTTACACTGTACATGTTCAACTTGTATTATTTTTCATTTTTATCAAAATTTACTCTAGTACGTACATTAAACACCGTATTAAAAATACAATAATATTATCACACGCATTAAAAACTGCAATAATTCTGCGAAAAATGTCTGTTATCGATATCGCGACATTCGCAACAGAAACATGCAAGTGTCGAATGCATTTTCGTGAACCGGATATGCAAGCACGCAGCAGCGGATGTTTATTCTTTCTTCGCGCCTCGCAGACGTTGAATATTTCTTTTCGTCCTCGAATTCGACAGTCGTAAAGGCGCCTCTACGCGATTTAAATCTCTCGCGTGTCGACGTAGACTCGTTCCAAATTCTGTCAACGAATTTTCGATTTGCCTGCAGCTGACTGACGATCGCCCTTGGATAAGGGAATCCACCGAGAAAATAAAATCACCCGTTGCGATTTTCTCGAGCGTGACAATTTTGCCTTTAACAAGATCGATCCTTATGATTGTGCAGCAGGTGTTCAGGCAAATATTTTTTATAGATAACTCGAATCAGGCGATTTCAAGTTATTCGCACATTTCTTATATAGTAAATTTTCTTACTTTGTGCAATACTGTATTTTATTTCTGTACTTTCGAATTTTTTTGCAAATTTAGTCAATTGAATTATCAATCAATTTCTCAAATTTTAAATCTGTATAAATTTCCAAATTACCGAGTTTGTACATCCGAAAATTAAAGAATTCAGTTTAGAACTATGCAACATTCAAACTACGTGCAATTAAATATTGAAACGAAATAATTAGCAGCACCGAAACAAAGACAGTAAACAACAGTATTCAGAGTACTCCAACTAACGGCGCTCGCGAAGCTGCAGAATGAGAGTGAACTCGTTTGTAACAATTTTACCTTTTCTAGTACCTCCACTTTGTATCCTCTCAATGTCACTTTGCAACAATTTGTTGAAACTCCTAAAAACTTACAATTGCTCTTCTAACAATGAGATAGAAATCATTGTAAATAGAAGTCCAACGGACCCATTGTAAAATCGCATTGCTTTTATTCGTTCTCTGTCTACCATAGTCACTTACCAAGGTATATATAAAATCCTGTCGTCGTGATGGTATAATAGCAATTTTTACGGAGCGAAACGGACATGTCTTGGTGTACTTGTTCTCGAGTCAGAATTAAACTTACTTGGAGAAGAAAGAGACGGTGTCTCCATGGCAAATCGGTAGCCTCAGCAACGAGGCTATAATTATATTTGCCTGTACGTTTCTGAGATTTCTGCTGGACGTTTTGCGAGGAACGCAAGCCTTGCCGCATACGCAGACGCTTCGAAATAGACAAATCGATCGAACATGGCGAGATTCAAATTTCGAGGAATCGAACGTCGATCGGGAATAATTTATGGCTCGCGATCTTCTGTATTCGGATTTTCGTTAAATTGGATTGGGGATTGTGAAACGTTCACTCTTGGTTCCTCAGATTTTCGATCTAGTTTCTGGAGTTTAAAATCTTAGAATTTTGGGTTTCCGCGTTTTTAGGATTTAGCACTTGTTACATTAGGTTTTCGGCTTTTTCGGTTTTTGGATTTTTGAGTTTCTAGGCTTTTGAATTTCTGGGTTCTTGGGTTTTTAAATTTTCGAGCTTTAGAGTTTTTAAGTTTTTGGGCTTTTATTTTTTTGAGTTTTGGGCTTTTGGATTGTTGAATTTTTGGAATTTTCGAGATCTATGTTTTGAAATTTTAGATTTGCTTTTTTTTGATTTTAGGATTTTTGAAATTTTTAGAATTAGACATTTTTGGGTTATTGTAGCTCCGTAGTTTTCTAATTTTAAAATACTAGAATTTAGCATTTGAACTTTTAGATTTTGAAATTAATACTCAAGGATCTTTGTATGTAACCATTAACATATTGAATACACCTTACACATTTGCTATCATATTGAAATTGCGTACACGATAATCATGATTATAACTTAATCAAATTTTGCCATTTCTCTTCCAAAGCACCGAAAGAATAACTTCTAAACCGCTAATTTCAAACACTCGATAAAACTGTACACATCTCTCTGCAAATAACAATTTGCAAAAAAATTGTTTGTGGCATGCACATATCATGAAGTGTACGTATTTTATTTATATTCTGCTTGCGGCATTCAGTTATAATGAAAAGCGAATGAATCGTTCGGATTTCGTGAAAACGTTGAACGTAATATTTCGAATTTATTCGCAGCGAGGAGAAACGTTTGATGGTGAATTTTCAGGAGATTCAGTCGGGGATCTGACGTTACCTAAACTCTAATTGGGGTTGAACCACAACCGGTGGTGAGATTATATGGTATGAGGTCGCTGTACACACGCCAATAGATAGTTCTATAGATCGCGTTTCCACGTTGCGACGATAATGGAAGCCAAAGAGACGCTTGTTAGGACGAGCTTTAAGCGAAGTGCATACCCTCCAGTGTGTTTGAACCTACCGAGCCAATCGGCTCATTTGTCGTGGCTTTAGATTCCCTGTAAACACGGATGCAAGTGAAGCTTGCAAAACGCATTAACACTTTGATTACCGCGTCGTCCATATTTCAGTGACATGAAATTTCACTGGAATTTGATATCTACACTTTCATGAAGGATAATTATAAATAACTCCATCAGATGTGATCATTTGCAGGAAATGAGATTACTTTCGAGCTTTGGATATCATTGAAATAACGTAATAAATTCGCTGTATGTGAAATTTCAATGGAATTTAATATCTACTATATTATGACAGATAATTATAAATAACACTATCAGATAGTTAGATGTGGTCGTCTACAAAAACTAGATGTCATTGAAATAATGTAATAAAGTTACTGAAAGCAAAATTTCATTGGAATTTAATATCTACTGCATCATGACAGATAATTATTAATAACTCCATCAGCTAATTACATGTGATCATTTGCAAAAACTAAATATCAATGAAATAATGTAATAAAGTTACTGAAAGTAAAATTTCATTGGAATTTAATATTTACTACATCGTAACAGATAATTATAAGTAACATCATTTACTTACAGATGCATATAAAAATAGAATATTAAAGAATGAATAAATTACTGATAATTAACTACCAAAATAATTAATAATAAAAGAAATTGCTAACTAAATTAATACAAAAGTGACTTTCATCGATAATTGGCTTTTTCCCCCAGTTATTGGCAAGAGATCATTTTTCCTACGTGCACGAGATTAATGTAATATAGAAATAATTTTCGACGCCGGAAGAGCATCGTCAGCCATTAAGAGGTGTTAATATTATATTAATTATCTCACGTAGCAAGCGGAAACTGAAATGAAAATAAAACGGTACGATCGTTTCCTGTATAATTGCAATTACACCGTGTCGTACTGCACTCGTTTCCACCGTAGCCGTGAACAAGTTAAATGTCGATTAATTGCATTAACATACGTGTTGAGTGATACTGTGAACAAGACCGTATGTTGCAAATAATTGCAGTTATTCAAGATGCAATCGTTTTGCTTTACAATTTAAGCTCCTCGTTAATTACTACTACATTAATGATACTTGAGATTGCCTTTTAATTCATTTTCCTTTATCTACACGATCTTAATGGATTCATTATAGTAAATTCAAAAGATTACAAAATTCGGCAATTAAAGGACACGAAACCTTGTAGTACAAATTCAACAACATATAATAATACCCGCAAAATTTAAAGTTTGCCAATTAAATAATTGTGAAGTTTCATGCATGTGCCCGTCTGCGTTATAAAGTGTATACGTAAACGCACTAACGAGTTCGAATGCAGCACCTGAGTGAATGCAACGAGCTGCAGTGACCCCCGTACTCCACCTTATGGGGTCACGACAGGGGTGGTTCGACCCCCGTAATCCGAGAGTTGTTATGGTGCACGTCGGTTTCGAGGACTGCGTCGAGTGTAACGGGGATCCACAAACAAGATGACTCCGTTCAGCTCGTCGACGCGTCGAATCGGAAGGACGAAAGGAAAATTTGAATGAGGGGAACCAACTCATGGCAGGATACGCGAGATGAATGATCCTTGCGTTTTTCTGGATAGAAGGACTTCGTGGTTTAACGAGTTTGGATATGCTTTTGCAGCTTTACGAGATGGACTTATTAGAGGATGTTTGCTTGGAGTTGTAGACTTTTCTTATGGACTTTTATTTGAATTGAGTCATTTTTAACGAGTTATTGGCGTAAGTTGAGTTTCTACATGGCCGATGACTTTCTTAATTTTGAAATTGAATATTTGAGAATTTAGAAATTCAGGTCTACAGCCTAATGATTATGATATTTAAACCTTCTCTCAAAAATTTAAATCTTCGTTCGTTCTATAAATCACTAAGATAAAAATTAATCTCGTGAACAGTTTCAGTATAATAAAGTTCTAGTATATTTTCCAAGAAGATAATTTCGTTAGCAAAGTTCCGATGTCCCAGTACACAGGCGGAGTTTCAACGAAACATTTAATTACTTTGTTTCGTTTGTCGATCGTATGGGGTTTTCTCGAGGGAAAACCATAAGGGAAATTATATAGAAGCGGTGCATCGGTGCATCGATGCGGTTCCGTCTTTAATTAATTTTGCTTGAAGCCAGGACGTCGTTCGTTAAATTCTTTTAATTAAGCACTTTTAATCAGCAGGAGCAGCTGGGACCAAAAAGCCTACTAACCATCCTCTGATTATATTTATTTTCGTGCCGTCAATAAATTCAGGAATTTTAGCAAATTATTTCGCGATAAATTGTTGAAATACTTTTCCTTAATAAGCATCGTATAATCAGTGGAATAATTACCGTTCTTTACTGTATAATAAATCAGTCGTAATGAGGGTTCGGCAAACGCTCGTTTATACCTATTACTCTTTAAAAAATTGCCGTTTTAATTGCAAGTGCGATTGTAATCGCGTGTGATTATATGCGACTTTGAAATGGTAGATTTATATAAATGCTTCTTTTTTATATTAATGATATTAATCGTGTATACTGATTTTCTTTTTTTATGCAAGTATTTACTTACAGCTTGTAATTGTTAAACTAACTTTGAAACTTAAGTAAGTATTTGCTGTCACATGATATCACATCTAACATCATATCAAAATTTCATCAAACTTCAAATGTATCAATCTACTGCAACATTTGGATTTAAAGTTTAAATTATGCCTAACCGCAAAATTGTACGAACCTTACAATGAGAAAGAGTTTCAGATGAACGTATCACAATAAAATAATATCATAATAACAAAATTAAAATGTAACAAAGTCTGAACTGGCCCAGATTTCGACCCTATTTCCTCCGACTCCATAACATGCCGCAGTACGTATGAATTTACCGAGGTTTCAAAAGTCCTCCACACATGAAATTCAATTAAATATCTCCATCTCTATCGCAGAAAATTTGTTCGTAACCAATCCCGTTCGCATCCTTATCCGCAGCATCCTCGTATCTCTGACAGTCAGAGATCTCGCAGGACTTTGGACGATTTCCACGCAGCGTTGCGCAGGAAAAAGCATCGTTGTAGTCCTGTGTGTTCCTGCGGGAACAAGCGGAATCGATAGCCGCACATGCGCGTGTGGGACACAGAACACCGAGGGAAAGGAGAGAGAGAAAGAGAGAGCCGTTTCTCCTCTCGCTGGTTCACGTTGAGGAGGGAATCGAGAGGGCAAGGGACGGAACCAACCGGCTCCACGTTGAATCCCTCGCGGATCAGCATCCAGTACTCGCAATAGCACGCTAGTCGCGATCACGCTGCTCGTCCGTGACCGCTTTTGAACCGTCCACCTTGATTCTCGATCCTCGATTCGATCCATCCGCTGCTTCCTCGACGGCGTACGACATCGACTTAATAAGGAAAATCCAACCGATTTGCAAGCATACCTTGATCGATTTGATCGATGACTCTAACACTCACAAGTGTTGTGACACGGTTCACAAGAAAAATCTGAATGCTTTGCAAACCCATCTGAGATCTCCTCGATTTGATAGATCTGAGTTTGTCAACCATGGTGTATTCTCTGACGCTGAGGACTCATCAGTTCACAAGGAATATCTGAGTGGATTGCAAGTTAAATTGTTATCCACCTGATATCTACATCCTCGATTTGATAGATCAGAATCTGTCACCATGATATACTCTCTGACGCTGAAGACTCATCGGTTCATAAGGAAAATCTGAGTGGATTGCAAGTTAAATTGTCACCCATCTGATGTCTACATCCTCGATTTGATAAATCAGACTTTATATAACGCATCATTTCAAGGTCCAACACTTCACAAAGAAAATTTAAGTGGTTTACAAGTTCAACCGTGATATATCCGAGATCTCCATCATCGAAATAGATCAGACTTTATATGTCGCCTCATTTGACGTCCAAGGTTCAACACTGCACAAGGAAAATTTAAGTGGTTTGCAAGTTCGTGATCCATGGACATCTACATCCTCGATTTGACATATCTGAGAATCTTCTAACGCTCACTCCGTTCGCAAAGAAAATCTGAATGCAAATCGTGAACCATCTGCATCCTCGATTTGACAGATCCGACTTTATCATGCATCCTGGCACAGGTTCAGTAGCTGACAAGGGAAATCTAAATGACTTGCAACCATGACTCGGGATCTTGATGTTACATTTGATCGATCTAAGTTTTTTGACGATTCAAAGCTTATCTGTTAATCAGATAAGTCTAAGTGCTTCTCAAGTTCAAGGCTGATAAATTCATCCTCTATCGACGATTTTATCCATCGAAAGTTTATTGTAAAAAATACTTAAGTGGAAGGTTTAAAACGTGATCCACTTAGGATCCTTAATTCGATCTCAGACTTTATCATCGATGCTCAAAGATCGTGAGTTAATAAGAGAAATCTAAGTGATTTTCAAGTAGTGATCTTGAATCAGCAATTTAGATTCGATGTAATGTTTGATCGATCTCGTCTTTCGGCATTCAGGGTCAGTTAATACAAAAATCTGAACCAAAGTGACATTCAAGTTTATCTTTCGAGTCTACTATAATGATTCTGAACTAGATTGATCTGTAATTGATTATCCAATGCTCACAGATCGTCACCTAGTGAGAAACATGCAAGAATGAGTGGTTTTCAAGTTCAACCATGATAATCCTTGATGCGAAGGAGCTGCAATTTTAGCGATGGTGCATCAAAGATGCGTCACTCAATAAGAACAAGCTAAACCTAAGTGGTTTTCAAGTTCATCTGTAACTACTTCGAACCGTCCTTGATCCTCCATCCTGCAGCTGAAGCCTTCTCGGTATCGAGATTAATCTGGAATACCAATCTAAAATTTTATCGATATCGTCCTTTGATGTTCATCGTCTAAGACGAATCTGAGTGGATCTCAATTTCAGATGTGACGAAGTGGAAATTATACGAGTGGATTTGACAGAACTATTTTCTTGGATAATATCGACAATATAATCATTACTGTATCTTGCAATAAATTGCAAGAAATTTATAATTTGCAAGATTCTCAATGACTGTGAGAAAGAAATTCAAGTGATTCCTCCACGTGTGTATCTGACAATATTCTGCATTTCAAGCATTTCATAAGATGAAACAAATTTCTATAACAGTACAGTTTTCAAGTATGATCTTCAGATAAAATTCATCTCTGATTATGAGTTTTTATGACCGACCATTTTTTACTTTGCAATTTATAGTTTCTTGCAAGGACATATTACTGTCTGTTACAGTAAAAATAAATAAAAACAGGTTCTCTTTTATAAGGTTGTTTTAAGAATAATTTCAACAGTCGCAGAAAATATCACGTATTCACAAGATCAAGTATATCATCATAATACACTTTGCAATTCATAGTCTCCTCATTTCAAAGTCTGACACACAGAAATATTACTTTACGTGGAATAATTTTTAAGAAATTAGTCTGGAGACAGTATTAAAAATTTGCTGGGAGAATCAATTCGAACACGAAACAAGAGCAAACAGCTTTGAACAAATTTGGCAAAGATCCTCAGATCTAATCTCAACCATAAATTTATAAAACCAACCTTATACTTCATAAATTGTATTAACCATGAAGTGACTCATAAAAAGTCTAAAAGGAAAGAATTACAAACAGTTTGAAAAGAAGATAAGTTCAATCAAATTTCACTATAAAATACCTTATACTTCGCAAATTATTCAACAGCGACAGAAGTCAAAAGGTTTGAAAACGTTTGAAAGAAGTTTAAGGTTCGAAAAATTCGACCAAACAAATTTTCAAAGTGATAAAATCTTCTTTAAAAAATTTAAAAGATTGACAATTTTGATCATGTCTTTATCAGTGAAGTGACACGAATCAAACAAAATGAAAAGTTCAACGTTGAGAATTTTTGCAAACGTTTGAAGTGAAAGTCTTTAATAGCACGGTGTAATACGTCAGTTATCTGTTCCATTAGCGGAAACGTATTCGGGTAAGGAAATCGAACCGAAACAACGATTTCATTATAGCGGTGATGGTACAGTTGAAATACTCTTGCGAACGAAGGCCTAGGCCGATCCTCGTGATGACTATCATTAAACGATCGCCCGACCAGGTTCAAGGACTGTCATTGCCACGACACCGTGTTACCCTTCCCTTTTTATAGCGTGGTCTTCGGTCTCGGAAGCTCGAAGACTATCGCGAAAACTACAGACATCTGAATAACAAAACTAGAGACTCTAACATGAAAACTGGAGACTGTAAACAACGTGAAAATTCGAGACTGTGAACTACATGGAAGCTAGAAAATGTGTTCGAATAACATGCAAACTAAAAACTACCTGAATAACAAAATCGGTAGACTGAATAACATGAAAACTAGAGAACGCCTGTGAAAACATAGCTAGAGGCTAAACAACATAAAAAATAGGGAATACGTTTGAATGAAAACTGGGGTTGTTTGAATAACATGAAAACTAGTGCATATGTGTGAATAAGCTAGTGAATATGTATATATGAAAATAAAAAATATTTATGAGATAGAAACTAGAGAATATGAGTAAAATAAAAACTAGAAAATATGCTGAAATAAGAACTAGAAGCTATTGAATAACGTGAAAGCTAGAAAGCATATGGATAAAATAAAGTCTAAGGACTATGTCAGATTAACGTAAGAATAGATAATGAAGAAGGTTTAATGATTAAGAATAATTACATCAAGATGATCAATTTGAGTTCATTTATCTTAGGATCAGTTTAGACTAATATTAACAAGAAAGTGTCCATGAAATCTCTGTCAGTTTCTATATATTTCATAAATTCTATTATTATGCTGGGTTCGTCCCACTCAGACAACTTGCGATATTGTTGAATTAGTTTCTGAACGGAATGGTGTGACTGTCAGATCATCAGGAATCGGAAGCATCCAGGCCTGCCAAATGGACAGATTTTTCAGATGGAAAAGCCACAAGGCACAGGAAGATGTGAGTAGAACGAGAAAGAAAATTATACTTGTAACAATGAACCGTAAAAGCTAAAGTTTGCGTGACGCAGAGAATGTGATTCTACAAACGTTAGAGAACTGTGAATCTTTATTTAACTTACATTTATCTCTCAAAAATATCTTGAAAGTCACGTTGAAACATTAACTATGAATTTTGGATTAACCACCTCAGCTACAAATTCTAACTCTAGAAATACAACTTTCGTCTCAAACATTTTTACACCACCAAAACTTCACATATTTCTATAACCAATTTAGTCTTTTATTCAAAACATTTTCCATAACTTTTCATCGATACATCCACAATTTTTCAAGGGTCGATTGAAAATTGACTGGTTTAGGAGGATCATAAACTTGGTCACTTGCTACCGTCCTCCTTTACATTCGATTATGCGAATAGCTGACCTGGTCTCTTACGTTTCCCAAAAATGGCCCCAGCAATGCACGAACGACACACTCGGGAGGGTAACAGAGTGGAAGATGAAATTATGCATGTATTAGGAGACCCGACTTAAGCGGGGTTGTTCCAGGTGGGACGAGTTCCGAGAAATTGTAACTTGCTTCCTCGCTGCGTAGGATTGCGTTTTCCGAACCGGTTTCCACGCTTAAAACACGCTGCTGTAATAAGTGACCATCTTGCGGAAAGACCTTCTGAATGAACGATACACTTCTGTACGTTACTCCGGTAAACGAGAATTCCTGGGTTACGTGACGTTTCGTTGGAAAATCGAATCGAAAATATCAAATATTTTCATCGAAAAAGGTTTACGAAGTTTTACATGGCTTTTATGAAAATAAATTTTTAAAATTGTTTAAAATGGGCTGAGTGGTTATAAGAGAAATTCGTTCCTTAAGAATTCGTTGGTCCAAGAAAATCAATTTAATTTAACTTAACTTAGTGTGAATTTTATCTGATCTGACACTAGATTCAGATCCACTTTAAATTATATAATTTATTTTTAATTATAAATACTTCTGTCAAAATAGATGTTACCTTTTATCGAGATGAAGTATATTTCATCCTTTTGATGTTTTCGACAAATTGATACGATAATTTTAATAGCAATCATTTATCGTTATATTTTATTTTTAATTCAGAAGAAATTGCACATTGATTGTCCGTCTAATGCTAAATTAACTTTGAATTAATATTACGAGTCGAATTGTGGAATATTCCCTACAAAACTGTTAAAGTACTACAAAGAGTCAAATAGCATCGAATGAAAATATGAGGAAGTGGACAAACTGCTGCATTTGTCAAAAAGATAGAAAAACACCAAGTATTTTCCGTCATCTCCGAGAATGCGATAGTTTAAAATAGTTTCGCCCACGAGTTCGATACAAAGAAGTCGTGGTCGTCGCAGTAAACTTCGTTATCCAAGAAACGTCGCGAAAACAACGTCTTGGCACGAAACGCCATTGCGACAAGGGGTGTGGAGGGTTGGGATTCAGGCGGTGACAAATCACGTATTTTTCTCGTTCGGTCAGTGTCTCCGTATTCGGAGCCAAGAAGAGGATTAAATACATTTCGAGGTATTTTTCTTTTTTCCACCGACGTATCGTTCATCACGACTTTCCTCGAAACGTGACTCCACCGTACTTTCATTTCAACCCTTAATCCAGACTTTAGCCGGTGAATAACAGGATATACGATCTATTCGCAAGCTCCTCGAACGTTGATTAAGATTAAGGTACACTCTGATTCTTTTTCCTGTTAAGGGGGTTGGATATTTCTGATGCATTGCCTGCCATATTCAACGCGTACGGATGACACCTGCATTTCCTACGGGCTTGTTTTTCGCTTTTGCACGTGACAGACTATTTCCCGATGGACGGGTTTTACGACCTCGACATGTTTCTTACTTTAGCTTGCCATTTCATGCGTCGAACTGCAATATTTCGGTGTAACGATATGTGATGCACAATATTTTTTGATTAAATTTTCAAGGTGAAATTGATGCACAAAGGGGTAATAAACTGAGGGAGAAAATTCTATGTGAAATTCTAAACATCTGCTGTTTTAAGATTTTGAAAATTTCCACCTTGACTTAGTCCATTTTTTAAATTGTAAGACGAAATATGTATACAAATGTACAAACACAGTTATTTATTTAGACCTTCATATATTTATATATTTAAACTATTCGTACATAAACCAATAATATTAATTGTATTTTATATATTTACAAAAAGTCATTTCACAAAATAACCCTCAAAAGAGCAACAAACGTTCCAATTTCTCTTTCCAATAAAAATGCAGTGAATTTAAATTGCCACAACTTTTCGAATTCAACATCACTTCCAAAGATACTCTTCGTGGCTTCTTCGAAACAGCCTCGAGAAAGTTTCTGTTGGTTCGTTAGTCGAAGGAAAGCCCGATCTTTTACACGGCTTTTACTATCGAGTAATAAAGCTCAACGAGAGGCATCGAGGAAAATAAATTGACGCCAGCCTCGTGCCTCTCTACTCTGGCTTTTTCCGGGGAAAAAACGCGAGCCCTCTCGAGGGCAGCGTGAAAGGAGAAAGTGAAGTCGAGTCGAGAGCAAACGCGGCTCTTTCCTCGAGTATAAACTGACATTCAACGAGTGCGAGCTTTCTGCTCTTTTCATTCGCCCGTACTCGGTTTTTCTGACTTGTGACCATGAAAATTTTAAGGGCACTCCCTGTGCGACGTGGAAATTATTGCATCATCGGTAGAGGACTTCTCGTGGGACCTCAAACTCTTGACAGTGAAATGTCTCCACGTGGAACTTCGTTTCGCGTATACTCGCGCGAAAGTTGGATTCATTCGAATTTATTGTTGGACAGAGCTACTAACCCTTGAACGTATAGAGTTTCTGCTTTGCCGGGACACGAAGATAAATCGGTGATTCATGGGTAATCGAGTGTATGATCTCGCAAAATGTTTGCAAGGTTTTAAAACTTGGACATTTTTTGGTGGAACTTCTATATTTTTACTCTTCTTCAAATAGTCTGGGCCAAAGGTTAGGTCGGGGCTAAAGGTCAGTTTGCATGAAATTAGGTATGGACCAAAGATTAGATCTATATCAGATTAGGTCTGTATGAAATTAGGTCTGGGCCATTTGTTAGGTTGCATCAAGGTAGGTCTGAGCCAAAGTCAAAGTCTGATAAATTAGGTTTGGACCAAAGGTTAATTTATTTATTTGCAGTAATGTTATTAATCAGCATCTTAGTAACAAGATTGTATTTTAACAGAGGTAGTTTTAACAGTGTTCGTGTTTTCTAATCTTCACAGTATTTATTCGGAATATAAATAATAATGAAACAACAAAGAATTGTCTCAAAAAAAAAAACAGCCATTTTGTATTATCAATATTAACAAAACGTTTAAGTAATCGCCTTTATTAGACTTTAAACTTCAGTAATTAATAATACTGTTATGTAATCAGGTATATCGGTTTTAAAATCGTTTAAGCTCATTCTCTATCTTATAGATTGCAATCAATTTTGCATGAAGAACATTTATGAAGCTTAGCAAATTTCAAGGCTTCAATTGATATGCTATAAGTACTATTTTGCAATATCTTTATGTCATCCAATAATATCAGACTTTCTACATTACGAAATCGATATTATTCAATATGTAATCTTTCAAGAAAAATTTGTGTTCCGCTACATTTCTGTAATAATTTGTAATTTCGATCGACAGTTACATAGATTGTAGACCATTCTTCAATGTATGTTACTCACAGCGACCCACGCAAATAGAGTGTATCGTGAAGCCTAATACTTATAGTTCAAACATGTCAAATTGTACGTTCATTTTGCATATTAATCCGCCACGTGCATTCTGGTTCCCTTCACTTTGGTTAGTTGACTCGCACTTCCAAATCTAGTAACTTGACTTGGTTGATAGACTCAAATTACTTCTGAATTTTTTAGTTTATAGATTATATCTTTAGACATCTGGGTAATCACATTTCCAAATTAGGAACTTACATTTTCAATTTAGTATGTTATCAGATTTACGAGTTACTAGGTTTCTAAAGATTTCTAATTGTATCATCAAATTTTGGAATTACAGGATTATTACATTTCTAAATTACTAAGTTGACAAATTTTCAAATGTCCAAATCTGCAAATCTCAAAGTCTGCAAGTCTCCAAATCTCCAAATCTCCAGACCTCTAGACCTCCAAATCTCCCAATCTTCAAAGTCTCCAAATCCCCTAATCTGCCAATCTTCAAATCTCCAAATCTCCCAATCTTCAAAGTCCCCAAATCTCTAAATTAGCAAATTCCTAAACTTCAAAAATCGAAAATCCCAAAAATGTGAAAAATAAATATGACTACCGTGTCACTTCCCTGTTCTAACCATAGGTTAATTTGCCTACATCAGAACGTTTTTCGTTTTTGCTCCCTGATCGATTAACTTCTCAGCGAGCAATTCGTAACGGAATTCTGAAGAAATTCGTTGTCTTATCGTTGCTTGGTATCTTAGACGTGCGCACGTCAATAACACGGCTGAATATCCGTGACAATGCGCGAGAGATACTACGAACATAACATCCACGAGTTTCGCATTACAGGAAGAGTCGGCTTATCCACTCGAATCTAATTGTTGTGCCTGTTGGCCGAATGGTGGTTACCGGGTCGTTCACCACATTCACACCCACACCATTGGCCAAGCCAATGGGAGAACAGTCGATATCGCTGTGTAACGTGAACGACCCCTTTCGTTCACCAGCCTCGATTCATCGGGCTTGATGCGCCTCACTGATCTCGAAAATGAACATTTCTTTATTTTTCATGGGTATTTTGCTCTTTACCTTTGTTTAACCCGTAATCGACATGGTGGTCCTTTTGTCGCATCGAATCTACCTATGGAACTCTTACAAATATTTTGGAGTACAATCAAAATTATAGGTTGTATATTAATTTATTATTTTTTGCATCGATCTGCTGTGAAATATATTTTTGTATCAACAAAGTTAATACAAAATTTTAATAAAATGTCAAGAAACATTTTTGTAATTTTGTAAATAAATTGTGGATAGGTTTAAAGATACATGAATATGTTACAAGTGTATACTATGTTACAATAGTCTTATCTAATCGTCTTCATATGTTCCAGTGTCGTTAATCTTTTTTAACTGATAAGCATTAAGAATATTGATAAAGCATTTACTTAGACATATTTATGAAACTTAAAATTAAATGTGCTAAACTTCACGTGCTTCAGTATCTTGTAATATCTTTAATATAGCAATGATAACATTTTACACTAAAAATATTGAAGTGTTCACGTACTTCGATATCCAATTTTGAAGCCCTAAGTTATTTGCTAACTCGTTATCACTTGAAACGTTTCATATTTAATAAAAAAAAATTAGCCTCGATAGAACAGGCTTACAAAGCTTGTCGCGTAGAGAGATCGCAATAGCCTCGATAAACACGTTTGAAAAACATCAAGAATCTGATCCTTTGTGTTCGTATCAGCTGCGAAGCAGTTATCAGGCGTTCTAAGCAATTTCAAGCGACTTCACCCTATCGTTTACGAACAACCCCTGCTCTTCCAGTCGTTTCACCCGCAAGCACGCTCTCAGCCGTCGAAGAATCGCCGATAGAACATCCTATGGGATCCCATGTGCCCTCGAGTACATACACGGCGAAAGAGTAGGGTCGAAGCGAGGAGAAGAGAAGAGAAGAGGCGATCTATCGGGCGTAACAGAACGTGTACACACGGCGAGCCCAGTTTTCTCCTGTCCGTTGTAACGTTTTGTCACAAACACGTGTGTGTCGTATTTCTCTGTATGTGTGTGTCGTGCGTGTGTCGTGGCCAGAGGCATTGTGTGTTCACCGTGTGGAGCTGTTGCTTGATTAACCGCCGTAGAACGCTGCATGTACACACACGGCCGAGCAAGCAACTTGGCTCTCTCGCATTATTTACAGCTAATGGTTCAAAACGTGGAAGTCCGCTAGCCGTTCACCATCGCGGATCTTTCAGATGGACAGGATTTTTCGAAATGTCCTTTTTCACGAGTTAACACAGAAGTTACATGTCTACCTCTGGCTTAACCTTTGAACGGTAGCTTCCTTAAATTGTACGTGAACGTGCAAACACATTTAGTTCACTTGCTTGTATTCGTACAGACATTATCTTCACGTTTCGTAATGAATTTTAAAATATTTCAATCTTCTTGAACAATATCCCATCTTGTCGATAGAAGGGCAAACTTCCTGGCGCGCAAACATTCGCTACATGGAGGTAAGTTTCTCCAGGACGATACAGCAGACAGCTATCGGAGCCAAGTCGTCGTTCGATGGGTCGTTATCGTGCAGTCCACGTAGCTACAAAACAATTGAACACCCTGGAAGTTTTCCAGTTGTCTGTTCCGCAACCCTCGTAATTCTGGCCCGTATTTTATCCACGATCCTTTCCGCGCGAAAAACAGCGAGCGTCGTGAAATTTCCTCACGCTCAGCAGTCTCGCGAAATTGATCCGAAACCGACGACGTTCGCCGTGGAGAATTATTCGATGATCGAAGAAAATTGGGTGAATCGGTCCCGCGAAAATCGTGTGCCAGACCTGCGAGCGTAAAACTGATACGGAATGGATTACCGATCGGAGCAGGTGCTGAGACGAATTCACCTCGCGTTTTCAGACACGTTTCTCGGCTCTTTTTGGACTCCGTCTTTCCTTCGTGAAACGTACCACTCGTTCCAGGGTGGTAAATAAATTTACTCTCGGCTGGAACGAACGGTTTTGAAACGCGGAATTGATGGTGAAAGGAGATCTAGCTATTGGCTTTTAAACTCGTATCGCGGATGGCCTTTTTGTGGCTCGTGTGCTTTTTGACGTTTGAACGAATGTGATTTAGTGTCGTTCAGTAGTATTTGGCTACTCTGCTGGAAATATTTATGAGCCGGTCGAGCTTTCTACGTGAATTCTATGAACAATTGAATATAAATCTTCCTGTACGCCGATGAGTTTCATTGGGCGATTTATATTTGCGGTTTCAAAAGAAGACTTCGATCTTAATCAGCTTATTTATAATTTGAATCTACAACTTCCGAGACATTTTAAACAGCTACAAATCAAGTATTTAATCACAGAAACATGGAACATGGTGATCAATAATAAAAAAATATTAATTTTAACAAACTATTGATTCAAAAAACTTAAAGTTGTTTTCCTCCTATATCACAGTTTTCGGTGGGTTTATTGTCTTATGGGAAAGAAAATAATTTTTAGGGAACAGAATTATTTCTAGAGAACATAAGAATGATCGACGACAATTAACTCGTGAAATTGGTGTTTCAGGGTCTGGACAATGTGAGCTCGGCGACCCTCAGGCCTTTCAACTCGGACATCAACACACCGCGGATTGACAGCTATAGGTTCTCCATGGCGAACCTAGAAGGTAAGCTATCATTCTCGATAACAACGTTCATCAAGATTGAATGTCACTCGCCCTGCAATTTCCGTGGAGCCGTTGTATCGCACGAAAAAGACGCGTTTCCTTCCAGCAAAAACGGTCGAAGCCTTCAGCTTTGTTCGTCGTCGACGTTCTTTCGCGTTCACCCTCCTATGTAGGACAGTTTTTCTGACGTTCCACCCTTTTGCATCGGGTGTTCGGTGAATAAGTTGATGGACGGGATCTCAGGGACAAAAGGAACATTTCATCCGACAAGGTTATAGCCGCGTCTTTTTTGAGAAAAAGAAGGTGGATGCTTTTACGTCGACGATGTCCTCGTTGCGCGTCGATCTTTCTTTGGTTACGTCGAAAGAAATTCTTGCCACCGAATGGTCGGTCGAGTAACGTCCGTGAAATCGAACCGGAGACTAATGAGCTTTTCTGCGGGCAGAGAAAGAGAGGACGTGGCCGGTAAATGGCAATTTCCGGTGTTTTATTGCACCTTGTGCCTGCGATTTCGTGGCGACGCGCAAACTGTTCGACTGAGAATTCGTTACGACGCGACGATCGCCTTCCAATAACGGTTCTTTGCCATCGTAAATCATAGTTATCGGTTTTCGCGAACGCGAAATAGACATTCAGAAGAGTTTAACAATTCCTTGGGGATGATAAGAAGAATATTACCCCAGAATCGTGTCTGGCATCGATTACTATTCTACCTATTAAGATACCAAAGAGTTTGATTTATGTGGATCTCGATTTTCTGAACATTTTTATCGTTTGAGATGTTCGAAAAGTTTCAGTTCATTTTGGATATGTCGTGTGATGGACAACTTTGGAGTAAGATCTAGATCAAAATTCTAAATTCCAGATTAAAATTCTAAAATGATCAAAGTTAAATTAAAAACGTGGTTCTTAAAGTCTAGAGAGTCGCCTTGAAATTAACAGTATCGAGCTCAGCATCGCAAAGAGCATGCAAAAGAAAAAGTAAAAATTCCTCGCTGACTTCTATTTAACTCTAAAAGTAAAGCCCCGAGCGTCTCGTAAGCAGAATCGAGCGTAGAAAATTCGACGTTAGTCGAACGTGTTCCAACGTTTGGTCGTGGGTAGAATCGCCGGTCACGTTTAACTCGTCCCCTGCGGCGATTCTGCGGCAACAGCAGCTGCAACTGCAGTGTCGAGCCTCGCACCTACATCGGCATCGGCTTTATCTGCCATCTTTTGAACTAGCTACAGCCCTCCTGCGTCTCGAGAAAAGTCCTAGACCCGTTCCGCACCAGCGTCATCGGGTAACCGCACGTTGCGCACGCTCCACAATGTGAAAAATCCGTTCTGCGATTCCGTGATCCTTTGCGTCCTCTTCACTGTCGGTTAACACAGGACATTGCATTTCTTATTCTATTAAATGGTCAATCCTGTTTATCTTCAAAAATTATGATACGTTTGTGACATCACTGTCTGCTATAACCAAAGTAACGAGTCACTGCAAGTAACTCATAAGTGAGAAGACTTATAAGCTAAATATTATTTTGAGATAAGTGCATATTTGTGTGTCAATTCATACAAAATTATTAAAATATCAAACTAGTTAAAATGATACAAATATGTTGCACCAATTTGTAATCAAACAAGAGAATTCGATTCATATACTTAGATTGTAAGACATGAAATGGTACATAATAGAAATACATATATTTTTATCTATTATATAATGGTATATAATAGAAATGGTACATTTAACCGACGCACACCGTTGCCGTAAGTTTAGCAGATCCACTTTATCACATCTCACGACTATCATGTTTCTTTCTTCGCTCGATCAACCCTGTTCCAAGTTCGCTGACGCCGAAGAGAAGTTCGGAGAAAATCTTTCGCTCGCTTAACTCTTTTTCCCAACAGCTGTTTCGCGAAGTTTTGCGAGCCGATAAGCAATCGCTGCGATTGAAAATGTGAGTAGTGTCCTTAAAGAATGACGTAAAATCGTGCCGATAAAAGAACACAACGTAGCTTTTGTGCTTACCGATATCGCGGAACGACCGTAGCGAGTGTCGTATCACGACAGGATAAGAAACTCGTGCACACGTGCGATACCCTGGATATTGACATTTATGAATTCACTTAACCCTTCCGTTACCACCCTGGATATTATCTACGGTGAATATGCGATCACGCAGTATCTTAATCGTTTACTAATGCAGTTTACTTTCTTATTTCAAGATTCCCATTTTATTTTTTATTTTTTTATATGGAAGTATCTTTCAGTTACCTCATTAAATAGTTAAATTATAATATTTAATAATTAAATATGTTTTAATCAGAATGATCATGTCAGTATACATGTTATACATATCATGAACATAAATTGAAACAAAATAAAAATTTATGTTCGTGTTATAAAAGCATACATTTTTATTATCGTGTAATATTGTATCCATGAAACCTTTTTCACCGTTTACGAGATATCAGCACGTCTTCGTCACCTGTTTCCATCTCGTTAATTTATTCCCTTTTGACAAATTGTTTCTTCTTAGTCGAAAAGGAACATCCGGCGGAAAAGGTCGGAGGCAGAAATTGCCAGAGGGCCAGAACCGGTCGTATTAGGTTCCAGCTTCCTCTGACGAATAACGACGCGAGTTTATTTCGCTGTCACCCCTTCATCCTGCGGCCATAATTCACCCCGTGGATTTTATTACGATTCCGAGACACGGCTTTCTTACCTCGCAGAGGGTGAATTTATTTTCCGAGCCCGTAAAGGTGGTTGTAATCGTGGCACGCGATGAACGTCGCATGGTAACGCGTTTAGAAATAAAGGGAGAGATTTTCTGCAAAATTTACTTGGATATTAAATGATGCTTTATGTAAAGATACATGGATGCCAAAGTTCCAATTAGCTGATCGCAAAACATTTAATGATTTCTCTTCTACATGGGTTGTAATGAAACTCTTACAAAGGTTTATTTAATATGCTCGAGTACAGTAAATTTGAAATTTTAACTGCAAATACTATTAGAAAGATTGCTGATAAATTTGAGTAATATTTACAATGTTCAATTATTTGATTATTTTATTGTTTGAATTTTAAAATAATTTCTATCACCCCATAAATGTTAAATGTTCGATTGAAGGAAATTTTCATCTTTTCGAGAAACATGATTTATCTTTTCAATAAAAATGACAGCTTTACGCGTCTCCGTGGTAGCGGATAAAAGTTTTTCACAACAGCGAAAGATTCATTGAAGTTTCTTAACGCCTTTAAACTTCGAATACGTTCTTTTCATGCATTAAAGAATAATTTGGAAAGTGGAAATTTATGCAGAAGTGTGGAGCTTCTTGAATAGAAATCAGTTTCGATACAAGAAAGTTTCGAAGAAATATACAATACCAGCAGTTTTAATTTTCGGTTTGTAATAACTGAAGTTACGAACAATATCGCGGTATCTATTTCAATTATACATTTCAATCTTCGTGATTTTCGCGTTTATTACAGACGATGAAACTTGTAAGGTTAATTAAGACAAGACTTTCAACGAAACTTAATAACCTGTCATAACTCGATAGAGGATTTCTAACAAATTGTATGAAAGCAACTTTCCTGCATTTTTCAAACTCTGGTACTTTTAATGTTTCTTTTAATTGGGTTTATAGTTTAGGCTTAGGATTTAGAGATTTTAGAGATTTTAGAATGGAGAAATTTTTTAACTTAGAAATTTTCGAATGTAGAAACTTTTAAGAAATTTGAGGTTAAAAATGCAATATTTCAAGAATTTTTAAGCTAACAAATTAACAGTTCTCCCTCTTGTATTTGCATCACTTTACTCATTTTGTAAGTTAAATGAAGAATACTAATATACCATAGCAATTACGCGAAATGTAACGCGAATGGTAACCGAGTTGAAAATAAACGTCCTTGCCCGATTTCAAGCAGGATAACACGACGGGTCAAAAAATTGCTCTCAAACGAGAGAGAAACGTCGCTGGAGAAAAATTATTACTGCAGATTAGTCCACTGTTGACTTCTTGCGACACGGCTAAAACAATTGCAATTATATTTCACGGTAATGCTGCAGACCTGACTAACGAGCCTCGCAGCTGTTTTATCGTGTGATGCAGCCTTAAAGTTTCTTACGCTTAACCTAATTACATACTTCTCCTCGCGGTCTACTGTACTTTGTGCTGATGCGACGATCTGTTTAATTGTACGAAAAAAACTGTTTCCTTCGAGCTACTTGTTTCATGCATCGTCTACGATGTACACCTTCTTTCTCGTTTTAAAAATTTTTCTGGATATAAATAAAATTTATTTGCATAGGATTTACATGAAATGTATTAAAATGTAATTTAAATGAAATGTACCCAGTCAAATATTTTTTAACTGAATCAACAGTATTCACGTACACATGGTATACACTATACATACATATGATATGAACGTAGTAAAGCAGACAATAGTGGCAATTAATCCTAAAGCAATCTTAAATGAATTCAGCAAACTTTTCAGCTTAAAAGTTTTAAGGTTAATATCAACAGAAAACCCTGAAATTTGAACTAAAAATAAATAAATTGATGATAATATGTGAACTGCCTAAGAGATTGAATCTTTACCTCGACGAATGTTGATATTTTTACAGAAATTTCTTAGTAAGTTTTGCCACTTTAAATAAGGATTTAAAGTTTTAAATCTACAGTATCATACATGTGACATATAAACATTAATAGAGGCGATACAAATAATAATTACTGACAATTAATATAACAAATACAGCTTCTGATTCATCAAACTAACCTGCTCGAAGTTTTCGGATCTGCAAAAATACCTCTGAACGTGTTAACAATAATAACCCATAATTGACACATTAAGCAAGAATTTCAAGCAGTTTCAAATTGGTCACACATGATCGTGACTGGCCTTGCTTTCCGACATCTTTCAGACGTTACGTGCACAAAGACGATGCGTACACACGCAATGCCAAGGGTAGTTGCATTAGTGTGTACACTAAAAGCTACTAAAACGAGACGTTTCATGACGCAGGGCGGGGCTCATTAGTTAATTAAACAAACTGTGGGTCATGTGCACGCGATCGAAGGTTACAGGGTCCCCCTATTGTTGAAGAGTGTCTAGCGCTTCGCTCGTTTGCACACGATTCGTTTTTTGACCACGATTCTTCACGCGAGCAGGTATCGTGCAGACGTTTTTCGAGAAATTCGATCGTCGTTTACGGAGATTTCGTGGGTTTGTAGATGAGCGGGAATATATTCGAGAAAGTCGAAAGCGTAAGCGACAGGTTGCATTGGTGCAGTTTCGACAGAATTTCACGAAAAGTTTACGTGTATTTGCTTTCTGATGCGTATTGGGAATAATAAGTTGGACGGTGTTTTTGGGTGTTGTGTAAGGATGCACGAATATAGGTTAGGAGATGTGGTTTATCGAAATTTTGGGATTTGAGAATTAAGGGACCTGAAAATTGGGGATCTGAGGTTTGGTGATTTGACAATTTGGGAATTTCAGAATTGGGAATGTGGTAATGAGAAATTTTTTAATTTGGGGATTTGAGTATTGAGGGACTTGAAAGTTGAGAACTTGAGAGTGTGAGATTTGAGAATTTAGTGATTTGACAATTTGGGAATTTCAGAATTGGGAATGTGGTAATGAGAAATTTGGAAAATTGGGGATTTGAGGATTTAGATATGTAAAAATTGAAAATTTAGGAAATCGACTATTTGGAAATTTAAAAACTGAGAAATTTGAGATGAAAATTCGAAAGCTTGATAATTTATGAATTTAGAGAACTTGTAAATTTTGAAACTAAGAATTTAAGAATTTATAAATTTAACAAAGTCCATAATTTGAAGAACTCAGTAATCAAAAATAGAAAATACAGAACTTCGATAACTTGAAAACTAAGAACTTTTTAAATTAATAAAACCTGCAATTTAAACAACTGAACAATTTCAAAATAAAAAGTTTGCAAATGTAAAAATTCAACAATTTTTAATTGAAGATTTTTTTTGTGACATTTTGAGATTTTGTCAGTAGTTGTTTTCGTTCATCGTTGTAAAGAGAATCAATCTAGGGACTATAGGACCTGGAAATTGTCAAGGTAATTGCAACACGCACCATATAGGAGAGTTTCATTGTGACGGTCGTTCGCCTCGCTCGATGTATCGGCTGCCAATTAAGCACGATAGGAAATTGTTGTTAGAGTTTCGCGAAAAAATATTGCTGTGTCAACCTGCACTTCGTCACGTGTAATGGCCATGCAAAATACTTCCCTCTTGTGGTGCGTGCTTTTGGTACAAATATTGCATCGATTCTCTTATAGTTTCCGTTTTTGAGGCCATCGGATGTAACTTTTCACGTGAAACTTGTAGTTTCAAACATCAATCTTATATTCTAAATTGATTATACAATAATATTGTTTATTTTGAATTGTGTATTTGTAAATTTTATATTGTATATTTTTGTATTGCATATTATGTATGTCTCACAGTTTTTGTACTTTAAAATTTTTCAAGTTTAGGATTTCTGTGTTTAATGGTTTTCAAACGACAATTTATAAATTATTAAATATTTAAACTGTTGTATTTTAGGAACTTTCGGTTTAGAAAATTCTTTGAAATTGATCAAATTAATAATTATATAAATTGACGAATGTACAAATTGACAAATCTATAAATTTACAATTGGACAAATTTTAAAACTTACTTTATTAATGTTAGCTATTTATAAAATGTTCTTGATATATTTTTCTTTATTTTATACATATACTTTAATTAAACTGAATTTTATTTTTCTATCAAGTGAAAAATAATTCTCACCGCAGTTTAAAAGATTGCACGAAAAATACTTTCCAAAGCAAAAAATTCTCAGCGAAACAATTTCAGAATTTTGTTCCCAATTATCTGAATCGAAATACGTGTTTCCATTGTACCAGAACTCACGATATAAAATCTGCTGTTCACGTTAGAATCGTTACGCGGCGAGCGCTGATACCATTATCAAAAGACTAATTACGCTGCAGTGCAACTCATTAACGGTGTATCTATGCAGAACGATCGATCCGTTCGAATTATCGCACGGTTCATCCGTTTTCCGGGTTGGGATAGTAAGCTCTCTGCGTGGAGACCTATAGAAAAGTGTTTAAATCCACAGAGCATAGAAAAGTGTGAACACAAATGCATGGAATATTGGCGAGTTCCATAAAAGAGTCACTGGATGCTCGAAAGCGGCGGTGTCGAATAATTAATCGTCAGGGGATGCAAAAGAGAGAGAGAGAGAAAAAACAAAATAGGAAACTCTTTTTGTTCAATCTGCAACGAGTACTTGCCTGGAGCACGCTCGACTCGAGCGTTCAATTATTCGACTGGTATTGTTTAATTCGCTTCGTTCGAGCCTCGCTGAAATACGCTTTAATTCGCTTGTGGCCTCTTTAACGTGGCCCGGCTACCAGCTTATAAATATCGCGATCTGCTCGAACACGCGCGACGGGAAACCATATTGTCCGAGGAGAGAACTCGAGAAATTAGCCTTCTTCGAGGTGCGTCAAATTTAACCCTCTTTTACTGATGAGTGAGTTTGGAGACAAATATCTGAACTGCGAATAACAGATTTTGGCGATAAACGACTTTCAAAGATAATCACATTACGGGATTTTCACTGTTTAATGTTTCTGGTCGTGGGAGTTCATACCTGATCAAACTTCTTTGATTTGTGAAGAAATATTTTTTGTCGAAATTAATCTATTTTACGATCACTTTAATATTTGAAGATTGACAATAACTAAGCTGTTATTTAACTTTTCAAGCAAAAATGTGACAGCAAAGTCTAATTGTGGTACTCACTTTCTGACATGACAAAATGCATAAAATATAATTGGAAACGCCTATATGTCATTTTCATACAAATATGTTCTACGAATATACTTTTGCTAATTTCGAATTTAATGTTTCATAAAAGTTTGCTGATACGATACCTTTTATTCATCTTCCTAATTAAAATTATTTTGAGTTATACATTACGAACTACATTTAAAATTGTCATGATCATAAAACAAAGTTTTTATAAGCTTATAAGGGAAATTTTTGCTAGTATCAAACGGATGTGACAGAAGTGCTATTTTTAATAACATTCGTTTCGAAATGCGCCATTTGATGTAGAGCTGTATAACAGTAATTTGCAAAGTGATTCTAAAAACTGGAATAGCTTGCAATTTGTCTAAAAGAACGTATACGCGATGGAAATATACTGCTTCGTTTTTACGAGGTCGTATCTTAAAATATGGAACAACACATTAATAAAATTGAATTTCTTGTAAATAGAATGATATTGTTTCTTGTTCTAGTAATGTGAAGATCAAATATTACATACAATCATGCTTATAACAAATTTTATGAGTTTGTTTCATTTATTTTTTGAGTCAAACTATAAGCACGCAATTTCTGCTGTTGAAAACCACGCGAGAGGAAAAATCGATAAAATTTAGCGTACGTTTGCGAAAGAAGAAACGTTAGACGTCATAATGATTTTAAAAAGCACGCATATTTTGCAACGGTTCGTGTCACTGTCGAAACAAAGACCATTAACCGAATTTCTGTAATAATTTTTTATATTTTCACTATATTGGAACCAATGCGATATAATGCATGGATTATATATGGTGATATGGTAATACAATGCATAATAATAAATCGCATGAGAACAGAACGCATCGAGGTTTAATACGAGGCTATACAACGCGTCGTGATATAACATATAGTAATTCTAGCACTTGGCGATATAACGCAAGATGAACTTAGCACATGGCAATATATGACGAGGTGAATTTGGCATGTGGCGATATAACGCGTGGTGAATTCGGCACGTGGCGATATAACACGTGGTGAATTCGGCATGTGGCTATAAAACGCGCGGTGAATTCGAGAAATAAATTGTATACGTGGTAATAAAACGTATAGTAAATTTAAGTTACTATAGTAAAACCTATAGTATAGTATACACAACGAATCTTGTATAATAATGTAACACATGTAAAAATTGAATGCGTCTTGAATCTAGTACCTGACAATATAACATGACACGATAAGTATATTACACAATGCAAATTAATATAACACAAAGTAAAAATATTGTAAAATATGCGATGCAGTCAAACAATGCTCCTAAACCTTCTAGTACGAACAATATTACAATTGTTTACCCCAAATACATGTTTATGCAGTTAAAATTCCGTAAACATTTATCATTTCCAACAATAAAACTTTTAATCCACAAAAGGATTGAAATTTCATTATTTTCATCGCAGCTGAAAGTTAATAATTTCTTTGGCCGGAACCAATTAAAATTCAATTGCCATAGCAACAGATGATTGTGTTTCCTGCCGCAATTGATTAAATAATGATACAGCTGCGACGTCAGATTCAACCTCAATAAAAAGCAACGTCATTAACGTTTGAAACAGTGTCTGAATTTGAAGTTGTTCTACGTTCTTTACCGCAATCTCTCGGGAATACTTGTCGTCTTCAGGTACCCGGAACGACTTGTTAAAGTCGCCGCCGCTCGCTAATTAATTTACTAATTATCTTCGCTTAATCGTCGATCCGTGACTCTGGTTCACTGTTCTCTTGTGCGTGAACGTAAAAAAAAGAATTCGTTACTTGAATTCACGCTGAGGTAACATTAAGGATGTGAGAGAAGTTTGAGCATTTTGTAGCTTCTTGTAAACGAGAGTTTAATCTTAATTGGATAATCGAGTTCAATGTTAATTCGATCATCGAGCTACATTTGTATTCGGCCATACGGAAGTGGTTCAAATAAATTTCTTGATAATGAGATAACACGTTCGGCCGTTTAATTTCGCAATTTCGCAGGTCGTTTAATTTCTCGTACAAAGTATCCGAAACAATCATTGGAAGCCATTATTCCCGAAACAATTAGTGTTACATTTAGTGAAAAAAAGATTCACTGAGTATATTGGACATGTCTTACAAATTACCAATTTTAAAATAATATTTTATGCAGACTGTTGTGCGGCAGAATTGTACGAAAGGTATGTACTATCGCAATAAACAGACCACTCCTTAATGTCTGTCGACAAATGAAAACCGAAGCTTTGAACGAATTGCAGAGGAAAGTAATTAAGTTGTGAAACAGAGTTATATCAGAATGATGAATGAAACTTTCGTGTTATCGAGAAATAAGACGATTTCGATTTCGAACGATGAAAGAAATTCGAACAATGATCTATCGTTGTTGTAAACAAGACAGAAATGTCTTGGATTGACGCGCAAAAGTGGACGATAAGTGTAACAGATTCACAGAAAGTATTGCGGTATCGTCGATAAAATTAATGAGTACTAGTCGGAGGATCATGGGGTCAGACACAATTGTTTACGCTCAGCTGACGCCACGATGGAAAACTCGATTTTCGTGGACGAACGATAGCCGCAAACGGTGGCAAGAAAATATTGGCCGTCAAAGACGAGCCAGTACATTGTGATTTATGCGGTTCGATTAATCTGGGTTACCGCGTTTATCGTTCGGTTTGCGTATTCGCATAATCGGCTAGGGTGAACGAACCGTTGCTTCGATTGCAATCGTGGTTGGCTACGTTGCAGGAAAAATGTTAAGTACTGTAGAAACTTCAATACTCTCTAATTGACAATTGTAACTTATTAACACGTTAACGGTACTCATGTGTCAACTTCAATTTAATTAATTAAGGTGGAGAGAAATTTCCAAAAACTTTAGCGACAACACTGACTATTGTAAGTGTTGCAATATAATTACATTAAAGCTTAGGTTAGGTAACGTCAAGATAAGTTTGATGCAGGTTAGGTTACATTAATGTTAAGTTGGTACAGGTTAGATCAAGGATAATTTCGAAGGAGGTTATGTTAGGTCAAGGTTAATTACATACAGGGTACTTGAAGTTATAAATAATTTCGTCAGCTCAAGTTCAATCATAATTGAGTTAGGTTATAGTTCACTTAAGTCTATGTTAATTGTAATGGAAAGATAAGATCTACATGAATGAAATCGCAGGTAAATCAGAGTTAAGCCAAGCATGAATTTGATCAGATTGATATTAGGATGTGGGTGAGCCAAGACAGAGTTAGTTTTGTTTGTAAGTTTGTTATCTAAGTTAGTTTAGTCCAAAGTAGTTCATATGTAATTTACTAAGCTCAAACGAGTGTTAAATTAGGTTCAGATCAGATTAGAAAAATGTTATATAGCTCATGATGAGGTTATGGTTTTAGTTTAACGACCAGCTAAGGGTAGGTAAAATGAAGGTTACCTTGCCAAATTACATCAGCTAATGCGATTGGATTAGATCAAAGCTAGTTTCAGTCCAAAGTAGATCGTCATTAGGTTAGGTCAGGTTTGGATTAGGCCGACATGAGTCAGTTCGAGATAAGCATATAAGCTAAATATGTCCAAACAAATCTATCATAATTAAATATATATCATGATTATTGAATATAATTAATCGAATATGATTAAATATCAGATGTGTCATGATTATGTAAATACAAGATTAGATCAATTCTTTTTTCCTTTTCGTCGAAGACAAATGTCAGAACATTTTACCAGAAATTGTCATGACAACTACCCTGTTCCGTTATCCGATTGAAAAATGCAAAATATACCATCGGAAGCGTCAAGTTCAGAAGGAACCGATGATAGATCACATCCCCCGATCATAAAATTTTCCCTAACGCGGAACTCTCCTACAGTTACGTAAATCGCAACGAAAATATCGATTGGCCGGGCAAAAGAAGCACCACCCGAGACGCTGATAAAAACATATCGGGCGGCATTAATCATCGCCTCCTCGTATCCTCCGTTGTTCACGACTCGTTCGACACGCTCGACCCGCTCCGACGACACGAATTACGACGCGAATTAGTTGTAAACCCAGCGAAGAATGATCCGGTAGCGTTCAACGGCGTCGATTGTAATTTATCAAATCGTCCGTTGGCGCCCACACTTCAATCAATACGAATCTTCTGGCTGGGTTCGTGAACTCTCTCGCCTTCATTCTTATTCTCTTCTGTCTTCACGACCGATGAGAACGCACTGATTCAACTGTACCATTTATATCCATTTGGAAAGCTTTAACGCACCTGGTAATTCTTTGATTTATTCAAAATACAGGGTGGTCCATAATTGGAGGTGCTATTGACAAACTGCATTTATATTGTGAAAAATAATTTGAAATCATGTAATTTTGTTATTTTTATTATTTCTACATATTTAGTCTATGTATAACCGTTTCAAATGCTTAAATATTTTTTTGTTCGTGACAAAAGCAAATCGATTGTTAATGGTGACAGTAATACAGGAATGTAATAAGTCAATAAATGTGATTATACAGTCGTTAAATTCTAGTACATATAAAGTACATACATTCATTACAATGTTATTACTTATTTATACACTACATATGTATGTGTTTGTCATATATCATACTTGCAACTGTAAGGTCAAACAAAGCGTTACATTTTTTCTCTGAAACAGATGATTTCATTCTTTTTTCTGATTAAATCACGCAGTAATGAATGTATCAACAATATCAATGACTGCTGTACTTTCGGAGTCATTTTATTAAAACAGCTATTTAAAAATCTTGTATCAGATGAAGAATGTCTCACTGTTTGAAAAAACATGAATTTCCACAAAAATACTATCATGTACACTCCGTACGTTATTTTCTACATATGTGCATAGTGCATGTATAAAGCGTATATTTTATTGGCAGCTAAAGAAGTTTATTAACAAATAAACGAGTGACGGTTGTGAAGGTGTTTTCTCAGCGATCGCGTGAAATAATTTCGAACGGTAATAGCAGTCTAATGGACGTTTGCGTAATTCCCCGTGCACGTCCAACCCTCTTTGGAGCGGAGACGCGCGGATACGCGGAGCGGGTATACACCTACACGCAAGCGTGAAGCGCGTTCGGGTGGAAAACTCTCGAGGCAAGAGGCAAGTGTGTTCACCTTAAGGCCTTTAGTCGAGCGTTGCCGTACGCGCTGTAAACATCACGCGTTTTGTGTCTCCGTCAGCTCGCACGCTTTCATTATCTCTCGTAATACCCTTTGCATCGATCCACGCCATACGTCTGGACGAAGCATTCATCGTGCTTTTCTATCCGCGATCACGGTTGATTAATCGCTGCCGATTCAACTTTTACTATCTCCCGAAACGCGAAACGATTCAGTGAACGGCCATAAACAAGAAGAATATTTACAAACAGTGATCAGTCACCTGGAGCGTTCCAGTGATTTATTATTGAACACTATTGCCTTCCTGAACGTTGCGAATTTTACCAATTCCAGTTCCAGCTCTTTGTGAACCTCTCAGTGATACTGTTGTCTAAATTTTTGATTCATTACTCGGAATATTATTCCGTTTCTATATATGGTTCTTCATTGTTTGCCAACAGCTAGCTCCTGATGCCTCATATTTTACATAGTATGTAAACTCATGTGCTTCGTGTCTAATCAAAAATAAGAGGACAATCAAGTTAACTTTAAACCTAACACTTCTGGACTTTCGGTCACTGCAAATTTTAGTCACTTGAAGTTTAAATTTTGATCAACCAAATTAAACAAGGAATCAGATAGAAGAAAAGTATTTAAAAACAGTGATCAATCAGGCATCCATAGTGAATTTACTTTGTGTCTTAATCGAATAACTGAAAACAAGTAACGTGAATAGTGATCGATCATCCGAAGTTGAAGTGGCCATTCGCAGTTTTTAATTGGCCTACCAGTTCGAACGTGGATGACGAGTATGACGCGATAAGGATCGATGCTGATAAGAATTACTTGAAAAGACTTCGAAGATGCTCGCTAATTTTGGTAGCAACGAGAGCATACTGGGTTACCTGTCCGGCAGAGGTAGGTTACCTTTAATTAGCACGTTGCTGAGAATGATAACCAGCAGATAATCTACTCGTTCAACCGTATGATACCGCGATGCTGTTTCGAGAAAGCGATAGAAAGCGGTGTTCGCGGCGTTTCAAGAACGAAATTCTGATTTGGATCTCGAGATCGCTTTCATTGTGATAAGCTCGTATTGCTGTTATTTTTTCTGTCGTTGTCGAACGACTGTTTGCATCGATGCATAATTTTCAACGTCAGCTACCTCGGCCTTTCATCAGACAGGTTATCGCGATCGTTCTCTGAAGAATGTACGCAAATTGTTGCACAGTGTTTCTGTTCCGTCGAAGGCTCGTTTTTGTGATTGGCGTCTTTGAAAATAATCGGTGAATTTTCTTCTTTCAAATGAAAATTTTACGGAAATTAATTTTAATTCGAAATAATTTAACGAAGTATCGTATGATCTTTATACTAAAAATATTAATACTTTGTTACTTGATTTCTGCAATTTTGTAAAAAATTTATTTTTGAACTTTTGCAAAGTAAATATACTCTACTTAGATATAAAATCATTAAATAATAAAATTAAAATTAAAATCTTGAATAATAAAGTTAAAATTAAAGTCTCAAGTAATAAAATTAAAGACTGAAGTATGTATAAGAATAACATGTAGTTCAGAGGTGTTTTTGATAATTTAATTAATTAAAAAATTTCCATTTTATTTATGATGTAATTTTATTTGTGGTACAATTTCATTTATGGTTTCGTTCCATAATACAGCATGAAGTTTCTCTTGATGAAGTTTCTCTTCATATCATATTTTACTTTATGTAGCATATTTGCAACACGATGCAACGAGATATTAATGTAGCAAGAAATTAATATAACCGAGAAAAATGTGAACTCCATGTTATTATCATAAGTTATATCGACAGAATAAACATCATTAATTTTTATTAATAATTATGAACATTCTTAACAAGTAATAATTATATAATTATACGGAATATAACTCCGAAATAATTATCATCGGAAAAAGTAAAAGTGTATGTTCGTGCACTTCAGCTTTGAAGTCTATAAGTGGGTTTTCAAAAAAAAGTATCGTTCAAAATAAAATTCTAAAAATGTGCATTTCATTTGAAATAAAGGAACTTAATTAAAATAAAAGCATGTGAATTTTTGAGAGAAATATGAGAGATTTATTTACTGAATTACGTGTTTTCGTTGGTTTGAAAAAATTGCAATGGTTGAAATGAATTTCTCTATAAAGAAATATCTCTGTAAAATATACCGCTTGATCGCAGCTAGAAAAGATTTACTTTTACCAATTACCTTTTCTAATGATGTATCATTCCACGTTGGAAAGACTGCGTGTAAATTTCTCCGTCATTTTCTGCCCACGTTACTCACCACACCTTGGAAATAACAGTTTGCCGTTTAACTGTATGTACGTATTTTTATCGAATGAATTGTCGATTCGTGGTATTCTGTTATTTAGATTCAGATCTTTTCATGATACTACAGGTGTGTCAAGAAACTTCCTTCGAAACAGAAAGCTTCTGATAAATTGTCTTTCACTTTACCGCATAACATCTTTGATACACAAACACGTGACTGAGTAATGGATTGGCAATTTGACAATTCGGAATTTCCAAATACCAAATTGCAAAATTAGTGAACTGAAATTGTCAACTGAACTGTCAAATTATCCATCTTTTAAATTTCCAAATTCCAAAATTTGAGGATTTCAAATGTAAGGAGAGGAGTTCAAATAAATTTCTAAATTCCCAAATTTAAAGCATACAAATTTCTGAACATCCCAGTTCTTAAATAACAAAAATCAAGACATTTTATTCTGACTCCTCAAACGACCAGCGTTTAAAAGAACAATTTGTATGAACACCCGCAAGCTATAGATCATAAAACGAAACTATGTAAAGCAATACAATCATTTACCAGTGACAGCATTGTCTGTTATTCAACCACAAAAAGTGTGTACAGACTTTTAAAGCCTGAATGCGTTCACACATTCAATGGTCGACACGGTCGTTCCATGGACTACCTAAAAATTTGATAGTTTTCTCGTGCCTCGTGCGACAACGAACACAGAAACGTGTCGTATCAACGAAAAGAATCGAGCAGCCACGAGCGAGAACGTGGTTAAGCATTAACGATACACTGACTCACGTGCTTCTGTGTCGGCTATGAATCCTTCTGGGCATACAAATTGAACGTTTCTGGTAAAAACCTACTATTGGACACCGTGAAACTGTTGCTAACGGTAATCCGTTGCTTATTCGCGAGTTACGAGAGAACCGTTCCTCGTGTTATTTCATCGTGATCGAACGTGAGAAATGGGTACGGTAGACTCTTGTTATATTACCACCGGCGTTGCTAAAATTATTGGGTATTGTGTCATCAGAAGATTATGTGGCTCATGAATTTTTTATGCTATTTGTGTTTTGATGTGATACGGTATAATAATGTTATTTTTATTTAACGAGAAGTGATCAGATGTGTGGTGATATAACGTGGTAATGTAACGAGTGATAAATTTGATGCGTAGGCATGTAAGGGGCAGTAAATTTAGTGCGTAGGAATATAGCGTGGGTTGATTTTACAAGGGGTAATATAACGCGTGCAGGGTTTTGAGTGTGGCGATATAATGCGAGGTAAATCTAACCCGTGGTGAATCTGACGCGTGGCGATATAATGCATGGTGAATCTGACTCGTAGTAACTCTGACGTGTGGTGATATAACGCGTGGCGAATCTGAAGCGTGATGAATCTAACGCGTGGCGATATAACGCGTGGCGAATCTGAAGCCTAGCGATATAACGCGTGGTGAACCTGACTTGTGGCAATATAACGCGTGGCAAATTTGACGCGTGGTGAATTTAACGCGTGATGAATCTAACGCGTGGTGAATTTAACGCGTGGCGATATAACGCGTGGTGAACCTAACTTGTAGCAATATAACGCGTGGTGAACCTGACTCGTGGCAATATAACGCGTGGTAAATGTAGCACACCATTATCCAATACGTAGGATGTTTAATGTTTAGTAATATAACAAGATAATAACGAGGGATGTATTCTTCATTATACGATTAAATATTCATCTGCTCCAAAAGTTATAGAGCTCATGAAAAATAATCGACGATATTTCTCGTATTAAATTTTGCTGATAATGTTCTGATCATGTAACATAATCCACATTCGACTAGAATTTCGTATCGAAACTTGAGTTTGCTTGAATCTGGAGTTGGAAATGTGATGATCAATACGATCCTATATTCCTGCGAATGTTTCCAATATTTCAGTAATTAACACATGAAATACTGGAATGAACATGAGATACATAAAAATGAATAAAATCGCTATTAAGTATGTATCGACCAAGTGGAATTTCATTTAATAAATTGATCATCGATGTAATTTTGTTATATTTGCAAAAATTCGACTGGAACACAATGCTTGGTGTAAAAGTAATTTAGATTTTTTCGTTTCCTCTTCTTACCTAAACTAGCTTAACCTAAACGGGACACCCTCTTGGTATATATTATCGTGCAGAACGTAAGAAGCTTCGTGCAAACCACTTTCCAAGTTTCCTGGCCTAGCATAAATACATTTTGCGGAACTTCCGCTCCCATTGTTATCGTTGGTCAACGACTGTATACGTATACATACAGAAAGCTCCAGTTTTCGCCCGATCGAAGAAGTTAAATTTGAACGTCATTGAAGCTTATTGCTAAACAAATCGAGAACATACTTTTCTTTAAATACATGATTACACATTCACTTTAGAATTCACGAATACTCAAATCAAATTTCCATATTATTAAATTTACAAATTTACAAATTTCGAGAAACATAAATTTGTTTGTATCGCTAGATTTCCAACTCCCCAATTTTAAACTTACATCCCTAAATTTATTTCCCAAATTTTCTACTTGCAAAACACTCCCCGAATCTCCAACATCCAAAACTCCCTAAATACTAAAATCCTAAATGCCAAATTCCTAAAATCCCCAAATTCCAGAAAAAGTCCTTAAATTTCCAAAGTTCCATACCCCAAGTCACTAATTTCTCTAACACTAAATATTCAAGTCCTCTCTCCGTATATCCCCAAATCCATAGTTCATAAAGTATCAAATCCCAACTTCTGAAATTTCTAACTTTCATCCAACCTGCCCACAACATCAATTAAAAACGACAAAAGATACATCTGATCTCATGAACATCTCATTGATCCATTAACGTTTTGTATCGAAAGACATCAGTTTCCGGAAAGATCTAGATCATAGTCTTTGAACTAAAATCAAACAAAAGATCGACTCGGTTATTCAGAGAGTATCAGAATACAGAAGCGCCGTCAGAGGTTGACGGAATGAATGACGACGTCAACGTGGAATGTGACGGTATCTTGCACAGAATTGTCCAACTAGGCGGTGACCGCACGCGAATTCTCGTCGTCGACGACGAAGAAGAACAAAACCCAAGAATCCTGGGATAATCTTATCGATACCTCGTTCGCGACACGTGTCGAATTTCTGGCTTGCTGACATTCGACTTTCCAGTGGAAGAAGATACCACAAATTGCATATCCTTGCACGTTGCACGAATTCGACGTTTTATATTTGGTGCAAGAAAAAATCATATGAAATGGTAATTATTTCTCTTTCGTTTTTACTTGTGAAGTTGTTTAAGAGGAATTACTGTTTATAAATTGCGTTTGATGGGGACAGGTGTCGCTTAAGATGGCAGATGCAGTGTGTGGTTATTGGAAGTTCAATTGAAAATGTGCAGGTGGAGATATGCATTGAAGTGATTGGGTTGAAAGTAATATTAGGACTCGTAATATAAAATGTTCTTTTATGTACTTTATGTTACAAGTCTGGAAATTTTGAAAGGGTTCAAGTCTTCAAAGTTTCCTAATCTCAAAGTTGTAGAGTTTCAAAGTTTCAAGATCTCAAGTCTTAAGTCTCATACTTACAACTCACAAACCCACAAACTCTCAAGCTAGCTATCAAACTCTTAATTTCCAAAGTCTTAAGCTCTCAAACTTTCAAAGTCTAAAAATTCTCAAACTCTCAAACTCTCAAACTCTCAAATTTCCAAATTCTCAAAGTATCCAATTCCCTCAAGTTTCCAAATTCTCAAAGTATCCAATTCCCTCAAATTTCCAAATTCTCAAAGTCTCAAAATCTCAAACTCTCACAGTCTTATCTCACTATTCTATACAAATATTGAAACCTGCACAATATCATCAATGTGCATTAATCTTCATACTAATTCCAAATGCATCCATATTACCGTCCAATAGAAAACCACAAAAAAAGCTGCCCTAGTAAACTGCCCCAGTATTAATCCAGTTAAATCTACTTTCGCATTTACTCGTTTTTTGTTGCTCGCACGATGCCCTATTATCCAAATTAACAACGATCTTGACACTAATTCGCAAATAATTGATCACCATTCGTGTCAGTTCTTTCTGCACGATCGTGCGACCGGCTTGGGATATCACGTGGACGATCAAAATGGAAGAATCGCGAATTGAAAATGCCCACACTCTTGATGCCCTTAGTTGCACTCGGAATGCCTCACGCCTTCGCTCGGATCGCAAGAATTTCATTCTCAACCGCTCGTTGCGATTCTGTATTATGAAAGCAGAACAACGAATGTATGTAACTCTTTCCCGCGAATATAACCATGACGAAAGCTGGAGTAAGCGAGTTTAACCGAGGATGAAATAACTAGAATCGAGAGTGAAAGAGAAATAACCAGATTCAAAGAGTTTGAAGTCATTTCTTGTTTCAAGAATTTCTGTCTCTTCTAGATCGGTAAATTCATCTAAAGTTCGTATAAACATAAATTCTTGATACAATTTGATCACACGATAAAGAATTAATTACGAGTTATATAATTATAAATTATTATAAGCCAGAATTATTTAACCTGTAACCAATTCTATTCTTTTATTTAACATATAAGGACAATTAAGTGATATATAAGCTCATTATAAATTGCCATTGATGATTATGAAACATTGTTCGTAACAACTTGCAATTAATTACATCGTGGAAGTGCACATCATTTTTGTTACACGATTCCTGTAAATAGTTTCTGTTTGGATACATCGACTGTTTCTTGCTGCATTAACACCTGCAGACTAATTTCGTTAATTACCTTAACGAAGTCGATATTATCACGTGCGGGTAACGATCTGCAATGATTATTACGCCGTGCAGGAGAACGTGTTCCGAAGATAGGTACAGCTTCGATTTTATGCACAATGTTTCCTGGAAAATTGTTGCAACAGGACTCTACAGAAAATAAAGGAAAACGAGAAACGAGTGCGAATATGAAGTGCTTCTTAACTAGTAGAACAATTCTATCTTTTGCAGAGAATTTTAAAAACTTCCTGTACAAACTTTTTCTCACGGTAGAAATGCTTGGCTTAATCTGAACAAAAGTATTGCCACGTAATCGCAGTAAATACGAATCCAATTTGTTCAAGTGGAAATACAATAAATTTTCTAATCGAGAAGTTGAAAATTTGGACTTTTCGTGTTTTTAATTTAAGTTTTGCAAATTGTTGGATTTTTTAATTCCAAAATTTCGATAAAAAAAAATGTTTCTCCCAGAACCACCATCAGCCTAAAAATCTCAAACCACGAATCCCACTAAAATTGCAAAGCACTTTACGATCAAAAGTAGTATCGAATCATCGACGACGATGACTCAATAGAAGTTTCTTCGTCACCGAAGGACTTTCGCTTTAGTTGCACGAGGTCAGGTACATCAGGCCTCGTTTCACGTTCGAGGAACGAGTCGATGGTTTGTCAGAAGTTTACCAGATGCTGGTACAATTAGCGTCAAATTGATTTCATCCATCGTTCATAATTCGTGTCGACCATTAATTAGTTCTATCGATCGTAGTCGTCGGACAGAGTCCTCCCCATCCAAATAAATAACCGGGAGAAAACTGGACACGTGCCGGCTGTTCTTTTACTTTTACTCTCGGTATCAGCAACTTTTATTCTTCCCCTTCGTTCACGTCATTCAATTTATTTTCTTCCTGTCACCGCTAATGGCGTTCCTTTTGTTTTCGCTATTGTTGCAGATTCTCAGGATGTCGATCTCGACGCGATCCTTGGCGAGCTGTGCGCTTTGGAGCGCCGCTGTGACGGAGACATCGCAGCTACGCCTGCTCCCGATTCGCAGAGACAAGGACGACCCAATAGCACAAGGATCACCGCTGGTGACAATACCGACATTGGGAAAAATGAAGGAGGTAATTCAACATTTGTCACTTATAGTATCTACTTTAGGTGAGACGAGTTCTCTCGAGTTGTGCGGCCAAGCTATTTGCCTTGCGTTTTAACTCCGTTTAACAACCATCAAATATTTGTTCTAGCTATGCGCACAGACAGTCCTGACAATGATAGTGCGTTCTCGGATACGGTGTCGATGTTGTCCAGCGAGAGTTCCGCAAGCAGCAGCGGTTCCGGTCACAAACCACCTCAGACCGCCATGCACACCGCCCCACAACAGCAGTCTCACCAACTTATGGGTAAATCTTAATTTTACTTGTTAACTACGAAATTTAACTTACTTTCGATGTGTCTACTTTGCTTCATTCAAAACCATTTGTGAAATATTAAACGATTGTACTCGAATACACACTGAAACTAACCTATTTAGATATCTTCGAAAATGATAGTTCACTTCATAATTTTCCCTATAACATCATATAACTTCTGTCTAATACACTTTTTGTGTCATCAGTATCTTCGAAGATTTTTGTGTGAGTCAATTTAATTGCAAAATTTTTCAAATTACACTTTACTCCATTTGAAGAAACTTCTTGTATACACTTCATAAAAAATGCAGTTTAATATTACAAAATTTCAGTATGACTTTCACAAATGAAGTAAACTTCTGCCTCATAATTCTTAATGTCTAGAAACTTGGCAATCAAAGCATGGTTCTTCTGCAAAGGATTATCGTCGAATCTGTTTAAAATTGAATAGACTACTTCGAAGAGAAGAAACTAACGATCCTTTTTATTCCCGATGAAGACGCAGCGAGCAGAGTCAAGGCGGAGAAAATCCGTTTGGCGTTGGAGAAGATGCGCGAGGCGAGCGTTCAGAAGCTCTTCATCAAAGCGTTCACCTTGGATGGCAGCGGCAAAAGCTTATTGGTGGACGAAGGAATGAGCGTAGCTCACGTATGCAGGTTACTAGCTGACAAAAACCACGTGCCAATGGATCCGAAATGGGCGGTGGTCGAGCATCTGCCTGATCTTTTCATGGGTAAATGTCTTTTTTGCACGTTGCTCGACGTCGTCATGCTCCCGGGGAATCGCGGATCTTTTATTTTTGTAATTTCGATTTTCAGAAAGGGTGTACGAGGACCACGAGCTGCTCGTAGAAAATCTTTTATTGTGGACGAGAGACTCGAAGAACAAACTGCTGTTTGTGGAGAGGCCAGAAAAAACTCAACTGTTTCTTACTCCAGAAAGATTTCTTTTAGGTCCATCCGACAGGAACAGCGGCGAATACGATGATCATTCTCGTAATATACTTCTGGAGGAATTCTTTTCTAGCAGCAATGTTGGAGTACCAGAGGTAACTGATTATTTGTCTTATTTCTCTAAAGTACACATTAGAGCATAAGAAAAGTAGTGTTCAATCTTCTATACATTATTAATCAATGTTAAGACTTTAGTGTGTCAGACTAATATAAAATTGTGAATTGTGAGTTGTGAACAAATTAATAAAGAATGAAAAAGATTTCAAAATTTAGAATTGCCGGATAGAATTAGTAAAATATTATCATTATGAGGACAAATTCTATCGACATTTGTAATTTGTTTCCGATCAATATGTTCATGACTGTTCCATCGTATATTCACGCACGATTTTAACTTTTAGGTCGAAGGACCACTGTTTCTAAAGTCAGACAGCAAGAAGGGTTGGAAAAGGTATTACTTCATTTTACGAGCATCCGGCCTCTACTATTGGCCGAAGGAAAAAGCTCGCACGGCTCGTGATCTCGTTTGTCTGGCTACATTCGACGTGAATCAAATTTATTACGGCATTGGCTGGAAAAAGAAGTACAAAGCTCCGACAGATTTCTGTTTCGCCGTTAAGCATCCCAGACTGCAGCAACCGAAGTCTACCAAGTACATCAAGTTTCTCTGTGCGGAGGATAATGCGTCTTTAGAACGATGGATGGTTGGGATAAGGGTGGCCAAATATGGAAGGCAATTGATGGAGAATTACAGAACCCTCGTCGATGAGCTTGCACAAGAGGATCTGGACATGTTGGCTCACGCTAGATCCTGCTCCGTTAGCTCGATCGCTGTGCCAGCTCAGAACCAGACTCAGTATAATACAACCAATGACAATGCTCGCCAATTCACTGAAAATTCGAGGCATAACGCAGAAGTGGCCAACACTAGACAATACGATGGGCAGAGGCAGAGCTACAACTCTGAACAACGGCAGAGTTACAACAACGATGGTAGACTGAGCAGAGCCAGTAGCTCAAGCTCCAGCGGGTGTTTGTCTGATGGAGCACCTAGCAGTTGCGAGGTAATTTAATAAATTTTTTATAATTATATTTACTTTGTTAAAAATCTTAAACAAATTGTATAATGATCGTTTTCTTTTGTGTCACAGGTAGCTTTCGAGTGTGGCGAATTTCCAACGGGAACTATTAAGAGGAAACCCTCTATGAATCCAAAACTACCCCTCACATCGATCACGAGACAATTGAAGGAAGTTGGAGAAACTGTTCGCGATGAGCCAGATTCTTGTCCAAGTCCGACGAGTTCCGGATCCGGAACATTAACTAGAAGGCATAGTCGAAGAAGAAGCGGTACTGACTCAGATGGATCTGGAACGTTGAAGAGACACCATCGATCCGGAAACGCGACTCCGGTTAGTCCTGTACCTCCTGGTACGCCGGTCAGGGAACGAGCAAGTCCTATGGGATATAATAGATCAGAGATTCAGGAATCGAAGACTCCTACTAGTCCCATACCGTCTTGTATGGTGAGTATTGCCTTTATAATTTGTGAAATATACTGGCAATGTTTATTAATTTATAGTTCTTGATGCACGAGTGTTATAATTTATGATCTATTTTTTGACTTGAGATTTGTTCAAAAAATTATATCGCATTTCTTTCGGTTCTTCAGTACTTGTTCCATAATTTTATTTACCTTAAATATAGTCAGTTAAGTTGAGTTAAATAAGTTAAAATATTTTGCTCTACAGATGGATTCGATCACTTCGTTACCGCCGCCACCGTCGCCATCGAGGGTCGCCGAAGAAGCAGAATCGGACAGCGAGCCACTTCCGCCACCTCCTCCAGAAATGTTCCGCTCGAATCTTTCTCTGGATTCACTGCCACCGCCCCCAGCCCCCGGTGAACTTCCCATGTGCAATACCCCAGAACTCACTGGATCTTCGTTGAGCTTGGCATCTCTTCCGCCGCCCCCAAGTCCTCTGGTAGGTGAGACGGGAACCATTCGGCGTGCACGACCGAAACAATCCACTCCAACGAACTCCATCACTCCCGAGGGTACTCCGACGCACACTTCATCGAGATCGACGAACAATCAGCAAATGTATTCGAATGCTACCAATTCGAACAGCCAGAACTACAACGCTAACGCGCAGAATGTTCATCACATGAACAACACGACAAATTCAATGTCCTCTCCGCACAGTTCCTATCCGGGATCCAACGCGAGCACACCAACGTACGCTCCAAGTTCGCCGAACTTCACCACGCCTCCACCATTCGTTCCTCCGCCAGCTTATGGCACGCAGCAGCACAACAGTTCAAGCCTCAACAGGCAAAATTCAAAGGTGGAGTCGCTGTATGGAACCCATCCAGCCATTCATCAACACAACTCCACGGTGCAACCAATCAGGCCGAATCCGAATATGGACACCGTACGACGAAGTGCCATGAAACAAGGATCGAGTCATTACGCGGCCCCGCCTTATCTAGCAGAGCTAAAAGCCGCTTCCAGTCCTCAGCCACAGCGCAGAGTGACCATTCAGGAACCGCCCACCTCGCCCAAATCGAAAACAGGCACCGGGAAAAAGATCTCGTTCAATCTTCCGCCTCAGCAGGAACCAGGAAGTCCAGCTTTGCCCCAGAGAAAACCGATGCCACCCAGAAGGTCGGACAGTACGAGGCTCACGTCTCCTAAGAAGCTTGCTGCGTCCGATCAGGCACCTCCCGGAGATTTCCTGAAGGATCTCCAGAGAGTGATGAGGAAGAAATGGCAGGTAGCTCAAAAGTGCAAGCTAGATTCGACCACCACTCCACACGAAGTCCTTGGATTCCGCGATCCACCGCCTGCAGTCGCGGATTATAGGGAAACCAACGTGTCGAACTGGGTTCAGGAACACTATGGAGCAGATAATTTGTACGAAAACGTTTATGCTACGGATCCCCATGCACCTGTCGAGTACGCTTCCAGCCCAGCCAGACAAGCCACCGTCAGGTTCGCCGACGAGAATCGTAGCATCAACATCGTGACCGCCATCGCCAGCAAAAGAAGACCACCTCCACCACCTCCGAAAAGGGCGGAGACTACGCATCTGACCACCACCAGGGCGATGCACTGACAATAGCAGTTACTTCAGCCCCATCCCGAAAGGCGATGGTATTGCTGTCTGTGCAGCTGGTGGAAACACTAACGAAAGGAGCGAGAGGAATTTTCTGTGATTCGGTCACCCTTTCGAGGTCCTAAATATATCGAGTCCACACACGTTCATCGTTCTCCGCGTCGTTGCACGCTTCCCGTTCGAAGTAGGACAAGAAGAGGGAAAAAGGAATGGACGGTTATCCTCGCGATCAAGTTCGGCTTTTTCTACGTCGTCAAAAGTTTGCATGGGATCGGCTTGGCTGGAAATCGTTTATGTCTGCCCAGGAATTAAAGCGGCTACGAACCGTTCTAGGATAATCTATGTACATTTAAGGTCTCAAGAGAGTCTGTTCGATACTGCCAATTGAAAACGATCATTGAATCGGAGCCCCGAGACTCTGAATCGGATAGGGAATTTTTAACGGGATAACGGCGAATCGATACTGCGAGTTCTCGGGTTCGGTGTCAAACATCAGTCTCGGTACCCAGTGTTCGATGGCCGATCAAATTAGATCGTAAGGGAAAATACTGCCGCACATATTGAGGATGTGATATAGAAGTCTTAAGCTACTACTGGTTGTCTCGTGATTGGGGACAATCGATCTGCGAGCAATTTTTCTCTCCGACGAGGAAAATCAACAATGGGACACCTAAGATCGCGGTTCTCTTTTTTCGATGATCGATCAAAGCCTCCTGGAATCGCGATCACATTTCTGTGTGCAAGTTGTATCCAGAGTTTAACTAGGCTTAGCTAAGTATCTCTGATGTTGTTCGCTGGTATGCATCCGTAAACATAAAGTGGAATGGATATTTTCACGTTGTTCCGATGGAAAAATTGTACATCTGGATGCGAATGAATGCAGTAGATAGTTGACGCGATGATTTTGTAACGAAGAAGGTGCTTTTTACGGACACGCAGGATAAAGAGCGAGAGTAAGAGAAACTGATAGAGAGACATTGTGTCGGGAAACACACGCATTGTGTTGTTGTTTTCGTTTCTTTCCCTTTTTGATGCCTCATGCATAGGTGTGTATGTATATAAATGAAACACGTACGAGCGTTTATATCAATGTATCGAATTTTGATGCTGTATGTTTATATGATATCGTGCGAATATTGAAGTATCCTTCGCGACGTGGACACGATAACACCATAATCTATTCGATGGACCTCGATTGAACGCGACACGCGGCTCTATTCGCTCTTCGTTCGTCGTCGAGGCTGGTCTACACAGTTTCCTCGACCAACGAGATCTCTTACACGCTATTTCCGTCATTTTCCTTTTCGACGCTTCGAGCGAAAATGTTCGAGCTAACCAGACTCGAGGCAACACGATCGAACTTCGTCGTGGACCTGCAATTGGTTTCACTTGATTGCATGACATTTTTTATTAACGTTTGAATTTAATTTTCACGTTATTTCGAACTTTGTAACCGTGTTACGAACACGCAAAACGAGATCTTCATTTAACGTTGTCGTTAATCGCGACTCGATACATTTTACTTGTAAGTTGAAGCTTCAAGGTCGGAAACAGTACCGCAGACAACCAACTGATTTCTCCATCATATCACTCTTAATCCCGTTTGAATAAAATCATGAAAGTCTCACGCTCTGTCGTATCATTTTCTACATGAAGAGTCCTCGATCGTATCGGGACTCAGAAAGGAAAAAGAGAAAACGAGGAACTGCCATTTTTACATGTAGGCGATCGCCGATGGAATTTCAGCAACCGAAGGGTCTCTCGTTGACCTCTACGAATCTAACTCCTTTTTCGTATCTTCTTTTCGTTGTTCGATGCGAACGGGATCACCGTGGACCATCGAGGACTGTTATCAGTCGCGTTCGAAAGGAGTCTCGACGAGTTGTCACGGTTTTTTACACTGTCTAAGAGAAAACGGATGAAGACGCGATATTTTCTACTACCACGTTTTGATAGGAGCTGTAGACGAGCTAAAAATGGAGACTTTTCTACGCGTATCCGGTGTGCCTCTCCTGATGAAGCTTCTTTATTCTAAACACACGATCGTACGTGGACACGCGAGACTCCGACGACCATGATTTAACGAGTAAAACGTAAGATTCAAACGAACAGACTGATGTCGATTTTGTGAACGGCAAAATTGCGTTAGGTTGTTGCAGACGAAATGGATTTCGACAATTTTTAATTACCGTTATTTTTTTAACATGGTTCGATCTATCATTTTTTTAACATTATGTGATTGATTAATTATTCAGATCGACCATATATTGGACATCTTTTGAGGAAAATTTGTCAAACATTGTATTCAATTTCTAAATTTACAAATTTTTAATTTATGAATTTTCAAAATTTTAAGATTTGGTATTTCTACGATAAGTGTCTAAATTTTATAGTTTATAATCTTCTAATTACGAAATTTTGAATAAACGAATGGTCGTATAAAACTTCAAGTTGTGTCATCGAATCGTGTCAGGAATTTTATGATCGGCCATTCGACAAACAACAACCTAATAATTGTCTGCCGTACGCGCGGTCCAATCAAAACTGAACCAATAATATTAATAATAATAAATGCTAACGATATTCCTAACGATACGCGTTTTGTTTTGGAACTAATTGTATCGATTTTAACGGAACAGTGACTTTTTTACGATGAACTTTCCCGACAGGCTTTTCCTGATCGAGGATCGATAGGTTCAACGATGCGGATACCACGTGGGGAGTTTTTTTGAACACGGTTGTTCAAGGTTGAACAGAATACAGGTGGAGTTAATTTTTAACGAGACGTTGTATGTTGGCCATAGAATATAGCGAATAGAAAAAAAAGTGTAAGTTTAGATTAATTTGTACAGAGGATTTTTAATTATTAACGTTACTTTCAATTGATCGATAAAGATTTTGTAACTTATCAAATTGTATTAAGGAGAAAAGAATTTCGTGAAATAAATCGATACATAGGTTTAATTTAATTTTGTACAGTGTAGTACTCTTCATTCATAATGTTTCTTTTTCTTTTAAGGAGTAGAGTTATTGACGTAATTAGATGGCGACCAGGGTTGGTCTGACCCTCTAAAATTTTGATTAATCACCCTCAAAGGGATGTAGAACGTAAGGTATATCAAATTCTCTGGTACTGAAATTTCCAAATTCTCAAATTCCCAAATTTTCAAATTCTAAATTCCTAAGTTACAGAATTCTCATTTTGCCGAATTCCCAAACTCTTAAATTCCCAAACTCCCAAATTCCCAAACTCTCAAATACCCAAACTCGCAAATTCTCAAACTCTCAAATACCCAAACTCCCAAATTCCTAAACTCTCAAATTCCCAAACTTCTAAATTCCCAAACTCCCAAATTTCCAAACTCTCAAATACCCAAACTCCCAAACTTCCAAACTCCCAAATTCCTAAACTCTCAAATACCCAAACTCTCAAATTCCCAAACTCCCAAATTCCCGAATGTCCAAAATTAGTAAAACTAGACGATCAGGCCACCCCGCAAAAAAATTCTAGTTACGTCAATATCGATTTCTTTTCAGTTTTAAAATCATCTTCACAGAAAAAAGTACTGTCAACACTGAAAAGGATTTCTTTTATTTTTAACATTGTACCTATAAACGAAAGTATAATTTATACATTTAATTTTAATTTTTAACGCATATACAAGGAAAGTAGCAATACACTCTGTAACCCATTCGATTTAAGCGACTTTTTATATATGTATTATTTGTAAGGTTTGGTTTATTTATTTTAATTTTGTATATAATTATGATTCTAAAACTCTAGTACAAATAAGTATTTAATAAAAGTATGTAGAAGCGAAAATGATTTTATTAAGTTTAATATCTTATTGATGTACAAAGATTTGTTGTTAACGTTGCTTTATATCCATGCTTGAAGTTGCAATAAATGAAAACGGTGGCTAAATGTTTGGGTTACAGAGGGTTGATTCTTGAATTAGTCAGGAATTCTCTTTGAACTCCTACGATTTTCGTTTAATTTTTATATATTCATCGATATAGTCTAGAAATTAATTATTTAAACTATCGACGATTGATAAAAAAAAGTTAACATTTAATATCAGAGATTCGAATACTATAAAAACATGTACCTAACAGAAATAACATAGAAATAACATGTTTATTATTACGCATTTCCAACGTTTAGAAAAAAGTAAGGATTACATTAATTTTTTCCAAAACCAATCGTATTTTTTCATTAAATTTTGCTCGATTTTCACCCTCTCTTTTCCATGTCAACCATGTCGAGAAACACTCGCCACGTGGTCTCAATTTTTATAAGAACAAACTCGTTGCTGACGTAAAATAACTGCAAGCTATTGTACTACGCTATTTAACCCTTTCGCTATTAACAACGTATAAAGTAGCACGAATTCAGTGAGCTAAATTATTTGCCGCATAAACAAATTTTTCGAACGCATACTGCAGTCGGTTCTTTGAGACACGTAACATACAAAAATATTGAGTTACCAAATATCGATGAAATGTTTTTAAGCATGAGAAATTTTTCTAATATTTTGTCTAAATATTTTTCTCTGCAGTTACATATTTTGTTTGCGATTAATTTTTCGAAACATTCTACGTTAAAGCAGTATATTAGCGTACTATTATAACATAAAAATATCATTCAGATACTGCAAATCTGTTCAAGAGCTGTTACTTTTTATCTTAAAATGTAGTACAGTGTTTTTAACATTATACCTTTTTACGTAGGATGTTTCTAAGAATCATATCAAAGTGACCAAACGTGATATCAAAACTTTCTCCTGAAATCTGAAGATAATGAATAAATCATTTATCAAGTTTCATCGATTTTATAGATATCATGACAACAGTGAAAGGGTTAAGTTAAATCTTAAACGGTATAAAAGAAGGGAAATAACAGCTTTAGATGTTAATAACGCTGAAGAAAATCTACGATCGAGAAGCGGGATAAAATAATCGGTAACAGGACACAGATCGGTCCTCGATTTGAACAATCGAAATTCCCTCGCGTAAAAAGAAGGGTCAACCGGTGCAATGATTTATGAACGACGTAGATTATTGATCTTGTTACTTGAAAAATGAGAATTGTAAACGAATGGTTTTAACCGCCATGAAGAAAGAAAAGAAAAACAAGTTTATCGTTCTGTATATTACTTATACCTTCTTGTCCTTTTCCTGATCAACAACCTATCACAGACTGAAGCTTCAGGACAATGTTTGCCAGGAGATAAACTTTGAGACAAGAATGACAAACATGGTAAGATAAATAGGGATTAAGGGATGTAAACACGGTCTATACTAAAATAAATATTTGCATTCTTCAATTTTGGATAACTAGAAATTTAAAAATATATAAATTAAACAATTTTGAAATTCTCTACTTTTTCAACTCTGTAATTTCCTATTTTATGACTTTAAAAATTAAAAATATAACTTGGTAATTTAGAAATTTAGGATTTTCAAGTTTTTAACTGGGAAATTCGATAATCATGCTCACGAAAGTACTTGCAAAACGATGATTTAATTTACGACGTCATTATATCACGATAGCGACTGTATTTCATAGTGCAATATAGCTATAGTATTACTACACCTATATCAATTCGTTTAATTATCGATTTCAATGCTGTAAATGAACTATAACATTTCAGTTTCATTGTAGTTGTATTACTCTCATTAATAAAGTGTAAAAATTGTTTATTTTATTATAAAAAGCGTTTTCTATTGCTTTTTTTTACTGTCGTCAAAATGCACTAGCAGTATTACTTCCATATATTTTTCTTTTCATTTAAGAATGATTTACGATTTGTATCACCTTCTGTCATTAAGATTTCTACCATAAATTTCTGATAATATTCAAATAACATATATTATCATAATAACAAAACAATGATATTCACTTTTTGTTTAACAGTTGTTCGTACTAGTGAAAAATGAATATCGCGTTTGGTAGCCCTGCTGAAAAGGCATGCTATCTCAAAACGGCAATAAAATGAAATAAAGCGGATCTGCGAAAAAATTTTATTTAACCGTGCATCGTTTAGGTAGTACAAAATATAAAAATTAATAAATTAGCGAAATATTTGATGACACTGACACAATGTTCAATATTATTTTTATAGACTGAACTACAAAACAAGTTTTATATTGATGTTGACTTTTGACTGTGAGAAATACATTTCTGGTACAATTGCTCTAGTGGTTTGTTCAACAAGGTAGGGAGGGTCTCTTCAATTCATCGTACATTTATATATTTTGAACTAATTATAAAGTAATCGTCGATGTACGTTTTATGCGAGGATCTAATATTAAAATGTGACTCATGTCGCAGTAAAAAACAATTTCCATAAATAAGCTCTATGATATAATAACGTAATCCTGTTTTTACATTTTGAGAATAATTAGTCCTTTTTACAGAGCATACTAATAATTCTTAAGTATTTACTTGTATATCACATGTGTAAAGCAGTTGAAACCAAAGTAAGGAAAGTTCAAAATTACGTAGCACTGCAATAATTGTTGAACCTAACCTGAAACTCAATACTCTAAAAGGGGAAGGAGATGTCAGTTTAGCTAGTGTAAATTAGTTATATTACGGACCCACTGAATCTTTCTAATTTTTATATTATTCACGTCTTTGCTGCGTGGTGAGTAATTAATCGTTATTATGTATTATATTCTCATATACATTATTTTTATATTTATAAATATTTTTTTAAACTAATTGTTAGGATTATGTTTTACCAATGTATAAATATATATTTTTTTTCCTAATATTGATGCAGGTAGTATTGTCTTATCTAAAGAACATATAAATCTTCATTGAAAATATATATTAATGTTTGTAGAATATAAATGTTATTCTGAATATTAATCTAAGCGATTCCAACTGCATAACTGTTGTGGTTTCATTACACACTTAAAAGTAATATATTTCTACCTTTTAAGTTCATTATTTAGAAAACATCAAAATATTAACCATAATTAATCTGCATTTGTTTAAACAAAGATTTAATTATCTTTATAGTTAAAAGAGGGATGCCACGCAGCAAGCGTAGAGCGCCCTCTAGCACAAATCATCACACCTCTATTGAAATGTCACCTAGTGCCCACGAGGAGGGTATACCAAGGCATCCATCAAAACGCCTCAGACATACATCTAGGTATATCAAATTCCTTTAGTATATGATGATATCGTTTTAACTGTATTGATCAGTAACGACAGTAAAACTTTTGCAGCGATGTTGCTGTATCAGTAAAAATAGTAATATGAGTTTGTTTTGCAGTGCAAGGCGTTATACAAAAACAGAAGATGTTTCAAGCGCCTCATCCTTTTCTCAAAAACGTTGTATTACATGGTTTAGGGAATATACAACGCCTGACGATTCTGACACACTTGGTCCTGAAGGAATGGAAAAGTTTTGTGAAGATATAGGTGTAGAACCCGAAAATGTAGTTATGCTCGTCCTTGCATATAAAATGAATGCCAGACAAATGGGTTTCTTCACACTAAGCGAATGGTTAAAAGGCCTTTCGGAATTACAGTGTGATTCTATTAGTAAAATACAACAAAAACTTGAGTACCTAAGGATTCAATTAAATGATCCACATACGTTTAAAGGAATTTACAGATATGCTTATGATTTTGCTAGAGTAAACATTACCTTTTGTATAATAATTTTGAAATATATATATGTTAGTACTTAATATTATTAATATATTGTTAATACTATTATATTTCAGGACAAAGATCAAAGAAGTATGGATATGGAAACAGCAAGAGTTATGTTACAGTTGCTTTTAGGAAAACATTGGCCACTATTCACACAGTTTGCTCAGTTCCTAGATCAGTCGAAGTACAAAGTTATTAATAAAGATCAATGGTGCAACATTTTAGAGTTTTCTCGTACAATCAATCATGACTTATCAAATTATGACTTAGATGGAGCATGTATGTAGTTTGATAGTATTCTCTACAAAATGTATATAATATCTTGTATATTTATCATACACATTATTGTTCTAGGGCCAGTAATGCTCGACGAATTTGTTGAATGGTTAAAAATGCAGCGAGGTGAAGAAGCAGCATCAACAGAAACTAGAGGCAGCTGAAACATTTAATAATAATAGTCCACTAAAATAAAAAGAACTCATCTCTTCTGTCATCATATTTTGTTAATAACAAAATTTTTGTTTATATCATAACCTCGCAACATTTCAGTTATCATCATTCGTACTATGTTTTTCTATTAATCAGTAATAATGTAAGTAGCTTATCTTAATATGATTTTACACTATGATCTAAACACATTGTGCTTAGAAATTTTCTAGATCATTTTCAATTATTTATCACCATTCATTACTAATCCGGAGTTCGTCGCAGAAACTCGTGATTTAATACTATTTTGATATAAGATTTGCTTGTGCAATTTATGAAATATGATTTCAAATATGGAATCAAAAAAATAGAAAAGTATAATAGTCCTATTTGACAAAATTGTATAGTCATAACAACCACTTTGCTGTTTTATTTTCATATCCTATTTTTATATGTTGATATATAATTATAATAGATTATATTTCAATTAAGATAGTTTGTTATAAATTAAATACTAAAAAATTACATACAAAATTATTATAAAAATATATTAAATATTCTTTACAGTATTTAATTAAATTTCATAAAAATTTTTGCAAAGGTTCAAACACATGTATTATTGTTATTACAAAACACGTAATCACAAATACTATTATGTAGATTCATGAATTAAATAATATGTATACTATATAAGTGCTATTACAATGTTTAGTGTTTAAAATACAATAAGATACATTGATATATATTACTTAGACAACATTAAATAATTGCTATAAATGCCATAATATTCATGTACATTAGAATATCAAATCTCGTATTAAGGTATTGTAACATTTATGAAATATAACTGAAATTAAATTTTTTAAAAATATTGATTTAAAAATAACACTATTTTCTGTATTAAATACGAGCAATAACACTTTTTTAAAATTTTGAGATGCAGAAGAAAATATTTTATTTAATTTTTCGTTTAATTCTTCCAACAAAATCTTTCTCATCCTTTTAAATAAAAACAATTTCTGATCCAATCTGTTTTCTATGATCCACATTTTATCATGAAAATTTTTGCGACAACTTCAATGGATTAATGCATGGTGATTATCCAAATAATTTTGTAATATATTTTAGTTTAATCCGTTGCTAATTTTCATCTGTTAGCCAAATATTTGGATACGCATTGATATTTTAAACGTTATTTTATAAATAAATTCTGTCCAATAATGACATAGGCAATCACTGCTATTACAATTAAAAATTACTTTTATTATTATATAAAATTCATTTGATTCTGTACATTGTTTAATTCATATGTACCACTTCTATTATAAATAATGTTATCATTAGCAATATAATATAAAATTAAATTTCGAATTTTCACTCATAACTTCCAAATTAATAGTAACCTTACATTCGTGGATGCAAAATATCTAATGGAAAATTATAAGCTCATACATAACGAAGGAATTAGAAACAAGAAATTAAAATCATTGTATGTCATTGCAACACAACTGCCATGTGGAAAATATAATGTAATGAAGAACATGAAATAAATAAAATACTTTTTTCAGTATTTGTTATTTTCTTTAGTTATGTAAGAAGTACATAAATTATATTTTTATATAACTTTTTTATGTACCAATACAAAGTCTCATACATAATGTCTTATATGTAGTATGTATTATAATTATGTATTGTAAAAATACGATGTTAAGAGCGCCATCTAGCAACGAAGATTCTGGATTAGAATCCGGTAATTAATTACAGATTATACCGGATAATTATCGGATTCTGTCGGTAATTAATTGATTACGCTTCAACGGTAATATACCATCAGCGAAGTTTCTACTGTAGTTCAGCGAATCATTGCTAGATGACGCTGCGTCGAACTTGCTATAGAAAGTTTTTCTCTATATGTAAAATAGATAATTACAGTAAATATTCGATATCTGCGACTCTCTCGGGTCTGGACTGCCGCACATATCGTACAGGTCCTACATTGATTGATGTTTTGCCGAACGTAGAAAAGGACAGAAGAGAAAAATAACACGGGCGCCAGCCGCAGATATCGTAAAGGTACTACATGACCGTATGGACCATATCATACGGTTATACTACTTAGGTCTGACCATATCATAGAGTTATACTACTTAGGTCTGACCATATCATAGGGTTATACTACTTAAATTGTCTGACCATATCATACGGTTATACTACTTAGGTCTGACCATATCATAGGGTTATACTACTTAGGTCTGACCATATCATAGGGTTATACTACTTAAATTGTCTGACCATATCATACGGTTATACTACTTAGGTCTGACCATATCATACGGTAATACTACTTAGGTCTGACCATATCATACGGCTATACTACTTAGGTCTGACCATATCATACGGTTATACTACTTGAATGGTCTGACCATAAAGCGCTTATACTACTTGAATGGTCTGACCATAAAGCGCTTATACTACTTAGATCTGGTCATACAGGGTGTTCGCTTTCAGGTGGAAATCCTCTTGAGGGGTGGTAGCTGGTGTGATTCGGAACAACTTTTTCCTTTACCAAAATGCTGGTTTAAGCTTAGTTTTTGAATTATTAATGAAAAACACTGACCAATCAGAGGGCGAGAATAGCGCGAGCTCGGATGCGAGAGCGACGGGTGCAAGCGTGACGGTTGGCACTGGTCGTGAACAAGCAAATCGCGCGACATCGGTAACGTAGTTACCACCGATAATGCGTCAGCCGGTAAGTAGTTACAAAATTTACTAAGTATACATTTATTAACGGAACTAAATGTATCGAGGAAACGAAAATGAAGATGAACATTCAGAGCAATTTTGTATAATTCACTCTATACATACATATATAGTTGTATAGTTTTATACAGTCATATATATAACTAACCTAACCCAGCCTAATGTAATCTAACCCAACTTATACATTCATAGTTTACAGTGCAATTATAAGAATTTTTGAAAAATTATGTAAAATCATTAAGGTGCCTCTTATCAGTCACCACTGCATGTACCGGCTAGATACGGCACTAATAGCAGGCTGTGACGTCAGCTGACGCATGCGCAGAAAGCTCTCGCGTGAGATAAAATCTCACGACTGCCCATCACTGCCTGGATAGTATACGTATACTGCGGTATTGCTTACTCGAAATTATAAGCTATAGCGAGTTGGGTGTTGAGTGCTTTCCTTCAGCCATTTTTTTTCTCTGATACATAAAAGCTTTTTATTTTAGGGCATTAGCATCGTCCGTAGGGTTACAAAATGACAGACGATAAAACGGAATTCGTAAGTGGTTTTAATAATGTCTGAAATATGTACATTGTGTCAATATAACCTCACCTTGTGTAACACGTAGACTAAATTGTGTTCATTGAATAATTATGCGTCTTTCTCATTTGTAGGACTGGGGAAATGAAAAGTTACAACGCGCTCAAAAGACTGTGGACGAATCTCCTTACGATTTGGAAGCATGGAGCATCCTTATTAGAGAAGCACAAAATAGACCTATTACAGAAGTAAGACCAGTGTTTGAGAAGCTTGTCTCTGTCTTTCCTTCAGCTGGTCGTTATTGGAAGATTTATATAGAACAAGAGGTAATAACATCATGACTTTCCTCAATGTATCCACTGTAAACAATATTAACTGAAATATTACCCAAAGATTTAATGAGCGTTCTGCTAAATTATGCGCAGCATTCTATATTAAATAATAATGTTAAATAGAAATCTATGCTAGTAGAAAATAAAATTTTATTTTATATTTATGACTGTTTCAGATGAAAATGCGCAACTTTGAAAAGGTGGAAAAGGTATGTTAATAATAATTGTCTGAGTTTCAAAATTTAATGATGACATTTCATATATTATTAAATTTATAGTTATATGTATTATTCAAACTGTTTGTTTTGAGAATATACAAAATTTTCATAATTAATTTTTTAATAAAATTGTTGGGTGAATTTTTTTTATATTCAAACTTGCAGTTACTTGCATGTTTATTAATTAATCAAAAATGGTTATAATTAAATACCCATTATATTAAATAGGAAAATTTCTTATTGAACAGTGATAGTTAAACAATTTTTTAGTGTAATAAGGTTAACTCAATAATTTGCGATTAAATATTATCATACACTGTGACTCTAAGCACTTTGCGTTTTATATGAGGTGAATAAAAACAGTATTTCACCATGAACATATCTTTCATTAATTAATAATTTATGTGTTGGTATATTTGGGAGGTTGTTTTCTTTGTTGACTGACATCTTTATTAAATAATTTATAATGAACTCAGTTTACAAATTGTTAATATAGATTTGATATTAGTCTAAGTCAACTTATGAAGGTAACTTCCTGAATGTAACAGCCTTGTATTCCTTCCTGCAATACACTTTTCACTGTGCTTGGATTATGTTATTTGAAACATGATAAAATTCACAATACTCAAGATGCAAAAGCTTTATTAAACATGATTTAAAATAAAAATGCTTGCTTTATGCAAGGTATATTTATATCTATGCATACAAGAAAAATGATGCACTCATTTGTCTCAATACTATAAGTAAATTTGAGACAGTTGAAATTATCAAAAACTATTTCGTAAATAAGTTATAGGACTTTGCATAATTTACCTTTCCCTTGAACAATATTTGAGGAATATTCTCAAATATTGTGGTAATTCTATAGAGGTAGCATAAGGTGAAGAAAAATTAATGAATGTTCAATGTATTAAAGTGTTAATGTATTTGAAGAATATTTGTTAAGTATAATATATCGTAAATAATTCTCATTAATTTTTCATTTATTTCTGTCACCTTATGTTGCTTCACACTGTCTAAATTTTTTTGTCATGTTTTGGGATCATTCATTTCTAGATCCCGCATAGGTCAATTTTGTCATATTACTAACCCCACTTGCAGAAAATAAATAAACTGTTTTACTTAATGGGGTTTATTTTATGTTACCTTTATAATCTCATATTTACAAAAAGTTTTCCTCAATTATTCACACTGAAACATATGTTTAAGCAATAAATCATTCTCAATTGATGCACTGGTGCATTATTATTTCTCCCACTATATATAAATAATATTGTAGTAGTGATTGTATTAAAAATTTGCTTTAATAAATTATTGAATTTCTGTTTCTGATATTTCAATGTGACTTTTATTGGTATTATCATTCATGTTTTTAAATATGTGTATAAAAAAGACTTGCCTGTAAGGGTAAGTAAGGTGGTAGATACATAATCCTTTTTGTAACAACGTTTGAGTGGGCTTCGTATGGATACTGTTATTTTCTTATATTACCTCTAAAGTACTTGTTTTCTCTGACAGCTTTTCCAAAGGTGCCTCATGAAAATCTTAAATATTGAGTTGTGGAAACTTTACCTTTCTTATGTCAAAGAGACAAAAGCTAGTCTTGCAACATACAAGTAAGTACCTAGGTCTCTGAATAGATTTTTCATCAAAGAGTTACGCTTCAGTCTATCAATCAATATATTTGTAGGGAAAAAATGGCACAAGCATATGATTTTGCATTAGATAAAATTGGAATGGACATACATTCATATAGTATATGGAATGATTATGTTATGTTTTTGAAGAGTGTTGAAGCTGTTGGTTCGTACGCAGAGAATCAGAAAATTAGCGCGGTTCGAAAGGTAATTGATCACGCAAATTCTTTAACAAGTGAGTTGGAATGTGTTTTGTTTGTTTCATTACAGTTATATTGTTACATTATAGGTATATCAACGCGGTGTTGTTAATCCTATGATAAACATGGAACAGTTATGGAAAGATTACATGGCATTTGAACAAAATATTAATCCAATAATTGCAGAAAAGATGGCTATTGAACGTTCCAGAGATTATATGAATGCAAGAAGGGTTGCCAAGGAGTTAGAAGCTGTAACCAGAGGACTGAATCGCAGTGCTCCTAGTGTACCTCCAACGGGTCATCCAGAAGAAGTCAAACAAGTACTATTTTGTATACACCATTAGTATATTACGTATCTGATTAATTATGTAAACATAAATATTTTTGTATTAGGTTGAATTATGGAAGAAGTACATTGCATGGGAACGCAGTAATCCTTTAAGAACTGAAGATACTTCTTTAGTCGCTCGTAGAGTAATGTTTGCTATAGAACAATGTTTATTATGTTTGGGACATCACCCTGCAGTTTGGCATCAAGCTGCACATTTCTTAGAACTTAGTTCAAAAATATTAACGGAAAAGGGAGATGTAAATGCAGCAAAAAATTTAAGCGATGAAGCTGCTACTATGTTTGAAAGAGCAACAAGTACGCTGTTATCTAAAAACATGTTGTTATATTTTGCACATGCAGATTTTGAAGAAGGGAGAGTGAAATATGATAAAGTACATCAAATATATCAAAAATTTCTTGATATACCTGATATTGATCCAACACTCGTTAGTATTTAGTATTAATATGAAATTTCATGTTACGTTTCAACACTATTAAAGTAGTTAATTTTTTATAGGCATATGTGCAATATATGAAATTTGCTAGACGCGCAGAAGGTATCAAATCTGCCAGAACAGTTTTTAAACGAGCTCGAGAAGATCCGAGATGTAAACATCATGTATATGTTGCTGCAGCGTTAATGGAGTATTATTGTACTAAAGATAAAAATATTGCTTTTCGGATATTTGAACTAGGTTTAAAAAAATTCGGAGATAATCCTGACTATATACTTTGTTATATCGACTATTTATCGCATTTGAACGGTGAGAGCAATAAACTTAATTTTACAAGTAATTTGATTTATTTAAATTAATTATGTAAATGTGTTTTAATGTTACAGAGGACAATAATACAAGGGTTTTGTTTGAAAGAGTTTTATCTTCTGGTAGTTTAGAACCAGAAAAATCAGTGTATGTATTTGATGCGGCCATTTTGAACATTATTAATAATATGCAAATTGAATATTTATTTTCATCTCTAATATAACTAACTTTTCTTTTAGTGACATATGGAATCGCTTTTTAGAGTTTGAATCAAATATCGGAGATTTGGCCAGTATTGTTAAAGTTGAAAAAAGACGTAGTGCCGTATTAGAAAAGGTACCAAAGTCTATCAGAATTTTACTTAATATCCCATTCTTTTTATTTAACATATAATTCGTTAAATTGGATCACTTTTTAGATCAAAGAATTTGAAGGCAAAGAAACAGCACAATTAGTAGATAGATATAAATTCTTGGATTTGTATCCATGTACTCCTATGGAGTTACGATCTATTGGCTACATGGAAGTGTCTAGTGTTGCCAGAAGTACAGTTGGTGCATTACCACGTATTCCAGATCCAGAAGAAGCTATTGCTTCTTTACCTAGACCAGATTTGTCACAAATGATTCCTTATAAGCCAAAAGTAAATCCGTTACCGGGAGAGCATCCAGTACCTGGTTTGTACTGTTAACATTTATTATATTAGATATTTGAGATTTGTGAAAATTTCGAAATTCGATGTATTAGGCAATCTGCATAATCCACATATTGATTACATATTTGGAAATATTTAAACAGATTTATATTTAATTCCATTTTTACTTTAGGTGGCACTTTCCCATTACCACCAGCCGCGGCACAACTTTGTACTATGCTTCCGCCACCAGGTTGTTTCAGAGGACCATTTGTAGCTGTTGACTTGCTTATGGACGTTTTCAATCGAATTCAGTTACCAGATCATGGTATAATTACAAATACTATCAGCAAATTCTTTTTTAATACTAAAAAATTGATTTTAATCAAATTTTTATCAAATTTTGAATCTGTAGCTCCATTGCCGGTAGCAGATAATGGTTGTGACACAAAGTTATTTGACTTAGCCAAATCCGTACATTGGATCGTTGACGAAAGTAACGATGGTGTAAGTATCGGATCTAAACGTAGAAGAACGCGTTTAGGAGGTGACGATAGCGAAGAAGAAGATTTACCACCGCCTCCAGCTAACGACATATACCGCCAAAGACAACAGAAACGAGTCAAATGAATAAAGAAATGATAACCAAACACAGAGTTACGTATCATCTCCAAGTATCCTGGAGAAATCTGATACACGTTATCATATATTTTTACATTTTCTGTTTGTTCTGGAAGGAAATACTTCCTAACGGGACAAACCTATTATTATCTAAAAGCGTACGTTACGTGTATGTAAGCAACTACTAAATTCCTTATGTGACACTGTGCACGATAGTTTGAGTACTATGTACTCAGAAATCCTATACTTACACTGTTGATTTCATCTTTCTTCGAATGTGTTCATTTATATACGCAAAATGTCTGACTTGATTCAGACGAGGACAACATTGAGCATGTTCAATGAATCGAACCTCGTTGTATTGTTACCTATTTCGCTATAAATTAAAAACGCCAGATCAAGATTTAATTACTTTTTACACTATTATTTGTGGCAATTTGTATATTGCGTAATAAGAAAACGTCGCTCAGGCTATACAAAAATGTTACGGAGCAAAAACGAAGGTGATTGGCAGGATATGTTCATATCTTTTATCGGGCAATAGTAATTTGTTATAATTGTAAGTAAAGTGTATCATAAAATATTGTTTAGCGTTATTTTAAGTGAATCTTTATGTAAGGTATACGGTAAGAAAAAAGATCGAACTATTATTTCTATTCATTGAACGATTCATTTAAATGTACGATATTGAATCAAATGTATTCGAGAAATTAGTTCTCTCATATCTCATTTTAATATTTTCTTTTTAAAAATTTGGTATCATTTCTGTACACAATTAAATTTGTTAAAAGTTACTGCCCTTAGACTTATTTGGCTGATCTTCGGGAAACTATTCATCCGAATACACTTGGTTTCGTGCTGTATATTTAAATCGATTTATATCAATTCAGTGTACAGGACCAATAAATTGTCAGCATCCCATTACAGTCTTTATTTCAATAAAACGTTACACAACTTTATTTTTTAATTATTATTTAATACTTGTATTATGCATGCATAATACTTGTATCCTTCCAATACTAGGTCTTTACAAGATGAAGGTTAGTATAAATAGAAACATCAGCTTTATATAATACTGTATTATAAGTTCTTTAATTTTAATTTATCGTAGTTAATTCTGTTTAGTTGCAATTTATTCTGTTGTAATTATTCTTGCAAAATAATCGCTAACATTTTAGCATGATCTGTCGCTGCAAGGTGTTTCTAGTTAGAAACCGAGTCTCAATTTCCAGTCGGAAGCTACGGAATCTAAAGGAATCTCTATTACACTGTTATAAATCCTTGACTGTTTAGTGTGTAATTGTGGCATTGTTCTCGTCCCATCTGTCTTAGGTGGAGATACCTAGCATTTGTGCATTTCTCAGACCAGCTAAACTACCTGCATTCCTTTCTAATGATAAAGTGTTTTGCAGAAAGATGTCGATGTTATTGAACATATTTTACATAGTATTCTGTTAATAATAAACGTCTCTTATTATTCGATAGTAGTCAATTCATACAAAATGGTGGAAAGTTATTCTTTCTGTGAAGGTGAAACTTATCGTAATTGAAGCTGTAAGCAAAAAATAACTTTCGAATTTCCAACGTGTAAAGATACATTAAAAATGTTTATTGAATATGATCAATTCATAGAATACATATATTGATCATTATTTTTGTAAGGGTGGACTGCCTCTCATCGAAAACCCTTTAAATGACGATTCCGAGTGAAAGAACGAAATTCTGGTTGCGGAGATTCTTATAGCCACCTGAACCCGTGAATCCAGGTGTTTTACCGCCGATCCAATAATTCCGCTACCTCTTATTCTAAAACCCTTTTATCGTTCCCCCGAACACTTCCATTTACGAACGCAATTGGGCTTATGATTTATAATTGGTTCTCACCTTTTTGTATTTTCCATAATATGGTTCTGCCTCACAAAAACAAGAATACTGGACTTTCACGATTCATTTAAACCAAAGTACTTCGAACATTTGTACACCAATTTTCTTCAAAATACATATATTTTTTGTATAATGATTTGAAGAATGGTAAAACAGTAAAATGATTAAAAATCGTTCTTACAAATAAATACGATATTTGAAGAAAACTGTATAATTGTGTTTTCTTTATGTAGCTCACGCAATTATTAAATTGTATAATATAAATTATTTGAGCGAGGTCTTTTAATCAAAATTATAACAAGAAGATAATTTTCTACATCGTGCATTGTAATGCAATGTATCGCTGTGCCTGCTTTTCTAAGCTGCACCCTATTATGTTAACGGGTTCTTAACGAGCCACATGCGTGGCATAAAGTACAATAGTTTGCTGTGGTATACCTCGTTCTACATTGATTAATGTAGTCACTAACAAGTTCATAATTGTAATTTACTATTATTTAGCAGAAATTGGAATCACTGATGCAATGTAAAATGCTTAAAAGTATCATTATACAATTCGAATATAGTTTAAGTTTCATAAAAATTTCCGAGTACTTCAAGTTTTATTCAAGTATCAAAATTATAAACATTTTCTGAGCAATACTAAAAAGAAGACAAAATTAATTTTCATCTAACAAATGGAGTGCAATTCGTTTGGAATTCTAATTTTGATGAAAGTTCCAAAGTTCAAATTCTGATATTGCTTTCTAGAGTGATTGAACAAAACTGGGAATAAATTCATATAGGATTCGTTGAGAGGCGTTCGATAGCAGGTAATAAAATTGCAAAAGCAACAAAATTAATTATGAATAAATTTCGCGCATACAATGCAACAACAGTGGTCTTTGAGCTAGTATTTAATTACGAAAGACCTTTGGAACCTTTGATCTGACCGGCAAACCTGCAGCTGTCGAACGCAGCCGCATACGGCAAAATGGAAGTCGGATAGTTTGAAAAGGAAGTTAATAGCACTAACATTCATGAGGAGATAGAATTACAAACGAAGTAATAATTACAGACTGCGCGGTGTTGCACTGAACAACGAACCCTTTTAGACTAGTTCCAGAAAAATGTTAAATGAATGTCAAACCACAAAAACATCTAATATCGATTTTATATCCAATTCGTAGCTTTGGATTATAAATTGTGTCACGATTTAATTATTAATTTTCCTGGCCGATTATGAAGTTGTATTCGAATTTTATTTCAGAGTTTAACTTTTGCTAGCTCAGTGTATGTTTTAGAGTTAAAATTTACCTTTGAATTATTATTCTTGAATTATTTCTTTTCATTAGTATTATGCTATTTCTTTAGATATTAGTGCTTTTATGCATGAAAGTGTTTCAAATATAAAACGTTTTAGATTGATCTTTTCATAGAGCCATACTGCCGAAACATACATAAGGATTTTAATGTACTTCAAAAACGTTAACGAAGATTTTACAAATTACTCTTTCCCATTAATTCCTACAACGGGAAAATTTAAGGTGACGTTCTCCGGTAACCGCCTGGGACGCAACTTGGAGAGCTCTTTGAAACTTTGGCTCTATCTCGGAGGAAGACAAATGACAAGAGCCGAAAGGAGCTCCTGAAACTGCTAGTTGGCCTTTCATAGAACGCAAACGCATAATTCTCTCACTTTGGTGAGAACGAACTATCGTGAGATAGCGTGTAAGAGTAATTTCTTTGGCAAATCGATAAAAAAGAGGAAGGGTACGAGTCACTTTCAGTCTTGGCTAAGACCGAATAATCTTGGTTCTACTTCGCCGACGAATAAATCAACGATTTCGTACCGATGGGAATGATTTTTATCTGCAGAAGAAGACGACGTGAAGATGTCTGAAGCGGAAGAGTTGAAAACTTTGCTTTACGATTTGTGCTCGAGCTACCGAAGCAAAAATTATGTTATAAATTTATGAGTTATCAAACGAGCATGTCTATTTCATTTTACAGAATGCAGTTTTGTTACAGGTACGAGTTTCTCTAAAGCAGTGGGTAACTGAATTTGAAAATCTCAACAATTTAGAAATCTATTTGAGAATTTCAAAATTTGGGGATGTAGGCAAATGGAGGATCATCAGATTTGAATATGTGTACTTTTGGAAATTAGATACTTCAGAAATTAAGTAAGGAAATACATAATAATTTAGGGTTTTACAGATTTGCAAATCGCAAACGCAAACGCATCAAATCGCTTTTCCTATCACTCTACTTGTACTAAAGGCAAAGCCGATTATATATCAAACAGAGAATTACGTTAGCCTTTCTGTTCGATTGATGTCGTAATCGTGCTATAATTACTCGCCGAGGTAAATTGAGGAACATCGGTGTTTCTGATCATTTCATCAACCGGATTCGCGTGTTAATACATTACCCGCTTTGTTCTTTGGCGGCAATTTCAGTAACAACGTGAACGAGCATCCCTCACGAAGGATAACGTGGCATGGTCGCATAAATATTTCGATGAAAGTTTATTACTTCAATAATGCATATCAAAGGGAGGGACGAAGAGTGTAAGTAACGAGATTGCGGAAAGGAAAAGGGAGAAGGTTGTGTGAGGTGAGGTTCGTGAATGCATCCTTCGCATGCTTCTTGTTTAAGCATTTCCCCGGTTTGAAGCAAACCGAGGCGTCGTTAGAAAGACGCTTCGAAGAAGATCGAAGCCGTAATCCGTTCGTCTTAGAATGCACCATTATCGTGAGACGACCATAGTTGAGATAGCTATTGTGGCGATAACGATGCCGGCCCTGGATGACGAGTGCCATTGAGTCAGATTCTCGATACAGATTCTAATATAGTCACAGATGGATGCTATTATGCGGTGATACGACGCTCGAATATACAATATATATTCACGCACGATGATACGGATACATAAACGAGTTATGGCTTTCCTGATACATGGATTCGTCAACAGCTCCTTTTGTGTTCTACTATTTTCTTGACGTATTTTACTAAGGTTGAAACAAATTTTTAATTTTAGAAATATCGTGCCGTAAAAATATGATGGCACTCTTTCAGACCTCGTCGCAGTTAAAAGTTTAAATTTTCCCGTTCAGTCCGAGGTTAATGGATTTTTCCTGCAGCTACATCCGTCCATATCGCACAGTACACAAAAATTTGTCGAAATCTCGTTCGTTTTATCCCGTAGAGCAATATGGGTTGAGTCGCTTTAAAAATCTTTCGAATCCCTTTAAAAAGGTAATTTGAGTATGAAAACAAGCAGCAAAAAATGTAACTTTGCCCTACATTTCACGGTTGCTTCTTCCCATTCAAAATTGCAGCTTATTCTGTCTCTCTCTCTCTACCATTTTGCAGCGTAACACCTTCAGGTTTGTCGCATAGCTTTTCACAAATATTTTACGAAATATTCAACGGGAAATGCGCTGAAACTCGGAATACAGCTTTCCCAGATATTTGTTACTATTATAGTGCACCGATGTCGGTATTCTCTTTAAATAAGTCTTTTTTCTCTCTGGTCTATTTTCCGCGAGTTTGCACTAGGTAAATGCTACGGTAAAATGGAAAGAAATGGATACTAGTTTCTCTTTTACGTTGGATTAGAAATATCAAGTTTTAGTAACGAGGGTAATAGAACTGAAAGAAACCGAATGACAAGTGCAATAAATAATGTTAACGATTTCGAAAGCTGTTGACACAAGTCTCTTGCTAATGATCGAATAAAGCGAAATATTCGCTTGCTTTCACGTGTTCCAAAAGGGGTGAAGTGTTTGCAGTTTTTCGAGCAACACATTACCGATATCGAAGCACTTCTCTGTTCTCAAATTGCGTGCGTTTGCCATTGTTGAAAACTCGCGCCAACTGTACTGGGAACTTTTGTACAATTTTTCGAACGATTTCATCCCCCTGTCGCGGAGCCTCGAACTTTTACCTTGTAGGATGCAAAATTGGTGTATTCATGTCTTTCCATTTTTCATATATGCTTTTTAAATGGAAAAGAAAGAAACAGTATTAATACTTTTATGATTTATAATACCTTTATGATGTATATTTCGTAAAATATATGTAGTCGATATTGCAGTTTCATACTTTTTGTTATATCTCACAAAATGATTAATACGTTGAGTACTATAGTGAAAAGAGGCGCAGTTAAAGACTAGTATAACTTAGCTTAGTCTAATTTTTAATTTTGATTAAGAATTTTCATAAGAATAATTAAAAACTTCTATCTTTATAAGTTTTATTAAAACAAAATTGACACAGTCAATTTTTAAATGCACAGTACGGGTAACAGATTTATTAATAAGTGAAGTCACGAGCAGATAAAAATCATAAATAATTTATTTCACGAGAGTTTAAAGATAGCAGATATTTAAAATGATAAATATGTCAGTCTGAACATTAACTGAAATTCAGATTACCATACAAATTGTATAAGTACAGCTGAAACAATTTTACAATTAATTAATTCCATAATTTAAAGGTTGTCTACAAAATGTTCATTTATAAATATCGAAATGTATGAACACTGTGATCATTGACGACAGAAAATGCAGGGATGAAGAGGTCCATATGCAGCCACCTGCTACGATACAATACTGTTAATTACGGGGATGTTATTTAATTGTAATTACACCGAAGCTTGCGCCGTTAATATTAATTACCCAGCGTGTCTCTGGTCCGTTCCATCGCATTAATGATACCATCCTCCCCTGACGAGCTGTTGGCCTACATATCCATTTGTCGGGGACCAGCAATATTTACGTGCCAAATTCACACTGGATCATTCACCCTGACGCGACGGACAATGTCGTGAATACCAGTAGTGAGAATGTGTCGCGCTGCTGCCACTTCGTATCCACATTTGTCCAAGAAATTGATGGACACGACTCACGCGGAGAATTCTAATGACTATGTATTCTGTAACGCTGGTGCACGGATCAGATGTGTGAATAATATCTCACATATTCACTCGGTACAAATTCCTTATCTCAAGTACTTAGATTATGTAGAATTTTCTCATCTAGAAATTTGGAAATGTAAAAATATCAATTTTCTAAATTTTGTAAGTTTGAATCTTTCATATCTTAGAGAATCGAAAATTTGGAAATGTCAGAATTTAATTTTTGCACGATAGCTTGAAATTATATGCAGATCATAATTCATGCGCTCATGCATCAAATATTGACTTTCATTAGACCAGAGAAATTTCGCAGGTAAATCATAATTTGCTGTTAAGGAGAATTTCGAGTCAGCGAGATCGAAGACCGCGAAGACCGCGTGGTCGCCATGTTGCAGACAATGCATCGGAGAATTTTGGTTAAGAATTGGAATTCCTGCAAGTGGATTTCTCAGTCTTGGTAAAAACGGACATCAAACAGCATCGAAAAGCGGCATTGTGGGTGTTACCTGAGTCGGAAGAGCCGATACCCAGACCTTACGAATACACGAATACAGCCGTGAAAGTACGTGTACATGTTCCGCGTGCATTAGGGTGATCGATGATACTCGACGTCGAGCGACCGGCTGCTTGGTCAAGTACATGCATCAGCTGCAATTGCGATTCGGATTTCGATGAACGTTCGACGGTCGACTCGAAATCGTGTAGAAAGAGACGACGTTGTATGACGGATTAACCCTTTAATCGCGACGAACTTTGAAAATTATGCCGTGTACATTCATCGAAATATTTTATAGAAGTAAATTATTTTCTTCTACCGATTATCATAAAGTCATACTCTCCATAACAATAATTCTTGTTAGTGATGTGTAAAGCCCGATGACAGGGTGCATCTGTTCTCATTTTGTCGCGTTCGTTACGTAACTTTACTTTTTGCTTGTAAATTTATAATAGCCTCGGAAAATATTGAGCTGTGTGTTAATGTAACCGTTATCGCAATGAAATTTGTTCGAGATTTATTCTCTGCTCGAGATCTGTACGTTTCACCTGCACCTTCATATACTCCTAGCGCAATCGTGTTTACCATTTATTTGTTACGCATCGTAGCTGTTTTTCGCTGTTAATTAGCGTGCTACGATACGGATACTTTTATACCTCGAATAGAGAAGGAAATTTAATACGATCAATTTTTCATTGAATATTAACTGTCAAATAATTTGAGTCTAGTTGTACATAATTAAATATTAAAATATTAAAATATCTGATGTTTTCATTCTAATAATAAAATTAATTTATGGATACAAATACTGATAAAAGGAGGTATTATAAGTCTCTAACACAAGAAAGAATGATAATTAGTAGGTCAGATGTGTCGAAAACCGTGCATAAAGTGTAGTAATTAACGAGTATCGATATTACACAGAATACAATCACGAAGACCACAGTTTCAGTAATATTGGATGGTTTGTATTGTTGGTTCGTTCAAGGCTGATTGTTTCCAGGGAAGAATGGATTTTCGATGGATTTTCAGTCACGTAAGTCCGTGGCGAATTTCGCGAGCAAATAGGGCTCGAAACTCGAAAGTAGCTTTCAGTTTGGGAGATTTCAATTTCCGAAAGTGTTACATACTTTGGTGGCCTGGCTGGCGGCAGTCCCTCAATTCGGCGAGTAATGGAATTGGTCTGGCCAATTGCGGCGTGCTATGAATATCTTTGATGCGAAGAATTCAGTCGGAATCACGGAGATCTCGAAGGAAGGACCCAGAGCAAACTTTGACGACAGTTCTCAGCTGACCATCCGAGAATTTCTTGAAAATTCCGGTGGTAAAAACCGCCTTGCTACCATTGCTTTATGAAATTCTACCGAATTGCTAAATGTCACTGCGAATAATTGCTTTACAATTATTGGAAGTTATTTTTCTAATAGAGATAGGATTTGTCGATTACTTTTGTTCTGACACGTCTTTCGATTGAACTTTTCTGCCACCGAACAGACGGGAACAGTATGCACATGACAGATGCACAGATGTAATCTTCGCGATGAAAGGAAACATTATTCTTCTTCAAAGATATTCGAAGATCTTTAGTCGAAGCAAACTATTTCCTTCACCGTCTGATTTTTATGTATTCCATTATCATACAGAGTGTCTTTTTTCTTCAAGAAATAAGTCTTCAGGGAACACGTTATAAGAATATAACTTGTTTTGATATATGATTTTGTTTTCGAGAAAATGGAGGTAACTTCTTCAAAAACTTTAGAGATCACTTTTACAAACTTCACAAATTCCATTTTTCAAAACTTAAACATTTCAGAGTAAACTTCACTTTTTGTTTGATATGTTACGTGTAGGTTCGGACGCGTTATTTTACAATCTCATTTTTTCAAGTCTTTACGTACTTTTATGTTTATTAAATTTTAATATTCTTTCTTGTTATTTTGTATTTTGATCATTATTTGAATTTAGACTCGTTTCACTATCTCGTAGCTTTTTCGAACGTTGTGAAAGTTACGAAAAGCGCGAATTTTGAAATTTATGACCGTCAGAACTGCCAAGTAAAGCAACAATTCGGTATCTTCCTTTTAAAACTAGGATATCGCCGGCAGCGCGGCAAACGTCAGAATACCTTTGAAATTGTTTCCTTATTCTAGTCGACGTTTCTTCGCCTGAACGAATCTTCTCCGAGTTCATAGACCCTCAGCACGAAAACCACAGACGCCATGTAAGAAACAACGAATGTACGATGGTATTTTCCGTGTTAGACAGGGATTATTCCTCAGACATATAAACTAACAAATTGAAAAGACCTTTTACTGCACGGTTGTTGAAAGGCCAAACCTGTGAGTTTATAGCGGTTTAACACGGAAATTACTATGTTAAACAAGAATTTTCTATAGTTAGTAATATAACTTAAAATTATTTTTTAGTAAATTGTAATTGCAACTTTAATATTTCATACTGCGATAAATGTTCTGCAATCACGAATTGTAATTTACAAATTGGGCAACCTCTTTTATAAATTTGGAAGTTTGAAGATTTAAAATTCCGAAAATTAAAAGATTGCTCAAATTTAAAATTAGGTAATTCTACTTCTACTTAAGTAACCTATAAAAATTTCAATGAGAAGAACCCAGTAGTTACAAAGCTACATAATACTCTTAAGCATCGCAATAAGTCCAAAATCTCACAATCTAAACTACAAACAAAAACTACTCTAACTAAATTACCTTCAGAATTATTTTCCAATTACAATCAATAATTCTCTCACGCAATACTAAAAATATGTTCCTCGTGTTCATAGTTGTTGAACACGAAAACCCGAGCCGCTATCGGAGTGCAAGTAGTATAAGTCCGTGACGTGTCAGACACGGGCCATTTGTTACACATACGGCCGGAGGTTTCTTAAAAAATTAAGAAGCCCCATCGGCGTTCGGTTACAGTTGGTGAAATTGATAACACACGGAAACGCTCGAATGATAAATAGTTTTGGTAGGTTATGTGGTAGTAGCAAAGATGAGGAAGGATTGGGGTAAGGAACGGAGACTGAAAGAACGAAGTGGTTCCAGGAAAGAGAGAGGGAGAGAGTGAATGACGCAGACATAGAGAATTTCTACACGGACCGGCAAACACTATTAATCAACTTGTATTTTGTTGTTTTCCCACGTAGAAGATGCCCTGTTGCAACCATCCCTCCGTATTATCGTACCAACTTGCCGAGGATACTTGCGAGAGAATTAAAGCGGCTCGTCCACGAGAACCAGGGAAATCTTTAATTAGCTCCGACAACCACGTTTCTCCTTGTTCTCGTTGCTACGTGACGAGTTACGCGAATCGAGCAAAAATTATCCGTTTTCGCAGCGTGCTCCAATTTATGTCGGTCCGAGCAGTCTGAAAACAAAACGTGCAAACGGGTATATGCTTCTTTCTTCCTTGATTATTCGCCATTGTCAAACAACGTTTCACAAATTGTATACCGGTACGAAGTAATCACGGAATTCATCTAGTTCTTTGTTTTTATATAAAAATATTTTTTTCCCCAGTAAAATTGAAGAGATCGTTTCGTTGGAACGCGTATAATTCTTCGACAAAATTCATTTGTTCGAAAGTTGTTTGCAAGTTCGTTTCCCGTTTGTATTGCTGTGTTTTTTGTTCGCGATCGTTACGGAAGCAAAAGGGTTCAAAAATGTGGTGGGAAAAGGTTGGGAACTAGTTTCGCGTGAAACAGTGCGGGTTTTATTGCGCCGACATTTTGGATCGCCACGATTTATCGTTCGCCGTGAATAATCAATAACGCTTGTATGCTATTTTTGATTGTAATTTTCTGAATGTTTGTAAAGCGTTAAATGTTTGACTAATAGAAACACGTTAAAAGGTATAACATTTTGTTTGTTTATTTGTTTAGTTATTCATAATTTCATAAATTTGACGATTCCCAAATTTCTAAGTTAATGATTTCAAAGATTTCTAAGTTCCTCAACTTGTAAATTTGAAATTTTCCACCTCTGAAAGGTAGCAATATAACCAGAGTTTAATACATTTCACAACTACTGTTTTAAACGATTCGCATCATAAAAGTACCATTATTACAGTAACACGATATCAATGTAACCTTAGATTTGTTTCTCGCTAACTTGATTACGTGTATTGAATTTGTATTGACGCCTCTAGAAAGCAAGCAGCCAAAGAACAATTTCGATATTGAATTACTAAACGATTCGTAGAAAATTGCTGGCATCAGCAAGCAGAACAAGCGGGCAGAATTTCTACGGTTCTCGATGGTCAACGGAAAAGTGGCGTGAAAGAAACGAAGAGATAGTAGGAGGTGGGGGGTTGAAACACGGGAAACAATAGAAACAATTCAGCAATTTCCAAGGGGTGGTCGGTTGCTTAACAAAATAGTGACGCTTAAAAAGGCAACACAAGGGTTGAAAGCGCGCAAGCTCAACCGGTAGCTCTCTGCTGGACACTCTGCTTTTATCATTTCAACGAAGAGTTTTGTTTCTGTACAGTGCGCGTAGATCCTTTCATGAACCCGCATATAAAGAACGAGAGAAAGAGAGAACGAGTGGCGAACATGGAGAAAATGCAGGAAGAGGTGGGGTAAGGGTAACGAAGGATGAATTTTCTGCCGCGTTTAAAGCTCAAAGAACTCTCGCCCTCATAGTCCAGCCAAAATGTTTTAATTACTCATAGTACAAAAGCATCGTGTGGGGGGTACTATGAAAAGTGTGAGCGCAAAAGGAAAGGTGAAAAGCGACAAAAGGCCTGGTCTACCGCGGAGTAGCCGCGGGAATAAAGAATTAAATTGGGAAGAGAATGAAAGGAGCAAAAGGAATGTTACAAGACAATGACGTATGTAGCCTTCTATTTCGTTAAACCACCTCCTTTGCTCTATAACACGGATTCCTACATATTATGCAAACTTCCCGTTTAGACGAACCAAGAAATCGCACGATTATTCTTCTGCAACCCCTCTGATACAGCTTTCTATGTTTGCGTTCTGCTAAACAAATCTTTCGTTTTCTTTTCTTTTAATGAAAGCATTTTCTCTCTATTTGATTCTAGAAATCGGATAGACTTTTTCCTTGAAATAATAGGGGTGAGAGGAAGGAATGTAATTTTACGGACCATGTTTATTGTCATCACATGTGAGTTATATGTGAGGCAAAGTATTACAGTTATAGATCTCTTGGAGTGGCGGGCAGCGAATTTGTTTAATAAGAAAGTCCCATGTGAACTGTAACTTTTGATAACGGAAATTGTAATACTTTTTAATAATTCGTGGAGACGATCGGTTAAATTAATTTTATTTTCAATATTATATTGGCTATGAAATTGTTCATTTAGGGACAGTACTTTGCTACAATTTTCAGTAAGCTATTACTATAACGACTGTAATTTGTATATGTATATTTACGTAACTTTGTCTTAGGATACAAAATTATCCAGTTATAAATAATTTGTAAATTAGAAATTTGGAAACTAGATAGTTTAAAAATGAAAAAATTTGTAAGTTTGAACTCGTTTCTTTTATATTTCTAGCAGTCCGATTACGGGTTAAATCTGAGTTTGCCGCGTTCCAAATGGACGTCCAGTTATCGCGGTTGCAAACTTTGGAACAGTATAGTAGAGTTCGCTATCGTCCAAATTGGGCCACTTCTAAAATTCGAACAGTGATACACAATAAGTAGACGAACTACGGTTCTGTCGATAATCCGATGAAAACTTTCGAAAGCCCTCGCCAACGATGATAGGGTTGGGAAATGTCATGTTGGAACCAGTAATCATTAAAGATGATCGTTATTTTCGACAGGTCAATAACTGGAGGATGTTCTTTCATCGAACAGGGAACGTTCCACTCGATTCGAAGTTTATAATTCCAAGAAGCGTCGTGTTCGATTGACTTAAATCAGCCAAGACTTCGAGCGAGAAGCTTGACGACGCTTGGTCCTGCGGTTTCGACTAACTTCTAACTGCTATCACCGATCGATACGAATCGCCGACTAACGTCAAATTTTCCTTCCGTTTTGGCTCCACGATCCCTTGTGGTTTCGGACAGCCATCGAGTTAGCTGGCTCTGCCAAGTCGAGGAATCTTCATTGAATTTAGAGCAATGTTTTCTTGAGTTTCCCCACGACGACGTCGACAGCCACCAATTGCCCTCTCGAACTTTATGCAGGGACGGTTGCGCGTAAAATTTTATTCGAACGTTACACGCTTTACGCTCCAGACACTTTATGTCTCCTCACTTTCGACTATTTTACGTTCAATCTCTCGAACGCTTAGTTTTTAATCATTCTTCCGTGAGATTAGCCGAACTGAAACTTTTGCTCGCTTAAATTAATCTTTTGGAACCACGACATTGATATTTCAAATTATGATTCAAGTAAAACATAAATAGAAGAGGAAATTTTATGTACAATACTGGTGGTTTTTATTACTGCCAATATAACGAGAGTTATATCACTTAGAACGGGCTAAAATAAAATTAATGTTGAACATTCTTGAAGGAGGACATTTAATTCACATTTGAAAATTAATTTGAGATTTCTAAAAAAAATATGAAAGAATCTCTCACCTCAGTAAAATTTATATTCATAAGCAACTCTATAATTTCGAATGTACCTTTTATTTATGAATCCATAAGATGTATTGTACGTCACCTTTCAATTAAAAAATGAATTTAGAAATAGTGAAAAGTTAAACTTTAAGAAGGCAAATAATTTGAAAGTTGAGAAACAAAATTCTCATTGCTAGCAACATTTTAATTAAAGAACCAAGCGTTTAGCGAGTTATTGACAACACTGCAGGACTTGTTTATCCAGCATTCAATTAACTTCGAAGTATCTCCGAGTTAACCCTTCGTTCCGCCCACCCTTCGTGATTCTTACTCAGCATCATTCTTCTTTCCCGAGACTGGAACGATATGGCAGAAGATAAAATGGAAACGTGCCTCCCTTCGCGATCGCTGTTTTCTCAAATAGGGTGCACCGTTCAGGGTGACTCACCATAACTTAGCATCTCAAATAACCGTTTCATTCCTAACGTTATAGAAAAGTATAGTTCCCCGTTCGAGGGGAAAAATATGTTCCGGTCGATTAAATGAATTGCGTAATAAAATCTAATCCTTTGTTAACCTTATTTATTCAGATGATTTTTTGTAAACTTACATTTTTCATGAAATTATTGTATGTATTTTTATATTGTTATTTCGTTGCAAAGACGTTTAGTTTAAGTTTTCATTACTTTATAATTTTGTAATCTTGTACTTTCATGTTTATTTAATAATGGCACTTAAACTACTTTAAACTGAACTTATATTTTTTGAAACGTGTAAATATAATATTTAAACTAATTTAAAGTTCTGATGAGAATTAAAAAACTGTAAAGGGAAAAATAAGAATAATTTTTAGAATAGAATAAATACCATCAAGTTTAATCAAATATTTTATTTTATTTTTTACACGGCCACTCGCAGTATTTATTTTGAAAGAAAAAATTCCAATGTTGTTACAAAAATGAAGTTCATCAAGTATAGTTAAATTACTCCTTTTGTTATCCTTTCGTTGCAGTCTCTCATTCGCATGGTAACTAATGAATTCTCGCGTTACACAAAATCAGCATTGCTACGTTTTGCTTGGCTTCGTTATCAACTATCTTTGAATACGCTTTCGCTTTATTAACCAAATCAGTTTCGTTGTAATTCAATGTGTAGATTAGGAAATTGTTACTTCGAGGAAATAATTACAATATGTAATCGTATAGTGGAGTAAAACGGTTCCATTAGTGAACATTCTCTGGGCAGAAAATAATTATGTACGTAAATTAATACAGAGCTTTGAGAAGCAATAACATAGAAAATGGTAACTTGATATTTTAGAAATAATTTTGTAAATCGAGAGTTTCGCAATTTTCAAATTTCTACATATTTTCATACAAACGCTACCACAAGAAAAATGGCGCAACTCAAAATAAATGGCAACTGTTTTTAAAAGTCAGATTCGGAAAAGACTGCGTTGATAGAATTTATGTAGCAGTCTCATATTACCGCACCCGCATACGATCTGTCAAAATAGCATCGTTTTTATCGTTCAAACAGGATTGCTCGTTCAAACAGTCCGATTCCTTCTGATTAACATGGGGCACGTCGATTGAACGACTCTCGTTCCCCGTATTTACGCAATACCCATTCTTCTTTTATTCTTTCTCTCTCTCTATTCTCGTTCGATTCGTTGCAAGCACGAGTACAATGGCCTTAATACGTTCACAAGGCACCCTTCAGCAACGGGGGCGGCTTTTATTTAGTCGGCAGTGGAGTTAATCGAAACGTTTACCGTGCACTCGGAGAACACGAGCAAAAACTTTTAATTGAATATGAATAATTAATGGGGAACACGAGGCCGCTGAAAGGGCCCAGGTTTTCGAGTTGCAACGCAAAACAGCGTCGCTGAAACTGCTAAACTGTCATGGTTCCCGATCGACTGGACCGTTCAGAAGAAACGGGAAACCTGGTCGAAATTAAATGCGGCGTGTTAATCGAACGAAGGTAAAAGAGGGTCGAGCGTGTCGTGGCCCGTTTTACTCCGGAGACCGATCTCGCTTCTCCAAGTCGAGGCTTTCGCCTGGAATTCCGTGGGGGTCATCATTTTCGAAGATTCCCAGGAAGTAATTCTCGACGCGAGCGAGGCCGTTAGATGAAATTGAGCGAAAGAGGGAAGCCGGAAAAGTGGGAGGGGGACTATCTCGTGGAAATCTGCTCGTAACCGCTCGTGCCTTGATTTTACTCGAACGTAGAAGACAGTGGACTATCCTCCTCCGGAATGCTGGCCTCCATGCTCGGAAACGTCCGAACGGGCCAAAAATACCTGGGAACGATGAAAATATCCAAGGAACCCTGTAAATCGAGAAACGAAGGTGAATTCGTTCGCTACGATGAAAGATGTGCTCTTTGGTGAATGGAGGCGAAACGAACGCGAGGTAACACGGGTTATAGCCAAGAAAGTATCGCGAAAGAATCGAAGAAAGCTTCATCTTCGTTCGTTTTTTTATACTACCGTTTCCAAAGAACCGATCGAATACCTCCGAACTCCATAAATGCTCGATATAAATCATATCCGGTGAACGGCACGCGTTTCGACGTTTCAATTTCGCGCGGGAACGTGAATGAAAATTGAACGCGGCGCGGATCGAACCTTCACGACCACGCTTCGCGAACAAACTTCTCGCCACGATATCAATCTTTACCGAGAAATCCCTCCGACGATAATACCATATTCGACAACTTAATCGTGCATATGCGCTCTGACGTGTATCAAACATTCTTTCCTTACTATATTTCAAAGTAGAACGTTTTCAGCTTTTCACTAAATTTTCCTTGATAATATACATTTTTATAAACCATATTATACGAGTGATATTTTCTGATGATATTAAAATATTTGGCTGAGTGTAATTTTCAGATAATATTAAAATATTTAAAAAGTGATATAGTAGTAACAATAATTTTAATGGCATTCCGTTATAGGATCGACAAAGAGTTGTCTAAACCGTTCAAACAAGACAAATCGTTTCTGCAGAGAAATATCAACGATTCGACAGTGTTATGTAGTGGATAAGAAATATCGTGAACGGGCTATCGAGGAGTGTGCATAGGAAAGGTCTCGATGCCGAATGCACGGTAAAGCTTGTGATCCAATGTCATTTTTACGCGGCGTCGGCGTTGCGGTGCTTCGCCTCGACCCTCGACCGTAGCCAGGAAAATGGATCGGCCGTTCGATCGGCAGACGTATTTCAATTTCATACGCGAGTGCCCCCGTCATTTTTTCGCACGTAGAAAGCGTCAGGGAGTAATGAAAAATTTACCATGCGACGACGAGGCAGACCTCTCTCGCGTACACAGCGTCGGATGTACCGACAGTCGCGTTTATGTCACGTCCGTGTTGCACAATATAATGTCGCTCGACCATTTTAACCGGTACCGTCTTCTATTTTTCACGTTCGTCGCTGTTACAGTCCCCGGTCACTTCGCACGCCCGCGAAGGACACCGTGACATTCGCACAATGTCCCGTCACGTCATTACTCACGTGGACAACCTCGATAAACGAACACAAAATGTACCGGTGAAATTAATAATCAGTCCGTCAGCTCGTACAAAACGCGCGTACCGGATTCATTGCAGCTTCTCTCGAAAAAAATGCTGGATCGTGCGCGAATGTTAAATAAATCTGACGGATACCCCGTGCTCTTTCGCGAAACGCTGCAACGAGATAATTATGTAACTGGCGATTATAGAGAAAAATCGCGAAAGAGGAAGGGGATAGAAAAGAACGAGCACAGGAACGAACTACGCTATCGCAGGTCAGCAGCAGCTTTTTCTAACCCGATGCCGGATTGTACTGGAACAATGGCGGGGAGTAATTAGCGACGTTTCACGGACGATGATAATTAACGAATTTCTACGGGACCGGCGAAGTTTCGACGCTCACAATGAAATATCCAGCCCGCCTTTCTTCAGTGTTTCCCAATCTTGTTTCAGCTCAATGACCCGTTTCATTCGATCCTCGTCTCAATGGCCGCCTCAATGAAATCGAAACAATCGTAGCCGAGCAGAAAGAGAATCATTGTTACTACTTACCGGTGTATTATTGGATTTTCTTCTTAGGATGCCTGCCTATCGTCGATCTTCGATACCTTCCGACCATGTGCGATGTTCAAAATGTTCTACCAATTATTTGCTTTATTTCTTGGTTTCAGAAATCAATTTATGTTTGAATCACAGGTAGATGCACTTAACTGAAACCTCAAATAAGGGTACATACAATTTCTTCAGCTGACTTGCAGAATTTTCTTGTTGTACATTTTCAGAACAAGACATCTTTTTTGAACTCCAGCACCATTTAAATGGCGCACTTTATTATTATACAATTTAATAAATGAAATGAACACAGGATAAGTCAGCTAGTACAAAATTACAGATGTTCAAAGCAAACCATCGTGAACATTAAAATCTTTTAATACTCTTTCTAACATTTTTTATGTCTATTCGTGAGATTATTAGTTATGTAGATATGTACACATTTGATTGGTACTTCATTTTTGAAACAGACAAAAACGATTTTTCCTAGAAGATCAACATTATCTTTTGTCAAAGCCCATATTTCTTGAACTGTGTCTCCGTGGTTTTCTTGAAAAACAACTTAATTATATATTCCCATAATCAGTCGTGAAGTCAATGTACCGTCACGAGAAGGAGGACTTTGCGTTGTATTATACGAGTGCACGCGGTTGAACACGATAGATGCAAATGCGGCTACAAAGCCCACTCGTAGATCGAGGAGATGGCAAATTCATGAAGCGGCCAGAAAAACAGCGGCAGATGAGCACGGTGGACCTTAAACTGGTGAAAATGGGAAGTTGGATGTGGTCCAACGCGAAGGTAATCGGCAGTCTCGGATTTCGTGCAAACAGCAAAAACCGTCCAGTTGGAACACGACCAATGGAACCACTGGTGCACCGTAAATTTTTTCCCTTGCGCTTGGATAACGAGTAGCTTGTAAAATTGAATACCACGGAGCTCGCAAGACGCGAGTCTCTCCGTCTTTGCCCGACGTTCCTCATCAAACTACCGTCTCTTGTAAAGACGTTCGCGTAACGAGACAGGAAGTACACCGGCCCGAGGAAGACGGCGACGAACGAGCGGCAACGATTCAAAAACAGAATACTTCTACGAATTTCAACCTCGGATTACTTCAAAATGTAACAACATAAAATTAGCAAACTTTCTAGCTTTCAAATTTTCAGATTTAAAAGTTTTTCATTTAACAGATTTAGAAATGTTAAGTATTTAGACTTTGAGGATGGAGGTTTAAGAGTTTGATTGCATGGTAACATGACCACGACAATATCTCGATTAAAATTGAATACTTCCGTGCTACAAAAGTTAATGCAGAGGAAATGTGAAGCCTTCCGATCGAACGAGAATCGTCGTTTTTATAGAGTGAACGAAATTGAAAAACTCGTGGACGAGGACTCGACAAAACGTAAGGATATCCTCGAGGCGGCGAACGGTGACGAATATCAGGATTAATCTTCGTTATTCCCGTCCAGGCGTGAAGTACGACGAGAAAACAAATCTCCGGGACGCCATCCGCGGGATTTATGCGCCGCCAGAGTGGGTTGATTCGATTCGAAGGAGAAAGGAGAGGGAACGATAGGGATGGTTTTACTTAAGAAGCTTCCGGCCCACCTTACTTCACTTAGCCCCGTCGTAGATGCGGTTGGAGTTTCAAGTAAACATCCGGCTGGGCCACTTCCTCCCAGGAGCGAAACTCTCCAGCATATCTGATTTTCTAACCGATCGTGGCCCAATAACTTTCACCCCTTAGGTACTCCCTCTCACTCTCTCTTTATCACCGTTTCCACCCCCTCTCGAGCAGCTCCGCTTGAATTATTGCTTGAATACGCGCTCGCAATAATCTGCTACCAAACTTCGGAAGTCTATTTATTATTCCAGATGATCTTAGTGGAACTGGGTATGGAGGCATGTCGGAACCACCGACTTGTCGTTGCAGCTTCGCGTCTTGATTTATTCCCGGATTTCTTTTGACTTCGAAGTATTTGCCTGGTTAACGTGCTTTTGATTCACGTACTCCATTTACGGACTGAGTTGTAACTTCTTAAACTGCTACTGTATGAATGTCATATTATTGAGAGTCTTAACTGTAATTCAAATAGTCTGAAATGAATTCAGTAAGTAGAATTTATTGCGTTTAATAAATCTCGATATGTTTAACGAAATATGTGAAAGTTATACAATGTACTGTAAATCTGCAGTTTCTTATTGTTATACGAAAACTTCATATTCCGAAAATGCACCATACTCTACATACATAATTTACCGGCCCTTAGCGATTAAGTGCCTTTACAATAAACCAAACAGAAACTCGTCAGAGTTTACAGTACTAGTCGCCTCGATCCAAACTCTCCTAATACCGCCTTCACTCACTGTACTCCTCTAAAACTTCACCCTCTAAATTCCACTCTAACTCTCCCTCATCGAGTATCCTATGCTCTTAAGAACATCTACCGGTACAAACTCTTAGCTAGAAATACAATCGATAAATTCGGCGAAGCGAATAATTCAAACACATCGATCATCAAAATCTTGCAAGATCACATCTTTACTTGAGAGCCTCGTCTTCCAGTGTACAATACATGAAGATTTTCATTCGATTAAATAATTGAGTGGTCAAAGGTTTTATACATACTTAACAAATATAGAGTAATTATATATAACTACTGATAGTATGAGATAGTACACAATCAGTATGTTTAAATAAGACGATACGATAATCATGAACAATCTGATCAATGCAGACTCGTTGAAAATGGCCGTCGGTTCAAAAGATGGCGCATTTCACTGCACGGCGCGTTTTCCCTAGAAGGATTCTTTCTACACGCCCGTCGTTGGTCCACATGCGGTATTCCCCATAAACGACGCGTCAAGCTGCGTGCCAGCCTTTCGCATCGTGGTCGGAATAATAGTAACTGTTATTATCTATTTAACGACGAGACCCGTGAACAATTTAGTGGCGAACGCATTATCCGGGGTAGGGTGAACAGTACGGAGAGACAGAGAGAGGAGCGGTCATAGCGATGCACACCGAACCGTGCACTTTACAGCAGGGCAACGCGCGCCAATGACAATTTTAATGCGAGCATTCATCACGAGGGCCAGTGCACGGCATCGTGGAAGTCGCGTGAACGCGGCCACCGAGCAATGGAATAAATTTGGCGAACTCTGATGCGGCATAAACGGGGCCCACCCCTGATGACCGGACGGCCACCGTTTAAACCAGCAGCATTATTCACGATTCACCGTTTCGTCCCTTTCGTCGCGCCTCCACCGGCCCTGTCCGACCACCATTTTTGCCGCCCCCAACAAATTTACGCGAATTCACACCGGTTGCTGCCCAACACCCTCGAAAATGTAGGCTGGAACGTCTATTACCGTTGCCGGGCCGAGTGTCGGCTCCAAGTGTGTCAACCGCCCTCAAACAAAAAAAAATGGAAAATATACGTGAACGCCATCTATTCGACGATCGATTATTTTTTTCCTGTAGGAAAATTTTGAAAAATTTTTGGGAAGATCGATTACTTTTTTCATTTATGACGATTTGAGGAATGTATTAAATAACAGTAGCAGTGTTGTGGTTTATTGTTACTGTTATGACCCAAGATTAAATAATTGCGTATCAACCTCTTGTGTGATGGACCATGAAAAAATATGATAAAAGTTAATATAAAAATGTGCGATAATTTTTGGTAAATTTAAAGGAGTTGAACAAAGAGTCAGTATACGAATGCGACGATGAAACAAAGAATTTGATGAGGGTGTCGTTTAGTCTACGTTCACGTTATGCTAGGTAGGAGTTTAACACTTGATATTACTGCTCGGTATTCCAATCTGGAAGGAACCATAAATTTTTCGAACGATTCCGGCGTGACCAGGTCCATTTAAATATCAGTAACAGGAAACCAATCTACTCCATTCGGTTGCCGGAAATTACCTTCGCCCGTTGCCATTTCGCGTTAGATCTAACATGGTTGGACAAAAACGTGAATTTCTCTCTGGATTCATAATAATCATCAGCGGATAAAAAATCAGATGAATTTTCCATTCATATTCTGTTCCCAAAATTTTTACGAACAGATCAATCAAACGAGAATAAAGAAACGCTGGATAAAAGCCTGTTGGTAGTGGTACATTGAATAAGAACCACGTCGAAAAATAACGAACGTAAAATAAATCAACTGGCTTCGAGTGTTTTGTCAGTGGATTATATTCGATGTTTCGTAATCCTTTATTTTATGTAAGCGTATCGTAAACAAAGTGACCAGGTTTTTGTCCCAGTATATTTGGCGTAACTCTTGTCACAGTTTACGAGGAACTTTATCAATACTATGTTTTATTATACCGAATGTGATCACGTAAATATGAGCTTTTCTCTCTGTAAAATATTCCTATTTTATTTGCATTGACTTTTGCACTGAACTTTGTTCCAACGTTATTAAAAACAGTTTACACAAAGGATTAGGATAAACTGATTCACAAGCAAAGTGTAAGCACGACAGGAGTAGTTGTTTTCCCCGTTATTTGCACGAGGCTGAGTAAACCTGATGTTCCGAATCGGTTGACGTTAAATCGAGAAGATTTAGTCGTCTTCGAAACGTTTAGAATATTTTATGAAACAAAATATGAACGCTCGAGAATCTCTCGGCGATCGAAACATTCGATTTCGAATCATACATAAGTGTATATCCGTATTTCCATCCGTGCTCGCGATTTCAACGGATTCGCTGATCCTCCATAGGTAATGCGAAACCTCTTGCCCTCCTATTATACGAAATTGAAACGTGTTTATGGAAAGCGACTATCGTAAATTCCGAATAACGTTTTCCAGAAATTAATGCTATTTCGAATATCGAGATTTGCGTAAGAAGTGCACTTCGCTGAAATGTTATAGAACGATTATATTTCAATATCGATTCTGAAAATGTTTCAAATTATAAAACAGTCGTATTATGCAAACCTTCTGACATTTTCTATATTTTCTATGATCTGTTAAAAGTTACTGTTACATATTCGAATATAAAAGTGTAAGAACAAAGCTTTCTGATAAAAATATATTGTCAAATTACGAACGCAAAACCCGAACAAATTTAGGGACTGATATTGATTTCTCTACAAAATGGTAGAAAATGAACTGTGCAGATTGGGATAGTTACAAAGGATTTCCGCCTGGGTGTAAAAAATAGCGTCACATTCCTGGACTGTTACCGTGCCAAGAATTCCTGAAATCGATCTAGCAATGCCACCTCCTAGGTCTTGCGGTTCACAAGATGGTCTGTGCCGTTCGTTAAAATCTTTATGAAACTTTCTAAAATATTTAACAAACACAGAATGTACAAAGTATCTGGAATTCTTAATACGTAGCTTATTAGTTCATATCCTAATATTTGTAAATCTCTAAATTTGGCATGCTTCTCGCACGCTAAGCTTTGCATAGTCAGTCGAAAATAGAACTAAAATGAAATTCCCTAATGCTCGGTTTTGAAATGCATCAGTTAATACGATCAGTAGCGTGCACCACTTTCAGTGCCGATATCGAACGAATTTAGCGACGATACGGTGACAAAGGAGGAACCGTGGTACGATTTCCGTGGGCCGCAATAACCCGACCCCGTAACAAGGTAAATCGCTTAACGCGAGGATCGGTACTGGAGGATTAAGCGATCTGAAGGGAACAAGTAAAGGGTGGTCAGTCTCGATACGAAGTCTCGCATTATCGTCACAATGAGATTCTGCTGCGGCACCGGAAACGGTCGGCCAGCCGCGACACGCAACGTCGCGGAAACAAAGCGCGACGATCTTGGTTATTTCGTAGCTAAACGCGGTCCTCGTGGAGACGTTTCAATGTGGACGACATAATGGGTCGCCTAGCATGCGGTACTATCGCAAGGCCAGAAGGTAATAACTCATTGTCCATTGCTCCGCGACTCTGCGAGTCAGGTACTGATGATTTCCTTCCGGCGTTGTAGGCCTCGCCTCGCCTCGCCTCGTCCTCGCCTAGCTGGAGGAACGCCTAGCTTCTGATGGATATTGCACGGAGGCTGCCACCATTGCCTGATGTACCAATCCCAATGATTTACCGAACGCGACACCGCGTCATCGACCGGATAAATTATTTACTCTGCGGTCGTCGGTAATTTGAATCAGCGTCGAACCGTTTCCCGCTTCGGGAATCTACATCTTGACGGACGATCTTCGCTTCCGACGAACTTTTCGCTTGGCAAAATGCTTCATATCCAGGATTATGCTGGAAATTTCACCGAAACTGATTATGATTCGAACTAGCTAGATGCGAGGATTTAGGGATGCTTAAATACACTGATTTGCAGATTTGGAGATGTAGTACGTAGTTGTCGAAGTATACACCTAGAGGTGAGAGATGTAAAGATTTGTGGACATAGAAATCTGAGGATATCTGGAAATGTAAGGATTGAACGATACAGAGGTAGATATACAGATTTTGGGGTGATAGGGCAAGTTTGAAATATGCAAGTTTGAAGATCTAGGCATCTGTGAATCTGAGGATCTGAGGGTTTAGGGATGTAAAGTTTAAGCTTCTGGAAGTTTGAGTATCTTGGAGTTTAAAAATCAATAAGGATTCGAGAATGTAAGGGTTTAAATATCTTAGGACCCAAGAATCGATGAACTTAAATACCTTGTCCGATATATATATCTTTTAGCAATATATGGATCAGAAGTGACACATGAATTATTGATGTAGGTATCTAGCAACTTTTGAAGGTTATCTAGAAATGTATGCAAAGTGTATCAAACATAAGGATCTATACCTGATGTAATTCACACGTATTGTGAATCTTGATAACTGTGAATCGTTATAACATGTGAACCTTGATAAATTATAAAAGAAAAAAGATTGTCAATGTAACGTGAACAAATACTTGTTGAAATTCTATGTAACTGTAATTCGATCGTACTTTTGAAATGGGGCGATATCGTTGGCGTACACGCACATCATAGCCTAGTCAGCGGCGTAAATGGAAAACTTTTATCTTCGTCGCGATCAACGTAACGATCCAACTTCGTGACGAATACCGGAATGGGTCGGTAGCCGCGAGTTGTTCCTTCGGTTTTCGCGATAAATTCGCATCGACCGACTTTCCCCCCTAGCCAGATAATCCATCAAAACTCGTTCCAACAATTCACGTCGGGCCTAGCCGAAGCTGACTTATAACTCGGCGGGGAATCATCGGAGGAACTTCGACGTTCCGTACGTTCCCGCCGTTGTTGTCGTCGACTTCTTCCACGGGAACGTCATCCGGCGACGTGAAGTGTCGGATGATTGAACGGTGAGCTTAAAACCCGGAATCACTCGAACGGGGAAGCTAAAAGGATTTCGATAGAGGCGTCGAGCTTCGAGGAAAATGCAAAAGAAAGGAGCGTCGCTGGAAAAAGCCAGAAGAAGTAGAAGAAGAAGAAGAAGAAGCAGCGGTAGAGGGAACTGCCACGACGAACTATCAGACAACGATGAGAAAAAAAGAAAAGAAAAAAATAAAATGGTGAAAAGAGGGTAGAAGAACACGGCGTAGCTCTCTTCCACCCCGTAGCCGATGTCTCTGAAAATGCAGATGTTCCATCGAGCTTTCCCTCACCTTCTGTTACGCTACCACCGACGACGCATTTGACAGGAATACGCAATAATCTCTGCTAGCAGTGTATGGTGGTGCCTGTTGAGCATTCATCATACCTGTCGATTTCTACGGCGCATCTATCTAGACACCTACGCTTCCCGCTCTAAATTATCGCGTCTGTTCGCGCGGACATAGCCGCACGGGCCTAAATCTACACATCGATTCAAAAGACTGATTGCGAACCTCGAAACCGAATATTTGCTCGAATTAAAATATTTCTCCACCGCACTCGGGAAACATTTCAAACAATTCAAGCTTTTGCTGTATAGGGTATCTCAACAGTTATGGCACCTGCTCATGTTTCTCAAAATTATAAACATCATATCATGAAAAAAATTAACTGAAAACAATAATTGTTCATATCATTTCTAGATGTTAATTTATATTGTAATGAATGTATAATTATGTTCATTAATATATACTCAAACGAACGTTGATTAGCAATTGCGAGTTTCGTGTCGCAAAATGACAAATGAAATAATGTATCAAAGTTAACATTATTTTATTCATTACTTCATGTGTGATTTTTTTGCTAGATGTTCGTGTGCAGGAACAGGAGATTAACCTAGAAAGTTATGAGAAGCATACGTATCTTGAAATTTATCGGTTTCATGAAATACTAAATGAGTCCACAGGATAACAGTTAGGTTTATGAGAAACATGCGATTAACGGTTAAATAGAACGAAAGCAATCATTTTCATTTACTTAGTTGTAAAGATTAGTACTTAAAAGCGAATAGACTGAATGTTACTAATTATATTACTAATTACACGGATTTATAATTATGTAATTATTATTTTATATATTTTCCATATCAAATCTTCAGAAAAAATTGTACTCATTAAATGGAGTACTTTTTAATTTTAACTTAATTTTTCTTTTAATAGGCACTAAATAATACTTTTTAATAGGTGTAGTCCAGTTTCCAGGTGAAACAAATGTATACCTCTTATAATTAGCAGTTTCTATCTTTAAATATTCTTTCTATCTTTAATTAAAATTTATAATAACCCCAAAACGAGGTGAATCGTATACACGAAACTTTCTTAATAATAAGCGTAATCGAATAAACAGTTTGAAAGTCTATGAATGATTAATTTGTCCTGCTGTAAAATTTATGAAGTACAAGTTAATACGCTCAATCTCCAGAGTCTAGACGTGTATCCGTATTAATTTTTTATTTCCAAGCGAATTGTTTAATCCCCCAGATGTCTGACCCCGTTTGGAACATCCTCTAGATCTCTAGCTGTGTATATCATAGAGCGGTGATACAACGTGGATGCAACCAGTAGTGAAAATATACTGCACATCGTGCGTTTCCCTGGTGCACAATGTATCGGCCGAGTGAGAAACACAACCGTCGACGCGTTTCTCCTTTTGTTTCCATTTGCCGAGTATATTTCATCGGCTTCCACCAGAACCATGCGCTTCCAATCGTTCTTCTGATTTAAGCGTACGTTTTAGAGTCTTAAAAAGCGGAATACATCGCGACTTTTACGCGTGGTTCTGGAAAATGCTTCGACGCGTTCAACATCGGCACACTTTTATTTACAAGCACGTTTCACGCGCGAGTGCGTGCGAATTTATACCGCGAATTAATATCGCCTTTTTTTGGGAAATTTCAATTGTTCGAACACTCGGAATTAAAAGAGAATCAGGTTGTTCGAATCATTGATCGAGCGGAAAGGAAACTATTCTATTTTAATTTGCCCGATGAAAAATGTACGCCGTTGACCATGTTTGTAGGATAGGAGACGGGAAAAATCGAACAACCCTTCGATGATTTAGCACATCCTTTTCGGGATTGAGATCGGGAAACATATTTTAAAGTCAAATGTCACGGACATCTGACGATTTGCATCGCCATGAATTTACGGTGTTACGATAATTTCACTCGATATCCTTTCGAGATTTTCTTTTTGCCTTTTTTATCGTACACTTATGGAACACGAGTTGGAGATTAGTGATGGGCAGAAGTGCCCGCCGAATGTCTCACGGCCACTGATATGCTTAGGATTTATGAAGACTTCCAGTTTCAGAATTTAAAAGCACCATGATTAATTTAGAAATGCATAAATGTTGCAAATTTAGAAAGTGAAAAACGTAGCAAGTTTGAAGTATAGAATACCAAATTTTTTAACTTGAAAATTTAGAAACAGAAATTTCAAGTACACATGTGTAGGAACAAGTAAATTTCTAATTCTATGATTTTCAAATCGGAGAAACCTGTGAGTGAATTGACTGCTGAGTTCAGTTGCCTATCACTGTTATAGATGACTTAAATTCGTCGAACGATCGCAGGGAAATTAGTCCGGGGAGCATTTCGTTTTACTGCGTTCGCTATTTCCCCGGTTTTTACACCCTGGAAGGTATAAAAGAATAATTGAATTTTCAAAGACAGAAAAGAAACCGTTAACCTTATCTTCCGCTATCCATATTATCCTTGCGCTTTAGCGTAATACGAAAGTGGACCCCAAGGAGGTTTTCTGAAACTAAAATCCACTCTTATCCGCAAAATTAGGCTGTCTGCTCCCCTCGGAATCTTTTCATAGTTGGAATATTTTTAAATAATCTTTATGTTATTACAATTCGAATGAATGAGTCCGGTTACAGGGGAAAATTGCAGGGAAAATTATTTTTACGATCTTCGACAAACTTCCTACGTTGAATCGTTCAATCTTTGCACGATAGCTAGGCACTACGCACCAACCATTTTGATTGATTACATTTGTTTTTAAATTATTTAACGAATGAGTTTTTTCTTATCCGTATATGCAAATTAATTTTGTAATGAAATGAAAAGTCATACATGCGTTCTCTACTAGAGGCTATGTTTAAAAATAAAAATGATTTAACAAATTTCCTCGAATTTACTTCAAACAAATCGTCATATGCATTGTAGTAGTTTATAACGAAATTCAGGATCTTGAACTATTTTTCCTTATCTTTATATGTAAATTACTTTTGTAACGAAAGGAAAAATTATACGTGCGTTCTTTATAAGAGGTTATATTCGAAAATAAAAATGATTATATAAACTTCCTCGAATTTACTTCAAGTAAATAGTTATATGTACTGAGGTGGTTATAAATAAAATTTATGATCTGAATTACTTGTTTATGTTCGCAATTTGAATAGTTTTAAGATTTTATTATGACTCGAAACACGACGAGGTGAAATTGAGATGACCGTATCGTAAATCTAGATGTTGCAGCTGTGTAAATTCACTAAGCATCGGTGTAATTGCTACTCACCGTCTAATATAATGTGTTTTATTACTCAATTAAACTGTTTGAGACATATCTTGGGCAGTTCGCGTGGTGACCAAGCGACCTGTACGCGCCAGTTGCATGTCGTACAACGTTGATAAAGTAAAAACACGGAACCGACTCTCGGTCAATTTGTCACCATTTTTCTCTTTTTACCTTGTGCTTATTCTCGATTTACCTACCTGATTGCGTTCACGTTACTTGTAGCACGATGCATTCTCAATCAGCTGTTTTTCTCTGTGTTGACAGAACTATTTATCGTTCAACGAACCGTATACCATTTTCATACCATTACGCACTGATTGAAAAGACCAACGTGCTAATTATACAAAAGTATTTTTATAATTTCGAATAACTAGAACGAATTGTTCGAGTTTCAATATCTGAATTAGCATAAATGTATGTGACACTAGTTATCAAACTATTCATTTCTCCTAACAATTTTATTACATGCACAAACAACGTAAACAGAGTCAAACATAAATTTAATTTTAGATTTCCTGAAATCAATAAAACTCTGTGATATTTTCAGATCAGAAATATTATCGCCAGAATTCTCGCATAAAATATGATAAAATCTATATTCCTATAGAATTTCAACTGGCAGATTATCTTTTGTCCCCGAAATATCAAATAAAAATAAAATTTTAAATAATTAATCCTATTTATTTTTTCATTAAAAATCCGTCATCTAGAGATTTTCAAAAATTCCTTTCACGTTAAAATCCCGGATAATAAAATGAAATATCTTCCAGCGTGGAACGAACAAGTCCGTGAAAATGAATACGCATTCATCGTAAGCGTTTGACAATGCTCCATTCAGTTAACTAATTAATGATTGTCCGTTTAACGCGAGGCTTATTAAAAATTTCGCTTGCCAAACGAATAATCGAACCGTAACCAATTCATGCTTAAGTTTCTTAGCTTTGAGGATCAAGTTACTTTGATCCGGCAGTTCGTGGCAAACGAAAACGTACAGCTACTCTGAAGTTTGACAGAAGCGGTGTATCTTAGAGGGGCCAGCCACGGCGCAGGGTTGATGGTCAAAGCTTGTATTAATTACAACTGTCAGGATTTTGAGTACACCGACTGGCGTACAAGTTTACAACTACTGGCGCTGTTGCTTGCGAGTTTCGTTCTACGTAATAGTGTTTCTCAGCCCATGTACCACCGAGTGTATATTGAGCGAAACTTTTTAACTCGTCGATTCGTTTCGCGCTCCTGTACAAAAAAGCAAGAAATTACGTCGGGATTTATTTAACGATAAAAGTTGCATCTCTCTGAAACCGGCTGCTGCTTATTTTGCTGTACGGTCAGTTTTTAATATCCGCGAAAGCTTTTCCTAACGCAATCGGTGGAGTGTAGTTATTTTAATTAATTAATTTTATTCCGTGTACACAAGAGAAGGCAGATAGTTTCCTGTTGGTTTGTTTGCGTTAACTAGCTGCTCTCAATCGTAGCCGGGGCTAGAATCTCTTGTAATTAAAGTTTTTATTGTTTCTGCTGTTCGCTGATCTTTTTTTCAACCAACTTTTTTCGCGCCAACCGAGTTGAAATACCCAAATGAAAGTTTAAAGAAAGATGAACATCGTTGTACCGAACGAAATTCGTTTGATCCTGATTAAATTTTTATTGGATCAAAACGATGCTCGAGTCGTCGAGAATAAAACGGACGATAAAAGCTTTATGAGCTTTCATTGTTCCATTTCATCTTTCTATAAATTCATTGTTTCTCTTTTACACGCTTAATCGCTTCACGGAGCAAAAGTATGATTCCCCGCTGAAGTCTAGGGCAAATCTTATAGTTCGTCATTAAAGTATAATCATGCACCCGGTTTGTAGACTCGGAATCATTATGCAAGGGAGAGTAATAACAGACTACGTTACACAGGCCGTAGACAGCGGGGGTGCAACTTAGGTGTAGTTATCAGTCATATGCCATACTTTGGCGTCGATATACGTTGTGCAGCGAGACTAATGGCTCGTTGGGGACTTCAAGTATAGCGGGCCAACATCCAGCCTAGTCATACTCCCATTATTTGATGTCAAACATCCGTAATTTTGTCGGATTAATCACTCCGCCTAGACGAGAAATCAGTCGAAATTTACCGTGTTTGTACTCTCGATAGCTACAACGTGAACAAAATTGTTTGAGTAACAAGGTTAAAGATTAACATCTTATGCACTTTTCTATCTATACACATAACGCATATAAATATAATAAAAAATCACTATAATACGCATTCTCGTTCATAATGTATTTAGATACACTTGAAGATTTTCAATTGCACTTTTTATGATTATCGCGTTTATAATTGCTAATTTATTCCATTTAATTTACAGGAATCATAAATATTCATGGAGAAGAATTATGAACTTTGATGCAAAAAAGTTATCGATCTTCACGGTGAAAAATTAAGTCCCGGTATGAATACGTTATGAAATGCAAATTTTTTAGATATTGTAAGTACCGAAATATCGAAAATATTCTTCGAAGGAACGGTATCGTTAAATAGCCGAAAGGGTTGAAAACGATAAATAGAAGAAGCTTAGGGGAAGCTTAGAACCAATGATAATAGCGCATTGATTGTACAAAGCTTTTCGGTATTAAGTAGACCAGAATAATCCATTAACGCACACAATAAAGAATTCATGACTTCTTTCGGGAAATTTAATTATTAATATGTAGATCCGACCGCAAGGAAAACAGTGGAATCGGCAACCCTTTCGGTGTCAGATGTCGAGTAAGCCAGTTAACGAAATTCATGCAAGAAAATCATCTGGCAGACTTTTGGCCGCACGCTGCTGGAGGTAGAGCTAGCCCCGGAAGCGGCGGGGTTGGGGTCGAAAACGGCCACGGGTAGCCGAGATTATTCTCTTGCTCTCTGTTCTGGGCTGTAGCAAGTAATACACCCCGGTGTCAGCCACCCTCGGCGCATAAAGCCGCATATCAACCACCGCAATAAGAAAGCGACGCAACCGGATTTAATATGACGTGTAGCCTGTTATTGCCGGTGCTGTCTTGACTTTCTCTCGTTTCTCTTCAGCTCCTTTCTTTTGCCCCCACAGCCCTCTTCACACACGGTGCGGTCCATGTGTGTTCGTGCGAAGCGTTGCACTGAATCTTGCGGCACGTTCCTTTCTTCTCGGTTTCCTCGCACGAACGCCACGAGAATTTTGCCGCTACGATTTCAATATCCGTCGACTTGCCCACTGCAGACTTTGGATTTTAATAACACCGCGTTTCCAGCCATTACTCCCGTCCGCCGTCTATTCCTCCGATCTTTGTCTCTCGGAAAATGTACCGCGACAAATCCTACACTTATTCTCGATTGGAAATCTCCGTCGATTTTCTTGTGGCCGGAAAAAATTCTCCTTGAAAGATATGACAAGAGACTCCATTTGATAATTTAGGTTAAGGATTTAAAATCTACAAACTTGAAAACGCAAGAAGGCTGCAAATCGTAAATGTCATTTAGAGATTTGAACATTAAAATTGACCTTATCAATCTTAACTCAAAATTGAGATCATAAATTTGAATTAGCAGGAAAGAAGATATGTCATGAAACTAATTTTGATCGAAAAGATTGGAAAAACGCAATGTCACCAGAATTTGTGTGCAGAAAAATGATTGATAAAATCTCACGACGTGCCGCTGCATCAGAATAAAGAACGTACAAAGGAGAGACGAATAAACAAAGAGTTGGAAAACAGCAGTGTTCTATTTCGTTCGATGAAACCTGTCAAGTGTTCCAGACAGTCGTTGAATTATGGCTACGAATTCGCGTCGAGTTTCGATCGAGCGAAAAGCGTCGTTATTAAAGCGTCGAACGACTCGCTAAAAGGACCAACGCGAATTTCATATAATTTCGCGCACCGCCAGGAAAACTGGCTTACATTGTTGCCAGCCACTCGACCATTTTACATATTTTGATTATGTTCGTGGGTGGAGTGTTTCACGCGAGCGTACAACCCGTCCAAATATGCATTATCATCGAACGGCGTTATTCGATGAACGAGTCAAGCCGATTATTACGTTGGCCGATCGTTTTTGTTGCAAAATTTGATAATCTTCTCAAAGATTCGATAATGAACGACCAGCGTAATACTCGATTATGCTTTAACGGACGCATAAAGAAAATCAGATCAGGATGAAACGTTTAAACGAAATTTCACCCGTTACCCGAATTAGAAATGTTGTCCAATTAATGCGTCCGTTAATCGAGATATACGACTCGCCCTAATTACTCGCGGTGATCCATACTTCGATTGCCTAATTGACCGAGCATGACTGATTATAATTAGCTGTCGAGTACAGCATTCCAGATTCCATTCCTGGAACGCTTTCCCTCCGACATTATTAACGGCGCATCTGTTCACACTTTATTCGTGTTCTTGTTCAATAATGTTAACAAAAAGACTGCCATGTTCAACGATTATCAACGTCTCAAATATTAATCATAAATATCCATCGTTTTAAGTCTCGCAATTTTTAAACTAAATTTTACTCGACTAATATTGATTTTAATTAATTATAATATGCATAAAATTACATCAAAGTGTAACATTAATTATTTTCGTGATTGCCCGGTATTGATGGTTTACATTATAGGTGTTTATTTCACGAGTCACCCATTATTAATTTGGTAAAGCTGCCTGCTATTGGTACGTTGACATGACAGCTGATTGGTCTGCGCTTTACATATTATTGTTAACTAGGTAAAGGTCGCAAGTGCCTGGTATTGGTGCATCAGCCTGACAGCTGATTGGTCCGCGGTTGGACCTATCATTGTAACTTGATAAGAGTCATGGATGCTCACAAGATGCATCCGATCTCTAACGATGCGTTACGAGTGCAGCCGACCGACTGCGACGCGTTACCAGTTCAGTAGTGCGAGTCAGCGATGGCTGAGTCGCAAGCATTATGGTTCCTCCGGTTGCCATCATGTAGGTCGAATGATCCGAAACGACACGGGAACTGGTTGTATGTTCTTCATGTAAAATTACTTGAACATTGACAATAAAATTTAACTATTTTTATAATTGTTTTATTATGAAATCCTTTATGATAATTTTACTTGAAATAGCATGAAAAGATATTGTCTTGGATATTAATTTTTGAATATCATGATCGTTGTAACTCTCGACTTATGATTGACACAAGATCGAAGGTAACATCTCCGACAAAATTTAAAAGCAATCGAAGTTGGAAAGAAATACAGACTCGAATCGAGTCGAAGGTGGATGCTGTGCTTTCCTGTACTTCATCCTCGACTTTCCTCGTGTTCGACCACTCAACGATTTATGCGTCGCGCATAAACCATTTACAATGTCGTATCTTGCAAATAAATCAGTGCCAACTGTTGCGGGTCAGGTTAAACGAGCAACGATAAATATGAGCTTCAATTCAACTATCGTTCATCGAGCAATCGTTTCTGAACGCGAATTCAACTTTCGGTGTTTTGATATTTTCAAGAACACCAAAGAAAAATACGTGTTTGTAGAACATAAGTATACTCATACTGTATAAAGATGGAACAACTTCTTTAAAATTGGGTTGATCGATGTAAACATTTTTTAGAAGCTACAAGAATTAATTTACTGAATAATTTATTTTAATATGGGTGAAAAAATTCATTGGTCGAAACAGAGAAATAGATGACAGATCGTTTCTTGGAAAATTTTACGATATAGTTAGTGATATACATCATGAATTTACCGTGTTAAGGTATGAATTACTCAAAAATAAAATTTTCTTAAAAGCAATGAATTTTGTAAACTCTTGTAATACATTGAGTAAGAAGGTAACACGTTCGATATGCCATAAATCATGCTTGATTAGTATTGCAAACAATCTTACAATCTTGGCGTTCCAAGTCTCGATGCAGGCCAGCACCGAACCAAAGAAACCAGTTACTAGAGACCAGGAATTCATGGAACGTGACACATGGGGCAGGAGACCCAGAAGAAGGAATAGACACAGATAACCCTGTACACGTGAGATGCAATACAGACTATTTTAGTTCCGTAGAATTCGAGATGGACTAGGCGAAATCCGATGCAGACTCAGATTCGTGGATTCAGGTATCCATGATTTCATGTTTGCACGGTAAACTGGAATTTTTATATATTTCCACCTTACTTCGAACTTCTTGTATGTTCCAAAAGTGCTTTAAGTTTTTATAAGTTTAAAATTACTAACCTTGATTACTTGTTTTGATAACCGAGTAATAATTTGATAATTCGATAATATTTGTCAAGATCAAATCGAGGTGAATCTGTTTTAATGACCAGAAAATAATTCTGAAAGTACACCTTCGATTCTGTTTACGCAATATTCGACGATTAAACGGAAAAATAAATCGTAAACGAGAAGGACGTTTTATCGAGATAAATGTTCGCGATATTCACCGACAATGCAAAAAAATGCGCCGGTGTTCTATGGTTCGATTGCTGTTCTCGATCACGACGGATGGAATTCAAAGGGGACGAAAATTAGGCCGCGTTCGCGTGCACCCAATAGATGGATACTTTTTGCTCTCGTGTTCGATTCGAGTCTCGTACATCAGCAGAAACCGTTCGGTGTCTATCTGCTCTAGATAGTTGGCCTATTCGTCTTGTTTTTGTTCGGGAAATAGTACTGGTCAGGGTAGTTTCAGTGTTACAATCGCGAATGGACTATGAACACTGAGGCATTGTTACGGAGCTAGATCAGCGTCATCCGCAGATCGTGGGAATTAATTGAGCTATAAGGTTAATATTCGAGATAAACGATGAAAATTTCAGCCCTCCATTGACGATCGCTCCCTGTCATTGAATTTTCGATTCGACAAATTCGCATTGGAACACGTTAACCTTTCGCTGCCCATCAATTTTACATATTACATTCTCTTTCATCAATGGATCGCTATTACAACGGACGCTTTACGATGCAAAGCAATATAAAGAGAAAGAGAGTTCTTATCGATAGAATTTTACGATACGAAAATTCTGAAAATTATTCGACCTTCGGCAAAACCCTGTTTTCACGCATCTACATAGTCAAATTCTGTATATCGTAGTTGGCGTCTTCTATCTTTTCAATATAAAAAATGTATAAAGTTATTTTATACATACGATGCATCTATAAGTGTACACGTATGAGTACATGTGTGTGCATGTATAAGTACACAACTATGTAAATGAAACAGCGAATGAAACCTTATAAACACAATAAGCAGACAACTCACATTTTTCTCGAATTTTTAACAGATCTCACTTGACTTAGGCTCAACCATTAGTCCAAACCTAACTTTATATAAAGTTAAATTTAGCCAAGTCCAACCTGATATAGATCTGTTTCTACCTTTCCACTAACATAGTCAAATACAAATTGTTGTAGTTGGTGTCTTCTATCTCTTAAATATAAAAAATAAAGTCATTTTATAAACATGATGTATCTATAAGTGTTCTAAACATCTATCTAAATGAAAGTTCGGATGAAACTTTATAAACGGTGCAATAAGCAGACACCGGTACGTTGTGGCAACATTGTTTCTCAAATTTTCATCATATTTTGAATATTACGGTGAACATAACATAAATCACGTCGTACGTGGTACGAAGATTAGTTTAACGTTGCAAGCGTACCTCTTGTATCTTCGCGAGCTATTTACATACATTTTTCTTCGTCTCGCGGCCTCCGCCCAACAAAAACCCGATGACAAATCGTCGTCCAGAAGAATATAGTGCTCTGCACGAGAGTTCCACGCGCCGTTTATCGCTTTCACTTTCCTTCGGGGGTAGTGGAAAACTTAGCAGAAACATTTATGGCAACCTTTCTTTCGGACGAAAAAGAAAGAATCACGTCCGTTTTTACGACTTTCTACCCCGAAAATCCTGCCCGGTTTTATATACTGCTTCGCAAATTCGGGCAACTACCAGTCCCGCAAAGCAAACGTCGTTCTCGATTCAATGGCATAATTTCACTTGATTCATCGCGCTTCGAGAAACTTGCCGCAGGAAAGGAGCCGCGATAAAAGTGGGCCGAATTGTCGACATGCTTCTATGGTATAAAATTCTATTACCTCGTTCGTCTCTTCTCTCCCTTGTATCCGTTGTATCCTTTTTCCCTTCTTACCCAATCTTTTTGTGCAATTTACCTAATGAAACTTCCAACGTTGACATTAAAAAATACCGACTATATGATTTCTGCTCAATTTTCCACGATTCATGAATCACTTTGATCGGACCCCTTTGCAACTTCACAATTATTAGCTTCAGCTGTACTATGAAATGTTGCTGAGTTGTACTCTAAAGGTGGACAATTTATGTGATACATAAAAATATTTAAGAATAATGGTACAAGAAGCTATATATTAAAATCATGAATGTATGCCATAAATATAGTGTCAAAATAATTTTAACAACTCTATTAATTCTTCTCTACAATATTTTTACTATTAATTCGAAAGCTACCATTTTCATGAATCGTATTCATCTACAGTTATAGAATTATTCAGTTCCATATATGTACTTATGGTAATATGGTACATATAGACAACTCATACGTGACGTACGTATCGACCCTTCTTCAATTTCGCGGAATTCATAAGAACCGTATTACTTCCAAGCAATAAGTGTTTAACCTGGCGTATCTCGGTAAATATTCCCTCAGTGTAATCGGCGATAACAACATGGCTTGTTTACCGGTAAGTTAGAGGCACTTTTCTTTCGCAAGGTCTCTTCCAAACTAGCCGTGCTTCATTTCGACCCTGTCCACTCGACGGCCCTACCAGCCTTCTTCTTTAACGAGTTTTTATGAAATTCCGGCTCGTCTTTACTAACGAACTTCCTTCGGCGAAAACCCTCTCGACCGGAGCGAGAGATTGGCCATGGCATGGCAGTTTTATTAAAAAAAATAAAAAACTGATCCTGTTGCTTGACTTTCTACAAACTTCAGATAAGTGTTTCGTTTTGTGCAACTGAAAAGTGTATACAAACGAGTTTGAAGTTGCAATATTTTGGTCGGATGTTAAAGTAATTTAGTGTAAAAATATATATTCTATAATTATATTTTATATTATATAAATATAAATATATATTTTGGGTATTTTAGCTAAATTTCATTTTCATAATTTGACTTACAATACTGCAATATTATTTTTGCAAATAAAGTAGCTTTGCTGGACGTAAAATAAAAAGTGAGATTTAATAGGGTGAAAAATTATGTAGCCAGCAGTTAAATGTAGCGACATGTAGTAATCGAAGGGGTAAATGTTCACGAATTCGTCGCAGCGCTCGTCATCCGTCATTGTCCGCGAAACTCCCGTCGAAGATAGAATCGGTTAATGTGCTCGTACGCCGCGATACGGAATACTAATTTCCTCGTAAACCGGACGTCGAAGGCAATGCAGGCCAACGTCACCGACAATGAACGAAACGACGCTTCTATCGCGAAACTGCGGTTTATTAAACCGACCAGAATCCGAGGTAATGCTACACACACGTTGCAGATGGTAATGCGATTTGAACGTTAGTTGTGTTCACTTTCCTTTCAATGAATTATAATAATTCCATGACAATGTGCTTCGAATCAGATTATGCACAATACAGGAAGAGGAGAAAACATGTGATGCGTGAAAGTTAATGATGTAGGCTTTTCCTGAAACTCTCGAACATAAAATTGAAAATTAAGAGAAAGAAGAACGTGGAACGTTAATGCAAGCTGTATAAAATCTCCACTTTTTCTCCATTATTTTTTATCGATTAAGGATAGCGTAAATTGATTACAGAAAGCTTTGTACAGGTAAGGAAGTGAAATAATGAGACAGTAATTAATGTCTGAATTGACGATAATACATGAAATAGATTTACACTTTCACGATAACGAACGTCGTCAACTGTAAGTGAATCAATATCTGATTAAGATGTCCAGAGAGTAATTTCCTATTTTTAATAAAATATACGCTCCACAGATTATCGCATTATTCCGCAATAAGCGTTTAACCTGGTCGTCGGTAATGAATCCCGCGAATAACTAAAACGCTGTTGTAATGAAATAATAAAGCCGATGCGTGTCGATTATGGAACTCGACAAAAGACAATAGATGAGTGCATAATAAGCAGCGAAGATGTTATAAATATTATTTATGAGCAGCTGTCATGTGTTAACGCCAATGTCGTGTGTTCAATATCAGCAGATTGAAATTCAAGGAAGGAATAATATCGTATCTAATTATTGCCAACAAATCCTGAAACTCTGTACATCAATCATAAATTACATGCCATATAACTACGTTGATTATGATTGAGATAATTAATACTACTATTGTTTAATATCGAATTACCAATTGCCATGGTTTCTTGTTACGCTGAGTTTCAATTATTACAAGGTTTCTGGTAAATTAAAAACGTTGGGATATGAATTCGAGATGATATTAATATAAAGAAACTGTGTATACTGCTGTAAAAGAAAGAAAAATTTAACAAATCTAAGATTGTGACTAAAGAAAATATGAGGTTGCAAAACAATGCACCTAAATACATATAATAAATCATGGATACATTTTGCACTTTTGTATATACTCGTAGTAGTGAAGATTTTGCAAACCACATATAGAAGTTGTATATATGTGTACTCGTATGCATGATTTACTATAGCAAAATTTACAAGTTGAATATTCCTTCATGTTGCACCAATAGGAAAACAAATATCACACAAGATATATGAAAGAATAAAAATGACACATAAACATTAATTTATTGCTTCAACTCAACTAACATATAAATAATAACTTTTTCACACCATAACATCATAAAAATAGCAATAGAAGTTCATATAAAATTGAATTTACGCTCAGAGATAGACACAGAACGATCAAAGACAAAGTTATCAAAGAGTAAAATCAGAAGCTCAATTATTTAGCACAAATAAGTGTTCGTCTCGATTGAACAAGCGTACGAGTAACTGTGAGTAGGTCTATCTTTCTGCAACTCTATAAGACTTCTCTGAATGTGCTATACCTCTTTCAAGCGTCCACGCTTCTATTCTGTTCCACAGTTAGTCACAGATCCGCACCAAAACTTCATGCACACCTGTCACCAAAGTCATTCACTTTTAAACGCACACACGCGCACGAAGTTCCCTAAACTTCGATCCACTTCTCGCTTCTCCGGCAGGCTTCTATTCACGTTTCCACTCGACCTAAGACATTCCGACTAAAAGCCAGTCAACCCCTCAAGAATACTAAATAACACTGACACAAAACCCGCCACATACGCACGTAAGTCGATTCTAGACCTTTTACGAGTGCCTGTAAAACCGGGCTGATGTGTCACTGTGTCAAGATTTCTTTGTGATATGAATTTATACGGGATACTGCTTTTACGCGTCAGAAACCCATTTCAAATATTTCGGACTTCCAAAGGTTTGGATTTCAAAGAAAATTCTTCCACTTATTTTTGTTGAAATTATCTCTTTTTCGGATCATTATCATTTTTAGTTCTTAGTAACAAAACTTTAATAGTTTACAAGAAAACTGTTTTGATTCATGGTTCTTTTGAGATCTCTGGATGAGTCCTTACGGTAAAAGAATGAGCACAAATTTTTGAGGCGTATAATATTCACACGTCAGTGTAAGCTCTAAGACCTTTACTTTGTGGTATTGGTAATTGGACATTTGGTTCGTAAAACTATGAGAAGGATTCTAGTTAAGAATTAAATGGGAAAGGTCTGACTACAAACAGTCTCTTCCCCTTTAACCCGTCGACGGGTTCGATCGTAGAATCATCTTGAAGTTGGTCCACGGCCAGCAGGTCTGTTTATCGGGATACATGGTTAATCACAGGTTAACCGTGAGGCCGCAACCCCGTACGTCTAATGGCACCTGAGCGGCGAGCCGTGCATTGTTACTACGTTGCACATCGGAGTGTTTGATTAATCATTGGCTCAACCAGTGTAATCCAGCTGTTAAAGCTGTGCCTGCAGGCTTCCGAGCGTGTCCTGGACACGGTTCCAACGTCTCTCTGTGTATACATGCACCTGTTCGATCTTTCCACGTACGCGCCTTTCACCGAACGTTCAGTAAGATTGCTCAGAATTAGCGCCGAAAAGCCGCGCGGAACATCTGAAAATTTAATAAGATTCTGAATGGCGGGTGCTAGCGCGAAGACAACGAGGTCTTCGTAAAAATTCTCGTTTTTCCGGCAGCCTCTCTTTCCTTGTTTTTCCTTACCTTTTTCGTGTCTCTCCTTTTTCCTGCCTCCATTCTCCTTTCTGGCTCATAAATCCGTTTAAAAGCCGAGGATTTATGTCGTCGCGCGGTGATGCGCGTGCTCTCTTCATCCCTTCGCGAGAGTCCATGCTACTTCGTGTATACGGGCCAACTGTTTTGGACGGATTTCGAGAACAGTCTCAAGATCCGTCGGTTTCTTTGTGGATTACATTTTGCGAACTTTATACACTGAACGAATCGCCTTGGATCGCGATGAACTGACTACGACTTCGTAATTAAGTTTCCCTACCGCAGTATTAATGTGATACAAGTATCATTTATTGTGATCAAAGGTTATGCAAATTACAATGAACTGAGATTCCTATACCCCTAAATTCTTACATCTCCAGATTCACATCCATGTATATTTTCTTGTATACGTATCGTAGTACTAAATATTTACTCTCTGTACTTCGTAATTTCAATTACATCCCTCTACTCCTGACACCTTAAACCATAAAAGTCCTAAGCCGTAGTATTCACATCTTTCTTACTAGCCACCTACAAATGTTCTTTCTTTAACATCCCCTTTATTACGTCTGAGACACGTGTTATCATCTCTTAGTGCAACAGCTCCTTTGTTCTCGAAGCTAGAATTTTTAGTCCGAATTTCTGCAAGCTTTTCCGCGATTAACACGACCACAAAACAATCGGACCGTTTTCGCTGCGATTTTTCTGCAGCGTTTGCAAAACGGCAGCCATGTTACGTCTGCGAATAATCTGGCGCGAAAACGTCGCGACGTCTGCCTTTGCTGTGTAGATCGGATGTTCACGTGAAACGTCGACCAGTTTCGCTTGGAAGTAAACTGATGAACTGTTTAATATTTACAGGATCGACGGTGGCGATAAATATTGAAACGGTACGCGTTGGAACACGACGTTATCTTGAGCGAGGCCGTTAGAAAAACCGGAACCGGCAATTAAACGTAGCCGCGTAATTTATAGCGAGTACACGCGCGCGTAAACGTGACTCCATTAAATCAAATTGTCCAATTAGTACAGCTTTGTTTGTAAAACGGCGGAGAGAGGGGGCACCGGCGCGATTGATTTTCCTCCATGTGTTACTCGTTGCGATTCACGGGATTCGAGCATCGCACGCGATACGAGGTATCAGGTGATACCGTTAGCGAATATAATGCTCTAGCAAATATTTCATTTAGATTCTAACTTGAAAACGGAGCTTTTTTTATCTTCATCAATGTTTTAATGCATAGCGATTTTACCTTGTTTTCGAAAGTACCTCATTCGAAATAATTTACTTTCGTATTAGGACTGCTATTGATAATCATATCAATAGCACTGTTAATAGGTATTGAAGTAGAAAGAGAAATGTATAGACGTAAATGCATAACAACCATTTCATTATTTTTTATAAATTTAATTATTTTAAAAATTACGTCGGATAAGACCAAACGTGAGGTTCACAGGATAATAGATGAACTTGTAATCCTAACTGGACTTAATAAATGTGAGTGATAAAATATTATGTTTAATAACTTTATGTAATATGGTGGCTAGCTTCATTCGTAATCTAAAAGAGGAAAATAAATCGAACCTAGATTTGAGCGCTAGGTTTGAATAGTATTGTATTCTTACAATAAAGCATGAAATATTTTGTATCTCTTTTGTAACTAGATTTTTTCAATTTGTCGTACACAATAAAAGCAGATCCGATTCAAATCGATGTAACCATTAAACTCAGTTATTCAGCTGCCGGGATATATTTCATTTTTATGATACATGCGTTTCCGGGCACTCGTTCGAATTCAAACGATACAAACGCAGCTTTTTTTCCATGAATACGATCGACGCTCCCGATTCAACCAAGAGGTCGAATGTAATGAGCGAAAAAACCAAAACACCGCAGCACGGTAAAAAATACTGACGGTCTTTTGATCGTGCAATCCACTCGAATACCTGTAACCGATTCATGTCCGAATACGAGCGTGTACGAACGCTGTTAAGACTATCGTCGAACGTTTCGTACACGTTGTATACACGATACTACGCGCCGGTAGCCTTCCGTTCGCCAATCCGACGATGGCTCGCAATGAAGCTTAAGTGGTCGTTTTCCCAATTTTGTATCCGCAGATAAAGCGGAATCGTTAAAGGTTATCCGCCGTAATTTCAGCAAACGTTCAGCCAAACGAATATCAAATATCGATGCTACAATCGCTGAGAATCTGTGAAACCTGTTAGGTAAAAAGATCGATGCAATTTGTGGGTAGTACCTTTCACAGCACGTTGAATTTTACAAAACCCGTTGCAATATTTACCGTTGCACCGGTGCAAATTTAGAAAACTAAAAGTTGCATCTATGCTGTAAAATAAATGATATCGGTTGAAATAAAAGTAAAACGATCAATAGCTTGACAGCGTTAATACGTCTTGCTACACGTATCCGTTTTCACTGTGGTGTTCAGCGCATTAAAGCGAACTCGAAACGCCAAATAAAAGTAAAAAAACTCGTGTATAAATAAGTGAAGCCTTTGTAATTTAAACGGATCGTAGATGTCTAATTTACCGTGTGGCGATACTTGGCCCTTGGCAAAAGAGCTCCTTTTTTTCTTTTCTTTTAATTAAGTGAACCGTGACGCAAAAGGTGTCTTTCACCATGAAAGTTTCAAGAAACGGGGATCACAGGAAGGACAGAAAGCTTTCAGAAACTGTAACCAAAAGCCTCCATGTAAACGTGTAAACGTAATGAGATCGTTTTATACTTGTTGGCTTTCGCAGTTACTTGGGCTTAAACGTGCTTTAATAGCGATAAAAAGCAACTAATTTTATCTTGACTTTTACGGAGGATTTTAGTTAACGCACGTCCATTGAATGTTTAAGATACTTTGATGTTGTCTGACGATTGGAAGACTGTTTTAAAAACGTTTGACATTTATGCTGCTTTTATGTGTCTTTGAACGGGAAATTTGCTCCAATTAACGTTCATTTATAAATAATTTGGGTTGCCGATTTAAAAAGTCTTTTTGTGTTGAAGGTCAGACCTTACTGGTTTACTGGGTCGCGACACGTGACATTCTTTTCGAGATGAAACTTTTAAAATTGTGCGTTTTTGAAATAAATGCTGTGTAGTTTATCAATGCAGTTTATCGACATGAACTCTTCACAATTTTCAAATGTGGAAGTTTAATCGAATATTCAAATCACATTTGAATTTTCTTTAAACTTAAAAATCTCCACTTCTCATTTTTGCTAGTTGCCGTCCAGCATCGACATCAACAAAATTTACAGAACTTGACCTGCCAATAAATCAAGATTTCAAAAACCGTTCCCGAAAACGGAGTATCAATTTTTAGTACATTACAGTAAACACTCGTGTACGAGGATAACGTATAAATTTTGAACTTTGGTATACGAAAGTTCAGCAATATCCGAAAACTTTCTGAATCCGGCAACGAGTTCAATGGTCAAATGATTTAATGGTAGGATTCTTTCGAAATTACCAGGCGACAAATTCGTTTGGTCCTCGATCGAAGTAAACGGCAATCGGACTATTTCTCGTGGCCAGTCGCAAAGGGATGCGACGTATTTCACGATGAAACTTTCAGGAAGCGATCACGCGTACGCTATAGTTTTCAGAGAGATACTGTGAACACGGACGTTCACTGGGGATACACATTTATTCACGTCAAACTTCTACATTTTTTATCAAAGCCAATGAATATTACCGGTAAAGAATAAGGGTGCTCTCATTCCTTTACGTTTGAAGAGACGTAAGAAATTATCGACAATGATTGTAAGCTTTATCAAAGGTTACAAGAAGGCAAAAGAGCAAGGATGTTCAAGGTCGCGAAACGGACGACAATGCTTGTTCAAGGCTCCGACGTCGGGATGCATCGTGTAACCTTTTTTTCGCTCTGCTGAAAACACTTCCGTTCTAAGCTAGAGAACCGCTTTTGTTCCGGACAAAAGCGTTCTCACGTCAGACGGTTTCGCGTTCCTCCCGGAGAGTTGATGTACTTCTTTTCAACGTTGACGGACCGTGCGGGGATAGCAGGAAGCACTGGAAAGAAAATTTTTGCAATTTTAAACCGCAACCGAGCGGCCCGCAACAGCGTTGAGGAACAACAGTAATGGGGCGTCTGGTGGCCGTCTACCACGAAATGAGCTGCTGGCGAAAAGTAATAACGTTCCGGGAGACGAATTTAATAAATGATTTATTAACCTTCACTTTCACGACGCATTCGTTATACTCTGCTGCCGTAAACATCAACCTGTGTAGGGTGAACTGCACAGTAACAAACTTGAAATTCTACTTCGAATGATCATATTTGTTTACTGAATTTTATTTCATAAAAATAAATTGTATAGTAATTGCTACTTTCATCTAAAATTTTGATATTCATTCTCATCACGTATACATTTATCCATCATGAAAGAATGTTAATGTGTAGTTTAATGAAGAAATCATGTATAATATCATACTTAAAGAATGTAAATTTTATTTATTTATCTTTTCGAAACATTTGACTGTTCGGTATAAAAACAATTTCAGTTGCAAACGGGGTCAATAGTATCTAATGAATTGTTAAACAATAAAAATATAAATTTTACAGGGAATCAATGTTACCTGCATACAAATGGTAATATCGTAATATCTCGAATATTAATTTAACTGAAATTAATTAAAGTAAATTTAGTGTGGTTGAAAATGGAAATACAGCAACTCCAGAACTAAGTTAACATCAGAAAGTAGAGTCTGAAGATATAAATAACGGTATTGATTTAACAATGTTATAATTCTGGTCGACAAAAAGTTTCCGTCCAATCGTAAAAACCCCGAGCGTTTCGCCAGCGTAATAACTCGGTGACCAAATGTTTCACGGGGCTATACTTTCTTCATTGTAGAATGATTCTTTATGGGGCGTACGAAACGTTCCCGCTCGGACTCGTCGAGTACGGAGCGTAAAGTTAGTAATATCAGTGTAACCCGGCACGTTATTTCTTGCGTGCCGTGAGCGGAATTAATTAAAGGGTTTTTGCGTCGGGCCAGCTTCACCGGGTGAAAGCAATCAACATCGCGCCACTGCTCTAATTGATGTTGTTTTGCGTCAGCGCTCCCATTTTGAAGACGTTCCCCCGATAGTCAACGGGATCGAACACTCGTCCACACTGGCGGGTCTGTCGCGATCGATCAGCGAACTCTTCAGCGACATTCGTTTCATCGACACCGTTTCACCTACATTAATCTTCATCGACATTACGCGAATATCGATACACGTTTTATCATCGTACGATAACGGAGGGTAGTGCTGATCGCTCATATTTTTTTACGGTGTCGATGAAATGACAGCGATTTGTAATACGTTACTTGATAAAAAGATATATCTTAATAATATGCAAGAAGGTATAAGTACGGAGAATCATCTAGTTTCTAAATACGTTTTTAAATGTACGTCGAGTAAGATCACAAGGGTGTTATTCCGTTCCAGTCAAGACAGATGGAGGCGCAACAGAGAAACCAGAACCATTTAGCAAGAGATAAAACGTATACACATCGGAGAGAACGACTTGCTTGTAGTTTAGCCGACGTATGCGGTGTTGTACTGGTTACGGCGTGGCAGCTACCATATTTCTGGATTTATGCTGACATCGTGGAAAATGTATCGCGTAATAAAGGAGGACACCGCAAAGACCCTGGGCCAAGTGTAAAACAAAACAGCAGCGAGAACTGTGGCTCTGATAATTTATTAATGTCCCTAGCGTCGCTCTCTCGAATCAACCACCCCCATAGCGCTGTCAGGTTGATAGTAACGCGCGATTAAGCCGGTGATATCGAGGGGCCTGAACGAGTTCCCTCGATTCTTATTGATCCGAGACACGCCACGAAACGGCAAAATGGAAACATTTCCCTTATCGTGTAAACGCGACGACTAAATTGTGATACTGATAGTATCTACCGGTAGTTAATCGTCGTAATACCTCTGGTAATCGATTCTGCTCCGTCAAAACACGCCAACTAAAAATAGTAATCTATTACACTTCAGTTTCGTATTAACCTCTTGGCTTGTAATATTACACTCGTGACATTACAGTTCAAATGTAACAAAGTTTACTTAAATTTGGAATACTCTACAATTTGTAGTTTGACTACTACAACTCAACTTTACTCAATTAGCAACGTTTGTTTAGGAATTTATAAAATTTCAAATTTGCAAACTTTTCAAAACTTGAATTTTTAAATTCCCAAACCCCTATATTTATAAAAAATATACTTATGTATGTACAGGAGAAATTAGGTGCAAATGTGAGATAATATAAGTCGTTATGTACATCATACAGCAAAAAAAGTATCTAATCACAGTAAAAGACAACTATCCATTTCTCAGCTCACGTATCACCCGCAATTTCGGAGATTAAAACGGAACACCTATTCCGAGTTTATGACTTGACTTAACTATACGAGCGAAGCGTTAATGACAAAACTCGCCGTTCCCTATTCCTAACTTCATCGAGATATCAATCACACGTTTCGCAGATGTTCCCTATTAAGCGTATCTGTGACTGTACATGAGTTACACGGTCGAATTGACATACACGCGTACACTTGTGCACACATGTACATAAGAAAGATCTAGGGAAGTCCACGGGGAGTAACGACTCGTGACTACTTTTTGCATAGGGAATGCCGGAAAACGTCGGAAAGAGTAGCTGGGACGTACAGTCAACAGCAAATCTGGCTTCCCTGCAGAAAAATATGACAACCGAGGGAAATATTCGTTCGCTTTTTTCTGGGGATTTGAAAATTTGATGGATTAAAAATTTCAAGACATCGAACTTCGGGATTTGGGTATGAGGGATGAGAAAATGGGGTTTAAGCATCGATGAGATTCGGGATGTTGAGATTTGGGGTATAAGGATGTCGAAAGTTTGCAATTCTACGATTTTGAGATATGGATATATGAAGATTTGGGGGTCCATGAGATTTGGGTATGTAGAGCAATAGGAAAATTTAGGGATCTAAAGATTTATAAGATTCGGGTCATAGGAGTTTAGGGACCTAAGAATTTGGGAAGTTTGCAATTTTGGAACTTAGAGATATGGAAATCTCCATGGATTTGAGATTTAGGTGTGTAGAAGAATAGGAAAATTTAGGGATCAAAAGACTGACGAGATTCGGAGTAAAAATTTAGGGACCTAAGAATCTAGAAAATTTGCAATTCGGGGATGTAGAGATACAGAAAGGAAACTTGGGATCTACAAATTTAAACTTTACAATTTTTACATACAAAACTATAGAAACTCTAATATTTGAAAATTTGGGAAATAAAAATGTTCCAATTCGAAAACGTGAGTATTCAGGAATTCGGAAATCCGGTTTGCGTCCTTGTCCAGAGGGAACATTGCAGCAGAGTGTACACGGCGAGTCGCAAGGGCTGCAGGGCCCACGAGAAGAGCTTATACAGGTATGCTACCTGTTATCCTTTCGAAAGACGACTATTTGCTTACATTTCTATCCCTTCTTTTTCCATTCCCGCCGTCCGCCAACCTTCCACTGTCGGATCAATGCCGGTCATATTCCACTGCGAGCAGCTCTTTCAGCTCGCCATGCTTTAATGCCTCTCTTCCATGCTGTGCGCGTTGTCTTTCCATTTCCGTCGAGCTCTATACTGAAAAAGTAAGTGGCCGATTCATGCAAAAACAAAAATTAATGGCTGAAATTAAACTGAACTCGTATCCTCTTTTGGACGAACAATTCGAATAACGGAAGCAGAAGACGGAATGTTCTGAGTTCAAAATAGAATGCCTAAGAGTGGTTTTTAAAGCTGTTTTATCTGGTGTTGGAATATTTAGAAAATTGTGAAATTAGCTGAAAGTTGCTATTTTCTGTGTGTAAACTCTGGAATACTAAAACTTGCTTTTAATTATACATACCTATTAATTTTTTAAAAATGGGAATTTTTTTTGAGAATTTGAGGTTTGAGAATTTCTAGAAAATATACACATAATGTGTGATAAATTGACATTATATTATAAATGTGTGATAAATATGTGATAAATTGACATTATATTATAAAATTGAATTAACACATAATGAAATGTGTTGAAAATACTGACAAAATTATTATAGTATTTTAACGAACACTTAATAGTATAAATTTAAAAATGTAGAGATGTAGAGATATTCATTATTTGTCAAAATAATTGTCAATATTTTGATGAGTACCTAATAATAAAACTGAAAAAATATAGAGATGCTCAAAGTTTGAGAAAGAGAGGATAGTTTGAAGTGACCATTACTTTTTGAACGAACTGTGCCAGGATAGAATTTTTGTCGTGCCATTTCATTAAGAATCATTCCCGAAGAAAACAGGGATTCCTGCAATTTTATTACTCGGCGGCCAGAAGTCCGTTAAGGCAGTATAGCCAGATAAACGTTCTTGCCTCTCGCCTCTAATCCTTCGTTCACGATCTCCCGTTCTTCTCTTCCCGATTCGCTTGGATCTCGGCATCTCCGGCCTGAATTCCAAGAAGCACGATGGAGCTTGCAGAATTATTAATGGCATCCTAGGACGTACCGTTAATTGACTCGGATTTTATTACGCTCGCGCTTCGACCCTCCTCGCAGGAAGAAGGAGTTGTCGCGAAGAAGACCACCATGATGGATTGTCTTCGCGGTAGAAGAGTTTCCCCGGCGTAAGTTCCGCTTTATGGGGAACATTTTTGAAAGTCAATCGTCGGTGTCGGCCGTTCAACCACGGTGGTGGCAAGACAAATAAAAACGGGGGAACTATCGTGTCGGTCGAACAGCTTTGCACGCGATGCTCGCTTCGTCGTGTAATGATTAATTGTTTCCTAGACGATGTAATTAGGTCTATCGATCGGACAATTTGCAAACAATCTTTACTGTATCTACAAACTTGACGCTTTACTTCACTTTGTCAGCCTATTAAACCACAACAATTAAAATTATTAATTTTTTATTCTATGGTGTTCATTTTTTAAACTTCTAATTTTCAATATTGCAAATTTGTTTATTTTCAAACCCCCAAATTTGCAAGATCTCAAATAATTAACTCTTCACATTTCTGCTTTTCATGTTTCCAAATCTTAGAATTTTTAATTCCTTAAATTTCCAACCCCCAAATTTACCAATCTCTCAAATTTCCAACTCTTCACATTTTTAGCTCTGAAGTTTCCAAATCTCCAAATTTCCAATTCCTTAAATTTCCAACCCTCAAGTTTTCCAACCTTCTCATTTCCAAACACTCAAATACCCAAATCCTTGAATTACCAACTCTTCATATTTTTAATTCCGAAGTTTCCAAGCCTCAAAATGCTGAAACCCTCAAATCTTCAATTTCTCAAATTTTCAACCCCTTAAATTCCAACCCCCAAATTTTCCAATCTTTCAAATTTCCAACTCTTCACATTTTTAACTCTGATATTTCCAAATCTCCAATTGTTCATACTCTCAAATTTCCAAATCCTCAAATCTTCAACTCCTCAAATTTCCAACCCCTAAATTTTCCAATCTTCAAATCCCCAAATTTCCAAATTCCAAAACACCTTAAAAATAATATAAATTCAGCTCAGAATAAACCGTACACATCTCTCGCGACCATGCAGCAAACATACAACGCCCTGCATACACCTCGTACACCCCATACAATAAAAAACACGAGTACGTCGTAAAACGGCAGCATTGCGTATTTAAGAGTTAATAAGTCTCATCTTATACAACTTTCATCATTGTCTACCAGTTTCTAAGCCATCTCGTCAGTCTGTGTATTTCTTGCCTTAAGAGATTCACAGTCAGCGGATAAGTGTTCTCTAAACAAAATTTGCATAACAGTTCCCAGCGGGATGCTTTTATTTACCGTGGTACACTTAACGCGCTTGAAACGCGCTGTGTTACAGAGTACGCAACAATGCGTGTAATAAACGCAAGTTATGTCATGACAGTGGAATAAGCGACGGGAAAAAAGGAATACACAACATCGGTAATGCATTATTTTAATTTCTCGGACTTCCTTTTTCCGGGTACAACTGGGACGTTCTTTAATATTCCGATGCTCGCGGTTGCACGGTGGATTAAAATTCAAGATTTCGCTTCGTGCGAAACTTTCAAATTTTTATGTTTACGTAAGATCTGAGTTACTGATTTTGAGTGTGATTGCAAAAATTTGCAGGATGACGAATTCGATGTTCCGAAGGTACAAAAATATAATCAAACTTTTATGGAACTTGCCTTAAGATTTCTTACATTTTCTGCGATATTTTTAATTTTTTACTTTTTACTTTGCATGTCGAATTGGTAAATTGAGAAATTTGTGTGATATCAGTTTGCTACTGTTCTGATGTGATTTTTAAAATTTTTAATTTTTCACTCCGGATGTAGAATTGGTAAATCGAGAAATTTGTAAAATATTAAATTTATGTATGTAAAACGAGAAATTCTGGAAATATTAAATTTATTTTTGTCGATTCAAAATATACGTAAGTAGACCATTGTGCATTTTCACGTTCCTATAAAAGCGGATATCACGACCTAGAGGTACTAAGAAAAATAAGTCGGAGAAGATTGTAACGTATCAATTTTATCGGTCAATCGCAATAACCGACGTTCAATCGATTCGGAGGGTTACGATGGTAATCCGCTACACTATTTACTCTGATTTCGGCATCTCGTCATAATTACGAACGTTCGATAACAGCTCGTTAAGCAATCACAGACCATGCGCTAATAATGTTTTCAACGTAGTATACTTTACCTAGATACGGGTTAATTAACGCTGTCGAGAATCGTAGCAACGATCGTGTTTCCTGAACGGCCACTAAAAGCATTGCCCACGAGAAATTCATTTATCATCGAGAAATTTCATTTTCTAACGCGTTTCATAAACTGTGCACCCTTCAAACAATATCAATTACGATCCAATTAATGAGGGATCATAATCGAGCAATTGGCGTTTATTACGTTTTTGTCTGACGAGACTTGGTATCGTATTGTATAGCTACATTGCTGTGAGATGGCTGTTAGATTTCTATATTGCTATGTGTTATATTGCCACGTTATGTATTGAGTAGCTACGCGATAGATAGCTACGCGCTGTATAGTTGCCCTTTAGTGTGCCACATGTTAGATCACCACGTATCTACGCCATCGCGTCAGATCGGTACATATTAAATTTTCACGCATTAAATTACCACCAGTTAGATTGCTGCGTGTTCTACATCCACGTACTAGATCTCGCCATGCATAGTTACTCGTTAGATCGTCATACATTAGATCGCTATGAATCGTCCATTAACGCATTAGATTGCTACGCGTTTGAATTATACGCACATTCATACGCGTTAAATTAAATTATACAGCTCGTCACTTATTAGATAAGCGTTGCATAACATTAGATTATTACACATCAGATTATCGCGCGTTATGTGTCTATACGTTGGATTACTACATGTTAGATCTCAGCGCGTTGTATAACTACGTGTTAGATAATTAGACATCAGATCATTGCGCATCATTGATCTATGTGTTCGATTACTACGCATTAGATCTAAGCGCGTTGTATAACTACGCGTTAAATTATTACATATCAGATTATTGTGCGTCATGTGTCTATATATTAGATTACTACGCATTAGATCGCTGAGCGTTATGCATTTACATACTGAAGTACTACGATTAGTTCACTATGTTCAACTGCTAGGAATTAGTAAGAGGTTATTACATTACCGTATTAGATATCTATAACTACCTAGATTTCTATACGTTATCACCGCGTGTTGAACTTCCATAAGTACGTACTGTGAAGGATTCTTTTCGAACCCCATTACATCGGAAACATTATCAAAATTCTGGGCTGCAAGCCGCTTTGAGTAATAATTTCACGGCGCTCGTCGTCCTAATGACGGAAAGAAGCGCGAAACAATGAGCGCGCAATTTCTCTTCCGTTGAGATTACAAAGCCTCGAAAATATTCATTAAATGGTCGCCGTACGAAACGGTATATAACGGTGTTTATGCGAGCGAACTCCGCGACACTGTGAAGAAGGGTGGAAAAGGGCAGAGCGCGGTTAGCTTCCCTCGACTTTTCGAGCTAGGCCGAGCGAGAAACAAGAAGCGGAAGAAGAAGAAAGAAAGGGTGGAGGGAACAACAACAACAACGGGGACATGGCCGGCAGCGAGAGGAGTAAAAGAACATTGGGCGGGGAACAACGGCGGGAACGTGGGGTATCGTATTGAAAAGTTTCGCGGAGGCGCGTCTCATTTTCAAATTACTGGCACCGCCCGACAGCGACCGAACGACAGAGAAAAGAAACGGAAAAAGGAAATGAAAGGTAAGGATAGGAAACAGGGGTAAGGGCACATTTTAATCAAGCGCTTATTGAGTTGAAAACTCGAATATTATTGCGAGACCTGCAAGTTTCGCGAGACCTCGCCGCAATTCCGCTTCCAGATGGAATCTGTATGCTCCTCAGCGTTGTCGTCGGGCCCTGATAATACAGAATCGATACTTTATGCGCCGTGAAGACGCGGCTAAAGTTAGCACGTCTCTGACGATCTAACGGCGATCCATTTACTTTATAGCCTGAAATAGCGGCCCCTTAATTATGGCGCATCAGCTACGTACGTTTCGACAGACGCTCAATGATGCAGGCACGTTTGATTTTAACTGTGCTGTAAATTAAATGTCACCATGAGAAATGTACCAAAAGTTAAAATATTGATTGACATCAAACAGTGATAGTCATTACAACGAAATTTATTATATAACTTATCATACAATTTCAATATTAGCAATCTTAACAATTCAGCTTTTGGTTAGATTAGTTATTAAAATTGTTCACTGTGTCAGTACATTGTCATGTATATACTCCTACAGATACCAAAAGAACGTCCGGAAGGTCGGTGACCTACGGTACTTAGACATTCGACTCTGCATTCCTCGAGTGTTGAAAAGGTGACAGTTTTATGCAAAGTTTTAGGTTGTCTAACTGCAGTGCTTCTGCAGTTATTGAAAAGACAATTAGTTCCAATGTTTGAAATAGACTACTTCTTTTTATTTATTCCATTTTATTTTGATTTTAACTCTGAGAATTAATTTAGAGGTAATTTTCGTTTCGTTCCTAATTGGGATTTTGGGATAGCGTGAATTAGGTTTGAAGTGGGTTAGATCAAGTTTGATGTATATATAACTAAATGGATTTGAGTTTGATTTGGGTTAGATTTATTGCCGGTGTTAACTAATTAGGTCGCATCGTATCGTTTGCATTCATGATGATAAACGAAAGTTAATATCGTATAAACATGAACCAGCGAAACCGAAATCAAAGTCAAATTCGTATCATTGCTCCACATTCGTATTATATTAATATCCAAATGCTTCGTCATTTTACGTTGCCATTGAACATGTTTCAAAGTGATCCTATCAAAATACCGCGAAGAACAATAGCGCGGAAATTATCTACAATCGTCAAAGTATTAACATTTGAAAGGATCAAATTACACGAGTACAATGTACAAAACAATATTTCTCGTATTTTTTCTCACTTCCCATAGAATTCGAAAAAAAAGAAAATGGACGAATCCTGCGTGGTCCATGCAGGCAGATATCCTTCTAACCTATTCGTCCGCAACGGGCCAGAGCGGTGTTGATTTTTTATTCGTAGCTTTTTATCTGCTTGAAAAATCGTCCGTTCCCCTTTGTACAGTGGTAACATTGACACAGCATGCCGTATACATGTACGTCGACTGTAAGCCGATCCTCTTTCTCTCATTTTCCGTAGCGTTTGCTCTCTCACCTTTCTCTGTTTCTTCGCGCTCCGTTGAATACGAATGTTGCGATCGATACCAGTTTCATAAATTAACTGTCTCCTGTCTCGATAGCCGTGTGGCTTACTACGAAGGTGTTTCTTTTTCTCGAGGAAGATTTCATCCCGAGAGGTAACGAGCATCCAGGACGAATCAACGCCATCGATTCCTCGTTCGGAAGTTTCACGCCGCGGTCTGCTTATTCGTCGGGCCGAAAATAAAACGCGCGAATTTACGACCAACCGCGGGGAGGAAAAAGTTGCCGAGCTTAAGGGCGATTCGTAATTCGAAAGCGGCAGCGACGAGAAAATGTAATCCGGTCGACTTGCTCGCTGCACCGAGCTGCTCCTCCTTTTATCGCGACAGCAATATTCGCTGATATTACAAAGACTTTCTTACCAGACGCTTGTTTACGCACGGTGGAAAACAATCTTTAACGGGAATCCTCGGTTTAACTGCTAGGTGTGAGCATAAATCACGAAAGGGATGACAAAGTGCTTTATAATGTTTATAGGATTTTGAACATTTGATAGATGTAAGTAGAGGATTTTAAAGCCTCAAAGTCCTAAAGTTGAAAAGTTGATAGTCTCAAAGTATTCAGTAATTATGTTCTCTTTTGATGATACAGTGACATGTTCACATCAGAACATTTGCAAATAACTTAGAAACATATATCATCTTTAGACTATGTTTTGATTTATCCAGCTTGAAGCCTAAGTGGCCTTTTTCCATCAAATACCTGAACCGTGCCCTCGATACAGAATAATCCATCGTTCCAAGCCTTTACCAGGATTACTGGCATGAAATTCTGTTTCCAGGGCGATAATACTCAGCCCGTGTAAAAACCACGTTCACTAGTCACGGTCAAATACCGGCAGTCAGGAAACGAGGATCTTCTCGTAGAACTGATTACGCTACCAGCATCCGTGATGTAGAATCTACAGTGTAGATGATAGGAAGGATGGTGAAAAAGCATGGAATCGCCAAGACAGATTGCCAACGGCGCGTTTCAAAGAATTGGTACGTACGAACGAGAATCACGGTATTCTCGACGGGAAAGAGCAAGATCTCAAGGTTCCAGGTCCCTCCTCGATTTTCGGCAGTTCTAGAAAACTACCACGTCCCTGGCCAGTATTTCATAACCCCGTAACAGTCTGCCAACCCTCATTGATTGAGCAGATACGAGTTAGAGCTGGCGGCGACCGAGGAATAACCCTCGCAGTGGTCGACATCAAACTCTGTTGTGTGCTAAAATACGGCCACGCGTGTGTGTGCGCGCGCGCGACGTGTATGTGCGGTGTCCCTTCTTCTGTACCCTCGTGGGTGCACGTGTAGCTACACATAACGTACACGTGAATAGGGCAGCGTCGTCAGCGGAATTTTAAATTCCCTTAAAACTCCGCACCGTATCGTGGAACACTGAAATTTCGTCAAGTCTCTTGGGAATATCTGCACGTGTGTAAGTACAGGCACGTACAATGAGCATCGGCGTCAAGGGTTTTCGACTCATTTTCGGCACAGGAAAAAACTGGAAATCGATTTCACGGATTTTCCTCGAGTCGCGACGCGTGTTCCGCGACAACCCTTGAATCGTTTGCTGGATTATTTATTTCTTTTTTTGATTTCAACATTATTATATTGTAAATGGATCAAAGGGATAGAAGAAGGTATTTCGTTGAATGAAAATCTCTAGCCGCTTTTAGAAGATTATCGACATGTTTATGATGTGGATAATTATCAGTTGCAATGTTAATGTTTATGTCAAAGTGACTTGTATGTACATTTACAAATTATGAACTCAAAAGTTGATATAAATACTTGTTTCATCGGATAGAATATCCAGGTATATTATTTGAAACAGCAGCTATCATGCACAGTGAAAGAAGGTCGGTTGCCTTCGTTTCTCATTTCCGGTTCGATAGACAGCCCGCGAATCAGGGTGTAATTGCTAAATGTAGTGTAATGCGTTGGCCAACGGGAATGGAAAAATGGACGGTGTATGTAAAATGGATAAAAGCTCGCGTACACGCTTCCATTTCATCAATTTACACTGACCTATAACTTGTAATCAAAATAGTTGGAACTTCGAGACGAGAACATCTAGAAACAGCGGTGTGAAATGGAGCTGCAAGACGAAAGAAGTAATCGGCAGCAGTATCGATGAAGCATAATTGGATTTGTGAGGAAAATCGGAAATGTATAATTAAAGCGGAACGTTCGTATTTAACCGTGCACAGCTGCGTTTCTCTAATCAGCGTCTAAGGTATTTGCGAAGCTAGACGAGCGTCAGCGTGCTAATTCGTTAGAATAGCGTTAGGAGCTTTCCGAGGTAGGGCAATCGATACGAACGTAGTCTCGCGATCTTCTGTAACGACAAGCTTACGTATGTACATGTATCTACAGGAGAAGCCGGATACAGCTAGTATTTGTCTACTTATCTCGAGTAAAGTCAGTCTACATCGTGTCAACGCGCGTCCTCGGCAACGGGCTCACCACGGATTTGAGGATGCAAATGCGGCTGGCTGCTATTTCCATGCGTGTACTCTCCTGTGTATCTGTTCTATTTCGTCGCGGGCCATCCACCAAGTATTCCCGTGACCAACGCCACACGTATGCCAGCATTTCCCCTTTAAAACTGAAGCACCGCACTCGAAAGCTCGGCACAACGTGAAAGCGCGCACGAATCGTAGACACGAATGTAACGGAGAAAATCGTGGAGGAGGATGCGACAGAGAAATATAGGGTCCGGCAGTAATCACGGTACAACCGTAAAAGAAGCGATTCCTCGTGTACAAAATAAGGCGAAAATGGGGGATTACAGTCTGTGAGGACATGTTTGTTCGCACGTGCTATTTGAATTTATATTACGGAACTTCTGTCGTAGTGGATGGGTTATTAGATTCGAGTGTAGGCAAGTGGGCTAACTATCAAATTTCTAAACTTTCAATTGTTCAATAAGAAATACCTGACATAAATCTTCAGATATCCTAGTCCCCAAATCTTTGAATTTCGAAATGTTCTACTCGAAATCCCTGAGTACACAAATCTTCAAACCTCCAAATCTTTCAATTCTTCAATCTCGTAATCTCTAAATTTCTTAAATTTCCAACACCTTAATTTTCTAAATTTCTAAACTTCCAAATGTTCGACCAAATAACTTCTGAATTTCCTTACAATAACTATAATAATTCAAAGCCGATCACTTTTACACATTTTCCCCAAGAATCCATGCTTAATTATACCGTGCAATTTATGTCGGCTTTAGTCGAACTTAAATACTTTCGCGCACTTGTGCATCCGAACTTATCAGTCTCAATAAAAGCTTAAACGAAAGGTTTGCGAAGTATTTTAAGAATTAAAAGTTTAAAGGGGAGCCTGTACATCGATAACAGAACGAGCTTAGCTGTGCGTACTGCAAAATATTTCCGCCAACTTTCTTCTTAATAAGTTAATTAATTTTCAAACATCCCTCGTGCTTTGTTGAACTTTACAAATTACTTAACCCCTTGCGTTCCGATTACGTAATGCGGCGACAAATTTCTCTATTTGAAAATATCCTTTTAGTCTGCAATGAGAATTTCCTAACGGCATTAGAAAAAATGTCTGGAGAACATATTACACAGAATGCAATATGTTATACAAATTATAAGATACAATATGCAATTTCTTTCCAGTTATTTTGTACTGAACAATGATGCTTTTGGTGAATTAGGTTTGAGTAAAATGTTGAATAATTAAGTTAATCATATACATAATGCAACTTATCACAACAACTGTCTTCATTAACTTCTTTAGAATAAAAGTGAAATGTAATAAGATGAGTCAATGTTTATGACTTTTTTTGTGTAAAGATCCTTTTAGAGACATGATGGTTCACCTTCACAAAGTAGAATACGTCTTTTCCAGCAACCACTTTTCCATCAATCGCTTTGCCCTGTCACTAACTACCAAACAGTTTTCAACCGCTTCAAACGACGTAAATATGGGTTTGGGTGCTAGAATAGAAGTACGTTAAACGATATTTCAGAGGGGCAAATCGTGTCTCCGAGAGTATTTTAAAGTACGAGATCATCTTCTGCCTTTTCCAAGCACCGTAGAGCGATACGCTCGCTTTTATGCTTCGTTTCGTCAACTCATCGAGCGCCTCTTTAAACTTCTCCCGTCGACTTTTTCCCCGGTGATTTTTGCCGATTCGAATACGCGAGCGAACCGCAAGCTCGTTCGTACAAACATATCGATGCCATTAGGTAGAGTTTATGAAATCTGCGAGCAAACGGCGTGACGATTAGTTCCGTTAAAACCAAACGGGAAATAAAACACGTTGACGCTCGAACTGGACTATGAATTTGGCTGGACGTCCAGAAATATATAGTCCGGCTTTTCGAGGCCGGTTAATGCACGGTTTGAAAAGCGGACGCGAAAATATCGCGGCTAAAATGACGTTTCATGATGGCCACGAGAGCATGGAAACAGCTGTGCAGGAAGTAAGAGGATAACAGAGTAAAACACTTAGTCTGCCACAGAGCTTTATAGAGCCGGTAGCACGAAAGTCAAACTGTAAGCTTTCGAGGGAAACAAGAACGAAGGGAGTTTATTGTTCCGCTGCTTTTTCCCCAAGCTTTAAGCCCAAACATTCCGAGAAGCGACTTCGTTGTATTGTCTTAAGCGTCCACAAATTCGAGCTACGTACTCTCGTTGAGAAAGCGTTACCATCAGTACCAAGAAACAACCACGAATCTATGGACGATTTTGCTCGGAATGACTCGAGTAGACATAATTAACCAACTCGAATGTCTTCGATAATATTCCGGATACAAGAACCTACTTGCTAGTTGCTTGATTTTGTGAGAATTCTCACTTGAGAACGAGCTTGAAGATTGAAAGGATTGGGGGAAGATGTTTGGTATTGATCGAGAGTTTCGTTCAAATTATTAATACTATATTAAATACATTATCAGTTAGACTTCATTTTTGTCATCGATTACTACAACTTTTAGGAGATAAAGCATCTGGTAGATTTCTCATCATGGATTTTTTAATGTACTGTTCAATTTTTTCTACATTAAGTGTCGCGTTATCTATTGTTGATATAAAGTATATTTCTGTGAGGAAAATGTACTTATTCGATAGTAATAACGGAAGAAAATATCGCGTAATTTCAGTAGCTCTTAGCAAGGGTTGAAATTTGCTGCCTTTCTCGAAGATTGACCGCACGGTGTACTCGGTTTCGCGTGTAGCCACGGAAGCGTATAATTCGAAGCGGCAATTTACCAAAATAATGCAGCCGCGTAAGTGAATCGCGCAAATGGCGGGGGTGTAATAATTCATTGGAGCTTAAGTGCAAGAGACGAGCGACAGAAACGAAGGATTCTGTCGTATCAAGATTGTGGTTTCTACCTTCGCCTCTCTGTGATCTGCATCGCTTAACCGAAATAGTAGTCACGATGCCATTCCCACGACGCATGAAAGTTTAAAAAGGGTACCGCGAAGGTAGACCGTGCAGCGAAAAAAACCGACTCGTCGTCGCCGTCCGGAATCCTATTTAACGACGTATTTTTAACGCGTTTCCACGCCAGGAAACATGTCCGAGCTCTAGTTGGTGCCGACAGCGCGACTCTAACACGTTCAGAGGATAAGCAAATCTATTTTTCGTTGCTTCGCTGTGTAGCTGACACTGTGGCATAATGCGATTTAAAATGAGGAAATTATGCAAAAGATTATAACCACAGTATATCGTGTCAGCTACGAGGATACTTTCACTCTGTTCGTTACGCTGTGTTCTAATGATGTTAACATTTAACGTAATGTTATCTGTCACATATATCTGAGAACTTTTGGAATTCTTATTGAAGCAGTTGAAAAGTTCGATATAATTCCGTGTACGCTGCGCACAATCGGTGAGAATTTTAACGTGTAAGTAGTATAGGTCTTGCATTGGTCAGACAGTGTAGCGCGGAGGACACGTTCACCTTGATCGAAGCATTCCTTCGTCCGAAGATTTGAAATAAACTAAACCTTTATATTCCTAAGTTCTTAAATTTGTAGAATCAATTTTCAAATTAAAAATTGTATTTCCTAATTTGTGTAAATACCTAAAAATACTAGTAAAATTAACGCAGAACCGATTATGCTTTCATTAATTATAGGTTAGCTCCCAGTAATATCGGGCAGTGTATAACCCAATATAACTGTTATTTCCCCGTTAGGATCTATTTAAAATTTTCACGAACACGTTAATAACGCATACTTCTCTAGATAGTGATAATATTCGCGTGTATAATTTTAATCGAAGCGCAAAAGCTGTGACCGTGTAACCGAAATAATGCGATAACTATCGAAGTGCGCGCATTACTCGAACGGCTGATGAAATTTTCTCGGTGGAACATCGACGCTATTCACTTTGAGGTAAATCGGAATTAAAACAGCGTTGCGTTACATTCAGGAAAATGGTCTGGAATCATGATGATAACGCTGCTACACGGCAATAACGATATTTAATCGGGAACCCGCGCTATTGAATACCGCTTCGCTAAAAATTCAATCACACTTAATTTTTGACGGTTTTTAGTCACGGCTATTGAACGATGAAGCTATATTATGAAAAAATTCATGTCATGAACTATTTAATGCGCGTTCATTGAAAAAGTGTCTTTAGTATTTCTTTTTGATAACTATATAAATTCTGTACTTTTATTTTTTCATAGATTAATCTTGTTCACGAGTTAGCACTTTTTTATACATTTTCCTTTTCCATGACACTAAGTATTTCCAAGCTGTGTAATTTTTCTATGTTCAATTTGATTTTAAGTTTCTTTAAAACACAATAGTGTCAGACAATATTTGCTCACAGTTACAATGCTCCAAAGTTTGACAGCGTATTAGTAACAGTCTGCGCGTTGGTTCGTTACAGTGAAACGCGAAACGTTCTCTCATTTCGAAAAAGTAAAATTTCGGTATGAAAAGCGGCGAACTTGTAAAACAGGATTTCTCTATCCACGATAACTGGAAAATCAATTGCAGTGACGCTCGATACTGGTAGTTATTTCCTCGCAGAGACGTCACGATCAGCTCCGTGCACAAATATAGTAACATGGCTCGGTCGTCCAACGAACAATAGCGTTCATCGATCGATCGGTAAGAGCCAATCGACTGGCATCACGACCGCGTGGCATTACACCAACGGTAATATTTCCAGAAAGATACACGCTTTCGTAGCGGAACGCTCGATCTCTGTGTCGAATTGGAAGCTATGGTAGTACGGAAACGAATGAGATATTTTGCATTTTATGCGGCACTGCTATCGCGACACATTTACGTAGTCTGGCTTGCATCATTGCAGACACTCGTGTAGCATGTGACACAAGGAATTCCGTCCGCAATATTTCTAAAAGCGCACTCCGTTGGATTGTGGATAACGTATTTACATTTTCATAAAACAGTCTTGTTTTGCTCGTGGACTCTGTCGACTATGTTTCATCGAAACTTACGCCTAACATATTACGGTTTTGAGGGAACTGTGACGCTTTAATGTCCTGTTTTAAAACTTATCATTTGACAATGTATTACGAGTTCACAGTCGGTCGTGATGAACTGGTAATGGGTACCAGGATTCGGGAGAATCACGACCTTCTTCAGATTAAAAGTTATTGTTTTGGTTCGACGATACGTTTCTGAAATTTAGCTGCTACCCTGCACGAAACATGGCTGTCTTCTGTTGTTTTATGATGTACTTTTCTTTCGATTTCAAGGAAAAAGTCAAAATCTTCACCCACAACAGAAAAATTTCTAAAATTATATAAATCAGGAGCACAACTTTCATTCGCTTTACTGGATATGGGAACGTTTATCTATCAAACACTAATGACGAAGGCACCGATAAAAGGGGGTATGTATTTCGATTTAGCGTGCTACCGCTGTCGCTTATAAATCAAACGTTTGACGCTCTTTCGAGGCTTTTTCTCGATCTCGTTTCCTGTTCCGCGCCAACTTTCATTCACATTCAGTATATATAAACGGAGAGCCGCGTGTGGACGTTTATCATGGGCGACTTGTCGTCGTTCTTTTCACTTTTGTCCCCGCAAAAGCGGCCAAACTTCGTGCCAGCAAAACACTGGCTTCCTTGAAAGTAAACCGGTGACCTATGAAATACAGAAATCTTCTGTACGAGGGAGCAGTTTATATTCTTGTCGTGCTCGGTGATTTATGTCTATATAATTTTCAGTGACCAGTACCGACAATTTACTTTTAATCAAGTGGAAGATTCTACTGAACGATGGTAACAATTCTATAATAACATTTGAAGACCATGTTAGAGATCTAAAGACTTAACCCTTTGCACTCATATGTCGAGTGTGGCTCCACGTCACATACGAGTATTTGTCACATACTCCACACTGTTGCAACATATTTTATTGAGAACCCCTTTTTGATTGCAAAGGGTTAAACTTTTAATTTCAAGATGTCGATACACCATTTTGAATTGCATAATTAATTTCGAGTTAATATGATAAAGGATTAACATTATTTCCTCTTTCATTTCTTATTTTATATTTACTTTATCCTGTATAATGATATTAAACTTGATATGTTTGCAATCGGTAACATACAGGTAACATTACTCACTGTTCACATAAATTATTGTAAATACCTTTGGTACAATTATTTCAACCTTGTTTCAAAGCCAATGTGCTTTTTTAATTCTGTCAATAGATTAAATTAATTGGAATTTTTGCACATTTCCACCTAGCATATCACATGTTAAACATGTAACGATTCATAAGCATTCGATGAACACAACCAAATTAGGTGCAAAGTAAGGTTTAATATCGTATCAATGATCTCTGTCGAGTTGAAAATAGTGAATAAATTTGGAGAAGAATCCTCATGCCCTGATTTTTCGGCTGAAGGTACATGGTGACGTACACCGTATCGAGATTAAACTTTAAGGTATCACGTGAAACCATAGCTTCCCCGTGAGAGTCGGTCGTAACTCTTCCGTATCGGATCGGTGTCTCCGTTGGGGCCGTGAAACCAGGGTAATATCCATTTCGAGGTGCGGCACGTCGAAGATTGATCTCTTTCTCTCTACCTGCTTGCCCACTGATCCGGAAGAGACTAGTATCTTAAGTAGTAACACTGAACAGATCCCGACATCCGCAATTGCACGTTTCACCGACGCCCGACTAACATTTCCTTCTCGAATTATAGTTGCATTTAAACATCGTTGGACAATATTATTTTGTCTAATGTTGCTTTACAACTGCTACTATTTAACTACTTCGCAATTAAATTCATCAAAGACTATACACCAGAGTCTTGTTTTGGAAAAACGAGTGCAAACTTATAAATTAAACTTCAGTAGAAAATCAGCCACATAATATGACACTTTCACGTCTTATCAGACACTACGTTCTTATTAATGAAGCATTTCATGTTTCATACAGTTACTCTTTTGTTGTACTTTCGCACATCTTTGAAGTATTGTATCGTATTTGATACGTTTTTAATACTTTGCTTCCTTGTAACGGTTCAAATATTCTGCTTTAATTAAAAAAGAAACTATAAGTATATGCTTGGCTATTTCTCAACAAAGTTCGACAAAGTAATATTGTAACATCTCAGTAAAGTTCCGAGTTTATTTAAAAAGTTGTAAGGTTAAAAATAAAATTCAGAGGAACTGCATTTAAATGTTTGACTTTTATTCGAACACGTCGTTGAACATCCAGCAATCAACGTTTACGAAGGCGAATTGTTCCTCGAGACGTTAGGATCGAAGCCAACTGATTGAAATAGTCGGCGTTAAAGAGACGCGAGGCAAGAAATTTTTTATAAACGAAGTCCCGGATCGATCGCGAACAGCCAAGTCGTGTTGTAATTTAAAACGAGAAAGCTAATGGAAAGTTTCATCGGCGAAACGAGGATCTATTTTAGCGCGAGCTTTGTGGCCGATCGCAAAATTGACTATCGATCCTGAAGAACCAGCTATAGTTCTCGACGGAACGGAGCTGCTGGATTGTTTTAAAAGCTACAAGCTAACCATCGATCGAGGCACGCCTATTTATTTCCGACGACGTGCGATTTTCTTGTTCCTGTATACCTGTTAAGTAATCCTTCATAATTGAGAAAACATCGACGAACACTTTGTTCGAACCGTTACTTCTTGAATAAGGTATATACAAAGTATATTTTAGGTTGATGGTTAGGTTGGTTAGGTTATGATACACGGGTGGAATTATACGGCTGGTTAGGTTATGATATGCATCCAGTGTGAATTACGATGATTTAATTCTTATGTGAATAAAGCTATTTGTATAATTTTTGATACATTCGTCAGACCTCATACTTCTACACATATGAATATCTGTGTCTTTAAATTTCCATGTTCTTCTGTGCTTGTATCCTCAGATTCCTATATTCCCATATTCCTACATCTCTAGATCTTTATATCATCAGATCTCTATATTCCCAGATCTGTATCTTCAAGTTCCTATATACCTACATTCCTATATCTCCATGGCTCTATCTCCAGATCTCCACATACTGAAATCTGTATATGTTCAGATCCCTATATCATCAGATTTCTATTTTCCCAGATTTCTACATCTCCAGATTTCTATATTATCGAATTCCTATATTCCCAGATTCCTATGTCCCTAAATCTCTATCCCATAGTTCTGCATCTCTCTATGTCCACATTCCTACATCGCCATATCCAAGTACCTCTCATATGTCCGATATCACAGTATCCCCATACACTGCCTTCACATTTAAAATAACAGTACAATAATAATATATGCAATTGAAAACTGTTTTTTCTCAAAATTAATCAACGAATAGAAAACTCGTAGCATTGATCGATCGCATCGGTGGATATGTTTGGATTGTTCATGACAAATGTTTAAAAACCGATCAGTCTGGAGGACACACATGGCCGATATATAAATATTGTGACTTAAAATCGATACGCTTCTAACTGAACTACTATTTCCAGTATAGCATTTGTGTCCTTCTAAATAATCAGTCGCGGTTTCTCTTTCTTTTTATCATACAGTCGGCTAGAACACGTTTCGAGCAATAAGTATCAGTGAAAATATTTATTCACATATAGTAACGTTTAAATAAAATTGAAAATAATAGAGGACAGCTGAAAATGATATTACCGGTGTTTCATTAGCAGCTTTACGCGAGGTGATTCGTGCAGAAATCGCGTGAACATGCTCATATCGTTTACCATAACGTTTACCGCGATATTTAACTATCGCACTCTTGATATTATACTTGGTTAATTTGTTTGTTACATTCGCTACGAAAAATACATACGAGGCTGTTAAACACAACTGTCTGCCGCGAGTGCACCGAATAGATAAATTCAAACGATAAAGAATAAAACATCCAGCAGTTTCAGCAGGTCGCATTTCAGTCGACATTTATCAAGTTATACTTTAATATTAAACGATCAAGGAAATTGGAGCAGATGTCAAATAGTATTCTAAGATTAGCTTGACCTATCAATTCATTTTGTGGCCAGAAATCTTTTCGATAATTTAAATGTCACAGGTGGCTTTGCGAATTTAGTATAATCGAGTAGCTACAGAAAACATGGATTAAAGAAACATGAGTATTAATAGTACTGCTCATAAATTTCAAAATGTCTGAATGTTTAAATCTTTGCAAAACTGAAATTTAAAAATTCTTGTGTACAGTGTGCCTCATAGTTAGTGTGGGTCCTTGAAGTGAAGGGTAGCTGATCCCCCCTTTCTTAGAGTTACATGAGTTGTGAGACACCCTGTATAATGTGCTTGAAATGTAACAGCACTGATATGCTTGAACGTGGAAGAGTCTGTTACAGACAAAAATTGACTCTTTTTCATTTATTCCGACTTAGCGAACTTATTAAAGTGTAAAATGAAACGATATATCGATTAATCATAGCGTGCCACACAACATAAAGGGAATAAGGTAAAATGGGGTGATCAAGTAAAATATGCTTATCGCCTCAACAAAGACTTATCGCTAATAAGCAGTCTAATTTGACACGTTCGTTTTAATAACGCGATGGTTAACTAACTAATTTCTGGAGGATTAAGTCGAAGAATGACACATGGAAGAGATACGGAGTCGGTCAAAGCTTAGCCGGGAAGAAAGTAATAATCGTTATGCAAAGCTGTACTCTTTTCGAGATAACTAGCGAGGACCACTTAAAAAGGGGCTCTTCAGCCTCGAACGCCGCTGCCAGAGTGACTCCCCGGTATCTTACATTTTATAATTCGGGAGGAAAAAAAGGAACGAGGCGAGTAACAGTGGACTGAGATAAGAGGTAGTATGAAATTAAGAAAGAACGGCATGTGGAAGGCGCTATCAAGCTAGGTAGTTACTCCATTTTCTCTAAGCACCAATGAGGTACGCGTTATCAGCTGTTACGTTTATAACATATCCGGTACATGCTCTATGAAAATGCTACGAAAGAAAACAGTCTATCGTATTGCTATCGAGCACGACAATTTGCTTACAGAATTACAGTCCTTCCTAATTTCTAAATGAAACTTTGTGATATATGATATAGGATAATAAGAAAGTATTGAGTTCTTAACTACTTTCGAGCTAATTTCAGAAAATTGCCTCGCGGAGAAGTGATCGTTTTGAGAACGGAGTGCACTGAAGAGCTCACATTCGTGAGCTTTTAATGATTCGTTATGCTATTCGCATTTTAATGGTTAGCGTTTTATAATAATTGAATTTGGAGGTTTGGGAAATTCTTAAAATTTAGGGATTTGGGTATTTGGGAGATTGCGAATTTGGAACTGTAGAATTTTGGAAATAAAGAAGTTTCGAATTTTAGAATTTTGGAAATTTAGAAAGTTGGGAATTTGGATTTCGGAACCGTCGAATTTCGGGAATTTAGAAATTCGGAAATTTGGAATTCGGAATCGTAGAATTTCGGAAATTTAGAAATTCAGAAATTTGGAATTCGGAATCGTAGAATTTGGGAAATTTGGAATTCGGAATCGTAGAATTTGGGAAATTTGGAATTCGGAAGCGTAGAATTTGGGAAATTTGGAATTCGGAATCGTAGAATTTCGGAAATTTGGAATTCAGAATCGTAGAATTTGGGAAATTTGGAATTCGGAAGCGTAGAATTTCGGAAATTTAGAAACTCGGAATTTTAGAATTTTGAAAATTTACAGTTTCGGAAATTTAGAAATTCGGAACCGTGGGATTTCGAAAATTTAGAAATTCCAAATATTAAAAATTTAATTGCGTAAATTTATCATATAATATAACTTGAAAACAAAAATCTATAAATTCCATGCCGTAGAAATTAAAAAATATCAAAATTATCATTACCACTCTTCTATAACACAGAAAGCATAGGTTTCTATTTTAAAACACTTCAATCGTAAAATATTGCATACGCAAGTGCCCGTAAAACATGAAATGTCATAAAGAGGTCTGTGCATCCCCCGAAGGTTAATATTTTAAGTTGTTATTTCTATTCTGGGATTCGCTCTTTACAGGCAGCTATGATTATTGCAGTAGAAAATAAATCTGATAATGGCGGGTAGTATTATCAGATTTTGCGCTGTACAGACTGGGGATAAATCGTTTTGCAGTTTGTTCGCGCACACGGTTATGATGGGATGAGTTTTGGCCGCTGATATTAGTGATTGATGAGGGTCTGGCAGGGACACCGATTATCTAACGACGTTCGATGTACATGAAAAAAGCTCCATCTATATACGACACCGAAGAAACATATAGGTCAGTATATAATATAAAGCTGATTCAGAAAAACTATCTATACCGCAGGGTTTCGCTGTGAGTTATTACACCCTTATGTTTCGAGATAAGTAAATACGACGCTACGAAAATTGATCGATATTTGTTAATTAATAAAACTTGCGTTAACCTTGACTGATTAACTGCTACTAAAATTAAAGGCGACCGACTGAAACGGAGATCTGTAACACCGATAGTTGTAGAAATTTTACAAATTTTTGCCGATTATTTCGTGTGCAAATTTAAACTAACCTTCGATTACAAATCTCAACCTCGAACACAAAGTTAAAAAACGACGTAATTATCTGATAATTATTCTTTTCGATAACAAACATTAAATGCTAATTTCTAAAATTCGTATTTTGAACTTTCTTTAAGATTTAAAAGATTTAGCTCTGATATAATCGCTCGAAAGTTTCCGTAATCCGCAATTAGTGTATTAAGTTTCCAAAGATTGCAAAGCAAACTTACCCTTATCGATTCGGTAAAACGATACGAAATAATAGCCGCAGGAAACCATAAAACCGAATGGGGGGTAATTCATATTTGTCGTGTGAAAAAGATCAATATCTCCAGTACTTTGGAAGTAAACAGCCCTGTAACAACTTCACATGTCACAGTCCATAGATTACGTTTAGAAGGCTAAATTTCAGGCTGCAGTTACAGGCGCGATCATTCCGATAAAACAAAGCTCCCCGCCAAGGATAACACGAAAGCCGATTCCATATGGGATTGCACGGAAACTTATTAATCCCTTCACAAAACTCGGAATACAGCCGCATTACGTGCGCTCGATTTCGTCGCATAATGGAATTATAGTTACTCTCGACTGACGGAATTCAGAATATCCTCATGGAGAGAGGACATTTCGCGGCACAAAGTTAAGCATCGCTGGATAGAAGGGGTGGGCACTTAAAAGCCTACCTGGCACACCATAATGTTCTCATTACATTTCACTCGCTCGCTTCCCTTTCGGATTTTAATGCTCTCGCCGCAACCGTCGCTGTCGTGGAAATTAGGCCACGATGCAACCTTGCTGCATCCACATCTGCAAACCATCCAACTATTTTCAATAGTCGACCAATTTTTATATATCCGTCTAATAACTGCACGAGTTTATTACATAAGTTTGCAAAGTAGGTTCACATTAATCACGTATATAATCTATAAACTTTGAATTTTTATACTTTTTAGGTAGATGAGGACTTTTGAGATGTGTGTAGACTTTTCGGATAGACGTAGATTTTCTAGATGCATAAGAACTTTTCAAGCAATAAGGCCTTTTCAGACTGACATAACATTTTTAGACACGTGTAGACTTTTCAGACAAGTGAAGACTGTAGACAAATGAAAATTGTCAGACAGGTGAAGACGTTTTAAATAGATGAAGACCGTCAGACAGGTGAAGATTTTTTAAACAGACGAAGATTATTAGTCAGGTGAAAACATTGTAGACAGATAAGGGCTGCCGACAGATGAAGCTTTTTTAGATAGATGTAAACTTTTCATACAGATGTACGCAATCAGACAGACATATATTTTACAGACAGATGCAAACATTTCACAGATCTATAATTTACAGACTTTGACATATTACAAATGCATGAACTTTCGTTGTATTCCTTTTTGACGGTTTTGAGTCAATAACTGGTATATCATTACTAGCACATGTTCTCCGAAGCACATGTCATAAAAGCCATACACAAAACAATATTCCGTGACAAATATCGCCCGATGTTAAGAAAATTACATGGTCAATGAAGAGACTAATTATAAGAATGACCAAATAATAAGTATTATCGTACATCCGATGAAGGTAATTAGCGTTTTCTTTCCACGGATACAGTCGGCGCCGTTATTCAGATTAATAGTACAATTATTCGGAAGTAAGAGAAACTCAGCAAACGCATTTTAATACTGCAAAAAGATTCGGTGCATTGGCCGTGCAATGAACGCTTCGATTGTCGAGAATGAAAGGGACACGGTTCGATTGCGAGAATTTCGAGAGAAAAGCAGAACGTTGAAACGGAAACGTATAAGCTCGGTAAACGAAAGGGCAACGGGAAGAAGGTGGCAAGAAGTACCATCGATTCCTTGGCAGTACATCCGTGTAATCCGGGCTATCCGCGAGTCGACTTTTTATTGCCGGTTCAACTAATTTATCTCTCTAAGCCCCGGTGGCGTCTCATACATAAATCCTACTGACCGTCTCTGCGCCATCCTCGTGTTCCTGCGTTGGTCATCCTGCGCACCAGCTGAATCGTGTCGGCATCCACTTGTCCTCTCTCTTTTTCTCCGAACCCCTTCATCCCTCTCTAAATTAGAGAAACCCTTTTGAATGCACTTGGGCGACGCAAAAAACTGGGACGATTCGCAGGCATACTCTACGAGCTAACCCCTTGGGACGCTTAATTTTCTTACGTCGTACCTTCACGATTTGTGGACTTTTTCAAAAAATAGAAATTACTTCGCTCCTTTAAATTTAATCGTCTTTGCGGTCTTAATACACTCGAAAAGTGTCAAGTATCCCTACCACGTTTTCTGTTACATGCCTTAAACAATCATTCTGTTATGTTTCCATTCTGAAGACTGCATCAAAGAGGAAAATATTCAATGAAGCAAATACAGATTGATTGTACGTGATTTTCAAGACGTTTTATGGGATATAAACATTAGTAGTAAGAGAAAAATAATATAGCTTTCCACGATCTGAAAAAGAGGAATAAAAGAGGAATTTATAGTTTGGATCACTCTTCATCGCAAGAGCGCACAATGTAATAATACAACATGCGTTCCGATTAAATGTGGGAAAAATCACGGACAAGTGCTCTGTAACAATGGCGGAATGGCGCAGCGTTCAGAACAGAAAAAAAAGGGAAGAGTACTCGAGGTACTGAAAGTTTCATTTCACGAAAATAATATTAAATTTGAGAGACACCGTCTGTTGCTCATATTTCCGGTGTCAAGTAACTCCGTTGTAACGGCTGAAATTTATTATATTTATTTGCTTTCGCGTTTTTGTATTCGACAACACGGTTTCTGACTACAATCCTTGCTACACATTTTCCTTTTCTTACACATATTTTTGATTTGAACAGTGATGTTTACTGATATTCGAGTCGATATTCACTGATATTTGATATATTCCTTGTGCAAATAATGTTAGAAAAATGTAAAGACTTGATTTGAAGATGGTTTAATAAACTTCAATTTTTCCAAAAATGTAGATGTATTAAAGAATGATGAAAGCTTATTGCAAACATTTACCTAGATTTTAAATCAGAGTGAAGATGCAGCGTTAAAAAAGTTTGCTCGCAATGATGGTAGAATCGATATTTAAGATCTCCACAATATCGGCGATTGTATTTAAACGGCAGCATTGAAGTCACGGGTGTATAAATAATTTTCAATTAGCTTGGAAAATAAACGATCGATTTTTATATCGTACCGTTATCTACTGTTTGTCGATCTGTGAAAGTCGACGAGTACACAGCATACAATAAAAGTGGGCCATGGATTTATTCAATGGCGCTTCGAAAAGTAATAACGCACCTGAGGTTGTGCTATCGATAGAGTTCCAGTTCGATTCGTCCGAAGCGGCTTATTAGTCGTTGTCGATGAAAACGAAGGAAACGTCGTGACGCTCCGCGTCGACTAATGAACACCAGGGTGCCTTCCTTCAATATTTCCGTTAATTTTTAAATCAACAATCTTATCGATTCGATCGACAAACATTTGCCACGAGCGAATGAAAGGAATAATTTCAGGCTGTAAAATCTGCAATGAAGATGGAATTCATCGATTTAGCCATTTCTTGTTGAAACGACCTCGGTGTACATTTGAATTAAACGATTTGATTTCCTTCAAATATCGCGAACAAACTCATTAAATTTCTTCCACGAAAAATATATTTGCACGATCAGTAAGAATATCTTGTTACTCGTTCTAATAAAAATCTTTTCGAAGAAACCTTAGAACTCATCAGACGGTTTCATTAGCAACTTAATTGTTGACATGTGACATTTTCAAGGAGATCAAATTGTTGTCAAAAATTTTACCTTATATCACATTCGATTCTTCTTGCGTACATTATGTCATATTACAGTCAAGCTTAACGACATCACACAAAATTGACATGTATTCCGGGGTTACTTTACTTCGCCATAGAATTTTTCTTCTCTTCAGACGGGAACTGTCTGTAGGATCTTTACGTATATTAGCGCTTCATTTTTGACGCTGAAAGTAAACCGCAGCTGTCAATTGTAATTTAGTGGCTTTGCTGACGTTACCAATATAGTGTCTGATCGATTTTACCGAACACCGTGTTTCGTTGCTCTTGCTACCATATTTCTGCACGTTGTAACGCAACTGATATCTTCAAAAATAACGAAGATAACGTGATGCACGCGATCAAACTCTACCCGGATCGCAAACAGTCAATTATCAACGATATCCGTGTTCCCAACTACGCCTGACTTAAGCTGATTCCTGCTATTTGATTCATAAAATAAAGGGAAATTAAACGCTTGCATTTAATTTGTGTAGAATGAAGGTATCCAAATTTAAAGACTTATATTCTTCAATGGTTATTTATTTCATAATTATTTGATATATTTGAATTATTTGATAAAGTTTGAAGTACTAAATGTTTCAAGGTACATAACATTTCAATTCATTTAGTACTAATATCATTTGTAGTACCATCGAGTTGAGGTTCAACACAAAGATGTGGTTCGATCCTACACGGATATTCCAGAGTAAAACTAATCGATACTCTATTGTAACACAAAATTAATAAATGTAAAAAAGATGAACGAAAATAGAATACACATAGGAATTCGATTTGGATTCCAATTGATCGTATTATGCGTATATACGCGAAGTATTGTGTCGTGAGAAGCAAGTGCCTGTCAAAACCAAGTATTGAAAATCGAAGCCAGACGCACAGCACATGGGATTCAATAGGGCCTTTATATATCCAATTATCGGCTTCCTTATAAGATCGCATTGTATGAATTATACATTGTATCGCGCTGTCGATTGTAAGTCACTTTTCGCGTAACAACGAACTCTGAGAAATATATAATATGCTTTTCCCAGAAACGGTTATTTTCCACGTTGTCGTTTGGGAATCGTTAACGGGTATTTGTCAGGTACAAAGCTTAAATTTATTGATTCTTATGGTTACGTGACTGCCATACGTTCTGGTTCTACCAGATAATCGATCAAAATTATAACTGTCATCGCAAGTATGCTTTACAGATCACTTACAACAGCTGTTTACATAAGATTTATTTCTGAACCGCCATTTTGGGTGGTATAGTTGGGAAACGGTTCCTCAACTGCTGCCATAATTGAGAAACAGTGCCACAAATTTCTTTTAAAACGATTTAATTCTAATTCAGATTTTAGTATTACTATTTCGCACTTATTTTCATGGAGGTGCCAATTTATATCAACGTTTGTTTTTATCTTTTGGTCAGAAGTCTACATTTTAATTTATCTTCAATTTTACATTTTAATTTTAATTTTAATTTACCTCAAAAATTATTGTAAATGAAAGTGAAAAAACATCTTCAAAAATATTGGAACAATTTATGTAATATCAGGAAGTAGATTTTCAGGCTTCATTGTTTCAGTATTTACTGTTGAAATAGATGTTACAGGAGCTTTTACTTCAGCTGCTATAATTATTGCTATCTCGACAGGAATTAAAATACGGCTGCGCTCTAGATTTTCTCTAATAATTCCGAATATTTCGTGCCGAAGATTTACGCTGACTAAATAATTTACAGTTGTTGCGATTCGTCGGATTCCGATAAATGTTTCGGCTGCACTATTTATACGGATAACGTCAAAATGTCCAAAACAATGATAATTCACCGATTCAACATAATTGAAGGATGGAAGAACAAGCATTTAAAGCTTAAAGAGAAGAGTATCGTTATTCGATGCCCCCTGTTGGAAAATACAAATGTATATCCTTGCGCCTCGTATTAACTGTACAAGAACGATCACTACCCGACACGCCGGTTAGTAATTACTGCATCCTGGTCATTAACAGAGACAGCAGCCGAGGAAACAAGACAAGATTTTAAACTAGACTAATCTGATTACTCGTTACTCGCTAATCTTTTCCTACGAATTAGAGCAACTTTTCTTTCCGAGAAGTAAGTTCGTCCACTGGTTCGTGCCGCCATTTCAAGTAGCTCGAAATTGAATCACCCGGAAACTTCCATGCGCAACGAAGCAGCGGCTGCAGCATTTCGACACTTTTCGTGATGGTCATTTTATCGGTATGTTATGGCATTAGATTGTTTACTATTCGATTATTTTATCACGACTTTGTATCAATTCTTACAATCATTTTGAAGTTGACAAATTTTTTAAGTCAAAGAAAATTATTTAAAAGTAGTGTACCTTCGCAAAGGATTTATCAAAAAAGGAAGTAAGAATAGCTTCTCCCTAAAGAACATTAAATATAAGATTACTTATTAGCTGTCACGAGAAGCTGAAATTATTGAGAAAGTTAAAAAGTACGATATGATATTTCGTGATTGTATTCGGAACAAGATATCAGCAAATGATCATTTGATTTAATATCGCGGGTGTTTAGTAATGTTAATTTAAACGTGGAGGTGAGACCGCATAGTATGTGCGCGATGATTTATGAACGTGGATGTACATCGTACACGTGCCAGGAATCGAAATTCGGTATTCCGATAGCGTAGCCAAATTTGTCCACGCACAGGTGAAAACTGTAACAATTTTGCGCACGTTTGAGAAACGAGATCGCCGGTTCGTAGCGTAATAGCATCGTTCATTGGGCATTCGAAAGAGGATTTTACGAGCGCTCTGTATCAAAGTACAGCATGCAAACGCTATTACGCGTACGCGATACAGAGAAGCAGATCGATCGTTCGTCCCTGTACGAGTACCCTTTTAAACTGAGTGCAGTTAATTTTCCGCAGATCTAGCTTTGTATTTTGCAGCGTCTGCCCTCGCGCGTAAGTTCTCCCTCTTGTTCGTATCCGTCTCCGTGGTGACTTTGAATCGTTTCGCATGAAATTGGAAAGTTATTTTTATAATTGAAAATGTTGATCATTGAAAATGTTACAATTATCTGGAATGTATTATTAATTTAACGTTTCGGATAATAATGCAGACGATCTATAGCGACGACACAAAATCTCACTTTCAGAAACAATTTTCTGTGACCCACTTGCTCGTCATGCATATTTTAGAAGGAAAGAATGGAGAATGTTGAACAAAGAATGTTCATTACTGCGTTTAAATAATATATTTTTGTATTTATATTCGTATCGATTTTTCCCTTTATATCTCTTTACTGTAGAAATCTCTGCCATGAAATTCAAATAGTAGAATTAAAACAAAATGTTTAAATAACGCTATGGATACAATCATTAGCAAATACAAATACTTCTGTTCTGTTTAATTTACTAATAGATAAAAGCAAAACTTCAGAATTATAACCACGACATTTCAACTACGAATCAGACAAGAAACATCACAAAAATGAAACAGGATCGTAAAATGCGGTTATCAAATTTTGAATAAAAATTTGTTTGAACAACTGTGCTCCGATATATTTTAACGTATCGAAGTTGTCCGAAAGCGTATTGCACTGGCGGCAATCATGATACTCGTTTAATCGTACAATTTCGCGTGCTTCGACGATGTGTAAACGCAGAACCATATTCATTGAATCGTTAATATTTTCCAGATACTAGTACGCGCAATTATCCTATGATTGCTCCCAATTTCTAGCACCGCGACTCAGCATGGAGGTACTCAGCTATTATGTAACGACGCAACAATACGTTACCTGTTAATATTTTACGCCTGTCATCGAAATTCAATCTCCGCGCGACATTCACCACCTACTCTAATTCACTGTACGCGGCAGCGTCAATCAACTATAGCACCAGCCAACTAGACGCAAATAATTAACGGCTCACGAGTTTCAAAAGGCAAACGTAACACGTTGTTTCGAATCCTGTGTCCTCTCATTACGATTCCATTCGTTCGTATTTTCTTGGAACGTTGACGCGTCGCGTTACCTTTCTGATTAGAGCCGATCAAAGCTTACACATGAAAGCAAAATATTGATGTTGAATGTTACGGTAAATTACGGACATTATGGTAATCGGTAAATTGATACATTAGCATCCAAATATGATTGGAAATTATGGAGTATAAGGGATGTAGAATGGCTCATTTACCCCTAATTACGAATTTAGAATTTTTCAGGTTTAAAAATAAAAGATCACGCGAATTTCCAAATCTTAACATTATCTGATACCGAAAGTACCTGAAGATGTGTGACTTATTGTTAGATATTCTTGAACTAATCGAATTGAACATTTGCGGACATGTAAGTTTCTAAATTTGAAAGACGCGAAATTTCTAAATGTGACACTGAACCGGATTAAAGTGAATTTCAATTTATTCAATTAATTCGGTGCAGCGAGAGCAGGTAACCGGAAATCGTGCATCGGCCCACATTTTCCCCGGTTTATCCGATTGTTAGCTCAAAGACAATAAACAGGTGGAAATTATGCGCGGGAATGCGAGAATCCGCTAGTAATCACTACGTATGGCTGGTTCTTAATCATCGGAGATTACACGCGAACGGGAGGATCGATTCTTCCATGATTTATACGTTTAATATAGTACCAACACGCGAGCTAATTATGCTTCCCAATCCCGATAGACCATCAGACGTTTTCGCGCGAAATTTGTGAAACTTGACCGAGAATTCGGCCACGGTTGTAAAACGAAAGGAACACGGTTTAACGTGGCAAGAGTCGCATTCTTGAATTATGTAGCTTTCTTTCCTTCTGCGTGTATTCAATTTCCCGACGAATACCGGGACGTTCAATCCGTAGGAAACTGAGAGCCGAGTTTCGAAGTAATATATACACCTGCACGATGGGTATGCGGGATATTTTAATACCTACGTCCGGCGTTACTAACTCACAGGGCAGCAATCCACGATTTATGTGTACGCCAGGGAAATATTTGTAGCAATATTAAATGCCTTTTCGCGCACAAAACCGGAACGCTGATGTAACTGCACTGGTAAATTCATCGATTCCGTTGTGCAAAACGAACGATTAAAGGGGTTCGCACAAGTCAAAGTTTGAATTTTCAGTTAAAGAACTTCAAATATTTTATGTATGCACAAGTAAGTGGAAATTTAAATGTTTTTATCCGGGTAGTGATTTATGAGTACAGATTCTAAAAATCAAAATTGTGACATATATCGTCACTTAGAATTGACATCAGAGGTTTATAAATGCCTGTTTCTGTCACAAGTTGATATATGGATGTAAATGCTCGGACAAGATATACAAACATGAAGTTGGTATGTGTACGTATGTGCATATGTGTGGATGTGATGTAAATTCTGAAAAAAATTATATGTACTGTGATGTGAGTGTGTGTACACGTATGTGGATGAATGTGTAAGATGTACATTCGCTCCCATATTTCACAACGGTTCAGATAAAAATTAAATAGTGAGTTGTGAAACATTTTAGGATGTTTGCACGATCATCGCAAACCACGAACACCAGACAATATCGTTCTTGCAATGATCGGCAGTTTCAAAAATCCTGTAGAGGATATAAATTGAACAAAATACTTACCGGGACATAAATTCAGCGCACATGAGATTAAATTGAAGAGACACGCGAGATTAAAACATCCGAGCGAAAATTTTAAATGGACGGATATTAATGTACGTTCGTAATTCACGTGTACCCGATATTTAATTCGATTTAAATTAAATCATGACGGGAATGTTGTAGCACGAATTTATTTGGTGGTGAAATAGCCCGATTTTTATCAATTCGTGTTTCGCCATTATTTCCCTGTTATTGATGTAACTGATTCGCGTTAAATACCGTATTATACGGACGGTATATCTTTACAGGCACCTCATTTATATATGTGGGAAGCTTAAATTACTTTTCAGTGTTTTTTTTTATGTTGCAAATGTTATACATTAAAACGTAGCAATCTCTTTTAATTGCATGCACCGAAACAAATCACAGTTCCTGTCCAGTTTTCCCGAGAATTACTAATTACGATTTTTAAATTGTGCAGAGCGAAAGAGGATTATTCAAGTGGTATGACAGTTTAGGAATCGTTAATATACTTTCGTACAACAATACAATATTTATGAAAATCTTTGTTAAAAAATCTTTGTTTGATGAGTCTGAAATAGTGATGGGTATAACTGCCATCGAAAAGGTTATAGATACTAGAGCGTTTGCGTTATTATATGAAATATTTATGCGCTATAACCAGCAAGATAACTGTAAATACTACTAATAGAACAGCGTATCGAAACCTTATATTAAAATATTAATTTTTAATATCTTGAAACATCTAGTATATGACCTCCAATATTTCCATCATAACGTGTCAAGATAGTATATAAAAGATATTTTACTTTATGATACGAATATATTTCTTTTTAATTCCACAACTTCGTATCCGCTCACGACATCGAATGCTTCCTGCAGAACCCGTTAATATTGGCCGCGCTAACTTAAAAGTAGATGTTTTATATAAGAACTTGCCTGAGAACCTAACTTCCATGTGCAAGACTAACATACATATTTTACAAGTTACCTATGCTTATGTGGAAGAATGCCTATAACAAAGAGTAAAATATCTGCCCTTAACTTTTTTACTCTCCTAATTCTCGCCTGAATGACTTTTTAAAATCAATGTACAGCGGTCTACACGTGCACGTACGTATGTGTACACGAGTATATGGCCTTTAGAATGTGGTTATAAAATTGTCAACAGCTCGCAACACATAATTTTTAAGCTTTTACGGTTTTTTACCATGAAAATAACTTTACGATCGTCTATGTAACCGAAGTCGATACGCGCATACATAGCTAGAAACACGTACGGTAAAAAGAAGTTATGAACCGAAGCTATAACCGAATTCGATCGATCAACGAACAACCGTGCAAATTTGTCTTCTCTATTCCGCGAATATTTCACAGCAATGCGACTAAAACTGGTATTAATTCTAATCGATCTTCAATAATCACACGGCATTATTAATCGTAAAACGTATCTGTAATACGTTCATTGTGTTTGCATAAACATTTGCGGCAAAAACAATTTTAATATAAATGCCTGCTTTGCATGACTAAATCAAAAGGATTCAACGACCAGTCGAAGTAATAGGCAGCCGTTGACGTGATGTGAATTCGGATTGATTGAATGCGTCAGGTTGATTACCGTAATAACAAGTTCGATGTTAATAACAGGACACTGATACGCGCAAATTTTTTGCCTCTGGATTTTTCGCGAACAAGCTGTAATCTGGAAGCTTTAGACTCTCGCCGAATAGATACGGATCCCTTGCTCGTTTCTTAGTCCATATTTTATCCGTAACAGTTAGAGGTGATTAATCAAGGAGAAAATTAGAAAGCTTGAATACTGATTTGCTATATTTATCAGAGAGATCAAAGAGGAACAAGTATAACAGGTTTCCTTTAAGAATATGATGATGCAAAGGTAATTTCGAAAGTTACAAATTTTCAATTTATGAATTCTTAACGTGTCAAATTGAAAATTTTAGAATGTAGAAAAGTAGAAAAAAAATTCAGAAAATATATATTTTTAGATTTCTAAATGTTTGGAACTAGAAACTCGATTTCCTTCTGCTGTTTTTATCGCCAGTAGAAGAAAGCCTATCGAGCGAGTATACAGGAATGTAGTTTGGGTTGCCTCTGTTTAGGAGTGTCTTATGTCAATACCTGTCACCTGCAGACGTTCCTCTCAACGAGCACAATACAAATGCAAAAGCAGCTTTTTGGAAATAATAGAAAATCCTACTACGCATTTGCAAACTGATCATCCCATGTTCTTGCCATATTTAGTACACAGTCTATACAATTTCTGAACAAAAATTATCACAAATGTTTACAACCTTATGCTTCACGCTCGTTCTATCTACGAGATTCTTGATTAAGGAATTGTCAATATAATTGTAACATCTAAGCAGGATATTTTAGAGAGTTTGACAGGGCAAATTTATACTTTAGCACTTTGAACTCATAGATAAAGGTAACTGTAGAACACGCACTATAACTTTATAACGAAACTAATATTATAGACTATTAGTCAAAATGTATGACCGTTTCGAACGTTAGTCGATAGTTCGACTGCTTGATAACACGATTATGCGTACGTGAGTGGCTACACAATAGTTGCCAATTCCATTAACCGAATCCGTACAAATGCTTCTCTATCACGATTCAGAAACAAGTGGTCCAGTATGGAAACTGTTCGACCGCGAATTGGAACTTCGTTTTAAAGATCTCGCTATCTGTAACTACATTCTTTAACGATAACGTTAGTATGATTACCGTTCGTTCGAACGTAGAGTTGTACGATAAACCTAATTTTACCTTACAAAAGAGAAACATAAGTAAAAAGTTTGAAATAGTTTGTAACGGTTTACCGAGCTACTCGGTTAAAACTAGCATCGATATTTATCGACCGACAGCTAAACTTAGAACGTAATAACTACTCGTACCAATTAGATATCGAGAAGACGAAGAGATTCGAAATTTCCATATAAAATTCTTGGTATACATATTTCAGTGTAATGTAGATCCTTACATCTAGTTTTGCATTAGGTCTAAGTTTCCTCCACGTAGTTTGGCAGTTTTAGGATTTTTCTAGGTCTAGGTCTAACAATAGATATTCTCTAAATTTAGGTTTTGAAGTCGAGGTCTAAGGTTTCTTCAGACTTAGCTTTTCTTCCAAATCTAGGATTTCCTACGTTCAGATCTAGGTTTCGTATTAGCTAGGACTTAGGTCTTCTCCTTAGCTCTGGATCTAGGTTTTCAAACAATTCGAGTTCAGATGTGTTAAGTCAAGTTTTAGGTCTTTTCTTAGATCGATATTTTCTTTAGAATATCTTAACATTTAGGTTTAGGTTTTCTTCTAGGTCCGAATGTTTCTAAATTAATGCAGATTTCACTTAAGTCCACATCTAGAATTTCTTCAAACCTACAAATTTTTTCCATGAATTTTTGATTTACCCAAATCTAAATCATCCTCTAAATTTAAACTTTTTCCCCACGTAAACTTTCCTCGAAATTTAAATTTCCGCCAGACCGCCCAAAATGTAGACCCTATAATAGGAAAACCTTGTACTTAGTAAGTGTACGTTACACCGTAGGTCCTCGATTTACCTACGTGTCGTGAAACTTTAAATCGTGCTACCAATCTGAAGTGGAAACTTTATCGAAAAAGGAAATGAATTTACATTTCGTGCTAAAACTCATTGTAAAGAAGAACGTAAAAGTTTTAAGTGGCTCCGTTAAGGGGATACATACGGGGTAGGTCATACCGTACTCTGTATTCTCATCGGAATAACATGCATAGAGCAAACTGCAAGTAGGTACTATCTTCGCTGATAAATTCCGAAACTGCGGTCCTTAGTACATCCACTTGGTATATATGCTGCAACAGCTTCTCCGGTCCCAAACGCAGTGGCACGCCTTCGACATATCGGTCACGTACGCCATCGTGTAGAATCGCGTTTGTAAGACCCAGCTACGTTATCGTCGAGTAAACATCGATAGGAAAGCATTGTCATAATACACATGGTGGTACAGTTACACGCTTCGAGTCTGCATCTGGTAAACCGTGCCGATCGTTGCACGGTATCGCTCTATCTATGTTGGTAGACCACCTTATCGTGTAGGTTTAGTCTCTTTTCATCGATTTTATGCCGTGATAATTTCTCGCAAACCTCTACATTCTTTTAGTTTCAGGATCATAAAGTCGTTGCTTCGATCATGATTAATCATTTGCGACCGCGATATCTTAAATGACGCAGGGAAAACGTATGTGGGCACGCTATAATTATAATTATTCAACGTTCGATCGTCCTATTTTTCTGTTTGAACTTTCTACCTGCTATGTATCCTGTGAAATTAATATTGTATCCATATTGTTATACTTTCGTAGTATTTTATCATTGGGTCCTTCAATTTTTCCTTACATTATATTATACATTATAATCATAATGATCTGCGAAATTAACTTTTTATTTGCTGATGACACTTTTCACTATCTTGCAAATATGTCACTCTTTAGAATTTTTGTTCAACTTTGTTGTAGTTACAATTTTACTAAATTACCGCAATAAATGTTAACACTTTTCCATGTAATTTTTTCATTTACGATATTATCGAAATTAATACGCTATGTTTCTTCCGATTATCGGATTATATTAAATTTGCGGTGTTGGTTATCGATAACCTGTACGTTCATGGCACTCGCGTTGTAAACCTATTTGTAATCAGAGACCAACGTTCGCTGAACCTACATACGTCGGTACACCTGTGCTCGGTTCTACTTACTCTGATAAATCTTTAACTTCTTTTTTTAGATTATTATAGCTACCTCTCGGACTATCGGTGAGCCATGAACCATGAAGTAATTTCTTAAATCTTAATTCGCTATGATTAAATTTTCCTGTTTTGCGAGTAGGAAATATTTACCGTAATATTTGTAATTAGTGTGATGATAACGGGAAATTAGATAGTGATTAGCCGTGTTTAATATACAAAATCTGATTGCTTGTTCAATTTTTGACTTAAGCATCGTTCGAGTACAAAACATTTTATTTCTGTAAACTATTGACCTTCATAAATTTACAGTTAAAACACGATATGGAATAATATGGAATATTTAATAAAAATTCGAATGGTACACAAGGGTTAAGGAAATCAGTTCTGTTAGTCATAGTTCTAATAAAATTACATCGTGTTTCAATTAGTTTATTCGTATCGTATATACATTTGAATACAAGAAATAATTAATACGTTAGATTTGTGCTTCTTTTTTTAGCTTATTACTGTCTCCACCTATGCATTCGTAACACAAATTACACTGCGGATAGAAGGGTCAATGAAAGTATGACATCGATGTACCTATGGAAAACTATAGTAGATGCATATCTACAAAGGACCTACTTACGCTACCTGTAATATTCAAATGCCTGTTAACAGTCGTTTTACAATACATCACGCTTATATGAAAAATTTAATTAATACTACCGTATCCAGTGCCTATCGCGACAATTTATCTCAACCTCGAACTGACCTAATGATGACCTAATCTAAACTTGATAAAACAGCTATCCATGACCTAACTTAATCTGACTAAAGAGATTTAACTTTATGTTGATATCATGCAATTTAGCAGTAATCTCATGTTGTTACAATCAACTGCATTAACACGGATACACACATTTGTCTTTTATCGTATATATGAGCGTACTTTAAATCAAATTTTAATTAGATGTTTCATATTCTATATTCAGTACAACAGGTCCGACAATTATCACGATAAATTCTCACTGGACATTAATACCTAGAATAAATGAATTTTGCAAACAATGGTTTCGTTTAAGAACTTTTTGAACCTTATCGTTAAGAGGTTCTTTGGATTGTAGCGGTATAATTAAAATTATTATTACAACAACAATAATAACAATGCAGCATTGTTCAATGCTCATAAAACGGTAGGTTATTGAAACGTGCTTGCGAACCTTTATTTCTTTGAATCAAGTTTTCACTTGCGCGGTGTAAGAAACGCACGTCCGTTAACTACGCAACTGTGAAAGGATTAGTTCTTTCGCTATACCAACAAAAACCGTGCAATTATTTACCCGTTATACGCAAAACCAGTTTATGCCAACCTTTCACGAACAAGAAATTGCTACCAAAGAAAGTACGTAGCTTTTAAATTAGACCGATCGTAAGACGGCGCGCAACGGTTACAGAAGAGAATGAACCCACGTCCCGCTTGTTTGCCTTTGTAAATCCATTTTTCAAACAGAAAAATCGTGAATGTAATCGTTACAGAAACTAAACACATAATAAAGGATACGTATAATACAGTAAATATCGGTGAAGTGCGTGTGTATATACGTGGGTTAGACACGAAAGTAGGTACACGACAGACGATGTCAAACGGAGCTATCGGGGGATCGAGGTGTTCGGGCGATCTCGGCTCTCGCCGATGTCTCACGAAGCGGACCGAAAGCAAAGCGCGCGGCAGACGGTCTTCGCGCGCCGAGCTATCTGGTTGGCACTCGCGTCGAGTCGGGCACTTTATATTCGAATTGACGTCGCACGTCTTTCGTATCTCGTTTGATCCTCGTGTTTCACGTTGACCACGTTCGCGTCAGTTTCGTTGACGAGTTTTGTGCTCTGTTCCGTTGAAACGCGCGATTAAAAATCGCAGTTAGTTCGTTCCCTGAAGGAAGTTAGACAGTGATTTTTTTGTGATGTGCATGGAATCAAGTCACCTCAAGATGACGATCGCCTGGGTCTGCCTCGTCGCCTTGTTTTGTTCTACGGCTGTTAAAGGTGAGTCAAAAAATTACGTGCGAACTTTTATTTCGTTATCGTTCTTGTGAGAACTACGGGAATTGTGCGTCGCGAGACATGACGTAAGTAGGTGTAACAGTTTTTTTTCGTGTTGCTCTGTGCAACGTACCCTCGATCGATCTATCGACGAGTTTCGGTTCGCGCGTGAAAAATGGAGTATTAATGGCGGGAACAATACGCGTCAAATGTACACCGCGTAAATCAAATAGACAACTATATATTAATACATATAATTCATATAATTACAACATATAAAATATTAATATTATTCCTGACGTTTTTTAAATAAAAGCAAAGTTTATACGAATAAAATATAACTTTATATCCTTGAACTGTAGACATGGAAGGTTGTGGTGTATATCGGAGAAACTTTTATGCGTATTTTCTCCAAAGGTTTTGAACAGGAAAAATAATTAGACCTTTCAGTGAAGTGTGACGTTAGAACAATTTTAATGAGCGAGTTAGATATATCTGATCTGTGATAAGACATGGTGTGAAGACATGGTCAGGGTCGTTCCAGAAGTAAACAATTTTTGTACCCTGGTTCGGAATGCCTGTAAATATTTTTCTAATTACAAAAAATTTTAATAAAAATTCTCTTGTACACATAATTACACATAAGTGCATCCCCATAATTATTTTAATTTCGCATATTTTGTTCCTCAATGACAGCAATTAATTTTTAATAGCACAAAGTCGTGCATTGTACACCACATTTTGTTCTGAACGCGTTAGTTATTTACACTAGTTTGACATAATTCGTTCAAAATTATACAAAATGTCACGTTTTTGCACTCCTGAAAGCTATTGTTTCGGAGTTAATCGTTTCTGCGTTGTAGCCGTCGATATAGTACGTTGTATGGTGTCGCGAAATATTATGCAATAATGTAACTTTTACGTTTAGTTCTTTTATGGTCGGCGTGGAAAGACGTAACGAATCGATTATGTGTCGAACCAATTGTAGAAAATAGGTAGCCATAGGTAGCCAACTGTGATAAATTGCTGCATAACCATAGATGATTTAATGACGATTTCATCGATGATAAACGTATCTGATTTTCATTTAAATCACTGTCAATTAGTCAAGATTCAAGTGGACCCTCAATGCGACAATCCTGAAATACCTAATTCTGTTATCTGGCCTACATTCATTTTTCAATGTAAACACGAGTTACCTGGTATATCAACAAAGATTAAAGTAGAATACGAGACAGAAGAGAAATATGAGACACCAAATTTTGATTTGTACATCAGCATTCACATGGATGACTATGACTGACAATCAGAGCTATTGATTTTTTAGAATGTAATCAATCAAACAATGTGTCGTATTTACTTTGATGAAAAATAAATATTCTCTTTCAATAAAATACGAACTCGAATAAACTTTTTTGCAACTGCTCCAAACACAAATATTGATCAAAAATGTTTGATTACCAGTTTTTATTTCTGTAGTGAATTTATTACAAGTGGTTAGCCTAATTACGGGCGGTATTTATTGAAAATTACGAATCTATAAGCGTTCATTGGCTCGTCGCAAGATGACCGCAATAATTCGTACAATCATTGTTAAGGTCAAACGATGCACGCCGAGATCACGGTCGTATTAATGGAAAAGTAAACGTGAATGAAAGCGTTAGAATAGCTTCTATCTGATTCGAAGAATCGGAGCTATCGAAGAGCCACGTTAAAGGGTTTAAGAACTTTCGTCGCCTTCTTTCTCGTAAATTTGACTCGGTCCTAACTGATAAACTTATCTATGGATTATTTTCTAAAATAAATATCGCGATAGTACTATTCAGGGATAGAAAGCAGGAGATTGGGAAATTGGAGATTCGAAGAAATTATTGAGCACTTATCTGACTCGGGAAACGTTCCGCGTGAATTATGATATCACGATAATAGAAGATTTATCATCTCGTTGCTCCACTTTTACACGTTACGTTTCTCGCGATAATGCAACCTCACAATGTGATCGTACCTTTTATTATTAACAATAGAGTTGACGTGTTTTACATCATGTACCTCCGTATGAGCAGGAACAATAGCACGGTGTTACGATTTGTTTGTTGTTGCCGTAGGAAACCTCCCCTTCTATTGACTGCAATTTTCTCTCGTAACTCTCATACTGTCTCCATTCGCTTTGTCGGTTTTCGTGACATTACCATTCGGTTGCTATTTACTTCTCCATTCGTCTATACGTTTCACAGCTTCGATCGATGCGCGATTACGGGGTATCAAATATTCAAGCACAACGATTGTCGTCGATATACTTTTTCTGATGCTACACTGAAATATTAATCACGTTGATTGGCGGAGACTTTGCTCTATACGCAATTTCAAGTTCTTTAACTTTACTAACTACCGCTGGAAAGTTGAGGGGTGTTTAAATAGAATCACTTCGAGTATTTCGAAAAATTATGGCATTGACGATGACAGAAAGTTTTATTCATTTAATTATGTTATTTATTTATTTACATCTGTGGGCTGTCAGCAAAGTGCACTTTCGTGTACTGATAAGTAATCAATTCTTATCAAGTTTTCATATTGAGTAGTTTACATTTTTTGTGAAAAACAAGTTTGAAATTTTTTGTGCACCATTTTAATTAGTGACAGTGAATTATAATTAACGAAAGATTGTCATCGTAATGCTGTAATATGGTATGATAACTAATCTCTTGTTATTTATCTAAAAAGTGAATTCTGAGTAATTCCAATTGAAAATTTGTAACTTGTATAAAAGACCTTGTTACCCTAGTTAGGACGTCGATGTTAAGGTTTAGGCCATTTTTCGTCGATGGTTTCTAAATTTTGTAGCGGATGGTATCTTGTTTGAATTCGATTACCATGCAAAACAGACCACCCCATTTTGGTCCCTTCGTTGTATTATTTTTCTCAGCTACGATATAAAGTAAAACGAAACGGATACTTTTCCTGGAAGTGGGTATAAAACGAGGCGAGCCTTTGGTATTTATCGATCTAGCTTTATGAATAACGTCTAGCATTGAGCAATACCTTTTGTTGTTTCTTATACTAAAACGTCTCGGATAGTGCCGCTGCTTATTGCACGAGTTCTCTCGTTTCCTTCTTATGTAACTTAAAGATAATTCTAATAGATCCTTTAATTCTTGCATGTACTTTATTGCTTCGATTTCGTCTTTACGTAAACCGAAAGTTAAGTGCATTCAACCTGTTTGATGCTTCGGAATCAATTAGTCAATAACCGTAGTAACAACGATCATAGCGGCGAAACTCGTGTACTAATTAATGCTTCGTTATACAATTACTCTCTGTAAACTTTATTATCGATTGGAACGAGGAAGTTGAGATTTCGCGTGACGAATTTATTTAACGCTCTAAGATGGCGTGCATTTGGAGAACGTTGCAGATGATTAGATCATTGTTAACATTTCATAACTCTCAGTGTTTATTGATTAAATAAATTATATAGTTACTAAATTGTTATAGAATTCTTGTGTAGAATAGACTGATGACTTGCCATCGTGTTTACATCTTAAAGGAAACTAACCTTCGGAAATGTAGGCCGATAGAATGAAAGACGTAGAACAGAACAATCTTTATTGAAGAAATTTTCTGTAACACCTTCAATATCGATAGTATTTAAGATCGTAGTGAATAGTTATTCATATGTTGATCATCCATTGAAAATTGGCTGTATCGGAAATCAAGGTCGTAATTGATGTCGATGGATCACTGTACGTAATCTTCGGCCACGTGCATGGCATCGTGAACTACGAGGGATACGCCCCGTGTACCAGGAAAGTTTAAGGTCGTATTAACACGAAATGCCTTTCGCTTTATGCGACTTGCAGTTAACTCGTGCTTACCTTGAGCCGTAAAGAAAGGTCGATGCAAATGGCGCAATCGAAATCGCTAAACATAGTACGGGGCGGTAATTCATTTTCCCATTTAAATATTACGTAACGTTTTCAATCTATTGTAGTTTTCACATTTTCGTTTCACATTTTCACATTGATTTCTTTCTTCAAAAATTATGGAGACAACATAGTGTAAAATAAATGAACAAATTAGTCTACTATTTATATAAATTATAACCACCGTAAATGAAGTACTCAAACAAGATACGCGATAAACATCGACATTTTGTTTTATGGTGATCGTAATAATCGATCTTCCAATAACCGGTACTTAGCTGTCTGGCGCATAGCTGTATTTATAATCGCGTTTCCAGCAATTAACGGCTTGTGACTTCGTCGCTTATCAAGTTGTTCAAATATTTTAACAGTGTTGGATTATGTAACTTGGAGTCTCGGTACAAACATTCTTGGACAATGTTTATGTAGCAGCTTTCTTTCCATATTTTCCTCGTGTTCTTATTATTCTTTCATTTCAAGTACTTGTTCTTGGAACACGCTTTATAACAACTGTGTAGCTCGTTCTTCTGTTTCATAAGATATTTATTTACTCATTTGAGAAGTACAGGGACACACTCTAATAATTAACTGGTTTATTGTGACTCATCAGTGATTGTAAACATTGTTCGTTTACAAAATGTATTAATATCTTTCAAGTGCAATAAGATTTTCTTTACGTACAATAAAAGATTCTTCAAGAATTTTCTTTAAGCAAATTGCTGGGAAATATTCGAACGTGGTTTGAATAAAGTAGTGAAGAAGTAATGATAAATTTTCTCCGCGTACGTTTGAAATATTCGGTAAAACTGCTAAAAGCACATCAGTTACGTGGAGAGTAATCGCGTTGGTGGTGTGATCATGATTCTTGTACGGCACCGGCACATCCTTTTACAAGAAGAATGCGGCGCGATTCTAAAGATTCGGTGAGTCAACGTTGATCGATGAATACGAGTCATCGGTCCAAGGATAAGGTCTGCTGCATTTATCTTTTGCAGCGAACATGGCATTACCGTACGTCCGCACGGAATACGTTGGCTATACGTGTACAGGTCGTTTCAGGGTCTAGATAATCCAGTTTCGTACCCACGCATACCAATAGCAGAGATGGTTGGTTAATGTACGACCTACGGTCGGTCAGAGACCCCATCAATCCGCTCGGTTATTCCAACGAAAATTACTGAGTTAAAAGGAAGAGATTTTATCTAAGCGATCAGCCTGCGAAATCGACTAGGGAGACGGTCGTAGCATATTATTTAAAAAAAGTAGATCACGATGATGGCTTAAATTTTCAGAATCAGATCAAATTCTTTTGATGCATAATACTTTCGTTTCGATATACGATCTCAAGGGTACTTAACTTAACAAGGGTAATTATTCTGTTTTCTGTTTAAAAATGTCTATGAATCACAATGACTATTTCTGTTTCTATATTTGAATCACACCGCTTAAAGTATCATCAAATTTTGTTAGTTCCTTGTTTTGATAAAAATTGCGTGAGTTTGTGAACTGCACTAGTGAATCATATTTGGATAGAGAATACCTTTGAATTGGAGGATAAATTTGAAAACAATCTTATCTTTTAGAAAGAAAATTCTTATCATTCACTGATAAACGAAGCGTGATTATTTCTAACCTTGATACACTGAAAAATTCAGTTAATTAAACTTGTGTACGCTATTAATATAAACTACCGTGGTGTACTGTTGTAGAAAATGTGTATCATAAAATGGTATAATTACCATGCTACGTTAAATGCAAATGTGTAGATACTCGATAAAGCATTCTCCTCGTATGTTTGTTTTGTTTACCGCTTTCAGCGCATATTTTATTCATTCTATATTTAGCACGCTTTGTTGTTTCATGTTATTCAAATTACATTTATGTAAGAATGCTCCTGTAAAAGACTTTGCAGTTAGCGTTTCTGTTATTGTTCGTTTTCAGCAGGTTTTCGAAATTAATTTTAACCGAACGTTGTTTTGAAATGTCTGTTCGAACAAGGAACTTCATAATTAGTGCCAATAATGATAACAAGCATCGGAGTAACCGGTTGATGAGTTTTCCGGTAGCTATAATTCTCGGTAAAGTGATTCATCTGTTACACATGTCCACGGTATGCAGGCTCTTACGTATTACCGTCGCAAACCCATTAAATATATATTTGCCGTAATTATCACGTTTATCGTGATTTCTGTCATCGGGTTAAGCGGGAACCTAGTTTCACGACCGTATCGCAAATTGCCGTTTCACGCGTATCTGAATTTCAGATCTGAAGCTTTTGAAACTTTGAAGAAGGAAAAATCTTAGATCAAGATACTGAATAATATTTTTATAAGTACTATTAGAAAATTTAAATTAAAATTGTAAGACCGTGCTCATAAATCCTCGCGTAGTTTTTATTCAGTTTCATAGGTAGAAAATGACTACGAAACATTTCGCAATTGGAATGTAATTTCATTTTCCTTCCTTCACTCTTGAAATAAAAATTTAATACTTCAACCTCGTTAATTAGACACGAAGATCTGAGATATAACTCGGTTAATGCAATATAAAAACAGATTTAAAATTGCAGTAATTGTACAAAACGTGTTAAACATTTTTTTATTAAATAAATTATTCCTCTTTTTGTAAAGGAACATATTGCTTTAATCATCGTGCAAATTCGACTTGTATGCACCAAGCTAATATTTGCATAAGCATCCAGCTATAACGATAGTAGGTGAATTAACTTACGTAAAAGCACACAACGTTTCGTCACAATTACGATCCAGCGGTCGTTGACACGGTTCTCCTTCGACGAATTGTGCTGTCTCCGAAGCAACAAAGGGTTCGTGGGTTAAAGGCATTAGTATTATACTCGACCCTCGAAGGGCTCCGAAACAGTCGTAAAGGGCAACGTGGTCATAGTTGTACGGATCGAAAGTCATTTCAAATGCGGCTGAAAGAAGGTGGAACGTTCCGTGAAGAAAAGTTACGTGGCAGGTGCGTTCGCCGTTCCAATGTACACACGGGTGTGCCACCTTACACACATGCCCAGGTGTAGATGTCGGTAAAGAACTATATATACACCTATGACGACCAACAGGTTCTCCTTGGGACAGGTTTCGGTACCTATTTTCGGTCCTCTTTCACTGCCTAAACTTCTCAAATTACGTCCAACCGAAGCAGTCCCTTAACAGGTTCCATCTTTTCTTCTCGACCTGTTCTCGCAGGCCTATGTAATTAAATCGGGAAGGTTAGGACTTTCCTAGATATTGCTGGGAACCTATTTTTATAGGTCCTGGGAGTTGGTGATCGTGGGACACAAAATTAGATTTCTAATTTTTTAAATTTCAAGTTTAATAGTTTTCAGGTTATCAAATGTGCTATTGTTGGATTTCTAAAATTCCATATTGTGAAACTATTGAATTAACCTTGCACTCCCAAAACTCCCAATTTGTAGTTTCTCAATATTCTAAATCCTTAAATCCCCAAATCCCCAAATTCTTAAACCTCCAAATTCTCAGATCTCCAAACTCTCAAATCCTCAAATTCTCAGATTTCTAAATTCTCAGATTCCCAAATTTCCAAACTTCTAAATATCTAAATTACCACATCCCCAAATGATTTCGAATTTACTCCAAAAAATCTACAATCGTTAAAAGTAACGATGGAAGCGTACAAAACAAGATTCACTTATTCGTAGCCAGCAATCGAATTAATTAAGTTTCCGCGATGCTTCGACGTGATAAACTCGTCTTCAATTGAATCAAACTGACGTTCCGTACAATTACGTACAAGTACAGCCATTAAAACACAGCATACGATCGCGAACGATACTGAAGATATTTATAATTTTGTAGGAGTACATTGTTTGAAGTAACGTCTATGTATAAGAAGGTGGTGCTAGTTTCATATTGGCACGCACCTGCGCACGTGTGTAACGTATGGTGTGTTTCATACAATAAGATCCATAGTGAGCGTTTTCTAAAGTGACCGAACCGTTATGCTATCACGAAAATACGTACTACCGTGTCGGACGGTGTGCAGCCACGCATAATTAATGAAAATCGAGATTCATGGTGATATGCACTACTTCTGTACCCGTTCCCGATGGGTCAACGTCCGTGGTTGACGATTTCACCGTTGATATCCCGTGCTCGAAACGAAAGCGAGACGGTTACACGGGGATACGTGATTCGCGTGAAAAAAAACGTTCATTGTCGAAGATCGTTGTTACAAGTATTCAGAACTTAGAAAGTTGTTGAGATTGACAATTTTATATTTCCCGATTACTTGAAATTACTGCATTTTTAAATCTTCGTATTCCTAAACTTTTACATTCTTGAATTATCATATTTCTACAGTACTATATTTTTAGATGTCAATGTTTGAAAATTTCATGATTTGTGTTACAAAATTTCATGAAGTCTTCATATTTAAATTTTTTGATTTAGATATTGATTAATACCTGAATATGCACACTACTAAACGTCCAAAGTAAACTCAAAACAATTTCTTCTACTAAAAAATTTCTAAGCTGAGAAAATCTGGGAAATGAGAAAAGAGTTCATATCTGCTGCGCTTGCAAATTTTATAAGAGCATATAATTTTATAAGAATCCATTTCGTGCACAAAGACTCTTGAATTTATAATGAACTTTTATGAGCTCCTCTTGGTCCTTGTTGGCTATAAACGTTTTCCAACAAAGCCAGTCCATTAAATATTACACGTCATTGTTACGTGTAGAGTATTGTAAAAGGTGAACGGCATGTAAATGACATCACATAAAGAAATAGTGTGATGAATTAATAACGCAGGTGAAAATTCTCAGAAACGATAGAAGAAATTCCATGTTGTATCGATGTCAAGCATTCGTACAAGGACATTTTGAAATGAAAAAACTGTAATTATTTCTAACTGCATTAATCATTAATAATTCTGTTATTACTAAGTAGTGAACATTAGATGATTAGTGAAGGAATCAGTCTTTTTTACACTTGTAGTTTTACAAATGGCCCGTGGCCATTTTGAAATTAAACTAGTGGTTCTTTTATCTTAATTAATGTCATGTATTATTTATTAGCGCACTTGTCATTCTCTCATAAATATAAGATGAAATAGATACACAGAAGTGCATTTGCACCAATTGCAAACCTAGTATTATTCAGCCCTTAAATCACTGTTTCATTTTGAATACACTGTATTACTCCATTTTCATTATCATCTAAATCGAACAAAGTTTCAATTCCTGTCAATAAGTACACAATTTCATACACGACGTGTAACTTATTGTTAATGGATATTAACCCTGTCGTGGCACACAGTTCATAGAAGGTAAACACCGAGAACCAACGGAAGTAAACTGGCCGCTTAATCGATCGAGTTTGGTCAAAGAACACTGGGCTAACTTAATAGCTTCAAACGTTACGCACAGCTCCTCGCGAAGGGCTTGATTGTAGCTAAAACAGATGAAAGGAGGATATTGACCCGTTCCTAAAGAGCACATGGTCACGGAAAGGGACCTCGTAAAGTGCACGCGAACCGAACGCTCGCAGACTTGCAACTTTCCCTCCCAATGGTTACGCAATGGAACTCATTGTACGCAGCTCCGTTACTTGTTGGTCTAGTCACCATTTCTCACCAGGAAAGATAAAACCTTTCAAATTTTTACGGTTTCCAGGTATTATTTACTTGCTTAGGTGTTAAATATTTGACACGTTTATATGCTTTAAATTATTACTACATATTTGGAGAAGACAGATTCTAAATTTGAAGCATAGAAGATTTAACAATTTCAAAATTTAAAAATCTTCAATCTTTTAATTTTTTATATGTAGATATATTTAAAAATTTGTTCATTTTTAAATTACTACTTAAATTTTCAAATTCTCAAGTTGATTGAATTTCTTCAATTTGATTACTAAATTTCTAATGTTTTAAATTTGCATATTTAAAAATATAGAAATACAGGAACGCGAAACCTTCAACCTATAAATTTAGAGATTTAACTAAAAATTATAAAAAAGCAAGCTTCAAATTTTTAAATATTTAAATAGAGAAATAGGGTATGACAAGTGTCTGAACTCCGTGTATTTGAACGTAATGGACAGTTGTTCATATCTGCTCTCTAGCTTGAACACAATGACGAAAAAGAAACTTTGATATACCATTCATTCGTGGAAACATACTGAAATACTAACTGTTAACAATTTTGAATTCCGATAAAAGTCCCATCATTCAAAAGTCGTATGCTGTGCAGCAACCTAATACTTCGAAACAAATAACGATGCCATTAAAACATTGCTAATTAAAGTTCCCAGCGTCGTGTAAAAAGCATACATGCGACTGTGCGTTTTATTTCGTATACAGTGCGACTCGCTATCGATAAATTTTAATTAGGCCAATTTGCGAGCACGCGAGCGATCTTTGCTGAACGGTGCAATTAGTCTTGCGTTCTCCGAAAAAAATCCGAACTCAATTAATAGCCGTAATACGACGCTTTTCGCAATCGTTCCGAATCACTTTTCCCTGTTGCGAACGCGAGTATACCGGCAACTTGCCAAGTTTCCCTTTGATCAGGGATTCTCGCGATACACCGCTTTGATTTTGCCCGCGAATCTTTGCAATTCTCGCGCAGACTATTTTCGCGATTGGCTCCGTGACACTCGCGTAATCATTATCAGAATCGGATATCGGAATCTTGATGGTGGTTCATTGATTTTCGATTGAATTTTCGTTGGTTTTCGCGCGGCGAACAAATCCCGATACGCATGGAGTGATACGGAAATCGCAATTTACGAGAAAAAAGAACAAACACCGATGGCAAATATATTTGGTAATCGTTTGTATTACTTGGAGTTTAATTGTATTTGCGATAACTACTCCGTATTCGGAATATATTAAACTGCAGATAAATATCGACCGAATAATCTGCATTGCAAATGTGATTCGAGTTCGACGCTTTCTTTTTACGTTCCGCCGTGTTTTTTTTTCCGAAACGAGTTTCGACTTTGCATTTACCTTGATACGATCGCATTTAAAATTTAATTAAGGGAACAGTGTAATCCCCGATCGTAGCTGTATCTAATCGCGTTACAGAAAACGCGACGTTTCATGATCGAAGTAGCGAAAATGTGTGTCGTGCTAAGGAAAATCAACATCGTTGCATTTTGGTACGCACGACTTGTCGGCAACTTTTATACACGTCATCTCGTGAGACGCGTGCAACGAAGACATGCACGTGTTGCGTGTCAGCAGCAAGCGTGTAACCGTTACGGGTAGCGATGGCTTTTCTTCGTAAATTCACGAGCTTCTCCTACAAGACGGTGTGTAAGCCCCAAGAGAAACGAGCCACCAGCTTCGGGCTGGTTTCTCCTGGTAATGCCGGAAAATACGTTTCCCAGAGCCTAGCACATCTATTGCAAATCTGTATGATGAATCTGCACGCGGCTTTTACACGCGTTTATCACGCTGCAATTTATTATGTTGTTGCGCGTTAATAGCGGATTTCGAAACATCGAAAATCTGGTAGGGCTTCGTCCAACAAAAATAGTGCGCCAGCACTTTCTGCTTGTCATACATCAGCACTTACAACATTCTATGAAATAATCAGTTTGCACCGAACTCAGCATTACACGCATAAATGAAATGTAGAACTCGACAAATTGCAGTCCTGGAATCTTGACATTGAAGATTTGGAAATAAATATTTCTTCCTCGGTACGTTGAACTATTTCAAATCGATATTCTTAAAGGTTACTAGTATTTTTGTCTGATTTCGAAAATTGCTGAATCAATGTTCTTGTGAATAAAATTCTCGGTCACAATCTGCGTTTTGTTTCCCTGTGTCTCGAGTTGTAAGATTACGTCTTACAATTAAGTAAGATTGCATCTTACTATTCTTTAGCAAGGTGATTCACACAGTTGTAAGATGTCTTTGCATTAGAAAACGATGTTCTAGAAAAATGAGTGCTTAAAGATACCACAACTGTGGAAGTAATATATTCTAGAATTGCTGGAACTTAATTACAAATTAATTAAAAATAACAGTCTTAGTTTTGCAATTCCACCTTCATGAATAATGCAAGCAACGCTAAAGTGAATCATGCCATTAATAAAACACTGGCGCATGTAATGACTTTTTACGAGCTTTCCATTGAAATATAAACGTTATTTTATATTACACTTGTATCATCACCGTGGAATTCTTTCTTCTTGGAACAAGGTCAACGTCTATTGTTCTCGCGAACTTTTAAGGTTCTGTTAAAGTGCTGACGAATCGGTTCGATAGTTACCGCGTTACGCCCACGGTTTTCAATTGAATCTATTCACGTCAGTAATGCACACTATCCCGGACGAAATCCGTTTATTCCATAAACGGAGCACAACAGTCAGAGGTCACCGAATACCTAATTCGGGTTATTAACCGAGGATACGTTGCTGAATCTTTCACGTGACGATTGTCGTTAATCAGAGGACGGGGTCGGTAAAGAAACCGAGAGGAAGGAACAATTAAGCGAGGGTGGTCACAGAGAGCCACTGGCCGTTAATTAGTACGACCGAGTAATGGTCGTTAATCGCGTTTAATTCGACGTGTAGAACGCGCCGAGGGTTTGCGTGAGCAATTCGCTGTCATGTTTCGCCGTTATAAGAACTCGTCGTCAGGAGCCATGTCCGATCCAGATATACAGTTGGCCACAAAAATATGCGACTATCGTACATTCCGATAAAAAACTTCACCAGATATTCAATGCATCCCGTCGATTCTGAACGTTTCCAGGAGCGTGAGAACGCTTTCAATTCTTTTGCGAACGACTTTCAATAAAATGAGGGCTGGTTTCAAAATCAAGCGAAGTCTATGTACGCTGAAATTACCACCACTTTCTTTTCCAGTATGTTCTAATATTACGTGCTTAAAAGTTTTAAAAGATTGAAAATGGAACTGATTACATATATATTTCAGACTGGTGTTATATTTTGTATTCATATATGTACTATATTTGTCACATGTATATGTGTAATGTAGCATATCTCGTACAGTATAATCATACAAAATAATTAGATTAAAATAACCTTTCTTTTCTTTCAAAATAACTTTAGAAATTACTTCATAAATTTTGGTAAAATTGTATTATTCTAAAAATACGATATTACAATAGAGATTTTGATGTCTGAATATCTACGGACACAAACGATTTTCATTTGATTCAAACATGACTACCACAATCTAAGTTAAGTTAAGCTAACTTAAGAGTCTTATGTACTGTCTTACCTCAAAATTATTCTGCTCTCCTTCATTTTAGTCATTGTATTTTGTAAATGTGGTTATTGTTAGAGACTGTTGGCGCGTATGGCCGACGCGACCGAAGTGAACAAAATGTCCACAGACTTATAGATTGGTGTACTGTTATATTCCTCGGGGCTAGACCTTATGGGAATTGGAATCGACTGGGCCTCGTATATCAGTATTATTTTTCCGACAGAAAATCGATCAGCCGATTTGCCGTTACACGATAAATCGCAAAATATGCCCGGCATAATTTAGAAGCATACGTATCGGGAAAAGGATTGCTTACGCAGGGCTGATACCGAAGTTTCCCTTCTCGTTCCTGGAAACCATACTATTTGTTTCGAATGCGGGAATAAACGCGGGAAACACGCACTCGCGCAGTATGGCCTCTGTATAATAAATTGCTTTCTATTGGAACACGTACTTCACTTTAACCTTTGATTGCATATAGTCGTAAAAAATTATAGATGTGGTAGATGAAATAGTCATGGTCTCTAATTTTAGTTTACAATTAGAAGTTAACTTGGATGATTGATTCGGTAACTATAGTGTACACATCCATAAACAAAAAATAAAATATTTGATCAACTTGGTCTATTTATGATGTTTTAAGAGTGCTTTCATTCAGGATGAATCACGTAATGATTTCATGGGAACAGTACTACAATTGATTTGTTGTGAAATTATATTGAAGCACTAAATTGTTCCAAACCAAAAATTGTTGAGGCTAATTTTTTGAACTGTACGTAATTGTAGATCTTGGAAATTAATTTTCAGTTAACTTGTTACTTAGAATTTGTTATTTACATTGTAGATTGTGAGTTAATAAATTGAGTGTCATTTGTATAAATGACAGTCCAGTAAGTTCGCAAGAAACCCTAAATTCCTGAGACAAAGATCCTATTTAGGCAAAAGTTACCGCAGGGTCAATTTTGACCGACTGAGAGCAGTAATTTCTCCGGTCCAATCTTGGCGCGGCTGATTCATACGTACTAGTTGCATCTGATAAATTAGCACCGTTAGGTTGTTAGCTGGTTCTCGGTCAGCGTCGGGAAGTTCCTGACGTCGGAGCGAAAAGAGGACCGAAAGAAAAAGGAGAAGCGGAAAGAACAACGAAGTATTGCCGCTTCTTCGTTTGCTACGAGGAGCAAGGTGTATCTCCACGTGCCACACCACGATGAAAGTCGTGACTTGGCTTCCTTTTTTTACTTCTACTTTGATACTTCCTCATTTGTCGCAGCAACGAAGTCGCGATGGAACTCGATTTAGAACTTGCCGTCTCCTCTTTCAAACGAACGTAAATTGCCTTTCCCCGCTCGACGATTCGATGTTTTTTCGATGCTCGAAATGGATCCACCAGGGTTCCGTTATCGTCTCAACGGTTAAAGTTTATTTTATCAATGAAAAGGTACCCAGTTCGATTTAAAGCAAATCTTGTTACTTGGCATTAGATTCTTGCACATCGATGGTTTTCGAACATTTTGAGGTTAAATTGTGCTCCTACATATTTTATCTACACTTTTACTTGAAAATATTGGATTGACGTCTAGTTTAATTCCGATATCTGCAATTTTAAGAATATGTAGAAGTATTAGATACTTTTAGACACTTAGATATTCTGGATACACTTGGAGATATTAGTGAATGTTTAGGGATACATGTAGATATCCATGATCACACAGGGCTGTCTAGAGATACATAAGTATATCTAAGGATATTAGGGGATATTCAGTATATCCATGAGATGTAAGGATATGTACAAGTACTCAGGAGTATATCTCAGCAATCGTACAATTAGATCGACTTTATTTGATACAATTTATACAGCAGAAATACCAGAACAATGTCAGTTACTTTCTGAACAGTGTGAAAGGTAAACTGGCTGATCCATTATTTGACCAAAAATGATCCAGTTATTTAATATTAAAAACGATAGACTTTTCATTGAACTTCAAGTCTTAACTTTATAAGCGTTACTTCGCAATATTTTTATATCATCAAGCCATAACAGACTTTCCACGTATCGAACCGCCATATTTAAAATGCAGTGATCAGAGTTGTAGATACGAATTTTATGTCCACGATTCGGTGGATTTAATTGCTATGTTACATGTTTCATTATTGATAAAGGTCGTTTCTTGTAGATGACGTACACTATCTCGAAAGCGATAAAGCGCGTTTTTGCTATCATCGGTATCAGCCTTTGAGAAGTATCGCTTCTCCCGATTGCACGCGATGATATTTTACACCTGAGAATTCTCGTTTTCGCGAATTATACGAGCGCGATCACGCTCTCGTTTATTTTCATGTATAATTATGGTAATTAATGCCGTTGTTATTACACGCCGTTGGATCATACCTTATTACGATCGCCCGTATTCGAGCCGCGTTCGGCAAGACAGAATTGCAATTAGCAAAAATCGTGACGGTTGGCGTGGATCGATATCGATGAATATTAAACTTGATGGCCGTTCGAGTACTTTATTATGCAATTAGGTAGCCGGGAACAACAAAGCAATCAGATTTTGCAGAGATGACAATTCGCGCGAGTCGATTGCGTAAATTCGCAGCCAGTATTTTCCACGCTGGTGATTCCGTGTCATGGCGAGCGCCGCAAACTGCAGCATCTTCTAATAATTCCTGGTAGGAAAACCGAAACGAAAATTGAAACGAAAATTGATCGCATCGTTCCATTACTCGAAGACGTGTTTTATTTCTCGTCCTATCCGTGCAGGACTGCACGATCGATGCAATTTTTCTACGGAGTCGTCCCCTTGCGATCGTCCTTTTTTCAATTTCTACCTCGATACAACGGATCGCATTATTCTCGTTAATCTACGCTTCGCGTGCTGGAATTACGTGCCCCTGGCTCCAATAATTCCTTACATTTCGAGCGTTTTACGATTTCAACGGTTTTGCGAAGCGGTAAAAATCGTTTCTCGATACATGGATGGATTTCCGTGTCGTTCTCTGCGCTCACGAATACACTACCGCCACCGGATACGCGTTTCGTGAGCAAAATTACCGACGACTCACGCGTTCCATCACGAGCCAGTTATGTTCAAGGTTCATCGAATATTTACCGCCTGTGTACTTAAGTACGTGTCTATACAGGATGATCAAAGTAAGGGTTCGATACGTATAAACCTCCTAATACCGTCATTCGATCATTTCGACTCTACTCCGATTATTTCCCTTCCGACACAGAGAAATATTAATTAAAGATTGTAAACACCAAATTATGTACTAATGTCAACAGAGATTACTATCACTGTATACCGCATAACAGATTCTGTTCATAACAATGTACAACTCATAGACATAGTTTCCCTATCACTGTTACGATCTTGTCTATCGATCAAAGATCAATTTTCACATTCTCCGGTGCGTATTATACAACCTTGCGTACAACCATGAACTAATATTTCTCGGAAATATCGGAAGCGAAATGGGAGCAGAGCACAGTGATACGATAATGAATTGAATCGTTAAACAATGGAGCTTGATTTTACAGAGAAAAAGTGTCAGAGTTTTTACACCTTTCTGGAAGAGTACTTTAAGTCCTATAAGTAGGACTTTTCTTGTCATTCTAACAATTCAAATATTAGCAATTCTCAAGTTTTATTTAATTTTTAACGGTAATTGTATGAAACTTAATATAACTTATAATTGTATGTTCTTATATGTATTCATTGTTGAAATCTTACTGCAGTAAACTCTTGTTACGTTGTCACTGTATATTGTCGAGTGAGCGAATTTCCTTTCGTACAAACTTTGATGTACGACGGAGTTTATCCATCGTAAGGAACGGAGATTTGCGGAAATCATGTGTAATGTTACCTTGCGTTGTATTGCCATGTAGTGTATCACGTTAGATAGCATGACGCAAATATCTTAGGGTAGTCAATACGTTGTGGACAGTGGAGACCTCAAACGGTTAATATATTGTCAATATTTCAGGATTAGTACGCTTAGATCGTCAACACAGATTGTCAATATTTGAGATTTCAAGTTCAATAAACAATGTCAATATTTCGGGACTCTCTAGATCAATATATATGTTGCCAGCACAGTCTTGTCAATATTTCAGTGTTGACAAATACTGACCCTAAATTTTGAAGTCCATAACATTCACAGATAAATTCCCAAATGATCATTATATACATTGCAGGTATGTTGTTAACATTTCAGTACGAACCTTGAAATATTGAAAGTACTCAAATATTGATTTCCTGAGAAACATTAAATCCTGCAAGCGTAAAAAAATCCGCAACCCTATAATTCAACCGTATAAAAAATCTCTATATACCAGATTGAGTTTCCACTACCTCGGTTGGCAATATAACGAGACTCTATCCATCCGATCAAATGTTCCATTTCATCGCAATGCAAAGAAACGTTTCTCCAATTACAAGACTTCTTCGCGACGAGCAGTTTTCTCGGATTAAAGTTCGAACGAGAAAATCGACGGAAGGCATAAAGGTGCACACGAACATGCCGATTCGTGATTCACTTCAGGAGTCCTCCGTCTTCCAGGGATCCTCCTTCCTCTTTCAGACGTTAATAAAGTCTTCTGTCTCCTACTGGAGCCCTAAAGACGGTGAATTTCCATCCTTCCAGTCATTCTTCCTCCATCGAAGTTCCTTTCTCTCGCTCATCTTCTCTCTCTTCTTGTCTGTCTCTACGCGGACTCTCTTACTCTCCATCCATTGCGATCATAGATCTGCATCGTCCGCGATGGAGACGGTGTGCAGCTCGTAATTACCCCGTCGCTAGTGCACTCCAGAGGCCACTAGCCTACCACCACCGATCGGACACTTTCACACCACGACACACAGGGAAACGAATGAAACCCTGAACGCGACGGCGTCTGTAGTACACATAATGCGGGCCACATTCACTAACGGAGATCTACGAGAGAATCCTGGTCAATTACCTGCTCCATTCGAGCCACCAAATCCTACGGCTGGAAGATTTAAGCGGATGCTGGGGATATCAATGTATAAGACGGGCCACCAAGTTTAAGCACCTTCGATCCGGATGAACGGTTCACTGACGCTGACAAATATCGAGCAGCCGAAACGCAGCTCGCGAAATTTCTAACCAAGATTACTAATTGTAACGTGACGGTAAACCTTCCTGGTTTGAAGTGATGGTCGGTAGATATTTCGATAAAATAGCTTTTAGGATCACTTTAGTTTTATACAGGATTAAGTTAAATTTTCAGGGAATTTGTAACTTGGAAAGGAAAGGTGCAAATTTTGAGATTTGTGGTTTAGAGTTGGGGTATGGAAATTTTGAGGGTCGAGGAGTTTTAGAAACTTGACAAATTACAAGTTTAAAAGTTTGATAATTTGAACTTTTAGAAGTCTTGAAATTTGAAAAGTTGGATGTTTGAGAATTTGGTACATTAGAAATTGTACTTTGGGAATGTTTGGACATTGATATTTTCAGATTTGGGAATACGAATATTTGAAGAAGAAATTTAGAGAAAATTTAAAGTTTGAAATTTAGAGCACTGGTATCAAAAACGATTTGAAATTTAGTAGACTATTTCCCATTTCTCAGTTCATTATAGAAAGGCGCGAAAACCCGTGCACTGACCATAAAAGGGAAGTATCTTAAGACGAATGTTATATAGAGGTCGTTGGCCCAGAAGACGATATTTGCCCTGACTTGACCCTAACGAGAAACGGATCCTCGTTTCGGCCTCAGGAAACGAATGAAGGAACAAAGCGAGGGAGTAAGAGGAGGCTCACTTTTACCCGTGATCGTTATACTTCCTGGAACCTTCGCGAAGGTACCAGCAAGGAAAGCCGGTCGACGAGTTCAAGGCTGCCTATAGGGTTCAATGATCCTCGAAGCGAGGTCCACTCTTTGCCAAGAGTCAGACACTTTGAGAAGTATTAACTATTTACGAGAAATGGTAGTACCCTATCCGAGGAAATAATGCGTGAACGTGTGTGTGTGTGTGCTGGTGTTATTAAGCTACCTGCTTTCTTTCTAGCCTGCACGAGACAAGACAACCTTTGATAATTGTCGATAATTCCTCGTTATTCTTTCATGGTCACGTAATGGCTTTAGTTGAGAAACTTCTTGGAACACATATCGTAAACGAGCTACATCGAATAGTAATTAGAGTTTAAAGATACTATTTTCTGACGTGTTCTCACATTTTCTATCATTTTTGGTTCCTATCATAAATTTACCTGGTTTAAAACTTAATTCAGAAATTGTTCTGCAGCTTGGAATATGATCACCATTAAATTAAATTACATTAAATGAAATTTAATTTAATTTAATGTTCACTGAAAATGAAAATGAAATTTGCAAGTTAAAATTTAATATATCCATGTACTATTTATGTTACTACTTATTTATATCCAAGATATGTTCATACTATGTATGTTTATTGTGTGACTGATTAGTATTACATCTAGTAAATAATATGATTTAAATCTGTTTAACCTATTGTTTAGATTTCTTGAAAAAGATTAACTTTTTAAATTCGTGAAAGGACATAACCTTCAATTTGAAATTCAACCTTCTGACCAAAGCAAATTTATACAATAAATTTCCATAAATACAGTCGTGCCGTATAAATTTATATAAATAGCGATTGTCGAAATTCCACATAACGCACGAAGTTTCTGGGCAACGTGCTCCAAAGAGTCTGGAACCGGGATACGAAAGGATTCGAAGCGATGTAGCGTCCAACGTAACATTGTGTTGTTGCGGTCAACTCGATCCGTGTGGGTTTACGTGAATCGAACGTAAAGCTGAAGAAAGAGGCAACGACGAGAGAAAGAGAGAGAGAGAGAAGAAAAGCGGCCAGGTTGGTCAGGTAAGACCGGTCGAACAGGTTTCTTGGGTCGAGTAGGCGAAAGCCTGTACTCCGTTAGCCTCTTTCTTTGCTTCGACGTTGGCTGGACTCTCCAGAGAACCTCTCGGACACCTCCGTTCTCTGTGTATCCACGAATCCTCGTTGGGAATCGTCCCGGAATATACCGTACACCGTGACTGCAATGTTTACAGCTGACAATAATGAATCCTCCGCCGTAAAATAAGATAAAGATACCTGGGGGAGTATTTCCGAGCTCTCGTTTGAAATATCGATCGTTACAACGTAAAATAATAAGAACCGGTGCTGCGTTGATCGGACAAAAGTAACAGTTTTATCGGCCAATTTATCTGCTCAGCGAGGTAGACTCGAATGTATCAATTCTACATTGAAATGTTGTTTCGAAAGAATTACTTCGTATTATGGTAACAGTGCTTTATTTTGTGATAGAATAAAAATTATTAAGAATTTCACAAACGTTCAGACGTCTAAATCCTCAAATTTTTCGACAATTTCAAAAATATTTATCATGTCCCTGTTTCGGTGAACTGCAAGAAATTTGACGTTTCCGATTCCTTACAAAATCTGCCACGTATCTTCCTGTCCCTTTTCTCCTAACCACATATCACTGACAGTTCTACATACGACGTGTACCGCGGTATCTCTCCGTAATCTATTGCTTCTAAACTTTTCTGACCGGTCATATGACCTCAAGTTTTCGGGAAACTTGCCAAGACCTCTGTTTATAAACGTCTTCCTATATGATGTTACCGCCGGTAACAGGAAGAGTTCCTGACGGACGTTGGCGAGCTACGAGGAACATCAGCGAACTAAATCCGCGCATTTCTTTTTCATGGAGCGATTCGATGGAAACGCGCTTGTTTATCGGTCCCTTGACGGTTCAACTCATATTCTCGCGATGTATCGTTGCGGTAATACGGTAGTTGGTTTCTTTTTGTTGCCGCTAAGTTGCCAGCCAATCGCGACGTGGAATCCACGCGAATTTCCACGTACGTGCTTCGTGGAGCGTGTTCGTTTCGCCAAGATCGGGCCAAGCAAAAGATCGGAAACAAAGATCTCGAAGAAACTTCTGTTCTACCGTAGTATGTACATATACCGGATAAAGTTGGTAATTCGGCGAGTCGATTTTGCAGGCAAGACCGTACGACAAAGAGAAGATCGTAAAGAGATCTTGAACTCGTCCAAATGAAACCTTCTCGTTGACTGTGAGTCACTTATCTCGACGTCGACGTCGAACGATAGCCCGACGTTTTATCGTCGCGCCGAGTCTTTCGTTTTGCGAAACGGTTAAAGCTAAAACGGAAAAAGGATGATCCGGAGATGTTGATCGGTGTTTCGACAAAGACACTGGCCTGTTGGTTAACATCCTCCCCCGCGTTCTGCGCCATTGATCAGCTACGAGGAATATCGTGGATATCCGATCGGGAACGGCCGTTGCTATCGAGAAACGGGAAATGTACTAGAACGTCGATGCACAAACTCGTTTCGGTCCGAGGTTTAACATCCAGCCACTTGGATGGTGGTCCGACTACCTTACGTGGACACAGACTTCTACCTTGCTCGTTTTTCATTCTCTTCTGTTGGCGAAACATGTTATGATTCTATATTTGTAGTTTGCTGACGCATCGTCGTATCTTTATACGTCGCGGAAAATATACATGTCCAAACCATCTTCGCCCTTTATTTTTTAAAGCGAGATTTACCTAAGTGGAAACTTTAGAATATCCTCAATTCTTGACTTTCTCAAATTTCCAAATTCTTAGACACAGTGTTCAAATACAATTAACAGAACTTACAGTATCTTTTCATCAAACTCACATAATTTTTTGTTGCAAATAGGAGGGATATCTTATTAAAATTTGTTGATCGTTTTTGAAAAGTGGCACACCTCTTCATCTCGATATATCGTCGATGTATTAGTAAGCGGTATTTTGAGGCCATCGTTTTTAATTCTCCCCGCTAATTGAAAACTCGTACTACAAACAAGTTGAACTGTTCGATGATAGTAGGAAGTTGGAGCGTTGGTTATAGTTACGGATAAGATAAGAAGTTACGTGGCCTGTCGACGATAACTTGAAAGCAGCGTTCGTGTATTTTCCATGGTTTTTCTTTGTAAAAACAGGCGGTTCCAGGTCGAACTTTGCGAAAGTGGACGCTACGTGCGCAGCGTCTCCTTGTTCGGGACCGTTGCCAGAATTTCTGTTTACAAACGGGAAAAATGACTAGGAAGAGCTTACGATGGAAAAGTTTTCCATTATTTCTGTTCGTTCGTTTTTCACGTTGGTTCCCTTTACGTGGAAATTCGTCTTGTCGCGTCGAAAGTCGCGTACTGGGCATATCTTATCAATTTGCCCGAGATACTTTTATGCTCCCGGGAACGCGCGAAGATTTATCTCGGAGTCGAAGATCAGGTCGCGTGCTTGTTATGCATTTATCGACGATATTAATCGCGTAATTTGTATTAAATTGATCGCGTCCAGTCAAAACCGGTTAACGTTTCCATTGGTTTATACTCGCGGTACAGTTAGCAGCGTGCCTCGAGTATATTGATTTCAGCGGTATTCAAATAAAAACGAACGTTCTCGTAGAACGTGTTTTTAAGGGGGACATTTCCGTTTTAACGCTTGTTTTTAACGCGATTTTTATGAATTCATTTATTAAGCAAATTTACAGTCACCTTGAAATTTTTCTGCGTTTAAAGTTGCACGACAGCTTTGCTCGATTCAACCGTTTATTAAAATGAATACTTTTTGAAGCATGCTTATATCAACGTTTTTTTATGGAATATACCTCTGTCCATTTTTAGTTTCGGTTTATTTTAGCACCAAAGCAGCTACAATTTTGTAAACTTTAAATATAGGCTTCTATTATCGTAAACATCTTTGGATACAGACATAAAATGTTATTTGTGAGATAAAATAAAATTTGAACTCTATTTTAGCTGTATCTATAAAGATATAAACACATTGAGTTTTAAGTATACATACTGAGAAAGTTTGTATCCTACTTTGTATCCAGCGAGAAGAAATCGGATTCTATCGTTAAAGAGTAACGACCCCTTATACGGTCTGGCTAAAATCGCGTTATAAATTCACGTACAGGTATATTCCTCCGAAATCAATACGATAACATTGTCTAGGTGAAGCAACGGCGTCTATTCTTGGTTTCTGCTTACTAGCAGTCTGATCTTGAATGAAAGCATTGAAATTGACAGTCGGTTACTCGTTAACGCTTTCAGCCCGGAAGTTGAACGTTCGAAACTTTTCTATAGCCGTCCATCAATGTATATTTAAAGCGCGGATCGAAAAGTTTCGTTTACGAAATTTCGGCTAGTTCTGAGCTGTAACGAGCTCCGGAACTTTCGCGTAAAATATCCTTGCTGTCGAATTAAAAAGTAAAAGCCGGACTTTAAGTGGGTAGCTCGTAAAACGCGTTGTGTAGGAAACTTTCCCCTCGAGTTAGTCAGCAGCTTTTTTTCCAAGCTTCCTAATAGAGCCGCAACAGATCGTTCTCAAGAGATCGCTCAATTGTTTCTTCAAGTTCGCACGCATCGATTTATGTTCTGCACACACCAATTGTTAAACGTTCCAACGAGTCTCTAATTTGGTGTATTTAGAGCGGCACACGCGGCGACTGGTTTCGTTAAAAATCTTAAGAAAGTTTTGGTCCCCAATAATCATCGTTGCTTTTCATTTATTTGAATCTGAAATTCCTGAAGGTGTTTTAAATAAGATTTTGACATTTAATTAATAAGATGGACAGGTTATACGTATTTGGGTCATAAGATGTGTCATCCAAATGCAAAAGGTATTATACCATGTATCAGGTCTAGTTATGAAATAGTAACAACTACGTAAAAAGGTGATATATAAAAAATAAAAAATATTCATTGGAAATGTCAGAGAAGTATACAAACATTTGACATTGTGGCTGGCAGTTAGAGTGTAAGGCCGTGTCCATGTACGAGGAAACTTTTGCGATAAATGTCCGACAGACTGTCAGATAGCAACAGTGTATAGAGTGCATGATCGCGATAGTTTTCGCACGCTCACAATTACAATTACGGTATTGCAAGTAACTTTTGCAAGACTTCGAGAACTGTCACAGTTGGGAACACGTTCTAAAGAAACGATGACGAGATTCGTTGGTAAAATTGTCACGGAGTGGCATAGAATTCATAAATTCAGTTAATTAATCACACTAGACGCGGTTGTTTCATGGAGTTACGCGGGCAGGTAAGTTGTAACGAGAACGAGCGGCTGATAGCCGAGAAATATTGTAACGGAGTTCTCAGTGGGACAACGGTGTAATTTCATCCCTCGTGAGACGCGTGTACACGCGTACGCATACAAAGTAGCTCGAACACATGAAATTGTTACTCGTAGTTCGCCAACGCTGAACCGATTTCCGGCTTCTCGTCTCCTCGGGTTCAAGGCGTTCCTCGAAGACGATTCCAAGGGAGATTTGCTGCGTAATAAACTCACCGCGTCCCTTTCTCCAAGTTCTTCGAGAAGGACCATTCGTGGACCGCATAATAAATCGCGAAAGATTCTACGCCCGCAACCTTCGTCGCGTCACGCGGTTAAGGTGAGTCGTAGCCGACTTCGAGGAACGAGGAAAGATCGGACTTGTGAATCATACGAAAGTTCTCCCGGGTTCAGCAGGTAGCCGTTGTTTGAATTTTTTAAATTCTCTTCGAACGAAGTGATTTTGATCCTCGATCGAAACCGCTTCTTTGAGCACACTGTACGCTTTACGATTCTTTATGTGCTTTTGTCAAAGCGAATTGTTCTGTGTAATGTGTTCACGTATTCGTCACTTTGGTACGTGGATTTTTGGATTATTATTTCGACTGAAATGTCTGATTGATTATTTGCATCTGCTTTATTTGACTACTTTGCTATTTTTAACAATTTCTTTTTTACTATTTGACCACAATTTTATCGCGATGTTGTTAGCAGGTATTATTCTACTAGTCTTGTTACTTTATCTTATTGCTCTACTTAAGTAATTTTTGTTTTCTTATTGTACCTCCAAATCAACTACTAGCTCTCCATTCCGAAAGTGTCCTTTTAAATTCTGTACGTAATACAAGTACGTAATACAAGTTTTTGTACGCCCAGTTTTAATTTTAATTTGCTGGGTTTACACGTCGCTGGATGTAACCGTAATACACGCCTTTAGCAGAACATACACCGCACACATGAATCATGTAATCACGAGATCTACCTTCAGATTAAATTATGTTTACTTCCTAAACTCTGCTACATCATAAATGCATGACCATCCGCAGTCTAATAACATACATTAAAATAACGAACCATTTACATGCAGTTCGTGTAAAGTAAAAGAAACAAAATTGCAAAGATTTACAATCGAAGCGTGTTTTAAACCATGGAAATAAACGTAAGTCGAAGGAACAGACGAAAGAGGAAGGAGAATCGACGTGTTAGCACGCTATCAGCATTTGTATTCCCTCAGCGATCCCACAATTTCTGTCTGATAAATTTTCGAGTCAGTTTCGCGATCGGTCGTTTCCGAATTGGCTCGAAAGCGAAGCCAAGAGAAGTTGGTGGAGGAAAATGGTTGTTAGGGGTGCACTTGGAGGTCCGCACGGTTGCGACGTCGTCGAAGATCTCTCGAATAGCCTCGTTGCATGCAAATGAATCGGTAGCCATCGACGATATCTAACCAAGGTCGAACAGATCGTCGAAGATTCGATCAGAAGCCGAGAACGTTTGCCGCGCGTGAGACGAATTAGTTCAGGAACTCGTTGTCGAGTCACGTTCTTCCTTCTATCGCTAACACGCGATTCGTCGAAACATCGAACGATTCCACCCCACGATGCCACCTGCGGAAACTGTTTCTCTACACCTGTCGCAGAGGTGCACGAAAGAATAGAGCCGTCATGCTCGAACTGCCTTTGTAATTTCCCACGGATCGGAAACCACCTTTCGAACGCTGCTCCAGATATTAATGATACGCTTGCAGAATCGAACCTGTTCTCAGCGTAATCATTAATTGGAACATCGATGCATTTAAGTCGTTTATGTATCAAAGAGAGATTTTAGAATTTGTTAACATTTTTAGGAGACAAGTTTTTTATGGCTGACTGTATTTTTGAGTTTAAACCATTAATGCAACGCTGTTGTCTACAGTGGACTTAGAACTTACTCTGGTAGCTTTACCAGATCCTGGGATTAAAATCTTAACTGAGATAGTTATATAGGATTTTTATGTGTAGAATTACGGAATATAAAAATGCTGAATCTTGAAAATATAAAAAATACAAACTTGAGAAATTACGAGCTCCAGAACGTTTGAAAGTACCTAACTTTGATTATTTATTTTTGTTTCGCACATCCAACGCATATTTTATGTAATTCACGTAAGAAAACCTATATAACAAACATCTAGATATGATATATTTTTCAGCATATCGGAATATTTGTTTTTGCTATTCCTATTATTACAATGTCGGCGCAAGTTATGGTATTTCGTGTTTGCTACGAACATGACGAATTAACCTGTCTCTGGAAGTTAGTAACGGCATGCGCAAGTTGTGCTTTTGGTAGATGAACTTTCCGCTTAATAGGTTAATAAACGGCTTGCAATATTAGCGGAACAGCGTTATCTTAGTCTCTGATATAATTTGATATTCGGTAACTTAGAGTTAATATTGAACACTATTACGTGAATCTCAAATAATTTGCGAGCGGTTAATAATGCAGCAATCTGATAACGCTTAATGGAAGATAATCAGACTGATCTTAGAAAGACGCGAATCTGGTCGAAACTACCGTGTTAGTCGACAAACGGATAATTGATCGGCATTCGAGTCAGAGTACCGTTATTATTTCGACATTCCAATTTCAACATTCCTCGACATTGCTATCCGAGGTGTATATTAGGATTGTAACGAAAGCGCGAATATTTGGCATGCTAGCAGCATTTAATTACTTAAATTCTTCGAATATTTGTGTATCAGTAGATATTTAAGAATTTCGAAATTCACTAATGTTTAAATTTCGAGATGTGATCATTTAGGAATTTGAAAAATGCATCAACTTGAAAACTTGTAAATTAAAAAATGTCCACATCGTACAAGTTTAGGAACTTAATTCAGAAATTTAAAAATGTGTCAATTTAAAAAGTTGTAAATTAAAACATCTCGATAACATAAGAATTCAGTAATTTGATCATATGGAAATTTATCGCCAATGTTCCTGTCGATCTTCGTGTCCACTTTAGCATCTACCAGTATCGTCAGTGTACCAAACTATTTCGACAAATATCGACAATTTTGAACGGCGTATCCCTAATTTATCGAACGGCACTTTGCTCCTCCAGGAAAAAGGAAACCGATCTCAAAGACCTGTTTGAGCAACATGTCAGCACAGCATCCAAAGAAGTAAACGACCGTCATGCTCTGCCATTCGTAACGCGACGAAGTCTCGCGATTGGCGGAGACGTTTGGAACGAGATACGTTCGCGAAGGTAGCCGTGTTTCCTTGGCTGGTTTCTACTCGAACTGCCATATATTGTACCGTTCGTTTTTTACGTTCGACGAGTTCGTCTACTCCTTGTAGCGGGAACCGCGAGAAAGTGTTTCCTTTCGTTAACTTGTTTTCCACGCTTCGAGGATAATCCTCGCCGTACCGTGCGTACTTGCGATATAACGGGTGAAACGTCGAATAAAGTTACCTGGATAATTGAGCATTATTCGATGCTTTTTACTGATTATCAAAATAAAAATGAATAGCATCTCGTGCAATCATATCGATCAAGAGTTAAGAATTTTAGTCTTGTTCATATTACCTGGTTGAGAATCAATGCTGTCTTCGCTAAATTTCCTCATCACGTTATCACTTCCTTGTACAGATAAAATTACTACGTGTACATATTATTGTAACTCCGCTTCCCAGTAATTTGATGATAATTTTAAAAAATTGTAATTCTGAAAATTTGAAAATTTCTGTATTTTCAAATTTCTAAATTTAAAAATTATAAAATTTATTCCCATGGATCTCAAACACCCAACACGTACATCAGTTTGCAATCGATCTCTGCATCATCTCAAAACAAACATTCACTTTTCAAATTTATAACCCTATATAACATTTTACGTTCATAAAATTTCATTGATGAAATCAGTACATTTAATCGTTTCCACGAACGAATGGAAAGGTGGGGATTGCTTATACCTTATCCTTTCGAATTCCGCAAGCGTGGAATGCGCGAATGCAATGATTACGTTACCTAGACTGGTGAAGCGAGGAATACTCCTGAGGCAGCACAGTTGCATTTTGAAATATACTTGAAAAAACGTAGATGAAAATCGAACATGGCCGCATATCGAAGAAGAATATGTCCCTCGCATAATTCTTGACTAGTTTGACCGATTTGCAGCGACTGAACGCATTCTTCTGCGAGTGACGAGAAAATATTGCTTCCTCTGACACGAGTGACGTTCAGACTTGTAGCATTGTAACTTTTCGTTTTGAAAGAAAATGCTTCTTGGAAAAACGATTGTGAAATGGTTATACGCTTATCTTGAATTTTTTTCACAAGTATTTCTCTTCCCCAGTGGATTTCAGTTGCATGTACATTTGGTTGCATTCTGGAGTTTTCATAAGAACGATGATGGAGAGAGAAATATTCAAATCTAAAAATTTCCCAATTTCCTAATTGCTGTAATTAAAATAATACAGCGAATAGCGAGTTTCTCATCCCTTTGTATGCCATTTTTCGTACGGTCCGTAGTGTATGTACCTCCGTAGCATCAAAGTTTGAATTCGCAGACGTGGACGGAATTTGAGGGAATGTAAATTAGGTCTCGTTGGAAGCAACGTTGTATCGGAAGTGTATCGTGCAAGAATGTTTCGTGCCAGCACCTCTGCCGCGGAAGTTACGATAAGGTGTTTCGAAATTGAAATCAACCGGTCCGTTTATCTTTCGATTAAACGTGATGCTTCCAGACCGTTACGACCTTTAAGTGATTTCGCTTCGTCTGGGAATCGTCGAGAATGAATTCAACATTTGCAGAGTGTTCATCGTGCATTAAAACACTTGTTCATTAATTTTTCGCGGGTAATTTGAGTCTTTGATGATGGGAGAAAAAATTGAATGTACAGATCTTGATTTTTAGTGTACGAGTAACATTATTTTTATTTTTACTCTTTGAACATGTTCTGTATATTAATCCTTCGTTGTGATTAATATTCTATTAATATTTGTGACTAATATTACAAAGTCGATTTATTTCGATCACTGACATTTGAAACAATGAGAAATATTATAGAGAATGTATTTCTTACACTTAAGTCAAGTTAGGTCCGTTTCTAATACAGACATATTTTCCGAGCTAGAAGTCATGGCATTTCGTGCTGCGATTATAAAAATGACGATTCATTGTCACATAGAAACGTACCTTAGATTTGATTGAGTCACCCACTTAACTAGAATTCTTCCAAGCCTTCCACCGCGATCCATGTAATATCGATGCAGCGTGACTCATTGGTCGTTTGAACGAATAATAAACGTTAACCTTTTAAACTCTTGCTGTTTCATCGACGTGACGATATTCGTGACGTCCTCGTGTACGGGATTACGTACAAGATTGTTAGTCGATCACGCGAACTGTCGACACACTAAGGTCTTTTCAAACTTTTGTGAGTTGAAGGCCACTGTTCAAAGTAGCCACTCAAATACTTTAATTTCTACATATTGAAATTTTTGAATCTTCAAATTCTCAAATACTCAAATTCTCATATTGCCTACATTCTCAAGTCTTCAAACTCTCATATTTCCAAATTCTTGTGTCAACTTTCTACGTCCCCAAATTTCTACGTTCTCCAAATCCCTAGGTCCTCAAAGTTCTACGTTCTCAAATTTCTACGTCCCCAAATTCCTAGACTTCCAAATTCTCAGATCTTCAAAATTAAAAATCGCCAAATTCCTAAATTCCAAAACTCCTAACTTTTTAAATTCTAAAATGTTCAAATTACCAATTTCCAAATCCCAAAATTTCTGAATCTTTAACTCCACAGAAAGTCCAAATTCCGCGCAACAGACAGCCAATACCATGAGAACCCCTGTGGCTATAAATCACGAACGAAATTGTTTCCCGTAATGTGGAATCAACGTGTTCGACCCGTTTCCATCGGGCATTGTTTAAATATTTTTTCTCCCAATTTATGCGCGAAAGAGCCGTGATTATCCGGCGGATATCTGGAGCATATCTAGAGCATGAAAGTGGATTATGCCGAACAGGGGTAGCCGAACGCGTGGATACGAATAATTCGTCTCTTTCTACTTTCATCGATGCTTCCTGCTCGATGCTCGCTCTTTGAACGATATTAATCTACTTTCTAATTCTTACACCAGTCGTATTGTTTTTCTTTGCGTTAAAGGAGAACACGTCGGACCTAATGTGCCTACACTACACACTACACACATTGTAATTAGAGACCCGGAACGGATAACATTTCAGTACGTGTATCGCTCCCAGGCGTACGTAATTCGACGCAACCGGCAGACGTTTTTACTTTGAGTAACACGATTCGTCGTTTGCGATCGTTTCAATCCCAAACGAATTATCCGCCTACACCTTCCGCTAGGTCTGCCAGAAGGTTTCAACTTCGTTGTCGTTTGGTATAAAATAGATACGAGATAATTGTGTTCGTAGACTCGAAAAAGTGTTGTGCGAATTCTCAAGTCGATACTTTCGGGAATTCGTACAAAAGCGTAATATGGAAATTTTTAGTTACAAATTTCCATATATTCAAATTTATACATTTGTACATGTTCACATTTCCATTTTCAATTTTCGCGGTGAAATTTTTGCATTCGCACGTGTTCGCGTTTCTAAATTTTCACGTGTTCAAATTTCCAAATTCGCGAACTTCCACATACTCAAATTTACATATTCCTGAAGTTGGAAATGTTAGTTTCTAAATATTTAAATTTCTGTCTTTGCAAATTCTGAAATTGTCAGTTCCAATTTTTTTATTTTTAGGTTTCTTTAATTATTTAACTCTCTATTCGGTAATACATTTGTTTAAATCTATATACTCATTGTCACGAATCGAAAAGTGGTCCGCGTAAATTACCGAACGTTGTCGAATCCTTCCGATCGACCCCAATTCGTCCTATGAATGACATACAAAACTTCTTAATGTTCTAAATCTCAAACTCCCAAATCCGTAAACTTTCAATTTCAAACTTTCCAAACTTAATATCCAATCTCCCAGTTATAGATTCCTAGATTTACAAATTCTTAAGTTCCCAAATTGAGGAAGTTCGAAGATTGTTCGCCGTAGCAAGAGTCGATCTTGAATTTTCCCGAGCGCTATTCTCCAAGAATCTTCGCATTAAAGTCTTACTCCGAAAGTCTCTGTTGAACGTACAATTTAATTCGTCGACGTGCACGTTCTGTCGTTCGCAGGTAAGAAACGGTCTTGCTCGTCGATCTACTGAAATTACAGTATTTTGCTGCTCGGAACAATACGGGTTTCTTGTTTCGCGGGTGTCGCTCAGGAGTGGCAGGAAGAATAAGCGAGCGGGGTATAGAACGGTTCAGAAAACCAGAATCGTGCTTGGTCCCGGACAAAAGAGCATGCAACAGGTCAGCGAGCCGCTGCAGACACCTCCGACTGGTAGTTGCACACGAGCGAAAGAGAAAGAGCGAAAACTCGCCCCCGATGGGGAACGAGGAAGATAGAGACCGATGGTATAAGAGGAGGAAGGGAGAGGACCGACATTGACGTAAGAAAAGAAGCGTATTGCTTTTTACTTACATCGTTGCTTGTTTTTATCGCGTATCGGGGAACCGTAGTCGTCGATTGATACGACACTGCGGACCGATATACGCCACGTTCTTTTCACGGATAAAAAGAAATCGGTCGAAGCCGATGAAAATTGAGAGAAATTGCTCGATATCGTATCGCGAGATGGAATATTTCAATTTGTGTCTGGGCAATTTCGTGCAATCGATCGGAAAGCCTTTTTCCAGGTGTTCTTTTTCCTGTGACTTTTTTAACTCTTATGAATGATTAACACGCTATCAATTGAAAACTTGTCTATCCTTAGTACCCTTTTCACACGTCTGTACCAGAGTACTACATTATTTGTGTAGTACTTATAAGGGATTTTTGTATGTGGTTATATGATTCTGAGACTTGTTATGAAATATCTTTATTATTAAACGAATTAACTTCTATTATGTGATTAAACTTAAGAAGTGTGCATCAGGCTGGAAGCGAAAGTGGTAGATGTAATTGTGGTTTTTGTGTGTTTTACATAATCCGTTGTAATACAGTGTCGTGTGGCTAGTACGTATCATTAGACTGCGGATGTTTCTTCATTTATGACATATCGAAGTTTGAAAGTATAAAGATATAGACCTCGGATTACATAATTTATGTATACTTCGCAGACTGATATATTATAATTTCATAATTGTCTATGTGTTTATGCTATAGAATACTCAAATGCTATTAAAGTCAAATTCTAATTTCGTTCAACCGCTTCATCCAGAAAAAGATTTTTCTTTCAATCCTTATCGAACAATTTCATAATACAGACGATAAGTTACGAAGGCACGTAAAACAAAAATTTCATTCTGCATTTTCTTGCTCCTTCATGCGGAATCTCATTTCTTTCGGTAGTAGCATCAGTTACATAATATTCTGTGTATTCGAATGTTGGCGCGCGGTATGCGAGATACGAACGGTATCGTGACAATACGGTTTTATTTTTCATGGAAAACCTTATCGTTCGTGTATCGTTTCAATGAAGCGAAATAAATTGAAACAAAACGCACAGTTAAATTTACAATGGAACACGGTAAAAGCGTATTTAATCACGTTTGGATTTCATTTATTTCTGATTATACGCAAGCTACGATTCGTCGCATATCGCTCGTTGAATTTATGTATTTTCGGAACTCAACATATTAATCTATGGAGGATCGGTTTGCAAAAGCATCGCTGTAATTATGCGTTATAATGTCGTGTTTCGATATTTGTCGAGTGAAATTGATAGAAACGTTTGGATTAAATGTCAAAGGGAAACGAAACGTTAAAACGACGGGTATGAAATGTGGCGATTTCGCTGCTGTACGACGGTATAGCTTCTCTTTGTTCGTTGCGTTACACCTGACGACGAGGATGCAACAACCGTGACGGCATCAAGGTTACACTGCGGTTCAACGCACTTCCTGTCGACAGATCTTTCTCCACCATGGGATAAACGTGGATCCCTTTCGAAGACCACGTGTACTCACGTGTACTTCCCGGAACTTTGCCGTAGTAAATCAAAAAATTCATTTTAGCCCATTCTAAACTGACCCAATTGAATTTTCATTATTGTTCCGCTATTTCACACTGTAATTTACGTAGATTCGTATTTGTGCTTCGGAACGCGTAGAAATACACTTCTGTCGTTTTGTGAGACTTTTCTCATGAAACTCTAATTTATTCATTTAATTATAATATATCGATGCATCGAGACTTTAATATTCCTAAGAGGTTTAAAGTCAGAGGTTATACAATTTGTATTTTATTAAATGAACATTTGTTGCGTTCTATTTATTATTTCTTATATATGTATAGTACAATAATGGTACACTTAGCAATGTAAGTTTTATCAGAGTTTCAAATTTACACGTTCCCTAATTCCCACATATGTTCATAACACACGCATGCTGAATTAACCAAAAAATTGAAATTGTCATTTCTGTATAAACAAATTTTCTTGCAAACATTTTGACAGATTTTCGAAATGAATTTTTACAGAAATCTTGTACGAAAAAGTCTTTTTCGTTTAGAAGTCTCGGTTCACCATGAACACTCCATATAAATATCATTCGTATAAAAAACCTATTATATTTGTAGTAATTTTTCAATTCCACAAAGTCCTATTTAACAGCGAAAGATACCGAACGGACAATAAAGGTGAGCCATGCGACTACTTTGTACCATTCATCAGAAACCTACTGTTCAGAGGCAGCACAGACGTAACGGTGCACCGTAAGACAGAATCCGTTAAGTTTCACCGGTAAAGGAGCATCTGTGAGCATCGTTCGATAACGGATCGCGCGTTCTCGCGATCATCTAGCCGGCGTTTGTCTTTATAACCGTGTTACGAGACGTCCGTTGATTTCTGGTACGTACGCTGATCGTCGACAAAGGTAACGAGGCGAACGTTCAACTTGTGATGTCTACTCGTAAACCGGGTCTTTCTCGTTTTTCTTTCTCTTGCATCGTGTACTTTCAGAACACTTTGTGGCCAACGAGCCGCGATCTACGCGGCGTAAAATTGTGTCAGTGTGCTTCCAAGCCGACTAATCCGAAACGTCAGCTTTTGCCCGGTTCGCTTCTGGCTAGCACGGTTTACGTGTAAAAATAAAATTCCACATTGCACGCGAACAACGTCGTTATCGTTCCACTGCATAATAACTGGATAATGCATGCCTCGGTGAAAACTGTGCCCCTCATTGACGCTAGTCGATTGAGTCGTAAGACCAATAATCGCAAAGCGATTATGGCGGATTTCCTAGAACTAACAGCAATCCTCGAATTTAGGAAATTAGGAACTTCTGAAAAGGAATGTAAAAATCCATAAACTTAGAAATGTAGAAAATTTTGAACTTATTTGGGAACTAGGAAAAAGCAAGTGAAACTACCAAAGTTTGACCTATTTCTCCAGTTGTTTAAAAGAACAGAATCTTAAACATACTTGTTCCACATTTGTACAGTTATCCATTATCAAGTATCCGTGAACTATCATCGTACCCATCGATCACTCTCATCCATCACCTTGCAAAGTAAGACGTCACGCCCACGTACCTTTCTCGAAGTAATTGTCACTTCTGAACGATTCTGTAATTTCAAAGACAATAGACGGTCGTCTGTTCGAAGCCCGAAGGGAGAGATGCTTCTTGATTTTCAGGAAGAGTGATCGTCCGGGTGTTTCGAGCTTGCACGAACGTCTGATTCCATTTAAATGTTGACGCTCGAGCTAACTGTTTTCACTGGAGGTAACCGTTCCGGGTAAATTACGATTCGTTAGAGGAAAGTTGTTTCACGGGATGGATGTATAATTAAGGCAACCTTACGTACATGAACGTCGGTATTCGCGTGTGCGCCAGACACCGACACACTAACACACAGGCACCATTACGGGCAAAGGGTTTCGTGCGATGCACATCGTTCCACGGGGATTACGCAACATTGCGAGCGGAAGAAGACCGACTCCTTTTTTTTCGAGTTTCAGAAGTCAAGAGGAAAACGTTCTTTGTACCGCATACTTACCCGAGTAAATGAGTTACTTACGCCGTCTTGTCGCTTTGAGATTCATTTCTACCTCTTCTGCTTGGGCAAAACATTTTTGTTCTCTGATTGAAACGCTTTTAAAATGTACGAGGTTTTAGAAGTACATTTGTTAATATTACTATTTCACAGCGTTACTGAATAGAGCATTATTCTGGTATTATGGTGCTAGTATGGTTCTGGTATTATGGTTCTATACGTTCTGGTATTATCGAGACGTATCGTAAAAACTCGTGTGCAAATGTTAGTTCTTTTGACCGTGGAGAAAAATAACGCAATTGATATCTGCGAGCGGAAACGATGATTCATTTCAAAGCGTTCGAGTGAAAATGCAACGGAGATTCATCCGTGATCGCAACAAAACACGCACGGTGTTTCGCGAGAGAGGCCAGATTAGGCACAAAGGCGCGACGTGCGTTGCTAGGAATTGTTCCTCTGAGAAGCGATTTGTTGAAACGGAAAGTGAGATAACGCGATTTCACACGTCCAACGGATATGAATAGCGTGCGCGTGGCCATTTGCGGATTCGTAAACGTAATGATTGAAACGATTCTAAAACTTTGATCAAAGAATATCTCGTTGATATTTCCTACATACTGGTCTATACATTCAAATTTTCGACGCACGGTAAAACATGCGTAAATACACAACTGTTGTATAAATAAGTCTTTGGAAAGGAAACTACAAATAATTGTTTATTAATTGCAAATATATTTTTGCATAACATATTGAGATAACTATTTGTTGTTCAGAATATTCATCACAATCTTGGGATCATGCCATATGACATTGTAATTAATTAATTGATGCATATATGTGTATTTCATGAGGGTAGATAAATGTCTAAATAAGTCCAACATTTTTTTCAAAGTATCTAAATTCGTATTTATCGATATGTGAGAGTGCATAGAAAAAAGTGAAATATCCTTATCTATCGATTCCCAATAAAAATATGTGATATCTATTTGATCGACATTTTTATGCTTTCGTCTTCAGTTCGAGGAAATTCGAATTGCTTTTATCGATACGATATTCATTAAAATCAATTCCGTCACGATGAATACATGGCAGAATAATTGCCGCTATAAATATCATCTCGGCAGAGAAAAATATAGTGGGTTGTCGCGCGGATTGAAAAGTAAAAGCAATTAGAAACGGTTGGTGAATTTAAGAGGAAAATAATAGTTTTTCTGCAGCGAGCAGCGTGTCGGATAATGCAAATTCGAGGCATCCTATTCCGCAGTATCGTGTGCAGAATTTTATTAGCCTGTGTAATATGATTCATAGCTCGAAATTGGGTCACGAAGCGTGTTCGTAACGGGGTCAGATTAGTCCTTAGCGAACGTCGTCGCAGCACGCATTTACCTGGCCAACGATCGCTACCTGATGATATCCATGCACCTGGCAGGTGCGCCACCTGTTATTCAGGTTGTTCGATGAAACGCTTTGCCGCGAGATGGCGGAACTTTCTTGCTATTAATTTTCTTTATTTTGATACGAGAATGTTCATTCCTTCATTGGTTTAAATCAGCAATACGAGCAAGTATCCGCAGAACTTCGCGGTATCACATGTGTGGTACGATCAGCGAGAATTCTTCAATTTCAATTTTATTCTTGCTTATTAACTTGTGAAAATTTCAAATATAAAATTTTTATAATTTAAAGTTTAAAATTGCAGCAGTTAGAATTTATAAGTTCACAAATTTAGAAGTAGAAATTTGAAGATACCACATTATACAATTATACTAGATTCGATCGAATATCTCTATTTCATGAAAGAACAGAGACTCTCGTGTTACATACGGATCGGTTATACGTTTCATTGCAAAATCACAGATCTCTGATATTCGCGTATAGAACATCTTCGATCATGTTGCATGACGTAAGAAGGAATAGAAAAGTAGATTGCATCAACGATGTCTAATAGTTTGGTCGTGCTAGCTGTTAGCATCTTCTTCTATTCCTTTTACGCGTTCTTTGATCAGTATTCCTTTCATCCACTTCTCTCCCTCGAAATAAGTGTTCTTTCCTTAATAAAAATTCAATTGAATGTTAAAATGCTGTATGGAGATACCTCTTAATGTACCTGCGTTCAAGGCTGTACTTACTGAATCATTTTATCTAGAATGCTTGCTCAGATATTACTCATTCGTTTCTCAAAATTAGTCTTGCTCATTTCTCATGTAAAATAAATCTGTGAGGAAGTACATATTTTAGAATATATTATACGTATGTGAAAAATACATGGTACAGTGACAGTAGTAATCGTTAAAAGTGCAGAGGTGTACTTAGGTTTTATTATCAATGATCTCATACTATATTTATAGATCATTGTCAGGTTAGATAGACTGCAATTATAAATTGAATTCCATATTTTAAGAATAAGTTATAAGGCATGATGGAAAGAGAGGATATGGAAGTATGAATATATAGCATGTAAACATAGTGCCTTTAAAAATATGGCTGACGGAAGAACGAATGAAAAAGTGAACGTTTAACAGATTTTGATAACTCATGATGAAGTGAAAATTGTTTTAAAAAACCTACTCCAAAATTCTATCTTCGTTTCAATTTCCAACTTGACACCGTCGTCCGAAACATACTCGATCATTACATATCTAATCCAAAAGAAGAAGAAACGATTAATTGCAAAAACCCAGTGCAGTACCCACGATTTTCTCTCTCCACAACGATGATGGTCACGAAAAAGAAATGAATTCCGTGCGGCGCCATTAGCATCTAGATAGGTCGCTTTTAATTAGCCACGAAATCCAATAAGTCTTCGGAACAGGAGAAAAAGAAGTGAGCTGTTTCTGTTCCGTTTTCTTCGCGACCACGAAATGCCGTGTGTTTCGAAACATCGAAGCTGAATACCGGACTGAGTGGCGCAGCCAAAGCCGTTTACTGATGTTATCCTGAATAGGAGTCGAAGAGGGCAACGCGTGTATGCGTTGAGCCGCGAAGAGAGCTTAGCCCGTTCACGGAACCAGAAGCAGAGACACAGTGAATATTAATACGCGTACACGAAGGAGCCCGTTGGTCGGTAGATTTTATCGGCTCGTCTCGGCTTTCCAGCTTCCGTTTCTTCTTCCAGGCCAGCTATTACGGCCGCTGGCTCGTTTACACGTCCCCGAACTCCTCGTATTCCGTTTCGTGGCCGTTGGATCCACTACTTACTCGTTTCGAGTCGGCAGGAAGTGCACCCACTTGGCCGGATTTCATTTTCTTTCCAACCTTCGTCCTCTTTGCTTGCTTCTTTCGATACGATGGCCAGCTTTGTGCTCCAAAGCACAGGACCACTCCTTGCACATTATTTTACCACTCAGACTCTAGTCACTTATTTTTTAATGCTTTTGTTGTAATTACACGGTGGTACTTTTGCTTCGAATTTTAAGCTTTTATCAGACTTTTGCTTTTTCTGGGGTATTTGAAACGATTATTTGTTCATTAAGCTCTTGCTCGGATGCAAAATTTATGGACGATTAAAATATGATCAGATTAAATTCTGCTTTACGAGCAATATTACCTTATATAGTCAGCAGGTATTTGTGGAATGAGCTGGTGCAGTGAATATTCATTGCAGTAAATTTGATCTTGCATCGAATTTGACTCCATCAATTTATCCATTAACCCTATATTACTTCATTTTCTCAATTTTGAAAAATACTGTTTATCAAGAAAATTGATTCGAAGAAATATACATATAATGAAAAGACACTGATAAATTCGTAATAAAGAACTGTAGCCGTGCATCCATTTAATTAGTGAATTTATTTCTGTCCGACAGAGAGTATGTTTGACAAAATAGAAGAATTAGTAGATTAAATTTCATACGTGCAAGAGAATTATGGTTTAAAGATCGAATAATAATTTGTGCAAAGATCTTGATTATCCAGGCTATCATCAAGTATGCTTATCCCCGGACAGCTCGATGAATGGATAATTTTTGTGCAGTTTTAAAGAGACGCGGATGGCTGGAAAGGTGGTCGTTGAAAAGGAAAGCGAGTTAAAAAAACGTGGCCGACGTGAAAGTCGAGGGATCCCTTGCGGAGAATAAAGGCATTCTCGCCTTGATTCGGAGTGCAATTAATCATTTTCCGCGGAAACGCAGACCCCGGTAACCCGAAGTTTCTCGATATCCTGAAAGCTTCCCTCTGACTCGAGCTTCCGGGAAAAAGTTTCCGCGTTCGCGTCGCTTCTCTGCTTTCGTCGTCATTTATGCAGTTGGATATAGAACCTAATCTGGCCTTGTCAAGATATCACGTTAATTCTATTTTCTATCTCCGAGATCTTCGGGTCCCGTAATTATTGGAACATCTCAGTCCGATGATTTGTGTCAGACCGGTGCACCGGCGATAATAAAGGAGAATAATTGAATGGAATTGAGTCGGGTATCGATAAAATTTCTTCAATTTACCGCGCCTTTATCTATTTAAGAAACTTTTCGATCTCGTGAAATGTCTCCATAGAACTGCCATCGTTACCCTACACGAACTGTAGAACAATCGGCTACAGAAAATTTTATCGGGAAAAAGTAAACGCATTCATTCCGCCCTTTATCATTTGTGCGGTATTTTCTTTCGATAAAGTTGTAGAAAATTAACGTCGAACTTTTATGAGTCTTTGAAAGGGAAAATGTAATTTTAGCAAAGTTTCAAAAAGATAATGCGTCTTCGTTAAAAGTATTAATCATCTTTTAAAAATTCAGTAAACGTAGACCTTGGAACTGGGTGACAATTTTTCATCCATTATACCTTTCTTCTTTTAGTAATTACTGATATCCATTATAAAATTTCAGAAAGACATCTTAATTATTTTAACTTGGTATTCATCGAAACTTCAAGGTAAAAAGAGAATTATAGTGATCAATACTCTCCTCGTAGCTTTGTTGTACCAGTTAGCGTTATTAACGGAGAAAGCTATGCTAAAGAACTACGGAAAATTCCGTGACCCACTAGTAAACGAAAGTATGAAAAGACGAAGTGCTTTTAATATTAGTCTTACCAAAAGATAATTCTGTTCACCAACGAATAATTCACTTTTCATTTCGTCGAATCTAAACGAGATCGCCATTCCTTCTAATTTATTCGCCCAGCGAATATCTATGGCTCCTCATTGAACTTATTAAAATTCCTATTTTGCAACATTGATTGTATTTTGAATTTTGATAAAATTTCTGATTTAAAAGATTGTCATATATTTATGAACGTTCGTTTGTTCAACCAGCTAGATTCATATCTACGTTGTGTACAAAAGAGGTAATCTCGAGAAGTAAACAGTGAGCAGCCAATAGATGTATTTCGCTAAAATGCAATCTCCTCAGACGTCTTTTCCATCGCTAACCATTTATTTTCTTTTTCATTCTGTTACAGGTATGTTTAACGTGTTACGTCTGCGCGAAAACGCGTCGCGAGGAATATACGTTCTCTCGCATCGAGCGTCGTCTAGCAAGATCTTGAAGAGCGCAATCTCCCCGTGATATACGCGGTAAGTCTATATACATTTACGGAAGCAAGCAGGCCGTGCAGCTTGAACTCTTAAAATGGTTTCCGGCCGTTTAAAGTTTAAACACTTCGTAAGTTCTTTCTTCCCCTCTGTCTCCTCTTCATAATTCATGTGACGCTTCAAAACTCACTAACGGAGGCCGAGTTATTGCAGTACTTTTTGCCACGTAATCTTCCTTATTTATTGTCTCGTAGACTTATTGTTGGATAACTCAGAATTAACTTTATGGACGATCTTTTCATCAACCTTGTCATCTGATAGCTTTCGGTACCTTATATGGATATTTGGCATCTTATGAATAGGGGTGGCTCGAGCCATATTCGATTACTGTTTCTTTCTGTTTTACTGTAGTGAGTTATGAAAACAACCCCATCCATTGTTTTGTTGGCTGTGACATTACTTCAGAATTTTCATTTTTTAAACTAGGACATTTCTTATTTCTTAAATTTTCAAATCTAAATTTCTCAACCAAAGGTTCGATAAAATATCACTTGTTCTATATTAACCAAAAAAGGTAACAAACTTAAATTTATTGAACAAGAACTTGTGTCAAATTAGACTTGTGTCAAATTGAATGAAACAGACAGAAATATAACACTGACCGAGTTATAAAAATGTCAAAGACGTCTTTTTGCTTTTCCTTCGAGTTAGCCAACCCCGCTGAAATATTTCAAGTCTACGGACTCGATTACGATAAATTACCGATTCTTTTTTGCACTCCGGCCAATGCAGCAGGACTCATTGAACTACCGTTCGATCGCGCAGTAAATCATTTCCCTTTTTTGCATTCTCGAGCAGCGCTTTTGGCACAATGCGTCCCTTTATGCCATCGAGTGCGCCCTCGAACGATCAGAGGCGGGAAGAAACGTTGAAAATTGGCTCGATTAAATTCCGGCCGGTCAATAACGTGTAACATAAAAATTTCTGCTCGATCAGTTTTTTTATTTCTTCGTCCTTTTTCAACGTGGAAAAAGCTTTTTGTTCGGTGGATTCGCTCAATCGAGAACGTCTCGTCGACGCTGGCTTTTATTTGCTTCACGTACGCGTTACGTCAAAATGTTTCAAGAATGATTCTATTAGCGGTTGCACAATGTAGGTGCAGTTTTAGTAAATTTGTAAATTGCGAAGCTTGAAGGTAGAGAAGTTGGAGGGAAGTTCAAAGGGGTTTGGGGAAGTGACTGGAAGTGGGGGAATTTGAGAATTTGGATATTTGGTAATTTAGGAATTTAGAGAATTTGGAAATTTGGTGATTTAGGAATTTAGAGAATTTGGAAATATGCATTTAGGGATTCGTGGGGTTGGGGATTTGACGATTTGGGCTTTGACGGATTTGACACGTGGAGAATTCAGTATTTTAGGATTTGAAAAATTTGAGAATTTGAAGACTTGAGAATTTAGGGTGATGCAGGAATTTGTGGATTTGAGACTGAAAATTTGGAAATTGGATTTTGGGGATTTGGATGTTTGAGTATTTAGGAATTTGGAATTTGAGAATTGAGAACTTTAAAAATTCAGAATTGAGGATTCGGAAGTTTTAAATTTCAGAATCTAAAAAAGATAGTGTTATAAAAAAATGATTATGCACCTTAAATTTTTAATGGCGTAAGTCTGAACATTAAGAACGTATCGCGTGCGGCGTAACTCGATTGAGGGTTGATGCGGGTGGCCCAGCAGGTGCATACCGCAGGTGCATCGTGTACGATGCACGAAATTTCTTCTCCTACCTCGACGAGGTGCATTAATTGTGGCGACGTCAGTCGACTCTCATAATCTAGGAGGCGGGATAAGGAAAGGAGGAGAACTGCCGTGTCGCCGTCGGAGCTTCCTAACGAGGGAACAACTTTAAAGCTTGATATTAATAGGGGATTACGGGCTGGTAGTCAATTTCCTGGTGAGTCGTGTCGTTCCCGAAAACTTTCAGCCGCGATCTGAATATTAATGAAAATTGGTATTGATAAGGTTTCTTAAAATTGCAATCTGACCCGGCGCGATTCTCGCTTAATTGAATTTAATCGACTTCCCGTTCGCGGTCAGCCCAGTTTCGAGCGTTTTAGCCCACACCCGATGAATTATTATCCGCAACGTTTCGTAGCCGCGTTACGGCACTTCATTAATTAACCGGTAATAATGTTTGATTAGTGATTTGTATATTTATGGCCGGCGATGCATTGTCATTGCCTGTTAATCACTCGGTCGTTGGTGTTTGTTTTGACGAGCAATTTACACAATTTGCGCAATGCTCGGCTAGATTCGTGGTTAAAGTTTGGTTTGCCAATTTGATCATGCATTTCAGGCACGAATGGTGGTTAACATAAAAATAAACGTTGCGTCGATGTACTAAGTGAAATCGCACGATGTAATGGAATTAATTTGCCCAGGTCAAACTGCTGGTTAACAGCGTTTCTCGTTATAAAAGCTCCAGCGGTTATTCCTCTATCGCGTGCTGGAAAAGTAGAGTGCACGATGCATGTTTAGTGATATAATATTGATTCGTTAATTAATTACTTTCTGTTCAATTTACGTAATTCACGATTCCTTTTATCTAACCTCAAATTTCGTAAACATTCATGCTAAAACTATCGAACAACTCTAATGACCACTTCACAAGTTTCGTGTTTCAAGTTGCAAAACCTGCTTAAAATAACTTTCTTAAAATCGGAGCTCATTTTTCACCACAAATGTTTATCCGCTAATTTTTCTAAATCGAGATGAATAATTACTTTGTTTATAGTAAATAATTTTAGTCGATGCAGATATTTGATAAGTTTGATGAGAAGTCACAATTGACCCAATTGTTCGAGTATCACAAATTTAAGTACACGCAAAAATAAAACTATTAAAGTTGTATTATGATAGTTACACTAATTACTGTATGGTGTTCGTCAAACAGTGTACTATCTTTCCGGTCAAACACGATTACCGGAGGCACTTGACGTCGCAATCGATAGTCGATCAGCTGTAGAATCGCTAAATCGATCGATTCGCACAGTATCGTGGTCAGGTTGAATCGAAACCGATTGACAACGCAGGACACAGAGATTGTTTGACGAACAATTGATTAGATTGAAGTCTGTGCAACAGCGTATTCTGTACGTCCGGTGCACGGGTGCATAGCCGAAAACGCATTGAACTGCAGTTAAGGTAGCCTCGCCTTGAGTTTCAGCCTTTACAAGTATCGAGTGTATGCAACGAGCGTAGATTTAGGGTTGCATAGATATGCAAGGCGCGTGCAATCGATGCACCTTGGATTCGCAGGAAACTTTACGTGAAACATTCAACGATCGTTGATCATCCTATAAATTTACATCCTTTCAATTGCTTTTGTCACTTGCCTTTTTATGCGATTCTCATTGTTCGGAACGCTATTGAATACTAAAATTAACTTCATACTGTTTATTTTCTTCCGATAAAATGACTTTCTGTAACCTAGTCACGTTTAATAACAGTTACATTAAATACATAGAAAAAAGTACAATTCACATACATGATTACTGATTTTAAAGTAATCGTAACTATATTACCTAGTAAACCTAACCACTCTAACCAGTCAGAGTAAATAAAAAGGGCAAGAAATGAGCAGCGATATAAATGTAAACTAATGGTGAATTCAGGCTGCGATTTAAGTTTCAGAGGCGAACATATGAAACGATATAACCGTGATTAATGCAAAATGGCTGTACGTAATCGTTCTCGGATATTTACGTAGTCATCGAGGCTCGTGATTAGTTAACGGATGACTGAGGAGAGGCATACCGATCCTTTAACTGATTGGAAGCACATTCGCGTGGAGAAGGCCGACAGGGATTAGTCTGACAGAACCCTGATGAATCGCACCGTTACCTATGCTCCGTTTACTTCTCTCTTTCTGTTCATCCCCCTATCTTCGAGTAATCTATCTCTCCATCTGGAAGCAAGGGGCCTGTGAAATGTCGGTTCCTTTCTTCGGTCTGACAGTTTTGTACCTCGGTCACGTAATGGCATAACGGATCATTTCTTCGGGCGCAATGTTACCTCTGTTTGAGTATGCGCCAGACAAGGTATACCGCTAACAGCCTCGAAATTATTAATAACTATACATTGCATATTTCGACGCGTCTCAAATAGCAATTTGTTAAATTCTGTTTCCTGTACGTCCGATCATGAAACAACAAATGATTCATGGAGTCGTAAAGTAGAGAACCCGCTTTCATTTCACACTCGGTTGCCTCGTGAAATGACGCGAAAATTTTGATCCTAACGATAGCGATCCGCTGACACGCTTGGCCTCGAAAGGATCCAATCCTGTCGGCCACCTCGACCCGGAGTCATCGACTGTTTCATAATAAATCGATTCGTCCGTGTCTCGGTTGAGCAGGTTTTATGGCCTCGATGGTACGATTAAGAAGCTCGTTGTATTAATCGTTAATGTATGTCTATTTTCGGAAGAACCACATGTTTTCGTTCGTTACTTTTACGCATCAGGGATGTAAAAACATTCGGAGATATAGAAGTCTGGGAATATTTGAGAATGTAGAAATCTTGAGATCTGAGAATGTAAGGATCTACGTAAGAATTTGAAGATACGGAAACTTGATATCTAGATACACAGAAATATAAAAAAAGTCGTCAGTGAGAGTTTAAACGATAGTCGATTTTCCAGTGAAAACGCGGGAAAAAAGTTACGAATAGGGTACTTAAATTATGGAAAAGTGCTGTTAGAGGGTGGTTGAAGCACTAGCTGCATGGCAGAGCCATCGCTCACCAGGTGCAGGTCGTCCGTTCTTTACTTCCCGGACAAATGAGATTCATTATGACTCCTCGTATGCGTCACTCCGTCGCCGTAAAAAGAAAAAAGGAGAGTCAAGGCGTTTTATTTATTAATACCGCAGGCGTCGCGGGCAGATAATATGCAATTTTTGTTCCACCACCATTTTTGAACTTATCCTCTTTTTTACTGTTTGGATTCTCAATTACTGACTTTTCTTGTGGAGTACCGTTCCTACTTCCTGTATTCGTACACTATCATTCGATGATCGTTTGATCGCGTGTGATTTTCTTGCTCATCGACTATTACAGCAATGGCAACTATAATTACGAAGGTGCGGTTGTGCGAATGTGTGAGTTATGGGAATGTACGGACACCGTTAGAAAATTACTTAAAAATCCTTAGTTGATTTCTTGATTTTTGGGTCTTCAAATTTTGTGACATTCAATTTTTTAATTTGAATTGTTGCCTACTCTCGAGTTTAACATTGTATGCACTGTATCAGGCATTGAATGTATCCATCAGTGGATTATCAGACAGTAAGGTCGTGAAAGCTCGATTAATTGAAGGCACGGAAACGCGGTGAAGTCGCGCAAAAACTTGGACAGTTCGCCCGGAGACAATTGGAAACTTTCGTTTTAAAAGTTAGTTCCGACGCATGACGAATTAATCGGATTTTGTTCATTACCGCGTTCTTAACAGTAATCGCAGCGCCCTCTATATCTTCAACTTTTTAATTGCATCGTGGCAAGTCTTCGAAGAGAACACCGTTAACGATGTTTGTTTCGACGGTGCAGTTTCAAGCGTGTTTCTCGAGGACCGTCCTCGAGAAAGAAACAATATCTGTCTCCCGCGGAGCTGGATTACTTCGCCATTTTTTCCAGCGGGATTCCCGAGAAAAATTGTCCAAGAGAAGCGTGCGTCTCGTGGCGAGGAGCGTTTCGCCGGAAAGAATTCCGCCAGAATTCCCAGTGTTTCAACGAGACGAGATCCCGAGGCTGTTCGCTCGAGAGCATTCGCTGTTGGTGTTCCGCGGGTGCACCTGCCGAAATTGTCATCGAAAATCGGCTGCTGGAACCTGTCTGCACACCGTGCCACGGCGACGAAAGGAATAAGAATTCCAGCGCAGTCGGTAGAAACGAAATTGAAATGCGGCGGGAACGTGAACGACTTGACAGGCCGGGATCGGGAGAACTCCCTCAGAAATGGCTGAAATATCGACACATCCGATACAGCCTGCACTTATATTTACCTACTGCACGGCCTTGCCGTTTTCTTTACGACCGCTCCGTCGGTTGAATTTTTTATATCTTGGCTATTTACATATTCGTCGGTGCTCCTCGATACCACGTTTGATCTCCCAGAAATTACTTTCACGTGGCTTCTGTTAGGATGTTGTCTGTGGGAAATACTTGGTGAATATCTTTCGACATTGCTCGCTTGTTACAAGTTTGTTGAATCGTTTAATTATCGATTTTCGTTGGCTTTGTTTCTCAAATGTTAAATTGGCCGGAAAGTTTGCTGCAAAGTTTAACCCGTTGCATCACGTGTCACGATTTCAGTATATCATCGTTCATTAAATCATATAAATTGCTTTCAATAGAATGTACTCGGAGGAACGGTAAAAATTTACTGTTTATCATTCTCAAGAGATGAACAAAATTTTAACAATTATTTTTCCTCCATAATTTGTACATACAGAGTCATTTAGGAATACACTTATGACCAATCTCTTTCAATATGAAGATAGTCATTAAATCGAAAGAAAAACATGTAAATATTTGAAGAATATTTTTAAAATATTTAAAAAAGAATCTAATACAGAAATGTCCTTTTACTATTTTTCACAACGTCGTTAACAATATGTCAGATAAAAGCGATAGCGTGCGTGTAAAGTTATTCACATCCTGTATATTTTTCTTATCCCCCAGCAGACGGGTCGTTACCATACAATCTGTTCGCGGCCGTATATCAATTTTGCTTCCCCATTCTCATCAAATATTCAAACAGCGAAGTTTCTAATCGATAAACGAATTAGTCGATACTTTTAGCAGGGAGGTTCGCAGCTCGGGTCACGCGGGAGCCATGGCCCATCTTCTTTTATATTCCGTTCGCAGGAAAACTTCCTACGGGGAAATAGAGACGGCGCACGGCTATTTTCCGCGAAAATTGTGCTCCCTAACCTTGTACATGCATATTTCATTCGGAATGGGCGTAAGCCGCAGGCCAGTGGAGACATTTCTTCAACGGGAACGGTCCGTAGCAGCGGCAAAGTAAGGTGGACGAACTTGCTTGAACTTTGTCCGACTTAACTCTCGAGGAGGCCGTGTTCAACCCCCTTGGCCCGTATCTTTTTCGTGATCTGGGGATACGCTCGAATCCTCTTTCTCCTACGGTGTTTCAACTTTTTCCAATCTCATGCATACGAACCAATGTCGCGTGTTTCGTGCGTATTAGCTTGCCTGTAGACCCGCTAAACATATATTCACACGGGTTTACGAGCTCGACAATACCATTTGCTTGTTGAACGTTCCACGATCCTCCGTTCCAATCCCTTCGAATTCCCGTGCATTATCCTCCGTCGCGATCGACCGAGGACATTTGCGAATTAAAGTGGATTAAATTGAACACAGGATAGACTCGTTGCGAAGGATTAAGTATACCAAGAAGAATTCCCGGGAGAAACGATCTATGCAATTTATTCTCCATTATTTCACTGTGTGCTCTGTTTTAAATTTATAGGAGAAATACTTGAAACAGCGGTGCAAATTATTAGCTTGGGTTCGTGCGGGTTTAAGAATTAATTCGGTAATTGTTTGGACAATTAACGCTTATTTATGTGGTAATTGTATTTACGGACAATTTAATGATTTACTGTGGAGCAACTGGTGTCGAATACACACAAGTAACTTTTCATTGAAAGATAAAACATTGTACAGAGATTTTAGCAGACTCGGTCAGGAAACGCTTTAACCCCTTAACCTACAATTTTCTAGACAGTTGCCTCAAAGCTAGCTATTTAGGTACAATGTTGCTGGAGAAAGTTAAAATATAAGGCATACTTCAGTGATCCTTGATTATACACACAATTCGAATCAAACCCAAAAGACAATCGCAGTTAAAATAGGAGTCTGAGTATTGTAAGGCAAGGGGTTAAAATTCTACTTTTCTCGATTCGTAAATTCTCGGAACATAATCGGTATTTATCTTTGCAAATAATCTTTGTCCCGTTAGCTGTCTCCGTTCTTGTCAGCGTTCGGGCTGGAAAACGTCGGCGAATGGAACACGCAGGGAAGTTACATAGGTCGATGAAACACGTTTATCACGTTTCATGAGCGTTCGAATTCCACGTCGAAGGGAAACTCACGAAACGCGATTACTCCGAGTTAGCTGGATGAATCGGGCGAAGCGGGACCAAGCGGGCGCAATATTTAACTTTTAAAGTCGTTTGCGATTGGCAAACATGCCATGGCCGACGTGCATGTCCCGTTATAGTTTCGCTGTAGCTGGTCAGGGAGTTAAGTTAGTCGGAAACCTTGCGTGGCCACGACGCATGACCAGCATAATGTAGAATGCAGGGATACGCGAGTCGAATCGGGTCAAGTTTCTTTGGTATCGGCCGAACATCGAATAAATCATTTATTGACTCGACTTGATGGTTACGATACCGGCACGAGGTTTCGGTTCATTTACCATTCTCTTTTCTACCAACAATTTTTCTTTTTTTAACAACTTGCATTATTCATGACACCACCTGAACTTCTGAGTACTACTTGAAATCTCGACATATTTGCGCTCTTGCATAATTCTCTTTAATATCCCTCATCTTGTTAAATCTATTGCTAAATTTGTCACTGCGGATAATATTCGATGTTAATCACCTTACGGTACGTATGGTATCTCTCTTCTCTTAAATTATTTTGCTTCGTTCCTTTCAATCCAATATTTTTTAAATCTGATTTTTTTCATATTTGGATATCGTATATTTACTTACACGTCCGTGTATTAAATTACGTTCAAAGAAGGATTACAAAAAATTGTCAATTAAAATTTACAACATGAAGGAAACATGTGTCAGTTGTATACTTTATTACAAAGCATAGAAATAGATACATGGTCTTAATCCTCGAAGAGTTTAATCAAGATCATAGGAGGTGATTAGGATGTGTTCATATCTCCTGTATCCATTCTCCATCTGATTGAAGAGAACGAAATGAATTTGGATTTAATGATGAACGATAGAGTTTCAATCGCGTTCAGCATTAAGATAAAGGAAATCAGTGGATCTTGTCAGAACACGTTCGATAAGAGTCTGGAAAATTAGGTCGACAAAGAGAAGGCTGGCGTTCGAGAAAGGTACATTTTCACGAAATTCGCTGATACGAGCAATCGGGTATGTACGTGTCCCGTTGAGTCGTAGCACGTATTGCCCGAGGCGTCGACCTAAAGTATGTTGAACATTTCTTTTCTTCTTTGTAAGAACAAAAGCTCGGTCGTGAGCTCGCGAGGATTCGCTCGGGGGCTACCGGCGTTACACGCGAAAACGAGATAAGGCTCTGTGCGTAGCTTGTCTTTTGTGGATCGTGAAACGTATCAGGGTTAGTGTATTGGTTGGTGCACTCTTCTCGAGTGTAGCCACCTCGGCGACAGAGGTGCTTGAGACGCGTATTGTTCGCGCCTAGACATCCTTGCCGAAGGACATAGAACGAAAGACAGAAAGACGGAGTGGAGGATAAATTTTTCCGATTCACGTTCGAGCCGTAGAGAAGCAAAAGAAGAATTTCTCTTTCTTAGTTAATAATGAGTTTCATTCAACGAACGAAACCGAGCACGAGCTGCGATGTGCCTGTCGCGGTGCAAGCGCTGCATTTTTCAACTTCGCCTACGCGAGACAATGGTCGACGCAAGGAGAGATAATTGCACGGCAGAGCTTTTTTTTCATGAGAAAGACCCGCTTAAATTAATCATCTGCTGTGCAAGCAGGTATTCCGAACCTGTCCGAGCACCATTTTCTCTTGACTCTTCGTTAAAAGAAGAATTTGGTTTTTAGATCTTACTATTTAAGAGCAACTGGAAATAGAGACACGGGGTTTTGTGGATCAACGGATTTAATGGGCAGTGTGCAATTTCTCCGAATAATGAAATTTCTTAGCCAAGTTGCAAGTAGTAGTTTTTATTACTTATTTTGTAGTGTCATATAGATTATACTACACCATTAAAAACTTGTGTATATAAATTTTGAAAACCCGACAGTTTAAGTAGAATAACGAAACCATGTCACCTGTCTTACCGTTAAGCTCCAGATTCGTTCAACGACCGTTTTACCTCTAAATCCCGGATTCCAGCATTTGTACGGCTTAAAGATCGTTGGCGAATACTAATTGCATCAATTTACTCGACGGTTCTTGTCAATGGAAGCAACTAGTGAAGTATCTTGCGTAAAACGTGTCAGTGAAACAAGGACCTTTTTGTTCGCAAGGAGTACGAGTTCTGAAAGCGTGCGATTCGACGTGACACGGCTTTCTCCGCGGCCAACTATGATTAACGGTTCATTAAGGGGGTTCCTAAGTCTCGGGCCAAGTTGCTAATTAACTCGCCAAGACGACGTTGTTCCGTGTCGGGCGTGGAGGTCGGAAAAAAATGGAGGCGCGAGCCGAAGGGTAACGGTGCTTGGGAACTGGCGCGGATTCGTAGAAACGCGTTACCCAAAGTTTACGACTCAATTTTCACGAGAATTTATTGTCGCGCGTTGCCCGCGAAGAAACAGTAACGAGACCACGTTTTATGGATGTTGAAATTGACCCTAGAGAGGAGCTTAAATTCCGGTGAAACGAGTACACGGAAACGTATTGCCATGTCCCGTCACGATTCTTGTTCGCTCGCTGGCTCGCCTTTTGTTACTTTACGCGGGAATTTATGCCAGACTTTGTAGCGTTTTCACCTAATCATCCGTCATACCGTTTGCCTCGTTTGTAACGATCGTCGAAGTTTCGCGGCAGAAATTGCTGGACGTGTACACCGTAGAGAAACCTAGCTTCTTTGATGTTGATTACCCTGAAGGTGCTATTGTGACACGCGAAACGGAATGGAACTTGAAATCACGTTCAAATCTGTGGATAAGCATTGCTTTTAACGTTGCTTTTCTTAACGATGTTTGTCAAGTACACTTTTTAATTAAAGGTGAAAACACGTAGAATGGTAGTCGTTTATTTCTTTCTTGTATGATTTTTTTTTTATTTTGAAGTATAATGTACTCTTTAATCATCCAAAGTAACACTAGTAAGAAAGTAACCTTCCAAATATGCGTCATACGGTGTAATAAAAATCTATAACTATAAAAGGTTACAACTATTTTTAATAATCATATCACTCATGAAATTGATTATTTACAAAGTAGAAAATATTGCACCACAAAATAAAAAATGTAAAAAATTATGTATAACATATTTCATAACTTCGATCGAATGTGGAAATATTTTAATGAGGTGGAAAATGGAAAATAAATTTCGACGTGTACATACGACAGAATTTGCCGGGACATAAAAAGCGCAAGGTAGTGTAATCCCTTGCAATTTTAATCGGATGAATTATTTCCCCTGGTCTCTGTGGAATTTCAACGCTTTTAATTAGCTTCGCGAACGCTCGTTTTGTTAGGTGAATCGCGAAAGCGAAAAAAGCTACCCAGCTCGAGAATAGTTCGATTATGGTGCGTTTTTGCGTTGCGGCCGAGCAAAACCTCTAGCCAGTCGGAGAGTTTATAACTCCGCTCCGAAAGTGGACAACTGCGACGAGAATTTCGTTCAGCGAGCACCCGGCTAACTGATTAACGCGATATTGAGAAGTTTTTGGTATAACCGGTGCCGAGAAACGCGAAACTGTTCGTTTGAACGTCCGACGGGAATTTTAATTCCTCTTTCGCATGCGGCGCAATAATTAAATCCTTTGAGTCGAAAAATCAACAAACGCGAAACGAAAAAATATAGGCAACTTCATAAATTCTTCTTCGGCATCGGACAATATTATGTGGAAATTAAGCGGCCGTGAAAACTCTTTTGTGCCGAGGGACGGGGCGAGAAGAGGAAATAAGTTGTTGATTGCGTAGCGGATTTCTGTAAATTACCTTCAGGAAGGTTTGTAGTCAGGCTCCGTTAACTTCTTAAAACGAAAAAAGTGTCCCCGACAAAAGAATAAATAGTCGCCGACGACGTTAACGATCCTTCGAGGAAGGAGGTCCACGACCTCGGTGTCTGTCGTTCTTCTTGTGTCCTGTCGTTGTTTCAAAGCGGTTTGTCCACTCGGTTTAATTCATCCGATGATCGCTTTAATTCCACGATTCTTCCGTCGAAGAAAACGTAGAACTGTACTTCTCAGGGTACAGTCTGGACGTGCAATTCACAATTAGCTCATTCGTTTGCCAATTCAAAGATTTAACCCTTTGCACTCGAAGGTAATTTGACTGTTTGCAAATAGCAACTTTAAAACTTAATTGAAATTAAATGCATTCTTTTCAGGTTTCATTATTTCTGTACTAATAATTTCCACTGTTGTTTGTTTCACTATGTTTATACGTCATGCGTGTCATATTAAAGAATCAGTTAAAAACTGCTCATTTAAAAACTGAGCGCAAAGAGTTAAAAACTTCTAAACTTTCAAATTTTCTACTTTCTATTAAAGAGTTACTCCATATTTTTTAAATATTAAACTTAGTAATTTCTGAATTTGTAAAATAAAAAATTTGCGAGTATTTAACCAGACTAAAATTAGAAGACACTCGTACATTCTCAATCGCACGTGTGCATCTAATTTTTCGAGCTCTTACATCACGAAAGAGGCACTTGAAGCATAATGGCGATAAAAAATTGCGGGTTCAGAAGATATACGTAAATATTTTCTGTGTCACGGGGCGATGTTAATTCGAGCGTGGCCGGAGTCTGCGTTTGCTCTGATAACTGTCAGAGAAGTCGAAAAGCGTGGGAATTAAGAGTAACCATTTCGTGCTCGGTGTGCAAGCGCGTAATGACACTTGGAAAGTCGTATGAAAGTTTTAATTGAAAGTGACGCGTATAGAATCGCATTCTGCCCGATGAAAGTGGATCTGGGTTGCCGTTTCTCTTGACAAGAGGTAATCTTAAAGCTGCGAACAGCGTTCTGTAGCTAATTGAACTTTGGTCGTTCGTCTGAGCGTCTCGTTAACATCCGGCACGTGGCGCTTAATCTTTCGCCGTTTCCTCGACGACTTTCCATCGATACGCTTTCCACGTTCGGTATTCTCAAATGAGTCAGCCAGATCGATCAGCATTTCGACATTGTAATACAACAGGGTACACTCGACGATCGTAAAGTCCGGAATTACCGTTGGTAGAGGCGAAACGATGCTGGGTCGGTCGTAAGCCGGTTCCGGAAGAGGGGTCGGGAGGGAGTCGTAATGACCTTAACAATCGACATGATTCGAGTTCTCTTCCTCGATGACGGTCATCGTTCAATGCTGATAAGCTTCCTCGACCGTCCAAACCGCTTAGGTCATCTTTTCTACCAGAAACGAAACTGGGAAGAACCAATCGATCAAATCCTCGTGGAAATTGTGTATCGTTTAGAGCGGTCGATCGAGACGCGGAATTTATAATTGAACAGGTGTGTGTTCTGCAGGGAGCGAACGTGAAGAATCACCCGATAACAGCAAGATAGAACGGTGGTCGTGAAAGGGGAAACGCAAGGAAGTATTTCATGGAAAAAATTGCGTGTACCTTATCGAAATAATGGTCTACGATTTAACTACGGAATAGTGTATGATGTATGTATCGAGAAAGTCGAAGACGGGGAAGCGAGGATAAGTGAGAAGGAGTCGTGTTTATATATATATGAATAATTTATAAAGTAGCGCGTTCAAATAATAAATTACTCGGTGAGCTAGCAACTTTACAGTTGGCGGAAAAGAAAGCTGATACCCGAAGTTATTTAAGAGTTGCATTTAATTAAGATGTTGCTTCACGAGATAATATTCACTTGGGTGTCTTTGACACTCTTCTTATTAGTTATAATTTTTACTTTGGAAGGATCAAAGGTTATCAGACATTGATTATCTCAGTTAGCTAATGTACATGTTATTATGAGTCGTCATTTTATATAATTTTCATATTTTACGTTTATGTAGAAGGTAGGAAGTTCAGGAATTTTCAAACTTTCAAATTCTACGAAGAATAAAATTGTTACATTTAGACTATATTGTAAAACTATACAAAAAGAATGTCAGTCATAAGTTTCAACAATTTTTGAATCTGACTGCAATCACCCAAATTAATCTTCATAAGCGAAACGAAAGTAAAAATAGGTATAATAAGAAATAAAAAGCAAAGAAGAAGAAATCTTAGAAAGTAGATGTCGAGAAGAGAGACATCGTAGATCGCCTGAAACTGGAAGAGAAGCGTCGAGGCAAGACGGATAAATGCGTTTATGAGGGAAGATAGGGGAAGAAGAGAGCGAGACCCAGCGGCGATAGAAAAAGAGGGTCGGAAGATCGAGCGGGAAGAGACAGGAGAGAAAACGACGTACATTAACAACATGATGGACGACGGACGCGGTCTGTCTACGATACCCAACCGACGCCGTAATGCACAGGAGTGTACTGGGGGATTGTCGTTGGTTAGGGGGTTAGGGGGGATCGCATCTAACCATTTGACGCCCACACAGTGAGTGCAGAATCGCGAGAGACCGCTTTCAGGGACGACACGGCCTACTGGTCGAAGGAAAAAGTTAGATAAGTTGAGTGAGTCGACGATCCTGCTCGATCGTCTTTCGTTTATTTTCCCACTGCACACGCTTGGATTTCTGTTCTTAATTAATCCTCTGTGCATCTTACATTTTCTGACGGGAACAAAATTAAATACAATATTCAAAATATATTTCAGTTCCTGATTTTTACAATTTCTAAATATAAAGGTGATGACTAATCATTGCTATGGCAGTGTTTTGCTTCTGACTGTTCAACTTTAAAAACGTCCAGATTTTTGAATAATAAAATGATATTAAAATTTGATAATGTTCAGAAAATTTGACAACTGACGATATGTGTTTGAACAATGCCTGTCTTTCGCTGTACATGAAATTTTTCAAATATCTCGTCATTCTTGTACAAACGTAACTATAACGAATCGAGAAATTAAACGAGATTTCGCAAGAATAATCTCGGACTCTAGGAAACCAGAGGGAGTAAAACATTGCAGCGAAAAGTGATTTAAATGTATCGAGGATAGTGGAAATTCTTAACTATGGCTATCCCTTTTTCCCTTTATTTCTCTTTCTTCCTCTTTTAATTTTCTCGTGACTGGAAATAAACGTTCCTCGGATAATTAAGCTCGTTCAATTTTTTTTCGTCTGGTCGACTACTTTTATAAATATACCGCAATTTTCTTTACGCTGGAACGACTGTAGTACCTAGTTGAACGCGGAAGCTATCGGCCGATTCTGTTCCTTAATGAAATCATAATTCGCGAAGAATCGCTGAAAAGGGAAACGAATCAAGGAAATTTCATTCGTAACAACTTTATGGCTATTCTTCTTAATCGATTTGTTGGATAGCAAAATTTTGAAACTGCAGATTATAAGGAAAGTTTTTCAAATTTTTATTCCCAAACCGTGGGCTCTACTGATAAACTAAAAGAAATTATAGGATCTAAAATTTGTTTAATTTTTATAACCTTTGGTAAATTTGGAATTTTGTAAATTTTGTGACTTTGAAATATTGAACGAGTTTTAGGATTTTTATAGTTCAAGGTTGGAATCTTCAGAAAATTAAAAAATCAGTTATAACCCTTGAAAATTCGGAAACTTAAGAATTCAAAAATAAGATTAGAAAATTGTGAGTTTCTGTATTTTTAAATTATCAAATATTTAAAGTCCCAAAATCTCAAAATTCTACCCTTTTTATAACAGGACACCAGCCATGATTCGTTAAATGAACGAATATCGATAGCTCGTCCGTCAAAATATTGACGCGTGTAATTTAAAAAATCGTGCGTTTTTCGAAAGTATTAAAACAAAAATGCGTACCACTATGATCCGGATCTGACAAGTTAATACGTGAGATACGTATTACCGGTGCAAATTGCGATCGACAGCAATATCCCGAGAGGTGCAGCTTCATCGATACCATTTGCAATCGTACGTAGGTTTCTCGTTCAATGGCAGATCTCGTTGCAGGTTCGACGATTATAAACGGTGAGTCTGCAATAATAAGCGGCGGCGATGCTTTCCCTTGCTACTGGCTTGCAATAACCGACAACCTGTTACAGTTTCATAATCATGCTTGCTCGATTACGAACTCCCGAGGAAACCTAGCAAACACAAACCTCGCAAACGAACGAACTGTACGTGGCTAAAAACATTTGCAAATCATTAGCTCAGATTAGTATCGCGAAATTAAATTAGCATATTACACAATCTTTTTCGTTTATTACTTTTAAAGAGTAGAAAGAAACGATGCACTGTGAGTTTGGAAATTTGGGAATCTGGTTTGAAGTTTGTGGATGTGAAAATTTGTGAACACGAAGAGGGATTTGGAGATTTATGGATTCGGAGATTCAGGAATTTGTAGATTCGCAGATTCAAGGGTTCGGAAATTTATGGATACGGAGATTCAAGGATTTGGAAATTTATAGATTCGGAGATTTAAGGATTTTGAAACTTGCGTATTCGCAGATTTACGAATCTGGAAATTCGTAGATCGAGGGATTTTTGAAACTTGAGGAATCACTGATTTAGGGATCTGGAAATTTGTAGATGCGGAGATATAAGGATTTTGAAACTTCTGCAGTCTAAGATTTAAAGATCTGGAGAGGAATTCATAAATTAGAGAATGTAGGTTATATAAAGATTTGCAGGAAATCTGAAACCTAAAGTTTGGTAAAACGATGAACGATAATTTGACTCGGTAGTTGAGAATTTGGAGATATATAAATTTAGAAGTTTGACGATTTGCAAGAAATTCAAGTATCTAGAGTTCAGAGAGAAATTACAGAATTTTGAAATATGAACAAGAATGCAAAAATCTGTAACTTGTAACGCAAAATGATTGCAAAACGCCAAGAGCTTATTAAGATAATTATTCAAAAAATGGACCTAATACAGTTAACAATTTGTATCCGGGCTACCGAATATCGTTTATTAAATATCAGCGCGAAATCCACGTGTGCCGGGTAGGAGAACAGGACGCTCGAGGCGACGTCTGTTATCGATTATGCGGGCAAACTTATTAGACAGCGATTAGCTGTTATTCGCATGCAACGCACTGACCCTATTTCTCTCCGGCTGGTACATAGGGTTAACCGCAAACCCGCAGACCTCGTCATAGTCATCGTCGTAACCGTCGACGACCAGCTTGTCTTCACCCTACCCTCCTGTAGATCCATCTGATCTATAAGCGCGCAGGTGCACGGGATATTGCTAGCATTAATAATCTCTATGGATATTGAACGCCTTCTTGCACTTAATTTCACAGGAAATTCTATTTTAAACGGTTTAATTAACGAGCTTTAGTTAAATTAGAGTGCATCAGTGGTATAGGGAGAAAATGAATTGCACGGGTAATCTATTATACCGGCGGCCATTATTTGCTCGTGCGGCCGATCCAACCGGCTGAATTATTCAGCTGATTCGTACAATGTTTTTCTCTAATTGTGGTGTCTACGTAATTGCCACCTACGCTAATGACATTGCTCGTACACTTTGATATAAGATCTTGGAACGCTTTTTATTACCTTAATACTTCCGGCACTATGGGGAATATTAGAACGTTTCATTCTTTTACGAGAGGTTATTCAATATCTGGGTCACGTGCGGCAAATTGTTAGCCGGAAATACGTGAGAGTTTATATTACAATTAAAACACAATTATTAGCTACATTATGTAATTACGAAATACAACCTCGCTGTTTCTTGTTTTCATTTCTGACACCGGTGTCGCGGTTATAGCTCGTGGAACATTATGTAAGTACCTTCTACAGTTCTCTATCTTACTAGTCTATTTAAACAGCGCGTCTTCACGGATCCTGATTTATCTTACTATCTCCCTATTTTACATTATATCGCCGTGCATTATAATTTCACGCCTTGCGTAACTACACGTTATATTACTCTCTATAATTTATCAATTCTTAATGTTAATGGAAACAGTTTCAGCTAATTAGTTAACATTCCCGTTGATTTAATAGTGTACTTTTTAGTACTTTTAAAAATACGAATAAAATGTACAAAAAAAATTTCAGATACGTAAATATATATGTACACATATAAAAGTAAAAGTATACATACATAAATATGTAAAATTCTAAACATTCAAAACAAATATATAAAATTATAAAAATAAATATATATGCAAATAAAGATATAAATATATATACAAATAAAATTATGAATATATGTATAACCATGTTTTTTATCATGAAATTAATATAGAAGTGCTTCAAGTTTAACGTATCACTTTCACCACGTTCATCAAAAACGTGGGAACCGGTGCAGACCGAAACACGTTTTGAACATTGATCCGCAAAAGTTGATAATGCAACTGAAGGTTAATAATTATGATTAATAATCATACGGCAGTATATCATTTGGAACATTTGCGTGTACACATCTGCGTGTACACGAAGAACGTTTACTATTCGAGTGGTAAGGTGGAATGTGCGTAACGTAGCGTGAACCCTATGTTGGTTTGGGTGGAGACGGTTCCACACAACCACCTGTGTTCACAGGTCAGCATTTCCGTATAATACACCGCTTGTTTTACTAACGCTTTTACCGTTCTACGAAATGCTTGAAAATCGTTAACATTCGCCCGCAGACGAACGTATTTGTTTGAGACACAAATTGCGTGGAACTACGTTTGCGTGATCGAGATATTTTCATGTTTTCCTTTGTCGCAAAAAAGATTATCATCATTGTGAATTTTATATAATGGCAATTGTGGGACGCTATTACGTTTGTAGATTTTAATGCTATAACGATTGTATATTTTAATGATAAGAGGTTCATTGTTACCACTTTGTCGGTATTCGTTAATGAATTAATAATTAATTTTTCTTGAATCATTTTGCATTAATACGTTTATGCGATTTTTATTGAAGTACAAGATTTAGGATTTAGTGTTACTAATTTATTTCTGGTTTAAATAAACCATCGCCATTGTTCATACTTTTCAATTTCCTGCCTTTCGATGTCCTCTTCTACAAAAATATACATTTATACATTGGATCGTACGATAAATCGAAGGATAAATATACGTTTATCATTAGATCGTTAAAACTTCGTACAAAATGACCAAAATGTACACATAATTGAACTATTAAATAAGCTCGAAGTCTTTCAAATATGGAATACGCAGAAGGATACCGAAATAGATCGCTGTCAGACTTCAATCTCCAAATCGAATAAATTGTTAGTCTCAAAGCATAGTAATTAAGTTTCCATCGAACGTCGTCGTTTCGCGATTGAAATACCCAACGTTTGTTAACGCAATGTCGAATTGTTGATCGTTAAACTACACACGTTCAGTCGGACACGTCAGAGATCGCAACTCCAGATGCACACATTTGCTAGCGTTAACGTTAATACAATGCCTCGAAGGTGTTCACTTATTGCGATTCCCAAGAGTTCGCCGCGAATAATGATATATCTAGATGAACCCGATGCCTCCTGATGAAATTACATACACTCACTTTTTTTCCTTCCTCCTACGTGAGTGGCGTGACTCATTCTCCCACATTATCAGTTCGCCTTGTTCGTCCTACGTCCCAAAAATATTCGACCTTCCCCGCTGTTTTCCATAACCCGTGAGAGCATACACGACACGCAAATTTCATTATCACACTGTAATTCTGTAGCACAGTAATGCTTCCCGTGTTGGATATTCGGTCATTTTCAACTATGATTACGTTCTACTTTTTATTTCCATCTCTCGCATCACGGTTTCAATGTGATGGAATAATTAAATGAATCAGAACTCGAGGCGTCTACATGTTATTATTATGATAACGATGATGTATAATTGGGATCCGTGCGGAAAGTTTTTAGTAGCAGTGTTGATGTTGACGGAAAGTTGGGGGATTGCGGTGATGTTTGCTGTTTCAGAATTTTGTCGAAACTATAGGTATTTGGTGATTCACTCCATTTGAGAATTTGGAAATATGGAAATTTAGAAATGTGAAAATTTAGCAATATAGAAATGTGGAAATGTAAAATGTGGAAAAGTGGTAATATGGAACTTGGAAATTTAGAAATGGAGATGTTGAAATTTGACCCCGTAGATATGTGAAAATGTAAAATGTAGAAGAGTGGTAATGTAGAACTTGAAAATTTAATAATGTAAAAATTTGATAATATAGAAATGTGGAAAAGTGGTAATATGGAATCTAGAAATTTAACAATGTAAAAATGTGGAAATGTAGAATCTAGAAAAGTGGTAATATGAAATTTACAAATGTAGCAATTTGACCATACAGAAATGTGAAAATTAAGAAACGTGGAAAAATGTCTAAAGACATAAATCTCCAAATCTCCAAATCAACTACTCACAAGCATGGCAGTCCACTATGTCCCTATAAGGTAAAAGCAATTATAGCAGATCTCAGCACTTGTATCAACAAAGTAGCAAAGTATTGTACATCTTCGGCGAACATCTCGCAAGTAAATCGTAGGTAAATCGTGCAAGCTGGGATGTTGGATAGCTGACAAGAATTCGTGGAAATCTTGGTCTTGGCACTCAAGGTATCCGATGATAGGAATCGGGGGTTGGAAGTTGAACACGGTAGATCAGTGACGGCAATGCTCTCTTTAGTGGGCACCCTTTAGGGGGTTGGTCTGCACGGTTTTCGTGCGAAACGGGAGCAAAGGATGAACAGACAAGAGAGGATGAGAGGTAAGCAGCAGAAGCGGTTGGCGGTTGATTTGCTTGGTTTGGCCCAGACAATGCTGAGATGATGGCTTTGTCTCGAGGTAACACCGTTCAAAGGCTTTCTGCTCCTTCTCCTTCCTTACTGATACACGTACACGTATACACAGCATATACCGAAACAAATATTGCGTTGGTCAATGAGTAATGTCAGCTCTTTCGAAGATACAAAATTGAAAACACCAGTCATAATCCTTTTTATACGATACTTCTTCGAGATCGAATGCAACTGATTTGTGGAGTTCTGTTTAAAGAAAGAATTGCTAATACATTTTTCTTATTTATGTAGAATGTTCTGAAGAATCTTGTAAGAAATATGTCGAAGTGGGATCAAGAAAAATTTGTCTGCAATCTGTTTAACATAATGCAACTTTGTCCTGAGCTTTTGTCACGTAAAACCATATATGAGATATTTTAGATAGCTATATCCACAAAATGTATCTTATTGAAATGACCCAAAAGTTCTACCTTTCTTAAATGATCCACAAAATATACCGATAATATCAAAAGTACCAAATGTATCTAACCGAATAAAAAAATATACTTCACAAAATAAGTGATAAGTAAATAAGCAAATATTCAATAATTCCAATTTATTCTTCACCATCAAATGATCATTTTTAAACGTATATGACCTATTTTCTGAGAGTGTATGCATACAGATGGTTTGTATAAAATTGCGTTTAAACGGCAACGTGTACGTAACCCATATGGTACTCTGTAATAGAATGTAACCCGTTGGAATCGCAACGGCAATACGAAGCAAAATCCGCACGGAGTGGTTCTTGTCCTGGGGCTTTGATTTTCTGCGATCCATTGTATCGATTTCGGATATACGTTGTATCTCGATCAGCCAATCGACCGGTTCGAGTTCTGTATGATTATTTAGCGTTGTCTGGGTATTCCGCTTGATACCGGAATAACAGCGGTCGTTCCATAAAATCCCGAGACGGGATGATACGATGATCGGAAGGCCGGTTGTAAAAACGAAATGGGCAGGTAACGAAAGGCGATACGCGGTATGAATTTTGATGCATTGCTCCGTTGTGTCTGCCACACACATCTATCGATCATACGAGTCTACACTCCGCTGCATATAGACATTTTTTCGATGAAGACTCGACAGTTTTTAAATTGTTTCGTGATTGTTCAATTTCTTGAATTTTCAGTTTCAAATTCTTAGGCTACAAATTTCTAGATCTCTCAGTCTCTAGATTTCTATTCTTGTCAAACTTCAAGTTCTTAAATTATTATGATACCAAGGTCCTAAGCCTTCACATACGTATATTCACAAATTCTTTGTTTCTAAATTTTTAGACATACTAAGCCTTTTCACACAATATCTAGACTTAGAAATTTCTTGCCCCATCTCTTGCACTTCTCCAAAAAACCCTACCGATATCCAGCTGCAATAGTTTCTTTGAGGAAACAGGACTTGTATATGCCACCGATACAAAGAAGTAAACGTTTATAAAAGCGATCGAATTAAAGTTTCATAGCCATCGATCTCATTGGCTTTGATATGCGGTGTGTTTCATGAAATTGAACGGAAAGCTTGTAAGCCAATAAGCTATTTGCATGTCTGAATGGAAAACGACGCGATGTGTTCGATGCTTACGATCCGTCGATGAAGTTATGCACGTCGTCCGGGCACGGGATACATTTTTCCAAGTCTGTAAATTTTTGCCGTGGCTGAGCAACACGCGGAAAAGTATTCGACGCGTGACGCCGGAAAATTCACGGTTCGTTGGCTTTTATTGTACGCTTTGATAGCCGACATGTCGAGCGTCAGCCTCTGATATTCGCTTCCCTGAATTCCTTCTGTCACTATCCTTTTGTCGTTTCTCCGCTCGTTCGGTTAACTGTAAAATCGAATCGATAAAAGGAACATTCCTACGAATACCTTCAGCAGGATAGTATTTACTTCTTTTCATGGTACGTTCGTTATTGTCGTTGAGCGGTGTTCAACTCTGTCGTAACGAACCGAAACTGCGATGATGTTTCTTTAAAATTGGCGTCGGCGGCGGATTGCCACCCTCCGTTTCGGTGTAACGATGATCTTTTTTAAATAGGAGTACTAGGAAACTTTTCCCATTCGCTGAAACGTAAGAAAGTTTAAAAATTGAAAAAATTTATAGAGAGTACTAAAATTTGAGAAGTCTCAAGTACATATATTTAAGATGTGATGATTTTGTAATTTCACTATGAGGCTCGACGATCGCAAAAATGAAGTTTTTACGAATACAGCACTCATTAGTAGACTTCACCATAGGGTTGTAATGTTTTAATGTTTCTAAGATCGAGGCAGATACGGATGTAAACAAACAAGATGGTCGTAGAGAAACAAATACGACGATCACCTTAATTCTGCCCGTTATTAATTTTTTTTCGATGAACAAGTGATTTGATTCAAAAGTGTAAGAAAACTTGGTATTTCGTTGAAAGAACGAAAGAGGTATGAACGCGGTAAGAGGTATGAACGAGATTAGTATGCTGCTCTGTAAAATTGCAGAAGTTCACGATGCGGGATGGCAAAAAAATGGTTGCACTTTCATCCCCCGGAGCGCGTTGCGAGAAAGCGATGAAATATTCTTTCCTCGTCTTCGATATGAATACAGAATAAAATACTTAATGTCCGTGAGAACGGTTCTCCCGGTTGAGCGGCGCAAACAGAAACAAAGGCAGCATCTTGCGCGGTGAAATTGGAAAAGTTCCGAAGCAGATGCATTTATCGCGCGTCTCTTTTTCCCGGCGCGACGCGACGCGCCGCGACGTGAGAAAGAACCGTGAAAACGGATAGCTCGAATTTACCTTCTTGTCCCATTCAGCCGGTGTAACAGACAATAAACAATGCGACGATGTTCCGCGAACGACCCAATTGATAACGAGGTAATTAGTTAATGTTCCGTTCGCGAATAAATTAACAAGCTAGAAAACACGAGCAGGCGAATACGAGCGGCTAGAACACGAAACGGCCACGAAGATTTGCAGTTCACATGCAAAAGCCGTTCGTTCGTAGTCGAGGTATCGCGTTACTCTGCGCAATCTGTAGCCTTGGTCCACATTTACAACCTCTTTCCAGCTCCTTCCACCCATTCATTGCATCGTTGCGTGGCTGCATCGGTGCAACGTGCACCGCTGATTATGGATGCTGTGTATTCGTGTGGAGTACCGAGCGTGATAGGCTTCTTCGGAAAAAATTGTCGATGCACGAGAAATAGAACCTGCTATTCCCTGTAATAGTCCGGGATTACTATTGGAGTGATTTACATTTCTATCGATGGGTTAGATACTCCACATTAACACTGTCAACGATCTATACTTGGCATATCCCATAATTCGGGGGCTAAGATTTTTAAGAGTTTATATACTTTATAAGTTAGTTATTTCTAAAGTTCATTCAACTCGTAATAAAAAAATTGGAAATATAAAGATTCGATGATTTGGATACTCGTAAAGATCTCCATCTCCAATTCCCCATCTGTAATCTCCAATACTATTTCCAATTTTGTGAATAAAGTGAATTCTAAATAATAGATAATACGTTTGCCAAACTTTGGTTATAAAATTTGTTTCAAAACTCTTGAAATACAATAAATCGCGTCGTTTGTTGAGTGCTGACGCATATGTCGATGGAAAGTAGAGAGATTCAGCGTATCTAGAAACTAATATAGAACAAAATAACACGTTTTCAAACTGCGTGTTGTTCATATGCCGTTATTTTATTCTTTTAAGTCATGTGAAAGTTTGTAACGACTTTCGTATGCTTAAAAACATCACACACCTGTGATGACGGGATTTAACGCGTCACGAAAGATCATTATCGCAAATTGTATATAATCAATTGCTCTACAGTAAGGACAGTGTTGATAACAGTATGAATGAAAACACTGTTATTATAATAATAATGAGTAGAACGTGGGTTTAATAATAAGTAGAACAGGACATTAGGAAATTCAATAAAAATATTAAATACACTTAATTAAGTATACAATTAAGAGTTAAAACTGTTATCCTGAAATACTTCTGATAGACATACTTGATAATCAGATTACTGGATTTCAATCGCAATTTTAGCTTGTCAAACTATTTTCGACCAAGCAGTCTTGAACTTTAAAAGTAACTAATCGCTATAATTATATTAGTTCATCCGGAAAGTCTGCAATAAAATTAAATGATAACATCCGCGCAAAACCTGTATATAAAATGAAATGTGTAATGTGAAAGGATAATAATAAAAAGTCTCGATGCCGTCAGTTATCGCCTAATACCATGTTTTTCGTTCAGATCAGATAAATCGGTTAAAAAGAGAATTGGCAGAGTACCTGTTGATCAGGAATAACTTACCGAAACAGTTAGGTGTTTGACTAGAAGCGTACACGTTCTTAACGTTCTTAATTTCGTTAAAAGCAGGCTTTGGTTGCACAAAGGACAACCGTGTCTGGTCTAGCAAAAAATGTCGACCACCTGTTCCCGAGCAGGGAGTTAATTATCATGTTTTCACGGCAAAGCAGCTCGCCTCGCCTTTCACGCGTCACATTATCGAACGGCTAAAGAGAACGGTTGTGCTGTCTTTCCGCTTTAATAGCTCGTGGAAGCGTGAATCGTTTTTTGTCGCCTCGATAACGGTCGTCTCGTGTCTGAGGCGTCCAGAAAGAGGAGGGTCCTTCTTTACGTAACGCCTACAATTATTTATGGCAATTTACAGCAATCAAACTCGATCGACCCGGTCGTTCGAGCACGAGTCTTTGAGGGCGTTTGAAAATTGTCATTTGCATTTATCGCGCGCGACTAACGTGATAATCGATTAAGATTGTCCTATTATGTTGTTCAGCGGGAATTCGGTTCTAGGCCACGACCGAGTTCCGGTTAATTTACGGAGCTTCAAGACCTCTCCCCCTCTCTAGACGAAGATTAGCCGCCGAGCCAAGATTTCTAATTAATCGGTTAATACAGCGCCTCCGGAAACAACCGTCCCGTGCGAGGGTTAGGGACCCAACTATTACGATCCGACCCTGGACATGTCACTCCCCTATATTACATCGTTTCACGCTCGATCGTGCACTCTGAATTCGCGCGCCCTAATTTCACCTCCTCGATATTTTCCGCCTTTGTCGTCGCGCGAGATGCATCGGCGACATATGTCCGACTCCCCACCGGTTTCCCCTGCAATTTATGTAAGTACACATTGCGAGTTGTCGCATCTGCCGTGTCTTCGGCGACGCGTTCTCACTAATATTGACGGAGGAGGCGTGAAATTGAACGGAAATCGTTGCACGATCGGCGTGACGAAATCTCTAATATCCTCTCGAGGGTGCAGTTTTTCCTAGCTCGTTGATGGAACGGGCGTTGTTATACCTATTAAATAGTTGTTTCCCTGTTTGAACGGGCAAGTGGAGGTCGTGACATTCGGAGATCGTTCAACCGTGTGGCAGATTTGGGTTTTCATCCCCCTGTGTTATATCTTTTTTTTCTAATGGGGGACTATTCAGTGTCATCTCAACGTCAAATGAATAGAAGTATTGTATGTTTTCTATTCAAGGAGGATTACATTCGAAATATAAACAAATAAGGATTTGTAGTACAATTTTATAATGTATAAAACTTTATAATTGTATCATGATCTATTATTATATACTTCTTTAGACTTACAAAAGAGATTTTATATATTTTGTGAATGTGTTTATAATTCACTTGTTATAATTCACACCTGCAGAACTTCAGCAGAAAACTACGGAATTAGCTGTATGTTATAATTACAGAAGTTTGCACTGAAAAATATGAAAGTCTACTCGTCCTCGGCAGCTTGAGATTATCGTAAAATGGACGACAAACTGCCATGAAAATTCCTGTATCACGTACCACCGTGCAAAGTGTGAAATTAGAATGTTGCAATTGCGTGTCGAGAACCGTTGAGACTACAAGTCCGCGAACTTAGCTTGCAAATTAAGTAAATCTACAAGGCTATAAATAGCGTGGAAAGTTTCAGCGTCGTGTCAGAAACGAGTGTGCAAGGTAGCAGCGTTGGATCTAGATTCGTGAATTTCTAGCCAGACGAGGTTGTTGGAGAAGCAGGCAACAACCCTGAGGAGAAATCTCATCTGGACCGGTGGCTGCTTTAGCTGGTTTCGCGAACGACACGAGATTCGGACGAAAAGAATCGCAATTTACGAAGCAGCGGCGTCGTTAAGTAGCTTTAAGCTCGATATGGATGGCAGGGGTTAAGGGGGTCGTTCCCTGGAATCGCACGAGGTGCCACGGGCAAAAGGGCGTGCCAGCAGTTGCGTCCTGTGATTTAGCAGCGAACCCCCTGCCATCGTGCCACGAGTTGTCCAACTGTTGTTCAGACTGTTGTGAGCATGCCGTGCGAGCCGCGATATCAGCCTGAGAGTTATGAGACCTTGTGACGAATAGTCGTTTCCTGTTTTCTACCGGAAAAAAGAAAACTTGACGACAGGTTTTCTGTTAACTTAAACGTGCCGACTGGGCGTTGCTATCGTTTCTAACAACTTTAATTAAATAACGCGATACATATTTCACTCTTTCTTCAACTACTAAGCCAGTGTTATACCGGATTTCTAAGTTTCTCTGAATATGTAGATTTCTGCATCTCTTTATCCTCAGATATGTAAATTCCTGCATCTCTCTTAGACATTTTCTAAGCAACGAATTTTTGCATAATTAATTTTTTAAATGTTTAGAGTGTTAAATGTTAATAATAACTTGCTACTAATAATAATGTTTCCAAGTAAAGTTTCCAGCGAATTTAATTTGGCGAGTTAGCAGCGTCGCTTAATTTGTGAGATTAAGGGTGATTATTGTTTGTCGACTGATTGGATGCTAAAACTGTACTCGGAAGTTAAATGGAGTAGAAGCGTTCAATCTATGCAGTCGTCGACTCCAATAGCTCTCTTTAATTTGCTAACTGGTCACCTTGGCTTTCGTGTACGATGAAATCGTAGAGGGGCAAGTTCGAGGAGTGTGAAATTTGCTAGTGTGACTCGAATCGAGTAGTGGAAACGGTTTACGATCGGTCGTCGCCATTAAATTGAATCGCTATATTCAGGCTTCTCCAACTTTGCTATCGTTCTATCGATCCATCGTTCCTTGTGCTTCGTTGAGTTTGTTTGCAGATTTTATCGCGAATCAAACGACTTAATTGGACGAGATGATCAGCGACGGTCGTCCTCTAAATTTATGGACTCGAACATTTGTGAAATTGCAAATTTAAAAGTGACTCTCTCTGTACGCCATTATAATAAGGAAATAGCAGTAGGTTCGGTCATATAACGAGACCCGATTTCCTTGCACGTGAAAAATGACACAAATTTTTAGAGAAGTCTTTCAAATGTTTATAACAAGTTTGCAGAATCATTCGAAGTAGAAACAAAGGGGCGATAATTGCGCGATAAGAGTTAATTGCCCTTAAAGTAATCGAGAAATCCAAGATACGAATTAACGTTTAGCCACCTGAGATAACCGAAGCAGTTTTAATAGGGGCGTTCGAAACAATTTCACGGTTCGTGTAATCCGTTAAGTCCAAAAATCCCCCAAATTGTTCATTGTTTATCTCAATTTTTCGTCGCGAATTATCGATACCAGAACTACCGAGTTCTCTAATCCCCTGATGCAAATTCATGCGGCGTATTAAATTTGACTGTTTGGTGTTTCGTGGAGAATTTTCGATGAATGTTGAACACGAACGCTGGATAAACGACATAATTCAGTTTATTACGACGCGAAACGCTCATAGGGTTGCTACTATCGATACCTTCACATAGAGAGTTAACCGACAGAACGTGCTCCAATTAACGATTGTGTTAATTACTTTGCCTATTATTCACATTTGCGGTGGATTAGTATCGGTTCACTGAAAGTTACATTTCATTACGTCTGTCAGTAACATTCGATTTAGAAATTGGTAGGCCAAACTGTGCTCCTTTTACAATTGATTTGACATCCGAGACTTCACTAACATTTTATTCTTATTAACAAATTTTTAAATATTTATTCAAGAATGTGAAAGTATCTGAACTTCTAAATTGACTACGTTATAATTTTTCCAAATTTCTAATCTGAAAGTTAATTCCAAAATTCGCGAAAAGTTTACAAAGTCATGAATCTCTTGAGGGAGGAACATCAAAGTCCGCGCCGAAGTGAAGCTCGATAATATAAGTGGTAACCATAACTAGAGTCTGGTAGCCTATACCTCGATTACCCCTGTAAATAAACGACTGATGATCGTTTCGGTAGCATAACACGCGACTCGTCTCGCGGAAAGTTTAATTCTCGAACGAAAGCAACTAGCGTTAAACGTCGAGTTGGCGAATATGATGGATAACTCTGCGTTGGTGTTTCGGACGGAACTGGAATATTTGCCCGGGGCAAAAGGTGAATTAGCAACTAACGTCGACCTACGTTCGCGACGTGACGCTGGCACACGCGTGTGTACGCTCAAAACTGACGCAGAGACGCTGACTGTTATTGAAATTTATATTAATGCCCCGTGGCTGAGTCCGTGGCCGAACCCGGCGATTTTCGTCGTTTTCCTCTCGGACTCGAGGCACGTGCGTGTTGCGGACGACGAAGAAACACGGGGTAAGCAAAGGGTAACGGGTCACGTGTCGGGGGAAAAATATGGGACGGTGATGTAATGTTCCTTGAACGCGTGGTTGGTACGGAAATACGCAAACACAGGACTTTGGTCGCTATGGTGGTTCCGTGTTATGGCTGTTTGGGTACGAGGTATAGGGGTGGATCGGGCACGCTCCAGGCGAAATTCGTGAATTGTATCGAACTTGTACTCTTGGTTGGATTTATTCGAAAGAAGATTGGTTTGTACCGGGCAACGATGTTATTGAATCAATAATCGCCGTTTGTGTACATTTCAACGGTAAAACAACGTTTAGGTATACCGGACGAAGAGGCAAATTGAAACATGCTTTCTCTACTAAAAAAAATGAGTACTTTTAGAACTTTTTGCATTATTTAAAATTACTTGAAATAGATGTTAATTTTCATAAATCATAACGTTATTTAATAATTGTCGATATGTTAGTAACACTAAACGTATTAATGATACTAAACCATTTACAAATTTTATAGTATTTGTTTCTATACGTATAGATTTGTAGAATTATTGATATAATTGAAACTCGATTTTTAAATCTGATTAAAGTAGGTCGGACGTTAATTATCCGCTTCATTATACATATATATACAAATGAGTATAAATGGTTCGGGCTGGGTTTCAGTCAGAAAACATTCATTATAGGGGTAATTGGGACGACGAGAGCAATCGAAAGGCTATTTCGCGAAGTCTTTTATTCTTGCGGACGATGAAAATCCAGGCGAAATGGCGTTCGAAATTGATACAACCATTCCGACTACCAACTGTTTTGCGAAGAAATCGCCTGTATAATATACGCGTCGAGACGCTTTTTCAATCTGTTCGCGAGGATACAGTCGGTCACGATAAGAATCGCAATTCCGTTCTTGGTAACGTTTGAAGACTGATTAAATCGGCCCGTTCCCAGAATGACGTTACGAAAGGTATTTACGGCCCCTGGATAGCGATCTGTGCGTAGCCATTTTGATTGGCGCTCGTAAATACGCGGGAAATTCGAGGGAGAAAGCAATTTATCGGTTCAGTTATTCTCTAATCGGACGTATGATATCGTATGTAAACTGTGTACCTTTTATTCGAAGAAACTTTTTTGGGAAACTTGGATGATATTACATTGCCGATTCTATGTCTCAAATATGGCGGAGTCTCGCCATGTGGCTCTCAATGGTACTGCGGAAAGAAAAAGTTGTGCAATATGAACGAAACTATTTGCATGCTGTGCTTGGAAATTTTGAATTCGAAAATTTATACGTTCAAGAACTACGTCTCTCAATTAATATTTAAATGTGCATTTTCTATCTTGCTCAGTTTGAACATTTATAAATTTCTAAATTAGAAGATTGGAAAATTTGAATATTTAAAAATAAAATCAATTAAATATTTTAAATTATATTCATCGAAACGCTATCATTTTGCATTCATTAACATTAGTTTTGTAAGTAACCTAAATAGATCTAACTAGTGTGCAGAATATTTTTATTTTCATCGACGAAAGAGTGAATCGATTTTGTTGAACATTTTACCATATACTGTGTATAATATTGTAGTCGATACCCCAGTGAATCCTTTCTTTTCTGTTTCGCTTGTGGTTATATATGTTTTCACGAATCGAGTAACAGAAATTTGATTCGTATCGAAAATTGAAAACCGTATCCGTGCGGCAAACGGACATGCAATCTTTATGAAAACCATGGTCGAGCTACAAACATCGAACGGTAGCATGAAATTTGTTCGTTCAGTGTCTCTCACTGTTCAAATCGTTACGTGGTATGTATTGACTTTTCGACTAATGTACTCGTTCGTGCCTCATGGCGTTTACCTTCGGGCTGTTTACACGCGACGCGTTGAAACAACGACCACGGATTTTAAAGAATCGCGTTCGTCGATTTGAATGCGCCAAAAAGTCCTCCTTTTCCAATCGTAAACACATCAGTTTAAAACCTCTGTTTACTCTGAATATAAATCTATCGTACTGTGACTCTCCATATTTTTACGGATCATGGTATCTTTCGTCTATTTTCGGACACGTTATTCGCAATTTTTCACGATTTTCGATTTTTCCACATTCTCAGTTTTTTCAAATTTCGCAAATTTTCAAATTAATTCAATTTTCCTTAATTTACCCAAATTTCTAAATTCTCAAATTTCCAATTTCCCTAATTTCCAAATTCTCAAATTACCAATTTCCCTAATTTCCGAATTTCCAAATTCCCCCATTCCTAAATTCCGAATTCTCAAATTTCCAGTTTCCCAAATTTCCAAATTCTCAAATTCCCAAATTCCCGAAATTCCCCAAATATCCTAAATTCCTCAAATTCTCTAAATTTTCCAAACTTCCCAAATTATCACAAATCCTGAAACTTGCAAAAATATACAATACAATTACGTAAAATTTAAAAATTGAATGCAATGCACTTTGCACTTTGTACCACTGGTTTGCACAAATAAAAAGGCGGCCTGACAGCAGTTAAACCATTAACTGCAGTTTAACATGGAATTCCGGAAGGCACAGGTTACCCCGGAGAGTTCTTTGACAGAACTTTCCTCTAGGAAACTTTCGTTCTGAATGTTTTCTATTTACACGTAGCCGAAACGAGATTCGTCGGGAATACGAGGTAATAACAATCTTGGCTGAAGGGCGGCGATGAAGTTTTCGAAAACAAGTCCTCTCGTTACATCTTACTCGTCCGAATTTCAACTTCGTTGCATTCAAACGAGCAACGTCGCCGCAGAAATCTCTGTACTTTGTGTACGCTCGAAATGAAACCATTTTATTTCTGCACAAATGCGAGCAGATATTGTTACAATTTTTTTTTTCAAACTTCTATCTCTATGAAAAATGTGGATATTCATAGAGGAAATGAATACTCTATTTTTATGGAGCAGTAGAAAAATTTGAATCGTTTCGAATATTGAAATAATTTGCAAAAAAATATTGTAATATTTCAGAAAATTTTATTACTGATTCTGCAGTAGGATATTCTTCTTTCTAAATAATTTATCGACTAAAATTGGTATCAAGAAGTAGTATCGAAGTGACTAGAGATATATTACTGTGAATAAATTATTGGTGGCTAGATTTAGCTTCTGTTTTGAAAGGAAAATAAAACGGATGCCGAAACCATCCATTGTTAATGTATCTCGTACAAAATTGTATTAAATGCAGTGATAGAAGATTCTTTCAACTACGTACAAGTTTCTGACATTTTAATAACTTTCATACGTTGACATTTTCATAAAGTGACTTGTTATTATATTTGCCTGTTTTATATCATGAAACAACGATCAAGATATTCAGTTTCGGAATCTGTTTAAGAACCTGATTCATCTCTCCCTGATTTACTATATCAATTAACCCCTTGCACTATGATCAGGTGTGTCAGTTAGAACTAACAGCTGTAATATTAAAATAGATAAACAAAGTTGAAATGTTATGTAAATGTAGTAATATGCAATCTGACTATGAAATCATTAATTGAGCTTGAACTTCAAATTGAGGCGTATTAAAAATTCGAGTAAAATTGATCACAACTCGGGTACCAGTGCGAAGGTACTGAGTCACGAATCAGACAGGTCAAAATAGTAATAGAAGATATTTGGGCGATATGATCACCGGAGATAACCTGTACTCAGAAATCTGCTTACGCAGCTATGTTTTGAAAATTTGTGGAAATCGGTGGTTGGGCTAGTAGCTAGCGAAACCGCTGCAGCAGGCTGACCATAGTTTCGCCGGCTACCATCCGGACCTCTGTACGGTTCGCGTAATCTGTTGGTACTACCCTCGAGGCAGGAAAATACCATGGGAGGTTACCGAAGAAAGCTTTTGCCGTAGCGAAATTGCGGTAATGCTATTACAAAGGATCATAGCGGACCTTTTGCCGCATTTATGGCTGAATTTCGCCGGCTTTTCCGCGAATTAAATCCGGTTTGATCCCGGGCTACTCTCGAATCTTTGAACGGCGATACACGCTCGGCTTAAATCGAACAGGACCTCTGACGAATTTCACCTCTTGCGAGTATTTACAGAGATCGATACGCGTGCTCCTTTACCGTCTCCTTCCTGTAACCGTCGTACTTGCGGTTTCCACTCGGCGACGTAATTTCGTCGAGTAGAATGAGATTGATCGTAAACGATAGAGGGAGCCACGGTGAGATTGGAAGAACGATGGGAAGTTAGCGTGGAATTCTTTCGTAATTATTATTGGAAAAACTCCAGCAACGGAAGTTAAATTTCGTTTATCCTGATGGGATTTCTTCTGGATCGTGTTGTACGTCTACTCAACTCCAATAACACGATTTTGTATTTCTATGTATCTCATGTATTGAAAAATCTTTATGATCCTAATTACCAAAATTTATATTCAAACACTAGGATGATGCAGTATGATGTATGCAAGCTTATAATTTTTGTCGTGAATGTTGAAGATGAAGGTACACAAGCTAAGCCAAAATTGTAGGACACACTCTCTTATAATTCTTAAACCTTGAAATGCACCTTATATGTTGAAAAATCTTTACGATCCTAATTACCAAAATTTATGATCAAACACTAGAATGATATAGTAAGATGTGTACAAGCTTATAATTTTTGTCGTGAACGTTGAAGATGAAGGTGCACAAGCTAAGGCGAAATTGTAAGACACATTCTCTTACAATTTTTTAACCTTGAAACGTACCTCATGCGCTAAAAAATCTGTATGATCCTAATTACCAAAATGTATGATCAAACACTAGAATGATGCAGTAGGATGTATGCAAGCTTATAATTTTTGTCGTGAATGTTGAAGATGAAGGTAAAGCTAAGACGAAATGGTAAGACAATTCTTGAACCTTGAAATTAAAAAATACAGACCAGACATCCAAACACAGAAATTGCATTTCCCCACACCATCGCATTTACCCGTTTAATTATATCCCACGTGCGAATCTCTGAAAACATAAACGAGAAATTTCATTAAATCTCCATGATCGTTAACTGTTCGCTCCGTCTAAAATTGAAAAGAACACAGGCTACTCATTAGAAGAGATTGTAACGAACAGCGATTCAATCCGGCTGGAATAGCTTCTTCCTGCGCGATTCACTGTATTATTACAATCAAGGCGAGCATGGTAGCCCGTTTGCGGTGTTCACGAAGGTTTGCGATGCACGCCGATAATCAGGCCGCGATTTCCCGCGAGTATAGCGTGGCAGGATTTTCCGTTAAGGAGGTACGAACCAGAACAAATAAGAACGACGAGAAAGTAATGCATTCATGAATGGGTCCGAATTTCGCGAGAAATCGCGTTACCGCGGTTTCTGCTGCGCGAAAAAGACATCGTTGATATTCTTCTCGCGTTATCCTCGCTATACCGACTCCGCAGCTGGAGGTCGTACTACTGCTAGACGACCAACAGCTTTCCACGGTCGTTATCCGGCCAATTCCTGCTGGATATATTTTCCAGCGTGCACGTAAAATCAGTGAATTCCGCGCGGTGCTTTCCGATACGTAAGCCAACCTTGTTCACGAGTTTCTACGCGCATTGGCGTAACTAGCTTTTTTCTGGGGTGTATAAAATGGTTTATATGGTGGATTATATGGAACTGGTTGTGATGGTTTGGAATTTAGGAAGTTGAGAACTAAGCTTATTTGTACATTTCGGAATTCGTAAGTTCGGAATATGTAATTTTGGAAAGTTTGATATTTTGGGTAGTGAGATAGATAATTTGGGAGGATGGAAGTTTAGGAGATTGAATATTTGAGAATTTGGGGTGTTAAGAATTGAAAGCTGGGTTTGGAAATTTGGGGGTTGGAAACTTGGGGGTCTGGAAATTTGGTGAACTGAGAATTTGGAGGGTTGGAAATTTGGAGATGTAAGGATTTGGGGATTTGGGAATTTGGTGAACTGAGAATTTGAAGAGTTGGAAATTTGGAGATGTGGGGATTTTTAGATTTGGGAATTTGGTGAACTGAGAAATTGGAGGGTTGGAAATTTGTACACTTGGAAATTTGAGAATTTGAAGACTTGGAAATTTAGACATATAGGGGTTAGAAGACTTGGGAGTTTGATAACCTAAGAGTTTGGAGGGTTGCAAATTTGTATATTTGGAAATTGGGAAATATAGGGATCTGGAGATTTCGAAATTTCAAAATTTTTAAATTTCAAAAAATGGAAATTCAGGGAACTGGAAATGTTGGAATACGTAACTTCAAAACTATCTAAATTTTGAACATGAAATATAAGAATACATCCTACATCACTGGTAATGCTAACCCTTCAGGCAACGGGATGTTTGACGGTTTAATATTTTGTTGTTCTCCGCCCTCGTCGATCGCAACCTGGTTACGCCACTGCACATATGTACTCGTACGTCGTGCTGCAACCCCGTTACAACCCCCATGACCTCCGACGCACACACGACGCATTCTTTCGCCTGGAATTCGCTGCTTTGTTCCGCTTTAGCACTTTCTACCGTGGCTGGCGTTCGACTTTGGACGAGGGTACCGTGTTCGTAGAAAGGGGTGAAAAATATTGGACAGATTATATCGGGGCTGAATTCCCGTCTCGTATACTTTTCTTTGCTTATTCTCGATAAAATATCTGGACAACTTTGGCAAGGGTGAGTTAGCTCGAAGGTCGTCCCCTGCGGATGAGTTATGGCCACCTTTGTCGAATAGGAAAGCTCGATGTTGCGAAGATATGAGGTGGTGCTTTTTTTTTCTCGTTTTCATCCTTTTCTCCTTGTTTTCTTTTTTCATTCGACGATGAAGAGAAGAAATGTCTGTTGTTCTTTCTTTCTCTGTCTCTCTCTATCGAGAAATCAATATTTCACGATCGAACGCACGGGGTTTCGAATCATCGGTGATTCGGTGCTTTGTAATCGCAGGAGCAAACGCGGCCGCAATTAGGCCGACACGAACAATGAAAACGGAATTCGCCATTGTGCAAAGCAGGTTATTGACGCGATGGTGAATGTTGCCGATGTACCATCGGTCTAGTTAGTTAATTATATGGGGCATAGTTATTTAATTTGCAAGAGTTGGTGCGGCATCGGTTTAATCGCTGAGATCGGGGTGCTGTTGACGGTTTAATCATCAAGATCGATAAACGCAACAAATTGAAGAAATTGGCCAAAATTTTACTTCTCAAGAAATTTATGATTATGGAGAAAATTAGTATGTCTAATTAAATGAGCAATTCTACCAGACAGCAGGTGACATCTCTTGTACTGTGATTTATTCAGAAAATCAAACATAAATAATTACATACTGTTTCAAATATTGGTTGATCAAAATTTTTATTTGATAGATATTCAAATGCAGTAATCTCCATTTAAACAATGTCCTACGTCTTCTTTGTAATTTTCTGTACAGTTAAAGAGTAGATAATTACGTCCATGTCTAACCATAGGTAAGAATACCAAGTATGGTATCATAAGTTATATTTATGCTGAAAGTTCTACTTCAAACTATACATTGAACCATCGTTATCCAAATGTATCGCTAGTTCAACTTTAATAAAAGTATGTCCCGCATCGATTTCTCTTAAATTGGTCCAATTTATCCTTGTTCTGACCCAATTCTTGCCGATACATTCGTTGTCGCGCTGCACCGTGCACGATCGATGTTGATCGGTATTTAATTTGTATCGATAACAAATATCCGCTGGTGCAGGGTACAAGCTCGGGAACTTATGCTGCAGCATGACAAGCGATCGAAAAAGGAATTAGATTAATGCGTATCACGTCACGTTCTAACGTGGTCACGATTTTTCGTCTGACCGGGAAACGGTGGGTACGTTGACAGTGTTGAATAGCCAGTGCCGAAGAAATATCGCACAATAATTGTCGGTTTTATGGGAAAACGTTTCTCCGTTATTGGAACACAAGATACGGAATGACAGATACGTAGATATTTCATGCTATCACGAACGTTCATACATTTGATTATCGACGGGTACAAAGTGGATTAGATATACAGTTTGTTACTTCGATGACATCATTTGCTGATACGTGAGTGATATAAATCTGTACGGAAAGAAGAAGAGATATATACAAGACATATTAAACATTTTAAATAAAGAAATTCACTAGTGCATTCCAAAATGTAGGTACATAAAATCTGTACAGAAAAAATGAAATATATATACAAGACACATTAAACATTTTAAATAAAGAAATTTACCTGTGCATTCCAAAATGTAGGTACATAAAATCTGAACAGAAAAAATGAAATATATATACAAGACACATTAAACATTTTAAATAAAGAAATTTACCTGTGCATTCCAAAATGTAGGTACATAAAATCTGAACAGAAAAAATAAAATATATATACAACACGTATTAAAAATTTTAAATAAAGAAATTTACCAGTGTATTCCAAAAAGGTACATAAAATCTGTATAGAAAAAATGAAATATATATACAAGATAAATTTAACATTTTAACTAAAGAAATTTGCTACTGTACTCCAAAATGTAGGTACAGAAAATTTCTACAAAAAAAGGAAAAATGTACGAGACACGTTAAACATTAAATATAAAATTTACTATTGTACCTCGAACTGTAGGTAAAGAAAATCTATGCAGACAGAAAAGGAAGATATATTAAAAATATTAGATATGCAAAAGATATATTAATATATTAAAACATAGGCGATTATAGTATGAGACAATGTTTTATATATAGTCAAGATTGGAAATGTGAAAAATTTGAAGATGGGTACCTAAAAAATTCAGAAAACGTGAAAATTTAAGAATGTAGGTTACTCGCGAATTTCTGAGAAGTTAATAAAATTGAAAATTTAAAAATTCAGAACTCCCAAACTCGACCAAGAAGTTGAACTTTGAGAATATGAAAAGAGAGCCATTGCACCGTAGGGTACATATTTCTGAGGAATGTGGCAACGTGATGAACTCATTTTACTCGATTCCGTCGTTAATCCTAAGACGAGCCTATCGAAATCCAATTGTATCGACAGTGTCAATCCAAAAGGGTCCTTTCCGTCAACGGTAGTTGAACGGATCTCTCGAATTTCTGCGAGCGTGTCGGAATAGTTTGCGGTCGTGCAAACGTCATGCGCCCGAAACAAGCACAAACAGTGCTCTCTGTCTGGCGTGTTTGCCTGAATTAACGCCACGCACCTCTACGGGGCTCACAGGGTATATCGTCGTGTCGCGAGGCTTCCTTGCATGGTAACTGGACAAACTTGGTGCCCATTGTACGTGTGCCCGGGCCCACTAGAGCGCAAACTAACACACGCGTTTATATTCGAGCCTCGTGTCAGGCATACATAGTCTTACGTAGCTGCATGTTCGTGCCTGGTAGCAGTATACCAAACGAGAGGACAATTGAGTATTCGCCACCGATACCACCGACTTACGGCTTAATCTCGCATGTATTAGATGCATACCGAACCGCGGATCGAGAGATGTTGTTGCAACACACGCTTAATAACGAATCTCCGCTGAACAACGTTTCGCCTATACCGTAGAGATTGTGCGCGTGGCTTTTGCACGCTCGTCGCTTTCGCAATTTAAATTACGTCTTGCCCCATTTGTTATTTCGATGTTAGTTGCTTAAACTTTGGCCAAGTTACGCCTACGATATCAAGAAACTTCCAGACGCAATAGGAATTAGCAAACACCACGGGCTTCCCTAGGGGAAACCGTGAAGAGGGAACAACACTCGTTGATTTTTCATGGGACACGTTCGTAAACTTTCAGACCTAACTTAGAGATTTACGTTTTGAAGGAATAAGTAGTGAGGTTTGAGAAGTTTGGAAGATGATGATTTGAAACAGTTGCGAATTTGAGACTCGAGGGTGAGGACATTTCAGATTTGGTATGGTGATTCAGTTAAACAATTTGGGAGTTTACGAATTCAAGGATTTGGAGATGGAGAGATTTAATTTGAGCTTGTGCAAGTTTGGAAATTTTTAAAAATTTTAAAGCTTGAGTATTTAGGTAATATCTTATTTATAAATCAAAAAGAATGTCTGAAATATGATTTCAGTCGCTCAAATCTTATCGTAGAGAACAAAGTGTTATAAAAATAATTTGAAAGTTAAAGCGTATTTAAATCTCTCATAAATCTGAGTCGAGTAAATTAGATAATAATCCCTCAGAAAATAGTTGTTGAACGTTATCAGGTGGATGTTGTATTGTCAGAGGAGTAATAGACTATAACTATAATTCATGCGTTATCCAGATGCTGCAACTCGAACGAGAACAAAGAGGGTGTTCGGTTTACTTAAGGAGTTTCAAACAGTTAAGGGTACAACTGGTATTGTTCGAGGGGTGAGAATAATCGACACGTGTCTGTCGAAATTATTTTGAGCGCTTCCTAAAGGGTTTCTCACAATATGCTACGTTTCATTTTCAAGATCGGCAATTTCTTGCTCGTTTAATTAAAGGAGTGTCAGAAGTTCGCTTCCTAGCGGAGAGCTTTGATCTTTACCGTTGTCTTTGTCGTGTGAAACGCGTCCATGGACAAAGGTTTGCATGTAACGCCAGGGTGCACTCAAATCCCCTTGTTTCGGTCTTAGGGCACCCCAATTTGGTTCTACAACACAGGAGGCGTTTTCCTTGGGGCCAATCAGAAAGATGACACCCTTATTTGCTAGTGGTAACTGTCGCCTTCTCTCTCGCAGATTATTTTTATCGTTGAAATTTCGAGGGTAGTTCACCCCCTTTAATGTACACCCGCTTTCTTCGTTCTGACACTCGAGGTGAAAAACACGCGAGGGTTGAAAATGGGAATTGGGGTTCTACGACGTAGTAAACTGTGACCTTCGGTTTCATTCTCCCCTAAAGTTGTACTGCTAATTATGCAATTGAGTTCGTACTTTAGATGTTTTTTTTTTCAAACATATTTGCAGATTACAAGAGTTAATGAAATCCAGCTATAATGTCATTTATTATTCCCTTTTAAAACGGTATCTCACGGTTAATTATTTGATTGCCGCGAATTTATATTAACAAGTTAATTTGTATCGCGCTGATTCGTAATCAATGCGAGTGGACGAATTTATAATTGATTGTAATTTGCATTATCATTTTTGATAATTAAAGCCATGTTAACACATTGAATATGGAGGTATTCAGTTTTATATTACCTGTTTATACGGTATTCTATAGAACTTCACATTAATTGTTGTAATCAAGCATACTAAACTATTGATTATTATGCGTTATTAATTTTCAAACGTAAACATTTTCTTGTTTTTCTTTTCCTAATTGCCTGTTAATGTATTATATTATTTATAATGTACAGGGTAGTATGCAAGGTTGGAACAGTACTGCATCGTATTTACGAAAACATTGTTATACTTTTTATATTAGATTTACAATTTTCCGATTCTATTACACATCTGTTGTTTGTCTCCATTAGTGAAGTAACAGTTTAAAACTTTTGTAGCATGGATAAGAAGTTTCCATATTTGCCAATTTAACCCCGTACAGCCAATTCATAAGATAAAGGGATATCATTGTTCTTAAATTTCGTAAACGTGCCTTATTCCGCGCAGTTTCGAAACATTGCCTCACGTGCCGGTATAAAATATCGTCGTGCAATTCTTGCCACTCGATCCACTGCAATTCTTACTTTCTTCCGTTCGCTTTCCTCCGAATTCGATTACTCCCGCGGAACGTCGACATCTGCTTTTCAAGAGTTTCCGTATTTTTCCGCGGGAACGAAGAATTATTTTCCGCGCACGTACGCGTGAAATGCTATCCGTTGTCTCGCGTCTGAAACACGCGAGGCTCGCGTGCAGAACGAAGAAGTATAAAGGTTCTTCCGCGAGGAGCACGATAGCCGATTTTCGTCCGGACTCTCGTCCTGGTCCGTGCCTTCAATTTCGAGGTTTCCGGAAATAGTTTACCAGAACGCGCGAATCGAAAGTTTCGGCCGAGTATCGGAATTCGAACCCTTTTAAACAACTTGCTTGTTTCGGTGTTTATAATTCATGAGGGACGTGAAGTCGGGTGCATCCTCGCAAGATTCCCGTGGCTCGAAACCGTTTTCGTCGACTTCCATTCCGCCGGGAATTTCCATAGAAAAAGGATAGCTCGTAACGATTTACGATTTTCTATTCGCCGATGAAATATTCATGAACGCGGTGAATTATCGTAAATACGCTCGAACACGGAGGTTTAGGGCCACGACTCGTTGCGACAAAACAACAGTCGTGCTGCTTGAATTAAGGTCTATGCGCGAACGCCACAATTAGAACGGGTTGCTTCACGACAAGATTTATTACAAGATGTAAAGTTGTGAATCTTTTTCCTCTTGTGTTTTGTCTTGGACTTTGTGTTTTTGTTGAGACGAGATTTTGGAACTATGCATTCTTTGATATGCTTATTGTATTGAACAGTGTATGCATGTTCAATAAAATTGTGTAATAAAATTAGATATATCTTCGCGAAATCCCATTAAATCCATTTATACCAGATATTCAATCCGCGTTTCGTAATCAATGAATTTCAGATTTCCCATATAGAGGCGCTCATCTTTCTGTCCGGATTGCAGAAAATTAACCCTTCGTCTGTAACGATATTCCTGTATTCTCCATTATAGCGCGAACATGCACTCCTTTCTTGATGCATTAGCGGCCACGTCGTTGAATACAAATTGAATAACAGCCGCATCGATGGGGAGGAGTGTTAACGAAGTTTCCGTCAGCGAATATGGTAAAACGTGTGCATTCGATGCTCAGAGGCTGGGAGAACAGAGGAAACGAAAGGGAGAGATCGTAATTAACCGCGTTCGTGTTATCAGCATCCACACTGATCGCTTTCTCTTCCTCCGGGAACGATAAATCTATAATTGCTTGTTAATCGACCGGCATAGATTAGAAGTTTTCAGAAGGCAACTATCGTGGATTCGCACGGATCATTGCGTGGTTCTCGTTGGTTGACTTTTCGCAAAATCAAGTAATACTCTAAATGATTCGCGTGAAAGTGCTTGCTTAACATAATTCTCGTATTTCAGTGTTTGCCGTACTACTTTCACGCGATCGTAAGAAACGCGATGCAATTAGGTCCGTGACGTGGCTGGTGTTTTAGATGCGATTATGCAGCTTGGATCAGAGAGATTTCTAATTTACGATTAGGCACAAGATTCTCGATAAGTTTACTTACTATAAATATCGGGGATTTCAGCACGAGTTCTTATTACTTCAAGATTCTCAAGATCAGTGTAGGTCACTACACTTTCGAAAAGGTTCTCAAAGGTACCTTTTACTAAATCCAACTCCAAAAATGATCCATAAATGATCAAATTCACAATTACAACCGAGATCTACGAATCATTGGCAATATCCTATATTAAATAGCCTTTCATCAGAAAACTCAGTAGGGTATTTTAAACGCGTGCAATTACACGGAGTCCATTAAAATAGCCGAGGGTGCGATCGAGACCTGACGGAATCTCTCAGAATGGAGCTCGAGCAATCGTCTCGGGGCACGTAAACCATGACAATGGCTCCGAATCGCCACGTGACCGGCTACGATAGCGGTGATAACGCACGGTTTGTAAGGCGCGTGACTGGGGTCTGTGCGTACCCAAGATAACAGCGAAACGTGCGTGCGAGTCTCGCGTAAATCAGGGTTACTTTTTTCCGGGAGTAACGCGTTATGGCGAGATCAGAGACTTCAGGGGTTGGAACGTACAGTTTAGATCCAGAGTTTTCTGTTAAAAATAACCTGAAAATTTAATTTTCACTTACTTAAGAAGAATTATTACGCTTTTGCGTATCTGATAGAAACTTCGAAAGTCTGACATGATTTGACGATATTAAAGCATTTAGTTTCGTGCGACACTTGTGGTGAGCCTTTTTAAACTTCAGGTTTTATAAAAAGTTTTTTGCGTTTGTTACTATTTTTAGTATGTAGATTTTACATTATATGGAAGAGATATAGTATATAATATATAAAATGCATACAGACATTCGAGGATATAAAACATCGCTTCTGATGTTTTCAAATGTTGTTCTCCTTTAATGTTAGCAAATTTTGCTCTGCTTCTATGTCATACAATTTTGGTCTACTTTAATGTTTTTAAATTTTGTTCTCTTTTAATATCTTCAAAGTTTACTCTTTTTTAACATATTCAAATTGTACTCTCCTTTCATATCTTCAAATCTTGTTCTCCTCTAATATCATCAAATTTTGCTCTGCTTCTATGTCATAAAATTTTGATTTACTTTAATGTCCTCAAATAGTAATTTCCTTTAGCGTCTTCAAATCTTGCTCTCCTCTAATATCATCAAATTTTGCTCTCCTTCTATGTCATTAAATTTTGCTCTATTTTAGAGTAGAATTTGTATCTCGTTTAATGTTTAGAATTTTGCTCTCCTTTGATGCCATCAAATTGCGTTCGTTAACAACTCGTTTCTAACTCGGTTCAAAATGCATCATAGTGTTTTAAGTAGCGTATTTGTTTTAACTTACAATTAGTATAATGACTAGAGTATGTACACGTAGCACTATGTTTTATGTAACATAATCAGCTGCATCCACTTCACAGTCGGTGAAATCAAAAGATCAAGCATCGCTTTTGATGCCAGGAGCTGTTGTGACGATACGCTTGTGCACGAATGCACTCAAAGATTCAAGTGCTGCATTGTGTACAATGCGCACTTGCGCATCGGCATATATATCTTGTCGCTTTATTCTGTCACCGGCTATACACTGATTCTGGCACTATTCACGAAGCAGCCTGTGTAGCGTGTAACAATATGGCCCTATGGAATCAACGTTTGCCAGACGATGGAGAATCTCTATTTTCGAGATTAAAAAAGTCTGACGCGAATACGTTTCTATGCTCGATCGAATAACTATGCTCGATCGTTAGAAACATTTTCGAAACTTGTATTACCTTCATTGCGCTATCTACACTTAATTACACTTACGCGTCTATTAGGTACAGAGAATATTCAACTAGAACTCATTTATAACACTTGAGGCTTTATTTATTTTTCATTAAAATAAAATTTTAAGTAATATTTAACAAGTAAAGTATATTAATAGTTCAACTTTTTCTGTTGCAGGTACATAATATTATAACTGTCTTGGGGTATCGAAATGAATTTCATCAAACAGTGAGTAAAAATAATAGAAATTTATTGTCAATTATTGGCAATCTTACATTTAGAATTAATAAGAATTTTTATGACAAAACTATCGAAATAAAAATTACATGAACACCTCCCTACGATTGCATATCCCCTCATGCACGTATCGTTTGAAATTAGCCGAGAGCGATATTAAAAAAGCACCGCATTCCCAAACGCAGTTGAAACCTCCGTCCCCGCAATTTATCCACTCAGAATCAGTTCTGAAGACGAATACCAGCGATGTAGTCACGAATGAGCAGTTCCCTGTGTCAAGTGCATGCTCACACAGCGAATCACGTGGATCATGAATCCTGACCGTAGAACCGGCGCACTGTGTGCTGCTCCTCCGGCAACATTCGCCCTCGGAACTTTGGTAATATTCGTTAAGGAGGCACGGGTGCATCCCTTCGTTCCGAGAACACATATGTATTTACATAACACGCGAAGCAACTAAGCGAGGAAGATAGAGAGAGAAAGAGGTTCGCTTTCACTTCACCCTCGGGGCTTTTCAACCCCCTCGTGACGAGATCTACGTCTGGCAGGAGTTTGCAGACGGAACCCCCGCGGCCACTTGCTGCACCCAAAGCTTCTGTAATGGAAGATACGCTCCTGTATGCTCGAACCGACGAAAGATTCCACGGTTACAGATCAAACGGGGCTAATTTCATTTCTTGCTGGCCACTCGACCGAGCAGCAATAAAAGAGCAAAGACCGCTGTCTGCTCGTTCTACCGAACGATAAGTAAGCTGTTTGGGGCTGTAGGGTCTCTTGATTGAGGTATCTCGGATGTTTCGTGTTCAACGAAAGATGTCTCCTAATGAATCATTCGAACACCCTCAATTCGAATTTCAATTTTCGAAGATTAACACTTTGTACACGCATTTTACAAGTGACGCAATTCAACTTCGTTTTGGAGCAACTGCGAAACAATTGAGTAAATACACCTCTGTTCCCGTTTTCATTTATTCAGATTTTCATTAATCTTCTTATTAGCTTCGTACAATTGATGTCACGATACATGTGTTCCATTAATTTCGCACTATTGTTTCCGTAATATTTGATACATCTGTTTAATATTTCTATTAAATATGTCCATTTATAATCAGAAAAAAAGTGTTATTCGTGACGAGGTGCGGAGATCGTTTAGTCATTCATGTATCACCCAGATACGAATCACGGTTAAAGCATTTTAATGGTGATTTATTGCAAATGGACTAATCTCTGTTCTCACGCGATGCTCACTACAAATTTAAATACGCGTATATTACGCGTATCACTTTTTATTATTACGTCTGGAACTTATGGTGGGTTAAATATTTCATATCATAACGAACACGCAGAAAGTAATACATTAAAAGATTCAATAACTTTCGTAATAAATCTTGCACAATTGAAATTTTGAGGCACACTTAGAATTCTTCTATTTTACTTTTTCTAAGATGGTCCTTGAGGTCTTTTAATATATCCTTTATACATTTTTACATATGTATGCATATATGTATGTGTTTTCGCAAATGTGTATATGTATGTGTTCGTGTAGTTCAATATGTGATATATTGGATTTTAGCTGAATCACCAAATTTTTAAAGGATGTAGACATGTCAAATGAAAACAACCCCTTAAGATACTTCTTAACAGTTAGATTAATATGTCGTATGAACACACATGTTTCTCTAAATTACTTTCATCTGTTGAGTTTCTTTGAGATATTATTTGAAGAGGATTAAAACTTTGCATGTACTAAAATGTTTCTCCGTAAAGAGAGTATGAGTCATTTCGATTTCACCCTCTCAGGGGGGGTTAAATCGCACAGAAAAGTAGACGAAGGAATCACGCTATGTACGAATTCGAAAGGGAACGAAATAAGAGGAAGAGCTAATTGGATTAGAAAGGAACAGACGTCTAGCGAAATTTCTCGATTGATCGTTGAAGCGTGTTCAATAAAAGAGCGTTGTCGACGCCCGACGAATGAAAGTTTCATCGCGATTCGTAATAGATGAAGCGATCGAGAGAAGTAGAGACTTAGCAATGGTACTCATTGCTTGGCATTAGAAGGCATCGAATTCTTTCCGTTCGCTCGTGTTACGAATAGGTGAACCCGACGTTCGATTCCAACGTGGAACACGTGATCCTCGATACCCTCCATTTTGTCGACAGGAACGAAGCCGCCCATTTACTCGCGTGTAGCCGGTTCGATCGCAAAGGTACGAGTCGGATCTGTATTTTGAATTTTTGACTAGGGGAAACGCGATGTCCCGTAGGAATTCCTATCCTGCCGAGTGTAACGCCTGTCGGTGATATTTTTCCACGCGACAGATTCGCGTGTACACGGTTAAGTGCTCGATTCTGTCCAGGGAATCGCGAAAATTCTCCGCTTTAATGTCCGTGAGCCATACCTTTTCCGTAGATTAAATTTAAAACTGCTCCCAGAAACACGCGTGTTCTCCGCTTTTATTCCGCGATACTGGAAAAATTTGTCGAAAATTGCCAACGCTACAGAAAAATTGAAAACAAATATTTCAATCACGCTGAAACGAACATTCGTTCCTCGTTCTATCGTTATTTCATAACTGCAAATTTTTTGATATTGCGTCTGTAAATGCACGGAGAGAACATTCCCTAAGGGAACTTGTCACATTCGCGAATTGAGACATTTACGAACGCAATCCAAGCTGGAAAACTTTCATTCAAACCTAGCGTGGAACCTAGGTACCTTTTTTCTCTTTAAAAAAAGCTAAACATTGCTCCATCGAAATTTCCGAACAGCAGAAACAAACAGGAAATAATAATTTCTCCGGTATCTCATTAAAAACAACGAACGAAGCATCATTTTCTTCCTCTTTGTGCTCCACGACGTAGCCTTGTTATTCAGCGTTCTACAAATGGGGGGTTCGAAACGCGGATTCGACTGAAATATTCAGTTTCAGTCGTCATTTGCTCGTCTCTTCCTTTCTCGGTTGCCTGACGAATATTTAAATTAGCTTGACGATATCGTGGATTGTACAGTTTGCAAAACAACGTCGAAGTTTGAAGAAACTGCAGATAAGACGCGACGTTCTGAAGAAGAAGGTGACGAACAAACAATTTTCGGCGAAACTTATGAGAATTATCTGCTACAATGTCTGGTCGGCGAGTTCGTGGAACAAAGGGAAACACCTTGGAGAGAAATCATGGCCACGTGTTCTCCGATTAAAATCAACTCGCTGTTTTCTTCGCGGCTGGTCCGCGTGCCTCTATCTTTAATTGCCTGGCTCGAGCTAGCTACCTTGGATCAAGTTTATTCCCACTCGTAAACATTCGGTATTTCACTAACGATTTCCGTGTATCCTTTCGCAGGACGAAGGAAATTCCGTGAAAGGCTGGAAGAGAGATGAGAGCGAACTCGTGGCAGCGTATCACGCGAGGAAATGAACTTGCGAATCTATGGCTTTCATCAACGTACAGTTCGTGCAAACTTTGCTGAAATACGAGAATTTCTGATGGTGGATGAATGATAGTGTAATTTAAAAAAACACGAGCATTAATTTATTACGACGGCAGTTGTTTTATCTTACAACGTACGCGGCTCTACGGTGAAGGATGCTTTCACATATTGCTACCGGCTGAATCTCAACTTCAATTTTACTTCTCCGGCTATTGTTTCGTTAATTCCTGTTGAATAACTTCCTTACCTTCTGTCTCAATTTACTGTCGATTTTTAGAAATTGCAAAAATTAAATGGAGGAGATGTATTTTATTATTTTGTACTGTTTGGTTCATTTCAAGTAGTTAAATTTTCAGACTCTGTCTTGTTCAAACATTTTAAAGTGATATTTCAGATGTCTTTCATGCATCTTCTTTTTGCGAATTTAATAGGAAAATAATATTTGCAAGATAAACTTTAGGCGAGTAGACGTGTATTAAATGTATGAATGAAAGGGTATTAATACAGTAATTAACTGCAAAGCAGTATGAAATTACACTCTGTTGTTTAGGTAGGTGCCACCTACTATTATCGCGAATACCATCTAATCGCCAGCTCTACAAATTACTCTTCGACAGTAAATTGGAAATGAAAAAAGAAAGAAAAAAGAAGAGACAGTGTACATTAGCGAGATGTCGCGCAGGCTTGCTGCTTTATTATTACGTGCACGTGATTCGTCGTATAAAGGAATGGGAAATGAGGTAAAACGAGGGGAAAAAAAGCTCCTGTCCAGAACAGGTTGATAATCAGCACGAGTGCCAACGCGACAAGTCCGAAGAAAGCTCGCCTCGACCGCTAATGGAAAATGTAATCCTGCTTTCTCTTTTTTCCTCTTCTGTCTCTCCTTTTCCTCTCGTAGCGATTTTACTGATTTTGCAACGGGAAAAATTAATGGTATACGTAAATGCACTAAATATTAAAATTCGTTCGAAACTCCTGGCTACGTCGATTAATATGTATAAAATTTTGAAAAATTTAATCTCTGCCGAAATGAGATAGTTATTACACTCCTTTTAACGCGTTAACACGTCGTTGGAGTTATCAGTTAATTACATTGCTAATTTAATAAATTAAGTAATTAAAAGAAGAATAAAATTGAAAATTTCAATTTAAAATTCTGAAAATTTATATCATATTATATTATTACATTTACACCGACTTACATTCTTAGAATTAAAAAGTCTCTTAAAGATTTATAAATTTTTATAAGCTTCTCGATAAGTGGATGAGAGTTTACAATTTTTGTTAAGTAACTAAATATTGATGAATTATCAGTATATAATATTGCAAATTACTTTTAGAAATTTTGCAGGAAAATTTCCAGACTTTCTATTTTATGTTGTAGAGATATCTCGTTGTAGAATAATTTCTACATTTTCTGAGCTACATTGTAGTGAAATTGCACTGCAGCAGTACACGTTGCTTACAAGGGTTGCACATTTCTGTTAATAAATTTTATCTATTGTTCTCGTAGACTTTGAGAATTTTGATAATAATTCGTACTTTAATATTTCATAATTTTACCTATTAATTTTACTCTTAGTTAGACAAAACTAATTTTTAATAACACATGAATTCATATATGGGTCAAAGTGTAATATAATTTTCAGACAATGTGTTCATAAATTCATAGATACTTCACAGTAATATCAGTTTCTATCTATATTATACGAAAGCTTTTAGTAATAATTTGATGCAGCAATGCAGAGATACACATTTTTAAAATCTTTTTTTATGGTTAAAAAGCTGAACGTAACATTAAAACCCGTGACCCATATGCTACGCGTGAATACGTCTCTTGAGTGTTAATTTTAAATTTACTTTCGTAAGTTGGGGTAAGTACCTCATTATTATTCACGAAGGCATTGAGGTCGCATTACGTACGGCTATAATAAATTTTTTAATGCACCCGGTGAGTGAACGTGCGACGAAGGCAAAAGTTTCGAGCGCCGAATTGAATGGTGCAAAATTCAAAAGATTCAGATTATGAAGATCCAAAATGGAAACGGTTCGACATTGTGGAAAGTTTGTTAATAAAACGAGACCACGATTTCCAAAAGAACGAATAAAACAATCGAACAAAAATTCGGACATAAATAAAATACGTGAAAGATCGAACCGTTTCAATCGGGATCCTATTATAATTAATAATTTCTGAACAGTTCGTTGTATGAAAATCTAAAACAGATATAACGAGACGTGACACGTTTATACTATTGAACGGTATAAAATTGTTCCAACGTTTTCTCTTTAAAACATTTATATTTCATATTTCACTGATGTATTTATTCTCTTTGATATTCGCGCAGAATTGATCGGATTTCGAGTGCCGAAAAAAGCCTTGCGCTGATAGACGCGATTACGTTAAAAATTGCAGTGCGCTTCCCCTGAACCATAATTCTCCGGAATAATGCATAATTTTCTTACTTCGTGGGAATACTCTTATATAGACTTTTCTTTCAAAACTTCTTATTAGCTATGCCGAGTTTAATGTCCGTAATCAACGTAAGATGGTTAATAATTTATGGAAAGCTTAGGTGCCGTTATGAACTAGAGATCGTGGCAGGGAAATAATACAATTTCTGGATTCAGTAACGTGTTCGTGTGTCAAGATAAAATTGAACAAACGATTCACGTAGGTATATATTTCATTTTCCCATTTCGTCGCTAATGAAAATGCATGGGCCATCTTTCCTCTCTTTATGATCCTACGTATTCCCAGTTTCGCGATAAAAAGTTTACGATTTTGCCAATCGTTTCGTCGGCTTCAGGTAATTGAAGTTAAACGTTTCATCGAAAACGTCTTCAAACTTCCGACAAGGTAGTAAAGTACTATAAGATTTATAATGGTGTCGAACAATAACTGTACAATCGATTTTCCCCGACAATTATCAATTTATGTGTTATCGTACTTTTCTTATTACTTGTAAGTTTTCACTACTGTATTTTTATCTGAAAATTTATTTGTTTACTGAATTTTTATTCTACGAATGTACGAATGAAAAATTCATGGGATGTCTATTTGAGTCGTTGGTAGTAAAATTAATATGTGAGTGGGGTTTGAAGTTGCCTTTTTAGCAAAAGGTTGTTGCCCTTCACTTTTCACGAGGGTAGCTTCAGATTTCTTGCGCCGGCATATTTTACAGCGCGTTAACGAACGATTAAAGTAATTAACCGGTGTCGTCGAGACGCGGGGATGGGGTGTGAGTGTGGGCGAATTCTCATTAAGGCATACGTCGTGTTAGAGGGGGTTGGTGGTGCAAGGTGAAGACGGTAATGTAACTTTATGCCGGTGCCTTGGAGACCGGCCGGTCCGACCGTTTCCAGGGCAAATATTTAATCGAGACGTTTTGTAATGTGTGTGGTTTTTGGAGTGGCTTTATCTACCGGGATAGTGTAATTCGCTTGATGGTTTGCGCACGGCAAATATGGATAAGAACTCGTGGGGAAGCATAATTTCGCGATCGCGAAGCATTATACTGGCCGCGTGTTTCACGGCCTCATAATATCCGGATTTTGAGCGATTCTCGATATCGAGATGTACAGCATCGAGCTGTAAAAACAGACCGTTAGACGGACGCGTGGGAAATAGGAAGAAAACGTGGAATCGGTATCGAGTACGAACAGCGAGATACAAGGAAGAAAAAAATGGTGATTTCAGCGACGAAGCGGAGCGGGAGCGAAAAAAAATATTGTCGAACCGATCGAAGGCCCCTGACGAGATGGAACGCCGCGCGATACGTTTGTTTTTCGACCTGCACTTTGTTTTAAAAATATTTGCTCGCCGCGTTAACGTAGCGGACAGATCCGAGAAATTCCTCTCTCCGAGCACCTGTCCGAACATCTTTTTGCCAACGTTGGGAAAATAGAACGCAGGCGCGACTCCCGGAATATTCCCGGATGGAAAATCAGAATCCCATATTTGTCCGAACACCGGCTGCGAACGTTTTCTTCCGATTCCACGCTCTCGTTACTTTCTACTGCGAAATCCAACAGGACCTGCAGCTAAGATTCGTCCGTTTGCACGATTTCCTACGTGGACGCGAGCCAAGATGGAGTTGGACTTTTTTCCGACACTCCCGGAAATTGACCGATGAAGCAACGTTGCGCTTACTTATCTCCAGAGTCTCGCTCGAAAATACGATCAGCCTGTCCAGTCGACATCGAAGCGTATAAATATTCATATCGGCAGCCGCGAGTTAATCAAAGGCTAATATTTATTGCAGAGTAAACCTCTGGCCGGAGGAGAGAAAATAAGCGCGATTACCTTGTTAGCATGATCTTATTAAGGGGTTAAAGCGCTTTGACCGCTCGAAAATAAGTATCTTCATAAATATTTTATGGGATTATAATGAAGGAAGGAAATCAAGATACTGACGAGGGAAATAACTGATAACTAAATTATGTAGTTTCAAGAATGTATGTAATAAAGTTCCAAGATTACTATACATGCAACTTAAATGTTATTCGTGAAAATATTTTGGGTATAAACAGAAGGTTGATTATTTCAAGTACATGTTTAAGTACATATTCTTGTATGTAGTTCCACAAGCATTATTTACTCAAATGTAGCAGTATGTAACACCGTTGCCAATACATTGAAAAGTAAAGTAGTTCTAAAAGTTAACTGCAACTTTGGAATGACTTCACGTTTTCAACGAAAGTTCGACCATCTGCGGCCATGCTTACACAGCGTGTATGGGTTTTTAATGACCCATGCAAGAGCGTTGCGTTCGGTTCGTGTCGAAAGTATATCAGCCTCGTTGAATTATTACTAGGTCTTGTTTTTCTCAGTGACTGCTTTGTATTCGTCGATACCGTTAGCCGGCCTATTGTTAGCGTTTTGGTAAAATGTTACTCGCCACACACGTTCGTAAACGCATCCGTTCTGGTTCAATCCGTATAGACGGAGAGTCGTTAGATAGCGATCGTGAAATTCCGGAACGAATTTTTGTATGAATCATACTGTTAGGCAGAAAGCTTTTATTCGGAATTCGATGGAATTGTTTATGGATTTCGGTTAGTGGAGTTAGTTTGAAATATTCTAGGTTTACAAATTTAGACATTTTTATTTTTCAAGTCGAGTTATTTCAAATTTAGGAATGTCAAATTTCTTATTTCTTGGTAACAGGAGCTATAATATAACATAAGGTTGTAGAATAGGGTCTAAACAGCCCTTATGATTTTATCTGCTTTTACCGAGCATTTATGGCACATAAATAACAATATCACAAGAAGTATAACAGATATAAATCAGCACAGCAATATAAAATTATCTCGACTAAATACATGTTTCTTACACCATAAAAAGAGTGCTCTAACAATTAATTATAAGCACCAAGTTTGAAAAAATACAAGAATCTTAACTTTTTAACCAATGACTCTTACGATGCCGAGTATATCATTATCGCGTACGAAAGTTTTCTAAGTAAAATGAATAATATCTTCGCAGTGACGGGAAGATGTAAGAATAAACGTGACCTAAAAACTGTTCTCATGCGCGCATATTGTTGCTGTTAAGTCGTATATTTATGGTGCCCGAGAAACGGTTTCGCCGGCGAGCAGAAAGTTTGGAATTTATTCCGCAGAAACCCGTTGTCTCCGCGACACAAGGGTCGGGATAAAGGGGAACTCGTTAATAGAAATTTATGATCATCGCAGGAAGCGTTAAGAAGGTTGTTCGGGGTTGTTGGTTAGCCATAACGGCCTTCTTGAACGATATCGTTCCACGAGGACGTCGAGAGGTAGTCCGGAGACGATGAAAGGCAGCAGGAAAAATCTTCAATGACGTTCGTTTCACTTCGGCTTCGCTATTTTGCGAGCTTTGTCACGCAAGAAATGTATAGAATCGTGACTGAATGAAAGGAGATTTAAACGCGCTGTCAGGCGTCGCGACGCATTCCGAACAATCCTGTCGTGGTTTCCTTTCTTTTCATATTCGAAACACATCGGATGTATTTGTACCGTGTTCCTATATTTTTGTAAAATATTTGGGAAGAATGGAGTTACAGAAATTGACATTATTTCAATGAGTCGATAGCGACATTAATCTTTAATTTTGCAAATTTAAAAACATTCGAATATCGGCTATAAAGTTTTTCAAGCTGTGGAACATAAAAATTTCTAAATTTTAAAAAAGTTCAAACTCACAAGATACAGCTCATTCCACAGTACATCTCATTTTTGCAACGTTATCCAAGACCATATACCCTAGAGTAGAATCATAAACTCCACAGTGATCAATGTGTCAGGCAACCAGCCTCATAGGCCTTATCAATATTTTCGTTCGTACACTTTTCTCGTCATTGCAGAGAAAAAGAGCATCGACAGGAACATAATGGGCGAAACTGCCGTTAACGTAACAAAGAATCGCAGGAACGCTTACTCGGAGCACGGAAACGACAAACGTTCTCCAATTTCTGCCAGCGACCCATAATTCGTATTCGCGAGTGGCGCACAAAAGCAGTCATTTCCGGTGTTCTTTCCCAGTCTTCCGATTACCAACGGGATAGAGTTTGCTCGCCTGTGCTGGCGGTAAATCAGACCGCGGTTGAACTCATCGTGGAAAAAACGACATCTTAACTAATTCATTCGCCTCTCGGTCTCCCTAGGCCAGGGATCGGCAACCTTTTGAGTCGGAAGAGTCAAAAATTACAATTTACAAAATTTCAAAGCTTTTAAAGAGCCACAAAATTTTTTCTTGCCAACAATAAATAGTACTCGCATAAATGAAGTTTTTTGATAAAAAAAAATAATCTATTTTTTCATATAAAAGTAGTGTTTTTCACAACAAAGTAGATAATATATATATAGCAATATTAGATTATGAGTTTTTTTTTTGATAAAACAAATAATGTTTGCGTATGGAACTGAAGAGCGTGGTAATTCGATGCGTTGCGATTCCAGCGCTTGGTAATTCGACGCGTGGTAATTCAATGCGCTGCGATTCCAGCGCTTGGTAATTCAATGCATTGCAATTCCAGCGCGTGGTAATTCGATGCGTTGGAATTCTAGCGCGTGGTAATTCAATGCATTGCAATTCCAGCGCGTGGTAATTCGATGCGTTGGAATTCCAGCGCGTGGTAATTCGATGCGTTGCGATTCCAGCGCTTGGGAATATTAGATAATGAGTTTTTTTTTGATAAAATAAATAATATTTGCGTATGGAACTGAAGAGCCGCAGCTTTACATCCAAAGAGCCGTATGTGGCTCGCGAGCCGCAGTTTGCCGATGCCTGCCCTAGGCTGTTAATGGCCAAATCCCGACGTATTCCCGGACGAAGTCTCTCGATTCGCTTGCAGAGCAGGCAAATGCGAGCGTGTACACGTACGCTGGATAATACATAGACGTATTATGTATGTACGATCGGTCGTGTGTATATCCTGAGCGCGATATCCTGTACGCTTAGGCGTCAAGCTCGGCAGGAGCCATTATTTCGTGATAGAATGTGCTCACGGTGGCCTAATAAAATCCCATGAGTCAGGCTATTTGTCGTCGGGAGGATATTTAAGTGATACATAATGTCACCGGGCTTCGTTCCCCCAAAGATATACACCCTTCTTGTAGTTGCACGACATCTTGACTCTGCAAATGTCGGCGTTGGGCGTGGTTATGGTAGTTGAATGTCTTGCACTTTCGTTGTTTCTCAATAACAACGTCATTTATGAAGACATAGTTGTTTTGTTCCCATTTTAACCTTTAATGTAATCATACATTAATTTGAGAATTTTTAACTTATTAAATGACGATGACTCTTAACTTATAATTTTCTCGTAGCTCGTCAATCAGGGCTTATTGTAACTATTGTGTTAAGATGAATTAAATTTAAATTCTAGGTACATTTGTCGTCTAGCTATTCTTGATTATGCAGACTATAATTAAAATTAAAGTAAAAGGATTTCTAAACACTCATAAATTGTGGATACATTTACAAATTGATGTCAAAAGTGTTTCACGTGTATTTCACAATTTCGCAAACGTTAGCGAAAGATCATATATTTGCTGATGTAATGGTTTCTATACAAAGCCTCCCGCGATGCGTCACCGATTATAGGACAATTTTTTAGGAAACAGTGAATGGGTCCCCAGCGTAAAACACTTGTAAACGTAATTTATGGTATATTTGCTTTTGGTGGATACACGAGGCAAATTGTCCGACCACTCGGTCGCACCCTACGCGAAGACTCGTGTCCCGTTTCTTCCCTTGCGTGGCATTGGGATGTCCCAATGTCGTATTTCGACGCAACGGGGTTTCTATTTGACTTCACCCCATAACTTCGCCCTAAATCGTTCCTGACGTCCGTATGCCACGGGGCGTGGACCTGCTCATCGTTACGACGACATTTTTCATCGGTCGATCTTTCCTTCGGTATGAATCGATCGGGAACAGTTATTAACCGATTGGTAATCTCGTTGAAGCTTGTTTCGCTCGCGGGACCACGAATTTCTCGGTTAAAAAATGGAGTTTTGTCGTTTCGACGATTTTCCTTCGCAACGGTTCGACGAGTCCCGCTGTCGTCGGCCGTTTTATTGGAATACGAATTCCAGTTTCGTCGAGGTCGTGTTCGTTCGCAGCTACGCTCGTTACAGGAGCGTTGTATTTTTGTTCCTTTACTCGCGGGAAATGCTCGGAAATCGTGGGAGCGTGCTATCAAAAATATCAATCAGAACCGGACGAATCTATTTTTCACGGTGACGAATTTTCATGGAATATTTTTCGGAGTCGAACGAAACGGTCGTTTACAAAACGAGAACGCGATCGTGGATTTTGTCAGCACGGAACTCACATAAATGGAACACGATTCTCGTTTCCGCTTGCAGCCGGTTAACTCTTTGAACGCATTCCCGCTATTGAAATTCTCCTCGCGTTACATCGTTGTCGGCCGTTAAGATCGAGTCGCGAGCGACGTGAAAATAACAGCGAATATTACCAACATCGCGCTTTGCTTTCCTTTTTCTACATTTTGCTTCGGCGTTTACAAAATGCTGTACGTTTGTTTTGCTAGTAAACGACGCTGTATCGTGTTCACCCATAACTGTTAACTAACTACTGTGTTGTGTTGTACAATCCCCATTTGATGTTTTTAATCGTCATCTTTTATCGTTACACGTTTTTCTTTCAGTTGCAAATAAGTTTCAAAAGCTTTTAAATTAAAAATTCAAAGGACTTTTCACGTTATTGTTTTACATCATATCCACATTTCTAGATCTTGAACATTCCTTATATATAAATTTCTAAATTTTCAAACTCTTAAACCTTTAACTTGTAGATCATAAAATTCGAGTCACGAAATTTCTTTGTAAAGGCATTTATGACTTCGCGTTCGTTAATCCAGTAATTTAGTCGCATCTTTCGACGACAAATCGCATATTAGCAATTCAAATAGCGCGAGCGAATCGATACACGAGTAGGCCAACTATTGGAGTGCGGTTTGGTAAGTTCCAAATAATAAATCGCTCGAAGGGTTGAAACACGCGACGAAGGGTGGTCGGTCGCTTCTCCCTTCTGACCGGGTCGCAGGCCGCAGCGTTATTATTAAAGTCAGAGGCCGATTATACTGAATCCGTTCGGGTACACGGTGCACCGTCCGAGTATCAAGATTATTATGCCCTCTCCCTAATTACCATGCCGAATATGAATGCAAATTGCCCTCCGGCGTCCCGCGTCGGTATATACATGTCACAGTTGCCGGTCGACGTCTCTTTAGGGTTGCTTATTAGCTCGGTTAGGGGATGAATCGCAGCCGAGGGAGGTTCGCGACGGCTGCAAGGGGTGCGAGGATCATCGCGGGGTGTCGACTCTCTCGCCCCTCGAAAGAATTGCAAATAAGAACCGTTCTGACGTTTGAGTGGCCCTCGATGAAGTCGAGGCTGGATTTCGACGCGGATATTCCTCACCATCCTTTTGCCAGGCGGATTAGGTTCTTCTGTCTCAACGAGCTTTTTCTACTCGGCTGCGAAAACACTTTCGCGCCACAATTGAGACCACTCGATTGTCGCTCTACTTTCCCGATGATCGACCCCGGAGATACGTTATTACAAACTGAACGACCGTAAGAATTCGGACCTCGAAAAATGGATTAATGCCGTCGAAGCGCACGCTAAAGCACTTTTGATGAAGTGTCATTGCAAATACGAGCTGAGTAGATTGTTTGCCGGTTCAGTGCTTTCTGTCGAACCCAATTGCTTTGGAGATGTTATTGCTAATTTTGAAATGGTGTCGATAATTCGACATCGAGATCATCGGGAATTGTTACTTCCTGTACTTCGTTTAATATAACTGCTCTTCATGATCATTTTTGGACGTGGACATTAACCTCATCATGTGTGATTGCTTTTTGGATAATTGTATCGGAGATTGAATGGTTTTTTGAACAAGAGGAAATCATTTTCGTACATCTGTGTAGACATCTAGTATAAATATAACATCATGTACTGCAAAATGATTATTCCGATGTCGAAGTGATTGTAGTTCATTATGCAGAGATAACAGTTTAAAAATTTCTTGCACAAAATTTTAAATTTGTAGTTCATTGAAGAAATTTTTGAAGCTATCTACCTTTTATCGATTGTCGTTATGTTTTCCAATGTTCAAGTACCTCATTTGTAACTTTAGGTGCGAACAACTTAACTTCGAAGAGTACCGTTGCTTTTCACACCGTACCTTCGAAATATAAGAAAATCATGGTCCTTCAGTATTTTACCTCCGTTTTCACACCACGATCGATACGTCAGCCAACCAGACAACAGATCAAAAATCTGGTCTAATCTGGACCGTGCCATCACGTTTTATCGCCGTAAAAGTCCAAGCGATTTCGAGGCGCGTTTCAGACGAAGCTTCTCACGGAAGCGCGGTGATTTATTGCTGGAAAGGATGATCTTCCGCAGCGAAGGGTACAACGCGAGAGAAGCGAGAATCTCGGGATAAGCAAGGGGAGAAGAGGGTCAGAAAATCTGCCCACCCTTTTTGACCATAAATAGCCTATTTCGTATGGTAGATCCTCGATAAGCAGCACCGAGGGGTGGAAAAATCAAAAGGCGCATCCTTCGTTGTTTGGGGCCTCATGGAAAACGTTCTAGCCGCGTACACGAGTGTTTTATTACCCATGGGGATCAGTACGCACACGGAATTGGATAACGATCTCTTCTCGCATATCGGTTATGGAACCTTGCCAAATTCGCTGCACCTCGAGTTTCAACTTTTGAACGGGGTCTCAAGAGTTCGATGGAACTCTGCATGAATTCTCGCGTTTCGCGCATTACGGTTACATATTCATCGATTGTTCTCGCTAAAAATCAATTTTTCTACCTGAACGTTAATTTTAGATTGCAATTATCATACATTTTACGGTTGACAACAATAATTAATTGAAATATCACATGTATTACATTGTCACAAGAACAGTTTTAATATTTCAATCTTAAAGTATATATCTGGTTAAAATGAAGTTTATTTTGAGATCATAGAATTTGCTATTCATTTGTCTGAATATAATTTGATGTTTTAAGGTACGCAAGAACAAACGCTGGAAACAAAAGCATTAATGTTAATTAACTTTAGAACGGTATTTCGACGTACACAGAGGTTTATTTAAAAACATGTTCGAAATAACGCAAAGGGAAATTAATTTTGCACGAATCTAATAATTCTTTGTCGCCACTCAATATTACAAATTTCATACAGAATTTAAGTTAAAATGTGATCATTCCGCGAACAGGATTAATTCCGCCGCATTTCTATCGTAATCCGGCATTAAAAAAACAAACACAGATGTACACTGTTCGTGTTTTCGGACAATGATCAACGAGCACGTTTGTCAAGGAAATAGTTGAAATTGTATAAATTTATCAGCGTTTTAGTCGCGAAGCAGCGTGACCCGTTTCAATTTATTCTGGCAATTTCGTGTTTCACGGTACACCTCGTGGAACGTTTGGCCACGCTGAATTCGCAGATTCCCCAGCGTTAATTTGCTATTTCTGCGGTAAACTTTGTGATCAACTACACCTATGTTGCTCGCCATGCGAACTTCATTATATTTATTTTACGGAGCGGTAAATTGTTACGATAAACAATTTTTAAATCCGCCACAGACTATAAGCTGAAGTACGTTAAATTATAACAGTTGTCGCAGTCACCATTATTATTTAACATTTACGTAAAATGGATTTTAACAAAGTTTTACTCAAAATCAGCTCTGTCAGTATATTAGTTAAAATCTCGGTATAAAATGAGTATAGTGTTTATTCATATATATGTATGTTATACATGTGTATGAACTGTATGTTATATATACATGATATACACACATGTATGCATGTAGGTACATATGTATATCATACGTACATGATGTGCACATACATATGTACACATGCATATATGTATGTATGCATCTATGTATGTACATATGTATGTATGCATGTATGTATGCATGTATGTATGCATGCATGTATGTATGTATTATTTATTAATACATGTATATATAGTTTATTCATAGGTATATATACTGCATATTCATATGTGTATATATGGTGTATTCAAAAATATTATTTGAAAAATAAATTGAATTCATTTTTGAAGGAAAATCATTGAGAAAGTGATTGCGAATGATATGAAATGTTTTGATCAGAGTTATTAAAAAATTTCCAGCTATGTGGACAAGGTCAATAAATTATTGTAAATTTATATGAATTTTCTGCAAACATTTATCGCAATTCAAATAAAATGTTGGATTTTACGGGAGAAAATTGCAGTGGATAAACGTAATACGAGCATTTACTCGTCGCGAAAAAACGGGTTTGATGAATGCCAGGTTCGTTCGTAAACAAACTAATTTGAATGCGTGGCTGAACGAAAGCGAACGTGTGCTACCGTGCCGGATGACGCGTCCAGTAACCAAATATCGAACCTTTTAACTGGATGAAACAGAGCAGACACCGCGAAAACATGATGTCGAACGTAACCGGGAGGTCCGTGATTTCGTGTGTACCGATACTACGAAGCACGTGTACGTATCGTCACGGCAATTACAAAGCAGAGGGTTGCGCTAGATGCGTCAGGAAATCTGCTCCACTCTTCACACTTCGAATCTTATCGCGTTCGAACGCGTGTCCATTCGTCGCGGTTGTTCCCGACAGATATAGTATCTACACAATTCGCGTCGTTGTGAATGGTTCGCTCTCCTTCATGGTTATTGTTACGAGAATTGATTGCATTTTGCTCCCTTTATGCTTTCGTTTGCACTCTAGTTTATCTTGAAAGATCACCTATGCTTTTTTCCAATCGTCCACAGTTCGTTAAAGTACTTCATTTATATACTTCATTCAGTCTTGACGTCATGAAATTTATATTGCGACATAAATTCACGTAAGTTGTTTAAAATATAAATGCATGCCTATTTTAATTTTATGCGAATGAAGAGTTATTTGAATGGAGTTTCAGAAATCAATCGAAATAAATATAGTGAGTGAACTAAACGTTATCTATTAGTTTTCTTGGGTTACTATTAATGTAATTAGGATGTCTAAGAGAGAGCAGGTTACTAAAACTGTTAGTGTCTAATTTGTGCTTAAAATCCTATTCTAATCCCTCCATTCGTATAGTTACAGGATTAGACATTTCCTTTCGAAACATGATGTTCACTGCAAATAATTATATCGGCGTTTCATCAATATTTTTAAAACATTCATGTTTTCGCGGTTGAGGGTATTCATTGAGTGACAGTACTATTTTACATCTTAAATGGATTGACCCACTCTGTTCCAACTAATCTATATTAAGAATATGAGTGAAACGTTCATACGATCTCCTATAAATCTTCAAACCCAAATTGGACCAGATTAGTATGTCATCAAACTGCATAAAATTCTGCAGATAACAAAGTTAATTTCTTCTCTAATTTAAATCAAGTTTTTCCTAAGTCGTTCATTTAACAACACGAACAAAACGTTTGTGCACTCAATTTCGCCCTGTTTAGAATTTCAAATTGATATATCATAAGCATTTTTTGCAATATTTTTAATCAGACCGTGTCGACTTGGTAAACACTACTATGCAGTACTTTCACGTTATCAAATCATGCCAGACTTTCTATATGCATTTCGAAATCGTGCACCTATTAAATCATTTGCGTAATTAGAAAATTAGCAAATTCCTAAGCAGTTCATTTCATTCGAACAATTCTCCGTGTAGTAAGGTACACTGTGCCAGTAACTCGTGCTAGTAGCATTGTTACTGGGTAGTCGACTTGTTACGTTTCTTTATACCAAGTTGTTAGAAAAAGAAGAAAGGAAAGAAATAATGTTTTCTTTCCAACAATATCCCTGGCGCAAAGAAACGCAAAAACTTACTGCCAAGGCTACTATCACGAGTTACATGCATGTCTCCAAGTTCAAGCAGTACTTCGAATGAAATAAACTCGCATCAAGTTTGCTCGCATAAACTCGTTCGATGACATAAGATACCCTCTCCTATCGTTCCGTTAACAGATCCTCGAGAAGCAGCCGGTGGCTTTCGGTTCGCGCATAAGCACCTCGAGCACCATGGCGAATCACTCGACGAGACCGTTGCTCAGTCATCCGCGATCCGCGTCGAATTCGTCGAACGAGTGAATAAAGTCGTCCCCGTTACGTGAGTCTCGTCGGTGTAAACACGAATAGTGTCATCGACCATCCTGCGCACGAAAAAAGGGAAGAAGAGCACGCGGGGTGAACGCGAAGGGAGAAAGGTGGTTCAGTTAAGGGACATGGGGTCAGGACAGGGCAACACAGGCGAGCGTGTAACTGGATTGAAATCGCGAAAGATCAAAGAACTGGCTGGCTGGCATACGAAATGGTGAATGACGCTGCTGTGCCTGGCTGATAGGCCCAATCAGGACACGGACAGATAACCGGATTCCCGTTGGATGGCCGAGCGAGCGTGCATGTGGACGTATCTCATTGGACGATCCATCCGATACGCGTAACGCGTATAGTGCATTGATTTAGGTCCGCCATATGTATGGCTTCACGGACAGCTGGTTATTTGTCTTTTCTGCGAGATCTGCCGCGAGCATTGTCAACCCGACGCAAAGAGTATTAATCGCCATTCTAGTTGATTATGCGTTTCGGCTTGTATACGAATTCGTTTCAATTAGCATGATTTTACGTCGTTAGCCGTGATCCTATCTTTCTACGTGGCCCGGTAATTGAAGGGTGCTACCCCGACTCGCGGCTTTAGTCCTTCTGTTGCGATTATCGCTGAATTCTTTGCTTCGTTATTTTTTGGGGATGCTGGGATGATTGGGGTCCGTACTTTCGAATCGATAGATCTGAAAGGCAATGACGTACACTCGAGCGCGATGTTCTTTGAACGAGGCATATTGGAACTGTAAAATTTGTTATCGATCTTCAGACTTTTTTAAACTTTAAAATCTCTGAGTTCTTACGATTTTAAATGTGCAAACTTCCTTTTCTCCATCGAGTCCCTCCTTAGTTGCTATATTGATTCTAACATTTGCTGTTTACAGTAACCTCGTTTACTACCACATGAATTTTCTTTTTACATAAAGATTGAATCGTCGCTATCTATGTAATTTGCAACTTATAATTGATGTTAGTTACAATATAGATGTTTCGTACGATTTAACAACATAAAGCTGTGGCAAAGTGGCACTTACATTCTATCAGTTCCAAGTTTAATCTTCTTTGAAACTGACCATAGACTACTTTCGTTAATGTCTAATATAAAATTATAGCCCATTAGTCATTTTACTACGCTTTATACGATATAATCGTCGATACGATGTTTTTCAACTAAGTTGAAGTTTTCATGACATACTTAAGAAAAGTTTACGTAGTCATTTTTAAAAAACTTCAAGTTGATCATAAATGATATTTTATAATTTTATGTTAAGATCAGGTTTGGAAATTTCATATTTAAAATGAAGTCTTTCAAGTTACAAATTACATAATCTCAAAGAGTATAAACAATTTGCAGTATAGATTGCTATCAAATGTCCCTGGTATTGAAACTCTACGTCTTATCAGAAACGTTGAAAGAATACCATTGAAAAATTCATTGGTTGACTGTTGTTTCCCTCCGTGACTAAGTGCCGTCTAACAAACCCTCACCATTTGCACCCAACTCGTGGAAAAACGAGAGAAAATGGAAACGCGTGCCGGTTCACTTGCATATTTTATGAACGCCCAGTTCCTCGAACGGGGGACACCGTATACATCGAATGACCATCCGTTATTTTTCCCGCGTAGTAATATTCTTAATGATTCCACACCGAGCGGGTTCTCTTTCATGTACGCCATTTCTTTTTTTTCGTTGCTCGTTCCCTCCAGATCGCCGGAACGGTAACGAAATTACAGTTTTTAATTACAGTTAGCATTATCGAGCCGCGGTATCATCGTTAGTATCTTCGTTACTAGCATTTCTCTGATTGAAAAGTGCGTATTCGTTTTTTCTTTTTTTTCAAATTCCGCGTGTCACTCGAAAAGGGAGTACCACGGGTATGCGCGATTCGTTTGGGCAGAGAGAAGCAGAGATAGAGAGACAGGAATCAAGGGAAGTTGAACGAAAAGCAGGTGTATGACGTGCATCGTTAATGCGGAAATATCGCAGAGCAAACCTGTCACGAGAGCCTATATTCACATTTGTCGTGAATGCGGGACTTTAAATGCGCCGTAATTTCGCGTACGATAAGCCACATGCACGGGGGTGCACAAAGTATTCGTGTGATGCACGCAACCAGTACCGAAGAGACCGGAGAAAAGCATTCCCGGGCTTCGGATTTTAATCAAACTCGGTCGAGAGGTGCTTGACAAAAGCGTGATAACTCGGAAATTCTACGTTTTCTTTTCGCGCCACGGCCAGTGTCGGTCGAAAGAACATTTCTGCGATCGAAGAAACTGATGAATTTGCACAGCGAAATTTCGCCTCTGCTTATCTCTCTGATGAACTGTGCTTGCGAGGAAACTGATTGCTTCCTCCGGTCTCGGATTAAAAATTTGCGTGCTTGAACATTTGTTGATCTAGATTTTTTCTCTGTCTTTACACTCAGAAATTTCTACGCAAATTAATTGTTATAGACATTAGAATTTATCTCTATGAAGTATAACGCTGCTTGTCACTTTAATGAAATTGAAACTATTTTAATTTTCCTTGTTTAGAGTACTCCGTGCGGGATCATATTAATTAGCAGTAATGCGAAAGGAATAACGTTGTACCGTGGAATTCTATTTTCGATGTCGTTACGATAGAAATGTCCCAAGGGCCAGTTTCAAAGACAGGGATGAAGCTATTACGCATGACCATTCGGGCGCGCCTTTTCGACGGTCCCACAGGAGAGTATGTAGAAATGGCTTTTTGGGGGTTGGTTTCGAGCTCGGCGGGCAAGAGGTCGTCGATCACGATAAGGGGCAGGGGCGCACAAAGGGCAAGCCTCGCACGAGCTACAAAGATCCCCAGGATAAGCGCCCCATGGCGCCGTTATTGCATCTCCGACGGATTTTTCTCTCCTTCCCTCTTCGTTTCACGCTTTCTTTTTTTCTTTCTCGCCCCTCTGTTCTCGTTTGACCGTCTCTCTCTCTCCTGTTCACCATCCGGACATATGCAAGGGGACGTTGTCTATTGAATTTTCATGACGTATACGTACCACCGAAGTGACTCAATCTCTGTTAGGAAACAGAAAGTCGTTCTCGCTATCTCCGCTATACTTATTTTCCTGCACTTACGAAAAGGGGCCATCGTGGGGTACCATCGATGTCTTTGGTCGATGAATATGCTAACGAGTGTTTGATACCGTCGTTTTGGGTGGACCTTTCTGTTGTTTGGATACCCTTGTTGCGAGTGAAATTGAAACGATAACGTTTCCTTGGTTTTGACGAATGTGGATGTTATTTGAAGGTTTCGTGTATTTAGACATTTCTTTATAGTTGGAAGATTGGAAGGTTGAAAAATTATTAGATATTGAAAATTGTTCTTTTGTTATTCTGGTCGATTTGTATCTGGTCGTACATTTCAAACATTCGATGTACTTTCGGATTAATTGTGGGTGATATCCCATGTTGATTGTATATTAAAGTCGACTATTACAGCATACCGTCACATATTAACCATGTATCAAAAATGACAATAATAACATAACATCAAATATGCATTATACACTACTAATGACTAGGTACGGTTACCCAATATCAAATGTTCGTAGCACTATATACATGACTGTAATAACATGATACCACATGTGTATTATACACGAACGACTAGGTATAATTACTGAATATGAAGTATATTAAATTTCACTTGATTATATATTAAAGACAACTTGTTTATATATTAAGAATAACTTTTATATTAAAACTGGAATATATTAACAGTTACTTGAATATATCCTAATCTAATCCATATTGTTTTAAAGACGATAATAGTCAGCCAATAATCGTTGATTATGAATAATCGTTGAAAAAGGTGATTAGGTATTCTATGATCTAAAAAGTCATAAAAGGAAGGTAATTTCTGTTAAATCCACATTTTCCTGACAAATTGTTGACCGCACATAGCGGAGCTGCATCTAAAAGCTGCAATATAGCCCGGAAGAGGGTTGGCAGTTGTTACGCATCGTTGGAGCCGGAATTTATTAATTCTTTTTTCCTCTAGCTACTTCTTACCCTCCTGGGCGGAGCTGTAGGTATTAAAGGAGCAACTTGATGGAAATGGATCGTTACGGAAGGGACGTTAAATTTGGACACCTGGCCCCTTCTAACACGACAATTTAACTCCCGTACTGTCGACGTTGATTCGACTCGCGATACGTGTATCTAACGCTCGTTTCTTTCCGAACTTCACGTTTGTCATGAACGTGGAATGATTGATGGTGCATACTAACAGGGTGCAGGAAATTTGGAAACTTGTTGAAAACCTAACGACACACGAAGAGATTCCGTAACTCTGGGACAGACACTCGCTTCGAATAATTCTCATTAAAACTTTGATATTCAACATTTTTGCTAACTTTAACTTACAAACATAAATTGGTTCGGTAGATATTGAAGAGAAAAAGAGGAGTTCTACAAATATATCTGTATAATTATCATACTTTTACAAAATTGTAAAAAGTTGTTGAGAGGAAATATAAAAATTCCTGTAACTTGCTGTAATATTTAAAATTTTTATTTTGAAGCTATGTCTCTCTATAACAGAATAATAAATATAAGAAAATATGTAGTAGTTTTTAATTAAAATTAAGAAAATTTCATTGAAAAAAACCCTAAACAATTTAATTCGTTAAACTGCAAGATAACGGTGTCAGGTTAGTTGATTAGTGACAACGTGGATGCACGAACGGTATTTATCTAAGAAAATGACAACGAAGCAAAAATAATTACCTGTGTTGTTTCTAGTCATTATGATATCGCGGCGACCATCGATCAACGAAGACTTCGCTGCATTGTTACGTACATAAAAGGCAAATTCAATGGCTCCGATCGAAGAAAAGGATGCAAAAGCTCGAGATAAGAGTCGACTGCGAGTCCTTAATTTTTCATTACTCCTCATTAATTCTGCGGATAAATTCTTTCTCTCATTTTGGTATTCGCTAATCATCACCTGTTTGTAACACACTTCATAAATATCATTGAGAATATTAATAAATATTGTCTGTATAAATCTTGCAATACTTTGACAAGTTTGATGCTCTCGTACTTCAGCTGTGATTATTCGAATTTTTATTAGACAACTTGAAGTTCAAGTTACGTAAGTGCAGGAATATAAAATTTCAACTTTCTTTGTTTCAACTCTTTGCTTTGTTATGTCAAGGTGTAAACATTTAACATCTTTGAAAATCGAGTGCAAAGGGTTTTTGTAGTTGTGAGTTAGTTCTGACTCACGTACCTGATTATTTATAGTGCAAGGAATTAATAATTTCATCGATAAGAAAAGAAAGTGAAATTATAATACACTGCAATGTTTAAATTGTCTAAATATTAATTATATATTTCGAGTGATACAAACTGCCGCAATAAAATTATAAAGTAGTTTCTGACAAAGTAGCTGCTACAAGAGTTCGATAAGGTACAAACCTGTGCGTTAATTTATCTGAATTAAGCGCAGAGAATTGCGACGAAGTCAAACAGTTCAAACAGACCGAAAGATAAATTGTCAAACAAAGGGCTGATGTAGACCAAGGAAACGTTGGTAGGAAATTTGGAGGATCCGAATACGTGTTCCGTCCGTGAAAAGGCCGGATAAAAAATAAAGGAAGATATTTCACAATGGCGCCCTAGTCGCAGCACGACCGCAATACACTTACGAGATGAAGGATAAGGGATTGGTTTCGGCTTAACTGCGTTTTCCGCCTTAATCCATTAGCGCTCACGAAACTGTTTTCTCCGTTTCGAGTCGATCACGCGAACCCGTCGATATCGGCCTGACGAAATCAACCGCTCGCGAACAAGTCTTTGCCTTTCATGGGAACCTAAAGTGTCGAGGAGACGTTCGTGAAGAGAAATGGGAACCGCCTTTCGAGTTTTACGGCTTTAACTTGTACGATTAGGTTATAATGAAAAGATTGCGGTGAAATGATAGCTTTGGTTGAGCAAATTTATTATTGTGTTGGTCAGCGAATAAAATAGGTATTTAGAATATTGAGGAAGAGGGAGAATTAATAATATTTGTGACATTATTCTCAAACCCCGAATCCTCAAATTTCCAAATTCTCAAACTCCAAATCTTCAAATTTTCAAATCCTTAAATTTCCAAATTCTCAAACCCCAAATCCTCAAATTTTCAAATCTTCAAGCACTAAATTTTCAAACCCCTACTTCTTAAATCCCAAATTCTCAAATTTCCAAATCCTTAAATTTCCACATCCTCAAGCCCTAAATTTTCAAATTTCCAAATTCTCAAACCCCAAATCCTCAAATTTCCAAATCTTTAAGCACTAAATTCTCAAACCCCAACTTCTCAAATTTCCAAATCCTCAAGCCCCAAATTCCCAAATTTTCAAATCCTTAAGCTCTAAATATGAAATTTTCAAATCCTTAAATTTCCAAACTCTCAAACCCGAAATTCTCAAATTCCTAATCAGTCAAATCCCCCCTAAACAGTTATAAAAACTTTCCAATATTTCTAAATGCAGATACCCTAAAGTTTATTATAGAGCATTGTCTTTACGAGCTCCTCAAATTTAATCATGTATAGTATATTACGAAATTATTAGCCATGGATCATGTGGATAATACCCTGCATCGCGTTGAATAAACGTTTACGTACGAAACCGTTCGTGAAATTAATTAAAACTACGAAATTAAAGGTCAAAGTTCTGTTTTAAACTCCAGGTATCCTAGTCGTTAGAGGGATAAAAAGTTTTGCAGGAGCCATATGCGGGAAATGCGTTGTTCTCTCGGAATAAACTGTTGAAATTTTTACAGAATCTACTCGTTAAGGGGATAAAAAATTCTAAGGGAGCCATATGCAGGAAACGCGCTCTTCTCTCGGAATGAACTGTTAAAATTTTTTGCAGACTTTTGACGGTTCTCAGTTACGAGCTGACTTTATTTCACACTTGCGACATAGCCATACCTGCCATACGTGACTGGTAATGGAACACTGAATATTATCCGAAACGTTACAATATTGTGATATCCTTTTAGCAAAATACATTATTGTAAGAGAAATACTGTTCTACCGGTAAAATTTTCTTTCGACTCGAAGATTGTATAAATACCTCATTCTAATGAACCTCGCTGATGACTTAATGTCTTCAAATATTATTCAGTACTGAATTCAGTAAGTAATTGTTTAGTATCTTAACCTCTTCACGTACCATTTATTTAACAGATGCGTCAGTCAAGACTAACTATTCAGGGCTATAACATTAAAACGAAAAAAGAAAGTTAAAATGTTGTGAGTATTTTATATTCAGGGATCCTTGATAATGCAACTTATAGTTGGACCTAAATTTCAAGTTAAAGAATGTCCAAAGTTTGAGTAAGATTTGTCACATTTGTAAGTGCGTCAGGAGTGAGACTTGTCAAAGTACGGAAAGAGCTTAATTATTCAGTGAATGATGCAGATGTCGAGGAGAATTCTTTGGATTTATTTGGAATTATATTTGCATGAAACGAAGAGTGGATGTACTATTTTGTTGTTTCTCGTTTTGGCGGAAGCTTCCCCAAGGGATGTTGGTAGGATCTCCTAGAACGTTTTTCTCGCAGACGATTCCGACAAAAGGCAATCACGAGATCTCCAGGTATTCTCCAGGTGATCGTATTAGGAAATTGTCAAACGACTAAAGAGTGTAAATGGCTTTCGGGTATCTTCGCTTCACCTGGACGATCTGCTTTCGTGTTTCGGGACGATAACTCGTGGCAAATCGCTGGAATAAATTTCGCCAGGACGCTACACACGGACGCTATCGCTTACAATTAGCTGGCATAAAATTTTCCAGTGCCACGTTCTGGCCTCTGGATAAAAACATTAAAACCGTGCCACGGAGTTTGAATCGTCCTCGCGCTGGATTCTCCTCTGTTGTTCTTTCCACTTCTTTTTTCGATTAATACGCTTGCCGGAGTTCCAGTTTCCGTCTGAAATATTTTTACAATGCTTTTATTAAAGACAAATATTTGCATTAGCCGGCCGTACCTTCGAACAATCCGAATATTCTTCCGTTAGGAAAGTAATAATTAAAGAAAGCATTTATTACGCTCGAATTGTACGCTTGTTAAGAGTGAAAACAACGATCTCGGGTAACGATCGATCAATTTGCGTTATGGAAATTTCCGCGTGTCTCGAAGGGAAATATTAATCTTCTCTGTAATAATATTCATTGCATCATACAATTCTCTGTGCTGAAAGTTCAGAAACCACATTCTGCAAGCTACAAACTCGAAATCAACAATTTGGAGATTAGCTTTCCTTTCACGCGGTTCGTTTCTGCATTCCTTCGCGGAAAATGTTAACGTTCATTCAAGCGATAGTCATTATCTCGCAATTAATTTCTTGTTTGCGGCGATTACACGGGGAACCATGCTCCGCAATCTTCCCAGTTTACGTCATTAACCAATCGTAATTTACAGTTTCGATTCGCTTTCTCTAATGTTGTGCCATTTTTATGTAAGCTGAAATTGCAGGGAATTAGGTAGTGGAATGTAAATTCTTACGTTTCCACGTCTCTAAATTACTAAATCTACAGAATACTGTTTCATACATTTTTTATGTATGGACTTAATTCCCAAATGTTCTAATTTGTAAATTCTTCAATTTCTCAAAATTCCAAATTATTAAATTTATATTTCTAAGTTTCCAGATTTCTAAATTCCCAAATCTCCATATTCTTAAATTTCAAAATTTCAAAGTTAATAGATCACTGGATCACCAGATCACCAGATCACCAAATCACTAACTCCCTAAATCACTCACACATCAAATCATCAAATCAAAGAATTTAAAGATCAAAAATCTCAAACAACCCCTCGCATAATCAACTAATACCTAAAAGTCGAAAATTTCCTAAACAAAGCATTCATTTCACTGAACGTAAGATCCAAAAGCAGTCTAATAATCGCAGCTAACAGATTTCGCATGAAATCTGCAAAATTAGAATACGCAGGCGAGTGGCTAACAAGGGAGCAGCTGGAGCAGCGTGTCGGCTTAGTTTGCATTCGATAATCGTCGATAGTCGCTCATTGGAAGGCAGCAAAACGACGATTGTTTATGAATGCAGTCCTAATGAATTGCAGAGTGAGAATAGAGGGGTACGGGAAGAGCTTCGAAGGGGATGAATGTATAACTTCCTGGATGATTAACTGCTGAATCGCCAGGAACGTAGGCGAGGTTTTGAGTTAATTGCATCCCTCGTGGAGAATCGTGGCGCGTATAATTACGCGGACGTTTTCGTTGCGTGGAGTAATGGCGATATACGGAGAAACACTTGGTTCGCGGGACAACAACCTCAAAATTAGCCACACTATTTTTACTGAACTTGTGACACACGTTATACATACATCTTTTCTGTTATATGGGTTTATTGGACTTATGAAATATTCTTATTACGTATAGTATAGTACAGGGTATCGATTATCCGAGTCTCGATTGACCGAGATTCCATATCATGCGAGGTGCTTTGAACTTTACATTGTACGGCGACGTTTATTTTTAAATATCAGATATTTTAGACTGCAGGTTCTATTTTATTTTTGGAAGATTTTACGTGTGGTGTTATACTTATATTAATAGTATATAATTATATTAGTACTTCAGTCTTTATTAGTATTTGTTAAGTTCAATTTCGGTTTCTTGACGAAGTAACGCGATTCACAAATATTGTAATTAACCTATATTACTTTCAGCTTGCAACGAGTGGCCGTTTTATTTTCATAACCTTGAATGGTTCACAATTTGATTTGTCTTTATTTATCGAATAAAAATATATCATAGAGCATGTAGCGAGACTATAAAACATATAAGGAAAAAAACTAAAAACAAGAAATATATCCTTGTACAATAAACACTAAAAAAAATTAAACTTAAGATAGACTACAAAGCTGTATTTTTTAAGTTCAGTGTTGAAAATGGCTTTTGAAGGCTCTTGTTTACCCCCAAAAAGAAGAGAAGGCCATCGCTCAGTTAAAGTAGAAAAGCATGCAAAAAGGGATGCTTGATTGCACTCGAAATGTTGATATTTTCGTTAACCATGTTTGTTGTTTCGCTTATGGCGAAGCGAGAGGACGTTGCGGTCGGTTTGTTCAGCGAGACTTCAATTTTGTGGTTATGCTTTTTTCTCGCACGTTCCGTTGGTTCCAGTCATACAGAGTGTGAAATTGTACCACTTTTCTTATGGATTTCACACGTTTTTAACTGGCTTTGTAAACCGATGTTTATCGTGGTAGAAAGCTGTTTTTAGTGATCGTAAATTGAGAGGTCGATGCAGTGTGGTAGAAATCGAAACAAATCTTATATTTTTCAACCTTAAAACAATAAATGATGTTGGAATAAATAGAACAATGTTTTATTAGCAGATTTTTTCATGCAGACACTATTTTTGTTACAATAATATAAACAGTACTTTTAAAGTACAAGAAGAAGACTGTACTTGATATTTAGGATATAAATACCGAAATAATGTAGAGTTACATTGCAGATTGAATATTTTAGACATTGAAAAATTATAAAAATTATGAAATCAGACTTGCTAGGTTCAACCACATATGAATTTAAAAAATACTATAATCAACATAAAAATAATATTTGTTCATTGAATTCCATCACAAAGTAAACTTTCAGCTTACAAATAAGTGAAAACATCGCTGCAAAAATTTTAAATATGATAAGTGTACTGAGCTCACTGAAACTCCTTTAAAATTCGAAATAAAATTACATCATGGCGATTAAAAATATTACTTTATTCGAACGCTGGTATTCACATTCGCGTCAAGTTCATCCGATAAATCTCTGTAGCATGAAACACGGAATGACGATATTTCCACGAGGATCCGACAACACCTGCAGAAAATTGTAAAATAAACACACTGATACACGGTATCGCGCGATAAAACGAGCCAAAACGGTTGGGGAGGGAAAGCGTTTTCGCAATCTGCCTCGAAAGAATTATACAATTTTTTGTTCTGCACACAGACGTGTTTACGCAGAGCTGCGAGAATAATGAAAGCGTTTAAGAGAATCAAAAATCTCTCGTTTCATCCGCGACGGGGAAGCCAAGAATTTTTCGTGCGCAACGTTGTTTAAACGGTTTATACGCATGGAAACCTACGCAGCTTTTCTTTGCTTCATGAAACGATTACACTGTCTCTAACTCGTCTTTATTTTTTTGTTTCAGGTAAGAGCCACGAAATGTTTGACGAAGAGAATTATGTGCACTCGGGATGAGCTTGGGACGAGGACACGTATGGTACTTTCAGATATTCTCAGGTTTTGGTAAATTTTCAAATTTTCAAATTTGTAGTTCTTTAAGTTTGTAGATCATATTTCAGAATTGTCACATATTCCTCAAATTTCACATTTCTAATTACACATACGCTGAGACATGAGGTCTTGCTAAATTTCTGGGTCAGCGAATACCTAGACTCCCATATCTCTAGATCCCCAAATTTCTAAGTAGCTAAATCCCTGGATCCCCATATTTCTTAATAGTCAAACATCTATTTTCGTGTTCTCATATTTTGAGATCCCAGATTTGTACACAGTTAAATCTCTAAATCCACGTATCCCTAATTCCTCATATTCATAACCTCCCAAATTTCTAATCAATTAAATCTCTAGATACCAAACCTTCTAAACTACCTAATACCTATCTCCTTAAATCCCAATCTCCATATTCTCAAAAATGCTGAAATCTCTCTCCATAAATTTCGTCCTCCCAAATTAATAGTCTCCAAATTCTCAACCCACCCTTCAACCTTAAAATTCTCAAAAACCTGGTACACGGTAGGTCCTTTGTCCCTTAATAATCGTATTATTTCCAAGGATGACATATTTGCTTTCAAGCATACGCCAGCCAGAAAATTCGTAAGTAAACTGCAAACTGGAAGGACGGCAGTGAAAAGGGGTCGAGACAGTTTAATCGTAAATCGTATTACGATCAAATGACCACACTCTGAGCGTCCTTTCGAACGACCAGCACCAACTATTGTGTTGGCCGGCGAAATGAGGTCCACAGAGATTTACGGGCGTATCCTTTATGCTTCCGCGAAACTGCATGTACTATATGTAGGGTAGGTACTGGAAACGGGGCTACTCTCTCGGTGTTCGTGACGAATGGGAATCGCGACTGGATCCTGTGATCCGTGATTAAAGTTTCTGCGGTCTCGGGACCGCGATGGAGTTCGATTCGGATCGAAGATTTTTTTCACGGAAAGTAGAGGATCAGCCGGGGGGGCAAAATGTATGGAGCGTTTGCCGGGCGTTTCGTTATTCGACGAAATCCGATAATACCGTGGTTCATGGCTGTTGCTGAATATTTGAGGAAGATGATTTTCTTTTAGATATTTGCACAAAATATTTTGGGATATTCGATATTTGATGGACCTTTCAAATCTCTAGTCTATCGATGTTATCGATTAATATTGGTATCAGTGCTGCGATTATTGGATGTACTGATAATATTGGTAGTGTTGATTAGGTAGAGGTAGAGATTGCAGTAGTTGTGCAGTTTGAAACTTTTGAATTTTCAGGACAGGACTGACAAATGTAAAGATGTGCACATTTGGATGTGTAGCTAATTTAATAAATTATAACCCTATATAAGGGTCTAAAATAACATATACCTAAATCTGTATAAAGAAATTTTGAAATCTCCTGTACAAAACATCCACAAGAGATATGAGAATTAAAATAAATCTCGAAATATCGTATTACAGTTGTAACCTAATAAGCAATTCTTGTCAGAGCAAGAAGCAACCGAATGAAAAATAATGAAATATTGTTCGATCTCGAAAAGCCAGCTCGTGAAGGGGTAATTCAATGCTGATCAAGAATACTCATTTTCGCTGTGTATCGATCGTACAATTCGATACTTGTTCTTTCCGTGCGATTACATTTAATCGAACCGCTGCTCGAAGAGATCGTAACCATCCCTTGTACACTTGTATTCAGTCCTCGCAGTACCTCCGATGAATCGGTATTCTGCGTGGAACGTAGTAATCTGATGCGGATACTTCTGTCCAGTCGTTTCGATCGGAGATTAACCGAGCCGAATCGAGACGGCCGTCGATACCGGAGGTCGGTGGTACCGTTCGATACATAATTTGATCGAACGTATCGCCGCTGATCCGATACTTCAAACTGGACGCAGACAAATTAAACCGAGCAAACAGGTCGATCGTGATATCTGTTCGCGAGATTCAGTCGAAGGATACTGCGCCGATCGGACGGATTAAACCGACCGTTGTAAATGAAGAGAAAGCTTGATCAAATTGTACTCTCGTTACGCCAGGTGACCATTGGCGTAGTTAGAAACAAGGGGTATCCTAATCCGAACTCTGATTGGTACCTTTCATCAATTTTTACAAACTCTACGCTTCAATTGTTCAAATTTGCAAATTTTTACGTACTTCAGCTCTCACATTTCTTAATTACATTCCTTAGTTACATCTCCACACTAACTTCAAAATTTCTAGATTAAATTTCTGAATTCTCAAACCCCTGAGCTCTCAAATCATCAAGTTTCAAAAACTCCCAAATTCTCATATGTGACTCTAAGTTCCTTAAATCCCAGATCTTAATTCTCAAATTCCAGAATCTCTAAATTGCTAAAAGTGACCAATTCATACCTGACAACACTTAATTAAGTTGACAAGATCTTACCACATTTAAAAGTCCAGTTACGCCAATGGTTTCACAAATCATCGATTGCTACGTTTTAAACGATTCTTTTGCTTCAAATCGCGAAATAATAGACGGTGTTCTTGCGCTAACGTCGCCGGTTTCTAATGTCCCGTTTCTCCTGCCTTATTTATGGTCACGATTCATCTTGTATCTGACAATCGGACGCGTAATTGAACACGGTGTTGGCTTCGATCGAACGAGACGTTGTCTCTCCTGAATGAAATGTAATTCAATGGTAACAAGAGAATGTCTGGTCTGTCGTTTTCATTCTATGATTTATCGTTTGGTGATCCTATTCTTTCGCGTTGCTTCGAAATTGAGATTTCAAGAAATATTTCACGCGTCGTTGCTTTCGTTTTTCCCTTAATGTGACACGTTAAATTTTACGTTTGATGTCTTTCCTTGACGAATTTGCCAATTTGTTTCCGTATATTTGTCAAGCAATAAAAATCACCTACAAATTGATAGATTAAGTAGTTTATATATTTTTGATTTATTCAATTTGTGAATAAGTCACTGCAATAATTTTATATGAAATACAGTTCTGATCGTAGTCATTTTTGAACGCATTAAGCATCGATTGGAAGAGGTCTTGAGAGAAGAGAGTTTAAGAAGATTGGACCTACTTATACCGGGACTGAAATTTTTCGAAACGATAAAAAGTTCGAACAAGTCGTGGAGCTTTTCGCTAATCGAGTCGTTCCATCGGTCGTCGGTAGCCTCGTTAGCGGCCATTTTCTTTTCTTTTGGAGCATCGAACGATCATTCGAGTGAATCGAATGATGGTCAGTGAAGATACCAAAAGAAATGGACCACGCTAATTTTAAATCACGACGTCCTGGAATTAATTTTCTCCTTAAACGCCTTCTTTATAGCAAACACTCCATTACTTATATTTAAATAAGTATTCAAACACTACCAGCATAGTCGCCTAATTAAAATACCAAAATTATACTCCGTGTTTAAATATATTCTAAAATGATTTCATCAATAATACATCAAAGAATTTTATGCAGAACGTTCCAGGAGAAAGTGAATAATTTTCGAAATGCTCCACTTTCGGACACGTTATTCAGCCGAACAAACATGGCTCCCCAATCATAGCGCGATCGTAAAATTCTTCCGCGCGAAAAATATCGAATCGTTAATAAATCGTAAATCCTTTTCATCTTTTTTCGTCGTTCGCGTCACGAGGGATTAAATCGATGATTCGGGGCACAGCGTGTTTTACGCATCGCGAATTACAGTCTGTCGTCGTCGTTGCAGAGAAAACTGACGGCTGCAACTCATAATCGTGGCTGTCGATAATTGACGTGGCACGGATTACCGTTAACTGAATCGACCGGCTCGAGAATCCCTCATTTTTACGCTTTATTAATTCCATGGATTCGCTTTGCACCCGGTTCACCAGGGAAATCCATCAGGCTTCCACTTCCCTTCCGGCTACGCGTTGGCTCGTTTCCGGTCCTGCGTGCTGACTTTTTCGTTGTCACGCCACCACCAATGAATTCTGAATTTCCTAAATTACGTAGATCAATAACTGCTTCATTAATCTTGCAAAATTTTTAATGTGACTGAAATTGAAAAATTTCTTCCACAAAATTCCTCTTCATGTTATTGCATAAAATAATTATTCTGAATTTTCATATTTTAGATATTATTTTAAAATTTAATTTTCATATTCGAATATTTGAAGTTCCGATACCTCTTTTTATTGATCTCATCAGTTCTGGATTTTTGTGAGGTTTTATGGTTTTTATAAAACATCTGCACATACATTTTTTCGTAGAGAATTTTCAAATTTAACTGCAAATGTAATTAAAAGTTTCATGTACATACCTTTTCTACATTTGCTTTTCATCTGGATGTACAGTTTCGTTATATAGCTTGCTGTATAACTCTAACAAGTACTGTACAAGATAAAATTATCTTACATTGTAAATTTTTGTTGAAGTCAAAAACTACTGCAGTGAACACGACAGAAGCTGCATAATATATTTGAGACAGGTGAAAAATAGAAAAGCATTCATTTATCAAATTTAAAAGACAATTTAGAATCCATTATTCTTCAGATAATAATTTAAAGTCCACCCTTTAAAAAGTAATTTAAAAACGTTCCCATAAAAAGGTTACAGATAAATTGTGGTTCCCTAAGATGAAGCAATGAAAGGGCACTTGAAATCTTGTAAAATTTGAATCTGGAGCCGAGCATCTTCCTAGCAAGATTATCTTCAGAATTTTATGACGTAGATAGTAAAAGAAAGTGTCACGGGAACGGTTCTTGGGAAGATAAACTTCAGCTCCATAAAGAATCGTTGAGGGTTCAGATTGTTCTCCGGACGATTTTGTGGAATGAAGAGCTGATAGGAACGAAACGAGACCTAATTCAGTAGCTTTCGTCAGATAAACGTTAGTAATCTCTCAGAGAAGATTATAGAGCATCTGTCTCGGGGTCCATTGACACTTCTGCGGAGAACAAAAGACTTCAGTTTGTAAGACTTGAAGAAATCTTCGTTCTCGTTGAAAAAGTGCTGCACTCTTTCGAGTAAGATTCGATTACAATCTTTGAAGTCAAGAATCATATTACAGAGAGCGGAAAACTCCTTTAAACTTCTTTTCCATTTTCACGTCGTTAAACTTTTGCACATTAATCATACTATATAATATAAATAATACTATAATCGCAGTGATCGATGGAACTACAGCAACGATAGTAAGAATCAGACCAGAGATGCAAAGGAAAGCAAGGAAAAATCAAAGCGTTGTCGTCCTAGCTCTTTCTTTGCGAATTGTTCTCGCGACTATCAGTGAAATTCATGAAACTCCCAGACGAAGGAATTAATCCAGCCTGCAATCGTGTCTACGCTCGCTTTAGCTGCATTTTTGCATCGGGTTTCGGAGCTGTTCTCTCGGCCTCGTCGACTTTTGCCACCGGATTACATCGGATTCCTTTGTGCAATCGCCGCTACTATCTCGCCCCCTTTTCATCCCTTTCGCCACCCTTTGTCTGCTCGTCACCTTACCACTCTCGCGGTGCCCTCTTTCGTTTCTATTTTCCTGACGAACGACCACCAACCGAGCCTCCCTGTGCCTGGGATAAAATCTTATCCACTTATTAACGTACTCTTGTTAGTCATTTCGCATTTCTTTAAATCAGGATATGAACAATTTTTGAATTTTTTGAAGTCAGATTTTATGTCATTAAACTCCAGATTTCATTTGTATATTTTCTAGGTTTCTTTTATTTTTAATTATCAACCCTGAATTTATAGATTTATGAACTAAAACTACAGTTCAAAACTTCCAAATCTAAAAATCCGTCGACAAAACTCGCCTCTAATTCCTTCGGTTAATCTTCTTTGTATGTAACATTTCCCGTATTCAAACCAGATTTGCTCTTGACTACGAGCACCGTCTCGCACATAATTTTTGCGTGTCGAGAAAAAGAAAGAAGAAATAAGTTTGGAAAGTATGGTCAGAAAAGGACAGATAGAAGAAGAGAGAAAGAGAGAGAAATGGTCAATACGCGCGGCTTGGAACCTTTCCACGCATAATGCCGAGATTAGAGTGATCCATGTATGCAACGCGAGCTTCGTTCTACGACCTGGTTTCGAGGTTATATTCATTTTTAATGGGCGAATTAATGGATCCGGATTACGTGTCACTCGGTTTGAATCATTTCTTTGCAAATCCCTGTGGGATAGCGAACATTCTCCAATTAAACGATCGTGTTGTGTCCTCGCTCCGGCGATGCTCAGATGAATTGAATTATCATGGTGTCCTTATGGAATACATCGAAAATTCATCTGACGCTTTCTGTAAATTTGCATCCATGTTTGAAGTCGATTGAAACACATTTTCTAATTGATTGTACGTCTTAAACATAATAATATTATGGTTTTGTCACGTATGGTGAAATTAATATACTTTTCTATCTTTATAGAAAATGTCAGAATATGTCAGAAATCAAAGTTTCATGTTCTATTTTATTATACCATGCGTGACGTCGCTCGTTACAGTATTTGATACTTTTATGTAATTTTCAAGTGCTTATGGACACGTTCTGGAATCTGAGAAGCCATAGTTAATCAATTTTCAAAGTTAGCAATCGAGAAATTTCCAGTTACCACATCTTACACACCCGTTTCTATATTACTAGTTCCAAGAAGTTTTCACCACTGCAGATCCGTTGTCTCGTGGGATATAACAATATATAAGTCCACTGAATTTGTACATCTGCTTCAATTTCCATGGGGATCTCTTCTGCTTACAATATGAAACTCTCGCGTTCTAGACTACTTTTATTAATTATTCAAAATCACAGATAGCAGAAATGGCAAGCTTAAAAATAATGGTTGATTCAAAATAAAAATACATCACTGTTAAAAAATACTAAACAACTTCGTAAAATTTTATCAAGTATACTATTAAGGTGATAAAGCAGCAACATGTTAAAAAATATACATGCATATTTAAAAAGGAGTGTCAAGTTTAAAAAGAAAATGGTCGAATATCAGAGGAACGTCCATTACGTGTTGTATTTGTTGTATTTATCGAGTGACTTTTGTTAGCGAACGCAATTACAGTCGCGAGATTTGTTTGACACAAAACACAGTGCGACGAGACACGAAATGGAAATCTTGGCGTAATCGGCTCGCGTGCCGTGAAATTTGCATCATGGACGTCGCGATGCGAGTTTACGCCGGAAGAAGCAGATTCTCACGCGTTAACACGGCTAATCCGGCGAATCATGCGTGGTAAAGCGGACACTTGTCAAAGTGGAGGGACTTCTCTCGAGCTGTGCACATCGGCTAAATTAATTTTCTCTCTCGTCCCGACTCATTTCACATTCCAACAAAGCGGCCAGCCGCTGCTAGCACGCGCGTCAACCATCTCGCGCCATTTAAACTGAATTCCCCGACAAATTGTCTCGGATTTCATAAAACAATCGGAAAGCTCGCGCCTGCATACACTCGTCAGACTCCGTGTGTCTCTTACGAGATTTCCTCGAATGTCACACGTTCATTACTTTGAAACACGTTGGTTCATTTAGAAACGTAAATCTTGTTTTCCAATTTCTTTCAATTTTGTTATAATTGTACGGTTTTTTGGAAGTGACTCTGGATTTTCATTCCTGCATTTCGGTATAGAAATTGCATGATTAATGTACAATTATATTAACTCTTATGAATAATAAATTTCCTAATACATCTCGAAGATATTTCTTGCACTCGACAATCACAATTTTCATAGCACCTTTACAAAATCTCTGAAATTGCAGTATTATATAACTTTTCTGTAGACAAACTTTTTAGATAAAAAATGTAAATAATATATATTATTCTGTATTTGACTAAAGATATAAAATAGTGAAATTATAAAAAGATATTGCAAGCCAGAAAATTGCGTAACTGATATTTATAATAAAATACGAAAATTTGACAAGCGTTCAGTAATGAAATTGAATAGAGGAGCAAACTCTATCGTATCATTAGTTCACGGGTCAGAAAAGTGTTGAACGAATTCCCAATAGTCGTCGAGAACACCGTTCGTTAACGGCAGCAAACGAAGCAATTTCGAGGAAACTGTAAAATGAAAATCGGGGACTAATGAAGTCGAGAAAGGCTCGGGGAGAAGGAAAGGTTGCATCGGCCGATGCAAAGTGGTAAAATTGATGAACGATTGTGTGGCTGGTCGTTGACCAGGCTTGAATATTTCACGTTCTCGATACACGGAATGCAACTTCGGCTTACACGCAGTTCCGAAAGTTATGGTCGTGCGAGTTCCCTACAACGTGCTCGCCATTTAGTTCGTTAACGAATTGCACTCGAAGCTTGTTATGTTTTATATAGAGAACCGTTTGAAACCTCTCGATTTGACACTTTCAAAGTTAAGTAAATGTAATTGAACAAATTAAACGATTTTAGAATTATATTCCATTAATGTATTTGTTGATTCATTCTGTGTGTTTCTGGGGTAAATGCAGCATCGCCTTGAGCAAATTCTCTTGGAGTAAATTATTGACCTTATTACTACTATTCTAAATAAATTCATGAATAAATAAACTGGGTTATTAACCTGTTCAGAGATTTTAGATAATTTATTTTATTTGTTTTGAATCTACGGCAATTGAATGAAAAATTCGTTAATAATTAATAAAAATTTCTACGTATCTAAAACTATACGTAACCTACTTATCCTTATTAGGTTTAGAATAATTTTAATTGAAGATGCCTGTAATGATTGTTGAAGTAACTTGCGGTAAATATATTCTTAGATGTAACTAATTTTGCCAGGGATGGAACAATGACACAGTCGAATAATCTTAAACGACAGTAAATATGGAGAAAATCGCTTGTTGGATCGTAAAGCAAACCTTCATACCAAGCAAATCAAATTTCCTGGGACGATATTACTTTGGTATAACCATTCGAGTGAAATAGACTGAAGCTTACGGCTCATGAAAATTACGTCTAGTCGAGCGCGAGCATCGGCTTCGATTTTTCCTTTGTTGTCTCATAAAAATCCGATCTACCGAATCGAAACCTCATTACCCGGTAATAGTTGAGTCACTCGATATTCAGACTTTTCCTCGGTTTCTACGGTGATAAAACGAAACTGTGTATCGTTTGTATTCGAATGTTCTATAGAACATTGATTGCGCAACCAAACATTTTCGTACCATTGTTCTTGAAGCGTCTAGAATCGAACGTTTACAAAAATTTCCTCCCACGATTTATGGATTTTGTTCTACATGTTGTAAGAGTCTATCGTATTTGTACGTATAAAAATAAAATTTATAGAATTACACGTAATAGTATTCGAATATAGCTTGCTTCGTTCTGAGCTAAGAGCTGAGATGTCATCATCTAGACTTTTATTTCTGTTTAGATCTAAATCTGAATCCATTTAAACTTAAACCTAAATCTAAGCTTGACGTTCCATACACATATTTTTTATTTAAGTTAAAATTAACTGAAAATTTGTAATATCACGCTTGTAACTTTTATTCATACCATAATCAAATACTTGTCCCGTAAACAAGTTTGTAAGTTATAATGAATTTCTTGAAATGTATTGATTTACGGTCGACGGATTAATATATCGAGGAAGAAACTTCAGAGTTACTTGCACAAGTTTTGAATTGGTTTTGTATAATCCATTCAGTGTCCTGGCTGGCCATTAAACCTCTACTCGAAAAAGCCGACGTATACTTCTTTAAAATATACTAATTCTTTTAATTTCTTTTTTATACCCGTTCACCCCCGTATCGCGTCTTTTCGTCTGGTTGCAAACAAGTACCGAGAATTTCTTGAATTATTGATTCGGTAAAGCTAAGTGAGGAGATACTTCAAAGGGCTGCAACCAGCCAGTCTAACCACACACTTCTTTCACTTCCGGCAAAGATAAAATTCTGAAAATCCCGGCACGCCGGGGTAATCTCTGGTTACATGGGCTTTAACTTTCAAACGAAAGCTCCGGCCGGTACAGAATATCGTTAGCTTTTCTGTGTACTCTGCTGATTTATTTGCGAAAAAATACGAGTATCTAATGCGTTTGAACGAGAAACTGCAAGGTTATGAGAAAAACACTGTTCCTTTGAGGCTACTTTAAACTTCGAAAAAGATTTAGGAGGTGGAACACAAATATTTTTCCAATTTATTTCTGATTTGAATGCAAGTTATATTACTGTTACTAAGAGTAATCAAAATTATTGTAGAAAATTTATATCTGTTGATACAGATGATATAAGTGAGGAAAATAAATACAATATGGGGTTGCAACACGAGATGGATATTTGCAATGTGGAACAAAATCGCCGCAGGCAGTGCTTTTGTTAAATTAAGGAAAACAATGGACCTCGCATGAACTCCAGGTGACAGTAATCAAGAGGAAGGCAGAATAATACTGTAAGGGAACATACGGAAAGTATACAAGCTTGTTAGGCGTAAAAGTAGAGAAACATCCAATTCGTAGGTTTACAAGTTTACAGGGTTGTAACATTGCAAATATAAAACTTGAAATATTCAGATTTACAAATCTTAAAATTATCAGGTTCAGAAATGTAGAATCAAATCTCCAATTTCTGAAATTAAAATATTACAACCTTCAAGATTACAAATTTTAAAGTGTCTAAATTTTAAAAACTTGAGAATCTATAATGTAAAAATTTCTAACAACTGCATCCAGCGTGTAGAGAAATGGCCTCGTTCAACAGCCGATCGATTAAACCGAACGGTAGGTGTTAAATAAGAGCGGAAGGGTTAATCTGATGTTAAATGATCGCGTTTTTCTGGTTGTCTAATTTTCCGCATAAAATGTTCGTCGTCCCCGAATGAAATTACATCTCGTCAGTATAAAAGCGTCGAGCCGTTCCGGATCGTTTACAGGATTCTTCCGAGGAAGTCGTGCGGGCTCAGTTCCTCGGATACATTCGTCGTCGACGATAGTAATGGCCTCGTCGTGAAAAGGACGCCGGAGTCATTGTGCCGGTATAAAGAAACCGTGGATGCGAGCCCAGCGTCCCATTTCTACCCCTTTCTATCCTCAGGTTTTATCTGTAAATAATACTTCCGTGCTTTCCGCGAGTTTATACGTTATTTCGCTGATGTACAACGCACGCGTACGTGCATCGTCTTGCTGCTCGTGTTTCCGCCACTCTTCTTTCCGCGTTTTACCCACCCCCTCTTTTCACCGTGTCGAACGTCACCCCAGTATTTTTAAACGAGAACGTCGAATTTTCTTCGGTCGACGACGTAACGTAAACCGCGGTTATTTATATGCCACGCGTCATTTTGTTTTCGGGGGGTGGAAGAATTATTCGGGGGTTCCTTTTCACTGATTCTGTTGTTCAATGTTCTGAGAAGAAACGGGGATGGAACAATTTATTGTCAATTTTAAGAAATGGTCGTTTCGCGTTGGATATATGGATATTTCTTTGAGGTCAATTGTTTTTTCTCTAAGGTATTGGGGTCTTTGGATTTTATGGGATAACTTAATCAAAGTTTTTAGGGCCGGGCTACAATGACTTTATACATTATAGGTACGATAAAATATCACTGTATAATCATAATCAGTTATACGAGGAAGATTTTCAAATTTTCTGAAAAGGAAGCTTGAAAGATAATTTTGAAAAATTGAAAGCTGCATTTCTAAAATAAAAAATTTAATTTACTCGGTGAACCAGTAAAAGTACCAATTGCAGGCCAATAGCAATTCTAAAAATTGTCTATGAAACAAGATGTAGGAGAAATTCTACATATTTTCATAGCGGACAATAAAGCACAGATCTCACAAAGAGTTTTACAGCAAACTAATCCGTTGTCTTTACATTAGATTATAACAGACCGGTAGACAAAGCGCAAAATGAGGATAAAGGTGCATTTATATTCAACCGTAACGTCATTGTAGCGTCAACGTAACTCTCTTCGTTCTCGTATATGTGTGGTCTGCGTGCGACGTCGAGTGTGTTATTTTTTTGGGGGTTGGACACAAAGAGGGAGACCTCGGTGACAGTATAGCGATGGTACGGTTGTGTATAAATGGACCTTTATAGCTGTGGGAGGTCAAGGAATAAAAAAGGATAATTAAGAGGAAGCAGAAAGATAGCGACAAAAGCAATTAAAACATTTGTTGGAAATTTCAAAGGGAACAAACAGCATTTTAAAACACAGAGACTTGTGCAAAAAAACTTCATTTGCGAAAAGTCACTTCATGACCGTCATACAGCTCATATTTTTCGTGAATGCACTATACTGTTAAAAAATTTCGTTCCACACAGTAAAACGTATTATAACTAAAAGTCGGAGTTAGAGAGAAATGAACTGTGTTGAAATTTGGGAAACTTGTGAATATTGATGGTACACCACAAAATAGTAGTTAACTAAATATTTAACTGTACCTACATTTAATTACCTACGTTTGATTAGTTCAATTGTATAACTAGGTACATTGTATTTCCTTAATTAACAGTATCGGATTAGATTTGCATAATTAATACCATTGTATTAGGGAAACTTTACGGTGCCATGTCGTTCATATTGTTGCGTGATCGAACTTTCCATAGTTCAATTAAATTTATGACCGAATAGCGTAATACCAGAGAAAATGGTAGAATTTCAAAGCAAACGATTCGAAGTCTTATTTGCACGCACGAATCGCGCGTAATTACGATCTTTCATCAACGAACACGCATCACGGAGGCTGCTTATCGAGTGGTCACCGTTGTAACGCAAGGTTTAATGAACCACGGAACGAACGCGATTTACATAACAACGAGCCTCTGAGAGAAAATAACTCTCGCAATTAATTGCTCTCTAACTCGAAATCTACGCAACGCAATTTGTATTCGCTGGCTGCGAACGAAACGTTTCCCTTCTTCCCTGTTTCACCCCCGCGGTGCTTAGATTCCGTGAAAAATGCTCGTCCATTAACCGAGTTTGTCAACTTTATTCAGGCCAGCGTGAAGCTATGAAACGTCGTGTTATTTATGCATGGCCGTGTATCATGCATCTCTACCACTTGCAAATAGTTCAGAAGGCTGCCATTCCACCGACAAAAATTTCTTTCTTCCCACACGACAAATAAATTGGTAGAAGGGCTTTACCATGCTAATCTTGCTATGTGGTCAGAATAGTCTATTATAAGCTTTTTCAAACTCCTGTTAAATAAAGGCACTGGATCAATCAGGTACTTATAAAATAATAAAATCACGCAGTAATACACTCAAAGCCTTGTTACTAATACAACCATTAATATTTAATAATTTCAGTATCCTAATTGTTGCTATAAATTTTTGTGGCAGTGAGACTCAATATATTGCTAACTTAAATATTTTCAAAGAATAAATTTTGAACCTTATTTAACTGAGAGTGATAAAAGATCTCATTACTTAAATAGGATTTTCTATATGAATGTTAGCTTTTCTGAATGTTAAATATTTTCCGCTCGTTCATTTTGGTAGAAAGTATATTTCCGTGGAATTTGGCGCACCCTATTTTGCACACCCTCCGTATATCCGCACCATCATAAAAATGTAAAACGACTTTATTTATATGACGCGCGTGGCGTACGCACCGCACTGGCTAAGGGTGAAACTGACCCCGTTGGGATGGCATTTAGCTTCCGGTTTCGCGCACCGCTACATTGTCCTACCCTTCTTGTTGCATGACATCCTGCCGGCATTTGTAACACAATGGAGCCACCGTAACTAGTTTCGGATCACGTAGCTTGTCCTAAAATATTGACGGGCTCGTCGCTGCGATAAATATTAGCTGTATTGGAGCTTGCGGACCCTGATTCGTGAGAACGTTGAACAATTACGAGGATACAGTCGATTCTCTCTCGTTCTCTGTATCTCTATTTTCTCTGTTATTAATCGTGGTAACTGTTTTATCGTATTTGTTTCCATGGATATAACTAACACGTTCTAGTTCAAACACGGTAGTTTTACAAATATTTTTTTTTTGTTTTGATAAAAAATCAAAGTGTTTGCTAGTATTTAGTACTACTTTTTTTATGTAATATTGATGAACTTTATTTTTGTGACAAACTTAAGTGTTGTATATTTTATCAAAGTTTTTTTTAATAGTTTCATACTTTATCTTTTTGTGTAATTTCAACGATTCTTTTAGTGACGAATTTATGAGGTATCTTAATTTTAAACCACCTTAATATAATTTTGTCTTTTTCGAGCATCTTAGGGCCGTCATGGTCTGAGATTAAACAGGTAGCATCCCAACTTTTATTAGGTAACGCAACTCGAAATTACACGCCTTCTACGAGGCGTTTTACGAGGCGACTGCTCTCTGGAAATTCGATTTTAAGCGGTCGAATGCTGTTCGTTTCGGGTCGTAAAAAAAAGAAGCGAACCTAATGCGAAATTTGTATCGAGCGGTAACATCGACAAGGCCGAACGACCCTGAAAACGATCTAACTTTGATTTTATCAGTTTATTCAACTTCTGCACAGGACATCAAAATACTCGTAAATTCAAATGGATTCGAATAACATGTTTTTATGAAACTAACGATTACTAAAATTAGCAATGAAATTTCGTGGAAAATAATTTAGGAACATGGAAGACTTAAGTGGCAAGATATTTGAATGTAGAAATATAGAAATTTTATTCTTAAATGTAAGAATACATACTTACTTTAGAAATACATTTGAAAATTTTTAGTTGTGGAAGTTTAAAAATTTACAAAGGTAGTAATTAAAAATTTGTAAAGTTGGAGCACTAAAAAATAAAAAATTTAGAAGTATAAAAATGTGAAACATCAATTTCTCAAATGTCCACGTTTCAAAGTTACTTAATTTGTTACTTTGTAAGCTAGAAAATTCAAGGCACTAAAATTGTCGTCCTACAAGATTGACCCAACAATATTATTCGCTGAAAATTTCTCTCCAATATTTTAAGAGTAAAAGAAAACAAGATGTTCGAAATACGTGCAGCGTCCAGAGAGACCTTATGCGTTGAATGTGCTTTTTTCTAGATAAAAGCACGAAGGAGTTCCGAGGTCATCCTCGTTCCTTAAAAATATAGCACCCTGGTTGAAGCACCATGGTGGTCTTAAAATTTCTTCTTCGTCTTTAGTCCAGAAATAGCTGTCTTCACCGAACGCATCTTTTTGCGAGACAATGGACTCGTCGTCACAAACCGAGCACAGAAGCTTCCATAAACGTTTTTCGCTTCCTTCAATATTTTAGAGAAACGTGCAGGTAATTTCTTTTCCCATCTATGATGTATAGAGATCATTATTTATGTACAATACTCTCGATAATTACTCTTTGTTCATTTTATAATGTAATATTAATTTCTCATCGATCTTTTGAAAGTGAATTCTTCACATCATTTTATTATACTTTTAGGTCTTAATTATTCTCATTTGATCTATTCAATTTTAAATAATAATGTTTCACACTTTCGCTTTTAGAACTTTTGTGTAAATATTCTCATGCGTTTATTCTGTAAAAACATCACATATTGGATTATTAGAGGTCTAATTATGTGTAGTCTAATTTCAACATGTACAAATTATATTTCTGTATCTACATAGAGTGTACGAGAATTTTGTTGTAACACCATATTCTTGTTTTTTGTGAAATCAAGTGTTGACACGAGTAAAAGTTTAAATAGTCCTTGCACAGCGGAAGTCCCCTGTGGTTTCAACGAGTGTTGTTCCGTACACACGCCCGTTCACATTAAAGCAGCCCCCGGGGCTGCCGCTTAAACCACTCGACAGAAAATGCAAAAGAATCACGCGCCAACGCTCACCCCTTCGGCGAGGATTTCGTTAATCTGCCCTGTCATGCATCTCGAATTATCTGACGCGTGTGTGTACGTACGCGATAAATTTATCGGCTGCAATGAAATTTCAGTGCTCGATATTGCCTTATGAATGTCCACGTAGATGATTGAGAAACCAAGGAAAAAGGGGTTCGAATCCTGTATACGGATTAAATTTTATTTCTTCTCGCTTCGTTTAACACTTTGCTCTGCGTTCTGGAAGAGGGGTGCTCTGATAATAAAATTTTAAATATACACTATAATTTTGAGATTCGTGAGATACTCCAGAAACATTAAATTTGGTTTTCATTAGTTAGAGCAACATTAGAAATTTAAAAGGTTTTAACAAGTTTTCTTTAAAAAGTTTGCTTATGCAAATACGGTCGTGATGTTTTAGAAAATGGAGTTCAGAAGTAGAAGTAAAAATCTTCTACTAAATCTTCTTAATTTAGAAGTAAAAATGCGAAGATCTAATAATCTAAAAATCTAAAAATCTGAAAACCTAAAAACTTAAAAATCTAAAAATTTGAAAATAAAGGAATCTACAAACGTGGAAACATAATACTCTTCAAAATAGCAACAGCAAATACGAGTAGCGGCAAGGCTTTATATCAAAGAAGCGTGCACAGAGAACAGAGGATGAAAATGATTACGTGGACAAATATTCTCTAACGCGCGTCGTCGAACAGAGGCTCGTTTCGTAATTACGAACACAGTCGTACGAGGACGAATTAATCCCTGGTTTGTACTTTAAACGGAATAACGAGGGAGCGTAACGTAATTTATTTTGCAAATCGCGTATAAATCGTGGGCGAACGACTCGTTTCGTAACAAGAAATCCCGAGATTCGTTGGAAAGAACTGTGCAACGAAGATATAAAATTATGAGGGTGCAATCGTTTCGATACGCAGTAGTCTCGCGAATATTTCGTGTTCTCGGATAATAAAATGGACTTCTCGTTTCGAGACTGACATTCATCGCATCCGTTCCTTTCTTTCTTTTTCCATCTCCCTCTCTGTGCAGGCGTAAATAGATTTATGAGCATACTGCGAGATCATTCGAGCGTTTCTTTATTGCCTAAACGATGAATGCACTTTCCTAGTTTCCTGAACGAACATCGTTTACGATACGTATCTCTGATGTTTAATACTTCTCGAAATGTGCTCGTTGACACTTGTATGAAATATGATGAAAAAGAAAAATGAGTGCACATATAAAAAATTGTCTATGATCGAACATACCTATTCCTTACACTTCTTCAAATTTTTATGGATACGTTTTCATGAAATGAACTTGAAAATTTTTTATGAAAGATGCTTGACAAATTTTTATATATTTGTTTTTATGAAGCGCGCTTGAAAAATATTTATACATTTGTTTTTATGAAAGGTGCTTGACAAACTTTTAGAGATATGTTTTTTTGAAACGAGCTTAAAAATTTGTATATATTTCTTTTTATGAAATGTGCTTGAAAATGTGTACATAATATATCATAAAAATCTGCAATTAAACTAGTCAATTTGTAATTTTACAAGAAGGATGTTTGAAATATTAAAAGAACCTTCAACTTCAATAATTTAAGAACCTGCTAAGATTTCATGAAATGCACAGTCACGAACAAGCGATTTACCTAGCATTAAAGCCTAACAGCCCGATGAAAAGGGAGAATAGAAAATGCTCTAAGCGAGAGTAGCCTATTTTTGAGGCCACTCAAAGGTCACCGCGAAAAGCTATCGAATCGAGATTAGGCGAGAAAAGTGATCGGGTGTAAGTAACTTTTCGGAATAGACAATGAACGATATTCCGTGTGCATCTCGTGGTTACGCCCCGCATAAAATCTGTTTACACAGCTGGAAAACACACCCTCCTGGTCTCAGGAAGCGCCGCGAGCAGCTAAGCGCACTCGCTGCCTCCGGAGCCATCGCCTCCAGAATTTTATTAGCTGGAAGAGAGCGGGGAATTTGCATCAGACGCTCGACTCCTCGGCTCTTTTTGTTGTTCCAGATATATTCACCCCCGCTCTGTCTATCCGACACTTCTCCAGATACACATCCTGCGAATTTATACGGGCGCACGCATTTTGACTGTCCAAATTTTACGATTTATACACGTTTGTTGGCACTTTATTGGCCATTCAGGAAGAAATTAACAGCTGAACCCCTCGTCGACGCCCCGCTTTTATAGCACGCCCGAAAAATTCATCAACCATTTGTATTTGACCGGAAGTGGAACTTATTGCTGCCTCGTCTTTGTTCATTTGGATCTTTTTGATCCAGTATATTCATACTATACTTAAATATTCTCACATATGTATATGACATCGTTTGAACTTTTTATAAAATTATAATGTTGTTATGAAAATTGTGACAATGTTCTGAGAATTAAGTCAGTCAAAGTTTCATGGTAAATTCAAGATACGTTAAGTTCAAAAGTTTGTATTATATTTTTCATTTTGTCAAAGATTTTTACAAAATTGCAGTTATAGAAATTATTATGTCCTTCTAAAGGTTAAATGTCATCCATGATTTTATGCTACAAAGATAAATTCGAAAGTTTGTATTAGATTTTATATTTTATTCAAGATTCATCAGAACACTTAACTTATAATTCGCCGCAATTAAAAATTTAATCAAATTAAAGACAATAGAAAACGAAACTCAGTGAATGATAAATGCACTAAAATTGTAGTAACAATGGTAACCGGCAAACTAAGCATTACATAATACAAATTAATCCAAAATACTCTTTGTAATCCCCACATTGTCCGCCATACTTACAGCTGAATCTACTGCGGTAACGTATTCAGTACGACTTCATAAATCAAACTTTTATCCTGCTTATACCGACAAAGAGAACAGCGAAAAGTTGCGAAGAAAGTAAAAAAGGGATACGAAAGTAAAATATAAAGAATATTCAGTTGAAATTAACAGCTCGGTAAACGCGTTAAAGAATGTACCAACGAATGGGTTTTGCAAGTAGCCGCAAAATCTGTGGGTTTCAACACCAACCATACCGTCGCTGTATTTTATTAGCCGAAGAAGATGAAATTTGCATGACATCCTTGAACTTTCGTCCAGGCCTTTCTTAGTTTCACGATTCCACCTTTGTGGACTTGCATAATGTCGTGAACTTACTAAGTTACGAGCCGAACTTTCAGCGAGTCTGACAGATTTATCGCGTACGCACGCATTTATAAGTGGTGGATAAGGAGGGACGATTTAAACGAACACTTTTGGATTGTAATTCGATACAGCTGATTTTCAGGGGTCAGATACTTTGTATACTTTGTATATTATTGGGATTAATAATGGGATGGGAGAGGTTTTTGAGTTTGACTATGATAACTATGCACTTTGATCATGAACTTGATGAAATTTGATTTTCAAAACTTTTCTAGGTTTTTCAAATTTCGGAACTTCGCAAATTTCTATGTTATTAAATTTATAAATTTGTCAAATTTATGAACTCAGAAATTCACCCTCTAATTTTCCGCATTCTTGATTTTCCAAATGTCCAAATTCTCAACTTTCTCACATTTCTAACTTTCTAAATTTCCAAATACCCAAATTCCAACATCCCGATATCTCTAAAGTTCCTAAATTCTTAAATATCCCAAATGGCCAAATTTATAAATTTCTAAGTCTTCAAATTCTTGGATACTCTAATCCCCAAATTCCCCAAACTTTCCATAGTTCTAAATACCCAAATTCTCAACGTTCTAAGAAATCTCTAAATCCCTCAATTTCTAAACTCCTAAATCCCTAAATTACAACGCAATGAATTCTTCAAATGTAAAAATTTGAAAAGTCAATTAATTTCAAATGTCGAGAGATTTGAAAGTCTAAAGCGTCAGAAATTGACAGAATGATGGAACTGAGTTCTCGTATATGCATCGTCACTATTCCTGAAGAAAGTCACGATGTTTACCAGTGTACCTTCACGAACATGGTAAAGGAGAAAATCCTCGACTCGTTGATCCTATCTGTATACGTAAATCGTTGATTAATTCGAAAGATCGATCGCGCAACGAGAGAGCAATTCGTCCTCGGCGTCAACACGGCGAACGATTAATTGCAATTGCTAAGCGAACTGGTCAGCTGAACAACGATTGTCCGACTAATGGAATTAATGATCGGTCGGTTTCGTAACGCGATCAGCGATAAATTCGATTCTTAGTCGAGCGGATCGTTTCTCTGTACGAGGCAAACCAAACTTGAATATTACAAGTAAGCATCAATGTTTGATCTGTGATGGAAGTCAAAATAAAAACAGTAAAACATGTTACTTTTAGATTTTATATTTACTTGTTTGTGTAGGATGGTAAATATTGGGATAATTATTTGGATATTGAAGAGGAATATGAAACATTTTCTTCACAAATATTCACATTTTTAAGTTTCTCACATTTAAAAATTTTTCATGTTTGATGTTTATCATATTTGACGATCACGAGCATTTATAAATGAACCGAATTCTGATCAACATATTTTACTTCTAATTGAAGGAAGTTTTCAAACATTCGTTACGTTGATATTAGTGCATAAGGTTATTAATAACATCACCTTTGATCAGGAAAGCTCATAAACTAACCAAAGCTCACATGAACCGTCATTAAAAAAGCAAATCAATACCAGTCTCCTTTCAACCCTCCCGTCAATCTCACCGGTTGTAAAGGAAGAAATAAAAGTGGTTAAAAAGGAGAGTAGCAATAAAACATCGATCTCGTGGAATAGCTCGCAAGCAAGTTATCACGAGTTTCTTTCTCTTTTGAAACCCCTGTATTCCGCGGTGGAAGATCGCACAGGACACGAGTGGTCGTTGAGTGTTCGCAGTGAGAGTTCACAATGAGTTCACAGGATAAGCACCATGGAACGATAGCCACCGGCAATCGCGCATGCATAACCAATAGAGAATTGTGTGCGTTATCGAGATATTGTCAGTTGCGTCGATTGTTATACATCGGTGGCCCCAGGGATAAGATATGTAAAGTAACGTTTACGCTGGCTATTCAAAAAACATACCTGGAGACTTATGAACTTCTTTTTGTTTACGCAACATCTTTTCATATTCTTCATTTTTGTGAGCTTATTCGTAAAGTAGTTTTAAGAAGTCTTAAGTACATAAATCATTCTTATAAACGTGTTAATTAGCTCTAAAGGTGAAAAGATTCAAACTTTACATAACTAGTTATTACAACGAACCATGTGGACTGATGTGAGCATATACGTATGAGCTACATATGGGAAGTATCCAGAGAATGTCACTGTATCATTCTGTTCCTATATCAGTCTATTCTTGTATGGACCAGCTTAAACTACCCTCAGATTAAACTTTATAAACTTCGTGCTAAGAAAGTGGGACACAATATACTTCGTGTCTTAACCCCTTGCACTACTTATTTGTCAAGTGCATCAGTGCTTACTGCAACTACATTATCAAAACAGACAGAGAAAGTTGTAATGTTACGTCAATTTAATATAATGCGATCGAACACGCAAATTGGACTTGTACTTCAAATTGAAGCATACACAAAATTCGAGTGAAATTGATCATGAAGTGTCTCACGAGTCAGACTTGTTAGTAGGGGTTAACTCCTATTACGGTCATTTAATGTAGAAAGGAATTTTGCACCATTCTGTAAAATGCTGTGGAGGCGTTTAAAGAAATTTGAACGGCAGGTACCAAGAAACAGGATTAATTTGGACCAAGTTTGAGTCACAAGGATGATCTAAGACGCTGGCAGGGCGATGGCCGTCGTTAAGCTCAGCAGCATGTGCAAGCATGGCGACGCGTGTACATGCACCTGGCGTGTATCTGTTCGTCGTTCCCCTTCTTAGCACGTGACGCTAGCAGTTTCAGAATTTCGGCAATTAGCGACGCTGACAATACCGTCAGCGATGCAGACAGACTTTACGAAACGAGGCCGGGAACACGGTCCGCTATTAAATTAATCGACGTAATCTCTGTTTACCAGTGGGGCTGCGCGTTTTCCGTGAAAGCTGGTGTATCGCGGTTTAATTGCGAGAAGATAATACTCGGTGAAATTTGCGGCGGACCCCGTGCGTTATGGTCGCCGATAATCGAGCAGAATTGTGATTCTCGCCGTTGTAATTGCAATTAGGACTCGCGGGAACTCGAGATCGTTCGGAAGAATGGAGATTTAAAATATTATTGCGAAGGTTTATGTCTCTTGAGTAATTAGTCGCGATAGCGGTGATATTGCCGCCTCTAATGCGACCGCTGGAATATCTGCAACGCGTGCAAGGCTATTATGGACACGAGGTGACGACTATCGTTTCACGAATCGAAAATTGCTTTGTTGAACCGTCTGTTACTGAAAAGCCTTTCAAATGAGAGGTTTCGAGAAATGGACGAGTGTCGATTATAGAGCGCTTTTATTGTTTTACGAGTTTATTAAATCTTGCTATCGGATTTATTGTTTTATCTTGCCATCTCTTACTACCTTTTCTCTCAAAAGGATATAGAAGGGTATACTTTGAAATTTATTAATACTCTTGAATTTTATATTTGATATTCATTGATTTTTGTTATCTCACCGTTCCACAACTGTCCTACATTTGAATATGTTCTAAATTATATCTTGTGAAACCCAATCAGATACAAAATTTTATTGCGAATAATGAACATTAGTAACGTCAACAACGGTTGTAACGAACGCCAGTTCTATTTATTTTAAGGTAGTAATTAATTAAAAGAAAGCAATTATAATTTCTCGTTTTGTACGGTCAGTCGCTCGGTATTCGTACGAGAAAAGAGATACAAAAAGTTATCGTAATACGAACAGAACGTTGAGCTTACGTTTATTTGAAGTCACGGTTAGAACCGCTTTTGTTATTTCAATGAAGACGCACAGATTTGAGAGGGTTTGCTTGGGCAGCATGGTTTCCCGGTATGCAGATCCAAAAAAGAGTGAGAGTAGAAAATAAACTTTGATGCTTTGAGTCAAAACAAACATACCCGTCGTTCGATACGCCAGGAAAAGCCTCCAGATTTCTGAAGCTCCCTGAGCTCTGTATCTACCGCAAAAATAATAGTCTCTTGCAGTTTAGCAGATATTTGCAATGTGTTCGAACTGTATGAACAAATAATTTCTTTGGAAATCTCAGGAATCTCGTGTTTATTTTGTTTGTATTCATTGTTAGTTTTTTCTTTTACTTTCGTTGAATATGGACTCAATTCTCATGTTTTCAAATTTTTTACTTTCATGAAATCTTAAATGTTCATACAGACAAATTCCTCTGTTACTCGGACTCAGAAAATTCTTTAAATTTTTCAAGTTTCACGAATTTTACGAATTTCGTCAATTTCATAAATTTCATATGTTTCATAAATTTCATAAATTTCATACATTTCTAAATTTTTAAAATTCTAAGTTTCCAAATTCCCAATTTCACAATTCCGCAATTTTCTAAATTCCTTAACTTGCACATCCGAATCCCCAGACTTTTCAAACTCGAAAACACCCGATTTCCAAAACGTTCACGCCACCTATTTCGCATCCAATATACCAATAACAATTAGACTTGAAAAACAATTGGAAGCCCGAAAAGCGTGTTCAAGGTTGTTCTAGAATTTCCTGGAACGTGATTGGGATAGGTGAATCTCGAAAATCCCGGTATTCTTGCTCCTCCGCTCATTTGCAATCCAAGAGCCAACATTCCCTCGCATCCCCAATCATTAATCCACTTCGCTAATTAAATTAAAAATTCAAACGGTGCAGTGTGTACCGATTTAAGAATACTAATTCTCGTAGCTCATCCGTTAGATCGTATCTTGACATAGAATGAGTCGAAATGGTCACTTTGTTCTTTGATAAATTCCATTAAATTCTGTATTAAGATCCATGGTGAAAGATAGAGTATAACGATCGCGAATAACACGCAACCTTTCAACGGGTTGCTTTCGTTAGATGGAATTTAAGAGGGTGCATTCGTCTCGAATTAGAGCGAAGATAACCCCCTTTTGTTTTCCATTTGCATCGAGCAACCGTTTTAAATGCACCTTCTGTATCGGTTGCCGACGATCTTATCGTTGCCCTGATAACCGGCTTTCAGCCTCCGGGTTCGCTCGCAAATCTCGGAAACGTTTAACGCTTTTTCACTGTCGTCGGCCACGGAACCAGCCAGGAAATTCACCCTGAATTCAAGTAGACTCTGCATTCGACGATTTACGACAGTTCTCGGGGCTCTACTTCTGCTCGATCCTGCTCCACGTCCCTCTTCGCGCTCTTTATCTGCTAAAAGGCATTAGAGAGCCGTTTTTGGTGCGAACCGTTAAAGATAATATATTTTGTGTGAAACACGACGTTACATTCGCTCCCTCTTTCGAACAAATCTGAAAGCTCGATGTAAATTCATCTTTTCTGCTTTTTATGAATATTTTTCCTTCTTATTTCATTTATAAATTACATCTTCTGATTTTCGTATTTTATCTGCAATTTTGGTGACATTAATTTGTAATAGTATACGAAATGAATATTATAGATTGGCTACGTAATAAATACGCTATTTATGAAAATAAATTTTCGCAGGGAAAATTTCATAGAATTCTATGAATTTTTTATGGTAACATAAATTATAAAATGGGGTGTTAAAACAGGTATAAATAGTAAATAGCCGAAACTACAGATAATGTAGGTTTGCTATTTTTGAAAGGATTTTGAGATTATCCGACTTGTTTAAAGTATACGTTTATTTATAAGTTCACACAATTCATGTTCTGCTTAATTTATAAACACGTGTCTCGAAAGTTGATATCCATTACGAGATAAACTGCCATTTAATTTTAAATTATTCCTATATAACCTATCACTTTATTTCTTCTATTCTTGTTCTTCAAATTTAATTCAGCCTGTCACGATGTGTAACTTCATTATTCTTACTTAAACTTTAAATCAAATCTAAGCAATTCAACATTGTTTGATACAGAAATTTATTTTCGTCTATATTTTAGACTTGATTGGTTTAACCCGATTCTGAGTGATCGGAAGACAACTTCGAACAGAAACGAGACTTATGAAGTTACACACCAAATTAAATTAGACGGAATATCACTTGATTGTCACTCAGCGGTAAGAAATACACACAGTATCTATTTCGAATAAAAATAATTAGTTTTGGCAAAGTAATTGTAACAACCGTTATTTTTTCGACATACTGTGTATAATTTATGTAAATTATGAAGCATTGCATGAACTGTATCGAATTATCGATAAGATTTCAATGCTTCCGATATCCATCGATAACATTATCGGAAAGCTCGCGTCTACTTTTAAGCTACATCGTAACTTCCTCGTCGAAGTGGCGTTCCATGGAAAACAGAAAAGTTTAGAAAGCTCGATGCTGTCGCGAATATTTGCAAACGGATCTTGACTTATCTGGAGATAAGCGGAGGTCTGCGTGACCCGGCATAAGAATTCCTTTCGACGGTCCATTCAAACGAATTTTTACCCCCCGCCCCGTAAAACGAGGGAAAAACTTTCTTCCCCGCGGAAGAAAACGAGGATTACGTGAGTACACGGTTTCTGATTAAAGTCCTACAGACAAGATATTCGATAAGCAGATACCCCCTGTGAACGTCATCTTACAACGACGTTCGGTCGATAGCGAAATTCCCTCGAAAATTGTGGCAACGTGTTCGAGATCTGTTCACTGACGAGGAACGAACGATCTAGAGATATCGTAGTGAAACTCGAACCGCTGCGTTGGTAGCAAACTGCTGATGCTCTGATAAATACATCAGGGGTCGTGATAATTGCTTGCAAACTTTGATTTGCCGAAGCAAATCGCGAAATACGATTAAGGTTTACGACGAGTTTCAACGAAGCTTCAAATTAACGCTACTTGTGGTTTAACATTAATATTCTATTAGTTTTATTTTATAACCTCATGGGGATATGGATAGATTATCTTCATTATCCCTGTTAGTAATATTCGTATCTTTGAAGCTTCAAATTAACGTTAGTTCAATATTGATTCAGATTCTGTGTCATTTAGATATCACATAGATAATATTGATAGGTAAGCTTCATTGTTTCCGTCGGTATTTAATCTTCATATTCTGGATGAATTCCTGTAAGCAGTTAATAGTCATAGAACAGAATATGCAATTTTAATCGGGATTATTGGTCAACCGAATTAAATGGTGTTTTGCTGATTGATCGATCGAATTCGCTATATTGTTGCTCGAGCATACCTTGCTCGGGAGTCGGCTGTGATATTCAGCTTATTTAGCTTATGTTTGAAAGGTAGAAATGTGGTAATGGAGAAACTTCACGTTTTTAAATTTTGTAACTTCCCAATTTTCAAAGTTAGAAGTTTGGTTTGAGGAGACTTATTTTGCAAGTTGGTATATTTGGCAATTTTAAAGGTGGATTTGAAACTTTGGAACAAATTCTAATTCGATGCAGATAGTCCATAAAACTGTGAGGTTCCAGAATACCCAGGAGTACGTGCGTAGCCGCGAATTAATCGTTATCGTTGGAGAGAATCTTAAATCACGGATTATTCGCGAGATAAGGAACAGATGCAGCAAAGTCCTTCCGGTATGCACGCCTCGAATAGACACGTTTCGACTCTTCTCGCTTACCAGATGGTACCCCGCAGGTTTGTTCTCAGAAGATCTTGCATTTACCAAAGAAAGAGACGCAATGCTATGCGAGAATCAAATAGTCCAGCGGTTCTCAGTTGATATTCGATTTGGGTCAGTAATATGAATATGGTCAACATCCATTACAACAATTTTATTATTCAAAGCTTTATCTTTAAGTATTTGGTTCTGTCTTTACATCTATACTATAATTAATAACTATACTAGTGATGTGTAACATTTACCTCTGTCGAATTTCAAATACAAAGATTACCAGGTTGCAGAGTAAAGTACTAGAATTTTTAAATATATATGAAACCCATTATAAAATAATAAATTTCAAATCGTGTACAGAGAGTGTAATGAGGTTGTTTCTTTCAAGAATTAAATATTTGACTGGACAATACTTTTGTAGCCGAATTTTATTCTTGAATTAATTGTCTGTTTTCTCGGCTTAACGTGAAAGGCTTGAGCACCACTGAAAAGGGAAAGATAGAGAGAACAGAAAGCGAAGAGCGAGCCACGAGGCACAAAAGTTTCTTCCAGTTGAAACCCACGGCGAGTTGAAGCAGACGGAAGTGGGATAAATTCGCCGAAGCCGAACCGAACTGGGCTGAATCCTAATTACAAAGACCCCGAGAAAATAGCGAACGTGACCCACGACTGAACTCCATCTCCGGAAACGAGTTAAGAGGCACGGGAAAAGAGACTAGGAGATAGTTGAACGAATGTCAGGTTAAATGTTGCTTCCAGCGGAGACTTCTTCAGGTGGATCCAGGAGGACTGCGTCCATTTCGTTGCGGGAAGCGTCCCTGGGGTTGCATCGCGCTGTCAACCTTCCTTTGCAGATGAAATTAACGCCTCGGCTCGACTTGCCGCGTCTCGCTTGGGCTGCCATATTTCAGACGAACTTCCGGACGCGGAAGTCGTCAAACTTTTCGGAAAATCTTCCTGGAACCCCTGGTGACACTTTTGGATGACGCTGTGTTTCAACTTACTTACTAGTATCGGATACTTTTTTTTGCATTAATTCGGATGAAACCACATCTTCTGTGCATTTTCATATTTTGTGTGGATATTTACATATTTTGCTAGAATTTAGTAGATGTTACATGATATCGAAACAGTAGAAATGGTAACAGTATTTCCACTGCCTAACTGATCTTTCATTAAAGCAACATTGTATGAAAAGTGAAACCATTTTTAATAAATGTTATGAACATCATTATGTACAGACATTTTGTAATGTCAACAAATATAATGTTGCATTTGAAAATTTAAATACTTATAAACTTCTCTAATAGTCAGGTTGTGATACACTTTGTAATTCATCAATTTCTAAGCCTTTCAAAACTTAAAGATTATCAAGTTTGAGATCGAAGTTGCATCTGAAAATTTCAGTGTTCGTAAACCTAAGTATGTGAAAGTAAAGGGTAATTGACTGTACACATAACTGGCCATATAGCCAGATCGCTCTATATTTTATAAAAGATGTCATCAATTTTATGTAGTGCTTCAGAAAGATGTTAAATTTGACACTTCGAACAAAGAGTTCGTGCAGTATAAAAAACAAACAATCATCGGCAAATAGTGTGAGTTGACTCATTACGCGGTCTGTCGCCCGGTGTTCAAAGGATCGAAATTTACATCGACCACTCGACCCGCGGAACATCTCCCCGCGGAAACCTTGAAACTTTGAACAGGCTCGCCGGGGACCAGCTCTTCCCAGCTCGGAAATTAGCGACTCTGCTTAATATCACGTCGCGCATCTCTCGCAATGGCAGATGTTCTCACGATCTTTGCCCTTCAACGAGCGAATACCGTGGAACATATTACATATTTTCTTCTCGCCCTCGAATCATCCCCCTCGGAATACGCTGTCGAATTAAGCGCGATTCCCGAGAAATTATGCGTCGTAGATGCGTGCGGATTAATAACTAGATGACTTTATGTAAAACCATTAGAATTCTTCGGAAATTTGACAACTTTATTAAACTGCAATTAATTTATCGAGAAATCGTTGAACGATTCTATTCGACGAAAAAGCTACTGATAAAGACCAAAGGCGTGATTCGAGGATGTTAGTTAAGACTTTGTAATCCGAAGTTCGGTCTAAGTTAATTTTGAAAGTTAGCCGAGTTACTCTCAGCTTGGAAACTTTTCTGATATAAAAAAGGAGAAAGAAAATGATTGGCCATCGATAAAGAAACTGCTCTTGATTGCACAAAACGTTGAACCTGAAGTGTTTCGATACAAGAACACTCTGGGAAAGATTAAATAGCAATAAGATACAGAGCTAAACGAAATCTTGCCGGTTTAAGTCTGGATCATAATTAGACAGTACATTTCGAGGATTCAAAGTTCGAATATTTATCGTACCTTATTTTTCTCGCCTTTTCATATCCCTTCGTGCAGCAAGAATCGATAATGATGAGGGCTGTAAAGTGGAACGCGTTAATAGGTTTTCTTAAGAGAAACAGGGGACCCAGCGTTGTTCAGACGCATCAGGTTTTTACGGGCTTCGTGAAGCATCGCTGAACTTAAACAGTAATCGTAAACTTGCTGAAATGTGACTTCTCTGCTGGAATTTCTGGAAATATGTTTTAAAGTAATTGCACGTTTACACTCGAGTTGAAGGTAGTCACCCTTGAGCGAAGGGCTGATGAAAAAGACTCTCATCAGCTTTTGAACGATCTTTGAATTATTATTTTCTAAAGAAATCTCAAATATTTTTGTTCGATCTTTTTCCCATTTTATCAATTTCTGAAATTATACTCGTAAGAGAAAATATCGAAAGAAATAAAACCGTAGATATCAAATTCCGTATATTTCGTTAGCTGACACTTCTAGTCACAGATAAAGGCAAGAATGTCTGCCTCGGAAAAATCTCACCACATAAAATTTTATCACACGACTTGTCCTTTTCAACAGAAGGTTTGAACCTTCGAAAAAATGAGAGAAGAAAGCATATGGTTGAAGTATCTTGACTCAACGTTTACACTACATCTACCAATTTGAAGTTTAAAATAAAATAGAGAAGAGATGTGTTCTCTATCTCGTTTAAAGACGTTTTAAGATAAACATCTTAACCTTTAACTCATAGTGGAGCTCATCACATTGACTTGAATTTTATAAATAATTCAAATAAATGGATTGGTTGATATTTTATCAAGGATCTTTTACTTTGTAAATTAAGGAGTTAGCAGATAAAAGAAATTAAAAAGTGCAGAGGAGTTTGATAATTTACAGAAGGACTTATGAATGGGTAGTTCTCGATTTTTCGTAATACAGTTAACTGTATACTTATAGACTGCAACGAAGTGAGTGTATAAAAATTATTGCAAAATATCGGAAAGTATCGATCGCGAAGACGAAGCGGTCTAACAGCAGCGCGAACCATAAATTGCAAGCGAAGCTTCAAGTCCACACAAGCCATCAGGTGGAAGTATAAAAAGTGAAAACCGATTTGCCCGTAATCTCGCGATGAAACGCAAGGCCCAGGCGAAGTTCGCGTTTCGCAGCCGGTGCTGTCAAATCTCCAAGGTTGCAGATAAACCGTGATGGGATTTTCACGGACAAAAGTCCTCCGTTGAACGCGTGAAACGAAAAGGACCTCGAAGGAAGTGTTTTCGCGTGTTCAGCATAACTCGAAAACTGATCCACGCTGGTGAGAGGGTAACGAGTCCTCAGTGTAGTTTGTGTCCGGGTGGTTCGAAGCCGCCACCGACGGCATAGCTACACGAGAACGGATAAGACCTGGCAGGTGGCCAGCCTTCGAGATATTGCACATGTTTCTTCGGTCGCATTTGCATACCAAAGCCCCGTAAAGTGTGAAACTATTGCCGGCGAAGCCAATACGTAGATCGCAGATTAAACTGCTGCTCGCGAGGGGCAAACTCTTCGATCCAACCCCCTCGCAGTGGTACGCCTCGACGATTTTCCCTCTTCTTATCTGCTCGAAAGGAAAACCTTGATGGAATTACCCTCGATACCCGCCTCAGTCCCGCGTGTTTTTCTTCAAAATAGCTACCCTTCGCCCCTCCACTTGCCCCGTAAATATTTATGCGGCTGCCGCCGGCAAGAAATCATAAATATTTAGTCGCAGCTTTATTATATTATCTGACGCCCTGTAGAAAGACTGACCGGTTCAAGACTCATAAATGGATCGATGAAAAATAAAGAACCTACCAGAGCGTCGAACTTCAAATAACCTTAAGCGAGCGTGTCTATGCTTTAACGGAATTCGAAAGCAATTTTGTTATTATTTTAAGAAAAATGATTATTCATTTTCTATCGGGAGAGTATATCTACCTGAAGAGAGTTTAAAAAATTTGTCATAAAGTATTTATGATACTGCATTTAATAATACAGTATTTATCCAACAGAAAGTTATAACATAAATGCAGGCACTAGAAGTTAATAATCAATGTAGAATTTGTACAGAAACAGCCATCCGGTAGTATTTAAATTTTCCATCGGTTTTTCAGCTTCTTCTGCGAAGTCTTCGTTTGATAAAAGAAGGATAATGTATTGCAAGCTAAGGAATGTTGAATCCACTAAGGTTTGATAACAATAACCACGACGTAACATCTTCGTGGCCAGTACTGTTGTTAAGTTATTAACCATTTCCCTCCAGAATTAGCAGTAAATTAGCATACCATTAACGTTAGCTGCACGCTCCCGGGATACTCGATAATCCTCTAATCCTCGAATTTATCTTCGCGTGATCCCAAGTGAAACACCGTACGAGCCTCAACATCGTTTTGCTCATCGGATACGAAGAATGCAGGGAGTAACGTGCGCGTGTATGCTCGATGCTCTGTTATACCACTAACTCGCATACATTCTTCGAGATGATCCATCATCCGCTTCGCGAAAGCCAATCTGATCCGAACAAGTACACACTCTTCAAGTTAATCGGTTAGTTGAGCTACATACTGACTCGCGTTCTTAACGTGGTTGTCACAAACGCAGTTTATTTGAGAATTTATTGAAATTTTGGATAGTAAGTAGTGAAATATGAATACCGGAATTTGGAAAATGGAGAGGCGGAAAGTTGACGATTTGGGGATATGGAAATTTAGGAATTTGGGAATTTGCGATAGTTGCGAATTTGAGATATGGAGATTTGGAGATTTTGTGATTGGAAAAATTAGGAATAAGGAAATTTAGGAACTTCGAAGTTTAGAAATTTAGAAACATAGGAGTTTGAAAATTTAGAAGATTGGAAACTTAGAAATTTGGAAATTTAGGAACTTGGAAGTTTAGGAGTTTGGAAGTTTAGAAATTTAGAGACATAGGAGTTTGAAAATTTAGAAGATTGGAAACTCAGAAATTTGGAAATTTAGGAATTTGACAATTTATTAATTTGAAAATTCAGGAACTTGAAAACTTAGAAATTTAGGCATTTGGAAGTCTGAGAATTTGGAGATTTGTGAATTTGAGGATTTGGAAGTTTAATAACTTGGAAATTTGCGAACTTAATTCTTACATTTCTTACAAGTCTACATTCTTACATTTTACTTTTAAAAATTAATGACACAACTCATCATTTTTCACCTATTACCTCTAACAATGATATTAATTTTAATGTCAGTCTTGAATGTTCATATAACTCAGCCACTATTCTTTCAATTTGAAAATACTCTCTAACCAAAATCTCCTATTTTTGTTTCAGGTAAGGTGAAACAAACGAACGGATAGAACAACGCGAGCCATCGACAGGTAATAATTCCCAGACGAATCTGTGCGATTCGACGATCATTCATCTCGTCGTTTTCTGGCCGCGCAATTATTTAACGAAAAGCTCGCCGTGTGACCGGCTGCGTCACGAGTGAAATCGTAAATACACAACACGTTATGATTTATGATCAGGTTGTTTAACGACGCTCACGGAAATCAGGATGCATTTCCTGTAAATATTTACGCGCACACTAAAAGCCTCCATTAACGCGGAATCATCGAACGCTGGCAAGTCACTGACCTATGTATCGATGGTCGATTGTTATATCCGTTTGCAAAACACTCGTAATTTTGTTGAATAAACCGTTCGTCCTAGTCGGTGACAAAACCTTTTCATTGTCGATAACGAAGAAACTTCCATTTATGAATGTTATAAAGCTACACGCTTTGGTACATATGTTCTTTTATTAATAGTAGGTCAATGCTGAATGTAGTTGTGTTTAAGTTTCAACAATTTTTAAGTGCTGAAAATAAGCAAAATTTAATTATATTTTAGTCAGGAAATGATACATTAACTGGAGACGAAATTTTGATTCTTTAAAATACATAGAAAAATAATTTTTGTAATATTGGAGGAAAAATTATGATATGTACCTAGTCCATGTTAATTGCTGTTCGTTGAAAATTTTGTGTTAGATACTTCTATTATGAATATTTAACGAAAAGTCATGAAGTATACTAAGTCCATATAAATCGTGTTTAGAATTTGTTAAAAATGTTCAAACAGGCAATTATTTTATGTTAAACACAAAAACTTTAAGCGCCCATTAAATATAAAATAATATTACAATTTCAAATATTTAAACATGAATTCATTACGCGTTGGTCTCAGAGGAACCTAACCTTTTCCTATCAAATAAATAAAGTACATAAACGAATAAGACAAATGTTAGAACACAGCAACACCTTCGTTTAACCGAAACAGAGGAGAATTCAAGGTACAACGTGATTGCGCAATCGATTTAATTCGAAGTCCATTCGAAAGTCGAACTCATCCAGTGCGTTGTATTGCGTACAGTACAGAATTGTGGCCAGGATTGTCAGTGGCTTGGAAATCCTGGGTTTGAACACTGTAAGTGTTCTCACTTGTACGAGAGAACCCATTAACGCAGGATAGCTTGATCAACGGGGCTTTGTAGGTTTAGGATCAATACAGTTGGCGGTTTCGTGTTGTCACGAAATATTGATGACGCATTTAATTGGAATTTGCGCGATAACAATTTAGCGCTGATTAAGGAACGGCTTGTAATTTCGTTTATGATTTCGAGATTTATGGGACATTTATATGAAAATAGTTGTGGTTTTTGTGTGACCTGTTTTGTGTTGTGAAAATTGGGGTATTTAGGGATTTGAGGATTTGGAGATTGGAAGATTGGAAGATTGGAAGATTTGGAGATTTGAGGATTGGAGGATTTAGGAATTGGAGGATTTGGGAATTGGAGGATATGAGAATTTGAGGATTTGAGAATTTGAGGATTTGTAAATTTGAGGATTTGGACATTATGTAATTTAGGAATTTGAGGATTTGGGGATTTGGGAATTTGAGGATTTGAGGATTTGAGAATTTGTGGATTATGGGATTTGTGGATATTGGAATATATGGACTTGGACATATGTGGATTTGGGTATATGTGAATTCGGTGACCTGTCAATTTGGGTATATGTGGATTTGAAATTCAGCAATTTAGAAACTTATTAAACTTGAAAATTTCAAAGATTAAGAAACTTGAGAATTTCTGAATTTCGATTTAGAACTATAACACTTCAGTAAATTCGAAAATGTGGAACATATAAATTTAACTTACAATCATAATGCTCACACATATATCTCCCCTATTATTTCACTAACATCTATCACTCATCTGTCTCCTATTATTATTTCCCAAAAAAATATTCTCCGAAACAAATTATCCACATCAGCAAAATTGAAATAACCTCCATAAAAATTCGCCTTGTAAGATTTACCCTTCAACCTGGCAAAATTTCTCCTTCATAACTCTCTGTCTAACTCCCTCCCTTTGAACTTTAATATTCTTTTTGATACTTCATTGAGATTCCATACGCCTTCCCTTTAATATCGTCGCAGTGCGCTGCCGTGCAGGGACACGTATTTCCACAAGCATTTGCGAAATCAATTTTACAGCAGCCTGTAAACGTTTGCTAAACCATGATGCGCGCAGTGTCGTTGATTACTGTGGATAATGTCAGCCTAACCTACACCCAAGAATTCATGTTCTGGCAACGTCGATCAGGATTTCGATTATCTTGCGGTCCGAGAATCGAATTATAGCGCACACCTGTCACCACACATGTGAATTTGGTTAATGAGAATTTACCAATCCTTCCTGTCTAAGTGATGAAATACTTTGCCATATGGTATTTTTTTTACAAATTTTTATTTTTGAATAGTTAGTGAGTAAGGGATTTTATTAAATTTACAGGTATGGGGAGCTAAGGATTTGGGATTTAGAAATTTGGGACGATGTGAATTTAAGGACCTCGGGATTTGAGGATGTAGGGATTTGGAGACATATGAATTTGGGGACATGTGAATTTAGCGACGTGGGAATTTCGGGACATGTGAATTTAGGGACGCAGGAATTTGGGGTCATATGAATTTGGGGACGTAGATATGTCGGAACATATGAATTCAGACACATAGGAGTTTTAGCACATATGAATTTAGGAACGTAAACACTAGGACACGACGAAAATCATGAAACTAAGGACCCTGGAATTTCGGGACTTGAGATATCTTGAAACTAGAAGACCTACAAATTTGGGAATGTAGGTAACTCAAAAATTTGCATATACAGAAAGTTATTCCATTCCAAATTCTCCACACAAGCATTACTATCTTACACTTCTCAAATTTCTACAATATTTCTTTCCTTCTCTTACAGTAGTATATCATCACAGAAATCCTTTCTCTCAATCATCAATCATCCCAGTTTACCTGTCATTTCCTTTAGTTCCACAATATATACTTGTTCAAATGATCCTCACATTGCACCCGAATGCGTAGATAGATACGCGAACGATGCGAGCCGAAGATATCGAATGAAGGATGATTGGATATTTCCTTGGTTGGATCTTGATTAACCGGTGAATGACAGTGATCGTCGATGATTCACAGAGCATAATTGCTGTTATTCTAATGATCGACCAACGGTATGTATGGACGGCCTCTGTGATTTCTACCAATAAATTCACACTGTGTCTTCTGCGCATACCAACGCGTTGATGTATGCGTTTAATTAATTCTTTTTTACGCATTTTATCGCTGTTTGTATCACTCGTGAAAATATTTTCCTGTTACGGGAAATATCCGCAATATTTTTGCAAGGAAATCTGCGTATCCAGCTGGTAATAGCTTTTAATATCCGAAGTTTTTATTTATACGTTGTAACGTTCAAAATATTGATATGATAAATATTGTGCACGGTTGAAAGTGTCATTTCAAGTTTCGTATGTAATTATTTTAACTATAGGTCGTTTCAAAAAGTGTTTCGATCAAAATTTGTTGTATTTCGGAAGAAAAATTTGATATATTTTCTGTGTCATATTTGAAGGTAACATATTTGATGTATTGACCTTTTTGAGGTCTTTTGAAATACATCAAGGTTTAATTTTATTTTAAACTTACTTTCACTCACATTCTAAGATCCCCATTTTTAATACAACTTCCTCATTTTGTATAACTTTCATAAAAATAAAATAAGTCAATTCACACAATCGATATTGTCATCAACTTAAAAATTTGACGAAATTGAATAACATGAAAATTGTGAATGATGTTTTGAATAATAGTTCAAGTCCTTTTTATTAATTACGGGGGGTTTTAAAGTTGATCAAATATCAAACACTCTTAATCGATTTATGGCTTGTCCGCCCGACGAAGCTTTACTTATCGGATAGCTCGATCGTGGGGCTAATGAAATTCAATTATTAATTGCGCGAACGACAGGAAAAATGACGAAGGTAGAAAGAGCTTTTCCTGAAGGATCTCCGGGAAACGATAGACGAACGGGAAGCTTTGGAAAATGAAAAAAAAATGATCTCTCACAGAAACGTTGTTCAAGGACAATTCTGTTCGTTCCGCGTGTAACTAATTATTGGTAGAACGATATAAATATTTGAACAGTGTGCCATTTGCGGCTCGAATTCGCCAACCGGTACACTGTGTAAATGGTTAATGCAAAATTATTATGCGCGACCACGTAGCCAGACTAATTTCCTAATGGCTGAAATTTAATAGAAATTCTTGCAAACGTCTCTGCTTGGAATCCGTGAAAAAGAGAATAAAAATGAAGAGAATTCTTGAAAGCATTCGTTCTGTAAGTAGAATTTTTTTACAGGTTTATTTGATGAAGTATTTTGACAGGAAGACTCATGTTTAATTTATCAGTGTATCACCAATCAATGTACCAATTTATTGATGTACAAGGGTATCAATATAGCAATTTACTAATTTACCAATGAAGTTTTATAGGGTAAGGTTGCTTAAGTAGTACGACCTAAGAAAAAACAATGAGTGTTTAGCAAATATCTAAAAGCTACTCGATTCTAGTGTAAATATTGTTTTTATTTATTAGAACAACTCTGAATAATCTTTATGTTGTCATACAAATCCTAATGTGGCGCCATTACAGCTAGTGTAGCCATAACACTTCAAATATAGAACAGATACGACTTAAGCACAGATACGACTTGAGTAACCTTACCCTACTAATTTATTAATGGACAAATGCACCAATATATTGATTTAATAATTCACTAATATTTCAATATACAAATTTACTAATATAGCAATAATTCACCAATGTACTAGTATACCATAACATTTTTCCAAGTGCAATTCCTCCTGCCGTATTTTTTACCGAACTCCCTCATTCCCAAATATCAATTATGATCGAAACGGCAGTAAAATCTACGAATTCAGTAAAAATTTTCTGAGACTTTCGCTGGAAATACAGCTTCGTTATCCCGAGCAAGTTTCGTTAATTGCGGCGATTGCGAAAACTTTCTCGCTTGCGTCTCTCGCGAACGCTCTCTCGCCATGATTTCGTAAAAATTCTCTAGAGATCTCGCAGAAATTTACGCACGTTCGTAAAAGACCGAGGATTAACGGGAAAGTTGAGGACAATATAGCTCTCGAAAGTTGGCCGTCGACGCGCGGAGAACTTATAACAATAATTGTCGTGATTATGTCGGCACGAGAGTCCTGTCTCGAAGGACTCCAAGTCCTCGAAACAGCGAAGCAGTTAAGACGAAAGGGCGCCGGTCGACGCGCGACAAGTCGTTTTAAACTTTTGCTGACAATCGAATGGGTTGCTCACCGTGTAACAGAAAGAACCGACAATTTCCTCGGTGTTAACGACCGGAGAAAACTCGCGAGATTTTCTTCGATGTTTTTTTTCATGTATCGACTTGTCTTTGAAATGCACCTCTCGGTGCACGTTTTTCCACGCGCTTATAATTCCATCATTCCTATCATATTTATTATATTCTTATAAGATGTGAGAATAAAAATGTTTGAAATAAATTGAAGTTATATTGCTAGATGTATAGCATCGTAAATAGGTAATAGAAAGTTTCATTCAGGAGGTACAAGAATTAAAATCGAAGTTTGACCCTTTAACCTATGATCTTTTCAACATTAGAGCTAACTATTGCTGCGATATTGGGATAAGTAAAGAATGCTGAAATGTCATGTATAATTGTACGACATCATATACTTCGGATTTAGCAAAACTATAATTAAACTCGAAACTCAGTTGTGATTTAGGTTAATCATATGAACTCGAAAGTGCCTCGCTGTTATAAGCAAAAGGGTGATATGTATAACAAGGTCATAAAGAATAACCATTTTCGAAAGTAGGTTCCCCAAAAAGATTCGCGAAGTCCAGTAAGTACGGTGAATGCATAATCTAAGGAAAGAAGAGCGTTCGCGAAACACAGAAACACTGAAACAAATAAGGCGATCGGGGGAGAAAGAGGGTCGGCGAACCCAAGACATTCCAACGCACGCGGAACACACAGTTGGTGGTGCACTCGATATGAAATTGGATTGGGTTTCAAATGTGTCGAGGGAAGCCCTGGAATCGACGGTAATAGAATATCTGTTCCAGTTAGCTGAGAAAGACTCGCCGAGCGTGTCGGTGTGTGTCTTCGCGTCGGCTTACGTACCTTTCCCAATTGTCGAGGATTGGGAGCAATTATTCGCGAGCATTGCCACCGTTTCTGGAACACTGTGATCCGAGTAACTCCCACGATCAGAACGGATTAGATGGAATACTCGATTACGCTTGTCCTTTTCAGTTGCGTTGCGCGTGTCGGGAAAAATCGCCTTTTCTGCGACTCCCTTGGGACTGTTTGTCAAGCGGCGGGTCATCGATTTTCATCAAACGAATCTGGAGTAAAAATGAATAAATTCATATTTAACTTTGTTTGCTAATATTTTCAATTATTAATAATCAATCTCAACTACTGCTTTAACAATTAATATAAAGTAATCGACAAGTCTCTGTTATGATCAAGACTTAAACACTACTAAAGCAATTTAAATCCGCTAATGGAACACCATGATTTCTAAAGAACAACGAAATAATTTAAAAGGAAAGATTACCGTGAAAGAATCATTAGATTATTTAAAAAATTAAAATAGACTGCAACAGAAATAATAATGCTAATGAAATAATTTAAAAGGATTTAACAGATTATTGTAAAAATAATTTGAAGAGGATAAAGCAGATTATAATTGCACAGTTTCAGAAGATTGGAACAGACTGCAAAAGAATAGCGGAATAATTTAAAAGGATAGAGTATGTTATTTCAAGAGCGTAATTAAATAACAGAATAAAGCAGATTAAAGAATAATGAGGAAAAGATTAGACTGCTGTGGAATAATAAAATTGGCTCAATTTCTCGAAAAAAGTATTTTAGGAAGCGATATCTGGGAGCCTTAAATCGCGTCGAAATATTCAATATCGAGCGCGTTCGACGGCAGCAAAGCGTTAATTTCGTTCAGTTGGATCGTTCTATTTTAAAGCGGCATCGGTCTTGATCGCGACATAAATTGGATAATAAATCTTCGGGGTTCGCAGCGTCGGACACGGCCCGCGCCCCGAAACTACATTTATCCTCGACGAGGACGCTCAGAAATCGTGTCCACTCGATGCATAGGTCTGCAGTTTCACGAGCCAGCGCACGAAGCAAGGAAGCAATCGAGAGAAAGGACCTCTCGTTTCTGCGAGACCGCGATATCTCCAAGATCCTGCAGCTTATGCCGTCTAGAAACGCGTCTTGTTAACGGTATATAGAAGCCGGGGTGGTTTTGGTCCATCAGAAACGGCTCCTCGTCCCCCGGGTTCGCCACCCTTTTCGGTTTCCTCTGCCGTCTACACGCGTTTACAAGCAAGACGAGTTTGTCGTTATAACGACGCAGCCAGTGAACTACCTGTCTTGCGGTGTAAACGAGTTTTACTAATTTCACGACGAACTACGACCAAGTTTCTCGACTACGGATACTCATGGACAATTCTCGAACTAGTTCTGGTCCACTTGTTAGCGGAAACTACGCTGGTTGCATCCGCGTAAAAATAGGCTAGTTGCTGCACGTTTTGATTAAACTTGTTTGAAGATGGATTTATAAGTTTTAACGTTGGATGGTAGTCGAAATGTGGAGGATGTGGCAGAAATGGTACAAACTTTGGAGCACATAATTTGGACTAAATGAGCAAGGACGTGGAAAGCAAGAGTCGATGTGAACTCACAGAATTAATTTGTCCACCTAAGAGTTTATTTTCGCACAATCAAAAGACAATTAAAACTTATTCTTTTATTCTTACGTCATTCTTAAAAATTCTTAACTATTATACATGTTATGAACGAAATAATTAATCAATTCACTATTTCATTGTCATTCTTTTGTCACAAGTATATCCAGCGTTCAAACACAGTGGAACAGCAGTGATCGATAATATAAGAATACAGACCTCAATCAAATTTAGTGTCTTAACAAGCAAGTTTCAGAAAGGCTTTTTCAACAGCAAGATGCTTTGAGATTCGTCCATTATCGGTGTTTCAGCCCACGAAGAGGCAATTAACATTTAGGAGCCGTATTCAGGAGACGTATGTAGGTGACCAGATGCAAATACGAGTCTTTGTGCAAGAGGCCTCGATTCGTCGTAAGAGTTTATTTCATTGCAAGTCTTCGCGCTCGATAGAAGCCGACACGATGCACGCTGTTAATTAGGTCGATTGTTATCTGTTTGCAGTCAAGCAGACTTGCAGCACCTTTTCGCGAACGATCGCGACCAAGTCATCGATTCGTTCGCCATTCAACGCAGTCAGGGTTATTCAGCTGACTTTTGAGCATTCTAAAATTCGGTAATCATGTCGGCGATAAATCCGCGAGAATGGCAACAAGATCGACGGTGTATTTCAGTACAGGATGAGATAAAAGTAGTCGGTATTGGTTGGCACAAATTTTTCTTTATTAAGAACCGTCAGCGATTCTCGATCAAGATATTGATCGACATGTTTATGTCACCTTTTATTTTCCTTTTAGTCGGATTATTAGTGTTCCGACCTCGTAAACTTCCGAGAGCAATTATTAGGAGAGCGATAACTTTAATCGTCGTTGTATCAGCAGTTATGAAATTGTCAAGACTGCAGTTTCAACGTGCTTACTCTGTTTCTAGAAATTGAAACGAACTGAATTTTTGTATTCTCAAATCTACAATTTATGAAACTTATTTACTGTTATACATTTGTGTTAGAATGTTGGTGTATTTACAACGAAAATTGTACGAAAAGCTATTAGCTAGATAATATCTTTGTAACAACGATGATGAGAAACCGACAAAACGAAACTTCGTCGAAAAAAGCTGAAACGGTGGGTCGAGAGGGAGCTCGTTTCATTTCGATGGTAAACGATTAAAATTAAACGGGACCACGTAAACGTGTTTGCATGTAGATACGCAGCGTTTCTGGGGCGAAATTCTATCCTGGATAGTGTCGTCGTTCAGGTCGTCGGGTAATTGTTTTCGAAGAAAGTTTGCATAATGCTCCTTCGATAATGCGTACACACGTGCCCACGTACAGTAAACGGCCGTTGTATAATTTTACAGTGGCGTAAGCAAGCGAGTCATAAAGATGCGCCTGTATCGGTCGCGTTACGGAAAAAGCCAGTTAATGACCGCCGTAAGACGACATGACCTTTTATGGGGTTACAGGTAATCTCTCCGCTTTTATTGTCTTCCGTTATTGCGCATCCGTGTTTCGACGCGTTTTGCTTCGATTCTTCTGTACTTACATCAATAAGAATAATATCGTTTTAAAGGAATTATGGCCCTTTGTACAGAGGTGAAATATTAACACGCTGCTTAACACCTACTTGAATTTATCTAAAACGATCAATGCAAATTTTTTTTAGAATGATGCGTTGAATTAAAAATTACTTTGAAGATGTTTTGTACTGATTATTGCTAGCTTATCACTAAACATTCTCAAAAAATATATTAAATTATCTAGTACTTGCCGAGTTGGATTTTTGAAAAATTGATCTTGAACAAAATGACAACAAATTGACACTAATGTTTCTCATCAGAAAATTGGTTTTTTAACTTTCACATATTTTTATCGTTGTCGGTCTTTTCAAACAGTTTCATGTTTACGATTTGTGTCAGATTATTATCGAAAATATTGGACAAATTTTATTCTCAAAGTGACGATGAATACTTTCGTGAGATTTTTAAAAATTAATGTACCATAACCATTTACGGGTACAATTGTGTTACATATAGCAAGGTAATAAAAAGCGTGACAGTAAAATTTGGAGCTACAAATTCTGCTAATAAAAGGACAGCGGATTTAACGATGCGCGTTTAACACATTAATACAAAAAAACCGGCATTTTTCACTTCGTTACGTTAAAATTGTGCGTGTTGCAAAATAAAAATGAGATAAAAAAGAATAATGTCTGTGACTAAAAAAATGTATGTTTCGACGATATAAAATAAACTCGTTGAAATTATTCAGATCGCTGTTACTGATTAACCTAAAACAGTATCTTTTCTGAAGAGACCAATGTCAGAAGCAATTTTCTCGCGGATGATTGCGAATATTATAAAAATCTCAAAAATGAAAGTTCCTCGTTGGCAATTAGATACAGCGAGAGCCATTTTCCAGGTATAATTGCTCTTAAAAGCAATTCACGGGAACTCTTTTCAGGTGGTCGGATAATCCCGGAGTGAACGGACGCGGGTGTAAGGGGATAAAAAAGGAACGAACGATTTTGATTCACTTTAGCGGGAATTCTAGCTAGAGACCAGCTGTAGTTAACCGGCGAACCGAAAACTGAAAATAACACGTTGAAAGAAATTCCCAAGCTCTGACTTCTCTTTTCCGATCATACGACGTCGGCCATTTTCTGTACAATGCCTTTTAATTCCTTTCTTTTATTTATTCTCTTTTTCTATCATTCGTGACTTCCATTAATTAAGGTAATTTAAAATTAATCCATATTAAAAGTTATGTAGTATACGGTAATTCAATTGTTCGACCAAGAAATTACAGCATGAGTCGGACTGATGTTTTGTAATTATTGACCTTCCACGCGAATGACTGTCGCGAAATATTCTTGAACTCTTATTTACCGTCACCTCGCAGTAATTACAGTGTAATCAAATTACTGATTCATTCTGTATGCACAGTTTCACAAACTAGTGTCTGTCGCGAGGGATTCAAAGCTGAAACCGACACGTTCGCAAGATACGCGAGTAATATTGACTATATTCTGATCGTTACACAATTATCACGCACGTAATTAACGCGCAAATTACTGTCGCCGTCATGGCAAGTACTCCGTGTAATCCGGAGCATCATGTGTGAGTATTTCTCTAAATGAAACGCTTCCAATATCGCCGGGCTCGGTCGATCACGAATTAATATCGCGCTCGCACGATCAAAGAATAATTATCGGAGAATCGGAGGAAACATATACCAACACAAGAAACGTACGAAACTGAATGGAGATCTCGACGAGAATTGAACGGCAATTAGTCGATTCGATTCGCCTTAATCCCCGACTCCAATTAACGGAAATTTAAATTCATGCTGTACCGTGCCGTCTCGAGCAGGCTCACGCGTTTACGTAGCAGGATACGTTCCCTAAATATTATTTGTAGCCGAGTCTCCTCGAGGATATTCCGGATTTCGACGATTCGCCGCTTATGGTGTCGGGTTAATGGGTTTAACGGAACAAGGAGCGCGGATGGTGAAATGGAAAGGGCTTTTTCGTTGGGGGATTTCTGTTCACCCTTGATAAGTGGATTAACGATTTCGTTACCGGTTGGACGAGTCCTCACGATAGATTTTAACGGGTTGACTACCAACGTGTGCATAACCATATCACACTCGACATTCAAACTAAAAAAAAGTCATATCACTTGTCTACCATAGTCACTATTAGTAGTTGCAATAATAGTTACAAATTTAGACTAATTAAATATATGAAAAAGAAACAAAGTCTTTGAGTATTTCTAACATTAGGTCATATATTAATAAATTGGAAAATGAAATTGAAATATTAATGTGTCCTTAATATGTCCTGCGTATGTTCATCTTTATTTTGAATATACAAAGTGTCTCACTTACTTACTCACAAGTTACGAGACATTCTCCATAATTGTTACTTAGTCCATCTGTAAGTGACTTCGATATGAAGTACCTTGAACAGCACCGAGTTAATGTCTCATTTCTACACGAAAACGCCGAAAATTTGACTGCTCATCTGTAGTGGTTTCAGAGTTGTTTCTGGAGTTACATAGAAATGGTTCGTCAGGAACAGCGAGCGTTGTAAATTGAATTTAATGTAGCTCTCTGACGTGTTAGCACAGAAAATGGTTCCTTTGGTTCTGGCTTGGCCGCCAGCAGAGCTTTCGATATAATAATTTTAAATTTAGTCAGATAGTAATTTCACTGAACCGAACACTATAAATTTTGCTGCCGAGTTTTTATTCAGACTTAATAAACGAATGTCGTGTATCAGCTTTTGCCAACATCGAATGTCAGTTTCAATAGTGACGTTTGATTCGTTTAAATAGGATACCAATCAATGTAAATGCTTGTATCGACGCTTTTCGTTATATCGCGTTTATTTGACTACTTTTATCACGGGCATTTAAAATGTATCCGAATTGCCCATTCGAATTTATCGAGAGCTACTATTTTTTCTGCCATTAAACCGGCTCGCGAACACGTTCGAAATCACGGCTGTAATTGGTTTTTCAGAATCGTCGAGAGGTCGATAAACACGTTCGAGTGTTCGGCCAGATATTCAATCCGGCAAAATGCAAAGAATCGATACACTGAATGGCGATCGGGACGAGTACTAACTAGAATTTCTGTATAATATATATAAAACACCGATTTCGTTTCTCGATCGACCACCTTCGTGGCCAGAATATCACTGTATTGGCAGTTCGCCACCATCTGATTCAATCGTTTCTTCTATTTTTTCTTCCTTTCTTCGAGGATCACTACCGTTTCCGCTTCGAATCGTAAAAGCTTTAGCACCGCTTTGACGTTCGTAATAACGTTGCCGTGAAAGGTAACGTGCAGATAAAACTGCTGATCGAAAGTCTCTATGGTTGTAGCCTACGCAAAAATACCCTGATACTTTCTTGCACTTTTTTGTTCCAAGCCGTACATATTGCAGTTGACAAGCATTGGGTCACTTAAAAAATATTCTTTCAACATGCTGTTCAATTTTATTCATTTTAACCGATTGAGTTTTTAACTTGTTTTTCGTTATTAATTATTTGAGCTACATCTTGATGAAATTACCTGTTCGTACTCTTTAAAAGTGATACTACAAATTAAGTTACAGCAAATAGAGCACCTTTTCTGTAACTCAATTTTTTCAAATTTTCATGAAATAAAGCTGCTGCAGCTACTTTAAGAAATTCACTGTTCTTGTGAATTTATTATGACTCGTCATATGTTGAATATCTCTTACATTTTAATGTGAATATGTTCATATACGTATGTATATCTATATGTTTTATTATGTGTTTCTTTCGTGAGTGAATTGCCTATTCAAGAGTTAAATAACCCGCAAGTTTTGACACCTTATTCTATCACAAAAAACGTAAGCACCCTCGTTAGTAGGACGACCCTGGTTAACTAAGCAAGTTTTTCTCGAAGTCGCTTGATGTGACGGTAAACACCCTCTAGTAGATTACGAACAAGTTGTTGGAACTACAGTATTAAAATATCGATGGAAATTTTCCTCTCATAAAGTGTTTGAGTTTTGGTCGACCACCTGTTATCCTCCAAATGTATTTCATCCTCATTTTCAATTTTAAAATTTCAATTTAACTCATTCATCGTCGCAAAGAAAATGGCCGTGTGTGCTGCGCCATATTATAATTGGAATTGTTTAACATACGAGTACGTTGCGTTTTAATTACCATTTTATGTTATTAGTATAATATAGAACGATGGTTTTAGGAAAACTAGGTATTTTAACATCTCTTTCATTCCTATTATATCTATGCCTTTAGCAGGAGGCTCTATTTTTATCAAGTTCTCTTTTTAATTAAAGTTGACAAAATTTTTACTGAGTTTGCAACTCGAGTTTTTATTAGCAATAATAAGTTACAGAATTTTATGTAGAGAAGAAATTAATTTAAACACGTAAATAATTCGCAAAAGCACAATAAATATTCAAAGCGTGTTATGTAAAAAAATGCTAAATAAATCCTTCAATTTCAAATTTCCTGTAATTATAAATTTATCTCCAGCTACCACTGCTTAGCGACTTTCTGATATAGTGTCTAACGATAAATACTGTTTTATACAATTATATATCTAACAATCTAATGTAGTTAAAGACGACAACCCAATATAATATTTAATACCATTCGCATCATCCGCAGCGAATGCATTGGTTCTATTATATCCAAACTAATTTAACCGTCAGTCAATTCCAAAGTCCATTCAGTCAAGCACCGCAAAAAGGATTTATTCCGTAGGTTGATCCCCCAAAAGGTGAAGAAATACATTTAGACCGAGGGGTCGAAGTTGCGAAGCGTTTCATGCCATTCTGCGAATCGCCAAGAGAAAAACAAAATGGTCGGTCGACGTGGAAAGGTGAAAGGGTAGCTCACGGATCGAGCGCGAGAAAACTCATTTCCTCGGTGTGAAATCGAGCGGTGGCTGGGTCCAAAAACGATCAACGATAGATTTTCCAAACACTTTGGCGATCCAACGATCACTGGCATCAGAACAACGGTGAAGGGGCATCGATGTGAATTCAGCTAAGAGCGGTGGGCAAACATCGCATCTGCTTGGACCATTTCCTTTTGCCATTACCGTTCCTCGTTCCTCTGCCTGCCTCTAGCGGCTACATTCTATCTTGGTTTCTCTCGCGCGTATCGATTTGCATTCGATACACATGTCCACGGATCGAGCTGGACCAATCTCCTTTCGCACGCTCCAAAGACTCCCTTTCACGACGATGATATTTCAGAAAGACGAAACAGCCAACAGATATCGTCTCTTTTATGAGGAAATGTTGATGAACTGAGCCATTTCAAGCCTTGGTACGATCTTTTGATAGCTACTATAATTACAAATTTGTTTGGAGAACGAATATTAAGTCTTCGGCTTTATTTACATGTGTAGACCTTGGATTGTTTGGTTGATCAGTTGTAGCAGGTCAAATGCTTGCTCATAGATTTCTGGAGATAGTATAGAAAATGTAGAAACCTAAAAATCCAGAAGTCTAGAAATCTATAATAGAAATCTAAAAATCCAGAAATCCAGTCATTTAGAAATCTAAAAACCTAGCAATGCGGAAAGCCAAGAAATATCCAAATTCCGAATGTTCAAATTTAGATATAAAAATGTAAAATGTCAAGCGTTTGAATTTCCCTTGCAAGCATTCAATATGACATTATCGATGGCCACTGTTGTGACAAGAATTAGTAAGATGTCAACGATAACGAGCAAAACGGGTCCTCTATACAGGTTGGTCTTTGGACAGGAAAATCGACGTGTCACGCAGCATTGTGGGATTAAAATCATGTCATCCTTCTAGTAAGAAGTTCCTTTCTGTTGAATATGATTGATCACGCGTGGTTTGATGTGTGTAATGTGGATCACGTAAAGAGTCACGATTTATTATGTAACGATTGGAGTGAATCGTTCATTTTTGAATTGATGTATGGAAAACGTCACTGCTGATCTCCTCTTTAAAATTGTATAATACTCAAACTTTTTTTACGTGAAATCCTTTATGCATAAACAGATGTTCTTATGTTAATTATGAAAGAGTTTGTTTAATTTACGGATAATTTCGAAGTTTGACAATTTAGATATTAAGTTAGCTACTGAAACATATATGAAACTTTCATCGCTCTTTCTTTAAAAGCGTCATGCGACTGTACATTACACGTGTCGCGAGTTGTTCGTAATAAATCATGTGCGGCGAATGAAATAGAAATATCTTCAATAAGAGAGAAAACAATTCTGGAAAGGAAAAATCTATCGAACGACACGTCCGGTCGGACGATAAATCATGAAATCTCTGAGGAAAGATGTGTCGTCCTACGACACTTTCGAAACTTTCTCGTTTCCCATCCGCCAATATCCTACAACTAATTTCTGTTACAATTACTCAACTCCCTCGTGTAATTCTTTCTACATCACTTTAATTTACTATCTTCTATTGTACATTTATTGCTCCCTGTTTAGCAATTGATTCTGATATAATTGAGTTTGCTGTATTGTTAACTGTACATGCGTTTGGGATACGGAGATGTGGGGAACTGTCTAAGAGAGCAGAAATAGGGAGAAGTATGGAGGTAATTATAAAAGTCTAAAAGTATATTATGAATGCAGAGTTGTAGCGAGTAAGAGATATAGAAATTGTTGCAGCAATTTAGAGATATAGAAATACAAAGTTATATGAATCTAGAAATACATGACTAGATATAACGTTCTCACTCAAACTTACAAATATTTGCAACATCGTAATGTTAACCCCAAAGAGACTACATGAATATACACAGATGAATGATCGTGTTCATTATACTGTCATAATCATACATATCATGAATATTCAAAAATACTAGAAGTCAGACGGGAGAAGAATGTTTGACCATACCATTTCCATCAAAGTCTATAATCCATCGGGCTAACAATCCAATCACTGTACGATATTCCTTTCATCCATACTGGCAATCCCGAAGAAAAGGATACCGATTTCATTCCTGTCCCGCTTCAAGCATCTGATCCTCTTCAGATTTTACAACCGGCGAGATCGCGAACGTTTCATATCAGATAGGATCTCTTTGGTTGGCGATCGACGAGATACTTTGGTCCGTGTAGTTAACGTCCCGATATAGAAGATGGCTGCGCGTGCAATTGGATACGTACAGAGAGTTCTTCCCTTGCTTTGCTATTTCTCATTTCCCGCTGTCGTCGAAGGCACAAATGCAATCCTCCCACCCTTCACTGTGGGGACTTTCTCTTCGTTCGATATCACCGTTCTTTCTTCGTGCTTTCTCTTCCTTTTCCCCGCGATTTCCTCGCGACAGTCGTCTCGGCGCCTGCCGATTCCGTGATCGGAATCGCGGCGTCTTCCCTTCGTTCATGCGGCTTCGTCGACAGCGGGACACGGAAAAGATCACAGGATGAAACAACCGTTCTTGTCTCTCGATCAGGAACTTGCTTCGCTTGTTCCGATAATTCACGATTATCTGATACACAGGTCCGACAAATGCATCTCGTGCATTCAGATAATTGATATGGTTAGTGAATGAAACACGTTGTGAACTATACACAAATTAAAACATTTAAACTTCCATAAAATTTAGAAATCTTAGTGTTTGAAAATCGTCAAATTTAATAACTGAGAAGTTTCTTAGTTTCATATCATTATCTACTGAATTTAAATTGCTATTTTGATCCCTTTCAAACTCCATCAAACACCTCAACTAGCATCATAAGCACTATTAGAAAAAACTTTTTCTAAATTAATATTCCAAACCGTGAAAGTATAAAATACGAAGTGGTCATAATTGTGAGTCATAACTTTTGAGCAATTACCCCATTAGTCATTACCCTCGTTAAACCGAACTATTACCCTTTGATCTAATTGCTACGTCGTTATCCGTCTTCGCCATTCAGAATCTCCTTAGCATGAGCTCGAATATACGTCATTACCTGGTATCAACGATGAAATACATCCGACATATCTAAGAGGGAGGATGACATATGCTGAGAGGGAACACAGAGGATTGTAGAAGAGCCGCTTTGACAGGAGTCTGCAAATAAGACAGTACACGAGAGATAATGGATGCCATCGGCATATGATAGATGCATAACCATGCTGGATGAGCTATTGCGATTCAATACCACGATACACAAACCACCATTTGTTGACTAATCACGAATAGTGATGTTCTTGTTTAATCCGAAGATATGCACTGCTGTACCTTGTACAGTCTACAAAACTTCATTCTCACACTCTTAGTCTAATTCAGGAACTTCAAGAGGTGCTGGAAGTCCAAGAATTTTAGGAAGTTTGAAAAACTTTTGGGTAAATGTGTAAACTTCTGAAATTTAAAAATGTCAGAATAGACTTTGAGCAATGGTGATTGCAGCTCATTTGGAAAATTATAAACTGACAGTGCGTGAAAGTTTGAATACCTCTCAAGATTTGATAATTTGACGATTCTGAGATTCGACTGGTTGAATATTTAAAAATTTGTAAGTTTGTCAAGTCCTTCGGTCCTCTGCACTCAGTTGAGCATTTTAAACGAAAAAATAAATTTGTTAATGTAGAATTAAAAGTTGAGAAATTTTCAACCTTTGTAAAAGCTCACATCCACTCCCACCATGTTCAGAAATTCAGAAACATAAAACTGTACAAAATAAAAGATTGTCAGGTTTATGAAAAGGTATACCTGAGTATACCTGCTGAGAATACAGGTGCAAGCATCGTGTCCGATATAGTGGTGTTAGGTCTGAGGCAGGTTCATGGGACAACGGACGGTCATCCTGCAGTTAGGTGGGTTCCCTCTGCCGGTGGGTATTGTCGGTGCATTGACTTATCGACCAGGCTATGAAGCATGGCTCTGTCCTACGATGGATTGCGGTTACGTCTGTTGTTCCGGTAACGAGGCTCACCTACCCTGCATACTACCCCTGTCGCTTCGTCTTTGTTGCTCTAACGATGTTCACCGATGTTCCAATACACGTCATTACCTGTCAACGCCGGAATATCGTCGACGTCTCCGATAAGAAGCTGAGCAACCGAAGAAAACTTGAACTACTCCTCCAGGCACGTTCATTTGATGATTCGAATGATGGACAGAATGTCTTCAATTTATCGTTCTGGAACGAGTCTATTATCGAAAAAATGATGCTTCATCTTGTTATTTGATGTAAGGTAGCATTGTTAGAATGTAATAGTCGGGCAGAATAAGCATTATCATGATATTGCTTCGTGATATCATATGACGCTGTAGTTCCAATATGGTGAATGACATTCGTATTTTCAAGTTTGGGTGTAATTACAATTTTTCAGCCTTTTCTATTTCTCTTGTTATAACAATAATTAACTGTAATTGTTCAGAAAATTGTAAGTTGAGGATTAAAATGACTTTTGTTTATTTTAGTGTTTTTATGATTTTTAACTCTGAATTCTAATTTTTTTGTATGTTTAGATCCTTTATATTATTTGGTTATTGAAAGGCAATCATGAATAGTATTTTTGATCATCATTAGCGTTCGTCATACATCTCATAGTATCAATTCAGCCTCAGTTCGTTTGTTAAATCCTGTGACAAAGCGTATGTTTCAATTTCTGTATTTGTGTAAGATTCGTTACGTAAGACGAATGGGTAGACAAATTGAAATATGAGGATAGACAAACAAGTTAAAGGATATACAAGTTAATGAACAGAGAAGTTGAATAAGCACGTTGAAATACAATCCTGTGTTACGGTTAGCTTATTATGTTGCTACGTAACTGTGAATTTTAGATTATTCTCTTAGATGTTTCTGAGTCTATGAACATAATTTCGTGTCTCATTTTAGTCTCGGTTACGGTTGTTCTGGTTTTGACGTTCGAGAAATCAGTAGCTTCTGTTCGAGACTTCACTCGGTGTAACTTGAGGATTTTATGAAGTGGGTGTGCTGGTCGGGATTTCATGACGTACTTAAAAAGAATTCAGGGACAAAATATTTTTAATGTTTCCATTGTCTTTTATTACCTGAAAATATAACTATTTAATTCTATTAATTTTATTGAATCAATGGAAAAATAATTTTACAATCTCTTTCATCAAATCAATAATCTAATTAATTAAAAAATTTAAATGTTTGATTACGAAATATATATTAAAAGCTCACAATTCCTTTGTGTGAAATTATCGAATATCTTTTAAATACGAAGTGGAAATATTTTATGGAAATGTTTCAGACTTTCGTATCAAATATTCCTTTATAGCCCGAAATTAAATGTATACGTACAGCGAATAAAAAATTATCAACGCACTCAATTTCGATAAAATAATAGTCAGTAATTGAAACGTTATTAATGTACGTACACTGCCATTCAATAGCTACCTTTTTTGGTTGAAACAAGTTTTTTAATTATACATCGTTTTATTGACGGTATTACATTTATATATCAAACTAAAGTTACATATTTTTATTTGAAAATTAATTTGTTTTACTAAAATTATATTTATAGAATATTCAGTTCAATAGACACTTCAATACTGTACTTCACTTTTTTAATCAACAATATGTTACTTTAATAATTAATACAGTACATTTGTTCACAATATGAATATAAACGTATGGTTCTCGATCAAAGCAAAATACCGAACATAATTATTATTGCATCAAAATCGAGATACTTGCGATCAATTCAGTTTAATCTAGCGGAGAAAGGTTTTCATCGATGTAACATGTTTCGGAAAGTCGTAGAGATTCCGAACACAATGAATTTCTTCCGGTTGAACGGGTTACGCGTAAGCTTTTACGGCTTTCAGAAGAAAAGTTCGCCTATCGAAGCTATAATTTCGACGTCCTCCACGATTTCTTCCGACCTAATTTTGGTAAAACGTTTCGCGACTGTAGCGGACCGAGGGCGGATCGAATCTTCGAGCGTGAGTGAATCCCGACAACAGGCTCGTGTTCAATGAACGTGGACGACGATGTCGACTCGAGTAACGATGTGGTTCAAATAAAATACACTGCACTTGTAATTCTTATCCTTTTCGAAGTCTGCAATCGTTGAAATGAAACTGAATCGCATTTATTGGAAATTGCAACAAAAATGGGTCGTTTCGTGAATTATTCGATGAGTTATTCTATTCTGGGTTAGTAGCAATTTTATCAGTATCTTTGTAAAATTCTGTGTTGAGCTGGTGGTATTGACAAATTACTATAAATATCAGCAAAGAGTTAACGATACCTATGACAACTTTTGACTAACAATTATTCCTCATATTTTAATAAATCATTTTATACGACAATATGTGATTTTATGAAAATTCAGCTATGAATATCAATGTGAATCTAAATCTTTTATAATTTAGATAAGGATCTAAATCTTAGATAAAAATTTAGTCAAGAACCTCAATCTTTTGTGAAAAATTAGGAACCTAAATCTTTTATAAGGATTTACGTGTGAAGCGTCTATGGACACCTTAATATACTAGGACATATCGAAATCATAAAATCTAATCAAAGTGCCCCTTCAGAATCGATACTACACACCCAAACGACAGGGAACAAGATATTGCCAAGGATAGATTTATGGGATAGGGCACTGTTCCATAATCAATGGGACTTTGATCACGGGGATCTGACATCGAAATCTTCAGTATGTAGACACTCATGGTTCTATCGTTCCAGTAACCCATAGGGACGTAGATCTGATCAAAGATCTCATTTTACTTGTCTGATCAGAAGTGACACTTATTCTACTTGTTCGATTAGAAGACAGTTTCCGTTTCAACTTGTTTGATTGGAAATAATACCTAATCCCCTCGTCTAACTATTGACGAGTCCTATTCCACTTGCATGGCCAGTTGCTAGACCAGAAATGGTCCTGCTTACGCTCTTGTTTCGTTCTCACTAGAAACAGAAATTTATTACTATTTTGGTCGAAATTTTATTTAAAAATTGCAGTGCACAATGTTAATTACTATGTACGTTGTGTTGTATGTTTGAAGTTTACTTTATCACGAGTGTAATTATTTTTTTATATAAGTTCTCATGTGTTCATATGAAACTGATGAAATTACGAAACACTAAGGTCTTCATTAATTAAATAACAAAGCTGTCGTTCTGCAAACGACACGAGCGACAAATATGTGGTTGCGTAAGAAAAATGAACGACAATTAGTGTAACGAGCGACATCGTGGCACTGTGCTTAAATACGTAATGGTAGCGGGGTCAAGGTTCAGGAGCAGTCTTATTACCTCATATAGATTAATTTGTCGGATCTAAGAATGCGAATGCCTACGTACGAGTGGGAATCACTCACCCGCTCCCTTCGGTGTGCCAACCTACTTTAATAAGTCGTAATCGCTCATGATAAAATGTCACTTACGGGTGATTATCATGTAACCTTTAAAATTTTTATTGAATTACGAAGGAGCTTCGAATGATTTATGTAGATTCAAATTTTCTAGATTTTCTAATTTTCAATTTTATAAATTTTTAAATTTCTAAACTTCTATATTTCTAGATTTCAAAATTTCTAAATTGCAAAATCCCCGAATTTGTGAAATTTTCATATTCCTCAATTTCCGCATTTACAAACTGGAAGTTTCATAAATTTGAAAACTAGAAATTGTCTAAATTTCTAAGTACAAAATTTCAAATGTTTGCAAGCATAGCAACACTTACAACAAGCACTGCGTGAAGCTATTTCCATTCAATGATCTTCCATCTCAAATCATTCGAAACAAAGGTATTCGACAAATATTTTCCAGTTGAAAGATTCGACTGTTTGTTCTACGAGTCGATCATGCTGCGATTTTTCACGGACCATTTTCAAGGATACTAGGAAAAATGATTGGTGCAAAGATGTTTCAAGAGGGCAAGGAGCCTGCAAAGGAAGCGATATCGTGTTAAGAATGCGAAGGCAGCCGTTCCCCAGGTATCTCTTGCGTTCGACTTGGTACAAAGGTCGTTTTTGTGTTTGGCCGTCTCATTTCCGGCTGGTTGATCCTTCGCCTCGCGTTTGAATGACATCCAGAGAATAGATTGTGGGTTAGGTTAGGTTGCCTCCATGGCAACGGATCGTATGGACCATGAGCGGAACGACATCGATACGCTTGGACAGTCTCGCGTAGCTCAACTCTTCCTCGAGGAAGATCGACGAGAAAATAAGAGATCCAATGTTCATGGGAATTTCAAGGTTGCAAATATTCTTCTCTTATACTCTGGCTTTTCGTGTATTCCGTTCGATCGCGTGGAATTTTATTCCATCAATTTTTTTTCGTCCACGATTTACTACTTCACTTTTACATTTATAAACTGTGTCCTTTCAACATACAATTTTATATATATTCTGCAAAATATTGGGTTATATTGTTTCACGTATATTAAAAAAATTATTGAATCAAAAATAAATTGAAGATGGTTAGTGTTTCATTTTAAGAGAAATTAGGAAAAGATTCAAATGACTGACATTTTTACATTTGACCTTCGGAACGATTTTTTGGTAATTTTACCTCAGTATGTAAATCATTCCAATAAGATGGTCAACCTACATACAAATTAGTAGACTTCATTGAAAACTAAAGAGCAGTAAAGTTTTTATCACCCGTATACATATATTTGTTGTCAAGTATAGGTTCAAAAGCATTCGTTTCTGAATGTCTCTCCAAAATGCTATTTGTTTAATAAAAAGAATGAAGAAGTTACATTGTTCGCCGAGTATGGGCATTTCAGCCAGAGGAAACGTTGGTAAGAAAGTGCAGAAGTTTGTAAGTAATAATCGTTATTCGCAAACAGTTTTAGAAGAACCCGAAGAAGATTCGATCGAAGTCGCAAAGATTCGGAATTCTGACTTCTCCGCTTGTAAACGGGAACTTTCGCTGCTCGGAGATTCCCGAAACTTCTCACGAACGTAACACCGCAACGTCGGGAACTATTCTCTTATCGAAATGCAGGATGAATCGAGCGGTTTCGTTAATCAACGAAGTGCAGGCCAGCCTCGAATTTGCAACTCGGGTAACGCGTTACAACGCTGGAAGTTCCCGACGATCGAGAAACGTGGCACGATGGCTAACTGGTTGCTATTGCATAAGATGAGCAACAGAAAGACGGTCGATAATTCAAGTGCTCCGGTAAGATCGAAATCCTCGTCGATGTATCTCTGCATTGCAGAACAATTCCCTGTGGCTGATCGTCTCCCTACGTGGCATTCGGTTCTCCTCGTTGTTAAATCATGATATACATGCAAATTTCCACGGCACAGGCTACGAAACGGAACTTTGACCGCCATTACGATGTCGGATATTGAATATCGTAACGCAGCGGTTCGTATAGCTGCACGCGGGATCGGTTACGCCCACGAAGAAATTCACGAGAACTTTATACGACGCGTATCCCGGGGCGGCCACGGACCACTATGATTCACGGGACAGCCAAAGCTATGGTTGCAGCTTGAAAATGCATCCTCGAAATCTTAGCCCGAACTGGGAATGCAAATTTACAAATTTCTAATGTACCTGAGAGCGTCACTGCCTGGCGAGGCCAATCGTGTCACTTCGGCTTTTGCTTTCATTACCTCGTTGCTCAAAATTATAATCAATTAATGACTATATTATCAGTTCATACCATGAGTAGTTATAAATGATTCATTATTTGTCCCATGTTACTCTGCTTCGCAAGAAACAATCAATCTTTTCGTTTATTTTTTTATTCCATACAAGAGGATCCTTTTTATATTAACTTCTTTTAGGAAGACGTAATAAGACATATTGTAATAGATTCTAAGTATATTTTTCAAGAAATATATATCTAAAAAAATTAATGATCAAAGAAGTTAAACAAGTTGGAAATTAATTATAAGATTCTCACGAGTTTTCGTGAGGCAAGAATTAATTAACCGAGCCGTAAGATGCGAGTTGAATAAAAAATGATCAAAGGTAAGATTTCAGTGAGTATCTGTTTATGTCTGTTTATCGAGCAAGCAACTTCGAGAGTCGGAAGTTGGATTTCCTGTCCTTCTTCGTCGGTCTTTTTTCTTCGCCTCCTGTTTGTTTCTTAATAACGAACGAACCAGAGCCGGAACGAAATATCCACGAAGGGCGGAAATGTTTTTCAATGACTCGCAAAACTTTTTCCAACGAGTAAGACGTCAGTTTTCCGAGCGGGTCGAATGGAACGGTAATAGAACGGCAATTTCGTCGGGACGAGTTGAAAGCTCGCGTGAAGACCCCGCGTGAGCTTCAGCTCCGAAGGAAAGCTCTCGTTCAAACTTCCGGCGAGTTTCACCGTCGCAGAAATTGAACTTAGAGTGTCCCGTGGAACGTCCCGGCGATCATTTTCAGTGATCCAGCTCGAGCAATCGACTCTCGATACGTGAGGATAACACACTTCGTCGCTGGATCCCTGAGACCTAATAACGATCTAGTTGTTTCAGAACGGACACCTCCGGTTTTCTTGTTGATTTACGAACTTTCGGTTGATATGAAAGGAAACTCGACCAGAAAATGACGGAGGTGGACATTTTTGTTGGAACCTGCTATTATTTCTTCAGAGAACAAATATTTTTCAGACTAAAAATTTTTTAAAAAATTATCCACTAACGAATATTCAGATCATGTACATCATATCATTTTCTCACAATTTATTTTTCTAATTCAATCCATATTTTCGTCTTGTCATTTATGGATTGTCTTTTTTCGTATAACTTGTGTATAATATTCTATATAGACATTTTTCATAAAATTGCTGCAAATTGACACACTGTTCCAATTGAAAAACAGTCATTTCATATTAACTAAAAATACTGATAAAAATTTGTAATTATTTTTATCAATCTGTAAATTTTAAATGAACCTGGCGATAAGTGTCATTATGGGTACTTTTGGAGCTACTTTTATATCACAGATTATAAGTGTTGAATTTCTTTCATCGACACACCATCGCAGCTAATTAATAAAAAATGGTGGGACCGAAATTAGAAATTTTCCAGAACCAGTGCAGAGAGTAGTGGATACGCAAGAAGTTCGAGGAAATTTCGATCCGGATTTGTGCATGAAGGTTCCATTTCTTTTTCCGGCGTTCTTTTCCTGTAACGGAACACCGTTTATCGTGTTCCCCAGAATTTCTGTCCGTTCCTCTTTCGTTGCCAGTTTTTCCGTCCATCAAGTTCTCGAAACGCGTTCACGGACGGAAACAAAGCGTTCCAGGCTGGTATTTCGTCGCACACGAAACGCAATCGGTAGGATGAGTTTCGGGCTTCGCATTTATCAACCCTTGAAGCCGCTCCACCCACCTACGTTGTCCCAGACAAACGAAAGAGAGAGAAAGGTTGTAGGTGTCGACGCTAGAGGATATAAATTCATTTTTCTGAGAATAACACGGCCCTACCCTGGCTTAGCCTGAGCAGTGTTAAACGACGCATTCGATGTATCCTTTCGTACGAGTACTCGCGAATAACAGACGGGATCGCTTTTGAAATTGTCTCGTGAACGATGTTTTCCCCTACACATCCAAAACTTTTTTTAGTTTTACTCCCTCGGTGTTGTATCCGTAGTTTCTATTCTCGTTGTAAATCGATCGGAAACGGCTGGATTATGTAGGCACATTAACCGTGGACTGGGTTGCCACGATGCCACGGTGATAATTGATGATCGAGGGAAGTTGGACGTGACGTAATTAGTTTAGGGATGATTAGGGTGGTTGAAAGCCGTAAGAAAGTTGTCAGGATGATGGAGGTTCAACAAGTAACATACGTACACCCTGTTGGCAATGATAATCGTGGAAACTAATGGTATCTGATTACGCCACTAAATGTTTATACATTTATGGTCCACTAATGCTTGCACTGTTTTCTTCAATTCATTCACGAATTTATTTTCAAATTCATTCTATTCAATTAATTTTAGCTTTCAATTTAACCATTTACATTTGAAAATTTCGTCTTAAAACTTGAATGTTTGCAGATTTAAAAATGTAAGTACTTTGATCTTGGAAGTCAACTTAGATTTAAACTTGAAAGTTTGAACTTGCTATATCCATACAGACAACCCTTATAATAGTATATCACAATTATATTCGATTTTAAACATAATTTATAGTACGACGTAACCTTTCATTCCCTTAATTCCATTTATGCGAAATTTAATTTTCAATTCATCCAGAATAGATTAATTTTCCTCGGCGACATCTTCCCTTCAACTTCGAATATTACAAATGTCTATGTGTTTGATCAAAGATTCATATTCTAGTGGGTAATAAAACGGGAAACGTGAATTAAAACAGAACTTATGAGGTCTCTTTCACGAACTAATTACTTGGTAGGTTTTATCACTTGAAACGTGGATGCGAATATGTCGCCAGTGATCTTTATAGTATTCTGCCACTTCGATAATTGCCTCCTGTGTGGTCGCAACGTTCCAAGCCTTTGATCGATAACCTTGGTCGGCATCTAATAACCAATTATACCGGTTCAAAGGTAGAAGGAACTTCTGAACGATGAAGTTGGATAATGCCTCGCCATTCGACGCTCAGCAGTGTCTTCTTTGGTAGTAGCTAATTTCTAAAGAAAATACGTGAACGACAAAATGGTTAATTAATAAGATTAAATGGAAGTATTACGGAAATATTCTTGTGGGAATCTTTTTCTTATTTTCTTCGTGTCTCGTTAAATGAATATTCGAGGGACGGCTACTTCTTATTAGGCTTTTATGAATGCCTTTTCATTTCGTTATATCGATTTGATACTTAACGGTCGACTCAATTAATACTCGATGCAACGTGAATAGCGTCTTGAAGAAATTTTCCGGATTAAAGGGAAATGTGCTTCACTGAAACTTTGGCTTTGCAGATTCTGTCATGCTGTCGTTGTTTATAGATTTTTAACTGCTGTGAACTGTTTTCAGCTCTCGAATTGATTTCTTACCTTGAAAATTAGGCTTGTATAATTAAGAGTTTATTTTAAAAGTATGTAAGGTCAAGAATTTTTTAATTTGTTGCTTTAATAAAATAATTTAAAAAAAAAATACGCCGGCTTCGAAATGCACTAAAAAGTATAAAATAATTTCTATTTCGTAATGAAGTAATTTCTATTTCATTCAATCATACAATTACGTAACATGTATGAATGAAACCTATTTACTCGTTAGGTAGTATATTAAATACATTTCAACCTTTTCGGAGGCGGCGCAAAATTAAAAGGTTTTCTTAAACGTGTCCAACTTTGGACAGTCGAACATAGGCAAAGCTTGTATAGCTATTATTTTTTCTATACATACAACTCGACAGCATGCCGCGAAGTAGGTGTTAGTGTGTTTAGAATGTAACTATGGTATATCTAGATTCATATAGTATGGGACAGAAAAACATCGATTGCCGTTTTCGCTCGTGAAAAAAATCGCATACATATGTATGTATATTATAAGTAAAATTACAACTTAAATTCTAATTGCAGCTCTTAGCTCGATATCGCCTTCTAAAAATTATTCTTTAAAACATTTTTAGAACACAATATCGATTACCAGGTCACACCACGTGGAGGTGGCTGCAATAGTGACCCACCCTAACTCCAAATCCCTTCCACCCTCCAAATGCAACCTCATTTATCGGAAGGATAAATGAGTTCTGACTCTACCTAGTCTAGCTCGCAAAAATATACAAGTCCTTTACCACAATCCAGTAAAAAACTTGTATCGCACGCACGCACATACATTAATTTAATACTAATCGCATACATACGCTTAACTTAATCTAAACGCCGTAGTGTACCTCTTCTTCTAAGATTGCACTCAAAAATAATCTATGACGAATTCAAAAAGCAAAGGGAAGAAAGTTAGAAGAACTTTCTACAAAAGGAAAAGAAAGTTAGAAGAACTTTCTACAAAAGGAAAAGAAAGTTAGAAGAACTTTCTGTGAAAAAAAGGGTTCGGTATTTTTCGCCAAGAGACCTCGCCTTCCATGGGTCAAAGGGTAGTCCACAGTGGCTTACGTGAACCACGGAGGCAAAGATAAACCGAAATGTACTTAAGGTAAGTTCGAGTGACACTCCCGAAATGGCGGAGGGTATCCATTTTGCCCCTCTTGTCTTTCACGTGTTCCCGAGGGGGGGACACCCAGACCGTAATGCCCCTTGGCAGGATGGCGACCGTTCAGGGAGCACATCGGTAAGGATTGGTACTACCCCGATCGGCCCCGCCGAGATGAGTCGTTCGCGCTATACCAGTACTTCCAGCCCACCTCTACCGCGCGTTCACGGCGCTATGAACCCCCAATGATCCACTTGGGTTCGGAACAATTGACAAAAAATACGGGGTATACTACAAACTAACGCGTACAAAGTTTGAGAGTTGAGAGTGCAAGTTAAAATGAGAGATACTTACACTTACGCATACAATTAACTTAAAACTAACGCACGCATAAAATTCGCTTAAAAATAACGCACGCAGAAATTCGCTTAAAAATAACGCACGCATCCCTCGATGATCCCTTGATGATCCCTCGAGGGAGGACTTAAAATTACCGCATAAGTTGATGAAATCCCTCGAAGGATGTCTTTAATGATGACCTATTTATTACCTATAGAATAATTAAGTATAACAATAAAGAATTGGAGTTATTTATAACAATAAATATTAACATATTAATATTTAGCGACACAAATTAATAATAACATGGAAAATTCATATTAAAAATACACAATATAGTTGACAAATCTTCATTTAAATAAAGTCCTGGAATATCTGAAAAATATTAAGACAAATATGAATCATTAAAATAACAGGAACTAACCTGAAACATACAAACACAATTAAAATACATGTGAATAAATAAATTACTTATATAAAATTAAAACCTGAAACAGATAAAAATTATTAAGGCACATATGAAATATTAAAAATTAGTTTCATAAAATTAAAACCTGAAACATACAATAATTATTAAGACAAATATAAAACATTAAATTAAACAATTAATACCAAATTGAAACCTGAAACAGATAAAAATAATTAAGATAAATAATTAAAATCCTCAAGAAATTCAATATCAATTGCAGAAAAATATATCGAAGAGAAGACTGAAGACAGGACACAACACGTCTTTCGCGTTCGAAAGGTAAACTTCGAATGACTCACCGCGCCTTCGTTCTGCTTCGCTCGCTCCTCGCTTATCGCCTATACTCCGGCATAAATAGACATCTGTTATTATTCTCGAGCGCGCCGACTGGGTTCCCTCAGCGCGCTCCGTTTCCGAAAAATACATTCCAAAACACGAAATAAAATTATTACGAAATACGAAAATCTCAGAGCTCGAAAAAATGAGGAAAAATTCAAGAACATTAAAAAGCAAAATAAAAATTCAATAATGTCTGAAAATAAAAGTTGAGCCTGAAAATAAAAATATTTACATATTTAAAAAGTGTAATTGCAATCGCAATTCCATTGCAATCACACAAATTAAAATTTCTAAAGACTCTACATGTGCCTCTTGTTCTAAACTTACACTCGTATAAGGTAAAATTAAGTGAAGGAAAAATGAAGGAAATATAAAATAATTTAAAAATCGTTCGAAGTGGTTTCAAAAATTAACAACAATTTTCGCTAATATCTCGAAAACAAAAGCTTTCCGTCAATTATGCAAGAGGAAAAAGTTGACCAGAACCACACCCCAAACAACATATTCGAAGGACATTATAATCGCTCAAAGTTGATTTTAAAAGTTAACAACAATTTTTTGCTAATATCTCGAAAACTACAGCTTTCCGTGAAATTTGTATATGAACAAAATTGTTGAGAATCATGTCCGCGATAAGATATTAAAAGCGCACTAAAATTGAAAAAAGTTTATTTCAAAAGTTGTCGGTTTTTTGCAATAAAAATACTTTGCAATTAAAAAATGGAAAATTTTTTGGTAATGGTACCAATCAGACCCTACCAGATGCAAAAGGTTTCGTTCCGATCGGTCCACCCAGCTAGGAGTAATCGGCGAACATACATAGAAAAAAAAAATATACTGATCGAATTGAGTAACCTCCTCCTTTTTCGAAGTCGGTTAAAAAATCATGTATTCTCGAAAATTGAAAGTTTATGAGTTACTAAATTTCTGGATAAACTGTCCATCACTCAAATAAATTGCTATAAAGTGACAATTAAATGAAATCGATTTCACCTAACTTATACCACTCTTCTCTTCTGTTCCTCCTTTAAAAAAAATATTAATAAAACGTCTTATCAAGTGGTTAAAACTTAAATAGAGCACTTGGGATTTCTCTGTGAGTACTCGATGGTTCACCCGTTGACGTGTCTCCAAATTCCATTTCCCCATGGAAATTTTCAGTGGCTGTAGTGCTCCGTTTACGCTCATAACCGCCGAATCACGCGATCTTCATGAGCCAGATGCTCCATTCCCGATTCCACTGGGTGCTATCGTCTCCTGGAATGGATCGTGCTTCCGCGTTCCTGGAAGCTTGTAAAGGGAGTAGGTGGCTCATAATGTCGCAGTGTTCGTGGATATAAAGAAGCGAATGCCGTTTCGTTGTTTTCGACGCGATCCGTATTTCTCCGTGTTCAGATGCGAAGTATGGTGACGCGACAGAGGTCGAGCCCCGAATATGCGCGACAATCCTGCGGATATTAAATATTTGAGATGTAATACTTCCGACGGGGCATACATAAAGTGAGTCTGAATCTCTGGCTGAAATAAGGGATGAACCCTCTTTCTCACAAAAATTTCGCCATCTTCGTCATGTCCCTCGGAGTTTCACCGTTTCCGGAGTTGCGAGGAATTTTTTTAAAAGCTGCACGAAGTTAAAAAATTCCTCACTGTCATAGTAAGACTGTAGTATGAGAGACATATCGAACGACGGAATTTTCCTATAACATTTGGACTAATAGCATAGACACTTACTTTTGAACCACTTAGAATCATAGAACGTAAATTCCACACATCTTCTTCGTATACATATCCTTAACTACAGAGGCATATACTACAGTGATTAAAAAAGATTGTATGACTATAAAAGAGTGTGTTCCAAAAAATAAGTCCCTGTGTTGCTAGTTTAATAATGCAAAAGTTGTAGCTTATGTCCTGAAAGTTAGTTGCGCTTTCACGTATACACTTTTGTGATGAAATCGTTACAAGACGTCGCCTGAAGGGTGACACACAGCAAAGCGTCGGTATAATTCGTGCAGGACTACGACGGAGTCCGGATTACGCGGAAGCTGAGACACAATAAGCCGAGATAAATTTAAGGGACATGAAAACAGTGAGCGAAGGATAGTTTTACGGGTAGCTGGCGGTATCGCGATTTTCCGTCTACGAGCGTCATCGCTGTGTATGCGAGCCAGGTGAATTATTCACCGGCGTGTCATCTGACAAAAGCACCCTAGGGCGCCGCACAGAATGCGGTTTAAGGCCGGTGTCCATAGCCGTGTGCTCGGAATAATGTCGCTGCTGGCTTGTATGAAGAACTTTAAGGATCGGCCTTGTGGCCTGGAAGCGAATCCCTCGCCTAGGTTAGTCGTTCATTTTCGCGACAAAGAACACGATGAAATCCCATCTCTGCCGTTGTCTATTCCGTCCGGAATTCTCTAGCTTGATTATTTCGTCGAGATCCCGGAAAATGTGGACAAATCGTTCGAGCGAGAATCCTGCTGGATAAAAGATCACTGAAGCGGAGGAAACATCGATGTGATTTTGCGGTTTAATTAGATTCAGGTAATTAGCCGTGGATGAGATTTTCGGTCTATGGAATTGAAGATCTGGATTAAGTTATCGAATATTTAAGGAAGATAAGGATAAGTGTGAATCTTGAAGTGTGCTTGATTTTGGGAAATCAAATATGTAATTTTTAATTTATGCACTTTTTGATTTTCAAATTCCCAGACTACCAGACTCACATTTCTAAGCTTTCAAGCTCATGAACATCAAAATTTCTAAAACCTCAGTTCCAAATTTCTAGGACAGATGTTCAAATTTCGCATAACTTGCAAATATTCCTATCCTAATGTCCTAGTTCCTGATCCCCAAATTTTCAGATCAGTAAAGACCCAAATTAGAAACTTCGTAATGAAGTTTTTAGTGTTCACCATAGTGTACGATAACTGCCGCAACTTGCCGTCAGAAAAAGCAAGAGAAAATACGAAAATGAGATAGGAAAATAAATTTGGAGGCAGCTAAGGAACTCCCGTCCTGAACGTTTATCCGCAAGAGAATCTGTTCATGCAGTAAGTTAAAGTAGCGGAGAGCGTGTTGGGAGCAGCGGATCACGATGTCAAGCTGAAAATTTACATGACGCACTCCACGGGCAATTTCATTCTGTCTCGTCAACGTATCGTCCTCGAGGCGAAGTGAAGATGAAAGCATCGAGGTTGACGGTGAACGTGACGCTTCGCGTTCGGTTTCTATGGGCAAAATTTTATTGCTCGTTCGCGGCGAAGAAACTCTGGGTTGCCTCATATTTCATCGCGTATCAGCTCGGCTACGAACTCGACTTGCCACGGCTTGAAATTCTGAGCGGAATAAAACACAGGGCCCGGTGTTCCACCTTGGCAGCAACCCCGTGAAATCTAGTTGTCACGTTCCATTCGATTCGCTTCGCTCCTGATTCACAGTCCTCCAGCTGCCCACCGAAAGGGGATGATTTGTGTTTAAGTTCTTTCGGACCGGTTCTCCTTCGAGGAAACTCCACCGGGAACATTTCCGTTCGTGACTTTCTTTCGTCGGGATAAATCTGCCCGTACAACTGGCCCGCCAATTCTTGGATACTTAAAATCAACGGCACTTTGATTCATCGCGAATGATTTTGTACACCTCTGCGGTGTTCCAGCTTTCTTAACGCTGCCTACGTCATTTCGAACTACTCCGTCGATTCTATGTCTTTGTTTTCTCAGGATGATCGGAAAAATGTCACTCGTCTCGGGTGTTGATCGAGCAATCGATACGCTGATAGAGCGTATGTTGATCGATCCAGATCCATTTAGGTCCACTTAGGTAACCGTGGGAGCTGGAAATTTTTATCAATATCTAATCATTGAACCACTGAAAATAATTTTAGAATTCGGTTTTATTATATCGTGGCGTCTATATCGCCGTTTCTATTATTACGGAATTTTCGTCCGTTCCCAAGAAACGTGGAAAAAGTTTCTTGGCGAGCGATCCGAGACACGCGTGTGTGCAGTTACGTGAATTTTCAGGGTGGCCGATGTCTCACGTGAGCGAAAACGGCGCAATTACGTAATACCGGGAAGATATGCTCGGCACGCGACCGATTCTAATCCCGTTAAGCGTTCTCCTTTCGGCTCCGCATTCCTTACGTACTTCCGTTATCTCACCTTTCCCGGAGCGTAGCCCGCTTGGAAAGGGCGTGTCACCGGAAGAGTTCGCATAAGCGCGCGCCGTGCAGCTTGCGAGTCTCTGGCCCGGCTGAAATAGGGAAACAATGAAAATTCCACCGATGTCTGCATATCTCGGCATCCCATCGTTCTCCTTTTTATATACGATCCTGGCGCAATGAAATTCTCCCGACCGCTTTCCACCGATGCATCCACGATTGACTTTCATTTGTATGAATCAATTTTCGAAAACTTGCTTCTTTCGCTTCTCAGCGATCATTGATGACGTTAGTCGGATTGCTGAATTTCTGTAACTTACAAAAATAATGTCTCCACCATTAATCGCTGACCAAACATTGATGATGTAGGACATTGCTGAATTTGGTGTAACTTATAGAAGTAACGTCTCTAATTAATCGATTACCAAACATATACAATTAGTCAAATTTCATAAGAATCTTCATAAGAAAAATAACCTAAATACATCTTAACCCTTTAATTTTGTTTAACACAACAACGTTTCTTAATACAGTAATTTGAAATAAATATTTGTTAAATTTAGAGTATGTCATGTAACATATAAAACAGACATATTGAAATATACTGAAGCACAACATATTGAAATAGGCAACAGTGACAAAGTACATCTTCAAAAGAATTGGTTAAACTTGTTAACCGAGAAGTTTTAAAATTATCTTCGATCACGAAAAATATCGTGGCAAAAGGGGTAAATGATTTCGTACATTTTCAGGGAGATAATACATTTGGTAGTAGAGGGGCAAGACGTTAAGCAGACGTGGTAGAACAACAGGGTCTTGTTCTACCTAGAATAAAGCAGAAAGTAAACGGCGGGAGTTCATTAGCGGGGCATTACTAATCACGAAAGGAGCACCCGTTTAATTAGAGAAGTTAGCAGAGAAGTTCCTTTCACGTACGGACACGTATCTCAGAGTTCTCTGGTTGGACGGTGGTTGACCATTGCACTTACCCGCTACGACCGCAAAGTACATTCTACTTCATCCTCCCTTCGTTATCCTCGTCTTTCCGCCACCTTTTGTACGCGTCTACACTGCGAGAAACTGAAAGAACCTTGGTCGGATTGGTCGTGAGATAATAGGTTATTAACTCTTCATTTCGCACTGCTCCGCTGAACGCGCCTTCGACTTCGCCCCCTGGAACTGAAAAACTTGCGCGGATATTATATCACGATGATCGTAGAAACGTTTCGAGCGGAGGAAATAATATGAGCAATGTAAACATCGTGAAAATTGCGCGGATATGTCCCCGGGATATGAGAAAATTAAAGCGGAGAGGAACGTTTAGCACTTCGAAAAAGACGTTCTACTTTGAAGCGTAAAGTAGCTGATTTCTTGCATATTTTTTTGCACGGACTGTTCTACGGATTAATTTGATACTTAACAGGTTGTTTTACAGTATTTAACCGTTATTCTAAATTTTTGTGACGATAGAAAATAAGGTACAGGAGCGATGACCGTGGAAGTCGAAACAAATTGGTGACTAGCGATGTCACGAGTTGCACTTGAATTATTTGGAGCACTGAGGTAGAAAGCAATTCTGAAGAAATTCTAATCGAGAATGAAGGTTTATAGTTGTTTCAAGAGAATTCAGAAAATTTAAACACTACTTATTTTTATTTAATTAAATATAATGGTGAGAAAGAGGTGAAATTGTTGCTTGTTAATATATTTCTGGTTAGTGAATTTAAATGGAGATGTTGTGCAATTCTTATACAAATTAGCCAACCTAACAGTTATATCTTTTTTTAAGAATATACAATTTATAAATATAAGAAGAAATGTCAGTATTTGTGCAAACACAAAGTGATAGCCGTATTATACTGTGGCGGACCGCCGCCGCCGAAAATGCACGAACGCTCGAGCACCCAAGAACGTTCGCGAACGCTCGCTTACGGCGCGATCACAATGGAACATTCGCGAGCCCACGCGCTGGAATATTCGCAGCGAGGCGCGTGCGACGAGGCGCGTGCAAGAACGTTCCCGAGCGCGAACCTTCGAGAAACAATTGAACGTATAAATCGGCCAATTCGCGATCGGTCAGTCAGTCATCGTCCAGCTCGCACTCCGAACACATCAAGAGTCTAATTGTCAACGCGCCATTCATAATCCAATTTTATAACTTATAGTTCCTAGTCTAGTACCTGTAAATATTAGTTAAGTTTTCATTTTAATAAAATAGTTTAAGTGACTTTCCGCGTTATTAATCCACGCAACCACTTCATTGGTGCACCCGACGTGATCGCGATATAGTGAGTGATTTTGAAGATCAAGAATGTCACTGCCGACCCAAGACACCAACAACGAGCCAGTTTCGCAACCAACACCGGAGCTCGCCCGGATCGGAGTGCGTGTGCCACCGTTTTGGAAGGCCAACCCTGCACTATGGTTCTGCCAAATGGAAGCCCAATTCAAGACTTCGGGCATCACAGTCGATGACACCCGCTTCAACTACATAGTGCAGGCGCTGGACACGGAGATACTGACTGAGGTTAGTGACCTGATACTCAGCCCACCGAGCACCGGCAGGTACGAGCGCCTGAAAGCCCGGCTTATCGAAGTATTCGCGGACAGCGAAACAAGGCGGATGAAAACCCTCCTAACAGATCTCGATCTCGGAGACCGCCGCCCTTCGCAGCTGCTGCGACAAATGCGAGACCTCGCCCAAGACAAGATCTCTGAGAGCGCCCTGCGATCGCTGTGGCTGCAGCGTCTCCCGTCGCATATGCAGGCGATCCTGTCTGCCAGCGAGGACGACCTGAATCGGTTATCGCAGGCAGCCGACAAAATCGCAGAAATCAGCACCCCTGCCATCAACAGCGTTTCGTCAGATTCCGAGGTAAATTCCCTCCGTGCTGAAGTGCACGAACTAACCAAACAAATACAGGCACTCACATCGCGGCTAAGCCGAAGCCCGCACCGAGGAAGCCGAAATTCGAGGAGGCGATTCGGCAGAAGTAGGACTCCGGATCGAAGCCGAGGACGAGGCGCAGCCCACGACATGAACGCACAGGGGTGGTGTTGGTACCACCGCACCTACCAACAACGCGCACGAAAGTGCGAACAACCCTGCCAGTGGAAGGGCGCACCGGAAAACTAAAACCCCGGTTATCTCAGGCGACTGATAGCCGGGACAAACCAACACGTCGCCTGCTTATCCACGACGCATCAACCAGATTGTCTTTCCTGGTCGACACCGGCGCCGACGTCTCCGTGATCCCGGCCACCCGCACCGATCGCCGACACAGGGCGGAACTCACCCTTTTCGCTGCTAACAACACTAACATCAACACCTATGGGCAGAAACTCCTGCGACTGGACCTAGGCCTGCGACGCTGTTTCCAGTGGCCTTTTTTAATCGCCGACGTGCAGAGGCCAATTATTGGAGCAGATTTTCTGGGCCACTTCAATCTGTTAGTGGACATTCGACATCGAAAACTCGTCGACGGAAACACCTCCCTGGTCAATTACGGGACTCTACGGATCGACCCAACCCCGCAAATCCACGTCATGGAGAAGACCACTGAGTATGGAAAGCTCCTAGCAAAATTCCCTGCCATCATGCGGAACACCATCCTCCCGCCGCAGGTGCCACACAAGATCCAGCACTACATCGAGACCAAGGGACCACCAGTCGCAGCTCGCGCAAGACGCCTTGCCCCTGATCGCTTAAAGGCCGCACGACAAGAATTTGATTTTATGTTACAGCAGGGATTGTGTCGCCCTTCGAAAAGCCCTTGGGCTAGTCCACTCCACCTGGTACCAAAGAAGAATGGAGATTGGCGACCATGCGGAGACTATCGGAAGTTGAACGCAGCAACCGTTCCGGACCGCTACCCTATTCCGTTCCTGCAGGACTGCGCCCATCTTCTACACGGTGCCACTATTTTTTCCAAAATAGATCTGGTACGGGCGTATCAGCAAATCCCCATCAGAGAAGAGGACATTCCCAAGACAGCTATAATTACCCCTTTCGGTCTTTTCGAATTTCCATTCATGACTTTCGGACTACGTAATGCAGCTCAAACGTTCCAGCGGTTCATGAACGAGGTGACCTCCGGCCTCGACTTCTGCTTCACCTACATCGACGATATTCTGGTCGCATCAGAGAATGAGGAGCAACACCTTCGCCATCTCGAGACCCTGTTCCAACGCCTTCGAGAATATGGATTGGTCATCAACCCCTCCAAATGCACCTTCGGAGCTGCCGCTGTCGAGTTCCTCGGGCACAGGGTGAGCGCAGATGGACTGCAACCCCTGCCCGAAAAGGTTCAGGCGATTTCAGAGTATCCGCCACCGACAACCGTGCGAGGACTCAGACGCTTCCTAGGAATGATAAATTTCTACAACCGTTTCATAAAAGATGCCGCACGGATCCAGGCCCCTCTCCAGCTGGCAGTCGCGGGAAAGAAGAAGAATTCCCAAACCAAACTGCAGTGGAATCAGGAAATGACGGAAGCCTTCAACAACCTCAAGACAGCACTAGCACAAGCCACACTCCTGGTTTTTCCCACTCCAGAAGCTCCTATCTCCTTACACACCGACGCTTCAGATACAGCAATTGGAGCCGTATTACAGCAGGAAATTGGAGGTAAACACCGACCATTGAGTTTTTTCTCGAGAAACCTTACGCCGGCACAGCAAAAGTATTCCGCATATGACCGTGAACTGCTTGCAATTTATGCAGCAATTAAACATTTCCGGTTCATGTTGGAAGGACGCAAATTTACCATTTATACTGACCACAAACCTTTAGTCTATGCTTTCGACCAGAACCCTGAGAAAGCTACTCCTAGGCAAATCCGGCAACTGGCCTACATATCGGAATTTTCGACTGATATCCGTCACATCTCCGGAGAACACAACACAGTAGCGGACGCACTCTCCCGAGTCCAAGAGATTGGTTTCCCTTCCGCATTGGACTACGACGCACTAGCGGAAGAACAAGAGGACGAGGAACTGAACCAACTCAAGAGAAGCAGTAGCATCAAGATGTCCAAGCTCAAAATCCCTGGCCTATCGAAGCCCATCTACTGCGACACTTCGATTCCAGGTCAAATCCGTCCCTACATCCCAGCCAACTTCAGAATGGCCGTTTTCAAAGAAGTGCACGGCCTATCTCATCCCGGAGTTCGCGCAACTGTGAAGCTTATCACCAACAGATTCATATGGCCAGATCTCAAGCGCGACGTCAAAATATGGACGCAGAGTTGCGAACAGTGCCAGCGAGCAAAAGTCACAAGACACACCAGGACGCCCCTACAAGAGTTCCTAGTTCCCAACGAACGCTTCGCTCATATACATATAGACCTCGTGGGACCATTGCCCACATGCCAAGGTTATCGTTACTTACTAACTGTAATTGACAGATTTACTAGGTGGTTGGAAGCTTATCCGGTGGAGAACCAGCAGGCAGACACCGTCGCACGAAAACTGCTGGAAGGGTGGATCGCTCGTTTCGGAGTTCCGTCGAAGATCACCACAGACCAAGGTCGACAGTTCGAGAGCACCCTGTTCAGGACTTTCCAGAAAACCCTGGGCATCCAGCCTGCCACAACGACGAGCTATCACCCGCAATCTAACGGACTGATTGAACGCCATCACCGGTCCTTGAAGGCAGCCCTCACCTGCCACCTGCAGCAACAGCGTTCATGGGTGGACGCCCTGCCCATAGTCCTTTTGGGACTCAGGACGGCAGTAAAAGAAGACCTAGGGACCTCCAGTGCCGAGATGCTCTACGGCACCACTCTGCGCCTACCTGGCGAACTTTTCGCACCCAGCACCCGACTTGAACCCGAGGAGTTCGCGAGGCGCCTTCAGGAGCACATGCACGCAGTCAAGCCAGTGCCAACATCAAACCACGGCGAGAGCAAGATATTCGTGCATCCGCAACTTCTCGACTGCACACACGTATTCCTGAGGCATGATGCAGTACGTGCACCGCTCCAGCCTCAGTACGATGGCCCCTTCAAGGTTCTGCGACGCCACGACAAGTTCTACGACATCTGCATTCACGGAAAAACGAAGCGAGTTTCCCTCGACCGTCTCAAGCCAGCATTCAACATCGCACAAGGGCTGACGCAGAATCTTGTACCAACTCCAACACCGACGATAACGACCAGATCTGGACGCATCTCCAAACCACCCTCTAGGCTCACCGTACGTTTTTCCTAGGGGGGGAGTGTGTGGCGGACCGCCGCCGCCGAAAATGCACGAACGCTCGAGCACCCAAGAACGTTCGCGAACGCTCGCTTACGGCGCGATCACAATGGAACATTCGCGAGCCCACGCGCTGGAATATTCGCAGCGAGGCGCGTGCGACGAGGCGCGTGCAAGAACGTTCCCGAGCGCGAACCTTCGAGAAACAATTGAACGTATAAATCGGCCAATTCGCGATCGGTCAGTCAGTCATCGTCCAGCTCGCACTCCGAACACATCAAGAGTCTAATTGTCAACGCGCCATTCATAATCCAATTTTATAACTTATAGTTCCTAGTCTAGTACCTGTAAATATTAGTTAAGTTTTCATTTTAATAAAATAGTTTAAGTGACTTTCCGCGTTATTAATCCACGCAACCACTTCAATACATTCCGTGCTTCATTTTCTATGAAGGGTTAATTTCAGTGATGCTTTTATGGTTACATGCGTTATCTATGATAGTGGATTCACGAGATTTGTTACACGGGATTTGGTAAATCTCAGAGATCTAGGAACTTCTGAACCGACAAATCTCTAATGTTCATGGGTTCTAAAGATCAGATGGTATTAGTACTAGCTGGAACTTTGAAATGAGTTGATTTTGATTAACTTCTGTGTTGCAATTAGTACCTACAATCACTTGAATAACAAGATATGTTAACAATTTTATTACGATAAAAATTACAGTATACAGATAATTGCAATTATAGATTAAAATAGTTTGACTGAAGGGATTAATTTAGTTTTAGTCGCGTCATTGTGAACGGATACCGACATGTATTGACGACCTTAACGAATAAAAGCGGTCGCGGAGATTTTCGAGCGAGAGGATAAAGTCGTTGATGCGGTAAGAAATCATTGAACCGCAAGAAATCTTTCGTACTGTGACGATGAGCAGATAATTTGTTGGTTCAGCAACTTCTTTCCCCTGGAGTCAAGCGGTACGATTTCAACTACGTGAATTTCTTTTTCTTTCTTGTCGCAGTCTCGGAGGAGGAACGTTCTTTCATCCTCTCCAATTATTTGTCTCCGATCAAGCGAAACACGCTGTTGAACATGAAATTCGACATTCCGTAATAGCTTCTTTCAGCAGAATTTCATATATTACTTAATAATTTTAATTTTAATATTCGTGCAAATTTTTTTTAAATTTAATTTTAAGTCAACGGATAAAGCAATGTTACTATTGAAGCAAACATCTCTCTTCAAATATTTACCCTTTGACAGGAATGTAAAAGAATTAAATAGAGCCGATTAAAATATAACAGCGATGATGTTTGCACTTAATAACTTCACCTCCAATATCCGTTCACTGATAACGAACATGACTTTTGCATCGACCTTTGTTTATTTACTTTAGTGTATATTCAATCTCGTTTTCATTAATTTTATTATTTTCGAGGTGCAAACAGGACTGATCGATAGTACGAAGTTAATAAACGTTATCATACGGAAATCGAATTGTTCGAAACAAATATTCATTTCTGGGAATGAATCCGTTATTTTTCATCAGCACCTCTCCGACTACGCTGATTGCATAATTAACGTTTATTAAAAGTATTAAACTGGAAGGAGATATGTTTTATCAGAATCTGCTTTTTCGCGAATTTTGATAATTAACCGTTTGTTATTTGTTTCAGGTAAATATGCAGACAATCGTTATCCTCGATGAATTAGGAGAACATGTAATATTCAAGGCAGAATGTAAGTCTTTTTCCGTTTTCTTCGAAGGACAAGAAAGTTTTTTCCACAACTCGAATCAAACTTTTTATAGAACTTATTAAGAGTCAATTTCTGTAAAAATTTAATGAATTAGTTTAAATTTTCATTGAAGGACTTTGTATTAATCATAAAATTTACTGTAACATTACTGTCGACATTAATAAGGTATTTAGTGCAGCCATTAGGGGTTGCAATTACTTTTGTAAAATTTAAGAAATAATTCTTGTTCTATCGAATTTTTACTACCGTTCTCCGTTTTAAGTTATTACATTGAAATAGTTAAATTAATTTGAAGGCGGAGTTTAATTTTGAGTTTAATTTTGTTGTTTCACAAACTGAATTTCGATAGAATAACACAGTAAAACAATATTCCATGAAAACACATAAATATTTACAAAATAGCAGTATAAATAATCAATTACTCGAAATTGTCAACGTTTCGAAATGGCTAATCGCAGCATCAGTATCAACCCTCTATCCTTCAACGTTTTGTCTGATAATTATAAGGGATGTCTCCATATTAGCATAGATTAATCGATCCCTATCGTAATTAGCAATTGATGTCCAGTTAATTCTACGTTCTAATGAGGGCCTTATTCAGCCCATCCAGTTTATCGATAATACTGTTTGAATTCCACCCTGCACCATCGAATTTTAACGGACCGTTTCTCTAATCATCGATACGTATCATTAACGTTTTCATCATCACGTTGTTGTATTTAAACTATACAAAACTTTCCACTTTCATTTCAACTGTCACTTGGATAGATTGAAAGTGGTGTTAGTACATTTTCGTTTATTTTCAAAAAATTAATTAGCATACATGTCAATGGAAAAATATAGGTTATGTCAAGACTGGCAATTCAGCAATTTTTTAAATGAATATATGATTGATCAATATGTTTTGGTTATACATTTAGGGTGATTTAACTAGAATAATGTGTATTCATGCACACGGACTTACACCACTTTCAAAGTAAATTGTTCATTTATTAAAGAGAAAAAGTATCGTTTGAAATGTATCTAAAGCTATTTAAACAGAAGTAGATATCTACACCTTATTTTTCTAAAAGACAATTATTTAATGAGATCTTTTACTAACCAAGTCACAAACCAACTCCCGTGTGATTAGCATATTATTTTCTTTCTTTAAATATATACCTAGTAAAGCTATTGTGAGTTATTATTATATTGTGCGTTATTCTTACAACAAAAAATTATCGGTTCACATAAACGATAAAGGTGAGTGATTTCACGCGAGATACACGAAAGAATACGACCGGAAATAGACCACGAACCTCATAAAAAAGAAGCATCGAAAAATTTCTCACGATGCATGTACACTTGAAAACAGCTCGTAAACGGGGAAATCGGTAGAATGTCCATCGATTTATCAGTTCACAAAGGATCTTCCACGTGTTGTTAACCATAGAAGACGCGTCTTGTTTTCGAGTGTCTGTCTCGTTTGAAACGTTCTATATGACGAAGGAAACGAGATTCCTGCACGTGCGAATTCATAAAACATTCATTCGGCTCACGACGTAACGGCCTCAGTGAACTTCCACCCCGTACTCTCGGATGACAATAGGAAGAAATTGAATGTACAACGCGGGAAAACTGCGTCTCCTTTTTCGCTCAAGAGCACGTGCCTGGATCTAGTGACGAGACGAGCACTGTTTAACGATCGCTGATTCGGTGGTGTCGAATTCACGATGAATTTATGACGTGAATGGCTTTTCGTGTTTTATCAATCCATGCGAGTCGCATTAACCCTTATCTGAATAATCCACGCATCGCAGTTTATTTAAACATGTATGTACCTACATATGCATGCATAAATTCTGTGTTGAACATTTACGAACTTGGAAATGTAAGTATTCAGAGTTTGTATGCAAATTTGAAGTGAAAGGTTTGGAAATTTCATGTTTGAAGATTCGAAACTGCGTTTAAAAATTTAGAGATTTTAGTAGCTTGACAATTTCAATATTTATAAACTTGATTTAAAAATATGTGAATAAAATGAAAAATTTCCAGATTTATATTTTTATATTTCTATATTTTATATAGATATTTTTAAAACATACGGATCTATAAATTCTCGCATTTGTAGACTTGTAAATTTGTGAATTTTTGAATTACGTAAACTAGATATGCGATTCAGTGGTAAAATACCTGAAATTATTTCCAACAGCATATCACGTGCAAATTTCATAATTTTCGCTGCATATCCAATCTCGCAGGATAAAAAAAGTCAAAGCAATTATCCGTAGTCAACAATAAATACTCTGAGATTCGTTGATACCATCGATTTCCATGCAAACTATGTAGTTCAAATCCCAGTACTCGTTCGAGCCTGACCGTGGAGGATCATAAATCCCGGCAATCTCTAACAAACGAGTTACATAAAAATCACGGAGCGTGTATCATCCTCGGGACATGGCATAAAGCGTGTACCTGAAGAGTGGGGTAAAAAAAATGCCCTTTTCCCTCGAGCGACCCCGAAACGTCGGTTAATCGAGATTTTTATCCTTCCTTTATTTAACGAATTCCCCTGGGAGGCGATCTTAATTGTGGATCGCGTTACTTTCGTGAGATCCGCGACACGCAGGGCGGAGGAACGATAAAAGGATTACCGTGGCGTAGATTACGCCGTAAGAATTATTGCTCACTGTCGAATACGATAATCGCGAGCGAGCGACATATCGTGGCTTCTACGAGCTTCCGTCGCGATCAATCTTCATCGTTTGTCGATCGCGACGCGAGCGTGTCGCGGGCTTGGATCACCAGGACGATCAGTCATTGATTCTTGTCCTTCGGGGATGTATTATTGACGCAACCAAGCGGGGGTTGCGTAGCAGGGATTGCGTGCAACGATGTTCTAACGGCGGGAAAACAGGCGCCGTTGGGGAGGTCGTAATCGACGGAAAAAATAAATGGCACTCTGTCGGTCCAAACAATTTCCACGCGTTGAAGATGTTTGCAGATATGTGGACTTCGGAGTGAGAATTCGTATTGCGAAAATTTATTTATGGAAACGAAAGGTGTAAGGAATGTTAAATTTTTTAAGTTACCTCGTTGACTGATTAATTTTTGGTATGATTAATTTTGAGTGCAGATGGAATACGTTTAGCAAGAAATTCGTAACCTTTAGACTTTAAATGCATAGGTATATTTTTTAGAAAAAGGAGTACTTGTTGCGAACAAGACTGATTCATATTAATTTTTTATTTGTAGGTACTGTATGATCACTTACAGTCATAAAAGATAAATAGCTTTTTTGACTGAACAGTTTTATAAAGTATGTTAAAATAAATTTGAATGCTAACATTGCATCTCAAGTTAGGTTACATTAAATGTGGTTTGTAGTTTAAAGAATTAAGTTTGAATGACAAAATACGTGAAGTTAAGCTTAAAGTTTAAATAAGTTATAAAATAATATTAGAAATATTTTTTACATAAAAAAACATTTTATTTTCCGAAATAAAAATTCTTTCTGTTTGTTGATCACCCAAGTCTCGTACGCATTTTTCAAATAATCCTACAGAATATAAAGCTTAACTGATATAATCAGTTTCCGTGGCCCTCTAAAAATTCTGTTACCATAAAATGACGTATTACAGAATAAAATTTTATATTTTTCAGTAAAATTTTATCCGAGGCATTAAAATAAAAATGGGTGTTGTTGTTTCGAGTAGCAGTTTTCGAAAATAAATTCAGCTGGAAAATTTATCGAACGCATCACGGCATCTGTATACGCTGAAAGTTTCAGTTTTCATTGTAATTATTGACAACGCAATGGACTATTACTAGCAGCCGCACAATGCGAATCGTTGAATGCATTCCATACATTCCACGTTGGTAGATTTTTTCCTGGTAATTGGAGCTGATTCAGATTCGACGAACCGTTGAACGAAGCTCAACAAATCAACCGAATCTCAATTACCAATATTACGTATTATAATCTACGTAACATACCAATCATAACCATTTCAATTTCGAAACCTAACAAACTATGCGCTGTTACTGTTGAAAACTCAGGAATTAACTTTCTGTTCAACTGATCATTTTTTCCTGCATTCTGTCTCTTGTTCTTTTATTTAAACCAAATGTACCATGCTATGAAATGAATATATTTCATAAAACGTGGTTTGAATAATTTAAAAATTCGAAAGAGTAATTGTTTCAGTAATTGAATATCAATACGTCGAATATTGTAGACAGAGGTGAAGGGTAAAATTGTAATACAGAAATGAAAGAATTTTTAAAATACGTTGTTCAAAATGGAGATCTGTCGTGCACATAGAAGTATCATTGTAGGTACGAGATACTTAAAATTGATTAGAAGTTTTGACCAAGTGTCCCTCGGATTTTAATTATCGAGAGGACATTCTCTCAAACATCTTTTCTTTTGATTTCGTAATGCGTCGTGCACGATTTCGTATGCAAGTCACGAGCGAGAAACGCTCGAGAAAAGTGCAAAAGGGTCGGGAGTGTAAATTCAAATTAGCTGGAGATTGTCCGCGAACGTGCGATCTAGTAATCTCATTTAGGTGCATTTGGTCCGTTAATCCTGAGAAATCGTAAGACTTAAATGTAATTAGAAACCTATAAATGAGCAGCGGTTACCGGCTCCACCGACGCGACGTCCTACAGCCACGACAAATTGGTTTAATTTCGTGCTACGCTGGTCGTGCCGTTTTAGAAAAATAAGGATTCCTTCACTATTTCACGGTTTTTGTGGAATACATTCGATAAAATTCAATATAAGAGACTCGATGTTATTTAAGAAAATTATATTCAATTTCCAACCTGTTGAAACTGTTATTTTTAGAAATGATTTCTTCTGTTATTTTTAATGATTCAGTTATTCTGTTATTAATTAAAATGTTAAATCCCCTTTAAATTATAATATAATAATGTTGTAACCTAAGTTATAACTTGTATCTTCTGTAACAACCCCTCAACACATCATGTCAAAGAAAAATTAAAGATCGGGAAGTAAATAGCAATCAACATAAAAATAAACAGGGTTTATTGCGTTTAAAACAGGAACAGAATGAAGCAATTATCGATAAAAACACAAGAGACAAAGTATTTAAGTGGTCTGAACTTTGAGCAATCAATTACCTTTGAACTGTTACTAATTACAAGATTTCATACAATTTTTTTTAAGAAGATTTATGGGGTTCTTTAAATTGTTGAAATTAAGATGAAAATATTTATAATCGTTCGATATGCAGTTAATCGTGGAACATGTAATTATCAATTTTATTCACGATCATTAAATTTATATAGTTACATGATCGTTGAATTTCTGTTAATTAATGTGAAATTTCGAATCGAAATTAAATGCATTAATGTAGTTATTGAATTTACAAGGGAAATTATTTCGGATCGTTGCACCAATTATCGTCACTTGTATATTTAGGTTAAATCGTTCCAATTCCTCATCAATTCCGCGAAATAATTTCTGGGTTGGTAGCGTTTAGATATTCACGATATCCATATTTAGGAAAATCTATCCGATAACCTAGAAATGTATGATTTTGAAACTAGGTCTAATTTGGATACTTGTGTTAGTGAAAATTTAATTACCCGAAAATTGATGAGTTTGAGAGTTAACAAGAATTAAAAAAATTCAAATATATACAAATTTTACGTATATCAGTTTACGTACCAGTTGACGTATCATATCTCCTAAAATCAAAGTCAACTATATTATCCTTCTCATTCTTATCCAAGGAAAGCCTACGTTAGCAAATGCATACCATAAATATCCTCCTTCATGAAATATCGACAGTCAGCTAATAACATTTCATCGAGTCTCTCCAACAATTCGTTCTTGATCGTTCTCTATCCCGTTTCTAATTACCAACGATATAGAAAAGCTCATTTCCATAAAACACTCAGCGCGACGAGATTACCCACAACGACAGCGATCCGACTAATTCCCCGGAGACCGGATCCCGAAATTCAGTTCTCGATAGCGTCCCGTTTGTTCCTCGATTTTCGCACGATTCGCCGATCCAGCAAGCCTCTTTGCTCGTTTTTCTTCCCCCGACAGTAATCGCTGCTCCATCGAACGCGGTCGCACGTGAATCAATAATGATCGATTCTCCGTGGAAAAACAACGGTCGGCTAATTGAACGGGAAAGAAGCGGCGGAGTGTCGTTAAGGGTGGTTCGCATGGAGGAAAAACGCGTGACGCGCAGACAGCCTCGAGTGAGAGATAGACGTGTCGGAAGAGAAACGCGAGCCAGAACCACGGTCACTTAATTGCCACCTCGAGAAACTAATAAAAAGTGTTGTCCCGCAAGCCGTTGGGGTTGCAAGAAGGGATGTGTCGATCGGTGGCGTGGCACGGGGTTGTTACGCCATCCCTTGCCGCCTTTTCTACCGAACAATGCAATGCTTTTTACTCGTAGAACCGCCGCTGGATATCGGGAAACATTCGAGCAACAGCAACGGAATGGAACCTGCGAACACTGGATTTTCGATATTGCGGCTTTCCTTTATTACGATCCGCGATCCCTTGTTCTGCGACGTTTATTCGTATCAAATAACCTCATACCAGTTAGTTAACCTTTCTTACATTTTATTGTGGGATAACAATTCAGAAACAGTCAAAAACATTCAGTCAAAGTATTCACTTCTCATGTGTATACCATGTTTTCATATGAATAATAAATGTACTTATGTCATTTGTAATGTACTGCATGTTTTTCTATGGTTATCGAAGTTTTTTTTAGTATGTTTGACGCCAAGTTTACTTAGAATGTTGATCATGTATTTTGAACACTTGACTGCCACTGTTAAAACTGACGTTTATAGCCAGACTGTAATACAGGTTATAGAAAGATAATTTTGCCGTTCAATTTTGTTTTTCAATCTGTCATTCTTGTGTGTTTTTTCTGCGAATAAATAATTTGAATGAATTTATAACATTCGTCACATATGACCATCGTCGATGTCACGTGTTAAATGGGTACATTGATCATTTCAACAATCTATATGTATATTGACAATTCCAAATTTAACAGTTTTGAATATTGACAATTTCAAATTGAAAATGAAGGGAAAAATAAAAGAGTAAATACCGAAACACCCTCTATCTGAAATATATCCACACATAATTTTGATACAAAAAGTAAAACCTGAAATCAGTAACTTTGCTCCCCAAAAAGTGTCAGTGGTTCCAAAAATATGAATCGGTAAATTGTTCGATGAAAGTGTTTAGCAGGAGGAAGTAATAATTTGTGCGCGTAAAGCATTTAACACCGGTGATATAAACGGGGGAAAAGGAATCTCTTGCGAAAACGTACGAACATTCCGGGTTTACACGATATTACGAGACTGAAAAGTCGCCCGCGAGTATCACGAATTTACGAGGGCAATTTGCGTGAAACGATTTAACGCCAGGCGAAGGGCTGCAGCGATTTCGCGGCTGGAAAGATTGCGCCGACAATCGATCGATCGAACGATCCTATCGTACTACTTTACCGCTATGATAACGACACTCGTTGGAAAATGCCCGCAGACTATAACTAGATCAATTTCTTGCCGCTCATCGTGGAATATTTTCATGTTCCATGCCGTCATTCGCGATAGCTATCGTCCCTTTATAGGCGATTTCTCTTTTAAACTTTTTATACAAAAAAAATGTTCAGTCGATCGTTTCCTCTTTATCGATGAATTTATTGACAGCCACGTTTGTTTGACATGAGCATCGTTTTTCGCTGAAATTGTTTATATTTGTTTTATTTGACTTGATGGTGCGTGTTTTACACGATTTTTTAACATATTGATTTCTCGAAAGCAATTAAATTTGCGCTAAATAAAGTTACGACCGAAGATTGTTTTTTAAATTAAACATTGAACGCTTTTTCTGTTGGTTTTGTTTAAAAGAAAAATCGGTATTTGCATGACTCGTAAATCAATTATACACTACTTTCACGGATTAATGGCGATAATTGTGATAAAAAAGCAGGTAGAGATCATTATTCTGATGCTCAGAAATTAACGTAAACTCTGGTAAATGAGCAAAATTAACGAAGCCATTTAGGTGTGCCATTTCGACGAAGATTATTAATTTGTAGATGTCAGGAGAAATTCTCTCGGAGGTGACAAGAAGGAAATCTCACGATTCCTCGTGCATTCCATTCATCCATAATTTCATTTTCCTTCGGGCTTTAAGGAGTTCATTAAAATTGAGGTTCATTAAGGGTTCGATAATTACGCGATATTCAACACTCCATCGGTTGCAGACGGATCGATAAGACATGTTGCCAAAATAATCCACGTTGAAATAGATTAGAAATACAGGACATTTTGAAATTCAGAAAATTTAGAGATTTGAGAATATCGCGTTTCATGAATTAAAGATTCCAAATTATCTGCAGCCCAATTGTTATCTGAAACAGCAGAATATAGAACGGCTATAATGCATTTAAAATTGATATTAGCACCAGTGTAATGAAAGTTAGGTTAAAGTATGTATCGACTATTCGGTGGTTAATATATCGGCACATTGATGGTCTTTCAATTCCTCGCACGATCCTAAGATGCAGGAAATACTATTGAGGAAATAGTACGTGCTGCTGGTTGTAAGATTGCGTGGGACATTTGCATCGAATTGCAATACAATCAGCAGAATTGACGTTCCAGGGATTCAACGTTGATCGTTTTGGTAGCTGAACAGCGATGCGTGTGCAATATTCATGGTAATCGAATTTGGTAATGCGATAAACGTTTATTGATAAGACTCTTTGGGGATAGTCCGTTTCTAGTATCATTTCCTGTCGACATTAGGGGAAGTATACTGGGTTGTTAATTCAAGAGGAAAGAATTTATTGCTTTGATAACATAAGTAGTGAGACGATTAAGTTTCATATTCTTTTCCTTTTAACTTTTTTGTTCAAACCTTTGTGGCGGATACTAGTTTTTAACTATCTTAATAGTTAGTATTATTTTTGTGTAGCATTTTATTTTATTGTTTAATTCATTGGTAGTATAGTAGCTGTTAATTACGTTAGTGAAAGATTTAATATGTCAAGAAAGAGTTGAGGTGCTCTTTCTTAAGATACGTCCATTTTTATTTGAATATTGTAAAAGAAGTTATATGTATGTTGACAATTACTTATATAACTAGAAAACTATATATAGATATAATAGATTGCATATCAACATTCGTGAGTTCCTAGAAATTCTTACATAACCTCAAACTTGCACTTCAGCATAAAAGAAGCTTGAATATAAAATAAATCAAACAACTGATCACTAAAGCATGCTTACTATAAAATTGTTCCTATTACAATCCAACGATGGTTTAGATAAAAGCAAACAGAAGAAAGATGTAGAAATATGGAAATAGCATTGCCACGTAGAAAATCAAAATACCCGAATGCTGTCGAAAAAGAATCGCAATAATCGAAGAATATCTGCGATGCGAAAATATGAAAAGAGGTACGGTTCAGCGGATTTGAGAAATCCAAGCAATCGAGGGTAAGGAGAGATCCGTTTGATCTTTTTCGATTGCTCGACGCCAGAAAAATATCGAAAACGATCCTTGAATACGGTCGATTTTCTTCGTGGAGCTGTTGGGCGAGTGGTATATGGGTCAGGACAAGGTTCCCGTGCCGTTCACAATAGGAACAACAACGGCATTGTCTAGGCAAGCGGTGATAAACGGCGCCATGATAAAACCGGCCAAGCACGAAGCTGATGGGTTTCGCTGGCTTGAGGGATGACCGTCCTGTTGTTTCGGCAAAACCACCCCCCTCATACCCCGCTGTTCTTCGCTACTCGACTGCATTTTTCCACTTTATCAGACCATTGCTGATCCCTCGTCCCTCTGCACGGTAACTATCTTTTATTTTCTATTTTAACGTCGGTTTCATTCGCCTTTGACAGCCTCAACGTGCAAAATATTCCCGAATAAATTGCAATTTTCTGCTGCTTTCGCCTCTGATCAGGCGAATTTTTCAAACGGGTTCGCTTGTGTGTTCCGTTGCGGATAAGATAAAATGGTGAAACGAATAAGTTCGAACCCCTTCCAAAAATGTCGTGAAAGTTTTATTGTTTTATAGAGCGATAAAAGTCGGGCTTTTGCTGAAATAAATGCGGTGAATTTTAATGTAAAGTTATGTCACTTTTATGGCTGTATCAGAGAATTTCTCTTCTATAAATACAGTATATGGGGAAATAAATGTTTTTGACGTTTATTAATCTACTTAGGTGATACCAACAAAATGGCTGAAACTGCAATAAAATGAAATACAGTATTTTTTATCATTTCCATGTAATTTAATAAATATTCAACTAAAATAGTTACAAAGTAAATGTTTGAATAAATTCTTTCCAATACAAAATGAAGAGTCGAACAAAACATTTTTTCTTGTAAATAATCTTCATATTCGAACAAACTAACACACAATTATTTCAAATATTATTTAAGAAATATCATACAGTTTTCGAAATGGATTTTGTCTGTTAAGTTTGTTAATTTGTCAAATAATTACCAATGTTCGATCTTAAGGTACTAGTAAGATACAATTAATTCAAGACACAATTAATTCCAGATACAATTAATACAAATAATATTATTAATTGCCCAAAGACCGAAGATACGATTCTTTTTCATCGCACAACATGCAACGTTTACAAAGATTAATTGAAAACGCTACGTCAATGAATATCGTAGGATAAACAGAATAAACGTTGCATCTTTCTCCACTTCTACTTCGTGATTCATTATAAATTCCGCCTTTCATAAATTCCATAATCACTTTCCTTTGTGAAACTGCTCGACGAACAGAACCTAGTCGCAATACGACGAAACGAGTTCTCTCGGTTTTATGGCAACCATTTTTTATTTATTTATTTATCTCCTTTTCCCGCGATCCCCGTCGAAAGTCCCAACGAGGTGATTAAAAGCTTCTTAGACGGTACTTCTCAAATTCCACCTTTCTCCTTTGCCTAGAAAGAGAATTCTTTTCAACTTCCGACGTCCTACAATATCGGCCACGATAAATTTCTACGCAGCCTGCCTTCTTTCAATTTTTCTTTTTATTCGAGAAACGGGCAAAAACGATGGACTACTTGAAATGCCAAACAATCTTCAGTTCATACTATAGCGATTTCGATTACAGAATACACATTGGTACACGATTTTAATTAATAACTCAATGTGGTTTGTAAAAATTCAAGTATCCTTTGAAGAACGTTGATAAAATTAAAATCAATTTCTGGTTCAAAAAACTTGAGGTATTTCTCACTGATGTACTATTCAATTATAATTTAGTGCATTCATAGAATATTATTTAACAAAAACGTATAGTAATTTAGTCGTATGAGTAACTACTTTATACATACAATTTTTTGCATGCTCTTAAAATAGTTTTGGGTAAAATCGAAATTTAATTCTGTCAGAGAGTACCTCTTAATTTACCCGCAAGTTTAAGATAATTCTTCCAGAGAATAAGATAAAAAATGACTGTTTTAAGATTCTACTTCGGAAATGATAATTAACTGTTCAATTAAGGAACCATTACTTTGAAATGACGAAGAATTTACCGTAAAGGAACGTTTAAATTTGCATGAAAAATGGAGCAGAGTTTCCAGAATCCTTATGTTCCAGCCGAAGAATGTATTCGAGACTAGGTATCAAAGAAATTTTCAAAGTAATTATAAGAGCGGTATCGCGCGAAATTACTTTCGGTGGTGTGTTCGTTACAGTGAAAAATAGTGGCGTGTCGGTGGACGTACGCTCCAAGGGTCGAGCCATTAATTAAGCTGACGAAGTATCATCGAACAATGCAAATTCCATGGATGCGCGGTTGAATGCAAATTTAGGTCATCACAAATGTATCTAGTCGACTACCATCACTATATTTCATTTATAACGGTAATACACGCACAGTCTGATTATTTCGAAGAAATTCACGGTTTTGCAATTTACGTGAAAATCAAGAGCGAATCAACAATGCTGGCGTGAAAGTGTAAATTCTTTCAGAGAATTTTCATTTTAGCTTTCATGTAATAAAAGTATAGTCACGATTTTATTATTATGATAGAAGGTATAATCTGGAAGAATACAAATGGACAATGTATATTAATTATATACAGTATTATTTGTAACCTAACCTAACTGCTGCATATTATGTAATTGTATTATATTAAACATCGTTGATGTACAAATATCGACGAAATAGAATAGAAATAAATAAACGAATGAATAAAATACAATATCGTTAAACGTACATATTAATAGCAGAACAAATATGAAACCATTTCCATGTTCATTGTCACATCTGAGAAATGAATCATGGAAAATATTTTCAAAGTTAGTCATCGAATCAAAATAACTGTCACAAGTACATTATTTTGTCGGAGCATACACGATTAAAGCACGATGTATCTATTTCGGTGGACAGTGTTTCATGGGGATGAAACCGGTGGAGGCTGGCTACGCACAGAAATTAGACCACGAGTTTCTATGTAGTTTACGATGCTGACGTGACCATTTTGTTTACGCGAGAGTCGCTAGATAGCAGGACCGAATGGTACGTGCAGGATCGACTCGTGTGTCGAAGGAATTTTATGGTTTACCACTGCCTCTGGTCGAATTGAATTTTCGCTGTGGATATTGGTAAACGATTTCTGAAATGTAGTACTAGGGATATCTTTGGGGAATAATTTCTTAGCGTTTTCTGTCTCGTGAAGGTACACAGAAATGGCAAAATTTCAGACTACTATGGCTTTGCGAGGACCAAATTTGCTTTTCATTTTTATTTGATAATTTTCTCACATATAATTCTTATAATAATATTTTTATAATTCTTTTGAATAATTTTTATTTTTATATATATTATTGTGATGTATAAAATGTGCAAGCATGGATGAATGTGACAAAACATAAATCTGTTATTATTACACTTCATAACTGCAACAGTTTCGAATTAGTATTGAGTTAATTTCAGAGAGATACAAAAAATGCAGAAATAAAAATAACAATAATATCTAAAATAATTGAAGTAACGCCAATATTTAAAAAAGCTCCGAAAGACAATAAAAATCCTAATGTAATTAAACAATAAAACGAAATAAAGGGTTTTAGTATCCAATAAAGAGACGGTAAATAAGAAGTAAAAATTCGATAAAAATCGTAAAGATAGAAAAGATTGAATTTCAGCTATATGAAGGTTATTTGATTTGATCGAATAGCAGGAGATAGACTGATACAAGAAAAATATTTATCTTCAATTTTTAATGTTTTATAATTGAAAAAGTGGAAGGTGCAGTTCGTGCAGCGTATGTACATGAAGACGGAAGGTTCCGTGTAGTATATGGGGAATTGTAAGGGGAAATTGTTAAACATTGAAATGCTCGTATCGTGTTCCCCGAGGACGTCTGTCTGTCCACGACAATGAAAACAAATGGGAGCGGTTTTTCTTGTCCGTGTTTTATCTTATTCACCTGGATGAATCTCCCTTTCAATGAACATTACTCAGCTACAAATCCTGTAATGTAAATTACGCTTTCCTAGAAAAACTGTTAGATATTTTTTCTCCGGTTTCGCGACCGTAACATTGAAACATTTTCACTATGTTAAAAGATCCGTGTTTTCGCAATTAAAAATCAAGATCATTAACTTATAATAATTACAATTATTTCGTAATTGTGTATAGGAAAAAATATTCATCTCGTTCGGTCATCGAGAAGTTAACTACACTCTGATACATCGTAGAATAATATACTGATCGATATTCTGTAACCCAGTTTTCCAGCTTCTCGCGGTTAGAGGCAATATTTCTTGATGCGGTATCGAACGGAGGAAGAAAACTAAACAATTACTCGTTCCAAGGCAATAGCCGCAACTCGATCAAGAACGAGACGAAATAAAGTGCGGTGATTTATCGCAATCTCGCGTTTCTCTTCGTCGGGACGTTGTCGTCGGCATCGTCGCCGGAGTCGTATCGACGTTTCCTGGTCGCATAGTAAAGCATTCGCGTAGAAGAGATGGTGTATATATCCGACGCTGTCTATCGGCAAACATTGCGACGTGTCAGAGTAAATCTTGCCGGTGTGTACGGGCCGGAAATTGCTGGGGTACCTTCGCGAGAAACTCGAAATCGGTATATTTACAGTGGAAGAACAAGCCTGTCGGAATCAGGCCAACGAATCTTATCGGATCAACCTGACAACTTACCTCGATACGCTATAATTGTGCCATTGATGGATCTACAACTTTGAACGCCTTATTCTTAGTACTTCAAATTATCAAGTTATGTCAGATTTCGAAAATGGAAAGTTAATTGACTTAAGTTTAATGTCATATCGAACTGCAAAATTGCGGTACATTAATCTAACAATAATCTCAATAATCTTGCTGACAATGATCAGACGATCTCAGCATAAAATTGTCGATGACTATTTTATTCCATGTGGTACGTTGATGAAATTATTTTCTGATATGTAGACAGTTTGTGCGAATATTTGATGAACATCTCTATACATAGTTATTTAAAGAAACTTTGAATTAATACGCCATGAAGACTACGTTGTTTCATACATAGCTCGATATATTCTATCAAAGTTAATTTTTAAGGTGCTTTTTAAATTAATTTTTAATTTGGTCTTTGCTGAAATCGCTACATGCTTCGTCTCATAAAATTTCTCGATGGCAAAAACCCTGAAAGAACGATTTTTGTTCTGTTTTACAATGGCAAATATAGATAGAATCACCCTTTCAAGGAGTTTCCTTTTAAGAATAACCGCGGTATTCGACAAGAAAAAGAGACCGATTGGAGGAAAGTAACCTCATCTCCGAAAGGTTTGCTTTATTATCAGGGATAATACGATTTACCGAAACAGAGAGCTTCCATGACCCGCATCTCTACAAATCGTTTTACAGGTCCCATTCAATTTTGTTCCCTTGTCTGGCCACGTTCGGCCTTGCCGATATCGATTCGGCTTTCTTTTTGATTAATCGTTCCTCGAATATGATTCTTTCGCGCTGATATTTACCTGAGATTTTCTATATTACCCGACAGAAATAAGAATGAAAGGAATTTGAAGCGAAACCGTCGGATTTGACGTGGAATAATGAGAAAAATTTATCGTCGAAATGGTTCGAATAAGGAGACCCTTTGTAACCTGTCTGACGTCTCAACTTCCATAACGTGAGAAACGAATGGCTAAATTGCCCGTGGAAATTAACGAATCATTTTTTTCTTCATAATTTGCATTTCGAGATTGCTTAACAAAGAAAAATGGTTGTCGTGGAACTAAAAATGAACTACATAGTTTGAAAAATGAACAGGTCCTAAATATTCTTGATAACTGTGTTATGATTGCTGCATTCTGATGAATTGTCTCAACGATCGTTGCAGAGACAACCCTCTTATGCCAGTGAACTGTGTGGCTTATTTATAATCAGACATCGAACATAAATAAGTCTAGATACTTCATACACTTTGAATTGAACTGTTCACCTAACTCCGCTGCATGTTCAGCTGAATCGACAAGATTTCCCCTTTTCTTGGCTGCAGCGAGTAATTCTGTTTACTCCGAGCTCGGAACGATAAATTACAAACGTTTGCTGTTTATCCGTTTAATTCGTCGTGGAAATAAAGGCGCGGCTGAGGGGTGCCGTTGATGAGCGAATTAAGGTGGGCGTGCGGGGCACAGTAAATTCTAACCTTGGTAAAAGTCACGTGATAGGTGTGTCAGAAGAAAAAAAGGAACGGACATATGTACTTGCATGCGGAAAAGAGCCATAACGAGTCCTTTGAGAACGGAATAGCTCTACTTTCGCGTATCAGACTAGGTGTAAACAAGCGTAATTAATTGCGAGAAACTGCGGACGGCCATTAAAAACGTGTTCCGCTCGACGTCGTTAAGTTATTTGCGCCGTAAACGAGAGAAAATTTGTTTCGGAAGAGGTTACGACGAGTCTGGAAGGAAATGACGAAACAAAAGAAGAACGGTAAGTATTGGAATCGAAGAAATCGCGGAGGGAAATATCTGCGATTGACAATTCGTTTAGTTTGCTGCAAATTGAGTTATTGATTGATGTTTGCAATGGATTACAAATCAAATGGTAATATTTTTGTTGCGTGACCACTTGATTGACGCGGCGTTAATTAAATGGCTCAGTTAAACGGTGTTCGTATTTTGCGGTCGTTGAGTCAATCATCGAAAATACTCTGTAACATATGGAAGGATTTTAATTTAGAAAGTTAAAATTGTATCAAAAAGGGTAGTAGACGTTAGTTAACGTATTGCATTATTTACAGAATTGATTGTATATTATTCAGTCGTTGTTACTTAAAATATATAAATAATTTATGAAAATGCAAGTGAATTATTCATGTTCTAGCCTCCAGAATTGTTATGCAAGAAATAAGCTTAGGGTTTTGAATTGACTTTAAGAGACAGAGCATCGAACTTCTTAGGAAATCGATACTAAGCACTCTTTAAGTCAAGACAGAAGCTTGTAGAGCTTTCAGAGCAAATCCTTTTATGCGATTAAGTAGCTGGGGCCAAATGCGTACCATTACATCGTTCCAGTAAATGGATTGAACGGTTATAATATTCGCACCGGTCAGATCAATGTTTCAGGTAACTGTCATATTGTAAATTTAATGCGAGATTGTTAGTCAGTTATTTAAGCACGTTAGAGGAATAAAAATATCTCAAGTTATTCGGTTATTGACATTATTTAACTGGAGATGTTTCATATTTCAAAATTTTTGAGCATTTGAAGAATTACAAATTTGGGAATTTGAAGATATGATAATTTGCAGATTTGAGCATTTGAGAATTTGAAGATTTGCAAATTTCAGAATTTTGAAATCAGCAAACTTGAAAATTTTGCAAAATTTCTTAATTAAACATTTTTGTTCATCAAAATATTGAAGCGGGTACGAGGCACAAAGAAACGAATTTTGATAACAGATTGTAGCTCGTTATCGGCGCAATTCGAATTCGCAGAATTTCCACGTTTCGGAAACCGCATGGTTCAGAGAATCATATACAAATTGTTTCGGGTCGATAGTATTATCGCGACCCGCTTAATGTATGGAGGTGCGGAAAATACGCGGTGGTTAATTTGTAATCCCGCAGGATACATCGAGCGTTATTTGATTTTTCGCTATCGACAATTTCGACGTTTGCGTTCCACGAATCACCGTGCAAATCGTGTATCCAGTGTATCAAGTTAATTCGAGTTATCGATCGTTACTACGCCCTGCTTTTCGGTTACCATCTTAAAAATGTATTAGCTACATGTTCGGTCCAAGAATAACGAATCAAAATTAATTTTGGTAATTGTAACTTATACAGTTGTCAAAAAAACAAAACTGACTGCAAGAATTACTACAACCTGAAATAAAATAAAGTAAAATAGAAGAAATTCCAAGACTTAAAATGTCTATCATAGTGTCAAGAATTAAGAACAGTAATTATTGAGACTAATTTATTATTCATCTTCCTAATGGGACACTAAAATAACTTCTCTTGCAATAAGATAATGGGTACGTGAGTCTCCGTTTAATTACAATAATCAATGTCTCAATTTAGTTTGTAAAATACTTGACTCTGTCACATACTTCAACGTCGGGTATAATTGATGACACAGAGAGAATTAACGGTGCTCTAGAATATGATTTATCGCTCTTCAGAAATTCTAGCGTAATATAATTAACCGTGAAAAATCAGTGCCTCCATCTGACTACATCATTGTGTTTAACTAACCAAGGGTCATAATGCTAAATGGTACTATGAGTACAAGCGTAGTGGAACCTTCATAATCTAGACATCAATTACATTGTCAAGAGTTCTGGATGTTTGTTAGATATAAATTACAGTATCATTAGCATTATTCCCCAATTTAACCTGAAGTTTGTTGTCAAGCGTTATCCCTTATTTGGTCAAGGTTTAATTAATTGTTTCGGTCTGAAATCTACTTTGGTCTAAAGTATTTTTACCTGTCAAGTTTCGTAGAGTTAAAGTTTTAAAGACATTCGTTAATTTCAATCGAACTATCTTCTATAAAATGCAATCGAAATTGTAAAATTGATCGTTTCCAGGATTCTCAACGTACGTAACCCCTTAAGCTGTTAAGGATTACTTCTCGAAACTCCGCTCAAGGGAGAAGTAGCAGAAGTCGGTACTTGATTTCGAGAAATAAGCTTAATGACGCGTGCAAGCGGAAGTTCCTTGTTTCTGGGACTCGATCGATTTTCTCGTTTTATTCTTATTGGAACTGCGAACGGTTCATTAGAAAATCGAGCGCAGAAGTGTTCCCAATAGGTGATTAGCTAAATTAAAGAACAGCGTCACGATCGTTTCGATTCGAATGCGCCAGCATTAAATGTCCGTTTTAATGTCTCGGTAATACTATAATACTACGATATCGAGTTCCGTGCTGAACATTTTAGCACCGCTTTAAAATAATGTATCATGTGATTAGGTTTATACTACTTCTATAATGTAGACTATTCCGGGTTAAAGATGGGAAATAGAAAAATAAATTATGTCTAAAATAGTTATTTGTGCAGGAGCTTTCACATCATTTCATGTTACGTTGTATATATGTTTGATCGATGTCTCAATGTCACCTTTCTGTTGGTAAACAAGATGGTTTCGAAGAAACGTTGTAATGGCAAGGTCTCGAAAGACGTGACCGTAAGACGATCCTCATATTCAATTTCCTCCCTCAAACATAATAACTTTCCTCCCGAATATTTTTTGCACTCAAATAAAATAATTAAGGGGGTATCAAATTATTTCAAGAAACTTCATTTTTATTTCAGATCAAATATGAAGGTATACAATTATTTTGATAGATAATGGTATTTATTCTTATATTCAAATGTATTTTTTCATTATTATGTCACTCATAAAGAGTTGATAAACAAAAAGGTTGTCGAATAACTCCTCGAATAATGTTCGATAAAATACAAAGTTCCGAAGTGAGATTAATTTCATTGAGGCGTTTCAATGGCTCAATTATATCGATGCCGATTGAATCGATTCTTTGAAATCGGTCTGTCGGTGTCGTTTTTAATTAAAGAGCGCGGTAAAAAAGTTGGCGGTCGTCGAATTGATTTTGCCACGGTGGCAAATATTTTCGCTGACGAAGGAATCGCGAACAATGCTCGACGAACGAACGGAGCGGAAAGCCAAAGCTCGACCATCCTCTTAACTATTATTGACACTGCGGAAACATCGATACAGGACAGCAAAACATTCCTGCGGTAAGGAAAACGAGGAGAGAACCGTGGAATTTGCGAAACTTTGGTTGCGACTACGTCAATTTTCGCATGGACGGTGTGCAAATGCTTACTTTCGAGACTTACCGTCGGTTCAATTAACGCAATGGCGCACGATCGCACTGCGGAAATATGTTTTAGCACGGATGAAGAGCTCCAAATGAAATTGGTGTAATTAACGGCTCGAAGACCCCGGTGAATCTAGTAACTCGACGCTCGGAAGTAATTTACCTGTATGATAAATTGAAGAGACTGATATCTCAAATTATTTACTTGCCACGAATTATAAATTAAATTGATTTTGATCCATTAAAATATTAACGTGTCCCGTTTTTGCTCACTTAATATTTTTTCTCTCTTTCTGGTTTTTCAAGCTCGTGCATATTTGCGAATTAAAAATTTCAAAATCGGAGGAACTTTGTAGGGTACTTAACAAATTAACAAAGTAATTTAAAGGCGGTTTAGTTTGTTAAATTATGAACATATCAAGGTTCAGGATTGCAAGGGTATAATAATCTAAATGTTTCTTGCTTTGGTAATGATTACCGTGACAATTACAAGAATTGGTGGATAGTTATATAAAAACATGCATCCATATATTCAGATTCGTGGTCGCACACCACCACAATATTCCCACTGTATCGTCTTATGTGCAGTACTGTTTTTATCTCCCTGTATTACTCCACATTGCATATAAGATCCGCAAATATCTGTGCGGGAGAAATAAACAGGAAGAGCGTGTATGGAGCAAAATCAGATTGCGGAGCAAACTGTGCGACACAAACCGCGATGCATTCACGCGTCCCAGAGTCTGATCGACTTCCCCTTCCCCTCTACCCACCGTTCTTCGTATCCGGTGTATCTAATACTTTAAATTAACCCAGTTCCGACCCCGTCGCATCCAACCTCGGCTCGCTATTACCCGAAGCGTAACGCCGCTAACTCGGTTAAGCTCGACAGTTGGCAAGTCACTGTTTCAGCTGTCAGCCGGATAATATTCCAGCTTTCGATTAGCTGGCCTCGCTGCCCACTTCCGGCCGCGGTCCGCCTCCACGGAACACGGAAGAGAACCAGCCGCAAAGCGAATTACCGTTTCACGTCTTTTTAGCGTGACTTTTACGCCGACTCCCTGCTGCGTGTGTGTCGAAAGATCGAGCAACAGATTGCTATATGCTCGCGGGAAAACGCGCGTGTTATTGTACCTACACCAGGGAGGGTCACCCTGATGTAATACGATTAATTCCTTGATGGATTAAAGTTGTAATTATAGCACTGTGAATTTATCGCCAAAGGGGTCGGTTAAGCCATGTGGAACACCGTGTAATTTCGAAATGGAACGCTCATTCTGGAATTTAAAGGGATGAAACTTTTCGCGGTGATTATGCATGGATTCTTTGAATGTCAACTCCTTTTTTCACCCTCTTAGCTAATCGCCGATGGAAACGATCCTGGACGTGAATTATGCAGATTTTATATCGCCTTATGAAATATTAGAAGATGTAGAGACCCAGATATTGAGATGCTATTAAACTTGAGATCATTACAGTAAACAATATTAGAGATTTCGAAATTTAGAGACTTAGGAATTTATTCACGTCTGAATATAAAAATTTCAAAATTAATCATTTGAAACTCTACCTTTCTATAAAAATATAAAATTCTGAGATCCATAAATTGGGTCGCCATCCAGTGTCCACTCGGACGTTCAGTGTATCGCGTCCTCACAGTAGTCTGCAGCTAGTTTACAAATAGCTGCAAGGTGAAATGCGAACGATTTTATGGAACCCTCTGTGCATCCAATATCATACAAAGTGCAATTGAAAGCTCTCATGTTCGATTCGGGACTGAAAGGTGATTCGCATTCCGTGGATGGTCGCGTCTTCCGATTTTTCCAGTCACCCTTATACGCCCTCGAACGTGTAAGGTACCTTTGGTGCGGTTTTCTTAACTCTTCGGTCTGTTCTCTGGATCGAAGTTGAGCTAGCTGCCACTCGAACGACTCTCATGGGAGAGATCGTTGCCACCTCATTCGCCAGCCAATGCTTGAGACCTTCCTATTTACATACGCCATCTTTTCAACCCCCTCAACATCGTCGCCGCCCACGTCGTTCCACGGCTATCGAGGTATTCCTTCTGAGCGACGTCATCGAGAGCCCATTATGCTTGCTGATTTGCTTCACTGATAAGGGAATGGAGACTTCACCGGCGACAGGGGGTGAAAGCGGTTATCAGGGGTAAGGGGGTCATTGCACCAACCGTGTAACGAGCTCACGGATGACGTCTTCTATTCATAAATATTACCATGCGAGTATCTTGCCTTCGTTGCATCTGCCGCGGTATCCTGGATAAAGTAATGCCACCGAGAAACTGAACGTCTTATTTATGGGAAACGAAAATGTGGCTCTAATGAGTAGGAAAATTATATGATCTTAGGTTACTATTATATGGGTGCTGTTATTAGCTTCTTTTCATACTGTTACATGTTAAAATTTTGTCTATCAGTCAAAGTATTGACATGTTGTATAACGTAAAATATTTTTCATCTGATGTCATAAGTTTCACCGTCAAAGTAAGATTTATTGACATTCTTGTTTTACCCGGGAATCTTTTCCCATTTTATAAAGTTTGTGGATGATACCGTCAAGGGTGTTTATAAAGTTCGACCACAGTTTTCAAACGGAGAATTTTGAAATATTTCAGCAAGTTCCATTGAAGAATTCGAAATTCCTGGACGTGTCCAGAAAGGCATTCTCGAAGTTCCAAAGTTTACGGTTCAAAAGTTCCCGCTAAATCTGGCGAGGTGAACGAGAAAATTTTTCGTTCTACCGAAGCGTGTACGAGGAGGAAATTCAAAGAGACGGAAGCTGAGGTCCGACACAACGGCCATACTACTTTTACAAATAGATCTCTAGTATAAATATACAGTCATAAATAATTAAATAATATGGAAATCCATAAAATTGTCTGAGGAGAAATTTTATAAAAAGAAAATGAACATACACAAATTTCCTGAAGTAAACGTTGTAGGCAAATTAAAAATAAAATGTACGTGTCAGGAAATATTATAGTGTAGTGCCCTATAAAATATATACATTTGCACTCTATCTATAAAAATACACGGAAAAATATATCATATCTATATCTGTATGTACATTTGTCATAACAGAAAAGCATGAAAGGAGCTTGACAAAATTTGTGTACGATGTTCACGGAATTTTAGAGCTTTTCGTAAAGAGCCAGATCATAGATAACAAGGATAAAAGGTTTTCATATGATATCTCTGCTATGACGCAAAACTTCTCTCATAAATGAGTAGCGTATTAGTAAGTAGATAGAGAATTTCATGCACGTTGATCAGTCTCGTTCCTCTTCACGTTCTCTTCTTTATTGCTTTCGCAGACCCTTTACGTGTTGCACGTGCGCCGTAATCAGCACGTAAACGCGTACCACTGATAAAAGCTTAATGTCACATCAAAGAGAAAACCCTTTCTAAACACTAATGTAGGCTGTAATCCTTGCAAGACCTCATTTGCCGGAGAAGGTTTTAGTAGACGCCATTCACATTTACGAGAAAGAGAGCTACCCTCTCTTGTCGATTGTCTCTTTAACGATTACACGAATAGGATTTGAAATACTATAAAAGAGGATTACCTTTGAGGGGATGAACGTCTATTAACGAAGAATTTATGAGGAAGTTTATCCAATAACTCTGACGCACGCATAGTGGATGGTATGGCAAACGCCGGGAAATTTGAACGTGTCAGGAGTTAGAAATCTGCGAATTTAGGAACCTCTCAATTTAGAATTTGGTGGATTATAAAATTGGGGGTTTGCAAATTTGAAGATTTGGAAATTTGGGAATTTAGAAGTTTAGAAATTTGGGGACTTGGAAATTTAGGGGTTCGCAAATTTAGTGATTTGCAAATTTAAGGCATTGTAAATTTGTGTTGTTAGAATTTGGGGAATACAGATTTTGGGATTTCGACATTTATAAGTTTGGAGATATGGGAATTAAAAAATTGTTCTCTTTACCAAAGTCTATTTTTTTCAATTTAATATTTGGGAATTTGGAAACTTGAGGACTCGGGAAACAGTATCAGTCAAATGGAGCACGATGTATATTAGCTTCGTGGAAGTCTGTCCTACGCAAGGGAGTAACATTACATCGTCCTTGGTTTTCACTTTACTTTCGTCCTTCGACTCTCCTATTCGAGCGTAACAGGATACTAATTAATTTCAACATCTACGTCTGAATGAGACGTTGGCTTCGTGACGAGGTGAACAAGAAGCGGGCCTCGCCCACGCGACTTTTCCTCTACGAAGAAGACAGCGGAGCCTTGGGGGAACAATGTTTTCCACGTAAATCAAAAGAAACTTCGAAGGGTTTCGCCGCAAAGAACACTGGTTAATGGCGTCGGGAAAGTTCCATTCGTGGAATATCGAGTTTCACCGCGAATCAATCGACTTTGTTCGACTTGGCCGACACCAGACGAATCCGTCCCGGCGAATAACCGACTCTCCCGTGAAAGTTAACGACTTTCTTCGCCACCGAATTTCCCGATAACGAAGTTTCATCACCCAACCCCTGTCCCTCTGGCCAAACCATCCCTCAACCTCTCCCTGTCGACTAACCGGAAGCGACTTCTCTTCGCCCTGTTCGGCTCACCTTTCCCTCTTGGCCCGCATTCTCGACGTCGACTTTTCATTCTTCTCGATCATATTTGCTTCCACGATGAATTCCCGATATCGGCAAGAATTCGTCGATAAGCGGACCAAACCGAGAGAGAAATGTAACAGGAACTGTAAATAGAGTCGTCGACAGAGGGCGGAAAAATTGAAGGGTCGTTTTTCCAGTTAGCTGGATCGGGAGAAGTTCCTTGTTAACTCGTTGAAAGTTTTCGGCGGTTTCTGTCGCGACAAATTCGATTTCTCCGCGAAAGCTTGCTGTAATTTGATCTCGATTGATCGATACTTCGAGATCGAGTCGCAAATCTGATTGTGACTGAGATTCGGTTAACGGCGAATTTTGGTGGATGCACCACTTATGTTCAGTCTCCCGTTTGTTTCGGTTATTATTTTTATGTTACATTCATTGCAGACGAGCATTTTCTCCAAAGCGTTACTGTTTCTCACTTTTTATTTTCATACATACTATTGATTTATTTTGTATATGTGGTAGCTGCCGATAAGATTCGAATTTCTTCTTAAATGCATTTGTTGATAATAATAGACAATAAAATCGACAGTAAAACTGCAATATAATTTCACGTATAAACATACTTATATCAAAATAAAATAAAGGAGTCGAAGTTAACCGAAAATGAAGTTACGTTAAATTAGCATAATGCGTCGATTTAAGATCGCATTAAAGTATGATAAAATTACGTGTCACATTAATTTAATTCAACAGATTAAATTATATTAAATCAGGTTTGATATTTAAACAATAACAAATAAATAATTAAATTATGTTATATTGCTAGTTTCAGGTTACCTTTAGACTGAGTTGACTCCACCATAAAAAATCTGCTATACACAGGTTTTTGATCGTGGTTGTTCACGTTGAGTTTTAATAAAGATCCGTGTGTACACGCAGCATCCATCATGATCACTTTTGCGTCGACACTCCATTAAGTTTCATTTCTTTCTCCTTCGCAAGGGTTCATTATCAGCCTCGGCCAACTTACAAGCAGGGTTATAAAAAACGGGGACGTACCCTACTGAAAATAATTCTCATGAATATAAATTGTCGAATCGTGTAGGTGAGTGACGGCATATAAACAGAAACCATGTTTTTTCTCTTTCTTCGACTCCGTCGCCATGTTCATGCATTCGTTAACCAAAATTCTTTTACTTCAAAGGGTTCGTTACAGGGATTATTTTATTTCTTAATTACAGCAGCGCAGTTGCAATCTAGTTTATTACACAAATTTCGTGAAGCTTATTGCTGTTATGCTTTTTGTATGCATGCGAAACTTTACTCAAACAGTACCCATTTTCTGATTCTTCCTCTGAAATTTCAATGTGACAATCACGTTTATTTCGAGGATATGCATCACCAATTCTGTTTATTAATTTAACTAATTGAGAAGAGGATAATTGAAATCTGAGAAGCTACTGAAAACTTTTGTATGCACAGTAAGATATTTATATAACAGATATCTTCTATACTATAATTATACCTTGAGAATTTCATCGTATAATTGTATTAAGTTATTTAAGTCAAACATTAATGGTGAGAGCATTCAAAGCTGAACGTAAGTTTTCAATAAAATTAAGGTAATACAGTTTCAATCGTGAAAAGTACTTCTTCACCATTTTATAAATGTTAGAAGTACATTTTTATTAGTTCATTGCATTCTCACATATTGATTAAACATGTTGATATATTTGCAAATAATACATATCAAATATACATTTCATTCGCAAGAAATTGTAAAACGAATTGCAACTTTTTCGTTTCATAGACAAAAACTAAATATTTTCAGATCAAATTGAAAATTCTTCAAGAGTATACTCGTGAAGAATTTAAATCTGGAATGGGCTGTAACGTGTACCGCGAAGTTAAAAACTCGGTTTAAAAAATTCATCAGCGCTTAATTGTATCCTTACGAAATCCCATTGAAAAGCATGGCCGGAAATATAAATTTCCATCGTTTCTGCGGAAGGAAATCCGACTGGTAAGAGTCGGTTGTTCTATTTTTCAACGGGAAATACACGTCGAAAGCAATTAGTCGTGTTCCGTTCACGCGAGCCCAGTTTGTTGGCTTCAAAGAGTAATTTCACCTAATATCTCGAAACACTGAGTGGGCTTAATAAAAGCTTGCATACTTCAAAGATATAATCCCTAGAGAAGACCGGAAATTGGATAGGAAATGAAGTGGACTGCTGAAACGGAGAACACTCGCTCTTTACGCTTCTGAAAGAGTCATACAGATAAAGTGCACTTCGTGCAAAATTGAAAAGAAAGAAACGCTGATTATCATCGTCGTCGTGGATGTCAAATTATGCTTTAATTTCGCCCCGTCTCTTCCTGCTCTTTCCCAACCGTTCCACTTCAGAACACCTCTCCTCTACTTATCGTTTGCCAAAGAGTGTAAATTGAATCTGGAAATGGTTATGCTTAGAATCGCTCGAAATGAGATACGTTTATTACAATTTACCAGACGTTAAATATTTAATCGTGGATATTTAATGAATAGATTAATGCAAACACGTGTTGCATGACGCAGTGGCGTATGGCTATCTTAACCTAAAAATTGGAAATTCAGAAGATCTGAAAATTTGAAACTTCTCTGTTTGTATATTTATACATTTTTACCTTTCTACGTTTCTCTTCAAACTTGCAAATTGTCAAATTTTTAAATTGCAAAATTACCAAATTTACCAGATCATTACTACCATAATTAATTCAAACCTCCACCATTATCAATTTACATTCTTATCAATAAATATATCCTGTAATGGTTAAGTACAATTTACACCCTTCAAAATCTTCATCTAAAAAAAATTTCATATCGTCTAAAAAGTAAAAAAAGCAAAGAAGCTAAGGGGCAGCGAAACGCAGTAGAGCAGGTTGAATAATGGAGGCTAAAAAGACTTTATCGTTCCGCAATATGTAAACTTTCCCCTAAAAAGAGACGAGTACGGAAGATGAAAAACCTTTCAAGGATACAGCACGATTTTTCACCTTCCCACGTTGCCTCGGCGTAATGTGAATTTATGGGATTATTTTATCGCGGCGTGAAGGTGCGCTCTTGCTTGTAAACGTAAACATGGTTGCTCCTTCGTGCACGCTTTTCTAGAAATCAGATTTTCATCGTTTAATCGCGACGCATCGAACATCGTAAGACGTTCACATTCGCGTGTAATTCGTGTCAGGTCGTAGAAGAACATTCATGAACCGTGAAATGATTTGGTACGACCTACTAGTTTCCGGTTAGCGAGCTGCTGCGATGTAATCGCGAGCGTCTACGAATTTCCATTTGTTCGTTAAATATTGAAACGTAATCGTGTTCCGGGCAGAATTGCAGCGATAAAGTAAGCGTTGTAGCTTGTTACATATGGAAACGAACGATTTGTTGGACAGATAACGTTTTAGTATGAAACGGAGAGTTCTGCAAACGGGATACTTTTATTGACACAGTTTAGCGGAATTGGAGCTTTAATGTTTTTTCAGGTCTGAGGGATGCTTTTCATTTATAAATTTTTGGTATTACGAACTTTTAGAATATCGCTTACAAATTCATAGATATTTAGATTAGAAAATTTACAAATTAAAAAATTTTTATTTTTACATAATATTTTTCCTGTACAGTGCAGATTTGTTTAACTTCATAGATTTCATCCTCGCAGTCACAATCACCCATGGACTGTATCACGCGACGCGTACCTAACGCGTTTAATTATAAATCGGATCAACTTAAACAACCCGTGGCATTCGACGAGGTTAATCGAGGGAAGGGTGTACAGCGTCGTTTCACGAGGAAATCTCGATTGAAAACGCCCTTGATAGTTCGTAGCTAACGTATCGTTGGATCTTGCGACACGGCGGAGAAATCTCTCTACGTTCGAACGTTTTCGAGGCGTGCTGACGCGAGTACCGAGCCGTCTATGCCTTCGTTGGCAAATATCGATCACGACTCTGCGAACTTGTCTACGGATAAGCCTGTGCCTACGAGCAACAGGAAAGAAAGGGACTGAAGGTAAAAGAAGGGCTGTTTCATGGCGCAGACAGAGAGGTCGACAGACTGAAAGCACGCGAACAACACAGGCCTGGCAGAATAACAAATGAGCTGGCCACGGAATGAAAGAAAGTGGAAAATAGTCGACGACCGGATGCTAAGAGGACGAAAGAACGGAAGCGACAGAAAGGAAGAGCGGTTGGATTGAACGGCGTCGGGATGGATGACGGGAACAGAGGGCGATTGATGGAAGACACTCCTTTCTTGGAAATGTTGGCCATGGACGACGGGCAACCCGAACTTCCGCTCTACGACCTTTTGGGCAATGACAAATAGGGAGATCTTGCGCTGGAACTGGTCTTACAAGTGCATTTCAGCTCTGGTAGAATTACGGTTTTTTAATTGATTGCTTGAATTATTCATTCGGTTGTCATCGATGGGGATTCACATCTCGGACAGCTGGATTTAACAATAATCCAGCTATAAAGCACACGTGGTTTGAAATTAAAACTGAAGTAGCAGAATAAATCACACTGGTTAAACATAACTAAGAATACATATCCTCCTACATTGGTACATGAATATGTTAATGTATTCCCTCCTTATTTTGATGAAATGATTTGAAAAAACTTGCACAAATTTTGTACTTTAAAGTAACCTGTCCTATAATTTAATATTATCAGTATCAATTTAGGAATAATACACATTCTGAATTGGCAGCTAAATTTGTACCAGATCTCAAATGTTTCAGTGTTGGTGAACATTTTTTTTCGTAAATGTTTCAGTGAAATGTTTCATTTTTATCTACCAGTAAAATTGAATAAAACTTTTCTGTTTTTTATGATGGAAAAGATTTTTTCGACCACTGGTTTTGATTGATCTCTCGTAAAACACATGGTCAGCCAATTGAACCACAGACGGAAAAGTATCCGTGTGTCATGAGTCAATATAGAAGTCGTTTCTCGAAGGTGTAGATTTTACAGCCAGGAACGTAATCGCCTGTAACCGCAGCTGTTTAAAGAGCTTAATGAGATCGTTAGACTGCAATCGTTCTGCGACTTACTGTCTACTTAATACCCACTTAAAGCTTTACGAGTACTCAGCGATATCGACGCTTTCACAGCGACCAATCCCTTCACTCGTAAACTAAAATTGAGATTTCAGAAATCTGTGTTCTTGCCCTTCCTCAGAAGCAAATTATTAAATTTCCTATTTCGTAATTCGAAACGTATCAAACCAGGAATTTATTCCTTTTTGATTAGAATTTTCGAACAATTTCTATTTCTTAGAAAATAGTACAACAGAAATTAGAAATTTTTGCTGCAAATTAATTAAACTTGGGTTTTAAATAAAATTATCCAGGTTTCCAGGATGTCTTGACAGAAGTATAAATTATTCAACCATCGAATTCTGTCGTCAGGTGCTAAAATCTCCGAAGAACCTATTTTTGTCAGAATCTTTAATTAGAACCTGCGAACAAATTAAAAATCCAATAACCGTTAATGTAATTTTTAAACTACTTCCCTCGGTGCTGAAAGTAATTAAATTATCTCGACAATGTGTATAGGTTATTTTGAAACAATAGACGTACCCTGGAATCTCACAAAGAATAAATTCTTGATCTTTAAAGTTTCTTAAATATAATTAAATTATTTCCTCTTCGGTGATTTAATTAAAATTACATCTGAACCTTTCCAAATAAAAATTGTGCTTTTACAAATAAATAGTCTGGTACGATAACAAGTGACGTCAGAGTACAATCACGAGAGCATAATTTATTAAAAAATAATTACACGCCGAGAGAACAACATTCATAGATATTCGAGTGAAAAATAAACGTACGAGCAAAATATTTTCTAGACTATTTTCTCGCTATGGACCCCTTTTTGCTCCCATCGCATTGGCAAGCAAATAAGAAAAAAAATATTACACGGAGCCAATGAGGATAGCGGAGGATGAGGTGTGGAATATTTTTCTGGGTCAAAAACTGAATCAAGCGGGTTGCATCATTGAAAAGGGCTGATGCGAGGCTCAAAGCATTTTGTAAAGGACAGGCAGTTTCAAAGGCGCTTCGGAAACTTTCATCGAGGTATTTCTTCAACAGTGTGGCACTTCGAAGATTAAGGTGTCACCGTGATAGTGTTGATACTCTTTCAGCCTGAAAGCTCCCCTGAAGAGGAGGTAACGGTACCGTCGACCAGAAAATAAGAGATAAGGGGGAAAAAATGTTCCTTTGGTGGCACCACGAAATTTTAACGTTTACCTTCTTCACTTTCACGTTCAGTTTCCGTTAGTTTGCACTTCCTAAATTAAATATCAAGTTTTGAACGATGGGTGGTTATCTAAATTTACAGAATTTAGATTAGTGGTTTCGGCATTGGGTATTTAATACTCTGTGAAACTAAATTTAAAACGATTCAAACTGCGGTCGATGTAAATTTATTTATTTATGAGTTGATAATGTCAACACAGTTTAACGTAACACGATTTAATTTGATACGATTGAATTTGACATAATTAAGTTGAACGTGATTCATATTAATGTGATGTAATGCGATATGATTCAATTTCATGCGATTTAACATTAAACACATTGATGTGATTCAATTTGACATAATTTAATTTAAACGTCATTCAAATTTGATTCAGTTTCGTTAAATTATATGAATGATTTAACGACATTTTATTATGCTGCGAAATTTAGCTTAACATGATTACGTTCGGAGCATAATAAAACACGAATATCTATCATGCATATTTTTATTTATATCACGTCGTAAATTTAAGAGATGAAACAGTCCTTCGAAAAGTTGGAAATTGTTATTTCACGGATGATGAATTTTACTTTGATTATAAAGTGAAAGAAAAGCTGGAGGAACGAAAAGGCAACTGACAGGGATAAAACGGGTGGAAAATCTCTTAGCAAGGAAACAGTAAATCTTCTTTACCTTTGGAATAACATGTAAGATGATTTACATTTCATAAACCAGTCATCTACAAAACAATTTCAAATTGTTCTCGGTTTACAAAACATTAATTTTACGATACTTTATATTTTCAGACACATTAAAGTATTACTGGAAATTTTTTCCGTTTTAACCTATTATGAAATCAAAATTAAAATTCGTTAATTAAATAAGAGATAAGAGGTTATTAATATTAAGAGACAACGTTAATATCTCTCAAATTACCTCCAATAAGGTCTGCAATCGATAAATTCTTCTCAATCGCCATTCTCAGAATTCGTGCGATTTCAGCCGACCATAACAGTGTATCGAATGGTTCATCATATTTCGTTTTAGCTCGCAACAATCTAATTATTAGATTCCTTATGGGCGGGAACGGAGGTTTCTGTGGCAACGAGCGCAATCTAAGCTCACAGCTTGATCTGGTCGTAAGATTAAATTGAATCTGCAGAGAGGTTCGACGATCAAGTAGGTCAAGTTGCAACCGAACGGTATGCGTGTTGCCGGCGAGTTTGAAATGCGGCGGCAAGGCTTTGCCATTCGGGACCAACTTGCCACATAGTTGTCTATTACTATTAAAAGCTGCTTCCAGGCAGAGTTTCGGTTCGCCTCCTTTGTCGTGAACCATATGCGAGTTTAGTTTTGAACTCCCCTCTAATTCTGTTGTTTTATCAAACATGTGCGTGTGTGTGTTAGCAAACTTCATCGCGATCAATCTGTACTCACAAACACCATTTTCTAATTTTTTATTTTCATTCAATTGCAAAAACATTTATTTTTTCCAATATATATTTATCATTAATTCATCGCATAAGTTGTAAGGTACTTCTGATATGAAGGTTTAAGTAGAATAGGTCGAATTTGACTGTTAGGTTAATTCTTAAATATTAAATATTAAATTCTTGTTATTATTGTTGTCATTAAATTTTATTTGACACACAACTGTAAAATCTTTTCATGTCATTCAGTACGAAATTCATTTCTAAAAGTGTCATTACAAATGCCTTCCAGCATTTTTCATACTCATATAATTAATTTATGTACATGTACATCTTAAATTTTGTCACTGTAACTACTTCTATTAGCCTCATATACCGTGTCAAATGTAAAGTAAGAGGATAAGAATCGTAGAAGATATAGGTTATGTTTACAAGTACGGTTGAATTATTTTGGGAGCAGGTGCGATCCAGGATTTCGCAACGGTAACATAAATGTTTCATAGGCTGTTGAGTTTCTTTCTACGCGATACACAAATACAAATAGTAGTATGCACGATTCGAGAAACGGCTTTGAGAACAGATCACGTGCAAATGCGAAGTCGTGTTTCGAATCAGCCGGTTATGTAAGCAAGAACAACGCTTCTTCGATCGGCTTCTTTGAAGGGAGCAGGAAGAGAGCATCGTGATAAATTTGCATGAATAAGTTACTTCCGTCGTGCTGTTTACTCCGTTGAGTGCCTGAAAAGCTGCGAGTGTTTGCGTCAAATCTCAATGATACCCTGGGAGTTTCGTGTTGCTTATTCACCATCAACGGCCACGAGGAGGAAGCTGCTTTGTTCGCTTTTATCTGAAACAATGAATCGGAACTTCAATCTTTTCGGAGCTCCAATGATTTTTAATGCTTTCGAACGTCTTCGAGACTGAAACTTTGGGGTACTGGAATTTTTTAATTTTAAGACGTTGGAGGTCTTTGAGACGCTACTTTGATAACTTTGGAATCTTTTAATTTTGGAACGTTGGAATTTTGTAATGTAGATCAAGGTTTAATAATTCTGTAGTCATCTCGAAATTGACGATTATAACACTCATTTATTCGTAATAACTACGTAAATTCTGAACTTGTATATTTTTCGTCTTGTGCAAATTTACGCTATTAATATTGATTGCCACTGAAATTAACTTGAAAATAATTCTAGAACTTGGTGAACAAAATTAAAGTTACAGAACTTCGTGTTGCAGTTTATTTTTCATGAATTTTTCATTAGGTGTAATCAGGGTTGTTCGAGAAGGTGTCTATTAACCTTTCAAATATTCTTTATTACGCTGTGCACTTTGACTCTATTATCTTTCCATAATTATCGCATTTACTTTCATTCCTTTTTCATTATTTAAATTTGTGGAACCTTAAAGGATACTGTTATATTCTTATTTTCACATATTTATTGAGGTGATTCCAGTTTCCTGAACAATATACAATCGCATAGTTTCATGGAAGCAAGTTTAACTTCGATACCGGCTCAACTTCGGCTAAGTTTACCTTAGACAAGGTCAAATCTAACCACGCGATACTCAAAGATTGACATTATTAACTTAGCTTTAATGAAGAGTAAATAATCCCGGAACATTTTGAAGCTTCTAAACTATCACCTCAATTTTAACATTTACAAAGAAACGATTATAAGAAGCTATATAATTTTCAGTGTTCAATTTATCTAACCATTGATCACTTAGGTATAAAGAGTTTTCCAAGCATGAGTACTTCTTTCCAGAATAGAGGCAACGTTGTCAGGAAATTTCATTATTACCACGTATTTAATGGCAACCGAGCAAGCCCGCTTCCGGTCCAGACAGGCGTCGATAAACTAATTACTTAACGAGAATGTGCCGTGCCTCGACGCACGGTCCGAGAACGACGGAAAAAAAATAATCCACTTTGTCATACTGTTACGTAATATCACGGGAAATTGGATTACCCCGTTTCCGCGGTTAGCGTGAAAGATGTTCAACGAGTGAACGACGAAGAAAATCTAGATTTTTCCTCGGCTTTTCCAGGAACACTTTGCAAACGACGAATTAGCGAGCCACCGTCACCATCAGCATCCTTTGTGTAACAAAAGCTTCATGTTTTACGAGCGGCGTACTGATCTTCTGAATTTTAATCCATAAAACCTTTTGCGAAACTGATGAAGACCTTTTTGTTACTTGTTTAACTTTTTTTTTTTTACTGCGTTTATTTATAGTTGCATGATTAATTGAGCCATTAATTGCAAAATTAAGCTGAAATATTTGAGTAACTTTGGTAACTTGAGATTTTGAAAATTTAATACTTCAAAATCTTTTAATATTATCAAGAACATTAATTTTTCGTGGACCTCTTGTACAACTAATATGACAATTTATCTTATACGATTGCATCGTCACATAGTTTCAGGTTATCACAAATTTTTCATGTTTTCCGAAAAATTAAATAATGGATACAAATAATTCCGCTATGAAGAGTAATTAAATTAAGACCGACATCCCAGAGATTGGTTACTACAAAAATGTATAATTAAATGAACTGTAACAGAAAATGTCTCGTGTCAATCACGAGGCAATCTCAGCCAGAAACGAAATTCGATCGTACATAGAAATTTAATTAGAAGAATAATTCCGTTAGTTGACCTGATCAGTAAGTGGTCCAATTGAAGACACCGTTCAATCAAAAGCACCGTTCGAATCGCGGCTCAATTGGAAGCGCAACTCAAACAGAGATATCTGAGCGGTAGGATCCAATCGATCGGAAGCAGGAAGGTTTGTTCCGAAGCTGCTTCAACCAGAAACGCTGTTCGATCGATGCCATTACTCGTCCGGTAGTTGAATTCGATCGGAAACAGGAGGGTAGTGAAAGGCTTGCGCGGTTCGATCAAAGAAAACAACTCGGCCAAATACTCGGGAGAGTGGATTCCGCCGGTGGACATGATTTAACCAAGACCACGAGAGTCGATTATGCGCTACGAAAAAGCTAACTGGCTCGTCTGATCGGCCATATCTACTTGCTTGTCGTCGAACAATGACATGACAGAGTGGAGTCGGTCGATCCTCAATCCGGTGAAAAATGACGACGCGTGAACTCGACGTTGTCGACGGTCATCGACTCTCGTCCAGAAGAAAAAGGGTCTCAGACGGATCGTGGAACGACGTCGTAACAATTCGTCACGCACCGCATGATGAGAAAGCACGTGACACACCCTCCAAACAACCACTACGACTTTGTCGTGCTTACTCGTTAATCGTTTCACGGTTCACCTGATAGGTCGTCTCCGGACTACCATGCGAACAATGTATGCTGAAAACACCGACAGTTTCATGCTTGTCAACGGAGCGCACGGTGAATGCGATTAATCGTGAATGCCATTAAAGATGGCGATCTTCTGACAGGTGTTCCTTATTGGCCAGCCTTTAAACGGGATGAAAGATAACGGCTGATCAATATATGGGGTCTCGATCTAGATGTGCAACGATTAGCAATTAATGAGTAAAGTTAATTCAAATAGAATGAACAATTCGTAATTTGTTCATTTAATTTTGTAATTATTCCCACATTTTATATTTTTGTTTTATTAGAATGATGATATACTCTCATTTGAACCGTTGTTTGATCCGTACTTATATCTATTCATCAATTTTAGAATTTTAGCTTGAGAACATAGAAAATTGTGCATTCGGAAATATGAGATTTTTAAACGTTGAAAATGAAGAAAGTTTTACTACGAATCCCATTTATTTTTAATTCTTGAAAAAGTTGGGACCGTTTCTTTAACTACCATAGATTAATCCATGTTCTCTCAACTTTTTCACGACTATAACTTCTTTTTTTCAGAAACGCTCGTTTCACTTAAATTGGAAAACTTCAATAGTGAACATCTCTGATTTTATTTAATCTTCTTAGTATAATCCCTAGGAAAAATTTAACGAATTTTTATAAATTACACTCTTGTGCGGAAATTGTTTCCGCAATTCTGATAATTAAACGGATTTATACAAATCGAGTGATTATGGTCGAAAGAAACCGCAACGTATTCTCATGATACTTGAACAATTTATACTGTTTGTTGATAATAATCTCTAAAGTATGCAAATGAATTTACTGTTACCCAACGGTGCTGAGAGAAATGAATTTTGAAATTATCTGAGAAATGAAATGGTATCTCTCTCTTTCTTTCTCTCAGTTGTATACACGACATGGAGCTACACTTTGCACTCTCTAGTCGGCTTAACTTTCCTCTCGAATAAGTCGGAGAGCTCCCCTCCCTGCGGGGCGAAAATACATAACTCGCTTATGTTGGTACGTGAGTTTCCCCCGAGTGGTCATAAAATTGCATATTCATATTACAAGACTGCCGCTTTTAGCGCACTAATGAAATAGCGCGGATAACACATTTCGAATAAGGCCACCGACTGATAAACCAGATAACATTCTCCAACTACCATATCCCATCATGGTTTTTCTTTCTTCAATTGTTTTCTGCACGAACTAGCAGTATGACTCAATTACTGCACGATTGTTCGTAACATTTCTGTCGACATAAATATTTATTATTCATAAGTTTGCGGAAATGTTATGCATACAAAAGTTGTGAATTAAAAAATTTCTAAATTTGCACATTTATAAGTTCACATATTTCTAAATAACAACAGTCTCGGTATTATTAATAACAACTGTTTTAAACAACAGCCTCGGTATTATTTAAATGACTCGATCGATCGGTTGTTTTCCGATGTTCGACCGTTGTTTCGCAACCGCGTTCTTTTGCCACCTGATGAATAAGCAAGAGGGAAGCAGCAAAATACGATTTCATCCGGGCGTAATCAGTTCCATTGTCCCTTAGTATACTTCAATGATCGTTAAAACGTAACAATGCTCATTGAAGCGACAATTAGTAGTGGTCCAGGTCGTCTCGCGCGAGTCGATGTTTGCTCAATTCGCTGGTCATTCATCGACGCATCGTCCGATGCCACGCGAATTAATATTTTGTGAATTAATACGTTTGAACGCGGATCATAACATTGTTTGACGCCGTCGAGAGAACAGTATGGCTCCTGGCTTCACGCGAACCGATTAATTCGTGCGGTTTAATGGCTCTTTCAATGATTGCCGCGAACATAATACGGTGGTTCACGATTCACGATTTCACGAACCGATTGTTGCTTTTTGCGATTGTTATCATGTTATCGTAACAATTTTTCTAGATATTGTCACGCCTTACTCGACCATAAAAATCGATGTCTAAAAATACCAGTTAACCTTGTACATTTTAGTACGTGTAGATTTTGGATCTCAATTAATGCAGCGTTGGTACAATAACCAATAAAATACTAGTAACATACACGCATGCATATACATCGAAATGTCGACAGCTAATTACCTCCGTAGTTTGATGAAAAAGCAGAAACAGAAGGAAGTTACAATGGTGTCGAAAGAGGATGACATCGAATTGGAACCGATTGTCTCATAGGTCGAAGCGATTGCTTATCGAAACGTAACAATGCTCATTGGAACAGCATAATTACAGAGCTGGCCGGCACACGTCAATGTTTACGTGACGTGTGTGCAACGTGTGTCAGACGGCCGATGACGCAACGCAACCCCTTGTTTCGCGAACAATCGGTGGAGGATAGGGGCAAAATCACGCACGATGCTGTGCGTGAATATCTGTTACGATCCCTTTCATATTGTGCGGTCACACGGCAAGACATAGGCCCTGTCGTTATTTCCTGTCCTGCCTTTCGAGCCTATCATGCTGTCCATTATGGTTTGCCCGAAGGTAATTGACGCGGAAAATAGGCCAAGAACAGGGGAGTTCTTCAACGTCAAAATTGGGGAAAATTGCAGATCTAGATAATAGTAAACTGGGGAAGATTCTTCCATAATTTCATTCTTATCTCACTTTAAATTCAACATTAGATATTTATCATGCACGAATTATATTAAACAGCTAAACGTTGCTAAAAAGATTTCTGCTTCCTTTAATTGTACCGATGTATCAATGTTTTCTTTAGACAATCACTTCTGATTAGAATGAAATTTTTTAAATAAGAATACAGACATATGTAGATCTGGATGCATATTAAGATTCTTCACACATATCTATAATTTTCTAAAAGCTCGACGAAAGAGTGTTCAGAGAACTTTTGAAACGTGTTTCCTAGAGGCTTCATTTCGGATCTATAATAACTCAATGGAAGGTGACGACAAAGGAAATCCCAAAGAGAAAAGAAAGATCGCAAGCAGTAGGTGCAACCCACGTCATTTTCCCGCTCAAAACGTAATTTAAAAGTTTGCAAGTCACGACAGCGTACAAGTCGACACTCCGTGCTGTTAATGAAACTCGCTCCAACTCGCACTTTCAATTTTCCGGCGTACGCCACTGGTTCCGACCTCCTTTCTTCCGGCCTCTTCCGTCACCTGTTCTTTGTACCCGCTTCGTTTCCCCGTAGAAGGCGTCCGGTTAAGTCTTTTTTACCCTCTTAACGGCTGTACGCCCGGTACACAAGTTCCTCGTCTTATAAGCTGCCAAGGTTCATATTCTTTTAGTACCGGGTCCGTTGTCGCTATCGTTTATTCCTCCACCTCTCTCTACGCTCGAGTGCAACCTTTTCTAGATAACATACCTTATTTTTCAATTTGGATATTTATTTGAAACCATAGGTGTTAAAAGTTCCGAGTTCGACTTTGCAGATTCTTCAATTTTTTAATTTGTAATTTTGCAACAACTTAGTCACTTTATTTGCTCGAGGAAAGCTGCATTTTTGTATACTTATATTTTGGTGACGTTCTTCAAGTCGTGTTTCGTGGATGGGTTCTTGGAAATATTGAAAACTCCCTTTGAAGTTCATTTATTTGGTCCTTCGAGACACAGCCCTTCAATCTTTCTAGGTCGAGTGCACGGAACTCAAGGGAGTTTTGAATATGTTGTGAGATTCTGGTTGGTGATATTTGATGGAATTAATATTGATAATTATCACAGGAATAGAATTTTTGTAATTTTTTAATCATAGAAGGTATGTAGGAATAAACAAGAACATATTTATATTTTAATTATAGGTTGAAAGATAAGTAACATTTTAAAAAATGATCACTAATCTTAATTTTTATAAACAACTTTTTATAACGTATTTTGCATTTCAATGCTTGAAAATTAGCCTTCGTTGAAATTTGAAACTTAAACTTGTAAGTCACGGTGCAGAATTGTTTAAAAGTCCGTTCGTGTACGGAACATTCGTCAAAGTGTTCTTCGATTTTGCGCTTGAAAATCAAATGAAACGCAGGCAGCCGTTTCTCCGAGCAGTTCGCTGCTTGCCACGCGTTTTTCCATAGGGCTTCGCAGCGTGACCGAACACACACGCGCATGGGGTAGTTGGAAGATCGCGATGGGGTGCAAATAAGCGCAAAATGACTGTCGGCAGCTGGCCATATTGGCGTGAAGTTGGAAAACGTCGGCGATACGCGAAAGCTTGACACCGATCCGCTCAGAATTCATATCTCGCGAAAGTTTAACGTCGTCGACAGGCATCGACGTTGTCGTAGGGTGAGGAAAAAATAATTTCGAGCAGCCTCGAACGATCCTGGAATTTTACGATCGCGTGTCACCGAGCCGTTTACGCGCTCTAAAAAAAAGAAAAAATCTCGCTGTTCAGCGACGTCGATAAGAAAGGAGAAAATTAGATGATGCTGTTCAACGATTAAGGTGTGTTCACTTGTTGATTCAGACGATTTTAATGAAAACCTGCTTTTACGGTGAAAATTATTCCGCGATGAATAAACGCTGTTCGTTCTCTGAAAGTATTTTGAAAAATCTGAAATTTCTTCTGTAAATAATTAAGCGAGCAGCGTTTTTTAAAAAGTGAAGGCAATTTAATCCTTTGAACCTTTAGATGAATTTTTTTAATCTCTGCGGTTGAAGTCTGGGATATTCCGCTAAAGCTGTTTGTTTAAATGTTACACAGAGTTAGTCTTTTGGATCTGTAAGTGTAATTTGCTTTTTTAATATTCGAGCTTGGTGAATTTTCAAATTATTTATGAATAGAAATTGTAATGTTGATAGTATTGCATTTGTGTCTATAATTGTCACTTTGACCGAAATAAGAGATTTATCGTGATTCTTTAAAAGCTTACGATAAGACATTGAAAATAGGAGAGCCCTTAGTTTGCTGCCAAAGGAATTCAGTGCAACGCTTTGCTGGCTGACATTTATTGCCACTCTTTTCTCTCAATGCCAACAGATAAATATCGGCGCGATTTCGCACCAGGAAAGAAATTGCGAGTAGCAAGCCTGTGTGTCCCATGAGGAAACATGTAGAACGAGGCTTAAGGTTTTCAGCAAATCGCGTTTCTACGTCGTTTACACTTCTTTATTCTTGCCATTAAATCGAACGAGATGTTCCCGGTGAATTTATTACTGACATGTTGTACGACATGGTTTAAATCGACAAACAATTATTTCATCTTTCAACATTACACTGTCATACATTTCATTATTCTTTATTTTTATTTAATTTGCCAGATAGAAATTAGATTAATTATTAATTAACCAAATGAAGCTTCGGCATAAAATTTTGCTAAAATCTAAAGTATTTTTGTAACTTAAAATTAAATATAATCAAGTGCTTTTAGTCTAATGTAAAAATTGCAAATAGTTTCTTTATTTTTGTCATTTTGTCATTCGGTAATAAATATGTTTGCTTCTACGTCATATTCTAGCATTTTAACGCATTTCTTTTGAATTCCAGTTAAAACTTTTATTATACGGCAAGAATATTTGCCTGTATCTCGCGTCTTAAACCCCGGTCCGTATTTTTCATTTCAAGTTTCTTGACACTATACTCGGTACTAAAAGAATCAGGAAACTTTTGGAAGTTACGATATTTGAGTGAAGTAGCATTAAAGTAACAAGGAACGGAGCGAAAATTTCCAGCTAAGAGAAATACGTAACATTTGGAAGATTTGACTCTGCAAACACTGAAACCTAGAATTACTGGATCTTTAACTTTAATTACTTTACTCCTGATTAATATCTTTTAATTTGGAACGAAAGATAAAATACAAACTTATAAAATTATCTTCAACGAGAAATTTCTTCTTTCACGATTTCACAACTTTTCTACACTTCGATAAAGATTCGTGAACTCGGAATAAAATCGTCCTGTAATTCGTCATACAGAGAGAACGCGTTAATTACGTGTACAGTTGAACGCGATTACAACATGTTCTCTAAACAGCCCCGCTTCTTGCAAAATTTATAGGCAAATTTGTGCATATGAGGCTTGCCTAATACAATGCGTTCCATGTAAGCGCTCTTCAATGGAAATAACCGCGAAGCTCATATGGCGTAATTAATGCGGCCTACTAAATTTATTTTAATCGCCGAGATTACCAGGAATAATAACCGCTAAGTGGTGTTCGCAATCTAATATCGTTGATATTACTGTTTCGTTATTCGAGCAAATCGAGCGCAATTAGCGAACACGTTGTTCGATCATCCGGTTATTCCATAATCGTCCAAATGTGATATCGAAAACTGACTTCGTCAATTTCATGTTTCCAATCGTTCACTGCGAACAATTTCACAGAATATACACAGTATTTTTACTGTATGTTTATGTCAAATAACACTTTAAAATTATTAAAGCTATCTGATTAAAAGTAGAACAATTTTCACTACAAAAAGTTTGATAGAAAAATATGATGATATTTGAACTAAAGGTTTGCAGTACATTTTCTTGAACAAATCTTTCTGCAACGGATGCGATAAGTTGAACCGTGATCGAAGGATCTGCGTCATGTTTTGAATAATATATGGGCAGAAACGGTTCAGCCATTTCGAAGAACGATAATTCGGTAAGAATACATCGGGAAGTCGATCGGTTTTCGTGAAATCGCTATATGACGGAAGGAAAGAAAAGGATTTGTTAGCGAAGACGGTTCGCAACCTGAGCCTGGTAGTCGATGTTTCCATGAAGCTCGATTCCCGTCGGGGTCCAATAAAGCTGTCGAAGGAAATATTCCCGTGGAAAGTATCCAGAAGGCTTCGATCGGCCGCGACTCGGCCGGATGCAATTCGTCTGAATCTGCATTGAATCGCTGCAAGGCCCGCATTGTTCAAGTCGGACCGGTGTTACGGACAAACGAGAGAATTGATATTTTTCCGTCGTCCCGCATAGATAATGCCCCTATTGAATTGCAGTCGTCGTGAGCGACGGTTGAACGAACGAAGGAAAAAGGAACGAAAAATGAGGAGAAAAGCGAAACGGCGGAGAGAGCGAGAAAGACAGGGGCGAGAAAAAATGACGGTGAAGGGAAAACTGAGAGAGAGATAATAATAATTGGATCGTAGAAGAAGTCGGCGGCCTTCTAACAGGCTTGGCTAGGTATTATTTCACGAAATATTACTTTCAATCTCTAACGAAGTACAGCCGTCGCTTCGAACAATCTTCATTGTGCCTGGGCGCAACAAAAGGGTGTCATTAAACGTGTCTGGCGGCACGTTGCTCGGCGCGAGAAAAGATTAGGCGGCGGCTGGTTTTTAATTTAATTGTAATTAAAAGTAAACGAGGCCACGCGTTCCACGTTAACGACTTAAGAACCTACGGTCTGCTGCAACCATATCTCCTCGATTATATGACTGAAAGTTTCGATTACTGCATTCTTGGTTACTCTTCAAAAATTGCTTCAGTCAACCTGATGCTCTTCTTCCACATTTCTATACTTTTTCACTTGTCTATTCCTATCATACTCTTTCACTAGGCTTTTTATTTATTTCCGAACTTTTTCATACTTTAACCATTTTATGGTGTGTATGAGGATTGTTATGAATCTCTTATACGTGTCTTTAATTTTTCTATTTAACTGCCCTGTTGAACGTTCGTAAACTACATAATACAACTATGTACAAATACTTAACAATACACGAGTATAATAGCTAAGAAAAACTTGCCCTATAAAGAAATATTAAGAGAAATGTGTTGCAAAAATTAATGAAAATAGGAAAAATATGAAATAATACCGGTTTTCCAGTTCAACGGCAGAAGAGCTGTCGTCTCGCGGTCTGCAAGCAATTCGTTACGAAACAGCGCGAAAGTTTCGGGTGTGAATAGCAAGCCCTTAAACAGGGCGCGTTCAACCACGAAATAAGACACTAAACAACGCCACGGTGAAAATGTTGTCCGACGGAACATGCAGGCTGGCCTTCACGGGCCATTACTCACGGGCCAATAATTATTCGTCGAGTTCCACGTAAGACAGGCCGCCATTGTGAACCCTGGCCGCTTTCAATACGATTGTCCCTAGCGCTGCTTATTGTCGAAAGTTTCCATTGTCATTATTATTTCGTCGCATTATGTCCGGAGATTTATGGGCTCGTGTAATTTCGCTTTGCAAGCTCCTGATCGCACGAACCCTTCGACGTATCGTCGCTCGCTGTTTCACAATGGAAAGCGAACTTTATCAGAATCGCGATTCATTTCTCGTGAATCAAGATTAAATCGTTGTGCAAAATATAGAATCTTCAATTTCTTTTTGTTTGAGAAAGGACTTTTATCTGAAAATTATCGAGATTAACAGTGTGGTCGTTTATAGTAACCATTTTAATATTTTATTGTATTCAAATTTAAATTCAATTTTTTTTCTTTGAATTTAATTTTAAGTCGATATTTTTTATCTACCTTTAATTTTGTTCGTTTTTTATCACATTTACACAGTTATTCCCATTTTCAATTTTTATGGTCAACACTGCTCGAGTGTAACCAAAGGTGCCATTCCGCCATCTTGTTTTGTTTTACATATCTTCAAACATATCTTATAACTACATTATAATCATACTACAAGCTCAATTAATATGTATTTTGCATACTATTCAAACCCTTGAAACTCCCTAAATAACCTCCAAAACATAGAATAATAATAATCAAGAATTTCTACAATCGATCCGAAAATGGAATGAAATAATCGTTTATTCTGGCGTCGTGAAATTGAACATCTCTTAATGGACACCGATAATTGGGTTTCAAAGTAACCAGATCGAGGATTGACGTTCGATTGGTCGCAGCATTCCAACACGAATTTGTAATTCCCGGACAAAGAGGGTCGAGAGGAAGGAATTGGTGATGGGTGTCTGCAATTTTGTGGTGCAAGCTTGACGATTTGCATTGCAAGACCACGTTCTAGCCGAGACTTCCTTCCTTGGACGAGCTCTAATTCTCGAGGACGAAGCCAGACGTCCGATTTCCGATTTTCTGGACCCCCTTCCTTATGGATCCGGAAGTCGATGTTCCAGCGTCGAGTGGTTCAGTCCATTTCCGATTCCAGACTCACCACTCCATTTCCTCGATTTTCCTACACGATCTTTGAATTCCACTTGCTGATTTGATGGTTTTTGCGATTGCTGCGATTTCAAGTAAATTATATTAGTGCCGCGAATTGTTGCTTAATATACTAATTCAATTTTGGGAACCATGGGAAATTAGTTTGGGTCGAAAATTGTTTTTTTTTTTTGCATATTATACCTCTTCAAACTTGCCACAGTAATTTCTTTGGTTCTAAAGTTTAGTCTTTCAGTTCTAATTTTAAAATTTCTAGATTTCTAAATTTGAAACTTCTCAACCTAGATTTATATAAGTTTGAAATTTCCACATTCTCAATTTATGTATCCATAAAAAATGTATGAAAGGATCATTGTAAATTTATAACCTTATAAAAAATTGCACCGTAATTTGACCTGTTGGCTTTAAATCCGAAAAACGACATTTTGTTACTGTGGAAAACGAAAGTAATCGAAATTACCCAGTTTACGCACAAAATCACGTGCACTGTATGTTCATCCGGCCCGTTCCAAAAAAAAGATCGAACAGATTTGAATTCGTTCTCTCGATGCGACAAGCGTGAAACGCGAATGAGTTCACGCTCGATTAACATTTGCCCGTAACGAATTTGCGTTTACGCGACGTCAGGATGAATTTCACCCCGTAAAACTTTATACCGTGCAATTAAGAATAATGCATTCGTTACAGTATCGTGATAATAGCCATTACGATGAACGCACCGGTTCGATGCGCGACGTTCCGTAGCTGCAGGGTGTAGTTTGATATTGTGCAACAACAAGAACGGTAGATACAAAGAGATTTATAAGGTCAAGTGGCGGGGCACGACGGTGTCGTTGATTCTTACGAGCGTCATTAATATTTCGTCTTCCTTTCTGTTACAGGTAAGCTTCGTGGGAGGAAAATACCTGGGAGAAATTGTTTACCCCGATTCTTTGATCTTTCTTTCGACGTGCAGATAAGTTGATATCATTTGTTATTCAATTTTCGTTCTATTTTAATCTTTGATTAATGTTCAGACTTTTAGGACTTTAGCGATTTTATACACCAATTTTTAAAAATTTTGCGTGTGTAGTAAAATCTTGTGAAACATAATTGTTATTTCAATGTACGAGTGATCGTACAAAAATTATTATGAACCCTCGATATCTATACTTGCTGTAATAGAACATGATTATTCATGGGAATTCAGTACAGATTTTCGCAAATGTAACCTAACATCTGCAGTCATAACCTCACTGCATATTTAACTTTTCAAGTTTAATTAGTGTTCGTACCTTTATAAAAATTCTGTAAAATGATTGTCCATAATGATTAATGTGTCTTCAAACATTTACTGAAGATGGTGCTGCAAATTTCAAGGTCATATATGTAATTAATCAAGATTGATCTTCCACCTTTTCATGCATGATCTATCAACATCTTGTACAAATATCTTTTTGATCATCCCAATATAAAGCAACCCAAAATCATATTCCCTTAAATTTGATAATACTGAAATATTGAGTGATATATCTAAACACCGTAACCAGAGAAATAAAAAGATTAGCACTGAAAGAAAGGGCGCTAAGAGGGTGGTTCTCCCTCAGATCCTTACGCTCGCACTAGCCTGCAGGACGAGCGCTAATTAGTAAAATCAATACGAAAATCCTGTATATAAACGGAGCGAATGTGACAACGGTGCCGCTCAGCCGGCTCTAAACCTAATAAAAGCGTTCTGCCGTGCCTCGAAATCCGCTCGTGCTAACGATCGTAAAATATTGTGCCGAAGCGAATGTTCAACCAGGACGAGCCGTGTAATTTTTGACACGTGAAAATCTATACCCTGTTCCGCGGCCAACTGTACCGCAAGGAACGAAATCCAGAGAGATTTCAGACAACCGAGATTTCTCTTCTTTTTTTTTAACTCGACGGGAATATTTCCGGGCCGAAAGGAGCGTGTTTGAAATCAGTTTTGAAATTCGAATCAGTCTCTCGCTTCGTACATATTTCTCGTGGTAAAATATTGCAAGGTGGTACGAACGTGATGGATTAGGGCGTTTCCATTTTTGGAGGTAGAAAAATGGAATGAAACAAGATACAGTGTGAAGAGGGATTGTTTCTGATAATAAATGAAGTATATTTTCGAGTAAACCTTCCTGTAATAAAAAATGATCATTATTGATCTAACCTGATAATCGTGCTTGACGAGTTAACTTATTCTACAAATCAATTTTCTATGAATTATGTCACTCAATTTACTTCGCTAAATAAATCTTACCAAATATACTTCACGCAAAATTCTTTGTCATCAAATATAACAATACACTTCTATCGGAGAGAATTATATAATATTTGCATGTGTATATTTTATTCTGAACAAAATTACTTCTGTCGTCTATTACAAGATTTCCTTCCATCAAATTTTAAAACAAATCTACAAAAGTTATTTAAATTCTATAAAGTTGTTTGAGTTAGCATTTAGAAATTGAAGCATGTATCTAAATTGTTGTCACCGAGTCCGATAAAGTCGTTGCGATTCATACCTGCAATTTACTTTCACACTACAGGCATAAATTTCGATCGAACATTCGATTACCGTTACAGAAAAAGCTTGTTCGATTGTTTTATTTAACCACCGCTGTCGATGGTCATTATTTTATCGGAATTACGAGAGATATCTCGAACTAGTCCCGAGGGTTCGAGGGTAGAAAGGAGGGAAAAGGGGTTGCAGGTGTACGCTGCGGTGTGCGGTCAGCATTACCCACCCAAGCTCTGTCAGCACCTCCCCTAATCGCCGTTTTTGTCGCCGCACCGACCATTTCTCTCGCTCCAACCGTTTTCGACCCCCTCGCCATCACCCTCTCTTTATCCTCATCTGTACCCTCTCGTTTTTTCCTATTCGTGTTTATGCTCCAGTCACCAGGAAATTTTCGTTCGTTTCCTTGACCACTGTTTTCCCTACGTGTCCCTTTTTTTTACCGTTCGACCCCTTTATTCGGCTTCTTTTTCCGCCCCAAGGAATCATTTACGCGAAACCTTTAAAGTCGCTATTTTTGTTACTTGTCTGACCCAATTGTGTCATTTGATTAATCACTTGCAATTTTATATAAAACTATACTCGACTTATAGTATAGTTCTAACCCTATTATCATTAATATATTTTCAAAAATTCATTGGCCATTGTGTTACAATTATTTTCATACAACCCTTCAATATTTTATAGAATCTTTCTTTTTAAATATTGCTAACTTGAAATATTTATTTATTGTTTTGCTTACTATTATTACATATAAGACTTTGTCAATATATTTTTTCGAGATTGAATGAATTTGAAGTCGTACAAGAAAGAGAAATTTTTTATCAGTATAATTGAAGTAGATATTTAAATACATACTTTTAGGTACTCTGACATAATTGTCAACTTCTCTCTTTTTCTAACAGAATGCATTCATAAAAATTTTCAACTTGAGAAGTTTCTTATGAACTTCATATTTCCTTCCTAAAGCTAGGAAGTTATTTCAAAAAAGTATTTCCGGCCTTTTCAAATTGCATGCTTTGAACGGATTTCAAGATGAAAGGGCGCGAAAGACACGTAACGCTAAGAGTTCTTACGCCTGTGCACGACTTTGTTACAAGTGTACTTTTCTGCCTTTCGTTCCTTACGTTTTAATTGCTAGTGTCACTCGCTGTTCCTTTCTTTACCTTTATCTCCCGGCGTCTTATCGTCGCTAACGTTTTACGTGTACGATAAGATCAGGAATTTACGTGGCCACCGGTTCGTCCGTGTTTCGACCCTTTTAAGGGAACTGTTATGTACACTCGCCATTTGTGTGTTCAACAGAAACACACTAACCCGGAACGCGTAGTTCAACCACCGACATGAGAACATTGTATAAACCTTGGAACCGTCGTTGAGGACATGTACAAAGGAGCAACTTAATTGCATATATAAGTAACGTACTGAACGCAAGACATCGGTTGTTATTTCAGAAAACTCTCGTGACAATAACTGTGCGACGAAAGTTTGGTTAGGTTTCGAGAGCACTAGCTTCTGAAATAATTTTCGGCGTTGCTTAGACGTTCATCGTTTAAAGATATTCATGCTTTTCATTCACTAGCACTTTAGCGTTGACAGTAAATCATAAATTCAATTTATTATAAATAACACTTACTGTTAACGCTCGATAATTCACTGCTCTCATACACTTGTGAAAATTTAAAAATTCAATCTATAACGAAAAGTTTTTTTCTTTTGAAATTGTGTTAAATTTGTGGTACTCCATCTCTGCAGAAATTATTGCAGTTTATTTTCATACATGAAATTTGAAGTGAAACGACAGAATATTTTTAACAAATATAATATTGCAGCCTATCAATTATTCTGAAACGGTAGAAGAGTGACTACGTAGCAAACTAGGAGAGGTTTAGGAATAATTTCTCGGATTCGCGCGTTTGTTTAAAAGAATAATATCTATGCAAATGACCGTGAACGGGCTGCACCGTCGACTGCAACTACCGCGCCATTAATTACGTTTTCATTAGTTTACTTGCCCGGTAACGAGAGTGAAAAAGCGACGCGCAATCCTGACCGACCTGGTGTTTGCGAAACGCGAAAAGAGATTTGTTTTTCTGTTTACGTGCCATCTGTTTCGCGTGGAATGCTTGAACATCGACTCGAGTTTCGGCCAACGAACGAGAATCGATTTCGACAAGATTAATTAATCTCTAATGATAAATTTATGAACTTCGACGAACAATTGCAAGAATTTTATTTTTAGATTAAACAAATTTTTTTGACTATATGTGAAAAGTCTGATGATAGCAGAAACTTTATAAAGGATAAAAAATTAAATCGATAATATAGAAATAAATATCAATATTATAAAATATGAAGGACAAATAGAAATCTTTACAAATTCTCATTTTATTTTTAAATGTTATAAATTGGACAATGTAGTCCGTCAGCTTGGTAATTGATACTAACTATTCAATATTGCTATTTCAAACGTAAATTTGATAATCAGTGTTTCATTTACTCAGTCTTTAAATATTCAGTGAACGACTGTTGCCGACTTGTCATTAAAGCTGAAAACTTCATATTCGGATTGTACTTTAAATTGCAGTTTAACAAGTTTAGTGATGAGATAAAAAAAGTCACCGATCGATTTAATTGATATCCAATAACATGAAATATTTCTGTATACGTTCCACTTTATTTTAATTACTTACTAATTTAAGATTAAATTAAGAGAAATTTATTTCATCAATTCATCAATTCTAGGTTTACTTTGATTTTATTTCATATGTATTAACTTCAATTTCGTTTTGCATTTATCATGTTTGATTTTATTTCAAACTTATTAATATAGAACTAAATAAATCCTTTGCTAATGTAATTATTTGTTCTAAACTCGCGTCACTTAATGGCGTGAAAACACGTCGAATTTTTTCCCCCGATAAACGTATATTTCGCCCGTTTTCACCACAAAGGAGCTTGAAAGGGAAGAAAAAGTTCCACGTTCTTGTCTCGTTGATCTTTGGTGTGGTTAATTGCCCTTGTTATCGAGCCTATCGCTCAAAGGAGCCTTCGACCGGTAAAGAACTGTCTGAAATAAGGGTTGGTAAGACAAAGCGCGAGAAAAAGGGGTTGAAGACGGAAAATCGGAAGTAGACGCGAGTCAGCAGAAACACGAAGCATTTTGTTGGCCGAAGGTGGGGTAAAAAGTGAAGCTTACGAAACAAAGGGTCGAAGCGTCACATGTTTTTCCTCGTTAAGCTGGCCCTACTTAAGCAAATTGCTTAATTAACTCATCTAATTATACGGAAGCTTTTTCGTCGCTAAGTCCAAAACCCTCTCACAAGGCAAAGGAATCTTTGCAGAGTAAGGACTCGTTGATTCTAATTTATTTCTGTGATAAGTCCTCGTTACCTCTGATCGTCAAGATTGTTTTCTTCGCCTTTTCTGCACTTTTTTCGTGTAATCTTCTTTACAATTTAATACTGCAACGCACTTGTACAAATTTTCGAGCAGTTCAAGAATTTTTTTCTTTTATCAGAAATTTTGGAGGAACATTGTAGGTACATTATAGATCATATTCATGTAAGAATAAATTAGATTTATTAACCTATCAACGAGGAAATAGTTAAAATTATAGACTATGTACATTAACATATAATAACAATTTATCTAAATTGTTCCATGATATAGTTCGAGTTTGAGGTTTTTCACAAAGGTATTTTTGAACGGTTGACCCAAACGTTTCCATGCATGGCATATTTTTATACTAATTATAAAGTACTGGCTTCACCAAAAATTCCGAACAGTCGAACAACTCTAACGGAATAGACAGGCGCAATTAAAACCTGCGCGGTAATTGAATCGTAGAACCAAAACTTTCGTTAATGAGCCGCTATCAGTACGTAACGGCTGTTTTAACGAGTATTGCTCGGAATATAAGGTTTCCGGAGCGACGCTCTGAGACCACTCTAATTATCCTTACATACCTTTCGACGAGCTTTTTGCTGCTATCCCCTATTTGGATGTCCTTTGCATCTTTTTCTCTCTTTAACGATGTTCCCTGTTATCCCGAATCTCTTGCTCACATTTTTTTGCATCAGCTCTTCCGAATTTACGTTCTGTGACTTTATATACATGTTAGAATTGAAAGATTTGATAGTTTATGAATTTAGAAATGTAGACACATGTTAGATTATTTGCTATAGATGGTATAACTTATAAGCATAGAAAAGAATCCTTAATTTTCACTGTTTAAATTTTTTATTTTGTAGGTTTCACATATAATACATTATTGATTATAATTGCTCCAAAAATTAATTCCCTTTCCAACATTTAACCTAAAAGAAGTATAACGCTCTGAAAGTTTAATCTTGTATCCAGTAATCTTTCCTCAAAGATACTTGTTTGTCTCATCAACTGAGACAGTGTTTATTTTTCTTCGAAATCTACCTCTTGATTTGATATTGCGATTCGCAACGAGTCTTGTATTTTACTGAAATTACACGAGCTTTCAGCAAGCGTACAAACAAGCGAAGGATTCTACAAATCTTGTACGCGAATGTTCTGTGAGCATTCTACAAGTGTTTTCCTCGAATTCTTGAATGAGTCAACAGTTATTTTGCAGAGCCCCATTCCGTCAAAGCTGCGAGCGTTTTTCTGTCAACAAGTTCACTCGTGGTTACACTTGTTGGCATTTCTGACAAAAGTACTTACGATGATAGTACAACGGCTTTTGTTGCAGTGTCCCATTTATTTTACCAGTCCCTTTCGAGTAAGTCTCTTTTAGTCTATTTACTGACAGTTTGTTGAGAGAAGACGAGTTTTATTACCGAGGGAACGTTGGAAATGTAGTACATTCGATTCTATGTAGAATGGTATTACAATTCTGTAATTTGAACAACTTTATTCTTACTCACATTTTATCTGGTATATGGTAAATAATATTAACATTCTAATTTATTATAATATTATCATTCAAATACTCTTTGAAGCTAGATTAGGATCTGATGTCTAAATAAGAATATTTCTGTTATACTCTTACTATAAATTTAAATAATAAAATTATCAGACTAGTTGCAAAAAGAATTAACAAAATGTTAAAGACAAAATTATGTATGAGATTAAATTACGTTACAGCAGATTCGAATGATGAAATCAAACATCAAACGAAGTGAGGTTATGTTCAAATTCAATGTTCAAAGAAAAGTAGAATCATAACATTATATATCAAATTAGATCAACCTAAAATAATTATATCTTGCATTATATTTTATATTATATGTATTTTGTGTTAAATTCTGCATCATGTTTTACCTCATTTCCATGTTGTTTACCCATGTTTTAGTATTACCGACATATGATACGCGTATATTACGAATATTCTCTTGTTTTCAAAAGTTTTGTTTCGATAACAATTTTCATTTACTTCGCCATTATGAGATACCTTGGAAAGCACGAGACAGGCAAGGGTTGCTTATCCGATCGTACTCTCGTTACTTCGCATTTAATTACTTCATAGTCTCCCGCGAGGTTGAACATGATTAGGATGCCGAGTGGCAGGGGGTTTCAAGCAAATTGGACGATCGCAAGTTTGCTATCAATTTCTCTGATGGACCATTACGGGCTACCTATTTCTCGATGTTATTTCGTGCTATATCGATACTCATTTCGAATTCGAGTGATTGACATCTTTGAACGATTCAGAAACGTAATGCGCACAATAATAATCTACAATAGAATGAAAAAATCACTCACTGGTAAAAATGATCGTTCTAAACTCATAAATCATGAAAAATATTGAGAAACGGAACCAGTATTGAAATTTGATCTTCCATGTCTGTAAAATGCAATTTTTCGCAGCAGCGATGACTACCCAATTTTTCAGCCACTTTCCTAGGACCCTTTGTATTTTTCCATCCCCTTTTTTCAACGTATTTTCAGTTTGGTTCGTTGGTAAAATATTGTAGAAAATTGTAGTGAGAATTAGCCACAAAAATTGATTGTCGGCATCTCTTTGTTAAATATTAATTTACAAGCTCACTAATTGCTCTGTTGTCGAAATTTACTGTCAATTGCAACAATTAGACACAAAGCGTTCCATTCATGGTTGAAATTGTTGGTTCGCGTTTTTACCAGACTTTGCTATATCCTTTTTTCAAGTTATTTGAAACTCTGTTACTGGTGAAATACAACACGGAGTTATTTAGTAAACGTTTCGAACATTTTGTCATTTTCAAGTGTTATAATTGGTATGTTTCAATTAAAAACGATTGAGGTTTAGATTACAGTTTTATTTGCATTATTGATACAAGCTCTGTCATAAAGCAATACAAACAAGTAAAAATACTTTCCAATGTCTTTAAAAGTCTAAATAAATTTAAGCAAATTTTTAAGTTTTATCGCAAACAGAATCGAATTGAACAAAAGTATTATTTGAAACTTGCAGGAATTATATTTGCTCATTAAAATTTCTGACGCACAAAAGCTCGTGAAAATCCATTATCAACTGTAACAATTTTTCCCATCTTTGTACGATTTTCAGCTCATCCGTGACTTTCTGGCTTAATTACAGAATGACTCGAAAAAGTTGGAACTTTTATCCCAATTATTTTTACTCCATATTTTAATGGGACACGTGAGTTATAACATTACAAGTTTGGATCAGTGGTTCTCAGATTGCATGTTCGTTCAAATAAAATTTGGACAAGAAAGAAATGATTACAAGACGTGAATACAAATGGTATTTTAAAAATAATTGAAAGACAGTCGAATTAACTTGGATCGACTATAATACACGTTTGAACGAATTTAAATCGTGTTCCCACGCGTCCAATCGAATGCAGGGGACAGAAAATGGGAAACAAAGAACATTGGGGACGAAACATTCCCATTTATTCGACTCGATTCACGATCGACAGCTTCCAGTTATGTCCGAAAGAATTACGGTAAAGTGACGCTTGAAATCCTGCTTTAATTAAAAAAGACTGAGGATAAATCCATAGTGGTGAATACTCCGGGGGACTTTGACACCCTTATCTGTTGGAAGCCACATTAATTTTCCTGACAACTTCTTATTTTAGCTTCGCAATGTCATTGTTCGTAAATTGTCTCTGATGAATTAATCACCCTATTATTTGGCCTTCTCGATTTCTGTCATAAACGTTTGATTTAATCGGCTCTTATAATTCAATACCTTTAACTGCTCGATAATTTCACTTTTCTTTTACTAAAAAAATGGGATCTGTATTCTTTACAGCAAACTATTTCTATTATACAACATAAGTTGATTTGAAAGTGAATAAGTTATGTAATAAAGTAAATAGAAAATGAAAAATGAATGAGTATTATCGAACGTCGATTAAATGGAAATATAATTTATTATACTATTACATCGATCTTTATGTTATGCGATATCATTTACGAGGATTTATGGTAATAGGCATTCCATAATTAATTAATTATCAGGGAAATGGCTATTCACTAAATTACAGATTAACTCCGGAAGCTGTTATAAAACGTTATTTACGATTCTGGAATTTTTAGCACACTTCCGTTCTGAATAAATCATGGACATCCGGTTATTTAACGATACGGATAATTGCACCAATCGTAACGATAAATCTTCTCATTAAGCCGATCGTTCCAATTTTCCCATTAAATCGATGCACCGTGTCGAAAAATTGTATAGCTTTAAAAATACACAATTTTTGATAGCAAAATAGAATTGAAAATAAATACAATTTAACCTTGAGAAGATCAAATTTATTTTATTCGGTATTTTTGTTTGTAAAAAATAAACTAATGTAGCTAAAAGATAATTTATAATTAATTACATTAATTACATGTTACAACAATTTTTAATTCTTTATATTTATCGACAATAAATGTTTAGAAGAAATGAGTAGAAGTTGTATATATCGTCTCCTAACCTTAAAATTTAAAAAAAGAACCTTCTGTTTATAAAATTAATTTGTTATTAACAATAGATTTCCAAATTAACAAATTAACTTTCCACGTTAATAATGTTCAATAAAAATTTCTAATTTCTTCCAAATAACAATAAATGAATCACCTATAAAATTTGCAAATAAATACAAAATGTATACAGTATCGTAACCCTCGTACATTGTATTCACATAAAAACGAACAAAAGAATAAAACCTCGAAATTACAGTAATAATCAGATATAGCATATGAAATTTTTTCAGTCGTCGAATATCTGAAAAATCTCTTATTCATGACAGCACTCCAATCATCCACGACAGAAGTAAAAACGGAGATTCATGTATCGATGTCCTATTTCCCCGAACAAACTTTGAGATAGCCGTGTCCTATAGACTAGGTACGAAAACTTTTGCCATGGAGAACTGTCCATCGCGATGGAACTTCTGATGGGTACGGATTTCACGATCTCCTGCAACGGGCGAAAGTCATTGACATTCGACGACATCCTCGATTCGTCCACCTTCGGTGCAAGCTTCTTTTCTTGAAACGGCGAAGAGCAAACCTCGCTTCTCTGCGAAAAATATGGTGACCTAGGTGAAAGCGATCTTCAACTCGTCTATTTTTGAGGATTTTCAAGAATTCGAACGTTTGGACCACGGAAATTTGGGTATATAGGGATTGCGGGATGTACGAGTATGTATGGAGATATTAGGGTCGAAAATCTGGAAATTTTGAGGTTTAGGAATTTGAAGATAGAGGAATTTGAGGATTTAGGAATTTGAGGATGAAGAAATTTTGGGATATAGTAAAAGAATAGTAGTATTTGGTACATAGTCCAAATTTAGCTATTTGGAAGCTCAGGAATTTGGAGATTTAGGTTTTTGAAGGTGCAGCTATTTGGGCACATAGGAATTTGGAAAGTTGAAAATTTGGAAACCTTGGAACTTAGGGATGTAAGGTATTTGGGAACCTTAGGATTTGGGCTCTAGAAATTTACGGATTTAGATACTTGGAATTTGAGTAATTTTGGGACTCTCAAAATTATGAACCTAGGCATTTCAGAACCTTGTAATAGTAGTTCCAAAAGTATTGAAATTTGGAATTTTGTAATTCCAGAAATTTGAGATCTGGAAATTCAAAGATGACTGAAATTCTTTATATTTGGAAATCTAGGAATTTGTGAATATTCACATAACTAAAAATTTGTCAAATTAATGGAAACATGGAGATAATAATATGAAACCTGAAAAATTCAAAAAAATAAAATTTTCGTGATTTAGTTAACATGTATTTTAATCGATTTGTGGCAAAAATCTGTCGATTTCGATTGTTTAGAGGATGTACACCTTTGACTTACAAGTTGTTGGAACAACGACATCATGGTTCTGGAATCACGCAACGTCATCGTCAACGGCTGCGGTCGCCTAATCGTGGCTTTATGAGACAACCAGCGACGTGGTTGATAGTAATGGACGCTGGTTATTATCTGGAACAATCTGTGGCTCGCTTAACGGTCACCTAACGATCCCTACATTATCACCGAAATAATTAATATTGGCTCGCGACAGAATTTACACTGGTATATACACGGATGTAAATTTAATATCAACTTAGTATTACGCGGGTCTTAGCAATCCGTCGGTTCGAAATTGTGCAATGATTGAGTGCCGATGTTAGATTAATCCACAGCAAAATATTTGAAAACATCTGGGAAATTTTTATATATATAAATTTGCAAATGAAAAAATTTGAAGCTTCAAAAGATTTTAAAATATGTAACTTTGAAAATGTTATTTCTACTTTCGAATTGAATATGCAGACATACAAACTCGAGTACAAGATGTTAAATAAAATTTAATGTGATTAATAAAGAAGTAAATTTAATATAATATAATAGATGAAATTTAATATAGTGAATAGGAAATTAATTTTGATATAATGTAACAAGTAAAAAAAATAAATTTCATATAATATAATATACTGTACACATTATACATATTAGTACAAAATACTTAGAAGTACAAAAACTTGTAAACCTGTCAATCTAAAGACTTAAAAATTTGAAGTACAATATTTAGGTTAACGAAGTATTTCAGATCGAAAAAATTTATACTTAAATTTCTCTGCTATTTCAAAGAGTTATGTCATCAAAAAACAATCAATTTTCGTGTCTTCCACGCTTGAACTAAATTTGAACGAAATCAATGTTTCAAAAGTTGTGCATGGTATATAAAAGAGGTCTTGCTAATTTGATATCGTTCATCGTACCATAACGCCATAAAAAAAAAATGAGAAGGTCGAAAGTGATCGAAATTGACGATCTCGTTAGCGGACGTTTCGATTAGCCATTAGAAAGTATATTGTTGTGCTTACGGAAAGGAAGAAGGGTCGAAACGATCTCCTGTTGATTCCCACGCCATGGCCAACGATTTCCACGCCGACGATTTGACGCTCCACTCGATCTACTCGTTGCTCCCTTATTCCGAGTTAATTGACCATGGACGATACATGAAATTGCCGATCGATGCTCGTCACATCGAATGGAAAGGAATTCGGCTTCTTCCTTCGTGAATTCCGCTCGAATCGACAAACGACGAGCCTTTTTTGCGACTACGGACAATTCCTCCGTTACCGATTCGAATTCTTCGACCGTTCATCGAATCGTGTAATTGAACGGAAGGTTCGTGAACAAACGGTTGAAATTGTGATTGAAATTGGCATTTCGATTCTAACGGTACAACATGTTGCGCATGGGTATTGCTGTCGGTGTTGGGCCAAAAGTTATTTCAAATGACGAGATAATCGAAGGATAATCGAAATAAGTCTTTTGGGGATTTAGGAATTTGGTGATTTGCATTGAGAAAATGGTGATTTCAAGCTTTGAGAATTTAAGGATTTTCGAGTGTACCCTTAGGAATTTAGGGATTTGGGAATTTATGAGTTTGGAGATTTAGGTATTTGGGAATTTAGGGATTTGGTGATTCAAGGATTCAATGTATAAAGATTTGGGGATTTGAGGATTCAGAAATTTAAGTAGTTGGAAATTTAAGGATTGGAACATTCAAGATTTAGAAATTTAAGAATTTGAAAATTTGAAGATTTGGAAATTTAGGGATTCGGGAAATTCAAGGTTTAGAAGTTCAGAAATTTGTAAATTGAAGTATTTGGAAATGTAGGGGCTTGGGAATTTAAGAATTGACAAAATCCAAAATTTAGAATTCCAACAATTGACGTATCAAGATACTTGCAAGTTTCACAAAGAGAATATGAGAATCTAAAAATTCTAAAATTTCAAACTTGAAGAATTCAGAAATCAGGGCCCTAATACAAAAATTTGAGAATTAAAATCCTATAAACCTAGAAGATGTTACTACTGAGAGTAAGTTAGTTAGAAAGTGAGTTCTATTTGCAAGAATGTTTGAAAATTTAAAAATGACAAGTTTTCTTTTAACTAATGAAAGCATAGCACCTATCTATGCAATTTGTTTACGAGCACACACGCTGCACTTGCTAACATTTTTTTCAATATCAGGTTAATATACGAGCAACTTTGTAGCGTCCGAACTATTCTACGAGTTTCGAACTATAATGAACAAAGTTCACTTAATTTCGTGCAAATTATCATCGGTCTAGTATCGAGCTCGCTAAGTCATACTGCTGTTATTATTCACTGTCAGTGATACCGTTTAAATATGATCTCTTGAATCCTTTGGTGAACAGGCGATTGATTTTACAAACTTCCTTTTAGTAAATGACACTTATTGTTTTTTCTTTTTATTGTTAGATTTTAAGTGATCAAAGATAAATGGAATTATTTTGTGGAATGAAGAATACTAGTTTTTATGAATTGATGTGTGATTTAACTTAACACTAAACCCATCGATATAATATACTTCATGTAAAGTAATAATGTACTCGAAAAAATTCTCAATCGAAACATTCAAATTTGAGATACATATGCTACATATCAAATATATCTGTTCTATTTTTTTAACAATACCATGTTGAAGTACAAACTAATTCATAGCACTATACCAAGTGTTTGTTTCAGTATTCTTGTAGCCTATATCAATAGTATCGTGTGTTAATGACTAACACAGCCCTTGAATAAATAGTCAGTCGGAATACGGGCAAAGCTGGTCCCAAATATGGGCTAGCTAATATTTAGATCGCTGTTTAGCATATTTCTGGGTGTTAGCACTAGTATATTTAACAGATTACAGGAAACTATTTAAAAGAACAAAATTTCTAATGCAGCGTTTATACACAACGTATGCAATTAAAAAAATAGTTACTTTAAGTATATATTTACATATAAATTAATATAGAGTACATAAATAAATATATCACACAGGTCATTTTAAAAAAATTTCGAAACATTTCAATCTTAAAATGCCCGACTTAACTTTGCATCG